>CM060929.1:455695904-460695904 GCA_030765085.1 Allium cepa | reverse complement strand
TTTTGTAACGTTTGCGATTTTTCGTTGCCGAAAAAACCAAAATGTTAGGGTTAAAGAAGAAGAAAAGGACAGAAGAAGAGATAAGAGAAGATAGAAAATAACAGAAAGAAAACAACAGAACAACATCAGAATCTCATAATTCGCAGCGGAACAACATATAATAAATAAATGAATAATCTTTAAACAAAGAACTATATCACTTATTACATCTTATACATTACATCATCATCAGAGTGTACAACAAACAACAACAAACAGCGGAAAAAGAAATACTATATACTAGTAATACGCCATGCCATCCAGCTTGCCTCCAACAACTCCTGAATATCCAGAATATCTTGATAAACCTTAACTCTTTACTGCCCGTGTGGAAATTGGTGGGCACCCAGAGTTTAGGAAGGAAAACAATAAACTCCGATTCAGTCATGTGACTGGTGTGAGAACTCAAACAGTTTATTTTTCTTTAAAATCAAAATAGAGGAATATTTTTAAAACAGATTCGCAATGTTTTTGAAAATGTAACTACCATAAGACCTCCCACCACACACACAATGTAAACGCAGACTTGGAGGAGATTTCTTCTTATGTTAGTCAAAGATACTTACTACGCAAAATCAAATCAATTTTGATATTATTATTAGTGCATAGTGTAGAAAATATTTCGAAAGTAGAATATAAATCTTAGCCAGCATAGGTACCATTATATTATGCCTACTATAGCTACCATATTAGATGGCAGGTTCTACAACTAAAACCGTACAAGTCTCGTATTGTTTCTTTGGATTTCCAACAAATGGTCAGGCCAAGGAACTTCCCATTGCCACATGGAAACGCCTCTGGAAGGACGTCCCGAGAACCTAACTGGATCTCTTCCAACACAAGGCCGGGTTACCTTTCAAACTAGGTAACAACTGACACGAGTATGCCATCCCCCGGTCCTTTGGGACCTTTATCCGAGCGCTCGTAATCAACATCACACCATAGTAAATAAAGTGTTTCAACATGAGTAAGTATCTGGGCTCCATACCATGATACCACCCTTTTCCAGAAGGAAATGCACATACCCTAAAGGGAGCTACCCCTCATAACCTTGCTGCATCTTTCCTGTTTTGACCACTCCGGGGTGTGAGGCTCGACGAAGTCTCGTTCACAAAGCCACGTTTTATACAAAAGCTGTGCTTTGGGTCAACGAATGATCATAGAAATGATCACAAAGATAAATGATCAAACAAATGATCATATCACAAATGATCAATCAATGATCATTTCACAGCAACACTCAGCATGTCACATTACCAAATTGGGAATATATCGCTGATAACCTTCAACTATATAACCTCTGAGCTCGTAGGTCTCAGAGAAGGGTGTTAAGCTAAGAGAATAAATTCTCTGCCACCAACAGAAATATATTTGAAAGAAATCAGCTTTATATCTCAATTTGTAATGTCAGGCATACTATCCATACAAGTCTGTTCCGGGATCGAACAGGACCGAAGGCACTTACAAAGAAGTCCTTGCAATCCGGATAATCTCTAATCACGTCCAGATTTCCCATCACATATGGAGATCTCTATACCGGGGATCAGCCAGTGCAGAGACAATCGACAAGAAACCCTTTCGTTTTCGAAGATATCCGGTCTTCAACACCGGTCTTCAAATGCAATTCATAACGACGTATCACATATTCAGAATGGGTTATACGACCCTAAGGTCCTTTCCCGGTTAACCCGAATAGTGAGCGCTTATTTTAAAAAAATAAGTGTGGCATTCAAATTCAAGCAAATCACAAGAAATACCTATTTAAAGGTAAATATTGATAGTAGGTTATTGAACTATCAATGGATATGCACAACATCACTAGATTCCAAATAATTTTCCAAATTATTTATTATCCAAAAATATCTTTACAAGATATATATTTTCAATACTTCAAAAATAAATCAATATTTATTTTTAAACAATTTCCCCCTTTCATTTATAAATTTCATAGTGAATTTACATTCCAAAATATTTATGAATATACGATTTCCATTCGATTTTTAATATTCATTTTCAATTTATCTTCAAAAAGATAAATTCAAAATATTCATTTAATATTCGAAAAACATTTCCATACTTATTTATTTATAAGTAATTCGCAAGTCTTTTTATTTTCTACACTTGGAAAATATTCAATATACTCTAATCGAAATTAAGTATATATTTCATTCTTTAAGGAAATCATTCTCTTAAACATATTTATTTGGGCCAAAACGAATGTTGCGTAAAACATCGTTACGACAACCCAAAATCACTAGTATAGGGATTCGAAATTAAAATAGATATATAAATCCCAATACTATACAAAACATTTCCTTTCGGAAATCATTTACTATAACAACAGTGTTATAGTCCACCATTTCCTTCTATTTCTCAAAAACGTCTATTTCAACAATGAATGTTGAAATCTATGGTTTCAAATCTTAATA
The DNA here is from genome assembly GCA_030765085.1 of Allium cepa. NCBI lineage: Eukaryota > Viridiplantae > Streptophyta > Magnoliopsida > Asparagales > Amaryllidaceae > Allium > Allium cepa. The sequence goes on along the minus strand of CM060929.1, from coordinate 460,693,436 downwards.
CATTTAAAACATCGTTAGATCGTTTTAATTCTATTTAAAACATCACATTCAAAACCATTTCTTTAACATATTATTCACTATTCAAAAACGTGAATATACCTGTTAACCAATTTTATCATTTCTATTCATTTTATTTCAAAGGATTATTCACTGTCTAAAATGTGAATATAACTCCATAAATAAGTTGTTTTGCGGATTTATAAAACAAGTTCATAAATTCCATTTCTATTTATTTTATAACACTTCCTCTTATAAATTTCCTTTATTAACCTATTCGATTTATAACTCAATTATATACCGAAAGTCCATATTATAAGTTAAATGCTTATAATTTATTTGTTTATAAAATTGTTCCTTTAACTTTCCAAATTATAAATCTTATAACTTATAAGATTCATTTATTTATCCAAAATCTATTCTTTTAAATAACTTTACAAATTTTATAAACCTACTGTTTATAAAATTCCATTTATAACTTCACCGTTTATAATTCTATAAATTTCATTCATTTACGAAATTCATTTACAATTCATTCTAACACTTATAAAAACTCGTTTTATAATTCTAATACTTTAACTTATAAAATATTAATTTTATAAATCTTTTATATAAATCATTTTATATTATTCTTTTTAAACGTCTTTAAACTCCTTTATAATTTCATCATTTTGATTTATAAAATAATCAAATTTCATAAATCTTATTTTTTAACTTTTTATAATAAATTCAGAAATCCTACTTTTAACTATTTTATAAAATCATTAATCCCATATTTTCAAAAATCAACCTTTAACTGTATTTTTCAAAAGTCATAATTTTTATAACATTAAAATTTTAACGTTTATTTATTTAAGATGAATCAATTCCAAAAATATTTTATAAACGTATATTTTCAAAAATCACTTTAGAAATCCCTTAGAAATCAAAATCGTTGTTTTTTAAACTTCAAAAATGGATCCGATGATGCAACACATCAAATAGTCAATCACGACTTTCAAACATCATATATTGATATGATAAACAATCAAATATCACAATATCTGAATCAAATAAATATTTGTGAGGAATCCAGTTGGATCCCTCCAACCTGTTTCCCTGCATCCACGGATGTTAGCACTATACCACTTCCGCTTCAAGACGGAATATCGCGGTATATGGTATTTATAAAATATTATCCACTTAATAGGCGGCGCAATAAGGTCTCATCCGCTATACAATGCGGGAAATCAATCAACTGCAATATATACATATGCCAATATATATATATATATATATATATATATATATATATATATATATATACACTAATATAATACCAATTCCACTTCATGGTGGAATATCGCGGTATATGGGTTTAGTAAATAACCTCCGCTTACTAACGGCGTATAAGGTCTATTTACATCCAATATATATATATATATATAACAATCATCATTCAAGCATTCAATCAACACAGTCTAACAATTTTAAATCTAACTATCTAAAATTTAAATAAACCCTTTTTGAGTGAGAAGTTCTCACCTTTGCTTTTATTTTGCAATCCATTTCCTTCTTGACTCGATTTTCTTGATTTATACCTTGTATAAATATTTACACAATCTATTAATATTCGAACAGATCGAATAATAAATTTTGATTTGATAATTTCGATTCATTGGTGATTTCATTTTAATAGTTAAAATAACTGATAGTTTTATTTAAACTAATTTCTTCTTTAATAAATTTATTTAACTAAACCTTTTAATTTTCAAACTAACTTCCCTTTTACTTTAAACCAAAATCTCATTTTCATAAATATTTCAAACATTTTGCTTATATAAATTTCTTCAATCTTTAAAAATTCCTTTGTTTAATAAATTATTTTAACTAAAAATTTAAATTTGAAACAAAATTTACTTTAGGAAATTATTTTCAAAATAAACGAGTAAATTTATAATGTATTCATTCATTTATTTTTTTATTTATTTTTACTAATTATCTTTTTTTTATATTAATATCTTTAAATCAATTTCTTTTAATAAATCATTTTACCTAACAAATTTTCCATCTTGAAATTAATTTAAATTAACCAAGTGTTTCATTTTTTTTTGAACTAATAATTTGAATTGTAAACAAATTTTTCTTTTACTGTATAAATTTTTCTATACGTCTGTGCTCACATAATTTTATAAATTAAAATTAATGAAAATAATACCTTCACTGGAAATCGAAATTCCCAATTGCTCCCACTTGAATTTCTGCCCTTACTGAAATCGAGCTCGACTTCATCTGCCACCGAACTCCAACTCGCCTCTTCAACCAGACATCGCGCGCCACCCTTACAAGCTAGTTGTTGTTGCACGCGATGCCTAGGCAGCTGCGACGATTCCCAATGTCGAGTGCCACTGTCCATCGAGTCGCCCCAAATCGCAAGACCCCATCGTGAAACCCTAGTCGTGCGACCCTGAACCCACGCGCCTCTTGCCACGTCGCCGCTTGCGCACCCCTCCTACGCGTGCGCCTACACGAGCTGCCGCCGCAACTCGATCGCGATAGCCCCCCTCCAGTTCGAGCCTTCTGTCAACATCGCGACATTCTTTTTTTTCCTTTCTTTTTTTTTCTGAGGAAGGGACGACATTGATTATAAATTGAAGAGGAAGAAGAATTCGATAAGGGGCGTTGATTTAAAAAAAAATGAAGGAGGAAGTGGGCTTCGGTTGAAACGAATTTGATTTTGGGGAGGAAGTGAAAATTGATTTCGATTTGTATAGAAAAGGAAGCGGCCATTTTTCTTTTATTTCGTTTCTGAGAGAGGGAGAGGAGGATTTAATATTGATCAAGGCACTTTCAGCACGATTTCATTTGCGTGATTCTAGGCGAAATTTTAGGCGTGGTTAAAGGAAGAACGTGCTGATGTTTGACTCAAATTTAAATTTAAATTTAAATTGAATTCGACTTAAATTCCAATGCGTTTACTCACCGTGTGCTCACATATCAACTTCGAAAAAAACGAAATTTGAAATCCAAGAATAATTCAATATTTCGGGCCCAATGGAACTGGTTTCGTCGAAATTCGAGACTGTACCTCGGACGACTATTTTTAAATATCGATTCAAACGATATAATTTCAAAACTGAACAATTCACTTTCAAATTCAATTCTGAAGCTTCTAAAATCTTCAATATTATCAATATGAATTTTACAAGCCTTTGAAATATTTTTAATTGGCTTAAAATTGAAGATTCAAATTTTTATTCAACTTTCACTGGATTAAATTTTATAATTTAATCGCCAAATTCATTCTGATAATTTGAAATTCAAGTCAAACTATCATTCAAATATTTAAAATTAATTAAATATTTTCAAATTAAATTGTTCAAAATTCTGGGTCGTTACAATCTTCCCCCCTTAAAAGAATTTCGTCCCGAAATTACAAGTTAAGAAGAATGCCCTTATCCCGTCTATTATTTTTCACAATCCAAATAGTTTTATCAACTTTCTAAAACAAATCTTTTTTTTCAAAAGATCCATTATCATTCAACTAGCTTTCCAACTTCAATTATAGGTTCCAAACAACATTGTTTTCCTAATAATTCAAACTTAAATTCAAATTTTAAATTTTTAACTTTCTAGATTTCTCAAAAATTTTCTAACACCCGAAATTTTCGAAAAATTTCGCCAGCGTCTCCTTTGCGCGGCCAGCTCGGTACGACTACAAAATGGCTCCACGGCCCCTCAGAATCAAAAAGAAAAGAGAAAGCCAAGTGGCTGGAGAAGAAAATCACCAAATTTCATACTGAAATTGAAATACGTACCTTTTTGTCGAGCAATTAAATTTTATCTTCGAAATCAAAATCTCAATTCCATTTCTTTTAATACACCTGTATATCCTGCTAGCCATAATATCCAATTCCAACATTCAAACTATTTTGCCAATTCCATTACAAAAATTTTAACATATGCTTCTCATACATTTTTACTTCACTATTGAAGTTACACATTTATTTTCATTCAATTTAACATTTCAATTTCATTTGAATTCAATTCACAATTTCAATTCTATTTGAATTCAATTTATCTTCTATTCTGAATATTGAATTTTATCGATTAACTTTCATTTACTAATTCATATTACTACTTTAAATTAGTTTTATTCACTAATTCTTTTCAATTAGTACATTCACTTATTCATTTTAAATTTCAATTTCCATATTCAATTCATCTCGAATTTACTTAATTACTAACAAAGGGAATTTCAGTTTATTTCTTTTACTTACTTGAACTTATATACAAATTCAAATTTATCTTCAAATTTAGCTCACGACTAAACTTTAATTTAACCAATTCAAATTCCAATTCATTAGTCCATGAATTTATAATTTAACAATTTAGTTTACTTGAATTCAATCCATTTTATTTTATTTTTTCCAAGTTTTGATTTTTATTCAATTTGATCAAATCTCATTTCATCATTCAATTCCAATTCATTTATTTACAATTTATTTTACAAGTCCCAATTGTATATGAATTCATTTTGTAACGACCCAGAATTTTTAGAAATTAAAATTTGAATATTTAATTAATTTTGAATATTAATAAGTGAATTTATAAGTCAAATAAATTTTTATTTGAATTATTGGATTTAATTGGATTATTAAATCGATAATTTAATATGTGAAATTATGGAAATAATTGAAAATATAGTTAAATATGATTGAAAATGATTTGTAAAATTTTATTCTATCATGTTAGAGTTAGAATGATATTTTAGAACTTTTAAAATCGAATTAAAAGTTAATTTGTGAAAATTGAATATTTTAATATTAAAATCGACTAGTGAAAATAGTCAATTTTTGAACAGTCTCAGAATTGAACGAAACCAGTTCCATTGGATCCGTAATAGTTAGTTATTGCCGGATTTCAAATTTCGTGTCAATCGGAGTTACCGTTTGATCGTGGCAGCTCGAAACGCATCGATTTATTTTTAATTTTAATTTGGCGAGTGAAAATAGCCATTTTTCAAAATGTCTCGGATTTCGACGAAACTAGTTTCATCGGATCCGTAATGTGATTTTATTGTAAGGTTTCAAATTTCAAGTCAATTGGATTTACGGTTTGTCCGTTACAAATTAAAACGCCTAGAAATCGATTTAAATCGGTTTAATTTAAATTGAGCGTTTATAGCCATAACTCGCACATACTTCCGAATTAGCTTCCGAAACCTGTTCCACCGTGTCCGGAACGCGGGGTAAACCTTAGAAACGCTGGTTACGGCGCGTAAGTCGGAGTTCGGAATTTCCGGATGAATAGTGTTCGATTTTCTTCTATAAATAGCACCACCATCTTCATAATTAGAAAAAAAAATAAAAATCTAATGTATAAACCCTAGCCGCCAGTTTTAGGCATGAATGGCCGAAAATCACCCTCGTTTTTCTTCAATTATCTCTTCATCCACTCAACGATTCATGAAAGTTTCAACTAGAGAATCGAAGAGCATGGTGATATCTACAAGTTCAACGGTGGAGATCGTGTTTGGAGCGACGATGGGGGAGATGGGGGGTCGCGTGCGTGCCGTGTTCACCCTCGTGCGCGCGCATGTAGAGGAGGCCGAGCTTGCTCTCCTTGGGGTCGAAGGTGGAGGAGGGGGTGAGCTAGAAGTTGCAACTCCCTGATCGTCATATAGTTGAGTATTTTGCTCGTAAAATCAAAACCTAATATCATGATAGTGGGTTCAAGTTGCGGCCTGGGAACCTGTACATTGCGTGAATGAAGAAGGAGAAAGGGGAGGCCTTGGATGCAGATCATACGGCCCAGATTTGTTCGGGTTTAAAAATTATAAATTATGTTGTATTTATATAGGTTAAATTCGAGTAAAACTTGTAAAATACATATCTTTTTCATACGAGGTCGAAAAAATGCAAACTCAGTTGCGTTGGAATCTATGGACGAGCACTACGCGATGGAGTTGGTTTGGAGTCGTTTGGAGTTAGTGAGAATTTTGGGTAAAATTAAACGTCCGTTTAATTTTATTCGAAATAAATCGCTAAAACGGAATTTAAAATCAAGGTGAGAACTTCTCACTCAATCGAATCAGTTTCGATTTTATTTTAAATAGTTAGATTTAAAATATTTGAATGCATGTTTGAATGATAATTAATATCTATTGATTGTTAAAATAGACATTATACGCCGTTAGTAAGCGGATGTTATTTATTAAAAACATATACCGCGAATATTTCATAAACAGTGAAATTGGTATTATATATAATATCAATATATATATATTGGCATATGTATATATTGGAGTTGATTGATTTCCCGTATTTTTGCGGATGAGACCCTATTGCGCCGTTATTAAGCGGATAATATTTAATAAGAACATATACCGCGATAATTTCGTACTGGAGCGAAATTGGTATTGTGCTAATGTTTGTGGATGCAGGAAAACAGGTTGGAGGGATCCAACTGGATTCCTCAACAGTATTTATTTGATTTTCAGATATTTTGATATTTGATGGACTATCATATCGATATATGATGTCGTTGTTGTCGTGATTGACTATTTGGTGTGTAGCATCATTGGACCCAGATTTTGGGATTTTAAAATAATTTTAAAATGATTTTTGAAAATATACTTTATTTTTGGAATTGATCCATCATAAATAAATAACGATATAATTTTTAAAGTTATAAAAATTATGATTTTTGAGAATATAGTTAAAAGCTGATTTTTGAGAAATATGAATTTATGATTTTATAAAATAGTTTAAACTGGAATTTTTTAATTGATTATGAACAGTTTAAATATAGGATTTATAAAATTTAATTATTTTATGAATCAAAAGAATGAAGTTTTTAAAGGAATTTAAAGACGTTTAAAAAGAATAATATAAATTGATTTATATTAAGAGATTTATAAATGGATATTTATAAATTGAAATATTGACATTATAAAACAAGTTTTTATAAGTGTTTGAATGAAGTGAAAATGAATTTCATTAAAGAATGAAATTTATAGAATTATAAATGGTGAAGTTATGAATGAAATTTATAAATAGTAAGATTTATAAATTTGTGAAGTTAATTGAAGAATAGATTTGGTTAAATAAATGAATCTTATAAGTTATAAGATTTATAATTTGGGAAGTTTAAAAGAACGATCTTTGTAAAATAATCGTTTTATAAGTATTTAACTTATAATATGAACTTTTAGTTTATAATTGAGTTATAAACTGGAATAGGTTAATATGGGAATTATAAAAAAAGAAGTTTTTATAAATAAATAGAAATGGAATTTATAAACGTTGTTTCATAAATTCGCAAACAACTTATTTTGATAAGTTAATTGTTGAAACCTATAAATGGAGTTATATTCACATTTTTGAATAGTGAATAATCCTTTGAATTAAAATGAATAAAAGGATGAAATTGTTAATGAAGTTTACTCACATTTTTGAATAGTGAATAACACGTTAAAGAAAATTGTTTGAATGTGAGTGTTTTAAATAGAATTAAAACGATCTAACGAAGTTTTAATTGTGTTGAGATTCGAAACCATAGATTTCAACATTAATTGTTGAAATAGACGTTTTCGAGAAATAAAAGGAGATGATGGACTATAACACTGTTGTTATAGTAAATGATTTCCGAAAGGAAATGTTTTGTATAGTATTGGGATTTATATATCTATTTTAATTTCGAATCCCTATACTAGTGATTTTGGGTTGTCATAACGATGTTCTACGCAACATTCGTTTTGGCCCAAATAAATATGTTGAAGAGAATGATTTCCTTAATAGAATGAAATATATACTTAATCTCGATTTAAGTATATTGAATATTTTCTAAGTGTTGAAAATAAAAAGATTTGTGAATTACTTATTTTTAATAAGTATGGAATTGTTTTCCAATATGAAGTGAATAATTAGAATTTATCTTTTTGAAGATAAATTGAAAATGGATAATTGAAATCGTATATGCATGAATATTTGAGGATATAAATTCATTATGGAATTTATAAATGAAAAATGGAATTTGTTAAAAATAAATATTGATTTATTTTTGAAGTGTTGAAATTATATATCTTGTAAAGATATTTTGGAAAGTAAATAATTTGGAAAATTATTTGGAATCTGGTGATGTGTGCATATCAGTGATAGTTCAATAACCGACTATCAATATTTCCCTTTGAATGGGTAATTGATGTGAATTGTTTGAATGTGAATGCTACACTTATTTTGAATAAGCGCTCACTATTCGGGTTAACCGGGAAAGGACCATGGGGTCGTATAACCCATTCCGAATATGTGATACGTCGTTGTGAATTGCATTTGAAGATCGGTGTTGAAGACCCGGTATTTGCGAGAGCGATAGGATGACCTATCGATTGTCTCTGCACTGAGTTGCAACGGTATAGAGACTCCCTAAGTGATGGGAAATCCGATCAGGATTGTGAATATCCGGATTGCAAGGACTTCTTTGTAAGTGCCTTCGGTTTTGTTCGATCCCGGAACAGACTTGTATGGATTGTGTGTCTGACATTACAAGTTGAGATATAAAGCCGATTTCTTTCAAATATATTTCTGTGGTGGCGGAGAATTTATTCTTTTAGCTTAACACCCTTCTCTGAGACGTACGAGCTCAGAGGTTATATAGTTGAAGTTATCAGCAATATAGTCCCAATTTGGTAATGTGATATGCTGAGTGATGCTGAAATGATCATTGTGTTGATTATTGCGATAGGATCATTTATTTGATCGTCTATCTTAGTGATCATTGTGTTGATCATTTGTTGACCCAAAGCATGGCTTTTGTATAAAGTATGTTTTTGTGGACGTGACTTCGTCGAGCCTCACACCCCGGAAATGGTCAAAACAGGAAAGATGCGGCAAGGTTATGAGGGGTAGCACCCTTTAGGGTATGTACATTTCCTTCTGGATAGAGGTGGTATCATGGTATGGAGCCCAGATATTTAACCTATGTGGTTACTACGAATTTATTACTTTGTGGTTGTTGGTTTTTCGGGATCCCGTGAGAAAGGTCGTTTACGATCGAGGAATGGCGTGCTCGTGTCAGTAGTTACCCAGTTAGGGGTAACCCGGCCTTGTGTTGGCAGAGTTCCGGTTTGGTTCTCGGGGATGTCTTTCCAGAGGCATTCTCATGTGGCAATGGGAAGTTCCTTGGCCTGACCATTTGTTGGAAATCCAAAGAAACAATACGAAACTTGTACGGTTTTAGTTGTAGAACCTGCCATCTAATATGGTAGCTATTAGTAGGCATAATATAATGGTACCTGTGCTGGCTAAGATTTATATTCTACTTTCGAAATGAATTTTTTCTACACTATGCACTAGTAGTAATATCAAATGTTATTTTAAATGCGTATCAAGCATCTTTGACTATCATAAGGAGAAATCTCCTCCGATTCTGCGTTTGCATGTGTGTGTGTGCGGGAGGCCTTATGGTAGTCTCATTTTTAAAAGCATTGCGAATTGAATTTAAAAATATTCCTCTATTTTGATTTTAAAGATAAATAAACTGTTTTGAGTTCTCACACCAGTCACATGACTGACTTGGAGTTTATTGTTTTCCTTCCTAAACTCTGGGTGCCCACCAATTTCCACACGGGCAGTCAAGAGTAAGGTTTATCAGGATATTCTGGATATTCTGGAGTTGCTGGAGGCAAGATAGATGGCATGGCGTATTACTAGTTTATATAGTATTTCTTTTTCCGCTGCACTATTTGTTGTTGTTGTACACTCTGATGATGATATGATGTAATGAAATGTAATGTATAAAATGTAATAATTGATATATTCTTTGTTTAAAGATTATTCATTTATTATTATATGTTGTTCCGCTGCGAATTGTGAGATTCTGATGTTGTTCTGTTGTTTTCTGTTCCGTTCTTTATGTTCTATTCTCTTTTTCTTCTATTTTAAAATGTTCTATCTTCTTTTCTGTTTTCCATTCTCTCTAATTTCTATTTTCTATCTTCTTTTCCTCTCCATCTTCTATCTTTTTCTCTTCTCTTTTCCTAAATTCTTTTTCTTAAAAACCCTCAGTGTTCGGTTTTCCGTCGTTCGATTTCTCGGCAGTCGATAAAGTGAGTGTCGATGTCGAATCTTCGGAAGACGAAGAATCGGGTCCTGACAGTTGGTATCAGAGCTTATGGTTAAGCGACAACCATGGTTCTGTTGGGTATTTCTCATTAGAGATAGAGTCAGTAGTACTCTAGATTGAGTTTGAGTGTAATAATAGCTAGAGAGCGTATTTGTTAGTGAATATAAAATTGTTTTATATTGTGATGATTGGTTTGTTGAGTGGTATATGAACTTTCGTCAGCGTGGTCCGCAAGACTATGCCGAAGGGGTTTCTAAACACTTGAATAGAACAATTCGGCACAATATTGTTTTAAATTGGGTAAATGAAATAATTTTACCTTGAGTATATTTTGTATATAAAAGAATAATTTTTAGAATTATTAAAGTGTATATAAGTTGATTGTTTAGGTTGTTTGAATAATCTAAATAAAGGAATAATTGTATAAGTAAAATGAATTATAAGAATTAAATTATAATTAAAGTGATTTACAATTGTGAAATAAACTTATATATATAAGAAATGAAACTATATGAATATGAGTAGTAAATAAAAATGAATATGAACTTGAGTTATATAAATAAAATTCAACTTTGAAATTGAATTGAATTAATGAAATGAATGTTAATCAATTAAATGTAAATTTAAGTTGATATGAAATAATGAATGTAAGTGTTAATTCATTAAAATCTAATGTTATTGGAAAGTTGAATAGTTGAATAAAAATCATTTAATTAAACCAATTGATAAGCAAAGGAATTTGGTTGTAATTAATATACATTGATTGTTATATGATTGTTAGTTGATTGTATATAATTCATTAAGTATTAATGAAATTTAAAGCTATGTAATTGAATTCAAATTAGAAGTAAATAAATTTGAATAGAATTGAATTTGTTTTGGAAGTGAACCAACTTGTGAATTAGTGAATGCAAACTAATTAGAATTGAATAAAAATAAATGTTAGATGAATAATAGTTGGTTGATGTTTGCATTTGTTGTTTGTTTCATTTGCTATGTTGACATATATAGTTATTATGTTACTATATGTTGTATATTGATACTATTGTCTATATGCATGTTCTCATGTTGTTTGTTGAGTGATTAGTAGGTGCGGATCGCGTTTGCTTCGCATTTGGAGCTCGCTTTTGCGCTATATTAGCCGTATATGCTTTCTAATAAAATATAAGGTACATATCTCGGATTACATACCGTACTTTTACACTTTTTTCCCTTCGGGATGCCTCATTACTTGATGAGATGTATATTTGTGATATATATACTGTCATTTTTTTTTCGGATCGAGCCGCGCAAAGGAGACTATGGCGAATTTTTCCGAAAATTTAAGGCGTTAGAAAAAAATTTGAGAAAATTGGAAAATTTTGAAAACTTAAACTTTGATTTTGAAGTTGAAAGTTAAACAATAGTAATTGTTTTTGAAAAGATAACTAAGTATGATTTGAAAACTTAGTAAAGTTATTGTAAGAAGTTTAACTATGAATTTTGGAAAATTAATAGAATTATATAATTTTTCTTACTTGTAATTTCGAGGACGAAATTCTTTTAAGTGGGGAAGATTGTAACGACCCAGAATTTTTAGAAATTAAAATTTGAATATTTAATTAATTTTGAATATTAATAAGTGAATTTATAAGTCAAATAAATTTTTATTTGAATTATTGGATTTAATTGGATTATTAAATCGATAATTTAATATGTGAAATTATGGAAATAATTGAAAATATAGTTAAATATGATTGAAAATGATTTGTAAAATTTTATTCTATCATGTTAGAGTTAGAATGATATTTTAGAACTTTTAAAATCGAATTAAAAGTTAATTTGTGAAAATTGAATATTTTAATATTAAAATCGACTAGTGAAAATAGTCAATTTTTGAACAGTCTCAGAATTGAACGAAACCAGTTCCATTGGATCCGTAATAGTTAGTTATTGCCGGATTTCAAATTTCGTGTCAATCGGAGTTACCGTTTGATCGTGGCAGCTCGAAACGCATCGATTTATTTTTAATTTTAATTTGGCGAGTGAAAATAGCCATTTTTCAAAAAGTCTCGGATTTCGACGAAACCAGTTTCATCGGATCCGTAATGTGATTTTATTGTAAGGTTTCAAATTTCAAGTCAATTGGATTTACGGTTTGTCCGTTACAAATTAAAACGCCTAGAAATCGATTTAAATCGGTTTAATTTAAATTGAGCGTTTATAGCCATAACTCGCACATACTTCCGAATTAGCTTCCGAAACCTGTTCCATTATGTCCGGAACGCGGGGTAAACCTTAGAAACGCTGGTTACGGCGCGTAAATCGGAGTTCGGAATTTCCGGATGAATAGTGTTCGATTTTCTTCTATAAATAGCACCACCATCTTCATAATTAGAAAAAAAAATAAAAATCTAATGTATAAACCCTAGCCGCCAGTTTTAGGCATGAATGGCCGAAAATCACCCTCGTTTTTCTTCAATTATCTCTTCATCCACTCAACGATTCATGAAAGTTTCAACTAGAGAATCGAAGAGCATGGTGATATCTACAAGTTCAACGGTGGAGATCGTGTTTGGAGCGACGATGGGGGAGATGGGGGGTCGCGTGCGTGCCGTGTTCACCCTCATGCGCGCGCATGTAGAGGAGGCCGAGCTTGCTCTCCTTGGGGTCGAAGGTGGAGGAGGGGGTGAGCTAGAAGTTGCAACTCCCTGATCGTCATATAGTTGAGTATTTTGCTCGTAAAATCAAAACCTAATATCATGATAGTGGGTTCAAGTTGCGGCCTGGGAACCTGTACATTGCGTGAATGAAGAAGGAGAAAGGGGAGGCCTTGGATGCAGATCATACGGCCCAGATTTGTTCGGGTTTAAAAAATATAAATTATGCTGTATTTATATAGGTTAAATTCGAGTAAAACTTGTAAAATACATATCTTTTTCATACGAGGTCGAAAAAATGCAAACTCAGTTGCTTTGGAATCTATGGACGAGCACTACGCGATGGAGTTGGTTTGGAGTTGTTTGGAGTTAGTGAGAATTTTGGGTAAAATTAAACGTCCGTTTAATTTTATTCGAAATAAATCGCTAAAACGGAATTTAAAATCAAGGTGAGAACTTCTCACTCAATCGAATCAGTTTCGATTTTATTTTAAATAGTTAGATTTAAAATATTTGAATGCATGTTTGAATGATAATTAATATCTATTGATTGTTAAAATAGACATTATACGCCGTTAGTAAGCGGATGTTATTTATTAAAAACATATACCGCGAATATTTCATAAACAGTGAAATTGGTATTATATATAATATCAATATATATATATTGGCATATGTATATATTGGAGTTGATTGATTTCCCGTATTTTTGCGGATGAGACCCTATTGCGCCGTTATTAAGCGGATAATATTTAATAAGAACATATACCGCGATAATTTCGTACTGGAGCGAAATTGGTATTGTGCTAATGTTTGTGGATGCAGGAAAACAGGTTGGAGGGATCCAACTGGATTCCTCAACAGTATTTATTTGATTTTCAGATATTTTGATATTTGATGGACTATCATATCGATATATGATGTCGTTGTTGTCGTGATTGACTATTTGGTGTGTAGCATCATTGGACCCAGATTTTGGGATTTTAAAATAATTTTAAAATGATTTTTGAAAATATACTTTATTTTTGGAATTGATCCATCATAAATAAATAACGATATAATTTTTAAAGTTATAAAAATTATGATTTTTGAGAATATAGTTAAAAGCTGATTTTTGAGAAATATGAATTTATGATTTTATAAAATAGTTTAAACTGGAATTTTTTAATTGATTATGAACAGTTTAAATATAGGATTTATAAAATTTAATTATTTTATGAATCAAAAGAATGAAGTTTTTAAAGGAATTTAAAGACGTTTAAAAAGAATAATATAAATTGATTTATATTAAGAGATTTATAAATGGATATTTATAAATTGAAATATTGACATTATAAAACAAGTTTTTATAAGTGTTTGAATGAAGTGAAAATGAATTTCATTAAAGAATGAAATTTATAGAATTATAAATGGTGAAGTTATGAATGAAATTTATAAATAGTAAGATTTATAAATTTGTGAAGTTAATTGAAGAATAGATTTGGTTAAATAAATGAATCTTATAAGTTATAAGATTTATAATTTGGGAAGTTTAAAAGAACGATCTTTGTAAAATAATCGTTTTATAAGTATTTAACTTATAATATGAACTTTTAGTTTATAATTGAGTTATAAACTGGAATAGGTTAATATGGGAATTATAAAAAAAGAAGTTTTTATAAATAAATAGAAATGGAATTTATAAACGTTGTTTCATAAATTCGCAAACAACTTATTTTGATAAGTTAATTGTTGAAACCTATAAATGGAGTTATATTCACATTTTTGAATAGTGAATAATCCTTTGAATTAAAATGAATAAAAGGATGAAATTGTTAATGAAGTTTACTCACATTTTTGAATAGTGAATAACACGTTAAAGAAAATTGTTTGAATGTGAGTGTTTTAAATAGAATTAAAACGATCTAACGAAGTTTTAATTGTGTTGAGATTCGAAACCATAGATTTCAACATTAATTGTTGAAATAGACGTTTTCGAGAAATAAAAGGAGATGATGGACTATAACACTGTTGTTATAGTAAATGATTTCCGAAAGGAAATGTTTTGTATAGTATTGGGATTTATATATCTATTTTAATTTCGAATCCCTATACTAGTGATTTTGGGTTGTCATAACGATGTTCTACGCAACATTCGTTTTGGCCCAAATAAATATGTTGAAGAGAATGATTTCCTTAATAGAATGAAATATATACTTAATCTCGATTTAAGTATATTGAATATTTTCTAAGTGTTGAAAATAAAAAGATTTGTGAATTACTTATTTTTAATAAGTATGGAATTGTTTTCCAATATGAAGTGAATAATTAGAATTTATCTTTTTGAAGATAAATTGAAAATGGATAATTGAAATTGTATATGCATGAATATTTGAGGATATAAATTCATTATGGAATTTATAAATGAAAAATGGAATTTGTTAAAAATAAATATTGATTTATTTTTGAAGTGTTGAAATTATATATCTTGTAAAGATATTTTGGAAAGTAAATAATTTGGAAAATTATTTGGAATCTGGTGATGTGTGCATATCAGTGATAGTTCAATAACCGACTATCAATATTTCCCTTTGAATGGGTAATTGATGTGAATTGTTTGAATGTGAATGCTACACTTATTTTGAATAAGCGCTCACTATTCGGGTTAACCGGGAAAGGACCATGGGGTCGTATAACCCATTCCGAATATGTGATACGTCGTTGTGAATTGCATTTGAAGATCGGTGTTGAAGACCCGGTATTTGCGAGAGCGATAGGATGACCTATCGATTGTCTCTGCACTGAGTTGCAACGGTATAGAGACTCCCTAAGTGATGGGAAATCCGATCAGGATTGTGAATATCCGGATTGCAAGGACTTCTTTGTAAGTGCCTTCGGTTTTGTTCGATCCCGGAACAGACTTGTATGGATTGTGTGTCTGACATTACAAGTTGAGATATAAAGCCGATTTCTTTCAAATATATTTCTGTGGTGGCGGAGAATTTATTCTTTTAGCTTAACACCCTTCTCTGAGACGTACGAGCTCAGAGGTTATATAGTTGAAGTTATCAGCAATATATTCCCAATTTGGTAATGTGATATGCTGAGTGATGCTGAAATGATCATTGTGTTGATTATTGCGATAGGATCATTTATTTGATCGTCTATCTTAGTGATCATTGTGTTGATCATTTGTTGACCCAAAGCATGGCTTTTGTATAAAGTATGTTTTTGTGGACGTGACTTCGTCGAGCCTCACACCCCGGAAATGGTCAAAACAGGAAAGATGCGGCAAGGTTATGAGGGGTAGCACCCTTTAGGGTATGTACATTTCCTTCTGGATAGAGGTGGTATCATGGTATGGAGCCCAGATATTTAACCTATGTGGTTACTACGAATTTATTACTTTGTGGTTGTTGGTTTTTCGGGATCCCGTGAGAAAGGTCGTTTACGATCGGGGAATGGCGTGCTCGTGTCAGTAGTTACCCAGTTAGGGGTAACCCGGCCTTGTGTTGGCAGAGTTCCGGTTTGGTTCTCGGGGATGTCTTTCCAGAGGCATTCTCATGTGGCAATGGGAAGTTCCTTGGCCTGACCATTTGTTGGAAATCCAAAGAAACAATACGAAACTTGTACGGTTTTAGTTGTAGAACCTGCCATCTAATATGGTAGCTATTAGTAGGCATAATATAATGGTACCTATGCTGGCTAAGATTTATATTCTACTTTCGAAATGAATTTTTTCTACACTATGCACTAGTAATAATATCAAATGTTATTTTAAATGCGTATCAAGCATCTTTGACTATCATAAGGAGAAATGTCCTCCGATTCTGCGTTTGCATGTGTGTGTGTGTGCGGGAGGCCTTATGGTAGTCTCATTTTTAAAAGCATTGCGAATTGAATTTAAAAATATTCCTCTATTTTGATTTTAAAGATAAATAAACTGTTTTGAGTTCTCACACCAGTCACATGGCTGACTTGGAGTTTATTGTTTTCCTTCCTAAACTCTGGGTGCCCACCAATTTCCACACGGGCAGTCAAGAGTAAGGTTTATCAGGATATTCTGGATATTCTGGAGTTGCTGGAGGCAAGATAGATGGCATGGCGTATTACTAGTTTATATAGTATTTCTTTTTCCGCTGCACTATTTGTTGTTGTTGTACACTCTGATGATGATATGATGTAATGAAATGTAATGTATAAAATGTAATAACTGATATATTCTTTGTTTAAAGATTATTCATTTATTATTATATGTTGTTCCGCTGCGAATTGTGAGATTCTGATGTTGTTCTGTTGTTTTCTGTTCCGTTCTTTATGTTCTATTCTCTTTTTCTTCTATTTTAAAATGTTCTATCTTCTTTTCTGTTTTCCATTCTCTCTAATTTCTATTTTCTATCTTCTTTTCCTCTCCATCTTCTATCTTTTTCTCTTCTCTTTTCCTAAATTCTTTTTCTTAAAAACCCTCAGTGTTCGGTTTTCCGTCGTTCGATTTCTCGGCAGTCGATAAAGTGAGTGTCGATGTCGAATCTTCGGAAGACGAAGAATCGGGTCCTGACACATTTCCTTATATATTTTTTTTAATTCATATTTATAAATTTCATTGTTAAATGAATTTATCTCCAATCTCTGGTTATACATTTTATTTCTTATTTAATTTCGTATAATAATGATAATAATTTAATATTATCACTTTCTAGTAACCATGCAACCATATACTATAATAATTCATAGAAAATCATTTCTTTTCTATACAAAAATAGTTTTGGGCAAAATTACCTTATTTACCCGATTCAAAAACAATTTTATATTCACTAACAAATACGCGCTCATATCTATTATTACACTCAAACTCAATCTAGAGTACTGCTGACTCTATCTCTAATGAGTAACACCCAACAGAGCCATGGTTGTCGCTTAACCATATGCTCTGATACCAAATGTAACGTTTGCGATTTTTCGTTGCCGAAAAAACCGAAATGTTAGGGTTAAAGAAGAAGAAAAAGACAGAAGAAGAGATAAGAGAAGATAGAAAATAACAGAAACAAAACAACAGAACAACATCAGAATCTCACAATTCGCAACGGAACAACGAATAATAAATAAATGAATAATCTTTAAACAAAGAACTATATCACTTATTACACCTTATACATTACATCATCATCAGAGTGTACAACAAACAACAACAAACAGCGGAAAAAGAAATACTATATACTAGTAATACGCCATGCCATCCAGCTTGCCTCCAACAACTCCTGAATATCCAGAATATCCTGATAAACCTTAACTCTTGACTGCCCGTGTGGAAATTGGTGGGCACCCAGAGTTTAGGAAGGAAAACAATAAACTCCGAGTCAGTCATGTGACTGGTGTGAGAACTCAAACAGTTTATTTTTCTTTAAAATCAAAATAGAGGAATATTTTTAAAATAGATTCGCAATGTTCTTGAAAATGTAACTACCATAAGACCTCCCACCACACACACAATGCAAACGCAGAATTGGAGGAGATTTCTTCTTATGTTAGTCAAAGATGCTTACTACGCAAAATCAAATCAATTTTGATATTATTATTAGTGCATAGTGTAGAAAAACATTTCGAAAGTAGAATATAAATCTTAGCCATCATAGGTACCATTATAATATGCCTACTATAGCTACCATATTAGATGGCAGGTTCTACAACTAAAACCATACAAGTCTCGTATTGTTTCTTTGGATTTTTAACAAATGGTCAGGCCAAGGAACTTCCCATTGCCACATGGAAACGCCTCTGGAAGGACGTCCCGAGAACCTAACCTGATCTCTGCCAACACAAGGCCGGGTTACCTTTTAAACTAGGTAACAACTGACACGAGTATGCCATCCCCTGGTCCTTTGGACCTTTATCCGAGCGCCCGTAATCAACATCACACCATAGTAAATAAAGTGTTTCAACATGAGTAAGTATCTGGGCTCCATACCATGATACCACCCTTTTCCAGAAGGAAATGCACATACCCTAAAGGGAGCTACCCCTCATAACCTTGCTGCATCTTTCCTGTTTTGACCATTCCGGGGTGTGAGGCTCGACGAAGTCTCGTTCACAAAGCCACGCTTTATACAAAAGCTGTGCTTTGGGTCAACGAATGATCATAGAAATGATCACAAAGATAAATGATCAAACAAATGATCATATCACAAATGATCAATCAATGATCATTTCACAGCAACACTCAACATGTCACATTACCAAATTGGGAATATATCGCTGATAACCTTCAACTATATAACCTCTGAGCTCGTACGTCTCAGAGAAGGGTGTAAGCTAAGAGAATAAATTCTCTGCCACCAACAGAAATATATTTGAAAGAAATCAGCTTTATATCTCAATTTGTAATGTCAGGCATACTATCCATACAAGTCTGTTCCGGGATCGAACAGAACCGAAGGCACTTACAAAGAAGTCCTTGCAATCCGGATAATCTCTAATCACGTCCGGATTTCCCATCACATATGGAGATCTCTATACCGGGGATCAGCCAGTGCAGAGACAATCGACAAGAAACCCTTTCGTTTTCGAAGATATCCGGTCTTCAACACCGGTCTTCAAATGCAATTCATAACGACGTATCACATATTCGGAATGGGTTATACGACCCCAAGGTCCTTTCCCGGTTAACCCGAATAGTGAGCGCTTATTTAAAAAAAAAATAAGTGTGGCATTCAAATTCTAGCAAATCACAACAAATACCTATTTAAAGGTAAATATTGATAGTCGGTTATTGAACTATCAATGGATATGCACAACATCACCAGATTCCAAATAATTTTCCAAATTATTTATTTTCCAAAAATATCTTTACAGGATATATATTTTCAATATTTCAAAAATAAATCAATATTTATTTTTAAACAATTTCCCCCTTCCATTTATAAATTCCATAGTGAATTTACATTCCAAAATATTTATGAATATACGATTTCCATTCGATTTTTAATATTCATTTTCAATTTATCTTCAAAAAGATAAATTCAAAATATTCATTTAATATTGGAAAAACATTTCCATACTTATTTATTTATAAGTAATTCACAAGTCTTTTTATTTTCTACACTTGGAAAATATTCAATATACTCTAATCGAAATTAAGTATATATTTCATTCTTTAAGGAAATCATTCTCTTAAACATATTTATTTGGGCCAAAACGAATGTTGCGTAAAACATTGTTACGACAACCCTAAATCACTAGTATAGGGATTCGAAATTAAAATAGATATATAAATCCCAATACTATACAAAACATTTCCTTTCGGAAATCATTTACTATAACAACAGTGTTATAATCCACCATTTCCTTCTATTTCTCAAAAACGTCTATTTCAACAATGAATATTGAAATCTATGGTTTCAAATCTTAATACATTTAAAACATCGTTAGATCGTTTTAATTCTATTTAAAACATCACACTCAAAACCATTTCTTTAACATATTATTCACTATTCAAAAACGTGAATATACCTGTTAACCAATTTTATCATTTCTATTCATTTTATTTCAAAGGATTATTCACTGTCTAAAATGTGAATATAACTCCATAAATAAGTTATAACAATTTACTTATCAAAATAAGTTGTTTTGCGGATTTATAAAACAACGTTCATAAATTCCATTTCTATTTATTTTATAACACTTCCTCTTATAAATTTCCTTTATTAACCTATTCGATTTATAACTCAATTATATACCGAAAGTCCATATTATAAGTTAAATGCTTATAATTTATTTGTTTACAAAATTGTTCCTTTAACTTCCCAAATTATAAATCTTATAACTTATAAGATTCATTTATTTATCCAAAATCTATTCTTTTAAATAACTTTACAAATTTTATAAACCTACTGTTTATAAAATTCCATTTATAACTTCACCGTTTATAATTCTATAAATTTCATTCATTCACGAAATTCATTTACAATTCATTCTAACACTTATAAAAACTCGTTTTATAATTCCAATACTTTAACTTATAAAATATTAATTTTATAAATCTTTTATATAAATCATTTTATATTATTCTTTTTAAACGTCTTTAAACTCCTTTATAATTTCATCATTTTGATTTATAAAATAATCAAATTTCATAAATCCTATTTTTAAACTTTTTATAATAAATTCAGAAATCCTACTTTTAACTATTTTATAAAATCATTAATCCCATATTTTCAAAAATCAACTTTTAACTGTATTTTTCAAAAGTCATAATTTTTATAACATTAAAATTTTAACGTTTATTTATTTAAGATGAATCAATTCCAAAAATATTTTATAAACGTATATTTTCAAAAATCACTTTAGAAATCCCTTAGAAATCAAAATCGTTGTTTTTTAAACTTCAAAAATGGATCCGATGATGCAACACATCAAATAGTCAATCACTACTTTCAAACATCATATATTGATATGATAAACAATCAAATATCACAATATCTGAATCAAATAAATATTTGTGAGGAATCCAGTTGGATCCCTCCAACCTGTTTCCCTGCATCCACAGATGTTAGCACAATACCAATTCCTCTTCAAGATGGAATATCTCGGTATATGGGATTTATAAAATATTATCCGCTTAATAGGCGGCGCAATAGGGTCTCATCCGCTATACAATGCGGGAAATCAATCAACTACAATATATACATATGCCAATATATATATATATATATATATATATATATATATATATTGCTATATACTAATATAATACCAATTCCACTTCAAGGTGGAATATCGCGGTATATGGGTTTAATAAATAACCTCCGCTTACTAACGGCGTATAGGGTCTATTCACATCCAATATATATATGTATATATATATATATATAACAATCATCATTCAAGCATTCAATCAACACAGTCTAACAATTTTAAATCTAACTATCTAAAATTTAAATAAACCCTTTTTGAGTGAGAAGTTCTCACCTTTGCTTTTATCTTGCAGTCCATTTCCTTCTTGACTCGATTTTCTTGATTTATACCTTGTATAAATATTTACACAATCTATTAATATTCGAACAGATCGAATAATAAATTTTGATTTGATAATTTCGATTCATCAGTGATTTCATTTTAATAGTTAAATTAACTGATAGTTTTATTTAAACCAATTTCTTCTTTAATAAATTTATTTAACTAAACCGTTTAATTTTCAAACTAACTTCCCTTTTACTTTATACCAAAATTTCATTTTCATAAATATTTCAAACATTTTGCTTATATAAATTTCTTCAATCTTTAAAAATTCCTTTGTTTAATAAATTATTTTAACTAAAAATTTAAATTTGAAACAAATTTTACTTTAGGAAATTATTTTCAAACTAAACGAGTAAATTTATAATGTATTCATTCATTTTTTTATTTTTATTTTTACTAATTTTTTTTTACATTAATATCTTTAAATCAATTTCTTTTAATAAATCATTTTACCTAACAAATTTTCCATCTTGAAATTAATTTAAATTAACCAAGTGTTTCATTTTTTTTTGAACTAATAATTTGAATTGTAAACAAATTTTTCTTTTACTGTATAAATTTTTCTATACGTCTATGCTCACATAATTTTATAAATTAAAATTAATGAAAATAATACCTTCACTGGAAATCGAAATTCCCAATTGCTCCCACTTGAATTTCTGCACTTACTGAAATCGAGCTCGACTTCATCTGCCGCCGAACTCCAACTCGCCTCTTCAACCAGACATCGCGCGCCACCCTTACAAGCTAGTTGTTGTTGCACGCGATGCCTAGGCAGCTGCGACGATTCCCAATGTCGAGTGCCACTGTCCATCGAGTCGCCCCAAATCGCAAGACCCCATCGTGAAACCCTAGTCGTGCGACCCTGAACCCAGCGCCTCTTGCCACGTCGCCGCTTGCGCACCCCTCCTACGGGCGCGCCTACACGAGCTGCCGCCGCAACTCGATCGCGATAGCCCCCCTCCAGTTCGAGCCTTCTGTCAACATCGCGACATTCTTTTTTTTTTCTTTTTTTTCTGAGGAAGGGACGACATTGATTACAAATTGAAGAGGAAGAAGAATTCGATGAGGGGCGTTGATTCAAAAGAAATGAAGGAGGAAGTGGGCTTCGGTTGAAACGAATTTGATTTTGGGGAGGAAGTGAAAATTGATTTCGATTTGTATAGAAAGTGAAGCGGTCATTTTTCTTTTATTTCGTTTCTGAGAGAGGGAGAGGAGGATTTAATATTGATCAAGGCACGTTCAGCACGATTTCTTTTGTGTAATTCTAGGCGAAATTTTAGGTGTGGTTAAAGGAAGAACGTGCTGATGTTTGACTCAAATTTAAATTTAAATTGAATTTGACTTAAATTCCAATGCGTTTACTCACCGTGTGCTCACATATTAACTCCGAAAAATACGAAATTTGAAATCCGAGAATAATTCAATATTTCGGACCCAATGGAACTGGTTTCGTCGAAATCCGAGACTGTGCCTCGGACGTCTATTTTTAAATATCGATTCAAACGATATAATTTCAAAACTGAATAATTCACTTTCAAATTCAATTCTGAAGCTTCTAAAATCTTCAATATTATCAATATGAATTTTACAAGCCTTTGAAATATTTTTAATTGGCTTAAAATTGAAGATTCAAATTTTTATTCAACTTTCACTAGATTAAATTTTATAATTTAATCGCCAAATTCATTCTGATAATTTGAAATTCAAGTCAAACTATCGTTCAAATATTTAAAATTAATTAAATATTTTCAAATTAAATTATTCAAAATTCTGGGTCGTTACACGTTTAGTAGCATAGGGGTATAATCAAGAAGAAGGAATCGATTACGATGAAACGTTTGCGCCTGTAGCTAGATTAGAAGCTATACGAACTTTACTCACTTTTGGTTGTCATAAAAATTTTAAATTATGTCAAATGGATGTCAAAAGTGCATTTTTGAACGGTTTTATCAAAGAAAATGTTTTTGTCGAACAACCACCGTTATTTAAACATGAAAATTTTCCAAATCATGTTTTTAAATTAAATAAAGCATAGTATGGGTTAAAACAAGCTCCTAGAGCATGGTACGATAGGCTTAAAACTCATTTAATCTCATCAGAATTTCAAATTGGTAAAATTGACATGACTTTATTTATTAGAAGAGAAAATAATGATATTTTAGTTATTCAAATTTATGTCGATGATATCATATTTGGATCAACTAATGAAAATTTATGTGTAGAATTCTCTAATATAATGAAAAATGAATTTGAAATGTCACACATAGGAGAATTAAATTTCTTTTTAGGATTACAAATAAAACAACTAAAGAATGGTATCTTTATACATCAAGAAAAATATTGCAATAAAATATTACAATGTTTTGGTATGGATAAAATATCTAGTAAACCTACTCATATGAGTACTACGGTTCATCTTGATAATGATGAAAACGGGAAAGATATTGAAGAAAAATTATATAGGAGTGTGACTGGATCGTTATTATATTTAACCGCAAGTCGACCTGATATAATGATGAGTGTTTGCCTTTGCGCACGTTTTCAAGCAAAACCAAAAGAATCTCATCAAAGAGCCGTTAAACGTATTTTGAGATATTTATCTAACAGGAAAAACTATTGATTATTCTATCCAAGAGGATCGTCCTTCGAACTTGTATCATATAGCGATGCGTATTTTGGAGGATGCAAAACGGATAGAAAAAGTACTAGTGGAACATGTCATTTCATCAGACAATCTCTCGTCTTATGGTTTAGTAAAAAACAAAATTGTGTTTCTCTATCCACTTATGAAGCCGAATATATTTTAGCGGCATTAGCATGTGCACAAGTAATTTACATGCAACAAACCTTAAAAGAATTTGGAAAACTAATTGAAAAATCCCTGATTTATTGTGATAACGCTAGCGTAATCAATCTATCTAAAAATCCGGTAAATCATTCTAGGACTAAGCATATAGATATAAAGCATCATTTATTAAGAGATAATGTCGAAAAAGGAACTATAACTCTAGAATATGTTAACACTGAAAATCAAATAGCCGATTTCTTTATAAAACCATTAAAAGAACAAATTTTTGTAAAATTAAGACGAGACTTAGGCATTTGTTCACTTAATGAACTTTTATATTAAGAAAAATTTCTCATATCCACAAGTTTATTAGTTTGTTAAAGACCTTTAAAAATTTTAGACAAAAATTTTACACCATAAACAAACTACCTATTTTTATATTTGGATTGTTATAAAACTAACTTTTTGAAGTTTTTTCTTTAAAACATAACAAATATCAATATCAAAATGTCATCTCAAGAAATAAGTTCGTATAACTCTAGATCGCCATCCTCAAACGTATCCACCCCTTCTCTTCATACTCCTTCACCTCCTTGTTCCCTATCTTCTCCTGACTTCTCAAAAAGTCGATGGGGATTGTCACCTCTACCGAAGAAAACCAAACGAGAAAAACCGCCCATGATCCATGAAAAAATTGATGAAATATCACATTATCAATTCGCAATGATAGATGTTCAAAAGGAAATGTACTATATACGGTAAGGAACAATCAAACATTTAAATTTCTTGGAAAAAACTCAATATGCTATATGTGGTCATTCTCCAACAAAGAAGTGTTTACATAAAAAATCTCCACGCTTTATTGAAACTCCTAAAGATGAGCCGTCAACTTCGTCACCCAAACCTCCTTCCTGGTCCCCAATCAACTATGGTGATCCCATCTACGAACCGAATTCATGGGATCGTCAGGAATGGAACCAAGAAAAATAAATTATGACGCTTGGAGACGATTATTATATATTTGTGTGTATTATATTCTATTCATTAAATAAATTATTTTCTTCACAACACTCTCAATAGAAAGCCAATCTGGAGTTTTCAGACGTATGAAATAGATTCCAGACGTCTGAAATAGGAATCTGGAACAAATTATATATGTTCCCAGACGTCTGAATTCAAGACGTCTGAAATTACTCTCTGTCTCATATTTAAACTTTCTAGACGTCTGAATTTTGATTCCATACGTCTGATTTTCCTCTCTGTTCCTAATTTAAACATCTCCAGACGTGTGGTCTACTTTTTCAGACATCTGGAACTAGAAACGATAGTTTTTTAAAACCCTACACCTGATCGATCAACTACTTTTCCACCACTTCAATTCATTTCCAAGTTAAAATTTATCTTTCTCAAAGTCTCTAAAATCGAATTTCTTATCAAATTAATGCCACCACGAACTAAAAAGATGGGAGTTAAGAAAAGGAAGCATGGAGAAGAATCTTCCTCTCAACCATTGATGGTAACTGATACTCAAATCAACAATTGGTTGTTTCAGAATCCAATAAATAGACGATGCTTTGACGACTTGAAGATTAAGAAGATGCATCTAGGTCCTTTCTATAGCCTAATCAAATTTCCTTCTTATGATATGGATGACATATGTGAGCAAGGTGAATTGCAAACTCTAATTTCTTTTAATGCCAACGATGTTTCTATCGATCAACTAGCTATATATCTCTTTTATGCTAATCTGGATAGTCCATCGGTATGGACTATTGAGAATGATGAAGATTGGTTATGGACGAGCGTCTATGGGACAGCAATCAAGTTAACCCCTGCTATGATTGGACGATTCTTAGAGTGCACTTATTTGGGTCATAATTTATCTGAAATAGAGGACATACGATTCAAATCCCGTGATACAATCACTCATCAATTATGGGAAAATCGAATGCCTCAATGTTCTTAGAAATTCCTTAGGCCACGGACTAGGCTCCTTACCCGAATGCTTATAAATACTATTATTCCTCGATTAGGTAGCCATAAACAGATACTGATCTTGAACACAAAGCACTATATGCACTATTTAATCGAACTAAGATCAATTGGGCTCAGTTCATTTTCGATGAACTAAAAGGTTTTTGGAATAGATCTCGTCAGACAATCATTTACCCGACTTATATTATCCGCATTCTCAAAGCACTAAACATCCTATCGTATATTCCTACTTTTGAGGCATTACCCATCAAATACAGTGAAACAAAAAAATTCAATCTTATGCGTTTACCGAAGGAACCATCATCTTTTATAACCTTTTTAGAATGGAAAAATGCACAAGATCAACCTCCTTCTCCTCAACGACAACGAAAACAATAAAGTGATGTTGAACTACCAAGGCAACCATCTCCACCTCCTCCTTCCTCATTTGAATATCACTCCGATATGGAAATTTTGGAAGCACGAACTCAGCCTATAGCTAATGAGACTATTGCTCAATTAACCTTACAAAATCAAGTGCTCCTATCTAGAAATCAAATTCTCCTTGGCAAACAAACAGCAAAGCTTAATCACACGTTGTCCATAAGGATTTCCAATGTTGAAAGCTCTCTTGATTCAGTGGTTTCCAAACTTGATCATGCACTTCAACAAATCCTTCAACCTTCTTCTGATTAGTCTACACCTACTTAATCTCCTCACACATCGCCAAATACCGGCAATAAGGACAAAGGGAAATTAGAATCCTTTCGTGATGAACTACTTTGACTTCGTAAAGTAAATATTTTGTTGTACTTAACTCCCTTATCATAATTCTGCTAAGACACTATCAATATTTTGATGTGCTTAATGATGTAATCATAACTTTTTTATTTGTGTTATAATTATATATGTACATCATACTTGGTTTTGATTATTTTTTTATAATGACAAAGGGGGAGAAAAATAAATATGCACATCTATAGGGGGAGATCATATTTAGAGGGGAGAACCTTTCTGTAATTATTATCTAAGTAAGTCATCGTCAAAAAAGGGGAGAATGTTAGAACCCTTAGTTTACGATTTCGACGATGACAACTATATAATGAAAATTATATATGTGTGTGTGTATATATCATACACCTATGCAGATACGAAATCAAAGCAAGACAAACCACTACTGTGACAAGATGATGACTAAAGCACTGAAGACATTCATCTACAAAGTTCCGCGAAGATCGAAGAGAGATGCACTCAAGAATAAACCAAGGAGAACATCACTTAACAAGTTCAGACGTCTGATTGCAGAACTTCAGACGTCTGAGCGTAGAAGATGAACAAAAATAATAATAGGTTCTCAGGAGCCTGAGAACACCATTCAGACGTCTGAAAATGGGCTCGTGGCAGAAAATTCAAATTACAACTGTCATCTCCGAAGAGACACAACTTCATCTCTCTCCCAACTCTTCACCAGTAAACAGTGACGACTCTAGACCGAAAGGAATGAGATGTAACTACTAGGAGCAACCTTCTACAACTATATAAACAAGAATCAAGAAGGATCAAAGCACTGACTTTACTTTCAACTTATTTACTCTACTTTCTATCTTGGTCATCTCTTGCTCTAATCATCCACTTCCTATCAAATCTGCAAATCTGAGATCATATACTTCCATATTCTCTCGAGCAATATTGTATTCAATCATCCAAGAGATATAGGAAGTTCAATTGTACTATATAGTCAAAATCCATGTAATAGAGAACACACTCTTAACAAAGAAACTCTGCTATTGTAAACATGTTCCTCCGGGTGAAGTGAGGGTTATTTGGTGAAAGGAAATTCTGAAGAGGAGCTTCTGGACTGGACGTAGGACGGGAGGTCCGAACCAGTATAAAATTCTTGGTGTGATTATTCTTATTTACATACTTTACTATTGTTACACTATAGTTTAAATTAGTAATATGCTTGTCAATTGTATAATCGATCCACCATACTATAGACTTTCACACCATAGACATTATCTATACATCATTATATTAACTTAGTGAATGGTTGGTTTCTTTTGAGAGGAAACCCGTTACAAGAATTCATACGGTCTCGACAGTTACTATTACATGTTGCATGTATCTTGAATTTTCTCTTACCAGACTTACGACTAACGAGTGGTTGTGTTTTCCCTAAATTTCTCATGTACTCTTTCAAGTAGGATGAGAAAATCAGGTTTTACTTTGGATGCTTCAGAGTTTAGGAGATGAGTTGGAGGCTTCCATTATCTATCTATTTCTATTTTTATTTGCAATATATTATATATGTATGCATCAATATTGTAAGGATGGGTAGTTATAACTGTCCAGAATGATGATAGTACTTACATTTTGTGACTCTAAAATTTTTGCATTCAAAGTAACCCTTTGTGCTTTTCTTTTGATGTTGTATATTGTCATTCCACTATGAGATTCTGATGTTGTGTCATTTCTTTTATTTTACCCTTGTTATCTGTCTTTTCGAGACTTGGGTGTTCGATACACAAATGCTGTGAATGTATTTAGTGTCAACATTTGGAGATCGAAAAGTCGGGTCGTTGCATTTGGCATTGGAGCTCAAGGTTGAGTGAACAAATTGGCTTTACTTACATATGGCTCATTAGAGATAGGGTAAACGACAACCTAAAATGAGTCGAGTGTATTATATATATAGGACCGTATTTGTATTTTCAAAACTGGACTTTTAATAATGTTCCTTGGAAATATCTCTTTCTTAGCAATCCATTCTTAGAAATCTTTTCCTTTAAAAACTCTACCTTTAAGTGGCCTAAAGAAGTTTTTCTTGATTAGGTAGTAAGAACTATGGGTACTGGGGCTTCTAACGCTGAAGGAAAGGTTGTTGAGTACTATTTTATAAAGTATTTGATACTGATTGGAAAATGATTTTGGTTAAGTCCCAAAGAGCATGACTAATTATACCGAAGTCACTTCTGTCGCTTGAAAATAATTCTGGCGATGACTACAGCATCATCGACATTCATTTTTTGGTTTCTAAGTAAGGGATGCTACATGGTAGTTTTGGTAAAAGCGATTTTGATTTAATCCTAAAAGTGTGATCTGATATATAGAGGGTATAAGTATATATTATTTCAAGATGATTTGAAATAAAACCTGAGTGTTTAATTCTAAAGTTTTTCTTTAAAATTAAATTGGAACTTTATTAAGTTATTCTGTGGACGCATGTATCATATGCATTAGGATGGTATGGTATGTACACGTTATGATATGTTGCTTGGCAGTTTTCATTTGTTAAAACTAAATGGGAATTCAGTGATTTTGTGTAGTTGAAAACTTCCAAATCATTATAGAACTTATAGCTAAGTGTTTTTGTGAAAATATTAGAGTCGAGTTTTTGTAACTCTTAACTATGAAGGTAGTATGTTAAAACAAGCTTTAAATTGTTGAACATACTTGTTAACTAAAGCAAATTTAATGTTTTGTTTTATATGTACTCTTAGGATGTAGCAATGTACTATACGGGTAATAAAGTGAAGTAAGTTTTCACGAAAGGTTTTATAAACGAGGTTATAAAATGTTTATAAACTTGAAGTTATGTTTTTATGAAATGCTTCATAAATGGTTTTAGTATTGAATATGATATACTTTTTCTGTAAAAGAGATTGATATAGTTAAGAAACCAATAAAATAAATAAGTAAGTTGTATGTAGATCGAATATTCGCATAACTGTTCTTGATCCAAGGTTCGAGTACATAGTTTCGAGGTGGTTTACATCAGTCCAAACAAGGACTTTTCTTTCGATTCTTGACAGTGAACACTTGATACAGATTTTTGATATGATCCCAAAGTTTTCTATCACAGTATATGGCTATGTAAGGAAAATGAAGGTTTCTAATCAAGGAACCTGATCAAAGTTTGCACTAGAGGTCAAGTGATCTATACTACTTTGGAAGTGAAATTTGTGTAATCGAGCAAGTGATCAAATTTGATTTTTGCATAGGAATGATCCTGCATATTGTATGGGCTTTAGTATGTGCATACTATGTTTTGTTGGCTTATGAACGGTTTAGGTGATGAATCTTTGATTTGTTATGAGATAGCATGAATAATCATCTAAGTAATAATCTAAGGCTGTTGAGTGTAAGGTATGCTTAGTAGATTGTTCATCGTCCTTGGGCGATGGGAGAGTTCTAAACCTAGGAAAACCATGAGCCTTGTTTGTTAGTAATTGTGAATGCTATCAAGTATTGCATATGCCTATTTCTTTGATAGGTTAGTTAAAGTGCAGTAAAGCGAGGATGCTTAGGATTGTACAAGGAAGATGGAAGACAGTTTGAGGGAGTTCTTTCTAGAGTTGCTTATAGAATAAGGGTTCCTTCTTATCTTAGTATCATATATCTTTTGTCTTGTACTCACCACTTATGATGGAGTCACTTAGTATGCATTTGGTTTGGAGCTTTGTTGGTATATAGTTTCAGCAGCACTCTATATATGTATCATGTTCATCTATCTTCTTTGATTATCATTTTTGTTTGAATTTCAAGGACGAAATGTTTTAAGTGGGAGAGAATGTAGCAACTTATAATTTCGAATACTTCATCTTCGAATATCATAATGTTTTGAAATATAGTTAAGTGTTATAAATGTGATTTTATAGTATTGTTAAATGTCTTTTAATCAATGAATAATGACAAGTAACATGTTTTTGAAATTTGTTTACAAAAATATATTCTTCGAAGAAATATTGATAATGTGATCAAAAATAGGTTTATCAATAAAAGATTTTTGATCGATATAGGTTGTTCAAACTCTTTTGTACTAAGCTAATGAAAATATAACAGATTAGGAATTAATTAACACACTTTTATTCATAGGGTAATTAGAACATTGTTGAAGCTTCTAATGGATAAGAGATATTTGTATGTAATGGTAGTTTAGTTATTTGCTAAAGTTAAGAGGCGTAAAGGAGATGTGATGGGATGTGTAGGGGTGAGCGATCCATGGCATTATGTGGTGAGAAGAAGGATAGACAACACCATTTTAAGCCTATAAAAGGAGAGATATATACACCTTCAATCCATTCACTTTTTTTACACAAAAGCTATCACTCTTTCCCTTTTCTCTACATAATTTCCTAAAGATGATTAATTTCAAAACACATCCAAATCAACTCAAACTTGGACAAGAGTCTTAGGAAAACATCACAACACCTCCTAGTAAGTTATATGTTTAAGAATCAAAGCCAAACTCCTCCTACTCTTGAAGGCCATGAGCTATGGGTATTTGGGCTAAGGGCTAGTGAAAAAGTAAGGTGAAGGTGAGAGGTGAGGTGTTAGCGAGGTGAGTTGTTAGAAAGGTTGAGGTAGGAAGTAGTTGCTTGAACCTACTTATTTACTTAAGGGTGAGCTAACTCACCACCTCTAATGGAAATATATTATGTATATTTGCTTGTGATTATTTGTTTCTTTATGATCCAATGGATAGTGATGTATGTTGTAATATTTATTCAAATCTTGCTTTGAAAGCAACTGGCATATGTAATCCACATGTACAGACTTGAATGGACTCGTATGGCTTATAACGTAGCCTTGAAACAAAGCGATTACATTGTAGTAGAACATAGGACCGTGTAGTTAAAGCCTCGCATAATCTCCGCTATAGCACATAGCGATCTTCGACCGCTACGCTATTTCAATTTAGTGCTATCAAATAATAAATCCGCTTTAAGACCCACTATTTTCAGCTACACCCGTTAAATCAAGGATTTTAACACCTGCATTAGCAACATTAATATACAAAGGTTGATTTGACTAGTTCTCTTTTAAACAAATCAACAATCTTAGGGTAAGGACCTGATTTTAAGGCATAAGTACTCAATATAAGTTACAAATCTATCATAGTCACCAAATCTAGGCTGCATAAATCATGATATTCTTTGGTTTTTTTGTATAAGATTAAACAATATTTCCTTTTCCTATACAAATGACATGTGAATGAGAACAAATTAACTTTAAATATTTGGTTTTATATCTAGTGAAGCATTTTGTACCTCTGCCATTTTATGTTATATCCCCCACTTTATCCCCCCTATTACTTTTTGCACCTCCACTGCTATGGATCCTCTAAGTGCTTTAACTACATAGGGTTTAACTACATAGGTAGACTTCCCTATTTGTGAGAGTTAAGACCGATGTTCGAGTAGGGATAAAAGTATAGTGCTCTAACCTACCGACTTCCCTCTTGATCAAGGAATGGTAAAGTTGAAATGTTGAAAATGTGTTAATCATGTTGATTTTTTACTCATTTATGGAAAGTCATTAATACTATACTTAACACTAAAAGCTGACGAGGTAGACTTGTTTATCTATGAGAGTCAAGAATTAAGTGTCTAGACTAGTCTTTGATATATAACCAGCTTTAACTTACCAAGCTTTACCCTTGACCATGGGATAATATAAGTTGGAATGTCATAAACACTTTAAGTATATGAACCTTATTTTCTATAAGCGATTGTTTTTAACTGGATAATCGATTAGTTTACTATCGAACTTGACCAAATATAACTTAGGAAGTATCTAAAAGCTTCATGGTTTTATACCCTTTGAGAACCCGCGGGGATGAGCATTGGTATGAATGCCTCTAGCTTTTAGAACTTATATATATGAGCCCCCTAGGGAGGACTCCTCTTTATATAGTTTGCTTACTTCTAAAAGAACCGAAATTGATCATACCGAAATTCATTGATTGGTTTTGGAGAGTTAGGGATCGGTAAGTGTTTTACTTATTGGATACCACTCAAAAATTAGTATATGAGTCTACATTTTAGAAGCGATTGGGAAGTGAAATGTTATAGAAATGAACTACCTATCCTAAGGTTATGTCCAAGGGAGAGGTCAACATTAACATTTCAGCCTAACGCTATAGAGTTGAACTGTCTATCCTAAGGTTAAGTCCAAGGGTGATGACAGCGTTAGCATTTTTCAAATGGGCTTATAATGAGATCCTTATGGAGATTCTTGGATTGTTAAGATATTTGTATCCTTGTGGAGATCCATGTTCAATTTAAATGATGAAGACTTGTGTGAGAGATATCGAATGTAACCTCAACATCGGAAATGACAAAAAATAGAGTAAGAGCATAGCCAGCGGGGTTTAGCTAACCCATAGGGTATTCAACTCCATATCTAGAGTATGCTTATCGATGTTACTACCGGGAGTTGATAATATTTGATATCACATGTTGAATGTGGACTAGATATGTTAACCTTAATGTTATATTTTATATAGAGAAATATGATACTCGAAAGGTAGCTTCTGACCCTTGTTACGGGTTCACCTCGGTTGTTCTGGGGATGCCATCAATGGAAAATCCATATGCGAATGTACCTTAGTGGTATTGATTGTACTCTCTATATTGTTGTGGTGCGATCAATATAAGGATCACGGTTATTTGATATGATTTATATTCTACACCCTAGACATTATTTATGTATCACTATATTAACTTAATGAATTGTTGGTTTCTTCAAAAATCCATATGGTCCCGATAGTTACTGTTATATATTGCATGTATCTTGAGTTTTCTCATATTAGTCTTAAGTCTGACACGTGGTATTTATTTTTCCTAAATTCCTCGTGTAATCTTTTGAGTAGGTTGAGCAAAGTAGGTTTTACTTTGGACGTTTCAA
Organism: Allium cepa; assembly: GCA_030765085.1. NCBI lineage: Eukaryota > Viridiplantae > Streptophyta > Magnoliopsida > Asparagales > Amaryllidaceae > Allium > Allium cepa. Next base: position 460,659,248 of record CM060929.1, on the reverse strand, counting down.
AGTTCAAGAGATGAGCTAGTGGCTTTCTTTATCTATTTATTTCTATTTCTGTCACACTGTATTATGTATTATGTATTATGTATTAGCATTGTGAGCACATGCAGTTATAATTGTCCAGAATGATGATAGTACTTAGGTTTTATAACTCTGAAATTTCTATATTTGGAGTAACCTTTGTACTGTTTTTTTGATATTATATATTAGCATTCCACTGTGAGATTCTGATGTTGTGTTCTTTCTTTCTTGTTATATTCATTTTCTTTTATTTTACCCTAACTATTAATCTTTCTTACACTTAAGAGTTAAACACATGGATATTATGGATGTATTTAGCACTTAAATTCGAGGGTCGAAAATTCGGGTCGTTACGGAGTGTCCATATTGAAGTTTCGTAGAATTCTCAAGTCGAGAGAACTTATAATATCCTCACTTTGAGATTATCTGTTTGAACTTAGTTATACTAACTAACAGAAAACACTTAAGTGAGCCATTCCATAATCATCACTAACTATTAGTATGCAACCCCATGGTACTCCTAGTAGCCATGAGTAATTCACTGCCCAACATTTAGAGTGCGTTATGTACTCTAATCTCAACATATGTATGTGTATCCTGTCTTGATTAGGAATATTTAAAATAATGTCATTTTAATATGACGAATTTCTCATAATTACAACACATTATAATTATTATCATGTAACATATCATTTATGGATTTTCTATTTAATATACTTTAATTAATGACTTAATTAATTATATCACAATGTAACAAGTATATAATAGAAAGAAAACACCTTTTATTTTGAACATGATTGATTATTAATTAGATACATGTAACAAATTACATAACTGCACCTAGAGCGTACCCCTAACTCTATCAATATTAACGTCCACATGTCACTATAGCTAGTGGTGTGATAGTTTGGCCGAATTCATTGCTTACGGTTCTTCTTAGTTAAATCCAATTTTATATTTTCTTAGGTGATATCTATTAGTAATGATTATTTATATACGTTCTCTTCGTCAAAACTACATCACTTTAGGATAATGGAATTTCATATTAGTCCAAATAATAATATTATCCACATTCAACTTGGTTGGTTAGTTCAAATATAAGGTCCTTGGTAAAATAATAATATTTATTATTAATCATACTACTCTGGCAAGAGATTTTAAATTTGAATTGACTGTGTTGACCGTGATACTAAACTCATACAACTAAGAAGACAAATTCTCTATTGAATAATGCTTTACTTCAAATGCTTCAAATCATACCCAATTATAGCCATTCAATGGATCACCATGCCATGATTTAACCATAATAAAAGTGGAGTATTCATATCAAAGTTCCACAGTAATATCAAGTTGACGGAAATGCGTAACATTAACAAACTAAGTTTTCTATTTGACCAAGTTGTTATCAACCAACATGACACTCTCGGATGAGTCATCCTATAGTTATTTAACAACTATAAGTATATAACTTCTTGGTGCTCCCAACAATTATGAGTAATACACTACCCAACATTTGGAGAACGTCACACATTCTAGTCTTGATGGATGAATCGATATCCCTTTCTTGAAACATCTTGACCAGATTTATTAAAACAATTATGTCATTTTATTTTCTGATTAATTACTCACGGTTGAAAATATTTGCAACTATAATAACATAACATTATATTCAAGGATTTTCTTTATATCTTCAAATTGATTACTTGATTAATTAAATCACAATATAACAAAGTATATAAAAAACACAATTATCACAAACAAGATTGACTGCAAAATTAGGTATATGTAGTAAATTACATAAATGCCCTATGGCATAACACTAACTATTTCAACCTTAGCTAGTAGTGCGATATTATAACCAAATTTTTTGCTTATAGATTTTCAAGTAAATCCATATTTTAAGCAACAACCTTAGGCGCTATTGTACACACATTCTCTTTGCCAGCCGACTTTAGATATCTAGAGCTTGGTTATGGTTAAAACACTAAAAATATCCATATACAACTATATGGTCCAACTCCAAAGTCCTAAGTTCAATAATAACTTTATCATTAACCAATGTACTCTAGCAGGATATTTTGACTCTGAGTTGAGTATAATCGAATGTGATGCTAACACCGTATGATAGAGGAAAAGAATTCTCAATTAAGTATTGCTTCGCTTCAAACTCTTCAACTCGAACCAAACTATAGTCGTATCATGAACGCTATGTCATGATTTAACTATAATCAAAGTGGAGTACTCACGTTTAATTTTCACAATGTTCTTAATTATAAGGAATGTCGTAAATCGTCACATTGAGATTTCCTATTTGACCTAGTTATTGTTAACCAATAGCAAACTCTCGATTGATTCATTCTGTAGTTATCCAATAAATACAAGTACGTAATCCCTTAGTGCCCCCAACACCCATAAGTAATACACTTTTTTGGAAGTATCATGTACTATGTCTCAATGGATGTATCGTTTTCCTTTTTTTGAAACATCTCAACCATGAGTATTTAAAACAAAATGTATCTTATTATGATTCAATACTCAAGATTGTAAACTCTTTGCAATTACAATCATATAACACTTGTGTATAACTCATGCATTGCACATGGTAATACTGTAAATGTAATACTTATACTTTAATGTTAAGATTAAAACTTTGTTGTTTAACATACAATAAATCTAGTGAAATAAATAAGCTATATTTTAAAACTATTTTTATTGCTTTTGTGTAGTTTACATTATGTAGCTTATATTTTTTCATATATGAGTAATAAAATAATTTTATCATTTTTGCTTGTATGAATATGGTATACATATTGAAATTGAATATTTTAGTAATTTATTATATGAACGAATAAATATTATTTGATCGAATTTGTTTAAATGCGCTAAAATTAAAATTACATGATTAGTTTAAATATATGGACTTAAAGGTAAATAGTAAGAAAAAATTGAGAAGGATTTCATAAGAAAATTACAGAAATCTTAATGCGATATTTGAAGTTAAAAACAAAATATTATATTCAGTGTATGATAAAATTTTAAGATAAATGGTTATGATTTATTTCCACATTAACTTTGTCATTATTGTTTATGTACGTAATTTAACGTAAGCGGGCTATGTATTTTTATAATTGAATGGAAAAAATATTTTTACTTTTTTTATTAATATGAATATATATTGTTAACCAACTTTTTACTCAAATCAGATTTCAATTGGAATTAGGAGGTCAAGACAAGGATGAAATGACTCAACAACTTGAAAACATGCTTAGAAGGATTAAAAGATAGAATTTTACAAGTTTCAAGAAAAATGGAGCTAAGTGGACTACTGGGTGTCGAGAGGTACTTCTTCCACTTAGCACCTCTCGGACTCCTTGTATTTGATGCACAACCTCTAGCAATCGTTGTGAAGTAAATTCCTCAGAAAAAAGACAAGCAACTCTAAGGATTTATGAGAAGGAAGAAAAGAAAGATGAATAAGATAAGCAATATCGAGGGAGTCATCAAAAGGAACTCAATCTTCATTGAAAAGAGTTTGGAACACATCAAGTCAGAGATGGGAGGATAAAACAAGTAAAAGAGAATGGCTTTCACCATAAAGTGACCACTCGATACTGAGAGGTACCTCTCTTTAGCAAGAGGTTTTATTTATGTGTGGGCCAGCATGTTTACTCCTTAACCTACAGGCTTGCATTTGGATCTTGGACTTCATGACCTTTAGACTCAACTGGCAATTTCCTCAATAAATACAGACCGTACGGCTATTGGAAATGGACTTTTTGGGTTCTATGACTTAGATAAGTAAATTCCTTTTATTAGTGACTCTCAAATCTCTAATAAATAAAATATAAAGTGCACGAACGCTAGAGATTGTAGAATCACTATATAAATTCTTGTGACCCTTTAGTTTTTACATACATTTTCTTCTAGATCTCTTTATTTCTATAGGTTTTTGGACGTTGTGCCAATTTTAGCGTCAAAATTTTGATGCCTTCATTATGAAAGAACTAGATTTAACAACCTAAAGTTTGGATTTGAAGTTTGAAGAAGATGAAGAGGCCTAAAATTAAATCTATGATTGGATGGAAGTCAACCAGAGCACGGGAAAAATAGGAGGCATCCTCAATTCCAATCAATCCATTTATATGACCAGAGAAGAGATTGAGAGAATGATGAAAGAAATGCAAGACGGAATATAGACTCAACAACAGGAGATGGTAGATGGAATAATGACTCGACAATAAAAGATGCTAGATGAATTTTTCCAAAGGTTAGGACAACGTGGAATAGTTAGAGCTGTTGGAATTCGGAACTAAAGACTGAAATATATTACTAAGACAGTTTAGGGTTCATATTACTTGACCAAAGAATGCGATGACACTATCAAGCGTAAAGTAAAGGGTAGGAGAGACCTTAAGAAACTATCTGACAAGATTCAATGCGGGAACTACCGGAGTTGATAAGCTGGACCTATCGATAATCCTGATGGCAGCAGTGTTTGTAATTGCAAGCAAGACAAATTTCAAAATTACATTGAAAAGGGATCCACGATCCACTGATGGATCCTATGGAGTTTTACCATGAAGTAGGGAGGCATCTACATCAAGAGGAAGCCAAAGCTAATAATGCTAATTTTAATGCCGTGGATAATAGAGGACTGTCTACAGTAGTATATGGAAATGACAAGAGGAAGCGAAGAGCTGATAATGATTTCAAAGGACCAAAATGATAAAGGAGGGAATCGAAGTTCTCTTTTAACACTGACCGAACCGAAACCCCAGAAAGGATATACACAGATACCTAGGGCAGATCCCTTATTAGATACCATACAAGAGGAAACTCATAGATCGGGAGAGAAGGTCAGGAAAGTTTAGCCTTTTCCACGAGCTAAACGGACATAAAACTTACAAGTGTAGACACTTTCATGACTTGATAGAAGAATTGTGTAATGAACGGGATTTTCGACCCTCGAAAATCGACACCAATACGTTCACTGTATAGCATGTCGACCAATCAAGTGCCGAAAATACCCGATCATTAGGGGTGAAGAAGAAAAGAGATAGAAACAGACAGAAATAACAACACAGAATCTCACAATCGCAACGGTATAAAATATAATATATATATATATATATATATAATAATAGATTTTTATACAAAAAAATATGTAGCTATTTTATACTTACAATCATCAGAGTACAACAATCAATACATCAAACTGGACAATTATAATAACTGGTCCTTACACAGAGGAAATGTAAACCAAGTACGGAGATACATCTTTGTCATCGAGCTCGTCTCTTGAGCTCCGTAGCATCCTGTCCTGAATCAGTATACTCGGTCTAACTCGAGCATTATACTAAAATAACCCCGAGTCAGACTAGAAAACCAGCATGATAAAACACACTCAATTTGAATTATTAAGGTTATCAAAATCCTTTTAAAAAAAGGGTATCTCGTAGGATCGCGTCACACATAAACACGATGGGTTTTTCCCATACGATAACCAAAACATTTGATATCAAAATCACCTGATATTACAATAATGTCTACAGAAAGTAAATTAGAAAATAGCTAAAATGCTTGCATCTCACGTTTCAGCATAGTTGGGCACAATCAAAAGCTTATAGGAGAATGGATTCCATACAATGATTGGGCCACTAGGGTACCGTCCATCACGGTACATCTCTAGAAAAATGTACCGAGGACCTTTCCGGGATCCCCTGCCAAAACAAAACTAGCCTAACCCTAACCTGGATAGTATCGAATATGTTATCACCCCGGGTGTTCCCATCCTTAATCGAGCGCTCTTTTTTCCATGCACAACCATATCCATAATTTTAATATATTCTAGGGCATCTAGAAAGGTCATAACATACCCTAATTGGATGCGACCCACTTAGCCTTGCTGCATCTCCCTTGTTTTAGTCATTCCCGGTTGATGAGGCTTGAGGCTAACGATTACCTTTCAAGAACAATTTCACTTAGAATGCTCATCGTCCTCCAATGACGATGTTCTGATAGAATCTACCCATACAAGTTGTCCTGGATCTGGACAAACCGAGTCACCATCTTCACTATCTTTACGATATCCATTCGTAATGTTCAAACCGAACTAAAGTGTTTTTGGGATAATTAAATCCGACATCGGTCTCTTCAAAACGACCAGCGAAATTGGCCAATATTGATAGTCGGTTATTTAACTATCAAATAACATCCATGAGTCCATTGTTTATAATTCTTCAAAACATTCATTTCAAAATTTATTTACAAAGATATATATTCAAATCTCATTCAAATTTATCAATATTTGAAAACATTTCTGAATACTTATTTCCATAACACGATATTTCCACCCATACCTCACTTCAACACTTAGTGAAATATTTCCAACTTCAATTTATAATCCATTATTTATAAAATATCTCAATATAAATCAATATTTCCAAAAACCTTCCATTTCAACACTTAGGAAAATACCCTAAGTCCATTATCCGAAATCATTTCAAATATCAATACTTAGGAATTTTATTCTCATCTTATCTCCTACATTTCTGGAATTTACATTAATTCTTTTTTACATTTTCCAAAGTCGATTGTACTCACTTATAATCTCGTCTATCCATTTACAACATCTGAAAATCATATCTGTTTTCACATCTCGAGAGAGTTTATAATAAATTAAAATCATTTTCAAAACTCTATATATGTATAATGAGTATTTTCAAGAATGATAATATATATATATATATATATATATATATTTTAAACACGTTTAAGTACTTATGTAAAAATTTACTTAAATAAATTTTGGTAATTTATTCCCTATTTCATTTTCAATAACAAATTGTTTTACGAAGCTTGTCATAAATATGTGAATTCATTTCAATAAATATTAAATATTTGAATAATCTACTTCTCGAAATATTTCACTGCTAATAGCTCAAATTTTCATACTTGAATAAATAAATTTTCCCTTTTAAAAAAACAACTTAACTTCTTAAAATTAATTTTTTTTAAATCTCAATAGCCAATTAAATTTATAAATTCCTCTCGATTCCCAACACATCGCTTTCATTCTGATCTCCTAAACCATTTCCACTTTTCAAAAATAGTATCCACTATTTTTCCTCAACCCTATTTCCATATCCTAGTATAAATTCACCCTTTGAATTTTATATTTCCAAATTATCATCTGATATCGATATCCTTCTTTTATAACATTGTTTATAAATTTATAACTCCTTTGAGCTTCACTTTTTATATAAAACCCCATTTATAAATCCATTCCTTAATAAATCCCATTGGTTTTTCGAATCTATTTTTAATATCGATTTAAAACTCCTTATCTATATTTTTTTAAATATCCCTTTAAATTCCATAGTTAAAATTCCTTATATAAATTTTTTTGAAAGCTATATTAAAATATTTTCCGGATAGTTAAGTACAAACCCAAAAATCAAATTATTATTTTATCCAACTCGATTTCCTTTAAAATAATCTAAATTCCAATATAAATATTTTTATATCTAAAACCCCTTTTAATTCCTTCAAATCCAAAAATAATATTTATGATATTTGAAATACCAAAATTCAAATCAGTGCTACTATAGCATCCAACTATTCAAATCACAACCATAATCCACAACAGATTATTCTAACACATCATATATCATTATATATGAATTTAAAATCAACATTTTTGAGGAATCTAGTTGGATCCCACCAACCTATTTCCCTGCATCCATAGATGTTAATGCAACATAAAAATATCAATCCCACTTCGAGGGAGATATCGCGGTATATAGGGTCATCCTCTATTATGCGAGGAGCATAGGGTTTCATCCGCTCCAAGAGGCAGGAATATATCCAACTACTAATATATATACTAATGTATATATATAACATCCAACTGATAATAATAATTATCAATTCACCCAAATCAATCAATAAATGATTTTTAATGTTTCAAATTAAAAACTGGTAATCCAAACGAGTGAGATTTACTCACCTTAGTTTTTTTATTTGCCGAACATTCGGATTTTTAATTTTCTTAAATTCTCAACCGACTCTGAAAAATCCCAAATCAATTTTAGATTGTACCTTACGTCATAACGAATCCAGCATTTTCATGCGATTTCAACCTCGTATGAACACAACATGAAATAAACGAATATTTCAATTAAATTGGTATAATTAACTTAACTATAATAAAAATTAAATAACTTAACTTTGCATTCCTTCCTTCTTCACACTACATCCGAGCTCGCGACTTCATCATTTATTTTTTCATGCTCGACCAAAACCCTCGACCCGGCCACTGACCATCCACCACCGCTCTGTCCCCAATCACCGCTCCTACCTCAACACACCCCACGCCAAAAAAAATCGTGATGCCTCCACAATGGCCCATCGCTGGCAAAGAACTCTGAGCCTCCACCCTTAGCCATGCCTACCTGCACGTGCCAAGCCCGCGTCTACCCATGAACATCGACGTGGCACTAAACCACAACTCTCTTCCACCTTCGTGCGTGTATAGGTGCTTTGCCACTTGATCGCATTTTCATCGCGAGTTTGTTTTTTTTCGATTCGTTCGAATTGATTTCAAATGATTTTTTTTCGTGATGTTTGAGTCTGAAGAGAGAAGGATAAGGTATATGCCATTTATATCAGCGAGGCTTCTCGAATATGGTTATAAAGTTTGACTGGTTGACTTTAATTTTAATATATTATCAAATTTTCAGAATATCTCATTGCATACCTCAAAATTTTGAATCTCTATTCAGGCATGCCACCTGTCGTTCCTAACATCATGCCGCTATTCTAAATCCAATGGAACAAGCCTCGAGGTCAAACTCGACCGTATGGAGAAGATAGCTCATTAAGTTGGTATTTAAATTAAATTCAATTAAATTATTTCTAGGCATTTCTAGATCGCACGACCAAACGGTAAATTCAAACGCTATGAAATTTGAAATCCGATAATAATACATTATTATGGATCCAATGATACTAGTTTCGTCGAATTTTGAGCGTATGGCCTGGATCACTATTTTAACGCGTCAATTAAATTGACGATATCAAACATTTTGAAATCGCTTAAAATTTTAGTTTTAAAATCTTACTAACTAAATTATAATTTCAAATCCAATATTTAAACCATTTAAATATTAAAATCAAACGATGAAAAATTCGGGTCGTTACATTCCTACCCATTCAAAAAATTTCGTCCCCGAAATTGCTAAGGCGGGGAAAATGTTCCAAACCCATTACTTTTCAAAAACCCACTTGTCCAAACTCGTTATTTACTTTTCTAACCCTTTAGTTTCATCCAAAACTTTTAGTTTCCATTTCCAATTCAAAATTCCCAATTTCAATTACAATTTGAAAATCAACTTTTTAGTTTACAAAAAATTTCAAAATTTTTAAAATTTTTCTAACACCCTAAATTTTCAAAAAAAATTGGCAGGTCTCCATTTTACGAAGGGCCTTTTGCAATATGACAAGAGAGATAAATATATATACTTCGACCCACACTGTCGAAAAACACAATCTATATCAATATTTGTATTTTTTGCGGTATTTAATCTGAAAGCATACCTTATTTAGTGTTTTTAAGCGAGCGAGCTTATTATATATGTAGTTTGCATGACCAAAACCAAGCAAAACTGCTCCATATACCTATACTTACTCAATTTAAACACGTAAGTACCCAAAAAATGAATTTTAATAACATTTCATTTATTTAAATGGTTAAAACACAAAAGCTTCATAACCCAATCATGTTAAACATGTATTATAAGCAATTATAAAGTTTCGATGTTAATTTAATTGCTTTCAATCGATTCATATTCAATTTGAATGATTTACAACTTATTTTACTTGCATTCACTTCATAATTACACATGTTATATTCATATCCACTTCATATTGATTCAAAAATCAACTTATGCATTTTTCATTGATTCATAGAATTTTATTTGCTCTATTTACGATAAACGACAATATTTCCATGATAATTCGGGAATATTCATTTAATAATATACCCATCTCAGTTTATAGCTATTTTAAATTGATTCAAATAAATTTTATTTCATTTTTTTCAATTTCAGATTAATTCATAATCAATTCAGTTGCATTCCATTCATATCCACGTTCATTGTATTCAATCCATTTTAAGCTCTAAATCATTCCATGCTATTTATTAAATAACCATTTCGCAATTTATTTGAGCCAAGCTTCCATCTAAACTATTCACTTAAGTTCATTTATTTTTCTTTAATCATTTCATCCATATAATTTAAGTTTATTTTCCTTGCAAACAAATTCCACCCCAATTTTAGATTGATTCTTATTCAATCAAATTCCATTCCATTTACTAATTAATTTAATTAGTTCAATCACTTAATCCACTTCAACACTGAACTTCAAGCTCGAATTTATTTAAACAACATCCACGGCCATATTCAATTTATTCACTTTTAAATCAAATTTATTTATAACACAAGTCATTGTTATTTCAATCAAATTCCATTTTATTCGACAATATTTCACAACATATTTAGCTCGCTTATATTTAAATCGAATTTATTTACAATTCAAGTTTCATATTTAATTCCAATTTCAATCCATAATTCATTTTACTTGACCAAATTAATATCCATTTTCATATTCAATTGAACAATTAATTATCTAATTAGTACACTTCCATTTTAATTTACTTAAGTTCAAATTCCTTTTATAATTCAAGTTTGGAGTTTAATTTCCTCACCAAAACATCCAATTATTTTTGTTTTTGTTTTTCTATTCCACTTTTCCAATTCACAAGTTACATGACTTATTTCTCACATTTCCATCAATTATATGCTTGAGTATATTCACATTTTATTACTGACTCAAGATTATATAACACTTTATAGCTTAAACATATATTTATCCTATTCTCTTATACACATTCCTCATTCACATTCATATGCATTTATATTTAGCTAATTTCATTACATTATTTTCATTATATTCCATTTATTACAATCACTTCATTTAACTCTGCTTAAGTTAACTCACCATTTCATCAATTCTCTTCATTATTTCCATTCAATAACATAACTTATAGTTATATAATCAATTTACAATTCCAACTTTATATTTAATCCAATTTATATTTTATTCAACTTAGCTTTAGTTGAATTCCATTTATTCCACCTACTCAAGTTAAAACTTAATTTCAAAATTCAAATTCCACACTTTCCTTCCTTATTAAATCCATTCTAAATTTATAAGTTCATAACTTATTGCCTAATGTTCTTTCCAACATTTTAAATTAAAATTCCAGAATTCAAAAACTCGGCTTTATTTCAAATCATTTTGAAATCACAAATATTCCAAATCACACTTTTTAAATTTAAACCAAATCTTGATTTTATCCAAAACAAATTCCCTTCAGAATTTCCAAAACAACCCTTGTTTTTTAAACAAAAATCCCATATCAAATTACTACGATAGCAAATCCGTCATATAGAAACTCAAAAATGAACAAGAATGATGTCGCGATCATCATCGGAATTATTTTCCAGCGACTGTAGTGAGTTCAGTATTGTATTACTTCCAAAATCCATTTTTAAAACATTTTCTGTTCAAAAACATTTCACAATAATGGTACCATTAAAATATATTTTAAAAAAAACACCAGTTTCATCTCCATAACATTTCTGGAAAGATTTTCCAAACCTTTCGGGTTTTAAATTTCTGAATTCTGGTTTGAATTCATTTTAGTTATAATTTATTTTTATAATTCATACTTATACAATTTTCATTTGGTTATATATAACCATTTAATTTTATAATCCTGTAAGATTGTAAAGTTATCAACCAAACACTCCAATACACTATAATAATTTCAAAAATTATTTCCTTCATATCAAAATATAATTTCGGTAAATTATATCATTTACCCCATTTCAAAACAGTACTTTTTCGAATTACACTATTCAAGTGTTTAGAAACCCCTATCGATATAGTTGTACGGACTGTGCTGACCATAGTTTATAAGCCACTCAATAAATCAACCAATGCAATATAAAACATTTTATATTCACTAACAAATATGCGCTCATATCTATTAATACAGTTAGACTCATTCTAGAGTACTATTGACCCTATCTCTAATGAGTAATTCCCACCAAACCCAAGGTTCTTACTTACCTTCAGCTCTGATACCAAGTGTAATGAATGGGATTTTCGACCCTCGAAAATCGACATCAATACGTTCACTGTATAGCATGATGAGTAATCAAGTGTTGGAAATACACGACCATTAAGGATGAAGAAAAAATGAGATAGAAACAGACAGAAACAGCAACATAGAATCTCACAATCGTAGCGGAACAAAATATAATATATAATAATAGATTTTTGCACAAAAGAATCTGTAACTATTTTATACTTACAATTACCAGAGTACAACAATCAATACATAAATCTGGACAGTTATAACAACTTGTCCACATATAGCGGAAATATAAACCAAGTACGGAGATACATCTCTGTCATCCACCTCGTCTCCTGAGCTCCATAGCATCCTATCCTGAATATGTATACTCGATCTTACCCGAACTATATAATAAAATAACACCCGAGTCAGTCTGAAAAACCAACGTGAGAAAACACACTCAATTTGAATTATTAAGTTTATAAAAATCCTTTGAAAAACAAAGGTATCTCGTAAGACCGCATCATAGATAAACACGACAGGTTTTTCCTTACGATAACCAAAACATTTGATATCCAAATCATTTTGTATTACAATAATGTCTATAGAAAGTAAACTAGAAAATAGCTGAAATGATTGCATCTTACGTTTCAGTATAGTATGGCATAATCAAAAATGTTTAGCGGTTATTAGAGAATGGATTCCATACAATGATTGGCCCACTAGAGTGCCGTCCATCACAATACACCTCTAGAAAAATGTACCGAGGACCTCCCCGGGATCCCCTAGCAAGACCGGCCTTGCCCTAACCTTGATAATACCGAATATGTTATAACCCCTGATGTTCCCACCCTTAATCGAGCGCTCCTTTTCCATGCACAACCATATCCATAATTTTAATATATCCATGGGCATCTAGAAAGGTGATAACATACCCTAATTGGGTTCGACCCACTTAGTCTTGTTGCATCTCTCTTGTTTTAGTCATTACCGGTTGATGAGGCTTGAGGCTGAACAATTTCACTTGGAATGCTCATCGTCCTCCAATGATGATGTTTTGATAGCATTCGTCCGTACAAGTTGTCCTGGATCTGGACAAACCGAGTCACCTCTTCACTGTCTTCACGATATCCATTCATAACGTTCAAACCGGATCGAAGTGGTTTTTGGATAATTAAATCTGATCCTGGTCTCTTCGAAACGATCAACGAAATTATCCAATATTGATAGTCGATTAATACTTGTTTCCGGATACTTGTTTCCGAATACTTGTTTGTCAATATTCAAATCTCTTTCAAATTTATCAATATTTGAAAACATTTCTGAATACTTGTTTCCATAACACGATATTTCCACCCATACATCACTACAGCACTTAGTGAAATATTTCCAACTTCAGTTTGTAATACATTACTTATAAAATATCTCGATATAAATCCTTCGTCTCTAAATATTTCCAGAAACCTTCCATTTCAACACTTAGGAAAATACTCTAAGTCCATTATCCGAAATCATTTCGAATATTAATACTTAGGAATTTTTTCTTATCTTATCTCCTATATTTATGGAATTTATATTGATTCCTTTTTACGTTTTCCAAAGTCGATTATACTAACTTATAATCTCGTCTATCCATTTACAACTTCCAAAAATCATATTCGTTTTCACATCTCGGGAGAGTTTATGATAAATTAAAATCATTTCAAAACTCTATATATGTATAATAAGTATTTTAAAGAATGATAATTTATATATATATATATATATATATATATATATTTTAAATACATTTAAGTAAATATTTAAACTTTTAAAATACTTAAATAAACATTAATAATTTGATCCCAATTTCATTTTCAATAACAGATTGTTTTATGAAGCTTATTATAAATATGTGAATTCATTTTAATAAATAGTAAATATTTGAATAGTCTACTTCCAGAAATATTTCACTACTAACAGCTTAAATTTCTATAGTTGAATAAATAACTTTTCCCTTTCAAAAAAAAACTTAACTTCTTACAATTAAAAATAATTTTTTTAAATCACTATAACCAATTAAATTTGTAAATTCCTCTCGATTCCTAACATATCGCTTTTATTCTGATCTCCTTAACCATTTCCAATTTTCAAACATAGTATCGACTAATTTTCCTCAACCCTATTTCCATATCCTAATATAAATTCACCCTATAAATTTTATATTCCCAAATTATCATCTGATTTTTTCCTCAACTCTATTTCCATATCCTAATATAAATTCACCCTATAAATTTTATATTCCCAAATTATCATCTGATATCGATTTCCTTTATTTATAACATCGTTTATAAATTTATAACTCCTTTGAGCTTTACTTTTTATAACTAACCTCATTTATAAAATATAATTTTATAAATCCATTCCTTTATAAATCCCATTGATTTTTCAAATCTATTTTTATTATTATTTTAAAACTCCTTATCTTTACTTTTTTTAAATATCCCTTTGAAATCCATAGTTAAAAATTCCTTATATAAATTATTTAAAAGCTCTATTAAAAATATTTTTCGAATAGTTAAGTACAAGCCCAAAAATCAAATTATTATTTTATCCAACTCGATTTCCTTTAAAATAAACCAAATTCCAATATAAATATTTTTATATCTAAAATCCCTTTTAATTCCTTCAAATACAAAAATAATATTTATGGTGTTTAAAATACCAAAATTCTGGCCAGTACTATTATAACATCCAACTATACAAATCACAACCATAATCTATAACAGGTTATTCTAACACGTCATATATCATTATATATGAAATCAACATCAACATTTTTTAGAATCTAGTTGGATCCCTCCAACATGCATCCATAGATGTTAATACAACATAAAAATACCAATCCCACTTCAAGGGGGGATATCGCGGTATATAGGGTCATTCACTATTATGCGGGACGCATATAGTCTCATCTGCTCCAATAGGCAGGAATATATCCAGGTACTAATATATATACTGATATATATATATATATATATATATATATATATATATATAACATCCAATTGATAATAATAATTGTCAATTCATCCAAATCAATCAATAAATGGTTTTTAATGTTTCAAATTAAAAACTCTAATCCAAATGAGTGAGATTTACTCACTATGGTTTTTTTCAATTTGTCTAACATTCAGATTTTAATTTTCTTAAAATCTCAGCCGACTCCGAAAAATCCCAAATCAATTTCAGATTGTACCGTACGTCATAACGAATTGAGTATTTTTAATTTCATGCAATTATACCTCGTATGAACATAATACGAAATTAACAAACATTTCAATTTAATTAGTATAATTTACTTAACTATAATAAAAATTAAATAACTTAACTTCGCGTTCCTTCCTCCTACACACTACAGCTGAGCTCACGACTTCATCATTTTTATTCATGCTCGACCAATACTCTCTACACTGGCCACTGAACATCCACCACCGCCCTGTCCACAATCGTCGCACCTACCTCGCACACACCCCACGCCAAATAAAAAATTGTGACGCCTCTACGAGGACCCATCGTTGGCAATGAACTTCGACCCTCCACCTTAGTCACTCTTGCCTGCACATGCCAAGCCCGCGTCTGCCCACGAACGTCGACGCGGCACATAACACAACTCTCTTATCCCTTCGTGCGCGTATAGGTGCTGCTTCACCACTCGATCGCGATTTCGTCGCGGGTTAGTTTTTTTCGATTTTTTCGAATCGATTTCGAATGATTTTTTTTCATAATGTCTGAGTCTGAAGAGTGAAGGATAAGGTATATGTGATTTATATCGGCAAGGCTTCTCGAATATGATTATAAAATTTGGCTAGTTGACTTGTAGTTTTAATATATTATTAAATTTTCATAATACCTCATTGCATAACTTAAAATTTTGAATCTCTATTGAGGCATGCCGCCTGTCGTTCCTAACAATATATCATTGTTCTGAATCCAACGGAACAAGCCTTGAGGTCTAACTCGACCATATGGAGAAGATAGCTTTTTAAATCGATTATTTAAATTAAATTATTTCTAGGCGTTTCCAGATCGCACGACCAAACGGCAAATCCAAACGCTATGAAATTTGAAATCCGATATTAATACAATATTACGGATCCAATGGAAATAGTTTCGTCGAATTTCGAGACTGTGCCCCGGATCACTATTTTAACGCTTTGATTAAATCGGCGATTTCAAAATTTTCAAAATCGTTTAAAATTTCAATTTTAAAATCTTACTAACTAAATTATAATTTAAAATTAAATATTTAAACCATTTAAATATTCAAAATCAAACGAAGAAAAATCTTGATCGTTGCAAATTGGTTCAATGTAAGAGCTGTAATAGTATGTAAGGAATCAAAATGCGATTTTGCAGCCAACAACCCCCATCTACGACGAACACATCAAGACATAACCAAGGATCTGGGTCGAGACTGGTAATCCCATGATTGGGATGGACAGCGACAAGTTCGTTTCCCACGCTTTGCTTTCTATTTTGAGTTGTTAAGACGATAATAACCTTAGACCTTTTACATGTGTATGAGACCTCGATTAGTCTTAAGGCACGCTCAAGTCAGATGACTGAGATGAATACTTAGGATGTTTGCTTTCTTTCTTTGATTTGAATTTTTGATTATTGAAATCCACTTGAACATGATGGCTGATATTGATCATAGTAGTCTCGTCCAAAGAGACGGGGCGGTGACCACAAGAAGTAAGTTCCCTTATCGGAGAGTGAGTGGATGAAATTTCCAATGGTTGTGTCCTATCATTGGAGAGTGAGTAGATTGGGCATAACAACGATTCGAAGAGATCAAAGGTAAGTCCCCTCACTAGAGAGTGAGCAAGTGGTCTTGCTTGTCATTGAGTTTCGGATTCGACTCAGCAAGGATCCGGAGAGATTAAACTTTAGATTAGATGTTAAACAATCCGGAGGGATCAAACCCTAGATTGGATGTTAAATGATTTGGAGAGATTGAACCCCAGATGGGATGATTGAATGATCTAGAGAGATTGAATCCTATATTGGATGAAGAACGATTTGGAGAGATTGAATCCTAGCTTGGATGATAAAACAATATGGTGAGATCAAACCCTAGAACGGATGATGACATGCTATTGGACTTAAACACCCTGTAATCAGATTGAAATAGATAAATCCCAGGCGAACACGAGATTATCCTAATATACAATATGATACCTCCAGATGAAGATAAGATGATCATGGCTTATGGTTGGCACTAAAGCAAGGGCTGGAGTCCTTAGCTATAGCGGGTTAGGAATGAGCTTTGGTTTGCAGGAGAATCTTAAGGAACATTATGATTCACCACAAATTGGATCGATGGATAGATGGAAAGTTTGACTATCAAAAATCGACTACTGTTAAAACTTTTTCTTGAGAAAAGCATGCCTTACATTCATAAGATATACTTTGTGGGGCAAGTGTTAAACAGCTTGTTATCCAAAGCATATTTCAACTGGAATTAGGAGGTCAAGATAAGGATGAAAGGACCCAAGAACTTGGAAACACGCTTAGAAGGATCGGAAGATAGAATTTTACAAGTTTTAAGCAAAATGGGACCAAGTGGACCACTCGGCAGTGAGAGGCACTTCTTCCACTTAGCACCCACCAAACTCCTTGTACTTGATGCATAATCTCAAACAATCATAGTGAAGTAATTTCCTCAAAAAAAAATATGCAACTCTTAAGGATTTAGGAGAAGAAAGTAAAGAAAGATGAATAAGATAATAAATATCGAGGAAGTTATCAGAAGGAACTTGATCTTCGTTGAAAAGAGTTCGGAACACATCAAGTCAGAGATGTGAGGACAAAAAAAGTAAAAGGGAAGGACTTCCACCATAAAGTGATACTGAGAGGTTTTATTGGAGTGTGAGCCGACGTGTTCACTCCTCAACCTATTGGCACGCGTCTAGACCTTGGACTTTGTGGGCTTTTAACTCAACTAGCGATTTCCTCTATAAATACAGACCCTACAACTACTGGAAAAGGAATTTTTGGGTTCTCCTTCTTCTTCGTCTCTTAACTCTATCTATTAAAGTCATTTTGGAGATTATTTAAATAATCTGAATCTAAAATTTCATAAGTAATTTAAATACATGGATTTGCATATAAAATATCAGAAAATAACTAAAAGGGTGGACTGTAAACAACCATAGAAATGTTAAAATATATGTATTTGGAGCTAAAAATAGAATTTTACAATGCAATTTATGGGAAAGCTATTGAGATAAATAAATAATAATTTAATTTTTTAGTATAGGTTATAGGAAAATGGGCACAAAGACAAACTTAGAAAAAAAATAGGCTGAAAGGAGAGCAAGTTTTTTTGATTGAAGGACGGTACTAGTTATAATTAGTATTTTTTTATACTATAAAACTGAATACAATGTTAGTTATAGCAAACCTTTTGTATAGTGTAAAAATTGAATATAATGATAATTATAACTAACATTTGTCCTTCAACCTAAAACAAGACTTGATGTCCTTCGGCTTGATTTTCTTCTTCAACGTTTGTTATTTTCCCTAAATCCTCATATTGTCTATGCATATTATTTATGCTATGTGATTTATATATCTTCGTATTTGGATGAAAAGACAGTTTTACCACTTTTATTGATATGAACATGGTATACATATTGAAATGATCATATTTTAGGGTTTATTATATGAATTAATAAATATTCGTTAATTGAATTTATTTCAACAGTCTAAATTCAAGATTACATAATTACTTAACATATAGTAATTTAAATGTACAATATTAGGCGATATCGAGGAGGGTTTTGTTGTAGAAGTTTCAAAACGTAGGCACTTGATGTTAATTTTTTACAATGCAGTATTTGGTAAATTTGGTGATATAAAGGAATCATAAAATAAATTCATAATTACTATCTATGTATATACTTATGTTATGTGATTGATGTATTTATATATCTAATGAATTTTACATAGTTTCTATTAATATTAACATGATTTTCATAGTACATGATTTATTTAACAAACCAATGAAAAATAGTTTACTGAATTGTTTAAATAGTTTTAAGATTATGTAATTACTTCTAATATATGGAGCTAAATATAAAATATTGAACGGGAACTAAAAAGAAGTTTTTAAATGGTTATAATTTTTTTAAAATAAAGGCATTTGAAGTAAAAAAAAAAAGTTGTACTATACCACATGATGAATTTATTGAGATAAATGAATTTTAAATTGAATTTGTTATTATTGTTTATATATATATATATACCATATGTGACTTATATATCTTAATTTAATGAAAAAGTAATTTTACCATTTTTGTTAATACGAGTTTGATGTACATATTGAAATTTTCATGTTTTCATAATTTGATGGACGAACTAACGAATATCATTTAATTGCATTTATCCAATTAATTTTAATTTAAGATTGCATAATTAAGTCAAATATATGGACTGATACATATACTATAAGGAGAAAAATGAGGTGAATTTTACAAATAACCATGGTAAATTTAAATGTAGGCATTTGAAGTTAAAAGTGGAATTTTATAATGCAAGATCTGATAAATTTATTGAGATAAACGAATTAAAATTAAATTTGTATTATTATTTTATGGGTCATATATCGTAATCGAATAAAAAAATTACAATTTTGGTTGGTACAATAGTAGTGCACATATAGAAATTGTCATTATTTAGTATTTACTAGAAATTTTAAAAATATGAGTTAACTGAATTTATTTAAATAGGTTAAACTCTCAATTATGTAATTAACCTGAATATATGGAATTGAATATAAAATGTTAGGAGGTAACTGATGAATTTTTTATAAATAATTTTTTTAAATATACGTTAAAAATGTAAAATGATAGGAGAGATTTAGTAAAAGAAATGCTAGTTGTTATATTAAAATATTTGAAAATAAAATATTAAGAGAAAATGAAGAAGAAGAAGAGAATAAACTCCTAGATTCGATAAGATGGCTAGAAATTCTTCTGCTTTACTAATTACTAGTGTGTAACCCATATGTTGCACACGGTAATGGTAAAAAGTAGTATTTATATTTTAATTATTGGTAAAATATATTTTATTATGCAATATATAATAAATTTATTGTGATATATTATTCATAAACTAAATTGACTTGCGATGCTTGGATATAAGGTTAAGGGTTCACTACTTGCTAACTATGTATCTCTCTAAAAATTAATGTTCCAACTCAAAAAAAATTATAAATTAAAATTGTTAACATTGTATACAGAAATATTATGTTATATGATATTTTTCTATATGTATGAGTGAATAACTAACTTCACAATTTTGTTAATATGATTGCAGTACATATACTGAATAGTCTCTTTTCTAAAGGAATTATAAACAGATTAATGAACATTAAATAATTGAATTTATTTTAATAATTTGAATCAATGATCAACATAAGTAATTAAATATAAAGAGTTAATAATGTGGAAAAAGAACGCTCCTCCTAAATATAAAATTCATTTGCGGTTAATCATGCATGGGAAACTAAATACTATTGAATTTTTAAAAAGAAAGAATATGCAAATTGATAATAAATGTGCTTTGCGTAAATCGTATTTCGAAGATATTAAACACGTGTATTATGATTGCATGGATACTTACTACATTCTTAATAATACTGTCAAAATCTTTAACTTTAGTCTTTGTGACGACCCACATTTCGGAAGGTTTAAATCGACAATAATCCACACATGTCCAACTTAAAAAATCCGAAACGTAGATAATCAATGAGGTTAAATTAAAAAATAAAAAAAGAAGAACAAAAAACATAAAATCTCACAGCGGAAACAATAAAATATAATAATCAAATAACAGTTCATGAAGTTGTTTGCTATACATTTGATTATAATCTATGCACATTTATTGGAGTTATATATATACACATCAGAAATAAGTGATCAATATATAGGATAACATGAATAAGCGAATAGTAATAACAGTAATACACCAAAATCTTCGTCTTCGTCCCCCAGAGAATAATCTCCAATATGCTGAAATCTCAAGACTGACCCGAGCGAAATGAAAAGACAAAATACTCGATTCAGGACTAAAATACTCTTATGAGAGTCAAATCAATATCACAAATTTGAGTGCAATAATTTAAAAGATGTTATGGAATTTTTCATCTCCTAATATCCATTAAACTATTTATATATAATAGTATACGCTATAATAGATAATGTCTATCAGTAAAATAAATATCAAAATAGCGTTAAGGCTTAACATTATCCCCCTTAACACATTTTTATAGGTTCAAAATCAAAGTCGTAATGGGCTCATATAGGGATAAATATGATAAGACACATGAGGCAATGCCCAAGGTAGGATTCTACTAGTTTACCCTCTCTGGCTGGTCGTAACCCATCCGTGGCCGACCGCGACAATCAATCCAAATGAACAAAAGGTGCACCCATCGAATACGAAATCACAATAGTAATACGAGGGATCAACGTCGCTAAAGGTAGCTAACTTCAATGGCTGGACATAGGCACATGTTTTAGTCATTTTAATTATGACACAAGTGTCAAGGCTATCCATTATCTTTCTCATACTGCATTCCAGTAGACGTTGCCAATTCAACCACTACATTTTTCACATCATCCACCGCGTACACAGCTGTCAAAGTGGTACCAATATTGACAGAGAGTATGCAAATAAGAGGCGCCGGTCTCCTTAACAACCAACGTCAATTTACACACCGGTTGGTACTTTTATATTTTGAAAACATTTCGTATTTGATATCAAAATAACACATTCGCTTCAAAATCAAATCCATTTTGAATTATATTCGCTTCAAAAATCGTATATTGCTTCGAAATGTCAATTCAATTCGATATATCAATTTCACTTCAAAATTTGATTCGAATTTCAACTTAGGTTATAACTTCACTTTAAACCAATTCGCATTTAAATCCAATATTTAGATACAAACATTTCACCCTTTTAACCAATTTGAATTTTTAGAAAATAGTTTAAATAGATTTAAATAATTAAATTGTTAAAATATTTTAATAGAAAATAATTTGAGTATTAAAAATGGTTTGTATAGTAAAATAGTTTGGAGAATCAAAATAATTGGAATATTTAAGGAATATAGATTTTAAACCGTTTATACTAAGAATATTCATTCAAAAATAGTTTCAAAGTCAAACTAGTTTACTTTACAAATTTTTCAATTCAAATCAGTTCTCGTTTCCATTTCGATTTTATCGATTCAATTCCGATTTCAGGTCGAATTTTACTTCGATTCCGAATCAATTCCAATTCCAAATTAAATTAAATTACAATCTCAAAACATAATTAAATTCTAAGCTCAATTTTGAAATATCATATTATATCACCTTTTACTTAGAAATATTCAAAGTTCGAATAAAAGTTCAATCTTTTAAAATAAATCAATTTTCTGAAATTCACAACATACTTCGATTAACTTCAAAATCTCAACTTCGATTATTTAAAACATTCATATTCTAAATTTAAAATTCAACATTCTGAGTTCCAATTCAAAAATAAATTCGATTTCCATAAATTTGATTTTTTTTTCTTTAAATCAAATCATTTAAATAATTTAAAGTTAAAATTTTTAAATCATTTAATTTTACCAACTCGGTATCTGTATATAATTCTCTGTCCTATGGCCAAGTGAATCAATTATCTTAATTTAATTCCAGGGATGGATATATATCATTTCAATCCAAGATAAATGCCATAGATATATAGATATATATCATTTCAACATATTTCTTCATTTATTCAAAATAATTCAATTTAAAGTTTTATACACTGTAAACAATATACAGGGTGGAAACACAATATAGCAAAATAATTAAACATTCAATCATTCAAATTTCAACCAATTTTACCCATCACAATCAATCACCCAAACAATCAATAATCACAGCAATCGGCCAATTTATGGTTAACTAGGAATTTTACTAACAGTTAAATTCTAATTCGATTTAACGATTAATTTACTTCCTATTAATTAAATTAATCTAGATGTCAATTATATGTCAACTAAATTTATCAAACAACCATTAATAAATTTAAATCACTACATGATAGAAATTTCACAACATAAAAATATAATAGTCAAACGTGAGCGTAAAACACTCACCTTTTTATTTGAAACTGAAAATATTTCAGCTTCAAACAAAATCCTAATCTGACTCCTAGCTGTAGACGACATCGATACGGTCGCAACCCAATTTTGCTCGTCCGAATCGAACCTCGTATGCAAACAATTTGATTTTTTAATGATATAATTTAAATTTAAACCTACATAACAAATTTAAAATAAAAACAGACAGCTACCTCTCTTTCGTTCGACCTTCACGTTCGTACCCAGAGCCCACGAGCAAACCCTAGCTTTTCCTATCCAATCGCACTTGCTTTGTATATTTTTTATCGATCGAAATTCCATAGCTCGGCGCCACCAGACATCTTCTCCTTCGCCACCGCAGCCTCCGGCTCTGCTTTCCATCGCACACGAATACAAATCGACCCCTAAACGACGGTCGACCTCACCTAAATCGTACCTCGCTAATGCTCCACCTGAGTCGTCGCCATCTCTAACCGCATGCGACTCGATCGCGCCTTCCCTCTCCTTCCACGTCGATGAGCTGTCTCGCCTTTATATTCGATTTGTTCTTTTTTAAGAGCGGTAGGTTTTTTAATTAAATCGATCTGTAGATGTGAACTAAGGGAGAGAGGAGTGGGCATATGAGCAGGCATAGGGGACAAGGTTCTTTTGAACGGGATGATGTAAGTTAGATTCTTTATATATATGTGTGTTTGTATGTATGTATATATATGTATATGTATATGTATATGTATATATACATATATGTGTATATATATATACGTATATGTATATATATATATATGAATATATATATATATAAGAAAATATCTCTCCCGAATGGCCTGCGCACATCCGAAATCCAAAAAAAGCATGCCGTCTGGTATTCGTAATGTTTTGCCCCCATTCTGAATGCAATGGAACTAGTCCTGAGGTTTAATTCGATCGTATGTAGAAGATGGCTTTTCGAATCGGATTATTTATTTAAAATATGAATTTAAATTCTACGCATTTCAAGCTCGCACGGCCAAACGACAAGTCTGATCGTTATGAAACTTGAAACCCTACAATAATTCACTATTACAGATCTAATGAAATGGGTTCCGTCAAAATCAAAGAGTGGCAAAAATGGCTATTTTACTTGTCAATTAAAATGAGAAATTCCCATAAATTATTTATTCACTTTAAATTCAATCTTAAAAGTTAAAAATCTTCATTGTCATTAAAACAGAATTTAAATAAATTTCTGATATCATTTTCATTCATATTAGATCTAGAATTTCAAGTATCCAAATAATTTTGAATATTAAATTTAACCAGTTTAATTATCCATTAAATCAATATTAATAAATCATTAAATCTTTATTACTATCTGTATTATCCAATAATTACATTAAATTTAACAACTTACAATAGTCAAAAGTATGGGTTGTTACATACTCCTTCACTCAAAACTTTTTGTCCTCGAAAAGGCGTTAAGTATAGAATTTAACACTTGATGTATTTCTGTGAAATAATTAACTTATAAAACATAAGTATCTAATTTGAAAAACTATTACTACGCTCACGCTACACCACTCCGATCGGCTTATGGCAATTACAAGTTAGTTAACAAAACAAGTTATAAAATTTTTAAAACTTTAAAAATTTTCTAACACCCGGATTTATGAAAATTTCGGCAGAGTCTTATTTGCATGGCTCAATCGAAAATTTACAATACCAATATATATCACAAATATACCAAATAGATATCTAATATACATCTCATCTCAATAATAAGGCATCCCGAAGGGCAAAAATATAAAATCGAGGTATGTAATTTGAGATACGTACCTTATTATCAATAATGCGAGTGAGTTCGCTCGTATTAAGCAAGCAAAGCATATAATAGTCCGCATATACGTCCAAACGATCTTCGTACGTACCTATCTCAACTCAATTTGGAATGTTAGTCGCTTATAATAAGATGTCGAAATGTATAAGTTCTAATAAGTATAAAACATGCATTCTAAATCCAAATCTCAGGCATGAGCACAAATATGCAACAATACAACTATCATATGTACTCAAAACAATCAAACAATGATTTACAACAAAACAAATCATCCGACAAATCAATATTCATTCAATTTAATTCATAACTATCACAATTTACATTTTCAATGTCAATATTTAATTTATACACTCTCATTCTTATTGACATTCAAATTTTTATTAACATTTAATTGGCTCGATTCAATTTATTAGCATTCAACTAATTTTTATTCAATTAGATTCACTTCATTGATTTTTTATTCAATATATTAACTTCCAATTAGGTTGCATGCAGTTGACAACATTAATGAATTCACATTTTATTTATTTATACTCGTTTATAGTTACATTCATTTTTCTTTCTTCACTTTCATTATTTCATTTCAATAATTCATATTATTAATTACACTTAATTAATTTAATTCCATACCACATTCCACATATTTAAAATTGATTTGCATTCCCTTATTAATACTCATTTCGTTAATCATACAATAGATTTATATTCAATTCGTTCACTTTCAATTTATTTACATTAAACTAATTTGGTTTCAAGCAATATTTATTACGTTCACATTTGATTTATTACAATTCAATATACTTACGTTCAATCGATTTGTTCTAATTATTTACATTTGTTTCATCCATAATTAATTCGGTTTGCATTCCATTGATTGTTTTTGCTTATCTAAATGCTTAACCACATTCATAATTTGGTTTTCTTTCAATTTATTCAAATTTATTTCATTTAGTTTGATTCATTAAATTTAATTTGTTAAATTCCAATCGTTTCACTTTAATTTAACAATGTTTCATACAAATTAATTTATGGACCATCTTACAAGATTTATCTCATTTAACCTTGTTAAGTTAAATTTATTTCCACTTAGTATACTCTCTTTGTTTTTTTTACTAACATCGTTTATAAATTATCCGAATTAAGTATAAATATTTTATACAACACAATCACATTTATTATTATTACTTTATATCTTAAGTTATTATTAATTCATCGATTCACTTCGTTTATTCAAATTCATATTATTAATTTATTAAGGTAATTTTTTACTTTAAAACTCAATTCATATTAATAAATTTTTCACAGTTTATTAAATTTTCTTGAGTTACTTCCATCCTTTAATTTGTATCATTAACTTATTTCTTATGCAATTAGCTAACATGCAATTTATTAACGCTCATTTCATTTGTATTTAACTTATTTCAATCAAATTTTTAAAAATTACTCGCATTAATTTTTCTTACACTTGTTTATTTTTATTTAATTTCTTACATAGTTAAATTACATTTCATTTTTAAAATTTAAATTCATATTCATTTTATAGCTTAAGTGGAATTCACTTTACTAATTTTTCAAATTTCCTTCAATATCCAATCCAACTTATTTAATATTAAGTTAAACTTCATTTTATTTTAATCCTTTAATCGTTTTATTTAATTTTACTCAAGTAAAATTTTCTTATCATTCCCATTCAAAAAATTTAAATTTGTTTTTAGCTTCTAATTCTTAAATCTATAGGTTATACAAATTAACTTCTAAAAATTTCATTTCGTTATTTTATCAACTTTATTTCAAATGCATGAGCTTTCTTGAGTTGGACTTCATTTTATTCCTTCATTTCATTAACTCAGTTTATTAACACTTCTTAGGTTAGTTTTTTTATTTCATATATCCTATTCAAATTTCCTTTTTGTTTGTTTAACCAAAATATTCACAAGTTAGAATTAAATTTTACTTTCCAATTCAAATTTTATGAGTTATAAACTTAATTTAATCTATACTGTTTCAATTATAAGTTCAACACTATTTTCATATATTTATCAAATCATACTTAGAATATTTTTCTGTTTTAGCCGAAAATAAATTTCTTTTGGTAGCAATTCTTACTGAGAACTCAAAAATGAACACTAGCGATGTGCAGTCATCCCTAGAATTATTTTCCAGTGACCAAACGAGTTTAATGCTTTTATTTTCTTTCAAAAATCTTTTCAAAGTAACTTTCTCATCAAAACTATTTCAAATAATATTAATATTAATTTTGAAGGCTTTGAAAACAATTTTGTAAACAAAGTGATTTAAATTCTAAAATTCTAAAAAATTAAATCCTTCTATTTATAACCTATATTATAAATTTACAAATGTAAATTTCATTACCATAATTACCAAAATATTTCATTAATTTATAACTTGGTCATCTTAAGCACTTCTGATTTTAATTGATTTCAATCCAATTTGAAAATCAAATGCTACATAAAATAAATTCATCAAGTATTCATTTTATTTTAATTCAACCAATAATCGATGATAATTACATATTATCATTATATATATAATAATATAATTTAGTAAAATTATTTCATTTACCCGATTTAAAACAATATTATGTCCACTTGCATCGTTTAAGTGTTTAGAAATACCTATCGATAACACGCATCCCGCACATCGACCAGAATTCATAAACAATATTTAAATGGATAAGTAAACAAAATATAAAATAATTTATAACACTAATAATTACGCTCTCTCATATATATATGTACACTCAAATAGACTCCTTCTAGGGTATTACTACCCTATCTCTAATGAGTCAAATCCCACAAAGCCAAGGTTATCGCTAAACCTGGCTTTGATACCAACTGGGATGACCCACATTTCGAAAGATTTAAATCGATCATAATCCACACTGTCCAACTTAAACAATCCTAAACGTAGATAAACAATGAAGTTAAATAATAAAAATATGAAAAGAACAAAAAAAACACAGAATCTCATAGTGGAAACGATAAAATATAATAATCAAATAACAGTTCATGAAACTGTTTACTATACATTTGAATATAATCTATACACATTTATCGGAGTTATATATACACATCAGAAATAAGCGATCAATATACAGGATAACATGAATAAGGGAATAATAATAGTAATATATCAAAATCTTCGTTTTCATCCTCCAGAGAATAGTCTCCAATATGCTGAAGTCTCAGGACTGACCCAAGCGAAATTAAAAGACAAAACACTCGAGTCGGGACTAAAATACTCTTATGAGAGTATAATCAATATCACAAATATGAATGCAATAACTTAAAAGATGTTATGGAATTTTCCATCTCCTAAGGATCAGTTAAACTATTTATATATAATAGTATATGCTATAATAGATAATGTTTATCATTAAAATAAATATCAAAATAGCGATAAGGCTTTACATTATCCCCGTTAACACATTTTTATAGGTTCAAAACCAAAGTTGTAATGGGATTGTATAGGGATAAATATGACAAGGCACGTGTGGCAATGCCCAAGGTAGGATTCTACCAGTTTACCCTTTCTGGCTGATCGTAACCCATCCATGGCCGACCGCGACAATCAATCCAAACGAACAAAAGGTGCACCACCGAATACGAAATCACAATAGTAATATAAGGGATTAACCTCGCTAGAGGTAGCTAACCTCAATGGCCAGACATAGGCTTCCGTTTTAGTCATTTTAATTATGACACAAGTGTCAAGGCTATCCATCACAATTCTCTTACTGCATTCTAGTAAACATCGCCAACTCAACCACTACATTCTACATATCATCTACTGCATACACAGTTGTCAAAGTAGTTCCAATATTGATAAAGAGTATGCCAATAAGAGGCGCCGGTCTCTTTAACAACCAAATGTCATTTTACACACCAGTTGGTACTTTTATATTTTGAAAACAATTCGTATTTGATATCAAAATAACATATTCGCTTCAAAATCAAATCCACTTTGAATTATATTCACTTCAAAAATCATATTTTACTTCGAAATGTCAATTCAATTCGATATATCGATTTCACTTCAAAATTTGACTCAAATTTTAATTTAGGTTATAACTTCACTTTAACCCAATTCACATTTAAATCCAAGATTTAAATATAAACATTTAACCCTTTTGACCAGTTTAAATTTTTAGAAAATAGTTTAAATAGTTTTAAAATAATTAAATAGTTAAAACAGTTTATAGAAAATAATTTGAGTATTAAAAATAGTTTGTATAGTAAAATAGTTTGGAGAATCAAAATAATTTGAATATTTAAAGAATGTAGATTTTAAACCGTTTATACTAAGAATATTCATTTAAAAATAGTTTCAAAGTCAATTTAGTTCACTTTCCAAATTTTCGAATTCAAATCGGTTCTAATTCCATTTCGATTTAATCGATTCGATTTCGATTTCAAGTCAAATTTTACTTCGATTCCAAATCAATTCCTATTCCAAATTAATTTAAAAATTCCAATTCCAAACTAAATTAGATTCTAATCTCAAAATATAATTAAATTCCAAGCTCAATTTTGAAATATCATATTATATCACCTTTTACTTAGAAATATTCAAAATTTGAATTAAAAGTTTAATCTTTTAAAACAAATCAATTTTCTGAAATTCACAACATACTTCAATTAACTTAAAAATCTCAACTTCGACTGTTTAAAACATTCCTATTTCAAATTTAAATTTCAATATTTTGAGTTCCAATTCAAAAATAAATTTGATTTCCATAAATTTAATTTTTTCCTTTAAATCAAGTCATTTAAATAATTTCAAATCAAAATTTTAAAATCATTTAATTTAACTCACTCGATGTCCTTATATAATTCTCTATCCTATGGCCAAGTGAGTCAATTATCTTAATTTAATTCCAGGAATGAATATATACATTTCAATCCAAAATAAATGTCATAGGTATATACCATTTCAACCTATTTCTTAATTTAATTGAAATAATTCGATTTATAGTTTTATACACTGTAAACAATATACATGGTGATAACACGATATATTAAAATAATTAAACATCCAATCATTCAAATTTCAACCAATTATACCCACCACAATCAATCACCCAAACAATCAATAATCACAACAATAAACCAATTCATTGTTAAACAAGAATTTTACAAACAGTTAAATTCTAATTCGATTTAACGATCGATTTACATCCTATTAATTTAATTAATCCAGATGTCAACTAAATGTCAACTAAATTTATCAAACAACCATTAATAAATTTAAATCACTGCACGATAGAAATTTTATAACATAAAAATATAATAGTCAAACGCGATCGTAAAACACTCACTTTTTTATTTAAAAATGAAAATATTTTAGCATCAAACAAAATCCCAATCTGACTCCAAGCTGTAGACGACGTCGATACAGTCGCAACCCAATTTTTCTCGCTGGAATCGAACCTCGTATGCAAACAATTTGATTTTTTAATGATGTAATTTAAATTAAACCTATGTAACAAATTTAAAATAAAAACAAATAGCTCCCTCTCTCTCGTTCAACCTTCACATTCGTACGCAGAACCCACGAACAAACCCTAGCTTCTCCGATCCAGTCGCACTTGCTCTGTACATTTTTTTTTGATCGAACTTCCGAAGCTCGTCGCCGCCAGACCTCCTCTCCTTCACCGCCACAGCCTCCAGCTCCGCTTCCCATTGCATACGAGTACAAATCGAGCCCTAAACGACATTCGACCTCGCCCAAATCGTGACTCGCCAATGCTCCACCTGAGTTGCCACCATCTCTAATCGCATGTGACTCGATCGCGCCTTCCCTCTTCTTCCACGTCAATGCGCCGTCTCCCTTTTTTATATTCGATTTGTTCTTTTTTTATAGTAGTAGTTTTTTTATTAAATTGATATGTAGATATAGATAGAGAGAGAGAGAAGAAAGCGTGTGAGTAGGCATAGGGGATGAGATTGCTTTAAACAGGATGATGTAAGTTAGATTCTTTTTTTATATATATTAAAATAAGAAAATATCTCGCCTAACTGGCCCGTGCACATCTGAACTCCAAACGAAGTGTGCCACCTGGCATTCGTAATGTTTTACCCCCATTCCGAATGCAATGGAACTAGTCCGGAGATCCAATTCAATCGTATGTAGAAGATAGCTTTTCGAATCGAATTATTTATTTAAATTATGAATTTAAATTCTATGCATTTTAAGCGCGCATGGAGAAACGAAAAGTCCGATCACAACTGTCAGGACACGATTCTTCGTCTTCCGAAAATTCAACATCGACACTCACTTTATCGACTGCCGAGAAATCGAACGATGGAAAACCGAACACTGAGGGTTTTATTTAAGAAAAATTTAGGAAAGAAGAAGAGAAAAGATAGAAATTAGGGAGGAGAGAAGAAGATAGGAAATTTTAAAAATAGGAAGAAAAAGAGAATAGAGAAAAAGGAAAAAAACAGAAGAAAATAGGACGGACAGAAGAAACAAAACAGAACAACAACAGAATCTCACAATTCGCAGCGGAACAACATATAATAATAAATGAATAATCTTTAAACAAAGAACTATTTCAGTTATTACATTTCATTTCATTACATCACATCATATCATCAGAGTGTACAACATCATACAAACAATAAACAGTGCAGCGAAAAAAGAAATACTATATAAACTAGTAATACGCCATGCCATCCAGCTTGCCTCCAGCAACTCCAGAATATCCAGAATATCCTGATAAACCTAACTCTTGACTGCCCGTGTGGAAATTGGTGGGCACCCAGAGTTTAGGAAGGAAAACAATAAACTCCAAGTCAGTCATGTGACTGGTGTGAGAACTCAAAACAGTTTATTTATCTTTAAAATCAAAATAGTGGAATATTTTTAATCAATTCGCAATGCTTTTAAAAAATGAGACTACCATAAGGCCTCCCGCACACACACAGATGCAAACGCAGAATCGGAGGAGATTTCTCCTTATGATAGTCAAAGATGCTTGATACGCATTTAAAATAACATTTGATATTATTACTAGTGCATAGTGTAGAGAAATATTTCGAAAGTAGAATATAAATCTTAGCCAACATAGACATTTCGAACTATGCCTACTATAGCTACCATCCAAACAGTGGTGACCACCATAAGTGAATGGCAGGTTCTACAACTAATACCGTACAAGTTTCGTATTGGGAATTGGATTTCCAACGAATGATCAGGCCAAGGAACTTCCCATTGCCACATGAGAATGCCTCTGGATGGACATCCCCGAGAACCAAACCGGATCTCTACCAACACAAGGCCGGGTTACCCCTAACTGGGTAACAACTGACCGAATATGCCATCCCCCGGTCCTTTGGGACCTTTTCACCGAGCGCTCGTAATCAATTCACACAATCATAACAAAGTGTTTTCAACATGAGTAAGTATCTGGGCTCCATACCATGATACCACCCTTTTCCAGAAGGAAATGGACACATCCTAAAGGGTGCTACCCCTCATAACCTTGCTGCTTCTTTCCTGTTTTGACCATTCACGGGGTGTGAGGCTCGACGAATTCACGTCCACAAAACATACTTTATACAAAAGCCATGCTTTGGGTCAACAAATGATCAACACAATGATCACAAGGATAGACGATCAAATAAACGATCCTATCACAAATAATCAACACAATGATCATTTCAGCATCACTCAGCATGTCACATTACCAAATTGGGAATATATCGCTGATAACATTCAACTACATAACCTCTGAGCTCATACGTCTCAGAGAAGGGTGTTAAGCTAAAAGAATAAATTCTCCGCCACCAACAGAAATATATTTGAAAGAAATCGGCTTTATATCTCAACTTGTAATGTCAGACATACAATCCATACAAGTCTGTTCCGGGCTCGAACAGAACCGAAGGCACTTACAAAGAAGTCCTTGCAATCCGGATATCCACAATCCTGATCGGATTTCCCATCACTTAGGGAGTCTCTATACCGTTGCAACTCAGTGCAGAGACAATCGATAGGTCATCCTATCGCTTTCGCAAATACCGGGTCTTCAACACCGATCTTCAATGCAATTCACAACGACGTATCACATATTCGGAATGGGTTATACGACCCCATGGTCCTTTCCCGGTTAACCCGAATAGTGAGCGCTTATTCAAAAATAAGTGTGCATTCAAATTCAATCAATTCACATCAAATACCCATTCAAAGGAAAAAAACTGATAGTCGGTTATTGAACTATCACTGGATATGCACACATCACCAGATTCCAAATAATTTTCCAAATTATTTATTTTCCAAAATATCGTTACTAGATATATAATTTCAACACTTCAAAAATAAATCAATATTTATTTTTAACAAGTTTCACTTTCACATATAAATTCCATAATGAATTTATATTTCAAGATATCCATGCATATGCGATTTCAATAATTCATTTCAATTTATCTTCAAAAAAGATAAATTCTAATTATTCACTTCATATTGGAAAACATTTCCATACTTATTTATTCATAAGTAATTCACAAATTCCTTTTATTTTCAACACTTAGAAAATATTCAATATACTTAAATCGAATTAAGTATATAATTCATTCTTTAAGGAAATCATTCTCTTAAACATATTTATTTGGGCCAAAACGAATGTTACGTAAAACATCGTTACGACAACCCAAAATCACTAGTATAGGGATTCGAAATTAAAATAGATATATAAATCCCAATACTATTCAAAACATTTCCTTTCGGAAATCATTTACTATAACAACAGTGTTATAGTCCACAATTCCTTTTATTTCTCGAAAATGTCTATTTCAACAATAAATGTTGAAATCTATGGTTTCGAATCTCAACACATTTAAAAACATCGTTAGATCGTTTTAAATTTTATTTAAAACACCAAATCCAAAACAATTTCTTTAACGTATTATTCACTATTCAAAAACGTGAATAACTTCGTTAACAAATTTCATTCTTTTATTCATTTTAATTCAAAGGATTATTCACTATTCAAAAATGTGAATATAACTCTATTTCTAAGTTATAACAATTAACTTATCAAAATAAGTCGTTTGCGAATTTATAAAACAACGTTTATAAATTCCATTTCTATTTATTTATAAAAACTTCCTTTTTATAAATCTCTTTATTAACCTATTCCAGTTTATAACTAAATTATAAACTAAACGTTCATATTATAAGTTAAATACTAATAAAATTTATTCGTTTGCAAAACCATTCCATTGAACTTCATAATTATAAATCTTATAACTTATAAGATTCAATTATTTATCTAAATCTTATTACTTTAATAACTTTACAAATTTTTTAAACCTACTGTTTATAAAATTCCATTTATAACTTTACCGTTATATAATTCTATGAATTCCATTCCCTTACAAAATTCATTTTCACTTCATTCAAACACTTATAAAATCTCATTTTATAATTCCAACGTTTTAATTTACAAATATTCATTTGTAAATCCTTTAATATAAATCAATTTATATTATTCTTTAAAACGTCTTAAAATTACTTTATAATATCACTATTTCGATTTATATAAAAAAAAAATCAAATTTTATAAATCCTATATTTTAAACTTTTAATAATAAGTTCAAAAATCCAGTTTAAACTATTTTATAAAAACATTATTTCATATTTCCCAAAAATCAGCTTTTAACTGTATTTCTAAAAATCAGCTTTTTAACTATATTTCACAAAAATCATAATTTTTATAACTTTAAAAATTATAACGTTTATTTATTTAAAATGGATTAATTCTAAAAATATAGTATATTTTCAAAAATCACTTTAAAACCATTTTAAAATCCCAAAATCTGGGTCCAATGATGCTACACACCAAATAGTCAATCACGACAAACAACGATATCATATATCAATATGAAAATCCATCAAATATCAAAATATCTGAAAACAAATAAAAACTGTTGAGGAATCCAGTTGGATCCCTCCAACCTGTTTCCTGCATCCAAAAACATTAGCACAATACCAATTTCGCTCCAGTACGAAATTATCGCGGTACATGTTCTTAATAAATATTATCCGCTTAATAACGGCGTAATAGGGTCTCATCCGCTAAACAAAAATGCGGGAAATCAACAACTGCAATATATACATATGCCAATATATATATATTGATATTATATATAATACCAATTTCACTGTTTATGAAATATTCGCGGTATATGTTTTTAATAAATAACATCCGCTTACTAACGGCGTATAATGTCTATTTTAACAATCAATAATTTACAGTCATCATTCAAACATGCATTCAAATATTTTAAATCTAACTATTTAAAATAAAATCGAAATCTATTCGATTGAGTGAGAAGTTCTCACCTTGGTTTTAAATTCCGTTTTAGCTTTTATTTCGAATAAAATTAAACGCGCGTTTAATTTTACCCGAAATTCTCACTAACTCCAAACGACTCCAAACTAACTCCATCGCGTAGTGCTCGTCCATACGATTCCAACGCAACTGAGTTTGCATTTTTTCGACCTCGTATGAAAAAGTTATGCATTTTTAAAGATCGTACTCGATTTTTATAACTTAAATACAACATAACTTAAATATTTATAACCTACATCTATCATCCACCATCCACTCCAGATCCAACGGCCCCAGGTTCATCTTCCCCAACCTCTAACTCACGCAAACATCACGTTTCCAGGCCGCATACACAAACCCACTTAGCTTGAACTAGGGTTAAACATTTCTCCCCCGATACTCGACGAAATCCGATCACACCAACGCCAATGCGAAGCACACGACGCAAGCTACTTCCACCTGCCACCACTGGAAGTTCGGCCCCCCCTAGACCTCTCGAGATACGTGCAAACATCTGCAGGTTCGGCCACTTCATGGTCAATTTCCCGTTGATTCGTGAAGCCATTCGCGATCTCGACCGTTCACATCGAAGCTCTCGTTGTGATCTTCATCTTTGTAGTTGAATGTTTTAGCCAAAACTTGATGGATTGCGAGATCAAAGGGAAAGAATGTTGAGCATTTCTGGCCATTGACTTATTAGGGCCGGCTACAAATTGGAATTAGGGTTTTTATCTTTTTTTTTTTATTTATTTAGAGAGAGGTAGGGGCTATTTATAGAATTTCAAACGACACTATTCATCCCGGAAATTCCGAACTCCGATTTAGGTGCCGTAACCAGCGTACCTAGGGTTTATCCCGCGTTCCGGACACAATGGAACAGGTTTCGGAAGCTAATTCGGAAGTATGTGCGAGTTATGGCTATAAACGCTCAATTTAAATTAAACCGATTTAAGTCGATTTCTAGACGTTTTAATTTGTACCGGACAAACGGTAAATCCAATTGACTTGAAATTTGAAACCTTACAATAATATCACATTACGGATCCGATGAAACTGGTTTCGTCGAAATCCGAGACTTTTTGAAAAATGGCTATTTTGACTCGTCAAATTTAAATTAAAAACGATTCGATGCGTTTCGAGCTGCCACGATCAAACGATAGCTCCAATTGACACGAAAATTGAAATCCTGTAATAACTAACTATTACGGATCCAATGGAACTGGTTTCGTTCAATTCTGAGACTGTTCAAAAATTGACTATTTTACAGTCGATTATTAAATATTAAAATATTCAATTTTCACAAATTAACTTTTAATTCGATTTTAAAAGTTCTAAAATATCGTTCTAACATCAACATGATAAAATAAAATTTTACAAATCATTTTCAATCATGTTTAACTCGATTTTCAATTATTTCCATAATTTCACATATTAATTTATCGATTTAATTATCCAATTAAATCCAATAATTCAAATAAAAATTTATTTGACTTAAAAATTCACTTATAAATATTTAAAATTAATTAAATATCCAAATTTTAATTTAATAAAATTCTGGGTCGTTACAATCTTTCCCTCTTAAAAGAATTTCGTCCTCGAAATTGCAAGTAAGAAAGGTTACAAAATCTATTAATTTTCCAAAATTCATAATTAAACTTCTTATAATACTTTACTAAGCTTTCAAAATCATACTTAGTTATCTTTTCAAAAACAATTACTATTGTTTAACTTTCAATTCCAAAACAAAGTTAAAGTTTTCAAAATTTTCCCAATTTTCTCAAATTTTTCTAACGCCTTAAATTTTCGGAAAAATTCGCCATAGTCTCCTTTGCGCGGCTCGATCCGAAGAAAAAAAATGACAGTATATATATCACAAATATACATCTCATCAAGTAATGAGGCATCCCGAAGGGAAAAAAGTATAAAAGTGCGATATTTAATCCGAGATATGTACCTTATATTTTATTAGCAAGCATATACGGCTAATATAGCGCTAAAGCGAACTCCAAATGCGAAGCAAACGCGATCCGCACCTACTAATCACTCAACAAACAACATGAGAATCATGCATATATGAAAATAGTATCAACAGACATCATATAGCAATATAATAACTATATATGTCAACATATCAAATGAAACAAAAGCAATATACATTCAACCATCAACCAACTACATCTAACTAACATCCATAACCAATAATATTCATTCATATTCTCATTAATATTCAATGAAATGGTTTTCAATTTAAATCATATTTGATTCATTAACAATGGATTTTGTAAACATTCATTCTCAATTCAATTAGTTAACATTTACTAATTTAAATCAAATTCACTTTCAATTCTATTCAAATTTATTTACTTCTAATTTGAATTCAATTTCATAGCTTTCTATTCCATTAATACTTAATGAATTATATATAATCAATCAACAATCAACTAACAATCAATATCAACCAATGTATATTAATTACCACCAAATTCCTTTGCTTATATTTATTCTCATTCAATTTATTCAACTTCCAATAACATTAGATTTCAATGAATTTACACTTACATTCATTATTTTATATCAATCTAATTTACATTTAATTGCTTAACATTCAATTCAATTTCAAAGTTGAATTCTATTACATAACTCAAGTTCATATTTCTTTTAATCCACTTGATTATTTACTTCGATACCAAAATCAATTCCATTCAACAACACTTAAGTTATATTCCATTTAACTTTAAATTTACCTTTATTTACAACTCATATTCATATAATTTTGCTTCTTGTATATATAAGTTTATTTCACAATTGTAATTCACTTTAATTATAACTCAATTCTTATAATTCTTTTGCTTATACAATTATTCTTTTATTTAGATTATCCAAACAACCTAACAATCAACTTACATACACTTTAATAATTCTGAAAAATTATTCCTTCATATATAAAATATACTTAAGGTAAAATCGTTTCATTTACCCAATTTTAAAATCAATATTGTGTCAAATTGTTCTATTCAAGTGTTTAGAAACCCCTTCGGCTCAGTTTCGAGGCTGTGCTGACGAAAGTTCATATACCACTCAATAAACCAATCATCACAATATAAAACAATTTCATATTCACTAACAAATACGCTCTCATAGCTATTATTACACTCAAACTCAATCTAGAGTACTACTGACTCTATCTCTAATGAGTAATACCCTACAGAACCATGGTTGTCGCTTAACCATCAGAGCTCTGATACCACATTGTCAGGACACGATTCTTCGTCTTCCGAAAATTCAACATCGACACTCACTTTATCGACTGCCGAGAAATCGAACGACGGAAAACCGAACACTGAGGGTTTTATTTAAGAAAAATTTAGGAAAGAAGAAGAGAAAAGATAGAAATTAGGGAGGAGAGAAGAAGATAGGAAATTTTAAAAATAGGAAGAAAAAGAGAATAGAGAAAAAGGAAAAAAACAGAAGAAAATAGGACGGACAGAAGAAACAAAACAGAACAACAACAGAATCTCACAATTCGCAGCGGAACAACATATAATAATAAATGAATAATCTTTAAACAAAGAACTATTTCAGTTATTACATTTCATTTCATTACATCACATCATATCATCAGAGTGTACAACATCATACAAACAATAAACAGTGCAGCGGAAAAAGAAATACTATATAAACTAGTAATACGCCATGCCATCCAGCTTGCCTCCAGCAACTCCAGAATATCCAGAATATCCTGATAAACCTAACTCTTGACTGCCCGTGTGGAAATTGGTGGGCACCCAGAGTTTAGGAAGGAAAACAATAAACTCCAAGTCAGTCATGTGACTGGTGTGAGAACTCAAAACAGTTTATTTATCTTTAAAATCAAAATAGTGGAATATTTTTAATCAATTCGCAATGCTTTTAAAAAATGAGACTACCATAAGGCCTCCCGCACACACACACATGCAAACGCAGAATCGGAGGAGATTTCTCCTTATGATAGTCAAAGATGCTTGATACGCATTTAAAATAACATTTGATATTATTACTAGTGCATAGTGTAGAGAAATATTTCGAAAGTAGAATATAAATCTTAGCCAACATAGACATTTCGAACTATGCCTACTATAGCTACCATCCAAACAGTGGTGACCACCATAAGTGAATGGCAGGTTCTACAACTAATACCGTACAAGTTTCGTATTGGGAATTGGATTTCCAACGAATGATCAGGCCAAGGAACTTCCCATTGCCACATGAGAATGCCTCTGGATGGACATCCCCGAGAACCAAACCGGATCTCTACCAACACAAGGCCGGGTTACCCCTAACTGGGTAACAACTGACCGAATATGCCATCCCCCGGTCCTTTGGGACCTTTTCACCGAGCGCTCGTAATCAATTCACACAATCATAACAAAGTGTTTTCAACATGAGTAAGTATCTGGGCTCCATACCATGATACCACCCTTTTCTAGAAGGAAATGGACACATCCTAAAGGGTGCTACCCCTCATAACCTTGCTGCTTCTTTCCTGTTTTGACCATTCACGGGGTGTGAGGCTCGACGAATTCACGTCCACAAAACATACTTTATACAAAAGCCATGCTTTGGGTCAACAAATGATCAACACAATGATCACAAGGATAGACGATCAAATAAACGATCCTATCACAAATAATCAACACAATGATCATTTCAGCATCACTCAGCATGTCACATTACCAAATTGGGAATATATCGCTGATAACATTCAACTACATAACCTCTGAGCTCATACGTCTCAGAGAAGGGTGTTAAGCTAAAAGAATAAATTCTCCGCCACCAACAGAAATATATTTGAAAGAAATCGGCTTTATATCTCAACTTGTAATGTCAGACATACAATCCATACAAGTCTGTTCCGGGCTCGAACAGAACCGAAGGCACTTACAAAGAAGTCCTTGCAATCCGGATATCCACAATCCTGATCGGATTTCCCATCACTTAGGGAGTCTCTATACCGTTGCAACTCAATGCAGAGACAATCGATAGGTCATCCTATCGCTTTCGCAAATACCGGGTCTTCAACACCGATCTTCAATGCAATTCACAACGACGTATCACATATTCGGAATGGGTTATACGACCCCATGGTCCTTTCCCGGTTAACCCGAATAGTGAGCGCTTATTCAAAAATAAGTGTGCATTCAAATTCAATCAATTCACATCAAATACCCATTCAAAGGAAAAAAACTGATAGTCGGTTATTGAACTATCACTGGATATGCACACATCACCAGATTCCAAATAATTTTCCAAATTATTTATTTTCCAAAATATCTTTACTAGATATATAATTTCAACACTTCAAAAATAAATCAATATTTATTTTTAACAAGTTTCACTTTCACATATAAATTCCATAATGAATTTATATTTCAAGATATCCATGCATATGCGATTTCAATAATTCATTTCAATTTATCTTCAAAAAAGATAAATTCTAATTATTCACTTCATATTGGAAAACATTTCCATACTTATTTATTCATAAGTAATTCACAAATTCCTTTTATTTTCAACACTTAGAAAATATTCAATATACTTAAATCGAATTAAGTATATAATTCATTCTTTAAGGAAATCATTCTCTTAAACATATTTATTTGGGCCAAAACGAATGTTACGTAAAACATCGTTACGACAACCCAAAATCACTAGTATAGGGATTCGAAATTAAAATAGATATATAAATCCCAATACTATTCAAAACATTTCCTTTCGGAAATCATTTACTATAACAACAATGTTATAGTCCACAATTCCTTTTATTTCTCGAAAACGTCTATTTCAACAATAAATGTTGAAATCTATGGTTTCGAATCTCAACACATTTAAAAACATCGTTAGATCGTTTTAAATTTTATTTAAAACACCAAATCCAAAACAATTTCTTTAACGTATTATTCACTATTCAAAAACGTGAATAACTTCGTTAACAAATTTCATTCTTTTATTCATTTTAATTCAAAGGATTATTCACTATTCAAAAA
The DNA here is from genome assembly GCA_030765085.1 of Allium cepa. Taxonomy (NCBI): domain Eukaryota; kingdom Viridiplantae; phylum Streptophyta; class Magnoliopsida; order Asparagales; family Amaryllidaceae; genus Allium; species Allium cepa. Next base: position 460,617,662 of record CM060929.1, on the reverse strand, counting down.
TGTGAATATAACTCTATTTCTAAGTTATAACAATTAACTTATCAAAATAAGTCGTTTGCGAATTTATAAAACAACGTTTATAAATTCCATTTCTATTTATTTATAAAAACTTCCTTTTTATAAATCTCTTTATTAACCTATTCCAGTTTATAACTAAATTATAAACTAAACGTTCATATTATAAGTTAAATACTAATAAAATTTATTCGTTTGCAAAACCATTCCATTGAACTTCATAATTATAAATCTTATAACTTATAAGATTCAATTATTTATCTAAATCTTATTACTTTAATAACTTTACAAATTTTATAAACCTACTGTTTATAAAATTCCATTTATAACTTTACCGTTATATAATTCTATGAATTCCATTCCCTTACAAAATTCATTTTCACTTCATTCAAACACTTATAAAATCTCATTTTATAATTCCAACGTTTTAATTTACAAATATTCATTTGTAAATCCTTTAATATAAATCAATTTATATTATTCTTTAAAACGTCTTAAAATTACTTTATAATATCACTATTTCGATTTATATAAAAAAAATCAAATTTTATAAATCCTATATTTTAAACTTTTAATAATAAGTTCAAAAATCCAGTTTAAACTATTTTATAAAAACATTATTTCATATTTCCCAAAAATCAGCTTTTAACTGTATTTCTAAAAATCAGCCTTTTAACTATATTTCACAAAAATCATAATTTTTATAACTTTAAAAATTATAACGTTTATTTATTTAAAATGGATTAATTCTAAAAATATAGTATATTTTCAAAAATCACTTTAAAACCATTTTAAAATCCCAAAATCTAGGTCCAATGATGCTACACACCAAATAGTCAATCACGACAAACAACGATATCATATATCAATATGAAAATCCATCAAATATCAAAATATCTGAAAACAAATAAAAACTGTTGAGGAATCCAGTTGGATCCCTCCAACCTGTTTCCTGCATCCAAAAACATTAGCACAATACCAATTTCGCTCCAGTACGAAATTATCGCGGTACATGTTCTTAATAAATATTATCCGCTTAATAACGGCGTAATAGGGTCTCATCCGCTAAACAAAAATGCGGGAAATCAACAACTGCAATATATACATATGCCAATATATATATATTGATATTATATATAATACCAATTTCACTGTTTATGAAATATTCGCGGTATATGTTTTTAATAAATAACATCCGCTTACTAACGGCGTATAATGTCTATTTTAACAATCAATAATTTACAGTCATCATTCAAACATGCATTCAAATATTTTAAATCTAACTATTTAAAATAAAATCGAAATCTATTCGATTGAGTGAGAAGTTCTCACCTTGGTTTTAAATTCCGTTTTAGCTTTTATTTCGAATAAAATTAAACGCGCGTTTAATTTTACCCGAAATTCTCACTAACTCCAAACGACTCCAAACCAACTCCATCGCGTAGTGCTCGTCCATACGATTCCAACGCAACTGAGTTTGCATTTTTTCGACCTCGTATGAAAAAGTTATGCATTTTTAAAGATCGTACTCGATTTTTATAACTTAAATACAACATAACTTAAATATTTATAACCTACATCTATCATCCACCATCCACTCCAGATCCAACGGCCCCAGGTTCATCTTCCCCAACCTCTAACTCACGCAAACATCACGTTTCCAGGCCGCATACACAAACCCACTTAGCTTGAACTAGGGTTAAACATTTCTCCCCCGATACTCGACGAAATCCGATCACACCAACGCCAATGCGAAGCACACGACGCAAGCTACTTCCACCTGCCACCACTGGAAGTTCGGCCCTCCCTAGACCTCTCGAGATGCGTGCAAACATCTGCAGGTTCGGCCACTTCATGGTCAATTTCCCGTTGATTCGTGAAGCCATTCGCGATCTCCACCGTTCACATCGAAGCTCTCGTTGTGATCTTCATCTTTGTAGTTGAATGTTTTAGCCAAAACTTGATGGATTGAGAGATCAAAGGGAAAGAATGTTGAGCATTTCTGGCCATTGACTTATTAGGGCCGGCTACAAATTGGAATTAGGGTTTTTATATTTTTTTTTTATTTATTTAGAGAGAGGTAGGGGCTATTTATAGAATTTCAAACGACACTATTCATCCCGGAAATTCCGAACTCCGATTTAGGTGCCGTAACCAGCGTACCTAGGGTTTATCCCGCGTTCCGGACACAATAGAACAGGTTTCGGAAGCTAATTCGGAAGTATGTGCGAGTTATGGCTATAAACGCTCAATTTAAATTAAACCGATTTAAGTCGATTTCTAGGCGTTTTAATTTGTACCGGACAAACGGTAAATCCAATTGACTTGAAATTTGAAACCTTACAATAATATCACATTACGGATCCGATGAAACTGGTTTCGTCGAAATCCGAGACTTTTTGAAAAATGGCTATTTTGACTCGTCAAATTTAAATTAAAAACGATTCGATGCGTTTCGAGCTGCCACGATCAAACGATAGCTCCAATTGACACGAAAATTGAAATCCTGTAATAACTAACTATTACGGATCCAATGGAACTGGTTTCGTTCAATTCTGAGACTGTTCAAAAATTGACTATTTTACAGTCGATTATTAAATATTAAAATATTCAATTTTCACAAATTAACTTTTAATTCGATTTTAAAAGTTCTAAAATATCGTTCTAACTTCAACATGATAAAATAAAATTTTACAAATCATTTTCAATCATGTTTAACTCGATTTTCAATTATTTCCATAATTTCACATATTAATTTATCGATTTAATTATCCAATTAAATCCAATAATTCAAATAAAAATTTATTTGACTTAAAAATTCACTTATAAATATTTAAAATTAATTAAATATCCAAATTTTAATTTAATAAAATTCTGGGTCGTTACAACAACGAAACTTGAAAACCTAAAATAATTCACTATTATGGATTCGATGAAACTAATTTCGTTGAAATCCGAAACAGTGGCAAAATTGGCTATTTTTACTCATCAATTAAAACGAAAATTCCTAAAAATTATTTATTCACTTTAAATTCAATCTTAAAAGTTAAAAATCTTTATTGTCGTTAAAACGGAATTTAAATAAATTTCCGATATTATTTTCATTCATATTAGATCTAGAATTTCAATTATCCAAATAATTTTAAATATTAAATTTAACCAATTTAATTATCCATTAAATCAATATTAATAAATCATTAAATTTTAATTTCTATCTGTTTTATCAAATAATTACATTAAATTCAACAACTTACAATAGCCAAAAGTATAGGTCCTTACAATCTTACAAGTAAAGTTACCGATTGTGATTATTATTGGAATAATTTAAGATTTAAATTTAAAAAGAAAAATAGATTTTTACTTAATACTTTATGCATTATAATTTGTTGGTATATTTGGTTTGAGAGAAACCAGAGTATTTTTATTAATAATAATAGTCATATTAATAAATTAATTTTTATAATATCTTCGTTTTGTTTTAATTGAATCTCAAATCCTAAATATAGATTAGCTAAAAATAATCATTTCAAATAATTATTTAATAAGGTTAGTAATAGCATTAAACTATTTAAACATAAAAACAATATTTTTAGCATTAATAATTACATAATTAACATTTTTTTCAAATTTGGATGATGATTTTACTGATTACCATAACGTTCTTTTGATTAAAGGAGCATAAGGATAATTTTTTAAGATGTTTTGATTATAGGCTTTTAACTTCAATTTTTGTTAATTTTTTTACCTTTTTGATTTTGATATTTCTTTTTTACATCTTTAGAGTTAGTTAACATGTTGCATAATGAGCTTGGATTCCTTTTTAGTCTGTTTCTTATTCTAGTTGCTTTTTTGTTTTATATTTTTAGCTTTAACTTTATTACTTTTACTTCATTAATACATATATATGTATATAAATTTCATTTTTATACATATATGAGTATTGTTCTTATAATTTTCTTTGATTCCATTTACAGATGCAGATTTAGGCCAGAAATGGTGCTAGATTTCTATTTGCAGCTTTTCTGGATTGCTGTTGACAGGATCATAGTGAGACATTCATTCTGGATCTTTCACGTTTGTAGTGAGGAGTTCTTTCATGTTCTTCAACGTCTGCAGTGTGGCGTGCTTCATTCTCGATCATTCGCGTTTGCAGTGAGGCGTTCTTTCCAGTTCTTTCACGTTTGCAGTGTGGCATTCTATATTCTGGATCATCCGCATTTGTAGTGAGGCGGTCTTTCCAGTTCTTCCATATCTGTAGAGTGGCATTCTTCATTCTGGATCATCCGCAATTGTAGTGAGGCATTCATTTCGGATTTTTCGAGTTTGCAGTGAGGTGTTCTTTTCAGATGGAGTTGTCTTTTGATCTCATCGGCACTGGGTTGCTTCATGGATTTTATGGTTACTTCTAACACCTCATTACCGAATAATGGCCTTGCTGGAGCTCGATATAGAGGCGTAATGGTCGATGGCCTTGCCGGAGCTAATTCTAGATGTACCTAAGTCCCTTTTCATTATTTTTTATATTATGATTAGTTAGCTGTCACGCATGTTGGCGGCACCTTTACTTTTTGTGACACACACACACATATGTGTGTGTGCGCTTTCCTCTACTTTTGAGGATCATACATTTCTCTCTAAAAATTAAATATAAAGAGTTAAATGTAAAAAAAACTAAAATTGAGAATAACTTTCTATAAATTCGTAATTGAGAAAAGCATAAACCTTATGATTAGCATATCTGTATTTGAACTTTTTTTTGAATCAGACATATGAACTTTTATTCATAATTAAGTTTTCACTTTTAAACAATTTTATCTTTGTAATTAACCGTAAATTTCATGTTCTTGTAGGAAATCATGCTTACAACTTTGATAATTGTAAAATAATGTTATGTTACATTCAGTTGAGCTATGAGTTGGGTATGGTTTGATAATACGTTGAAAGTGAGAATGTTTATATAATCTAACTTTTATTGTTGCAATCTGGTCGTTCACATCGTAATATTGTTAAATATAATATTATCTTTAATGATTGTTAAAAATGAAATTATGTACTGTACGATATTTTTTTTGAGATAAATGAATTAGAAAACAAAGGGGTTATTATTGTTTATGTATACATTTTAATTATGTAATTTAAATATCTTCATATATATAAATAAAAAAGAAATAATTTTATTATTTTCCTTATATATAAGGATATTGTATATATTAAAATCCTTATGTTTTTCAGGATTTATTAGATGGACTAATAAATATCAGTTAATCATATTTATTCAAATAGTTCAAATTTAAGATTACACAATTAGTTAAATATATGGATTTTAATATAAAATCTTAGAAGATAATTGAAAGGGTTTATACATGATTGTAAAAAAAACAAAAATTTCAAGTATTAGAAGTTAATATAATTTTACGATGTAATGTATGATAGACTTTTTTAGTAAATAAGTCATAAATAATTTTTTTTACTGTCATTAATGTAAATAATTTATATTATGTGACTTATATATACTTACATCTAAGCGAACTTTTTTTTACCAATTTTTGATGCGCATGTAATATATATAATGAAAATTTCATCTTTTAGGATTTATTAATAAATATTAATTATCTAAGTTTATTAATTAGTTTAAATTTTGGATTGTATAGCTAATTTGTATGTGTGGACTATAATGTAAAATTTTATGAGAGATTCGTGACAGATTTGCAAATAATTGTGGATTTTTTAGTAGTATGTATTGAAAGGTAAAATAGTGTGAAAAGTTTAGTAGAATAACTGTAAAGTGATAAATTATAGGATTTTGGAAATAAATTATGCACTTATGGAGAATTAAGGAGAATAGAGATAACTTATAGAATTAATGAAAGCTTCATATTCTTATGCTTTATTATTATTTAATAGATTAATCGATTATATTTAAGGATTTTCTACTTGTGTATATATTTAATAATTATTTATTAATTTACACCACAATATAACAATAATTTACACCACAATATAACAATACATACAATGGAAAATAAAGCCAAGAACACACTTTATTTTGAATAAGATTTTCATACAGAGTTAGTTTACATAACAAATTAATTAATTTTTCCAAGGCATACGTTGACTCTTTCAATCTTCAACTTGCACTTGGGGCCAATTATGGATTCATTGACTCAGGATTAATCAAGAGAGTCCCTTAACGAACGGATCTGCTATATTGTCTTTACTATCTACTCTATCAATCGGCACTTCTCTGTCATTGATAAACCACCTTATCATGTAGAAACTTTTAGAGTATATGTCTCGATTTCTTATGTGCTCTAGTTCCTTTGCTGTAATGACCCAGAATTTTACCGCTATGATGGATGGGTATTAAATTAATTTTAAATATTTAAATAATGGTTTTAATAATTATAATAGACCTCTTTTGATTTACAAAAATGATAGAAAAATCATTTTTAAATTTGGTTTACAAAAATATTTAGTTCAAAGGAAATTGAAAATGTAACCAGAAAACTTTTTCAAAAGTCCTGATTTTTTATCATCTAAAAGTTGTTAAAAAATGGTTGTAAACACCTTAGCACACTTACACGCATATTGTAATAAATAATATGTACTCAATTAAAGGTGGTAAAGGTGTAAATATAAGTGTGCTTAAGAAGTAAAAGTCATGTGATCATTTTCAAAAGAAATAAATAAATAAAAGAAATGAAAAGATGTTAAGTCACATTTTATGAAACCATGGTACAAATCCATGCATTACACATTGGATAAAACCGGTGCACTCTTGAACCAATGTGTGTTACTAGGTGGAGGTGGAGGTGTGTGATGATATGGCATCATTTGTGTGAAGGGTATGTACTAAGGGGTTAAAATGGTAAATTCACTTCATCCATTTTATAAAAACAAAATCCATCTCTCTCTCTTCTCTTCTGTTTCATTTTCTATTTTTTTTCAAAAGTTTATCTTCTTCTTTTAAGCTCAACTCTCTTTATTGACTTCCAAAATATTTTTCAAAGTTTTAAAATTACTTCTTTTCTTCCTTTTAACACCTAAAATTACTCCCTTCTTCTTCTTACAACTTCCTCCTTCAAAATCAAGCCTACATCCACCTCCACCACCCATGGTCGTGCCCTATTTACACTAGGCCAAGTCCAAGGCACCATGGTTGAGCCACTTTGCTTCGTTTATGTCCAAAAGTCAAATTTTTCTAAAAGATTTTAAAAGATATAGGCTCTTTTCAAGTTATTAAAGATTGCTTAAGTTTGGTGAGCAAAAAATTACATCTTTAAGTTATGTCAGCATTAGTATGTGATATTACTTAGTTATTGGTTACTTGTGTGCTTGTATGTGATTTTATATATGCTTGTGCTTGTAAATTGCCTTAGACTTGATAAATAAGTCTAAATGTGTTATGGATGTAATAAATTTTGGATTTTTAGGTCATTTGTGGTTATTGTTGTGTTGTACATTTTATGGATGTAACAACCCAAAATTTGAGCTACAAGAATTAATTAACGAATTATTTAAATAATAAAATAAGTTTGTAAAATTATCAGAATTGAGCTACGGGAGGTGTACCATTGTGTTCATAATGATTTGCTGATCAATTTCCGTATATAGTTTTTCAAAATCCGAGCTAAAACAAAGAAGTTAGGAAATAAACAAGAAATGAATGAAACGAAAAAACAAAATAGGGTCAGGTTGACCCAGAACCAGGCCAAGTCGTTCTTAGGGTTGACCCCCAAAGGAGCAAGGTCGACCTTCACCGATCATAGGTTGACCCGCCATTGCATTTAGACGTTGTTTCGTCCAGTTTCAAACGATCACGTGTTTTTCCAATTTCTTCCAATCCTGTGCGTTCGTGCTTCCATCCGACGGTTCCCAGTGAGCCTATAACGTGGTTGCATCATATTTTATCTTCAAATCCAACGGTCTGAGATCCCTAGACTACACTATAAATAAGATCCTAGGCCTAGTTATTTTTATCATTCAGATTTTCTCTTATTCGGGTTCATTACCAGAGGCAGGACCCTTCCAAGGAGGAAATCTTTTTGATAAAAATATTCTACACTCTAGAAGTGGATCAAGGAAGACCAAGGACTAGAGCTAAGGATTACATGTGAGTATTTAGTAATTATTTTAGATTTTTAAGTAATTTAAAATAATAGGGTTCCTAATATTTGTAGTTTTTTCTGCAATTTTGAGATAATTTTTATATAAGTTATTTACAATTAATTTTTAAAGTTCTTTTCAATCTATTTTATTCAGCTATTTTTGTTTAGCTATTTTATTCAGCTATTTATAGTTATTTATAGTTATTACATATATTTTATGTTAGAATTCAGCCTATAAATGTTAGTTTCTTTTTTTTTCTTTTTACACGAATAAAATAATAAAAAGAGAATAATTTGCAAATATGGACTAAAAAGAATTAAACACTAAATTTACATAAACTAGATGTAAAATAAGAAAGACTGTAATTAAAAGAAGACAGACCGAAATAGGAAAATTTGAGACATTTGCAAGTATGTTTATAACTAGTGATTATAACTAAAAAGATAGAAAAGAAGAATAACAATGATAATGTAGGTTATAATTAAGCAGAAAGAATAGTAAAGGCTTATTTTAAGACTTAGATTAAGTTAATAAGCAAACAGAGCAGAAATAACAGAAGATACTTATTTTAAAATTTACACTAAGATAATAAGCAAGAACAGAAATAGGGCACATACCAATAGCATTCTCTTTTTGACTAGGACTGATGGTCTCACAACAAATAAGAGGAGGTTGAGCGGGACCCTTTCAGACTATGACTGATGGTTTCACAATATTTAGGTGAGGCTAGGACATGGGTAAATAAGTGACCAATAGATAGAAGCTCAAATCGGAGGATTTGGGTAAGGGGCGCAACTAGATTTTGTTTGTTAGAACCCGTACCAATAGCATACCCTTTCAGAATAGTGTTGATGGTCTTATAAAACACTCAGGTGAGGCTGGGTAGGACCCATTCAGGGTAGGACTGGTGGTCTCACAACAGATTAGGTATGGCTGGGCATGCTTATGCTGATAGGGTGAGTAAGAGGTCACAAGAGGGAGGCGACGGTGAGTGTGTACCAATGGTGACCGAGCGTGCGGCATCGATTAGGGTTGTAATTTGCTACTGTGTTTCAAGCACTAAACAGGTGTCTTTGGCTGTAGGACCCACATGATGGAACTAGCTCATAGTGGCAAAACAGAGATAGAAGGCCGATCAATAGGTAAAATTAGGATTCAGCCTAACTAAAATAAGATTAGGATTACAACCTAATCATAGTAATGTAAGACAAGTGAAAACAATCACAATCAAAGCAAACAACTAAACAGTATTTATCCCAGTTTTATCCTTTCTCTATTTCCTTTCTATACTAGAACTATTGCTAAGTCTATTATCTTTATCTTACTTAAAAATACTAGTTGTTACATTCACTCACCAGACTTATAGTTTGACCTACTCCTCTATTTCCCCCTTTCCCGCAATAGGCCAGCAGAGGCATGGACAGTAGATTCAGATTTCTTGGAGATACATACCAGGCGTTCTTCATGTATTCTTCTTCTTTTCAATTTTATTTTCATTTGGTTTTTGATGTACTGGTACTTATGAGAGGGAAGATTATTTTATTGTACTATGATTTTATGAGATTGAGAGGTGTTTTTCATAAGACATGTGTATTTGGTATTTGAGACATGTGATGTTTTTCAGATTATTTATAAATTCTTATTTTAAATAATAAGTTACCATTTAAATGTTTCCGTTGTTTTTACTCATTTGTCTTGTGAATCTTAGTCTATGTAATATTTTAGCTATACCTATAACGCACCATATCCTTTATTGTGCCATTTTGGGTGTACTAAGGGATGTGGGATGTTTCAATGGACAAGTGTATGTAATAGTATACTAAGAAAAGTCAGGAACTTTGTATGGTTTGGCGATTTGGAATCCTTGTGTAAACAATTTGGCTATTTATTTTCAAAAAATCAAAATAGTTTTCAAGTTTCAAACTTTGTTTCAGTTTTACAAAACTCTTACTTTATGTTTGAAAAAGTTAGTAAGCTTCCATGAGTTAGGCTTCAAAACGGAAAGCCAAAGACAAGTTTTTAAGTTATGGTTCATATAACAATGGTCGATATGGATGAGTTTCGCTAAAAAGTTTCGCTTTTTGCAAATTAAGTTGTTTATACTTAAAACACATTGGAAATGTTTTATAAAACTTGATTAATAATGATTAAGAAGTTAATTAAAGTTTTATTAATTAATTAATAGTTAATTATTTTTTAATTGAGTTTGGCAATTAGTAATTAAGTATTAAACAAGGTTTATTAATTATAATTAGCTGGAGATTAGTTACTAACTGGTTATCTTTTAAAAGTGAGATTAAGCTTAATTAATCTTTGATTAAATAAAATTAGCTTTTAATTAATTATGAATTAATTATATGATTTATTTTAATTAATTATAAATTAAGTATGTGGTTAATTAATAATTAATTAACTATTAAGTAAGTGTTTAATTATTATAATTATAAATTAGTAAAGGGTTTAATTTATAATGATTTTTTATTAAAAGTTAATTATTTATTAATTAAATATTAAGTTAAGGTTTAACTATGTTTTTAAAAAGGATTTAACATGTTAAGTTCTTGATTACTTTGTTTTCCAAGGATCAATTTGTTTATAGGCAACTTTCTTTTACAAAGAAATTTTTTGAATATAAGGGATTCTATTATCGATACCATTAAGCAACCATACAGATGTGAATAGGTTATACTCAACTTTGACATCAGTTGGTAGAATAAATCCCCTTTCTATTATACCTTAATTAAGTAAATTGTTTGGATATCTTTTTGCAGAATAAATCTCTGTTCTGCTATAATTGAACTTAATAGATTGTTTGGACATCTATTTAGCAGGACAAACTGTTATCATGCTATTATGTTGTTTGGATATGTATCTGCCAATTGGTTTATATTGACATGTTATTTCCTAATTTAGTTATGGGTTTTATGTACATATATATTGGTTTATGTAAATAACTGTTATGTGATTTGGAGTCAAATTTAATTAAAATGGTAACTTGATTTAGTACCATTGTGGTCACTATGTCTCCTTTCGAATTTGTAAATTATGATTTTTAAATCGACTTTAATTCTATATTAATTTGAGGTTAAATGTTTGTAAAGATTTTGTAGGATGTCCAGTTATTTCAATAAAAGTATTTATAAATAATATTTTGTAAATAATATTTACAAAGGATTTATTTAAAGAAGATTTACAAATGATATTTGTAAATGGTGCTTTAAAAGGGGGAATAATAAATAAAGATTTATAGAAGTTTATAAATGACTTTTGGATATTTATAAACGAGTTTTATAAATGATTTTGGATGTTTATAGAAGAGTTTTATAAATGATTTTTAGATATTTATAGATGATTTTTATAAATGAATTTAGATATTTATAAAAGAATTATTTAAATGATTTTTGGATATCTATAAAAGAGTTTTATAAATGGATTTAGAATTTAAACAAAAGGAGATTTCATAAATGAAAATGATTTATAAAAGGATTTATTTAAGAAATTTATAAAAGAATTAAAGGTGGGATTTCCCTTAAGTGGCCTTCTTAATTATGGTAGTGAGGACAATTGTTCCGTGCTTAATACTGAAAGAGTAGTGTTTGAGGTTATCTTTATCTCTAATTTAAATAACATTTCTTTGATCCTTTTCATATGATTTTGAAATGAGATATCTTTCACAATGTTTTGTGAATATACTTATTTTAGTGTGATAAGTATATGAATATTTTGATAAATACTCTTAAAGGAGATCTAAATAAATAAAAACTTATTTTGAGGCTTAGTGATTTCTATGGGTAATTAAATCTTTGAATTGTTGTTTTTTGCTTATTTGATAGTTAAATAACCTACTACCAAATCTTGACCTGTTTGATTCATGAAGTACGATTGTATATTAGAGTTCCCTGATGAGGACTTGAATACTTATTGCATACTTCCAAAGAACCAGAATTGAGTTAGCCAGAAATACCGCTTAGTTGAAAGACGCCAATTTTAGATAAGTATGATTTCTCTAAACCACTCCAAACTAATAAAGTTCGTATTGGATCGTTATGAAGTATGTTATGGAGCTAACTATTCTTTCTGAAGGTTGTTCCAAAATGGAAGATAGTAAATGATGAATGTTTGTTCGATCCCAGAATAACTTGTATGGATGAATGCTATCATGGCATTTCTGCCTAGAGGGCAGTATTATCATTCCAATATGGTTTGTTATGAGGAAAAAAGTAATCGTGGCCTCTCAAACCTCATACCCTAGGAATAGCAAAAACAAGGTAGGCCCAAGGCTAAGCGGGTCGCTCCCATTAGGATATGATCATCGCCAGGATCTAGATTCGATATCTATATGTATGTTTTATGGCCCATTTTTGGTTGTTGGACAAAGCCAAGGGGTTACCATATTCGGTACTATCCAATAAGGGACATGCCAGTCTTGTCATGCCGAGGTCGAAAGTTTTTTGTTCTCACTGTACATTCTATCTAGAGGTGTACAGATTTTTGCAAGGCAGTCCCTTACCTCGCCATTTGCTAGAAATCCATTCTCTAATAAGCACCTTCAGTTTTTGACCATATGCCTATTATTACTATCATGTACACATATCACAGCTACTTGATATATTTACTTTAAACCCTTAGGCATTATTATAATATCACTGGATTTTATAATAAAAATATTTTAGTTATCGTTAGGTAAAAACTTATCTGTATTTATGTACGGCGAGGTCTTACGAGATACCTTTGATTTCAAAGGATTTTATAAGTTATAACAAAATTCCTGGTGATTTGAGTTTCTCAAGCTAGTTTTACCAGACTAACCCAAACGTTGTTTTCTTATCATTCTTAAGTCAGATCGAGCATATTTTCCAGATTAACTTTGGAAGCATTAGAGCTCCTAAGAGGAGCTGGAGGGCTGAGACATATCTATGTATTTCTTTATGTTCCGCTGTATGGATTTAATTTATTTATTAGAAATTTTAATGAACGATGTTATAACAGTCTAGGTAGATGATAGGCTAGTACTCTGATGGATGTATATATATAAAAGTTTTCTTTTGCAAAGATCATTGTTATATTATAGATTATTCGTTGTGATGCGAGATTCTGCGTTGTTTAGTTTCTTCTTGTCTTCTTTCTTCTTCTTTCCCCTAACCATCTGCCTTTCCAGCACTTGGTTATTCGTCACGTGAATACCATGGATGTATTGGTGTTGACTTCTGAGGATCGAAAAGGTGAGTCATTACGTTTGGTATCACGGCAGAAGGTTAAGTGAGAACCTTGGCTTCGGTGGGGTAATCTCATTAGAGATAGGGTAAGTGACACCCTAGAATGAGTTTGAGTGTATTATATAAGTACGCGTATTTGTTGGTGATATAAAAATGTTTTATATTGTGTCAATTGGTCTGTTAAGTGGCTTATGAATTCTGGTCAATGCGTCTGACCAACGTTATCGATATGGGTTCTTAAACGCTTGAACAAGACCAACCTACACAGTATTGTTTTAAAACTGGCAAATGAATTTTTTCCTAGGATTATATTATATATATATATATATATATGATTTTTAAATATAGTATAGTATTTTTGTGGTTCTTGTTGTTAGGACATGATAATATTATATTATTATCATTTAGGATTTGGTTTTGTCGCGCTCGTCCAATTTGAGCATTAACTATCGTTGAGTATTATATATAGCTTCCCTTTCAAAAACATTGGTTAGGGAAATAGAGAATTGGGAAACATTGAAACAAACACCTTGTGAATTAAGTTTCATAATTTGATTAGAAGGCATTCAATGTTAATATTGGGCTAAGGATTAGGTTTATAAAAGATGTTTACTAAAAGTTAGAATATTTAGAAATGATTTTAATAAGAGAATGAATTTATGAAATTGGTTTATACGATGTGACTTATAAATAAAAAGAATTTAAATAGGAAACTTAAGTACTTAAATCCTGGTGCTTTTGAAAAACGTTTCTCAAGGTTTTAGAAAGTAATAATATATTATTTGTATGTATTTTTGTTAAGAAAAGAGAAATTTTTTAGTATGGAAATTTTGAGCAAGAAGTATTTTCTTTGGATTGGTAAGGGTAACGAGTTTCGATTTGTTTTATAACGATCTGAATAGTCTTCTAAGCGACGATATGATATTTGCTTACGCGAACGTTATAGTGCGCTTTGTAAATTATTCTCTTTGTCATTGTATGATCAATACAAATTTAAATTTGAACCAACCTAAAGCAAGTTATAATAAGTATTTTTTGAAATATGTAAAGTATTATTTCAAAAAGGACGATTTTGAAATAGAAGGAGACTTTTTAAGTTAACTAGTTGAGTGGCCCGAAAAAAACTTAAAATAGAGAAGAGATGTATTCGGATGGTAAATACTTCTCCTTAGTAATACCCATATCGGTAAGGGAATGTATGATACTGTTTGTTAGTACTCAATTCCTTAGTATCATTTTGGTGTTACTCGAGCTATATGTGTATTTTTTATGGATAAAACATATAGTATTATTTCAAAAGATTTTTGAAATAAAACCCGGGTATTTGGCTCCTAAGTTTTCAAGATCTAAAGGTGTTTTGATTTAAAATGATTAATAAATGAATTTTTAAAATTGAATTAATTTAATAAGAAGGTTTAATAAACTTGGTTTTATTAAACATTGTCATTTGGATTTCAACATTTAGGAGGTTAACTATTATTTAACTTATTAGGCCAATTGATAAACACCTTTACCTAAGAGGTGTCCAAGAAAAAGTAGACTCTATGACAGAGTTTGGATACCAACATCCGACTCTTCTTAGCTACTTACCAGACCAAATGGGTAAAGAGGTTGAAATGGTCGACTCGGTTTTAAAGGCCCAAAATTATTCTACGCCTACATCTGAATAGTTAATAGTGAATAGAATTAAAAATTAGATGTTTCGTACATATATACTCTCAAGATGTAGGAGGGTATTATCCAAGTTAATTATTTTTATGACTTTATGAAAGACTTCATAAATAAGTTGTATCATTTACAAATGTTTGAACCTAAGTTGGAATTGTTACGAAATGATTTCTTAAATATTTATGGAAGGGTAAGAAGGTAAATGGGTAAATAAGAACCTTTAGATGAGTACGTATGTTGTACGTAGATCATTTCCATTTCTTCTATAATTCTCGATCCAAGATTCGAGTACATGCCTTGAGGTGTTTTACACCATTTCGGATAAGGATTTATCACTTTATTTTAATGGTGATCGCTTGATGATATTTCTTGATAGGGAACCTAATTTTTCTATCATATTATATGGCTAAGTAAGGAGAACGGAGGTTCCTAGTCAAGAAGGCTGATCGGAGTCCGCATTGGTGAATCGGGTGAGCGATACTAGCTTGAAAGTAAAGTTATGTAATCGAGTGAAGATCGAATCAGATTTTTCATATGGATGATCTATGAACATCATGCGGACTTATGAATTGTATTAGATGTTCATGTGGTGAAATTTTGGAGACGAAATTCTTTTAAGGGAAAGAATGTAATAACCTGGAATTTTACCGCTTTGATGGGTGAATATTTAATTAATTTTTAATATTCGAATAAAAGTTTTAACAATTAAAATAGACCTCTTTTAATATATAAAAATGATAGAAAATTAATTTTTAAATTTGGTTTACAAAAACATTTAGTTCAAAGGAAAATAGAAAATGTGACTGGAAAGCTTCTTCAAAAATGTTGATTTTTGATCATCTAAAAGCTGTTAAAAAGTTTGTAAACTCCTTAGCACACTTAAACACATACTTAAATAAATAATGTGCACTTAACTAAGGGTGGTAAAATTGTAAATATAAGAGTACTTAAGAAGTAAAAGCGATGCGATAATTTTCAAAAGAAATAAATAAAAGAAATGAAAAGATGTTAAGTCACATTTTAAGACACCATGGTACAAATCCATGCATTGCACAATGGATAAAAGGGTTGCACCCTTGAACCAACTTGTATTACAAGGTAGAGGTGGTGATGTGTGATGTTGTGGCATCATTTGTGTGGAAGGTACGTACTAAGGGTGCGAAATGGTAATTTCACTTCATCCATTTTATAAAAACAAAGTCTGTCTCTCTTTCTTCTTCCATTTCATTTTCTATTTTTTTCAAAAGTTTATCTTCTTCTTTTTAAGCTCTTAATCATCTTTATGGCTTCCAAATTATTTTCAAAGTTTTAAAATCACTTCTTTCCTTCCTTTTAATTCCTAAAAACACTTAAAAATCACTCCTTTCTTTTTCTTACACCTTCCTCCTTCAAAATCAAACCTACATCCACCCTCACCACCTTTGGTCGTACCCTATTTACACTACGCCAAGCCTATAGCATCATGGCCGAGCCCAAGGCACCATAGCCGAGCCACTTTGCTTTGTTTAGGTCCAAAAATCAAATTTTGCTAAAGGATTTTCAAAGATCTAGGCTCTTTTCAAGTTTTTAAAGATTTGCTTAATTTTGGTGAGTAAAAACTTACATTCGCTTGTAAAAATTACATCTTTAAGTTATGTTAGCATTATCATGTGATATTGCTTGGTTATTAGTTACTTAAACGCTCGTATGTGATTTTATATGTGCTTGTGCTTGTAAATTACCTTAGACTTGATAAACAAGTCTAAATGTGTTATGGATGTAATAAAATTTGGGCTTTTACGTTATTGTTGTGTTGTATGTTCTATAGACAAATGTATGTAATAATATGCTAAGAAAAGTTAGCAACTTTGTATGGTTCGACGATTTGGAATACTTAAGTAAATAATTTGGTTACTTGTTGTCAAAAAATCAAAAGAGTTTTCGAGTTTCAAATTTTGTTTTGGTTTTACAAACCTCTCACTTTATGTTTGAAAATTTTAGTAAGCTTCCATGAGTTAAGTTTCAAAAAGGAAATCCAATGACCAGTTTTTAACTTTTAAGTTATAGCCCATGTAACGTGGTCGCTATAGATGCAGTTTTTCTAAAAAGTTCACTTTTTGCGAATTAAATTGTTTATAGTTAAAACACTTTGGAAATGTTTTATAAAACTTAATTGATAATGATAAGAAGTTAATTAAAGTTTTATTAATCAATTATTAAATTTATTAATTAAGTTTTGTAACTAATAGTTAATTAAGTATTAGACAAGGTTTATTAATCATAATTAAGTGGAGATTAGTTACTACTTAATTATTTTTTTAAAGTGAGATTAATTTTAATTGATCTTTTATTAAATAAGATTAATTTTTAATTAATGTTGAATTAATCATATGATTTATTTTTAATTAATTATAAATTAAGTATATGGTTTATTAATTATTAAATAAGTGTTTAATTATTCTAATTATAAATTAACAAAGGGTTTAATTTATAGACAAACTTTTATTAAAAGTTAATTATTTTTTAGTTATTAATTAAGTTAAGTTAGGAATTAATTAAGATTTAATTATGTTTTTAAAAGGATATAATTTGTAAAATTATTTAGAAAGAGTTTAAGTTCTTAATTACTTTATTTTTCAAAGATCAATTTGTTTAAAGGCGGCTTTCTTTTACAAAGAATAGTTTTAAACACAATGGATTCTATTGTCAATACCATTAAGTATCTATGCAAATGTGAATAGGTTATACTCTACTTTGACATTAGTTAGTAGAATAAATCCCCATTCTACTATACCTTAATTAAGTAGATTGTTTGGACAACTTTTAGCAGAATATATCCCCGTTCTACTACAATTGAACTTAATAGATTGTTTGGACATCTATTTAGCAGGACAAACCACCATCCTACCATTATGTTGTTTGGATATGCATCTGTCTATTGGTTTATATTGGCATGTTATTCTCGGATTTAATTAAGATTTTATTTAGGTTTATGTAAATAATAGTTGTGTGACTTAGAGTCAAATTTAAATAAAATGGTAACTTGATTTAGTATCATTGTGGTCACTTATTCTCCTTTCAAATTTGTAAATTATGGTTTTTAAATTGATTTTAATTCTATATCAATTTGAGGTTAAGTGTTTGTAAATGATTTTGTAAGAAATCCAATTATTTTAATAAAAGTATTTACAAATGATTTTTTGTAAATAATATTTATAAAGGATTTATTTAAAGAAGATTTACAAATGGTATTTTTAAATGGTATTTTAAACAAATATTTATAGAAGATTTTACAAATGATTTTAGATATTTATAAAATAGTTTTATAAATGATTTTGGATATTTATAAAAGAGTATCATAAATGATTTTGGATATTTATAGAAAAGTTTTATAAATGATTATTGGATATTTATAAAAGAGTGGTATAAATGGATTTAGAATTTAAGCAAAAGGAGATTTCATAAATGAAAATGATTTATTAAAAGGATTTATCGAAGAAATTTGTAAAAGAATTGGAGATGGGATTTTCCTTAACCGACCTTCTTAATTTTGGTGGTGAGGACAATTGTTCCATACTTAACATCGAAGGAATAGTGTTTGGTATTATCTTTATCTCTAATTTAAATAACATTTATTTGACCTTTTTAATATGATTTTGAAATGAGAAATCTTTCACAATATTTTATGAATATACTTATTCTAGTGTGATAAATATATGAATATTTTGATAAATACTCCAAAAGGAGATTTAAATAAATGAAAACTTATTTTGAGCCTTAGTGATTGCTACGGGTAGTTAAATATTTGAATTGCTATTGTTTGGTTATTTTGTAGTTAAATAACCTGAATGAACCATGTATATATGTATGTGTGTGTGTATATATATGTGTGTGTGTGTGTGTGTGTTTGTGATGTTTTGATGATAACAATTATAAAACAATGTTACTAATATGTTTATTAAGTTATTTCAGGTTGATGATGGAAAAGGTGTAAATAACATGGCTAAAAATATGCAAAGCTAGGATCCGAACCCAAGTAGGCTAAGAGATGAGCACATCCTGTTACTACTACACCACATAAGCTTTTGGAAAATACTATGATTCAGTCGACTGAAAGTTTTTTCCAGTCGACTGAAATGAACAACTTGTCTGCTTCGAATTTTACACTAAGCTAGTCAACTGAAGCCTTTTTTCATTTGACTAACCTAGTATAAAATGACTAGTTTTTTGAAGTGATATCTTCCTGTCTCTTCGCTCCAGAAGTTGCATCTTTTCGCTCCTACGGCCACTTCTCTTTATCAATGGCAAAGTGGAAGGTTGCACCCCTACTTTACCATTCCTACCACATCTATATAAACCCCTAACCATCCATGAATCAAAATACAATTCTATGCTTTGAATTCTAGGCCTTAAACTCTCAATTCCTAAGCAATACTCTAAATTCCAAGAAATCTACGTGATTCAGAGATTTCGACTAGTGTGCTTCATCTTCACATCCCATATTCTAGTCGAATAAAGTTCTTAGCCTCTACACCTCCACTCAATATAGTTTGGTTTGGTTGTTGGAGTTATTATATATCAAAGTGACATTTTGTATATCAAGTACGCTGTGTCAGAAAGTAACATTTGTTACACTGCTTATAATTGTTATTGAAGTCCTGTTTGGTTGTTCAAGCGGAGTTTGTAAACTTGTTCCTCAAGGTGAAGTGAGGCATTGATAGTAAAATACCGGAGGGGAGCTTCGAAATTGGATGTAGGACGGGATGTCTGAACCAGTATAAAGTCGATTGTTATGCTCGATTCTTTTTTGCTTTTATTATATTATGTTATATTTCTTGTGTAGTACATATAGTAGTATATACTTACATATTAATACTCACATATTAATATACAAGCCATATTAGACAATCCACTATACTTAATCAATTTGAAAGAAATTATGTATGAGAACTTGTACCAAAACCAGATGATCAATCCGTAATAAGAAAAAATTAATTTTAAAAAAATAAAGCAGATGTAAATGGAAACATTGTTCGCAATAAAGCAAGATTAGTTGCTCAACAATACAACCAAGAAGAAGGAACCGATTATGAGGAAACAGTCGCTGTTGTAGCATGTCTTGAAGCTATATGAACATTACTTGTTTTTAAATGTCATCATAATTTTAAATTATTTCAAATGGATGTTAAAAGTACATTTTTAAATGGTTTCATAAAAGAAAA
The DNA here is from genome assembly GCA_030765085.1 of Allium cepa. Taxonomy (NCBI): domain Eukaryota; kingdom Viridiplantae; phylum Streptophyta; class Magnoliopsida; order Asparagales; family Amaryllidaceae; genus Allium; species Allium cepa. Next base: position 460,597,453 of record CM060929.1, on the reverse strand, counting down.
TGTATATGTTGAACAGCCACCTTTATTTGTTCATGAAAAATATCGAGATCGTGTTTTTAAAAGGCATTATACTGATTAAAACAAGCACCCTGTGCTTGGTATAAGAGACTAAAGACACATTTACTAAATTCCGGTTTTCAAATCAGAAAAATTGATTCCATATTATTCATAAAAAGAGAAGATAATATTATATTAATTGTACAAATATATGTTGATGATATCATATTTGGATCAACTAATGAGAAACTATGTAATGATTTCTCTAACACAATGAAAAATGAATTCGAAATGTCACATATGGGAGAATTAAATTTCTTTTTAGGTTTACAAATAAAAAATAACTAAAAATGAAATTTTTATAAATCGGAAAAAATATCGTAGAAAATTAGTAAACGGTTAGGAATGGATAGTACTTCAAGTAAACCAACTCCAATGAGCACAAGTTTACATTTAGATAAAGATGAAAATGGAAAGAATTTCGATCAAAAATTATACCAAGTATGATAGGAACTCTGTTATACTTAATGGCTAGTAGAGCAGATATTACAATGTGCATTTGTTTATGTGCAAGATTTCAAGCACAACCCAAGGAGCACATCATCGAGAGATTAAAAGAATTTTGTGATATTTAACCAACACCGAAGATTACAGACTTTTCTACCCGAAAGGCACATCTTTCGAACTTGTATCACATAACGATGTAGATTTCGGTGGTTGCAAGATAGATAGATAAAGTACAAGTGACACATGTTATTTTATTAGTCAATCTTTGGTTTCGTGGTTCAGTAAAAAGTAAAATTGTGTTTGTATCTCGACATGTGAAGGCGAGTATATCTCAATAACCTTAGCTTGTGCACAAGTAATTTATATGCAACAAACATTCCAAGGTTTTGGTAAAATCATAACTAATTCTCCTATATACTATGATAATACCAGTGCTATATATTTATCTAAGAATCCAATTAATCATTCGTGTACAAAACATACTGATATCCATCGCCATTTTTTAAGAGACATGTAGAAAATGAATCATTTCTCTTGAATTTGTTAACACTGAAAATCAAATTGCCGATACTTTCACTAAACCATTGTGTGAATCAACTTTTATAAAGCTATGACGAGACCTTGTATGCATTCATTTAATGAATTAGCATATGTCATATTTATTTATCATTATAAAATTTTGAAATCTATTTCTCTATATAAGATTTTACTATAATTGCTTTTAGTCAATCTTTTAACAACCATAACAAAAACCGTTAATAAATTTATGGTTAAAATAGTTCTATCTATACAAAGCTTTTACTATAAGTAGACTACACGGTCTGTTTATACATAAACACTTGGTTAAAGAAAAATAAAGCAGAAATAATTTTTATAAACTTAGAAAAACTAAACATTTCTTCCGATCACGACTTCACTTACTTAATTATCGACTTTAGCTTACCTTCATCAAATAGCACATACGTATCGCCAATAAAAACCACTCCCCCGTCAAATCGATCAACCCAACTTAACATTATAGCATCTCCTACATATCATATTGGCTGCTCTCCAAAGGAAAAGAAAGCTAAACGAGCGATTGATTTTGAATCAACGTCTCTTAATATTTAAGTGGATGCAATATATCACTATCAATAAGAAATAATGGGAGTTTAACGAAAAATGTATTACGAGCAACAATGTCAAGGATCTCATCTTAACTTTCTCGAAAAATGTATTCTAGAAATTTGTGTTCATTCACCAACAAAAATTGTTTACATTAAAAATCCTCTCGTTTAATAGAGACGCCTGTAAAAACCTGCAACATTACTTCAAGAAACTTATGGAAGGCTGGGCCATCAAACGAAGACTAGAATGACACTCTGGCTAGTCCTAGTTGGTCTCCACTGAAGTCTCGGGATAAGCAAACTAAAAATAAGACAAATTCATGGGGTTGTACTAAGCACAACAACCCAGCTTCATCGGAGGAGAAATAAATTTCTATTTTTCTTTCTCATATCAATGTGTGTGTTTGAACATAACTATAAAAAAATGTATAATTTGTAATTATTTGCTAAACATTGTATAAGATATATATTAGTGTCTTCAAAATATTCTTAGTAAATTTACTAAATATATTAAACTAATAATAATATATATAAGAGAATAACTGAAATAAATAAAATAAAACCTATTGCTTCAGCTTAGTCGACTGAGAAATCTTAACCAGTCGGCTAAAACATCCCAACAAACTATATCCACAAAATAACCACTTTCAGTCGACTGCACTATGAATTCAATCGACTGAAACCATCTATTAGCCTATTGAGACTTATTTCCTAGTCGACTAAATCGACCCTTCCTTACTATCTTCAAAATAGCCACTTTCAGTCGACCGCGACAAAATGCCAGTCAACTGAACCCAGCTATTAGCCTACTGATATTAATTCCTGAGTCTACTGAATCGATCCATACTTACTATCTTCAAAATTGCCACTATCAGTTGACTGAACTCACTTCCCAGTCGATTGAATGACCAAAATCTTGTTTTTAAAAGACAAATGACATATCCTTTCACCATCTTATAACTTTCTTCCTTTCAACTTCAAAACCGTCAAAACCCTATATCTTTCTCCTTATAAAAGCAATGGATCTACGCAAAAAACAACCCGTTTCAAAAAAAAGGCCTCACAAAGGAAAGGAACCTGCTGGATCATCACATTCAGAATTTTCTCTCGATGAACAACTTCTTCAATGGCTAAATGGTAGCAAGAAATCACTTCAACACTTCAATGATCTCAATGACAAGCGAATTTTTTAGGAAAGCTTTTACAAGATTTCTGATTTCACTGAATTTCGGATTGAACAATTCGCTCGGGAACATGGATTTCTCTCTTTGATTGATGCCAAAGAAAATAAAGTACAAATTTATCCCTTCCTCGATAGATTATTTTATGCACCTTCAAGGAGATTTCTACAAACCTCCGACTGATGATGATATACGGAGTAGGGTTTTGTTGATAGTGTCTTAAAAGTTCATGATTTGGGCATTATATTAGATTGTGATAATACCGGCCTTGAATTAGATGTGATAACCCGAATTTTGGACATTTGATAAGTGGATAATTGACTGGTTTATTCAGTTGAACATAGAAAATTTTGATATTTGGAAATATAAATAAATTTGAATCTTATTGGAATATAAATATCTAGAAATAATAAATTTTATAGTAAATTAATGTATATATATAATAGATATTTTCAAAATTCCATAATGTTGGAAATCTTAAGTGTATGCGTATATAAATTAATTGTGAAATAGTAAACATAGTAATAAATTCAACAACTTAAAATGTAATAATCTCCTTTATTTATTATTTAAAATTTGGTAAAAGTTATTTTGAAACAAAAAAATAATAACGTGGCATAAATAGATTTTAAATTACAATGATTATTTACAAATTTAATTTGTGTTTGTTTAAATATATATAAATTTGAGTTGATTTTAAAATTGATTTTTTAAATTGAATTTGAATTTGAAATTGGATTTAAATTTGAAAATTAAAAGATAAATATTTTAAAATACTTTAGGTTCAAAAACATATGTATAAGATTTCTATTTAGAATATAATTTGTTTTTATTTTATTTTCTTTAAAGAAATTTTTATTTATATAAATTAAGAAATGTATTTATTAATTAGAAAATTAAATGTAAAAGCTTTTTTAACCATCTAAAAACTAATTAACTCATGCATAATTACAAATGTAAGTAAAGGAATGTATCTAATTAAAAGTGTAAATGAATTATAATTGTAAAAGACAAGTGGTAGATTTCTAAACAAGTGTCATTTTTTTAATTTTATTTTCTTTTATATTTTTATAAATCATAATTTAAGTCTATATATTCATCTTTCTTTCCTCTTCATTACTTTTCCTATCTTCATTCTAAACAAACCTGTAACCATTATACAAAACACAAGAAATCAACCCTATAAAACATTTTTTTCAAACCAGAAAACAAAGTCTGTGATCAAATACTCAAACTAGAAATAAATCTACAACTATTCAACTTGAATCACCAAAGCAAATCAAGCTTCCAACTAAATTAAAGTTCCAAGCATTCAAGTAATTTTCCAGATCAAAAACTTCCAGTCTCAAGCTTTCAATTCCAGGTTCAAACTTCTCTGTTCAAACAGATTCCAGGTGAGTAAAATTAATCTTAAAACGGTTTTAAAATTTGATGCATGTGAAGTGTTTGAAGTAAAATTTGTGATGCATGTTTAAATATATGTATATTCATGCTTGATTGAAATCTGAACACATGAATATATGAAATGAATGTACCGATGTGTATGTCTGTGATCATCTCTATTTATGTTTCACGGTTTTAAAATTTGATAAAATTCCAATCCTCCACATCTAATAACTGATTAGGCTTAAGAATTCAAACAAATTTTGTTTGTTTAAACATAAGCAAAGTTTTAAAAATATATTTATATGAAATAAGTTTGAATATATTCTGGAAAACAAAAGGAATAGTGGAAGCTTAAGAATGGTTTAAAATCAATCACAATGGATTGTTGATTTAACTATATAGCCTGAATCTACTTTGAAAACTAGGATTTTTAAAATAAAAATCAAAATTTTTAGTTGAGTTTTGAATGTGCATTTTGAATTTGAACGAAAAATGGGTTTCGAGGGAATTCTGGTGATCGACGGCACTAGGGTGGTCGGGGTTCTTGTCAGGTGGCTTAGGGGTTGATGATCACAGCAAAAATTAGTCTGGAATTTTTCTTTTAATCGGAAAAGCTGGATGGGATCAATTTAGGGTTCGACATTTGGACTGTGTAACGACCCGCAGTTCCGAACCCCTTGAGTCAACACTATTCTACATCTATCAACTCAAGATGAACAGAAATATGAACCATTTGGGTTAAAGAAGAAGAGGTAGAAGAAGAAAGTAGAAAAACAACATCAGAATCTAACCATCGCAGCGGAATGAAATATAGTAGATAATAACAGATCTTTACACAAAAGAAAACTATATCTGTTTATACATACATCATCAGAGTCCAGCAACATCAATAACATACAACTGGATACACAGTGGAACAATAATCAAATACGTAAGTACGCATCGCCATCCAGCTCGTCTCCTGAGCTCCACAGCATCATATCCTGTATTCTATAATACTCGGTCTGACCCGAGCATTATAGTTAAATAACACCCGAGTCAGTCTGGAAAACCAGCGTGAGAAATCACACTCAAATTGATTATTAAAGTGTCAAAAATCCTTTTGAAAACAAAAGCATCACGTAAGACCACGCCACAAATAAACATGTCGGGATTTTACCTTACGATAGCTAAAACACTTTTTATTAAAATCCTCTGATATTATAATAGGGTCTATATACAAATACTTATTAAAATAGCCAAAATTGTTACATCTATTAAATTCCAGCTACTAGCCACAAAGTGGGTAATACAAACAAAACTCATAAAGGTGTGTAGGGAGAATGGATATCCAACTAATGACTAGGCACTGGGGCACCACCTGTCACAGTACGTGGCCTAGATCACAGTACCGAGGATCACTCCCGACCCCGTGCAACACAAGACGGAGACTACCCCTTACTGGATAATCCCGAATAAGATCACCCCACGGTTGGGATCAGCAACCGCACCACTAAGCCGAAATAAAATGGGCATCTAGACAGGGATAACCTTACCCTGAATGGGTGCTACCCACTTAGCCTTGCTGCATAACCCCTAATTTTCAGTCATTCCCGGTTGATGAGCCTTGAGGCTAAGCGTTACCTTTTAGAACATATCCCTTAGAATGCCCATCGTCCACCTGACGATGTTCCGAAAGCATTCATCCATACAAGTCCGTCCCGGGATCGAACGGAACCGAAGGCACTATTCCTACTGCATCCATTTTGGAATAATCCTCAGGATTAGTAGCGACTAGCCCTTGCACTTCACTGGTCCATCTTCAAATCCAAACTCGTTTTTCCATGAAAACGTACAAACCGGATCGAAGTGGTTTTCGAGAAATAAATCTCGATCCCGGTCTCTTCGAAACGATCAGCGCATTGGCCAATATTGATAATCGGTGATTTAACTATCAATTAATATTCACAACATCCATCAACATAAATAGTTTCTCCAAATTATTTATTATTTTCAAAATATCTTCACAAGATATATTTCCACTTCCAACCCTTTTGAAATCAGTTTCAAATTACCTTCCTTTTACAGAATAAACTTTCCCAAATATTTTCTATTTCCACTGAAATCACCAAGCACAAAACTTAAGATTTTTAAAATAATTTAAAAACACTTTATTATAAAATATGTTTTGACATTTAAATTTAGAAAACTACTTTAATACTTAATTAAAGATAATACTTTAGGAATATTTAAAATAAGATTATTTCATAAAATATAAACTAGATTTTCTCCTTTGAAACAAAATACTAATTCACCTTTAAATAATTACTACGATAATAGATTTGAAAAATACTTACTTTAGAATCTAAACATTTAGAAATAATAAATTTCCTAAAACATGCTTTTTAAAACAACATTAAAAATTTTATCTTATATTTAAAAATTTACTTTGAAAACGTATTTGGCTATCCAGGGAAATATACTTCTCTCCACATTCTTTAAAAATAAATCACTATTTATTTTTAAACAAAATTTCTCATTCCTTTTATAAATTCCTATCGTGAATTTATTCTTTCAAATATCCGCTGATATATTGCTTTATTTTTTTTTTAAACCCAGTTTATAAATTTCAAAGCCACGTTCTCCTTTAAAAATCCTGGTTTTACACACTTAAATCAATTCCAAATTGATTTCCAACTTACTCCATTTATTCCAAAATCCATTAACTTCATATTTTATTCCTTAATTATGATTTAAAATACTTTTAACTGAAAATACCAATTTTAGATTTCCCAAATTACTTCTTTATCTTTTAAATAAATTTAAACTTTGAATTTTAAAATAATCCTTTATTACTTTAAATGATATCACTTAAGTTTACAATTCATTAATTTCTGTTTATTCAAAATCCTTTTTTTCCATACTCGAAATTATTTATTAGTATTTTAATATCCCTTCCATTCCTTTTCAATTCATTCTTAATTTATTCAAATTCGCTATAATTATTTTACTTAAAACTCCACTCTTTTATTGTCTTTCCAAAAATCCAATTTATATATTTTGATAACTCAGTGTACCGAAATATATTCAAGCAACCCATAGCATCCAATATTCCAATATAATTCATCATAGAATATCAAATAATCACAACAGAGAATATTAAATAATTTAAATAAATGTTGAGGAATCCAGTTGGATCCCTCCAACCTGTTTCCCTGCATCCATAGATGTTAGCACAATATAAAATACCAATTCCACTTCGAGTGGAATATCGCGGTATATGGGATCTAAATATAATATCATCCGCTATTATGCGGAGCATAGGTTCTCATCCGCTATATAATGCGGGAAATCAATCATTCCAAGATATATTATATACTATAATATAGCACATCAAATCAATTCAACCAATTATTTAAATTTAACCATTTAAATTTAAATTAAACCAGATGAGTGAAATTAACTCACCTTTGCTTTTATTTAGCAAAACCGATCCACCAGGAGTTGTTTCTCCATGATGTAGACCTTGAATAAATATTTATACAGCTATCAATATTCGAAATAATTGAACAATTTAAACCCATTAATAAATTTAATTAACCAGTGATTTTTGTTTTAAACTAATAAATTTTAGTTTTTAAACTAATTCCCTTTTTAAACTACATATACTTAAAAATTTAATTTATCTAAATTCAAAAATCTAATTTTTATATAATTTTCCACACATTTTAAAATTCCCATATTCTTCTAAAAATAAGCTATATGAATTTCATAAAAATCTTATTTTATCTAAATTCTTCCACCCTTTAAAATTTTCTACTTTCCTTTGCAAGATCTTATCCACACATATATTTTCTGTTCATATCCTTATTTATTACCTTTCAAATTAAATAGAAATTTGTACTTACAGTAAAAATCAAACTGTGTGTATATATATTAAAATAGAACAGAGTTGTTTAATAAAACTCATTATAATATATATGTATTTTGTTTCTATAATATATATTCAAATATATATATAAGTTTTAAATAAAATAACTGGAAATATCTTACTGTAACTATTAATCCATCAGTTTCTTCTTTCTTTGTTTTTTTTTATTTTATATACGTACAAATTAGAATAAAAGAAGCAGCATACCCAAAAATCGAATACAGTAGTCGCCAACATCCCGGTGCGACGTCGAGCTCGAGTTCACCGTGAACGAGGACCCCACTAGAGCCATCGCCACTAATAACTCACACATATCCCAAACCCAATGTTGCCATCTCTGCCGAATCCTCCAACACAAAGCTTTGAAACCCCCAAAATCGATCGCCCCCCCCCCCCCACAAACCAGATCTGCACCGATAGTCGCTCCACCCATAACGAGCATCCACCACGCGACGCCGCGGCTTCAAGCCTCTGCCCTATCACGAATTCACTCGCGCGACCGCTTCCAGAAAATGTGACTGCCTTGACTGTCGCTCGATGATGATTACGAATAATTTCGTTCGAATGGAACTAAGGGAAGAAAACGAGGAGAAAAGCTCGGCATATTTTTTTTTATTTCTTTGCTGAGAGTTTATATTTTCATTTGCTTTGATTCTGTTTCAAAGATTAAGCAAAGCACTTTTTTTTTCTTTGAAGCTTTCGAATCTGCAATTGATTTTATAAAGGAGAAGGGAAACGATGATTCCACATTTTTTTTTAGTAACGTGCTTTTGACAATTGTGTGATGTTCTAAAAAGGGGGAACACGATTTTGAAAGGAAGGTTGCGTGCTGAAGTGAAGGGGAAAAGCAGTGATGTGAATAGAATTCGGGTGATGGTCGACTAAACTATGCATATATATATGTATATATATATATATATATATATTCAAATTCAAATTGTCTCGGTAAACGCAACATGAAATTTTTGACTTCCTATCGAGGCGTGCCGCTAGGCATTTATAATGTTATACCCCTATTCCGAACGCAATGGAAAAGATTTCGAGACCTAATTCGATCGTATGGAGAAGATAGCTTTTGGACCCGGTTATTTTATTGAATTTCGATATAGATTTCACTGCGTTTATATGTTGTACGCTCACACAACAACTCCAAACACTACGAAATTTGAAATCCGATAATAATACATTATTACGGATCCAATGAAACTGGTTTCGTCGAAATCCGAGACTGTGCCTCGGAAGGCTATTTTTAAATATCGATTTAAACTAAAAAAAATTAAAACTGAACAAACCACTGCTAAATTCAATTTTAAAACTTCTATTATCCTCAGCATCAATATAAATTTTACAATCCTTCTAGTTATTTTTAATAGGCTTAAAACTCCAGATTCAACATTTTACCCAACTTCAAATTATTAAATCCAATAATTCAATTATCAAATAAATAGTGATATTTGAATTCAAGTTAAAAATTAACTTTTAAATATTTAAAATCAATTAAATATCTCAATCTCAAATATCTAAAATTCCGGGTCGTCAAATTCCTCCCCCTTAAAAGAATTTCGTCCCTGAAATTACTAATTAGGAAAAATGGTCCAATACCCGTTTACTTTTTCCCCAAAACCAAAAAATTCAACATCCTATCAACTATCTTTTTATAAAAGACCCATTATTATTCTTACTAACTTTCCAAACCCTCCCATAAATTCAAACAATACTATTTGCTCAAAAAAAAAATCAAATTTCAATTTGAAACCAAATTTTGAATTATCAAAATTTTCTCAAAAAATTTCTAACTCCCTAAATTTCCGAAAAATTTCGCCAGCGTCTCTTTTGCCCGGCTAGCTCGGTACAACTACAAAATGCCTCTACGGACTTCCAATTTCCAAAAGAAAACAAAAGCCAAGTGGCTAGATCAAAAACCCAATCAAATTTCATGCAGAAATTTAAACACCTACCTTTTTGTCGAGCAATTCAAATTTATCTTCCGAAATCAAAACCAAATTTCCTTTCCCTTTATAATACCTGCATATCCTACTTAGCAATAATATCCAATCAGAGGATTCAAAATTATTTTATTCATTTCTTTACAAGATTTTCAATATCCATTCCATTTAAGCCCGTACGATGTACATATATCATCCGTACGCAAAATCGAATCTGATCGCTCACTCGATCACACAATTTCACTTCCGAACTAGTATCGTCCACCTGATTTCCTAGTGCGGACTCAGATCTGGTTTCTTGATCAGAAACCGTTATTCTCCTTGCATAGTCATAACTACGATAGATAATTTCCAGAATCAATCAAAATCCATATCCGAGGTTCGTCGTCGAAAATCGAGTGAAAAATCCTAACTCGGATCGATATAACTATCTCGAAATTCTGTGCTCGAATCTGGATCAAATCGCTATGCGAATAAAATAAATATACGTACATCCTATGTATTTATATCCATCAATTATTTACTATATCAATTTTCTTTTATTCACATTTTTTGATTTTTATTCACTATCCACAGTTATCCCATTTCACGACTTTCAGTTTTAATCTTCATTCAATTATTCACCTAGAATAATAATTTTTTTTTTCAAGACCAAATTTACTTAAGGATTTCCCCATTCATTCTTAAGTTTAATATAAATATTTTATACACCCTTTAAATTTATTTTCACTTCACTAGTGAAGTTTATATCCATTTCTATTCATTTTGCCTTCACAATTCCATTTGAATTCAATTTTCCTTCAAACTTTGCATATTGAATTTTATTCACCTTATCTCAACCCATATTTAATTAACCATTACCTTTTATTAGTTCCACTTGCTAATTATTTAAAATCTCAAATAAAAGTTTATTTGCAAACGTTTTCTTCCTTTAGTTTCTTCAAACAATTTCTTCGATTTCACCTTACTTTACATACACAATTTTAAATAAGATTTCAATATTCAACTTCATATCTATTTGCTTGCCAATTTTAAATCTTTTGCCGTTAGTGAACATTTTTAAAAAAAATTCCTAACTTCCAAAATTTCGAAAAATTTTGGCAGTGTTTCCTTTGTACGGAGGAGCTTTTGCAATTTGACAAGAGATATAAATATATATACATCGACCCACCCGGTCGGAAAAACAAAAATAGTTCATATTTCCTATTTTTATTGCGTAGGCGTACCTTTATTTAGCATTTTTAAGCAAGCGACTTATTATTTTAGCATTTTGCACGATCAAATCCAACCAAACGGCTTCTCGGAACCTGTACTTACTCAACTCAAACATATAAGTACTAAATATATGCAATTTATCAACATTTCACTTACTTTCAATAGCTAACACATAAATTTCACATATAATGCACGTTATAAAATTTCCATAAGCACATATAAGGTTCCGACACTTATTACAATTGCATACAACCAATTCTCAAACCATTTTATTAAACTCGACAACCAATATATTAAATAACCATATCACAATTTACTTAAGTTATTTATTTTCTTCAAACTATTCCACCCAATAACTTAAGTTTATTTTATTCCACCAACCTCCATTTAAATCTTTGATATGATTTTCCTTTGATCAAATCCCAACCATTTTTACTAATTTATTTGATTAGTTTATTCTTTTATCCGTTTTAAATTTTAATTCACACTAACAATTCATTATTGAATTTATTAATAATAAGGTCATTCAATTTATGCTTGAATTGGATTTGTTTACAACCCACACCAAATCTATTTCAATCCAATTCAATTTCATTCGACCACACTTTCAATTCATAATCCCATACTTGATTTTTTTTTTCATATATATTATTTCATTTCCAGAATACCAATACTTTTATTCCGGCTTATTTATTCCCTTTTTAAATTTTATAAGCTACTCATTTATTAATATTCATTCACAAATTCATTTTCAACCAATAAATTTTAATAAATTTAATTTCCAAACATTAATTATTTTTAGTCCATTTGAACTAATTCTGCACTTTATTTTACACAATTTTAAATCAAACATCATCCAATATTCAATTTCATTTCATTTGCATACCATATTAATTAATCAGTTACTTATTAATTTTAATCCTAAAACTTTGTTTATTAAGTCCAACTTGACTAATTTTTTTCATTCAAACTTAATTTCAACATTAAGTTTAAATTTCCTTTTTTTTCTTACACGTTTGAACTCATTACTAAAATGTTCAACATTCAATTTTGAAAACATATATATCTAAACCAAACCATTCCTTTGCATTTCCAAAATCAAACCAAATTTCTCCAACAAACATTAATCCAAAACATCCCGGTAGCAATCCCTCTTTTGGAAACTCAAAAATGAACACCGATGATGTCGCGATCATCATCGAAATTATTTTCCAGCGACCGCAAAGAGTTAAATACTTTTATCTCTTTTAAAACCCTTCAAATATTTTAAATTCCAAATCTCTCTAGATTTCAAATCCGATTCAAAAATATTTCCCACATATATATTATTTTTCCCAACTTTTGGGAATCATTTTCAAATTTAAACGAATCTAAATTTCCAATTTTTTTTCGAATTCCAAAATCCTTTAAATTTATATTCAAAAATTACTTTGGAATTTTATCTTATTTTAATTATTAATTACACTATAATTCACATTTATAGTTACATTTACAAATCTCATTTGTATATGAATTTGTTTCTTAGCTTTTAATTATGATTTCAATTCCTTATTCAATTATGAATCACATTTAGAAATTCCATTTATTTTATTAATTTATTCCTTAATTTTTGGTTATTATTTCAATTTCTTATCAATTCTCATACAACAATGATTATAATTTAATATTATCACTTTCTAACAACCAAGCATCCATATATAACTATAACAATTTATGAAAAATCATTTCTTTTATATACAAAAATAATTTTGGGTAAAATTATCACATTTACACTATTTAAAACAATACTATGTCGGTTTACCTTGTTTAACAGTTTAGAAATCCCTATCGATAACATGGCGTCCCACATATCGACCAGAATCCATAAACACTCAACAGATAAGTCAACACAATATAAAAAAAATTTATATTCACTAACAAATACGCACTCATATCTATTAATATACTCAAGCTCATTCCAGAGTACTACGAACTCTATTATATGAGTAATTCCCACCAGAGCCAAGGTTATCACCAACCTAAGCTCTAATACCAACTGTAACGGCCCGCAGTTCCGAACCCCTTGAGTCAACACTATTCTACATCTATCAAGTCAAGATGAAAAGAAATACGAACCATTTGGGTTAAAGAAGAAGAAAGTAGAAAAACAACATCAGAATCTAACCATCGCAGCGGAATAAAATATAGTAGATAATAACAGATCTTTACACAAAAGGAAACTATATCTGTTTATACATACATCATCAGAGTCCAACAACATCAATAACATACAACTGGATACACAGTGGAACAATAATCAAATACGTAAGTACGTATCGCCATCTAGCTCGTCTCCCGAGCTCCACAGCATCATATCTTGTATTCTATAATACTCGGTCTGACCCGAGCATTATAGTTAAATAACACCCGAGTCAGTCTGGAAAACCAGCATGAGAAATCACACTCAAATTGATTATTAAAGTTTCAAAAATCCTTTTGAAAACAAAATCATCTCTAAGACCACGCCACAAATAAACATGTCGGGTTTTTACCTTACGATTGCTAAAACACTTTTTATTAAAATCCTCTGATATTATAATAGTCGAAATTGTTACATCTACTAAATTCCAACTACTAGCCACAAAGTGGATAATACAAACAAAACTCGTAAAGGCGCGTATGGAGAATGGATTTTCCAACTAATGACTAGGCCCTGGGGTACCACCTGTCACAGTACGTGGCCAAGATCACAGTACCGAGGATCACTCCCGACCCTCTGCAACACAAGACCGGGACTAACTCTTACTGGATAATCCCGAGTAAGATCACCCTACAGTTGGGATCAGCAACCGCACCACTAAGCCGAAATAAAAGGGACATCTAGACAGGGATGACCTCACCCTGAATGGGTGCTACCCACCTAGCCTTGCTGCATAACCCCTAATTTTCAGTCATTCCCGGTTGATGAGGCTTGAGGCTAAGCGTTACCTTTTAGAACATATCCCTTAGAATGCCCATCGTCCACCTGACAATGTTCCGAAAGCATTCATCCATACAAGTCTATCCCGGGTTCGAACGGAATCGAAGGCACTATTCCTACTGCATCCATTTTGGAATAATCCTCAGGATTAGTACAGACAAGCCCTTGCACTTCACTACTCCATCTTCAAATCCTAACTCGTTTTTCCATGAAAACGTGCAAACCGGATCGAGTGGTTTTCGAGAAATAAATCTCGATCCTGGTCTCTTCGAAACGATCAGCGCATTGGCCAATATTGATAGTCGGTGATTTAACTATCAATTAATATTCACAACATCCATCAACATAAATAATTTCTCCGAATTATTTATTATTCTCAAAATATCTCCGCAAGATATATTTCCACTTTCAACCCTTTTGAAATCAGTTTCTAATTACCTTCCTTTACAGAATAAACTTTTTCAAATATTTTCTACTTCCACTGAAATCACCAAGCACAAAACTTTAGATTTTTAAAATAATTTAAAAACACTTTACTGCAAAATATGCTTTAACATTTAAATTTAGAAAACTACTTTAATACTTAATTAAAGATAATACTTTAGGAATATTTAAAATAAGGTTATTTCATAAAATATTAACTAGATTTTCTCCTTTAAAACAAAATACTAAGTCACCTTTAAATAATTACTACGATAATAGATTTGAAAAATACTTACTTTAGAATTTAAACATTTAGAAATAATAAATTTCCTAAAACATGTTTTTTAAACAACATTAAAACTTCTATCTTATATTTAAAATTTTACTTTGAAAACGTACTTGGCTATCCAGGGAAATATACTTCTCTCCACATTCTTTAAAATAAATCACTATTTATTTTTAAACAAAATTTCTCATTCCTTTTATAAATTCCCATCATGAATTTATTCTTTCAAATATCCACTGATATATTACTTTATTTTTTTATAAACCCAGTTTATAAATTTCAAAGCCACGTTCTGCTTTAAAAATCCCGGTTTTACACACTTAAATCAATTCCAAATTGATTTCCAACTTACTCCATTTATTCCAAAATCCATAACTTCATATTTTATTCCTTAATTATGATTTAAAATACTTTTAACTGAAAATACCAGTTTTAGATTTCCCAAATTACTTTTTTATCCTTTTAAATAAATTTAAACTTTGAATTTTAAAATAATCCTTTATTACTTTAAATGATATCACTTGATTTTACAATTCATTAATTTCTGTTTATTCAAAATCCTTTTTTCCATACTTGAAATTATTTATTAGTATTTTAATATCCCTTCCATTCCTTTTCAATTCATTCTTAATTAATTCAAATTCGCTATAATTATTTTACTTAAAACTCACTCTTTTATTGTCTTTCCAAAAATCCAATTTATATATTTTGATAACTAAGTGTACCGAAATATATTCAAGCAACCCATAGCATCCAATATTCCAATATAATTCATCATAGAATATCAAATAATCACAATAGAGAATATTAAACAATTTAAATAAATGTTGAGGAATCCAATTGGATCCCTCCAACCTGTTTCCTTGCATCCACAGATGTTAGCACAATATAAAATACCAATTCCACTTCGAGGTGGAATATCGCGGTATATGGGATTTAAATATAATATCATCCGCTATTATGCAGCGCATAGGGTCTCATCCGCTATATAATGCGGGAAATCAATCATTCCAAGATATATTATATACTATAATATAGCACATGAAATCAATTCAACCATTCAACCAATTATTTAAATTTAACCATTTAAATTAAACCAGATGAGTGAGATTAACTCACCTTTGCTTTTATTTAGCAAAACCGATCCACCATGAGTTGTTTCTCCATGGTGTAGACCTTGAATAAATATTTATACAGCTATCAATATTCGAAATAATTGAACAATTTAAACCCATTAATAAATTTAATTAACCAGTGATTTTTGTTTTAAACTAATAAATTTTAGTTTTTAAACTAATTCCCTTTTTAAACTACATATAATTAAAAATTTAATTTATCTAAATTACAAAATCTAATTTTTATATAATTTTCCACACATTTTAAAATTCCCATATTCTTCTAAAAATAAGCTATATGAATTTCATAAAAATCTTATTTTATCTAAATTCTTCCACCCTTTAAAATTTTCTACTTTCCTTTGCAAGATCTTATCCACACATATATTTTCTGTTCATATCCTTATTTATTACCTTTCAAATTAAACAGAAATTTGTACTTACAGTAAAAATCAAACTGTGTATATATATAGATATAGAACAGAGTTGATTTATAAAACTCATTATAATATATATGTATTTTGTATCTATAATATATATTCAAATATATTTATAAGTTTTAAATAAAATATTGGAAATATCTTACTGTAACTATTTATCCATCAGTTTCTTCTTTCTTTGTTTTTTATATTTTATATACGTAAAAATTAGAATAAAAGAAGCAGCATACCCAAAAATCGAATACAGCAGTAGCCAACCTCCCGGTGCAACGTCGAGCTCGAGTTCACCATGAACGAGAACCCCACTAGAGCCGTCGCCACTAATAACTCACGCACATCCCAAACCCTATGTTGCCATCTCTACCAAATCCTCCAACACAAAGCTTCGAAACCCCCAAAATCGATCGCCCCCCCCCCCCCACAAACCAGATCTACACCCGATGGCCGCTCCACCCATAACGAGCATCCACCACGCGACGCCGCGGCTTCAATGCTCTGTCCTATCACGAATTCACTCGCGCGACCGCTTCCATAAAATGCGACTGCCTTGACTGTCGCTCGATGATGATTACGAATAATTTCGTTCGAATGGAATTGAGGGAAGAAAACGAGGAGAAAAGCTCGGCATATTTTTTTTATTTCTTTGCTGAGAGTTTATATTTTCGTTTGCTTTGATTCTATTTCAAAGATAAAGCAAAGCAATTTTTTCTTTAAAGCTTTCGAATCTGCAATTGATTTTATAAAGGAGAAGGGAAACGATGATTCCACTTTTTTTTAGTAACGTGCTTTTGACAATTGCGTGATGTTCTAAAAAGAGGGAACATGATTTTGAAAGGAAGGTTGCATGCTGAAATGAAGGGGAAAAGCAATGATGTTAATAGAATTCAGCTGATGGTTGACTAAACTATGCATATATATATATATATATATATATATATATATTAATTCAAATTCAAATTGTCTCGGTAAACGCAACACGAAATTTTTGACTTCCTATCGAGGCGTGCCGCTAGGCGTTTATAATGTTATACCCATATTCCGAACGCAATGGAAAAGGTTTCGTGACCTAATTCGATCGTATGGAGAAGATAGCTTTTGGGCCCAGTTATTTTATTGAATTTCGATATAGATTTCAATGGGTTTATATGAAGTACGCTCACACAACAACTCCAAACACTACGAAATTTGAAATCTAACAATAATACACTATTACGGATCTAATGGAACTGGTTTTGTCGAAATCCGAGACTGTGCCTTGGAAGGCTATTTTTAAATATCGATTTAAAATATAAAAAATTTAAAACTGAACAAACCACTGCTAAATTCAATTTTAAAACTTCTATTATCCTCAGCACTATCAATATAAATTTTACAAGTCTTCCAATTATTTTTAATAGGCTTAAAACTCCAGATTCAACATTTTACCAAACTTCAAATTATTAAATTCAATAATTCAATTATCAAATAAATAGTGATATTTGAATTCAAGTTAAAAATTAGCCTTTAAATATTTAAAATCAATTAAATATCCCAATCTCAAATATCTAAAATTCCGGGTCGTCACAGACTGGGTCGATGGGATTGACGAAGCCTGAATGTCGTCGAGGGACCACCGAAGGAATCGTGAGAGGGGAAAGGGTTGTTGGAACGTGGTGTGGCTTCGGGTTGGTCGGCGTGAGTATCGAAGGTCTGGGGTGGCGACGCTGGGAGGTTTCTGGTGATCTTCTTGGTTCCTGGTTCCATGCGAATTGTTCGACTTCATTCTGGTGCTCATTAAGTTGTTCTAAAGGTTGAAATCAGAGATATGTGATGTCGTCGACTTATCAGAGGAGGTGACGATGGTTGGAGATGCTCCGACCATCTATGCACGTGAACGAGTGTTACCTCGTATTTGTTTTTGGCTAGGTTTTGGAGCTCGGGGATGTTGGGTGATGGCCACGGGATCGAATTCGAAGTTAACAAGGGTTTGGCTCGAAGTATAGGATAGCGAGTTTGCTAGGGATTGAACTCAGGATTTTAGGGTTTTTGCTTGGGTTTTTGTGACGATATCCAGTTTTTAAACAAAATGAAAATATAAGTTTTAAAATTTAAATTTAGACAAATTTTAAAACCAAATTCTCAACCCTTTGAAATATTAAAGGTTGATTTGCGTTTAAGATAAATAAAAGGTTTAAGATAAATTATGTTAAAATTTATTAAGTTAAAGGCATTTTACAATATATAATCCTTATTTGAAAGTTTATTCTAAAATAAAACTGGATATTGTAATTAAGCAAATAATTTAATGATTGAAGTGATTTTAAATCCTTAATTTAACTTAAAGGTTTAAGTTAATAGAATGATGATAAATTATTCTCAGAGTTTATTTAATAAGGATTTAAAGATAATTAAAAAAAAGATAAAATGGTTTTTCTTTCAAATCAATGAAGATCTTAAGAAATTAATGATTTATTAATTAATGTAAGTAATTAAGGGACAGTTAATTATTGAATAAGATTAATTAAGCTTAATTAATGAATGTGTTTGATTTAAAGATTACTTGTTAAATGTAATTAATTAAAAGAATAATTAATTACTGGAAGTGATCAAAGGATCATTAATGAATATAATTAATTAATTAAGGAGGTTAATTAAAAGATAATTAATGAGAATGGTTAAGGCTAATAAATCTGTGTGGTAATTAAAGGTTAATTACTTAATGTAATTAGAGATTAATTAATCAAGGATGATTAATTAAGATAGATGATTAAGGATTGATTGATCAATTGGGTTGTAATTAATTAATGTTGAGTAAGCAGGATTAAGGTAATCCAAGTAATTAAGTTGGTATTAATTTAATTGGAGATTAACTAAATTAATTAGGAATGATGTATCAAATAAATCTTGTGTATGAATGGTTGAATGATTTTGGATGATTTGGATTGTTGTTGTCTCTGATGGGCAATTGAGATGTGTTGTGATATGAATGGGTTGAATTGTGATAATGTGGGTTATCTATCTGAGTTAAATTATTGTGTGGCATGATATCCTGAATATGAATTGCATTGTTTTAAAACTTAACAATTTGGATTAGAAATGATATTGGATTCGAAGAGACCAGGGTCGGGTATCAGTAATACCCAAAACCACTTCGATTTGTAAACAAAATTCTTTTTAAATTGGATATGTGAAATTATACAGGCTGGAATGGAATGAATTGAGTAACGTGGACATTTAACCTGAAAACTATAGTGTGTGATAAATGATTGACTATAAGAACTCGTAAAGGGTACGAGTTACCCTAATATTGACATATGTTATAGCTTGATATTTCATATTATATGGGTTTACTCATGTTGGTTTCCAGCCTGACTAGGGTGTTACTTTGATGTAATGCTCGAGTCAGACCGAGTATTACAGATTTCCAAGTAAGGAAGTTCTGGAGCTCAGATGGCGAGCTGGATGGTAGGGACGTATAGAGTATTCTGCCGAGAGATATTATTGTTTATCTGGGACGAGTTATTTTAACTGTCAAGTGATTGTGAAATGTTGTAACTCTGATGTATTAATGTAAATTAACTGATACAGTTTTCCTTTGTATAACTGTTATTTTATTTGATATTATATTTTGATCCGCTGCGAATGTGAGATTCTATGTTTTGGTGTTTTTGTTTCTCCTTCTTCTTTTATTTTTTTTCTTCTTTTCCCTAACTATCAGGAATTTTCGGGATCAAAAATTCCGGGTGGTTACGTTTGGTATCAGAGCAGAAGGTTAAGCGAGAACCTTAGCTCTGGTGGGAATACTCATTAAGGATAGGGTCAGTGGTACCCTAGAATGAGTTGAGTGTGTGTGTGTGTATAAGAGCGTACTTGTAATTTTCTTATATAAGGTTTTAAAAATGGTTTTAATGAATGATTTTTATAAAAGCTTATATTTTATATAAAGCAATAATTGGTTGTTGGATATTGAAATTGAATAAAGAATTAAGTGATAAATATATATATATATATATAAATTGGAATAAAATAAAATAATTAGGTGGTAATAATACAACTAAATTGAAAACTGAATAAAGATAAGTTTGAAATGAATCCAAACTGAAACTAAAATCCTGAATTTATAGAAGTGATTTCAGAATAAGATAATAGTGAAATGGGTATCCAGATATGTAATATTGGTTATTATCATAAATGATTGTTGTATTTAGTAATGATATGTGTGTTAATGAGTAAGTAAAATGAAATGTTTTAGGAAAGTAAAACATTTAGGTAAGTATGACTTATAAATTGGACTGAAGATGATCTAAATTGTGAAGTTCTAAATCTAGGTCCAGAAATTTGAAAATTATTTCAAAGTGATAAAGAAATAATAATAATAATTAAATGCATTTGAATGAAAGGGTCCTATTTCAAACAAGAGTTTGAAAATTTAAAGGAATTTGTTTTGAATTAAAAACCAAAGGTGGTCTAAAATTTAAGGATAATTTGGTGTGTAATGGAAATAAATATGTATAAATGAGGGATATACATAATATTAAAGTTGATTTGAAATAAACTCTAAAGTGCTGAGTTTTGATTTTCCCTGAAGTGTGATAACCCAAAGTGATATAAGTTTTGAACTTATAAGTTGGAAAGAATATTGATAAGGAGTTTAAAATTTTTGAAATTGAAGTAGGAATTCAAATTTTGAGTGGGATCAATAGGATTAAATTGAATTTAACTTTGAAGAAGTTAAATAAGTTTGAATGAGCAACCTGAATTGGAAATTTCAAGATGAAATTGAAATTTAACTCGGGAAGTTAAATGGTTGATTTAAAATGGGTATTATGAGTGATCTCAAAATGGGTTTGAGATTTGGGAATTGAAAATGGATGGATGTTTTAAATAATTTGGATGATATCATCCTATTGTTATTAATAATCTTTAAACCATGAATTGGATTTGTTTAAATGAATAAAGAAATGGATTGTGGTAATATATACATTATTGAGGTAAATTGGGTAATAAATTGAATTTCGAAGATAAAAATTGTTTTGAACCTTTATTTGAACTTTGAAATTAGCTAAGTAAGATGGATAAGTTTAAAACTCAAATGGAAAATTTGAATTAAATTAATTTGAAATGAAATTGAAGTTGAATGAATTCAAATTCAAATGGAAGTTGATTTGAATTTGGGATGGGAATGGAAGTTAATTTAATTTGAATTGAAATTGAAAGTTAATTGGAAATTAGCAATTGATTGGAAATGGAGATTAGGAAGTTGTACGGTTTGGCTCTGGACTATTTTCAAAATAAGTTGTTTTAATATAAACCTATTTTTCCAAGCTACTTATTATACAATCTATCTTTTAAATCCAAACTATTTTATACTTATTTTCAATTATTTTTGGAACTATTTAACTATTTTGCAACTTTTTTATAAACTAATTACTATTTTTCAATTACTTATAACTAATCGTTATTTTAAAACTATTTTGCAATTATCTAACTATTTTATAACTACTTAACTATTTTACAGCTATTTTACAAACTAATAGTTATTTTTCAACTACTATATATTTTAAACTTTTCAAGTTATTTTCTAAATTTAAGTTGGACAGAGTTCAAACTGTTTATGATTAGATATCCATTTGAGATAAGAATTAAAGTGATAACCTAAATGAGGATTGAGGCAATTGTGAATAGGTGGATAGAAATTAAAGTGAATGCGAATAGAAAAGGAGATTGATTTGGCTAATAATCAATAGAGATAAATACGTAGGGTGATGTATATTATTCTATTCGCATAATGATTTGATCCAGATTCGAGCACAGAATTTCGAGATAATATATCGATCCGAGTTAGGATTTTTCACTCGAATTTCGACGGCGAACCTGGATATGAATTTTTAATTGGTTCTGGATATTCTCTATTATAGTTATGGCTATGCAAAGAGAATGACGATTTTTGATCAAGAAACCAGATCTGAGTCTGCACTAAGAAGTCGGGTGGACGATACTAGTTCGGAAGAGAAATTGTGTGATCGAGTGAGCGATCAGATTGATATTGCATACGAATGATACGAGTACAACGTACGGGGTTGAATGAAAGTGATATTGGAAATTTGTCGATAAAAATTGTAAAATATTTTTGAAATGAAAAGTATATTTTGTGAAATATATGATGAAGTGAAATGGAAATTGGAAATTTCTATGATTAAAGGTTCACTTTATGAAGAAAAGTAATGAGAAATCAAATTTGAATATTTGATTTGGAATAAACAAAGTTATGCGAATAGATCCAAAGATTTTTATCATATATGCGAATATATAGCCAGAAGAAAAGTTTTTTGAAAGTATTTATTATATAAAAAGGGAATTTATACAAGTATGAAATGATCCAAAGATTTTTCAAGATTATATATATATATATATATATATATATATATATCAATATATATATATATACAAAGGATTTTATGGGAATGATTTTGGGAAAAAGGTTTTGGGAACCTTTGGATTTAGAAGGCTTTTGATTTTTGGGAAAAATCAATTTTGGAAAGCCTTGTTTGAAAATTATCGATATTAGGATAATCGATTTTGAGAAAGAAGATTTATATGAGATTCATACTAGGTGTATGATTTAGAAGATACTATATGGGTATAGTATAAAGTGTTTTGAAAATGGCTTTGGAGAAAAAGGCGCTCCCTTGAAATGAACTTCTTAGGAGTACCATAGGTTGGTACTGCCTTGAGCCCCAAGAGGAGGCTCTAAAGTGGATCCTGTGAGGAAGTACGGACAAACTGAAGTTCCTGAGGATTATTTGGTAGCGAAAGTCGAGGGTGCTGATGCCTACAAAGGCATTTGGGTTATGCTGTGACGACAGTGTAACTCAATGTCGCTGCGATCTACTGTGGGCCATAGCGAAAATCGTGTGGATGAGAGTGTCAACGGTCTATGCTTGATTTTGCCGGGAATGCAAGGTAACATGGGTAGACTGCGATCTATGGTCAAGTGGAGTGGAGAAGTTTCATTTTTTTGGCAGCAGAATTCGAGGACCCTGATGCCTACAATTATATGGGTTTTTGCTGTGATAGCAACGTAACTTAAGATGTATCTGCGATTTGTAGCGGGTTCCATGGCGTAATTGAGGAGCACAGAGTGCCTACAGTTATCTATGTATTTTGTCGGGATGGCAACGTAACCATTGGGTCAACTGCGACCATGGATGGGGGTGATGATTTCCAGAGCATTCTCACCAAAGATGTTTCCTCGATTTCAAAAATGTTTTCTATATTTTCAATAAAATTATTTTCCAAGTATTTTTAATAAAAATATTTTCCAAGTATTTTCACTAAGTGTTGATGGGTTTACCAAGTGCTTATAGATTTTCAGTCCTACGCCTGATCAAAGTATGACCGAATTTCTATGAGAACGGGGACGGACTTGTTGAAACATCGAGTTATAAAATGATATTTTTATAAAACTATTTTGGCAATATTATATAGCTTTTAAAGTATTTTAAAAATGTTCAAAGAGAAAATTTAACTGATACTAAGTGTTTTAATAAATTATGGTTTCGTTCCTTTTCGAGGACGAAAAGATTATAAAGGGGGAGAAATGTGATAACCCGAATTTTGGACATCTGATAAGTGGATAATTAACTGGTTTATTCAGTTGAATAGATAAAATTATGATATTTGGAAATATAAATAAATTTGAATCTATAATAAATATTGAAATATAAATATCTAAAAATAATAAACTTTACAGTAAATTAATATATATATAATAGATATTTTCAAAATTCCATGATGTTGGAAATCTTAAGTATATACGTATATAAATTCATTGTGAAATAGTAAACATAGTAATATAATTCAAACAATTTAAAATGTAATAATATCCTTTATTTATTATTTAAATTTTTGTAAAATTGTTATTTTCAAACAAAAAATAATAATGTGTTGTTTTAAATATAGACATAAATAGATTTTAAATTATAATGATTATTTACAAATTTAATTTGTGTTTGTTTAAATATATATAAATTTGAGTTGATTTTAAATTTGATTTTTTTAAATCAAATTTGAATTTGAAATTGGATTTAAATTTGAAATTTAAAAGATAAATATTTTAAAATACTTTAGGTTCAAAAACATATGTATAAGATTTCTATTTAGAATATAATTTGTTTTTATTTTATTTTCTTTAAAGAGATTTTTATTTATATAAATTAAGAAATGTATTTATTAATTAGAAAATTAAATATAAAAGCTTTTTCTAACCATTTAAAAACTAATTAATTCATGCATAATTACAAATGTAAGTAAAGGAATGCATCTAATTACAAGTGTAAATGAATTATAATTGTAAAAGACAAGTGGCAGATTTCTAAGCAAGTGCCATTTTTCAATTTTATTTTCTTTTATATTTTTATAAATCATAATTTAAGTCTATATATCCTCTTCATTACTTTTCCTATCTTTATTCTAAACAAACCTATAACCATTATACAAAACACAAGAAATCAACCCTGTAAAACATTTTTTTCAAACCAGAAAACAAAGTCTGTAATCAAATACTCAAACCAGAAATTAATCTACAACTCTTCAACTTGAATCACCAAAGCAAATCAAGCTTCCAACTAAATTAAAGTTTCAAGCATTCAAGTAATTTTCCAGATCAAAAACTTCCAGTCTCAAGCTTTCAATTCCAGGTTCAAACTTCTCTGTTCAAACAGATTCCAGGTGAGTAAAATTAATCTTAAAACGGTTTTAAAATTTGATGCATGTGAAGTGTTTGAAGTAAAATTTGTGATGCATGTTTAAATATATGTATATTCATGCTTGATTAAAATCTGAACACATGAATATATGAAATGAATATACTGGTGTGTATGTCTTTGATCATCTCTGTTTATGTTTCACAGTTTTAAAATTTGTTAAAATTCCAATCCTCCGCAGCTAATCTCTGATTAGGCTTAGGAATTAAAAAAAAATTGTTTGTTTAAACATAAGCAAAGTTTTAAAAATATATTTATATGAAATAAGTTTGAATATATTCTGGAAAACAAAAGGAACATTGGAAGCTCAAGAATGGATTAAAATCAATCACAATAGATTGTTGATTTAAGTATATAGCCTGAATCTAATTCGAAAACTAGGATTTTTAAAATAAAAAACAAAATTTTTAGTTGAGTTTTGAATGTGCATTTTGAAGTTGAACGGAAAATGGGTTTCGAGGGAATTCTGGTGATCGGGGGCACTAGGGTGGTCGGGGTTCTTGTCAAAGGTGACTTAGGGGTTGATGATCACAGGAAAATTGGTCTGCAATTTTTCTGTTATTTGGAAAAGCTGGATGGGATCAATTTAGGGTTCGATGTCTGGACTGGTTCGATGGGATTAACGAAGCCTGAACGTCGTTGAGGGACCACCGGAAGGAATTGCGAGGGGGTGAAAAGGATTGTTGGAATGTAGTGTGGCTTCGGGTTGGTCGGCGTGAGTATCAGAGGTCTGGGATGGCAATGCTAGGAGGTTTCTGGTGATAGTCTTGGTTCCTGGTTCCATTCAAACTGTCCGATTTCGTTCTGGTGCACATTAAGTTGTTCTGATGATTGAAATTTGTGTGATGTCGTTGACTTATCAGAGGAGGTGACGATGGTCGGAGATGCTCCGATCATCTGTGCACGTGAACGAGTGTTTCCTCGAATTCACTTTTGGCTGGGTTATGGAGCTCTGGGATGTTGGATGATGGCCTCGGGATCGAACTCGAAGTTAACAAGGGTTTAGCTCGAAGTATAGGGTAGCGGGTTTGCTAGGGATTGAACTCGAGATTTTGGGGTTTTCGCTCGGGTTTTGTGACGATATCCAGTTTTTAAACAAAATGAAAATATAAGTTTTAAAATTTAAATTTAGACAAATTTTAAAACCAAGTTCTCAACCCATATATTTTGAAATATTAAAGGTTGATTTGAGTTTAAGATAAATAAAAGGTTTAAGATAAATTATGTTAAAATTTATTAAGTCAAAGGTGTTTTACAATATATATAATCCTTGTTTGAAAGTTTATTCTAAAATAAAACTGGATATTGTAATTAAGTAGATAATTTAATGAATGAAGTGATTTTAAACCCTTAACTTAACTTAAAGGTTTAAGTTAATAGAATGGTGATAAATTATTCTCAAAATTTATTTAATAAGGATTTAAAGATAATTAAAAAAAAGATAAAATGGTTTATCTTTTAAATCAATTAAGATCTTAAGAAATTAATGATTTATTAATTAATGTAAGTAATTAAGAGATAGTTAATTACTGAATGAGATTAATTAAGGTTAATTAATGAATGTGCTTAATTTAAAGATTACTTGTTAAATGTAATTAATTAAAAGAATAATTAATTACTGAAAGTGATTAAAGGATCATTAATGAATATAATTAATTAGTTAAGGAGATTAATTAAAAGATAATTAATGAGAATGGTTAAGGCTAATTAATCGGTGTGGTAATTAAAGGTTAATTACTTAATGTAATTAAAGATTAATTAATCAAGGATGATTAATTAATAGGGTTGTAATTAATTAATGTTAAGTAAGTAGGATTAAGGTAATCCAAGTAATTAGGTTGGTAATTAATTTAATTGGAGACTAATTAAATTAATTAGATATTATATATCTAATAAATCTTGTGTATGGATGGTTGAATGATTTGGATGATTTGGATTGTTGTTGTCTTTGATGGGCAGTTGAGATGTGATGTGTTATGAATGGGTTGAATTGTGATAATGTGGGTTATCTATCTAAGTTAAATTGTCATGTGGTACGATATTCTGAATATGAATTGCATTGTTCTAAAACTTAACAATTTGGATTAGAAATGATATTGGATTCGAAGAGACCGGGGTCGGGTATCAGTAATACTCGAAAACACTTCGACTTATAAACTAAATTCTTTTTAAATTGGATATGTGAAATTATACAGGTTGGAATGGAATGAATTATGTAGTGTGGACATTTAACCTGAAAATTATTATGTGTGATAAATGATTGACTATAAGAACTCGTAAAGGGTATGAGTTACCCTGCTATTCACATATGTTATAGCTTGATATTTCATATTATATGGGTTTACTCATGCTGGTTTCCAGCCTGACCCGGGTGTTACTTTGATGTAATGCTCGGGTCAGACCGAGTATTACAGATTTCCAGGTAAGGACGTTCTGGAGCTCAGATGGCGAGCTGGATGGCAAGGACGTAAAGAGTATTCCGCTGAGAGATATTATTGTTTATCTAGGATAAGTTATTTTAACTGTCCAGTGATTGTGAAATGTTGTAACTGATGTATTAATGCAAAATTAACTGATACAGTTTTCCTTTGTATAACTGTTATTTTATTTGATGTTATATTTTGATCCGCTGCGAATATGAGATTCTGTATTTTGGTGTTTCTGTTTCTCCTTCTTCTTCTTCTTTTCCCTAACTATCTGGAATTTTCGGGATCGAAAATTTCGGGTCGTTACATTAGATGACATAAATCACAATAATTTTGCTTATGATTTTGTTAACTATTTTTTCGAACTAGCAACAAAGAAAACATCTTGATAAATTTAAGGCCCCAAGCTCGAATTATTAATAAAATGATCCTTCGCACTATTTTGCCACAAACAGGAAGCTATGAGAAAATATATGAAAATAATTAAAAAAAATTATATGTTCTTTATTTCAAACAAAAATTGAATCAGGCTCGAATTATTCATGATGAAATCAAGAGCTTTCACGCCCATACCCATCACAAATATTCTTTGGTTCCTACTTAACAAAGATTTTTGTTCACTACGGTATTAATGTTGACAACTTGCAAGATTTTCAGATCCCGAAAATAATGGATCAAAAATCAATCTCTCCAACGAAACTTCCTTCCAAGATGGAGAATCTCCTTCTTACCAAGAGTATGTATCTCGACTTATTCATGATACTATTGATCAATCTTCATCTCAACAAGTGTAACAAGAGAATATTCAACGGGAGAATCCAGAAGAGGTTTATTAGAGTACAGATAGTGATCAAGGAATTTCGTTGTTCAAGCCTTCTAGGAATGTATCTTCTTCTGATGCAATACTCAAAAATCAAGAACTTATCTTCAATCAACAACATAAATTGCTTAAGTGCCAAAAGACATTTGAGAAGGAAACTCTGGGCTTTTAAAGAAAATTTGAAACAATCTTGCACCATGATTTCGTCCATCATCACCATCAGATTCGGATCCGGAATCTTAGATGATTTGTTATTGGTAAGACTATCCATTAGCTCGTATGTTTATTATATGTCATGGTATCAGAGCCTAATGTTCTATCGATCGTAATAACATCTTAGAATAATGATCATAAAGAGAAGATCCAGCCAGAACTCAAAGATAGTCGAGAAAAAACAAATTTCTAAAAGCGAACAACGATCCATAAAATCAAGTTACATGTGTTGCGTGGCCAATCTTAGATCAAAATCAGTATGCTCAGATTCTATATACAGTGATCTTCTACAAATGCATGAGAAGTTGTTAAATGATTTTAAAGCATCACAATAGGTCAATTCTATTGCTCTAGTTAAATTAGATGATTGTAAGCGTAAAATTGGTATTTTAGCGGAAGAAAATAAATTTTTAGTAAAACAAGCTCAAAATTTTGAAAATACATTGGAAGAACTTATTTTACAAAAAAGGTTTTCTATTAAAAGATAACGAGCGCTTAAAGGATAAAAATACTGATCTTTTAAAGGAAATGGAAATTTTGCAAAATAAAATATATTTTTGAAGAATTCTTTAAATGATTCAAATTCTAAACTTTTGTCTCTTGAAAAAGAAAATAGGGCTTTAAATGATAAGAATATAGAATTAATTAAAGAATGTGAATTTTTAAAAGATAATAATATTATATTGCAAAAAGAAATTAGTGATTACAAAGCTGTTTTTGATAAATTAAATGAGAAGATCATAAATTTTAATAGAGAAAAAGATGATTTATCTTCCTTAACTACTAACAGCGAAGCTCATAATAATAGAACTGGTTTAGACTTTAAGCAAGATAATTGCAGAAAAAGTATAGATATGCATTGCTGTATACTCATTTTAATGCTAGTACTAAAAGTAGAGATAATTGTAAAACCAATTCATGTCATAATATTATTATGCTTAGAAATAGAAAAAATCCTTTAAATGCTAAATCAAAGACAATTAATGTTGATATATGGATTTCTGCTAATCTAACTGATTATGATAGACAATCATACAATTATTACGACGCCGTGAAGTGGAAATTATATTTTTAGGAAATCAACGACATCCAACTAGATATGTTTCCTAAGTCGTAAACCTTATATCTATTGTAAAGGAGTATCATTTTGTTTACATTTGACATATCTATTGGAGACTCGTCGCTTTGCACCACTATTAAAATTATTTATTTTTGATCTTTCTATGATATTCTCCATATATTTTTAATTCTCTCACACTTTTGTTAATTACAGAAGATGGAGAAATAATGAGCATATTGACAGGGGGAGTGCATAGTTAAAAGTTAAAGAGAAACATTATACTTAAGATGAGTTTTTATCATATAGTACACCAATGTTCTTATCCTTTTTTGTTGATGACAAAGGGGGAGAAGTATACATATTTTATACTGGCATTTATATGAAGTTGAGGAAAATAAACTTGCATAACATATATCTAAGGGGGCTATTATTTTATATTAAAGTCGTGTGGTTGTCATCATCAAAAGGGGGAGAATGAAAGAACCATATATATATGATGTTTTGATGATAACAAGCATACAACAATAATACCAATCTGTTTATCGAGTTATTTCAAGTCAAAATCACGATAGAAAATGTGTAAAATAAGATGGCTAGAAATATGCAAAGTTGGGATTCAAACTCAGGTAGGCTGAGAGATGAGCACATGCTTTTACCACTACACCATACAAGACTTTAAAAAATACTATGATTCAGTCGACCAAAGCCTTTTCCCATCGACTAAACCAATCGACTAAATATGAACAACTTGATGCTCTCGGGCTCGAATTTTACATTAATCCAGTTGATCAAGCCTTCTTTCAGTCGGCTGACCTAATATAAAATGGCTA
The DNA here is from genome assembly GCA_030765085.1 of Allium cepa. Taxonomy (NCBI): domain Eukaryota; kingdom Viridiplantae; phylum Streptophyta; class Magnoliopsida; order Asparagales; family Amaryllidaceae; genus Allium; species Allium cepa. The sequence continues at coordinate 460,566,889 of CM060929.1, read as the reverse complement.
GTCTTTTATAGTGATATCTTTGTGCCTCTTCGCTTCAAAAGTTGCATCTCTTCGCTCCTACAACTACTTCTATTTATCAATGGCGAAATTGAAAGATTGCACCCCTACTTTACCATCCTTACAACATCTATATAACCCCTAACCATCCCTAAATCAAAATACAACTCTATGCTTTGAATTCTAGGCCTTAAACTCTCAATTCCTAAGCAATACTCCGAATTCCATGAAACTCATGTCATTCAAAGATTTAGACTAGTGTGCTTTATCCTCACATCCCATATTATAGTCAAATAAACTCCTTAGACTTTATGCCTCCACTTAATATAGTTTGGTCTGGTTATAGGAGTTATTGTACATCAAAGTGACATTCTGTATATCAAGGTATAATGTGTCAGAAAATTACCTTTGTTATACTGCTTGTAATTATTATTGAAGTCCTGTTCGGTTGTTCAAGCGAAGATGGTAAAGTTGTTCCTCTAGGTGAAATGAGTGTGTTAGTAGTGAAATACCAAAAGGGAGATTCAGGACTGGAGTAGGACGGAAGATCCGAACTAGTATAAAATTGACTATGTGATCTACTGCTATACCGTTCCACTACATTTACATTGTTTATCGCTGTTGGCCATCTTCGATCTTGTCCACAGCTACTACCATAACCGACTATCAAATCTTGACCTATTTTGACTCAGGAAGTATGATTGTATATTCGAGTTTTTCAGTGAGGACTCGAATATTTGTTGCATACTTCCAAAGAACCGGAAATGAGTTAGCCGAAAATTACCACTTAATTGGGAGACTCTGGTTTCAAATAAGTATGATTTATCCGAACCACTCCAAACTAATAACGTTTGTGATGGATTGTTATGAAGTATGCTATATAGCTATACTATTCTTTCTGAGGGTTATTCCAAAATGAAAGATACTAAATGTTGAATGTTTATTCAATCCACGAACAACCTGTATGGATGAATATTGACATTGCATTTCTATTTGGAGGAAAGTGTTAGCATTCCAAGATGGTCTGCTATGAGGAAAAAGATAATCATAACCACTCAAACGTCACACACCGGGGATGACAAAAACATGGTAGGCCGCAAGGCTAAGTGGATCGCTCGTATTAGGTTATGATCATCGTTATGATCTAGAGTAGATATCTACATGTATGCTTTATATCCCATTTTTGGTTGGTGATCACAACCAAGAGGTGATTATATTTCTTACTATCCAGTAAGAGGCATGTCGGTCTTGTCATGCCGAGGTCGAAATGTTTTTTGATCTAACTGTCCATTTTATCTAGAGGTGTAAGATTTTCGAAAGTTAGTCCTTTAGCTTGTCATTTGTTGAAAATTCATTCTCGAATAAGTGTCTTCGGTTTTTTGTTATATACATTGTAGCTACTTTATATAGATTGTGAGATTGATTTATTTACGTACGTTGAAAACTTGTTGGTTTGAGCAGACATGCCGTGACGGTGAAAATCCTCATTTGCAAAATGACCAACTGACCATGGCGGCTTTAAACCCTAACTAGATAAGCGTTTTGCTTTGTTAATTTTTTTATTTTATTTTGCATTATTTTTGTCATGTAATTTTCCTTCAGAAATGACGGAATCGGACCCGAAGTTGATAGCTGAAATAGCTGTTTTAAGGTATCTTCAATCAAACGAAGAGATACCAGATTCCCACAATTTCGCCAAAGAAATCAAAATTGATCACAGTATTTTGGAAAGTGTCATTAAAAGCCTTTCTGGATTTCAGCTCATTGATTCGCAGGTTTATTACAATGCTTAATTTTACATAACTCTTCAATTTTAGTTTGATAATCGGTAGATTTATTGTGTTTGAGATGCGATAGTTAGAATACTAACGATTGCTACCGTTTGCAATATCTGAAATTAGACTAAATAGCGGTAAAATGAGGAAAATGAAATTTCCATGAATTATGCATTCCAGCTCAGAATATGAGGAAGACAAATTCTATTCATATACCAAGAATTCTCAAACGAACACCATTGAGAAAATCTACGGCCAAGTTACCCTTCTTCTTAATTATAATTTTTAGTCTTTCTTATAACCATCAGATCAAAACATTAAAATTAATGATATTTGCTCAAATTTATAAATTGTTAATGAAGAATAAAATATCAATTAAGACAACTTTCTACTCTAATTTTAATTTTTTTTTCTAAAATTAAAGTTGATTTTGTTGAAACTAAGAATTTAATTTAATTTTTTTATAAAGAAGTTATAATATAAGTGGCAAAAACTAAAGTTAGTATTTTTTTTTTAAACTAATTTAGTGCTAGGGATTTCAGTTTTGTGCAAATGAGTTTCTAATTTTAAAGAGGAAAGATGACGAAGATGAAAAACAAGGGTAATTTTGTGAAAGACATGGTGTATGTGAAGTAATTTTTAGCGTATACCAGATTACTATATTTTCTGGTGTATGTTAAAAGATTATTAGTGTATAAAGAGAATTTGCCTATGAGGAAATTATTACGATTTTGGCTAAGAAGTTTGAAATTTATTGCAAGTCCTATTAAAAGTGGAGGTGTTGACTTTTAAAAACACAAGATAGTCCCAGTTTGTTTTGAAGTAAAGTACAATCTATTTGCATTTTTGGTGAGTAGGATATAAAGAAAGAGAAATGGTTGCTGACAGAGGAAGCCAAAACTTATGCTGTAAATGGATCACCAGAAGCCCAGGTGTTTTCAGCTGTGCCGCCAGAAGGTATACCAAGGGCAGAACTTGAGGTAATTAACTGGTTTGATTATAAAATGTTTCCAGGTGTGTGTTTTTTCTCCCCTTACAATTTCCATGTTCTATTTTTACTAGAAAAAAGTAGGCAGTCGGATTTTTAGAATTGGTTCATCCCAAGCAATTAAAAACAAATGGCTGGAGATCGGAAAAAAATTGGTGTCCAGAAAGGTCAGACCTTGTGATCAAGATATATTAAGTATCTATGCTTTGTTTATGCTTAAAACACATCATGGTTCTCTATTATTATTTGTCTAGCACATTTATATTCATGGACTGTAGAAACCTAATAAACTACCCTTGTAAAATAAGTATGCAGCAGGACCCAAATTGTTGTTCCTATTGTTACCTATGTGCAATTAAATATTATTTAGCTTCTAAAATTAGTAGTTTGCCAAACACTGATGCCCCTGACTGAATTGACCATATTATTATGTATGCTCAATGTTTTATTTCTTGCTAAAATTTAAACCTTTTGCTGATAAAGTAGAATACTTGATATACATCCTTGAACTAATATTTTACCGAAGGAAACTTGCATGTTATTTCAATAACTAACTAACTACATTGTAAAGCTCTATGAAGCTTGCAGATGATTTTTTATAGCACACTTTATATTTGAGCAAGCTCTATCTTTGAAGTATCCATCAATGCATAACAACACTATATGTATTTGCTAACCATTTATATATTTCTCCTCAGGTTGATGATATCCAGGATACCCTCAAACTTTTGCTTCATAATATCGAAGATGGAAAGGTGTTATGTCATCCAATATTATTGTTCTTTTACATAATTCGTTAGATAACTAGTTGAGCTCTAAACTTACTTCTGTATGCATCTTGGTTTATAACGTATCGTTTTTTTTTTTACTATTTTTTATGATGTTTCATGCTTTCAAGCTCCAAGAATATCAATTCGATGTTTTCCGCAGCTTCATTGATTTTGTATCTTGTTGGATAATTTGTAAGGAATGTGTTGTTCTTACGTCTTTCGAGTCGACATCTATTATGAGTGGGATAGAATGTCTAAATCCGATAAAGGTTATAGAAAATATGTTTTACTTCCTGGTCTATTACAACACAAGGTACTTTGCAAATTAATTTCATTATCATTTGACATACCTTGTATTATTTTATAATCTTTAAATGTTTTACCAAACAAAAGCTTTGTTAATCCTCATCTTTATTTAGCACCATGTCTTGTCTGCCATAATCAAGACCATGTTCGTATGCTGTTTCTGTTACCGATTCAGATATGTTAATTTTCAAAATTTCAGCATAAGTAAATCTTAGAATTTGCATTATTATAATTTCTCTGTTGATTAATATCAATTGTTTTATTTATGTACTGTTTTTGTATGGTTGTCGCTTTAAATTATGACAAGAACTGCCTGGCACAATGGTCTTTTTTCACTAGAAGTAATCAGAAAATAAACCAAGAATAGTTTAACTACCAATACAGCTTGATTCTAACATAGAACAAATTACCATTCTTCAAGTTGGAAGTATTTAATAAGATATGCATGACACAATTTCAATTTCTGAAACTTCATATCATGAGTGAGGTATGTTCGTAGGTGTCTTGTCCTTTTAAGGACATGCGATTGCATCCTCAAACTTGCAATTATTATATGCTGATGCATGAAATACATAAAAAATATCGATTGCAAATGCTGACATGTAATATTATTTTTATACTAATTTGTTACAACCTTTGCAAACAGGCAGTTGATGATAAGGATATTGCTGCCCTGAAGAAGAGAAAGCTTATTAACCTCCGGTAGCAATCTCTTCTTAATCTCTTTATTGGTTATATCTATCTATGAAATTTATGCTTTGCTTATTCTAATTTGCACACTTTTACAGGACATGGAAGGGTTATTCTTTGAAAAAAGGCCCCAAGTATGCACCTGAGAGAAAGAAGCCTACAACAGACCTAACTCGTGAACACTTGCATAAGTATTTCCATTTTATTATACCTTTTTGTAACACTTTCATAAATTAACCCAACAGCAAGTCTTGTTGGTATATCATTTGACATGAAAACATATAAAATTCTGAATTTAGTTGAGTCGTTTCCTCATGGTTCCTTTTGGGTTTGAAAAACATGGTAGTTCATTTCGATCATTCAAGGTGGTATTCCCATGATTTCCTTACCTTCGTTTTATGGAAGAATATGCAAGCAAAATAAGTTCTCTAAATTGAGCATTTTTGTTAATTTAAAATGATAAATTTTGCTAAAACATATACTTCTGTGCAACCAAGAGGTCTAGAGTGTTCCTTTATAAATATAAGGGTTATGTTACATCTCTCACACTTTAATAGTCTCCTATGCTCTTCTTGCACAAATTTCTGCACTACATGCTATATATTCTGGCATTCATGATATTACTGAATCATAACTTTTAAAAACTCACAAGTTTTGTTGTCTAGTAGATATAATCATGTTGAATTTTGGTGATACAAAATCACAAATAGAGGGAAACAAATATGCAAAAGGAAAAGTAATCACGCTTGTTCATTATGGAAATGCATAAATAATTGGATTGCATTTGAATGAGATGGTAAGGAATATCTGCATGCGCATGTTGTGGAATAATATATATGCAAAATGATATGCATATTATTTCTTTCTTCGTAATATCTTCTTACCATATTTTGGTAATTTGATTGATGATTCACATGAATTTATGTTGGCTATATATTGAGGGTAGACTTCATTGTAAACCCATCCTGGTATTCAGCCAGCGATCTCCAGATAGAGTATCTCTTCTTGTTATCCCTAATTTGGGGCTTTGGTATGTAAACTCTTATTTTGTAATCTCTTGTAATTCTCTCGAGTGTAATAAAATCTCTCTCTTTTGGACTGGACGTACACTATCTAGATGATAGTGGAACCAGTATAAATATTGTGCGTCTTCTTTTTTCTTTATAGTTATTTACTATTTATTTGGAGTATAGAATAATTGCTGCTAGATTACATGATGTTCAAATTGGCAAATCTAGATCCTGTTTTTTTGTCTTTCCGCATTTGTGCATTTTTGCACAACAGATTGGTATCAGAGCCAGGCAATTTGTTCAAATTTATGCATCAATGGCTTCTAGAAAGAGCGGTAGATCCGGTGGTAATTATGCTATTACTCATTTGGATGAAAAAATGAGATTTTGTGCAATATAGAAGATAAAGACGGAGGAGATTATGTTGAGAGAGAAGAGCGTTGTAGTCTTGAAAATTTGGTGATAAGGAGTTTACTGTGTTGAAGAGACATCTGGTTTTGGGAACTTGTATCTGCTTTATGGCTCGATGTTGATGTGTGAGTCTTATGTTGATTTCCATGGGAAATTTGTTGTTTGGCAGATAAGGTATGTGGAAGGAGATAGATTTATCTTGTATACAGAGATTTGGATTAGCCTTGTTATGTTCATTGGCTTTTTTTTGGCTCTGTATTTGGATTGGTGATTGAGAGAATTTTTTGGCCTTGGTGGCTTTGAGATTATTTTGGTATCTACCTTCTTTTGATTTTGGATATTTGCAACATTTTGTTGACGGACGGGGACATAGTCTGAGCTCGTTAGCAAGGTGTAATGGGGGGTGGCCTTGCCAAAACCCATTGGGAAAATATTCATTTTTCCTCTGTATCTCGTTAAGAGATTTTGGTTGAAGGTGGAGTTTGATTTGAAGAGTTTTACGTTGAAAAGAGAATTTGACTCGAGGTGGAGTGTTGGAAATATGTGATTTTGCATTAAGGTGGAGTGTTAAATTTTGGTGATACAAAATCACAAATAGAGGGAAACAAATATGCAAAAGGGAAAGTAATCACGTTTGTTCATTATGGAAATGCATAAATAATTGGATTGCATTTGAATGAGATGGTAAGGAATATCTGCATGCGCATGTTGTGGAATAATATATATGCAAAATGATATGCATATTATTTCTTTCTTCGTAATCACATTGCTTTGGGATTATTTTCTTCCATCTTTGGAACGAGTGAATTACTTGCTATGTTTACACGATTTGTTACCATTGTAATTTGCCTCCATTATCTTCCTACCATATTTTGGTAATTTGATTGATGATTCACATGAATTTATGTTGGCTATATATTGAGGGTAGACTTCATTGTAAACCCATCCTGGTATTCAGCCAGCGATCTCCAGATAGAGTATCTCTTCTTGTTATCCCTAATTTGGGGCTTTGGTATATAAACCCTTATTTTGTAATCTCTTGTAATTCTCTCAAGTATAATAAAATCTCTCTCTTTTGGACTGTACGTACACTATTTAGATGATAGTGGAACCAGTATAAATATTGTGCGTCTTCTTTTTTCTTTATAGTTATTTACTATTTATTTGGAGTATAAAATAATTGCTGCTAGATTACGTGATGTTCAAATTGGCAAATCTAGATTCTGTTTTTTGTCTTTCCGCATTTGTGCATTTTTGCACAACAAATCATTCATAAATTTTCTATTTTCGTCCGTGATCCTAGGGGAGATTGGAAAGATGCGGAGTTCAAAAAGTATAACCTAGATGTACAACAGCCAATTAGCATGGGCTACCTGCATCCATTGCTTAAGGTACAACTTGACCAATGCATTCACTTTTGAGCATTACATGGCACTGTCATTCATTGCAATAAAAATGTAAGTGGAACTTACTAATTTATTGACAAACTGTCACAATCATTGTTGATGTGCTCCCATAAAATTTTGCTTATTCTTCAGTGCACTTAACCTAATATAGTAGGCATGTAAAAATCTACGATGTTGCACCATCTGGTGAAATTTATATTAGCTTCATCTATCAAGCGGACAAACATTCTCTGTTGTGAATGATATGCATATCCAATTTCAAGACGTGCTTAGTTTTCAGGGCTTCATTCGATAATATGTGAATTTATGTATGAAGTTCTGGGTGATTATATCACTGATTTTCTCATTAAGTTCTGTTAAGTTCACAACTAAGAGTTTTTCCAAAGGTATCATAAGATTTAAGATAATGACAAAGAAATTTTGTATACCATGACAACCAATATCATTTTTCAGCATGATATATGGCAAACCTGATTTGGTTGGTTAATAACGAGACACGATTATGCAATTCCAGTGACCAAGTTGGGATTGTTAAATTTGTACAACCTGCGCAGTACTGTGCTACATTTTTTACACTGTTATTTGAATTTAGTTTATGATTCTCATTGCCTTTGTAGTCCTGTTATCTCTCTCTCTATGTATGTATGTATGTATGTAGATTCCGTCATCTCCATCTATATAATTTCTTTTGCAGGTGTGAGAAAAAATTGGGAATATATTTCTTCAGATGGGGTATGTGATATTAGACAATTCTGCTTAGCCTAAAGGTATATTTTAAGATCATAGTCTTAATAACAATTCGCTCAATGCAGTTTTGAGGAGATGCCTACAAACCATTTTGTTGAAAGCAGGTGCAGATGATTTCTATCATGTAAATTTATATTTATGCCAAAGTGCTTGAGCTTTGTTAAGCTATTTCCGGGTAGCTTTAGGAATAAGTTCACTAGCAAGTGAGCCTTAGCTCCCAGAGCAGGTGATACCTCGTCATTAAGTGGAGATCTAGGTTTAAATCTTGTGAGTGGTTGGCACAGGTCATTATTCCAATTTGTAATTCCTTTTTGAGCTTATACAAGAAATAGTAGCCCACAAACTAATGCATTTAAGGAAAATCGGTAGGATCTACTCTTTAGTGCTTGAGCGAGTGTTTGAGTTTTTGCCGGATGTGCGACCAAAATGAGAATAGAGTGACCATCTTTAAATAATTTTCCTATTCGTATCATATGCTGTGAAGTTCTCTGTAGTCATAATGCAAGCAATGGAACAAATGGGATGTTTGTTGTTGGTATTGACCAAGTATGCAGTTAACGATAGGCAGATATATATATCAAATACCATAATATGGTTGCCTTCAGTTCTACTTCCAGTTCCTAGTGAGATATTCCTTTGTATGCGAAGGACTAGTGTTATTTTTCGATGCATAACTAATTTCATAAGCTCGAACTTCATTGGTTAATGCAAAATCATAGCTATGTATAATGTATGAAATTCACTGAGTGAGGCAACTATGTGCATTACTTAAACTTCATCCAATTTGGTAGATGCGTTTATTGCAAATTTTTGCAAAGCAAAAAGACCTTCTGTAATATAACATAGTGGAGGCTTTGGAGTTTGGACAACATAAAGTGGACATGCTTTGTTAATAGGTCTTATTTTAAAAATAAAATAAAATATAGATCTTTAGTGCAATGCAAATTGAGGAAATTGCAGTCGTGAAGTAGTGATTTAAGATTCCAAAAATAATTAAGCTTTCCTTTTGTCTGGCGTTGAGTTTGAGATTTCGGTTTTTATAGCATGCTTTGTTTACCTTTCATGTTTCTTTTTTCCCTTTCTCCTTGTGTGAAAATAATAGAAACGTGCAAGAAGAGAGAAAGCTAAGAAGCTAAATTGAGCAAGAATTTTTGAAAGATGAAGCAAAAATTGAATGTGAACAAAGCAGGTAGTAGAAGTTTGGGAACAATGATTACGAAACGCTCTCATGTTTCTCATTATGCACATACATAACATGCCTCTATTTTCAGAGCTCTCCAAATTATATTCATGCATTTACCAGTAAATGCATTAATATTTGAGCGGATCTAGTATGGTTAGGTCCATATGTGTTATCTGGGTTCGGTTTGGGTTCTCATTTAATTTCAATCTAGTTCATGTTTGGTCGGAACCAAACTGTTTCTTTTGTTGATTACTGTGAGGCATAGATTGAACTTTCTATGAATGTACTTTATGAACCCTAATCTTACAAGCTAGGGATAATGAAGCGAAGACCATTACAAATTGTGAGACGTGTTTCTTTTTGGGTGTGCAATGAGAGAAATAACTTCAGGTCTGAAGATGGCAACGATACAGTTGACAAATTAAGGGTGCATTTTTTTGTTAAGTGTATTTTGAGAGGGGAAAATTATCGAAAGGGTATTTTGTTTTTGTTTTAAGAAAGAGGAATTTTGAAAGAGAAACGGTAATTATTTTTTATTTATACGTTTTGTTTTTATTTATACAATTGGATGACACAAAGAATCTCTACTATTGGATTGTTCCCTGAATTCCACCTTTTCCATAAACACAAAAAAAAAAAAAAACCAATGGTTCGGATCTTTATTGTCACCATTTTGTGTTTAATTTTGTGTTCAAATAGCCCGCGTCTTTAAGTATTGCAGAATAATTTTTAATAATTGATAATAAATTATAAAATAATACAAAAACGCTGAATTAAAAAAAAGAACCAATACACTGCATATTTTTAATTAAAACTAACACTGCAAGTAAATAAAGCACATAAACAAAACAGATAAACTGGTTAAGGCGCAGACACAATTTTCACTAGGAAATACAGTAACTCCCTAATGTCTGTAGCATTGGCCATAGTACGGACAAGTGCGTAATCCATCTTGTGGTGGATGAAACACTCTCATATTTCTCATTATGCGCATACACATCATGCCTCGATTTTTAGATCTATCTGAATGTATATTAATTGCATTTACCTGCCAATGTATGAATATCTATGTTTGGATGGATCTGTGTGGTTTGGGCCTTATGTATTACCTGAATTTGGTTTGGGTTCGAGTTATTCTTCTATTTTGTTCATATTTGACTGGACAAAAGTGTTTCTTTTATGTGAGGCATAGATTGAACTCTCTGTGAATGTACTTTATAAATCCCGATCTTGCAGTCTAGGCTTAACTGAAGTGAAGACCATTACGAATTGTGAGGTGTGTTTCTTTTTAGGTGCAATGAGAGAAATAGCTTCAGGTCAGATGATGGCAACTATATTCGTAGATGATTTTCAAGAGAGTTGGCTGGGTTTTATTCTTTAAAGTAGGTTTATTAGGTGTAGTATACTGCAAAGTGAAAAGGTTGGAATCGTCGCTTGTTTTTGAAATCAATCTTGTTTGTGTGTCGAGACATTGGCAATTAATGTTACATACCCACACTCATCTTTGTATGGCGTTGCCAACTTGAGTACTGCATATAAAGTTTATGTATGTAACAATCTTGTATATATTAATTAATAATACAAGGAAAAAAATCAACGTAGTATAGTAATTGTGCGTAATTTGCTGCTTTTTTGCAGTTTCTGGAATTTTGATGCTATGTTTCAGCCACAACAACACCCTGCTCGTGATTCACATGATAACTTCTTTCTTAAAAGTTTGTAGCTTAACCTTAAAAAGTTGACATTTGGGTCAATTCATCGCTATCATTTACTCACGGTATTTGACCATTTATTTCTTCTTATTTGTTTGCAGACCCTTCCACTACCAGACAACTACCTGATGAGTATGTGCAGAAAGTAAAACAAGTTCACGAATCTGAAGGTTATGGTTCAATCGGGTAAGTCAACTCCCTCCCTCCCTTATTTTCTCCTCGTGGTATTTTTCCAGAGTTGGTTTACCGATAATTTTTTTCTACTAGTAGGGTCGTGACAACATTTAAATGAAAAGAATAAAAGAACGTTTGTAACTGTTCACAAGAAAACTTGTCAACGTCCCCAAAGCTACGTAGCTAATAAGGAATATTGTTTACACTTCAAAGATCATTATTAGAAGTGATTGTTAACAAGAAAACTTGTCATCATCTCAAAGCTATGGCAAATAGGGTTATTTGTGTAACGAGATAGGACTATTGAAAGAAGATTGAAAGAGATTACTTTCTTCGAAACCATTCTTTCGACCAAGTTGACTTTGTCGAATAACTTCCAAAGGACAATTGATATATTTGTAGTGAATCACTGACCATCGTCAAGGGGAAGGAAAAGGAGGAAGCAACTTATTCGAAACCCACTTTCGTATGAGTTAAAAACAGTTATTCATGTTGAATACCCATCCCCTTCGACTACGTCGGAAGGTCCATTTTATTCCTTTCGACCATGTCGGAAAGTATGTTCGGCCTTTCAAAAAGAAATGACTGCTTTCGACTTCATTGGTCTCGTTTCTTCAATGGAGGAACCCCTTCGAAAGGGCTACTGATGTAATTGGGTGTAAGTTCCTTTCGAATGAATTCCTCCATTCATGATTGCTTGCCAGTTACAAACCAGATTCTTCATGATATCCCTTTCGACCAAGTCGAAAGGATTTTGTCCTTTCGAAACAGATCTAATTTGCAATCGCTCAAGCTTCATTCAGTATACTGGATATAAGATCGTCTTGGATATTTGCTAGTTCTATGAATTTATCAGTGTTGAAACATCATCACCATCCTTATTTGTCATTATAAGGTGTTTGTCACGATCATGGTTTTAATTCTCTTATATATCGTCCGAGATCTCCTCCGAGATCTTCTTTTCACACTTAAACGAGACAAGATATCAAATCTCCTCCATATGTCCCCCGACGCTAATCTCGTTCGAGATATTCAAATCTCAATCGAAATATGGATCAAATTTTCATTCGAGATCTCATTCGAAATTATGCATTTTCTTATTTTCCATAATATTTTTTATTTTCATATTGATTCAAAAGAAGATACTCATTCCAATTATAATTTGTCAACTTCTTGAACATATTCTTTACTTTTTCTTAATGAGTCATAGCGAAAGGTTTAACTTTTTATTATGTTCTTCAATCATTAACAAGACCATTAAGCTAATCAAGCTATTACTCTTACAAAAATATTGATTTTTCATGTAAATCAAGTATGTTACCATTTTTATTCTTATTAAGAAAGTTATAACCGTTAAATAAATTTTTGACACATCAATTATAGACACATAAGTACATCCAAGATATTCCTGAGATGAATTATAAGACCGGAGATGTACACCCGATATGTACTCGTCTCGTCCGAGATCTCCTCCAATACGAGATAACTTGTATAAAAATTCTAGGACGAAATGTGACCGGAATTCGATATTTAAAACCTTGGTCACGATGATGATGTGTTTCGCCTGAATGTTATCCAAGACAATCCTATTGATTTGCTTAGACAAAAGGAAGCTAAGAGAATAAGTCAAGGGGAAGGAAAAGGAGGAAGCAACTTATTCGAAACCCATTTTCGTATGAGTTAAAAGCAGCTATTCATGCTGAATACCCATCCCCTTCGACTACGTCGGAAGGTCCATTTTATTCCTTTCGACCATGTCGAAAGGTATGTTCAGCATTTCAAAAAGAAATAACTGCTTTCAACTTCATTGGTCTCGTTTCTTCTATAGGGGAACCCCTTCGAAAGGGTTACTTATGTAATTGGGTGTAAGTTCCTTTCAAATGAACTCCTTCATTTATGATTGCTTGCGAATTACAAACCGGATTCTTTATGACATCCCAAAAGGGATTTTGTCCTTTTGAAATAGATCTAATTTGCAATTGCTCAAGCTTCATTCAGTATACTCGATATAAGATCGCCTTGGATATTTGCTAGTTCTATGAATAAGGATGGTGTCGAAACATCGTCACCATCCTTATTTATCATCATATGGTGTTTGTCACGATAATGATGTGTTTCGCCTGAATGTTATCCAAGACGATCCTATTGATTTGCTTAGACAAAAAGAAGTTAAGAGAATACGATAGCATCATGTGCAATTGATCATTAGTCTAGCAAATGATTGTAATGATCTTCCTCATAATCGAAATTCTTAACGAATCCACGCATTTCTCCATTATTATTAATCCAAAACGAGTTACAATTTTGAGAGTTTTTTTCCAAATTGATTTAGGGCTACAAAGATTTTGTTGTTGCAAAGAAGTAGAAGAAAAAGAAATGAGCTTTGGATTTCAAAAATCGGACCCCTCGGGTCTTATTCATAGATGCAGGTTGACTTCCTCTCGCGCCAATGCTTTCGACCCAGTTGAAACGTCTCATTACCTTCTGCATCATTTCTTTCGACATGGTCGAAAGGCCTCGTCTGCCTTCGATGTCGTTGAAAGGTTCTGCTTTCGAGTTTTCTGACTAATCCATGTGTTTTTCATCTTTCTATTCTAGACCTTTCGACCTTGTCGAAAGGATTCTTTTGTCCACCTTTCTCTGTTAAGTTTTAAGTGTTCCTCTTTGCTTTTCCTTTCCTTAAACCGCTGTCGACGATGTCGAAAGGGCCACAGATGCACTTTTCTCTTCCTGTTGCTTTGTTGTCATAAGAGGTACAAATAAGAGCTTCTGACTCTGTCGATAGGTTGTTTGCTAGGGATTCGAGAGTGTTGACGATGGTTTTGATGTGGTAGATAGCTTACTAACTTCCGAATGCATGCTTGTGGGTTGATGCGGAATCTTCCCCTGATTTTATTTGCTTCGACTGGTTCGAAAGGCTCGACTCTACTTTCGAAAGGGTTGTCTCAAGTGATTTGAATGAAGGTGAAACCTTTGGTTTCACGCGCTGCACATGAAAGGTTATTATTCATTGCTTTCGAAAGAGGTTTTGAGTTCGTCCTTGCTTTTTCTATATACACGAACCCATCTGCATCGAAAGGCTTGAACTAGGAGGAAATGTAGCCCTACTTTCTTTTTCATCTTTTTCAAAAGCTTTTGGACTGTTTCTCTTGTCAGGGCGCCTGGTGCTTGTGCCTCCTTCGAAAGCCTTCTGAATGACTTCGAAACGTTCTTTCGCGATCCTTGTCGAAAGCCATGCTTCTTAATTCAATGGAGCCTGGCATTTTTATTAACCTTCTTTCGTACCTTTGTTCTTAAGTGGATTTTATAGTTAACATTTTGGCCCCTTGTATGAAAGAAACTCTTGTTCTTTAGAACAAGAGTTTCAAAACTTCTTTACTCTTAGCAACCTTGTTTTCCTACAAAATTCAAAGCAAGTGACATTTTTATTGCTAACTCGTTATCTTATATATATATATATATATATATATATATATATATATATATATATATATATATGCTTCATGATAAATCAACATGCCAGTGCTTTTAAATTTAAATGGTTAGTTGATCATAATCCTGATTTAATAAAGGATACGAGGTTTGTAATTAATAGTAATTCATGCATATGATAATTATAGTCTACGAACTTTCGGTGGTAAATAACCAATGTCAGGAAGTAGGAGGTCATAAACTATTATCTGGAAATAAGTCCTTGTAACCCGTAAATCTTAATATGTAGTTAGAAACTCTTATTGAAGTTAAGAATGATCCCCGAGTCCGAATTCAGATGCTGGTGAACATCGTTTATAATTGCAATCTAATAATCCAGCTCGAAGTTTCTAGTTGATGACTTAGACGTCTATTGTGTTTCAATACCACTGCTTTAAATCCCAGATTCAAGAGTCGATGGATGGAATCCAAAATTGATGAGAAAAGACCCGGAATTCAAATTCAGGCATTAGAAAGTTATGAACTCTAAACCCAAATTAGGGCATCCACAAGTGAAATTTAGCCGTTAATAGTAAGATGTCCAGAACCCAGATTTGGGTTTAAAAAGTAAGATTCAGAAATAGTCTTCAAAATAAAATTCTTGAACCCAGATTCAAGTACTAATTGTGAACAATCAAAAAGTCATAACAATTTTGGTCCAAGATTAAGGCATATGTCGGATTATCAGGAATCAATGATAATTATCTTCATAACAAAAATCCCGAGCCCAGATTAGGGCATATGTTGGATAATTTGAAATCCATAATAATGTTCTTCATAACAGAAATTCTAAGCCCGGATTAGGGCATTAATAAGCGAATTCCGCTAATAGTTTCAAAACCCAGATTTGGGTTTGACTAGTTGAAAAAATATGTAACCCAGGTTCGGGTATTAATGTGCAAAGTCTCGTATTTCAATAATGAATGGCCCGAGATCTATATTTGGCTTTAATGGATGAAGTTTAGAAATAAGAAACCCGAAACCCATATTCGGGTATTAATAGGCGGAGTTCCCTTCTACTCCTCAAATCCGGTCTTCTCTAACATGTGTAAACCCTTTAGGCCTTATGTGAAGTTGCGGTTTGATTGGCTGCTTCTCGAGCTTGGACATCTTAGTTCGTCATTTGATATGCCGCTTCTTGGGCCTGGACATCTTAGTCCAATAGATGAGCCGCTACTCCGGCTTGGACGTCTTAGTCCATTGTTTGATGAGTCCCTTCTTAGGCTTGGACATCTTAGTCCATTGTTGATTGGTGCTCTTGGTTAGCTTATTCTCAAGCTGGAACCAAGGACTTATCCAACCTCCCTCCAAGAGATACTTTGATCTGGCCAGAGGCAGGCTAAGGGCTTGTCGATGCTTTAACCTGGCCATAGCGTGGCGCAGATAAATGTCCACACTCCTCCCTCCAGGAGGTGCCCTGCCCTGGCCATAGTGTGGCGCGGATAGGGGCTTGTCGATACTTTAACCTGGCCATAGCGTGGCGTAGATAAAGGCTTACACTCCTCCCTTCATGAGGTGCATTGACCTGACCAGACACGTGTCCAAGAGCTTGTCGATGCTTTATCCTGGTCATAGCATGGCGCGAATAAAGGCTTACACTCCTCCATCGAGGAGGCGCAATGCTCTGGCCATTTTGCCGCAGACAAAGGTTTTGACCATTAAAGGTAGTGTACAAATGCAAGGAGAATTTCATTCCAACCACGTAGATTTTTCTTTTGAAGAAAGAGATGCATCATTCATTCATCATTGAAAAATATGGTTTTAAATGTTCTGCGTTCCATGTTCTAGGAACCATATTGTCTTCTTATCGACACAACTTGTAAGCTCCAGGGATTACTTTGCAACTGATTAAGGGTCCTTTCCAATTTGGTCCCAGCGGTCCATCCGAGGGAGCGGTTCTGCTTCAACCCACTAGTAGTCTATGGTGACGACAACATATTTTTCTCCCCTTTTAGAAATGGGCAACAGACCGATTAAATCAATTCCTCATACATCAAAGGGCCATGAACTTGAAATTGGGGTTAGCTGGCTTGACAGTAATTGAGGGATCTTCGCGTATTTTTGGCATTTCTTGCATCTCTTTGCATATTCTATGACTTGACTTACCATATGAGGTCAATAAAAACCCCGTCTCATTATCTTTTTTGCTAGTTTTGTTCCATTAGAGTGGTCTCCACACAATCCTTCATGTGCCTCTCCTAGCAATTTCATCCTATCCTCCAAGTTTGCACATCTTAAATAAGGCAGTCCATATCCTTTCTTATAATGGATTTCATCCATCATCGTAAAAGTTGGAGCTAGATGCTTGATTTTCCTAGCTCCCCCCTTGTAAGATGTCAATTTTTAAAAGATATCAACAATAGGTGTCATCCAGGTGTTATCATATTAATTGTCTACCCTTGGCTGATTAAACCTCTCATTTGGGATTTCCCTTTCGATTTCTCTTTCTTTTCTTTCTCGCGACATGGCTTGAGATCTGGTTATGACTAGCAATTTTCTTCCTTGTTCAGATATCCCCTCTTTTATACTCGTATTTTCTTGATATCCTACTAGCACAATCCGAGTTTCTGGAGCTTCCATTGAATTAATCAATTTTGCTAAAGAATCTGCCTGTGAGTTTTCTTCTCTCGGAACTTGTTGTAAGGAAATCTTCAAACAAAGCAAGCTTTTTTAGTATTTTATTTACATATAAAGATAGCTTAGAATCTTTTATCCGATATATCTGCATTACTCGATTTACCATTAGTTGGGAGTCACTAAATATCTGAATCCGTGGGATTTTGGGCTCTAATGCCAAAGTTAACCCTGCCACCATCGATTCATATTTGAGCGCATTGTTCGTGGCGGGAAACCATAACTTCATGGCATAATGTAAGCTGTGTCCATCTGATATTATCACATATCCTTCATCGACTCCTTGTTGATTTGATGCACCATCGACGAATAACAGCCACATAGGTTTCTGATCCTTTTCTTTTTCTGATTGCTCTTTAATGAAGTTAGTACATTCGTTAATAAAATCCGCCAATGCTTGACCTTTGATAGCGGCTCGATGTTGAAACTCAATATCATACTGACTCGATTCCCCATTTTACCAGTCTAAAATTTCTGCCTTACTGAAAACTTGTTTGAGGGGGAAATCGGTCAATATCCGGATCAGATGTGCTTGAAAGTATGCTCTAAGTTTTGGTGCCGTCAGGATCAATCAATAAGCTAGCTTTTCTATCACTGGGTACCGAACTTCCGTATCCTTTAATCGTCTGCTTACATAAAACACAGGACGTTGAGCTCCACTTACTTCCGAATCAATACTGAACCGACCGCATGCTCTGAAATTGCCATGTCAAGTACAAGATTTCTCCATTCTTGAGATTGGAAAGTATCGGTGGTTTTTCCAAATGGCTTTTTAACTCCTGAAAACTTCTCTACAATCTTTCTCCCATTCAAAGTTCTTCTTTTTCTTGATCACCTCGAAGAAAGGGATACATTTATCAGTAGCTTTGGAAGTGAATCTTCTTAGAGCAGCCACTTTCTCTTTCAAACTCATTACCTCTTTGCTGGTTTTGGGTTCGATCATGTGCTTAATGGCTTGAATTTGGTCAGGACCAGCTTCTATCCCTTGTGCACACAAGGTAGCGTAAAAACTTCCTTGAATGGACTCCGAAGGTGCATTTCTGTGGGTTCAGTTTCATCTGGTATTTCCGTAGTATCTTAAACATCTCTTCCAGATCTTTTAGATGATGTTTAGTCTCGTTGGACTTCACTAGTATGTCATCCACATAAACCTTCATATTTCAGCCAATCTTCTCTTGAACATCCGGTTGACCAGCCTTTGATATGTAGCCCCCGCATTCTTTACCTCGAAAGACATTGCCTTGTAGCAGTAGATTCCCCAATCAGTAATGAAATTAGTGTGCTCCTCATAATGAAATTAGTGTGCTCCTCATCCGGCTTGAAAATGGGTATCTGATTATATCCAGAGTGCATCCATGAGAGATAACAGTTTGTGTCCACTGGTTGCATCAACCAACTGATCAATTCGCGGTAATGGAAAACAGTCTTTTGGACAAGCCTAGTTCAAGTCGGTATAATCAATGCAAGTCCTCCACTTTCCATTCGATTTCTTTACCAACACAGGGTTTGCTAGCCACTTTGGATAGTAAATTTTCCAAATAAAACCATTTTTGAGGAGTTTTCCAACTTCTTCTTTCAAGGCATCAGATCGTGCTTTATCCAACTCTTTTTCTGTCTAATGGGGGTTGCATCTGGATTGATGTTTAGCGCATGTCACATGACCGATGGATCAATTCCTACAATGTTTGAATGAGACAAGGTAAATACATCCTTATTGATCTTAATAAATTGGATTAAATCTTTCTTCAAGTTGTTATCCAATTTTTTTCCCACTTTGACTATCTTAATGCTATCATCTGAACCTATGCACGCCTTTTCAAGGTCTTCTATGGGTTATTCTTTCTACTTTCCATCGGCAATCAAATTCAGTGACGATTGGACTTTATTCAGCAGAATTAACATCGATTCTCTTCCTCTTGCCTCCAGAGGGAATGTACCTTCCATACATGCGTTTGTTAAGACTTATTAATTATAATTTTTGCTTTGAATGTTTGATGTAAAAATCCATCATCCAAAGGCTGGAAAAAAAATAGAAGAATCAAAGTAAGCAGAAGACTCCCTTTTATATTGATCGATTGTAGCGAAATAAATTTCTCGGGAGCTGAACTGTTCCCCTCGGACTGTGCCCCAGCCTCTCTTTGTCAAGAATTTCACCATCAGGTACTTTAGTGGGACAAATGCATCTATTTCATCAAGCGTAGGTCTTTCAAAGAAAGCATTATAGTAAGATGGTTGGTTAGTGATCACAAACAGTCTCGAAAATTTCGCAAAATGGTGGCACCCCCATTTGCACTAGCAGTTTTACTTGTCCCACTGGAGTTGACCTTTTGTTGTTGAATCCGAAGATTGGTTTCATGATGGGCTCCAGTTTATCCTCAGGGATGTTCATTCAATCGAAAGCATGCTTAAAGATAACATTGACTGCACTGTCTGTATCCATAAATTTTTGGACACGATGGACAGTTCAATTTGAACTGTGATTATCAAGGGATCGTTGTGTGGATGATGAACTCCGTTCTTCATCTCGTTGTGTGGATGATGCATTTCTTGCCGTTGTTGTTCTAAGTGCTTGATTTTGGCGGTGTTATCCTCTTGCTGAGCTGATGCTGAAGGTTGTCCTGGAACAACCCCTTCCAAGTTAAAGGTTGGAGTTATGTTTTCTTCGAGGGTTGTAGTGTGGACGGTTTCTTCGTCCATTCTGCTGAGTCTCTTGGATTTCATTTTCCTATGCCAAATTAATCGATCCATCATCAGTCTATAAGATAGTAAAAAGGTTGGAGATTCAAGCCCTCCTAGCGTCAAAAATGTGAACAAGAAAACTTTTCGATATTCCTAAAGCTATGTATTTAACAAGGAATATCGTTTACAATTCAAAGATGATTATTAGATTATTAATAAGAAAACTTGTCATCATCCTTAAAGCTATGGCAAATAATGTTATTTGTGTAACGAGATAGAACTATTGAAAGAAGATTGAAATAGATTACTTCCTTCGAAACCCCTCTTTCGACCAAGTTGACTTTGTCGAATAACTTTCAGAGGACAATTGATATATTGCTAGTGAATCATTGACCAAATTGACCTCGTCAAGAGGAAGAAAAAGGAGGAAGCAACTTATCCGAAACCCACTTTTGTATGAGTTAAAAGAAGCTATTCATGCTGAATACCCATCCCTTCTACTATGTCGGAAGGTCCATTTTATTCCTTTGAACAAGGTATGTTCGGCCTTTCAAAAAGAAATAACTGCTTTCGACTTCAATGGTCTCATTTCTTCTATGGAGGAACCTCTTCGAAAGGGCTACTGATATAATTAGGTGTAAATTCCTTTCGATTGAACTCCTTCATTCATCATTATTTGCCAATTGCAAATCAGATTCTTCGTGACAAAGTCGAAAGATATTTTTTTCTTTCGAAATAGATCTAATTTGCAATTGCTCAAGCTTCATTCAGTATATATAAGATTGTTTTGAAATTTGCTAGTCCTATAAATTTATCAGTGGAGAAACATCATCACTATCCTTATTTGTCATTATATGGTTTTTTATATGGTGTTTGTCACGATGATGATGAATTTCGCCTGAATGTTATCCAAGACGATCCTATTGATTTGCTAGACAAAAAGAAGTTAAGAGAATAAGGTAGCATCATGTGCAATTGATCATTAGTCTAGCTAATGATCGTAATGATCTTTCCCATAATCGAAATCCGTAATGAATCAGCGTATTTTTCCATTATTATTAATCCAAAATGAGTTATAATTTTAAGAGTTTTTTTCAAATTGATTTAGAGTTACAGAGATTTTATTGTTGCAAAGAAGTAGAAGAAAAAGAAATGAGTTTTGGATTTCAAATTTCGGTCTCCCCAAAAATCGGACCCCTTGGGTCTTATTTATAGATGTAGGTCGGTCCCCTTTCACGCCAATGCTTTCGACTCAATCGAAAGGTCTCTTTATCTTCCGCATCATTCCTTTGAACATGGTCGAAATGCCTCGTCTGCCTTCGTTGCTGTCGAAAGGTTCTCCTTTCGATTTTTTTGACTAATCCTTGTGCTTTTCATCTTTCTATTTTAGACCTTTCGATTTTGTCGAAAGGATCTTTTGGCCAACTTTCACTGTTGTTAAATTTTAAGTGTTTCTTCTATTGCTTTTCCTTGAACCGCCGTCGACGTAGTCGAAAGGGCCACATATGCAATTTTCTCTTCATATAGCTTTGTTGTAATAAGAGGTACAGACAAGAGTTTCCGACTCTGTCGATATGTTGTTTACTAGGGTTTCGAGAGTGTTGAAGTATCGATGGTTTCGATGTGGTAGGTAGCTTACTAACTTCTGAATGCGTGCTTGTGAATTAATGTGGAAACTTCTCCTAATTTTATTGGCTTCGACCGGTTCGAAAGGCTCGGCTATGCTTTCGAAAGGGTTGTTTTGAGTGATTTGAATGAAGGCGAAACCTTTGGTTTCGCTCGCATATGAAAGGTTATTATTCATTGTCTTCAAAAGGGGTTTCGAGCTCGCCCTTGCTTTTTCTATATACACGAACCCATCTGCATCGAAAGGAACGAACCCTTTTGGATCGAAAGGCTTGAATGAGGCGGAAATGTAGCCCCACTTTTTTTTCACCCTTTTCAAAAGTTTTTCGACTTTTTATCTCTTGTGAGGATGCCTGGTGCTTGTGACTTTTTTGAAAGCCTTCTCAATGCTTCGAAACGTTCTTTCGCGATCCTTGTCGAAACCCGTGCCTGTTATTTCAACAGAGCCTGGCATTTTCATTGACCTTTCATATCATTGTTCTTCAGTGGATTTTATGGTTAACCGTATCTAATAAAGCCTTTGCTTTGTGCATATATCGATATAAGTGGAAAAGGGATGAAGCAGAAAAAAATTTCTCCGTACTCACACTACTGCATTTTCTACAAAAATGCTTTACCAACTTGCGCAGAAGGTATTAGTCTGATGCCATTATATCATTACGCATTTCTCTATAGCAGACAACTCTGTCTATACCTCTGAGAACTAAGATATTATATGTGTACACTTGCAAAATTTTGTTGTTGGTCAAATTGAATCCGAGACTAAACTGGTGACATGTTATCAAATTTCACCTTAGCTAACTTTACAATGGCACAATCTTTTATTATTTCTCCGTAGAGTACTAAAGATTTCTGATGAATGTATTATTATGATTATCAGCCTTTTACTCCTAAGAGGTACTACTCGATTGATCGTGTTTTCCGCATTGAAGCTGTTGATCGAACACATCCTGCTGAGTTCCATCAAATAGAAGGCATATACACTACAAGAAAGGCTTCGTATAGCGACGGAGCCTAGCGACGGCTAGCGACGGCTAAAAAAAGCGGCTGTCGCTAGCCGTCGCTATACGCAATATACAGATCCAAGCCGAGAGCAGCAGATTCACTTCACTTGCTCCCCCAAAACCTTCCTCCTTCCCCCAATCTGTCGCCCCCGTGACCATAGCCGCCGCCCCAGCCTTCAACGCCTCCAAATCACCCAAATTTGTGTCGGTATGCTCCTAATCTCTAGTTTGAATGTAAATTTGATGTTTTTAGGTTTAGTTTAAACCCTAATTCAATTATGATTTGTTGTAAAATTGAGATTTGTTGTTAAATTGGGTATTAGTAGTGTTGTTAAATTAGGTATTAGTGGTGTTGTATGTTGATTTGGTAGATTAATTAGTTTACTATCATGAACTTGAATTAAGTATTACATTAATTAGTTTGTAACAACCCGCATATTTATCGATTTTATATTTAAATATTTTATTTAAATATTTTATCGTTAGTCGGATTTTAGTCCGAAAAGCTACTTTTTGCATACGGTCGAATTAGGGCTCGGGACCACTCCCATTGAGTTTAAAATGCCCTTTGCGACCTTTTTGAGTATAAGCTTCGATATGTTTGGAGAAAGTTGATTTTTGCTACTTTTTACTTTGGGTTTGGTTTTTGGGCTCAGCCCTATGTTAACTAATGCTCAAATCTGAGCCACTCTTCCCCACTCACCCTCACTTCTTTCTCTTTTCAGTTTTTAGAGTATTAATGGTGGGAGAGATTGGAAATTAAAACTCCAAAACCCTAGTTTCCCTTGCAAATCAAATTCCTTGCTCCAAACTCAAGAAGAACCCATTGGTAAGCTTCTCTTCTTCTTCTCCAACTTATTCTCTTACCAATTTCAGAAATTCCTAAACCTAATCTTGGGAATGTTCTTGTTTTTGAGCTTAGATTCAAGCTCATTTGGGTTGTGTTGAAGAGAGGTTGATTCTCCATTTGCTTTCAAGCTTCTTCTTGTTCGATTTTGTGAAAAGGTGAGATTTTTATCTCACATCTATGACTATAATTATCTTTGGTTGTTGGGTATGAATTCCTAACACTTATTCATGTGCATTTGCTCTTGATTTGGATTGGTTTTGTGAATACTCCAATTTTTGGGTTTTTTAGTCAAATTTGTGTGAAATCCTTTTATGGATGTTCGATCATGCTTTTGGTGATGCATCGAGGAGCATATAGGGCCGGGTTGCCGATTGGCATAAACCCTTAGAGCCAATGTTCGTCCGATTGCATTTTGGAAGAGTTTGCTCTTCATTTGTATAAGGCTGAAAAACAGCCCAGGCATGATTCAGTCGACTAAAAACTCTGTTCAGTCGACTGAACCTGAAACCCGAGAGTTTCCAGGCATGATTCAGTCGACTGAAAAACTTTGCACAGTCGACTGAAACTGGAAACAGAAAGTTTCCTGAACCTGGAAAATTCCATGTACAGGGTCAGTCGACTGAAAATCTCTGTTCAGTCGACTGAACCTGCTGTTTGAGTCCAATTTGCCTTTTTGGATTAAAATTCCAATTTAAATCGATTCGTGATAATCCTATTTGTTGTTATCATCTATTATGATTTTGATGACTCTTTTTTTTAGGGATTTTTGGAATATCCATTTCGATGGATCCTTTATCGATTTCCTTGGGTTTTATTCACGTCTTCGTATGTGAATTTTTGTGATTGATTGTTCTTACAATCTTCTTCGTGGTTTGTCACTTTAAAAATATAAAGGTTTTCTATACTAGTAGTAAATATCAAAACTCTTTCCTCAAACGATTTCAATACTATTTTAATACCAAATTCGTTTATAAAACCGTTTTCCAATCTATTAGTATATACAAACCTTTACCTCACTCGTATGAGAATCTAATTAAACGGCTTAGTAAAACAAGTGGTATGAAACGCTTGCGTTTACTTTGTCGGTTAATTCTTGGACTTGTTCGATTGAACCTCTTGTGACAATTTTCTAGTGGAGATTTACAGTTTGTTCGTAAATATTTAAGTTAAGCAAGTGGTTATGGGACATGAAGCTAAACTCATATATTTACTAGCTTATTGTAATCGACACTTCTTGTTGATCATGACGATCATCTTTGTGATTTAGACTAGCAATGTGCGATGTCTCTTTGTCTGCGAGGGAGACTAAACCCCGTTTTGTGGAGTTTCGACTCAATTTGTGATGGGGTAGCAACCCATGGTCTTCGGGCCGTTTGTGGAGCTTCGGCTCAATTTGTGATGGTTAGCGACCATGGAATTAGCGTTCCGTTTGTGATACACGTGTTGGTGAGCTTTATGCTCCCGTTTGTGATAGGCCTCCCCCCTTTGTGATTTCTGGTTCTTGTGTAGATTCCTAGAATTTGTGTTTCACCAATTTTCGTGATTTCCATTGATAAGTTTTATCAATATTTGTGCATTGGTGAATTTGTGTGTCATTGACTTTAGCGGTCTCTGGATTTCTTGTGTAGTCTTCTGGAATTTGTGTGTCATTGACTTTTGTGATTGACGTTGATATTATCGTCAATATTTATGGTATGGTGAACGAAATTAGGAGTATGACGTTTCTTTGATTCTTGTGTAGATTTGGTGACATTGATTAATCTCTTGATGATTATCAACTAAGTATATATATATATATATCACAGCTTGGCATTGTGATTATTATGTGTTTAGTCATATCTCTTATTCTATATCGTTTCATCTGATATTTATAGTTATACTGATCCGTTTATTATTTTCTTATTAAATAATACTCGGGTCAGACCGAGATGTTACAGCTGCTTCTGCTTGACTTCTCATCCGGGATTAACTCCTTG
This sequence comes from Allium cepa, assembly GCA_030765085.1. Classification (NCBI taxonomy): domain Eukaryota; kingdom Viridiplantae; phylum Streptophyta; class Magnoliopsida; order Asparagales; family Amaryllidaceae; genus Allium; species Allium cepa. The sequence goes on along the minus strand of CM060929.1, from coordinate 460,541,480 downwards.
ACTTTTGGGTTAACTACTTAGATTAGTAGTTATTTTGTTGTATACATTTGAGATATAGACTCCATAATGTATACTTATTCTTTTGTGTAGTCATGTAACTATTCTTTTGTGATATTGTGGAACTTTTGAGACCACTACTCTGATGTACACTTTCTAGTGTAATATTCATATCTTATTCCGCCTTTGTGATATGAATTGTCTGTGACTGATTTGTGTTGTGTTTATTTCTATATTTGTTTCCGAAGGATTTATATAGCCACCGTGTAGTAGCTTTGAGATTGTATTGGTATGTCGGATTTCCTCTTGAAATAGAATGCATGTTATATTATCTGACATATCGGTGCTCGCGCAAAGAAATTACACGGATGGTCGCTCCTCAACAGCCTTATTCTCCATGCTAGTCGACAGCATTCACCGTAATGTTCTTGGCTAGCGTGGGTATAGAGGTGGGGCGCCACAGCTTGGTATCAGAGCCAAACTTCGGAACAATATGGAATATTATAACAAGGATCATCGTCCTAAGTTCATCTTAGGAGTCGTGCTTTAGGATTTTATTCGGGTCTACGTACCATTCTATCCTATTTTCTTTTATGATTCCTTGTTTTGTCTATCAAGATTGCTTGATATTCAGTTTGGTGAATAACCTTTTCTTCTTCTTCTTTCTTTCAAAAGGAAGAGAAATGTCTAGACCAGGCCGCCCCAGAGCCGTGCCATCTAGCACTCCACCCCAAGATGGAGTTTTTATGACTGCTCAACAGCTTCTTGATTTGGTAACAAATGCTCAAGCGGCTGGAGCTAACCCGGAACCTACTCACCCAAAGTCGGGATTTGCACGCTTGTGTAGCGATTACACTAATTTGGGTGGGGAGCCATTCAAAGGTTCCGAAACTGTTATTGAAGTACAGGCCTGGCTAAGGTCATGCGATCGAATCTTTTCTCGCATGAATCTTATTGACCTTCACCGAGTTCAGGTGGCCTCTACTATGCTCCGAGAAAGAGCATTGGATTGGTACGAGCTCCTTATTTCTGAGATTAATGAAGCGGATCTCACCTGGGAGAAATTCCGAGAACGCTTCGAGCTAAAATTCGTACCAGAAGCAGAAAAAGTGACATTGGCTCGACGGTTTATAGACCTTGTTCAAGGTGAGTCCTCCGTGACTGATTACGTCGCCTCCTTCGAGTCGCTTTCCAAATATGGGGTTGAATACATCAACACCCCTCTGAAGAAGAATCAGATATTTTTTTATGGCTTAAACAAAAGTCTCAAGAAGCCATTACTTCTAAAGTTAGAAGTTTCTTTCGACCAACTCGTTGATATCTCTCTTCGTCTTGAAGAGGCGGATAGGGAGAATGATGTTGAAGTGGTGGGTTCCAAACCAAACTTCAACAACAAGAAAAGGCCAAACAAATTTAAAGGCCCTTATCCCAATAAGAAAGGGAAGCAAGCAACCTCCGAGGCAAAGACTTCTTCCTTTGGTCGTGGGGAATGCTATAATTGTGGTTCGAAGGACCATTATGCGAACAAGTGCCCAAAGTCTCTTTCTTGTCGCTACTGCAAAGTTCCCGGTCATGTTATATCTTCATGCCCCAAGCTTCAGGGCAAGAAGGAGGGAAAGTTAAATGTTGCTCAAGCCCCTGGCAACACATCTCGTGACCAAGGTATTTCTCATTCTATTCTAGATGGAATTATTTTGTTTCGTGATCATCCTATTCGAGTTCTTTTTGATACGGGTGCGTCCCATTCTTTTATATCAAAAGAACTTGTTGATACTTTTTCTTTGGATGTTTTGTGTTTAATGACTTCTTTGAGGATTGCGAATCCGGTTGGTGGATCCGCAACAATCAGTTTATTGTGTAAAGATGTCGAGATTATTTTGTGTGATTTATCTTTCCGAGCCGATTTGCATGTCATGCGTTATTTAAACTTTGGAATGATTTTGGGAATGGATTGGCTTAACCATTATGAAGCTCATATCCTATGTCCTGAGCGGACCATTCATCTTCGACATCCTCAATCTGTTAATCAGGTTTCTGTTATTCTTAAAGATTCAGATTCTGCTTTGATTGCATCTTTATATTCTTTAAATCCTCGTGATGACGATGACGATGATGAGGGTGATATTATTTCTCTTATTCACGTCGTTTGTGAATTTTCCGACATATTCGAGCCCGTTTTAGGATTACCACCTAAGCGAGCAATTGAGTTCAGAATTAATCTTATTCCGGGAGCTCAACCTATCACTCGTCCTCCTTATCGTATGTCCAATAAAGAAAACGAGGAGATGCGTAAACAATTATCTGAATTGGAAACGAAGCAATTTATTCGCTCTAGTTCCTCGCCTTGGGGAGCTTCAGCTATTTTTGTGAAGAAATCCGATGGTACACTTAGGCTTTGCGTTGACTATCGCAAGCTTAATGATCTTACTATCAAAAATAAATATCATTTACCTCGGATTGATGATCTATTCGATCAACTTAGTGGTGCTAGAGTCTTTTCACAATTGGATTTGGCTACCGGTTTTCATCAGCTTCGTATTGAGAGGATAGCATTCCTTTGACATCGTTCCGTACTCGGTATGGATCTTATGAATGGCTTGTTATGCCATTTGGGTTAACAAATGCCCTGGTTATTTCGTTGACTTAATGAATCGAGTTTTTAAAGACTTTCTCGACCAATTTGTTCTCATTTTTATCGATGATATTCTTGTGTATTCTAAAACCGAGGAGGAGCATGAAAAACATCTTCGGATTGTGTTGGAAACTCTTAGGAGTAATCAATTAAAGGCAAAATTTTCTAAATGCCATTTTTGGCAATCTCGGGTGAAGTTTCTCGGTCACATTATTTCCGAATCCGGAATTTCCGTGGATCCTTCAAAGATTGAAGCGATTCAAGATTGGAAGAGACCGGAGAGTGTGACAGAGATTCGTAGTTTTCTTGGATTGGCGGGCTATTACCGTCGTTTTATCAAAGACTTCTCTAAGATTTCCGTGCCTCTCACTAGCTTGACGAAGAAAGGTGTTAAATACATTTGGTCGGACAAATGTGAAGCTTCTTTTCAGAAATTAAAAGAACTTCTTTCTGATGCTCCTATTCTTGTTATTCCCGATGGGAATCAAGATTTCGTTGTTTATACCGATGCTAGTCGCATTGGTTTGGGTGCCGTTCTTATGCAAAAGGAACGTGTTATTGCTTATGCTTCTAGGCAATTAAAGCCTGCTGAGACTAGATATGCCACTCATGATTTAGAGCTCGCGGCTATTGTTTTTGCTCTTCGGATTTGGCGTCATTATCTCTTAGGAGAGAAATTTGTTCTTTACACAGATCATAAGTCTTTGAAATATTTATTCTCTCAAAAGGAACTTAATTTGCGTCAACAGCGTTGGCTCGAATTTCTTGCACCATATGATCTTGATATTCTTTATACTCCCGGTAAGGGTAATCGTGTCGCCGATGCTCTTAGCCGAAAACAACAAGCTGTTGTTTCTATGATGATATCCGAATGGAACGATCTCGAGATTTTATCCACTTGCGAAATTCGAGACCGTGTTTCCGATTTATGCTCATCATTTGTTTTATGTAGCCTTGAGGCTCATCCATCTCTTTTAGACCGCATTCTTGAAGCTCAAAGGCTAGATACTGAATTGGCTTTTCTTGGCCAAAATATTAAGGATAAAATTGATATTGAAGGTTTGAAAGACTTTAATATCGATTCTCGTGGCGGCATTCGGAAATTTGGTAGACTTGTCGTGCCAAATGTTAGGCATCTTCGTAAAGATATTTCAGAAGATTCTCATCACTCTAAATTTACCATTCATCCCGGTAGTAGTAAAATGTACGCGGATATGAAGCGACTTTATTATTGGGAGGGAATGAAACTTGACATCGCTAACTTCGTTAAACGTTGCATGACTTGCCAACTCGTTAAGGCCGAACATCAAAGGCCCGGAGGGTTATTGCAACCTTTAGAAATTCCAGTTTGGAAGTGGGATCAAATTTCCATGGATTTTATAGATGGCCTTCCCCGTTCTCGATCGGGTTATGATAGCTTATGGGTAATTGTTGATAGACTTACTAAATCCGCCCATTTTACTCCCGTTCGGTCTAACCGAACCGTTCCTCTTTTGGCCAAACTCTTTATTAAAGAGATTGTTAAATTGCATTGGGTTCCTACTTCAATTGTTAGTGATCGTGATCCATTGTTTACTAGTGGATTTTGGAAGAGTCTTCAAAAAGCTTTGGGAACGAAGCTTAATTTTAGCACCGCTTATCATCCCCAGTCCGATGGACAAACCGAGCGTGTGAATCAAACTCTTGAAGATCTTCTTCGTGCTTGTGTTCTTGATTTTGGTGGAGGTTGGGAAGATCATATTTCACTTGTTGAATTTTCCTATAATAATAGCTTCCAATCTAGTATTAGTATGGCACCTTTTGAGGCACTCTATGGAAGGCCATGCCGATCTCCTTCTTATTGGCTTGAGACCGGTGAGAAGCTGGTTTTAGGTCCAGATTTTATTCGTGATTCCACAGAAAAGATTGATCTTATTCGTCATAGGATGAAAGAAGCCCAGAGTAGACAAAAATCCTATGCCGATAACCGGAGAAGGAAGTTAGAATTTTCTGTGGTAGATCTTGTGTTCATTCGTGTTTCACCTATGAAGGGTGTTGTACGTTTCAGTCGATCGGGAAAGCTTGCGCCTCGATATATTGGGCCATTTCCTATCACCGAACGTATTGGTTCCATGGCTTATCGCCTTTTATTACCGGCTCAGTTTTCTGCTATGCATGACGTGTTTCACGTTTCTCAACTTCGGAAATGTCTTCGAGATTCCGATTTTATTCTTGAGCCCGGTGTTGTGGAAGAGATTGAAGTTTCGCCTAATTTAACTTATGAGCAACATCCTATTCGTATCATTGCTTCGGAAGTCAAACGACTTCGAAATAAAGATGTTCCGCTTGTTAAAATTCAATGGTCTTCAAATCCTAAGGATTGTTCTTGGAAATCTAGAGGGTACATCGAGCGTACACATCCGGACTTACTTTCTCGTGCTCTTTGAGGTGAACTTCTTATTTCAAACTTCTTTTGTGTTGAATATGCTTTTATGGTTGTTACTATATATCTTCTTCTTGTAATATTGCGAGGACGCAATTTCTTTAAGGAGGGGAGTCTGTAACAACCCGCATATTTATCGATTTTATATTTAAATATTTTATTTAAATATTTTATCGTTAGTCGGATTTTAGTCCGAAAAGCTACTTTTTGCATACGGTCGAATTAGGGCTCGGGACCACTCCCATTGAGTTTAAAATGCCCTTTGCGACCTTTTTGAGTATAAGCTTCGATATGTTTGGAGAAAGTTGATTTTTGCTACTTTTTACTTTGGGTTTGGTTTTTGGGCTCAGCCCTATGTTAACTAATGCTCAAATCTGAGCCACTCTTCCCCACTCACCCTCACTTCTTTCTCTTTTCAGTTTTTAGAGTATTAATGGTGGGAGAGATTGGAAATTAAAACTCCAAAACCCTAGTTTCCCTTGCAAATCAAATTCCTTGCTCCAAACTCAAGAAGAACCCATTGGTAAGCTTCTCTTCTTCTTCTCCAACTTATTCTCTTACCAATTTTAAAAATTCCTAAACCTAATCTTGGGAATGTTCTTGTTTTTGAGCTTAGATTCAAGCTCATTTGGGTTGTGTTGAAGAGAGGTTGATTCTCCATTTGCTTTCAAGCTTCTTCTTGTTCGATTTTGTGAAAAGGTGAGATTTTTATCTCACATCTATGACTATAATTATCTTTGGTTGTTGGGTATGAATTCCTAACACTTATTCATGTGCATTTGCTCTTGATTTGGATTGGTTTTGTGAATACTCCAATTTTTGGGTTTTTTAGTCAAATTTGTGTGAAATCCTTTTATGGATGTTCGATCATGCTTTTGGTGATGCATCGAGGAGCATATAGGGCCGGGTTGCCGATTGGCATAAACCCTTAGAGCCAATGTTCGTCCGATTGCATTTTGGAAGAGTTTGCTCTTCATTTGTATAAGGCTGAAAAACAGCCCAGGCATGATTCAGTCGACTGAAAACTCTGTTCAGTCGACTGAACCTGAAACCCGAGAGTTTCCAAGCATGATTTAGTCGACTGAAAAACTCTGCACAGTCGACTGAAACTGGAAACAGAAAGTTTCCTAAACCTGGAAAATTTCCATGTACAGGGTCAGTCGACTGAAAATCTCTGTTCAGTCGACTGAACCTGCTGTTTGAGTTCAATTTGCCTTTTTGGATTGAAATTCCAATTTAAATCGATTCGTGATAATCCTATTTGTTGTTATCATCTATTATGATTTTGATGACTCTTTTTTTTTAGGGATTTTTGGAATATCCATTTCGATGGATCCTTTATCGATTTCCTTGGGTTTTATTCACGTCTTCGTATGTGAATTTTTGTGATTGATTGTTCTTACAATCTTCTTCGTGGTTTGTCACTTTAAAAATATAAAGGTTTTCTATACTAGTAGTAAATATCAAAACTCTTTCCTCAAACGATTTCAATACTATTTTAATACCAAATTCGTTTATAAAACCGTTTTCCAATCTATTAGTATATACAAACCTTTACCTCACTCGTATGAGAAATCTAATTAAACGGCTTAGTAAAACAAGTGGTATGAAACGCTTGCGTTTACTTTGTCGGTTAATTCTTGGACTTGTTCGATTGAACCTCTTATGACAATTTTCTAGTGGAGATTTACAGTTTGTTCGTAAATATTTAAGTTAAGCAAGTGGTTATGGGACATGAAGCTAAACTCATATATTTACTAGCTTATTGTAATCGACACTTCTTGCTGATCATGACGATCATCTTTGTGATTTAGACTAGCAATGTGCGATGTCTCTTTGTCTGCGAGGGAGACTAAACCCCGTTTTGTGGAGTTTCGACTCAATTTGTGATGGGGTAGCAACCCATGGTCTTCGGGCCGTTTGTGGAGCTTCGGCTCAATTTGTGATGGTTAGCGACCATGGAATTAGCGTTCCGTTTGTGATACACGTGTTGGTGAGCTTTATGCTCCCGTTTGTGATAGGCCTCCCCCCTTTGTGATTTCTGGATTTCTTGTGTAGATTCCTAGAATTTGTGTTTCACCAATTTTCGTGATTTCCATTGATAAATTTTATCAATATTTGTGCATTGGTGAATTTGTGTGTCATTGACTTTAGCGGTCTCTGGATTTCTTGTGTAGTCTTCTGGAATTTGTGTGTCATTGACTTTTGTGATTGACGTTGATATTATCGTCAATATTTATGGTATGGTGAATGAAATTAGGAGTATGACGTTTCTTTGATTCTTGTGTAGATTTGGTGACATTGATTAATCTCTTGATGATTATCAACTAAGTATATATATATATATATATATATATATATATCACAGCTTGGCATTGTGATTATTATGTGTTTAGTCATATCTCTTATTCTATATCGTTTCATCTGATATTTATAGTTATACTGATCCGTTTATTATTTTCTTATTAAATAATACTCGGGTCAGACCGAGATGTTACAGCTGCTTCTGCTTGACTTCTCATCCGGGATTAACTCCTTGACTTTTGGGTTAACTACTTAGATTAGTAGTTATTTTGTTGTATACATTTGAGATATAGACTCCATAATGTATACTTATTCTTTTGTGTAGTCATGTAACTATTCTTTTGTGATATTGTGGAACTTTTGAGACCACTACTCTGATGTACACTTTCTAGTGTAATATTCATATCTTATTCCGCCTTTGTGATATGAATTGTCTGTGACTGATTTGTGTTGTGTTTATTTCTATATTTGTTTCCGAAGGATTTATATAGTCACTGTGTAGTAGCTTTGAGTTTGTGTTGGTATGTCGGATTTCCTCTTGAAATAGAATGCATGTTATATTATCTGACATATCGGTGCTCGCGCAAAGAAATTACACGGATGGTCGCTCCTCAACAGCCTTATTCTCCATGCTAGTCGACAGCATTCACCGTAATGTTCTTGGCTAGCGTGGGTATAGAGGTGGGGCACCACATAGTTTATCATGATCAAGTTGAATAAATGGTTGATGTAGATAATTAGTGTTGGCGATTAACATGGTTAGTTGTTTTAGGTGAAAAAATAGTGTATATTAATGATTAACTTGGTTATTGATAAATTTACATGAAAGTATTTCATAGTTTATGAAAATTGATAAATTACAAATTTAAGTTGTTAAGTGAATTTAAATTGACAAATTTTTATTTAAGAATTAGTTTTTTATTATTTTCTAATTATCTATTTGATAATTAGAATTTGTTGTTTTCTAATTATATTCATTGATAATTCTTATATTTACCCTGTTGATTGTGCGATGGCTAGCGATGACCATTTTAATAATTTTAACGATGGCTAGCGACGGCTAGCGACTGTCAAAATGTGAAAGGTTGTACATATTGTAAAAAATAAAGTTTGTACAAAAAATTAAAAAATGAATATGAGAATATTAAAATTTTTGCAAATATCTAATTTATTTTAAAAAAATTAGGAAATGACTTTAAAAACAACTGATATTGTACTAAAATCGATTTTGTAAAGAAATTAAGAAATGAATATAACAACAATAAATAGTCACATAAAATCTATGTCGTAAAAAAATAAAGAAATGAATATTGAACTAAAATTGTTGATTGAATGTTGAACTAAAATTTAAATACACAAATTTTTGAAATAAAATATAAATAATTGAAACATTGTTAAAATTTGAAAAGAACAACAATATTTGATAAAATTTAAAGAATTTTTTTTATCCCTTAGATTGGCTTTGGCCCCGTCTAGAAAGTGTTGTATATGATCGTTATATGGATGTTCGTTTTGTAACGGAATGGACATTTATATTCATCTGATATAATATTTGTCGGATTTGTCCCTGTATTGGACAAGTTACAAACACAATAAAGTAATTACATATTATAAATCATTTCATTTTAAACGGTTACAAAATTTCGACAGCACTTCCTTTACGTTCCCTGTGTACACGCATTTGTGTACGATACAGGGAACATAAGGGAAGTGCTGCCGAAATTTTGTTGAACCATTTAATCTGAAATGATTTATAAAATGTAATTACATTATTGTGTTTGTAATGGGAAGTAGGATGACTGACCACCGAAGTGAAAACTAAAATACCAAAAAATAAAAAAATAAAGTGAAGTTTATATTTTGAATTTTTTGGAATGATGAATTGTTTACAATGGAGAATGGTTGAAAATTAATGATCTAAATTGTGTAACATACATTTTCAAATCAGGAAAAATGTTCAATTATTTTCTCGACCGTACTTGGATGTATGAAGTTAAAACTGGAAAGAAGGGATCAATAAAGCAACATTTCTACAATGGTGTACACGAATTTATTAGATTTGCTAAATCTAATAACCGAAACAATACAGAAATTCGTTGCTCGTGTAGTAAGTGCCAACATTTGAAGCATTGGAAACCGGATATAGTTGAAGTACATTTGTATCAATATGGTTTCGTGCCTGATTATTATTTCTGGGATCGTCATGGAGAACTTGTTGAACCTACACCTAATACTGAAGTTTTAGAGGACGGTAATATGATGACGAATTCGATAGAAAATATGGTGGATGATGCAGCACGATCAATGTTTTCTACAACTGAAGCTGTCGATGAAGACGAAAATATCGAAGAAGAACCGACTGCGGGACTAAAAAAATATACGATTTGTTGGATTCTGCTAAGAGGCCGTTGTGGGACGGATGTAAAAGCGGAACCGAACTTTCAGTAACTGCCGAATATATAACTATGAAATCAAAATTCAAACTTATGGAAGCTGCATTTACAGCAGTTGTACAAGCTACAAAACGAAACATGCCGCCTAATAATCTGATGTCCGATAGTCATTATAAAGTAAAAAAATTGATGTCCGCTTTCGGTCTACCGTACGAGAAGATAGATGCATGTGTGAAAGGTTGCATGTTGTATTGGAAAGACGACGTTGACCTCAGAAAATGCAAAATAGGTAACGAAGAAAGATGCATGTGTGAAAGGTTGCACTTTTGGTTATTCTCTTCTTTGTTATGGACGATTAATGATTTTCCTGCATACGGGATGCTTTCTGGTTGGAGTACGGCCGGTCGTCTAGCATGCCCTTATTATATGGAAGAAATACGAGCATTTTCATTACGATATGGGAAGAAAGTTTCGTGGTTTGATTATCATCGGTGTTTTCTTCATCCAAATCATACTTTTAGAAGAGATAAGAAATTTTTCATAGCTAACAGAGAAGAGAATCTGAAACCGCCCAATGTTTGGTCAGGCGAGGAAATATACGAAATTGTAAGAGATTATCCAAAGATACATGAAACTGGAGTTCAGAATGAAATCCTAGGAAAGTCAGACATTCATAATTGGTGCAAACAAAGTATATTTTGAGAGTTACCATATTGGAAAGATCTCTTACTCCGACATAATATTGACGTGATGCACAACGAGAAGAACGTGTTTGATAATCTGTTTAATACAATTTTGAATGTAAAGGGTAAAACCAAGGACGATTTGAATTCGAGACTTGATATAGCAAACTATTGTAAGCGTCCGGAACTTCATATGAAGCCTAATGACAATAAAAAACCGAAAGCATGCTATGAGCTAGACAATAAGTAAAACTCGTGCTAAAGTGGGTGGAAGAATTAAGATTTCTCGATGGGATTTCTTCCAATCTTCGTAGATGTGTTGACTTCAAAAATAGTAAACTGAGTGGGATGAAAAGTCACGATTGTCATATCATGATGAAATATTTACTCCCCGTGGCTTTCAAAGAACTATTGCCCGTAAAAGTATGGAACGTCATAACAGAGTTATGTTTGTTTTATAAACAGCTTTGTTCGACAACATTAAAGGTAGATCGTATATGTAAACTTAAAGTAGAAATACCCATATTGCTATGCAAACTGGAGAAAATACTTCCGCCTGGTTTTTTTAACGTAATGGAGCATTTACCTATTCGTCTTCCATCTGAAGCACTTCTTCGAGGTCCTGTGCAATTTGAGAGGTAAATTAACATGTGCAATGTTCATGTCAATTTCAAATTCAAATTTGTATATCTAAATATGTAATAAATATCTTAATAGGTACTTGAATCATCTGAAGAAGAAGATTCGACAAAAAGCCCGAGTTGTGGGTTCGATGTGCAAATTGTATCTTGAAGAAGAAGCCTCATTTTTTTTCGCTCACTACTTTAAGGACGATGTGAACTTATCGTTTGTAACTGTTCCTCGAAATGAGGAAGTCGTTGAACAAAATTCTTCTCAAACAATGTTATCTGTTTTTAGACAACATGGTAGACCTGGTGGAAAATGTGTGGAAATATCGTGTAAAACAATGGTTTGTGACGCAGGAGAGGTATGAAGCAGAGCGGGCTCGTGTAGCACAGTCCACTGGTCGGGAAGAGCTTACGTTAGAGGAGGAGAACCATGTTTGGGATGCTATTATTGACCCGTCTTCTTGGACCAGTCGACGGTATAGCTATGGAAATGTGGAGGTAAATTTTGACATGTACTAATATATAAATTTACTTATGCATATGAATAGTTAAATAATTTTAATAATATTATATATATATACTAATATATAAATAATTATGAATTATTTTACTGGCGATGAGAATGCAGAGTGCATACAGGAGGTCGCAGCAAGAGGCGGAGATTGCTTAGTTGAGGGCGACAGTGAAAGAAATAAATGATTGGAGGAAGATTTTCTTTGAGCAACAGCTGGATGAGCGGATTGCGGCTTATTTGCAACAGCATGGGAGGATACCTGGAGAGGACGGCAGCGATGGCGAGGAGTAGGTATGTTTGTTTGCTTATAGTTTGGTATATACACATTTTGGTTGGTTGGTGTATATATATTTCAGGATATTATGTATATATTTTGATGACTTCTAGTTGATGGATTTGGTTGGATATTATGTATATATATGTCGGGATATTATGTAGAAATTTCGGTTTACTATGTACATATTCTGGTTAATGAATTTGGTTGGATTTGAAAAGAGATTTGGTTGGATTTGAAAATGAGATTTGGTTGGATTTTAAATTGTTTGAATGTATAATGATGTTATATGATGGATATATGATGGTTATAGTTGATGAACATAGTGAATAGCGGTTGTTCGATTCAGATTGGTTGAAGTGTATATGGGCTGTGCAGATGCACAGAAATTTACCCAGGTTAGAGACGGCTATCTGGTTCAGTTTAGCGACGACTAGCAACGGCCAATTGGTTCAGGTTGGCGACGGTTAGATACGGCTAGCGACGTCATTTAAACGTTGAAAAAATTTCCACATGACACATTTGCAGTCGCGAGCCGTCACTATTTATGTGACGGAGTCGTCGCTATACTATTGGACGACGACCAATATAATGACGGTTTTTAGCGTCGGCTCGCGACGGCTCGCGACGGCTAAAAGCCGTCGCTATCTGGTGTCGTTCTTGTAGTGATACCCTCATATTATTATGCAAATCGCATCATAAATTTGGGTGTATCTATTTAAAATAAATTTCTACTTGCTTTCAGGTATCATATGTGATCGTAATATCACCCTTGGTTATCTTATTGGAGTGTTAAAAGGCTTCTGTGCGTCCCTTGGTATGAATAATTGAAAATTCTATAGATTTATCCTTATTTTGGTTGATTAACAAGAATTATTGCAAAGCAGTTTATTTTACAAAAACAGTTATTTTGCTTTGACAATGGCACATAAGCCAAATTGCACATCCAAGAAAGCATTCAACATTTATGGTTGTAGGTTTGAATCACCTAGGAACTGCAAGTTGATTTACCACATTACAGGAGAGCACACTTGCCATTTGAACTTAGGCTTGTTTTGCCTGAAGGGTTTTATTTGTTTATGTTTTACTTTTTAAAAATAAAATCGAAGAAAATCTGTGATGGAATTTTGTATTGAAATCACGCTATTTGGCACTCAAAGGAGAGGACGAGTTTCTCGCCCATCCATTGGTGGAGAATATGGATCCCGCTTTTCGGATTTAAACAACGGTAATTAAAGGTTCACATTTTTTCTCTAGTAACATACGTCATAGGTGAGTGTTTTCACACTTTGAGAGTAAATATTATTCCTTTTGTAATCCATTCATATCGTATAGCTTCCTTCTGGTTCCTGGATTACTTGTGATATGGTGTCTTTATGTAATACATTATTTATTCAAATATCTGGGATAGGTGCACCAGCCTCCATGACTTTTGTGTGGTATTTTTCGTCATCAGCTTTGCTTTTTCCAACTTTATATTATACTGATATGATTAAATTCAACATGATGATAGTGTAAAACTGTATGGAGCCACAGCATTTGACTCACTTTAGGTTGTAGATTCTTGTTTGACACACCTTTCTCACACTGTATCAAAACTAGGAACATCATCTTGCATGTATATTTCAGCCTCTATTTTATGTTGACCATTAGAACATCTTGTTTGATGGTTTCTAGCATATTTTGCTATCTCAGCAATCAGTTCACTTTGAAAACATGGAAGTATTAGGTCTTTCATTACTATCTGTACTCGCCTTTTTTAGCTAAGTATTCATCTTACAATTGCCTTTATGGTACTTAGGCATGACACAGCTGAAATTTAAGCCTGCTTATAATCCGTATACTGAGCCAAGCATGGAAATCTTCTGGTACTTGTTATTATGTGCCTAATTTTATCTTCGTGCTTTTCTCCTTAAGTTGTTTCATAAACTCTTAACTTATTTAGGTTTTGGTGTATTTTTTTAGCTATCACGGAGGTTTAGAAAAATGGGTAGAAGTGGGAAATTCTGGGATGTTCAGGCCTGAAATGCTTCGTCCCATGGGTTTCCCAGAGGATGTTTCTGTCGTTGCCTGGGGACTTTCTTTAGAAAGGTATTGCAGATATTTGAGGCCTCTTTGGCTTCATTTTGAGTTTTTTGTTTTATGTTTCCAAAATTCATTAGAAAATATGGGGAGAGTGGAGGTTAAAATTTTAAGTCATAATGACGATGGTAGATGGATAATTGAAGGGATGGAGAGACGGCATAGGACGGCGATGTGGATGGAGGGACGACGGAGGGATGGATCTTTTCCTGTACTTTTGTTATTTTCCAAAATTCGGAAAGCAAAATAAATTTGTTTTCCATTTTGTATGTTAATTTCATTTTTCAAATCAATTGTTTTTCAAAACACACATGCGTCATGCATTTTTTGTTTGTGCGAAAACACAAAACTAAAATCGACGAACCAAATGGAGCCTTATTTTTTTCTAAAAAAACCGAAAATAGGGCATTTGATCCAAAGAAAGTTTCACCCAGCCTTTCTGCTGTTTTCAGCTTTGAACCTATCTATCATTTTATGAAGTTTTCCTTTGCCTTAAATTGTTAAATTGGAGGATTATTAGCTTAAGTAAATATCAATAATATAATTAACATAAACCAAATCTTGGGAGAATTTTTTGCTAATAACAAAAAAAGTCTTTAGGACAACCTTGGTCATAGGGTCAATGTTGTTTACTCCAAGACCATTACATTATTGTCAACTGCAAGTTCACCTATACATAGGGCTATAACGGTGATGGTCATCACTGTCATTTTGCAAATACCATTATCGTACCATTTTTAGTGATAAACTAAAGTTACATACCATTATTGATATATGGGTATGCCGAAGCTTCATATATTGATAGACTGATAACCATTCCACTCTTAATCGTATATCTTCGTTAGAAAAAAAACAAAAACAAAAAACTTGATATTTTTATACACTAATGGCGATTTATCAAAAATTTCATCACATCAGCGAAAAAGAAAAATCCAATTATCATCATTTGAACTGAATTTTGCCCTTGCTTCTAAATACATGCAGTATACTAATTATATGATTATTTATTTGTTATAGATAGACCAGTAAATTACCGGTGTTCTACCATAAAAACAGTAAATTTACCGTTATCGTACTGTACCGGTATACCGGCTTAGCTCAAAATGGTAACCGATTGAATGGTGATGCCATGGCCATGGTAACAGGAAATTAATCCTTACCATAACAGCTCTACCTATATACGTTTATTTACGTGAACAAAAAGGCAATCTTCTTGGATATTTGTATAATTTTGTGAATTTTGTGGGAAAAAAATATATTTTCCAGTCAGTTTTATAATAATCTGTGGCTATTTTCATTCCTTTGAAAGCTTTCATTCTATTTTCAACTTAAATTTTTTTCTGAGGGTCGCAACTTGTTTTGGTTGCGCACTCATTCTTGCACCTATTTCTCGTTGGAGTTTCAATGTATTGTCTATCTTTTGAACTAGGCCAACAATGATCTTATACAGAATTGACAATATTCGAGATCTCTTTGGACCCAAGGTACTTGTTTATTTTTTATTTTTTATTTTTATATTCACATCATTACGACAAATGAGCTCTAATTGGTGTATTGTAAAATAAATTCAGGTTGATTTCAATATTATAAAAAATAGCAGCATCTGTCGCTTAGGTTGGTCATAGTAATCTCTCCACTGGAAAGACATTTTACTGCTTCAGATTTCGATTGGAAAGGCATTTTTCTGCTTTGAGCCTCAGAATTTGGCCGATATACAAGGTGGTGGCTGCTTCAATAGAATTTCATTCATTTACAAAGTCGTTGCCGTTGAGTTTTTAATTGAACTACAGAAATATGCAAAAACTGAGATGATTGATCATGTTTCACCATGTGTTGTTTTTTCAGACCTAGGTACTTCAATTATATATATTCTCAGGTAAATATCACATTTGTGCTTTGATCTGTTATTGCATCCCATGATTTTTTTTGCACCTGCAATCTGTTAAATATCCTCCTTTGAATCAACTATTTTAATTAGTTATTGCATCCCATGAATTTTATATATATTTCTCAGTTGAGCATCCATGTATTGATATGGTTATACTTATGCAACTGAAATTTGATTTGAGCCCATACTTAACAAGCTTTAGGTTATGTATTACTAGTAAGTGGTTGGTGCAAAAGTCGTTTATTTACACAACTGTGGCTGGTGCTTGTTTACCAGAAAAAATATATTCTTCATTACTGAGGTAAGTCAATGCTCGAAGTAAGTGCATCAAGTATTTTTAATTTAATGTACGATTTTGTTAATTGCTTTTTAAAACAGTAATCTATTTTGCTTTTTCCTTATTTCCTGCTTTTTGATTCTGTTTTTATACATGGTTGAAATGACGGTTGAATTTGTAGCTATCATTTTTCTTTGTTTATAGCGTTGAGAGTGGGGTTGAAGATGAAAGTAGTGTTCCAAAACCCTTTTATACGACCTAAGTGGAAGGGTTATTGTTGGTACAAATGGTGATAGTCGTGTCGGTTGGAGGATGTTTAAAACATGTTTATTTCGAGAGACGCTAAAGTAACAAATAAAAATGAACTGTCACAAAATGCAAAAGAGAACGAAAATGCGGTGGAAATCGCCGATTCTCGATCCCTTGTCTCTGGTTCACACTTCAAAAATCAAAGCTAAAGAAAAAAAGAAAAGAAAAACGATTCTAGGGTGGTAAAAGAATGCATACGGAGTTGGATACTGTTGTATGTGTTTTAGTTTGAGATCCAAATTTTGCATTAATGTTTCTACATATATCTGATAATTCACGTTCAAACCTATAATTTCCAGTATTCGAAAATTGAAACACATGTTAATCAAAAGAGTGATTTTAGAGCAAATTTGTCACAAAAAAAGGAGTCTTTTCACTTGAAAACCAGTGCGAACTAAACGTGCTTGTCTCCTTAAAATTACTTGGTTCGTATTAAATAAAATCGATCGGAACGTGCTTCGGATACAGATCAATAACATAACTATCATGTCTTCTCAAGACTGAATTATGACTTCAATGTCCTCTCTTTTATGTATCAACAATCATTGTTTCCTATATAGATTCAATCGGCTTAATATGTGGAAAATACAAACAAATGGGATCATGTTATGCTTTTTTATGTAAAGTCTTCATGTATGGTATTTTTTGTACTATTTACACAATATCAGGTTTCTTAATAACTCATTCTTGCTTTATGGTTAAAAGGGTGAATCAAGTTATTTTTCTCAACAATTATTAAAAGAAACCGATTTATATAAAATTATTCTACCGCTTTATAAAACTTAATAATTGAAAAAGGGAATGTTACAAATTGAATTTTTCTTTAAGAAAAGAATAACATAACTATCCATTATAAAAAAACTCTCACAGTCATGCTTGAAACTTCAAAGCATCAACTTTAGACAACTCAAACTAGGCCCACGCCTTTAAAATCAAATTTAATAGTCCAAAACTGCTTTCCTTTTAAACTTGTAAATCCGGTGTTTTTTTTTCCTTCCTTTTTTGCAATATTTTGTTTTCCTAATTAGCCTCGTTTATTTCATGTCGACTGTTCTCATGTGATTGTATTAACAATCAAGATTTGAAATCTTCGTAGGGAAATCAGATTTAATTCGATCCACTGGTCGATTTTTTTTTTGCGATTCATTATGTTTTCATCATCTTGTAGGTAAATGCTTGATTTAATTTTCAACCGACTTTGTATTAATGTTTTTAAATAATTGCATACAAAGCTGAAAAAACTTAAGTATGTGCATATAAATATGCAATTATTTAAAACTAATACTTTTGTAATAAAAAACTGTATTTTAGTATAGATTTTAACTACATCTTTTATTAATTTTTAACTATGTAATACATATGTAGTCTTAAAATGCAGCAGTTCAGTACCAATTTTTTTAAGAATCTTTTTAGTTTTTAACTGCATATGTAAAACGCAGTTAAAATTTGC
This sequence comes from Allium cepa, assembly GCA_030765085.1. Classification (NCBI taxonomy): domain Eukaryota; kingdom Viridiplantae; phylum Streptophyta; class Magnoliopsida; order Asparagales; family Amaryllidaceae; genus Allium; species Allium cepa. Next base: position 460,523,626 of record CM060929.1, on the reverse strand, counting down.
ATTTAACAGCTGTATTTATTAACTGCATATCAAGTATGCAGTTAAAAAACACATTTAACAGCCGTAATTTTTAACCGCAGACGATATATGCAGTTAAAAATAATACAATTCATAACTTTATATCAGATATGTATGCAAGTATAATAAGAATTTTATGAATTTTGAACCGCATAAGTGAAATGCACTTCAAAATTTGCATGATTCAAGTGTATGTTTTAACTGCATATGTTATATGCAGTTAAAAATTACATTTAACCTGTGCTATTTTTCACTGCATAACAGATGTGCAGTTAAAAATGATACAATTTATAACCGCATAAGTGAAATGTAGTTAAAAATGCAGTTGTTTGTAAATAACTATAAACATGTATGCAACTATTCATAATAATTGCATATATGTCTGCAAGTATAATAAAAATCTTATAATTTTTAACTACGTAAGTGAAACACACTTAAATTTCCATCATTTAATTATATGTTTTAACTGCATATTTCATATGCAGTTAAAATTTGCATATAACAGCTGTAATTTTAATATGCATATCAGACATGCATTTAAAAATGATGCAATTCATAACTTCATAAGGGAAATACATTTAAAAATACAATTGTTAATAGTAATTGCAAAGATGTATGCAACTATTCATAATAATTGCATATATATCTGTAACTTTTCAATAAAATTGCATATAGAACTTTCTTAATAGATAACCTTCGATTTTTTGATTTGTGTTGTTTTTATCTTCTAAATCTCAGCTTTCTTCAGTTCTGTACTCGATTCGGACATCGATTTTTGAATTAGCAACTAATTCCGATTTAGACGATTAGGGTTTTCTTAAGATGTTCATCGATAAAAAGGATTTGAAGGATTTTGGGTTTTATTCACCGAAGACGTAAAGGTATTTAGGGAAATCTTTTTTTCCCGTTTAAAAATAAGGATGAGAAACTTCTAATTAAAACGGATGAATGTTTTTGTGTAAATGTTCCTTTTTTAAAAATGTAACAATTTTTAGATGTTAAGAGCAGCTATGCATGGTTTAGGTGGTTAACGCATAATCTATCGTGGAGGAATAACAGAATATCAATATGCAAGGTTGAAACTGGAGAAAGCAGTGAAATACATATAATGCTCCGTGGTGTTTATTGCCACGTGTATTTTTCGAAATCAACAAAATGGAGAAATTTTTATCCCTTACATAGTAAATTTATTACTAGCATCCTTTCTTATCCTTAAATTCCTAATGCCTTCTTTTTCAATGCTCATCAATGAAATAATTGTTTTGCACTAACACATACTACAAAAAAATGTTCCATTTACACATAAAATTGACATTTTATGGAAGTTCTTAACTGGATCAGGTTAATATTAGCAAACTACGAGTGTACACTTATTATTGTCGCATTATTTAATGTGTCATCGTGGATTACAGAACATTATTTTTATTGAACGAACACAGAACACTAATGCATTAATGGTCATGCATAATGACGATTCAAATGGTCATATATATATTGACACTATTATCATACTAACAGTTGCATAGTTATGAAAATGTTATTTAGATTATTTATTTTGCACTAAATATGCCAGTTATGCTTTAGTCACCAAATAGATGTAATTTATTCGTGCCTTAAATTTGCGAGTTCTAAATTTGGTCGCCAAATTGACGTTTGGTCATTAAATAGCCTGATTTTTTTTCGTGTACTAATTTGATGCAAGGAGAAAGAAACCTCTTTTTTTTTTTTCCTCTTCTCTGTTCATGTAAAATTTTGAGTTATGCATTTAGTCACCAACTAGAAGTTTGTTCATGTCGATAAACTAATGAATTATAGATAAAGTTGCACAATGTCTATTGCAATGTCCAAATACTTCCTGAGATATAATCAACAAGGATAAATATTTATCTCATACATAGCAAATTTGTTAGTTATATCCTTTCTTTTAAAATTTGATATTATATCCATGGACTACTATACTAGGAGACGTCACTTGTATCTTTTGGAAGCAATATAATCAAATTATTATATCTTCATTATTGTGGGTCATTAATGTAGTAATTATGCAATGACAACAACTAAAACAAAATTGGCTACATCACACATAATTGAATATCCTGGGTAACTATTATTATGATGAAGAGAATTAATTAAAACCTCAATGCTCTAAGAGAGTGGATCATATTTGCTTACGAATTGTAACTAATAAACTCTACTTTCATGCTAATAATTATGAGAAATGTAACTTAAACATAATTCATTAGGCCGGTAGAGTTAGTGCAAGTCAAACTTTTCTATAAACGAAGTTAGGTCAAAGGCTTTTGTCAACCCATGTACAAAATTAACCACTGTTTATTTTGAAAATTAATAAATTTAATATAATCTATCTAAATAAATTAATAAAACAGAAAGTAAATTGGTCCAAACTATTTTGAATCTATGATTTTAGTTGGTAATAGCAGCCTTATGTCAAAATACCATCAATTAGATGTTAGAGGAGGTTTCAAGAATACTAGGGGAAAACTTGCATATGATAAAAAATCTAGTGCTAAATTTAGAAAACATCACTATAATATAGTGTATAAACATATGATGATCTTTCCCTTACGCAATAGATGAATATGTTTCTATAAAGCAGGTGTATATTTCTCCACATTTACTGTCTTCGCTCAAACATACGAAACTTCATTGAATAAAAGCATTAGATTATAAAAGTAGGGAGAAAACACAAGAATAAATCTATCTAAGAAAATAGATGCTTTCATACTTAATGATAGAAGGAACCAAACAAGAATCTCAACATTATATTTTCAAGAAACTAAAAAGATATTAAGGTATATGAAACAACTTTATTAAAATACCAATTAACATACAAATTGAAAATAACAAAATAAGAGGAACATAACGTTATTTTTTTTCAAACAACACAATGTATAGTAAAGAAAAACTATATAATTTTATAACCAAAATTTTCACAGTCTTTGAATGGACTTAAACGAGCAAATTGGGCTAAAAACTGATGAAGGATTGGATTCAGAAGAGTGTTAACCGGCTTTTTGACCAAGTAGATTTTCACTGGAATTAGAATGTCAAAATGAAGATGAAACAATTCATGGACTTGAGAATAGCTTCGAAGGGCAATAGGAACAAATTCAAGAAATTCTTGAAGATTTGGAGCAAAGTGGATCACTCGGTATCAAGAGGAACCATTTGACACTGAGTGTTTTTTACTCCATTATGGACCTCCAAAACCACTTATACTTGAAGCACTATCTCAAGAGATTGTTATGGAGTGCTTTTCTCAAAGGCTGGACAAGCAACTTTAAGGATTTTCTGACTGAAGGCAGGCAAGTATAAGCAGTAGGAGATGTTCTGAAACAACTAAATCTCAAAGGAAAAATATCAAAAATAGCAACGAATCGAAGATAGAAAGAAGAGTAGAAGGAGGGAAGATTTACCCCCATAAAAACCAGTCGACATCGAGAGGAACCACTTGATACAGAGATTTTATTATTATTGATTTTTGGACCCTAAAGACCACTTTTGGATAGTTGGACTTAGATCTGGACATGATATTTCGTGGATACCTAGTTCTGCCACACGATTTCCTTGTAAATTGCAAGATAACTGCAACTTGGAGAGGAATTCTTCTTTTTGGATTTTTTGGCACTTGATTTCTCTTCCATCTTCTTCTTCCTCAAATACTCTAAATGCTCCTAGATTCAAAATCTATTAGATTGTGGTTGGATGTGAGTTATAATCATTTTATTTCAAAGGGAAGCAATCAATAACGAAGATTAAAGTAGATGTAGGTGGGAGTATGTGCCAAACCACTATAAAATTGTGTTTTTTCTACCACTTTTTTTTTTTAAATCTAGTGTTTATAATCGGTTTTGTGGCATTGATTCATTTTCGATGTTAACATTTGGGTGATTTCACTGAGAACGAGCTAGATTTAACAATCTAAAGCTTCAATATGAGGTTCAGAGAAGGTGAAGAGGCCTAACACCAGATCTAAGATTGAAGGAACTCAACTAAAACATGGGGGCAGCCTGGAGGTGTCCTGAAATTATAAAAAATCCATCAGTGTGACCATAAAAAGTTGGAGAGAATGATTAAAGAGATGTAAGATGGAATAATGTCTCGACTTTAGAAGATGCTAGATGGATTCTTCAGGTGGATTAAAGAACAACAAGAGCAGTTGAAATTCAGAACTAAGGACCAGGAGCTAATGCAGGAGCACTTGAAGTTGGAGAAGAGCAAATTGAAGTAATGCCCTTACGAGCAAAACCAGTTGGTACCAACCTGAATCGAGTCGGTACCGAGCGGAATTTACTCGAGGGCAATGTTAGTTTGAACTTAGGACGAGTTGGAATGTATGGTTCGAATGATGCTGGAGCCAGAAATGCTAGTTAGAATGTGAACGTGTAACAACTAAAGAAGTATATACCAGAGCTTCCCCATAGGAACAGGGGGTAGAATGAAGTTGGAGGCGTGGATCATAATGTGAATGTGCAACTGGAGAAGTGTGTATTAGAGTTTCCCCGTAGGTGTAGCATAGCTATAGAGCAAAGACTACAATTAAACGATAGCTATCAGATCGTAGAGATGATCAGAAGAATAGCGAGAGATGGATCTCCAAACCATAGATTGAAGGACGTGAACAGGAATCCATTCGGTCCTAACATCTGGCATGCAAGGAACCCTTTTGATTTCAAGGTAACAACATTGGAACTTTATGACAAAAGGACAGATCCGACTGTTCATTTGATAAGATACATTCAATATATGGAGTTGTTGGATACGTCTAAAGAGGTGGTAGGGCAATGCTTTTCGCTATACTGGATGGAGCTGGCTGCTATGTTGTTTAGGCAGTTAGAGAATGAGTCCATAAGCACATGGGCCGGGTTGGTAGACAGATTCTTGAGACAGTTCAGAGTACATATCTCTCGACCAAAAAATGTAATGATGCTTTCAAGTGTAAAGAAAATGGTCGGAGAGACCCTAAGAAGTTATTGACCACCAATGATGCTTGACCACCAATGATTGACCGCGATCGCTAAAACTTGTTCTTGAGCAAAGTACACCTTACGTTCATAAGGCGTACTTTAGGGGGAAAATATTATAACTAAATTTTCAACAGTCTTTGAATGGACTTAAACGAGCAAATTGGACTACAAATTGATGAAGGAACAGATTTAGAAGAGTGTTAACCGCCTTTTTGACCAAGTAGATTTTCCCTGGAATCATAAAATCAAGATGAAGATGAAACGATTCATGGACTTAGAAACATGATTAGAAGGATAAGAACACACTTAGGAAATTCTAGAAGATTTGGAGAAAATAGACCACTCGGTACCGGAAGCTTTTTACTCCATTATAAAGCTCCAAAACCACTTATGCTTTAAGCACTACATCAAGTGATTGCTATAGAGTGTGTTTATCAAAGAACAGACAAGCAATTCTGAGGATTTTATGACTGAAGGCAGTAAGGATAAGTGGTATTAGAACCTCTCTAAATAACTAAATCTAAAAGGAAAAGTGTTCAAAATGCAATGAACCGGAAGTAGAACGCAGAGTAGTTGAAGGAAGAAAGATTTAGCCCCATAAAAACCAGTCGGTACCGAGAAGAACTACATGGTACCAAGAAGTTTTTATTGACGTTTGGGCCCCGAAGCCCTCTTCTAAATTCTTGGACTTGGATCTGGACTTGATATTTCATGGATACCCGATTCTGCTTGACGATTTCTCTATAAATAGCAAGCTATTTGCAACTCGAAGAGGGATATTCATTTTGGACTTTTTGGCACTTGATTTCTCTTCTATCTTCTTCCCTAAAACTCTAAATGCTCCCAAATATGAGATCTACTAGATTTTTGTTGGATTTGAGTTATAATTATTGTATTCCAGAGAGAATCAATCAATAACAAAGATTAAAGTGGACCAGGCCAGAGAATTTATTGAACCACTATTTTAAATTATGTCTTTTCTACTATTTTATGTTTATTTTTTAGATTTGGTGTTTTAATCAGTTTTTGGACGTTGATCCATTTTCAACATCAACATTTTGATGCTTTCATTAGATTTGACAACCTAATGCTTGGATCTAAGGTTTGGAGAAGATGAAGAGGCCTAACGCCAGATCTATGATTGAAAGGAGTAAACTAGAGCATGGAAGCAGCTATGAGGTGTCCTTAAATTCTAAACAATCTATCTACGTGACCAAGAAGGAGATAAATAGAATGATAAAATAGATGCAAGATGAGATAATGTCTCGACAATATGAGATGCTAGATGGATGCTTTAGAAAGATGGATCAAAGAACAGCCGGAGCAGCTGGAATTCAGAACCAAGGAATATGAACTAATGCAGGAGTACCTAGAGTTAGAGCAACGCTCGCATGAGCGAAACCAGGTGTTACCAACCAGAATCGAGTCGGTGCCGAGAGGAATTTACTCGAGGGCAATGTTAGTTTGAACTTAGGGCGAATTGGAATGCCTAGAGTAAATGATATTGGAGCCAGAAATGCAAGTTAGAATGTGAAACGTAAGTTAGAATGTTAGTTAAAATGTGAACTAGAAATTGGAGCACTCGTTAAAAGGATGCATTTTTGGAATATCAGCCGCAAATTTATATTGCGTAATACAACATTTATTCCTCAAAATTTATAATAATTTTTCTGCGTGTATAATTTTCAAGGGATATATTTGTAGTGCAAAATCAGATTTTTTTTGGGCAGCAGAAGCATAATGCCCAATAATCCAATTCATGGACAATCTGAACAATTTCTACCCAACAAAGTGAATAAAAAGAAAATCAAAAGACACAAACTACATACAAAATAAGAAAGGAAAGAACACACCGATATAATGAAATTCAACTATGGCTATGTCCTTAGACCCAATATCCTTTATTATTTCTTCACTTCAAGTGGGAGTACAACAATATGAGAAGAATATAAATCACTTCATAAATTTCACTCACGCTAAAAATATATGAAATAGGGATCTTATTGAAGATATTTTATGTGAACTCTTTTGTCAGAAATATGAACAGATGTCTCTAATCTATTAATGTATCCATATTTTGTGGATAAAGGTGTGAGGATGAAGGTTGCCTTGGAGATAAGGTTGAAATATTTTTGGATTTACTTGATTTGATTTCAACAGAAATTAAGCATAATGGTACTTGTTTCCACGTTTATTCCTTGCTTGATTGATTGTTCGTACATATTATTCTTTGTTAATACCATAAAATCAATTAATGATTTAAATCAATTAATTGACCATCTTTCTATTATGCTTCCCACATATATCCATATCTAATTAATTACTTAAATCAATTAATATATCTTCTCAAATTAATTTATTTGCCTTTCCTATTTGCTTTCTATATTTGATTGATTACATGAATTAATATATCTTCTTCCCTTTAGTATTTGGAATATAATTGAATTGTCCAAATTAAACACTCCACCTCTATTAAAATATATCTATCAATTGACAAAATTGGTTGCTGGGTTAGTGCCCCATGGCACTAGGTAGCTCGTACCGTACTAATCAAGTTTGAGTAATGCTTGAACTTCTCCTTTGAAACCGACTTTGTTAATGTATCAGCTGGATTGTACTCTTTAATGCTTTATTTTATTTCTCCTCTTTTCAAGCATAAGAAAGAAACTTCTGACGTCAATGAGCTTTGTCCATGAGCTATAGGCTTGATTATTAACAAGACGAATGTTGCTCTGGTTATCTGAGAACAACTCCACCATCTTCTACACCCTTGATAAATCCTCTAAAAGCTATAAGTAATACAATCCTTTCTTAGTTGCTTCCATAATAGAAGTAAGCTCTGCCTTTGTAGTTGATAAGGCTACAATGGATTGTAGCTTGGATATATAAGTAATCCGGCCTAAGCCAAGTGTATAAAAATAGCCCGAGTTTGATTTCCTACCATATTTGTCCCCAACATAATCTGAATGACAACAACTCCTTAGGGTTATGTCACTACTGAGTCCTCCAAATAATAAGCCAATATCATGAGTGCTTCTCAAGTATCGTAAAAACCACTTTACTGTTTGCCAACTAGTCTTGCCAAGGTTATAAATGTGTATGCTAACAACAACAAATGCATGTGTTAAATCAAGCCTTGTGCATAGCATACATAAGGCTTCCAGCTGCACAAGAGTAAGGAATATTAGCCATATCCCTTTTGTCTCCATCCGATGTGGGCCATAGATATCTAGATAGTTGAAATTGTGACCCTAAAGGAGTAGCCATTGGTTTAGCTTTCTCCATACCAAATCAAGGTATGACTTTCTCGATATGCTAAGTTTGAGTGAGTCCTAATTTTTTTTGCTTTCTATCCCTTTGCATCTCCATCCCTAAAATTTTACGTGCCTTTCCTAAATTTTCACATGAAAAACCTTGTCGAGCTCCGTCTTTAATTCTAAAGCTCTAGTCATTCTCTTTGAAGCTATTAATATATCATCAACATAAAACAATAAATATATGATAGCTTTATTACACTTCTTAAAGTGGATGCATTAGTCCTTAAAGCTTCTAAAGTAACCATGTGAGATCATAAATTTATCAAATTTCTTATACCATTGTCCAAGGACTATTTCAAACCATAAAGAGATTTGTTAATCTTACAAACATGACTAGATCTGCAACAGTAAAGGAACCCCTTTGGCTCCTACAGGTAAATATCCTCCTCAAGGTCACCATGCATGAATGCCTTCTTGACATTTAATTGCTCCAACTCCATGTCAAAGTGGACAACCAATGCCAAAAGAATACGAATGTAAATGTGTTTGACAATTGAAGCAAAAATATCTTGGAACTCCACACCTTTCTTGTGAACATACTCCTTTGCTACTAATCTCGCCTTATACACCATTGTCGCGGTCTTTTACCCTATATATCCACTTACACCCGATTGCTCTCATGCTTGAAGGAAGTGACACCAAACCCCAAATGTGATTTTTGTGCAAAGATTCAATTTTCTCCTGTATAGCTACTAACTAATTGGAATTATCAACTGAGCTAATGGCACCTTTATAGTCACTGGGCTTATTATGAGCTGTGCTTAATGCATAGGCTGCCATATCATCAAAGTCAGCGTCTTCAATGCTCAATCCAACAAAATCATCAGGCCGTCTAGGTTTTTTCTTCTCTATGATCGGTCGAGTCTGAATCCACCTTGAGAACAACCCTTTGTACGCCTCCCATCAACCACTATGTCACTGGAAACACCATTTGTACTCGTATGGAAATCTGATGATCTTCTTAGTGTTTGGTACTATGAATTTGTCCTATCAACATTATCATTAACTGAAGGAGTAGGATCCACCTGCAACTTATCATTCTCATCAGAAGTAACATGCCTATTAGTAAAAATCTTCTGGATAGTAGGACATCACCAACTATAACTCTTAACTTCTCTCATAGAGCCAAGAAATATACACTTGCACGATCTTGGATCCAACTTCCCTTTGCTCTCATGCACACATGTTGGACAACCAAACACTCTGATAATGAAATATACAACATGCTTTCCCTTCCATACTTCTTTTGGAATCTTCATATCTATGGTGGTAAAAGGTGTAAAGATGATGAGGAAAACTTTCATAGATAATGCTTCTAGCCAAAATCTCTTCTTTAATCAACCAGTCATACGTAAGCAACATGTTCTTTCTAACAACGTCCAATTCATCCTCTCTACAACCCTGTTTGATTGAAAATCTCCTGTGTGGTGTAGTGCCTTTTGATTCCCTCGTACTCACAAAATTTGGTTGAATTTTTGAGAAATGAATTCACCACCATTATCTAAACAAAGAACTTTTACTTTCATTATAGACTGCTTCTTAACAAGAGATTTTGAATTGTGAAACTTATCAAAAGTATCATCCTTGGACTTCATAAAGAAAGCCTATACTTTTCTAGAAAAATCATCCACAAATGAACAAAACACATAACTCCTCTAGTAGATAGGCATGGTGCAGGGCCCTAGACATTACTGTGAACATACTCCAAAACATCTTTGGACTTATGCTCTGCAATGCCGAAAGAAACCTTCGCCTGCTTTCCATGTAGCATCCCTCACAAAAGCCAAGTTTTGAATGAGGAATATCATTCATCAAACCTTGCTTTATCAACACCTTCAAAATGTGGTCTTCAATGTATTCCATATGAAAATGCCACAATCTGGTAGATTCGAAATCCGTTGGGACAAAGCCAACATGTAGTGGAGTAACTGGATAAATTTAAAAAAATATATATTCTATTTTCGATCTTATTAGGCTTATGAAGTCAAAATTAATTTAGATCCGATCTATTAAATAAAATCAATTTTTTGCTTTATTTGCAAATAAAGTTTTGTTATATTAATGTTATGTTTAACATATAGTGTGATGTGTGTATCATAAACACATATTTATGCATGTGCACGCACGACATAAATGGTGTACATGGTTTAACATGCACGGGTATAAGTGCTAGGATTTATATTGCAATGGACATATTAGTCTCTCTGTATACATGTGTGGTATCTAGTATATATATGTAAGTATAAATGTACTTATAAAATATATTTATATAATTTTATATAATATAAATAATTTTTATATATAATGTAAATGTTTATACAAATGTACTTACATATATACACTTTATTGTAGCGACCTGCAGTTCCGTACCCTTTGAGTTGACAATAAGTCACTCATGTTCCACCAAAATTGTACGAAAGAGCGAATAACTAAGGTAAAGAAGAAGAAAGAGATAGAAGAAAAATAGAACAACAACACAGATTCACACAATTGCGGCAAACAAAGTATAATGCATAATAACAAATTTTATACAGAGAATCTATGACAGTTTATATACTTACAATCATTAGAGTACAACAATCAATACATCAAACTGGACATTTATATAACTTGTCCTTACACAGCGGAATATAAGTCAAGCATGGAAATACGTCTAAAAACACCTCCATCTAGTCTTCTAGGCTCCATAGCATTTAACCTGAATCTATATTACTCGGTCTGACTCGAGTAATATAGATTAAATAACACCCGAGCCAGTCTGGAAAACCAGCGTGAGAAAACACGCTCAATTTGAATTATTAAAGTTATCAAATCCTTTACAAAAACAAAGGTGTCGTAAGACCGCATCACACATAAACACGACCGGTTTTTACCTTACGATAACCAAACATTTTTATAGAAAACCCAATGATATTATAATAGTGTCTAAGTACTAACACTTATTCAAATAGCCGAAATTATTACATTAGTTAGATTCCAACGTACTAGGCTCTACAAACGAAACCTTAAGCTCATATTGGAGAATGGATTCCAACGAATGAATGGGCCACTAGGGTATTGCCCACCCCCGTACACCTTTAGAATAATGTACCGAGGACACGTTGGGATCCCCGGCTACACAAGACTGGCCTATCCGTGACTTGGATAGACTGAATATGTTATCACCCCATGTGTTCTCACCCTTATCATCGAGCGCTTCTTCCATGCACAACCATATCCATAATATAAAGGTGTCCGAAGACATCTAGAAAGGAGGTAACATGCCCTATTTGGGTGCGACCCACTTAGCCTTGTTGCATCTCCCCTATTTTAGTCATTCCCGATTGTTGAGGATCGAAATGATTTTCGAATAATTAAATCCGATCTCGGTCTCTTCAAAATGATTAACGAAATTGGCCAACTATTGACAGCCAGCTATATAATTATCAAATTAAAGATCCATAAGTAATCATCTGGCCTTAATATAAAAATTTTCCAAAATATTTACTTCCAAAATATCCTTAAAAGATATATCAATTCCTTCCAACATTTGAAAACAATTTTTCAAATACTTAAATCTGTAATAGGATACTTCCAATATCTCAATGCTTAGAAATATTTCCAAATTCATATTTTCCATACTTAGGAAAATATTACATGTCTTATTTTCCAAAATCCTTTCAATATTAAAGTTCTAGTGAATTATTCCGTAACTTATTCCCAAGATCGTCAGAATCACAAATAATTTCCTCTCCTCAAAATCATATCCTTTTATAAGCCCCTTTTTCGAATCTCGAGAGAATTTTTTAAAGATAGATTTTTTTATTTACTATAAAAATATATAATAAGTATTTAAAGAGCAATAATTTATTTTTAAAATATGTTCAAGTAATTATTTAAAATACTGAAAAAACACTTTTATAACATTTATAACTCATTTTAGTTAAACAAAAAAATTTCAAAGCTGATTTTTGAAAGTTAGAATTGAATTTATTAAAATAAATACCTCATATTTAAAAATCTAGTTACCAAGTATTTCAACCTAACTAGTTTAAAACTTCACAGTTTTAAAATAATGCGATTTTCCTTTTAAAACAAACCCACTTCTTAAAATTTAAAAAAAAATATATATAAAAATCTCAAGAACGAATTCAAGTTATAAATTCTCTCAATTTCCGTCACATCGCTTCCATTCCGATTTGCTTAACCATTTGCACTTTTCAAAGTAGTAATCCACTATCTTCCTTACCCTGTTTCCATATTCCAATATAATTTCACCTATGAATTTAATACTTCCAATTTATCATCTTGATCTCGGTTTTTTTATTTATAAATGTCATTTATAAATTTTTTTATAACTCCTTTAAATTTTCCTAGTCCATAAAAACGATCTTATTTATAAAATTCCATTTTTATAATCCATTTCCTTATAATCTGATTTATAATTTCCAATCTATTTTTAATACCAACTTCAACTCTTTTTTACATCTTTCGAACATCCTTTATAAATTCCTTTATAAAATTCCTTTATAAAATTCCTTTTTTTTATAAAAAAATCTCCATTTACTAATTCATAATAATTAAGTATAACCAGCTCAAATATATTTTTATCCAATTCAATTTCTTTAAAATAACTACAATTTCAAAATAAATATTTTTATTATCAAATTCCCTTCAATTCCATAAATTGTAAAATATAAATTTATAGTATTTAAATTATCAAATTTCAGGCCAGTGCAACAATAGCATCCAATAATCTCAATCACTAGAATAATCTATAATAGATTATTCTACATAAATCATATATCACTATATATAGAAAATAAACAACATATTTAGGAAATCTTTAGTTGGATCCCTCCAGCCTGTTTCCCTGCATCCATAGATGTTAATACAACATATAAAAATACTAGTCCCACTTCGAGGGGGATATCGCGGTATAAAGGGTCATTCGCTGTTATGCGGGGAGCATAGGGTCCTATCCGCTATGGTATGCGGGAATATCACTCCAAATATATAAACATCTACTACCATATATACTTAATATCCAACAGATAATAATTTATAAAATCAACCAGCGACCAATAATTTAAATTCAACATTTTTAAAAATTGACTAGCTATCCAAACGAGTGAGATTTTACTCACCTTGATTCCTTATTTGCCGAATATCCAGATTTTGAACTATGTAAATACCATCTGGCTCCGAAAATTTCAAATCCATTCTATTGCATAGATTTTTCCCAAATACGAACCAACTCGACTTTTTTAGTAATTTTTGGACCTGGAATAGATAATTTATGAATTTTGTAAATATTAATTTTAATTTAAAATAAAATTGACAACAACATTAAGTGAGTAATTTAAAGTTTGGAAATCTCACCCAAATCCTGCCTAGACTTGCTTTACAAATTTCAAATCACTCTCCTCGAAACTTCACCACTGGCCTTCCCAGTGAACCACGACCTTCCCTAATCCTCCCAGCCTCGCACGTGTGTGCGATCAACAACCCAACCCTAGCTCGCTCGAACCGACGAGATCCCCACTTCCACTGTCATCCATCGCGAGTCCTTCGACCATCCACTGTACACTGCCGCTTGCGTCCCTCGCCACCTTATCCCATCGCCACGCCAAAATCCTCCCCTAATGCTGACTCCTATCACGCCGAACCCACCAATGAGTTTGCGTCCACCAAACTATCGCTCCAGCACGAAACCCTAGACTACGATCAACACTCCATCATCTTGTCGCCTCGCGCTCCACAATCTGCTTCGCTTGTACCAGAAACTCGACTACCCTTAGCTTCACGCGTGGCACCCTCCTCTAGGCGCTCGCCATCACCACAGAAAAAATAGAACGTGGCGTCCCTATTCGATTTGATTTCGAACAGCCTCTTTTTTTCTTTTCGAATTTCCGCTTTTGATATGGAGTTTAAGAGCAGGAGAGGACATGAACTCATTGGTAGAAAGAAAACTATCTTCGATTTAACAGGAGAAAGAAAAAGAAAGCTTGCGATTTTTTTGAATTCCCCCGTGATTTTCGATTTGATTTCGTGATTATTGAAAGGTAGAGGAGAAGACGTTATTTTAAAATGAGGAAAAGATGCCTTGCATGTTGCTTGTTGGCTACAGTAGATTGATATAAAATAAAAGTGGAAAACGGGAATATGGTCAAGTCAAAAAATAATATATATATATATATACATATATATTTATATATATATATATTTATATATATATATATATATATATATTTATATATATATTATTTAAATTTTAAAACGTATCGATTTACACAACTCAAAATCTCAAATCCCTATCGAGGCATGCCGCTATGCGTTCATAATGTTTTACCCCTATTTCAAACGCAATGGAAAAGGTTTCGATTCCTAATTCGATCGTATGGAGAAGGTAGCCTTTTGTACTCAATTATTGTATTAAATTTCGATATTAATTTCAACGCATTTATATCCCGCATGACCAACGATAACTCCAAATGCTACGAAATTTGAAATACAATAATAATACACTGTTACAGATCCGGTGTAACTAGTTTACCGAATTCTGAGACTGTGTCTCGGAAGGCTATTTATATACGTTAATTTAAACGATATATTTTTAAAATTGAACAAATCACTTTTATATTCAAATTTAAAACTTTTATTATCCTTATTATTATCAATATAAATTTTACAAGCCTTTAAATTATTTTTAGCAAGCTTAAAACTCAAGATACAAAAATTTACCAAATATTCAATTATAAAAATTCAATAATTAAATTATCCAATAAATCGCTATATTTCAATTCTGAATTTATTCTATAAATAAACCCAAAATTTCCATATTCAAAATCAATCTACAATTCAAATTCCGTATTCAAACCATTTAAATATTCCAATCAAATGATGAAAAATTCGGATCGTTACATTTCTCCCCCTTAAAAGAATTTCGTCTCCGAAATTGCTTAGGCATATAGATGCTCCAAGCCCATTAACTTATCTAAAAACCCACTCAATGAAAATTCGATATTCCACATTTCTATTCTTTTTGTTCCACCCAAAACAATTAGTTTCAATTTCATATCCAAATCTCATATTTCAACTTCAATTTGAAATCAATTTGCCATTAACAAAAAATTTTCAAAATTTTTGTAACACCCTAAATTTTCGTATTTTTTTTGCAGAGTCTCCCTTATACGGAGAGCCTTTTGCAATATGACAAAAGAGATAAATATATATACATCAACCCACATGGTTGAAAAATAAAAATATATATCAATATTTTATATTTCGCAGTATTTAATCCAAAAATGTACCTTATTTTAGCATTTAAGCAAGTAACTTATTTATTTTGCAACTGGTGCAATCAAAGTCTAGCCAAATAGCCTCTAGGTACCCATACTTACTCAATTTTGAACATGTAAGTATGGAAACATGAATTTAAATAACATTTCACTTAGTTACTAGTGCAAACACATAAGTTTCATAAACTAACACGATAAGAAAATATTCATAAGTAATTACAACGTTCCAATACTAGTTCAATTTGCTTTCACTCGGTTTTCATACCATTCCGTTCAATTTAAGTGGTTTATAACTCACTTTACATGCATTCAATTTAATTTTAAACCAACCAAACTTATGTCCATTTTAAACCGATTCTAAAATCAATTTTATTCACTTCTATTAATTCATAGAATTTCATTTACTTCCATTTACGTTGAATAACAATTTTTCTATGCAAATTCGGCGCTATTCATTTAATAGAATAATCATTTTAGCTTACAGCTATTTCAATTGATTCCGATCAATTTATATTTAGTTCAATTCCATTTTAAATTTATTATCGATCAATCTATTTACATACCATTCATGCACACTTTTACTATACTCAAATCCATTTAATTAAGCCCGGAACCATTCTACACTATTTATTAAATAACCATTTCAAAAATTTGTTCAAGCCAAGATTTCATTAAAATATTAAATCAAGTTAATCTATTTATTTCTAACTATCCAACTATGCAACTTAAGTTTATTTCCCTTGCAACCCAATTCCATTTCAAATTTTTGATTTGATTTTTATTCAATCAAACTTCATACCAATTATTTAATCAGTTCATTCACTTATTCCGCTTCAATTTTAATCTCCATATTCAAATTCATTTCCAAATTTATTAAAATAATATTCAAGGTTATATTCAATTTCTTTAAACTCAAATCAGATTTATTTGTAACTTAAGCCATTTCCATTTCAATCAATTTCCATCTTATTCAACACATTTTTAATTATATTTAGTTCGCTTACCATTTAAGTCGAATTTTATTTATAACTCAAGTTCCATTTCAAAAATCCATTTTTAATCCACAATCCTATTTTATTTGACCAAGTTAAGTTCCATTTTCATATTCCAATAACTAATTAATTATCTAATTAGTTCACTTTCATTCTATAATTCAATATCTGATTTTTATTTTAAAAAGCACCTCAACAATTTTGCTCGAGTTCAAACTTATCTTTAAAATTTAAGTTTGGTCCTTTATTTCTTCACTAAAATATCGAACCATTTTATTTTGGCTTATCTATTCCACTTTTCTATTTTGAGTTACACAACTTATTTTTTTTCACTTTTCCATCAATTTACACTTGAATATATTTACATTTTATTTTTCACTCGAGATTACACACTTATTTATAGCCCAATTGTAATTTTATTCAATTCATTTCAAATTTTATAAGCTATTGAAGTTTATTTCTTCCATTCAGAATCATCTATAGCTCAATTCAATTTTATTTCAATTCAATCCAAATTTAACCTAATTTTTATTTAACTTAACTAAGTTAAATCTCAATTCCTTTAAATTAATTTAACTCACTTAAGTTAAAATCTCATTTATTATAATCACTTCATTTATTGATTTCATTTACTTTGCTTAAGATAATTCAAATTTTATTTTACCAATTCAATCTATTTAACTTTTATGATTCAAATTCAATTCACTTTATTTATTTTAATCTGCTTTGATTAAGTTTAGTTTTATCCATTTTAACTTTACTCTGGTTAAAATTCATTTCTAAAACTCAAATTCCATATTTTTCCTTCCTTATTTAGAATTATTTTCAAGTTATAAGTTTAAAAATTATTTTTCGAGAATTTCTAAATTACTTAAATAAGGATTTCAGAATTCAAACACCGATTTTTATTTTAAATCATTTTGAAATCGCACATATCCTAAAATCACACTTCTCAAATTTTAACCAACCCTGGTTTTTATCCAAAAAAATTTCCTTTGGAACTTCCAAAACAAAATTTATTCTTCCCAACAAATCTGAACAAATCAATTTCGGCATCAATCCGTCACTTAGAAACTTGAAAATGAACACTGATGATGCGACCATCACTGTCAGAATTATTTTCCAAAGACTGTAGTAAGTTAAGTACTATAACATCTTCAAAATTCATTTAAAACAATTTTTCTTCAAGAATCCTTTCAAAGAAATAAGGCTATTTCATTTTCACCACATTTCAGAAAATATTTTCCCAACCTCTGGAATTCCAAAATTTCCAAATACTTAGTTCAAATCCCTTTTTAAATCATTCCTCAAAGTTTACGGGGTTTTAAACCTTCAAATTCTGGTTTAAATCTATTTTTAGTTTTTAATTCACTTGTATAATTCATACTTATACAATCTAATTTGGTTTTTCATAACTATTCCAAATTTTTAGAATCTTATTCTGGTTATATAAAAATAACCACACGTCACTCTATTATAATAATTTCTAGAAAATTATTCCTTTTATATCAAAATATAATTTGGGTAAAATTATTTCATTTACCCGATTCAGAAACATACTTTGTCAATTTACCGTGTTTAAGTGTTTAGAAGCTCCTATCGATTTAGTGGCGTCATACTACTTGAACAAAATTTATATACCACTCAATAGATAAATCAACACAATATAAAACCATTTTATATTCACTAACAAATACACGCTCATATCTGTTATTACACTCAACTCATTCTAGAGTACTACTGACTCTATCTCTAATGAGTAATTCCCACCAGAGCCAAGGTTCTCGCTTCACCTTCAGCTCTGATACATCCTGTAGTGGTCCAGGCTTTTCAACCATCGACAGTGGCCACTCTCCCCCTTGGCATATACTGGTACCTCGAATTAGCTTTTATGGCCAGCCTCTCGACTGCAACCAACCACTTTGGGACATGTAGGGTAAGAGTCTACTGCTCGCCACCAAACACGA
This sequence comes from Allium cepa, assembly GCA_030765085.1. Taxonomy (NCBI): domain Eukaryota; kingdom Viridiplantae; phylum Streptophyta; class Magnoliopsida; order Asparagales; family Amaryllidaceae; genus Allium; species Allium cepa. The sequence goes on along the minus strand of CM060929.1, from coordinate 460,505,064 downwards.
AGTGAGAACCCCTGTCATGTTGTAATGAAGCAAATCCGATCTCGATCTCTTCGAAACGATTAAAGAAATTGGCCAATTATTGGTAGTCGGTTATTTACCATCAAATTAAACATCCATAAGCAATCGTCTGGCCTTAATATAATTTTTTCCCAAAATATTTACTTCTAAAATATCCTTAAAAGGTATATCAGTTCCTTCCAACCTTCGAAAACAATTTTTCAAATACTTAAATCCGTAATAGGATACTTCCAACATCTCAACACTTAGAAATATTTTCAAATTTCTATGTTCTATACTTAGGAAAATATTACAAGTATTATTTTCCAAAATCCTTTCAATATTAACTTTCCAGTGAATTATTCCATAACTTATTCCAAAAATCTTCGGAATCACAAAAAATTTCCTCTCCTCAAAATCATATTCTTTTATAATCCCCTTTACCGAATCTTGATAGAATTTAAAAAAATTTATGGAATTTTCAAAGCTAATTTTTGAAAGTTAGAATTTATTAAAATAAATACCTCATATTTAAAAATCTAGTTACCAAGTATTTCAACCTAACTAGTTTAAAACTTCATAGTTTTAAAATAATACGATATTCCATTTAAAACAAACTCACTTCTTAAATTTTTTATAAAAAATATATAAAAATCTCAAGAACCATTTCAACTTATAAATTCTCTTGATTTCCATCACATCGCTTCCATTCCGATTTGCTTAACCATTTTCATTCAAAATAGTAATCCACTATATTCCTCACTCTAACTCCATATTCTAATATATTTTCACCTATGAATTTAATACATCCAATTTATCATCTTGATCTCGATTTTCTTTATTTATAAAAGTCGTTTATAAATATTTTTATAACTCCTTTAAATTTTCCTTGTCCGTAAAAATGATCTTATTTATAAAATTCCATTTTTATAATCCATTTCTTTATAATCTGATTTATAACTTCTAATCTGTTTTAAATACCATTTTCAACTCTTTTTTATGTCTTCCGAATATAATTTTTAAATTCCTTTATAAAATTCATTTTTTAAAAAAAATCTCCATTTACTTATTCAAAATAATTAAGTATAACCAACTCAAATATATTTTTCTCCAATTCAATTTCTTTAAAATAACTCCAATTCCAATATATATTTTCATTATCAAATTCCCTTCAATTCCATAAATTTTAGAATATTCATTTATATTATTGAAATTACCATATTTTAGGCTAGTGCTACAATAACATCCAATAATCCCAAATCACTACAATAACCTATAATAGATTATTCTAAATACATCATATATCACTATATATGGAAAATAAACAACATATTTGATAAATCCAGCTGGATCCTTCCAACATGTTTCCCTGCATCCACAGATGTTAATACAACATATAAAAATAACAATCCCACTTCGAGGGGGATATCGCGGAATAAAGGGTCATCTGCTGTTATGCGGGGTGCATAGGGTCTCATCCTTTATAGTATGCAGGAATATCACTCCAAATACTATATATATCTACTACCATATATACTTAACATTCAACAGATAATAATTTATAAAATCAACAAACAACTAGTAATTTAAATTCAACATTTTTAAAAATATACTAGCTATCCAAACAAGTGAGATTTTACTCACCTTGATTCCTTATTTGCCGAATATCTAGATTTTGAACTATGTAAATACCATCTTGCTTCAAAATTTTCAAATCCATTCTATTGCATAGATTTTTCCCAAATATGAACCAATTCGACTTGTATAATGATTTTTGGACCTGAGTAGATAATTTATGAATTTTATAAATATCAATTTTAATTTAAAATAAAATTGACAACAACATTAAGCGAGTAGTTTAAAGTTTGAAAATTTCACCCAAATCCTGCCTAGCCTTGCTTAACCTATTTCTAATCACTCTCCTCGAAACTTCGCCACTGGACTTCCCAGTGAACAACGACCTTCCCCAATCCTCCCAGCCTTACACGTGTGTTGCGATTAGCAACCCAACCCTAGCTCGCACGAACTGACGAGAACCCCACCTTCCACTGTCAGCCATCGCGAGTCCTTCGACCATCCACTGCACGCCGTCGCTTGCGCCCCAGCTACCTTCTCCCATTGCTGCGCCATCATCCTCCCCCCAGTGCCGACTCCCATCACATTGTACTCACCAACGAGTTCGCGTTCACCAAACTATTGCTCCAGCACGAAACCTTAGATTGCGATCAACGCTCCATTATCTTGTCGCCTTGCGCTCCACAATCTGCTTAGCTTGTACAAGAAACTCAACTGCCCACCCCTTTACGTGTGGTGCCCCTCCTCCAGGCGCTCGCCATCACCAGAAGAAAAATAGAACATGGCACCCCTACTCGATTTGATTTCAAACAACCTCTTTTTTTTATATCGAATTTCCCTTTCGAGTTGGAGTTTAATAGCAGGAGAAGACATGAACTCATTGGTAGAAAGAAAACTGTCTTCGATTCGAATTTAAGAACATTGGAAAGAAAAAGAAAGCACGCAATTTCTATTTTTTTTGAATTCCCTCATGATTTTCGATTTGATTTCGTGATTACTGAAAGGTAGAGGAGAAGATGTTATTTTAAGATGAGGAAAAGATGCCTTGCATGTTGCTTGCTGGCTATAGTAGATTGATGGAAAAGAAAAGTGGCTGATGTGAATATGGTCAAGTCAACAAATACATATATATATTATATAAATTATTTATATTTTAAAACGTCTCGATTTACACAACTCAAAATCTCGAATCCCTATCGAGGCATGCCACTAGGCGTTCATAATGTTATACCTCCATTCCGAACACAATGGAAAAGATTTCGAGTCCTAATTCGATCACATGGAGAAGATAGCTTTTTGGACTCAATTATTATATCGAATTTTGATATTAGTTTTAATGCGTTTATATCCCGTATGACCAAGCGATAACTCCAATCGCTACGAAATTTGAAATCCAATAATAATACACTATTACGGATCCAATGGAACTAGTTTCGTTGAATTCTGAGACCGTGTCTCGAAAGGCTATTTATATACATTAATTTAAATGATATATTTTTAATATTAAACAAATCACTTTTATATTCCGAGACTATTCGATTCGATTTTGAACAGCCTCTTTTTTTCTTCTCGAATTTCTACGTTCAAGATGGAGTTTAAGAGTAGGAGAGTAGATGAACTCATTGGTAGAAAGAAAACTATCTTCGATTTAACAGGAGAAAGAAAAAGAAAGATCGCGATTTTTTTTTGAATTCCCTCGTGATTTTTGATTTGATTTCGTGATTACTGAAAGGTAGAGGAGAAGACGTTATTTTAATATGTGGAAATGATGCCTTGCGTGTTGCTTGCTGGCTACAGTAGATTGATAGAAAATAAAAGTGGCTGATGGGAATATGGTCAAGTCAACAAATAATATATATATATATATATATATATAAAAGTTATTTAAATTTTAAAACGTCTCGATTTACATAACCCAAAATCTCGAATCCCTATCGAGACATGACACTAGGCGTTCATAATGTTACCCCTATTTCGAACGCAATGGAAAAGGTTTCGAGACCTAATTCGATCGTATGGAGAAGATAACTTTTTAGACCCAGTTATTATATTAATTTTCAATATTAATTTCAATGCATCTATATCTCGTACGACCAAACAATAAATCCAAACGCTATAAAATTGAAGTTCGATAATAATACACTATTACGGATCCGATGTAACTAGTTTCATCGAATTTCGAGACTGTGTCTCGAAAGGCTATTTATTTAGGTTAATTTAAACGATATATTTTTAAAATTGAACAAATCACTTTTATATTTAAATTTAGAACTTTTATTATCTTTATTATTATCAATATAAATTTTACAAGCCTATAAATTATTTTTTAATAAGCTTAAAACTCAAGATACAAAAATTTACCCAATATTAAATTATAAAAATTCAATAATTAAATTATCTAATAAATCGCTATATTTCAATTCTGAATCTATTCTATAAATAAACCTAAATTTTCCATATTCAAAATCGATCTATAATTCAAATTCCATATTTAAAACCAATTAAGTATTCCAATCAAACAACGAAAAATCCTAGTCATTACAACAATATAAAATAATTAAAAGTATTAATAAAATTGTTATAATTTTAAATTCAAATTAGAAATTCAATTTTAAATTTCAGATATAGATTGGCATAATAAAATATCTAGTACTTTCGTAATTCAAATTAATATAAATTTTAAATAAATAATTACATATTGTATATACATACATTTTAAATTAAAAATAATTATATATATGTATATAAAAAAATTATATTACATACTAAATTAATATCTATGAATACTACATATATATACACATATAAATATGTTTGAATGTAGATTAATCATTAGATATATATAAATATATACTTATGCATATTCGACCATAAAAAAATATTTTTTTATTTAGGTTTAAAATATTTTAATTAAACCAATGTTTTTATTAACTTCCATAAAAAAAATAAAAAACAGTCTTTTTGAAGTTTGCAAAACCATTTTAAGCATGTACAGATTTTGTAAAATATGTACATACTTGATTTATACTATTTATGCATGTCTTTAATATACATGTGTAATTAAAAACAATGTTTAAACCTTTTTCTTTTTCTTTTTCGCTTGGCCCCAAAGTTTACAACTTAAATCAACAGCTTTAACTTTTCGCTTCGTCTTCAATTCATGGCCGTCTTCCATGTTTCCCGCGTATCTCCCCATTGACCTTTTTTCCAGCTTCTATTCCCATCGCCACGCCTCCTCCTTCCATGCCCGTCTCTCCTACACTTCCTCCTTCCTTTTCGCTTCGCTCTTCTCCCTCTTCTACCAGATCTGGCCGAGTTTTCGGCGTCCAGTCCCCCGTTCGCCAAATGCCTCATCTCCTGTCCGCCTCTGAGTTCCCACCTCTCCATGCTTCGAATCCGTCTATCGCTGCGAATTCTACGCCTGGTCGTGCAAGACGTCATTCTGTCCTTGGTGTAGCGCCTAAGGCCGTGGCTAGTTCACAGTCTATATCACCCGATGCTTGCAGTGGAAAGCTTGTTACTGATGAGGAATTGAAATGTAAATCGGGATTCGATGGTTCTGGAATTGATGTTCGTGCATCCCTTGATGATTGCGAGTTTGATGCTGGTGAGCCTCGTCCTGATATTTTTGGTGACGATGTTACTTTCCATGGCTCAATGATTTGTGATGTGGGGAAGTGTATATCGAACGTTGAGATCAATGCTGGGGCTAATGTTAGTATGCCTGAGCGTTTTCTGGTGAGTGAAACTGCTGACAATCATTGTTCTGATCATTGCACTCCAGGTGCTTGTGATAATGCTCCTATGAAATCTATTCCTATATCCGGTCTTGCTTGCTCTGGTGTATCATTTCCAGCTGACTCAAATGGTTCCCCCAACGCTCTGGAGCGTCCTGGTCCTTCTCCTCCTCCGTTGCCTAACTCCAAATTGTGGTCTTCTCTATTCTTGTCCTTGCCCCGTAATGCAGGTAACTATATCCCGATTGATTTTGATATGGCCGAAGAAAATGGAATGATGATCCCTCCCCCTTCTGTTTTGCAAGCCGGTGTGGAATTTTGGTCTGATTATTTAGTTGGTTTCTTTCTTGAACCTAATCATCGTCTAATTAATGTGACCACGATTCTTCGGAGAGCTTGGAAGCTTCGTGGTAATTTGCATGTGAAGCTGATCGACTCCATGTACCATCTTAAGTTTTCCTCTCCTGGGGATCGTCAGATTGTTCTTGACGTTGAGCCCTCTTTTTTGATGGTAGACCTTTCATTGTTACTCCTTGGACTGCTACTGTGGCGTGTGCTCGTGAACAAGTACTTTCTATTCCCGTTTGGGTATTTTTTTCTCAAATTCCCTTTGCTCTTCAACCTCTTATTGGTTTGAATTGGTTAGCCTGTAACGTTGGAAAATTAAAATGTTTCGACTCGAATACAGTGGCACGCGATAGGTTGATGTATGTTAAGGCTCTTATTAAGATATCCCCCGTTAAGCCTCTTCCTACCTCTATCCCTGTTCAACTAGCTGTTGGCCATGTTGTGGAAGTCCGCGTTCGCTATGGTTGGGTTTCGGAAATTTGTTCCTCTTGTCACTCCTTTGGCCACCTGGCTATTGCCTGCTTGCATTCGGTAACCGACGCGGCTGCTCCGAAGATCCCTTTGCCACGCCCCCTCATAGGATTTGGGTCCCCAAGGTTTCTTCCCCTGTCTCTCTGATTCCCCCTTCTCCAGCTGCTCCTTCTTCTGACTCGTGTCTGCCTCCTTTGCCTATAGTTAGGCCTGGCTCATCTCCTGTTTCTATAGTTCCTAGTGATGCTCCTGATATGCCTTTAGTTGCTCCGGTCCCTGCCTCGACGCTGTTGGCAGTTGCTTGGGATGAACCCGAGGGGTGTTGGATTGATCCTATCTCTGATATGAGATTTAACCCGGTTAATGGATCCTACTGCCGTTTTGTTTCTGATGATTATCTGGACCTTCGATGCCTTCGATACAAACCATCTGGTGAATCTCTAGTCCTTGATTTGGACGGGTTCTATGCGAGCTCGAATTCTGCCATGCTAGCTGATACATCCTGGGATCGGTTGTTTATCTACTCTTCTGATGCTATGGGTTATGATCCTTGTCTTGCTCTCCTTTTCTGCCCCTTTGCTGGACTTTGTGGGTCTGTGCCTTTGGTTTCATCTCTGGTGGCTGGGGATGATGGTGACTCTTCCTCTTCGGAGGAGCGATAGTTTTTTCTATTTATAGTTACGGTGACATAGCTGTCTCGTACCTGTGCTGTATTCTCCGTTTATTTCTTAGTAGTTAAGGTGCTTTAACCTTACTCCTGTACTTCAATTTTTATTACTTTCGTAATAAAAAGTGGACGGTCCACTATAAAACCGGCTTGCCTTGCAAAAAAAAAACAATGTTTAAATATATATATATATATATTTATATATATAGGAAAATCCTTTTTAATTTCCATGAAGAATAAATATATTTATGAATTAATGAAATTTATAAACATTATTTAATATAAATGTGTTTGTATTAAAATTGAGTTTAAAATAATAATTTTATATATTATTTTATTCTAAAATAACGAACTTTTTTATTCATGGCCCTAAGCATCTAGTGTGTGTGTATATATATATATATGCATATACACACACATTATCATCCGATGACGATAGCACTGACATATATAGGTTCGTGATAATTGATATAATAACTACAGCACACGGCTAACATGGCAAACAATACATATAAATATACATAAACATACGTACGTACGTACGTACATACATACATACATACATACATACATACATACATCTATATATATAAACACCTTGAAATGCTAAATTGAGAACCCCATGATGCAAGTCTAGAATCCAGAAAGTGCTACAAATCTAAATGCAGCTACCACCGATCTTGGATTTGTATTTAATTTGAGATTTAATGGCTTGAAAATTTTGGATAAGGAAGGAAAAAATATGGTTGGCCATGATGGTCTAAGAAATGCAAAAAAATCAAGCATGAAAGTGAAGGCTAAAGATGAATGAATAGGTAAGATCTCCAGGAGTGAAAAGGGGATCTAAATCTTCCATTTTCTCTTAACAAATCACCTCATTTTGAATCAAAATCCACCTCACTTGTCCCTGATATGGCCAGCTATCATAGACTCCATCGGGGCCTCAAAACCATTATAGACCTGATCAAATGCACTTATATTTAATTTAAATGCACATCGATTTCATATGCTAATACGTATGTTTATAACTATTATATACACACTATTTATTATTGACCAACATTAAATAAAATTTCATCATTAATATTTCATAAATATTAATTAATTTAATTAATCAATAATAATTGTATTTAATTAAATCAAGTGGTAACATGAGTATTTAATGTTTCAATTATGTGACTCTTAAGTATAAATTCAGTAGGATTAATATCGAACAATTCGTATATGAATGTTCATAATCACTTAGTAAGTGGTGTGACATTATGGCTAAATTTATCGCTTACAAAGCTTCGTTAAAATCCAATTTTACTTATCTAAACATTACATGGTAGTGACAATTATTTACACTAATTCTCTTTGTCAAAACTATATGACATCAGACTTATCGAATTTGGTAATGGTCAAAATTCCAATACCGTCCATATTCAATGTTATAGTCTAATACAAAGTCCTTGGTTCATTAATAACAATTATTATTAACAGAGCCGCCCTAGCCAAAGACTTTGATTTTGAGTTGACTTCAGTTGACTGTGATACTAACCTCATATAACTAAGGAGATAAATCCTCTAATGAATAGTATTTCACTTCTAGTGCTTCCACTCGACCCAATTATAGTCACTCGATAGATGTTGTACATCGATTTAACTATAACCAAAGTGGATTTTCCACATTAAAGTTTGACAGTATTCTCAAGTCGTGGGAATCCGTAATAATTTGACATCGATATTTTGTGTTTGACCTTAGTTATATTAACTAACATAAAATTATCTAATGAATCATTACATAGTTATCCAATAACTATCAATATGTAGCCCGCTGATGCCCCCAACAGTTGTAACAACATGAAATTTGGCAATATTATAATTTGAAAATTTAAATATTTTGGAAGTAATATGAAATTTGATTATGAAAACAAAAGATAATTTAGAATTTTAAAAGAAGAAAAAGGAAAATTTTCTTTCCTCCAATGTCAATAAAATAAATTAAGAAGACTATTATTTTCTTTGTCTAAAAATTGAGAATGATTACCTTTTAGAAAAGAAAAGAATTTGCACAATAAAACAAGAAAGAATTATAAACATTGTCTAATAAAATAGAATAACATAATGAACAACCAAATAAAACAATAATATAAAACAAAATTATATAATGACCCGCCTAATAAAACAAAATGGGATAATGAGTAGCAAAATAAAACAATAATATAAAAAAATTATAATGATCTGCCTGATGAAACAAAATAGTACAACGTCTATCCTAATGCAACAATAGTATAAAATAAAATAGTATATTATTTGCCTGATAAAACAAAATAGTATAATTACTTGCCTAATAAAACAAAATAGTATAATTACTTGCCTAATGTAACAAAATAGTATGATTACGCCTTGCTTATATATAAACCTATAATCTCTCATTTATTTTTATAAATTCACTCATCTCCCTCATCATCTTCCTACCTCTATTGAAACACTCCATCCGAAGATCAAGAGGAAGCGCTATTCAATGAGTAAAGTTCTCCCACCTCTACTGTTTACTTCCTTTAGTTAAAATCCTTGTTTATTTTCCTACATAAATTAAAGTATAAGAACTTATGAATAATTGAAGCACAAACCATAAAATTGTGTAGAAATAAAGGGAAGCGTCTTCCATCTTGTTTTTCTTTTCTATTATTTATTATGTTATGTTATTTTTGCAAGGGTAGGCTCTACCACCACCATATTATTATTTTATATTTTCAAGGGTAGGCTTTGCCACCACTACACTATGTTATTATATTTTTCCGAGGCTAATCTCATCAACATCACACTTAGTTATTTTATTTTGTAAGGGTATGCTCTACCACCACCACACTCTATCATTTTAAGTTTGCAAGGGTAGGCTATGCCACTACCGCGTTCCGTTGTTTTAATTTTCCAAAGGAAGGCTCTATCTATTAAGGCCATATAAGGAAAATTCGTATTCCGCCTTTAATTATGGATTAATCTCCATGGTTTTCATTACTTCCTTTCTATGGTTTTAATATTATTTACTAACCTATTTATTCTATACGATTAATAATTTATTAATTATATGCTAATATTATATACATATATATACGTACACACACACACACAAACACACACACACACATATATATTCTTACATGTGGATAAAATATTAATGTTCTATACTAATCGTAAAAATGTTTGAACTTCCAAATTTATATAGGTCTAAATCCATACAACAACTAAATTAGCTAATATCATAGCCCAATAATAGACTTGTATAATAAAATTGAATCAAATACCAAACTTACTTTATATTAATGTTGTAGAATTAGTGTCTCTATTTCAAGGAATAAAACTTACAATCTAAACCCTTTATATTCTTTCCAATTTTGCAAACTTGAAGTGAAAAAGGAATTTAAATTCAATTTATGGAAATAAGCATCGCAAACAATGAATAAGAGAATTCATACCTTCCACACTATTTCCAAATTTATTTTCTTTTTCTAACCCTTTAACACGTCAATAGAGAAATGTTGGTGAAAGGTAGTGCGGATTAAGGATGTTAAGGCTAATTTAACACTAGGGGTGAATAGTGTTTAATGGATTCTAAGACTTATATGAAATAAATTAAAATATGACATAAACAAATGCAGAACTTAATCTCATAACAATCACAGAATCAAACACAGATGCAGAAAGTAAATAAAAAACAGTAAAAGGAAAGAACACACCAGATTTTATACTGGTTTGGAGTTATCCTACATCCAATCCTGTACCAAGGCAAACCACCTCATACAGATTATTATTATACCAATGTCGAGATTACAATACTCAATTTGTAAAGGCCTTGAGGTACCCTCCTGTCTCACGAGTCCGATGCAAATGGGCTACAAGATTACCAATTAATTTCTAGGCTCAATCACACCTTATAGAGATACTGGATAAAATTTTGATTACAAATTGATCCTATAACTATGAATAGCACTTTGATCTTCGAGAGAGGGTAGAGAATCAAACAAGAATAAGATTCTAATTTGATTCACTTGAGAATTTGGCAGAATTTCGGCACGATCTTAAAAATATGAGATTTTTAGAATATGGATTTGTGGAGAAGAAGGAGTGAAGAAAATAAGAAATTAGTTAGTTAAAAATTTCGTTTGTAAAGGCTATTTATAGACTACCAATAGTCATAACCATTCGTGAAGAGATTTAAACGAATAGACACTTCTTTTGAAAATTGAAACTTTTGAATTCAACGACCACCATGTCGACATGGGGTATCCCATGATGTCGACATCCCTCAGTTAAAAATAATGTAAAATTTGTTTTGAAAATGGTATCGAAAGAAAAAACAAGATGAAATGATTCTAGAGTATAATAAACTAATTTTTCTATGTTTTAAAAACACAAAAACAAAGAATGTTTTAAGGCTAAAATATCTTTTTGAAAATCATTTGAAAAGATAATTTTTAAGGCTAAAATATTTTGTAAAGCAGTTTTGAAAATTATTTTGAAAAACCATTTTGAAGTAGTTTTGCAAGCTTCTTCCTGCATAATATATCATCACATCAGGACTCGAGAACTTGTGCAAACCGGGACGTTCGTGAGTTTGTAAGCCATTTGTCATAGGTTTGTAAGCTACTTGTCGTGGGTTTGTAAGCCACTAAGAAGATAGAAATGCGTTCCATCCCAAATGAAATTCGAAATAAAGATTTTTGTGCTATTATGAAGTTTTAACAAAAACTAGACACTTATCTTGAAATCTTGATCTTGATTCTCTAAAGTCTTCAATCTTGAGTCTTGAGTCTTTATATTGATCAATCTTCAGTAATTAATACCTACATATATATATATATATATATATGTCCGGCATATACATATCTATCTAGACAACAGTGTTAGTATATATTTTATAATAAGATAAGTTAAAAAGGTTATTGTCATCAAAACCAACATATTAGTTCCTAACAATCTCCCCCTTTTTGATAATGACAACATGTATTTATAAAATATATTTACCATACCATAACTCTTATACCATAACCCCCCTTACTCCATTACTCCCCCTTACTCTAATCATAACTCCCCTTTACTCCAAGCTTACTATTATTTTATAACTTCTTCCCCTTTGTCATCAACAAAAACTTCTTATTATTAAATTCCTTGAACTTGATATAAAATAATCAACCATAACACAATAGAGTAATCCATATATAAGTGTAATAAGTGCTAAGTGTGATCATAAGTATGAAATGTGAGCGTAAATGTGAATTGTGATCATAAATGTGAAATGTTATCATTAGTGTGATCATAAGTGTAATCCAAAAGTAAATCAATCATCATCCTATCATATTTACAGTAATTATTCAATCCAATCATACGTACAGGCCATACCAAATGTTTTAAATAACTCAAGCCAATCAAGTTTATAACACACCAATCAAATCAAACAAATAACATACAGAATGACTAAACATTCCTCACCCATCCATCTTCTCCAAAGATAGGGTCTACTTTGATGGCATCCCATTCTTCTTTATCTTTGTCGAAAGCGACTAGTGGATTTCCTTCGAGATCGTCCTTGTTAAGAGCTGAGATCATCCAGTGAAGGGCATCGAAATGTCTCTCTTGCTCCTTGATCATCTTCATTTGACTTAATTCTAAGTGGTGCTAATTACGAAGTATGAATGTAAGAATATTCTTGAAGGAAGTGAGAGTTTCTTCAAGATTATCACTTAGATTCTTAATCGGAGAAGCCATAATTCAAGAAATAGGAAGAACTATGAAAGGAAGTGAATAGAAATGAAGTTTGTTAATTTATTCTGGAAGAAACAGGTATAAATAAGGGTAAAAAGTCATTTAAAATGAATACACACAAGTTAGTTACATGAAATTAATATTTGAAAGTGTAACCTCTTTCTGCCCATTGTATGTCGACATGGGGAGATAGGGTATGTCGACATGTTTCTTCCTAAAATGACAATTTTCTTTGTTTTGAATATTATGAACAAATCTATGCAACAAAAATTTAAAACATAAAACAAGCAATTACAGAGACAAGTGAAGTTGAATAACACGAAACAGAATATTTCATTAATGATTCTAGTTAACATAATATAAAGTAATATAATATTAACTAAAATAAAAGAAAATTAAATGGATAGAACTTAAAGCAAACAAGATAACATGAACTAAAACTAATTAGATGAAGAAGATGATAGTCCAAGATTTTACTAATTTTCCCGAAGAACTTGTCGATTTTAGTGGAAATCTTATCCATTTTCTTACTCATTGATCTTTTAAGTGTCTTTTGATTTTCTACTATAATTCTTTGATTATTGAGAATGGTCTTATTGGATGGATTAGCGGGATTAGTAGGATATTCAATACTCTCCAAGGAAGTTTCTTGATCTTCCTCTTCCCCCTCTTCAATTTCCATTCGTTCCTCTTCCTCTTCTTCTTCTTCCTCCTCCATTTCGTCCATCTCTTCGTGAGCAAGCCTTTCTTCCTTTTCCATAAGTGTTTCATATGGTTGGAACACTAATGGAATTTGCCTAAGGGAAATGTTTCCATGGTTGAAAACTTTTCTAGTTATAAATTCTTACCTTTTGAAATCAACTCCAAAGTAATTAAAAATCCGAGTGAGATAAACTCCATGATATAATGTGTTTTTTCACCCATTGTAAAATTCTTAGGCCTTAGCACATCCAAAATAACTTGAGCCCAATTGATATCATAATTTTCAAAAATTGCAAAAAGAGCTTTGCAAACTTTCAAAGTTGGGTTGTTGTAATTTCCCGACTTTGGTATAAGGGTGTGTTGAAAGAAAATTTGTTTTGAAAATGGTATGTCAACATGAGGTATCCCATGATGTCGACATCCCTTAGTTAAAAATAATGTAAAATTTGTTTTGAAAATGGTATTGAAAGAAAAAACCAGATGAAATGATTCTAGAGTAAAATAAACTAATTTTCCTATGTTTTAAAACAGAAAAACATAGAATATTTTAAGGCTAAAGTATCTTTTTGAAAATCAGTTGAAAAGATAATTTTCAAGGCTAAAATATTTTGAAAAGCAGTTTGGAAAATTATTTTGAAAAACCATTTTGAAGTAGTTTTGCAAGCTTCTTCCTGTAGAATATCTCATCACATCATGACTCGAGAACTTATATAAAACCAAGATGTTCGTGGGTTCGTAAGCCACTTGTCGTAGGTTTGTAAGTTACTTATCATTGGTTTATAAGCCGCTAAGAAGGTAGAAATGGGTTCCATCCCCAATGAAATTCGAAATGAAGATTTCCGTGCTATTATGAAGTTTTAACAAAAACTAGACACTTATCTTAAAATCTTGATCTTGATACTCTAGAGTCTTCAATCTTGAGACTTGAGTCTTTATACTGATCAGTCTTTAGTAATTAATACCTGCATATATATATATATATATATCCTGCATATACATATCTCTCTAGACAATAGTGTTAGTATATATTTTATAATAAGATAAGTTAAAAAGGTTGTTGTCATCAAAACCAACATCTCAGTTCCTAACAGTTGGAAGTGGAATAGAATATAAAATATTAAACCAAAGCAACAACAAAACAAATTTACCATTTTAATATAAAAAAATTGAGATTCCAATAAACATAAGAATTGACATTTCGTTTTGGGAGAATTTTAGGGTTTTTGTGAACAATATTCCCCAGGGTATAAATCAAATCCAAACTTCTATTATACAATACTAAAATCATAAAAAATAAGATTTTCGCTCATAGATAATTTGCCTGCCTCCTTATGGGTTTATTTATGCCTTTTCTATTTATTCCTTCAGATTGTTCTCTTTGAAATATACAACAACTGGATTGTATATAAATTAGGGATGAATAAAATTAGAAATTGAACATTTAAAAACCTAAAATCTCTTACGCTGAATTCCTAAGTGATTATAAATTGTAGATAAGAAGAAGAATGGTATAGCTTCGCTAGTATTCCTAAATAATTTATAAATAAAAGTGAAGGGACTGGCCTTTTATTTATAGTGGTTAGATGGCATCAGAACTGTCGGATTTAAGTCGGTTTCAAATAATAAAATTTATGCCATTCCTGGTCTAAATTATGCCTAGCCACCACCTTCCTATCGGTTGATCGCTTGACCTTAGGTGATTGACCAATAACAGTCGACCAACCTAAAGAAGACGGTCGATCGCAGTTAACCCGATGGTTACGTTGTCATCCCAACAAAATCCATAGATAACTGTAGGCCTCTGCGCCCCTCGATTACACTATGGAACCCGCTACAGATCGCAGCTACAACTGGGGTTACGTAGCTATCACAGCAAAAACCCATATAACTGTAAGCATCGGCGCCCTCGAATTTCACTGCCAAAAATGAAACTTCTCCACTCCACTCGACCATAGATCGTAGTATACCATGTTGCGTTGCCTTCCTGGCAAAATCAAGTGTAGACTGTTGGCACTCATCCTCCACACGATTTTCGCTATGGTCCCCACAGTAGATCGCAGTGACATTGAGTTACACTGCCGTCACAGCATAACCCAAATGCCGCTGTAGGCATCAGCGCCCTCGACTTTCGCTACCCAATAATCCTCAGGAACTAGTTTGTCCGGACTCCTAACATGATCAACTTTAGAACCCCCCTTGGGGCTCAAGGCAGCACCATCCGGTGGCACTCCTGAGAAGTTCATTTCAAGAGAGCGCCTTTTTCCCCAGAGCCATCATCAAAACACTTTATACTATACATATAGTATCTTTCAAATCATACACCTAGTATGATCTCATACAAGGCACCTTTACACAAAATCGATTATCCCAAAATCGATAATTCTCAAACTAGGCTTTCCAAATTTCAATATTGATTTTACCTAAAAATCAAAAGCCTTTCCAAATGCAAAGGTTCCCAAAATCTTTTTCCAAAATCCTCATAAGATCCTTTATATATATATAAAATTTAAAAACTTTAGATCTTTTCAAACTTGTATAAAACTCCTTTTATACTCCAAACACCTTCAAAATCCTTTTCTTCTGCCAATAGATTTAACAAGGGGAGATTTATCTTATATAACAAAGATATATAACTTTATTTATTCAAAATCAAATATTCCAATTCGATTACTCTTTTCAATATCAATTTCATTCAAATCCGTATGATGTACACATATCATCCGTACGCTATACCAATCTGATCGCCCACTCGATCACACAATTTCACTTCCGAACTAGCATCGTCCACCCGACTTCCTAGTGCGGACACAGATCTGGTTTCTTGATTTGAAACTGTCATTCTCCTTGCATAGCCATAACTATGATAGAGAATATCCAGAACCAATCAACAATCCATAGCCAGGTTCGCCGTCGAAAATCGAGTGAAAAATCCCAACTCGGATCGATAAACTATCTCGAAATTCTGTGCTCGAATCTAGATCAAATCACTATGCGAATAGAATAATATACCTACATCCCACGTATTTATTTTCATTGATTATCAGCCAAATCATTTCCCCTTCTATTCCCATTTCCTTTAATTCCATTGAATTATCACTTCAATCCTTATCCCAGTTGGGTATTAAATCAATAAGAGTTTGAACTTCGACTAATTTATATTTAGAAAATAGCTTGAAAATTTGAAAAATAGATAAGTAGTTGAAAAATAATTATTAGTTTGCAAAATAGCTATAAAATAGTTAACTAATTGTAAAATAGTTGAAAATAGTTAAATAGTCTCAGAAATTTTTAAATAATTGCCAAATAGTTGTAAAATAGAAATTAGTTTGTGAAATAGTTGAAAAATAGTAACTAGTTTAGAAAACAATTGAAAAATAGTTAAATAGCTTTCAAAAATAATTGTAAAACAAGTATAAAATGATTTGGCTTTAAGAAAGAAAGGTTGTATATATTTAATAGCTTAGAAAAATAACAATTTATATTGAAAATAGTCAAGAGTCAACTGTTCACTTCCCCAACAATTCAACTTAAATTTCCACTTCCATTTAATCGACTCAATTCTAACTTGAATAACTTCAATTTCTATTGAAATTTATTTAAACCCAATTTAAGTTGAATCAATCTTGATTTCTTTCCCAATTTAAACCAAATTCCATTTGATTTTAATCTTGTTCAACTTTAATTATAATTTCAAATTATTCCAATCAATTTGAATTATTATCAATTGAACTCATTTCAAATTCAAACCATTTCAATATAATCCAATTCGATTTCTCATTTAAATTCTTAAACTATACATCTTCAATCACCAATCCAATTAATTCAAACCAAATTCAAATTTGAACTAATTCAATCCCAATCTTGAATTTAAACTACCTCGAATTATATAAATTCGAGTTAAATTCTCAAAGGTTGGTTTAACTTTTTAAACCAAATTAACTTTTATTCAAAGTTTTTTTTTTCAATTTAATTTCTGAGTTCAATTCTCAAAATTCCATTTTATATTATCTTTACTTATGTATTTCAAGGTTCAGATAAGAGTTCAATACAATTTTATTTTAAAATTTTAATTTATTATTAAATTTTATCTTCCATGTTGAAGCCAGTTCTTAAACAATTTTAATTTACACTCAATTATTCAAATTTTCAGTTTAAAGTGATTCCATAACCTTAATTTCAAATTAAAGTTAGATTTCCCTTTTGTCTCAATAATGGATGTATTAGGGCACTTCATTTCTCATTCATTTAAACTAATCCAATTCGAAACTTAAGGATTTTTAATAACAATAGGATGATATTATCCAATTTATTTTAAAACGTCCATCCATTTCCAATTTTCGGATCTTAAACCCATTTTGAGATCACACGAACTACCAATTCAAACTAACCATCTAACTTTCCAAGTTAAATTCCAATTCAAGTTGTTCATTCAAACTTATTTAACATCTTCCGAGTTAAATTCGATTTACTTAATTCAATCAACCTCATTCAATCCTTAAACTTCACAATAATAATCTTCTCACTTAAAACTCATCACTTGGGTACCACATCCCATTCCAAATTTCTAACTCAACATTTGGAGTTTATTCAAACTATTTTTGATTTATGTATATTCTTATTCATACATATTATTTTCTTTACACACGAGGTCATCCTTAAATTTTTAAACCACTTTTGGTTTTTAATTCCAATCAAATTTTCAAACAACCCATTGTTTGCAACAAGTCCCAGTTATCCAAATAATACTTATTTATTACTTTTCATTACTTTGAAACAAAATTTTCAAATTCTGGGACCAGATTTAGAATTCATTTTCAATCAATTAAATTCTAATTTGATTGTATTTGTATTACCACTTAATTTAATTCCATTTCAAGATTTAAATTTGATTGTATTATACTACTTCTTAATTTAATTTCAATAATTTAACAACCAATCGCCTTAATATTTATTATAATGAAATATTGCTTTATATATCAAAATATACTTTTATATAAAATCATTTAAAACCTTTATATAAGAAAATAACAAGCACGCTCTCATATATATATACACACACAACTCATTCCAGAGTACTACGAACTCTATTTAATGAGTAATCCCCACCAGAGCCAAGGTTCTCGCTTAACCTTTCAGCTTTGATACCAAATGTAACGACCCGAAATTTTCGAACCCGAAAATTCCAGATAGTTATGAAAAGAAGATAGAGATAGAAGAAGAAGAAGATCAGAAACAACAACATCTAACATTCGCAGCGGATAAAATATAATAATAAATAATAACAGTTTACAAAGCAATACTATATCTGTCAATTACAATTTTTAATATATCAGAGCTACACATATACTCAAACACAAGACATATACAAATCAACATGTCTCAGATTTACAATAATATATTACAGCGGAAACTCTCCATACGTTCTTATCATCCAGCTCGCCTTCTGAGCTCCAGAACGTCCTTACCTGAAAATCTGTAATACTCGGTCTGACCCAAGCATTACACCAAAGTAACACCCGGGTCAGGCTGGAAACCAGCGTGAGTAAACCCAACTAATACGGAATACAAAGCATTTAACTTATGTAAAACCCGGGGTAACTCAATTTAATTTTACAAGTTCACAATATGTTATAGACAACACTTAGCCCACATATAAGTTTCTAAATACCAAAGATTTAGATTTTAAAACAGTCCAATACCTCCAAATCACTTCACTCCAGCATATAGATTTTATATATCAATCTACAAACATTCGAAGTGGCTTCGGGTATTTTCCCAATACCCGACCCCGGTCTCTTCGAATCTCATATCATTCTATTCCAAGTTATCCAAATGAAATACTCAACATTTCATATCAGAGTTATCAACTCCATCAAAGCAACCAAGTCCATTCAATCATCCATAAGTATATTTGATCACTTCCAAATTTATTCAATTGATTCTAATTGAATTTCTATCCTCAATCACTTAGATTTCTTTACTTGTCAATTGATTATTTTCAATCAAATAATTTAACCGTCCCTTCAATATTCATCTTAATTAATCAACCTGGATTAATTATCCTTCAATTTCATTCAAGCATCTATCTTTAATTAATTTCACCATATTAATTATCCTTAATCAAAACAATAAGTAACCTTAATTACTTCATAAATTAATTAACAATGTTAATTACATTAATCCTTAACTACTTATATTAATTAACTTCTCATAAGTCACTTATTATTGATTTAGTTAATCTTAATTAATCAATCTTTAGTTGCATCGTAAATTCTATAAATTAATGATTTCCAATTTATATTTTAATTTCTTCTAATCTAAATTAATTACTTTAATTAACCACAATATTAATCATTCTCGATTTATCCATCCTGTAATTAACTATCTTTTATTTACTTTATTAAATAAATTAATCACTCCTTTATTTAAACTATCTTAATTAATCCCATGATTTATTTCACAAAGAATTACATTTTATTAATTACATTAAATAATTACCTATCAACCATCCATCGATTACTGTAAATTAATTAAAATTAATAAGTTAACTTAAACCTTAATTAATTGGTTCAAACCCTTAATTACTAAATTAATCAACCCAAATCATTAATTGATTGGATTAATTAGTTATCCACTTAAATTACCCTACTAGTTTAATGAATCACAAATCATTAAGCCCTTATTAACATTAAAATGAAAACATTTTCTTATTTATGATTTAAGTTTAAAACCATTTAAAACCCAAATGCTTCGAGTCAAACAACAATCAACTTGAGAATCAACCAAAAACCAAAATCAACAGATCATCAATTCACAGTGCACATCAAATCAATTCAACCACTCAACCAAATATTTAAATTTAACCATTTAAATTTAAATAAAAATCCAACAGAATGAGATTACTCACCTTAGATTTTGCAATCCAAACCCAATCTCGACTTGTTTCCTTCAGATTTTAACCTGGGACAACATTATGGATTTTATTAATACTTGAAATAAATAAAATTCGATTCACCAATTATTTCATTCTATCCAATTTTCCAGTAATAAATAATTATTCCTTTTCTTTTGAAACCCATATACTAAAAATTAATATACTGTTTTTTCCCAAAATCTACTTTTATATAAATGTTCAACATCTTAAAATTTCTTTTTATTCCCAAGCACTTATCTATATAAAACTTCCATCATTTTCCCTCATTTTGAAACTGCTCATACATTTACCTATATAATTTCTGCAACTCATATATTTATTTATTAAATTAACAAAACTATAAATACTAAGCAGTTAACTTCCTGATAAGTTTAAATCCAAAATAAAATCTGAATTAAAATATTCAGAACAAACTACCTCAACGCAGATCGAATCGATCGAACATGGTCACTACCACCACGTTCGAGCACCTGACGCAGGCATTGCGTTGCCGTCAAGCATCGCGAATCCCTGGCACCCTGAACCCTGAGCATCATGCATTGTTCTTCACGTCGCCGCACTCCAAATCGAACGCACTCAGCCGTACAAGTCGCGACTTTGCCTCGCTCGCCGCCGAGCTCCACCACAACGCGACATCGCTGAATCGAGGCCACGAGACGATCTCCGCTTCATTCGACGGCGGGTGGGGTGAGGCGATTTGATTTTGATTACCAAACGAATTTTGTTCGTTCCTCTTTTTATTTTTTGATTCTTCTTGAGAATAGAGAGAGGGGAACGGGAATAAGGTATAGGGTTGGGGAAGCTTCTAGCGTACGCGTGAATATTAAATAATTGAATATTGAAAATATCTCGTTGCATAACGCGAAATCCCGAAACCCGAATCAAACATGCCGACAGGCATTTAGAAAGTTTTACCTGCATTCCGAACTCAATGGAACGTGTTCCAGAAGCTAATTCGGTTATATGTGCGAGTTACGGAAGTAAACGATCAATTTGAAATTAAATCGATTAAAATAGTTCTAAGCGTTTTGAGCCGCCAGGGTCAAATGACAACTCCGATTGCTACGAAAATTGAAATCCGATAATAACTAACTATTACGGTTCCAATGGAACCGGTTTCGTCGAATTCTGAGACTGTGCCTTGGAAGGCTTTTTTTAAATATCGATTTAAACTTAAAATTAAACAAACCACCTTTAAATTAAATTTCAACCATTCTATTTTCATCAGTATCATCATTATAAATTTTATAAGCCTTCAAATTATTTTAATCAGGCTTAGAATTTCAGATTCAACAATTTACCCAATTTCAATTATTAAATCTAATAATTGAATTGTTATTAATAAAAATATTTGAATTCAAGTTAAAATTTACTTTTCAAATATTTAAAATCAATTTATTATTCCATTTTAAATCGTTAAAAATTCTGGGTCATCACAGTAATATAAATAAATATAAATATATATTAAAACCTCTTAATAAAATGAAATTACAAATGTTAAAAAAATATATGCATACTTAATTACAAATATAAGTAAAAGAATAATGTTTAAGGACAAGTGTAATTAATTCACTCTACAAATTAACAAGTGTCCTCATGATTCTTTTATTTTTATTTTTATTTTTAAATAACTAATAAACGATAAATAAAGATATATGCATCTCTACCCCTTTCTCATTTTCTCTTTTATCTTCATTATCAAGAAGCAAGTAAAAAAAGCTGTAAATATTTCACAACCAGAACAAAATCAGTAGTTTGTAAAAAGAAAGATCAAACCAGAGAAAATCAAGAAATCAATTACTTCAGATCATCTCAAAATGTTTCCAGTTTTCAAAGGATTTTCAAGCAACATTCAGTTTTCTAATCAAGCTTTCTAGTTTCAAATTCAAGCAATTCCAGTTTTCAAAATCTCAAGCTACTTCCTGTTCTTTGTTAAACATTAAGGTGAGTATACTTCCCCTTAATATAATTTAATAAATTATTATAGGATTCAAGTGGTAATTAGGAAGGTTGAAATATAGTTTGCATGTTTGTGTTTATCGGTTCTATGCTTTGCATTTCTCTGTTTAAATGTGAATATATCTGTGTGTATATATATACAGATTGTCTTTGTATATTTCAATGGCTGAAACAACATCAAAAAAATCTAAACCCCTCATGCAATTAGAATTGAGCTTTGATTCCTGAATGAAACATGTCTATAACAACGTGATACAAATTCTAAAAATAGTTCCAAGGATTTTAATGTTGTAATTAATCAAAATTTAAGAAAAATACAGTGGTAAGCTGGAATGGGTCAAAAATAAATCATTATAATTCCATGTTTGGGTTTTATAGGTTGATTTGTGGTTGAAAGTTAGGAACTTTGATATGAAAATCACGATTTCTGGAATTGTTTTGAGTGGGGAAATTCAGGTTGATCAAATTAATATTTTTTGAGAGTTTTCTGGTGATCAACAGCAACTAGATGGTCAGGGTTCTTGCCGAAGCTTGAGTGGCGATAGGGGATATCGGGAAAAATGTCCTTTGAGGGAATCGAGATCATCGTGGCATTGGCGACTGAGCGAACTAGGGTTTTTAAAACCTAAATGGTCGAGTTCGGAAATGTCATTGCCGTGACTTCTCTGTAGCATCGAGTTGCACAGGATTTTGGAAAGTCATGGCATGGAGGGTCAGCAAGGTGTGGCCGGAGTTGTGGGGATGCCGGTGGTCGGCATTGGGAGTTCGAGGCGATTTTCCTAGCGATGGTTGTGGTTCCTATTTGATTGAAGTAACTCGATTTCGACTTCGAGGATGAATTGCATTTCTGGGTGGTCAGGTGACAAGTGTGGGTAGAGGGCGACGTGTTGGAAGTGATCTTGGAGGCTGGATCATCGTCGATGACTGGTGCATATGCACAGGTGGTGGTTTGTGTCAGGTTGGGTAATGAGGTTGGTCTTGGGTAAGGACTCGAAGCAACTGCAAAATGGCTCGAGTAAAAACTCGAGTAGAACCATGGTGAATCATAGTTCCAGGTTTTTTTTTAAAATTTGATTAACTCGGGGCTTGACCCGAGTAGCCTTCGGGTTGAACTTGAAGCAAGGGTTAAAACAGTTTCAGGTCGGAATAAAGTATTAGCGAGTTTAAACAAATTTTTGAAGTTTTAATTTGATTTTAATTTGTTTGTTTAGAGGTAATTGTATAATAAGTTAAATTCCTAAATGTTTTCAAGAGTGAATTAAATGATGTAACTAAATAAAGGATTATTTATTTAACGTATTGAAAGATGATTAATTTGTGTAATCAATTTAAGGGTTTGATGTATTAATGTGATTAATTAATTAGGATTTGGTAATTAAGATTTGTTATTTAATTGATTTTTTATTAACTAAAGATTAATTAATTAAGGAAAGTTGTTAATGTTGATTAATTAAGGATTAATTAATCAATAGTTTAGAATTATAAATTAATTAATAGAAATTAATTAATTAGTAATTAGATATCAATGAATTGGTAATTAATTAAGTAATTAAGTTATAATTAAGCATTAATTAATTAATAAATTAGTGATTAATTACTTAAATGGTGAATTTCTTATGTACGTAATTAAAAGATTAATTTGTTAAGAGCTAATTGATTAACAATCAAAGGTTAATTAATTAAGAATGATTAACCAATGGGATAATTACTTGATGAAGTAATAAAAAGGGTATTACTTAATGGAATTAATTAAGGATTAATTAATTAGTGTAATAAATTAAAGGATTGATTAATTAAGGATTGATTAAGGAGTAATTGGTTAAGGATTTATTAGTAAAGGAAATTAATTAAGGGTTGGTTAATTAATGAGTGTGATCAAGTGAAGGATAATTAATTATTGAAAGTGATTGTAGGATAATTAATTTGAGTAATTAATTAAGAGTAAATGAAATTTATATGAGTGATAGAAGGTTAATTAATTTGTGTAATTAATCAAAGGCTAATTACTTAATGTAACTAAGTAAAAATTAATCAAGGATGATCAATTACGAATAACTAATTAAAGAAGGTTAATTAAGATGGATAGTTAAAGAATGATTAATTAATTGGATTGAAATTAATTAATGGTTAAGTGAGAAGGATGTGTAGTGGTGGAAGTAATTAATTAATTATAAATGGTATGACTAATCTTGCTTTTGAATGATTGAATGATATTGAATGCCTTGGTTATTGATATCTCTGAAATGTGATTTGTGATGCTATATGAGATGATATGTGTGGGTTAAACTGTGATAATATGGATTTTCTATCGGTAATGGAATTGCTATGTAAACATGCTACTCTAATATGAATTAAATTGTTTCCACTTAAGTAACATGGATTAAAGATGACACTTGATTCGAAGAGACCGGGGTCGGGTATAAAAAATACCCGAAACCACTTCGATTTGTAAATCTTTTATAAATTCCTTATAGAGTGGATACGTGAAATAAATAGTCTAGAACGGAATGATTTAAGTAATTGGACCATTTTAACTATGTAGAGGTACATAGATATTGATGTGTGAAATAAGTGTTGACCATAACAAGTTGAGAACTCGTAGTGAAGTACGAGTTACACTACGTATAAAATAAGTTTATGCATTAGTATTTCTTGTTAGATGGGTTTACTCACGCTGGTTTCCAGCCTGACCAGGGTGTTACTTTGTTGTAATGCTCGGGTCAGACCGAGTATTACAGATTTTTCAGGTAAGGACGTTCTGGAGCTCGGGAGGCAAGCTGGATGGCAGGACGTATGGAGTGTATTCCGCTGTGATATGTGGTAGCTTGTCTGGGTCATGTTGATTGTATCTATCCATTGTTTTGTGTATATGTTGTAACTTTGATGTATTGAAGTGTAATTTGACAAGTACAGTTTTTCTTCGTATAACTGATATTTATTTGATATTATATTTTGATCCACTACGAATGTGAGAATCTGTGTTTCATTTATATTTCTTCTTCTATCTCCTTCTTCTTTCCTAACACTCTGGAATTTTCAAAATCGAAAATTTTGGGTCGTTACAATTTTCATGGCCTTCCATATAATGCTTCAAAGAGTGCCACGCCAATTTTCAACTGGTAACCATTATTGTATGCAAATTCTACTAAGAGTAAATGTTGCTCTCAATATTCTTTGAAATCCATGATGCAAGTTCTCCACAAGTCTTCCAAAATCCTATTTACCCTTTCTATCTGGCCGTTGGTCTACGGATGATAAGAATGCTAAGATTCAGCATTGTTCCTAAAGCAGATTGCAAACTCTTCCAAAATTCGCTAGTAAACAAGGGGTCCCTATCACTAACAATGCTAATGGAACTCTGTGAAGTCAAACCACTTCTTTTATAAAATTTGTGCAGAGATGCAGCAGTCCTATTACTTCTAATGAGAATAAAGTGGGAAATTTTAGTGAGTCTATCCACTACAACACAAATAGCTTCATTACCTCTTTGACTTCTAGGCAACCCATCAATAAAGCCCATCGATATATTCTTTCACTTTCAAATCGGCACCTCTAAAGGAAATAACAATCCTCCGAGCTTTCCTTATTCCGCCTTCATTTTTGGCATGTCAAACACCTAAAAAAAGTCCGCTACTCTCTTTTTCATTCCTGGGCAATAGAAAATCTACTTCGTATTCTTATTCATTTTATCTCCACTAGGGTGAGTCGTCATCTTAGATAGGTGACACTCTGCTAGAACTTCCTTTAAAACATCCGCCAACATAAAATACAAAGGCGTCCATTTCTTCTCAAACTTCCTCTTTCATCAATTGCATACCTACCACTATGAGGAAAATGCTCTGCTCTACTTAGCTTGCCTAAAGTACCTACTATCGTCACATCCTTCTTCTGGTCATACCTAAAGCGGTCCATCAATACTGGTCTAACCTCCATTGCCGCCAAATAGCCAATAGTGAGTTATTTTGGTAGTTGGATATTGAAATTTGAGAGGAACTCCAATTGCCTCTACTTATATATAGCACCTAGAGTAGCATGCCTTCTGCTAAGGGTGTTGGCAATAATATTCCCTTTTTCGATGGTATACTGCATCTCAAAGTTATATGATGCGATAAACTCCATCCACCTCTGCTCAAACCTTTCTCCAAAAATAGGTATTTAAGAGATTTGTAGTTGGTGAACCACTCAAACCTTTCTCCAAAAATAAAGTGCCGCCACATCTTCAAAGCAAAGACAATAGCAACAAACTCCAAGTCATGAGTTGGGTATCTCTTCTCATGGCCTTTCAACTGCCTACATGCATAGGCTATCACTCTACCCTCTTGCATTAGAACATCTCCTAATATCGTACCATATATGTTAGTGTAAACGATGAAAGGCTTCATCTCATCGAGAATGGTAAGTATTGGTATTCTA
This sequence comes from Allium cepa, assembly GCA_030765085.1. Lineage (NCBI taxonomy): Eukaryota > Viridiplantae > Streptophyta > Magnoliopsida > Asparagales > Amaryllidaceae > Allium > Allium cepa. Next base: position 460,478,513 of record CM060929.1, on the reverse strand, counting down.
GTCAATAACTCCTTCAACTTCTTAAATGCTTCTGTGCATTTCTCATCCCATGCCAAAAATAGTTTTTTCTTGGTTGAGCAAGATTGTGGAACTATTACCTGGGCAAATTCCTTAATGAATTTCTTATAGTAACCTGTTAACTAAAGAAAACTCCTAACTTCCATGGCATTCTTCGAAATATTCCAATCTTGAATAGCTTCTAGCTTTCCAGGGTCCATGGACAATTCCTTCTCAAAAACAATGTGATCGAAAAATCTCACTCCTTCTAAAAGTGACACTTTGGGAATTTGGCATTAAATTGGTGCCTTCTTAAGATCGCTAGTGCGTCCCTTAAGTGGCTTTAATACTCGCCTTCACTTTTAAATACTATAATATTATCCGTAAATACCACGATAAACTTATTTAATTGTCATATAAAGATTATACCCATCAAATATACAAAGTATAGGCACATTCATCAACCTGAACAACGTCACTTTCCATTCATACAGTTTGTCTGCGGTATGAAATGTAGTCTTCTGCTTGGTATCCTCGGGTATTCTCAATTAATGGAACCTTGTAGCTAAGTCCAATTGGGAAAAGATTTTGGCTCCAACAGGCTAGTCAAACAAATCATCTATCCTCGGTAAAGGATGCATATTCTTCTTGGTTAACTTATTGAGTTTCTATAGTCAACACATATCCTTAAAAATTCATCTGCCTTATTGGAAAAGAAAATTGGTGCTTCCCATCTAGAAGTACTTCGGAGAATGAGTACCTTTTATAGCAGCGCCAAAATTTGCTTGTTCAATTCATGCCTTTTTTGGAGGCCATATGCCTTAGTGGCAGAGCAACATGTGTATCATCCTTCTTTAAATTGATCCTAAATTCAATCTCACTTCCGGATAGAAGACCTAAAACTTCTTCAAAATGTCATGAAATTCTCAAACTATGTGGACGGATGAGAACTCATCTTGTGATAGGCTCAGGGAATATAAATTTCTTAATTCGACTCATTTTTAGGGTGTACAACAAACATCTATCTCTTGTCCCTACAACCCATTAATCATACAATCCTCCTATCACAATCTAAGATAGCCTCATAGCAGATAACCAATCCGTCCCTAAGATTAACCCATACCCTTCAAAAACAAGAACATGCATTACATGTAAAATTGATGTTACATATATCCAAAATTAGATCTTTGCAAATTAAAGAAAGGTGTGTCAAGCCCCATATAGGATTTGACAATACTATTGGGTTGGTGACAATTTGGGTTTTTAGAATCAATGAGTTAACTATATTTCTAGCTATAAATAAATGTGGTGCCGTTGAGTCAAATAAGGTACGAATAGTATTCTTGAAAATAATAGTTGTACCTTCCATTGTAGCTTTTACTTGATCTCTAGGAGGTGGTATACTCAAGATAGGATAGCCTCAATGGCATAAGCTTTCCCACCTTAACCCTCCTTTTTTAGCTCAACATGATTTTTCGTTGATTCCACCTTCTCCTTCTCATCGGTGCTAATGGTCTATAGTTGGGCCATTTTAACTATCATATTTTTAGTGCCACCCATGGGTACTTAGGTAAAAAGTACCTCCCTAAGTAGGGAATTAATATTTTTAACAAACTTCATAGCCATCTTCATGGGGGTATCAATCAAACTCAATCCAAACAAGGCCAATCCCATGAACTTAATACTATATTCCTTTAACATGGAGTCTTCCTACTTGAGCTGTATAAACTTCTCCAATTACAAACTTACTTCAGCTCTGGGCATGAATCGTGACCCAAAGCGAGTTCTAAATTTACCCCAGGTAATTCCTTCCTCGACATTCTCCTCAGCCACTACAGTCCAACAATTTAGAGCCTCTCCTTTAAAACGCTACGTAGCCATCCTTTTCTTGGTCTGATCTTCCCATCAAATTCTCTCGAAATATACGTTCACAGTTGTTAATCCAAGCCATCGTCTTCCTAAAACATTCAGCTCATGTATACTCCTTTCCTCCCATATTCTGGAAATCTTTACACAATTTTAGAAAATCTAGTAGGTGCGGCTGATTTAACAGGCAGGACAATGGGTGTGGTTGGTGCAGCATGTGGAGGAATAGGAACTTCCCTTACATGCCTTATGTATTGGTTTAATCATTCTGGCATCCCTTATATAGTTGGTATCTCTTGGGTAGAGGGGTTCCCAACTTCAAAGGAATAATTTTCAGCCATAATCAAATAACTATAGGATTAAACTTTTAGTTACAACTTCGTAAGTAGAATTATTTGCTGAAAATAAAGATTTTCTTAGTTTGTCTACATATGTTCGAATAAAAGTGTGTGTGTATAATAAGGTTATTGAAAAATACTTTCAAAAATAACAAATACGCATTCTTACGTATACATATCCCTATTGATTGGGTAACCTAAACTTTGATACCAAATGCAGCAACCCACATCGAAATGGGCCTAATTTTCAATCAAATAAAGGTCCATTCAACCTTCGACCCATTCTAAATCCAGTCGTTGGTTGGTGAAATTGATACAATAAATAATACGTAGAGCTATCTACCTATGCTACCAGAGTCACATAGCTGAAAGGATAAAATATAATATCACAAACATGTACCCATGTGTTAACCCGCCTTTTTACCAGGCCATGGACATGCGGGATTAACATAATCGGTTGCACGTTCGCCAAGGCTGGTGTACGATGGATTCAGTCGACTGGATGGATGGATGACGCAACGTGCTTAGGAGATGGAAGTATGATTGGATAAAGATGAATCAACTATGGTTTGGGTCTAGGAAATATGGTTCGGCATTGGCAATCATTCGCATTGAAGTACGTCCGGCATTCCTTCACTCGGCATCCTCCACTCGGCATTTGTACTTGGCATTGAAGTACGTCCGGCATTCTTTCACTCGGCATCTTCCACTCGGCATTTGAACTCGGCATTAAAGTGCGCTCGGCACACCTCACGCCAGCATCGATCGACACGCATCACTCAAATGCCTCGACCGACATTATTCTATCAGGCTTCGTTCGGCATGGAACGGGTCAGCATTGATGGCTCGGCATTACATGGCTCAGCATATGTGGACCGGCCATAAACTCGGTGGGCCTGAATCACGCAAAGGCCCAACAACTCAGAATTTTCCTATAAATACAGTATGTGGGGGTTCAGAAAAGGGATCCTGATTCTCTCTCCTTCTCTCTAACTTTCTATCCTCTAAGGCTAAGGCTAGCCTATCACTTTCTAACTGTAATCGATTGTTACAGCAATAAAAAAGAAATTACTGGAGTGGACATAGGCCAAAGTTAGCCGAACCACTATAAATTCCGTGTCTTTACCGCTTTCATTTTAATTTCTGTTATTCTTCATATTAAATATCCTCTACATACATCCTACCCGTGAACTGTGATTGTTGTTTGGTACTTTCACTTGGATTTGGGTGTTAGTGACCAATTTTGGCGCTAACATTTTGGTGCTTTCACTGAGAATTGAACTCAGGAATTTTGGAGTTAGAAACTAGGATTTAAAAGAGCAATGGCTAGACCATCAGCAAGGAAGCAAGTAATGGAAAGGAGCAATCAGGAGGGAAGTCAAGAGGCTTCCTCTGGAGATGGAGCAGGTGGAGCATCCATTTACATCACTAGAGAGGAAATGGAGGCGATGATGAAAAGACAAGAGGAGATGATGCAGACTCTTCTCAGACAATTTGCACAAACAGAAAATGCAGAAGCTCAGATCCGTGGAGCTGGATCAGAAGCACTCAACCAGCAAGCAGAGGGAATAGCTCGGCAGGGGGCAACCCCCAATCAGTAAACAGCTATCAATCCAGATGGATCTAGACTTGGGGGCATACCACCAGGAAATGTTGGACCAACCCATGGAGGGATACCAGACGATGTTGTGCAACCCGACACCAACAGGAGTGCAGGAGTGCGAGATGAGGAGTATGTGCCAGAATTCCCTCATAAACTCGGGGGGAAGACCATAGGCGATGGACAAGGATTACATCTTGGGGGCAACGACAGATTAGCGGAGATGGTTAGACGGGCTATGAGAGGTGGATTGGTAAATAGAGACCTGGAGGATGTAAATAGGAGTCCCTTTACTCCTACTATCAGGCAAGCTAGGAACCCACCCGAATTTAAGCTACCAAATTTGGAAATGTATAATAGGAAGGCGGATCCAACGGTTCATCTGACGAAATACATAAGGCATATGGAGGTATTGGGGGCATCGAATGAGGTCATGGCTCGATGCTTCCCATTGTATTTGATAGATATCGCAGCTATGTGGTTTAGACAGCTGGAGAATGGTTCTATCGGCACATGGACGGAGCTAATTGAGAGGTTTATGAGACAGTTTCGGGTCCACATAGTTAGACCCAAGAACGTGATGACTCTGATATCTATGAAACAATGGAAAGGGGAATCGCTCAGGGACTTCTTAACCAGATTCAACGCAGCGGTAGCCTCAGTGGATCGACCCGATCCGTCAATGGTTTTGATGGCAGCCGTCTCGGGAATCGCGGATAACTCGAATTTCAAAATATCACTGGAACGGGACCCACCGAGGGATCTCGGGGAGTTCTATCATGAGGCGGAAAGGTTCTTGAAACAGGAGGATGTGCAGGCTGAGAGAGTAGGGAGAGAGGCTGAAGCTTATGCAGTGAGGGGTGGAGGTCCATCCAGGGAGGATCTAAGTAAAGATGATAAAGGAAAAAGGAAACGAATGGAAATGGTGGCACTTCGAAGAAACCTCGGAGGGAGTCAAAGTTTTCTTCTTACACAGATTTAACTGAGACTCTAGAAAGGATTTACTTGGACACTCGAGGGCGGCTCCAATACCGAAGGCCAGCAAAGAGAGAGCCTTCAGAATACGAACGGACATCGGGAAAGCATTGCCTATTCCATGAGCTGGATGGGCACAACACAAACGACTATAGGCATTTGAGGGATATCATTGAGGAGCATGTAAGGAATGGTCACCCACAGCAATATGTCAGGAATCGAACTACGGCAGGGGAGCAAGAGCAGCCACCACCTACCTCTAGCAATGGCGGCATTGGGTCTGGTCAACGCCGGTTTACTATCAACTAAACAGGTTCATGGTTTTGAATAAGTAATAGAACTCAAAGTAATATGGCTAGGTCACTTACACACGTACGGGATTGAGGACGGTCCCTAGGCGTGCTCTGAGATAACTGAAAACCGTACTACTTGAGTCTATGAAATTCTGCTTTCTTTCTAGTTTTCTGCAAACTTTGATTCTCTCTTTCGTATTTCGGACATTTACTTTTCTTTGGTATGGTTTTGGAGTTTGGATTGAACTCCCGATTTGGTTGGTTTTTTCTTGGTTTCCCATTCTGGTTTGGATGTTTGATTTTTTGATACGGATTTCTGGTTTTATATTCGGTTTTGGATCAATGTAATAAACAGTTCAGGTTTTATAATTACTGCCCCGACCGGAGAGACGGGGCAATGGTCATAAGTTACGAGTCCCTTCGCCGGAGAGCGAAGAAATGGACTCGGGGAGAATATAAAAAGTCCTTGACCGGAGAGTCGAGGCCGGAGAATAAAAAAAAGTCCTTGACCGGAGAGTCGAGGCCGGAGAATATAAAAAGTCCTTGACCGGAGAGTCGAGGCCGGAGAATAAAAAATCTCCTTGACTGGAGAGTCGAGGCCGGAGAATATAAAAAGTCCTTGACCAGAGAGTCGAGGCCGGAGAATATAAAAAGTCCTTGACTGGAGAGTCAAGGCCGGAGAATATAAAAAGTCCTTGACCGGAGAGTCGAGGCCGGAGAATATAAAAAGTCCTTGACCGGAGAGTCGAGGCCGGAGAATATCAAAATCCTTAGCCGGATTGCTGAGGCCGGTGAATATCAAAGTCTTTGACCGGAGAGTCGAGGCCGGAGAACATACAAGCCCGTGATGGAAAAGTCAAGGCTGGAACAGGATAACACGACCCGACGAGGTCTACAAAATCAAGATTAAGCCCGGAGAGGTCGTGGATTTGATGATATGGCTACAAAAAGGATGTGGACTTTGGATATCAGATTGAGGCTATTCAAAACACACCTTCCAATAGCAAGGCATGTTTTGGGGGGCAAGTGTTAACCCGCCTTTTTACCAGGCCATGGACATGCGGGATTAACATAATCGGTTGCACGTTCGCCAAGGCTGGTGTACGATGGATTCAGTCGACTGGATGGATGGATGACGCAACGTTCTTAGGAGATGGAAGTATGATTGGATAAAGATGAATCAACTATGGTTTGGGTCTAGGAAATATGGTTCGGCATTGGCAATCATTCGACATTGAAGTACGTCCGGCATTCCTTCACTCGGCATCCTCCACTCGACATTTGTACTCGGCATTGAAGTACGTCCGGCATTCTTTCACTCGGCGTCTTCCACTCGGCATTTGAACTCGGCATTAAAGTGCGCTCGGCACACCTCACCCCAGCATCGATCGGCATGCATCACTCAAATGCCTCGACCGACATTATTCTATCAGGCTTCGTTCGGCATGGAATGGGTCGGCATTGATGGCTCGGCATTACATGGCTCGACATATGTGGACCGGCCATAAACTCGGTGGGCCTGAACCACGCAAAGGCCCAACAACTCAGGATTTGCCTATAAATACAGCATGTGGGGGTTCAGAAAAGGGATCCTGATTCTCTCTCCTGCTCTCTAACTTTCTATCCCCTAAGGCTAAGGCTAGCCTATCACTTTGTAACTGTAATCGATTGTTACAGCAATAAAAAAGAAATTACTGGAGTGGACGTAGGCCAGAGTTAGCCGAACCACTATAAATTCCGTGTCTTTACCGCTTTCATTTTAATTTCTGTTATTCTTCATATTAAATATCCTCTACATACATCCTACCCGTGAACTGTGATTGTTGTTTGGTACTTTCACTTGGATTTGGGTGTTAGTGACCAATTTTGGCGCTAACACCATGTCATTGAAAATCCAAATCTTTGAAATACAACATAACATCCCAATATTTGATATACAATATCTCAAAACAACAGCTTCATGTTTGAAAACCGGTACATATGAAATATTACAGACACAAATAGATAGATAACTGCCATAAGTCTTCGCCTTCATCTTCAGCCTCTCAATCAACATCGTCTCTATTAACGTGTGTGTTATAACGAGGACAAGGGTTAGAACAACAATGTCCAGTGAATGAAAATATCAAGTCTTACCATAATAGTACTTAGGCAGTATTATCTAGATAAGTAATATGCCTTACGTATACTATGTCCTACATTAGATATATCCAACTATAAGCCCGACTGTTATTCCAGTCCAACTACACAACTTACACCCTTCATTCTAACTCCATAACTTACCTTCAACTATAGGCCAAAGGCCCTATCTAGCCCCACACAACTACAATTAGTTGTGTCATAACTATATGAGAAAGAGTATCTAAGTCACTCATTACCTTTTTAATAGAAATTAGGAAGGCTTTGACCATGTAATACCTATATCTTAGGCAAGTCCCCATCATTTAATACCTAATCCAAGGCAGAACCATCTCTAGTACTCCTTAATTTACATCACATGGAATCTCATCAGGCAACTTAATATTTCTTCATCCCTACAATAGCCACTTAATACCTCGACCTTGAAGCAGAACCCTCCCGAGACTTCAATTACAACACCTAAATGATAATCTCGACCATTTATCACTTCTTAAGTGATAAGGAGGCAGACCCTACAATAGCCATTCAATACCCGATCTAGAAGCAAGTTCTATGTATTATGACCCATAACTCAAACTGTCATGTCTCACATTAGTCCAACTATTCCTAGGCACTAGTAGCTAGATTAATTGGGCATGCTTACCCTATAAAATTAGAACTAACCTCATTTCCACCATGGGTACTTATTATAGACTATGTTTCACATTAGCCACAATATCACACTACTAGTAGCTAGATTAATTGGCTAGACTTATGTGTGCATTTAATTGACCTTGCATTCTTCTAACTTAGTTATAATTCCTGTAACAACCCTAATTTTTGTGATTACCTGTAAATATTTAATTATAACGGTGGTTATAATATAATATTGAGAATTTAAAATAAATTGCAGATTTAAATTGTTTTTTTTAAATAAACAATGGTTTTTGAAAAATGTGAAAATAAAGTTTTAAAAACTTTATCTTGGTTAGTTGTGAGAAATATGAGTGAAAAATGACTTTTTTTATAGAGAAAATGCAATAATTATATTAATTATTGCCCATTTGATTCTTTTAATAATTTTTAAAAGAAGTGTGTAATTTTTAAAGGTAGTTTATTGAAATAAAAGGTGAAAAATTTGATTTAAAAATAGGTTTTGATCATAAAAATTGATGAAAAGCGGTTTGTTATATTTTATTGCATAAGAGAATTATTTTATGTAATTTTTAAAGTCAAAAATGTTATTTTATGTGAATATTAGAGTAAACTGTGTGTTTATTTAAAAATGAGAGTTTTTAATAATAAAAAATAAGAAATATTTTTATAGTAAAATTATCTTTTTATATGTTGCAAATATTTTATTTAACATGATAATGGGTTTGTCTAAATTTATTTTGAAGAAATTTTGTTAAAACACATTGGTTTGATTTAATTACATGCACATATTTTGTTTTAAGTAAGTGAATTATTTAGTTAGGCTATTTTCTTTTAATTTGGCTCCAAGCCCATTTAGCTTCTTTAGCCTATAGGAGAGAAGAGAAAACATCTTTTATACCTGTACGTACTTTCATTTTTACAGTAAGCTAACAATAGAAAAAGAGAGCAAATTTCACCCCCACATTCATTTTTTTAATCAAAATTTGTTGTTTTAATCAAATCTAAAGAGATTTTAACAGATAATCATTTCCAAGATATAATCTTTTCATTAAAATCCGAATTTGAGAATTTAATTGTCTTTTAATTGTTTTTTCTCTTTTGCATGATCCTACATCAAGCTTTTATAGGTTCTTGAAGGCCAAATTAGCAAAAGCTCCAAGCTCTCTACATTAATTCGAGTTTTCGCATTCCAACAACAAGGTAAGTGATAGACTCACAATGTCTAGTTGAAGCAAAGCTTCAAAAATCATAATTTGAGCTTGTATAATCATTCTTTTTTGTTTTTTTTGTTTTCTTTCTATGAATCTAGTTTGGGTTGCTTCTTTGCATGATTATATCATTTAATTCCGGCAACGTGATGCTGCCAGATTTCTTACATTTGGTAGCTTGTATGTTGAACTTTGTTTCTGAAAAAATTGCCTGAAAAATATTGTCATTTGCGTGTCCAAATCGTAGCTGCAAAATCAACAAAACACAGTTTTCCTGCCTGTAGAAATTGTGTTTTTCGAGTTGCTGCAAACATGGCCTGAGTCCATGTTTGAGATAGCATAACTCTTTCATTTGTTTCGAAAATTGTGTGATTCTTTTCGCAAATTGAAGTTGGAGTGTTGAATTACATTCCTGCAAATTTTCATGACAATCTGGATTCTTTTGCTTTTTCAAACCGCTGTCGAACTTGTGCCCGCAACATGCTGGAATTAAGAGATTTAACCTTGTTTTAGTCCAACTTTGAGATGACGCGGATTCTTCGTTTCAAATTAGATTTGAGAGATTCTTTATGTAGATTGAAGCAGGAGTGTTGAGTTACATTCCTTCAAATTTTCATGAAAATGTGGATTTTTTGCTATTTTGAAACTGCCGTCGAACTTGAACCCGCAACATGCTGAATTCAGCGATTTAACCTTGTTTTCGGTCCAACTTTGAAGCGACGCAGAATCTTTGTTTCAAATTGAATTTGAATGATTCATTTTGCACATTGAAGTAGGAATGTTAAACTACATTCATGTAGAATTTCCTGTCATTTTGACACTGGTAACTTGTTCAAACCTGCTGTCGAATATTGAGTCGTAGCTTGTTTTAAACGGATAATAATTCGTGTAATTTCCGTTATTTCGATGTTTTCTTGATTTTTCTTTATGGATTTCATACGTGTTTTATAATGTGTTTTAAAAATGTTTTTAAAATAAATAGGCTTTTGTAATTATTATTATACATTATTTTTTTAGTATAAAAATTATATACTTATAATAAGAGAATTTCAAAGGCAATTTCTAAAGCGATTTCGAAATGTTCCTAAAACTCGTTTTCTTCAACTTAATTTCTATATAAAACACACAATTTTGCACTTCGAACGAAGAGGGAGGAGAATTAAGTGATTGGATAAAGTGCATGCCGTGAACACGTTCGTTTATCTTTTGAGTTAATTCCTAATCTATTCGTTTGATCGTTTTGACATCAGGTCGAGTTTACCAATGAGATGAGGTAAATTTTTTACTGCATTGAGTGTGAAATTTACTAACGGTTAGTAAGCCGTTTGGTGCAAACGAGACGCACGTTAACACTATTTGGGTTCCTATTCGAGAGTTTGTGACACATTTGCCATTGTGGCATGCCAATACTGGACCTTCAAGCGTTTGCCATTGCGGCGTATTTTTCTTCGAGACGTTTTCCATTGCGGCGTATTTTCCATTGCGGCGTATTTTCCATTGTGGCGTATTTGTCATTGTGACGTTTTGACTTCGGGGGAGGTACCTATTTGAGATAAAAGTACTTGGCAAGGCTTCGGCCATATGCACGTGCAAACACTATGAGATGGGTTCTTTGACTCTTTTCCCTAGTGTATCTCCCTTTCCGGGATTGGTCCTTTGAACCATTCAAAATATATTTATGGCATTTCCCTTTTGTGAACTTGAGCTCTTGGAAATTCTACTTTTGAGATTTGAATTGCCTACACTAGCGTTATATGAGATTTGTCTTTTGGCATTTACTTGAGATTTTATTCTCCTCTTTGGAGATATATTTGCCTTATGGCATGTTTGAGATGGGATATCTCTATGCATATTTTGGGTTTGCCAAGATAGCGGATTTAGGTTTCCCCTAAACCATATTTGATGTTCTATGAATGCCGATGATACGAGGCTTGCTACTTTTAGCGTTTTATCGGTTATTTTATCTCTTTTGAGATTATATGTTTGTGTGGTGATACCATATTATCACTCGATGTAATCTTACACTTTAAGCTGTTCCCTACTATTCGGGAATATTATCATGTTATCCTTATGCTCATATTATCTATCCTTGTTAACTGATTTGTTTAGCTAGACTGGCCCGTGTATTTTATACTCGGGTCAGACCGAGGTGTTTCAGGTTAGGGACATTTGGACTTAGCCTATTCTGCTTCTGGATGGACTATTATGCTAGCTCTTTTTGTTATAACTTTCTCTGTAGTCCTTTTTTGGTTTTCTACTCTGACATGTATATTCTTTAGACTCGTGTTTGTATTGTGGTCATCATACCACATATGTGATGTATCATTTTGTACACTTTGTGATGTATCTGTATATGTGTGTATATTTAGGATTTTCTCCTGTTCTGTGATGTGTTTTGCATTTGATTTGTTGTATTTTGTTCTGATAGATCCTATAGCCACCTATAGCTTTGCAATAAGTATTTATTGGATATGTCGATCCACTTGAGACAGAAAAAACATATGGCATTTGTCGACGTATTCAATAGATTTTTAAGGCAAGGCTACAAACGGTTGCCTCTATCCAGCCTATTCTCTGCATTAGCAGATAGTATTACCCAGTAATACTCTTTGTTAATGTGGGTCTCGAGGTGGAGCGTCACAACTTGGTATCAGAGTTGAGTTTAGAACAAAATACGATAAACACGGAACAGAAACACATATTATGGTGCATCAAAGTGTAATACAAATGTTACGAATCCCTGAATCATCGTGCTTTTTTTCTTTTCGTGTCCTTTGGGGTAGATAGAATTTTAGGAATACGTCTAGGAATGCATTTTAATTTCGTAGTATTCCATATTTGAATTAATGATATCCACCATGTGAATAATATTTATCTTATCTTAATTTTCAGTTAATGGCTGGAAGAGCAGAGGATGATGCTCGAATGCTGGGCAATCCAGTGGCTCGCATCCGAACGGCGTATATACGTCTACCGATCAGTTCATGGAAGTATTTAGGAGCACCCAGCCTCCAGCTCCTACTCCAGCTTCTCCTTCGTGCTAGTCTCCTTTTGCACTCATGTGCAGTGGCTTTGGGCATCTCCGAGGTAAGCTATTCAAAGGCTCCGAGTCTATTTTGGAGGTTCAGGCTTAGATTCGTTCTTGCGAGCGGATATTTTCTCACATGGATCTTTCGGATTATCATATGGTTCTTGTAGCATCCAACATGTTAGAAGAGCATGCTCTTGATTCGTATGTGCTATTCACTACCGAGCTCGGCGAGTCTACACTTACATGGACTCATTTTTGGGAACGATTCGAGCTTATGTTCGTTCCTGAGTCTAAGAAAGCACCTCTTGCCCATCGCTTCCTCGAGCTAAAGCAAGGGAAATCTTCTATTTCTCATTATATGTCTTCTTTCGAGGATCTTTCTAAGTATGGTCTTGAGTATATTAGCACTCAATATAAGAAGAACCTCAAGTTCATTTTGGCCTTTAGAAGTATTTGAAGAAATCTTTGATGTTGCAGCTTAAGTTTTCTTTTATGGAGCTAGTTGACTCGATGCTTCATCTTGAAGCCGTCGAGAAGGAGATCGATAGTGGTGATGATGTTGAGGTTCGCAAGAACCCCAACAAGAAGCGCTTTCCTTTTTAGAAATCCAAGTTCTTTCCATCCAAGAAGAAGAAGCCAGTTGGTTCTACTTCTCAACCTCAGTCATGACCTCAGTCTATTAGAACACCTCCCTCTCATAAGGGGTGTTTTTCAATTGTTGTTCGCCCATCCATATGATTCGAGAGTGTCCTAAACCTCTCTTTTGTCGATATTGCAAGAAAGAGGGCCATCGAATTTCCACTTGTCCTATCGCTTCGAATAATTCTAAATTTGGCAAGTTGAATGTAGTGGATGCTTCTCGAGGTTCTTCTCAACACCGAAGTACTTCTCCTTCAATTCTTTAAGGTTCATTGTTGTTTCGTGATCGTTCTATTCGAGTCCTCTTTGATACGGGTGTGTTGCATTCCTTCGTATCGAAGAAGCTCGTCGATGATTTATCTTTGGATGTTTCTTGTATGGTTACTTCATTGAGGATTGCGAATCATATCGGAGGATCCGCAACCCTCAACATGCTTTGTGATGATGTTGAGATTGTTTTATATGGATTTTCTTTTCGTGCGAATCTGCACGTTATTTCTTATTTGGGATTTGGTATGATTTTGGGTATGAACTGGCTAGTGCAATACGATGCTAGGATTATTCGTTCTGAGAGAATTTTATATCTCCGGCATCCAGATTCATCTACTCAGCTATCACTTGTTCTTCGAAAAGTGGATATTTCCAAGTGGCTTTGTATTCTTCATACTCACGAGATGATGATGATATATCTAGTATTCCTATTGTTTGTGATTCTCTGATGTATCTGAGTCTGTTTCAGGTTTGCCACCCAAGCGAGCGATCGAGTTCCGCATTGATCTCGTTCCAAGCGCGTAGCCAGTTAGTTGTCCTCCCACGAGGATGTCTACAAAAGAAAATGAGGAATCAAGAAGTGGCTTTTAGAGCTTGAGTCCAAGAAGTTGATTCAGTCCATTTTTTCACCATGGGATGCCACGGTCGTCTTCATGAAGAAGTCCGATGGAACTCTTAGGCTTTGCATTGACTATCACAAGCTTAACGAGCTGACCATCAAGAATAGATATCCATTGCCTAGGATTGACAATATGTTTGATCAAGTGAGTGGCGCTAAGGTCTTCTCTCAGCTCAACCTTGCCACTGGTTTCATCGGCTTCGAGTCGCAAAAGATAGCATACTTTTTACAGCTTTCCGCACCCGATATGGATATTACGAGTGGCTCATTTTGCCGTTCGGTTTGACGAACGCTCCTCCTTTCTTTGTCGATCTTATGAATCGAGTATTTTGGGAATATCTCGATAAGTTTGTCCTTGTGCTAATCGACGACATTCTTGTTTATTCGAAGTCTAAAGGCGAGCATGCTAATCACTTGAGGATTGTCTTGAGTACTCTCATCACCATCAGCTTAAAGCCAAATTCTCCAAGTGCCATTTTTGGGAGAATAAGGTTAAGTTCTTAGGCTACATTGTTTCTTCCAAAGGCATTTCGGTCGATCCTTCGAAGATCCAATCCATCCAGAATTGGAAGAGGCCTGAGAATGTTCATGAGATTCGTAGCTTCCTTGGATTGGCAGGTTTATTAAGGATTTTTCCCGCATTGTGCTTCCTCTCACTAGCCTTACTCGGAAAGGCATTCGATTTATTTGGTCCGACAAGTGTGAAGCTTCTCACTAATGCTCCTATTCTCATGGTTCCCGAAGGGAATCAAGATCTTGTTGTCTACACCGATGCTAGTAGGTGTGGCTTCGGTGCCGTGCTTATGCAGAAGGATCGAGTAGTTTCTTATGCTTCTAGGCAACTGGGACCGAATGAAGTACGCTATGACACTCATGACCGCGAGTTAGCCGCCATTGTCTTCGCCTTGAAGATTTGGCACCATTATCTATTAGGCGAGCATTTCATTCTATACACCGATCATAAGTCCTTAAAATATCTATTCACTCAAAAGGAGCTCAATATGAGGCAACAACGTTGGCTCGAGTTCCTTGCCTCCTATGACTTTGATATCCAGTATACCCATGGTAAGGGTAATCGTGTTGCTGATTCGCTTAGTCACAAACATCCGACAGTTGTTACTACGATGCTAGCCGAGTGGGATGTTCTAGAGACCTTATCCCCTTGTGATATTCGTGATCGAGCTCCATCTTCTGATTCTCCTATTCTATTGTTCAGTTTGGAAGCTTGACCCAGCTTATTGGATCATATTGCCGATGCTCAATGGGGTGATCCCGATCTTGTACACCTTGTTCAGGTTTGTGACTCTGAGTCGCTCGATGAGGAGTTGATGGATTTCAGCATTGATTCTCATGGGTGTCTTTGCAAGAAGAACCGTCTTGTTGTGCCTTTTGATTCTGCACTTAAGCATGACATCCTCGATGACTGTCATGTTCTAAGTATACCATTCATCCTAGCAGTAGTAAGATGTATGCCGATATGGATCGCATTTATTATTGGGAAGGCATGAAGCACGATGTGGCGATTTATGTGAGTAATTGCATGACTTGTTAGCATATCAAAGCCGAACATCAGCGCCCTTTTGGTCTCCTTCAGCCTCTACAGATTCCATTTTGGAAATGGGATCAGATTTCGATGGATTTCCTTTACAGCCTACCTCATTCGAGATCGGGCCATTCTAGCATTTGGGTTATTTTTGATCACCTTTCCAAATCAGCTCATTTCATTCCTATTAAGTCTAATATGAGTGCTTTTCATTTGGCCAAGTTGTATATCAAGGAAATCGTGAGACTTCACGCTGTTCCTAGTTCGATTGTTTATGACCATAACCCACTATTCACGAGTCATTTCTAGCAGAGTCTTCAACAAGCTTTGGGAACAAAGCTTAATTTCAACACAGCATATCATCCGCAGTCTGATGGACAGACTGAAAGGGTGAATCATATTTTCGAGGATCTTCTCTGTGCTTGCATTCTAGATTTTGATGGTAGTTGGGAGGATCACCTTCCTCTTGTGGAATTCTCCTACAACAATAGTTTTCAGTTTAGTATCGGTATGGCTCCTTTCGAAGCCTTATACGGAAGGCCAGGTTGATCACCTTCTTGTTGGTTGGAATTTGATGAGAAGCTTATTCTTGGCCCAAATTCTGTTCTTGATTCTTCCGAGAAGATTGATCTTATTCGTCATGAAATAAAGAGGCGCAGAGCAGCTAGAAATCCTACATGGAAAACCATAGGAAGGCTATCGAGTTCTCTATTGGTGATCTTATCTTTATTCGTGTTTCTCCTTCAAAGGGGGTTATGCATTTTAGTACGACTGAGAAATTGGCTCCTCGCTTTATATGACCATTTCCTATTACTAAACGTATTGGCCTTATAGCTTATAGAGTTTGACTTCCATCTCATCTATTTGGCATTCATGACGTGTTTCACATCTCTCAGCTTCGAAAGTGTCTTCGAGAGTCAGATTCTATTATCGATTCTCCCGATATGCAAGAGCTTGAGATCTCACCAGACTTTTCTATTGTGAAGCAGCCTATTCGCCTACTTACTTCGGAGGTGAAACGTCTTCGAAACAAGGATGTGCCGCTCGTTAAAGTTCAATGGTCAACTAATCCCAATGACTGCACTTAGGAAACCAGAGAGTTATCGAGCGATTCTATCCCGGTTTTCTATCTTCGCATAGCGATGGTGAGAATGTCACTTTATCTCAAGCTTATTTTCTTTTCATTTTAGGTGATGAAATTAAACAGTTAAATACAAATTCTTCTCTAGGAATTGCAAAGACGCAATTTTGTCAAGGGGGAAGTCTGTAACAACCCTGGCTTTAGTGATTACTTGTAAATATTAAATTATAATGGTGGTTATAATTTAATATTGTGAATTAAAAATAAACTACAGATTTAAATTTTTTATTTTAAATAAACAATGGTTTTTGGAAATAAAATGTGAAGGTAAAGTTTTGAAAACTTTATCTTGGTTAGTTGTGAGAAATATGAGTGCAAAAAGACTTTTTTCAGGGAAAATGCAATAATTATATTAATTATTGCCCATTTGCTTCTTTTAATGATTTTTAAAAGAAGTATGTAATTTTTAAAGGTAGTTTACTTAAAGAAAAGGTGAAATTTGATTTAAAAATAGGTTTTGATCATAAAAATTGATGAAAATTGGTTTTTTATATTTTATTACATAAGATAATTATTATTTTTTTGTAATTTTTAAAGTCAAAAATGTTATTTTATGTGAATATTAGAGTAAATTGTGTATTTATTTAAAAATGGGAGTTTTTAATAATAAAAAAATAATATTTTTATAGTAAAATTATCTTTTTATATGTTGCAAAATATTTTATTTAACATGATAATGTGTTTTTCTAAACTTATTTTGAAGAAATTTTGTTAAAACACATTGGTTTGATTTAATTACATGTGCATATTTTGTTTTAAGTAAGTGAATTATTTAGTTAGGCTATTTACTTTTAATTTGGGTCCAAGCCAATTTAACTTCATCAGCCTATAAGAGGGAAGAGAAAAACATCTCTTCTTCTTATACGCACTTTCATTTTGATAGTAAGCTAACAATAGAAAAAGAGAGCAAACTTCATCCCCTTTCTCAATTCAAAGCAAAATTTTCATTTTCTTCAATCAAAATTTATTGTTTTAATCAAATCTAAAGAGATTTCAATAGGTAATCATTTCCAAAACAAGATCTTTTGATCAAAATCCGAATTTGCGAATTTAGTTGTCTTTTAATTGTTTTTTCTCTTTTACATGTTCTTATTTCAAGCTTTTATAGGTTCTTGAAATCCAAATTAGCAAAAGCTCCAAGCTTTCCATATTAATTCGAGTTTTTGCATTCCAACAGCAAGGTAAACGATAAACTCACAATTTCTAGCTGAAGCAAACCTTCAAAAATCATAATTTGAGCTTGTATAATCTTTTTTTTGCTTTTTCTTTGTCAAGTTTTCTTTCTGTGAGTCTAGTTTGGGTGGCTTCATTGCATGCTTATATCTTTTGATTCCGACAACGAAATGCTGTCGGATTTCTTGCATTTGGTATGCTGTATGCTCAACTTTGTTTTTGAAAAATGTAGTTAAAAAATACTGTCATTAGTATCCAAAACATTGCTGCAAAATCAACAAAACATAGTTTTTTTGCCTGTAAAAATTGTGTTTTTTGAGTTGGTGCAAACATGGCCTGAGTCCATGTTTGAGATAGCATAACTCTTTAAATTCTTACTGAAATTACACGATTCTTCTTTTATATTGAAGTAGGAGTGTTGAATTACATTATTGCAAATTTTCATGACAATCTGGATTTTTTGCTAATTTGAAACTGCTGTCGAACTTGAACTCACAACATGCTGGAATTCAACGATTTAACCTTGTTTTAGTCCAACTTTGAAACTATGCCGATTCTTCGTTTCAAATTGGATTTGAGTGATTCTTTATGAAAATTGAAGTAGGAGTGCTGAGTTACATTCTTGTAAATTTTCATGACAATCTGGCTTCTTTTGCTGTTTTGAAACTGTTGTCGAACTTGAACCCGCAACATGCTGGAATTCAGCGATTTAACTTTGTTTTAGTCCAACTTTGAAATGATGCAGATTCTTCGTTTCAAATTGGATTTGAGTGTTTCTTTTTGAAGATATAATTAGGAGTGTTGATTTACATTCTTGCAAATTTTCATGACAATCTAGGTTATTTTGCTATTTTGAAACTGCCATCGAACTTGAAACCGTAGCATGCTGCAATTAAGCGATTTAACTTTGTTTTAGTCCAACTTCGAAACGATGAAGATTCTTCGTTTCAAATTGGATTTGGGTGATTCTTTTTGCAGATTGAAGTAAGAGTGTTGAGTTACATTTCTACATGACGATTTGATGTTTTTGCTATTTTGAAACTGCCGTCGAACTTGAACCCGCAGCATGCTGGAATTCAGCGATTTAACCTTGTTTTTAGTCCAACTTTGAAACGATGCAAATTCTTCGTTTCGAATCGTATTTGAATGACTCTTTTTTCCAACTGAAGTAGGAATGTTGAAATACATTCTTGTAAAATTTCAAGTTTTTTGACACAGTTAACTTGTTCAAACCTGCCGTTGATATTAAGCCGCAGCTTGTTTTAAATGGATAATACTTGGGTAATTTCCATTATTTCGATGTTTTCTTGATATTTCTGTCTGGATTTCATACACAGGTTTTATAATGTGTTTTAAACATATTTTTTAAATAAATGGGCTTTTGTAATTAGTATTATATATTATGTTTTTAGTACAAAAATTATATACTCTATAATAAGAGAATTTTAAAGGCAATTTATATAGCGATTTCGAAGCGTTTTTAAAACTCGTTTTCGTCAACTTAATTTCTATATAAAACACACAATTTTGCACTTCGAGCGAAGATAGAGGAGAATTAAGTGATTGGATAAAACACTTTCTATGAGCACGTACGTTTAACTTTTCAGTTAATTCCTAATATATTCGTGTGATCGTTTTGACCTTTGGGTCGAGTTTACCGACGAGATGAGATAAACTTTTTACTGCTTTGAGTGTGAAATTTACTAGCGGTTAGTAAACCGTTTGGTGTAAACGTGTGGTATGGGATGCACATTAACACTACTCGGGTTCCTATTCAAGAATTTGTGACACATTTTTCATTGTGGCATGCAAGTAATGGACCTTCGGGTCATTGCCATTGTGGCGTTTGTCATTGCGGCTTTGCCATTGCAGCGTATTTGCCTTCGAGACGTTTTCCATTGTAGCATATTTGCATTGTGGCATATTTACCATTATGGTGTATTTATCATTGTGATGTTTTGCCTTCGGACGAGTCACCTATTTGAGAGAATAGTACTTGAAAAGGCTTCGGCCACATGCACGTGCAAACACTTTGAAATGGTTTCTTTAACTCTTTTCCCTAGTGTATCGCCCTTTACGGGATTGGTCCTTTGAACCATTCGATATATATTTATGGCGATTACCTTTTGGGAATTTGAACTCTTGGAAATTCTATTTTTGAGATTTGAATTGCCTACACTAACGTTATATGAGATTTGTCTTTTGGAATTTACTTGATATTTTATTCTCCTCTTTAGAGATATATTTTCCTTATGGCGTGTTTGATATAGGATCTCTTTATGCATATTTGGGGTTTGCCAATATGGCAGATTTAGGTCTCCCCTAAACCATATTTGATGTTCAATGAATGCCGATGATATGAGGCTCGCTATTTAGCGTTTATCGGTTATTTTATCTCTCTTGAGATTATATGTTTGTGTGGTGATACCATATTATCACTTGATGTAATCTTACACTTTAAGTTGTTCCTTCATATTCGAGAATATCATCACGTTATCCTTATGCTCATATTATTACTTATCCTTGTTAACTGATTTGTTTAGCTAGACTGGCCGTATATTTTATACTCGGGTCACACTGAGGTGTTTCAGGTTAGGCACATTTGGACTTAGCATATTCTGCTTCTACATGGACTATTCTACTAGGTCTTTTTGTTATAAATTTTTGTGCAGTTTTTTTTGGTTTGCTACTCTGATATGTATCGTTTTTGTATTATGGTCGCTATACCACATATGTGATGTATCATTTTATATACTCTGTGATGTATCTGTATATGTGTGTATATTTGGGATTACCTGTTGTTCTGTGATGTGTTTTGCATTTGAATTATTGTATTTTGTTCTGATAGATTCTATAGCCACCTATAGCTTTATACTAAGTATTTATTGGATACGTTAATCTATTTGAGACAGAAAAATATATGGCATTTGTCGACGTATTCGATAGATATTTAAGGCAAGGCTATAGATGGTCGCCCCTATCCAGCCCTTTTCTCTACATTAGCAGATAGTATTACCCAGTAATACTCTTTATTAATGTGGGTCTCGGGGTGGGGCGTCACAGTTCCGCTCTCCTAATATACTGCCATGAACATCTCATCACATTTCATATTAATGCCATATAAGGAAAGTTCATTATTCCACCTTTAATTATAGATTAATATACATAGTTTTTCTTACTTCCTTCCTGTGGGTTTAATGCTATTTACTAAAATAGTTATTCTATATGATTAATATGTTATTAATACATTTTAGTTATATGCTAATATTATATGTATAATTGCAAAATAAATAGGCTAACTAATATATACATACATATATTCCCAAGCATGCACAATATATTCACTTCCTATACTAGTTGTAAAAATGTCTAAATATCCAAATTCATACAAGTCTAAACTCATACGATAATGAAATTAGCTAATATCCTTAGCCTAACAGTAGACTTGTATTAATAAAATAGAATCAAATACCAAACTTATTTTATATTAGTATATAGAAAAATTGGTATCTCTATTTCAAGGAATAAAACTTGCAATTTAAATCTTTTATAATCTATTCAATTTTTACATACATGAACTTGAAGCGAAAAAGGAATTCATATTTAAATTATGGAAATAGCCAATGCAAACTACGGATAAGAGAATTCATACCTTATAGGTTATTGTCAAACTTATTTTCTTTTTGGAACCGTTTAACAGATCAATAAAGAAGAGTTAGAAATGGAATAGAATATAAAATATTCAAATTTCAATAACAAAACAAATTCTACTATTTTAATATAAAACAATTAGGATTCTAGCAAATATAAAAATTGATATTTCATTTTAGGGGAATTTTGGTGCTTTAGTTTTGGGGTTTTCATGAACAAATTTCCCAAGACATAAAAATCCAAACTTCTGCTATACAAACACTAAAATTTGAAAAACTAAGATTTCCACTCATATAGAATTTGTCTGCCTCCTTTTGGATTTGATTACACCTTTCCTAGTTGCTCCTTCGGATCTCTTCTCTTTGAAATATACCACAGTTGGATCGTACATAAATTAGATTCAGAATTAGTGTTAGAAAGAATGGAACTAGAATTGAATATTAAATACCTAAAATCCCTTACCTTGAAATCCAACGTAATTCTGAATCATAGAGAAGAAGAAGACTAGCAGAGCTTCGCTAGCGTTCCAAATAATTTTGTGAGTAAAGTGAGGGGCTATCCTCTTATTTATAATGATTAGTAGGCATCAGAACCATCAGATTTAAGTTGGTTTAATATAATAAAATCCAGGCTGTCCCTAACCTAAATTAACCCTAGCTGCCACCCTCCTACCAGTCGACTGCTTGACCATGGACGGTTGATCGTCCCAAAGAAGGTTGTCTCCCGGTAAATATTTTTTGACCATAGCTTTATCTGTTTCCATTTGCTTTTTATTTAGTTTCTTTTTAAAACTAACGTCAATGTTTACTTAAATGCTAAGTACCCTTAACATTTAAAACATTTACTACCCTATTGAATTCTTTTCATGCCAACGTTATTTAAATTCAACTTTTGAATTAATTTGAATTATACAGAATTCAAAAACTTCAAATGTCAATAACTTTTCGGTTTGAGTTGCGATTATTGAACTTTATATATGAAATTGATCGAAAAATCGTCAAGAACGCAGTGGTGTAACTTTCGTAGTCAAATTACGATGTGTATAAAATATCTACTTGTAGCCTTATTATTATTTGATTAATTTCTTATTAATTTTCGGGTTTTACAAGTAGTGTCTAGGCAGGAGTTGGATAGTAAGTATTATACGCATCTGACTAAGAGATTATTAAGAAGTTGTCAATGCAAAGATAAGTAAGGGTAGTCACATTGTGGATTTCTTCTTAATGATAAAGACTATATCGATATACTTTCCAAGCTGGATGTTAAGGTTATCAATGAATTACAAGTGGATTTGATCTTCAGCTCACAACTCTATAGTTTGAGTCGTTCGCACTGAATTACAATATGAACCAATTGAGTGTAAGCC
The DNA here is from genome assembly GCA_030765085.1 of Allium cepa. Taxonomy (NCBI): domain Eukaryota; kingdom Viridiplantae; phylum Streptophyta; class Magnoliopsida; order Asparagales; family Amaryllidaceae; genus Allium; species Allium cepa. Next base: position 460,456,028 of record CM060929.1, on the reverse strand, counting down.
TTGTCAAGATACTAGAAGTGTTAAGGTTGGCTAAAGGATTATTCACGGATCAAAAATATGGTGTTAATTATAAAGGGTAATGCATTGTCTTTGAAACATTCGAAGAAGTGCAAACATGGTTCTAAGAAAATCAAGAAATATTCCCATACCGACAAAGGTGAATGTCATCATTGTCACAAGAAGGGGTATGGAAATGCAGTCGTCCAGGCTATATAAAAGATGGTCGAAGAAGTAAGAAGAAATCTGGTCCCTCCGCTCCTAGAGATGTGTTTATAATTCAAAACTGTTTACATTCAAGAAATTATCTTGGGTATTAAATACCTGATATAGGACTCATATCTGTAATTCATTACTATTGGAACTGGGGCATCCTACAATAAAGCAATTGGATAAATTTCAAAAAAATCTACTGTTGCACTACAACAAAAATGACTTTTTATAGCATGTAAAAACCGCTATAAAAACTTTCTATAGCGATTCTATAATCGCCATAGATCAACCTGTTGTAAAAAGTCTGGTAGATACTATAGCGTGTCATACTTGCAATGGAAAATGTATTTTTCTTGCCATCTAAAATAGGCCATATTGGTGCAACTGCTTTTCTATAGCATTATGAAACGTGCTATAGAACTTTTTATGACGCCTTTTAGTTGCTATAAATATGTCGACATGCTATATTATTATAGCATTTGAACGCGCTATGGAATCATCATGTCAACCTTTTATGACACATTGAAATGCTATAGAAAACTCATTACTATCTATTATAGCACCGTCTTATTGCTATGAAAACTATTTACTCTTTGCAAAATATTTTGTATAGCACTAACATGATGCTATAGTATAACAAAGCTGAACAATTTTTCTTTTTATTGCATAGTTAGAACGCTATAAAAAAATTCTATTGCACATTTTTTGCTGCCATAACATTCAAAGCTTACAGTTTTCAATTCTACTTATATATTATAACTCAAAAAACCACATTCATCACATTAACATAAGTACACAAATTGAGTCATAAGCCAAATTACAATATATATATATATATATATATATATATATATATATATCCATAATATTTCATACATGAAGAACTAAACATAAATATTTGTGATAAAAATTAAACATAAGGACACAAATTGAGTGTAGCATACCCAAACGATACATACTAACAATATTTTAATGACCGTTGATAAGCATGACTGATTTAAAGGAGAAATAGTGCGACATCATGTATCAACCTCAAAAGCATCATACAACACTTGTGAAGAAGAAACACAAACATACATATGTTAGTCAATATATACAAGTATGTATAAGTACAAAAGATACATCATACATCACTTCCACTTTCATATTAAAGGAAAATACTAAAATAAGCAAACTATGTTACTGTATAAAGAAACATATATTCAAAAACAAAGTGATAATTTCATTAAGAACAGCAAAATGGCTGCAAAAGAAATTAAGTTACTGAGGTACGAAACAAGTCCTTACAGTAAAAGAATAGAGATGGGTTTAGAACTTAATGGTATTTCATACAAATGTGTTGATCTTGAAGATGTCATGCAGCAAAATAAGCGCATTGGCCTACATTCACAATTGCAAACAAATGCAGCCAAACCTTATAGCCTGGAATACTGTCAAATGCTGGAACTGCTCCAACCATATCTACAGGTTTTGTTCTTCCCACTGGCAGTAAACCAACACTGAGAGCTAATATGGGTTGGGTGGGCTGCATATGGGCCAGGACTGGATGTACATTTGATGAGTCAGACCATGGCAATTGTTCTACTAGGGACCATGGGTTGAACCAGATCGAGCGCACTCGTGTAGGTGCTGCACCTCTGGCTACTCTGGTTGAATTTAAGCTTGGTTTTAACTCAATTATCATGATGGTATGGTTGTTCTGATATTTTCCTCGACTTTAACTCGATTTTAACTTGGTATGTTTGGCATAACGTCTTGATGGTATGGTTGTCGTGAATTGTGAATCTATAAGTGTAAACCCATCTTACAATTTTTTATCATGATTTTAACTCGGTTCAGTTCATATATGTTCTACTTAAATGCTACTTAAGAAAACTCTGTAACCTTTCTAGGGGATTGATCCATAAACATTAATTAAACATTATTTTAGCTTTAAGAACATTTGCAATTACGATGTAGGGTGAAAGATATCAATAAGTGGGATTTAGTAAATGATATCCTTTATCAAAATTTATACCTATGAGAAACTTAATCGATAATATTGATTTAATTGATAGAGATCAGCAGTTGCAAATTAGATTATTCAATTTTATCCAATCTATTCATATATCTGCGAACAATTCATTCAGATTCATGATAATTTCATGGATTAAGTTATATATATTTAAAACCAAGTTGGTAAGTACGGATTCATCTTTGCTCCCAATACAAGATTCAAACTGTAAAGTCAGCGCATAAAGCTTTACTTTAAACTGTCTCTATTCCTGATTATACTTAGTCTGGCAATTCTTATAAGATCACAATTGCTGATAATTGAATTTAGTTCATTAATGTTTTCTCTTGTAGTTTCGTTTTTATCATGGGCAGCCGAGCCTTAAATGGAAGGGCACAAATTGGTTTATTAAATGGCTACCAACAGCATTGATGGTTAAAACGCTGTTTTCTTTAATTCTTTTATGCTAAGTATAAGGACTTTTCTTGCAGTGATTGTCTTCGTGAATTGATTTCTTTTTCAGCTAAAATATCTAAAGTTGGTTTTGTTTATTTATTTGTCATCATTATACAATCCAATCAATATGAAGTCAACGATCGTATCAATTATTTACCTTTAATAGAACTGAATGTCATTTGTCATCATAAAATACTTTATTAGATCACAATAAAAATCAATTCAAAATTAGTATAAGAAACTGAAAAAATTACTCACCAGCGCTTATTTTCTCTGCTTCTCTTGTCAAATTACTCACCAGCGCTTCACTATACCTCCTGTATACATCAATTTACTTATTAAAGCAAATACCATATGGGATGCTTTCAAACATAGATAACTTGTAGTGCTAATTATATTATGTTTATTTAAAGCAAAACAGGTTCTTATATTCTAATTCACATGGGCATATTGATGTCAAAAAAAGGGGAGAAAAGGCTAATGTTGAAATCATTCGAGTAAATATATTTGGACTCCATCTGTTAAAGAATTACAACTCTGATAACATTATATGTGTTATCACTTTTACTTTTCTTCCCACTTAAACAATAATCTTAGCTTTCTCATTCTTATCCAATAAAAAATAAAAAATGAAAATGAATGGTTCAAGGATAAACTTTAAGAGACATGTATTTGTCTCTAACATAGATTTAGCTATTTCAAGAGTATGTTTTACACCGTTATATGGCTCGAATTCTGCAGCTTATTCTCAATAATTTAGATAATCAAGATTTTACTGAATATTAACAATATAAAACAAACTGATCAAAATTTAAAAACCCAATATATATGGAAAAAATATATAATTGTAAACATATAATAGACAGAAACATATATTAGGGAGAGAAGCGGAATTAGAATTTTGTATAACCAAGACCTCCAGGCACAACCCAAAGCTAGAAGCCATAACACTTGAGATACATGGTTATTAGCCACTTAATTATTTCAAAACACTGCACACCATGACATGAAAAATTCAAAGCATATGTTTGGAAATTCGCATTAACGATTAGATTAAAGTATACCGAACATTAACAAAATAAATATGATAGAAATCCATTATATAACATAGTAAGTCTTACAAGACTACAAGCATAAAAGGAACAATGACAATAGTAATAGTAATAGAGAGGAAGTTGATACACTATTGCATAGTTTTTGGGTTGCTCTTAAAAAGTGTATCAATTTAGACTTCTGCCCAAATTCTTTAAAAAACAAATACTGATTGCGAGTATGGTTGATCTGAATTTATTCGCAAAAGGTAGCAAAGTTTGTTTTTTTAGCTTTGCAAAACATATAATAGTTTTGCATATACAAGTGTACATTGGATAGAAGCATGGTTGATATATATACTTTGAAAAGTTCATACGTATGCATGCATTGTGCTACTCACTTGAAAATGTGAAAGTTGAAGCCATCACTTGAAAATGTGAAAGTTGAAGCCAATTCAAACTACCAATTTGTAGCAACTCCTCAAGTTTGCATGTTCTCCTCAAGATAGACTGGGAAATGAAGACAAGAAAATGAAGAAAGCTTCAGCTTCTCTAAAACAAAAGCCGCATAAAAAAAGCCACACAGACATATCAACTGCTTATCCATGTTCATAAAATGGTAGAAAAAACCTAACGGATCAACTTACCTCTTCTACTATCTGCTCTCCCATAATATCTACCCCATCCAATGTTAGTTTATGCGCGTTGCATTCGTAGCCTAAAACCATAATATAGAGAATAATGTAATCAAATACAATTGATTTCTTATCGAGTCATAAACAACATATAGTTTAGACTATACATTAAAGAAATGAATGGATGATGATATTTTGTATAGATTGGATGGTTTTAGATATATGTCAAACAAAAGTAGCAATAAATATCTTAATATAGTTAAAATTTGATCATCCAGATGTATGAATTATTACATTTGTACCATTGATTCTACCATTGAACCTAAACACCCACCTAAGCTATAACTCAGTTTTTAAACCGAGCCTTTTTAACTCAGTCAAAGATTGAGTGACTCGGTTTTTAGCTGAGTTAAAAAACTACGCATTTTTAACTCAGTCAAAGATTGAGCCTTTTTAATCGAGCCCTTTTAGACTCAAATTGATTTAATATTTGTTCTGATTAGCTATCTATCATGAGGTCATTTTGAGCTGTGGAATTAGCATTAATATTTTTACTTACCTTTTTGTTATCAGCATAATTGGATGAATTATAAGTAATTCCATTTTGGTTCTCCATATTATTGTCAACTTGCATCCCACTTCTAGTACTATTAGTATTTGTACTTTGTTTGGGAACCCATGCACTTTCCAAATTGCAGTCCTTTTCCCCATGCCCAAAGAAGTTACATTTTGACATTTGTTTGGCTTCCATTTGTATTTAACTTCTTGCCAAAAAAATTGCCATTTTCATCAAAAATTGAAATGGATATTGGAAAAGTAAAATTAGACTCAATTAAGAGTCGAGCAAATATATGCTCATTTTTAAAAACTACGCAGTTCGCTCAGTTTATAAACTGAAACATATGATTAATTTTTATAAACTGAGCAGTTGCTTAGCTTACAAACCGAGCTTATGCTCAGTTCATATATACTGACAATATGTATGCTCAATTTATAAAAACAGAGTATATGTTTGCTCAGTGTTTATAACCTGAGCATGTGTTTACGCTCAGTTTATATAAACTGGATTTATAAAAACTGGGCAAATGTTCGCTCAATTATTTTAATTTGGAAAACAACTATTTTAAAATAAAAAACAAAGATATTTTTCAAAATGTTCAATATGGTATAAAATGAAAGATTGAAAATAAGCATGACTATCGACAGTATTGAAATTTATATGGAATGTTCATGAGTTACAGATTAGGGAAGCAATAAGAATATGTTTACCTTGTTCTGGAGAAGGTTGTTCCATGCCTTTCCACTAAGAATGTATCGAGAAGCAAATTTGAACAAGTCAAGCGGGAAAAAGAAAATGATGTTGTATAGCCAAATAACACCAGCCAATGCCCTTGATATGCGCAAAGCTCCAATGCGCATACACAGCAATTAGAGTTACAAGCCGAGGAAAACCAAAATTTTGTATTATACAACTCTTACAGGCATAGAATAAATTGCATTTTGTAAATGGACGGAGATAGAAAAGATGAGATTACTTACAATTTGAGCAATGAAGAAAGCATAGACCAAGAGAAGTCCAGTTCGTTCAACAAAGAACTAGCTGCGGGATCGAGTGACAAAAATAAGAGCCTGGCTTACTATTTTTACTTGTAGGTATAAAGCATACATCATTTCTTTCTTACTGTGACTAATTGATCGCGCTCCAAGTCTTTTCTGTGCAAATAAAAGTAGCAATTGAAAACGGTGACACTGGTTTTAAAGTTTCGAACATGCATTCAATATAAGAAAATGGTGTTGTGAAATACATACAGGGAAGAAATCAGTTTCTTTCATGGAAATATCCTTCTAAACTGCAATATTTCTACTTAGCATAACATTATAACAAACTAACATGTTACAGATCCCTGAAATATGGAGAAGACCCCATAATAAAGGCTATCATCAGTGCATTGCGAGAACTAAAGATAAAATTCGCGAGCGACATTCTTCTCTATATTTCTAATTGCATGCAAGTTTCCGAATGTAGTTTTGTTGTATTGATATTTTAATCTAATTTCAGGGGTTCCTGGATCAGGTACTAATGGATATATCACTACAAAAATAAAGGTTAATAGAGACACTTTTATTTAGTGTCTAATCAAAAGATTTTGTCTCTAATTTGTAGTTGAGACCCACTTGAAACAAAAAATATTGTCTTTAAAATCAGGTCTCAAAAAAATTAGAGACAGCACGAATGGGTTTCAAAAACATTAAAGATTTAAATGGTGGTTTCAAATAAGTCTTCGAGTTAGAATCTTATTAGAAAAATTTTGGGTCCCTATACTAATAATAAAGACAATAGCTAATATCTTAAATCAGTCTTAATGCATAAAACAACTGGACAATGAATACAATCTATATAGTTCCATTTTCAGCATAAAACAGTGGTAAAATAGGTTGCAATATCAGTTAATCGTATGTAATATAATTTATCCATATGGAAGCACTACAATATGATTATTTCATCATATAGGCAATATGACTACAACAGAGTGAATAAAATGACTGGAAAATAGACTACAATATCAGATTTTATCAATACACAATACCGACATGCCATATTGTCATTTGCTGAAAAGAAAATATAATTCAGAGCGCAATATGTCAATGCCAAGAGCATCTCGAGTTATATAAATGAAAATAAAATCAACTCTAGGCCTAAGACAATGAATACAAATGCATTAACAAACAAATATAGACAAAAAGTTTAAAAAGGAAATCATGCTGCAAGTATCGTTCAAAGAAAACATATTTGAGATACTTGAAATTTGAGAACCTAGCATAGATGAATTTAAATAATATGTGAATGAATTCATTATTACTTAATATTTACTTTAAATCCTTGACCTTTAGCACCTATGATCGAGGACTAAATATACTTTAAATACTTTTGTTTTGTTTTTTGGTATTTCGTAGAGAAAGTTAAAAACACAAAACCCGAAATCCAAAACGAAACCAAACGGGCTTTGAATTTTGGAGCAATTTATAAATCCATTGCAGCCATTTCAACGTTGACATATGTTGGATGACAGTGTTTAAGTTTTTGAGAAATGCCTTAAAACAAAAGGATCCTCAGAAGTTTTAAGTGGCATTACTGTAATCTTGTTTGGAATCAGCTCCATGATCATCTATCTCCTTGTTGAAGAATTTAATGATAGCAAACTTTTCCAATCTCTCTCTAATGGATAGATGGTTGCCATGGGTTTTCAACAACTGGGTAACTTTCATATGGATATGAACATGCAAACATATTGTTAAGATTAATTAAGAAATCAGTATCTTGCCTCTTGTTCAATAGTTAAATTTACCTAAAAAATATTTTCAGAATAAAACAAAAATATCTGTAAGGTATATTGGATGTAAAATCAATGCATACGTACATTTATATGTATGTTTGTTCCCATCAGAAATATAATTTGGTTCCCACTCAATTTACATATACAATATATTCTACTCCACTTGATAAATTTAAAAAAAAAACACAAAATTCTTAATGGAAAAAATAAAAAATTTCAGAATAAGAAGTATCAATTTTTAGATTCATGTAGGTGATAAGAAATACAAAATACGAATAATGTCTATATTCTTAAGTTGGTTTGCTTGAAAACACACATCATTTAAAAATCCAAGACAAATATAAGGTTAAATTTAAGAGTTGGTATAGTGTCAAAGACCATGAGAATGTAACATTTTTTTACTTTAGGGACTATGTTTTAAAAATCTAAAACATAACTAACGTATAGAATAATAATATAGAGTTTGAAAAGGATGGTTTAAAAAACCAAAATATATGTTGTGTAATGGAACTTTGTTAATTAGATGTCTAAAAAATACTTATTATTTAGAACCCAATTTTTTTTCTAGGCAGTCAATAAAAGAGGCTAAATTGGTAATTTTAAATAGTCAACTGGGCCATTCATCAAAAATGCACCAAAGAACCGCGCAAAAAATTTCAAAATTCAAAAATGCGAGGAAACAAAAAATCTTTATAAGTAAATGTATAGTAGTAAAGAAGACTTTGAAAAAAGATAAGAAAATAATATATATATATTAGTCATAATATAACTTTTCCACTTGGTATAGGTCATCATTTAAATAGTGGAAATAGGTATGAGAGCTGTGACGTGATTGAAAAATGGTCATACAACTTGCTGCATCTTCTAGATCAATCGACCGCTTCAGTTCAGGCTAAAAATAGCTGACTGGTGGCATCAGGCCTGCTATAGCACTCAGTCATAACATGAGCTCCTATCCATGCATGATGCTTTATGTCAGGACACGATTCTTCGTCTTCCGAAAATTCGACATCGACACTCACTTTATCGACTGCCGAGAAATCAAACGACGGAAAACCGAACACTGAGGGTTTTATTTAAGAAAAATTTAGGAAAGAAGAAGAGAAAAAGATAGAAATTAGGGAGGAGAGAAGAAGATAGGAAATAGAGGGAAAGAAGATATTTGAAAACAGAAAATTTTATAATAGAACATAGAGAAGAAGGAATAGAAAATTTTAAAAATAGAACGGACAGAAGAAAAGAAACAACAGAACAACAACAGAATCTCACAATTCGCAGCGGAACAACATATAATAATAAATGAATAATCTTTAAACAAAGAACTATCAGTTATTACATTTCATTTCATTACATCACATCATATCATCAGAGTGTACAACATCATACAACAACAAACAGTGCAGCGGAAAAAGAAATACTATATAAACTAGTAATACGCCATGCCATCCAGCTTGCCTCCAGCAACTCCAGAATATCCAGAATATCCTGATAAACCTTAACTCTTGACTGCCCGTGTGGAAATTGGTGGGCACCCAGAGTTTAGGAAGGAAAACAATAAACTCCGAGTCAGTCATGTGACTGGTGTGAGAACTCAAAACAGTTTATTTATCTTTTTTTTTTAAAATCAAAAGAGGAATATTTTTAAATCAATTCGCAATGCTTTTAAAAATGTAACTACCATAAGACCTCCCACCACACACACAATGCAAACGCAGACTTGGAGGAGATTTCTTCTTATGTTAGTCAAAGATGCTTGATACGCATTAAAATAACATTTGATATTATTACTAGTGCATAGTGTAGAACAAATCCTTTCGAAAGTAAAGATATAAATCATAGCCAGCATAGGTACCATTATATTATGCCTACTATAGCTACCTCCTGAGGAAGCAGGTTCTACAACTAAAACCGTACAAGATCGTATTGTTTCTTTGGATTTCCAACAAATGGTCAGGATAAGGAACTTCCTACTGCCACATGGGATCGCCTCTGGCTGGACGTCCCGAGAACTTAACCAGCTCTCTGCCAACACAAGGCCGGGTTACCTTTATCACTAGGTAACTACTACACGAATATGGCATCCCCCGGTCCCATCGGACCTTTAACCGAGCGCTCGTCACCAACAACACCACACAGAAATAGATATAGTGTATCAACATGAGTAAGTATCTGGGCTCCATACCATGATACCACCCTTTCCAGAAGGAAATGCACATACCCTAAAGGGAGCTACCCCTCATAACCTTGCCGCATCTTTCCTGTTTTGACCATTAACGGGATGTGAGGCTTGATGAATTCACGTCCACAAAAACACACTTTGTACAAAAAGCCGTGCTTTGGGTCAACAATTGATCAACACAATGATCACTAAGATAGACGATCAAATAAATGATCCTATCACAATAATCAACACAATGATCATTTCAGCATCACTCAGCATGTCACATTACCAAAATTGGGAATATATCGCTGATAACTCCAACTATATAACCTTTGAGCTCGTACGTCTCAAAGAAGGGTGTTAAGCAAAGAATAAATTCTCCGCCACCAACAGAAATATATTTGAAAGAAATCGGCTTTATATCTCAAATTGTAATGTCAGGCATACAATCCATACAAGTCTGTTCCGGGCTCGAACAAAACCGAAGGCACTTCTTACGAAGCCCTTGCAATACGGGTATTCACAATCCCGATCGAATTTCCCATCACTTAGGAGATCTCAATACCAGGAGCTACCCAGTGCAGAGACAATCGATAGGTCATCCTATCGCTTTCACAAATACTCGGTCTTCAACACCGATCTTCAAATGCGATTCACAACGACGTATCACATATTCGGAGTGGGTTATACGACCCCATGGTCCTTTCCCGGTTAACCCGAATAGTGAGCGCTTATTCAAAAATAAGTGTGCATTCAAATTCAATCAAATCACATCAAATACCCATTCAAAGGGAAATATTGATAGTCGGCTATCGAACTATCAATGGATATGCATACATCACCAGATTCCAAATAATTTTCCAAATTATTTATTTTCCAAAATATCTTTACAAGATATAAAATTCCAATACTTCAAAAATAAATCAATATTTATTTTCAAACAAATTTCCACTTTCACATATAAATTCCATAATGAATTTATATTTCAAAATATTCATGCATATATGATTTCAACTATCCATTTCAATTTATCTTCAAAAAGATAAATTCAATATATTCACTTTATATTGGAAAACAATTCCATACTTATTAAAATAAGTAATTCACAAATCTTTTTATTTTCAACCTTTGAAAATATTCAATATACTTAAATCGAATTAAGTATATTATTCATTCTTTAAGGGAAATCATTCTCTTAAACATATTTATTTGGGCCAAAACAAATGTTACGTAAAACATCGTTACGACAACCCAAAATCACTAGTATAGGGATTCGAAATTAAAATAGATATATAAATCCCAATACTATACAAAAACATTTCCTTTCGGAAATCATTTACTATAACAACAGTGTTATAGTCCATCATCTCCTTTCATTTCTCGAAACATCTATTTCAACAATAAATGTTGAAATCTGTGGTTTCGAATCTCAACATGTTTAAAAACATCGTTAGATTGTTTTAATTCTATTTAAACATCACATTCAAAACAATTCCTTTAACGTGTTATTCACTATTAAAAAATGCGAATATAACTCCATTTCTAAGTTATAACAATTAACTTGTCAAAATAAGTCATTTGCGAATTTATAAAACAACGTTTATAAATTCCTTTTCTATTTATTTATAAAAACTTCCTTTTTTATAAATCCTTTTATTTACCTATTCAGTTTATAATTCAATTATAGACTAAAAGTTCAAATTATAAGTTAACTACTTATAAAACGATTATTTTACAAAATCGTTCCTTTAACTTCCCAATTTATTAATCTTAACTTATAAGATTGTTTATTTATCCAAAATTCATTCTTTCGATAACTTTATAAATTTTATAAACCTATTGCTTATAAAATCTCATTTATAACTTCACAGTTTATAATTTCATAAATTTCATTCATTTAGGAAATTCATTTTCACTACATTCAAACACTTATAAAAACTCGTTTTAAATGTCCATAATTCAATTTATAAATATCCATTCATAAATCTCTTAAGATAAATTAATTTATATTATTCTTTTAAAACGTCTTTAAATTCCTTTATAATTCCACCATCTTGATTTATAAAATAATCAAATTTTATAAATCCTATTTTTAACTTTTATAATATATTCAAAAATCCAATTTAACTATTTTATAAGGTCATTAATTCATATTTCTCAAAAATCAGCTTTTAACTATATTTCACAAAAACTAAAATTTTTATAACTTTAAAAATTATAACGTTATTTATTTATAATGGATCAATTCCAAAAATATAGTATATTTTCAAAAATCACTTTAAAAACATTTTAAAATCCCAAAATCTGGGTCCAATGATGCTACACACCAAATAGTCAATCACGACTAACAACGATATCATATATCGATATGATAATCCATCAAATATCAAAATATCTGAAATAAAATAAATACTGTTGAGGAATCCAGTTGGATCCCTCCAACCTGTTTTCCTGCATTCAAAAACATTAGCACAATACCAATTTCGCTCCAGTACGAAATTATCGCGGTATATGTTCTTAATAAATATTATCCGCTTAATAACGGCGTAATAGGGTCTCATCCGCTAAACAAAAAAATGCGGGAAATCAACAACTGCAATATATACATATGCCAATATATATATATTGATATTATATATAATACCAATTTCACTGTTTATGAAATATTCGCGGTATATGTTTATATTAAATAACATCCGCTTACTAACGGCGCATAATGTCTATTTTAACAATCAATAATTTACAGTCATCATTCAAACATGCATTCAAATATTTTAAATCTAACTATTTAAAATAAAATCGAAACCTATTCGATTGAGTGAGAAATTCTCACCTTGGTTTTAATTTCCGTTTTAGCTTTTATTTCGAATAAAATTAAACGCGCGTTTAATTTTACCCAAAATTCTCACTAACTCCAAACGACTCCAAACCAACTCCATCGCGTAGTGCTCGTCCATACGATTCCAACGCAACTGAGTTTGCATTTTTTCGACCTCGTATGAAAAAGTTATGCATTTTATAAGATCGTACACGATTTATATACTCTAATTACAACATTTATTTAAATTTTTCTAACCAAAACAATCCCAGCCCTTGGATCCCACACATGCAAATCTGGCCGTGCCCCTTCTCCATCTTCCTCTCGTGTTCATCTCCAGGAACAAAACCGAACCAAAGAACCCATTTAGCAAAATTAGGTTTAGACATTACAACCACAATACACAATGAAACTCGATCAAACCACATGCATTTTGAAGCTCCTCTCCTCCTTCATGTTCGCCCCCAACCATGGCAAACTCGGCCTGCTGCAGAGCATGGGAATGCGTGCACAACTTGCTGCCTTCCCACTCGATTTCCCATCAATCCGTGAAGCCATTCGCGATCATAACCATTGGATCTCTAGTTCGTGTTGTGCTCTACAACTTTCTAGTTGAAACTTTCTCGAATCGATGAATGGATTGAGAGATTTTGAGGGAGAAAGTTGATGATTTTCTGGCCATTCAATTGTAGGTGGCGGCTGGAGTTATTAGATTAGGGTTTTGTATATTTTTATCTAAAATTATGAAAGGTAAGGGGCTATTTATAAGGAACGAGCGACACTATTCATCCCGGAAATTCCGAACTCCGATTTAGACACCGTAACCAGCGTACCTAGGGTTTATCCCGCGTTCCGGACACAATGGAACAGGTTTCGGAAGCTAATTCGGAAGTATGTGCGAGTTATGGCTGAAAACGCTCAATTTGAATTAAACCGATTTAAACCGATTTCTAGGCGTTTTAATTTGTACCGGACAAACGGTAAATCCAAACGACTTGAAATTTGAAACCTTACAATAATATCACATTACGGATCCGATGAAACTGGTTTCGTCGAAATCCGAGACTTTTTGAAAAATGGCTAATTTGACTCGCCAAATTTAAATTAAAATTAATTCGATGCGTTTCGAGCTGCCACGATCAAACGATAGCTCCGATTGACACGAAATTTGAAATCCGGTAATAATTAACTATTACGGATCCAATGGAACTGGTTTCGTTCAATTCTGAGACTGTTCAAAAATTGGCTATTTTATAGTCGATTATTAAATATTAAAATATTCAATTTTCACAAATAAACTTTTAATTCGATTTTAAAAGTTCTAAAATATTTCTATAACTCTAGTATGATTAAATAAAATTTTCCAAATTATTTACAATCATTTTTAACTCAATTTTCAATTATTTCCATAATTTAACATATTAAATTATCGATTAAATTATTCAATTAAATCCAATAATTCAAATTAAAATTTATTTGACTTAAAAATTCACTTATAAATATTTAAAATTAATTAAATATTCAAATTTAAATTATTAAAAATTCTGGGTCGTTACAATCTTTCCCCCTTAAAAGAATTTCGTCCTCGAAATTACAAGTAAGAAAAGTTACAGAATCTATTAATTTTCCAAAATTTATAATTAAACTTCTTACAATAACTTTACTAAGTTTTTTCACATCATACTTAGTTATGTTTTCAAAAACAACTACTATCGTTTAACTTTCAACTCCAAAATCAAAGTTAAAGTTTTCCAAAATTTTCCCAATTTTCTCAAAATTTTTCTAACGCCTTAAATTTTCGGAAAAATTCGCCATAGTCTTCTTTGCGCGGCTCGATCCGAAAAAAAAAATGACAGTATATATATCACAAATATACATCTCATCAAGTAATGAGGCATCCCGAAGGGAAAAAAGTGTAAAAGTACTGTATTTAATCCGAGATATGTACCTTATATTTTATTAGCGAGCATATACGGCTAATATAGCGCAAAAGCGAACTCCAAATGCGAAGCAAACGCGATCCGCACCTACTAAACACTCAACAAACAACATGAGAACATGCACATATGCAAATAATCTCAATATACAACATATAGCAACATAATAACTATATATGTCAACATAGCAAATGTAGTAAAACAACAAATGCAAACATCAACCAACTAACATCCATATCCAATAAACATTCATTCATATTCTCATTCATATTTAATGAATTGGTTTTCACTCTAAATCATATTTGATTTATTAATGTTGGAATTTACTAACATTCATTCTCAATTCAATTAGTTTACATTCACTAATTAAATCCAATTCACATTAAATTCTATTCAAATTTATTTACTTCTAATTTGAATTCAATTAC
The DNA here is from genome assembly GCA_030765085.1 of Allium cepa. NCBI lineage: Eukaryota > Viridiplantae > Streptophyta > Magnoliopsida > Asparagales > Amaryllidaceae > Allium > Allium cepa. The sequence goes on along the minus strand of CM060929.1, from coordinate 460,441,024 downwards.
ATAGCTTTCAATTTCATTAACACTTAATGAATTACATACAATCAATCAACATCCATATAGCAACCAAAGTATATTAATTATAACCAAATTCCTTTGCTTATATTCATTCAATTTGGTTTAACACCATCACTTTTCCAATTGGTTTACTTAAATTGATTTTTATTCAACCATTCAACTTCTAATAAAATTAGATTTTAATGAATTATCACTTATATTCATTATTTCATATCAACTTTAAATTACATTCAATTGATTAATATTCAATTCATTAATTCAATTCAATTACAAAGTTGAATTCTATTACATAACTCAAGTTCATATTTATAACTTAACCTTAAATTCACTTTCATTTACAACTCATATTAATAGATATATCCATAAAGTTTCACTTCTTATATATATAAGTTTATTTCACAATTGTAAACACTTTAATTATAATTCAATTCTTATAATTCTTTTGCTTATACAATTATTCTTTTATATAGATTATTCAAACAACCTAACAATCAACTTACATACAATTTAATAATTTTGAAAAATTATTTCTTTATATATAAAATATAATCAAGGCAAAAATTATTTCATTTACCCAATTAAAACAATACTGTGTCGAATTGTTCTATTCAAGTGTTTAGAAACCCCTTCGGCATAGTCTTGCGGACCACGCTGACGAAAGTTCATATGCCACTCAATAAACCAATCATCACAATATAAAACAATTTTATATTCACTAACAAATACGCTCTCATAGCTATTATTACACTCAAACTCATTCTAGAGTACTACTGACTCTATCTCTAATGAGTAATACCCTACAGAACCATGGTTGTCGCTTAACCATCAGAGCTTTGATACCACATTGTCAGGACACGATTCTTCGTCTTCCGAAAATTCGACATCGACACTCACTTTATCGACTGCCGAGAAATCAAACGACGGAAAACCGAACACTGAGGGTTTTATTTAAGAAAAATTTAGGAAAGAAGAAGAGAAAAAGATAGAAATTAGGGAGGAGAGAAGAAGATAGGAAATAGAGGGAAAGAAGATATTTGAAAACAGAAAATTTTATAATAGAACATAGAGAAGAAGGAATAGAAAATTTTAAAAATAGAACGGACAGAAGAAAAGAAACAACAGAACAACAACAGAATCTCACAATTCGCAGCGGAACAACATATAATAATAAATGAATAATCTTTAAACAAAGAACTATCAGTTATTACATTTCATTTCATTACATCACATCATATCATCAGAGTGTACAACATCATACAACAACAAACAGTGCAGCGGAAAAAGAAATACTATATAAACTAGTAATACGCCATGCCATCCAGCTTGCCTCCAGCAACTCCAGAATATCCAGAATATCCTGATAAACCTTAACTCTTGACTGCCCGTGTGGAAATTGGTGGGCACCCAGAGTTTAGGAAGGAAAACAATAAACTCCGAGTCAGTCATGTGACTGGTGTGAGAACTCAAAACAGTTTATTTATCTTTTTTTTTTAAAATCAAAAGAGGAATATTTTTAAATCAATTCGCAATGCTTTTAAAAATGTAACTACCATAAGACCTCCCACCACACACACAATGCAAACGCAGACTTGGAGGAGATTTCTTCTTATGTTAGTCAAAGATGCTTGATACGCATTAAAATAACATTTGATATTATTACTAGTGCATAGTGTAGAACAAATCCTTTCGAAAGTAAAGATATAAATCATAGCCAGCATAGGTACCATTATATTATGCCTACTATAGCTACCTCCTGAGGAAGCAGGTTCTACAACTAAAACCGTACAAGATCGTATTGTTTCTTTGGATTTCCAACAAATGGTCAGGCTAAGGAACTTCCTACTGCCACATGGGATCGCCTCTGGCTGGACGTCCCGAGAACTTAACCAGCTCTCTGCCAACACAAGGCCGGGTTACCTTTATCACTAGGTAACTACTACACGAATATGGCATCCCCCGGTCCCATCGGACCTTTAACCGAGCGCTCGTCACCAACAACACCACACAGAAATAGATATAGTGTATCAACATGAGTAAGTATCTGGGCTCCATACCATGATACCACCCTTTCCAGAAGGAAATGCACATACCCTAAAGGGAGCTACCCCTCATAACCTTGCCGCATCTTTCCTGTTTTGACCATTAACGGGATGTGAGGCTTGATGAATTCACGTCCACAAAAACACACTTTGTACAAAAAGCCGTGCTTTGGGTCAACAATTGATCAACACAATGATCACTAAGATAGACGATCAAATAAATGATCCTATCACAATAATCAACACAATGATCATTTCAGCATCACTCAGCATGTCACATTACCAAAATTGGGAATATATCGCTGATAACTCCAACTATATAACCTTTGAGCTCGTACGTCTCAAAGAAGGGTGTTAAGCAAAGAATAAATTCTCCGCCACCAACAGAAATATATTTGAAAGAAATCGGCTTTATATCTCAAATTGTAATGTCAGGCATACAATCCATACAAGTCTGTTCCGGGCTCGAACAAAACCGAAGGCACTTCTTACGAAGCCCTTGCAATACGGGTATTCACAATCCCGATCGAATTTCCCATCACTTAGGAGATCTCAATACCAGGAGCTACCCAGTGCAGAGACAATCGATAGGTCATCCTATCGCTTTCACAAATACTCGGTCTTCAACACCGATCTTCAAATGCGATTCACAACGACGTATCACATATTCGGAGTGGGTTATACGACCCCATGGTCCTTTCCCGGTTAACCCGAATAGTGAGCGCTTATTCAAAAATAAGTGTGCATTCAAATTCAATCAAATCACATCAAATACCCATTCAAAGGGAAATATTGATAGTCGGCTATCGAACTATCAATGGATATGCATACATCACCAGATTCCAAATAATTTTCCAAATTATTTATTTTCCAAAATATCTTTACAAGATATAAAATTCCAATACTTCAAAAATAAATCAATATTTATTTTCAAACAAATTTCCACTTTCACATATAAATTCCATAATGAATTTATATTTCAAAATATTCATGCATATATGATTTCAACTATCCATTTCAATTTATCTTCAAAAAGATAAATTCAATATATTCACTTTATATTGGAAAACAATTCCATACTTATTAAAATAAGTAATTCACAAATCTTTTTATTTTCAACCTTTGAAAATATTCAATATACTTAAATCGAATTAAGTATATTATTCATTCTTTAAGGGAAATCATTCTCTTAAACATATTTATTTGGGCCAAAACAAATGTTACGTAAAACATCGTTACGACAACCCAAAATCACTAGTATAGGGATTCGAAATTAAAATAGATATATAAATCCCAATACTATACAAAAACATTTCCTTTCGGAAATCATTTACTATAACAACAGTGTTATAGTCCATCATCTCCTTTCATTTCTCGAAACATCTATTTCAACAATAAATGTTGAAATCTGTGGTTTCGAATCTCAACATGTTTAAAAACATCGTTAGATTGTTTTAATTCTATTTAAACATCACATTCAAAACAATTCCTTTAACGTGTTATTCACTATTAAAAAATGCGAATATAACTCCATTTCTAAGTTATAACAATTAACTTGTCAAAATAAGTCATTTGCGAATTTATAAAACAACGTTTATAAATTCCTTTTCTATTTATTTATAAAAACTTCCTTTTTTATAAATCCTTTTATTTACCTATTCAGTTTATAATTCAATTATAGACTAAAAGTTCAAATTATAAGTTAACTACTTATAAAACGATTATTTTACAAAATCGTTCCTTTAACTTCCCAATTTATTAATCTTAACTTATAAGATTGTTTATTTATCCAAAATTCATTCTTTCGATAACTTTATAAATTTTATAAACCTATTGCTTATAAAATCTCATTTATAACTTCACAGTTTATAATTTCATAAATTTCATTCATTTAGGAAATTCATTTTCACTACATTCAAACACTTATAAAAACTCGTTTTAAATGTCCATAATTCAATTTATAAATATCCATTCATAAATCTCTTAAGATAAATTAATTTATATTATTCTTTTAAAACGTCTTTAAATTCCTTTATAATTCCACCATCTTGATTTATAAAATAATCAAATTTTATAAATCCTATTTTTAACTTTTATAATATATTCAAAAATCCAATTTAACTATTTTATAAGGTCATTAATTCATATTTCTCAAAAATCAGCTTTTAACTATATTTCACAAAAACTAAAATTTTTATAACTTTAAAAATTATAACGTTATTTATTTATAATGGATCAATTCCAAAAATATAGTATATTTTCAAAAATCACTTTAAAAACATTTTAAAATCCCAAAATCTGGGTCCAATGATGCTACACACCAAATAGTCAATCACGACTAACAACGATATCATATATCGATATGATAATCCATCAAATATCAAAATATCTGAAATAAAATAAATACTGTTGAGGAATCCAGTTGGATCCCTCCAACCTGTTTTCCTGCATTCAAAAACATTAGCACAATACCAATTTCGCTCCAGTACGAAATTATCGCGGTATATGTTCTTAATAAATATTATCCGCTTAATAACGGCGTAATAGGGTCTCATCCGCTAAACAAAAAAATGCGGGAAATCAACAACTGCAATATATACATATGCCAATATATATATATTGATATTATATATAATACCAATTTCACTGTTTATGAAATATTCGCGGTATATGTTTATATTAAATAACATCCGCTTACTAACGGCGCATAATGTCTATTTTAACAATCAATAATTTACAGTCATCATTCAAACATGCATTCAAATATTTTAAATCTAACTATTTAAAATAAAATCGAAACCTATTCGATTGAGTGAGAAATTCTCACCTTGGTTTTAATTTCCGTTTTAGCTTTTATTTCGAATAAAATTAAACGCGCGTTTAATTTTACCCAAAATTCTCACTAACTCCAAACGACTCCAAACCAACTCCATCGCGTAGTGCTCGTCCATACGATTCCAACGCAACTGAGTTTGCATTTTTTCGACCTCGTATGAAAAAGTTATGCATTTTATAAGATCGTACACGATTTATATACTCTAATTACAACATTTATTTAAATTTTTCTAACCAAAACAATCCCAGCCCTTGGATCCCACACATGCAAATCTGGCCGTGCCCCTTCTCCATCTTCCTCTCGTGTTCATCTCCAGGAACAAAACCGAACCAAAGAACCCATTTAGCAAAATTAGGTTTAGACATTACAACCACAATACACAATGAAACTCGATCAAACCACATGCATTTTGAAGCTCCTCTCCTCCTTCATGTTCGCCCCCAACCATGGCAAACTCGGCCTGCTGCAGAGCATGGGAATGCGTGCGCAACTTGCTGCCTTCCCACTCGATTTCCCATCAATCCGTGAAGCCATTCGCGATCATAACCGTTGGATCTCTAGTTCGTGTTGTGCTCTACAACTTTCTAGTTGAAACTTTCTCGAATCGATGAATGGATTGAGAGATTTTGAGGGAGAAAGTTGATGATTTTCTGGCCATTCAATTGTAGGTGGCGGCTGGAGTTATTAGATTAGGGTTTTGTATATTTTTATCTAAAATTATGAAAGGTAAGGGGCTATTTATAAGGAACGAGCGACACTATTCATCCCGGAAATTCCGAACTCCGATTTAGACGCCGTAACCAGCGTACCTAGGGTTTATCCCACGTTCCGGACACAATGGAATAGGTTTCGGAAGCTAATTCGGAAGTATGTGCGAGTTATGGCTGAAAACGCTCAATTTGAATTAAACCGATTTAAACCGATTTCTAGGCGTTTTAATTTGTACCGGACAAACGGTAAATCCAAACGACTTGAAATTTGAAACCTTACAATAATATCACATTACGGATCCGATGAAACTGGTTTCGTCGAAATCCGAGACTTTTTGAAAAATGGCTAATTTGACTCGCCAAATTTAAATTAAAATTAATTCGATGCGTTTCGAGCTGCCACGATCAAACGATAGCTCCGATTGACACGAAATTTGAAATCCGATAATAATTAACTATTACGGATCCAATGGAACTGGTTTCGTTCAATTCTGAGACTGTTCAAAAATTGGCTATTTTACAGTCGATTATTAAATATTAAAATATTCAATTTTCACAAATAAACTTTTAATTCGATTTTAAAAGTTCTAAAATATTTCTATAACTCTAGTATGATTAAATAAAATTTTCCAAATTATTTACAATCATTTTTAACTCAATTTTCAATTATTTCCATAATTTAACATATTAAATTATCGATTAAATTATTCAATTAAATCCAATAATTCAAATTAAAATTTATTTGACTTAAAAATTCACTTATAAATATTTAAAATTAATTAAATATTCAAATTTAAATTATTAAAAATTCTGGGTCGTTACACTTTAGTTAGCCTAGCTTTAAAATTTTCTGATAGAGACTGATAATAGTAAGTGGTATTGAGAATCCATGGTCCAGGATCAGGCTTCGATACATGCATGAATACATGTCTTCACTATATCAAGCAAATGCATCAAAAAGAATTCAAATGACAACCAATCGCCTCTTATACTATGGATCATTTCATATATATTTGGACATACCCTGCATTAAACCGCTCAGTGACTTACACCTTTTCAAGACTGATAAAAGTGAAATTTTACTCTCATTGCCACATAGGTAAATAGTCTAGTAACATTAAAGCATATTTTCTTATTCTATTGTATATCCTAATCTCATCCAAGCCATCTTTATTGTATTATGAATCCTTGTCTCATCAGTAATCACCAACCCATCTTACACAAAAAACTATACATGCTATCCAGTATGCCTCTTTCAAATACTTTTACACTTCCCTGCATTCCTTTACCATTCCGACCCTTTCATTCTCTGTCTAACTGAACACTTAAATCATTTCATAATAATTAAACTTATGATCTTCGATAAAATTATCTTTATATAAAACAGAAAGGGATGAACATTCTCAACTTTATTCCTACCAAGTATATGCTGAGCCGCTGAGTACTGTGGATGGTAATCATGAAGGATAACAAGGAGACTCTATTTCTGATCATTTACTATTTAAAATACCTTGGTATATGCTATCAGGTTATGGCTAAAGTATGCAATTAAAAATTTCTCTTTTTAGGAATAAATAAGCAAAGATAAATTATTAAATATGATTAAGCAATACTTATAGAAAAAGAGAACTAACCAAGGTGGACAAATCGAAGTTAGGGTTTTAAAGCTGGTTTGATTACAGCAGATGAGCCTGAAGAGGATAGAGGCACCAATGATTATTACAACAACATTGTGGGATCAAATCAATTAGAAATCCCTTTCACCTTTATCATTTATAAAAGGTAAGTTAGGCGACGGAGACGGAGATGAAGACAAATGAAGACACGACTGCAACCGAGACTGAACGACCGCAAACGGGAAGCGCCATTGCTTGCAACGAGACGAGGACGAAATTTTGTATATTAATTTGGATTGCTAAATTGATATTTTAGGGAAATTGTTTCTTAATGGGATTTCGTTGAAATGGAGGGAAAGGAAAAAATTCAGCGCCTTTACTTTCTAACAGTGTGCCCAATGTCATGTTAAAGTAGTTTACAGACGAATTATCTTTTCTTACAGCAAGTAAGTCAAAAATGCCATACTATCATGCAATGGAAATATACTTTTCTTGTAGTGTTGGATCTTTAATGGACATATGCAGTATAATTCATTTATAAATTTTCTAAATTTTCTAGTAAACAAAATCAATATTTTATTTAAATTTATAAATAAATGTTTTTTTACATAAGTTGTGTAGTACATATACATACATACATACATATATATGTATCATACACACTTAAGTTTATGCGTGCATATGCAACATGATATTATGTACATGGTTTGACATTCCCATGTGTGGATATTTGGATTTACACTATAATGGACAAGTTAGCCCTCATGTATACAAATGGATTGTCTAAATGTGTATGTGTTAAAATAATAATTATATATATTATACATTATTGGTTGTATATTATTTACATAAAGCATTTATTAAAGTACATATACATAAACACATATAAGTATATATAAATAAATATATTTAAATTATAATACTATTTTAAATATATCATTTTGTAAATAATTTAGAATATTTATAATGTGAAATTTGAACCAATTTTTTTATATGTTTAAATTAATTTAAATGTACATTACATGTAAACATAAAACTAGTATAATTATATATTTATATATAATTATATATATATACACTTATAATTATATACATATATATGTGTGTGTATATAATTATATATATGTATATATATTGCTGTTATTTATGGCCAGAAGAAAAATAATAATTTATTATTATTTAATTTTTAGTTTAAATAATTTAATAACTAGAAAATTAGAATTAATTAAAACTTTACAGAATAAATAAATAAATAAATTTCAAAATTCATTTTCGAATCTACAATATGTATTTTATATTATATAAAAAATTTAGAATTTTATATTATTAATAAACATATATGCACGCACACACATATATATTCATAAACAACTTTAAATTAAATAATAGTGTGTATATATATAATTAATATCCGAAAAATTAATTTTTTTTATTGGCAAAAGCTTTTCTAACAAATTGATGTAACAACCCGGGTTTTAGCCATCGGTTATTGAAATATTAAAAAAATTTAAATACTGAAATATTAATTTTTATAAGTCAAATAAATTGATTTTTTTCTGGTTTTGGAGATACTTGAGTATATAAATTAGATTATATAAATTTTTAAACGTTAATTTCTGAATATGATAAAGGAGATATATATTTATGTATGTAATATATAGCTTCATCATTTCAAACTTATGATAAAATATCTATATTTAAATATAAATATATACAAGCTTTATGATGAAAAAATATATACAAGTATATATATCTATATGTGTGTGTATGTTTATAAAAGTAGTGTATATGTAACTATGTGTATATCTAACTGTATATGTAAATATGTAAATACATATATGGTCATACAACGTACATGTAAATATATATATACATGTATATATATACATATATGAATGTGTGTATATAAATATATAGGAACAATATGATGGAAAAATAAATAAATCATGCACACAAAATATCAACTCACATAATAAATCAAATCAAGCTCATGAAATCAGATCAAGCAATAAAAATCAAATCAGCCAAGAGGGAAAAAAGAGAAAAATAAAAATGAAGAAGCCTGTACAATCACAGCCACCCTTTTATGCACTCTAGCCTCTTTCTTGTTTTACTGCCTTTCCATCCTCTATATATATAGCCAGGCCGATTCATTCGTTCATATTAAAAAAATAAAAATAAAAGAACTTCCATTGAAACAAAATAAATCAAGTGTCCAAAACTTGAAGAGGAAGAGATTAGCAGCGGTGTTATATACTTCATAAACCTGTGAGTAAAACATATCAAGTTTTTGTTTTCTTGTCAATATATATATATAATTTGGATGAATCCTTTACTTATGCCAAGCATACAAGTGTTGATATGTATACATGCTTTTGCATATGTGTGTTAGACATAGTAGTTTACGCTATAATTCAAATAGATGCTATTCTTCTTCTCTGTTCTTTATTTTAGAATAAAATAGTTAAAACTCTTCATTTTGAAAATCAATATCTCCATAACCAGTTAGTATTAACCCAAGATGTTAAAAAGAAACTTGTCTGCTTCCGAGTATATTATATTTTAAAATTTATTTCATTTAATTTCATGAAGTATAGAGGGACAAAAACAAATTTTACAGTAAGAAACCACTTTATAGTCAAGATTCGAATATCATTATTTAATGAATGGTTTATATGGATATGATCGTACTTTGAAATTATGATTTTTGGAGGTACTTTCGTGATATTTAGTTTATGTGGGAGGAGAAATGGGGAGTGGAAAGGAATTGGGCGAAATGCCTAATTTCGGTGATCAAGGAAATTTCGGACTTGTTGTTCGGCATGGAGGAGGGCTAGGCAATGGGGAATCAAGGAAAAATGTCCTGATGATTTTTAGTATCGTGTAGGTGGTAGACGAGATAGATTTAGGTTTTATGGCGATATGTGTGTGGTCTCGGGTTCGTGGCCGAATGCAAAGAGGAGAGAGAGGCAGGGAGTTGCGCCTTGGGGGGAAATGTGAGAGGAGGTCGAGGTGAAGCATTAGGTGAATTTTGGTGGGAAATGATGGCCGTCGATGATGAGGCAAGGGATTTCGGTGGCAGGGTCTTCGTTTCAAGTTGCGATAAGGTTTTAATTTTCGAACGAAGGGGTTTGGTTGCGTTCCAGGTAGAGAACGTGAGGTGGGGATCGATGGGAATTTGCATGGATGGCCGACGGTAGGTGGTGACGACCGACGACGTTAGGTGCATGCACATGTTCTTGCACTATTCCATGCACATGAGGGAAGGGAAGAAAAGAAACCAGAAAGGGGGAAGAAGGAATATATATTAGGCCAGATTGAAGGGATTATGGGCTAAAGTGAATTTTAAATTAATCATTTTTTTAAAAAAAAACTATAATTTTTAAAAGCATTATTTTTCTCCATTTCAAATCCAATCGGCGAGTAGATTATTGCGTCGAGTTCCTATCGCCAAATATTTTAATTTGAAATAATACTGTCGAGATTTCTACAATATAAAATTTAATGATATATAATAATTAAAGTAAACAAATAAGAAATTTCTTATTTAAATCAATTACATGTTAATTAATCAGCTTAATTTTAAATGAGTTGTTTAATTTTAATTGATTAAGAAAAAATCAATTGTTAAAATTCTTATTGACAAGTAGTTTGGTTTAAAAAATATAACTTGACTCAGTTAATTAAAACCATTCCATTTTTGATTTGTAAATTGATATAAAGTTGATTATTAATCATTGATTGAGTTAATGATCCACTCTTTGACTTTTATCTAGATATCGTTTTAATGATCTTGTGCTAATAAGTAGCCAAATAATACTATTGAGTTAAACTGAAGTGAACGTAGTTAATTGGACATTTGTTTAGCAGAAGAAAATCACTGTTCCGCTAATCAAACTAAATGGATCATGTTTAGCAGAATAAATCACCATTCTACTATTATTAAATGAATAAGTCAAATTTCGACATTTATTTGGATGAAATAAATCTCGTTGTGCTATTACAATTATGTGGACAATTAATTACGTTCCAGGTGATAAGTATTGGATAAGTGTTGTATTAACGATTAACTGTTAATAATGAAGTTAATTTACATACGTGATGTTACATGGATACTTGGATAATAATTTGATAGTTATTGAAATTTATGATGACTTGATTAAATACCATTAGAGTTACTAAGCTTCTTTCCAAATTTGAAAGTTGATTTTTGAACCAAGTTATTTTAAGAACGAATATTATTTCCTAATAATATTTTAAAGATAATTAATAATTATTTGATATTCATTTAAAGTTAATTATTTTATGATTCATAAAATCTATTTAAAAATATTTAATTATTGTTTTCAAGGTAATTTAATTATTTAAAAAGTTTTAAAAGTATATATATTAATTATTTATTTAAGGTTGTTTTGAAATAATTGGATTTAAAAGTTAATTATTTAAGAATTAATCGGTATCAAAGTACTATTATTTCATGGACAATTTGTTCAAATTTTAATATTGTTTTAAAATAATATATTATATAGTAAACTTTTATTAAAAAGTATTTTCCTAAATTAAACTTGGAAATTTATATAGGAACCTTGTAAGTATTATTTTGAGTTAATTATTTCGGGAAGTAATGGTATATTTTTATAGCGTAATTTGAGGGTGGAGATTGCCTACAGTTTGGGATGTTTTCGCTGAGATAGCGACGTAACCATTGTGCTAACTACAATCTATGATTGATTGCATGGCGGAATCGGGAGGCATAGATTGCCTAAGTTGAGTTTGGATTTCTCTGGATAGAGACGTAATCATCGAGTTATGATCCATGGTCGATACCGAATGATGCTTTCCATATTTATTTTAATAAGTTTTCAAATATTTTTGAAAGGGATGATTTGTTAATATACTTATTCCAGTGAGATAAGTATATAACTGCTTTTTATTAAGAGATCTAATTTATAAAAGTTAAATTAAGTGAGGCTTGGTGATTATAGTAGGAAATGTGATATCTGTTTAAATGTTTGTTTATTTGATAGTTAAATAACCGACTAACAAATCATAGCCAAATATGTAATCCTTCTTAATTTTGGTGGTACAGAATTATTCCCAACTTAACACCGAAAGATTTTAACTTTGGTAATATCTAGGAGAAATTCGAGAATTATGTGGTACAGTTACCATTCGAGGTGCTATACTGTACATATAAAATTATGGATCTTCTAGGATAAATGATAAGGAGATCTGTCCACTTAAACGGTTAGGGGGTGATCCCCGATCTTATGTATTGTCAAATTATTTCCTTAAAGATGGTCTTGAGCATTCTGGAAATCGATGAATTGTTTTTGGAGCACCCAGGAAAATAGAGAGTGTACTCGTAAGAGATGATTCGAAACCCATGACCTACTCCGAAAACCATATACGGTTAAATGCAGGAGATGCATTATATTTTGAGATGTTGAAATCCATATGTGGTTCCGTGACTCATTGAAGTGTGGAAATATGTGTGAGACTCCAAGATCTATTGAAATGTGGAATTCTGATGTGATTCTATGACCTGTTAAGGTGTAGGAGTCCATGAGGGGTTCCATAATTTATTTCGAGATGGTGCGTGAGCTGGAACAAAGGACGTGGCCTCATCAACGAAGATGGCTAAAATCAAAGATAATATGTATAGCCAAGGGGCCTAGCTAACCCATGATGGTGTAGTCGTCTCTCTTTCTAGCAAGCCCGTATCATTTATTTTATGTATGATGGGAGCGATGCCCTTAACCTTGGTAGCCAGTTATGTATTTCCTATGGTACCCCGACTAGAAAAGTATGATGCTTCGGAAGGATAACTCTAATTCTTGTGTAGGAGGACCATTCTCGAGGGTACCACCGTGGATATCCTACACAATTAGCGAACGAGCTTATTAGATTTTGATTTGATGACTAGTATCCTTGTGATGTACACGACACATGCATCACAACTATTTGTTATTATCACTTTGGCAATTAGATGCTATCATAATACCAAATGATTTTCTATAAAAGAGATTTGGTTATCGTAAGGTAAAGACTCGTCCATGTTTATTTACGATAAGGCCTTACGTAATACCTTTGTTTTGAAAAGGTTATTAAACTTTAAGAATCAAGTTGATTGTGTTTGTCATGCTGGTTTTACCAGACTGACCGGGGCGTGGTTTTTCCTATATGCTCGGGTCAGACTGAGCATATTTTCCAGGTTTTAGATGGATATTTGGAGCTTCAAGAGAGGAGCTGGAGGCCTAGAGACGTATTCACATAGGTGATTATATTCCCATTGCATTTTAGTTGTGTTTATCAGCAGCTAGAAGGAAGGTTGCTATAACTGTCTATGCTGAATAGGTTAGTAAACTCAGATTGATGTTTGTATATATATAAACTACATTTTTGTCTTTTGTGTAAAGATTTGTTATATGATATAGATTATTCATTCCACTGTAAGATTCTATGTTGTTTAGTTTTCTTTCTACCTTCTTTCTACTCTCTTTTACTTAACTATCCGCCTTTCCGTTTAATTTGGGCTGGACAAGTGTGGTAAATTATCAGTTTAAACTATACGGAAAAGTGGGTCATGACATTGTGGTATCAGAGCTTAGGTTGATCGAACACCTAGGCTTTGGTGGGGTAGAACTCATTATAGATAGGGTTAGTGATGCCCTAGAACAAGTAACTTATTAGAGATATTGTCGGTAGTACCCTAGAATGAGTTTGAGTGTATTATATATAAGAGCGCGTATTTGTTAGTGATATAAATTTTTTTATTATGTTGTTTGATCTGTTAAGTAGCTTAAGAATTCTGGTCGGTTTGTTTGGCCAACATTATTGATAAGGGTTTCCTAAACACTCGAAAAAGACCAATTGACATAGTATTGTTTTAAAATGGGTAAATGAAATAATTTTACCCAGAATTATATTATATATATAAAAGAATAATTTTTTCCCATGGGAAATTTAATATACTTGCTCTTGGCTGTGTTTGGTTGTTAAGAGTGATAGTATTCCATCATTATCATGTAGGATTTGATCAGTCATGCTCGACCATTTCTAGGCATTGAATATTATCCATAAATCTATCTTGAACCTTCCTTTTCTAAACCTTGTTTGGGTAGATAGGGATTTCAGGAACATTGAAACATGTACCTTGTGGATTAAATTCACAATTTGAATATAAAGCATTCATTGATAATAGTTGAGTTGAAATTTGAATTTCGAGGGTGTTTATTTAAAATGGAGAATTTGAATATTCTAGAATGAATATTTTAGGAATATAAAGAATGATTGATTAGTAAAAATAAACGTTATATATTTAAAAGGAAACTGGGAATATTTTAATATAATATTTTGGAAATAAGTTCCAATTTGTTTTGTGACGGTTGGAATAATATTCTAAGTGATGATTAGATGTTTGCTTAGGCGAACGGTATTGTGCACTTACTAAATTATTCTCTTTGTTATTGTATGATTGGAACGAGTTTGAACCCGAACGATCCAAAGCAAATTGGAATTGGATATTTTGTTGAAATATTTTGCTGGAAATATATTTATGATATTGTTTCAAAACGGGTTTGAAAGGAAGAAGTGATTTTTAGCTAACTAGTTCGAGTGGCTTGAAAATAAATTAAAATGGGTAGATACATATTCGGACGGTAAACATTTCTTTTGAGTATTATTCTTTTTGTAAGGAAGTCTGCAATACTGTTCAGTAGTACCCAGTTCCTTGGTATAGTTTTGGGATTACTTGGGCTAACTATATATATATATTTCGGTGGGTTAAATATATAGTACCGTTTCAAAAAGTGTTTTGTATAAAAGCTGGGTGTTTTAAATTCTTAAGTGAATTCAAAATAAAATTTTGAATTGTGTTTTTGTATACCCTTAGAGGATGATGGGGGATTTTATAAGTTAAGCTATGTATTATAAAAATGTTTTCAAATTTTTTTACAAATGATATAATTGGTATTTGGGATGACCAATTAAATAAGTGTGTGAGATGGACGTAAATCATTTCCCTTTTTCATATAGTATTGATCTAATGTTCGAGTACAAGGCTCTGGGTTGTTTTATAACATTCCGAATAAGGATATATTACTCGAATTTTGACGACATTCACTTGATAAGGGTTCTTGATACAGATTCGGGATTCTCTATTATAGCTATGACTATGTAAGAAGAATAGAGATTCCTAATCAAGGATCTTGATCGAAGTCCGTACTAGAAAATCAGGTGAGTGATACTGGTTTGGAAGTGAAGTCATGTATTGGAGTAGTGATCGAATCAGATTCTGTATGTGAATGATATATGGACATCATGTGGGCTTATAAATAATATTAAGTGTTCTTATGTTGGAATTTCGGGGACAAAATTCCTTAAGGGGGAGGAATGTAACGATCTGAATTTTTAGCCATCGGTTATTGAAATAATTAACAAATTTTAAATATTGAAATATTAATTTTTATGAGTCAAATAAATTGATTTTTTCTAATACTGGAGATACCTGGATATATAAATTAGATTATATAAATTTTTAAACTATAATTTCTAAATATGATAAAAAAGATATATATATATATATATATATATATATATATATATAAGTATGTATGTATGTAAACTTCACTATTTCAAATTTGTGATATATATATATATATATATATATATATCTTGTGTGTGTATGTATGTGTGTATGTATATAGCTTTATCATTTTAAACTTATAATAAATATCTCTATATTTATAAACATATACAAGCTTTATGATGACAAAAATATATACAAGTATATATACCTATGTATGTATATATGTTTATAAAAGTAGTGTATATGTAAATATGTGTGTATCTAAGTGTATATGTAAATATGTAAATACATATATGGTCATACTAGTGTGTATGTAAACACACACACACATATATGTATATATGTATATATGAATGTAAGGAACATCATGATGGAAAAAACATTAAATCATGCATACAAAATATCAACTCACATAATAAATCAAATCAAGCTAATGAAATCAGATCAAGCTAAAAAATCAAATCAAGCTAAAAAATCAAATCGGCCAAGAGAAAAAAAAGATAAAATTAAAAATGAAGAAGCATGTACAATCACAACCACTCTTTTATGTACTCTAGCCTCTTTCTTGTTTTACTGCCTTTTTCCTTTCTCTCTATATATAGCCAGGCTGATTCATTCGTTCATACTAAAAAGAAAAATAAAAAAAGAAATGCCATTAAAAAAAATAGATCTAAGTGTCCAAAGCTTGAAGAGGAAGAGATTAGCAGCAGTGTTCATTAATTCATAAACCTATTAGTAAACATAATAAGTTTTTGTTTTATGGTCATTATATATATATATATATATCTGTATATCAGTAAAATTTGAACGAATCCTTTACTTATGTCAAGTATACAAGTGTTGATATGTATACATGCATTTGCATATATGTATTAGACACAGTAGTTTACCCTGTAAATCAAATAGATGCAATTCTTCTTCTCTGTTCTTGATTTTGGAATAAAACAGTTAAAACTCTCCACTTTGGAAATCATTATCTCCACAACCAATTAGTATTAACCCATAATGTCAAAATGAAACTTTTTTGTTTCTAAGTATAATGTATTTTAAAATTTATTTAATTCAATTTCATGAAGTATAGAGGGAGAAAATTAGATTTTTATAGGAAAAAACCAATTTATAGTCGAGATCCAACTATCATAATTTAATGAATGATTTATATGGATGTGATCGTAGTTGGAAATTGTAATTTTTAGAGGTGGTTTGATGATTTTTAGTTCCATGTGGGAGGAGAAATGAGAGTTGAATGGAATTTGGTCAAATGCCAAATTTCGGTGATCTGGGCAATTTCGTAACTTGTTGATCGGCGTGGAGGAGGGTTAGGTGATGGGGAATCAGGGAAACATGTCACGATGATTTTAAGTACAGTGTAAGTGGTAGACGAGACGTTTATGGTGGTATGCGTGTCGTCTCGGGTTCATGGTCGAATGCAAAGAAGAGAGAGTAAGGATTTGCGCCCCTAGGGGAAAAGTGAGAGGAGGTCAAGGCGAAGCTTTAGGAAAAGTATGGCGGGAAATGGTGGCATGTTATTCGTTCCAAGTTGCGGCAAAGTTCGAACTTTCAAAGGAAGGGATTTTGTTGCGTTTCAAGTGGAGGAACATGAGGAGGGGATCGAGGGAATTTGCATGGATGGTCGGTGATGGGTGGTGATGACCAACGACGTTGGGTGCATGCACATGTTCACGCACGATTTCCTGCACATAAGAGAAGGGAAGAAAAGAAACTAGAAAGAGGGAAGAAGGAATATATATTTGGGCCAAGTGGAAGGAATTATGGGATAAAGTGAATTTTAAATTAATTTTTTTTTAAAAACTATAAGTTTTAAAAGCAATATTTTTCTCTATTTCAAATCCTATCGGCGAGTAGATTCTTGCATCTACTTCCTATCACAAAATATTTTAATTTGAAATAATACCGTCGAGATTTCTAAAATGTAAATTTAACGATATACAATAATTGAAGTAAAAAATAAGAAATTTTCTTATTTAAATCAATTATATAGTTAATTAATCAGTTTAATTTTAATTGAGTTGTTTAATTTTAATCGATTAAGAATAAATCAAGTGTTAATTTTCTTTGATTGGTAAGTAAGCTGGGTTAAAAATATAGCTTAACTCAGCTAATTGAAACCATTCTGTTTCTGATCTGTAAATTGATTTAAAATTGATTATTAATCGTTGATTGAGTTAATGATCCACGCTTTGACTTTTATTTAGATATTGTTTCAATTATCTTTGCCTATGCCTATAAGTAGCTAAATAAATACGATTGAGTTAAATTGAATTGAATGTAGTTAGTTGGACAATTATTTAGCGGAAGAAGTCACATTCCGCTAATCAAATTAATTGGATCCTGTTTAGCGGGATAAGTCATCATTTTGCTATTATTAAATGGATAAGTCAAATTTGGACATCTATTTAGCAGAAATATATCCCGTTCTAGTATTACAATAGTGTGGACACTTAATTACATTCAGATTGATAAGTATTGGATAAGTGTGGTATTAACGATTAATTGTTAATTATGAATTTAATTTACTCACGTAATGTTATGTGGATACTTAGCTAATAATTTGATAGTTATTGAAATTTATGATGACTTGATTAAGTACCATTGGAGACTTGATTAATTAACCGTTGGAGTTACTAAGCTTCTTTCCAAACCTGGAAGTTGATTTTTGAACCAAAGTTATTTTAAGAATGATTATTATTTATTAATGATATTTTAAAGATAAGTACTAATTAATTATTGTTTGATATTTATTTAAAGTTAAATATTTTATGCTTCTTAAAGTTATTTCAAAATATTTAATTATTGTTTTCAAAGTTATTTAATTATTTAAAAGTTTTAAAAGTATATATATTAATTATTAATTCAAAGTCATTTTGAAATAATTGGATTTAAAAGTTAATTATTATTTAAGAATTAATTAGTGTTAAAATATTATTATTTTAAGGATAATTTGTTCAAATATTAATACTCTTTTAAAATAATGTACTATATGGTAAACTTTTATTAAAGAGTATTTTCCTAAATTATAAGTATTATTTTGAGATAATTATTTCGGAAAGTAATGGTATATTTTCATAGCGTAATTCAAGGGCAGAGATTGCCTTTAGTTTAGGATGTTTTTGTTGGGATAGCGATGTAACCATTGTGCAAATTGTGGTCAATGATTGATTGCATGGCAGAAATCGAGAGGTAGAGATTGCCTAAGTTAAGTTTGGATTTCTCTGGGATAGAGACACAATCATTCAGCAGCGATCCATAGTCGATACCGAATGGTGCTTTCCATATTTATTTTAAAAAGTTTTCAAATATTTTTGAAAGGGATGATTTGTTAATATGCTTTTTCCGATGAGATAAGTATATGACCGTTTTTTAAATTAAAAGATTTAATTTACAAAAATTAAATTAAGTGAGGCTTGGTGATTAAAATGGGAAATCTGATATCTATTTGAATGTTTGTTTATTTGATAGTTAAATAACCGACTACCAAACCATAGCTAAAGAGGTAATCCTTCCTAATTTTGGTGGTACAGAATTATTCCCTACTTAAAACCGAAGGATTTTAACTCTGGGAATGTCTAGGAGAAATGCGAGAATTATATGGTATGGATATCGTTCGAGGTGCTATACTATACGTATAAAATTATGGATCTTCTAGGATAAATGATAAGGAGATCCGTCCACTTAAACAGTTAGGGGGTGACCCTCGATCTTATATATTATCAAATTATTTCCTAAAGAACTGGTTTCGAGCATTCCGAAAATCGGTGAATTGTTTTTAGAGCACCCATAAAATGGAGAGCGTACTCGTAAGAGATGACTCGGAACCCAAGACCTACTTCGAAAACCATATATGGTTAGATGGAGGAGATGCGTTATATTTTGGGATGCTGAAATCCATATGTGATTTCATGACTCATTGAAGTGTAACAAAACTATGTGAGATTCCAAGATCTATTGAAATATGGAATTCAGTTGTGATTCTGTGACCTTTTAAGGTGTGGGAGTCCATGAGGGATTCCATAATTTTTTTGGAGATGGTGTGTGAGCTGGAACGCCGGACGTGGCCTCATCAACGAAGATGACTAAAACCAGAGATATGATGCATAGCCAAGGGGTCTGGCTAAACCATGAGGGTGTAGTTTTATCCCTTTCTATCAAGTCCCTATCATTTATTTTATGCATGCTGGGAGCAATGCACTCGGCCTTGGTGGCCAGTTATGTATTTCCTATGGTACGCCGGCTTGACGGGTATGATGCTTTGGATGGATAACTTTGATCCTTGTGTTAGAGGACCATTCTCGAAGTACTGAGGGCACTTTCGTCTAAATCCTACAAAATTAGCGAATGAGCTTGTCGGATTCTGATTTGATGACTAGTATCGTTTTGATATACACACTAGTTTTACCATGCTAGTTGATTGTGTTTCTCACGCTAGTTTTACCAAACTGACCCGGGTGTGGGTTTTCCTATATGCTCGGGTCAGACCGAGCATATTGTCTAAGTTTTAGATGGATAATTGAAGCTTTAGAAGAGGAGCTGGAGGCCCAGAGACGTATTCACCTAGATGTTTATATTCCCATTACATTTTAGTTGTGTTTACCAGCAGTTGTAAGGACAGGTTGTTATAATTGTCCGTGCTGAATAGGTTAGTAAACTCTGATTGATGTCTGTATATATATATATATATATTATAGTTTTGTCTTTTGTGTAAATATATTTTATATAATATACATTATTCGTTCTGTTGTAAGATTTTGTGTTGTTTAGTTTTCTTTCTATTTTCTTTCTACTTTCTTTTTCTTAACTATTCGTCTTTATGTGCAATTTGGACTAGACAAGTGTGGTAAATTGTCATTTAAACTATACGCAAAAGTGGGCATGAAAATCGAATGTTTTAAAGTTTTAAATCATCTATTATGTTGTCTTAATCTTTTACATTAGTTTTAATATTGGAAAACAATATAATATATTATTATTTAAATTTTGGTTTTCTAAATTTTCGGGCCGAAAGCATATGCGAATAGATAAACATAAAAAATTATTTTTGATTTTTATAATATATGTATATACACAAATTTGTATATACAACCATCAACATGTGACAATCTACCGATATATCAATTCCTGGTATTTTTAACAAAATAATATATGGAGCAATGATCGTATAAATATTTATATATAATATTAAAGTAAAAGAGTACCTTTCACCAAAGCCTAAAGCCCGTATGTTAAAATAAAGAAGGGAACTCCTTGAATCCAATTCCAATCCTAAAGTTGCTTTCTCCTGAATTATCTTTCCCTCGACGATTATTTTATTTTAATTTCTATTTAATTACCTGAATATTTGAGGAGAAAGGAGGGGTATATTCCGATCAGCGAAAGAATAATGGAGGTTGCTAAAAGAAAAAAAATTAAGGTTAAGATATTTATATATATGAGAGAGTAGAGAGAGGATCAAGATCCTTAATTTTCTCTTACACATCCTCTTATTTTTAAACATTCAAAACCACCCCCATAAGCCATCAAATCCCCTGCATAGCTCCCATGACTAAAAATATTATGCCCCATATGTGCCTCAAATCCATTTCATGCCAAAAAAAATAGTTATTGCATTTAAATCTAATTTAAACGTATATCAATATCGTATATTGAATTGTGTTTATATAATTATTATATAAATACCATTTAATATTGTTCAACACACATCAAATAAAATTTTATAATTAATATTTCATACGTATTAACCAATTTAACTAATCTATAACAATTACAAATTAATTAAATTCGGTGAAAAATGAGTATCCAACATTTCGGTTATGTGACTATTATGTGTAAGTTTAATCATCGATTAATATCGAACAATTCAAAGATTAGTGTTCACACATCACTTAGTAGGTGGTCTAATAATATGGCCAAATTTATCACTTACTTGGTTTTCATAAAATCCAATTTTACTTTATTAAGCATTACCCGATAGTGATAATTATTCATACTAATTCTTTTCATAAAAACTATGTCATTTTGGGCTTATGAAATTTGATAATGATCAAAATTTTAATATCCTCCATATCCAATTGTATAGTCTAAATACAAAGTCCTTGATTCAATAACAATAATTATTACCCGAGGTACTCTGGTTGGAGACTTTTAATTTGAATTAACTTTAGTTTACTGTGATACTTACATCATATAACTGAAGAGAAGAATCCTCTCTTGAATAGCGTTTCACTTTCAGTCCTTCCACTTAACGTAACTATAGTCATTTGGTAGACGTTGTGCCACGATTTAACTACGTCAAAGCAGGGCAGATTATATATCAACGGTATTCTTAAGTCAAGAGAACTATGTAACATTGTCACATCGATATTTTCTGTTGGACCTTAGTTATATTAATGAACTAAAAACTATCGAGTGCGTCATTTCATAGTTATCCAATAACTATCAGTACATAACACCTTGGTGTCTCAATCGACATGAGTAATACATTGCCCAACATTTGGAGAGTGTTGCATACTCTAGTCTAAATGAATGCATCAATATCCAGTCATGATACATCTTGACTAGGATATGAAAACAGTATGTTTATTTTATTGTGATACATGGTTACATCATATTATAACTGCTATACAAAACATTCCATTTATGGATTTATAAAATATACTTTTAATTAAATTAGTTAATTAATGCAACACATTATATCAAGTATTTAATAGGAAGAAAACACCTTTTTATTCAAACAAGATTAGTTATAGAGTTAGATATATGTAAAAAATTAAATAATTGCACCTAAGGCATACCTATAACTTTATCAGTCTTCCACTTGTTCCTAAGGCCAACTGTGGAATCTCTATCCCATCAATACGAATAGATTGATGAGAACTAATCGAATAAGATCCTTCGTGAATGGATCTTCCATGTTGTTTTGATTATCTACTTTGTCGATCAACTCTCTCTGATGTTGATAAACTACCTTTACAATGAGGAACTATTCAGAATGTGTTTCTCGACGTCTAGTGAGCTCCTATTATTATATTGTTATCATATAACAATGATGTAGTATTTTTAATACATCGAATCACCCCAAGCTCAATTATAAATTTACACATTTGTATTTATATGCATTGCTTTATTATGGTGCTATTCAAGGCGATGTACTTAGCATTTTCCCTGAATCGACCACAATGTATCATTTGGAACATTTTCAACTTAAACCATCTTAGTGAAGGTTTGAATGTGAATTTAATATTGACATATTATACTTGATATCAATTATAAAGTTCGAGTCTGAACACTTCTTGAGGAGTTTATTATTTCTGCAAATAATTCTCTAGTATTTTATATATAATAAGAATACTCTAAACTACCATTTAGTCATCCTAATATGGATTTGATATTTGGTTCATGCATCAAATACACAAGAAAATTAAGATATTTCAAACAATATAATAGTATGATAATTCATATTGCTAAAGAGTAAGGAATCCATCTTGCATGTTCTTATGAAATATTTTAATAAGCTGTCTTTGTATATTATTCGGGACATTCGCACACACTTCATACTTATTATAAAAGATATAATTTATAAATCTAATATCAAATATTAAATAGCCAAACTATTACTTATTTTAACATAAGTACACCGTTAACAATCAGTGATATATTGTTATTATGGAAACACGCTTTCTCTGCATTTTGACCGAAAATAAAATCATTTTTTGTTTCTATCAAGAATAATTATTAAATTCCCATACTTATAGAATGATACTTTCATATCATTTCTTGGAGCACATCCGAAATATCCACAAATTCAATATCGCTCACACTGACTTCAAGACACTTTGGTTGTCATATGCAATCAGTCCATCCCAAGTAAGTATTTAGAATTTTCCATTTAAACACATAAGAACCAAAACACAAACCCATTAAGTGATAATTTTATAATTAAAACCAAATTAACTTAAGCACATTGGATAATGAATCTATTACCTAATTTCAATAATTGAAATATATGATATTATTCTCATCAACGTTGCTTATTATATTCCAACCACATCAGTCTTGCTCTTAAAACACATTCATGGCTGATGGATCATATCCCTCTAGGTACAACTGACAAATTTATATTTTGATAATTGACTTTGAATCTGCTTCAGACTTGCACATCATATCATATCGTGAATCAATACTTTAATGGTTTAACTCATAGTTGATGGTAATCTTTCTTGAATTAATAAAAAAATCATAGTTTGTCTTCAATATGTGAAAATATTTGTTATACATTCAAATCTGTTATGTTCATTTAGGTTTGGTTAATTTAATTTCATCCCTCATAATCATTTTTATCCATGGATCATATCCAAATCCATTTATTAAACAATCTACATCTTAAAGGGCTTGATTTTTTGCTAAATTGAAAAATCAAAATCTATTAGGGTATAGATTGTTGTTATTGGTATCCTAAAATAAACATAAGCATGTCAGAGAGTTATTAATAAGAACTCAAAATGGAATAAGTAAGTATAATATATATATATATATATATATATATATATATATATATTGTGTGTATATATTGAAAATTGGTATACTTTATTTCGAAAACCAATTATATATACTTTCTTTATATGCCTCATCTAAACCTTCCAACCCCCCTAACCTAAGTGGGTGCCTTGTAAGGAAAAAGATTACGTATGAAGTCCATATATTAACTTACAAAAGCAAGCTTGAAAAAATAAAAATACATAATAAAACTAAAAAAGGTCCATATCACTTTAGTCATCCTCTCTCACATAAGCTCAAAAGGATCTCAATGGTCTTCGTCATCCTGAATCTTTCAATTCAATATCCATTAGCGAAGTAGCACCACATTTCTGGCCGTATTCTCCGTCCTACGACCATTATCTTTCACCATGTAATATATTTCCTTTTCTATCTGTTTCAATTTGTGCAATCTATTTGTCTTCTTGTGCTGAAAGATGCGATTGTTGAATTCATAGTAGGAAAAGTAAACCGTGGCCGTCAATGTAGCAAAAGCATGGTCTCGGATTTGACCTCTCTTCTAGATGGCTAGTAACAGATTTTTCTCCTCCTCCAGAGTTGGTGAAATGTCAAGTAATATATTTAGTTTAAGCTTCGTAAACTCCATATAAAAGAAGTATAGGAACAGTGGAAAAAAGATGGTTTATGCTCTCTGTATCACTATCGCATAAAGCGGAAATATATTTGCAGTAATCCCAAACTACTGTAACCTATCTTCTGTATTCAGACAATTCAAAATTGCTAGATAAGTGATAAAAGACACTCTTTTACTGTTTTTACTCTGCCAAATTAATCTAGCCCAGTTTCTGTTTGTACCTTTATTTTTGATTTTATCCCAAGCTCTATGAAAAGTGATATCAACCCCTCACACCATTCATAATGATCAATGATATCATAATCTCTGAGTTTAACATCACAAATAACTGGTGTAGTCTCTCTTGTTGCAGAACACACACACACACACACATTAAGGCTAATACCTTGAAACCATTATCATACTTGGATATCTAGTGCCCTTGTCAATGCAGAGCATACATGAGAGAATCTAGATTCTCACCATTCCAGCCTTGAAACAGTACATGTCCTTTTAAATCAATTCTATGGGCTGTAATGAGGAGCGGGTCAAATCAACGTTTTGGTGACTAGTAAATGACGTATTTAATTCATAGCAATAGTTTATGTTGATTGTGTTCCATTACGTGTTATGTCAATTATTTAAAGGCTAGTCATTTTGACTTCATATACACGTATGATAAACTTAACCGATTCTGAAGTGTAATATGTATATATATATATGGGCTATATATAGGTTAGGATCGGCTACACCTCATCTTTGCTACACCTCAATCCTCCATGATTTCAACCACATGTTTCGAATTAAATAATATATCTTCTCTTTCCTGAAGTGAGAAGAGAGAAATTTGATTCAGAAAATGTGGTTGAAATCAAGGGGGATTTGAGGTGTAGAAAAAGTGAGATGTAGCCGATTGTTACCCTATATACATACATACAATATACTTATACACACAGACACACACATACATATATATATATGTGTGTGTGTGTGTGTATGTGTGTGTGTGTGTGTGTGTATATATATATCACCGTCCCCCGTGAAATCACCGTCCCCCATGAACAAGAATACATTCCCCGTTAATATACATAACTAGAAATTGCACCTCTGTGTTATAATCACTTCAAATCGAATACTTAATCAGAAATCCCAAATTACGGCGATAACATATCGTACATATACATTAAGAGAGCTTGCATACCAACTCATGCCAAAGATGATTTAAGGTCACCTGCATTCATGTCCAAAGATCAGTGGTAATGACACTTATTATACCACGTCGGAAATCCAACAATAGTATCTAGGCCAAATTTCCCAACGCACATCGAGGAACCTTCCATTAGTGTCGGGCTATAAAATGCTTAAGACCAATGACATTCTCGACCTAAATATACGGTACCAACTTTGCTGAAATAGCAACGAGCCTTCACCCACCATCCAATTTAGATTGCCTAATGCAAATTAAGGAAATGCCAACCTAGTTACTTCATACCTCTTGCTAGAATTGAAGTAGGCTACAATGGGTCGTTTAAGACTCCAAATCCGAGGCGAACCCCTTTAGTATATTCCCTAAAACTAATGCGAACATGTATCCCCACGGGTCCTATTGTTGGAGATGTCCCACATCAGGACAATGTATACATAACTGCTGGTAGCCCAAAGAGAAGACTTTTGTCGTCTAATATTACTAAAATTGCATTCCCACCTTTACTAAATAACGCGTCATTTATAGTTAGTCTAATTTTTAGGCTAGACCCAATAATCCACACCCATCATAAACTTATTCTTGAAGCCGTATTATTTTAGCCGGAATTTTTTTACACCTGCTAAGTTCAATTATTAGTATTCATTTTCTTACCATGAAATTACTTCTTATTTCAATTTCAAAATTTTCATTAAGTCTCATTTGCTACTCTTTCCAATTAATATAGATAAGTATCATTTACTATTCTTTTCCAATTAATATAATTAGGTACCATCTACTACCTCTTTTCAGTTAGCATAATTCAGTATCATTTATTACTTCTTATAAGTTGATACAATTAAATATCATTTATTAATCCTTCCAAATTAATACAATTAAGTATCATATGATGTCTATTTTTAATCAATGCCCATTTTAACTTGATTACTGTAACCTCCATAACTCTTTGATTTATTATCTTATTCATAATTAGCACATATTATTTTTTCTTAACTTATATTTAATCCTAGAAACTTAATCAACGACAAAACTATTATTATTTCTATTTATAATACTTTTACCTCTACGTTAATAATTTCTACATTTTAATGCGTTGGAACTATATCATTCCCAAAAGAGAAATGCTATCACGGTAATTTTCCATAAATCATCTAAAAAGAGGAAATGTGGTGTGTTCAAAATTAAAGTAATTACCATTTTCTATATTAATAGAAACGGGTAATACAAACTACAACAAACATCCCTATTTTGCACATCTCTTTCCTTCGGGTTTCAAATGATATACATTCATATATATAATTAGAAAGTTGGATAATTTATAAAAATTCACATAGAAACATTCTTTATTCCAATGAATTAAAATGTAAACTTAAATCCTAATAAAGTTTGAAACAATCTTCAATTCAAGTTTAATAACCTATAACATTCAAATAACAAAATCTGGAATTGACATACAATTTTATTAATGACTTATCTCATAACTTTTAGGGACTACTTTCATGGTTACATTCCAGATTTAGGTGTATACGACATTTAATCAAAATTTACAATCTATTGAATTTGTAGGCAAGGTTCTCAAAGTTCATTTTCTATATATTTTCACCTACAATTCCCTAATTTATATCCAGGTATTCACAACAATATAAATCCAATATTATATAAACATATATAATTATCACTCATTTATAAGCTTCCAAATCTCAAGATCGAAATTCATTCCCTTTATTTGACTCCCTTCATTTCTACCAAAATATGTATCAAAAGCGCATATAAATTTATTAAAATTATAGTTCTGAGAAGATATTTGAATTAAACGTAGTTTTAAATCTTGGTTTAGAATATACCTCTTCTTCGCATAATTGATTCATCTCTATTCTTCTTCTATTTTATTTTCCGCTATACTCCACTTACATATATGTGTGTATATATATATATATATACACACTATATTTTTTATAATTTCTAAAATTCCTAGAATTAGTGAAGAAGAGAAAATGACAGATCTTTGCTCTTGATTTTGAAATTATGAGATGAAATGTAAGGGGCTAAGCTTTTATTTATAGGCCCTCGAATCATGTTATATCCGTTAGATTATATTGTATTAAACTCGGGCCGTTAGGCTTAGTTCATTCTCAATCACCACCCTTCTATCGGTCAACCTACCAATAGGGGGCGGTCGACAACGAGTGGTTGACAGTCCCTATGTCTGTGTTGATCTCTTAATTATATTAATTAATGTTATTTATTTCCTATTTATACTTTATTCCTATTACATATTTTAAATTATTTTCAATCTGAAATCTTCAAATGTTATTGACTTTTTTGTTTGAATACAGATCATAAAACTTTATATATAAAAGTTGATCAAAAAATACCATGAACAAAATGATGCAAGCTTCGTCACCAAATTCTGACATTTGTAAAAAAATTTATTTTTAATTTTTACTAATTATTTATTAATTCTTTTTAATTAACTGTTGTTCAATTTATGAGGTATTACACTCTTTCCCCTTAGAAAAAAATTTAATCCTAGAAATTCCTCAAGGACAGAACCATGTATCATAACATGCAATCATTCTAAACTACCCAACCAATTAGTGTGCAACCAATTTTGTAGCCAATCGTGTGTGGGCACTGTGTATCACAATATATATGATATGTATGCTGAATACTACTAAATCAGACCTTTTGTGTGAATGGATTCTTTAAAAAAGTTTTCAAAATATTATGTAAGCAACGGCCTATGCAAACTAGCAGCTCTATATATATGCAAGTTTTCAAAAATCAAAATCTTGGTTTTTACACAACATTCTACGTTCCAACAAATAGGATTGTGGCCCAACCAATTTTGCATCCAATCCCTACCATTTGATACTTAACACCCAATTTCTAACATCCAAAATTTTGAAAATCTAGTTTTCTAAATCTATACTCTTGTGCCGGAAAAAGGAGTTTAGATGGAAAATTTATATTTCCTCTCTTCTTTTGTGTACCCATTCCCTGTATCTTAGAACCTTCTCTTTTGCTCAAAATTACTTTCCAACTTCTCTAAGTATAGTTCGCATAAGGAAGTTTACTTTTTTTAAATTTAAAATTTTAAAGTAGAAATATTTGGTAAATTTTTTTTACTATCGATAAAGTAAAGAAAAAGAATAAAAAGCTAACATAGGTTTTCCCTTCGTTATAGTCTATGTTTTGCATATGGTCACTCATGCTAAACAATAAACTTCATACTTGGTAACTCGTGGACTTTTCCTACGCTAAGCATGTGGTATTTCTAAAATTGAAAATTTTCTCTTTTTTCGGTTAATTTTTTTTCAATTAAACTTGTGAAGTAGTCGGAAAAGTTTAGAATAATACTCAATTTTCGAAACTTTTCCAAGGTATCTTATATTTAAGAATTGGATTAGTTATAGAGTTGACAAACACTACCAATCGATTAGTTGTAGTTTTGTGAACACAAGTTTTATAACATAGTTGTTATATTTATGTTATATTTGGTTTTTTGAGAGTAGATCGAACATAGATTATGTAGAAGTAAATTGGAGTAAGTAAAAAAATACAAAAATTTATAGTGGTTTGGCCAGAACGTGGCTACATCCACCATCCGTTTTCACTATTCTTCTTATAGATCTTTGATATAATGCTTGAAATAAAAAATACAATATCTTTAGTGTAATGACCTTGATTTTGACTGATATTAGGACACTTAATTAGATAAATTAAATGAATTAGTGTAGATGGTTAAGGGATTGAGATTTGTATAATGATAAAGTAGCCCTGCCTTAATTAATCTATAAGCTAAATAGAATTAAAATGGAGTAAGTAGGAGGAATATGCCAATAGCAAAATAGGAATAAACTATGTTCTTATACCCTAAACCCTTCTTACTTTCATTCCTTGTTCATTTTAAATATTTGTAAACAAAACTAAAACATTCAAAAGCTTGGCCGACCACCATTAAGGGAAATCAAAAGAAAGATAAGCAAGGACTCAAGTAGGAAGCTTAAGTAAATCAATCAAAAGACCAAATCTCAACCTTCTTAACCCTAAGCTAAGGTGAATAATAGATTTACATCTCATTTTTATTGATTTTGGTTTCTAGTTAAGATCCAAATTTATTTTGCAAGTAATATTCCATGATATGAAATTTCAAATGGATATATATAATATATGCTTGTTGATGATTTATGTTGCTTCTATAGATTTTATTATAAGTTTTGATTTGAAAAACCTATTAGATGACATCCAAATGACTTGTGTTTTTATATATGGTCGAAAAACATTATTTATCAAGAGGGTTTCAAGTTTCATAATTTTCTAAGAAATTGTAGATTCATTATGAATTTTCTATAGAGGAAAATAGCTAATATTGGGTTTAAATTAAATAATGTCAATTATACGTTGCTTTTGGGTCTAAAATTTAAATATGTTAGATAATATACTCAAAGTGAATTATGCAAATTTTAGGAAAATTTCCTAAGTATTTTACTAGAGATATAAAATTATTTAAGGTATGGGACTTAAATATTTTATATGTTTTATTAAAGAGAAAGGCTTCTTTGTTAAATGTTTTAATTATTAATTTTTGAATTCGACAGCACTTTTAGAAAAGAAATTTTTGAAAAGAAATAGGCAACCAATTATGTTTTGACAAATAAGGCATGTTAGTTGAAAACCAATTACTTTAAAAGGCTATAAAATAGTTTTATTAAAAGTTACTACTTCCACTTCCATCTGCAAGCTTTCGACACCAAACCTTTGCCATGACCAAGGAGAAACCAATACACATGGTAACAAACAATTAATACATAGTGAATTGGAGAAAAGCAAAAGGTATAGTGTCGAAACCAAGCTTTTGACGGGGTAGAAGTTGTTCATATGAACTTTGAACTATTTTGTTACAAATGATACTTTCGAAGGGTTTAGAGTTAGCTTTTGACTTAACCAACTTGCTTCTGTTTATATAAAAAAAAAGAGCTTTCGAATGGGTTGCCGCCTTTTGTTTTAAAAAAGCTTTCGAAAGGATAGCTTTGAACATATTCGAAACCTAGCTGCCGCATCTACCTTTCAGCCTATTTAAGGCTGCTTTTCTTTTTAGCTTTTAAATAATGGTTCTAAAAGGATGCTTTTGCCTTTTACTTTGAAGCCACCTCTCAAAGCTTTCGAAAGTGTTGGTTTGAAACCTTCTTTTACTTAGGACCAATGCTTTTAAAAGCAATGATTTCGCCTAAGTTCTTTACAACCCTTAGTTATATTAAAAGTGAAACCAAAAAGTTTTGAAAGGAATGATTTTAAATGGTTTTGAAGCCATGCTTCCTTAAACTTTTACTTGAACTTGTACTTTTGATAGGTATGTTCTAGTTGAAGGATTTCAATGTTTTCGAAAGATTTATTTTGAGTATGTGAATGGAGGGTTTTCAATGCTTTTGAAAGGCAAGTTTAAATGGATTTAAAATAGGATTTCCAAGGTTTTAGTAAAGCTTTCGAAAGTGTTATTCTCTACGATTTCGAAAGGTATTGTTTAAGGTTTAAACAGAGGTTTCGAAGGCACTGTTTGGCTTTATGGCCTAAAGTCCTTAAGTTAAAATGGTTTGTAACTTACTTGGAAGGGATAGATAATCCCATTGCAAGGTTTCGTTAATACTATTTTATGTAAAGTATATACATTATGGCATAAGTGTTTTTGAGTAAAACAACGTACATGATTTTCTTGTTTTATAAAAGTATGAATTCAAAGGTAAATCATTTGTAAAGATTATTTACAAGGAAATAAAGTTTTAACATGGTAGTTAACCCTAATTATATGATAGGAAATGAAATGTGAATAGGGTAGTTAACCTAAGTTATGACTCCGATATTTGAAGAACAGACGGGACTAGTGTAGGGCTGCATCCTATACTTTAGCTATTACCTCTAGCTAAAATAAGTCCAAAATTCTAGTGTGCAGGGCTTTGTCACAGGTGGGACTAAAATGAGGCTACACATAGAAGGGAATATACATACCAAAGATAGGTCATTGGTAAGTCCTCAAAACCATTAGTTTCAGCTGACCCTAGAAAAAGAAAGTTAAGGGCGGCCAGCCTAGTAGTGTGTCTAACATAAGTTAGATAATTGAATATGTCTGGTAGGCCCGAGTCAGGCAATGGTTAATAGTTAGCTAGATAAAATTATAGTGTGGATAGACAGTCCTTGAATTTTTCGATTTTTATGCATATATGTATTTTCTTTAATTGTTAAAATCAGTTTGATTGTTGGGTTGATATACAAAAGATTTGTTTTTAAAAAGGATATTAGTGAGGGGAAACCAGTTCTGCTAAGCGGCATGCTCTCACTTAATATTAGTAAATTGAGATGTAATAGTATTATTCACACCAAGTTTTATGTTTGACTTGAAGTTTATGTTTTCCCCTTAAACTCTCTATTGACCCAAAAAATGGACATATGCCCTGGTTTGGATTTGAAAGCACTAGCCCTGTTCTGACAGAGTAATATCACAAATAATAGATATCAAGAAAGAATCATAAAAGAAAGTAGATAGAGAATTTTTATAGTGGTTCGGTTGTTTACGAAGCCTACATCCACTTCATAGTTTTATTATATACTGGTTGATATTATAAGATATGCATGATTATAAGGCTTTGTTTGTTTCCTAGATAGATTGAATCCCAACAGTTGGAATCCACTGGAGAATCACAATGTATACCTTTGGTGATTGTTATGAGGGAGATAGAGAGTGAAGAATAATTCCAACAAAGCTTCGGCAACTAGTCCGAAGAAGATCCTTCTTATGTTGCAGGTTGGATGGTATTTATATGGAGCGGAGACCTTCTAGGCCAAGCCATGTCTTCGTCGGCTCGTAGGTAAGTAGTAGACGACCTAGGGAGAGTTCGGCTTGCAAAACGAGCGAAATCCATTGGTCGCCGACGACCCATTGACTTGGCTCGTTTTGCGGGACTCATAGACTTGGATTGTTTTGTGACCAATGTCTTGGACTCTTTGTTGTGTTATTTAGTTATCTTGTTTGAAGGCTAGAGGAGGGGTATGGGTTATAGATGATCCAACCACGTAAGAATCTTATGGAATATGGAATATTTCCATACCCTTTTATCATTGTTGTTACATTTTGATGGCAAGCCACTAGCTGTTTATGTTCAACTGTTGATAGGACTAAAGGCATGATGATTTCTCAGCTTCATTGATCCTAGTCGTTGTCTTAGTCGTATAGCATGGCCATTGTCGATCCCTTGTCTTAGCTTTTCTGGTAAAGTCTTAAACCATCCTGTCTACCCAAGGTTGCTCTATTTTCTTTGGCTTTTGTTGGGTTAAAAACCTATATAACATTTGCCCCTAAGAGTACGTCTTCGTTGTAATAACGGGGTGCTTTGGAAGTTATCACTCTCAACATCCATCCGTTGATCTCCAATTGATTGCATTAGAGATTTACGAATTCGCTAAACCAATGTTGTTGGTAATCTTTCTTTTGTCTTAGCTGCTTCTGCTTACCTCAGCATATCACATTTCGGCTTGTAGTTTTCCCAACATGCCTTGGAATGGTGGACAGTTGTAAGAGATCAAGTTTGAGAATAACAGATGAAGTTTTCCTTCCTCTTTCTCACTTCTTTTCTTTTATCATTTTTTTCTGGTGGGTCGCTAGAGATCCATGTGGGATGGGTCGCTACCGACCTATCTGCATAGGGCATTTTTTACTATGGAGTTAGGTCGGGTCGTTGGTGACCTATGATGGGTCGGGTCGCTGGCGACACGATTACTTAGCAAAAAAATTCATTTTTTCTCCTTGCCCACTTATTTATGCTACTCGAGCTAACCCAAGACATTCACCTGACCCGAGCCATTTGTACTCCTTCACGAGACCAAGTTTTCTTGCGATTTAATTCTCGATGATCCAGGCGTTAACTCGACCCGATTCATCACCTTGTTTGAATCCATTTGCTGTTGGTCCATCCAAGCTTGGCTATCTCGTGAAACCCTAACCAAACCCAAACTCGCTATTTTATTGTAGCCGACCTTATCCTATCGCCGGCCTAATGTTATCTCACTACCTTTCCATTCCAAAGCTCATTGAGATTGATTTGTGATTCTTCCTGTGTCTTAGTAATCAGTTTGAGGTGAGTTTGCCTAGTTAGTTTGTTGATTTTGTGTAATCATTTGTCGATAAGTATCCATTTTCTACGTTGATTACTAGAATCTTGAGTTGATTACGGTTTGATGGATTGAGATAGCCAACTGGGTCTTGAGTTTCTTTCGAAAATGTCATTCAGGCTATGGTCCTACACTTGATGCGTTTTGCTATCTTCGTCCGTTAAACCAGAATTGACTCGCGTCTAGTTTTATAGTTATTATTGCACGTCATGCACATTCACTAGTCGATCTCAATTTCTTCCAAAGATCCAGTCTTATCTTGTTCACTCGTTGCATGTTCAACGTTCTTGTAAGGAGAAGTATTTTCCATGTCGCTTCAGATAATGGATCCGTTATTGATCATTGATCGACAACGAGTAAGTGCACAAGAAGTAGACAAAAAAAATGAAAAATGAACCGACACAGGAAGTTATTTTCTTCTTCCACTATAAGCGAACTATCTACATGGGATAGAGCGTTTATAGTGTATGAGCATCGAGTTTATCCCATATAGATAGCACTAGACTTGCCCCAGTTCACATTCGAAATTCGATGTTTCGATTACAATTTAATGTCTCTTCGAAATTCAGTGTAATAGGCGAGACTTATGAATTTAGGATAAGTTTACCTGACCGTTTTTGGATGTGAGTTCTATTCGAATGAAGCAGCCTTCTACACATCGTAAGTCAAGCGAGCGAAGCCCGATGCTCTTCGAAGCTGAATCATCATCCACCTCGCAAGCCTGGTACGGTCAATTAGTACTGGTTGGGCCCATTGTGCACAGCACGCCTCCCAACTTTCAAGTCCTATTTAATCCACCTGAAAGAGCTTTGTCGGTGGTTTTCACCAAGGTTCTTCATAATATATGTACACAGCATGGGATTTTTGAAGAGGACGTGCATCTACCGGCAGAAGACGAATTCGCTCATATGCCTCCCGGGATACACTGCTTGTCATCAATACATGTGTCTAAACAAAGTCGTGCCTTCTTCAATGATTTTCTATGTGAAACGCTCTAGAACATGAGAATTACCCCATTCTAGATTCATCTGAATGGTTACGCCATCCTTACTTGCTTACATGTCCTTTTCATGTGGACATTCGACCGTGCTCTAAGTTTCGATGAGTTGCGATATTTTCTGGCACTCAAGAGGAGATACAACTGTCCCTCTTCAATTATAATCGAGGCCTAGAGGAATCAGAAGATCATCATATGTTTGCAAAGCAATTTGACACATTTCAAGACACAAATTTGTCGTTAGATGTCCGAGGGGTTCAACCGTCGCTGGATGACAAGAGGTAAGCTTCTCTTTTCTGTTTATCAAGCCCTGAGGCATTGTAATGGAGTTTCTAACTAACTATGCTTCTCTTACAGTTATCCCAAGGTAGAATAGAGATGTGACGCTTGATGAAGTTTGCCAAACTTTAAAGGCTATTGATGTCGAGGAGAGATGCATTAAAGTTCTATTGACCAATGAGAACTTGCGTCGATACAGACTATTGGCTTTGGGTAAATCTGCCATTCAGATTAGAACTCCCTCTTCTGGCCGATAAAGAGTTCACACAAGATTCGCTGTTTCAT
Source organism: Allium cepa (assembly GCA_030765085.1). Taxonomy (NCBI): domain Eukaryota; kingdom Viridiplantae; phylum Streptophyta; class Magnoliopsida; order Asparagales; family Amaryllidaceae; genus Allium; species Allium cepa. The sequence continues at coordinate 460,405,166 of CM060929.1, read as the reverse complement.
CCCATGTTTCCAAGGTAGGTCAAGAGAGAGGTAGCCGTTTAGAGGATCACCCGTGAGACCCACGAGGAGGAAGATGCTGGCGCGACTAGACTGAGTGGTTCAGTTAGAATGCCTCCATTCTCAGAGGAAGCAGAAGATGAGTTCATGCATAGAGAAGGCAAAGCTGCTTTGGACTTATAGAAAGAAGAAGGAGAATTCGAGAATAGTAGCGACGAATCTACCGCTAGTGACTACTTCTCGTCAGAATCTGAAGGTGAAGACTCAGAGTCTTGCGATGAGACTCCTGAAATGAGTCCTAATCTCCTGAGTCCACCTCCTTCTATTGCAAATGGTAAAGGCAAAGTCCAAAAAACTGGAAGACATCATGATTCCTCGAGTAAGGATGTTAGAGCGGGGTTCGAAAATTTCAGCGATGTTTGTGAACTTCAACGTTCTCATGAAAGGGGACTTTAAATTTGACATAATGTCTTTCTGTTTAGGCGATATCATGCTAGTAGATAGCTTAGTCATGCCTATAACAATCGAAGTCAGTCTGATCCCACCTACGATAGTCATTTGTTCTAGTTCGTGATGACATCTTAGGTCCCTATTAGGGACACACGACACGTTGCACTAGGATTACACTTATTTCCATCTCTTCATTTATTTGCTTGGTTTATATCATGCTTCTAAAACCCCTTATGTGTGTCTCATTTTAGGGATGACAAGGGGACGAGGCTTTTACAATGACTTCAAAGACTATAATAATTCACAACGGTACCCCAAGCGCTCTTCTAGCCGCCATCAAGTCTGAGAGATGGAAGAAGAGTACAAGCGGAGGAAAGAACTCAAAGCTGAAACCCACCACCAAGAAGAGAGAGATCGGGTTCATTCACATAAAGGCGGGTATGAGAAAAGAAGATCTCTTGAGGAAAGAGATGAACCGTCAAAGAAGTCAAAGCTTAATTATCACCCCCATCCTTTATACCTCTGCTTCAAAACACTCTTCTGTGGGCCACGAAACTCTTACCACTTCCTCCCCGATTCTACCACCAGCTCATATTTCATCCTCTTCCCTCGTTACTGCCGCCTCTGGTGCCTCTCACCCCCGTCGAAGGCCTACCTATATTCTTCCTTCGGGCCCTCCTAAGCTTGAGGTAGTGCTTCCTGTTTGGTTTTTAAACGGGGTCAAGTTCGACTGGATCTCCACCCCGTCTGCAGGGATTCTTTCATGTCGCTTCTCCAAGCTATCTAGAAAGACCTAAAATAGGCCGAGAGATAGGAAAAGCTCTGTAAGAAGCTAGCAGACACAAATAGAAGTAATTATCAAGAGATCCTTTCCTTTGAATCTAAGAAAGAAGACTTCGAGAAGGCGTTGGTCGATCACGACGCTAAATAGTTGGAGGAAGAGAAGGAAGCGACGCATTGTGAAAGTAGGAGAACTGGCGGTTTGATGTAGGAGTTGAAAGAGGCATATGAAAAATTGAGATCATTTGGAGGGATGAGATCAAAACGACTCATGCTAAGGAGGCAAAGCTAAAAGAAGAAGTGGTCGCTTGCAACGTTATCATTGAAGCTCAAAGGAAAACCATCGCCGACCACGATCTAATTGTCGAGGGGCATAACAAAATGATCTCCGACCAAACCAAGACCATCGCCAAGTTACAGGCTCAGATCGCTCATCTTAATGCCTAAAAGACTGCTATTGAGATTGAGAAGGCTGTGGTGAAAGCAGATTACTTAGACCTCTAGCATGCCTTTGATAAGAAAATGGAGAAGCTGGATGGACTATCCTGAACTTCTATGTTAACTCTCTGTTGCATCAAGGGAGCCTCAGCTATCTCGACCCGAAGTTTCCACGTACTCTTACCCTTATTTAAAGAAATCTTATCTCTCTTTGCTGAGAGAGACGACGCTTACACCGATCAAGAGTTGCGAGATGATTCGCTACTCAAGGGAAAGGAGATCCTCCAGGTCATATGGGAGAAGGAGGCTATCGATGTTGCCTTGATGACCGCCACTGATATGCTTATCGAACCTTCTGCCTTCGACGTGGGCAAACCATCAGAGAAGCTCCACAACCAACCAACAAGTTCCAAACTTGACATTATTCCTCATGGGGTGGAACCCTTAAAAGAAGGAGATGGTGGTGAGTTCGAAGTTGTCGTTCATGACCATTCCTCCAATGCAGGTAATGTCCATGCTTCTCATGAATTCTAAAGCCTTCATCTTACGCCATAAGAGCAAGAGGAGTGTAATGCTTTCCTTTTTGATCCTGTAGGTCCATCCACTTTTCCTGTTGACGGGCCAGCTACTTCAGTGCCCACGCTTGCTGCCATTTTCACATCTTCTACGATTGTATATGTTCTTGCTTCGATTCCCACATCTGCATTTAGTTCGCAGGCAGAGCCAGAAGCCAAGAAGATAGTTGCGCTCTATGGCCTAGGTGACCCTTCGACATCTCTGGAAGGTGATATAACCACAGCATAGGCCAAGGAGTAGGAAATACAAACGGAGTAGCCACAGAAGACTTGGCATGATTTGGTTGCCATCAAAAAGGAAAAGGCGGAGGCAGTCAAAGCTTCAAAGAGCTCCCGAAAGTCAAGAAAAAGAAAGGGGAAAGGAGGATCTTTTGAAAAAGAATTGGAGGAACATGAGGAGATTGTGATCGAAGTTCACATTGACTTTACTGGTAGCGACACCTCTCCTAAAAGAAGCAAAAACTACCAACCAGAGGTGAAAAGGGAAGTGGTGGCAAGAAGCATTGAGCAGCTAGCGTGAGTATGGACTTGATTTTGACCATCATCTTGTAAGAAGACTAACTTGCTTTTGTTTCTTTTTGAGTCATTTTGTTCAAGTGCAGAATCTTCACTTTGCGTCCTTACCATAGACCTTGTATGCACAATCACTGTAGAGGGCCTAGGCCTGGAATAAGGCAGAGTCCCTCTCTCTTCTGTCTTCTGGTTGAAGGGCTATGAACCTTTTCCTTTTATTGGCCGTTATTGTGTAGGTACGACCCCTACATTTTGATCATGTGTATAGAAAATTACAAGTAATTCATTGATATTTTGACTGTACTTTTGTCTATTTATCTATATATGTTGTGTACTTGTGCTTGTTTCATACCATACTTTTATAATTCAATGATTATAGTCAAAGCCCTTCATTCGAAGTGACAAAACTTAGAAATTATCAGCGCTATGGAAGTTAATAGAACTTTAGAAATTAACAGAACTCAGAGAATTTTTGTTTTAGAAATTCATAAAACTTCTAAAAGCTTTAGAACTTTATAGCTGATTTAGAATTTTGTTTGGAATTTCATAAAACTTTAAGATAGAACTTGTGAACTTATTGTTGTTTGGAGTGATGGAAGTTGTGAACTTATTATGTTTGCATGTTTCTGTCTTAGTATAGGCGTATGCCCCACAGTTCACAGGGCTGTTTACTTCAAACAGTTTTCAAGTATCTGGTAACTTAGGGTTTAGATAATCTTTATTGAAAATCTAGCTAAGTCATGACTTGATTTTCCTTTCTTTGGAAGTTTTGCGACCTTAGCATGCAGTCACAGTTTGGATAACGAATAAGATACAATCTACGCATAGGTATGTATTGTCAATCATTAAGTGCCGTCCTTCTAGTACCAGCTATTCCTAGCTATATATGTGGTGTTTCTTATGTTCCTTAGTGTTCGATGCTCCTTGATGTCGTCGCTTGTGTGTTACGCGGCATTCGGTGCTCCTTGACGTCGTCACTTGTGTATTACACGGCATTCGATAGTCCTTGACGTCGCTCATCTATGGGTGACACAGAAAGCATAAGTTTGGATTTTTTTTGGCATTGTCTATCTTCGGGTAAGATGAGAAGTTGGTTTTCGATGCTTCTCGGTGTTGCCTAGCTCGGGGAAATGCAAGAGGTTTCTTGAGCTTCCTCGGCGTTACCCATCTTCGAGCAACATGAGGAGTTCATTTTTGATGTTTCTAAGAGTTTCCTATCTTTAGGCAAAGCGAGGAGTTTAAGCTTATAGGACACACGTCTTTTGATTCTCCTTAGCATTGCCTATCTCTATGCAGTGCAGGGAGTTTAAATTTAGGTGTACAACTTAAGAAATGCACGGCTTTGGATGTTCCTCGGCATCGCCTATCTCCAAGTAATGTGAGGAGTTTCAGTTTGAATGAATGACTTATGAGATGTGCAGCTTATGCTGCTCTTTGGCGTTGCATATCTATGGGCAGTGCAAGGAGTTGCATTTAGTTGTGCGGCTTATGAAATGCATGGCTTTGGATGTTCCTTGGCGTCGGCTATCTCTGGGCAAGCGAGGAGTTTTAGTTTTTTAAGTTGCTCCCTAATGCTGCCTATCTCTGGGAAACACAGAGGAGTTAGTTTTTTAAGTTACTCCCCGACACTGCCTATCTCCTAGCAATGCGAGGAGTCGTCTTTTTAAGTTTCTCCCCGGCGCTGCCTATCTTCGGGTTACGCGGAGGAGTTGTTTTCTAAATTGCTCCCCGACACTACCTATCTTTGGGCAACGCAAGGAGTCACTTTGAATGCATGGCTTACGAGATGCACGGCTTTTGATGCTCCTTGGCAATGCCTATCTTTAAGCAGCACTCGGAGTTTGTTTTTATGCTCCTCGGCATTGGAAATCTTCGAAAAATGCAAGGAGTTTCAGTTTAGTGCTCCTCGGCGTGGCCTATCTCTGGGCAATGCAAGGAAGTTAGTTCTTTGGTGTTTTCGGTGCTGCCAATCTTCGGACAACGTGAGGAGTTAGTTTATTACCTCCCGAAGCAGCATCGGTTTTTCTATTTTGAGTGGAAAGGATCGAGTTTCGCTGGTCGAACGGTTTGGGTCAATTTTCTTCCGTCCACTCGGCGGGTAATTATTATGAACACAGTTTGAACGGTTCAAGAGGCAAACTTTATAAAGGAAAGTAAGGCAGATTCTTTGCCTATTTACAATGCCACCGGCTTTTCCAGGATGGCTTATTTGTTGAAAAATAGAAAACACATAGAATAGTTTTCTAAATGAAATAATGGCAGAGCGATTCACTATTTTAGGCTCTGGGAACTACGACCTCGTCCCCAAGCTTTTGATTAACGACATATGGTAGTTTCGTCCGAAGGGTCTCGGTATAGGGTAAACTTACTGGAGCACAAGATCTCCAAGTTCAAAGGTCCGACTATGAACTTTGGAGTTGAAGTAGCGTGCAACCCTTTTTTGTGGACGGTCGCTCTCAATTCTGCTTCTTCTCTTTTTTCATCGACCATGTCTAGCGATTCAAGTAGGAGTTGCTTGTTTTGTGCTTGATTAAAATTCAACCTTCGGTGCGAAGGGACTTCTAACTCAACAGGAATTATTGCTTCTGAACCATATGCTAATGCGAGCGGAGTGTGGCCAGTAGCCGCTTTGTATGTTGTCCTGTTTGCCCATAGTGCGAGTGGAAGTTCATAAACCCAATTTCCTTTTTCTTTTGTTAATCGTTTTTTGATGATGAATTTTATGATCTTGTTTATTGCTTCCACTTGCCCGTTTTCTTGCAGAGGAGCCACTGTGGTAATGCTTTTTCGATTCAGAAGCGCCTGCAAAAGTCTTTGAACTCGTCACTTTCAAATTGGGTTCCATTGTCAGTGATGAATTTTTGCGGCACATTAAACCTACAATTGATGTTTTTAGTGGCAAAGCTAATAACTTTCTTTATGGTTATGGTGGCTAGCGGTTCCGCTTTGGACCACTTTGTGAAATAATCTATGGCAATTATAGCACATTTGGCTCCTACTTTAGCTATTGGAAGGACACCAATCAGATCGAACCCCCATATCGCAAATGGCCATGAGCTGACCATTTGTGTCAGTTTCCTTGAAGGAGTTCTCTTAATTTTGCTGAATCTTTGACAGCGACCGCACCTTTTGGCATGATCTGCGACATCACGAATTATTGCTGGCCAAAAGTATCAGTATCAAAGGACTTTCTTTTCCAGCATATGCCCTCCATTATGGTCCCCACACTCGCCTTCATGTGCTTCCTTCAAGATTCATCGTGCTTCATCACCGATCACACACCTAAGAAGAGGGGTCGAAAATCTGCTTCGATAGAATATCCAATCCTGTATCAAGAATGGTGGCACCTTGCAGAGGAGCTTCTTCTGTTGATTTCTATCATTTGGCAGGGTCCCTGCAAGTAGATAGTCCTTTATCAGTGTCATCCATGTATTCGGCTTGACAGTGGTTTCTAAATCCAATCCATGTCCATTTCGTCCATGCTTGGGTTGGTTAGCTTTTCTATTAGAACCAATACAAATGATTGAGCTTATCCAGAGCTTGCCAGCTTGGCCAAATAGTCTGCCTTGGTGTTTTGCTCCTGTGGGATGTGAGTATGGGGTGAGATTTTATCGATGCATCTGGTACTCTCTTTTCACGTAACAGACGACCAACTGGGAATCACTATGTATGTGAATTGATTTTATCCCGAGTTCCTTCACAAGCTTGAGTCCAGTGATTAAGGCTTCATACACAGCTTCATTATTTGTTGCTGGTAATTCCAAGCACAAAGCATAGGTAATGGCTCGCTCCTCAGGGGTTTTAAGCACTACCCTTGCTTCCGAATAGAAGCTGTTTGATGCACGGTTGACGAAGAGCTTCCATTGCATGCCTGTTTTCGACTGACTTTCCTCCTCCTCGTCCCTTATGGTAAATTCAACAATGAAATCGACCAATGCTCTCCCATGGATTTCTTTTCCTGGATGGTATATGATATTATACTGGCTCAACTCTATATTCCACTTGAGTAGTCGTCCAGAAATTTCTGGCCGGTATAAAACTTGCTTCAAGGGCTGGTCAGTCAATACTTTAATCGGATGAGCCTGGAAGTATGGTCGTAACTTCTAGGACACAATCAAAAGACAATCCACTAGCTTCTCTGGTTTTGGATAGTTCTTCTTAGCTTCGACGAACCGTTTGCTGATGTAGTACATGGGTCACTAGAATCTTGCTTCTTCCTATAAAAGAGCGACGCTCAGTGCATGCGGGGAAACTCCTAGATAAATGAACAAGTCTTCACCATCGACTGGTTTTGATAAGATTGGGGAAGTTTCCATATGTCATAGCAATTCCTCAAAAGCTGTTTGACAAGCTTCACTCCATTCAAAGATTTTCTTTCCCTTCTTTAGCACATCTAAGAACGATGTACACTTGTTTGTAGCTTTTGAGATGAATCGAATTCAGTGTTGCGACTTTTCTATTCAAGAAGTTCCTTCTTATTTTTAGGGGTTCAAACTTCACGTAATGCTGTTATTTGCTCTAGATTCGCTTCAATTCCTTGGGCACTTACTATGAATCCCAGGAATTTCCCAAAGGCTACTCCGAAGTGACATTTACATGGGTTGAGCTTCATTCCATATTTGTAGAGTATTTTGAACATTTTAGCAGATTGTCTAGATGGTTAGCAGCTACGCAGGATTTGACTAACATATCGTCCATATAAAACTTCCATAGTCTTCCCAATCAGGTTTTTGAACGTAGTATTCACTAGCCTTTGGTACGTTGCCCCTGCATTTTTCAAACCGAACGACATTACTCTATAATGGTGTAGTCCCAAATCAGTGATGAAGCTAGTGTTCTATTGGTCTGAGTCATGCATCAGGATCTGGTTATAGCCCAAGTATGCATACATAAATGATAATAGCACATGTCCCGCTGTTCCACCCACTAGTTGATCAATTCTAGGGAGTGGGAAGCTATCCATAGGGCAGGCTTTGTTGAGGCGAGAAATCAATATAGGTTCGCCATTTTCCATTTGACTTTTTGACTAGGACCAGGTTCGATACCCATTCGGGGTAGGTTGCATCTCGAATAAAGCCGTTAGCCATTAGTTTATCTACTTATTCTCTCAATGCCTTGGACGATTCAGGGCCCAAGCTACGCCTTTTTTGCTTAATTGGGGTTAATTTGGGGTCAATATTAAGGGCATGAGAGGCAATCTCGGGTGATACCCCACATGCATCATAGTATGTCTAAACAAATACGTCCAATTTGGCATGGAGGAACTTGTTTAGTTCTGACCACAACCCATTTCCAAGATGCGACCCAATCTTCAGGACCCACGCTGGGTCATCCATACAGACTAGGACAGACCCTGCCAATACTGCCAGTGCTTCCCAATCCTCCCCTGAGCTCTTCTTCCTAGGGTCTAAAGCCTTGTCAAATTGGCTATGGTCCGCAAGACAAGGGCGTCTCTATAGTTGCTATTTGGAGGGTTCACAGATGTGGAGATTTTTTCCCCACATCCTTTCCTTCTTCATTTCTTCTCGACTCGTGCAATTCCATAATATAGCATTCTCGGGTGGCGCTTTGGTCTTCCTTCACATTTTCGACTCCATGCTTGGTAGGGAACTTCATTGTAAGGTACCATTAGCCAATGCTATTCTGAAATTTTCTAACACAAGCCATCCCAAGTATGCATTGTATGTTGACGTTTCATCAAGGATCACAAAAGTTTGAATGATGATGACTCGTTGCTTACCCTCTCCAAGCTCCATAGGTAGGTCAATTGTTCCCACCAGTTGTTTGGTTCTCTGTTAAACCCCAGAATGTTAGCCTGGCACGTGGATACGCTTTTCATGCTAATCTTCATTTGATCAAAAGTACATTTGAAAAGTGTGTTAACTGAATGCCACTTTCAACCAACACTCGTCGGACTATGGTGGGACTGATTCCTACTATCACCACCATTGGGTCAAGAGTTGGAGCTTTAATCCCTTTGGTGTCCCGATTGCGGAACAATATGTCATCACTCAAAACCTTTTGCTGCTTGACTAGAGTTTCATCATCTATTGCCAAACATGATTCCTTTGGGACATGCTTTAATGAACTTGCATATCGCTCCATCTCTCCTCGACTTCTTTGCGCAAGACGCGGTCCCCTAGATATTTTTGGATAATAAGCCTCCGGTCAGTTTGTTTTGACCTTTCTTTGCTGGTTCCAACTTGATTTTTTCTCTCTAGGAGGTTGAGGGACCATAGGTTGATTAGGTTTTTGTGGCTTATTCACATATTTTTCAATTTTGCTGTCTCGGATTAATCCTTCGATGAGATCCTTAAGGTAGCGGCATTCGTTTATATTGTGTCGGTGCATCTCATGGAAGCGGCAGAATGTCCCTGAGCTCTTTTGGTGTTCCATTGCCTCCTTTCTAAGAGATTTCTTATACTCTTCAGTTTATTCTGTTGCGAGATAAATATTCTCTGGAGTGTCATTTAGGGGGGTATAGTCTTCTTATCTAAACCCTCTAAATCTTTTGTTGCTTCCACCATTATTTCATTTATTAGAGTTTTGGTTCCTTCTCTTCTGATTTCCGCTCTTTTCGGCAACCCTTGAGTACTTCTAGGATCGCCCATGTGTTTGATTTGCTGCCATGTCATTTTGTCCAACATTCATCTGTTGTGTACCGACATACTTTCTTTCCTGCTCCTGTGCTTCCTCCAATCTTAAGTACCGGCTTGCTTTAGGATTAAAGTCTTTCCTATTGGTAGGTTTCTTCATCTTAATCCATTTCCCGAACTTCGTTTCTGGGTGAATAGCGTAGACTAGCGCCATAAAACCATATCCTCATCGGGGTTGCTTACTTCCGTTACCATGCTGTTAAACCTGCTCATGAATCATTTCAACGACTCGTTGCGCCCTTGGACCAATCCGGATAGGGACATGGCGTCCTTCGATTGTGTGGTATGAAACCTGAACTGGTCAAGGAATTTCTTTGCAAGCTGGCCAAAAGTAGAAATAAATCCTGAGAGAGTCTGGCGAACCAAATAGATGCGACTCCTTCTGGAAAAATAGGGAAACATCGACAGCGGACGACCTTTAAAGCATTGGCTCCGTTTATGTACCAGCTATACTTGTACAAATAGGGTTTTGGTTCCTTCGTTCCATTGTAGGAGGGGATAGTTGGCATAGTGAATTTGTTTAGGTATCTTACATTCAAGATCTCGTCAGTAAAAGGGGGCTGACTCGTGGCAGATCCTCATTCATCATCCTTTCGGTCCTTACTCTCATCCATCGACCGTCTGACCATGTATGCTATGTATTCCTCTGATGTCCAGTAGACTTGGAGGCAACAATTAGTCACTGCATCGAGCGTTTGGTTCTACAAATGGTCTTGGTGTGTGGATTGAAGCCTAGGATAGGCTCTTCTGTCTCCGGAGCCACTCCTGCAGGACCCCGCTGGCTTGTAGTTGGCATAACTGGGGCAGTTTGGATGTTTCTAGCATCACCGAACGCATTGAAGTTCTCTTCCATCTGATTACCTTACGCTCCATCTTCTGAACTAGAATGATTGATAACTATATCTTCCAACAGGGTTTTGGCCCCCTGATTCAAATTCAAGATCGTGGTCTTGCGTCGGGTGGAGTATTCTCATTCTCCTCCACATTGCATTATGTTGTTACCGTTCTTTGTGGATGCTTTCCATTCCTTCTATGCAGGTTGAAAATGGAGGAATTCTCTTGTTCTACAACAGTCACTGGTTCAGCCACAGTCCCTGAAGAAGGGTTTGATTGTAGGGTCAATAGATTGTTGAGCTTCTCCATTTGAGCCTTTTGACTATTTTCCATTTTTTAGTTGATCTCCTCAGCCGTCTTATTTAGCTTGTCCCTGGTGACGACTTCATGTTGACTATAGGATGCTAGTGCTTGGTTTCCTAAGTTAGCACCATTGACTTCAGCTTGTTGGAGAGTGGCACCTTCTCCAGCCATTACTACCCCTATGGAACTCCCAAAGGCAGTTCTTCTACTTCTAGGAGCCATTGATCCTAAAACAACAAGTTATTCAAGCAAAGATTGAGGATTTAACTTCTGAACCTATGGGGTCCAAAGTACATAGCTAGATCAGGATCCTAAATTGGGTTCTCAATAAAAGCACCAAAATATTGACCTAAAAAATGGATACCCTGGTTTGGATTTGAAAGCACCACCCCTATTCTAACAGAGCAATATCATAGATAATAGATATCAAGAGAGAACAATAAAAGAAAGTAGGCAGAGAAGTTTTTTAGTGGTTTGGCTATTAACGAAGCCTACGTCCACCTCATAGTTTTATTATAGACAGGTTATTATTACAAGAGATGTATGATTACAAGGCAATATTTGTTTCCAAGCTTGATCGAATCTCCAGAGTTGGAATCCATTGGAGAATCATAGTGTATTCCTTTGGAGATTGTTATGAGGGACGTAGAGAGTGAAGAATAATTCCAGGAAAGCTTCAGCAACTGGTCCGGAGAAGATCCTTCTTATGTTGCTGGTTGGAGGGTATTTATATGGAGCGGAGAACATCTGGGCCAGGCCATGTCTTCATCAGATCCCATTTGAGTAGTAGCCGACCTAGGGAGAGTTTGGCTCGCAAAACGAGTTAAATCCATGGGTATCTAGCGACCCATGGTCTATGGTCACTGGCGACCCGTAGGCTTGGCTCATTTTGTGAGACAATGCCTTGGCCTCTTTATTGTGTTCCTTAGTTATCTTATTTGAAAGCTGGAGGAGGGGCATGGGTCACCGATGATCAAACCACTTAGGATTCTTCTGGAGTCTAGAATTGGAGATGTTTCCATAGCCTTTTATCGTTGTTGTTATGTTTTGATGGCAAGCCACTACCTATTTACCTTCAGCTGCTGATTGAACTAAAGGAATGTCGATTTCTTAGCTTCGTTGATCCCAACTGTTGACTTAGTCGTATAGCTTGGCCATTGTCGATCCTTTATCTTAGATTTTCTGATTAAGTCTTGAACCATCCTGTCTACACATGGTTGCTCTGTTTTTTATTGGCTTCTGCCGGGTTAGAAACCCATATAACACTCTCGGTTGCTCAAAATTTCATTTGAGTAGATTGAGAGTTAAGGTTTTCAGGTTTAGTAGGTTGGACGAATAAGCTTCTGAAGACGTGCAAGAGGCAAAGTTAGCTATATAGGGGCTATTTAGTTTTATTTCCACTGTGATGTATTTATGATAGACATGTTTATCTAGTACTCCGATCATTCAAAGGGGTATCTTTATATATCGCTCTTGGCATAATTTATAATAGTTATATTTGATCAAAGCCTATGAATCATTTTGGGATTATATAATTGAATATGAAATATTGATTTGGAATGTAATCAGAAAAGTTATTTTAAAAATATAAGATGATTTATTTCATATTCACGTGCTTCTAATATTATAGGTACCATTAACATCACTATATTTTGTCACCAAAAGTTAATACTATAGATGACTACAACATCTGTAACGCTTAGCTTTGGGCCTCAAGATAGGGGATGTTACAACCTAGCATCAAAGCATAGGTTTATGAAAACTTAAAAAAAAGGAAATCTCAAACTTAAAATGATTTTGAAAACATAATACTAAGGAATTAGAGAAAAGACTAGGGTACATGATAATGCTACAGTAACATACTTGCATTTGTTATATATAAGTATATGCTCTATCTCTATTCCCCATCTTTCTTAGTTTATTCTTCTATAACTTATAAGGCTCGGGTGAAAATTTTAAGGACATAATATATGGATAATAACAGTGAAAGAGTGAACATTGTTATAGGAAGCACCACAACCAATGGAAACGTTTGACCCAAAAGAAGAAACCCGGTCGATTGGTAAATGCTAATCCAGATGCAAATGCCAATGTTGGTGCTAGAGTGCCGCAAGCTGATGTGGGAGCTATGTATCAATTCTTCATTAACATGATGCACGTTGGAGTTGATAAAGGATTAGTTGGAGGAAATATTGAAGGAGGAAATTACGGAGTTCCAATGGTTAATAATTATGCAATCTTGAGCAGAGACTATGCCATTTATTGGACTAAAGAAGCAATTGAACTGGAGAATTGGTTATTTCATTAGTAGAGGATTTTTGCTCATTTAGGGCTTAATGGTGAGTAGAAGAGGAAACTTGCTTCTAGATAGTTGCAAGGAGAAGCACTGTACTGGTGGAACATTGTTATTGCGGGAGTTAATAACAAGACTATGACTTGGGTTGAATTTAGAAGGAGGTTTGAGGACAGATTTATATCAGAGATTGCTAGTCGACTCTGCTTAGGATATTTATGGAGTTGGAGCAGGGAGATATGACAATGCTTGAGTATGCAACCAGATTTAAAGAGTTATGGAGATATAAATATGCTACGTTTGATACAGTTATCAAAGGAATGATAAGTTCATCCATAGACTAAAACCTGAACTAGCTAAAGCGACTTTGACAAATATCAGGTATCCATGTAATGTAGTTTTTGTGATGGTTTTGAGATGGGAGGAGAGCTTTCTTTTCATATGGTAGCAAAGATAGGGATGCTCAAAGTAGGAAGAACTAGAAAAGAATTTTTTTCCATAAGAAGGGCGCTCAGAAGAGTGGAGCTGCCAAGAAAGGAAGGCCGATGTAGTTTGTTGTGAGTGCGATGAAAGAGACACTATGCTCATGAGTGCCGGACAGGAAAAGGGAAGAAATATGCTGACAAGAAAGGAGTAAGATGTTTAAACTGCGATCATATTGGACATTATAAGAACCAGTTCAAGGAGCCAGCCAAGGATGGAAAGGGCAAAGTGTTTGCAATGGAACCAGCTACTTCGCGACCAACAGCAGAGGAAAAAAGAAAGCAGTGTTAGGAGGTACGCTTTTGATTCATAGTGTATCACTTAGAGTACTATTTAATACGGGTGCATTGCATTCTTTTATATCTCATTATTTGGTTGATAATCTTAACTTAAAACCCTTATACCTAGTTACTTCCTTAAGGGTTGCGAATTCGATAAGAGTGTATGCAACTCTTGGGATGAGATGTGACCACTTAGAAATTGAATTTTTAGGTCATATATTTGCTTGTAATTTGCAACGTATTTGATTTCGTAGGGTTTAGAATTATTTTGGGTATGGATTGATTATGTAAGTATGATGCTAGGATATTTTGCAGTGATAGAAAAATATCACCTAAACACCGTAGTTGTAGTGATCGAATTATATACTCCATAGAAAACCCTAGTTGTGGGGTGCATCCTTTGTTGGGTGTTATGGAGGAGGAAGACGATTTGAACTGAGTTTTAACTGAGTTTTCATTATCAGAGAATTCGCAAACGTCATTGAGCCTATAGTAGGACTACCATCAAAACAAGCCATTGAATTTCAGATAGATTTAGTACCAGGAGCAGAACCAGTGAGTAGACCGCCAAGCAGAATGACACCTGCCTAGATGAAGGAGTTAAAAGTGAAGTTTGTGGTTTTGGAAAGTAAGAACTTTATCAAACCATGTAGTTCACTCTGGGGAGTAGCTGTAGTGTTTGTAAAGAAACCAAATGTATCGTTAAGGTAGTGTATTAATTATCGTAATTTGATTGAGAAGAAGATAAAGAATCGATAACCGTTACCTAGAATTGATGACTTATTCGACCAGTTGAGTAGAGCCAAAGTATTTTCCCAGTTTGATTTGGCAATAGGGTCCCATCAGCTTAGAGTGGCTGAAGATAGTATTCCTTTGACGGCGCTTAGAATAAGATATGAATCGAATAAATGGTTAGTGATGCCATTTCGACTGACTAATGCACCGGCATTTTTCGTAAACTTAATGGACATAGTATTCTGGGAGTATCTATACAGATTTGTGTTAATGTTCACAGACGATATTTTGATATACTCTAAAGATGAAAGAGAGCATGAGTTTATCTTAGAGTGGTGCTTGAGACGTTGAGGCAGCATCAATTGGGAGTGAACTTTTTAAAGAGTCATTTCTGGAAGAAGGAAGTGAAGTTTTTGGTCATGTAATCTTAGAGAAAGGGTATTCCATAGATACGGATAAGATTGAAATGGTGAATAATTGGAAAAGATCTCAGACAATGACCGAGATAAAGAGTTTTCTTGGATAAGCTGGTTATTAATGGAGATTCATTAAGGATTTTCCATGGATAGCGACACCGATGACTAAGTTAACGTGGAAAGATGTGACGTTTGTTTGAATCGATAATGGTGAGGAGGCATTTCATAAATTGGAACACTTATTAGCAAATGCACCTATGTTAGTTGTCCCAAAGGGGAATCAAGACATAGTGGTGTGCATGGATGCATGTTGAACAGGATTAGGAGTTGTGTTAATGCAAAGAGGTAAAGTGATTGCATATGCTTCTTAACAGTTCAGACCGCATGAAGTTAGATATCCAACTCACGATTTGGAATCAGCTGCAGTAATTTTTACATTGAAAGTTTGGAGGTATTACCTTTTGGGTGAAAGATTCAAGCTGTATACAGATCATAAGTCATTGTGATATTTATTCTCTCTAAAGGAGTTGAATATGAGACAGGAGAGGTGGTTAGATTTTTTTTAGCCGCTTATGACTTTGGTATTGAGTACACACTGGGAAAAGGCAATAGGATTGCTAGTGCACTTAGCAGAAAACATCAGAATGCGTTATTGACAATGATAGCTAGGTGGAAAGATTTAGAAGTATTGACCACATATAGAATACAGTGGAGACCTGAAGAAAGTTCTAGTAAGGTAACTGTCATGTTTAAAAGTTGGACCAATGATGATCGAAAGGGTCACTTCTAAGAAAGGGAAGGATACATTGTTAGCTGAAAGGATTAGAAAGTTAAGGGGAGGAATAGAGAGCGATGACTTGAAAATTTTCAGTCTAGACCAGAATGGATGGTTAAGGAAGAAAGGATGATTATGTGTTCCGAATGTGGGAAACATTAGGAAGGAAGTTCTTGGAGAATGCCATCGTTTAAAGTTCACTATTCATATGGGAGGAACTAAGATGTATTAGGACATGAAAAGAAGTTAAGGCAAGAAGAGAGATGTAGGCTTATGGGTAAAGTAGTATTTGAGCTGTCAACAGGTAAAAGATGAACATCAGAAACCAAATGGGTTACTTCAGCCTTTAGAGGTTCCAATATGGAAATGGGATTCGATGTCCATGGATTTTATAGATGGATTGCCAGGGTCAAATTGAGGATATAAAAGTATATGGGTTATAATGGATAGATTAACCAAGAATGCCCATTTCATTCCAGTTAAGTCAACCAGGACAGCACATGTTTGGATAATTTATTCATCAAGAATGTAGTTAGAATACATGGAATTCCTATTGGTATAGTAAGTGATAGAGATCCTTATTCACTAGCGAGTTTTGAAAAAGTCTACCGAAGATTTTGGGTACCAAGCTCAAGATGAGTACCTTACCATCTGCAGATAGATGGGCAAATAGAGAGAGTTAACAAAGTCTCAGAGGATTCATTAAGAGCTTGTGTACTAGATTTTGGGGGATCATGGGAAAACTACATACACTTACTCGAGTTTTCATATAACAAGATTATCAAACTAGTATGGAAGGCCGCCTCTTATTTGTTGGGTATATATAGGGGATAGGTTAGTTCTTAGTCCAGATTTAGTTAGAAAAGCTACAGAAAAGATTGAGTTAATTCGAGCTGGAATGAAGGAAGATTAGTCTAGATAGAAGAGCTATGCTGACAAAAGATGGAAAGACTTAGAGTTCTCAGTTGGAGATCATGTTTTCGTAAGGTATCGTCGATAAAATGTGTAATCAGATTTGGAAAAGGAAAATTGGCACCAAGATTTGTTGGACCATTCCATTATAGAAAGGATCAAAAACTCGCATATAGAGTAGAGTTACCAAACAGTTTGGTAGGAGTCCACATTATTTTTCATATTTCTCATCTAAGGAAGTGTATTCGAGATCCAGAAACTACTATTACATCGACTGTGTTAATTGATTTAGTAGTAGGACCGGATATAACTGTAGTTAGAAAACCATTTCTTATAGTCATTAAAGATGAGAAGAAACTGAGGAACAAGACAGTCGATTAGTCAAAGTCCAGTGGAGTGATGACATAAGAGACTGTACTTGGGAAATTGAAAGCATGATTAGAGATACTTATCTTGGCTTGTTTCATGGCATGTTTTACCTTTATGTTTGATTGTTATTGGTACCTTATCGTAATTTCGAGGATAAAATTCTATAAGGAGGGAGTCTGTAATGACCCTAATTTTGACTGACATTATTTATGACATTTGGTTAGATAAATTAAACAAAATAATCTTGATGGTTAAGGGATAGGGATTTATATCATAAGTAGTTGTGCCTTAATGTAAGACCTTTAATTTTTATTAACATTATTCAGGAGATTTGAGTAGAATAAATTAAATAGAATAATAGAGTTATAAGGAGACTGAGATTGGTAAATGAATATAGGTAGCCGTGCTTATTTAAATTGAATGAACTTATAAATGGTTAAGTGCCAACTAATTAAACATAAGCGTATTAGGGTATAACCGCCCATATTCCCACCCTTATACCATTATCTCTTACGATATACATTCATTTTATTAAGCAAAATTTTAAAAACATAAGAAAGCTAACAGGAGATTGCCATTAAGGAAAAGGAAGAAAAGTGGAATCAAATCTAAGGCTTAGGGTCAGGCGAGAAGAAATTAATCTCAATCAATCTTCAATTTCCTTATCCAAACTAAGGTGAATAATAATCACTACATCTTTATTTTTGGTTTTATAATCATATGATTTTGGATTTATGGGTAAATTTGTTTTTATGATATATTGGATAATGATATGATTGATTTATAATTTGTTTAAACTAAACAATATTATTTTAAAGGAGATATGCACGGGTTTAGGGTAAAACGGTGGTTAACTGATTTTTAGATGCCATGGAAAAATTATATGTTATCAGAAATATGATTTTGGAGTTGGGTTTCAATTTTTATATTTTCCCAAGCCGTGGAGAATTAGTTACGATTTTTCAAAGGAAAATATGGTTATTTGGGTTTATAAATTTATTTTGGAAAATATATTAAGAATTTGGATCTGAAATTTTGATATGTTAGATAACATGATTAAAATGAATTTTTTGAGGATTTTTACTAAGTAATTTGCTAGATTAAATTATTTTGAAAGGAGGAACAAAATGATTTAATTGTTTTGTTAATAGGAAGGGCTTATTTATTAAATATTGTTTAGTTTTAGATCTAGGAAAATGCAGCAAATTTTAGTAAAATAATTTGAAAGTTTAATGTAACCAATCATGTGTTTACCAGTGGGCAAGTTAGTTACAAAAAGTTTACTTTATTTAGTAAAATCAGCCTTTAGCTCAGAAAAGTGGGTTCCGCGTTCTTTAGAAGGACCTTTCGACCCAGAGCTTCCACCTTCAACCTGGTCGAAACCTTCTAGCTCGAAACATGTAAACCAGTACATGTGGTATCAGTTAGATGGTACGTAGTGGATTAGAGGAAGGCCGATGGAAGGGTGTCGAAACATAGCTTCCGAAGGGGTTGGTTCCTTTGTTTTGTTTTGTTTTAAAAGAAAAGTGCTTGCATGTTTATAAAAAGGTTTCGAAGTAGTCGAAACCAATGGTTTCAAAAGGGTATTTCAAAAAAACTTTCGAAGGAGAGCTTCCGCCTTTGTTTAGGGTAGTAGCTTCCGAAGGAGTTACTTGAATTTTTATTGAAGTTGTCGGAAGGGGTAGTTTCGACCAAGTCAAAACCCTTTTATGATTTGATGCCTTGCAATGGTATTGAAGACATCAATGTTGTCGAAAGGTTCCGTTTGTTTTAAAAAATGATAGCCACTTTCTACTACTTTCGAAAGGGGTTAGGGGTTTTGAAGGCAATGGTTTTAGAAGAGGTTTCGAAGTCAACCTTTAATTGTTTTACCTAGATATTTTAATGCTTTTGAAGATGGTTTCGACGCCATCAAGTTTCCCTAAAACTTTTATAAAATAAAGAATGGTTTCAAAAGAGATGCTTTCGCTTATGTTCACTTTGACCCAAAAATGTTGTTTTAAATATAAATCCAATGACTTGGAAAGGTTTTGGTTTCGAAGGGTAACCTTTAATGTTTTTGAAAGGGGTATTTTTGAATGGTTTTGAAGCTATATTTCTACACTTATATGATAATACTTTAACAAAGTCAAAAGGTTTCGAAAAAGATGTCTTAAAGTATTCGAAAGGCAGAAGCTAATGTTTTATAAATAGAATTTAATGCTTTCGAAGGAGGTTGTCTAAAGAAATTGGAAGCAAGGTTTTAAAGGTGTCGAAAGGCTTTTGAAACCCAAACACATTTTTAAAGGAAAAACCATTGCTAAATAAAGAAGTTTTGAAACGACTTTAAGTATATAAATTTCAAGAAGTATTGCCTTGATAAAAATACAGGTTCAAGGGATTAATTATGTTTTATAGGAAAAGTATTTCAAGGACTCTAAGTCTTGACTAAAATATAGGATGCCTAAACCTTGAAGTTGTCCGAGAGATAGGTTCATAGAAAATCCATGAAAACTATGATTAGGAAGTTATTGGGAATAAACAACAAGTTCATAGTAAACCCATGAAAACTATGTATTAAGGATGGTTGGAAGGGGCAATTGGTTTGTAGTGAACCCATGAAAATTATATCCGCATTAAGTATTGACATCAGTCAGAAGGTTCCTAGTCAACCCATGAAAACTAGGATGAGAAAGAAGTTAAGTGAGGTATCAGTAGGTTCCTAGTCAACCCGTGAAAACTAGGGCTAAGAAGGAAGTTACTGGAGTAATCCTTTGGTTCCTAGTCAACCCATGAAAACAAGGGTAAAAGATGAGTTATTGGAATGACTAAAAGGTTCGGGAGGAACCATGAATTAAGTTAATTTGTAGGGGTCTATAATTTCTTAGTGATCCCATGGAAACTATGAAATAGGACAGGGTGTCCATAAATTATAAAAAGGTTATTAGTAAACCCATGAAAACTAATAGGTTAATAGTGACCCTAAAAACTATAATCATGACCGAGGATCAATTAAACCGAGGATGAGAAATCCAAGATGTTTATATATATATATATATATATATATATATATATATATATATATCCTCATAAATGTTTTAAATGCTATGTTTCAACCATTGTGGATGCAGCAGCATAGTATATGGTTTTGAAAAGGTTTTAGGATACTAGTGCGGCGAAAACCCGTTCCGTTAAGCGGCGTGGTCTCACTAGATATCTAAATGGATTGAGATGTTAGATTATTATTCATACTAGGCTTTATATCTGAATTGAAGTTTTTGCTTTCTCCTTAAACTCTCGAATACTCAATCGATTTTGAGTAGTCTAAGGTTTAGGGTTTCTAGGTTCTCTTCTTAGGCGAATAAAGCTTCTAAAAGCAGGCAGTTAGTTATCTAGAGTTATCTTTTTCCGCGGTGTTGTTTGGATGTAAAGATAGACTTGTTAGCCTTATTATATACTCTGATCAACCCGAGGAGCATCTTCATATATCGCTCTTGGCGTATGTGTAATAATTATATTTTTCTTAACGTAGTTCACGTTTGTGGGATTATGTAATGAACATGAAATATTTAAAATGGAATGTGGAAATGTGTTTTTAATTTGTTAATTTTTTTTCCATATTCTTGTTTATTGTGTATCAATGTATCAAACAGTGCTGTATTTGGTCGCCGAGCATTAATAACTATGGATGACTGCAGCATCCGTAGCCGTTAGTTTTGCCCTCCAAGTAAGGGGGATGTTACACTTAATTAATCTATAAGCCAAAGTTAAAATGGAGTAAGTATGAGGAATATGCAAAGGGAGAAATAGGAACAATCTATGTTCTTATACCCTAAACCCTTCTTACATTCATTCCTTGTTTATTTTAAACATTTATATACAAAACTAAAACATTTAAAATCTTAGCCGACCACCATTAAGGCAAATCAAATGGAAGATAAGCAAGGATTCAAGTAGGAAGCTTAGGCAAATCAATCAAAGAGAAAATCTCAACCTTATTAACCCCAAGCTAAGGTGAATAATAGATTTATATCTCATTTTTATTGATTTTAGTTTCTAGTTAAGATCCAAATTCATTTTGCAAGTAATATGCCATGACATTATTTTAAAATGGATAAATATGCCTATTGATGATTTATGTTGCTTCATATAGATTTTATGATTAGTTTTGATTTGAAAAACCTATTAAATGACGTCTAAATGACTTGAGTTTTTTGATATATGCTCGAAAACATTATTTATGAAGTGGGTTTCAAGTTTCATAACTTTCTAAGTATTTGTGGATTTATTATGAATTTTCTATATAGAAAAATAGCTAATATTAGGTTTAAATAATAAAGGCAATTATGAATTGCTTTTGCATTTGAAATTTAAATATGTTTGAAAACATATTAAAAGTGAATTACAGAAATTTTTGAGGAATTTTCCTAAGTATTTTACTACAGATATAAAATTATTTAAGGTATGTGACTTAAATGTTTTATATGTTTTATTAAGGAGAAGGGCTTCTTTGTTAAAGGTTTTAATTGTTAAATCCTGAATTCAGTAGCACTTTTAGAAAGAAAATTTTAAAAAGAAACGGGCAACCAGGTTTTGACAAGTAAGGCATGTTAGTTGAAAAGCAATTACTTTAAATGGATACAAAACAGTTTCATTAAAATTTACTACTTTGCCACTTCCATCTGCAAGCTTTCGATGCCATAGCTTCGCCATGACCAAGTCAAAACCAATGCATATGTATCAAACAGTTGATGCGCAATGAATTGGAGAAAAGTGAAAGGTACAATGTCGAAACCAAGCTTTCGAACGGGTAGAAGTTTCTCTTATCTACTTTGAACTATTTTGTTTACAAATGATGCTTTCGAAGGGCTTGGAGTTCTTTTTACTTAACCCACTTGCTTCCATTTATATAAAAAAAAGGGCTTTCGAATGGGCTGCCACATTTTACCTTAAAACAAGCTTTCGAAAGGATAGCTTTGAACATATTCGAAAGTAGCTGCCGCATTCTACCTTTAGACCTAGTTAATGCCGCTTTTCTTTATAACTTTTAAACAATGATTTCGAAAGGGTTCTTTCACTTTTTAGTTTGAAGCGGCTTCTCAAAACTTTCGAAAGGGTTAGTTTCAAAAGCATCCTCTTTCTTTTACTTAGGACCAATGCTTTCGCCCCAGTTCTTTGTTGCCCTTAGTTATACCAAAAATTAAACCCAAAAGTTTCAAAAGGAATGATTTTAAATGGTTTTGAAGCCATAATTCCTTAAAATTCTACTCGAACCCAGTGCTTTTGAAAGGTATGTTTTTAGTGAAGAGTTCCAATGTTTTTGAGGTTTATTTTGGTTATTTGAATGGAGTGTTTCCAATGCTTTCGAAAGGCAAGTTTAAATGGTTTTAAAATCGGATGTCCTAGGTTTTAGTAAAGCTATCAAAAGGGTTATTCTCTATGATTTTGAAATGTTCTGTTCAAGGTTTAAACAGAGGTTTCGAAAGTACTGTCTGGCTTATAGCCAAAAATCATTAAGTTAAAAAGGGTTTGTTACTTACTTGGAAGGGATAGATAATCCTATTTATAAGGTTTCATTAAAACTATTTTATGTAAAGTATATATATCATGGCATAAGTGTTTTGAGTAAAAGCAAAGAATATGATTTCCTTGTTTTATAAAAGTTTGAGTTCATGGGTAAATTATTTGTAAAGATTATTTACAAGGAAATGAAGTATTAATAGGTTAGTTAACCCTAACAGGAAATGAAATTTGGACAGGGTAGTTAACCCTAAGTTATGACTCAGATATTAAAATGCCAGATGTGGCGGGTGTAGGTTTGCTCCCTATACTTTAGTTATTAGTCCCTAGCTAAAATAAGTCCAAAATTCTAGTGTGTAGGGCTTTGTCATAGGTGGGACTAAAATGAGGTTGCACACATAATTGAATATACAGAGTAAGGATAGGTTATTGGTGAGCCCACAAAACCATTAGGTTTGGTTGACCCTAGAAAAAGAAAGTTAAGGGAAGTAAGACCAGTAGTATGTCTAACTGAAGTTAGATAATTGATTATGTATGGTGGGCCCAAGTCAACTAATAGTTAATAGTTAGCCAGATAAAACTTTATTGCGGACAGATAGTCCATGAATTTCTTGATTTGTATCTGCTTTAATTATTATAATCTGTTTGATTGTAGGGTTGATATGTAAAAGATTTGTTTTAAAAAGGATATTAGTGAGGGGAAACCCGTTCCACTAAGCGGCATGCTCTCATTTAATATTAGTAAAAATGTAATAGTATTATTAACACCAGGCTTTATGTGTGACTCGAAATTTATGTTTTTCCCTAAAACTCTAGGGTGCTCAAAATTTAATTTGAGTAGGTAAAGAGTAAAGGTTTTTTGGGTTTAGTTGGTTGGATGAATAAGTTTCCAAACATGTGTAGGAGGCAAAGTTTGCTATATTGGAGCTATTTTGTTTTATTTCCACTGTGATGTATTTCTAACAAACATGTTTATCTAGTACTCTGATTATCCAAGGAGGAATCTTCATATGTCGCTCTTAGCGTAATTTGTAATAATTATATTTGATTAGAACCTGGGAATTATTTTTGGATGATGTAGCTAAATATGAAATATTGATTTGAAATGTAATCAGAAAGTTTTTTTTGGAATCTATGATGATTTGTTTCGTATCCACGTGCTTCTGATATTATGGATACCATTAACATTACCATATTTTATCATCGGAAGTTAATACTATAGATGACTACAACATCTGTTGCGCTTAGCTTTGAGCCTCAAGATAGGGGATGTTACATTTAGCTCAAAAGAAAGATATAGCCCAAGGAACTCTATTCAGCTATTCCTGCAAGCCTACTCCTATTCAGTTGTTCCTATTAGCATGTCCTTGTTTTGCAGTTCTTATTAGGCTGTTCATGTTAAGCAGTTCCTGTTAGGTTGTTCCTGCTAGGTCGTGCCTGCTAGGTTGTTCCTGCTAGTCTATTCTACTAGGATGTTCCTGTTACGCCATCCCTCTTAGGTTGTTCTGCTAGCGTATTTGTAGCTTTCTCTAACTTATCCACCATTACTGTTATAATCTTGGCTATCTAGAATCCTCTTATTGTTGTTGGAAGTTTTGGTTTTTATAGGTATACGGTGGTCAGGCCGATAAGATAGGTAGTTTCCCTATATGACATGCTCAATTCAGTTATTTCCATATATAGAAGATATGCTACAGAACTTCCATATATTCAAGATTTCCTTTCCACATATGCTTTGTTCGGTCATCTGGTAGTTGGCATAGTGGTCTTAGTTCGGTGTCATGTCATGGTTCATTCATGCTGGGTTTTGGCAGTAGGCTAGTGAATAGGATTATGTGTTTGGTAGGTGGTATTCGACAATGATTGGTTCGATGGTGCTTTGGTTTGGTGATGCTTTTGTCCGCCAATGCCTTGGTTCGGTTGTGCCTTGGTTCGGTAGTTCTCCAAGTGCCGAATACACATCCGTTTTAGGTAGGTTCATTACCAAACAATAAATCTTGCTTGTTACCCCTACTACGGAACATGGATTCCTGCTCAGTGGTCTGACCACTGCGTATAAGTTTCTTTCCTATAGTTTGACTACCGAATTAGGGATTCTTGTTTAGTTGTTAGACCATGGGACATAATTTTTTGTTCAGTAGTTGGACTATCAAATAGGTGAGTATGGTGTACTTTCCCCTGCCTTTTCATATACTTCCATTGCCTTACTTCAGAAGCTTCTTACCTTTTCAATCTGGGGTACTTAGACACAGTAACGATGCTCCAATGATTTGGTTAAGCAAGACTATATTGGGCAGCGATTTGGTTAGATAGTTTCCAAAGTTTCAAGCTTGTCTGCCATTATTGCTTATTCATCTTTTTTAATAGTTGTGCTCATCCATGAGGTATTTAAATATGTGAAGTTGAGTAGAGTATATTAGAAGTAAATGGCTAGGAAAAAACAGTTAAACTCCATACTAGACCATTCCTCATGTTCCATAAATATAATGTGCTTGTCCGGAATCGAACTCCTGACCTCTTGAGGTTTGATGCTCAACCACTTGAGCTACACACATTTCTCTATTATAACTCCTTCATTTTAAGTCAGAATTGAATAAAGCTTAGACCAACAGTTTCACACCATTAAGTAAAGTGTTCCATTGCCTTCGAATGTTCCATCTGTTTGAAGTAGGTAATAGCTCTCCGATCCGTAGCTCGGATTGAGATACAGTTTCGATCTAGGCCAATGTCCTGTCTTAGGAACATTTTACAAGTGCTTTGAGTATATTTTTAGACCATGCCATATTTTCCCCTAACACTTCATCGTGCCCTTGTGACTACATGATGGCACTTTTATTATGCACCTTTCTGCCGATTCTATGCTCCTTGACATTTTTTCTTATTCACCATGTCGATGCTCCTTGACATATTTTCTTATTCACTATGTCTATGCTCCTTGACGTCTTTTCTTATTCACGATGCTACGGGAGAAAATGCCCACAACGATTTCCGCTAAAGCATAATTTTGTAGAATAAAAAGTATGCTTTGTTTCATCCAAAATCGTTTTCCTTTCTCTTGCAATGGTTATATCGAACCTCAGATAGTTATTTCCTTATTTTCGTCCTTTCAGTCAGTTTTCTAATGTTAATATGTTGCAAAGCCTTGTTTACTTGTGGGAAGCTTGTTGATCATTGCAAGACATCCTTTATCAATATGGCATTCGTAGCTCATTCTTTCTTGGTAGTATAATTATTTAGCATGATTTCCTATCGATTCTCATCTCTGTCTGGTAGACTTTTGCTCACTTTAGTTCAACCTCTTTTCCTCCGAGTCCTAAGGGCCATGTGTTGTCTTATGAATATTTTGAGATTATCGACGTGCCATAAGGAAAGGAATATACAGTGGTTCCATGACTTGACGATATTATTTTATTGCGCTGATTGCGATTTGGCCAATTAAGACTAGTGGTTTCTGCTTATGTTTTGAACGTGGGTTGATCATGCGCTTGTGTTGGGAAGCTAATCTTGTTACAATGTTTATGCATTATTACGTCTGGTATCTATTCATGTCCATATTCTCATTTTCTTCACTAGTAGTCATGGTATGGTTTTCCATATGATTGCTAGTTTGCTTATTCTATTAGCAACCTTTCTTGCCATTATTATGCATAGTAGTACGGGATTAATCACCAAAAAGCCTGGTATGGTAAGCAATTTCTATGACTGATTCTTCTCTTGGCCTATATTTTTTATTTCCTATAGGAATAGTTGCACAAGAGCATATGTATCTTATAAATTTTTTAAATGAAATTATCATACTTGATCAGGATTAGCTGTTGCATTTGTGTTTGTATAGTATCCTTGCATAGTCATTAGCTTGTTAAATGCTACCTTAGCACTTCTACATGATCAATCAATGACAAGTTCGGTAAGGTGAGCATATTGGTAAGTGGTTCCTTGTTATTTTCCAAGCTCTTCCAACAACTCTTTCTTAACCCCCACATATTTGCATAGGATCAATCATTACCAAGTTCGCTAAAGTGAGCAATCTCTGGCGAAATGCCTTCGCATCACTAGCTTGCACACTTGCACATGATCGGTCACTATCAAGTTCGCTAAGTTGAGCGATCTTCGGTGAAATGCTTTCTTATCTCTAGCTTGCACACCTGCATAGGATCAATCACTATCAAGTTCACTAAGATGAGTGATCTTTGGTGGAGTGTCTTTATAGTCCAGTCCTGTGCAGCCATGTTTGTTTTCATGCACCATCATGCTAGTTTGTTTACTGTCACATGCATATTCCATGCATACTTTAAGCAAGTTTGTCCTAGTATCAATCTATTGGTTGTCCTCATCTGCAACTCCAGTATTGACTGCTTGCACTGAACCGCCGGATCGATAGTCATGTACTACTATAGGCGAGCTCAATTATCCATTACTGATAGAAATCTAGGTCCGATCATTGAGGGTGAACAACCAATACGGAGGACTTGTCTAGATTACCCATAAGTTAGGACCTCCACAACCTGTTAATACCTCAGTTACTGGTTTTGATGACAACAACCATATAAAATATAGATACTAGTGTTTTGCCAGTTATATAGTATATAATGTAGAATATTGCACAGATGTTGAATAGAAGACTGTACAGTATGAAGACTCAAGATAAAGATATTAAGATCCATGAGTTCAAAGACAAAGAAATGAAGATCTCAAGGTTATACTTTAGTGTACAGAGTCAATAGTAATATTGTTAAAGTCTTTGATATAAATTTTTGGTCTTTTATATTTTAAACGAAAATAAATTATTTTAATTTCAAAAATATATTTTAAATACTTAATAAAAGTTTTCTAAATGTAAAAATATATAAAATCAACATTCAAAATATTTTACAAAGTAAGAATTTTTAAAACATTTAAAAAACAATATTCATTTTTACTAACATATGTTGACATACATGCCGCCAAATGGTTTTTCAAATTTTGAATGGAAGTGTCTATCCAATACAACCCTTCATAATGGATATATCTATTCATTCATTATATATAAAGGAGTGTAAAATGAATTTTCAACAACTAATTACTTACTTTCTTGCCCCTCCTTACTTTGTTAAAAATTCTCTTGAAAAATATACTATATTCTCTTCAAAATCATATAGAATCAGTTCATACTTCATTATACTATTTCAATACTACTTTCTTACTATTTTCGAAATATCTCTCTCCTATTTCAAAGATCAAAGTGCTATCAAAGAGGCTATAGGATCCATTATGTTAAACTTGTCTTTGGAAAAACTATCAACTATACTCTTGTTTGTTTAGGTGTGCGTATAGCCCATTCAAATCAAGTGGATTTGCTTATAGCCCGTTCAAATCAAGTAGGTGTGCTTAGTAGTCTGTTCAAATATATGGGTGTGCTTGTAGCCTAGTCAAATCAAGTGAGTTTACCCCAGAGTAGGAATATAGGAGGTTGTGTCATGTAGCTTCAAATTCGAGATTGTATTTAGGCTTGCCTTCTACCTAGTTAAAGATTGGAATTTGAAAAGAAATCTATACGAGTAACTATGTGGGATTGGATGTAGGAAAAATATGAACCAGCATAAAATCCCTAGTGTCATCTCTCTAACTCTTACTTAACTTTATTATTTTATTTTTACCTGTGATCACATCTATGATCGATTGTTAGTAAAATTTTGTGTCGTTAATATGTGATTTAATACTAGTCTTGAAAGAAAAATAAAAAGGTTTACATAAGCTAAAAAATACTATTCACCCCTATCTAGATTTAAATTATCCTTACGATCCATAATTCCGCAACCCACATTTGGTTTCGGACCACCAGGTTTTCAAAAACTCATAATTTGATTTATGAAAAGTTCAAATGGTTAAAAACATCGTTAGTACACTATTTAACACTTTTTTAGAATGATAATCTACTACTACACCCTTGCTTTGGTAGTAATTATGCCTACTGGGCATATGTAATGAAGATTTATTTAGGGTCTAATTGTTTAGATATTGGAATATTACGCAGAATGAGTACACTAAGCCCCAGATTAACTTTTCAACCTGGACTGTAAACCCAAAAGATACAAGTACTTAATAATTCTAAGGGTATGGATATTTTATTTTCTCACTAAATAAAAATGAATCAAATAGAGTGTTTATTTGTAAGTCTGCATATGATATTTGGAGAACATTACAAGTTACTCATGATAGCACTAGTAAAGTAAAACAAACTAAAATTTCCATGCTAACCAATCAGTTTCAATTATTTGAAATGAATCTATTTTTGATATATAGCGTAAATTTCAAGATATAGTACATTCTTTTAGTATCATTAGGTAAAAACTTTTCTGAAGATGACCAAGTGCAAAAAGTCCTCAACTCGCTCTCTTCAAAGTGGATAGAAGTTGAAGAGGCTAATGACATTTGTGCTTTAAAATTAAAGATGTAATATGCAATTTAATGTCTTATGAAGCACAATTGTAGGGTAGAAGAAAAGGCAATGCAAAAGAAATGAAATCCATTACTTTCAATGTAATAACTGATAGTCATGGTTCAGATGATGGTAATGATGAGGAGATTGCTTTTATGACCTAAAATATCAAAAAGTTTCTAAAATATAAAAAGATGAAAAACTTTTAAAGACCTAAAAATAAGACTTCTAGAACTACGGTTAGATGTTTCATTGCGATAAGCTTGTTCATCTATAAAGAGACTATTATCATTGGAATAAAACAAAGATATCACCAATTAATGATTAATCTAAAATAAAGAGGATTACACAACAATATTAAAAGATTTAGATATTACTTTAAGTGATAATGAACCGGACACTGAGGATATACACACATGTTTCATGGCAATAGTAGATTAATCAGAACGGATCAAAGAAAAGGGGAAAAAGTGGTACTTTTTAAATTTAATTTTTAATTCATTTTTTTATTGAATTTAGGAATAATATATAGATTATTAATAATATTGGATCCATGCAAGAGTGTGTGTGTGTGTATAAAATCGTTTTACCATAGTTTTAATTTAGTTTTTTCAACCCATATGTCGACATACCCATTATCCATATGCCGACATATCTATCAGAATTATAAAATTTTATTTCAAAGTCAAGTTTTGAATTTCCCTCTCTTTAGCATTAATTCCAACAAAACTGAAATGTTCATTCTTTCTTTGTTAAATCATCCTATCTCTATCAATTCATTCACTCGCTTTATTTCAAAATTCAAAATATCACTTCACTCTCTTATCTCCTTCGAAATATAATAGGGGCCTCCTCAAGCCAATCACCGAAAACTAGAAGACTTTCAGAAAGAATCAAAGTCTTTCTTTTCAATGAAAAAGAAGCTATAGATACTAATGTTGCATAAGCTACTTTCAAAAAAGTTTTTTTCGGAAGCTTTGCAAAGTTTGGTGATTTTTCTTCTTATGGTCTTAAGATCTACGTTTGCAAAATGATATTCTTGGTTTAGTCAATTCTTTTCGAAATGATTTCGTGTGTTATCCAGAATTAGTTAAAATGTTTTATGTAAATTTGAATGGAAATTTTTTACAAGGAGAAGTGGGACAAGTTTGGAGTAGTGTGAAATGCACTACTATTATTAATTTGGGTCAAATACTTCGTTGCAAATTTAGTAGAATTGACCTCTCCACTTTTAAAATTGATGAAAAAAAAAACTTGAAGTTATTCATAACATTTTTGAAAGTGGTAAAGAATTTGAATTCAAACGCCAAAATCATAGACTAAAATCGAGACTTATGAGTCTCATTTTACAACAAAGCGTCACTTCGAGGATAGAAAATTACAACAACCCAACTCGAAAAGCTTTTAAAGCTCATTTTTCCATCTATAGAAACTACAACAACAATTAGGCACAAATCGTTTTAGATGATTTTATTCAAAAGAATATTTCTTGACATGAGAACACACTTTACCATGGTGTGTATCTTACTAAATTGTACGAATATTTTGATGTTGATTTACAAGAAGAACCCATTTTGCCTCGAAATTTTTTCAATAAAGCTAACATCTCTCTCATGCATATTCCTCTCTACTTTGAACCATTTGTGACTCTTTCCAAAAATAGAAAAGATTGGCATAGAAAGAAGAGCAAGAAATTCAAAAAGAATAATAATAAGAAGAAGAAGGCAACGATATTGAAATTGAAGAAGAAGGTAATCAAGAAGAAAAAGAGGAGGAGAAAATAGACTCCTCCTTAGAAAGCTTTGACAAATCTCCTTACCATTCCAACAAAGAGATTCTAATGAACCAAGGGAAGGTTCTCAAAAATCAAAAGAAGTTTAAACATTCCTTTAGTACAAAGCTTACTTCTCTTTCCAATAAAGTAGGGAAATACATTGGAAAAATCCCTAGGAAGCTTGGTGGAAACTCTTTATCTTCATCATCATCCTTTTAGATCTCTTTATTCTACCTTTTTACCTTTGTTTTTTGTTTATCTAGTTTTATTTCATGTCTTTTTATGTATTTTTTCTAGTTCTTCTTTGAAATCATGTATTCCTCTATCTTAAATTGTTCTATGTTGTTCTATTAGTCCCTGGAAATCATTAAACTATAATTATGTTAAGTTGAAATTAAAAATATGTCGAAAAATTGAAAAACAATTTTTAGGCATATATGTCGACATACATATATGGAATATGTTGACATATCCTAGCCATTTGGCAAATTTTTTGAATTTTAAAATGCTGTAATCATTATCTATGCAATCATTTCAAATGACTTTTCACTCTTATTTAAGCCTGTTTCTTCTAGAAAAGTTTTCTCATCATTTAATTCTCCACTCCCATTCACTCTCAACATTTTTCTTAATAAAAACGTCTTCTCCACCCATAAAACTTTGTGAAAATCTTGAAGGGACAATCTAATCGTTCAAAGGTGTTCTCTCTTTTATTCTAAGAAATCAAAGGCATTTAGTACTAAGCCAATTGCAAATGATAAAAGAACAAGAGAGGCACTTTGCTGCTGGTTAATTTCTTCTCTAGTAAAAATGATCAAACAAAATCCTAGAATGCTTAAACGACAAGGACAATGAAGATTAGGATGCCATTAAAGTAAATCCAATCATTGGACCTGAAGTGGGTTGAAGTCCCTAGGAAATGTCTAGAATTCTGCCGATTTTAATTAGTAAATTTATATGTTGAACTTATTTATTTTTACGAATGATATGCAAATAATTTGATTTGGGTTGGTTACAATAAGTTTGATTATATAGCATGGGTTGTAAAATAAATAAGTATGGTTTTGATTTGATTGTATTAATGTGCATATTATAGATAAATGAATAAAGTTTGCATTATTCTATTTGTTGTCTATAACAATTAGTATATCATCGTATATATTAATATATGCCATGATTATGTCATATTAAATATCCAGTTTTTTGCATTTACGACTCTTATATTGCATTTTTCATATCGTATTTATTGTATGTTTTACTTATTTCAGTCCAACTATAATTATATAAGTAAATCCATATTATTCAGCATAACACTTAATTCTTAATTATTGATTTTGACTCTTTAGTTTATAAGTATATCATTTAGGGGAAGTTTTTCACTCCTTTTTTGTTGATGACAAAGGGGGAGAAAAATATAAAATATACATATGCATGTATTCAGGAGGATTTATGTAATTCAGGGGGAGTTATATCATATTTTACATACCGGAATATTTAATGGTTGTCGTCTTCAAAAAGGGAGAGTTTGTTAATACTAGATCAACTATCGATTTTGATGATAACAACCACATAATACACTAACATTAATGTTTTGCCGAGTTATATAGTATATAGTGCAGAATATTACACAGACGCTGAATCAAAGACTGTAAAATATAAAGACTCAAGATAGATATGAACACCCACGAGTTCAAAGAAAAATAAATGAAGATCTCAAGGTTATAATTTAGTGTATAGAGTAATTAGTAAATATTGTTAAAGTCCTTGATAGCAATTTCTGATCTCTATCTGTAATTTATAATTATTGATATTTTAAACAAAAATAAATTATTTTAGTTTCAAAAGTATATTTTAAATACTTTATAAAAAAATTTAAAAGCATAAATATTTTAAACCTATGTTCAAAATATTTAATGAAGTATAAAATTTTCAAAACATTTCGAAGAAAACAATCTTCATTTTTAACAAGCGTAAGTCGACGTACATATATAGGATATGTCGACATACATGCTACCAATTGGTTTTTCAAATTCTGAATGAAAATGACAACACAACCTTCCATGAATGGATACATCTATTCATTCACTATATATAAGGGAGTTTAAAATGAATTTTTAATAATTAATTACTTACTTTCTTCCCACTCCTAACTCTCTTGAAAATTCTCTTGAAAAATGTACTCTGTTCTCTTCAAAATCAAATAGAATCAATTCATACTTCAATGTATTGATTCAATGCTACTTTCTTACTATTTTGAAAACATCACTCTCTTATTTCAAAGATCAAAGTCCTATCAAAGAGGCTATATTATGTCGATTGCACTTGTTTAAGTGTTTAGGAAACCCCTATCTATAATGTTAGCCATACGCAACGACCAGAATTCGAAGGCCACTCAATAGATCAAACAACACAATAAAAAAAAATTACACGCTAACAAATATGCGCTTATATAGACACACACACATATATAATACGCTTAACTCATTCTAGGGTGTTACTAACCCTATATCTAATGAGTTTACTCATTATAGGGTATTACTAACTCTATCTATAATGTGTTTACCACACCAAGGCGTAGGTGTTCGCTTAACCAAAGCTCTGATACCAACTGCAATGATCTTCCTTTCTTACACCTAAAGACGATACTTAATACATACTCGTTATTCATGTGTTGATTATTTAAGTGTCTGAATGACATGTCATTTGGGGTTAAAGAAAGAAAAGACAGAATAGAATCTCACATTGTGATGAGAAATATATAATATACATAAATCTTTACAAAAGAAATCAACTTTATTATTTACAAAACATCAAAGTACACTAACCTATTATCAGCTTGGATAGTTATGACTGCTCGGCCTTATAAATGGCTAATAAATATAGGCAAAAATAAAGAACAACAATACAACGAAAGAATATATAGTATGTGAATACATCTTGGAAAATCCAATTAGTCGTCTGAAATCTCCAAAGAATCCGGCTAAATCTGGAAAATATGCTCCAAACCTACCCGAGCGAAAATAACGCCCAGATCAATCTGGTAAACTAGTGTGAGAAAGCCTAATCGAATTATATTGATTTCTACATTTGAAAACCCTTTTTAAACTAAAAGGTATCTCGTAAGATCACGCCGCACATAAACACGAACAGTTTTGTACCTTACGATAACAAAAACATTTTATATTATAAATCCAATGATATTATAAAATGTCTATGGATTTTAAAATATCAGTAATCAAGTAGTTGTGATGTGTGTACATCACAACAATAATAGGTATATAGTCAAAAATCAAAGGCGCTTATTGGAGAATGGATTCCAATAATGGCAAGGTAAGGGACTACCATCCGAATATGTGCACCTCAAGATTAAATGTACTTGAGAACGAAAATGTTTCAACTCTGCCAACACAGAACCGGCCTTCCACTTACTGGATAGTAATGAACATGGCATCACCATGGTTGTTCCCAACCTTTATAAAGAGCACTCATGCACAACCAAATCTACAGTGTGATAATCCAAAATGGTAATGACACAACCTTATGCAAGCGACCCACATAGCCATGCTGCATCTACACTATTTTAAACAATTCCAGGGTGTAAGGTTCATGAGGTTACAATATACCTTCCTTTAGCAATTCCCACTTAGAATGCTAACACTACCCTCTAGGCAGAAATGTAATGCCGGCATTCATCCATAAAAGTTCGTTCTGTCTGAACGAAACTGAAGGCACCACGCCTACTACGTCCATTTTGGAATCACCCTTAGAATTATTAGCAAGTAGTCCTTGCACTTCAAAGAACTTTATCTTCGAAGGATCATAAGATGTCTTCCATTCGAATGCATATGTTGTTTCGAAGTGGTTTTCAAATAATATATCCAATCTTGGTCTCTCCGAACTAACAACCGGTAATTTCTAGTTGACTCATTTCTAGTTCTTTCATAAGTAAGTGGACTATACCAAAGTGTCAAAGAGTTCTCCAATATATCCCTCATCTTGAGACATTTCATCCGAATGAGTTCACCCGAGGGAACTCAAACCGTATAAACATGTGAAGCTTTTATTTACTTCCTAAGTCAATACTGGCTAAGATTTGATAGTTGGTTATTTTACTATCAAATAAACAAACAAAAATCCAAAGATTTTAATTATCCATAGCAACCTTTGAGCTTCAAAGTAAATCTTTCATTTATTTAAATCTCTTTCCAAAAATTTATCATAACATCCATGTACTTATCTCACTGTCGTACGTATATTTACAAACATTATTAATAATTTCTTATCTTAAAATCATAATATAAGGATCGAAACTAAGTTATTTGAAAAGAAGCTGAGATAAGGGTAAATGCAAACGCTTTTCCTTAGGTGTTAAGCATGGAACAAATGTCTACACCACCAAAACTAAGAAGGTCAATTTGGGGAAATCACATCTCAATTTATTTTATAAATTTCTCCACTAAATCCTTTCTATAATTCTCTTTTATTATGAAAATCTCCTTTATTTAAATTCCAAATCCACTAAATGTTCCAATATGCATTAAATTTCTAATGTAATTATGTTTTCTAATGGTATATTTTCATTAAAAATTTAAGTATATTTAAACCTTACATAACAAGTCACATCCAATTGTGTGTATACTTAAGTATATATACAAATCTACAATCCTAACTTTATTTAAAAACGTGTATGTATAAATATACATTAGAGTTCACACTCTTCCAACAACTTTTAATTGAGGAAAGCCAAAAATTTGGAATACGAATTCCAATCACATTTTCGATTTTTCTTCAAAGTAATTATTTTTGTAAACTATTTCACCATCACTGGTTATTATTTAAAAGAGAATTTATTTTAATCATATTCAAAATTAGTTATACATTTACAAATCAAAGTGGTGAAATTCTTTATCGCTACACTCTCCTCTAAAAGAATTATGACCCTGGAAGTTTACCACAACCCTAACCTAAAAAACACATAACACTATTCATCAGTCTGTATGATATACATAGATCATTCATATGAAAAATTTGGTTGGATCACTCATTTGAATACATAGCTTTTCTTTTAATCCAGTACCGCTCACTCGATTCCCTGGTGCAGACTCCGACCAGGCTTCTTAAAGAAGCCTTCATTCTCCTTACATAGCCATATACTTTAATCGAAAAGTTTTGGTTCCACATTAAGATCCCTCTCCAAGTATTTTCTATCAAAATCAAGCGATAAACCCTTATTTAGAATGGTGTGAAATGCCTCAAGTCATGTACTCGAATATCAGATCGAGAACTATGTGTAAAAGAGGAAAGATCTATGTACAACTTATGTAATCATTTAGAGGTTCCTATTTACCCAATTTCTTTTAACCCACCCAAAAATATTTATGAGAGCATTTCACAAAATTTCAATTTAGGTTTAAACACTTTAAAATGACACGACTTTATTTATAAAACCCTTTCATAAAATCAGTTTACCTTATTATTTGCATAATACTCTCCTGTATCCTAAGAGTGTATACAAAACATTAGATTTTTAATTCTATTCAACTCCAGCATTCAGAGTAGGCCCAAAACAATTTGGGCCTTAAAACTAAGTTGACCAACATAACTATTTACCCATTTGGTCTAGTAAGTAGCTAAGAAGAGTAGGATGCTAATATCCAAACTCCATCTTAGAGCCTACTTTTTCATAGACACTTCTAATGTATAAATGTTTATTAGTTAGCCCAAATGACATCTAATAAAATTTAACCTCCTAGGTGTTAAAACCAAAAGTATGTTGTTTAATAAAACAAAGTTCGTTAAACCTTCTTATTAAATTAATTATATTTTAAAACTTTATTTATTAACCCATTCTTGATTAAGGTACCTTTTTATTTTGAAAATTTAGGAGCCAAATACCTGATTTTCGTTTCAAAAATCCTTTGAAATGATACTATATTTTTAACCCATAGAAATATACATATAGCCCGAGTAACTCCAAAATGATATTTAGGAACTGGGTGAAGGATCGATTTCAACCTAGAGGGGGGTGAATAGGGTGATACTATTAATCATAAAAATTTATTGCGGAAGTATATAGAATAATTTCAGCACAGATTTCAGCATAGATAATAGCAGCATAGATAATAGCAGAATAATAAAAGCAGTAAATAGAACACACAGATTTACCCAACTTCGGCAAAACCCTGCCTACGTGCTGCCCCCAAGGTTTCTACTAGAAATTAAGCAGTCAGACGCTTACACACGTAAACTCGCGACACCCACTATCGACTAATCTTAACTCTACGCTCAAAACCCTGCCACAACTCAACCACTGTGTTGCGAATCCTCAAACTACGCCACGTAGTTTGTCCCCTAGTCACACAACTACAAATTACAAAGGTTTAAAAGAGAAATACAAAGTAAAACAATTTAAACACATTGAAACCCTAAATTAAACAATAGCCCAATATAAAGAATAGGCCGTCCCAAATGAAAATCAAAACTTGCTTCCCTTTTTAGTTTCTTCAGCCGTTCCTCCTAAAGCTCGTATTCTTTTACTTGCCCCGTTCTTTACTCTGGAGAAATTAAATTTGGGGCTTTGACTTCTCTGATTTGTTTCTTTTGAAATCAATTTAGGGTTCCGTGAAATTCAAAAGCGCCGACGTTGTTGATCGATCAAGTGGATGTTCTCGTGAGTATTTTGATGATCAATTGTATCTTCAAATTTTCATACGGCTTCTTCGACGATCGAGTTCAAAAAGGCTTTGGTATGTAATTTTTGCTCTTTTGCTTTTTCTGGTCGAATGCTTGAACTCGATCGATGATTCGAGTTAAATGATTATTCTTTATTGCTTGAACTCGAATGCTTTTCATGGCCGATGACGATTGGATTTATATAAGTTCGAACTCCTAAAATTTCGTTCGTTTGATAATCTGAATTCGTCTGCTAATATTTGGCTCGGCCTTTTGATTTTGTATGAATGAACGTGATGATTTCTGACCTTTTCAAATTCGTATATTTTATGATTTCTTGGTAATCATGGCTTTGATTGATTTCGTGGCCACCAAGACTCGTTTTCTTTTTGACTTCGGCCTTCGTGGTTGAACTTGCTACTGTTGGTTTCTGACTTGTTCGACTTCCTTGATTGACTTGCCAGCTTTGACTTGATTTGACTTCCTTGTGGTTTGGTTTCACTGTTTAGTTTCAATGCACTACATGTTAGCATTGGCTTGACTTGACTGCTTGACCATATGCATGCATTCATATAGTAGCTGGACTTGGTCGAGTTGCTTGATTCATGCAACCATATTATTACTGTATATTTGCTTGAGTCTGGTTCCATTGTGAGTTTGAGTTGTTTTGTTGAGCTCTTGTCCACTGTTCACTGCATACACACACACACACACACACACATACATGTATGTTGTGTACTTCATGCTTTTGTTCTCGAGTCATCATGTATGCTTAGTTCTTGTGACACTGGCTTCATCGTGATTTTGTAGTTTGTCTGCACTTTGAAGTGCATGTGCTAGTTGTGGTCTTGTTTTGCATTGTATTGTTGTCACATGTGAAAGCTGCTTCGAGTCTAGAGCTTGTGAGTTGCATCCCTTGAGTACTTGTCTGGTTTGGTCTCGTACCACTATTGCATTGACTTTGTACCTATCGTGCTTGTATTTGCAGTCACCACTTTACACTGTGGTTTCTCTGACCAGTCTGGGTTGTACATTTTGATTTCTGGACTTTCGGTCATTTGGAAATTTCTCCATGATATTTTTTTGTTTCTTTGACTTGTATATAGTCAGACTTGATTGACTTGTTGTCATTTCGGGAATACTTCGATTCATGTATATTTGGTGCCTGGTCTATGTGAGTCCGTTGGGCCGAGTTGTCCTCTCTGCAATGCACTGTCCACTGTTCTATATGTTTGCTTCATGCTTCATTGTTATTTTACTAGTGCATGTTGTATCTGGTCTTTAAGTTGTAGCCTTTGATCGTATCATACATGTATCCTGCACATATGTATGTTGTATATATTGGTGGATTAGTGCAGTTTCATTGTTACTTCACTTTGAACCTGTTTACTTCATGTAGCATTTTCCGTTATCTGGTGGCTTCATTTTTATATGCAAACTTGATCATAGCATTCATGTGTACATTTGAGTTGCACCTGTGTTGAATCCATCTTAAAGCTCGGGTTTGACCTTGTGCTCGTTTCGTGCTTTCACTTGAGTTGAACCCGACTTTTAATTGGGTTTGACCTTGTGCTCGCCTATCCCTGTAACTTTATCAAGTGTATATCGATGTGCACGGCCTTGTGGCATGTACAGTGATACACTGTGCATGTCATAAGTTGTTCGTGTATGATGAATTCAAATTTAAATGATGACGAACAACCTAAATAACTGAGGCAAATAGAATTTTCAAAATCACATTTTATTTATACTAAAAAAATATTTCCTTTTCAATTTTACTACGTCAGTGTATATTTTTGCAGATTGCTCAGATGCTGGATTGAATCTAGAATGAAGTTGAAGATAAATACGAGTGAACGAGCGATATGTAGTGAGGACATTTGTAAATGAAAAATTGTGATGTAATCGAATTTGTATTGTAATTGAAATTTGTATATATATAATGAGAGCTCAAATTTATACTATTCAAAATTGTAATAAATATTGAATAAGATATCTATTTGAATTTAAACTCTGTGATATTCATTTTATTCAGCAAATATTTATTTAATTCTATGAGAATAAAATATATATATGTTTATTATCATCAAACAAAAATCATATACTCACATATTCAATAATCTTCCCCTTTTGATGATAACAAACATATATTTGAGATTTTGAATTTATTAAATGTATTGATTTTTATTTGCTCCCACTATTTGAGTGCTCTCTCTCTACACAAAGCTCCCCCTTCATATATGCATCAAAATGAATAAAAATATGAAAATGAACCTAGATGCAAATAAAATGTACTATCTCAAGTTAGATTATATGATTAATATCAACACTTATCACTTTTTCAATCACTATTTATCTTTTCGATAATT
Source organism: Allium cepa (assembly GCA_030765085.1). Lineage (NCBI taxonomy): Eukaryota > Viridiplantae > Streptophyta > Magnoliopsida > Asparagales > Amaryllidaceae > Allium > Allium cepa. The sequence goes on along the minus strand of CM060929.1, from coordinate 460,365,624 downwards.
AGTAGAGGGTCAAATTAGTTAATGTAGTCATTTAAATAAAATCTAGAAATAATTATAAATTTTTTCAAAATGACTAATCTGAAACAAGGTCAATAAAAATGGTTTTCTAGAAGGGGGTTTATAAGAAAAATGTCTGCTAAATTGAAAATTATTTCAAGTGAAAAATATGTAGTTATTTTCTTTGAAATATTATGCAGCTACTGAATGTCTCAACATAAATCACGTTCCACTAATAATTATTCTACCAACTAGATTACCAGTGTAATCTGCATCTAAATTTTCCTTTCACTTGAAATTATCATTAGTTGAATTTGATAGACCAGACCGTGAAGTGTGCACCAAAATATCTTGAAATCACTAACAGCTTTTAAATTTAAATTGAAACTGTGTAAACAAAACTATGAATATAGAGTCAGCCAAATGAATTATCATCAATCAAATCTATATACAGTAGTTCAAAGACTTTAGAGATTGTTCTTGGCATAAAAGAATAATTTGGCCAACAATTTTGAAAAAGTCAGAATCGTTATCAACATTCATTTCATTATCTCATTACTGGCTAATTCAGATTATGGTGCAGATTATCACATTTAACCATTCAAGATACCTTTACCTTTTTTCTACCTTACCCGATAATTTTTCTTTGTTGTCCATTGTGATTCTGCCACTATTATACTAGGCTAAGGAACTTTAATTTGTCGCCCGTTGTGTGCCTGGAACAGCCAGAATCCAGATATCATTGTTGTTGTTCCTTAGCCTGCTACCACACCTACACGATAAAAGATTTTTGTGACCTATTTGTTTTTATAGGTCCATGGTTGTTAGTGGCAAAATATTTTGAAAAATACTTTTGTGGAGACCCAAAACTATTTATATATGTTCCTTTCGGTACCCAGATTTGTTTAACTTTGATGGATTTTATATTTATGCCTTTTCGAACCCAAATTGGTATGGTTTTCACATTTTTGGGTCTATACCAAAAAATATTTTGATTGTGTCCAATTTTTCTCAAATAGTGCACTTGGATTTGACTTGACTAATTTTCTTCTAACATAATCAGAGTGGGTATACCCAAGTCCTTGTCTATTAGTATTAACAGTTTGTTTTCCTATTAGCATATTCAACGATCTTTCACTTTTGGAAAATTTTCCTAAAGTCCTGGACAGTTGTTGGACTTGTGTTTTTAGTGATTCATTTTCGTTCAATGATTGTGTGCACTTTTAAATGGAATTTTCTCTCCTAATATTTTCACTTTCCTTCAAAATCAGAATCTCATTTTCAAGCGATTTAATTTTAATTTCTGATTTTTTAATCTCTTCTTCGAATCATAGACACTTATCACACTTAGGGATTCTACTTTGACAATTTTTAACTAGTTGGTGAAGTTGTTTACTTAAATCTATCAAAGTATCTTTTTGTGATTCAAATTTGGCATACTTCTCCCTAAGTCGTTCAAAACAGCCATTTACTTCGTGGAAATATACAAGTAATTCTGAGTGAGTGAGTTTTGATACCTCGCTTGGCTCATTATCGTCACTATTAGTTATATCACCTCGAAGGCACATATCTGCTTTCTCACTCTCACTGCTAGTACTTTTATTATCTTCATCACCTGTAATCCATATGGCTGCAAAACTTCTTCTTTTTGAATTCTTTTCTTTGCCATGTTGATTTCAACGACAATTGGGCTTGATGTGTCCGGGTTTGTTGCACTTGTGACAGATGACCTTGTGTTCTTCTGAATTATCTAGTGCTTTGATTATTCTGCTTTTCAATTGTTGATTTAGAGATGGATTTCTGTATTTTCAATTGTTGATTTAGAGCTGGATTTCTGTATTTGCGGTTTCACTTTTTGGATCTCTTCATTAGTATCCCCAGCTCAGCTGCTCCATTATCATCATCCTCATCACTACTGATTTTTACCAATCCTGTTAGGCACGTTTCTTTAACTGAGTCTCTTATGGAGGATCTCTTACGATTGTTGACTTTTTTACCATATATTGTATCAAGGGCATTCCAAATTTCCTATGCATTTTCACAATGAGAGATAAAGTTAAAATTATCTTGATTAACATGAGAATATATTACATGCATAGCAAGAGCATTAATCGAAGTAAATTTCTCGTCTATTATATCACACTCATTTTCAATAATATCCCAACATTTAATATTAACAGATTTGAAATTAAATTCTATTTTTAATTTCCAACTCAAAAAATCTGTTCCATCAAAAACAGGAGGAATAATATTGAACTGACCCTCGGCAAAAGTATTATTAAAAGAAGCCATTTTAAAAATTCAATTTTTTAAACAAAAATTGGTTTTTGAAAAATCAAAATTTTTAAAACAAAAATGGCTTTTGAACCTGGCACCGATACCACTTGTAGGGTCGATTTCACCCTAGAGGGGGTAAATAGGGTGATACTATTAGTTATAAAATTTATTACGGAAGTATATAGAATAATTTCAGCATAGATTTCAGCATAGATAATAGCAGCACAGATAATAGCAGAATAATAAAAGCAGTAAATAGAACACACAGATTTACCAAGCTTTGGCAAAACTCTGCCTACGTGTTGCCCCTAAGGTTTCTACTAGAAATTAGCAGTCAGACGCTTACACACATAAACTCGCAACACCCGCTATCGACTCACTTTAACTCTATGCTCAAAACCCTGCCACAACTCAGCCACTGAGTTGTGAATTCTCAATTACACCATGTAAGGTTTAAAAGGGAAATACAAAGTAAAACAATTTAAACATAATGAAACCCTGAATTAAACAATATCCCAATATAAAGAATAGGCCGGCCTAAATGAAAATCAAAACTTGTTTCCTTTTTAGTTTCTTCGGCCGTTCCTCCTAAAGCCCATATTCTTTTACTTGGCTTGTTCTTTACTTTGGTGAAAATTATATTTGGGGCTTCGAATTATCTGATTTGTTTCTTCTGAAATCAATTTAGGGTTCCGTGAATTTGAAACCGCCAACGTTGTTGATCGATCAAGTGAATGTTCTCGTGAGTATTTTGATGATCGATTGTATCTTCAAATTTTCATACAGTTGCTTCGACGATCGAGTTCAAAAAGGCTTCGGTATGTAATATTTGCTCTTTTGCTTTTTCTGGTTAAATGCTTGAACTCGATCAATGATTCGAGTTGAATGATTATTCTTTGTTGCTTGAATTCGAATGCTTTTCATGACCGATGACGATTGGGTTTATATAGAGTTCGAACTCCTAATTTTTTTTCGTCTGATAATTTGAATTCGTCTGACAATATTTGGCTCATCCGTTTGATTTTGTATGAATGAACGTGATGATTTCTGACCTTTACAAATTCGTATATTTTATGATTTCTTGGTAATCACGGCTTTGATTGATTTCATGGCCACCATGGCTCATTTTCTTTTCGACTTCGGCCTTCGTGGTTGAACTTGCTACTACTAGTTTCTGACTTGTTCGACTTCCTTTATTGACTTACAGCTTTGACTTGATTTGACTTCCTTGTGGTTTGGTTTCACTATTTAGTTTCAATGCACTACATGTTAGCGTTGGCTTGACTTGATTGCTTGACCATATGCATGCATTCACATAGTAGATGGACTTGGTCGAGTTGCTTGATTCACTGCAACCATATTATTACTGTATATATGCTTGAGTCTGGTTCTATTGTGAGTTTGAGTTGTTTTGTTGAGCTCTTGTCCACTGTTCACTGCATACACACACACACACACACACACACACACAAACACACACATGTATACTGTGTATTTCATGCTTTTGTTCTCGAGCCATCATGTATGCTTAGTTCTTATGACACTGGCTTCATCATAATTTTGTAGTTTGTCTGCACTTTGATGTGCATGTGCTAGTTGTGTTCTTGTTTTGCATTGTATTGTTGTCACATATGGTAGCTGCTTCGAGTCTGGAGCTTGTGAGTTGCATCCCTTGAGTACTTGTCTGGTTTGGTCTCGTACCACTGTTGCATTGACTTTGTACCTATCATTCTTGTATTTGCAGTCACCACTTTGCACTGTGGTTTCTCTGACCAGTCTGGGTTGAATTTTGATTTTCTAGACTTTCGGCCATTTGGAAATTTCTCCGTGATATTGTTTTGTTTCTTTGACTTGTATGTGGTCAGACTTGATTGACTTCTTGTTGTTTCGAACGTACTTCGATTCATGTATACTTAGTGCCTGGTCTATGTGAGTCTGTTGCACCGAGTTGTCCTATCTGCAGTGCACTGTCCACTGTTCTATATGTTTGCTTCATTGTTATTTTACAGTGCATGTTGTATCTGGTCTTGAAGTCGTAGCCTTTGTTTGTATCATACATGTATCCTGCACATATGTATGTTGTATATATTGGTGGATTAGTGCAGTTTCATTGTGACTTCACTTTGAACATTTTTACTTCATGTAGCATTTTCTGTTGTCTGGTGGCTTCATGTATATATGCATACTTTGACCATAGCATTCATTTGTACATTTGAGTTGCACCTATGTTGAATCCATCTTAAAGCTCGGGTTTGACCTTGTATTTGTTTCGTGCTTTCACTTAAGTTGAACTCGGCTTTTAATTGGGTTTGACCTTGTGCTCGCCTAACCCTAAAACTTTATCAAGTGTATATCGGTGTACATGGCCTTGTGGCATGTGCGGTGATGCAATGTGCATGTCACAAGTTGTTCGTGTATGATGAATTCAAATTTAAATGATGATGAACAACCCAAATAACTGAGGCAAATAGAATTTTCAAAATCAAATTTTATTTTATACTACAAAAATGTTTCCTTTTCAATTTTACTGTGTCGGTGCATATTTTTGCAGATTCCTCAGATGCTGGATTCAATCTAGAATGAAGTTGAAGATAAATACGAGTGAACGAGCGATATGTAGTGAGGACATTTGTAAATGAAAAATTATGATGTAACCGAATTTGTACTGTAATTGAAATATATATATATATATATATATATATATATATATAATGAGAGCTCAAATTTTTACTATTCAAAATTGTAATAAATATTTGTTTGAATAAAATATGTATTTGAATTTAAACTCTGTGTTATTTATTTTATTCAGCAAATATTGATTTAATTCTGTGAAAATAAAATAGTACATTAACAAATACATTTAAATGAATATATATGTATATATGTTTATTATCATCAAACAAAAATCATATACTCGCATATTCAACACTGGGTACTACCAAATAGTATCATATATCCCCTTACCAAAGAGGGTAATACTTAAGAGAAGTGTCTACCATACGAACACATCTCCTACCGATTTTTAGTCACTTTCGAGTCACTCGAACTAGTTAATTATAAAAATATTTCTCCTTTTCAAATTCCCTTTTGAAACAATACTATTTATATGTTTGCAGATAAATATTTTTAACAAAATATTTATCATCCACTTGGTTTGGATTCATTTGGATTCGAACTCATTTCAATCGTAAAATGACAAAGAGAATAACTTACAAAGTGCACTACAACGATCGCCTAAGCAAACATCTAATTTTCACTTAGAAGATTACTGAAATCATCACAAAGCAAATCGAGACACGTTCTCCGGACTGTCCAAAGAAAATTTTACTTTTAAATTTCTTTCCAAAATAATTTGAAAGTCTTTTCAAAGGCACCGGGATTTTAAATTCTGCAAAAATCCTTCTTACTAAAAATATTTTATAATGGTGATTTTGTAAAATCAACTTTTTATAAATCATCTTAAATATTTTCTTTTTAGTAAACAGCTTATATTAAAATTCAATTTTAACCTGACATATGATCAACCGCCTTATACTCAAATTGTTAAACTTAGTTTACAAGATCTTCGTTTTAGTGTTCCCACAAATATATCTACCCAATCTATATATAAAAGGAAGGACTGCAGATGGATATATAATCCATAGCCAATGCTCAAGACTGGATGAGCACGACTGATCAAATTCTGGATGATAATAACTGAATATTATCATAAACTCCTAACAACAACACTTCATAGATAACTATATTAATTTTTGTAAAATTATCCTTTATATATAGAAGATATATTCCTAGGTAGAATGATTTCATTTACTACTTTTAAAACAATATTATGTCGATTAGACCTGTTCAAATGTTTAGGAATCCATATCGATAACGTTGGTCGGATGCATCAGCAAAATTCTTAAACCACTCAACAGATCAAACAACACAATGTAAAATCTTTTTTTATACGCTAACAAATACGCACCCACTTATATATATATAATATATTCAACTCATTCTAAGGTGTCACTTACCCTATCTCTAATGAGTTTACTCATTCTAGGGTATTACTAATCCTACTTATGATGAGTTTACCCCATCAAGGCCTAGGTGTTCGCTCAATCTAATATCTAATACCAAACGTAATGATCTACCATTCTTACACCTAATGATGACACTTAACAAATCCTCGATATTCGTGTATGGATCATTTAATTGTTCGACTGACGGGTCATTTGGGGTTAAAGAAAGGAAAGACATAATAGAATCACACATCGTGATGAGAAATATAAAATATACACAAATCATTAAAAAGAGAAATGAACTTTATCATTTACACAACATCAGAGTACACTAACCTACTATTAGCCTAGACAGTTATAAAAGCATGTCTTTATAATTGCTAATAAATTCAAGTATAAATCAAGAACAAAAATACTATGGAAGAATATAAGATACATGAATACGTCTTGAAAAATTCAGCTCGTCGCCTAAAAGCTCCAAAGCATCCAACTAAATCTGAAAAATATGCTCGAGCTGACCCGAGCTGTATATGAAAATAATATCTGGATTAGTCTAGTAAACTAGCATGACAAAGCTCAATCAAATCATATTGACTTCTACATTTGAAAACCTTTTTAAAAGAAATGGTATCTCATAGGACCATGTTGCATATTAACATGGACGGTTTTTACTTACAATAACAAAAAAAATTTATATTATAAAACTAATGATATAATAATAATGTCTATGGGTTTTAAAATATCAATAATCAAGTAGACATGTATTTTATACATCACGACAATAATAGTTATACAATCAAAAATCAAAGGCGCTGATTGGAGAATGAATTCTAAAGGATAGTAAGGTAAGTGACTACCTTTTGCAATCAGTACACCTTTAGATAAAATGTACCTAAGGACGAAAACCTCTCGACCTCTACTAACACAAAACCTGCATACCCCTTACTGGATAGTACCGAATATGTCATCACCCCAGTTGTTTCCAACCTTTATAGAAAACTCTCATGCATAACCAAATTCATAGTATGATAATCTAGAAAGGCGATGACACACCCTTATAGGGGCAACAAACATAGCCTTGCTACATCTACCCTGTTTTAACAATTTCCAAGGTGTGAGGCTTATGAGGTAACGATTTGCCATCATTTACCAGTTCTTACTTGGAATGCTAACGCTGCCCTCCAGGCAGAAATGCAATGTCAGCATTCATCCATACAAGTTTATTCTAGGTCTATATGAAACAAGGCACTATCTCTACTACATCTATTTTGGAATCACCCTCAGGATTAGTAGCAAGTAGTGTTTGCACTTCCAAGATCTCCGTCTTCGAAACATCATTAAGATGGCTTCCATTTGAATGCATATGTTAGTTAAGAATGGTTTTCGGATAATATATCCGATCTAAGTCTCTTTAAACCAATAATAGGTAATTTTCGGTTGACTCATTCCCAACTCTTTCAAAAGTAAGCGGACTTTACCAAAGTCCCAAAGGAATCTCTAATATATCCCTTAAATCTAAAGATGTTTCAACCGAATGAGTTCTCCTGAGGGAATTCAAACTGTATGAACACGCGAAGCTTTTATTTACTTCCTAATTCAAAGCTGGCTACGATTTGATAGTTGATTATCTAACTATCAAATAAATAAACAACAAATCAGAGACTTAATTACCTATAGCACCCTTTAAGTCTCAAAATAAATTATTTATTTATTTAAATCTCTTTCTAAAATATTTATCATAACATTCATATACTTATCTCATTGGCATAATGTATTCACAAAACATTATGAAAGATTTCTTATTTCAAAGTCATATCAAAAGGATCGAAAATAAGTTATTTAAAAAGAAATAGAGATAAGGATAAACCCAAAAACTTTTTCTTTGGTGTTAAGCATGGGATAAATGTCCATAGTACCAATATTTGAAGGTCAGTTTGGGATATCCCATTTCAATTTCTTTTATATTCCCCAGTAAGTCCTTTTAATAAATCTATTTCTTTATGAAAATCTCCTTTACTCAAATTCAAAGTACTTTATAAATATCCAACTTTATTTATACAACTCTTTTACAGATATCCAAAACCATTTATAAAATCACTTTTATAAATATCCAAAATCATTTATAAAACTCTTTCCCGAATTTCAAAATCTATTTTAACTTACAAAATTCATTTTATAATCTTTCCTTATTTGAAAAAACTTCTTAAATAAACTCTAATCAATTAAGTTCCTTTGATTACATTAATTATTTAAAACACCTTTAAATAAACAAATTATTATTTAAGCATCTTTCATTTAATTATCATCAAATCTCATTGATAAAATTATGATTTTAAACAATTGTTTAAAAAGTATCAAATTACTTCAAATGCCTTTAAAAAAATTCTTAGTTATCCTTTAACTTACTTAGAATGGTAATAAACTTTAAACCATTTTTAAAAGGAAAATTCTAAATATTTAACTTCACAAGTTTGGAAAGAGGCTTAGCGACCACAACGGTTCACATTTAATTAGGTTTAGTTTACCAAGTTATAATATGGGTATTTATATAACAAGTAGATAAAATGGATCAACCAATAACAACCAATTAACATAAGAATAATGTCGAAGTTGCCGAAATAGCAGAACTAAGTTTTTATTATGCTTAAGAAGATGTCAACATGATTTGCTAGGTGAATTATGGTAGGACCTTGATTTATTCTACCAAATAGATGTCTAATATAACTTAATTAGCAAAAAATATTTTAGTCTCCTAAAAAGTAGTCATCGAGTTTCATATTTAATTAGGGTTTCTTAAGGGTAGTCAACAAAGAAATCCCTTGGATTTAGAACATCCTTTTAAAAAATAGTTTGCTTTAACAAATTGACCTTTGAAATTAAATGATTTAAAATCAATAGCTTTTACTTAATAATTAAATAATAGTTAAACTCTTTATCCAATAATAAGTAAACCTTTAATTATTAATTAAATAATAATTAACTTTTAAATAATGATTATATAATAATTATTCTATAAATTAATAATTAAATAATAGTTAATTATTTAATAAATAATCAAACCATAATTACTCTTTAATTAATAATTAATTAATAAATTAACTTTATTAAAGAAAAAATTAAAACTTAATTGAATCCTAATTTAATTTAACTAAACTAGTAATTAATTAATAATTAAACCCTTTTAAAATAAATCATTAATTAATAATTAATCTTTAATAAATCATTTAAATGATAATTAATTAAATAATAATTAACCTTTTATTATTTAAAAAATTATAGTTAACTTACTTTATTAATATTTAGGTACTAATTAACCCTATTAACTAATGATTAAGTACTAATTACCTTGTTTAAATAAATAAGTAATAAATAATTAGAATTACTTTTTAATACTTAAAATAAGTTTTGAAACACTTTTCATAAATATCCAAGATGAAAACAAAATTAAACCTGTAAAGGAGTTTATTCTTACGAACTACTTCCGTAACGACTATCGCTATACGAATCGTAATTTTGAAACTTGTTTAACTATATCAAATAGCTTAAAAATTCTTATTTTAATACTTTAACGACCTTATAACCTTAGAAAATTGATTTGGGAAAACAAAAGTAAGGTTTTAGGGACTCTACAAAAACGTAAAGTATGGAAAATGTGTTTAGAACCAAGGATCTCGATATCGCTTTAACAAATCAAGATACTAACTTTATTAGCTTAATATCCTAAAAACAAAGTCATAACCATATGTACATGCCATCAAAACATTCAATAAAAAGGTTCGAGCTTTCAAACCTTACTTATATTTTCAAGTTAATATTGCATCGCATCCAAACACATACTATCAACATCAATATTATCCAAACAAGCAACAACTTTGCAACCAATTATGGACAATAATTATTATCAACATTTAAGTTCAAAACTTAAGTAAAAAGAGAGCTTTTGTCACCTAAAAGCTAACCAAATCTAACTGAACCTTCACTAACTTTAGAAAGCGACTTGGAACTTTACTTTCTTTAGAACAATGTGTTTTTGGAGGCCCTAAGTGGCTATATGGTTGGACCATTGGAATATTGCTCGGTCATAGGTTGAATGGGATGGGTGAGGACTTATTTTGGCAAGGAGGTGTTGTATAATAGAGTAGGAAATATTTTAACTAGCTTTTAAGAATTTAAAAGTGGAAGAAGAAGAAAGTTTTAAAACTTTAAACTAGGGAAGCCATGAGAAATGGAGTTTTGAAATGAGAAGTTTTTGAAACGGATGACAAATGTAAAAAAGAAAGAGAAAGAATTAGGAATTTAATTTTATATAAATTAAAATAACCAAATTACTAAAATGCCCTAATATATCTACCCTGCACTACATGCAGGCCATCTTATTAACGGTGTCCCCTTCTCCTCCTTGATGCTCACACATGGAGCTTGCCCCTCCTCTTTTTTTTTTGACAACTTGCATTTAATGCTTAAGTACTAATGTTCCAACATACACTTAATTTCTAATGTACTTAAGTTTTCTATTAGTATCTTTTCATTTTTAAATTTGTATATTTAAACCTTACATAACAAGTCACATCTGATTATATATATATCCTTAAGTATATATGAGTATCTATAATCATAAGTTTATTTATAAATGTATATTTATAAATTTACATACGTGTTGCAGTGAATGTGGTCGATGAAAGGAAGAGGTAAATGATCCTTACGTGTTGCAGCATTTAGTTTTTGATAATTAATGCAAACACGCCAACCCATTTAAGTACGAGTTGGATTGAGTTCGTTAGAGTTGTTCTTGATAATGGTAAGTCCAGATTTTTTAGGTATAACATGAATTGGGCTAACCCATGAAGTATCAGAGATTGGGTATATTATTCCGTTATCAAGAAGTTTAAGAATTTCATCACGAACCGTATCCTTTATTTTTGGGTAGACCTTCATTGCACGTTATAAATAGGCTTGGCATCGTCGACTAAATGGATGCGATGTTGAACAAGCGTGGGGCTAATTCCCTTTATATCAATGATCGACCATCCAATTGCTTCTTTATTTTTCAACAGAATTGAAAGAAGGGAAATTTCTTGATTAAGAGAGAGAGATGAAAAAATTATTATGGGAAACGTTTCGTTGTTACCTAAGTATGCGTACTTAAGCTGATCAAGAAGGGGTTTGAGATCTAACCTCAGGAGTTTCTCAATCAAAGGATTTAGTGGAAGCTTTTATTCAACGGTAAGGGGTTCAAACGAAAATGCATTTTCAATTTCATTAGGCTCATCTTGAAATAGTTGTTCGTATTCGGTCTCGCATTCGTGATTTAAATCAATTGTTTCATTATCGAAATTTCCTTGAATTATGCTAACTTCCAGCTTTTGGTCATGTGGTTCATTTGGTTGATTTTCAAAATTGAAATGTTAAGATCCAAAGTCATGTTTCCAAAAGAGATTTTCATCGAACCGTTTCGACAATTTATTAGAGCATTTGACGTAGCTAAGAAAGGTCGGCCTAAAATCAATGGAATTTTACTTATTGGGTTATTCACGGGTTGAGTCTCTAAAACAATGAAATCGATGGGAAATATGAATTGATCGATTTTGATGAGTATGTCCTTAATTTCTCCCAAAGGTTTCTTGATCGAATGATCGGCAAATTAAAGGGTTACTTTCATCAGTTTTAGTTCACCAAGTTGGTAAACTGAAAAACGAATCAAATTGACACTAGCACCCATGTCGTGTAAGCATTTTTTAATCATTTTGTCCCTATCACGCATCAGATTGTCGGACATGCATGATCTTTATTTTTGACGGCAACTGATTGGGACAAGACTTCGCTAAGTTCAGCGGCCAAGAAAACTTTCTTCAGGTACATGAGTATACCCTTTTTGGGTACACAAGTCCTTGGGAAATTTAGCGTAATTTGGGACTTGTTGAACGATATCAAGAAGAGGGATGTTTAATTTCACTTGTTTGAAAATTTCCAACATCTTTTCCATTTGGTCAGAGTGTTTCATCGGTCGAAGACAATGAGAAAATGGAACACGATACTTAGTAGGTGAGTCTACTTAAGTGGAAGAAGAATTTGGATTAGCATTGGATTCAATGTTTGGCTCTGTGTTTTTCCCGAATCATTTGTTGTTTTAGAAGTGTAAAATGGAGTTTTCGGTAGATTTTTTGGATTAATGACTTGATTATCGATTTGTTTATCAGAATGCAAAGTCGTAATAGCATTCATTTAGGTTATGTTGCTATCTTGAGATTCGAATTCGTGTTTTGATTTATGGGATTGAGAATTGGCTGACTTGGGAAAGTACCTCGTTCATGTTCACTTACAGACGTGGCTAATTCACTCATTTGCATTTCAAGTTTTGCAATCGGCTGATTCGTATTTTGTATGTATGAGATTAACAAATTTTGCAAACTGCTGTTTGATTGAAGATTTTGAGTGGTTGCCTTAGCCAACATTTCAAGACATTTTGCAAGTGAACTTAATCGTTTGTCGTCATGGGAAGAAAAAGTTTTTGAGGCTGATTTGAGGACGTACCCATAAAATTTTATTGAAACTGATTGAGTTGAAAGGAAGGATTCGAAGCATTATTAGGAAATGCTTGAAAATTAGGACGAGCCAAATTCTTGGGATTATTTTGGTTCCAAGCAAAATTCAAATGATTTCTTCAACTAGGATTGTACATTGGACAAAATGGGTTATTTTTAACCTTGTTGAAGGCATTGAGTTGTTTGATCGAATTAGGGCTCTACTCGACTATGTGATCCGGATCATTACATTTAACACATGGGTTAGGTAACTTGGTTCATTTGGTTTGATGAGAAAACGTGGTCGAATTTATTAATCATTACGTCAATTTTAGTTTCTAAAGCCAAAGATGACCCAATTGCATGTGTACTCGATCGTGAGTAAATGGAATGAATTTTCTGCCAAGTTTTCAAGGAATTGCCAAGCATCGACGTGATGTTGGGTGAGTAAGTTGCCTTAGCACATCGATTCAAGCATGGTTCTTGAGCTGTTTTCGAGTCCATCATATAAGACTTGGCACAGGGTCAATTTTTTAAAATTATTGTGTGGTCATTTTATGAAAATTTATTTAAATCTTTTAAAATATTTTTTGAATGGTTCACCCCTAAATTGTTGAAAATTTACCATTTCATTTTGGATTTTTGTTCTTTTTTCCGAGGGGTAGAACTTTTTTAAGAAAACTTTAACAAATTCTCTCCAATTTTTAATTGAGTTTGAAGATAAGCCGTACAACCGTTTTTAGCATAATCAGTAAGAGAAAACTGAATTAATCGGGTTTTGATTCCGTCATCAGAAAGTTGCTGAAGTCTAATGGTTGCACAAATTTGCTCGAATTTCGTTAAGAAATTTTAGGGTCATCGTGTTCAAAATTGCCAAATTTTGAAAGCGTAGCAATATGGTTTGAATGAATTTCAATATGATTTCCCGTAAGGGTGGGTAACCTGATACAAGAAGGAATAGGAAATATATTAGGAAAGGTTATATCCATAAGAGTCCGAGGGGCGTTCTCACTCGCCATTTCAAGACGATCATTTGTTTGAGTTAAACGATTCGTTGGAGGATCACGAGTCCAAGTACTCATGGACAAGTAAAAGTTTAGAAGAGAAAGAAGTTAGAATCGAATTTAAGAGAAAGAAGCAAGGTTTAGAAAATGAAGTGAGAAATTGTTTTTTTAATATTTTTATTTAAGGACAAATATTTATCGAAAAATTTTATTTTACAGAAATATTTACCAAAGAGAGATTTGATTTTTTTTTGTTTTTTTTGGAATTTCAAAATTTATTCTTTTTGTACATGTTTTTGATTTTTTTTTTGTTTTTTTGTGTTTGAAAAGGTTATAGATATTTTTTTTGCATTTTTGTTTTTCTAAGAAAACAAACTCAATTTTTTTTCGACTTTTGATTTTGATTGAAATATTTTAAAGGAGAAGATTTAAAAATAAATGTTTTTTGTTTTGGATTTAAAAATAAAATAAGTTGAGTCAAATTTATAATTTTTTTTGTTTTGAATTTTGAATTTTTTAAAAATATGCATGAACTAATGAAATTTAATGAATGCAAGGACTTAATTATAAATTTTCTGTTCTTAGTAGCTCCTAACCCAAAACTGTATAATCACACTTTGTCTTAATCCAACAAAATATTTCTTAGCCAAGTAATGGACAGGAATCATTGGTGCACCACGAGTCGCCGTAGCAATGCAACCGAAGGTTTAAATACCTTCAAAGAAACAATTAGTATAATATTTACGGATTACCGTAATATTTATAACTGATTATTGCTTTGTCGTAGTGTAACATTCTCGGTTTTAGCCAAATTTAAATCTGATGATTATTTTAATTTTTTGAATTTAATTGTGAATTCATTGATGCATTAATATGAAAATTTCCAGAATAAATAAAAATATGTATTTTGAATAGAATATTGATTCGGAAATTCAATAAAATGTGAATAGAGATATTTTAACTTAAGTTTAAAATTCAAATGAGATTAATAAAAAGTTTTAAAAACAAAATAAGTATAAAAATTTATTTATAAAAACATGATTCACAAATTTTTTAACATAAGGGTCTAAAACATAATTTTTAAATTTATTTTAAGGAGCGATTTAAACATAAAATTATTATAAATGACATTTGCAAGGTAAGGATACAGGATTTATACAAGTGTTAACATAAATGAATAAGTGGCATACTTATCTCTTTTAAATTTTAATTATATACATAACAAATGAATTTAAGAAAACCTGGCTATTAGTTCAGTTCAAAACTTTTTCTCATCTTCTCTCTAAAACCTGAAAAATGGAAACAAAAGAAAATCAAACCTAGTAATTGGAACTCAAAACAAAGATCAGAGAAAATCAATTCAAACAAAGGCTTCAAACCTGAAGCTGTTGATCATCTCAAAAACAGAATCAAGCTTGGGAATTAAAAACAACATTATCAAGCAAACCAAGCAACAAATATACAAACCTGAAGCAAATTAAAAGCAAGTTCAAAGCAACTCAAACAAATTCAAGTACAGATCAATTCAACAGAGTAAATCATAGGTTTAAGAAAAAGTTTCAAAACAACAGATCAATCAAATGCAAAATTTTCCATATCTAAAACAAAAAGTCTGTCCTCTGTCTTCATTTCCACATGAGCAAATTTACTTGAATCTGTGTATATACATTGTACACTTGAAGTATGCCATGAAAAATGTTTGTTTAGTTGTTAAGTATGCCTGCATGTATATATATACATGAAAATGATTTGTGAATGACTGTATATACAGCCTCTGTTTGAATTTCAGACCCAAGAACAACTAAAATGAAAATCATAGCTATTCATCTAATCAAATTCACGCTGTGATCATTGAAAGAAAAGTGATTGAATGAATGTAAATTCATTTTTAAAAATAAATTAAAGTGAATATATTAAGTAAATATTTTGAAAAAGGGGTATTACAGGGATGATAAATTTGAATCAGAAATTCGATTATTTGGATTTCATAATTTGATTATATAACTTGAATCGTATTCGAAAATGTTGAATTTTGGTAATGAAATCAACAAATTTAGGTTGGTACTTGTAACATCCCGAAATTTATGAATTTAAATTTTAGTAATATATTTTAACTTTTTGAAATAAAAATTGAAAAGTTATAAAGGAATGAAATATGGATAAAGTTTAGTGTTTTTAGTTAAAACTTTTAAAAGAAATAAAAAGAATTGTTAATGTAAGTTATGATAAAAATTTAAAATTTAAATCGCATCATAATAATCTAACATTTAAGCAATGTAAACAAATAAACATATGAACAAATAAACATATGAACAAATAAACATATGAACAAATAAACAAATAATCTAACATTTAAGCAATGCAAACAAATAAACAAATAAAATAAGATAACCAAAGAATATGAAGGAATATAAAACAAGTTTGCAAAGAAATATACAAACCAGTAAATGTGTAAGCAAAAGAAAATAAGATAAAATAAAAACAAACTCTTACATTTAGCAAAATAAAAAAACAACACACCTATATATATGTAAAATAAAAACAAAACATTAGCTAATAAAAAATATATAAAACATATAAACTATACATGTAAAAGGAATATCAAACAACACTATGCTGTAAGTATAGAGAGAGGCAACGAAGCATTGTATACATGCTTCCATTTAATGCTTGCATTTAATGCCTATCCTCTCAGCACTACTTGATACCATATCAGCCTAAATCAAAGCATGAGCACGGCATGCTGTAGATACATGAAAGTGTTACATACATTAAATGCTTTCAACAACAACCAGTAAATTGAAATATTCATAAAGTACAAATACAGTATAAGGAAGCTGTCCACTTAAACCTGCCCACTTCCTTATATACTTGAGAATTGTCTTAGTCCATTTGTTAAAAACAACTCAAGTATCATTCAACAAATTTTGAAAAGATCAGAAAAGGAATAAAAAGTGAGCAAAACAGAAAAAAAAAAAAACCAAACCAGAGAGAGGAGATTCAAAAACTGCAGTTCAGAGAAGATCAACATATTCTCTGTTTCAAATATTGTCAGGTGAGTAACATCAACCTTTTAAAAAAATTTATGAACTTGACTTAGTTGCATAAATATCTGGACACAAGTATTGTTTCATATATTTGAATGCTCTGAGGGTTTACATAAGTTAATAAACAGTTTTATTTTTTTGATCTGAGTAAATTTACCTACTTGTTCTCTGTTTCTTTTTTTCTTTTTTCAGAGTTGAGTAACATAGAACTTGAACAAAATTAGTTAGTTTAAACAAAATCAAGTTTTTAAAAACCTGTTGCAAGCTAAACAGTGAGGAAATGTCTCTGTGAGCTCAATTTCACAATGGAAGGCTAAACATATGGAAAAATTCGAACATTTCAAAACATTGATTTAACTTCATAAATTGAATCCCCGCTAAAAATCATGATTTTTAAACCAAAAATGAAGATTTATAAATGGGTATTTTGTGTGCAGTTCGTAAGTGAATAAAAACTATATTTTTGCAAATTTAGGATGATTGGATAAATTTTAACTGTTGAAACTTGAGTTGTAGAAAGTTTAAACCTTTATGATTTTGGGAAAAATGCTAATTAATTTTTTCAATGCATGGATTTTGAAGTGTAATCAAGATTAGGGTTAAAACCTTTTTTCTCTGTTCGCGTCAGAAACCATGGTGCCACGCCACCTCTGGCTGATCGGACCGCGTGTCAGTGGGGTGAACAGAGGCGTAGCGTGATGACGAATCTAGGGTACAAGGTAGGTGGCCGATAATGGCCAGAGGAGGTGACGCGAGTTCGATTTCTGGTGGTGAGGATGGGTTCGAGTTTCGAACTAAAAGCTAAATTTCGTTCTGGGGTTGTTAGCATGGAATTGATCACTGCTACCGAATGAAGAGTCGATGAGTGACTTGTGGGAGGTTGCGATCGTCACCGAAGCGTCGCCGTGACGATGTGCACGTGCACAGAGTTCGTTTGGGAACAGGGAATTGCCGCGTGTGTTGACTTCGGGTGAAACTCGAAAAATCACGAGTAATGCTTCGGGTGGGTACTCGTGTTCGAGCGAGTTCTCTCTGATACTATTTTGTTAGCTAAGGTTTAAACTTAGCTAAAGGAAAAAAAAAGAAAGAAAGAAGAAGAAACTGGAAGGAGATAAGAAAACTGGGATGAGGAAAGAAATGGGAAGTCTCGGGGAGAAGATGTGATGGAACTGGGGGGAACGCGAGTGAAACGCTGCTTTTACTCGGGTTATTTATATGGGCTAAGCCCATTCAAATCTTTAAGTCATCAATGTTAATAAAATTTTTGTGTTTTATAATATGAACAGTTTAGATTTTGTTAAGTTAAATTTTTAACAAATGCTTTAGAATTTGTAAATTCTTTAATTGGTAAAGAAAGTTAAAAATCAAAATTTAATTAAATGAGTAAATTTTAAAAGAAGAATTTTAAATAAATTTACATTAAAATTTCAATATAACAATAAATTAATTTTTAAAGTATAAAACAGATTTTTCAAATGAAAATTAAGGTAAACTATTTTATCAATAGTTTTGAAAAGGAATTTAGAATAATTTAAAGATTGTGATTAAAAATTGATTTAATAAACAATTAAGTACTCAAATAAATTTATAATTAAGAATTTATTGATTTGATAAAGCAAGTTAATTAATTTAAATTGGCAGTTAATTAAAGTAACTAATTAAGGAAAAATCAATGTATCAAGATGATTAAGATTAATTTAATTATCATTAAGAATAATAAATCATTGATTGAAAAATCAATAAAATAAATATTTGGTTAATTTATCTCATTCGTTTTTGATTAGTAAATAACTAACTATTGTTGTTAACTTATATTGATATCTCTGTTCTGTTCGTAATTCTGTATGATGATATTGCCATGTTATTGCACTGTGATTATGATTTGTTCTGTATTGATATGAAAACCCTGTTGTCCGTAAAACGACATTTAAACTTCGATGCGACAGGGAATCGGGTTTCAGTTGGTTATCCGAAACCCACATCGAACCTGTAAATATTTGTGAATGACATCCACATGTTTTGAAATTTGACACCCACTATTCGAATTAGCCGGGAAAGGACCTTTGTGTCATATAACCCATTTCGAATATGTGATTCGACGTTATGGATAGCAATTGAAGACCGGTGTTGAAGACCGGGTATTTGCGAGAGCGATAGGATGATCTGTCGATTGACTCTGCACCGAGTTGCTCCGGTATAGAGTTCTCCATATGTGATGGGGAATCCGATCAGGATTGTGGATATCCGGATTGCAAGGACTTCTTTGGAAGTGCCTTCGGTTCTGTTCGAGCCCGGAACAGACTTGTATGGATAGTATGTCTGACATTATAAATTGAGATATAAAGCCGATTTCTTTCAAATATATTTCTGTTGGTGGGGGAGAATTTATTCTTTTCGCTTAACACCCTTCTCTGAGACGTACGAGCTCAGAGGTTATATAGTTGAAGGTTATCAGCAATATATTCCCGATTTGGTAATGTGACATGCTGAGTGTTGCTGTGAAATGATCATTGTGTTGATCATTTGGATAGGATCATTTATTTGATCGTCTATCTTGGTGATCATTTCTATGATCATTTGTTGACCCAAAGCACGGCTTTTGTATAAAGTGTGTTTTTGTGGACGTGACTTCGTCGGACCTCACACCCCGAAATGGTCAAAACAGGAAAGATGCAGCAAGGTTATTGGGGGTAGCACCCCTTAGGGTATGTACATTTCCTTCTGGATAGAAGTGGTATCATGGTATGGAGCCCAGATACTTAACTTATGTTGATATCGCAGATATATATATATATATATGATTTTGTGATTTGTTGCTGGGCCCCGGTTAAAGGTTGGTTACGACCGGGAGATGGCATACTCGTGTCAGTAGTTACCCAGTTAGGGGTAACCCGGCCTTGTGTTGGCAGAGATCCGGTTTGGTTCTCGGGGACGTCCTTCCA
Source organism: Allium cepa (assembly GCA_030765085.1). Classification (NCBI taxonomy): domain Eukaryota; kingdom Viridiplantae; phylum Streptophyta; class Magnoliopsida; order Asparagales; family Amaryllidaceae; genus Allium; species Allium cepa. The sequence continues at coordinate 460,345,832 of CM060929.1, read as the reverse complement.
GAGGCGTTCTCATGTGGCAATGGGAAGTTCCTTGGCCTGACCATTTGTTGGAAATCCAAAGAAACAATATGAGCCTTGTACGGTTTTAGTTGTAGAACCTGCTTCCTCAGGAGGTAGCTATAGTAGGCATAATATAATGGTACCTATGCTGGCTAAGATTTATATTCTACTTTCGAAATGATTTACTTCACTATGCACTAGTAAAAATATCAAAGAATTCTTTTCTCGTACCAAGCATATTTAACTATCATAAGAAGAAATCTCCTCCAATTCTGCGTTTGCATTGTGTGTGTGGCGGGAGGTCTTATGGTAGTTCCATTTTTAAAAGCATTCCGAAAATTCTTTTATAAATCTTGTTTATTTAAATACAACTGTTTTGTTTACTCATACCAGTCCCATGACTGATCCGGAGTTTATTGTTTTCTTTCCTAAACTCTGGGTGCCCATTATTTCCACACGGGCAGCCTAGTAGCAGGTTTCTATATTTTAGAGTAGCAGTATTTTGGAGCTCTTATCTTGGATATATCTTAGGAGCTATTGGAGATTTCAGGTGTTAGCTTTTGGGAGTTCGTTATCATCTCTCTCATTTGAGGATTTTTGGATATATGATCACTGTTGTATTATCATGATGTTGTATTAGAGGTTGTGGTGTATGTATTATGTACTCTGTTGCAGTATGGATATTATGTTGATGTTGTAACAGTGATGTTATTTATGATATTGATTCTGTTCCGCTGTTTTATATTCATCTAATTGTTGTTATAAGCTCCGGCGATGCGAATTTGATGTCGTTTATTGGACATCGAGTTTGGGTCGTCACAAATTGGTATCAGAGCTGTTGGTTGAGTAAGAACTTTAGCTACGGAGTATAACACGTTAGATGGCTCATTAGAGATAGGGTGAAGTATACCCTAGAATGAGTATAATCAAGACTGAAACTTTAAAAAATTTCTTAGTCTGTTTATTTTTACTGCTGATATTCCTTAAGATATTTCGTCTGCATATCTAAATCAATTTTCTTACTAATCTCATATAGTGAAAATGAGTGGACGCAGAGGAAGAATTAGGGGTCAAGGCAATGCTGCAGCACCAAATCAAATTCCCGCAGCCGCAGAAGCAGTAATAGAAATTCAGCAGCAGCCGAACTTGGCTGAATTATATAAGAAATTTGAAAAGCTTGGTGGCAAACCATTTATTGGCAAAGAGTCAATTATTGACGCTCAAGCTTGGGTAAGATCGTGTGAAAAGATTTTTAAAGGGCTAAAATTGCAGGATGAGCAGAAAAGACTTATAGCTTCTTGGCAACTCCAAGGAGAAGCTTCAGCTTGGTGGGAAACCATCATTGTAGATGAACCCGAGGAAGAATTTACTTGGGATCGTTTTAAGGAAGTGTTTGAGAAACGTTACATGCCATCGGCGAGAGTTTCCAGAATGTATCAGGAATTTTTGGATTTGAAGCAAGGAAGTTTGTCATTTGAAGAATACTTGAATAAATTTAGCGAACTATCTCGGTTTGGCCCGGAATTGCTAAATACACCTCTGAAGAAAAACGAAAGGTTTATCCGGGGAATGAACCAGAAATATCATGGAAGAATGACGGGTCATGTTAAAGAATCTTTTTGGTAGATATGGGATACAGGTACGCTACTCTTGATATACAAGAAGCAACTATGGAGAAAGGTAATTCAGGTAGTCAGAATTATAAAAGGCGAAAATTCGGAGGCAAGAAACCTTGGCAAGGCAAAGAGAAGAAGAGGAACATTCTAGGAAGAGCAACAGAAAATGTCACTTGTTACAACTGCAAAGAGAAAGGCCACTATTCAAATGACTGCCCAAAACCGAAGAAACCAGCTAGAGAATGTTACAATTGTCATAAACCAGGACATTTAGTTAAAGATTGCCCAGTGATGAAGCCAGCGCAGGTGGCAAAAGTTTACACGATAAAGGAGAACCCCTCATCTTCAAAAGCTGACAAAGGGAAAAGTGTTTTGGAAGGTAACCTTACTATTAATAATAGAACTGTTAGAGTTTTGTTTGATACAGGAGCTTCACGTAGCTTTATCTCCCAACAAACCGTAAATGAATTAGGACTTGAAACTAAATTTGCTGACGATCTTATTTGCGTGAAAAATCCGGTTGGAGGTCCCGCAAATCTTAGTTCATATTGTAAGAGAGTTCCTATTTCATATGCTAGCTATAAATTTCCTATCAACCTATATGTCCTCGAATTTGACGAATTTGAAATCTTACTCGGTATGAACTGGTTATCGAGATACGATGCTAGATTGGAGTGTAGTAATCGGACAGTTTTAATCAAAACAAGCCTTGGAAATTTTATTGAAATCTCTTGTGAGAATCCAAGTCCAAGGAGCGACAGATTGATATATACTTTGGGAAATCTTGAACCCACTTTGCAGTCTATACCTGTTGTTCGGAATTTTTCCGACGTATTTGAAGAAGTGAAATCTTTACCTCCTCATCGAGAAATAGAATTCCGAATCGATCTTGTACCTAATACTCGTCCTGTTGTTCACGCAAGTCGCAGGATGGCACCCAGGGAAAAGATTGAATTGGTTCATCAAACTAATGAGCTACTAGCAAAAGGATTAATTCGACCCAGTGTTTCTGAATGGGGCTCAGCCGTCGTATTTGTTGCCAAATCAGACGGATCTTTGAGATTGTGTGTAGATTACCGCGATCTAAATAAACAAACTCTCAAGAATAAATTTCCACTACCCAGAATTGATGATCTATTCGACCAACTTCATGGCGCTCGTTTCTTTTCAAAGATGGATCTAGCCCAAGGATTCCATCAACTACGAATCGCCGAAGATTGTGTACATCTGACTGCTTTCAGAGGTCCTAATATGTTCTATGAATGGTTAGTTATGCCTTTCGGGCTAACCAATGCTCCAGCATACTTCGTAGATCTCATGACTCGTGTGTTTCGGGAAGTTTTGAATAAATTTGTGCTTGTATTCATTGATGACATCTTAATTTTCTCCAAAACTGAAGATGAGCATGCCGAGCATCTTAGAATTGTCTTAGAAATTTTAAGGAGAAATGTTCTATATGCAAAATTTTCCAAATGCCACTTCTGGGTCAATGAAGTCAAATTCCTTGGCTATATTGTTAATGAAGAAGGAATTTCAGTAGATCCTAGCAAAATTTCCGCTATTCTTGATTGGAAACAACCCACTACTCCAAGAGAAGTTCGAAGCTTTTTGGGTTTAGCAGGCTATTATCGGAAATTCGTTCAAGATTTTTCTAAGTTAGCTAGTCCGCTTACTAAGTTAACAATGAAGAATGCAAAGTTCATTTGGACTTCAAGATGTGAAGAAGTTTTTCAAGAGTTGAAAAAGAGATTGACCACTGCTCCTGTTCTCACTATTGTTAATGGGAACCAAGGCTTATATGTCTATACTGATGCATGTGGTGAAGGGGTAGGTGCAGTATTAATGCAAAATGGAAATGTAGTTGCCTACGCGAGTAGACAATTACGTCCGCATGAGAAGAACTACCCAACGCACGATTTGGAACTTTTGGCTGTTGTTTTCGCTTTGAAAATATGGCGACACTATCTTCTGGGTAAGAATCTTTTCAGCTTTCTTAATAATTTGCGAAATTAACTAAAGAAATATACTTAATAAACTCTCTTTATTTTAGGTGAAAAATTCGAATTATTCACCGATCATAAAAACTTGAAATATCTTTTCACCCAGAAGGATCTGAATATGTGATAACAATGTTGGTTGGAATTTATAGAATCATATGACTTAGATATTCTATATACACCCGGAAAGGCCAATGTAGTTGCAGACGCTTTGAGCAGAAGTTATGCTGTTCTTGCTTATCTGGTTATCACTCCTACTCTTCTTGAGAAAATTGCCAGTAAACAAAAAGGGGATGAGTTCCTTCATCAAATTTATGAGAAAATCCGTCATGGTGAAGATACGAGTTTTGAAGTTGACGACAATAAAATCATTAGATTAAAAGGCAGGATTTGTGTCCCTGACATTCTAGAATTGAAACGTGAAGTATTGGACGAATGCCACAAGTCCAAATTCAGCATCCATCCAGGAGTCAACAAAATGTATCGGGATGTTAAAAGAACATTCTGGTGGAAAACGATGAAGAGAGACATATCTATTTATGTGAGTCGTTGTGCTACCTGTCAGCAAATCAAGAGCGACCAAAAGAAAGTGGCCGGTTTACTTCAACCTTTAGAAGTACCGAAATGGAAGTGGGATCAGGTATCAATGGATTTCATTGATGGATTGCCACGAACCAAGAAAGGCAATGAAGCGATTTGGGTTATTGTGGATCGTCTAACCAAAAATGCTCATTTCATTCCAGTTAAATCTACTCGGACTGCAGCAAGCTTGGCAGGTATTTATATAAAGGAAATTGTTCGCCTCCATGGTATTCCCAGTAGTATAGTGAGTGATCGTGACCCGATCTTCACTAGTAGATTTTGGGAAGCATTTCAGGACGCATTGGGAACGAAATTAAATTTCAGCACTGCTTATCACCCACAATCTGATGGACAGACTGAGAGAGTTAACCGAATTTTAGAAGACCTACTGCGTGCTTGTGTTCATGATTTTGGTGGTTCTTGGGAGGACCATTTGCATCTGGTTGAATTCTCTTATAATAACAGTTATCAGGCCAGTTTAGAAATGACTCCTTTCGAAGCTTTATATGGTCGTCCGTGTCGATCACCTACATGCTGGATCGAATCAGGTGACAGACTTGTTCTTGAACCGGATATGATAAAAGAAGCCACTGAGAAGGTAAATTTTATTCGAAAGAAGTTATTAACTGCCCAAAGCCGTCAGAAGAGCTACTATGACCGTCGAAGGAGAAATTTGGAATTTCAAGTTGGAGATTCTGTATTTCTGAAAGTATCTCCGATGCGAGGTGTGTTGAGATTCGGGAAAACTGGAAAGTTAGCACCGCGTTATATTGGTCCTTTTCCTATTCTGGAAAGGATTGGTTCTCTAGCATATAGAGTGCAGTTACCCAGCTGGTTGTCTGCGCGTACATGATGTGTTCCATATTTCTAACCTTCGGAAATATGTGCACGATCCAGATGATATTATTGAAGAAGCTGCTTAGCAGGATCTAGAAATCACTCCCAATTTGGCAGTTAGAAGGGAACCGATGAAAATTATTGATCGTGATGAGAAGCGATTGAGGAACAAAATTGTGAAATTGGTCAAAGTTAAATGGAGTGGCGATCCAAAAGATTGTACTTGGGAGACTGAAGAGAATATGAAGAAATCATATCCCAAATGCAGAATTGACATCTCGACTTAAAACTGTAAGTAAATTCCTTATTTATAAATTCGTATATTATTTGTTTACGTTTCTCTCTCTTTCAATTTCGAGGAAGAAATATTCTTAAGGAGGGGATATTGTAACATCCCGAAATTTATGAATTTAAATTTTAGTAATATATTTTAACTTTTTGAAATAAAAATTGAAAAGTTATAAAGGAATGAAATATGGATAAAGTTTAGTGTTTTTAGTTAAAACTTTTAAAAGAAATAAAAAGAATTGTTAATGTAAGTTATGATAAAATTTTAAAATTTAAATCGCATCATAATAATCTAACATTTAAGCAATGTAAACAAATAAACATATGAACAAATAAACAAATAAACAAATAATCTAACATTTAAGCAATGCAAACAAATAAACAAATAAAATAAGATAACCAAAGAATATGAAGGAACATAAAACAAGTTTGCAAAGAAATATACAAACCAGTAAATGTGTAAGCAAAAGAAAATAAGATAAAATAAAAACAAACTCTTACATTTAGCAAAATAAACAAAACAACACACCTATATATATATAAAATAAAAACAAAACATTAGCTAATAAAAAATATATAAAACATATAAACTATACATGTAAAAGGAATATCAAACAACACTATGCTGTAAGTATAGAGAGAGGCAAAGAAGCATTGTATACATGCTTCCATTTAATGCTTGCATTTAATGCCTATCCTCTCAGCACTACTTGATACCATATCAGCCTAAATCAAAGCATGAGCACGGCATGCTGTAGATACATGAAAGTGTTACATACATTAAATGCTTTCAAACAACAACCGGTAAATTGAAATATTCATAAAGTACAAATACAGTATAAGGAAGCTGTCCACTTAAACCTGCCCACTTCTTTATATACTTGAGAATTGTCTTAGTCCATTTGTTAAAAACAACTCAAGTATCATTCAACAAATTTTTAAAAGATCAGAAAAGGAATAAAAAGTGAGCAAAACAGAAAAAAAAAACCAAACCAGAGAGAGGAGATTCAAAAACTGCAGTTCAGAGAAGATCAACATATTCTCTGTTTCAAATATTGTCAGGTGAGTAACATCAACCTTTTAAAAAAATTTATGAACTTGACTTAGTTGCATAAATATCTGGACACAAGTATTGTTTCATATATTTGAATGCTCTGAGGGTTTACATAAGTTAATAAACAGTTTTATTTTTTTGATCTGAGTAAATTTACCTACTTGTTCTCTGTTTCTTTTTTTCTTTTTTCAGAGTTGAGTAACATAGAACTTGAACAAAATTAGTTAGTTTAAACAAAATCAAGTTTTTAAAAACCTGTTGCAAGCTAAACAGTGAGGAAATGTCTCTGTGAGCTCAGTTTTACAATGGAAGGCTAAACATATGGAAAAATTCGAACATTTCAAAACATTGATTTAACTTCATAAATTGAATCCCCACTAAAAATCATGATTTTTAAACCAAAAATGAAGATTTATAAATGGGTATTTTGTGTGCAGTTCGTAAGTGAATAAAAACTATATTTTTGCAAATTTAGGATGATTGGATAAATTTTAACTGTTGAAACTTGAGTTGTAGAAAGTTTAAACCTTTATGATTTTGGGAAAAATGCTAATTAATTTTTTCAATGCATGGATTTTGAAGTGGAATCAAGATTAGGGTTAAAACCTTTTTTCTCTGTTCGCGTCAGAAACCATGGTGCCGCGCCACCTCTGGCTGATCGGACCGCGTGTCAGTGGGGTGAACAGAGGCGTAGCGTGATGACGAATCTAGGGTACAAGGTTGGTGGCCGATAATGGCCAGAGGAGGTGACGCGAGTTCGATTTCTGGTGGTGAGGATGGGTTCGAGTTTCGAACTAAAAGCTAAATTTCGTTCTGGGGTTGTTAGCATGGAATTAATCACTGCTACCGAATGAAGAGTCGATGAGTGACTTGTGGGAGGTTGCGATCGTCACCGAAGCGTCGCCGTGACGATGTGCACGTGCACAGAGTTCGTTTGGGAACAGGGAATTGCCGCGTGTGTTGGCTTCGGGTGAAACTCGAAAAATCACGAGTAATGCTTCGGGTGGGTACTCGTGTTCGAGCGAGTTCTCTCTGATACTATTTTGCTAGCTAAGGTTTAAACTTAGCTAAAGGAAAAAAAAAGAAGAAGAAGAAACTGGAAGGAGATAAGAAAACTGGGATGAGGAAAGAAATGGGAAGTCTCGGGGAGAAGATGTGATGGAACCGGGGGGAACGCGAGTGAAACGCTGCTTTTACTCGGGTTATTTATATGGGCTAAGCCCATTCAAATCTTTAAGTCATCAATGTTAATAAAATTTTTGTGTTTTATAATATGAACAGTTTAGATTTTGTTAAGTTAAATTTTTAACAAATGCTTTAGAATTTGTAAATTCTTTAATTGGTAAAGAAAGTTAAAAATCAAAATTTAATTAAATGAGTAAATTTTAAAAGAAGAATTTTAAATAAATTTACATTAAAATTTCAATATAACAATAAATTAATTTTTAAAGTATAAAACAGATTTTTCAAATGAAAATTAAGGTAAACTATTTTATCAATAGTTTTGAAAAGGAATTTAGAATAATTTAAAGATTGTGATTAAAAATTGATTTAATAAACAATTAAGTACTCAAATAAATTTATAATTAAGAATTTATTGATTTGATAAAGCAAGTTAATTAATTTAAATTGGCAGTTAATTAAAATAACTAATTAAGGAAAAATCAATGTATCAAGATGATTAAGATTAATTTAATTATCATTAAGAATAATAAATCATTGATTGAAAAATCAATAAAATAAATATTTGGTTAATTTATCTCATTCGTTTTTGATTAGTAAATAACTAACTATTGTTGTTAACTTATATTGATATCTCTGTTCTGTTCGTAATTCTGTATGATGATATTGCCATGTTATTGCACTGTGATTATGATTTGTTCTGTATTGATATGAAAACCCTGTTGTCCGTAAAACGACATTTAAACTTCGATGCGACAGGGAATCGGGTTTCAGTTGGTTATCCGAAACCCACATCGAACCTGTAAATATTTGTGAATGACATCCACATGTTTTGAAATTTGACACCCACTATTCGAATTAGCCGGGAAAGGACCTTTGTGTCATATAACCCATTTCGAATATGTGATTCGACGTTATGGATAGCAATTGAAGACCGGTGTTGAAGACCGGGTATTTGCGAGAGCGATAGGATGATCTGTCGATTGACTCTGCACCGAGTTGCTCCGGTATAGAGTTCTCCATATGTGATGGGGAATCCGATCAGGATTGTGGATATCCGGATTGCAAGGACTTCTTTGGAAGTGCCTTCGGTTCTGTTCGAGCCCGGAACAGACTTGTATGGATAGTATGTCTGACATTATAAATTGAGATATAAAGCCGATTTCTTTCAAATATATTTCTGTTGGTGGCGGAGAATTTATTCTTTTCGCTTAACACCCTTCTCTGAGACGTACGAGCTCAGAGGTTATATAGTTGAAGGTTATCAGCAATATATTCCCGATTTGGTAATGTGACATGCTGAGTGTTGCTGTGAAATGATCATTGTGTTGATCATTTGGATAGGATCATTTATTTGATCGTCTATCTTGGTGATCATTTCTATGATCATTTGTTGACCCAAAGCACGACTTTTGTATAAAGTGTGTTTTTGTGGACGTGACTTCGTCGGACCTCACACCCCGAAATGGTCAAAACAGGAAAGATGCAGCAAGGTTATTGGGGGTAGCACCCCTTAGGGTATGTACATTTCCTTCTGGATAGAAGTGGTATCATGGTATGGAGCCCAGATACTTAACTTATGTTGATATCGCAGATATATATATATATATATGATTTTGTGATTTGTTGCTGGGCCCCGGTTAAAGGTTGGTTACGACCGGGAGATGGCATACTCGTGTCAGTAGTTACCCAGTTAGGGGTAACCCGGCCTTGTGTTGGCAGAGATCCGGTTTGGTTCTCGGGGACGTCCTTCCAGAGGCGTTCTCATGTGGCAATGGGAAGTTCCTTGGCCTGACCATTTGTTGGAAATCCAAAGAAACAATACGAGCCTTGTACGGTTTTAGTTGTAGAACCTGCTTCCTCAGGAGGTAGCTATAGTAGGCATAATATAATGGTACCTATGCTGGCTAAGATTTATATTCTACTTTCGAAATGATTTACTTCACTATGCACTAGTAAAAATATCAAAGAATTCTTTTCTCGTACCAAGCATATTTAACTATCATAAGAAGAAATCTCCTCCAATTCTGCGTTTGCATTGTGTGTGTGGCGGGAGGTCTTATGGTAGTTCCATTTTTAAAAGCATTCCGAAAATTCTTTTATAAATCTTGTTTATTTAAATACAACTGTTTTGTTTACTCATACCAGTCCCATGACTGATCCGGAGTTTATTGTTTTCTTTCCTAAACTCTGGGTGCCCATTATTTCCACACGGGCAGCCTAGTAGCAGGTTTCTATATTTTGGAGTAGCAGTATTTTGGAGCTCTTATCTTGGATATATCTTAGGAGCTATTGGAGATTTCAGGTGTTAGCTTTTGGGAGTTCGTTATCATCTCTCTCATTTGAGGATTTTTGGATATATGATCACTGTTGTATTATCATGATGTTGTATTGAGGTTGTGGTGTATGTATTATGTACTCTGTTGCAGTATGGATATTATGTTGATGTTGTAACAGTGATGTTATTTATGATATTGATTCTGTTCCGCTGTTTTATATTCATCTAATTGTTGTTATAAGCTCCGGCGATGCAAATTTGATGTCGTTTATTGGACATCGAGTTTGGGTCGTCACAGTACTGGATGTGAAATTTGTAGTTCAATGGAAACCACATTATTGTCAAATTTTGTCGACCGGCAAGTTCATACGTGTCGTGATCGTTGGTGAAGAAGGTTGGTGGAATGGTGATCATCAGAAAAATGTCTGGAGAATTTTCTAGTGAAAATGGTGATGGCGCGAGGAGGATTTAGGGTTTATCGACCTACTTTGGTCGATGGTAAAGTCAAGGTTATTTTTTCTACATCGGTGTATCTGGGTCAATCGGACCCGAGGGAACATGAGCCGGGGACTCAGGCGGAGGTCCTGGTGGAGTGGCGTGGCATGGAGTGGCGTCGTAGTGAGGCATTCCAAGATGATCAGTTGGGTTCTAGTATTAAGTCAAGTTGTTCGATCTTGATTTACGGCAAGCTTGAGGGTGTTGGTTGGTCGGGGTTGTCGATGAGGTCACCAGCGACTTGTCGACAGTCTTGATGTTGGTCGGAGGTGGCCTGGCCTCTCGTACACGTGCACGCATAAAATTTTGTGCATCTGAGAATGATGTGGATTTGGAAAGAAAGAGGGTAACTCGGGTTCAAGCACAAGGAAATTGAAGATCGACTCGAAGACGTGAGTGGTGAGGGAAAAACCTGAAGTTGAGCTTGGACAAACAAGAGTTTGGCTCGGGTTATATTGCTTGATTACCAGGTTTTAAAATTTTAAAAACAAAACTAGTTTCAAGTTTTAAATTTTCAAATAAATCAAGTTTTAAAATTTTAAACCAACCAAGTTTGAACTATCTTCTTGAAATAAATTACTTTTAAATAATTAATGTTGATTTAAAAGATTTGGATAAATATGAGTTGAATAATTTGTTTTAACTTGAATTAATTAAGTTAATTTTCAAGTTTATTTAAAATAAAGAATTTTTTTGGAGACAAATGTTTTGAAATTAAATTTGTTTTGAATTAAAATAATCATTTAAAAATTATTCCCAAGTTCACAAATGGCATTTAAGTATGATTAATTAAGAATGTGATTAAGATAAATGGTTTATCTTAAATAATGTTTTCAATTTATTAATTAAATCAAGAGCCTTAAATTTTATTAAATAGATTCAAATAATAATTATGGAGTTAATTAAGAAAATAGTTATCTTAAATTGATTAAATACATGAGTAATTAAAGGTTGATTACTTAACAAAAGTAATTAAAGAAGAATTGATTAATGAAGGTAATTAAAGGATAATTACTTTAAAGGATAATTACTTAATTAAAGATTGATTTATGGTTAACTAACTTCATGACTAAGGATAATTAATTACATAATTAAGGTTATTTAAATATTTATTAATAGTTAATTATTGAATAATTAAGGATTAATTAATTTATAATTAAGGATAATTAATCATCAATTAAGGATAATGAATGAAAGTAATTATGTGATTGATTAATTATAATTAATAAAAATAACTATAATTACTTAATAATAATTAAACAAGGTTAGGTAATTTATTACAGTCGGATAATTAATTTATCTTGCTTTTGGAATGATTGAATTTTTTGGATGCTTGGATTGATTGTTACCACAGATCTGTAATTGTATGTGATGTGAATTGTTAGAATTGAGCTGTGTAAATCGTTATCTGTAATTAATTTACCTATTCATCTATGGATCTGTGAATAAAGATAACCGTTATAGGATTATACTACTTATTGTTATTGTTGTACTTGAATTTGTGGTGATTGATGATATTGTACTGTTGTGTAAAACCCCTAGACTACACACACACACAAATATGAACTTTAGAGGAAACTAGTGAAGTCGTGGTTTTTCAAAATGATAAAAAGATTTTGAAAATTTAACTTTGAATCCAAAATGGTTTGGAAGTATAATGGGTTGAATATAGAAAACTTTTGTAAAAGAAATTTTGAAATTATTTTGATTTTAATATGATTTGTTAATGCCTGAATTTGAAATGATTTAATCTGAGTTCCAAGTTTAAAGTTGAATTCTATATTTATCTATAAGTTAAGATTTGAAATATCTTCCAGACATTCTTATCTATATAGTTTAAAATTGATTTATGAAAATGTTGGAATTTTAAAAGATGAATTTTGAGAAATAAACAATGTTTTGGAAACTATGGTTTGAAAGAATTACACAGACTATATAATATGGATTTTAAACCATTTTAAATAGTATTTTCAAATGAATTATTTTGGAATTTGAATTTAATTTAAATAGGGATTACCAAGGGTGAGGCAACTCGATCTTATTTTTAAAAGGGCTATAACTTGAGTAAATTTAATCGGATTGTTTCGAAACGAAGCTATGTTTTTCAAATAATAGCAACTTTTGTATAAAGAAAGGATTCCCAGTTTTTGTTGAATGGATTATGGCTTAATCATATTTGAAAGGGTGTTTTTTTCGAAAGCTATAAATAAATCTTTGTTAAAATTTAGTTAATCTTGTTTTGAATTAAAGTGAATTCAAAAGATGGGTCTTTTGTATAAATATTATGAATCAATCTTTGTTAAAGATTTGGTAAATCTTGTTTTCAATTTGAAAAGAATTTTAAGGGTAAATCTTTTGTTTAAAAGATTAAAGTGAAGAAATTGTTTAAACCATTGAAAGGTTTTGGGAAATGAATCTTTTGTTTAAAGATTAAAAGTGGAAATTTGTTTAAACCATTCAAGGGAATGGTTTTTGGGAAAATATGTTGTGACTTAACAAAGATCCGAATGGATCCATATGTTTTAAAGTTAAGCGCTCATTATTTGGTTTAGTCGAGAGAGAATTTTACGTCATAAAACCTATTATGAATAATGATATGTCGAAATGGATAGCATCTGAAGACGGTGTTGAAGAAGGGATATTTTCGATAACGAAAGGATTACCTGTCGATTGTCTCTGTACTGAGTACCTATGGTATAGAGATTCCCTAAGTGATGGGAAGTCCGATTAGGATTGTGAATACCCGGATTTGCAAGAACTTCTTTTGAAGTGCCTTCGGTTCTGTTCAGACCCGGAACCGACTTGTATGGACGTATGTTTGACGTTACACTTTGAGATATAAAGCTGGTTTCTATCAAATACATTTCTGCTTGGTGGCGGAGAATTTATTATCTTAGCTTAACACCTTTCTCTGAGATGCACGAGCTCGGAGGTTATGTAGTTGATATTTGCTAGTGATATATTCCCAATTTAGTAATGTGGCATACTAAGTGTTGTTGATCATTGGTTGATCGAAGTATGGATTTTGTGAAAAGCGTAGCTTTGTGGGACGAGACTTCATCAGTACCTCATATCTCGGAAATGATCGAAACAGGAAGGAAGCGGCAAGGTTATAGGGGTCGTGCCCCTTAGGGTATGTACATTTCCTTCTGGATTAAAAGTGGTATCATGGTATGGAGCCCAGATATTTACTTATGTTGATAAAATTAAAAGTGGTATCATGGTATGGATCCCAGATACTTTACTTCTTGTTGTTGTTGTTGGAATGAGGCGCCTCGGTAAAGGTTGGTTACAATCAGGGGATGGCATACTCGTGACGATTAGTTACCTGGTTACAGAGGTAATCCGGCCTTGTGTTGGCAGAGAGCCGCTCAAGTTCTCGGGGCGTCCCTCCAGAAGCATACCCATTCGGTGAGGAAGTTCCTTAGCCTAGCCATTTCTTGAAAATCCAAAAAAAATATGAGCTCTGTACGGTTTTAGTTGTATAACCTACCATGCAGCATGGTGGTAACCTGCCATAAAACATGGTATCTATAGTAGGTATACTATAATGGTAGTATGTTGGCTAAGATTAATATTATACTTTCAAAATGTTTTCACACTATGCACTAAAAATACTATCAAAAGGATTTTCGCATATCAAGTATGTTTGACTATTATATGGAGAAATCTCCTCCAAGTATGCGATTGCATTGTATGTGTGGCGGGAGGCCTTATGGTAGTTTCATTTTCCAAAAAGCATATTAGATTTCTTTCTACTTGTTTTTGTTCAAACCAAATGTTTTTGCTTGCTCACACCAGTCCCATGACTGACCTAGAGTTTATTGTTCCCTTTCTAAACTCTGGGTGCCCACAATTTTCTACACGGGCAGCCTAGAGTCAGGTTATCAGTAGTTCAACTAGTTTAGTCTTTGGATCTAAAAGTCCTTGGAGATCTACATCGGGTTTGTTAAGTTCAGCATGAATGGGGGTTCGAGCTATCTTTTGCTTTGGTGATGGAGTTGCAGTTGGGAGTTGGGAGTTGGATTCTATTGGGATGCTATTGTAGCTATTTTTGCTATATTGGCTATATCTTTACGCTGCTGGTGCTGCTGTTTTCCGCTGTCGTGTATTCTTTTTGGCTCTGATATTGTTGGGCAAATGTTGTATCATATTGTATCACATATTGTATTCATTGTTATACCAATGATATATTCATTTCTGTTTCCGCTGTGTGTTATTACTTAATGTGTTATAAGCTCCGACGAACCAGATTCGGCATTCGAATCTCCAGCATTCGGATACGGGTGATGTATCGGGTGTCGATTTTCGAGCGTCGAGTCAGGGTCATTTCGTTTGGTATCAGAGCTAAAGGTTGAGTAAGAACTTTAGCTTTGGAGTATAACACATTAGGTGACTTATTAAAGATTGGGTCAAGTATACCCTAGAATGAGTATATACCCTAAGATATGTTGTCTGTATGCCTCGTTAAATTCTCTCACTATTCATTGGTAGTAAGTATAAGTGCAAGAAGAGGACGATGTAGGGGACAGGAGAGTACCACTACAAATGGTCAATACCCTGTAACAACGGCGATGGTTGGGAACAACTTTTTCTATCAATCTCTTTTAATCATCGTCCAATATTAATTCTTTGATGGCTTTTTGGAAACTCCAAGAAGAAGCTTTGGTGTGGTGGTGGCGCCGCGAATCGGTATAGAAAAATAATTCCTAATTCGTATTCTCATCATCAATTTCCAATCCGTTTTTCTTTTCGTTCTTGACTTTAAATGAATTTGAAATTTTAATTAGAATAAATTGGTTAACAAAATGTGAAGTTAAATTAGATTGGATTAATAAAAAGATTTCGTTAAAACCAAATTTGAAAATTTTGTGGTGATTTGTTGTAAAGATCCAAGTCCGAAGAGGGACAAGTTGATGTATATACTTTGGGTATTCCAACCTAAGTTTGGAATCCGTATTGTTCATAAATTTATTTTGTTTTGAATCGAGCACCATGCAATCGATTCTTTTCTATGATGGATTTAGCCT
Source organism: Allium cepa (assembly GCA_030765085.1). Taxonomy (NCBI): domain Eukaryota; kingdom Viridiplantae; phylum Streptophyta; class Magnoliopsida; order Asparagales; family Amaryllidaceae; genus Allium; species Allium cepa. The sequence continues at coordinate 460,330,473 of CM060929.1, read as the reverse complement.
AAGGATTCCATCAGTTGGGGATTGTGAAAGAAATTGTATCCATTTGTCTATTTTATTGGGTCTCGATATATATTCTATAGATGGTTAGTTATCACTTCGGACTAACCAATGTCGTGCATATTTCATAGATCAAATGAACCGAATATTTCTGAAAGTGTTGAATGAGTTTGTTCTCATATTTATTGATATTCTGATTTGGTAAGCCAAATATAGAATAGATATTTCGAAGATTGCGGCTATTCCAACCCAATTTATTGCTTAGTAGTCCCCCTTAAAATAATTAAAATTATTACGACTAAATTACCCCTAAGAAACTTTATTCTTTCTCCATAATTATTCAGAACGTAAGTTGGGTTCAGCACTCTGAAAGAACGGTGCCAAAAAACCCTAATTTACAAATTTCTTGGGACAAGTTTGATTTTCAAATAAATAATTGATGGATTTTGAAGAGAATGATGATACTCTATCACAATCACAGCAGGTTTGTCAAGAAATCATATTTATATCAATTTTTTTTCATATTTTCTTTCCCAGAATCGCTGTTGCGAAATAGATAGGATTGCTATTCATTCCCGCCTGAATCTTACTAGGATAATGTAGTAATCTCGCTTGAAAACAGTGAGGATTTTCGAAAAACCACGTCGTCAGGGAGGAGGATTCGTTCAAAACCACGCGTAAGCTTTGCGGGGTTTGTTATATAACCACACAGAACTTATATGTGGTTAGTTGTATAACCACGTGCTTGAGGACGTGGTTTTTAGAATTAGTTTTGCAAATTGACTTGTTTGTTGTCTAATTTTATTTCCATTCTTACATTTTTATTGTGTGCTACTTCCTTTTGCAGATCATACCATTTTCAAGTGATGAAGAAACTTGCGACGAAATGGTGTTGGATTATTCTAATGAGTTTATGACATATGATGTAAGAGTAATTTGAAACATTTTTTGTATAAATTAATCGCCATACTTTCCTTGTACTTTACTTACATTTCATTTTACATTTGTATTGCAGATATTTCCTTCAAGGAACAAATTAGTTGATTGGCTTCGTGATACGGGAAAACGTCTTGGTTTTGTTATCATTATTCTAAAATCAGATACTGGTGCGTCAACCAAAAAGCCAAGAATTATGTTTGCTTGTGAACGAAGCGGTGTGTACAAGAAGAGAAAAGACAAAAGCCCGAAGAATCTCCGAATGACCGTGACGAAAAAATGCAATTGCCCTTGTAGACTTAGAGGTGAGAAACTTCCTACTTTACATGATTGGCGATTGCATGTTGTTAATGGTGTTCATAATCATTCAGAATTAAAAAATACCGAAGGACATTCGTATATTGGTCGACTAAATGAACATGAGACCAGGTTAGTTATTGAGATGCATAGGAACATGGTAAAAACAAAAGAAATTTTACACACCATCAAAAGAAATGATCCTACAAATTGTATGACAATCAAAACCATATACAATGTTATCCGAGCTCAAAATGCTATTGAACGAGCAGGGCGATCTCAAGTTCAATATTTGCTTAGTAAATTGAAAGAGTTTGGTTATTTTGAATGGCACCGTAAAACACTTGACGGAACAGATATTATTAAAGACGTTTTTTGGGATCATCCAACCAGTGTGGATTTTCTACGCACCTTTCCTCGAGTTACCATATTAGACTGCACATATAAGACCAATCGGTATAGAATGCCGTTAATTGAGGTTGTTGGTGTTGCTTGCACCAATCTTACATTATGTATCGCGATTGCGTATTTAGTTGCTGAAACTGAAGAAAATTATTTATGGGCCCTAGAATGATTGAAATCTGTTTTGCTTGATTGTGAAGTGGAATTGCCATCGGTATTCATTTCTGATAGGGAAACAGCGCTAGTTAATGCTATTGGAGTTGTTTTTCCAAACTCTGCCCATATGTTATGCACGTGGCACATTAAAAACAACGTTCTAACGTATATGCAAAAAAAGTGAAAGGTATGGAAGTTGAGGAGAAGAAGTCGTTTTTATTTGATTCGAATGAACTTGTTTGTTCAAAAAATATAGTTGTGTACAATGAAAATTTGCAAGTGTTACATGAAAAGTACACGAAGCATAGTTCACTTCTGAAGTATATTTATGAGACTTGGTTGGATACATACAAAGACCGATTTGTTCAAGCATGGATGGATGATTGCAAGTATTTTGGAAATTATACTTCTAATCGGTATTTATCTTTCATAATAATATTAATATCTATTTCATATAGTCATACTTTTATATAATAATATTGTTGTTTCATATGCAGGGCCGACTCTGCTCATTCAAAATTGAAGAAACATTTAGCTAGTTGTCAATGTAATTTCGAACAAGCTTGGATGAGGATGCATTCATTATTGGAACTCTCATTTACCGAACATAAAGCATCATTCGAGCAAAGTTTAACACAAGTAAAGCACATATTTCATATACGGGAATTCAAAAAGTTAAGTGGCTTTATTTCTATCAAGGCACTGGATTTGATTTATTCGGAAATACAGAGAATACAAGATGTTAGCGAGGAAGAATTGCTATGTGGATGTGTCATTCGTAGAACACATGGATTTCCTTATGCGCATGAGTTAGCACGTCGTGGGCCTGGTACCGTCATATCCCTTGAAATGATTGATGTTCATTGGACAAGACTTCATCTTGTTGAAATTAGTGGAAAGAAAGATGTTGGTGTTGTAGAAAAAATGGAGATACTTTTAAATGATGTTAAAAAGATGGATACCCCATACCAAATGCAAATTTATAATAAGTTGTTAGAAGTTGTTGAACCCCAGACGTCGTCCCTCGCATCACCAAAAAGCAAAATAAAAACACGCGGAAGAGAAAGCAAAAAAAGTGCTAAAAATTCAACTAAAAGAATGCCTTCGTCATTTGAGCTTGTACTAAGTGTGTACTCTCAAAGTTCATGTACTTCAAAAAAAGCTCGTGTCGATAAACTTCCTATTCGAAAACCAAAGAAGGTACGTAAAAGACTTGCATGTTATTTGCATACATATATTAGTATATTATTAACTTTACTTGTCACCTTATTTCCCAGTTAAAAGAACTAACCGTTGGCATGAAAACTTATTTTCCCCAAATACCATTGGCGATGAAGGCATTTGTTACTAATAATATTGACGTCCGATCAGATGGTAACTGTGGATATAGGTGTGTCGCGGCTTTGCTTGGTATGGGTGAATCTAGCTGGGGCCAAATTAGGTGGGATTTGTATGAAGAATTATATGAAAATCAGAGTTTATACGCTCGTGTTTTCGTTGAGCATGAAAGAACTACTATACTTCTCAATAGCATTAGACATGAAGGTGAAGGGTTTGCGCCGACAGAAAAGTGAATGTCAATGCCCGATGTTGGTTGTCTCATTGCAACTAGATACAACGTTGTAGTATTCAATGTTAGTGAAAGACTCATGCTGACAATACCAGCGTTGAAAGGTAAAGTACCCCCGCCGATACAACGCACTGAAATTGGATTAGCTTTTGTAAACCAAGATCATTTTGTGTAGGTACGTAACATACATATTAACTCTGTCATTCGTAATTTTAACTTAAACTTGAACTGAAATTGTATATTCTAACTTGTAGGTGAAACTGGAGCCCAAACACCCGGTTCCACCAATTTATTCGAAATGGTTCACAGCTCGTGATGTGGACGCAAGTAGATGGGAGTACGTGTTCACCGACCAAAGACAAGCGTGGGATGAAAGAAATGAATATGTTGAATGGATGTAGTTGTTTTTACTTTAATGTTGTTCACATTTGATATGAATATGCTGAATGGTTGTATAATTGCATTGAATGAATGAAACTGAATTATATTTTATGTTCTGGACAGATTATGGCTGTATAATTGCATTCGAAATGGTTCAATGTTCTGGACAGAATATTTTTTTCCTTGTTTGAACTAACCACTTACTACCCTTACGAGAATATGGTTCCAGTACGGGAAACTTAAACGTGGTTTGTGCTTTAACCTCGTATACGTGGTTCGTCGTAAACGACGTTGATATTCTACGTTGTTCTTCATAATCCCTATAGGCTCTTTGCGTGGTTTCTCTGCGTTCCACGTACTTACAGTGCGTGGTAAACACAGAGAGTGAAAAAAATACAGTTTGACACAGGTAAACAACATACGCAAACAACATACATTTCATAATATGCAAACTGTATTTTGAAATATACAAAAAACTATACAACATACATTTCATAATATGCAAACTGTATTTTGAAATATACAAAAAACTATACAACATACATTTCATAATATGCAAACAACATACATTTCATACAACAATTCCTTACACCATTTCATACAACAATTCATCCACCATTTCATACAACAATTGTTATAATACATAGTCTATTCCAAAAAGTCATTTAACCATACATTCCAAAAAGTGATTTCAGTTAACCATACAACATTTCCAGAAGTAACTAAACTTGACGACGAATGTAGCGTGATGCGGCGACTCTGGCACTATCAAATTGAGGGTTAGCTCCATCAAAAGACCATGCACATCATGTAGGGTCTGCAAAAAAAAAATTAAATTAAAAATAAACTAGTGTAAACTAAGTGTCATAAATTTAAATGAGATGCATCATACCGCGTAGAGTTGGTCATAGGTCGACTGAAAATGCGGAGCTCCAATCTATCCATCATCAGGTAATCTTGCTGCATTTTGAACACGCAAAACACTATGCTCCCGATACCACTCCATATAGTCCTCGGTGCAACTCATGAAAGAATGTTGAAGTGGTATAGATCTACGGGTCTCTGCAATCAAACGATTGTACCAATTCTCCCATATACTTTCTAGAAATTGATGACGCACTCGAGTGTGTGTGGTTGAAGTTGAACCTCGACGTACATTTGTTGCTACTGGAGGAATATGAGGCATTGGAATGTTCTGAACTCTGCCAAACTGTCTAAGTACTCTATCGGGCTGATAAGGCTCCACAACATTCAGGCAGAGTATGCAGCCACTATACCAAGCTATAAGATGAAATGGATGATACTGTCGTGCGTATATGTAAGGATCAAAAATAACCTATTCAAAGATATAGTTAGCATCATCATCATTATAGTCCTAATACATCATAAAAAAATAGATATAATTACCTGCTCAATCTGAATAGTATCCAGGAATATGCAATAATCAATGATTGATGCACCATAGTCTGTAGATGGATTCCACCGAGCTGCACGGGGTAAAGTCTCATAGCACAGATTAGTGGATGGACGAAAGCATGGAAATTGCTCAAATATCCATGACTCTAGTAAGCAAAGGAATTCTGCAATCTGTTTCACACCCATGTGAGTCGCTAACCCAAGATGCCTGTATAGAAATGCGAGTGTTGCTGATCCCCAAGAATAAGTACTGACAACATCCAACTGTTTTAGTGAATCCAACAGTGAAATGTGCACATGAGACATGCTTGTATCTGCAAACAATGTGTTACCGAGAAGGAATAGAAGATAAGCACGAGCAGCACGCCTAACTGCTCGATCTGTCCAATCATCACTAACATCTTCAAATATATCATATAATTTAGACAAACCTATTTTATACCCAACCCTCTCATTCATTTCCAACCTAGCTTCTGCTTTGGTAATGCCAAGATACTTCGAAACAATATTGACTGCTTGTTCCATTTCATATCCCATGCTCTGTATGGGCTTACCTTCCACTGGTATATGTAATAAAGAAGCGACATCATCGAGAGTTATAGTCATCTCACCGAATGGTAAATGGAAGGTATTTGTCTCAGGATACCATCGTTCTACAAAAGCTGATACCAAATTCTTGTTAACACTCTTGTAGCAAGTGCTAACAATATAAAACAAGCTAGATGCGTCAATGATTGCTTTGAATATTGTAGCATTATCTGGAATCTTCCACTCGGACACCTTTTGTGCATGGTCAACACAAGTGAGCGGTGATCGTTCCTACACGAATAAACGTTAGAATTAGTAAATGCAGACTATCCATATCGATGTTGTGGAATAATATTAGGTACGTACCTGACCAATCCATATCATTGAAGCAACGTGAGTATCAAACTCTCTAATCACATCATTAATTCTCGGTCCACCTTTCTCGTTACATCTTCCTCGCCTTTACCCTGTCATTACTGGTATGTGAATCATCCCCCGTGTCATCTCCATCGTCTTCAGATGAGTCTGAACCACCTTCTCCTTCCTCACCTCCCTCATCTCCCACACCTCCCTCATCTCCCTCATCTCCTTGATCACTCTGCTCCTGGGCAACAATTTCATATTCGGTTGCATCTGTATCTCCTGCTCCTCTCCTGTATCATCTCCAGATTCAACCACGATGGAATTATTAGCGTTCATGTCTGCACTAGTACCTCCGGCCCTTTGCATCATTCTCCGTTTTCGTTCTGAAGCAGTCATTCATGCTCTACCCATCTGTAATCAAGTTTAGAAAACCCATTTAGCACGACCATATTCGTAAACAATAAATATTAGAACTAGTTAGCAAAAATTTTTTTTGCTATATACAATTTACCTCGCTGGCAAACAACGTGGTAAACATGCCTACCATGCAAGGATCCTGCATGGTAGAAATGAATACCCCGCAATTCTTCTGCTTTTTTTTTTATTTTTACCACGATTTGGCCCTGCGTGGTATGCATTTTTACCACGCATAATCCCTGCGTGGTACTCATTTTTACCACGCATTTTCCCTTCATGGTAAACTATATACAACAAAAATAATAATTCACGTTTCAATTCAACTATCTGTACAATTTCAACTCCACAAACAATTCAAACTCAATCATCCATTCGCATTCAAACCCAAACTCGAATAAATCATCAAATTAAACCCTAACTCGCGTTCAACATATATAACAGAATAGAAAATTGAGGACGAGGAGGAGGAGTAGCGTACCTTAGCTGCTGAGGAGGAGGACCTGCTGAAGAGGAGGAGAATCGCGACTTGAACAAGAGGAGGAGAATTGCGAGTTGAACAGGGAAAAATCGCGACTTGAACTAAACGAAGAGGGGGGAAAATTGCGTACGTGAAAGTGGAAGGGGTAGTATTGAAAAATATGGGGACTACTAATTAAACTAAGGGGTATGCAAAAAAAATTAGAAAATGGGGGCTACAAAGCAAAATTTTGGGTTGGAATAGAATTAACCTATTTGATCTGATAAACCATTTCTCTATCTTTCATCTGTTCTTTGTCGTCTCCCTAGCAAATTTCGAGGACGAAATTTTCTTAAGGGGGAATCTGTAACATTCCCGGTTTTTAGCCAAATTTAAATCTGATGATTAATTTAATTTTTGGAATTTAATTGTGAAATTATTGATGAATTAATATGAAAATTTACAGAATAAATAAAAATATGTATTTTGAAAAGAACATTGATTTGGAAATCGAATAAAATGTGAATAAAGATATTTTAACTTAAGTTTAAAATTCAAATGAGATTAATAAAAAGGTTTAAAACATAATAAGTATAAAAACATATTTATAAAAACATGATTCATAAATATTTTAACATAAGGGTCTAAAACATAATTTTTAAATTTATTTAGAGGAGGGATTTAAACATAAAATTATTATAAATGACATTTGCAAGGTAAGGATAAAGGATTTATACAAGTGTTAAGATAAATGAACAAGTGGCATACTTATCTCTTTTATGTTTTAATTATATACATAACAAATGAATTTAAGAAAACCTAGCTATTAGTTCAGTTCAAAACTTTTTCTCATCTTCTCTCTAAAACCTGAAAAATGGAAAAAGAAAAGAAAATCAAAACTGGTAATTGAAACTCAAAACAAAGATCAGAGAAAATCAATTCAAACAACGGCTTCAAACCTGAAGTTGTTGATCATCTCAAAAACAGAATCAAGACTGGGAATTAAAAACAACATTATCAAGCAAACCAAACAATTAATATACAAACCTGAAGCAAATCAAATGCAAGTTCAAAGCAACTCAAACAAATTCAAGTACAGATCAATTCAATAGAGAAAATCATAGGTTCAAGCATCAGTTTAAAAACAACAGATCAATCAAGTGCAAAAGTTTCCAGATCTAAAACAAAAAGTTTGTCCTCTGTCTTCATTTCCATGTGAGCAAATTTACTTGAATCTGTGTATATACATCTTGATGTTTGTACACTTGAAGTATGCCATGAAAAATGTTTTTTTAGTTGTTAAGTATGCCTGCATGTATATATATATATGTATATACATGAAAATGATTTGTGCATGACTGTATATACATCCTTTGTTTGAATTTCAGACCCAAGAACAACTAAAATAAAAATCATAGCTATCCATCTGATCAAATTCATGCTATGATCATTGAAAGAAAAGTGATTGAATGAATGTAAATTCATTTTTAAAAATAAATTCAAGTGGATATATTAAGTAAATATTTTGAAAAAAGGATATTAAAGGGATGATAAATTGGAATCAGAAATTCGATTATCTGGATTTCACAATTTGATTATATAATTTGAATCGTATTCGAAAATGTTGAATTTTGATAATGAAATCAAAAAATTTAGGTTGGTATTGGATGTGAAATTTGTAGTTGAACGGAAACTACATTATTGTCAAATTTCATCGATCGACAAGTTTGTGCATGTCGTGATTGTTGGTGAAGGAGGTTGGTGGAATGGTGATCATCAGAAAAACGTATGGAGAATTTTACTAGTGACCATGGCGATGACGCGAGGAGGATTTAAGGTTTATTGACCTATTTTGGTCGATGGTAAAGTCGGGGTGATTTTTTTGACATCAGTGCATCCGGGTCAATCGGACCCGGTGGAACAGGAGCCGGGGACTCAGGCGGAGGTCCTGGTGGAGTGGCATGGGTTCTAACACGGGGTGGTGTCGTAGCGAGGCGTTCCTAGATGATCAGTTGGGTTCCAGTATTAGGTCAAGTTGTTCGATTTTGATTTACGGCAAGCTTGAGGGTGTTGGTTGGTCGGGGTTGTCGACGAGGTCACCGACGACTTGTCGACGGTCTTGATGTTGGTCGAAGGTGGCCTGGCCTCTCGTACACGTGCGCGCGCAAAATTTTGTGCATCTTGGAATGATGTGGATTGGGAAGAAAGAGGGTAACTCGGGTTCAAGCACGAGGAAATTGAAGATCGACTCGAAGACATGAGCAGTGAGGAAAACCCGAAGTTGAGCTCGGACAAACAAGAGTTTGGCTCGGGTTATCTTGCTTGATTACTAGGTTTTAAAATTTTAAAAACAAAACTTGTTTTAGGTTATAAATTTTCAAATAAATCAATTTTTAAAATTTTAAATCAACCAAGCTTGAACTATCTTCTTGAAATAAATTACTTTTAAATAATTAATGTTGATTTAAAATGTTTGGATAAATATGAGTTGAATAATTAAGTTAGTTTTCAAGTTTATTTAAAATAAAGAAATTTTTGGAGACAAATGTTTTGAAGTTAAATTTGCTTTGAACTAAAATAATCATTTAAAAATTATTCCTAAGTTCTCAAATGGGATTTAATTATGATTAATTAAGAATGTGAGAAAGATAAATGGCTTATCTTAAATAATGTTTTTAATTTATTAATTAACATAAGAGTCTTAAGGTTTATTAAATAAGATTCAAATAATAATTATGTAGTTAATTAAGATAATGGTTATCCTAAATTGATTAAAGACTTGAGTAATTAAAGGTTGATTACTTAATAAAAGTAATTAAAGAAGAATTGATTAATGAAGGTAATTAAAGGATTATTACTTTAAAGGATAATTACTTAACTAAAGATTGATTTAAGGTTAATTAACTTCATGATTAATGATAACTAATTACATAACTAAGATTAGCTAAATATTGATTAAAAGTTAATTATTGAATAATTAAGGATTGATTAATTTATAATTAAGGAAAATTAATCATTAATTAAGGATAATAAATGAAAGTAATTATGTGACTAATTAATTATAATTAATAAAAATGACTGTAATTACTTAATTATAATTAAACAAGGTTAGGTGATTCATTATAGTCAGGTAATTAATTTATCTTGCTTATGGAATGATTGGATTTTATTGGATGCTTGAATTGATTGTTACCTCTGATCTGTAATAGTATGTGATTGAATTGTTTGAATTGAGCTGTGTGTAAATTGTTATATGTAATGAATTTGCCTATTTATCTGTGAATCTATGAATAAAGATAAGCGTTATAAGATTATACTGCTTATTGTATTGTTGTACTTGAATTTGTGGTGATTGATGATATTGTACTGTTGTTAAAACCCCTGGACTACACACACAAAAAAAAATGGACTTCAAAGGAAATTAGTTAAGTCATGGTTTTTCAAAATGATAAAAAGATTTTGAAAATTTAACTTTGAATCCAAAATGTTTTGGAAGTATAATGGGTTGAATATAGAAAACTTTTGTAAAAGAAGTTTTGAAATTATTTTGATTTTAATACGATTTGTTAAAGCCTGTATTTGAAATGATCTAATTTGAGTTCAAAGTTTAAAGTTGAATTCTATATTTATCTATAAGTTAAGATTTGAAATATCTTCCAAACATTCTTGTCTATATAGTTTAAAATTGATTTTTGAAAATATTTGAATTTTAAAAGATGAATTTTGAGAAATAAACAAAGTTTTGGAAACTATGGTTTGAAAGAATTACACAGACTATATAATATGGATTTTAAACCATTTTAAATAGTATTTTCAAATGAATTATTTTGTAATTTGAATTTAATTTAAATAGGGCTTGTCAAGGGTGAGGCAACTCAATCTTATTTTTAAATGGGCTATAACTTGGGTAAATTTAATCGAATTGTTTCGAAACGAAACTTTTTTTTTCAAATAATAGCAGCTTTTGTATAAAGAAAGGATTCCCACTTTTTGTTGAATGGATTTTCCAGTTATGGCTTAATCATATTTGAAAGGGTATTTGTTTTGAAAGCTATGAATAAATCTTTGTTAAGATTTAGTGAATCTTGTTTTGAATTAAAGTGAATTCTAAAGATGGGTCTTTTGTGTAAATATTATGAATGAATCTTTGATAAAGATTTGGTGAATCTTGTTTTCAATTTGAAAAGGATTTTAAGGGTGAATCTTTTGTTTAAAAGATTAAAGTGAAGAAATTGTTTAAACCATTGAAAGGTTTTGGGGAATGAATCTTTTGTTTAAAGATTAAAAGTGGAAATTTGTTTAAACCATTCAAGGGAAAGGTTTTTGGGGAAATATGATGCGACTTAACTAAGATCCGAATGGATCCATATGTTTTTAAAGTTAAGCGCTCATTATTTGGTTTAGCTAGAAGAGGACTTTATGTCATAGAACCAATTTTGAATAATGATATGATGAAATGGATTGCATTTGAAGACGATGTTGAAGACTGGGTATTTTCGAAAATGAAAGGATTACCTGTCGATTGTCTCTGCACCGAGTAGCTACGGTATAAAGATTCCCTAAGTAATGGGAAGTCCGATCGGGATTATGAATACCCAGATTTACATGGACTTCTTTTGAAGTACGGTTCTGTTCGCACCCGGAACAGACCAGTATGGACGTATGTCTGAAGTTACACTTTGAGATATAAAGCAGGTTTCTATCAAATACATTTATGCTTGGTGGCGGAGAATTTATTCTCTTAGCTTAACACCCTTCTCTGAGACGTACGAGCTCAAAGGTTATGTAGTTCATATTTACTAGTGATATATTCCTAATTTGGTAATGTGACATACTAAGTGTTGCTGATCATTCGTTGATCGAAGCATGACTTTTGTGAAAAGCGTAGCTTTGTGAGACGAGACTTCATCAGGATCTCACATCCCGAAAATGGTCGAAATAGGAAGGATGCGACAAGGTTACGGGGGTCGCGCCCCTTAGGGTATGTACGTTTTCTTCTGGATAAAAAGTGGTATCATGGTATGGTGCCCAGATATTTACTTAAGTTGATAAAATTAAAAGTGGTATAATGGTATGGATCCCAAATACTTGTTGTTGTTGGAATGAGGCGCCTTGGTAAAGGTTGGTTACAACCGGATGATGACATACTCGTGACAGTTAGTTACCTAGTTACAGAGGTAACCCAGCCTTGTGTTGGCAGAGAGCCGGTTAGGTTCTCGGGGCGTCCCTCCAAAGGCGTACCCATTCGATGAGAAAGTTACTTAGCCTGGCCATTTGTTGAAAATCCAAACAAAACAATACGAGCCCTGTACAGTTTTAGTTGTATAACTTGTCATGCAGCGTAGTGGTAACCTGCCATAAAACATGGTAGCTATAATAGGTATACTATAATGGTAGTATGCTGGCTAAGATTAATATTATACTTTCGAAATGTTTTCACACTATGCACTAATAATAATATCAAAAAGATTTTCGCGTATCAAGCATGTTTGACTACTATAAGAAGAAATCTCCTCCAAGTATGTGATTGCATTGTGTGTGTGGCGGGAGGCCTTATGATAGTTTCATTTTCCAAAAAGCATAGCAGATTTCTTTTTACTTGTTTTTGTTCAAACCAAATGTTTTTGTTTGCTCACACCAGTCCCATGACTGACCTAGAGTTTATTGTTCCCTTTCTAAACTCTGAGTGTCCACAATTTTCCCTACGGGACAACATAGAGTCAGGTTATCATTAGTTTAGCTAGTTCCGTCTTTGGATCTAAAAGTCCTTGGAGATCTGCACCCGGTTTGCTATAAGTTCAGCATGATTGGGGGTTCGAGCTATCTTTTGCTTTGGAGATGGAGTTGCGGTTGGGAGTTGGATTCTATTAGGATGCTATTGTAGATATTTTTGCTCTATTGGCTGTATCGTTTCGTTGCTGGTGCTATTGTTTTCCGTTGTCGTGTATTCTTTTTGGATCTGATATTGTTGGTCATATGTTGTATCATATTGTATCAGATATTGTATTCATTGTTGTATCAATGATATATTCATTTCTGTTTCCGCTGTGTGTTATTACTTAATGTGTTATAAGATTCGGCAAACCAGATTCGACATTCGAATCTCCGACATTCGGATACGGATGATGTATCGGGTGTCGATTTTCGAACGTCGAGGCAGGGTCGTTTCAGTAGTCTGGACACCAAGAAATAAGATTATTCAAAGAAGACAACTGTCAAGGTACAATGAAGCCCTAGGTGAGCATGCAACTTTCTTAAGTCCGAAGTCTAACCGTTATTATTAGTCAAAATTCTACGTTGAAATGCAATTTGTGGACCAAGGAAGCGGTGATAAAATCTCTCACCTTATGTGAATTTTGGTTTTTCCTCTTAAAGAAGAAAACAAAATGAGATGAATGCAAAATAGAAATTAAATTTGTATTAACATTGCAATTATGAATGAAAATTTTCTTTTTAAATGCTAGCAACCAACAATACAAAACAAATAAAAACAAGAGATAGGGGCACGATACCAGAGCATGCAGAATTATTGGCAATTTTTCTAGAGAATTTCTTTTTTTATAAGCAGGCAAGCAGTGCATATTTTTTTAGCACACTAATCTTCTCCTTTTGATTTTCTGATTTTGAAACCTGAAAATTTTCAAACAAGATACACACACATACATATCAAAGGAAGGAACTAAAACAAATGAAAAAAAAAACAACTTGTTTTTTTTCTTTCTTTTTTGTTAAAGGAGAAGATCAAGTTACACCAAGAAGAAGAAAAGTAAAAAAAAATCACCTTAAACTTCAACCCAAAACAAAACTCAACCCAAATCAATATTCAACCCGGCTCGCTTATTTATGCAACCTCAACAGACAGAAAAAATTTACACTAAAAAAATTCGCAAATCGGCTAGTACCCAAATCAGATGTGGGTTTGAGAATTCGGTTTTGAGATAAATTTGACCGTCGCGGTGAAGTTTGGTTTCAATTCGTCAAGGAGTCGAAATTGAAGAAAGCGTAGGAATTTGGTTGATTAAATTAGGTAGCGGGTTGTGGTTTTGCTGAAGGAGGTGCGATCTTGTTGCGTGAACGTGGTCAAGTGTTGTGGTTTTTTATTTATTTAAGTTTTTGGTAGATTGCGACAAAGGTGGTGGCAGGGAAGAAGTGATGCAGAAATTTAGGGGAAAGTGATTCGGGTTAGATGAAATGGCGGAGGCCGGTGCTTCGAGTTTTGGTGTAATGGAGGAGGATGTGTTGTCAGGAATTGTAGGGGATGGCAGTAGTGTTTGGGTGAAGCAGAAATTGCAGAGGATGTAGTTTATGGGAAGATGAATGTGCAGTAAGGAAGACGAGGATGTTGTTGTTATGTGCAGGCAAGTTTTGAGGAGTCGATAATGTGCAGAGTGGTAATGGTTGGCAGAGGAGCCACAACAGTTATGGGAATTTGGCAGGAAAGTAGGCAAAGGATGTATAGTGATAGTGTTGCTGATGGTTGGCAGGGAGGAGCAAGGCAGGTTGAATGTGATGGGAAGCAATGCAATGGGGTATGGTTATGCAATGGGGAAGCTTGGTGACAGTGTTGACTATTGTTATGGTGGTATGATATGATCAGAGGCAACTGTGTTTGTTGTAGTGCACAGTGGGGTAGTTTGTAGATGGAGGTGGAAATGTTGTTTAATGATGGGGTGTGGTAGTTGAGGTGAAGGTATTTTGTTGTTGTGAGGGAAGATTTTCTGGTGATTATGTTGAAAACTTCTATCGGGGTGAATTCAGGCAGTGGGGTGTTTTGTGATGACTGTTATAGGGAGTTTGTTAATGAGTGGCAGAGAGGTTGAGGACAGTGGAAGTGAACGGATGCTTGAAGCAAGGGATAGTGAATGGATGATGAAGTTTGGGTTGTAAAGGTTGGTGGTTGTGCAATATGGTTGTTGTTAGGTTGGAGAGGTAGCTTGAAAGCTTGTGTTTGCTGAGAGGATGGTGGAAGGATGAATGATGGCCAGTGGAGTTTTGATATGGTGCACAGTTATTTGAGGGTGGTGATATGCAGAGGAGCCGTTGTTTACATGATATGTTGTTTGTAGCATAGTGGCGGTGTTTGCAACAGCAGTGAGTTGAAGTGGCGATGACTGTTTGACGTATGCAGAGTTGTTTTGACAAGTGTTGAGTTGCAATAAATGCTGAAGTATGTATGTGGGATGGTCAGTGATGGATGTAGAGGTGAAGGCGGTAATAAAGGAAGTGAAGTGGTATGTGAGAACAGTGCACAGTGTGATGTAGCTAGAATAGTGCATAGATGGAAGGGAATTCTGTGATCTGTGCAACTTGGCAGTAGCGAGTGAAGTATGTGGGAATTGTTGTTTATTTGAGGATGTGGTATAAAGCACAGTGCACTGAAGAGGCAATGCACAGAGGATGGTGAAGTTGATATCGTGCACTGTTTGTATGCACTGGTGTGTGCACTGGTAGGCAGGGTGATATATGTATGGACGGTTAGGTCCTGACAGTTGTGGATTGTTGAGTGGTTGGAAGATTTTGAGGATGCAGGGTGGTGATTAGTTGTTTGATGATGTAGAAGTAGGCTACAAGGCAGCACAGTGGGAAGTAGAATGGAATGCACCCTAAAATGTATTTGTAAAACTTGAGTTGAAAATGGAATGCACAATTTGTAAAAAATAAAATGCAACTTGTAAATGAAAAGGAAAATAAAATATTTTTTTGTTTTGTTTTGAAATGCAATGTGTATTTGTTTTTAAAATAAAAATGCAAATAAAAAAACAACAAGCACACAAATCAAACGCAAGCACAAATCATACGACAAACACTCAACAATTTTTTTTTTATTAAATGTACTCAACACACAAAATGAAAACACAATAAAATCAAGTAAAAATAATTCGAAGAATAAAATTAAAAATCGAATATATTCCCCAGCAATAGCATCAAAAACTTGTTTAATGGTAAATTTTCTATCGGGTTAGAAAATCGCTGAAAAATTATGTGATAAATTTAACCACAAGTGTTCGATACACAATTCTAGTATGTGGCGAGTATAGGTCGATCCGTAGATAATTGAAATGATTTAAAAATTCTAATCAATCAAATTAAACCAAACTTGAGATTTTTTAAGCTACGAAAAATGTGCAGCTAGGTAGAACAAAAGTGATTGAAAATATGAGATTAAAAAACAATTTGCAGGCAAATCCACTCTCATATTTTTACATAAATCAACACACAAACAATCTATGATCTCTCTATTTTGATCTTAAGTATAATTAGTGATGTATTTATCATAAGTATGGTCTACTTATGTTATTAACTAATATAACTTAAACCGTCAAACTATAATACAACAACTAAAACCACTTATCAATTATAATGAAAATGAAGACAAAGCAGAAGCTATTTTAAGTATGATATATTTACTATTTTATTTAGTAACATAGATCATAAAATTTTGATTCTACTTTAGCACGATCAAAAATCAATTAGTAAAATGATGATGTAAATTATGTTTGTATTTGATTAAGAATAGCATATTTGTGAATACAACATAGGCTAATAAATTTACATCAATCATCCACATTTTCATGAAGCATAAAAGTTATCATAGATCACACAATATGTTGAATTTACATAATTTTAGAGAGATTCATTACCACTAAATTGAAGAGGTTTATCTATCCATTAGTGTTACTATTTCAACGCATGTAAATTTCAACATAAGAAATAAAAGGAAAGTGTAATTAAAATAAAATTGAACCACTTACTTACATAAAAACAAACCTAAGCTGCTAACATGAAATGAAAGAGAGCATGTAAATAGAAAATGAGCATAAAATAAATATAATCAAAGAAGAAATAGAAGAAGAGGCTTAGGAAGCCATTTTATTTCTCATTTTATTTGAGGCTACAACTTGCATAATATGATAAGTAGATATCATTATATAAACATAAAGGGTTATTTATACATCTCTAAAACCCTAATCCATATTTTATGGGACTACCCAAAATAACCTTTAGGAAGTGTCCACCAAGTTATCATTAACATGAATTAATCATCCATTAAGTGTGCATGTGCTTTTAATCTCCACTAACTTGTGCATCTGCCCCTAATTGTAGATTATGCTAAGTAGGTGGGTGGAGTCCTATATGATTTCATGAATCCATTTATTTCCATCTTCATTTGCCTTCTTTTCTTGTGCATGCATATCTCCATGAAGACCTCTTCTATTTTCCATCCAAATTTCTACAAAACAACATTAAAATATGCGAGTAATTTTTCTCAAATTAAATACATGCACAAAATTACCATATTGCCCCTAAATGAAGATAAATGAGTGATGATTTGATGATATTTGGATTTTGGTAAAAAATATATAAAAATACTCAATTATGACATTTATTTAAATAAAAATAGAATAAAAATAGAAGTAAAAATATGCACATTTATGTGCACATCTCATAACAAGTCACATCTAATTATATGTATCCTTAAGTATATATGAATATCTATAATCCTAACTTTATTTGTAAATGTGTATGTATAAATTTACATAAGAGTTCACAATGCTTTCGATAACTTTTAATCGAGGAAAAGTCGAAAATTTGAAAAATTAATTCCAGTCACATTTTCGAGTTTTCTTTAAACTAAATATTTTTGTAAACTATTTTGGAGAATTATTTCACCATCACTATTTATTATTTGGAAAAGATTTTATTTTAATTTATAAAATCTATTATTTGAATATCTAAAATTAATTAAACATTCGCAAATCAAAGTGGTGAAATTCCGGGTCGTTACACTCTCTCCTCGAAAATTTTCACCATCACTATTTATTATTTGGAAAAGATTTTATTTTAATTTATAAAATCTATTATTTGAATATCTAAAATTAATTAAACATTCGCAAATCAAAGTGGTGAAATTCCGGGTCATTACAATTTCGACCTCGAAATTTTACTACAACCCTGGCCTAAAAAAATCTTAACACTATTAATCAACCCGTATAATGTACATAGATCATCCCTAGTAAAATCTAATTGGATCGCTCATTCAAATACACAGCTTTTCTTCTGAACTGGTATCGCTCACTCAATTCCCTAGCGCGGACCGCGATCTGGCTTCTTAACAGAAACCTCCATTCTCCTTACTTATTCGTATACTATGATA
Source organism: Allium cepa (assembly GCA_030765085.1). Taxonomy (NCBI): domain Eukaryota; kingdom Viridiplantae; phylum Streptophyta; class Magnoliopsida; order Asparagales; family Amaryllidaceae; genus Allium; species Allium cepa. The sequence continues at coordinate 460,312,398 of CM060929.1, read as the reverse complement.
GGAAACCTTTAGTTCCACATTAAGAACCCTCACCAAGTGTTGCCATCAAAAATCAAGTGATAAATCTTAATTCAAAACGGTGTGAAACACTTCAAGTCATGTACACTAATCTTGAATTGAGAACTATGTAAAAAAGAGGAAAGATCTATATACATCTTCTGCACTCATCTAAAGGTGCCTATTTACCCAATTTCTTTTAACCCACCCAAAAATATTTATGAAAACATTTCACAAAATTTCAATTTAGGTCCACACGTTTTAAAATGACATAACTTTATTTATGAAACCCTTTCTGTAACGACCCAGAATTTATGTCATTTGAAATTCATATATTTAATTGATTTTAAATATTAACAAGTAAAATTTGTAAGTCGAATAAATTTATTTTTCGAATATCTAGATTTAATTGGATAATTAAATTGATAATTTAATATTTGAAATTCCAGAAATAATTGGAAATTTGGTTTAATGTGGATAAAAATGATTTATAAAGTTATAATAAATCATATTGGAGTTAGGGTGATGTTATAGAACTTTAAAATTGAATTAAAAGTTAATTTGTGAAAAATTGAATATTTTAATATTTAATCGACTAGTGAAAATAGTAATTTTTCAAACAGTGTCGGATTTCGACGAAAGTAGTTTCATCAGATCCGTAATGTTATATTATTGCAATATTTCAAATTTCGTGTCAATCGGATTTACGGTTTGTCCGGAGCAAGCTAAAACGCATAGAAATTAGTTTAACCGATTTAATTTAAATTTGATCGTTTATCTCCGTAACTCGCACATATGATCGAATTGGCTCTCGATACCTATTCCATTGTGTCCGGAATACGGGTTAAACCCTAGAAACGCTGGTCACCGCGCGAGATTTGGAGTTCGGAAAAGTCTGATGAATAGTGCATTGAAAAATTTCTATAAAAGGACCTTAATTCTTCTATTTTGTGAAACCCTAGCCGAGATTAGCTTCAGCCGCCATTATTATTTCAAACGGCCAGAAACTCGTTTCTTTTTCCTCCAATTTTCTTTCAATCCGCAAACAATTAGCTGAATCTCTCAACTACAACATTGTAGAGCACGACGAGTTCTATCAAATCAACGGTTGTGATCGTTTTCTGAGCTATAGATCAACGGCAAACTGAGTTCAAAGCTGCGCCGTTCAATCACGTAAATCGAGGCGAGGTCATCGCCGAGTGGGGCCGGCCTCTGGCCGTTGGGGTGTCGAGTGTGACGCGTCGATAGGGTGGTGCCTGATCGTCATCAAATCGAGTGTGGTGGTCGCGAAATGCAAGGCTACACGGCGGCAGATAGGTTCTTTGCACGCGTGGTTTCACTAACGGGAAGAAAATGTAGACGCGGCCGTGATTTTTCTTTGATTAAACGAGCGGCCTGGATTGGTTAGGGTTAGAAAAAAGTTTAATAAATGTGAAAATTAATTTATATAAAATCGTATAAACTTCTAAATGCTGTAACTTTGTGATACGAAGTCAGAAATTGACGAAACAAATTGCGTCGGGTTCGTATTGACGAGCACTACGCAATGGAACTGGTTTGGAGTTGTTTGGAGCTAGTGATAATTTTGGGTAAAATTAAACGCGTGTTTAATTTTATTCGAAATAAACCACTACAACTGTTGTCGGAAACTCAAGGTGAGAACTTCTCACTCAATCGAATTTGTTTCGATTTAAATTTTAAATAGTTAAATTTAAATTTGTTTGATTGTGTTGATTGTATGCTTGGATGATAAATTATTATCTGTTGTATTGAAATAGACCCTATACGCCGCATATTAAGCGGATGTTATTATATTAAACACATATACCGCGATATTCCACCTTGAAGTGGAATTGGTATTATATATGTATTTGGAGTTGATTTCCGCATTATATAGTGGATGAGACCCTTTTGCGCCGCATAATAGCGGATAATATTTTATAAATCTCATATACCGCGACATTCCACCTTGAAGTGGAATTGGTATTGTGCTAACGTCTGTGGATGCAGGGAAACAGGTTGGAGGTATCCAACTGGATTCCTAAAAAAATTATATGGATTGTTTAATATTCTGTGTTATGAATATTTGATTTCCTGTGATGGATTATATTGATAATTGAAATAATGAATGTTACGGACTACGCGAATATATTTCGATACTCTGAGTTATCAAATTCTATAGAATTGAAATTTTGGGAAGAAAATAAAAGAATTAATTTTCAAGTAAAATATTTATTGAGAATTTGGATTAATTTGAGAATAAATTGGGAAAGATAAAAAGAAAATTTTAAATTCTAATAAATAAATTCCGGGTATGAAAGAAGATTTGAAATAAACAAAGAAATAATAAATTTTAAACTCAAGTGATATCATTTCAAGTAATAAGGAATTTATTTTAAAATTCAAGGGTTAAATTCATTTTAAAGTATAAGAAAGAAATTTGGGAAATTCTAAATTGGTATTCTCAGTTAAAAGGGTGTAAAATCAAAATAAAGAAATGAAATTTTAAAGTTAATGGATTTGAAATAACTCGAGTAAGTAAGGAAATTTATTTCAAATAGAGTAAATTGGAAATCAATTTGGAAATTGATTAAGAGTTGAAATTGGAAATTTAAAGGAGAATGTGAATATGAAATTATAATCTGGGTTTATAAAAGTAGAGAAAAATATCAGTGGATATTTTGAAAGAATAAATTCGATGGGAATTTATTAAGAGAATGAGTAAATGGGTTTAAAAATAAATAGTGATTTATTTTTAAAAGATGTGAAAGAGAAGCGAATTTCCCTGGATAGCCAAGTACGTTTTCAAAGTAAATTTTTAAATATAAGTTAAAGGTTTTAATATTGTTTTATAAAGCATGTTTTGGAAAAATTTATTATGTCTAAATGTTAAATCCTAAAGTATTTTTCAAATTTATTATTATAGTAATTATTTTTAAGATGACTTGGTATTTTGGTTTAAAGAGATAAAAAACTCGTTTTATAGTTTTACAAAGTAGCCTCACTTTAAATATTCCTAAAGTATATATATTCTTAATAAAGTATTGAAGTAGTTTTCGATTTAATGTTAAATTATATTTTATAATAAAGTGATTTAAATCATTTTAAAATTTTAAAATTTTGTACTGGGTTTTCCGAGGAAATAAATATTTTGGAATTTATTCCATGAGAGGAGTATGGTTTGGAAACTGTTTTCAAAGGGGTTGAGAATGGGAAATATATCTTGTAAAAATATTTTTGAGGTAAATAAATAATTTGGGAAATTATTTATTGTTTGATGGATGTTTATGAATATTAATTGATAGATAAATAACCGACTATCAATATTGGCCAATGCGCTGGTCGTTTCGAAGAGATCGGACCAGAATTAATTGCTCGAAAACCACTTCGATTCAGTTTGTACGTTCCATGGGGAAACGAGTTAGAATCGAAGATGGAGCAGTGAAGTGCAAGGGCTAGTCGCTATTAATCCTGAGGATATTTCCAAAATGGATGTAGTAGGAATAGTGCCTTCGGTTCCGTTCGAACTCGGGACGGACTTGTATGGATGAATGCTTTCGGAACATCGTCAGGGGGACGATGAGCATTCTAAGAGATATGTTTTTAAAAGGTAACGCTTAGCCTCAAGCTTCATCAACCGGGAATGACTGAAAATCAGGGGTTATGCGGCAAGGCTTCGTGGGTAGCGTCCACTTGAGAGTAAGGTCATCCTTGTCTAGATGTCCCTTTTATTTCGGCTTAGTGTTGCGGTTGCTAATCCCAACCGTGGGGTGATTTTACTTGGAATTATCTAGTAAGGGATGATTCCGACCTTGTGTTGCAGGTGAGCGGGCGTACTCCTCGGTACTGTGATCTAGGCCACGTACTGTGACAGGTGGTACCCCAGTGCCTAGTCATTCGTTGGAAATCCATTTTTCCCTACGTGCCTGTACGATTTTGATTATGACCAACTATTGCTGAAACGTGAGATGCAAGCATTTCAGCTAGATTCTATTTTACTTTCTATAGACACTATTATAATATCAGTGGATTTTTATAAAAAGTGTTTTAGATATCGTAAGGTAAAAACCCAACATGTTTATTTGTGGCGTGGTCTTACGAGATGCTTTTGATTTCAAAGGATTTTGAAACTTTAATAATCAACTTGAGTGTGATTTTCTCACGCTGGTATTCCAGACTGACTCGGGTGTTATTAAACTGTAATGCTTGGGTCAGACCGAGTATTATAGATTTATAGGATAGGATTCTGTGGAGTTCAGGAGACGAGCTGGATGGCGATACGTATCACTTGTATATGAGATTATCTTTTCCGCTGTGTATTCAGTTGTGAGGACAGATTTATATAACTGTTCATTGTTGTGTTGTGTTGTATATTGACTCTGATAATGTAATGTATAAAGTGTACAGTTCTTTGATTTAAAGATTATTCATTTAACTATTATATGTTGTTCCGCTGCGATTGTGAGATTCTGATATTGTTTTTGTTGCTTCTTCTTTCTTTCTTTCTTCTTCTACCTCTTCTTCTTTAACCCTAACAATTCGGTTTTCCCGGCCTTCGATTGCTCGGCAGTTGATACAGTGGACGTATTAATGTCGATTTTCGGGAGTCGAAAACCTCGAGTCGTTACAGTGGTATCAGAGCATAGGCTGGCGATAACCTTGGCTCTGTTGGGAATTACTCATAGAATAGAGTTCGTAGTACTCTAAAATGAGTTTGAGAGTATTAATAGATACGAGCACGTATTTGTTAGTGAATATGAAATTGTTTTGTATTGTGTTGACTTATCGGTTGATTGTTTATTGATTCTGGTCGGTGCAGTCTAGCTAACTGTATCGACAAGGGTTTCTAAACTCTTAAACGAGATAAACTGACATAGTATGGTTTTAAATTAGGTAAATGAAATAATTTTACCACGATTATATTTTATATGTAAAGGAAATAAATTTTTCAGAATTATTAAAGTGTATATAAATTTATTGTTTTGTTGTTGAAAATGTAAAAATATATATAAGTTAACAAAAGGTGTTTGAATAATCTAAATAAAAACAACAATTGTAAAAGAAGGAATTATAAAAGCTAATGAATTATAAAGATGAAATTATAATTAATATGATTTACAATTGTGAAATAATCTTATATATAAGAAGAGAAACTATATGAATATATTCATAAACATGAGTTGTAAATAAAAATGAATTTGGACTAAGAATTTGAAAATTGGAATCCCGTTTATTTTGAAAGTTGTTTTTCCAAAAGTTAAAGATGTTATATTATCATAAATCTAAGTAAGATGAATAGATTTGGAATAATCTTATGTAAGTGAAGTTGAACAGTGAAATTCTATAAGTAAAAAGATTTATAAATAAAAGGAAAATCTTAAAAAGAATATTAAAGCATTGAATTCACTACTATCGCTGGGAAATAATAAGGGTGATGGCTGCAGCATCATCAGTATCATTTTCAAGTTTCTGTGTGATGAATTTTCTACCATAGTAATTGAAAAATTTAAGGTTTTGTTGTGATAAACAAATTTGAAATTAAAATTCAAGTTGAAATTGATGAATATAAGTAAAATGAGTTTTGAATTTATAATATGAGATAATAAGGATTTAACTCTAGTAAAGTTCATATAAACTTGGGTTAGCATAGTAAATATATGATGTGAAATTTAACATAAGGAAGTTAAATAAATTAAATCAGATTTGGAAGTTGAATGATAAGTTGTATAACTTATGAAATGGGAAAATATAAGTAAAACCAATTATTAAAATGGTTAAACAATTTTGTTAAGCAAAATGAGATATGAATTTGAATAAGTGATGAAATTTGACTTTGGTAAAAGTTAAATAGAATTTACTTTGGAATTTGAATCTTAATTGGATTTATAAGTGAAAATTTAAGTTAAGTTGAACAAATGATATTTGAAATGGAAAACAACTTAAGTGATGTTGAATGAAGTTGATTTTGGTACCGAAGTAAAATAAGTAAATTGATAAATATAAACTTGAGATATATAAATGAAATTCAACTTTATTTGTAAAATGAATTAGCAATTGAATTAGTAAATGGATTGAATGATTAATCAATCCAATGTAAATGAATTGATATGGAATAATGGATGCAAGTATTAATTCATTTAAAGCTAATTGAATGTTAAACCAAATTGAATGTAAATTTAAATAATTTGGTTGTGTTGGTTATGATTTGATTGTTAGATGGTTGTTAATTGATTATATATAAATTCATTAAGTGTTAATGAAATTGAATTAGCGAAATTGAAAGCTATGTAATTGAATTCAAATTGAAAGTGATGTAAATTTTAATAGAATTGAATTTGATTGAATGGAAAGTAAACTAACTTGAATTTAAATTAGTAAATGTAAACTAATTGGTAATGAATGGTGAAATTCTTTCGTAAATTTGATATTGAGGAAATTATTTCAAATAAATAATTGAATGAAGATCAAAACTGAAGGCTGTGAAATGAGATAATTGTGGAAAGGTGAATAACAATCAAAATGAATGTGAATAAAAGAGAATTGATATAGCTAAAAAAATCAATTGGGCTAATTACGTAGGATGTACGTATATTATTTATTCGTATTGTGATTTGATCCAGATTCGAGCATGGAATTTCGAGAAAATTTTATCGATCCGAGTTAGGATTTTTCACTCATTTTCGACGGCAAACCCTGGATATGGAATTTTGATTGATTCTAGAAATTCTCTATCATAGCTTATGGCTATGCAAGGAGAATGACGGTTTCTGATCAAGAAACCAGATCTGAGTCCCCACTAGGAAGTCGGGTGGACGATACTAGTCGGAAATGAAATTGTGTGGCCGAGTGAGCGATCAGATTGGTTTTGCGTACAGACGATATAAGTACATCGTACGGGCTTAAGTAAAGCAAATATTGAAATTTGTGTAAAGGAAAGGCGCAAATGATTTTGAATGTTGTAGTTGGATATTATTGCTAAATGGGATATACAGGTGTATAAAAGCAATGGATGAATTGGGATTTTTGATTTCAGAAGATAAAAATTTAATGACCCGACAAAAAGGTATGTGTTTAAATTTCTATATGAGATTTGATTGAGTTTTTGGTCTAGCCACTTGGCTTTTGCTTTTCTTTTTGAGATTTGGGGACCGTAGAGCCATTTTGGAGTTGTACCAAGCTAGCCGCGCAAAGGAGACGCTGTCGAAATTTTTCGAAATTTAAGGTGTTAGAATAGTTTTGAGAAAATTGGGAAATTTTGGAAACTATAACTTTGATTTTGGAGTGAAAAGTTAAACGATATAGTTAGTTTTGAAAAATATAACTAAGTTTGGATTTGAAAACTTAGTAAAGATTTTGTAAGAAGTTTAACTATTGGGATTTGGAAAAGTTAAACACTTAAGTGATTTTGGTAATTTAATTTGAACAAATCATAATGAAAACGTAGAAGTTGAACTAGAAAATGGAAACCAGTGTTTTGGTTGAAGTTAAAGGTTTTGGAAAAGGTGAATATAAAATTTTCACTAAATGGATTTTTGAAAGTTAATGGATTTCAAGACTTTTTCTTACTTGGCAATTTCGAGTACGAAATTCTTTTAAGGGGGGAAGATTGTAATGACCTAGATTTTTTATCATTTGAAATTCGTATATTTAATTGATTTTAAATATTGACAAGTAGAATTTGTAAGTCGAATAAATTTATTTTTCGAATATCTGGATTTAATTGGATAATTAAATTGTTAATTTAATATTTGAAATTCCATAAATAATTGGAAATTTGGTTTAATGTGGATAAAAATTATTTATAAAGTTATAATAAATCATATTGGAGTTAGGGTGATGTTATCGAACTTTTAAAATTGAATTAAAAGTTAATTTGTGAAAAAATGAATATTTTAATATTTAATCGACTAGTGAAAATAGTCATTTTTCAAACAGTCTCGGATTTGGATGAAGGTAGTTTCATCAGATCTGTAATGTTATATTTTTTCAAGATTTCAAATTTCGTGTCAATCGGATTTACAGTTTGTCCGGGGCAAGCCAAAACGCATAGAAATTAGTTTAACCGATTTAATTTAAATTTGATCGTTTATCTCCGTAACTCGCACATATGATCGAATTGGCTCTCGATACCTATTCCATTATGTCCGGAACACGGGTTAAACCTTAGAAACGCCGGTCACCGCGCGAGATTTGGAGTTCGGAAAAGTCGGATGAATAGTGCATTGAAAAATTTCTATTAAAGGACCTTAATTCTTCTATTTTGTGAAACCCTAGCCGAGATTAGCTTCAGCCGCCATTATTATTTCGAACGGCCAGAAACTCGTTTCTTTCTCCTCCAATTTTCTTCCAATCCACAAACAATTAGTTGAATCTCTCAACTACAACATTGTAGAGCACGACGAGTTCTATCAAATCAACGGTTGTGATCGCTTTCTGAACTATAAATCAACGGAAAACTGAGTACAAAGCTGCGCCGTTCAATCACGTAAATCGAGGAGAGGTCATCGCCGAGTGGGGCCGGCCTCTGGCCGTTGGGGTGTCGAGTGTGGCGCGTCGATAGGGTGGTGCCTGATCGTCATCAAATCGAGTGTGGTGGTCGCGAAATGCAAGGCTAAACGGCGGCAGATGGGTTCTTTGCGCGCGTGGTTTCACGAACGGGAAGAAAATGTAGACGAGGCCGTGATTTTTCTTTGATTGAACGAGCAGCCTGGATTGGTTAGGGTTAGAATTTTTTTTAATAAATGTGAAAATTAATTTATATAAAATCGTATAAACTTCTAAATGCTGTAACTTTGTGATACGAGGTCGAAAATTGACGAAACAAATTGCGTCGGGTTCGTATTGACGAGCACTACGCAATGAAGCTGGTTTGGAGTTGTTTGGAGCTAGCGATAATTTCGGGTAAAATTAAACGCGTGTTTAATTTTATTCGAAATAAACCACTACAACTGTTGTCGGAAACTCAAGGTGAGAACTTCTCACTCAATCGAATTTGTTTCGATTTAAATTTTAAATAGTTAAATTTAAATTTGTTTGATTGTGTTGATTGTATGCTTGGATGATAAATTATTATCAGTTGTATTGAAATAGACCCTATACGCCGCATATTAAGCGGATGTTATTATATTAAACACATATACCGCGATATTCCACCTTGAAGTGGAATTGGTATTATATATGTATTTGGAGTTGATTTTCGCATTATATAGCGGATGAGACCCTTTTGCGCCGCATAATAGCGGATAATATTTTATAAATCCCATATATCGCGATATTTCACCTCGAAGTGGAATTGGTATTGTGCTAACGTCTGTGGATGTAGGAAACAGGTTGGAGGTATCCAACTAGATTCCTAAATAAATTATATGGATTGTTTAATATTCTGTGTTATGAATATTTGATTTCCTGTGATGGATTATATTGATAATTGAAATATTGAATGCTATGGATTGCTCGAATATATTTCGATACTCTGAGTTATCAAATTCTATAGAATTGAAATTTTGGAAAGAAAATAAAAGAATTAATTTTCAAGTAAAATATTTATTGAGAATTTGGATTAATTTGAGAATAAATTGGGAAAGATAAAAAAGAATTTTTAAATTATAATACACAAATTCCGGGTATGAAAGAAGATTTGAAATAAACAAAGAAATAATAAATTTTGAACTCAAGTGATATTATTTCAAGTAATAAGGAATTTATTTTAAAATTCAAGGGTTAAATTCATTTTAAAGTATAAGAAAGAAATTTGGGAAATTTTTGAATTGGTATTCTCAGTTAAAAGGGTTTAAAATCAAAATAAAGAAATGAAATTTTAAAGTTAATGGATTTGAAATAATTCGAGTAAGTAAAGAAATTTATTTCAAATAGAGTAAGTTGGAAATCAATTTGGAAATTGATTAAGAGTTGAAATTGGAAATTTAAAGGAGAATGTGAATATGAAATTATTATCTGGGTTTATAAAAGTAAAGAAAAATATTATGGATATTTTGAAAGAATAAATTCGATGGGAATTTATTAAGAGAATGAGTAAATGGGTTTAAAAATAAATAGTGATTTATTTTTAAAAGATGTGAAAGAAGTTAAAGGTTTTAATATTGTTTTATAAAGCATGTTTTGGAAAAATTTATTATGTCTAAATGTTTAAATCCTAAAGTTAGTATTTTTCAAATTTATTATTATAGTAATTATTTTTAAGATGACTTGGTATTTTGGTTTAAAGAGATAAGAACTAGTTTTATAGTTTTACAAAGTAGCCTCACTTTAAATATTCCTAAAGTACATATATTCTTAATAAAGTATTAAAGTAGTTTTCAATTTAATGTTAAATTATATTTTATAATAAAGTGATTTTAAAATTTTAAAATTTTGTACTGGGTTTTCCAAGGAAATAAATATTTTGGAATTTATTCCATGGGAGGAGTATGATTTGGAAACTGTTTTCAAAGGGGTTGAGCATGGGAAATATATCTTGTAAAGATATTTTTGAGGTAAATAAATAATTTGGGAAATTATTTATTGTTTGATGGGTGTTTATGAATATTAATTGATAGATAAATAACCGACTATCAATATTGGCCAATGCGCTGGTCGTTTCGAAGAGACCGGGATCTGGATTAATTTCTCGAAAACCACTTCGATTCAGTTTGTATGTTTCATGGGGAAACGAGTTAGAATCGAAGATGGCAGTGAAGTGCAAGGGCTAGTCGCTATTAATCCTGAGGATATTTCCAAAATGGATGTAGTAGGAATAGTGCCTTCGGTTCCGTTCGAACCCGGGACGGACTTGCATGGATGAATGCTTTCGGAACATCGTCAGGGGGACGATGAGCATTCTAAGAGATATGTTTTTAAAAGGTAACGCTTAGCCTCAAGCCTCATCAACTGGGAATGACTGAAAATCAGGGGTTATGCAGCAAGGCTTCGTGGGTAGCCCCCACTTGAGAATAAGATCATCCCTGTCTAGATGTCCCTTTTATTTCGGCTTAGTGTTGCGGTTGCTGATCCCAACCGTGGGGTGATTTTACTTGGAATTATCCAGTAAGGGATGATTCTGGCCTTGTGTTGCAGGGGAGCGGGCGTACTCCTCAGTACTGTGATTTAGGCCACGTACTGTGACAGGTGTTACCCCAATGCCTAGTCATTCGTTGGAAATCCATTTTTCCCTACGTGCATGTACGATTTTGATTGTGACCAACTATTGCTGTAACGTGAGATGCAAGCATTTCAGGTAGATTCTATTTTACTCTTTCTATAGACACTGTTATAATATAAGTGGATTTTTATAAAAAGTGTTTTAGATATCGTAAGGTAAAAACCCGACATGTTTATTTGTGGCGTGGTCATACGAGATGCTTTTGATTTCAAAGAATTTTGAAACTTTAATAACCAACCTGAGTGTGATTTTCTCACGTTGGTATTCCAGACTGTCTCGGGTGTTATTAAACTATAATGCTTGGGTCAGCCGAGTATTATATATCTACAGGATAGGATGCCGTGGAGTTCAAGAGACGAGCTGGATGGCGATACGTATCACTTGTATATGAGATTATCTTTTCCGCCGTGTATTCAGTTGTGAGGACAGATTTATATAACAGTTCATTGTTGTGTTGTGTTGTATATTGACTCTGATAATGTAATGTATAAAGTGTACAGTTCTTTGATTTAAAGATTATTCATTTATGTATTATATGTTGTTCCGCTGTGATTGTGAGATTCTGATATTGTTTTTGTTGCTTCTTCTTTCTTTCTTCTTCTACCTCTTCTTCTTTAACCCTAACAATTCGATTTTCCCGGTCTTCGATTGCTCGGCAGTTGATACAGTGGACGTATTAATGTCGATTTTCGAGAGTCGAAAACCTCGAGTCCTTACACTTTCATAAAACCATTTTACATTATTATTTGCATAATATTCTCCTACATCCTAAGAGTATATACAAAACATCAGACTTTTATTTTTGTTCAACTCATTCTATTCAGATTTAGGCCTCAAATAATCAGGGTCTTAAAACTGAGTCCACCAATACAACTTCTTCACCCATTCATTCCCATAAGTAGTTAAGAAGAGTAGGATGCTGATGTCCAAACTCCATCGTAGAGTCTATTTTTTCCAAGACACTTGGCCGGCACAAGTAACATCTAATAAAATTTAACCTCCGAGATGTTAAAACCAAAAAGATATTGTTTAATAAAATTTTCTTATTAAATTAATTAAATTTTAAAACTTCATTTGTTAACCCATTCTTGATTAAGATATCCTTTTATTTTGAAAATTAGGAGGCAAATACCCAGTTTTTATTTCAAAAATCCTTTAAAATGATACTATATTTTTAACCAATAGAGAATGTACATATAGCCCGAGTAATCCCAAAATGATACAAAGGAACTGGGTACTACCAAATAGTGTCATATATCCCTTTACCAAGAAGGTTAATACTTAAGAGAAGTGTCTACCGTCCAAACGCATCTCCTGCCCATTTTTAGTCAGTTTCAAGTCACTCAAACTACTTAATTATAAAAATAATTCTCCTTTTCAAATCCCTTTTTGAAACAATACTATATACATGTTTCTAAATAAATAGTTTTAACAAAATTTTATCATCCACTGGATTTATTTGGATTCAAACTTATTTCGATTGTATAATGACAAAGAGAATAATTTACTTAGTGCACCTCAAGTTTGCCTAAGCAAACATCTGATTGTCACTTAGAAAATTATTCAGATCATCACAAAGTAGATCGGAACTCATTTCTCGAATTGTCCAAAGAAAATTTTACTTTTGGATTTCGTTCCAAAATAATTTGAAATTCTTTTCAAAGAAACGAGGATTTTAAATTCTCCAAAAATCCTTCTTATTTTCAAAACATATTTTATAATACTGATTTCTAAAATCAACTTTTTATAAAATCATTTGAAATATTTTCTTTTTAATAAAAATCTTATATTAAAATTCAGTTTTAACTCAACATATCATCGGCCATCTTATAGTCAAATTATAAAATTTAATTCACAAGGTGTTTGTTTTAATGTTCCTACAAATTCTCTATCTACCCAAGATTTAAAAGGAAGGATTGCAGATGAATCTATATTCCATAGCCAATGCTTAAGACTAGGAGAGCATGACTAATCAAATCCTAGTTGGTAATAATTGAATATTATCATCAACTCCTAACAATAAACTTCTTGGATAACTATATAATTTTTTTGGAAATTATTTCTTTATGTATAGAAAAAATATTGCTAGGTAAATTATTTCATTACCACTTCTAAAACAATATTGTGTCGATTGGACTTGTTCAAGTGTTTGGAAAATCCCTATCGATAACGTTAGCTAGACACATCTACCATAATTCTATAACCACTCAACAGATCAAACAGCACAATATAAAACCTTTTTTATATACCAATAAATATGCACTCATATATACAAATATACATACACGGGTGTGTGTATAATACACTCAACTCATTATAGGGTGTTACTAACCCTGTCTCTAATGAGTTTACTCATTTTAGGGTATTACTAACCCTACTTATAATGAGTTTATGCCACCAAGGTCTAGGTGTTCACTCAACCTAAGCTCTAATACCAACTATAACGATCTGCCTTTCTTACACCAAAAGATGACACTTAATAAATCCTCGGTATTCATGTGCTGATCATTTAAGTGTCTAAATGACAGATCATTTAGGGTTAAATAAAGAAGAGATGAAACAGAATCTCACATCATAATGAGAAATATATTATATGTACAAATCTTTACAAAGAGAAATTAACTTTATTATGTACACAACATCAGAGTACACCAACCTAATATCAGTCGGGATAGCTATAACAATATGTCATTACAATTTCTAATAAATACAAGCATAAATCAGGAACAAAAAACTATGGAGGAATATAAGATAAGTGAATACATCATGAAAATCTAGCTCGTCACCTGAAAGCTCCAAACCATCCAGCTAAATTAGGAAAGTATGCAAGGGTTGACTGAAGCATTATACGAAAATAACGCCCGGATCAGTCTGGTAAACCAAGGTGAGAAAGCTCAATCAAATCATATTGATTTCTGTATTTGAAACCCCCTTTTAAAATAAAAGGTATCTTATAAGACCATGCCGCACATAAACATGGATGGGTTTTTATCTATGATAACAAAAACATTTTATATTATAAATCCATTGTTATTACAATAATGTCTATTAGTTTTAAAATAGCAATAATCAAGTGGTTGTGATGTGTGTACGTCATAACAATAATAGGTATACAACCAAAAATCAAAGGCGCTTATTGGAGAATGGATTCCAACAAATGGTAAGGTAAGGGATTACCATTCCAAAATGGTACATCTCCAAATAAAATGTACCATTAGACAAAAACCTTTCGACCTCTGCCAAAATAGAACTGTCCTACCCCTTACTGGATAATACCGAATATGTCATCACCCTAGTTGTTTCCAACCTTCATAGGAAGCTCTCACGCATAACCAAATTCATAATATGATAATCTTGAAAGGTGGTGACATACCCTTATGGGAGTGACCTACATAACCCTACTGCATGTACCATGTTTTAACAACTTCCAGGATGGAGATAACGATTTACCTTTGTTTAGAAATTCTCACATGAATGCTAACACTACCCTCCAGGTAGAAATGCAATGCCTGCATTCATCCATACAAGTTTGTTTTGGGTCTTAGCGAAACCAAAGGCACTACCTAAACTACATTCATTTTGGAATCACCCTCAGGATTAGTAGCAAGTAGCCTTGCACTTCAAAAAAACTCCATCTTCGAAACATTATCAAGATGTCTTCCATTCGAAAGCATATGTTGGTATGAAGTATTTTCTGGATAATATATCTGATCCTGGTCTCTCCGAACCAACAATCGATAATTTTTGGTTGAATCATTCCCAGTCATTTTAGAAGCAAGCGGACTATACCAGAGTCCCAGAGGGATCTCTAATATTACCCTTAAAGCTAGAGATATTTCACCCGAATGAGTTCTACTGAGGGAACTCAAACCATATGAATATGCGAAATTTTATTTACTTCCTAAACCAAAACTGGCGAAGATGTAATAGTTGGTTATTTAACTATCAAATAAACAAAAAACAATTCGAAGGTTTATATACCCATAGCACCCTTTAAGCCTCAAAATAAATCTTTCATTTATTTAAATATCTTTCCAAAATATTTATCATTACATTCATATACTTATCTCACTAGCATAAGTATATTCACAAAACATTATGAAAGATTTCTTATTTCAAAGTCATAATAAAAGGATGGAAAATAAGTTATTTAAAATGAAATAAATATAAGAATAAACCCAAACACTTTTCCTTTGGTGTTAAGCATGGAACAAATGTCCATAGCATCAAATTAAGAAGGTCAATTTAGAAAATTTCATCTCAATTTCTTTTATATATTTCTCCGCAAAATCCTTTAAATCAATCTCTTTCTTTCATGAAAATCTCCTTTATTTAAATTTCAAACCCATTTATAACACTTTATAGATCTCCAATTTTATTTATAAAACTCTTTTATAAATATCAAAAATCATTTGTTAAATTTGTTTTATAAATATCTAAAATCATTATAAAACTCTTTCCTAAATTCAAGATCATTTTCAATTTACAAAATTCCTTTTATAAATGCAACGACCCAAAATTTTCGATCCGAAAATTCGACACTAATACGTTCATTGTAGAAGTGCCGAACAATCGAACGCTGGAAATTCTCGATTGTTAGGGTAAAGAAGAAAAGAGTTAGAAGAAGAAACAGAAAACAAAATCACAGAATCTCACATTCGTATCGGATCAAAATATAATACCAAATAATAGTACTAATACAATGAAGAGTTGTATCTGTCAATTTACATACGATACATTAGAGTTCATTAAAACTAGACAGTTGTAACAACTTGTCCCAGAATACAAACAATAATACACAACGAGATATACTCCATACGTTCCTGCCATCCAGCTCGCCACCTGAGCTCCAGAATGTCCTTACCTGAAAATCTGTAATACTCAGTCTGACCCAAGCATTATAATAAAGTAACACCCCGGTCAGGCTGGAAACCAGCGTGAGTAAACCCATATAATTTGAAATACTAAGTTATAAAACATATTTGAAATCCCGGAGTAACTCGTACCTCACTACGAGTTCTTAACTTGTTAAAGTCAAACACTTGTTACAAAACAATAACTAAGAACTATTACTTAATGTAAATGGTCATGTTGCTTAATTTATTCCATTCCAGCCTATTAGATTCTAAAATCAAATCTATAAAGTATTTGTAGATTACTAATCGAAGTGGTTTCGGATATTGCAGATACCCGAGCCCTGTCTCTTCAAATCCAATGTCATCTTTAATCCAAGTTGTTTAAGTGAATAAAATTCAATTTAAATACAGGATGTCAATTTACATGGCAACTTACCACCAATATATAACCCACATTATCACAGTTCAAACTAAACATACTATATCACAGAACATCACAAATTATCAGACTAGAGATATTAATCCAAACATTCAATACAATTTAATCATCCATAAGCAAGATTAATTTGTTACCCAATCTAATTAATTTAATTTAACACAAAATAAATAAATTACATTTAAATCTTGCTTAATTAACATCAATTAAACCATTTAATTAATTATTGAAATTAATTAATTATTCTTTAATCATTTAATCATTCACATTAATTAATTATCCTTTAACTACTTACATTAATTAATGATCCGTTAATTACATTAATTAACTATCCTATGATTACTTAAGTTAACTAATTAACCCTTAATTACTTAAGTCCATAATTAATCTAAGATAAACTATTATCTTAATTAATTACTTAATTATTATTTAAACTAAATTTAAATGTTTGGAATACAAAATCACTTAAGTCCCTTAATTTAACGACCCTGAGTCGACGCTCGAAAATCGACACCCGATACATCACCCGTATCCGAATGCCGAATATGGTTCGCCAGAGCTTATAACACATTAAGTACAACAACGCAACGGAAAAGGAAACGAATATATCATATATCTCCAATGAATACAGTATCCCAATATGATACAGCACTGAACACCAACATATATATCAGAGGTCAATATACAATGCTACAGTGCAATATAATACACCAACAGTGGAACAACAGCTTCAACATGGACTTCCAAGTGAGAAATCCAATATATGCATCTCCATCTCCAAATTCCAATCCAAAGATATCTCGAACCTCCAATCACGCTGAACTTAAACAAACCAGGTAACTTCCAAAAGCTTCTAGATCCACGACTACATTTACCATCTGACTATCTGATAACCTGACTCTAGG
Source organism: Allium cepa (assembly GCA_030765085.1). NCBI lineage: Eukaryota > Viridiplantae > Streptophyta > Magnoliopsida > Asparagales > Amaryllidaceae > Allium > Allium cepa. The sequence goes on along the minus strand of CM060929.1, from coordinate 460,295,046 downwards.
CTGTCCGTGTGGAAAATTGTGGGCACCCAGAGTTTAGAAAGGGAAAAATAAACTCCAGGTCAGTCATGGGACTGGTGTGAGCAAACAAAAACATTTGGTTAGAAATAAAAAGAAATTCGCAATGCTTTTTGAAAAATGAAACTACCATAAGGCCTCCCGGCACACATACAATGCAATCGCACACTTGGGGGAGATTTCTCCTTATAATAGTCAAACATGCTTACTACGCAAAATCCTTTTTGATATTATTATTAGTGCATAGTGGAAAACATTTTGAAAGTATAATATTAATCTTAGCCAGCATACGTACCATTATAGTATGCCTACTATAGCTACCATATTAGATGGAATGTTCTACAACTAAAACCGCACAAGGCTCGTATTGAAAGATTGGATATCCAACAAATGGCCAAGGCTAAGGAACTTCCTTACCGAATGTGTACGCCTCTGGAGGGACGCCCCGAGAACTTAACTAGCTCTCTTCCAACACAAGGCTGGGTTACCTCTATAACTAGGTAACTAACTGTCACGAGTATGCCATCCCCCAGTCGTAACCAACCTTTATCTGAGGTGCCTCATCAAACAACAACAACAACAAGTAAAGTATATGGGCTCCATACCACGATACCACTTTTCAAATATCCATATAAGTTAAATATCAGGGTACCATACCATGATACCACTTTTTATCCAAAAGGAAATGTACACACCCTAAGGGGTGCGACCCCCCCCCCCCCCCCCCCCCCCGTAACCATGCTGCATCCTTCCCGTTTCAACCATTTCCGGGATGTGAGGTCCTAACAAAGTCTCATCCACAAAGCTATGCTTTTCATAAAAGCCATGCTTCGATCAACCAATGATCAGCAACACTTAGTATGCCACATTACCAAATTGGGAATATATCACTAGTAACCATCAACTACGTAACCTCTGAGCTCGTACATCTCAGAGAAGGGTGTTAAGCTAAGAGAATAAATTCTCCGCCACCAAGCAGTAATGTATTTGATAGAAACCAGCTTTATATCTCAAAGTGTAATGTCAGACATACGTCTATACAAGTCTGTTTCAGGTTTGAACAGAACCGAAGGCACTTCAAAGAAGTCCTTTCAAATCCGCATATTTCCTAATCACGTCCGGACTTCCCATTACTTTAGGAATCTCTATCTGGGGCCAAGCGGTACAGAGACAATCGACAAGACATCCTTTCATATTCAGAAATATCCAGTCTTCACCACCGTCTTCAAATGCTATCCATTACGTCGTATCATCATTCGGAATGGGTTTGATGACACAAAGGTCCTCGTCCGGCTAAACCGAATATCGAGCGCATATTTAAAAACCATATGGATATGTTAGGATCTCTGTTAAGTCACAATAATTTCCCAAAACCTTTCCCTTTAAATGGTTTAACAAATTTCCACCTTTAATCTTTTAAACAAAAAGATTCACCTTTAAGATCCTTTTTCAATCGAAACGAAGTTCACCAAAATCTTTTAACAAAGATTTATTCAATATATAACCAAAAGATTTATCTTTGAGATCCTCTTAAATTTGAAAACAAGGTTCACCCAACCTTTAACAAAAATTCATTCATAGCCTTTAATCTTTTAAGTGAAAGATCCACTTCAGTTCAACAAACAAGATTTACCAAATCTTAAACAAAGATAGCTTCCAGAATTATTTCCTTTTCAAAAGTGAATTCACCTATCCATATCTTTAACAAAACTCAATTCATAGCTTTCAAAAAAATTTCCATTTCAAATGTGATTTAAATCATAATCTGGAAATCCTTTCAACAAAACTGGAAAATTCTTCTTTTATATGAAAAGATATGATTATTTGAAAACGAATGTTTTTGTTTTGGAAAAATCCTATTCAATTTGCTTAAGTTGTAGCCCTTTAAAGTCAAATTTTGAAAATCAAGAACCTACCGTACTTAGGCAAATTCTATTTAAGTTAGATTTGAATTCCCAAAATTATTCCTTTGAAAATGCTTTGAATTGGTTTAAACCCATAAATATATTATACAACTTGCAAATTTCTTTTCATATCATAGTTTCCAAAGTTTAAAATCAAATATTTAAATAAATACTTTAAATAATCATTTTTCAAAATTCCACTTTAAAGTTCCAAAATTTTTAGAAATCAATTAAACTTTATTGGAAAGAATTTCCAATTAAAACTTATTTACACATAGAATTTAACTTAAATTCTTTGAATTCAATTCTAATTTCAAATTCTAATAAACCATATTATATTCAAAATGGTTAAAGTCCAAAAACTTTCTTTTTTAAAAACTTTTCATACTAAAACCATTTCTCTTTCAAACAAATTTTGATTCAAAATTCAATTCCGAAAATCTTCACCATTTCAAAATTGCCCTGACTTAACCAATTTTTTGTTATATCCAAACTTTTGTGTGTGTAAGTGTAGTCTAGGGGTTTTATACAATAGTGCAATATCATCAATCATCACAGATTCAAGTATAGCAACATCGATAAGCGATATAATCTATAATGCTTATCTTCATTCACAGATTCATAGATAATATATAAATGTATCACAGATATATAAATAAATTACACACAGCTCAATTCACAGAACAAAATACCACAGATCAAAGATAATCATTCATTTAAACATTCAATACAATTCATACATCTATAAGCAATCCAAGCATATAATAATCGTTTATAAACAGGATTAATTAATTGTTCAATCCTTAATAATTCAAATTTAATTTCCAATTAAATTAATTACTTATGAATTAATTATCTAATCTTGATTAATTAAAAATCATTTGATATTAATTAATGAAATTAATTAATCAACCTGAATTTCCCATCTTAATTAATTATCCTTAATTAATTAATTAATTATTCCTTAATTAATTACATAAATTGATTAACCTTAAGTTAATTACATAATTAACTAACACTTAATTAATTATCCTTTATTTAATTACTCTAATTAATTAACTTTTAATTAATCACATAATAAATTAATCACCTTGATTAATTATCCCTTAATTAATCACATTAAATAAATCATCCTTAAGTTAATTAATTATCCCTTAATAATTTAACCCTTTAATTAGATTAAATTGAGTAATTATTCTTTAATTACTTTATTAAGTAATTACATCAACTGATAATCTTTAATTAATTATCCATTAATTACTTTAATTAATCACCCTTTAATTTACATTAAATAATCAACCTTTAATTACTTTTATTAAGAAATCATTCTTAATTACCTCCATTAATTTACCTTAAATAAATCACCTTTAGTAATTTATCTTATTAATTAATTATCTTAGGATAATTAAGTAAATACACTTTAATTACTTTTATTAATAAGACCTTAAATATTTAAGATAAATCATTTATTTCAACAGTCACTTAATTACATTATTTAATTTAATTAAATGCTTAACATAAATTTGATGCAAAATTTTCTTTGAGAAACCTTTGGTTAGTCACCTCTTGACTTCATCATTTTGTTATGTTTGGAAACACTTGAAAATTTATTTAATCATCTTGATAAAATTATTATAAAACCATATTAATAAGTTTTAAAAACACTTAATCTTTTAGAAATAAATCTTGGAAAATTGTTTAAAACCTTATAAATAAATTTCCTTTGAAAACTTGATTTATCTTCCTTTTAAAACTTATTTAATTTAATAACCTTAAAACTTGTTCAATTATTTATTTGAATTTTTTTTAATCAACGGGTTTTAATAAAACCCGAGCCAAAACACTTAAACCCCGAACCCAACTTCGAGTTACTCACGTCTCCGCTCTTCTTCAAGTTAACCCATTAACATTCACGAGCCTGTCCCGAGAACTTTCATCTTCCCCAAACCATTGAAAATAACTGATACGAACGACACCACGTACACGTGCTCTGATGCTCTAACGTCCTCCGATCAACGTCGCGACCATCCATGAGTCAAACCTGACCTCGACAACAAACTCGACTACCAAGATCAATGAAACAACGGTGAACTCGAAATCGAGTTGAAGAGTGACTTACTAGAACCACATTCGATCGAAAATTCTCCCTCGCGTCGACGATCTAGGCCACCATCAACCATGCCATTTCACCTAGGCCTTTGCCTCCGACCCACGTAGAGTTTCCCCCATGTGTGAACGACTTCGATCGACCCACGTCATCGGAATTTCCTCAGAAATCACTACGACCAAAACTGGGTGTTAAACCCTATTGCTTCCTCGTGCGGCCACCACGGCAGACTTTATCTCCAACGAACAATTTTCCCACGATCGTCAACATACCGGCTACCTCCAGACTCAAAGTCAACGAATAGTTTATCGCCGTTCATCGTGAATAGACGAAAAACTAAATTCTGTTCAAACCAAAAAAATCTCGACAATCCCAATGTTAAAAATCATGAAATCTTCATCAAAAAATCGTATTTTTCGAGTTTGAATCCATACGTGCAATCCAATCTTGAGATCGAAATACCTGAATTTTTTGTTTAGAAATGAATTTTTCATCTATATTCCATTTTACAGTTAATTACTTCCTAATTATCTTCAGATATATTTTTAAAATCAAGCTTTAGTTAATACAAACATGTTTCCTTTAAAAATTATAACATGAATCTGCTTGTATGTTGAGATATGAATTTTTATATGAAAATTTTTTTTGTTCCTGTTTATAACAACGGTAAATAAACACATGCACACAGACCTGCATACATTAATTCACCCATATATATCTACTTACAGATATATTTTCATCTATACAACATTTTACAATCACACAACAAGCATTTGGATCAAGATTCATTCATATATATATATATATATATATATATATATATATATATATATATATATATATAGGGTTAAGAGTTTACTTACATTTATATCGTAGTAGAGACAAAGCCTGGAAGTTGTTTCAAATTGAAGATTGGGAATTGATCTACTTTTTGATCTCGAAAACTTTGATTTGCTTGTTAATGTTCAATCTTTGCATCTGTAGTTTGTTTGATCTTTACTTGATTACAGGTTTGATTCCAGGCTTTGATTTAAAATAGATTTTGATTTGAATCTTTCTTTGCCTCCAGGTTTTGATTTTTTTTCATTCTTTTTTTATTTTCTTTTTGAAATGTTTTTTTTCTTAGATTTGAAAATAGAGAAGATAGTTTTCAAGTGAAAATGTAATAGCCCGGTTACTTGTTTTCTCTAATAATTTTTACAAATAAATTTAATTTAAAAGATAACTAAATGCCACTTGTTATTACAACTGACACTTGTTAATTAATGTTGTTACTTATTAAACATTTGTCACAAATATGTATTTTTATGCCTAAACCCCTTTGTTTATAAATTATGTTTAGTCCTTTATCTTAATTAATTTATAATTTATGTTTTACGCCTTATCATTTTATAATTTGTGAATTTATTTATGCCTTATGTTTTATGTATATACAAATTATATTCAACTCATTAATTTCAAAAGGATATATATATATATATATGTATGTATGTATGTATATATGTATATATATAGTTTCATAAATATACTTATATTTTCAAAAGATATATTCATATCAAAGCTTTACATTATACTAATTATATTTATTTTCAAATATATAAAAGAAATTAATTTAAATCTTTAATTAAATCTCATTTTATAAATTTACAAACCAATTTTAAACATATATGTATTTTCTTATTAATTTCCAAAAGATATGTATGTTTTAAAACTTTTATTAATTCTTGTTTATATATATACATTATACAAACATTTGCAATCATTTGTATTTACATAACTTTTTAAAGGAAAATTGATTTGAAATCAAATTATATATTACTAATAAATAATCATATATTCGTATATATATTATATTTACAAACCATTTTAGATATATATGTATGTTTTTTATATTTTGTTCATACCTTTTCTATATTTATACAACTTAATAAGAAAATGATTTTTTTTAACTCTAATTATACATTATTAAATAATCACATACACACATATATAAATATATATTAGTTTCTTTGATTATAAAGTTCTAAATCCAATTTATTTTCAATATATTTATTGAATTTCAAAATCACATTTTATCGTTGAATTTCAAGCCGGAATTCTATTTTACAATCTCTTTATTATATATTTATTTCTAAAATTTCAAATTAATTCTCAATTAATTCACAAGTAAATCCAAAATTTATATAAATTACCAATTTTAATTTTGCCTAAAAACCTAGAATGTTACACTTAATATTAATTAAAATTCAATACACTTATCTTAATTACTTACTTAATTACAACATTTTATTTTATTTTTGAAATCACTTAGGAATTACTTAAATAATTAACTAATATATATATTTATTCAAATCAAATCAGATTAAGTTCAAAACACATTTGACTTTATAATATAATATGTTGAAACTTGCTTTGAAACTTGATCAACACTTGCTTTGAACTTGTTTGATATTTTACTTTGGAAACTTGCATTTTCCTTTTGCTTTCAAAATTTGTTAACAAAATTTACTTCCATTATGAAACTAGGAAACCCGAGCCCAAACCAAAAATATCCGAGCAAAAACCCGGGCTACTCTTCTACTTGATAAACTCGAGTTCGATATCGAGCCAAAACGAAACTTTCCCAATCCTCTTCTTCTCCTTCTTCCATGATCAACAACCCAGACACACACAGACGCTCGTGCACATGCACGAACCGATCACACCACTACTCGACAAATGAACTTCACCATCAGGTCGCTCGACTCGAGCTCGTCGATTTCCCCACCACCTTGAACCGGCCGAGCCCACCAATCCAAATCCATACGAACCCGACCCTCTCTCAAGCTACAGGAATAACGTTCGAGTTATCATCATTCTTCACCGAAAAATTCAACCCTTGAAGCTTTCTCCGTCGCGATCGAGATCGTATACTCCGATTTCGTTAAAACTCAACGAACCAAAAGCTAAATTAGAACCTAGTTTTGAACTTCAAAAATCATCGACATGGATTTGCGCCGAAACTTTCTTAAAAACAATCCATCGTCATACGAACTCAACGGCACTGACGGAATTGAGCGATTCGAAGCGGTTTGAGGGATATGATTTTTCGAAGTTTATACAAATTTCTACTACTTTCGGTTTTTCGATGAATTCTCCATCGATTCTCGACGAAACACTACACCGCTATTTTATAAATAAAAAAATTACAAATGACAACGAACAATTTCGATTCAGGTTACTTAAACCAATTTGAATCATATGGGAAGATATTATTTTTGAAGTTCAAAAATCCTATTTTTACATTTACTGTAAGATATAAATTTACAAACACATTCTTTCAACTTTAACACTTCTTATACATATTTAAAACTCTCATTAGCAACTTGTACAACTAGATTCACATCTAATTCAACTTGTATTGATCATTGCACTCAACTAGATCATAAAATGAAGCTACAGACTTTAACAAGGAAACACGAAATTACTCTATCATCAAACAGAGAGGAGAATACTCACATATAACATGGAACAGAGGACACTGTTTGAAATTCAGAAAACTGGGAATGATTTTGATCTTGAAACAGCAGCTTGAATTTGAACTTTGATTAAGTTGAGTTGAATCTGATTCTAACTTTGCTTTAGATTGAAAAAGTAGTTGTTATGTTGTTCTTTTTTTTTTCTTTTGGTTTTAGTTTCAAATTTTTGAAAGATGAAGAAAGAAAGAGTAGGAGTAGAGATATATGTATAAGAATGTATAGCCATGTTTTATTTATTCTTTTTTTTTAAATAAAGAAAACAAATTACATATGACACTTGTATTTTGCATGTTATACTTGGCCTACAAATGTCAAGTGCATGCATTTATATTTTTATATAATTTTATATTATATTTTCCATTTAGTTTTATATTTATATATGTTTTATGTTTATTTTATATAAATACAAACTATCTTTATTTAAAGTATAAAAGAAAGTGTATTAAACCTTTTTATTAAATCTTATTTTAAACTTAAAATGTTAATCTTTAGTGTTTTTTTGAAAATATAGAATCTTAACTTTAAATATCTTTTGAGCATTATTATATTCAAACTATAACTTCTAAATCATAAAATATATATATAGACACACACATTATATATATATATATATATATATATTAATTTGAAAGTTCTTGTGTGAAATTTTGATACATATAATTATCCACATTTTTACAAACTTCCATTTATTCTACTTCTAATGGCATATATATATACATATACACACACACACACACACACACTTATATGCTTGTATATGTATACACTTATGATTTTCAACATTATAAAGTTTGCATATATATATATATATATTAATTTACTATAATATTTATCATTTCCAGATATTTATAATTCAACATTTATTATATATATGCAGATATTTTTAATTATCAAATGTCCATAAATCTGGGTTATCACAATAAATTTTCTTTGTTTAAAACAAAACTTCTTTGATAAACTCTAATAAATGAAAATTCCTTTGATAACAACAATTATTTAAAACACCATTAAATAAACAAGCTAATGTTTAAATATTTTTCATTTAATTATCCTCAAATCTCATTAACGAAATTATGATTTTAAAGAATCATTTAAAAAGTATTAAATTACTTCAAATGCCTTTAATAAAATAATTGCTTAATTATCATTTAAATATCTTATTTAAAATGATAATAAACTTTAAACTATTTTTAAAAGTAAAAATTTCAATATTTGACTTCATAATTTCCGAAAGAGGCTTAGCAAGCACAGTGGTTTGCATTTAATTAAGTTTAATTTTCCAAGTTATAACATAGGTATTTGTATAACTAGCAGATATGTAAAAGGGATTAACCAATAACAACCAATCAATATAAAAATAAATGTCCAAGTTGCCAAAATAACAGAACTAATTTTTTATTCTACTTAAACAAATGTCAACATAATCTACTAGGTGAATTATGACAGGACTGCGATTTATTCTATCAAATAGATGTTCAATATAACTTAATTCAAAGAACGGTGTTTTATTTTGCTAAACAGATGTCATTTAGTTTCATATTCAATTGGGATTACTTAAGGGTAGTCGATAAAGAAGTCTCTTGGATTTAAAACATCCTTTGAAAAGATAGTTTGCTTTAGCAAATCAACCTCCAAAATTAAATGATTTAAAATCAACATCTTTTACTCAATAATTAAATAACATTTAAACTCTTTATTCAATAATAATTAAACCATTAATTATTGATTAAACAGTAATCAGCTTTTAAATAATAATTATCCTTTAAATAAATAATTAAATAATAGTTAATCGTTCATAAATAATTAAACCATAATTAACCTTTAGTTAATAATCAATTAATAAATCACACCTTTATTAAATTAAAATTTAAAACTTAATTGAATCTTAATTTAATTTAACTAAATTATTAATTAGTCAATAATTAAACCCTTTTAAAATAAATAAATAAATAATTAATTAATTAATCTTTAATAAATAATTTAAATAATAATTAATAAAATAATAATTAAACTTTTATTAATTAACGAATTATAATTAACTTACTTGATTAATATTTAGTATTAATAAGCCTGTTAACCAATGATTAAGTACTAGTTGCCTTATTTAATAAATTAAATAAATAAATAAATAATAAGTATAATTACTTTTTTAAACTTAAAATGTGTTTGAAACACTTTTAAAAAAATCCAAGATGAAAGCAAAAATTAAATTTGTAAAAGAGTTCGTTTTTACAAACTGCCTCCATAGCGACTATCGTTATACGACCCGTAATTTCAAAACTTGTTTTATTATATAAAATAGCTTCAAAATTTTTATTTTAATACTTTAGTGACCTTATAACCTTATAAAAAAATTTAGAAAAAACAAAAGTAATGTTTTAGGGATTTTACAAAAACATTTCAAAAACATAAAGCAAGGAAAACAAATTTTGAACTAAGGATCTCAATGTCTCTTTAACAAGTCAAGATGCTAACTTTATTAGCTTAACACCTTGAAAACAAGTCACAACCATATATACATGCTATCATAACATCCAACAAGTCAAGGTTCAAGCTTTCAAACCTTACAAGCATTTAACTTACATTTTCAAGTTAATATTGCATCACATCCAAACACATACTATCAACATCAATATTATCCAAACAAGCAACACTTTTGCAAGCAATTATATACAATAATTATCATCAACATTTAAGTTCAAAAATTAAGTAAAAATAGAGCTTTTATCACCTAAAAGCTAACCATATCTTTCCGAAACTTCATTAACTTTAGAAAGCGACCTAGAGCTTTACTTTCTATGGTAAAAATATGTTTTTAGAGGGCCTAAGTGGCAACATGGGTCGACCATGGTAGAATAATGCTCAACCATACGTTGAATTGGGTGGGTAAGGACTTGTTTTGGCAAGAAGGAGTTGTGGAAAGGAAAGGAAGTATTTTAGTTAGTTTTTAAGAATTTAAAATTAAAAGAAGATGAAAATTTTAAAATATTAAACTAAGAAAGCCATGAGAAAAGGAGTTTTGAAATGGGAAGTAAGTTTTTGAAATGGAGGAAAAATGAAAACAAGAAAGAGAAAGAATTACGAATTTGTTTTCATGTAAATTGAAATAACCAAATTATTAAAATGCCCTAAAGTACCTACCCTCCACTACATGCATGCCACCTAAACAATAATGTCTCTCTTTCCTCCTTGATGCTCACGCACGGAGCTTTCCCCCTCTCATGTTTTGAGCCAACATGAATTTGATGCTTAAGTACTAACATTCCAACATGCATTTAATTTCTAATGTACTTATGTTTTCTAATAGTATCTTTTCATTTTTAAAATTTAAGTATATTTAAACCTTACATAACAAGTCACATCCAATTATGTATATACTTAGGTATATATATACATATCTATAAACCTAACTTTATTTTAAAATGCATAACTATAAATTTACTTTAGCGCTTCTAACAACTTTTAGCCAAGGAAAAGTTGAAAATTCAAAAAACGAATTCTGGTCACATTTTTTATTTTTCTTCAACTAAATATATTTGTAGAATTTTTGGAAAACTATTCACCATCATTAGTTATTATATTAAAAGAAATTTTATTTTAATTTATAAAATCTATTATTTTAATACTTAAAATTATTTAAACATTTGCAGATCAAAGTGGTGAAATTCCTGGTCGTTACACTATAGGATCCCTTGATTCAAAGTACAAGAATATATCTTTTGGAAAACTACCAACTCTACTCGTGTTTGTTTGAGTGTGGTTATAGCCTGTTCAAATCAAGCGGGTATACTTCTAGCCTATTCGAAACAAGTGGTTTTGCTTAGTGACCTATTTAAATCTAGCGATTGTACCTGTAGCCGGTTAATTCAAGTTAGTTTACCTCGGACACGAAATACAGGACGTGTCTCGTAGCTCTGAAATTGAGATTGTATTTGGATTTACCTTCTGCCTGATTAAAGATTGGCATTTGAAAGGAATTTTTTACCAGTAACTGTGTGAGACTGGATTTAGTAGAAATCTAAACTAGCATAAAATCTCTAGTATCATCTCTCTAACTCTTTCTTTACTTTATTGCTTTTATGTTTATATATGGTTGCATCTGTGACTGATTATTAGTATAATTCTGTATTTTTAATTTATGATTTAATATTAATCTTGAAACAAAATTCAAAAATATTTACATAAGTTAGAAAATATTATTCAACCCCCACTAGTTTTAAATCAACTTTAAGACCCATAATTTCCCAACCCACACAGCGAGGCACCTGTTTGAAACCGATCGTTAATGGTGGACACATGGTTAGGTCACCCCAATCCACCGTTACCATTAAGAAGTTTGGAGACAATTGTCAATGGTGGACACCCGATCCGACATTGCCAACATGAAGTTTGAGTCAATCGTCAATGGCGGACATCCGGTAAGGTTCACTTATTTTTCCATTGCCGGCAAGAAGTTTGAGTCGATCGTTAATGATGAATACTTGGTTAGAGTCACTATGGTCCGCCATTGCTGGTAAGAAGTTTGAGTCGATTGTCAATGGTGGAAACCCAGTTAAGGTCACTTGGTACGGTACTGAGAAGAAGTTTGAGTTGATGATTAATGATGAACACCCAATTGGGGTCACTCTAGTCCACCATTGACAACAAGAAGCTTGAGTCGATTGTCAATGGTGGACACCTGGTTCGGGTCACTTTGGTTTGTCATTGTTGGCAAGAAGTTTGAGCTGATCGCCAATGGTTGACATTGGTTAGGGTCACTCTGGTCCGTCATTGCAGGTAAGAAGTTTGAGCCGATCGTCAATGATGAACACCCGGTTAGGGTCACTATGGTCCGCCATTGCCAACAAAAAGGTTTGGGGCCGATCGTCAACAATGAACTGCCTGTTCTACGATCATGTTTTGATCGTGGGTAAATCCGGTTCACTATTGCTATCCTAAGATTTGTCCAAGCTTTCAATGTTTTTTTGGGATACTGCTACATCCTTGATGATGAGAATGTAGGCTTTATTCCCTCAATCCCTACCAACAATATATAATCCTTCCTAGATGGCAAATTGTCACCGACCAAAGGGAAATTCGCTTCATGACTAGGTCACCTTCCTTGAGCTGGTGATGCTCTTTTCTAGAGTTGTATTGTTTCTCTGCTTTCTGCTAGAGCACCATGGTATTGAAGGCAGCTTTGTATCACTTTTCCTTAATCAAATCCAAGGACATGTTTACTAATTCCTCATTCTCCTTTTAAGTCATAATGGATTCTCTTATGAGATAAGACTATGGTTTCGATGGGAAGCATAACTTACCATCCGTAGGCCAAAGCTAAAGGAGTATGTCCTAGTGGAGTTTCGTGAGAAGTGTAATACGCATAAAGTCCAATGGCAGCTCATCCATCCGAGCTCCCTTATCATTTTCCAAATGCTCATTTATAAGAGTTTTGAGAACCTTATTGACTTCTTCAACCTATCCATTGGCCTACGGCTGAGGCACTATAAAAAAGCATTTCTTGATTTCGTATTGCCAATAAAAGTTGGTGAATTCCTGATTATCAAAACGCTATCCATTATCTGAGATCATTTGGAGTGGAACCCTATATTTGATAAAGTAATCCATAACCATTATTGCATACTTAGCTCCACCGATAGCTATTAGAAATTCTACATTTAAATCAATGCATATGAGATTTCCTTTTCTAGGATTTGCCCCTACTGTGGTCTCCTCGACTGCCTTGATGTACGTTATCTAATATTTTCTTAGCTTCTCTTACAGTCATGCACCTTAGCAGCAGGTTGGTGAAAACCCTTATGTAGAGGATGCCATCTTGTATGGTGTAGTAAACTTCCTTGCACATTACCTTTCTTTCTTCATTTCGGTTTAAAGATGAAGTTTTTTCTAGTTACAACCCAAAAGTGATCCATTTCCTAAGCAAGCCAAAATTTCCAAATTGTAAGCATCTCAATTTCCTCCTATGGGATATGCTTATTCATATAGCATTATTAAACATTAAGAAAATCCATTGTCCTTTTTATTTTTTAAGTGGTATGCCACCTACTCTCCTTTGACTTAGAACTTCCATAATGCTAGTTGCAGGTCGCTATGGAAACATAGGTTCCTATTTCCTAATTCTTTTGCTATTTCCAATCTTGTTATTAGTGTACCGTACTTTGTCGTTCGGTCTAGACTACAAGGTAAGAGATCTATCCGACCCATAGGGGTCAATAACATTCATTCATACCCAACCATTAGTATTTCTCTCGCTTCTGTGGGTGTTGCACAGTCATGTGGCATGGTGTTGTTATGCCTTAAGCATTTCTATTAAATATCATTTAGATATTTTTTCATTAAAGTAAGTCATACTATTGCATTATTGTACCCATGTTTTATGGGGGTATTCGGCCTCTATAGTACCATCTTTTATATTCATATGAAGTTGACTTTATATCTAGGGCATTTTGTAAAGATTATGCTCTATCATCTCTAGAGGTGTCTCGTCCCACCCAGGGAATGGGTTAGAATTATACTCCACTATCTCTGAAAGATCCGAACCTAGTCATCCATCGTCTCGGATGAAGTTGAACCATACCTCTTGGACTAGGAAGTTTATGCTCCCTATATGAATATGCTATTCTTCACAATTTTCATGCACATCTATCTTCGAATATCTAGTAAGAGGACATACCATGTTGTCCATGGGCGGATCCAACACAGCACCACCGAGCGTGCTTTGCACCCTTTCTTTATGGGGACTCATTTTGCCGAGGGACTATGATTCAGAATTTGTGGCATTTTCGGTGGAGTTACCTTAGTGTTTTAACAAAGAGCATACTTGTGAGATCTTTCTATTTTCATTGGTCTCCTGACCATAAACCTCATGGAACATGAGGTATTTGTTGGTTTTCGTCTCTACTACATTTGATCCTCTAACCTTAATTTTCCATAATCAACTGTTTCTCTAATAACAAGATAGATTCTTTCTGGAGTCTCTATAAGCTATGAACATGGAAGCTCGCCTTGTCTTCTAAAGTGTTCCTATATTGAAGCTCTTCATCTCTAACCCAGTTTGACATTTATCCATCTTGGCTTGACATCAGAATCCTTCAACTACATGAACTTTTTGGGCTTGATACTATAAGTCCTCCAAATTAACAGTTGAACTTTTCTTAGGTCCCCTTTAGAACTCTGCTTTCCCTTTAATTCCCATAATAACAACCACGGTGACAATTTGTTCACTAAGTTGATTTACAGCAGTTACCATAGTGCGAAACTGTGCAAGATTGTTTCATAAGTTTTATCCATCCTTTTGTTTGATACCTAAGCATTAACGGATTAGTCTTCCAAAAGATTAAACCAAATAGTCTCTAAGTATGACATGAATAGAGGAAAGCAACTACAATTTCTCCCTTCGTAGCTCCAACTTCTTCTATATGCTAAATTTAGCGCCTTAAATGTCTTCAAGGGTTGGCTTTTCCAACCTGTTACTCCATGATTAGTGTCTTAAAATCTAAGGGTTTACTTTACATTTGATGTTCGAAGTGAACTGACTATGGTTCACCTTGCCAAGCTCTGGTCCCCTGCTCTACTGGCCTAACAATCGATGCATTAGCCCAACGACTCACTCCTCTGCTATTGGAAGCCTGTCTTAGGTTATTTGATGGGCCACGTTATGCCCCCATCAATGGATCACCCACCTATGTATAAGTCGGTATAAACTTAGGTGGTCTCGTTTAGATAGCTAAGTGTGTAGTTTCAACATCAGCATTTACTTCTGGTGAGACATCCTCCCTTTGTCCGACATGAGCTATATCATTGGTCTGGTACTGATTTGTTCTACATCAGTCCGATTTGGTTCGAACCCTAGCAGATTCGGTTTGTGGAAGTCCAAAAATCCATAGCTCCTTCCGTCTTACCTGCTCCTTGACGTCCATTATTGATGGTTTGGAAACACAATTCCAGACTCGGTCTCTCTGGACCTGCATTGGTGCTACTTGCTTCATGAATATAAGGAATGCTCCATTATCTCCAAATACTTAGCTAGGAAGAAGCTACCATATTTTTCCATCATCATTCGTAGTCACTACCAGACTCTTCTCTAGTAGTTATACCGGGTTGTCTCTCTGAAGCAGCACATTCCAACCTCATATACTTTGCCGGTTCATAGACCAACTCCTTCAACATGGTTGGTTTCTCCATTATTGATCAGTTAGCAAATTAACATCACATAATAATGAATTAATCCTAGGGGTAAACCACATAATGGCTAAGTTTGGCAAGAATAGAGGGAATCACTAGCACAAGGCTTCCTCTCCAACCCCACTAATCAGCATGTGTTGGGCATACCGTTGTCAGTGTACTATAGGGTCGGTTAGTCCTTTAAATGGCTCTATAGCAGGCATCCTGAAATATATTCCTAGTATTTCTATCCCTAGGAGGAAGGTAGTGCTAAACCTAACTCCAATTCCTCATTCCACCTGTTTACATTGAACACCTTATCCAATGATTTGAGCCATCCTATCCTCCAATCAGGGTGATTAGCAATGATAGCTCCTCCTTCCCCTTTGGTTGGAATGATTTCCATCATCCTCCCTATGATAACATGATCTTTGATTTCGGGCATGGTTATGACTCCTACACCAATCACAATAATCATCTTGTCCTCCATTGACCACAATTTCAATGTGGGAATGAGAAGTGTTTGCTGCAGTTGCCCTCGGTTCGGTATTATTCTTATGTGGCTCGGTGTCGAACCATTTTCTAGTTTAGCTTCAGGCTGAGCTCTTGCTCGTTTCATCCCTCTAGCATTCTTTCTTCTATTTTTTTGACTTCCTTGATTGGATTCTTTGTCAGAGCGCAACTCTCTTCGCCTTTGAATCTTCTAGATTGGGATCTTCATTGTGCTCCAGTGTTATGACCAATAGTTTGCAACTACCCCAAGTGTGTCATGAGTTGGTCCACGATTGTTTGTTGTTGGGTAGCGAAAAATTCATTATTCTTGGCCACAGCTTGAACCATGTCACCTTTGGTAATCACGTCTGTTGGCACGGGAATGCTTGCTGAATGATCGTCCTGATTAGTAGTTGTTTGATTAGGCGCGCTGGTGTTTCCTGCATTTTTACTAGTAGCACCAACCTTATTCTTTGATCTTAAAGGCATGCTGAGAATCGGTTCTCAGTGAAAGCAACAAAATTGGAACTATTCTTTGATCCTAAAGGCATTGCATGAAAAGTGGAGAAACACCTCTAATCGATTGGTTATAGAGCTGTGAACATGGGATGTATAACATAGCTATTATATTTGTAGTATAATTTTTTTAGAGAGAAAATCGCATATAGGTTACGTAGAAGGTAAATTGCAGTAAAGTAAAGAACACAAAGATTTATAGTGGTTCGTCCAAAATGTGCTTACATCTATTGTCCGTTTTCATTATTCTTCTTATAAATCTTTGATACAATGCCTGACTATGATCTGTAGCTCAAAAGAAAGTAAGATATAGACCAAGTGTAATGACCTGATATTTTCAACCATTCACATCCACACAAACCGGATTTGAGCAGCTCAAAATACCAGATTTTTAATATATATTTGGCAAAATTCAGCATATACAGTAAATAAATAAATCACAGAATCACAAACATAGAGTAATATAACAATATTGCAGCGGAAACAAAAGAATAGTAGTTCATGAAGATAGTATATATACATATAACAGAATTAAACAAGATACAACATAAGTCTCGAATACAATAGTCAAATACAAGATTGGAACACATCACTGGAATCAACTGAATATCTGAAAGCTAGATAGATAGCTGGATCTCCATGCGAAGCTCCAACTCCAAAGTGAGTCTCGAATACTGGTACACTCAGTCTGACCCAAGCGTAAAGCAAAACACAAAACACTCGTGTCAGGATTAACTTTCTTATATCAATAAATCCAACTCAAGTGAAATTGTAACAACCTAATATTTTCAACCATTCGCATCCACACATGTCGGACTTGAATTGCTCAAAATACCGCGTTGGAAATAAAATTTGGCAAATCTCAGAATATACAGTAAATAATATAATCACAGAATCACAGACACAAAGTACTAAAATGCAGTGGAAGTAAAAGAGATAGTAGTTCATGCAGCTGCTATATATATATATAAGATACATCAGAGTTAACATGATACAACAGAAGAGTAACCAGATACATTAGAAGAGTAACAATATGAAAAGAAAGTACAAATCTGAATTACATCACTGGAATCAGCTGAATATCTGAAAGATGGATAGATAGCTGGATCTCCAAACGAAGCTCCAACTCCAAAGGTGAGTCTCAAAAGCTGTATCACTCAGTCTGACCCCCGCGTAAAGCGAAACATAAAACACTCGAGTCAGGATTAACATTCTTATATAAATAAATCCAACTCAAGTGAAATAACAACTGAAATACAAGTAACTCAAAGGATGTTTGGGATAACCATCCTCTGAGGATCCGTTAAACTATTTACTATGTAGTAATATTGCGCTATTAAAATAATGTCTACAGTAAAATAAACTTACTTTAAATAGCGTTCTGGGCTACCCATATTACCCTTCACACATAATACTCCCAGTAGTCCATCCAATATCATAATATCTCCAAATCGGAAGACTACCAGAGGATACCACACGGGCTATGGGAGAAAACCAAACTCGTACAAGGCTCGCTAGAGTAGGTGACAAGGCACACGAGGCAATGACAGGGTAGATATACCAATTATGCTTCCGGGCTGGTGGTAACGCGTAGCAGCCACTACCGCCCACCTCGGAACACACTGCCAATCAAAATCGAAGGATGGACATCAAATCAACCACAAGTATGAGTATAGTATCGAAGAAGTGCGTCCAATCGGAGGAGCTACCTCACTTGGCCCGTCGATCGCTCCTGTTTTAGCCACCTTAAGCCAACTCACGGGAGTCAGGTCTATGTTCATGCCTCAATAGGATCGTCGCCACCATCCTACTTCGTTCTGAAATCTCCACCGCGTACACAGTTGTTAAAGTGGTTTTCCGTATCGACAGAGAGTATGCCAGATATCCGATCTCGGTCTCTTTAACAACCAATCGTTACTATAGCACCATGGTCATTTCAAAATAGTTTATACCTTTCAAAACCAAAATATCATTCCATTTCAAAACTATATTTCTTTCAAAATAGTTTATACATCGAAACCAAAACTATCTTTATTTCGAACTATATCCAAATCAATATGATATCATTTTCATTTCAAACATATATTCACCTTTCAAAACTATAATACTTTCAAAGTTATAACTCTTTCGAAGCTAAAATACTTGAAATCATTACCCTTTTGAAAATCATAACATTTCAAACATAACCAGAAGTAAAATATCCATGTTCAATAAAATATCATATTTAATCAAGTGATATCAATTTCAATTCAAATCAGTTTCTAAATAACCATTTCAATCTTATCAAATTGCAAGTATAGATTTGATTCATCAATAGCTATTAAATCTTTAGTATACTTTAAAGCTTTTTAATATCCCACATTTCAAAACTAAATTTAAAATTTCATATATCACTTAATTCAATTTACTAATATTTAGTTTTGAAATATTTACTTAATAAACTCAATATCATTTAAATAAATCCAAATTACAAATATAAACTTCAAATATTCAATAATCAAATAAATCCGATAAATCAAAATTTAATATCCTTCCAAATTCACATTCTTTATCAAAATAAAGATCTAATCATTATTTGAATTTAAAATTCAAATATTCAAATTTAAATACCTTTTTAAATTCAAATATATCATTCATTTATTTTTTAAATATCGATTTGAACCATAAATAAGCCATTTCACTTCCATATATTTCAAAGCTTTAATATTCAAAAAATTTAAAACTAAATTCGAAAATCTCATATATGCATCAAATTCACTATATTATTATTTAGTTTTGAATATTCAAGTAAAATACAATATCATTTAAATAAAACCCCAGATTTCAAACCACTGAATATGTAACGATTCGGGATTTTTGACTTCCGAAAATCGACATTAATACGTCCACTGTATCAACTGTCAAACAATCGAATGCCTGGAAACCGAATTGTTAGGGTTAAAAGAAGAGGTAGAAGAAAAGGATAGAAGAAAAAGAGAAGCAATAGAAACAATATCAGAATATCACAGTCGCAGCGGAACAACATATAATAGATAAATGAATAATCTTAAATTAAAGAACTATATCAGTTTATACATTACATCATCAGAGTGTACAACAACAATATACAACACAACTCAACAATGGACAGTTATACAAACCTGTCCTTACAAGTGAACTTTTTACAGCGAAAGAGATAATATCATATGCAAGTGGTACGTCTCGCCATCCAGCTCGCCTCCTGAGCTCCATAGCACTCTTAAATCCAGAGTAACCTGATAACTTGACTCTAGGCTGCCCGTGTGGAAAATGGTGGGCACCTAGAGTTTAGGAAGGGAACAATAAACTCCAGGTCAGTTATGGGGCTGGTGTGAGAACTAAAACAGTTATATATCTTTAAAACAACAACAACAAAGAAAGTGAAAAATATTCGCAATGCTTTTGGAAAATGAAACTACCATAAGGCATCCCGCCACACACACAATGCAAACGCAGAATTGGAGAAGATTTCTCCTTATGATAGTCAAAGATGCTTACTACGCAAAACAAATCATTTTTGATATTATTATTAGTGCATAGTGCAGAAATTTTTTCGAAAGTATAATATTAATCATAGCCAGCGTAGACATTCCGAACTATGCCTACTATAGCTACCATCTAAACAGTAGTGACCACCATAAGTAAATGGCAGGTTCTACAACTAATACCGTACAAGGTTCGTATTGGAAGATGGATTTTCCAACAAATGGTCAGGCTAGGGAGCTTCCTATTGCCACATGGGAACGCCTCTGAAAGGACGCCCCAAGAGTCAACTACTCTCTGCCAACACAAGGCCGGTTACCCCCTTCCCAGGAAGTAAACCTAAGATATACCATCCCCGGTCCTTTAGGACCTTTATCTGAGGATCCTCAACACCAGCAACAACCACAAAGAAATGTATTTGCAGTAACCACATAGGTTAAATATCAGGACTCCATACCTGACATCGCCCTTTTCCAGAAGGAATGGACATACCCTAGGGGAGCTACCCCCGAATCATTGCCGCATCTTTCCCATTTCGACCATTACCGATTTGTGAGGCTCGACGAAGTCTCGTCCATAAAGCTAGGCACAAAGCCATGCTTTGATCAACAAATGATCAGCATACAGCAACACTCAGCATGCCACATTACCAAATTGGGAATATATCACTAGTAACCATCAACTACATAACCTCTGAGCTCGTACGTCTCAGAGAAGGGTGTTAAGCTAAGAGAATAAATTCTCCGCCACCAACAGAAATGTATTTGATAGAAACCAGCTTTATATCTCAAAATGTAACGTCAGACATACAACCATACAAGTCTGTTCCGGGATCGAACAGAACCGAAGGCACTTCAAAAGAAGCCCTTGCAATCCGGATAATTTCTAATCACGTTCGGACTTCCCATCACAAAGGGTGATAAAATATCTATACCGGAGATCAGCCGATGCAGAGACATTCGACGGTAATCCTTCCGTTTTCAAAATATCAGGTCTTCAACACCGGTCTTCAAATGTTATCCATTTACGTCGTATCACTACTCGGAATGGGTAATCCGAAAAACGAGCACAATATTTTGAAAATAAGTGTAGCATCCAAATTTTCAAACAAGTCACAACAAATACCTATTTGAAGGTCAATATTGATAGTCGGTTATTTAACTATCAATCAATGTTCACAACAATCACCAGATTTAAATAATTTCCCAAATTATTTATTTCTAAAATATCTTTGCAAGGTATAATTTTCAACACTTCAACTATTTGAAAACAGATTTCAAATCAATTTCCACATTTCAATCCTTTGAAAACAAATTTCAAATTACTTTTCACCTTTACCACTTTTGAAAACAAATTTCAAATCATTTTCCCTACACGGGATATATTCACAAATATTTCTTCATTTCCACTGGAAATCTGCCGAAACTAAACACTTGAAAATAATTTATATTACTTATCCAAAAATATATTTGGAAACACTTCAAGATAAAAGTCTACTTTTAAACACTTTATTTTCAAATATTAGCTATAAAAACATTATACTAATATTACATATAAATTTAAGTCTAAACAAATTTTCCAAAATTAAAAAAATTAGTAAATAGAGTATAATATTATAGATAATCAATTTCCAAAACAATTATCAATTAAGACTTTAAATAATTACATCTATAATTTGCTAAATAAATCTTTACTCTAAAGATTTCAAAATAACTTAAGAAGATAATATTCCTAAAATATTCTTTCAAAACTACTTTAGAACTTTTAATCTATACTTTAAAAAGTTACTTTGGAAATATGCTCGGCTTTCAAGGGAGAATACACTTTCATTTCAAAATGGTCCATTGAAACCAATTAAATAAATCCTTACCGATTTATTTTAAATTTATGTTCAAATCCGTAAATTTATTTCCACACTTTAAAAATACAACAATGTTTATTTTTAAAACAAATTACCCTTATAAATTTCCATTATGAATTTACATTTCCAAATATTCACTTTTTATACGATTTTCAAATCGATTTCAAATATTCACTTTCAACAATAATTCAATTTTCAATTTGATTTCCAAAAATACCAAATCAAATTCCGTACCGATTTTCCAAGAAATTAAACACTAAGTGAGTTTCATTCAAATCTCAAATTAAAATCAATTTCCACTAAACCCTAAATCAAATTTCAAATTGACTCCAAATTCATTTCAAAACACCAAATAAATTTCCAAATGGATTTCCAAAAGGTTTATTTTCAATCGCTAAAATCAATTCCAATGGATTTCAAATTTATTTCTTTTTAAAATAAATCCCTTTTCAAGAAAATAAATCCCTTCTAAAGAAAATAAATTCTTATATTTTTCAAACTCTTTAAAAATTCATATTTTGAATAAATTCTCAACCTTTGAATAATATTACCCGAAATCCATTTTTTTTAAAGCTTTCCCCATATTTTTGAAATAATTCGATATAATTCAAAAATGACACTTTATCTTTTTAAAATTGCTTCTTTTACATTTATCTAATTCTCAAAAATAATTTTTACCATAAATTTTCCAACTTAAATTTTCAAAAAAACAAATTTATTTATTTTCAGTACCGAACGATACCAAAATTTATTCGGCTAAATTTTAGCCTTCAACAATTTCAATCACAAAGATAATCACACAGATTATAAATAGATCAACACACAACAATTGAAACAAATTCAATTATTTGAGGAATCCAGTTGGATCCCTCCAACCCGTTTCCATGCATCCACAGATGTTAGCACAATACCAATTCCACTTCGAGGTGGAATATCGCGGTATATGGGATTTACAAAATATTATCCGTTATTATGCAGCGCAATAGGGTCTCATCCGCTATATAATGCAGGAAATCAACTCCATGTACATATATAATACCAATTCCACTTCGCGGTGGAACATCGTGGTATGTGTATTTAATAAATAGCCTCCGCTTAATATACGACGTATAATGTCTATTTCAATACAATAGATAATAATTTATCATCCAAGCATAAAATCAGCACAATCAAGCAATTTTAAATCTAAATATTTAAAATTTAAATCGAAACACATTCGATTGAGTGAGAAGTTCTCACCTTGAGTTTCCGATAACAGTTGTAGCGTTTTATTTTGAATAAAATTAAACACGCGTTTAATTTTATCCGAAATTATCACTAGCTCCAATCGACTCTAGACCAGCTCCATTGCGTAGTGCTCGTCAAAATGAACTCGACGCAATTTGTTTCGTCAAATTCCGACCTCGTATGACAAAGATATGGATTTTTAAAGGTTGGAATATAATTTATATAAATAATTTTACAGTTTTTATTTTTTACAACATATAATCTCGGCCGCACGTTTCGTTTGCCCCAGATCTAAATCGCGCGTCGTTCTTCTTCCCGCTCCAGTATTTCGCATGCAAGAACCCATTCGCCGCCTTCCTAACCCTAATAGTCGCGCCTACATCGACGAACTAGAAGTCGATCGGCGAGCTTCACGTCGAAGCCCTTCACGAACGGCACCTCCTCCATAAACGCGGTCGAACTCAGTTCCATCTTGGCTTCGATTTTCATGCATGACGGCTGGCTATACGAATGAAAATCGTCGTCGATCCGCTGCATTGTTTCCGATCATAACCGTTGATTTTATAGTACTCATTGCCCTCTACATTTTTGCTTTAGGGAGTTTCTCGAATCGATTGACGGATCGAGAGAAAATTGAGGAGGATTGAAAGAGATTTTCGGCCATTGGAATTATTTAGCCCGCGGCTAGGGCTTTGGAAGGTAGGGTTTGCAAATGAAATGATGAATGGTTTTTTCATAGAAAATTTACCAAAAAACACTATTCATCCGATTTTCCGAACTCCAAATCTCGCGCGGTGATCGGCGTTTCTAGGGTTTTACCCACGTTCCGGACGCAATGGAATTGGTATCGAGAGACAATTCGATCGTATGTGTGAGTTACGGAGATAAACGATCAAATTTAAATTAAATCGGTTAAACCAATTTCTATGCGTTTTAGCTTGCCCCGGACAAACGGTAAATCCGATTGACACGAAATTTGAAACCTTACAATAACATAGCATTACAGATCTGATGAAACTGGTTTCGTCAAAATCCATTACTGTTTGAAAAATAACTATTTTTAGTCGTCAATTAAATATTGAAATATTCAATTTTCATAAATTAACTTTTAATTTAATTTTTAAAGTTCACAAACATTGTTCTAACTCCAATATGATTTAACGTAACTTTATAAATCATTTTCAATCACATTAAACCCAATTTCCAATTATTTATGGAATTTCAAATATTAAATTATCGATTTAATTATCCAATTAAATCCAGATATTCGAAAAATAAATTATTCGACTTATAAATTTTACTTATTAATATTTAAAAATCAATTAAATATACGAATATCAAATGACAGAAATTCTGGGTCGTTACAGAATATTTCTTTCAATTTATTTAAACTTCAAATATTCCTTTAGATCATCTTATACCAACTTATTTCAAATTCAAATTCAATAAATTTCAAATCAATATATTTAAAGAAAATTCTTAATTAAATACAATTTCCAATAAATTGTAAATCCACTTTAATTTAAAACTTATTTAAAAATTAATTTCGATATAAATTAAAACCACATATATATATATATATATATATATATATATATATATATATATATATATATATCCAAAACCATAGAAATCAATTTCAAAATATATATATATATATATATATATATACACACATACAAACGGTGTCTGTATATAATTTTCTATCATATGGTCAAGTGATACAGATATTTATCATTTCAACCCGCAATCTCAAATTCAATCAAATGAAAATCGCTTGAGTCTATCATTTCAACCCATAACGATTTTCTCCTATTCTAAAGTCTGTTCGCGTATGTATCATTTCAACCTATAGTGAATTCTATACTAACAAGGAACTTGTAGAGTGATAACAGATATGATAATAATATAACAACAGGCATATATCATAAATGTAAACAATAGATAATGGTGCCAGATATCACAGGTGAACAAATAGCATATATATAACAATATAAATAACTAACAGCAGAATATTTCAATTGTCGTTTCAATTGAAATCAAATTTAATAAATAAAAGAACGTTAATCGTGAGTGATTGCTCACCTTTCGAAGCTAGAGGGATTTGCCGATAGAATGAGTTTTGATTCCAAGCATGAATTTCAAAGTAAAGCTTGGTGGACCTGAATTTGATGGACAAGCTGATACGAGAATCGTTGAAGCAATTAGAATCAGTCGATATAAATTTAACTAAATATAATTTTTATTATTTTAAAATCGTTTCTTTCTTACAACTTACTAAATAAAACGAAATATCTATATTATATAAAGCATAATAAAACCATACCATCTGGACTTATTCTATTCTAATATAATAGCGTATATATCTTAAACTTATATATAAAAATTTTGTACCGTCACATTCATAAACAAATATGCATATAATATATATAATCGAACGTATATAACTACAAACATATACCAACCTTTATATCACTGTTTAACAAAACTTGAGTATACTTGCATACATATAATGAAATATACAAACCGTAACTCCTGTATATATATAATATTTGTAAACTCTTTTTTTTTTAACAACGTACACACTTTTCTTGAAATAAGAATAAACTAACATTATGCAGCTGCAAACCATTGCAGCGTTTAAAATATATATATTTTTTTGAAAATAAAATGGGACAAAACATATGAATACAAATATGTATAACTTTCTCAAATATATACAACAAACTGGCAACATATGCATATATATACCATATATATATAAAAGCAACTGTTATATACAAAACTTTGGAATTTTCTTTTACAAGACTTGAAAAATACTGCACTTACAAACTAGTACACGTGAATTCAGTAAAAAAAATATGTGTTCAAATCCTAAATAAACACTTTATACATACTTTATAACAATTTATATATATGAACAAATTTATATAAGCTGATAAATATAACTGAACATTATATAGATACACACCTATAGTATAACCAGAACTAGCGTACTGAACACATGTAAAACTATAAGTAAAGTAAAAAATCAAAGCTATTATACCGTGAAATATAAATATACTTATATATAAAGTCCTTAACAACATACAAGTAGAAATATACATATCTATATAGCACCAGCTCTGATCCAACACAACGACTTTGAAGTAAATAAAAAAATAATGTACTATATTTTATACCATATAACTATATATAAGCCGCATATTATATGTGTACAAAAGAAAATAAACAGCTAGTATAGATTAACATATACTTTACGCATAAAGCCATAACCATACAACAACATCCTATACCCAACAGCAACACATATTTATATATAATAAGCTAAATTATAAATAAAATGAAAATATGCGTGTGAAATATAAGCTAATATATATAAAACTTTTATAACCAAAACATATACATATCTTTTAATAATAATTTATATAAACTAAACTGTTGCTTATAAAATATATAACTTGTATAGTAATATATAAAAAACAAGTAATACACATATGATATGCATCAATATTTAAAAAAAGTCACACACACACACACACATATATATATATATATATATATATATATATATATATATATATATATATATATATATATATATATAAACTAACATTACAAATAATTCACAGTTCAAAGAGAAGAGGCTGCCACGTTGAGTGGGAGAGGAAGTTCAGTAGAGACGAGGCAACTGGCGTGCGCATGGGGTTGTGCCACGACCAGAGGCTAAGGTAGGCTTCAGGAAGGCGGCTCGGCTGTGCTTGCTCCGGAGTGGTGCTTATATTGGCCGAGGTGGAAGGTGTTGCATGGGAAGGAAACAAGACATGCAAATGGTGAGGAGGAATTATGGAGCAAGGCCGGGCTGCTCATACAAGAGAGGAGACCAGGTGGAGTGGTCGCCAATGTCAGGTGAGGAGGAGGAAGATGGCTTGGTGGTTTGACTCTGCGCAGGCTGGACGAAGGAGGATAGGTGGAGGAAAGCCAGTTGTTTATGTTCGGCATGGATGAATGGTCTAGGAAAAAAGAAGAAAAATGTACGGAAGAAAATGAATGGGCATGCTTGAAGAGGATGTTATTTCACGCAAATATATTGTTTACAATAATGTCTTCAAACCGGTGGGTAAAATGATTAGTCACTATAATAAATGTTCTTGAAATATTAATAGTTAAAGACCATTCCTAATCTCAGGAAGTAAACAAAAGGCAACAAAACCAAAAGGTAAGAATCGGATACCGATTCGGTTTCTTATTTAATTGATTTCACAGTGAATCGGATGTCAAAACACAAGAATGAATATAACGCAGAGATCAGCACGATGACACGATCAAAGCGGTACATAAATATTGGTGGCATGATCATCCGACCAAAAGTTAATATCAGTACCCAAAATGTTGCTATTTCGCCGAAAATAAGATCGACGGAGCAATAGAAGCCCAAATTTGAATAAACGAAATGTGATGTCTCACTCAGAAGAGGGTTTACAAATTTTCTATAGAAAAATATTCAGATTTGGAAAATATTTTATTATCATCAAATTTTAACTGATATAGATTTAAATAAAATTTACACAATAAAATAAACTTTCAAATTAATTGATGAAAATTTACCAGCTGCTATGTTTAAGAAGACGTATACCAAATATTAAAAAAAAAATTCAAAATATTATTATCTAAAATTTCACAGAAATTCAATTAATTAAACAAATAAAACCATTAAAATTTACGGGTCGTTACAGAAATGACAACTGAAAATACAAGTAACTCAAAGGATGTTCGGGATAACCATCCTCTAAGGATCCGTTACTATTTATATATAGTAGTATACGCAAAGTAGATAATGTCTATCAGTAATATAAAGTATCAAAATAGCGTTAAGGCGTCACCATTATCCCCCTTAACACATTTTATATAAGCGTCATAGTCTATACAGCACTGTAAACTCCACCGTAAACTAGTGGACTATCAGGTAGTATTACATAGGTATAACACGAAATAAATCGTAGTGGTTGCGCATAGGGCTACGAGTATGACAAGACACATGAGGCAATACCCAAGGAAGTGAAACTACCGTTTGCCTGATCCGGACTGGTGAGAACGCATCGCCGCAACGATCGCAACGCCGCGAAACAACACTCCTAATTCAAGGGTGTGCACCAGTCAAAACAAGTAATAGGTAGTTTATGAAGAAGTATGTTCGCTAGAGGTAGCTAACCTCACTAGCCCGGCACGGCTCCTGTTTAAGTCATTTTCAATTTGACACAAGTGTCAGTGCTATCCATTATCGTTCTCTTTCTTCAAATCCAACAACGTCATCATTCCAACCACTTCATTTTGGATCACACTCCGCGTATAATAGTTATTAAAGTGGATTTCAGCTTAGATAGAGAGTATGTCCCTAACCGACCCCGGACTCTTCAATAACTACGTAATTATTACATCGATTGGTCATTTAATAAATTTTCAAAATAGTTTATTTTTCAAAACCAAAATATCATTGCCATTTCAAAACCATATCAATACGATACCACTTCCATTTCAAAACCAAATACGATATCATTTCCATTTCAAATGTATCCATCTCAAATATATACATTTACAAAATCTTAGTACTTCAAAGTTATAACACATTCTAATCACAAACTTTAGAAATCATAATACTTTGGAAATCAAAATTTAGAAATCATAATGCTTTGGAATCATAGCACTTCCCACTTGACTGTTTAAATATAAATAATAGTATATAATAAAATAGTTTATAATTTAAAATAGTTTATATAAAAAAGTTATAATTTAAAATAGTTTATATTAAAAATAATTTATATTAAAATAGTTTATATGAAATAAATTTGTAAAGTAACATATAAAATAGTTTTAAATATAATTTAAAAATATTTTATATAATAAAATAGCTTCCTCAAATTTCACAAATCAATTCCAAATCAACACCAATCCCAAAATTTCAAATTTAGTCGAATCTCAAATCATCAATTTCAATTCAATTCAATTTGCAATAAACCATTATATCGATTTCAAATACAGATTTGTACCACAAATAAACCATTTAAATTTCGATATATTCCAAAGCTTTAAATATTTCACAATCTCAAAACTAAATTTGATAATTTCATATATATCTTAATTTAACTTTATTACTATTTAGTTTTGGAAACTATTCACTTAATAAATCCAATATTATTTAAATAAAACCCCAAATTACAAATAAACTAAATATTTCCTTCAACTTATTTAAACTTGAAATATCCATTTAAATCACTTTAACCAAAATCAAGTTATAAAATTATATCCTTTAAAAATCTCAAATTCAATAAGTTCCAAATCGATTTCTAATTAAATATATTTCTTAATTAAATACAATTTCAAACCAATTTCAAATCTATCTTCTCAACCTTAATTTATTAAATCATTATAAACTCTATGTTTAAATATAATTTAAATAAATACTTAACCATATTATATTTTAATATAATCAAACTTTATTATTAAGCTTATTTTACATTAAAACAAATATATGTATAACTTAAAATCAAGAATTCAACTATATATAAAATAACATTTATATATTATCTAAAATCAATATTTATATAAAACCATATATTTCCATCCAAAACCATAGTAATCATTTCAAATTACTTATATATAGACCAACGGTGTCTGTATATAATTTTCTATCCTATGGTCAAGTGATACAGATATTTAACATTTCAATTCGCAATTTCAATATATACGGGTATATATCATTTCAACCCGCAATCCCAAATTCAATTCAATTGAAAATCGCTTGGGTTTATCATTTCAACCCATAACGATTTTCTCCTATTCTACATATTGTTCGGGTATGCATCATTTCAACCCATAGTATATTTTATACTAACATGGAACTTGTAGAGTGATAACAGATATGATAATAACATAACCGGCATATAACATCAATATAAATAACAGATGATGGTGTCAGATGTCACAGGTGAACAGACATGGATAATAGCGTATATAACAATGTAAATAACTAACAGCGGCATATTTCAGTTGTCGATTCAACTGAAATCAAATTTAATAAATATAAGAACATTAATAGTGAGTGATTGCTTAACCTTCGAGGCTAAAGGACGATGGAAAACAGCTAAGGAAAAGAACGGTGTAATGGACTGTAACGATCTAGAAATTTTGAACATTAGAAATGGATTATTTAATTGAATTTCAAATGTTTGAATAGTTGTTTGACTTGAATTTCAAATATCAGGATGAAGTTGGCAATTTAAATAATTCGATTTGATAATTGGGAATTGAATAAATTGCTGAATTTCAAATTTTAAGCTTGTTAAAAATATTTTAAAGGCTTATAAAATTCATATTGATAATATTAAATATAATAGAAGCTTCAGAATTGAATTTGAAACTGTTTTTGTTCAGTTTGAAATTTTTGTCGTTTAAATCGATGTTTAAAAATAGCATTCCGAGGCACAGTCTCGGAATTCAACGAAACCAGTGTCATTGGATCCGTTATATTGTATTATTACCGGATTTCAAATTTCGTAGCTTGCGGAGTTATCGTGTGATCGTACGGTAGGTAAACGCACTGAAAGTTAAATCGGAAATTTAATTTAAATATATTTTATACTTAGTGGACTGGTCAAATTCTGTTCACATCAAAGTTCTTTGTTTACACTGTAGCAAAGATGTTAAAACACGCAACTATCTTTTCTTGTCTCCCCATTTATTTACAAAATCTCACGCAAAAAAAATCATTTCAAAAGCAGAGAGGAAGGAAATATAGTTCGCTTCAAAATGATGGCCGCGACATTCAAATCCAACTAAATTCGTTCGATATAAAAAAAATCAAATTATGGTCGAAGCCACGTTTAAATTTCAAAACCAAATTCAAATCAGAAGAAAAAAAGGGCCGCGAGAGGGAAGTCGATCTAGGGCTCGGGTTGGATTCTTCGTCAAAGCAAGCGTCGCCGCAACATGGAGGTTAGTGTGAAGGTCGATGCGACCTGATATGTGCGTGCACGCTTGCGGGGGAGCACGAAAACTTGGAAGCGGTACTAACGACACTCGCGTGGGCAGGGATGATCGATGAGTGTCGATTGGAAGCGGCGGCTTCAGGTCGAAGGGGTTTTTGGGAATGTCGAACTCGAATTCGATCGAGGTGGCAGT
The DNA here is from genome assembly GCA_030765085.1 of Allium cepa. NCBI lineage: Eukaryota > Viridiplantae > Streptophyta > Magnoliopsida > Asparagales > Amaryllidaceae > Allium > Allium cepa. The sequence continues at coordinate 460,263,564 of CM060929.1, read as the reverse complement.
CAAAGAGGGGTTACCGCGATTCGCTGCTAGGGTTACGGCATGGGAGGTTCATGGAAGCACGGCGTAGGGTTGTTCGCGATCCATTTGCCCATGTTCGAAGTCATGGTTGCGAGTCAATAATGCAAGGGTGTGGCGATGTTGTTCTCAGGTAACGACTGTGAGGTATTCGAGTTAGTTCATGTTACTTTTATAAACAGTGAAATGTAAATTAGGTTAGCTAAATTATCAATTTACGATTGGTTAATTTAGCCTATTAACTGGTGATACTATGCTATTAAGCAGCTAAATTGATTAGTCAGAATAATGATAATAGTTAGTTTATAAACTGTTTAAAGAGTAGTTTTTGGTTTACTGTTAAAATGGGTTTACTACTAAAATATGTGTAAACCGGTTTAGTTAAGTATCATCTAAAAATTTGTTAATAAAAATTTGACAAAGGATAATTTCTATTTGGATTTATGCGAATAATAATAAAGTCATATAATTGTGTTGCAAGGTTTGAAAACGTGAAGGAAACAAATTGGAAAATGGATTGCAAACGAAAGCAAAGGTGAGAACTTCTCACTCAATCGAATTGTGTTTCGATTTAAATTTTAAATAGTTAAATTTAGAATTGCTTGATTGTGTGATTGAATGATGATTGCTATCTGTTGTATTGAAATAGACCCTATATGTCGCATATTAAGCGGAGGTTATTATATTAAACCCATATACCGCGATATTCCACCTTGAAGTGGAATTGGTATTATATATGTACTTGGAGTTGATTTCGCGCATTATATAGCAGATGAGACCCTATTGCGCCGCATAATAGCGGATAATATTTTATAAATCCCATATACCGCGATATTCCAACTCGAAGTGGAATTGGTATTGTGCTAACATCTGTGGATGCAGGGAAACATGTTAGAGGGATCCAACTAGATTCCTCAAATAATTGAATTTGTTTTAATGTTGTGTGTTAATCTATTTATAATCTGTGTGATTATCTTTGTGATTGAAATTGTTGAAGGCTAAAATTTAGCCAAATATATTTTTGGTATCGTTGGATATCGAAAATAAATAAATTTGGATTTTTGAAAATTTAAGTCGAAAGTTTATGTTAAAATTTATTTTTGAGAATTGAACGAATTTTAAAAAAAGGAGTTTTAAAAGATAAAGTTTTATTTTTATCTTATTGAATAAAATTCCAAATTATGGGAAAAGCTTTAATAAATGGATTTCGGGTAGTATTATTCAAAGGTTGAAGAATTTATTCAAAATATGGATTTTAAAGAGTTTGAAAAAATAAAAGAATTTGTATTCTTTAAAAAGAAATTTATTTTAAAAGGAAATAAATTTTTAAATTTATTTGGAAATTGATTTTGGTGATTGAAAATAAATCTTTTGGAAATCCATTTGGAAATTTATTTGGTGTTTTGAAATGAATTTGGAATCAATTCGAAAATTGATTTGGGGTTTAATAGAAATTGATTTCAATTTGAGATTTGAATGAAATTCACTTAGTGTTTAATTTCTCGGAAAATCAATATGGAATTTGATTTGGTGTTTTTGAAAATCAATTGAAAAATTGAATTGTTGTTGAAAGTGAATAATTGAAATCGATTCGAAAATCGTATATCAGTGGATATTTGGAAATTTAAATTCACATTTGAATTTATAAAGGAAAGGGGAATTTGTTGTTAAAAATAAACATTGATTTATTTTTGAAATGTGGAAATAAATTTACGGTTTTGAAATGTAAATTTAAATAAATCGGTAAGGATTTATTTAATTGGTTTAAATGAACCATTTTGAAATGAAAGTGAATTCTCCCTAGAAAGCCGAATAAAATTTCTAAATAGCTTTGAAGTATATATACATATATAAATGCTAGAATTGGTTTTCAGAAGAATATTTTGGAGAAATTAACGTCTTGAACTGTTTTAAATCCTTTAAGTAAAGATTTATTAAGTTGATTTTAGAAAAGATTATTTCTAAGATTTAATAAATATTTGTTTTATAAAATAGTTGTTTTAAATAGTTATACTCTATCTACTAATTTTATTTTGAAAAATTGGTTTGGACTTAAGTTTATATGCAATATAGGTATAATATCTTTATAACTAATATTTTAAGTAAAGTGTTAAAGAAAAATAGTTTTATTTTAAAAGTGTTTTTCGGATATATTTTGGATAAGTGATATAAATTATTTTAATGTATTTGAACTCGGCAGATTTCCAGTGAAAGTGAATAAATATTTGTAAGTGTTTCCGCTTAAGGAAAATGACTTGAAATTTGTTTTCAAAGATTGAAAGGTGAAAAATGATTTGAAATTTGTTTTCAAATAGTTGAAGTGTGGAAAATATATCTTGTAAGGATATTTTTAAAATAAATCATTTGGGAAATTATTTAAAATCTGGTGTTGTGAATACTGATTGATAGTTAAATAACCGACTATCAATATTACCTTTAAATGGCTATTTGTTGTGATTTGTTTGAAACTGAATGCTACACTTATTTTCAAAATATTGCGCTCGTTATTCGGATTAGTCAGGAGAGGACTTTGCGTCATATAACCCATTCCGAATAGTGATACGACGTAAATGGATAGCATTTGAAGACCGGTGTTGAAGACCGGGTATTTGTGAAAACGATAGGATGACCTATCGATTGTTTTTGCACTGTTAGCTACGGTATGGAGATTTCCTTTGTGATGGGAAATTCGATCGGGATTGTGAATACCCGTATTGCAAGGGCTTCTTTTGAAGTGCCTTCAGTTCTGTTCGAACCCGAAACAGACTTGTATGGTTACGTGTCTTACATTACATTTTGAGATATAAAGAAGATTTCTTTCAAATACATTTCTGTTAGTGGCGGAGAATTTATTCTCTTAGCTTGACACCCTTCTCTGAGACGTACGAGCTCAGAGGTTATGTAGTTGAAGGTTATCAGCGATATATTCCCAATTTGGTAATGTGACATGCTGAGTGCTGCTGTGTGCTGATCATTTGTTGATCAAAGCATGGCTTTGTGCCTAGCTTTGTGGACGAGACCTCTTCGGACCTCACAACCCGAAAATGGTCAAAACAGGAAAGATGCGTGTGACGCCCCCCCCTCTATACCCACGCTAGCCAAGAACACTACGGGGTAATGTTGTCAACTAGCGCGAAGAATAAGGTTGTTGAGGAGCGACCATCCGCGTAATTGCTTTGTGCGAACGCCGATATGTCATATGGTGTAACATGCATTTCATCCTAAGAGGAAATCTGACATACCTATGTAAACTCAAAGCTACTACACGGTGGCTAAGTGGCCTTCGGAAACAAATATTGGAATAAACATAACACATATCAGTCACAGAAGTTCATATCTCAAAGGCGGAAACTGATATGAATATTACACATAAAAGTGTTTATCAGAGTAGTGGTATAACGAGATCCACGACACCACAAAAAGAATAGTTACAAGTGCTACACAAAAGAATATGAATACATTAAGGAGTCCCTATCTCAGATGTACAACAACAAAAACTACAAATCTAATGTAGTTAGCCAAAAGTCAGATAATACTCCCAAATGAGGAGTCAAGCTGAAGCACCTGTAACATCTCGGTCTGACCCGAGTTAATAAGAAAAAAATAAATGGATCAATCTAACTATAAATATCAGATGAAATGATATAGAATAAGAGATATGACACAAACGTATGATAACCATAAAACCATACTATGGTAAGTATGTAACTGAAAATCAACCAGGGATTAATCAATATCACAAGAATCTTCTCAAAGATCAAAAAGAATGTCATACTCTATATTTTTATTCACCAAACGATAAATATTGGCAATTAAATCAATGCCAATCACAAAATTTAATGACACTCAAATTCACCAATGCACAAATATTGATAAAACTTATCAACGTAAATCACGAAATTTGGTGAAACACAAATTCTAGAAATCATCAACTAGAAATCCAAAAATCACAAAAAGAGAGGGGGAGGCCTATCAAAAAATGAGAGCATGAAAACTCTCAACACGTGTATCACAAAACGGAACGCGATTCCATGGTTACTAACCATTAATTTTTGAACCGAGGCTCCACTAAAACGGCCCGAAGACCTTTGAGCCGAAGCTCCACTAAAACGGTCCGAAGACCTTTGAGCCGAAGTTCCACTAAAATGTTCCGAAGACCATGGGTCGCTACCCCACCAATTTGAGCCGAAGCTCCACAAGACGAGGTACAGTCCCCACGCGGACAAAGAGACATCGCACATCGCTAGTCTAAATCACAAAAATGATCATCGTCGATCATCAAGGAGTGTCAATTACACTAAGCTAGTAAATATATGAGTTTAGCTTCATGTCCCATAACCACTAGCTTAACTTAAATATTTACGAACAAGTTGTAGATTTCCACTAGAAAATTGTCACAAGAGATTCAATCGAACAAGTCCAAGAATTAATCGACGAAGTAAACGCAAGCGTTTCATACCACTTGTTTTACTAAGACGTTTAATTAGATTTCTCATACGAATGAGGTAAAGGTTTGTATATACTAATAGATTGAAAAACAGTTTTATAAACGAGTTTGATATTGAAAATAGAGTTGAAATTGTCTTTGTAAAGAGTTTGAATATTTACTACTAGTATAGAAAACCTTTGTATTTGGAAGTGACAAATCACAAAAATGATTATAGAAATAATCAATCACCAAAAATTCACATACGAATACGCGAATTAAATCCAATGAAATCGATACCAAATCCACCAAAATGGATGTTCCCAAAAATCCAAAGAAAGAAGTCATTAAAGTCGATAATAAGCGATAACAACTAATCGGATCAACAAAAGTCGATTAAAATTGGAAATTCACTCAGAAATGGCAAAAATAGGCAAAATGAACAGTTTCAGACGTCTGGTTTAGAATCCAGACGTCTGGATTTGTTTTTTGGAAATTTTTAGAAAAACCTCCCAGACGTCTGGTTTAACAATCTAGACGTCTGAAACCATCCAGACGTCTGGACTAATAACTCAGACGTCTGAAATTGGTTTCTGCCATTTTTTTTTCTACGTTCTATATTTTTTTCTCTCCAGGTCTAAACCAGACGTCCGGTCACCTGGTCTGGGCAACAATTTGCCTAGGCCAAAATGGCCAAAACATATCAGGAGCGATCGAGCGAGCAACGACGACTAAGGATTTACGTCAAGCGACAACCCGGTCTTATAGGCTCTTCGATGCACCCCAAATATCATGATCGAACATCCATAAAAGGATTTTCACAAAAAATGGACTTCACATCCAAAAATTGGTAAATTCACCAATTCAATCCTAATCAAAAGTAAATGCACATGAATAAGTGTTAGGAATTCATACCCAACACAAAGATAGATATAGACAAAGATGTGAGATAAAAATCTCACCTTTAACCCAAAAACGATAAAGATGAAGCTTGAAAACAATGGAGTATCAACCACTCTTCAATCCCAACTCAAGAAGCTTGAATCTAAGCTTCAAAAGAAGAACATTCCCAAAGTTAGGTTTAGGAATTTTTAAAACTGGAAGGAGAATGAGTTGGAGAAGAAGAAGGAGAAACTTACCAATAGCTTCTTCTTGAATTTGGAGCAAGAACTTGATTTGCTAATGGAACTATGGTTTTGGATTTTAATTTCCCATTCCTCTCCCCATTTTCAGTGGAACTTGAATGTTAGGAAAATAAGAATGAAGTGAAGATAACTGAGTTAGGGTATAAGATAGAACATTGGGCTGAACCCAAACCAAAAACCCAATAGAAAAGGTAGCAAAAATCAACTTACTCCAAACATATCGAAGCTTATACTCAGAAAGGTCGCAAACAACATTTTGAACTCAATGGGGTGGTCTCGAGTCCTAATTCGACTGTTTGTAAAAAGTAACTTTTCCGACTAAAATCCGACTAACAATACCATATTTAAATAAAACATTTAAATATATAATCGTAAAATATGCGGGTTGTAACAGACTCCCCTCCTTAAAGAAATTGCTTCCTCGCAATCATAGAAATAAGTAAAAGGTAACAACCAAAAAGCATATCTACACAAAAGAAGAAATTTGAAATAAGAAGTTCACCTTAAAGAGCATGAGAGAGTAAGTCCGGATGTGTTCGCTCGATGGATTCTCTAGATTCCCAAGAGCAATCTTTAGGATTTGAGGACCATTGAACCTTCACAAGCGGGAGATCTTTATTTTGAATGCCTTTAACCTCCGAAGCAACTATACGAATAGGATGTTGCTCATAAGTCAAATTAGGAGAAACTTCAATTTCTTTCACAATACCGGGCTCAAGAATAGAATCGGAATCCCGAAGGCATTTCCGTAATTGAGAAACGTGAAACACATCGTGAATAGAAGAAAATAGAGCCGGTAATAAGAGGCGATAAGACACGGAACCAATACGTTCGGTGATGGGAAATGGACCGATGTAACGAGGCGCTAATTTTCCCGATCGACTGAAACGCACAACACCCTTCATAGCTGAAACACGAATAAACACCAAATCTCCAACAGAAAATTCTAATTTCCTTCTTCGGTTATCGACATAGGATTTTTGCCTACTCCGAGCTTCTTTCATCATATGGCTAATAAGATCAATCTTTTCTGTGGAATCACGAATAAAATCTGGACCTAAAACCAGCTTCTCACCGGCCTCAAGCCAACAAGAAGGAGATCGGCATGGCCTTCCATAAAGTGCCTCGAAAGGAGCCATACCAATACTAGATTGGAAGCTATTATTATAGGAAATCTCAACAAGAGAAATATGATCTTCCCAACTTCCACCGAAATCAAGGACATATGCACGAAGAAGATCTTCAAGAGTTTGATTCACACGTTCGGTTTGTCCATCGGACTGAGGATGATAAGCGGTGCTAAAATTAAGCTTCGTTCCCAAAGCTTTTTGAAGAATCTTCCAAAATCCACTAGTAAACAATGGATCACGATCACTAACAATAGAAGTAGGAACTCCATGCAATTTAACAATTTGTTTAATAAAGAGTTTGGCCAAAAGAGGAATGATCCGATTAGACCGAACGGGAATAAAATGGGCGGATTTTGTCAGTCTATCAACAATCACCCATAAGGTATCATGTCCCGAACGAGAACGGGGAAGGCCATCAATAAAATCGATGGAAATTTGGTCCCACTTCCAAATTGGAATGTCCAAAGGTTGCAATAACCCACCGGGCCTTTGATTCTTGGCCTTAACGAGTTGGCAAGTCATGCAACGCTTAACAAAGTTAGGAATATCAGATTTCATTCCATCCCAATAATAAAGTCGCTTCATATCCGCGTACATTTTACTACTACCGGAATGAATGGTAAATTTAGAACGATGAGAATCTTCTAAGATGCCTCTTCGAAGATTATTAATATTTGGCACTATAAGTCTACCAAATTTTCAAATACCGCCACGAGTATCAATATCAAAGTCTCTCAATCCTTCAATATTAATTTTATCCCTACAACTTTGGCTAAGAAGAGCCAATTCGGGATCTAGCTTTTGAGCTTCAAGAATGCGGTCTAAAAGAGAAGGATGAGCCTCAAGGCTACATAAAACAATATATGAACATAAATCGGATTCACGATCTCGAATCTCACAAGTGGATAAGACCTCGAGATCATTCCATTCGGATATCATCATAGAAACAACCGCTTGTTGCTTACGACTAAGGGAATCGGCAACACAATTCCCTTTTCCGGGAGTATAAAGAATATCAAGATCATAAGATGCAAGGAACTCGAGCCAACATTATTGACGCAAATTAAGTTCCTTCTGAGAAAATAAATACTTCAAAGATTTATGATCAGTGTAGAGAACAAATTTTTTCTCCCAAAAGATAATGACGCTAAATTCGAAGGGCGAAAACAATAGCCGCGAGTTCTAAATTATGAGTGGCATATCTAGTCTCGACTGGCTTCAATTGTCTAAAAGCATAAGCAATAACACGTTCTCTTTGCATAAGAACGGCGTCCAAACCAACACGACAAGCATCGGTATAAACAATAAAATCTTGGTTCCCTTCGCGAATCACAAGAATAGTAGTATCGAAAAGGAGTTCTTTTAATTTCTGGAAAGAAGCTTCACATTTGTCCGACCAAATGTATTTAACTCCTTTCTTGGTCAAACTAGTAAGGGGCACGGAAATTTTTGAAAAGTCCTTTATAAAACGACGGTAATAACCCGCCAATCCAAGGAAGCTACGGATTTCCGTTACACTCTCCGGTCTCTTCTAATTTTGAATCGCTTCAATCTTTGAAGGATCCATGGAAATTCCAGATTCGGAAATAATATGACCGAGAAATCTCACACGAAATTGCAAAAAGTGGCATTTAGAAAAATTTGCTGTCAGTTGATTACTCCTAAGAGTTTCCAACACAATCCGAAGATGCTTTTCATGTTCCTCCTCGATTTTTGAATACACAAGAATATCATCTACAAGGATGAGAACAAATCGATCAAGGACGTCCTTTAAAACTCGTTTCATAAGGTCAATGAAATAAGCTGGAGCATTCTTCAAACCAAATGGCATAACAAGCCATTCATAAGATCCATAACGAGTACGAAACGACGTCAAAGGAATATTATCCTCTGCAATACGAAGCTGATGAAAACCGGTTTCTAAGTCTAATTGTGAAAAGGCTCTAGCACCACTAAGTTCATCGAATAGATCATCAATCCGAGGTAGGGGATATTTATTCTTGATAGTAAGATCATTAAGCTTGCGGTAATCAACGCAAAGCCTAAGTTTACCATCGGATTTCTTCACAAAAATAGCAGAAGCTCCCCAAGGAGAGGAACTAGAACGAATAAATTGCTTCGTCCCCAAGGAGAAGCTTTCCCTCCTTGTTTTGAAGTTTGGGACACAAAGATATATAATGGTCCGGGCTTTTGCAATAGCGACAAGCACGGGACTTTGAACACTTATTCGCATAACGGTCCATAGAACCACAATTGTAGCATTGCCCACCACTAGAGGTAGAAGTCTTAGTCGCTGAAGATGCTTGCTTCCTTTTCTTACTGGGATAAGGGCCTTTGAACTTATTAGGTCTTTTCTTGTTGTTGAAGTTCGGTTTGGCACTCCCAACTTCAACATCACTTACTCTATCTGCCTCTTCAAGTCGAAGAGCGATATCAATGAGTTAATCAAAAGAAACTTCTAATTTTAGAAGTAATGGCTTCTTGAAATTTTTGTTCAAGCCATAGACAAATCTTTGGCTTTTCTTCAATGGGGTGTTTATGTACTCAACCCCATATTTAGAGAGTGACTCGAATGATGCGACATAATCTGCCACAGAGGATTCACCTTGAACAAGGTCTATGAAACGACGAGCCAAAGTCACTTTCTCAGCTTCTGGCATAAACTTTAATTCGAATCATTCTCGCAATTGCTCCCAAGTAAGATCCGATTCATTAATTTCAAAAATCAGAAGCTCGTACCAGTCTAATGCTCTTTCTTGGAGCATACTAGAGGCCACTTGGACTCGGTGAAGATCAATAAGATTCATGCGAGAAAAGATTCGATCGCATGTTCTGAGCCAAGCTTGCACTTCAATAATGCCCTCGGAACCTATGAATGGCTTCCCATCCAAGTTGGTATAATCGTTGCACAAGCGTGCAAATCCAGACTTAGGGTGAGTAGGCTCTGGAATAGGTCCAACCGCTTGAGCATTCTTCACAAGATCAAGAAGTTGTTGGGTAGACATAAATACTCCATCATGAGGGGTAGCACTAGATTGACCGGCGCTGGGGCGGCATGGTTTAACCATTTCTCTTCTTAAGAAAGAAAGAAAGAAGAGGAAAAAGGTTATTCTCAAAATGAATATCAAAATCATGATTGATAAAACAAGGCATCATAAAGAAAATAGGATAGAACGGTACGAAAACTCAAATTAAATCCTATAGCACGAACCCTAAGAAAGACTTAGGACAATGATCCTTACTAGATTACTCTACATTGTTCCGAAGTTTGGCTCTGATACGAAGCTGTGATGCTCCCCCTCTATACCCACGCTGGCCAAGGACACTACAGGTAAATGCGGTCAACTAGCACGGAGAATAAGGCTGTTGAGGAGCGACCATCCGCGTAATTGCTTTGTGCGAACGCCGATATGTCATATGGTGTAACATGCATTTCATCCCAAGAGGAAATCCGACATACCGATGTAAACTCAAAGCTACTACACGGTGGCTACGTGGCTTTCGGAAACAAATATAGAAATAAACATAACACATATCAGTCACAGAAGTTCATATCTCAAAGGCGGAAACAGATATGAATATTACACATAAAAGTGTATATCAGAGTAGTGGTCTAACGAGATCCACGACACCACAAAAAGAATAGTTACAAGTGCTACACAAAAGAATATGAATACATTGAGGAGTCCCTATCTCAGATGTACAACAACAAAAACTACAAATCTAATGTAGTTAGCCAAAAGTCAGATAATACTTTCAGATGAGGAGTCAAGCTGAAGCACCTGTAACATCTCGGTCTAACCCGAGTATTATTTAATAAGAAAATAATAAACGGATCAGTCTAACTATAAATATCAGATGAAATGAAATAGAATAAGAGATATGACACAAACGTATGATAACCATAAAACCATACTATGATAAGTATGTAACTGAAAATCAACCAGGGATTAATCAATATCACAAGAATCTTCTCAAAGATCAAAAAGAATGTCATACTCTATATTTTTATTCACCAAACGATAAATATTGGCAATTAAATCAACGCCAATCACAAAGTTAATGACACTCAAATTCACCAATGCACAAATATTGATAAAACTCATCAATGTAAATCACGAAATTTGGTGAAACACAAATTCTAGAAATTATCAACTAGAAATCCAGAAATCACAAAAAGAGAGGGGGAGGCCTATCACAAAACGAGAGCATGAAAACTCTCAACACATGTATCACAAAACGGAAAGCTATTCCATGGTTGCTAACCATTAATTTTTGAACCGAGACTCCACTAAAACGGCCCGAAGACCTTTGAGCCGAAGCTCCACTAAAACGGTCCGAAGACCATGGGTCGCTACCCCACCAATTTGAGCCGAAGCTCCACAAGGCGAGGTACAGTCCCCACGCGGACAAAGAGACATCGCACATCGGTAGTCTAAATCAAAAAAATGATCATCATCGATCATCAAGGAGTGTCAATTACACTAAACTAGTAAATATATGAGTTTAGGTTCATGTCCCATAACCACTATCTTAAGTTAAATATTTACGAACAAATTGTAGATTTCCACTAGAAAATTGTCACAAGAGATTCAATCAAACAAGTCCAAGAATTAACCGACGAAGTAAACGCAAGCGTTTCATACCACTTGTTTTACTAAGGCGTTTAATTAGATTTCTCATACGAATGAGGTAAAGGTTTGTATATACTAATAGATTGGAAAACGGTTTTATAAACGAGTTTGATATTGAAAATAAAGTTGAAATTGTCTTTGTAAAAGAGTTTGAATATTTACTACTAGTATAAAAAACCGTTGTATTTGGAAGTGACAAATCACAAACATGATTATAAAAATAATAAATCACTAAAAATTCAAACACGAAGACGCGAATTAAATCCAATGAAATCGATACCAAATCCACCAAAATGGATGTTATTAAAAATCCAAAGAAAGAAGTCATCAAAGTCGATAATAAGTGATAACAACTAACAGGATCAACAAAAATTGATTACAATTGGAAATTCACTCATAAATGGAAAAAATAGGCAAAATGGACAGTTCTAGATGTCTGGTTTAGAATCCAGACGTCTGGATTTGTTTTCTGGAAATTTGTAGAAAAACCTCCCAGGCGTCTGGTTTAACAATCCAGACGTCTGAAACCATCCAGACGTCTGGACTATTAACTTAGACGACTGAAATTGGTTTCTGCCATTTTTTTATTTTCTACGTTCTATATTTTTTTCTCTCCAGGTCTAAACCAGACGTCTGGTCACCTGGTCTGGGCAACAATTTGCCTAAACCAAAATGGCCAAAATATATCGGGAGCGATCGAGCGAGCAACGACGACTAAGGATTTACGTCAAGTGACAACCCGGTCTTATAGGCTCTTCGATACACCCCAAATATCATGATCAAACCTCCATAAAAGGATTTTCACAAAAATTGGACTTCAAATCCAAAAATTGGTAAATTCACCAATTCAATCCTAATCAAAAGTAAATGCACATGAATAAGTGTTAGGAATTCATACCCAACACAAAGATAGATATAGACAAAGATGTGAGATAAAAATCTCACCTTTTACCCAAAAACGATAAAGATGAAGCTTGAAAACAATGGAGGATCAACCACTCTTCAATCCCAACTCAAGAAGCTTGAATCTAAGCTTCAAAAGAAGAACATTCCCAAAGTTAGGTTTAGGAATTTTTGAAATTGGAAGGAGAATGAGTTGGAGAAGAAGAAGGAGATACTTACCAATTGCTTCTTCTTGAATTTGGAGCAAGAACTTGATTTGCTAATGGAACTAGGGTTTTGGATTTTAATTTCCCATTCCTCTCCCCATTTTCAGTGGAACTTGAATGTTAGGAAAATAAGAATGAAGTGAAGAGGAGAGGTGGACTGAGTTAGGGTATAAGATAGAACATTGGGCTGAACCCAAACCAAAAACCCAACAGAAAAGGTAGCAAAAATCAACTTACTCCAAACATATCGAAGCTTATACTCATAAAGGTCGCAAACAACATTTTGAACTCAATGGGGGTGGTCTCGAGTCCTAATTCGACTGTTTGCAAAAAGTAACTTTTCGGACTAAAACCCGACTAACGATACCATATTTAAATATAAAAAATTAAATATATAATCGTAAAATATGCGGGTTGTTACAGACTTCCCTCCTTAAAGAAATTGCGTTAGCGCATTCATAGAAATAAGTAAAAGGTAACAACCAAAAAGCATATCTACACAAAAGAAGAAATTTGAAATAAGAAGTTCACCTTAAAGAGCACGAGAGAGTAAGTCCGGATGTGTTCGCTCGATGGATTCTCTAGATTCCCAAGAGCAATCTTTAGGATTTGAGGACCATTGAACCTTCACAAGTGGGAGATCTTTATTTCGAAGGCGTTTAACCTCCGAAGCAACTATACGAATAGGATGTTGCTCATAAGTCAAATTAGGAGAAACTTCAATTTCTTTCACAACACCGGACTCAAGAATAGAATCGAAATCCCGAAGGCATTTCCGTAATTGAGAAACGTGAAACACGTCGTGAATAGAAGAAAATAGAGCCGGTAATAAGAGGCAATAAGCCACGGAACCAATACGTTCGGTGATAGGAAATGGACCGATGTAACGAGGCGCTAATTTTTTCGATCGACTGAAACGCACAACATCCTTCATAGGTGAAACACGAATAAACACCAAATCGCCCACAGAAAATTCTAATTACCTTCTTCGGTTATCGGCATAGGATTTTTGCCTACTCCGAGATTCTTTCATCATATGGCTAATAAGATCAATCTTTTCTGTGGAATCACGAATAAAATCTGGACCTAAAACCAGCTTCTCACCGGCCTCAAGCCAACAAGAAGGAGATCGGCATGGCCTTCCATAAAGTGCCTCGAAAGGAGCCATACCAATACTAGATTGGAAGCTATTATTATAGGAAAACTCAACAAGAGAAATATGTTCATCCCAACTTCCGCCAAAATCAAGAACATATGCACGAAGAAGATCTTCAAGAGTTTGATTCACACGCTCGGTTTGTCTATCGGACTGAGGATGATAAGCGGTGCTAAAATTAAGCTTCGTTTCCAAAGCTTTTTGAAGACTCTTCCAAAATCCACTAGTAAATAATGGATCACGATCACTAACAATAGAAGTAGGAACTCCATGCAATTTAACAATTTCTTTAATAAAGAGTTTGGCCAAAAGAGGAACGGTCCGACTAGACCGAACGGGAATAAAACAGACGGATTTTGTCAGTCTATCAACAATCACCCATAAGCTATCATGGCCTGAACGAGAACGAGGAAGGCTATCAATAAAGTCGATGGAAATTTGGTCCCACTTCCAAATTGGAATGTCCAAAGGTTGCAATAACCTACTGGGCCTTTGATGCTCAGCCTTAACGAGTTGGCAAGTCATGCAACGCTTAACAAAGTTGGGAATATCAGATTTCATTCCATCCCAATAATAAAGTCGCTTCATATCTGTAACGACCCGCTATTTTGGACTATTCGCATCCGCACATGTCAGAATTGAGTAATTCAAAATACCGAATTGTTAATTTACATTTGGCAAAACACAGATATACAGTAAATAAATAATCACACAATCACAGACACAGAGTAATAATATGCAGCGGAAGTAAAAGAGATAGTAGTTCATGAAGCTACTATATAAATATATAAGATACATCAGAGTTAAATAAGTTACAACAGAAGTCTCGAATACATCAGTCAAATATAAGAATCAGAATACATCACTGGAATCATCGAATATCTGAAAGCTGGATAAATAGCCGGATCTCCAAGCGAAGCTCCAACTCCAAAGGTGAGCCTCGAATACTGGTACACTCAGTCTGACCCGAGCGTAAAGCAAAACACAAAACACTCGAGTCAGGATTAATATTCTCATATCAATAAATCCAACTCAAGTGAAATAGCAATCGAAATACAAGTAACTCAAAGGATATTGGAATCACCATCCTCTAAGGATCCGTTAAACTATCTACTATGTAGTAGTGTACGCTAAATAGATAGTGTCTATTAGTAATATAAATATCAAAATAGTGTTAAGGCGTTACCATTATCCCCCTTAACACATTTTATAAATGTCATAGTCTATACAGCACTGTAAACTCCACCGTAAACTGGTGGGATATCAGGGAGTACTCCATAGGTATAACACAAAACAAATTCGTAGTGGTCGCGTATATCGGGATACAAGTATGACAAGGCACATGAGGCAATACCCAAGGTAGTGAAACTACCGTTCGCCTGATCCGGACTGGTGAGAACGCATCGCCGCAGCGATCGCAACACCGCGAAACAACACTCCTGAAAAGTACGAGGGTGCACCAATCGATAACAAATAATGAGTAATATTCGAAGAAGTGTGTTCGCTCGAGGTGGCTAACCCCATTTGGCCCGGCACGGCTCCTGATTTTAGTCATTTCCAATTTTGACACAAGTGTCAAGGCTATCCATTATCGTTCTCTTTCTTCAGTCATCACGTACATCATTCCAACCACTTCATTCTGGATCATCACTTCGCGTATAGTTATTTAAGTGGTTTCGGTTTAGATAGAGAGTATATCCATAACCGATTCCGGTTTCTTTAATAACTTTCGTAATTTTTACACCGATTGGTCGTTTAATATATTTCAAAACAAATCAATTTCAATTTCAATTCGAATTTATACATAACATTTCATTCGTCTTCTATATCAATTTCCAAAATTTACGATTCAAAGCTTCCAAATCACCAATTCAAAATCTTACCATTCAATTTCAACTTTTATTTAAAACAATTCAAATATTGATTCAAGTTCGTATATAAATTTCATTCCGAAATCTTTTAAATTAATTTAATTTAACATTCAAATCAATTTAAACTCATTTACCGATTCCATTCAATATTCGTTAAGTTGCTTTATCATTCAAACAATTTCTATTAAATTTCCAATTCGTTAAATCAATTTCTTAAGTTCAACTTCATTTATCAACTTACAAGTTAAGTTCAATTAGATTCGTCCAATCAATTCTTTAAATTGCAAGTCTTACGTAATTTCGATAAATCACATTCATTTCAATAAATAACAATTTATTTCTTGTTAAAGGAATTCAATTTTCACTTATTTATTGACTTCGTTACAAATTTCAATTTAATTAATAAAGAACTAAATTTCACATAATCGAGAAGTTTCAATTTCGCTTATTAACCTACTTAAATAAATTTTCCAAAACTTTAATAAATAAAGAAACTCAATTTCATTTATTAACGAAGTTCGAATTCACTTATTCAAAGTTCAATTTCTTTTATCAAAGAATCCAATTTTCGTTCAATTATCAAATGATCCAATCTTTCAATTATTAAATAATTTAAATCTTAATTATTAATAATTTCAAACTTAATAATTTCAAACTTGATTATAAATTCAACTTAATTATTAAACCATTTCAAACTTAATTCAGTTCAAACTTAATCGTCAAATCATTTCAATTTAATTATAACTTCAACTTAATAATTTCGAGCTTAATTATAATTTCAAACTCAATTATAATTTCAAATTTATTCATTAAATGACTTCAAACTTAAAAATTTCATAACTCAATTATTACCAATTTCAGATTATTTATTAATAATTCCGAATTTAATTATTAGATAATCAAATTTCAAACAACGTTCTTTCAACAATTACTGCGTTAAAATTTGTTTCATATTTCAATCTTTACATTTCTTCTTCATAAACATTCAAATTCGAACTTCATTTCAAACTTATTCTTTGCTCGAATAAAATCATTATTTTATTTTAAATCAAATTATTGACCAATCGGATTTATTTAATTCTCTATCCTAAGTCAAGTTCAATTTTGGGTATTTATCATTTCAACCCGATTCCAATTCCAATTCACAAATCAAAGCATAGTAAAGGGAACTTGCAGTGTGATAACAGAGATGGTATCAAAAGTAAATAAACAAGCAATAACAACAGTCCATAACAATCCAATAATTAATTCAAATAATCCCGAAATAATCGTATTAATTCGCATTGTTGTTTGTGCGAATTAAGATGATTATCTCTAGAATCTACACTATCATTTCATGTAGATTAAAGATTATTACATTACGATTTTCACTTGTCGTTCAATTTCAATTTAAATTTTTATACTGCCACAATTAATCCAACATACGTTCAAAGATTCAAAGTGTAATTTATCAAATCTACGTGTCAATTAACTTAACAATTAAAAGGGGTCATATTATTCCAATTTACTAATCAAATTCAACACATATGTCGATTCACAATTTTAAACTATTCTACGTCAAATTCAATTGCATAATATTTATCACTTAATACATTACAATTTACATCCAATATAAACAACAATCAATCAATCAATTATCAACCAAACTGTATTATCATTGCATAAATAATAACAGATAATGGTGTCAGATGTCATAGGTGAACAGATACAGGTAATAGCACATATAACAGTGTAAATAACTAACAGCAGCACATTTCAATTGTCGTTTCAATTGAAATCAGATCTAATAAATAAAAGAATATTAATCGTGAGTGATTGCTCACCTTTCGAGGCTAGAGAAAAACGGAGATGGCACGGATACGCACACTGATACGGACACTGAAATTGAGTTACGAATCCAAGCATGAATCTCAGAGCAAAGTAAGATTGGCACGAGTCGACGAAAAAAACTGTTAAATAAGAATTTCCGGAATCAAATCAAAACATTCAACATAGCAACAATTACAAAACATGTCAAATGTTCAAGTCTGAAAACCCCTCTGGGTCTGACTTTCAAGTAAGAAACGGAGGACTGAAATATCTCGTATGAAGCTAAAATTTCATATACAGAAAGTAGAAAACTTAATCTTTTAAACAAAAAAAGAATCACTGTATTCTGACGTAAGACGAAGGAGATACGATGCGTCAAACATGAACTCAGGTCGTGTTTGCAGCAGTGTAAAATAATTCTAAGTACAAAAGAATATTTGTCTGGGTCTAACTTCCAGATCCTCGACCACAAATCAAACGATGTCGGATTTTGCTGGAATTTGACATGTATAAACTAGGTAACTTAAACTCCTTTTTAAAAATAGAATCAACCCATTCCGATAAAACATGAGTGAGATACAATGCGTCAAACATGAACTCAGGTCGTGTTTGCAGCAGTGTAAAATAAATTCTAAGTACAAAAGAATATCTGCCTGGGTCTAACTTCCAGATCCTCGACCACAAATCAAACGATGTCGAATTTTGCTGGAATTTGACATGTATAAACTAGGTAACTTAAACTCCTTTTTAAAAATAGAATCAACCCATTCCGATAAAACATGAGTGAGATACAATATCGTGAACATGCAGTCTAACGGCTGTTCAGAAAAAATGTATAAACTAATATATATAACTTGACTTTATACATATAATCGATTTATAGTTTGTTCAAACCTTTATATGTGACCAATAGAATTTATGCTATATATCAACCGACAACGTTACCAGACTTATATAAATAACCTTCTATATAAAATTTATAAACTAACTTGATATATATATTTAAACCAAAATATAACTTAAACGTATATCTTACTAAAAGAAAATATGCGTGTATATTTAACCATAGTTATTACAGATCCTACATACATATACATATGAATTCTATAACAGTGGAAATAAGCCACATTTTACATTTATATCCAAATCCAAAAAGATAATAGATGTATGCAAATAACAGAAACTGTAGCGAAATATGTCTACCCAGACTATATATATATATGTGCGCATACATACTATACAACTTTAAACCTGATATAACTTTATACGCAAATGAGAGCGCAAATTATATACTTATGTATATCTATGTAAATTAGAGTATGCAAACAAATTTATACAGATGCTATATATACAAAAGCTAAAACGAAATCTTCACACTTATATAAAATTTGTACATATACTTTTTAAAACATATATATGGGTTATGACAAAACAAATCAACTTTTGAAAATAACACTATAGTTTGAACTACATAACTCAGACATACCTTTTATAAATACTTTAAATAAAAAAAAATAGACTCATGTATGCAAACTGATATCTTATTATATATAGCATTATACAACTTATATATAATGAACAACATATAGTACATATATCGACTAATATAAACTGAGCAATTTTATATCTACACTTACACGACAGAGAGGGAGGAAGGAGATGGAGGAGAAGCGGTACAAGCAGTAAGGTGAGAGGCTTCACGGTGGGCGAGAGGGGAGAGAGAGAGATAAGTGGCTTCGGGTAATGCGGTGCGGTGGTGATGGCAGGTCGGAACCGGGTGGAAGGATGTCGGGTTGTTGCTAGGTGTAGATGCGGCTTATGCGTCAAACAGAGGGAAGGAGGAGGCCGAGCTAGGCGGAGATGCGGTGCAAAGGGAGGAGAGGCCGATGATGGGAGAGATGGCGATGTGGGCTGAAGCGTGGAGGGTGTTAGACGAATCTGGGTGGTCGTGGAGGGTAGCTCGGTGAAGGTTGGGTTAGCCGTAGGTTGCTGTGATCTCGGCAGCGAGGAGGGGCAATGGTGGTGGCGGTTGAAGGAGGGGTGTTGCCTTGGGCGGTGGTACGGGAATGAGATGGCGGGCTTGGATCTGGTGCATGCTGGAGTGGACATGAAGAGGGCGGAGGAAATTGGTTCACTGATGTGAGAAGAAAAGGAAGGTGGGAATGGTTACATGGGTTTTGTTTATGAAGAGGGGATGAGGAAATATACAGATAATGGAAATGAGTATGCTAAAAGGAGGAAACGTTCCATATTACACTTTTATATTTATTATCATTTTGAATATGAAGAGGCAGAACGAATAGAAAGAGAAGTAATAGAGTACACATCGAAAATAACAACCAGCATATTATTCAATTTAATGGAATAGTGAAAGACAATGTATTGAATTCTGAACAAGAATAAAGGCTAGTGACCGTAGGTTTCACACGGGGACAAACAAATGGACACAGGCAACCAAAAGGTCACGAACGGGTACCGATACGGTCCTATGTTTTATAGATTCCACCGTGTACCCGACTTCAAAACACAGAAGTGAATATACCGCCGAGATCACCATGATGATACGATCAAAATGGTATACAGATGTCGGTGATACGATTGAATTTACAAAATTTCAAATTTTCTACTACGGAAAATGCATAAAATTCGCAGAAAAATAAGAACGACGGAGCTAAAGATGTCCGAATTTGGAAAAACGAAAAATGCCGTCTTGCTCAGAAGACGTTTTAGAATTTTTCTATGTAAAAATATTTAGGTTTCGAAAACGTTTTATTTGCATCGCTTACTAACTGATTTAAATTAAAATAAATTTACGCACGAAATAAACTTCCATATTTTTGGACGAAAATTTACCGGTTGCTATGTTTAATTAGACGCATTTCAAATATCCAATTTATATTTCAAAATTTTATCGTTTAAAATTTCACAGAATTTTAATTAAACACGTTACTAAAACCGTTAAAATTTACGGGTCGTCACACTCTCCCCCACTCAAAACTTTTCGTCCCCGAAAAGGAAGGAAGTAGGAGAATAGAAACAATCAAAAGAAAATAGGCTTGAATTACATTATAAACAATTCATTCAACCCATATAAATTTCAATTTAAATCAATTTATATTCAACAATTTGTTTCTTAAATTCAGGATTTTCAGTAAATTGAATTGATTTCTCATTTATTAACGTTAGGTACAAAAGGTTTTTCTTTTTTCTTTTCTTTTTCAAATGAAATTCAATTTAAATTCAATCAATAATTCATTAAATTGATTTAATTTTAATTTATTAACTTTCAAACACATTTTTATTTATAAAGACAATTTTATATTGTATATTATCAAATTTTCTTCAATTAACAAATCATAAATTTAAATAGTTATTTATCATAATCATATTTTATTCAACAAATTATAGTTCTTCTTTATTCCAAATTATAATTAAATAATTTTACTTATTATATCTTATCACATATATAATAAATACATTTGCATTTATATAACTACTCAAATTTATTTAAAAATTTCCTTTAACATCATTTCGCATTATAAATTATTCAATTACATATTCAACTTTTTGGATGGTTTTAGGTAAGTTGTATTATAATGTAATTGGGTATTATACAAGTAAATTTTCTAATCTAATTTGTTAAGTTTCAATATTCATTCAAATTTTGGCTTCGTTTAAAATTTAAATCATTCTTGACATACATTTTAAGAATTTCCTTTCAATTTACTTCAAATAACTTTGAAATAAATATATATATATATATACATCTAACATATCACATCAAATCCATAATCGTATACCAATCAAGTCATAATTTAGAAATTCAAGTCTACTTAAAATTTTCAAATCAAAGCGTAGCAAGGCTACAAATAGTCTCTCCAATTTGAAACTCGAAAATGAATGTCGATGATGCGGCCGTCATCACCGAAATTATTTTCCAGCGACAAAAGAGAAGAGCTCTAATTTAAACATTCAAAATTTCTTGAAAACGATTTCTATTCGAAAATACTTTATATAATATACGTTTTAAAACTTTAAATACAAGGTTTGAAATCTAACGGAAATTAAATTTCCCAATTCTTGTTTTAAATTCATTTTAAATTTCAAATCAATTTTAACCCAGTTTTATAAATTCATTTATTTATATTATTCAATAGTCAATGATTTACAAACAATAAATGAAAATCAATTATTATCATTTCTGACAACAAATTTATTAACAATTTAATTTCAGAAAACTTTATACTTATATATAATATAATCATTCAGAATTATTTTATTTACCAAATTTGAAAACAATATTGTGTCAGTCTGCTCTGCTCAAGTGTTTTAGAAATTCTATCGATAGCGTTGATCAAACGAATCGATCGAAAACCCAAATCAACATCGACAACTCAAACAACACAATATATAAAACATTTTAAAATTAATTCACAAATACACTTCCTCGCTCGGCGGTTCAAGAATGGATTTCAAAATAAGTATAGGGATTCAAATTTGATGAAATCAAATTAAAGAGGATTTTGATTCGATAATAAGTTCGAAACAGAAGATAAGACAATTCAATTAACAGAATCGGGAGATGGATAAGCTTATTTAATTCACGGGCAACCTTAACCGGGTCGACTGTGACTTCAAGAATGAAATCGATACAGAATTCCGAGGTAAATCTACATTCGATCTCAAAAAATAGAATTCAGGTATAGCAGTAGATAGACAGCGTCGTAAACCGAGTATACAGAAATCTCCGGTAAATCGATGTTTATTGTAAAAGAGTTTCACCCATTTACAAATAATTCGAAGATTGGCGAGACCGTCGATTCAATATAAAGATCATTCGAAGTGGAGTTATGGGATGCTCCAGAATCGAAAGAAGACGAATAGTGAGGGACAAGAATGAATTTCGAAACCGTGTGAACGTTCCAAAATTCAAAGGAATTGAGTTAAAATGAAGAGATTGAAGCTCGAATGAGAGTGATTCTGTAAGTACATTTACCATATATGCTAAGTTCTGCCTAGAGCTACCAAAAGCTCTGATACCAACTGTAACGACCCGCTATTTTGGACTATTCGCATAGTGTGACGACCCGTAAATTTTAACGGTTTTAGTAACGTGTTTAATTAAAATTCTGTGAAATTTTAAACGATAAAATTTTGAAATATAAATTGGATATTTGAAATGCGTCTAATTAAACATAGCAACCGGTAAATTTTCGTCCAAAAATATGGAAGTTTATTTCGTGCGTAAATTTATTTTAATTTAAATCAGTTAGTAAGCGATGCAAATAAAATGTTTTCGAAACCTAAATATTTTTACATAGAAAAATTCTAAACCGTCTTCTGAGCAAGACGGCATTTTTCGTTTTTCCAAATTCGGACATCTTTAGCTCCGTCGTTCTTATTTTTCTGCGAATTTTATGCATTTTCCGTAGTAGAAAATTTGAAATTTTGTAAATTCAATCGTATCACCGACATCTGTATACCATTTTGATCGTATCATCATGGTGATCTCGGCGGTATATTCACTTCTGTGTTTTGAAGTCGGGTACACGGTGGAATCTATAAAACATAGGACCGTATCGGTACCCGTTCGTGACCTTTTGGTTGCCTGTGTCCATTTGTTTGTCCCCGTGTGAAACCTACGGTCACTAGCCTTTATTCTTGTTCAGAATTCAATACATTGTCTTTCACTATTCCATTAAATTGAATAATATGCTGGTTGTTATTTTCGATGTGTACTCTATTACTTCTCTTTCTATTCGTTCTGCCTCTTCATATTCAAAATGATAATAAATATAAAAGTGTAATATGGAACGTTTCCTCCTTTTAGCATACTCATTTCCATTATCTGTATATTTCCTCATCCCCTCTTCATAAACAAAACCCATGTAACCATTCCCACCTTCCTTTTCTTCTCACATCAGTGAACCAATTTCCTCCGCCCTCTTCATGTCCACTCCAGCATGCACCAGATCCAAGCCCGCCATCTCATTCCCGTACCACCGCCCAAGGCAACACCCCTCCTTCAACCGCCACCACCATTGCCCCTCCTCGCTGCCGAGATCACAGCAACCTACGGCTAACCCAACCTTCACCGAGCTACCCTCCACGACCACCCAGATTCGTCTAACACCCTCCACGCTTCAGCCCACATCGCCATCTCTCCCATCATCGGCCTCTCCTCCCTTTGCACCGCATCTCCGCCTAGCTCGGCCTCCTCCTTCCCTCTGTTTGACGCATAAGCCGCATCTACACCTAGCAACAACCCGACATCCTTCCACCCGGTTCCGACCTGCCATCACCACCGCACCGCATTACCCGAAGCCACTTATCTCTCTCTCTCCCCTCTCGCCCACCGTGAAGCCTCTCACCTTACTGCTTGTACCGCTTCTCCTCCATCTCCTTCCTCCCTCTCTGTCGTGTAAGTGTAGATATAAAATTGCTCAGTTTATATTAGTCGATATATGTACTATATGTTGTTCATTATATATAAGTTGTATAATGCTATATATAATAAGATATCAGTTTGCATACATGAGTCTATTTTTTTTTATTTAAAGTATTTATAAAAGGTATGTCTGAGTTATGTAGTTCAAACTATAGTGTTATTTTCAAAAGTTGATTTGTTTTGTCATAACCCATATATATGTTTTAAAAAGTATATGTACAAATTTTATATAAGTGTGAAGATTTCGTTTTAGCTTTTGTATATATAGCATCTGTATAAATTTGTTTGCATACTCTAATTTACATAGATATACATAAGTATATAATTTGCGCTCTCATTTGCGTATAAAGTTATATCAGGTTTAAAGTTGTATAGTATGTATGCGCACATATATATATATAGTCTGGGTAGACATATTTCGCTACAGTTTCTGTTATTTGCATACATCTATTATCTTTTTGGATTTGGATATAAATGTAAAATGTGGCTTATTTCCACTGTTATAGAATTCATATGTATATGTATGTAGGATCTGTAATAACTATGGTTAAATATACACGCATATTTTCTTTTAGTAAGATATACGTTTAAGTTATATTTTGGTTTAAATATATATATCAAGTTAGTTTATAAATTTTATATAGAAGGTTATTTATATAAGTCTGGTAACGTTGTCGGTTGATATATAGCATAAATTCTATTGGTCACATATAAAGGTTTGAACAAACTATAAATCGATTATATGTATAAAGTCAAGTTATATATATTAGTTTATACATTTTTTCTGAACAGCCGTTAGACTGCATGTTCACGATATTGTATCTCACTCATGTTTTATCGGAATGGGTTGATTCTATTTTTAAAAAGGAGTTTAAGTTACCTAGTTTATACATGTCAAATTCCAGCAAAATTCGACATCGTTTGATTTGTGGTCGAGGATCTGGAAGTTAGACCCAGGCAGATATTCTTTTGTACTTAGAATTTATTTTACACTGCTGCAAACACGACCTGAGTTCATGTTTGACGCATTGTATCTCACTCATGTTTTATCGGAATGGGTTGATTCTATTTTTAAAAAGGAGTTTAAGTTACCTAGTTTATACATGTCAAATTCCAGCAAAATCCGACATCGTTTGATTTGTGGTCGAGGATCTGGAAGTTAGACCCAGACAAATATTCTTTTGTACTTAGAATTATTTTACACTGCTGCAAACACGACCTGAGTTCATGTTTGACGCATCGTATCTCCTTCGTCTTACGTCAGAATACAGTGATTCTTTTTTTGTTTAAAAGATTAAGTTTTCTACTTTCTGTATATGAAATTTTAGCTTCATACGAGATATTTCAGTCCTCCGTTTCTTACTTGAAAGTCAGACCCAGAGGGGTTTTCAGACTTGAACATTTGACATGTTTTGTAATTGTTGCTATGTTGAATGTTTTGATTTGATTCCGGAAATTCTTATTTAACAGTTTTGTTCGTCGACTCGTGCCAATCTTACTTTGCTCTGAGATTCATGCTTGGATTCGTAACTCAATTTCAGTGTCCGTATCAGTGTGCGTATCCGTGCCATCTCCGTTTTTCTCTAGCCTCGAAAGGTGAGCAATCACTCACGATTAATATTCTTTTATTTATTAGATCTGATTTCAATTGAAACGACAATTGAAATGTGCTGCTGTTAGTTATTTACACTGTTATATGTGCTATTACCTGTATCTGTTCACCTATGACATCTGACACCATTATCTGTTATTATTTATGCAATGATAATACAGTTTGGTTGATAATTGATTGATTGATTGTTGTTTATATTGGATGTAAATTGTAATGTATTAAGTGATAAATATTATGCAATTGAATTTGACGTAGAATAGTTTAAAATTGTGAATCGACATATGTGTTGAATTTGATTAGTAAATTGGAATAATATGACCCCTTTTAATTGTTAAGTTAATTGACACGTAGATTTGATAAATTACACTTTGAATCTTTGAACGTATGTTGGATTAATTGTGGCAGTATAAAAATTTAAATTGAAATTGAACGACAAGTGAAAATCGTAATGTAATAATCTTTAATCTACATGAAATGATAGTGTAGATTCTAGAGATAATCATCTTAATTCGCACAAACAACAATGCGAATTAATACGATTATTTCGGGATTATTTGAATTAATTATTGGATTGTTATGGACTGTTGTTATTGCTTGTTTATTTACTTTTGATACCATCCCTGTTATCACACTGCAAGTTCCCTTTACTATGCTTTGATTTGTGAATTGGAATTGGAATCGGGTTGAAATGATAAATACCCAAAATTGAACTTGACTTAGGATAGAGAATTAAATAAATCCGATTGGTCAATAATTTGATTTAAAATAAAATAATGATTTTATTCGAGCAAAGAATAAGTTTGAAATGAAGTTCGAATTTGAATGTTTATGAAGAAGAAATGTAAAGATTGAAATATGAAACAAATTTTAACGCAGTAATTGTTGAAAGAACGTTGTTTGAAATTTGATTATCTAATAATTAAATTCGGAATTATTAATAAATAATCTGAAATTGGTAATAATTGAGTTATGAAATTTTTAAGTTTGAAGTCATTTAATGAATAAATTTGAAATTATAATTGAGTTTGAAATTATAATTAAGCTCGAAATTATTAAGTTGAAGTTATAATTAAATTGAAATGATTTGACGATTAAGTTTGAACTGAATTAAGTTTGAAATGGTTTAATAATTAAGTTGAATTTATAATCAAGTTTGAAATTATTAAGTTTGAAATTATTAATAATTAAGATTTAAATTATTTAATAATTGAAAGATTGGATCATTTGATAATTGAACGAAAATTGGATTCTTTGATAAAAGAAATTGAACTTTGAATAAGTGAATTCGAACTTCGTTAATAAATGAAATTGAGTTTCTTTATTTATTAAAGTTTTGGAAAATTTATTTAAGTAGGTTAATAAGCGAAATTGAAACTTCTCGATTATGTGAAATTTAGTTCTTTATTAATTAAATTGAAATTTGTAACGAAGTCAATAAATAAGTGAAAATTGAATTCCTTTAACAAGAAATAAATTGTTATTTATTGAAATGAATGTGATTTATCGAAATTACGTAAGACTTGCAATTTAAAGAATTGATTGGACGAATCTAATTGAACTTAACTTGTAAGTTGATAAATGAAGTTGAACTTAAGAAATTGATTTAACGAATTGGAAATTTAATAGAAATTGTTTGAATGATAAAGCAACTTAACGAATATTGAATGGAATCGGTAAATGAGTTTAAATTGATTTGAATGTTAAATTAAATTAATTTAAAAGATTTCGGAATGAAATTTATATACGAACTTGAATCAATATTTGAATTGTTTTAAATAAAAGTTGAAATTGAATGGTAAGATTTTGAATTGGTGATTTGGAAGCTTTGAATCGTAAATTTTGGAAATTGATATAGAAGACGAATGAAATGTTATGTATAAATTCGAATTGAAATTGAAATTGATTTGTTTTGAAATATATTAAACGACCAATCGGTGTAAAAATTACGAAAGTTATTAAAGAAACCGGAATCGGTTATGGATATACTCTCTATCTAAACCGAAACCACTTAAATAACTATACGCGAAGTGATGATCCAGAATGAAGTGGTTGGAATGATGTACGTGATGACTGAAGAAAGAGAACGATAATGGATAGCCTTGACACTTGTGTCAAAATTGGAAATGACTAAAATCGGGAGCCGTGCCGGGCCAAATGGGGTTAGCCACCTCGAGCGAACACACTTCTTCGAATATTACTCATTATTTGTTATCGATTGGTGCACCCTCGTACTTTTCAGGAGTGTTGTTTCGCGGTGTTGCGATCGCTGCGGCGATGCGTTCTCACCAGTCCGGATCAGGCGAACGGTAGTTTCACTACCTTGGGTATTGCCTCATGTGCCTTGTCATACTTGTATCCCGATATACGCGACCACTACGAATTTGTTTTGTGTTATACCTATGGAGTACTCCCTGATATCCCACCAGTTTACGGTGGAGTTTACAGTGCTGTATAGACTATGACATTTATAAAATGTGTTAAGGGGGATAATGGTAACGCCTTAGCACTATTTTGATATTTATATTACTAATAGACACTATCTATTTAGCGTACACTACTACATAGTAGATAGTTTAACGGATCCTTAGAGGATGGTGATTCCAATATCCTTTGAGTTACTTGTATTTCGATTGCTATTTCACTTGAGTTGGATTTATTGATATGAGAATATTAATCCTGACTCGAGTGTTTTGTGTTTTGCTTTACGCTCGGGTCAGACTGAGTGTACCAGTATTCGAGGCTCACCTTTGGAGTTGGAGCTTCGCTTGGAGATCCGGCTATTTATCCAGCTTTCAGATATTCGATGATTCCAGTGATGTATTCTGATTCTTATATTTGACTGATGTATTCGAGACTTCTGTTGTAACTTATTTAACTCTGATGTATCTTATATATTTATATAGTAGCTTCATGAACTACTATCTCTTTTACTTCCGCTGCATATTATTACTCTGTGTCTGTGATTGTGTGATTATTTATTTACTGTATATCTGTGTTTTGCCAAATGTAAATTAACAATTCGGTATTTTGAATTACTCAATTCTGACATGTGCGGATGCGAATAGTCCAAAATAGCGGGTCGTTACAATATCCGCGTACATTTTACTACTACCGGGATGAATGGTAAATTTAGAACGATGAGAATCTTCTAAGATGTCTCTTCGAAGATTACTAATATTTGGCACTATAAGTTTACCAAATTTTCGAATATCGCCATGAGTATCAATATCAAAGTCTCTCAATCCTTCAAAATTAATTTTAACCCTACAACTTTGGCTAAGAAGAGCCAATTCGGGATCTAGCTTTTAAGCTTCAAGAATGCGGTCTAAAAGAGAAGGATGAGCCTCAAGGCTACATAAAACAAGAGATGAACATAAATCGAATTCACGATGTCGAATCTCACAAGTGGATAAGACCTGGAGATCATTCCATTCAGATATCATCATAGAAACAACCGCTTGTTGCTTACGACTAAGGGCATCGGCAACACGATTCCCTTTTCGGGAGTATAAAGAATATCAAGATCATAAGATACAAGGAACTCGAGCCAACGTTGTTGACGAAAATTAAGTTCCTTCTGAGAAAATAAATACTTCAAAGATTTATTATCAGTGTAGAGAACAAATTTTTTCTCCCAAAAGATAATGACGCCAAATTCGAAGGGCGAAAATTATAGCCGCGAGTTCTAAATCATGAGTGGCATATCTAGTCTCGGCTGGCTTCAATTGTCTAGAAGCATAAGCAATAACACGTTCTCTTTGCATAAGAACGGCGTCCAAACCAACACGACAAGCATCGGTATAAACAATAAAATCTTGGTTCCCTTCGGGAATCACAAGAATAGGAGCATCGGAAAGGAGTTCTTTCAATTTCTGGAAAGAAGCTTCACATTTGTCCGACCAAATGTACTTAACTCCTTTCTTGGTCAAACTAGTAAGGGGCATCGAAATTTTTGAAAAGTCCTTTATAAAACGACGGTAATAACCCACCAATCCAAGGAAGCTACGGATTTCCGTTACACTCTCCGGTCTCTTCTAATTTTGAATCTCTTCAATCTTTGAAGGATCCATGGAAATTCCAGATTCGGAAATAATATGACCGAGAAATCTCACACGAGATTGCCAAAAGTGGCATTTAGAAAATTTTGCTTTCAATTGATTACTCCTAAGAGTTTCCAACACAATCCGAAGATGCTTTTCATGTTCCTCCTTGGTTTTTGAATACACAAGAATATCATCCATAAAGATGAGAACAAATCGATCGAGAACGTCCTTGAAAACTCGATTTATAAGGTCAACGAAATAAGCTGGAGCATTTGTCAAACCAAATGGCATAACAAGCCATTCATAAGATCCATAACGAGTACGGAACGACATCAAAGGAATACTATCCTCTGCAATACGAAGCTGATGAAAACCGGTTGCTAAGTCTAATTGTGAAAAGACTCTAGCACCACTAAGTTCATCGAATAGATCATCAATCCGAGGTAGGGGATATTTATTCTTAATAGTAAGATCATTAAGCTTGCGGTAATCAACTCAAAGCCTAAGTGTACCATCGGATTTCTTCACAAAAATAGCAGAAGCTCCCCAAGGAGAGGAACTAGAACGAATAAATTGCTTCGTCTCCAATTTGAATAATTGTTTACGCATCTCCTCATTTTCCTGATTGGACATGCGATAAGGAGGACGAGTGATAGGTTGAGCTCCAGGGACGAGGTTGATTCCGAACTCAATTGCTCGCTTAGGTGGTAATCCTAAAATTGGCTCAAATATGTCGAAAAATTCACAAACAATGTGAATAAGGGAAATGACATCCTCCTCCTCATCATTATCATCATCATGAGGATTTAAAGAATATAAAGATGCTACCTAGTTAGAATCCGAATCTTTAAGAACAACAGAAATCTATTTAACAGATTGAGGATGTCGAAGATGAATAGTCCGCTCGGGACATAGGATATGGGCTTCATAACGGTTAAGCCAATCCATTCCCAAAATCATTGCAAAGCCAAGGTATAACATGCAAATTGGCCCGGAAAGAGTAATCACACAAACAATTTCGACATCTTTACACAATAAACTGAGTGTTGCGGATCCACCAACTGGATTCGCAATTCTCAAAGAAGTCATTAAACACATAACATCCAAAGAAAAAGTATCAACAAGTTCTTTTAAAATAAAAGAATGGGACGCACCCGTATCAAAAAGAACTCAAATAGGATGATCACGAAACACAATAATGCCATCAAGGATAGAATGAGAAATACCTTGATCACGAGAAGTATTACCAGGGGCTTGCGCCGCATTAAGCTTTCCCTCCTTCTTGTTTTGAAGTTTGGGACACGAAGATATATAATGGTCCGGGCTTTTGCAATAGCGACAAGCACGGAGCTTTGAACACTTATTCGCATAATGGTCCTTAGAGCCACAATTTTAGCATTGCCCACCACTAGAGGTAGAAGTCTTAGTCGCCGAAGATGCTTGCTTCCCTTTCTTGTTAGGATAAGGGTCTTTAACTTATTAGGCCTTTTCTTGTTGTTGAAGTTCGGTTTGGCACTCCCAACTTCAACATCACTTACTCTATCTGCCTCTTCAAGTCGAAGAGTGATAT
This sequence comes from Allium cepa, assembly GCA_030765085.1. Lineage (NCBI taxonomy): Eukaryota > Viridiplantae > Streptophyta > Magnoliopsida > Asparagales > Amaryllidaceae > Allium > Allium cepa. Next base: position 460,232,596 of record CM060929.1, on the reverse strand, counting down.
CAATGAGTTGATCAAAAGAAAATTCTAATTTTAGAAGTAATGGCTTCTTGAAATTTTTGTACAAGCCATAGACAAATCTTTGGTTTTTCTTCAATGGGGTGTTTATGTACTCAACCCCATATTTAGAGAGTGGCTCGAATGATGCGACATAATCTGCCACAGAGGATTCACATTGAACAAGGTCTATGAAACGACGAGCCAAAGTCACTTTGTCAGCTTCCGGCACAAACTTTAATTCGAATCGTTCCCGGAATTGCTTCCAAGTAAGATCTGATTCATTAATTTCAGAAATCAGAAGCTCGTACCAGTCTAATGCTCTTTCTTAGAGCATACTAGTGGCCACTTGGACTCGGTGAAGATCAATAAGATTCATGCGAGAAAAGATTCGATCGCATGTTCTGAGCCAAACTTGCACTTCGATAATGCCCTTAGAACCTTTGAATGGCTTCCCATCCAAGTTGGTATAATCGTTGCATAAGCATGCAAATCCAGACTTAGGGTGAGTAGGCTCTGGAATAGGTTCGACCGCTTGAGCATTCTTTACAAGATCAAGAAGTTGTTGGGCAGACATAAATACTCCCTCCCGAGGGGTAGCACTAGAATGACCGGCGCTGGGGCAGCCTGGTCTAACCATTTCTCTTCTTAAGAAAGAAAGAAAGAAGAGGAAAAAGGTTATTCTCAAAATGAGTATCAAAATCATGATTGATAAAACAAGGCATCATAAAGAAAATAGGATAGAACGGTACGAAGACTCGAATTAAATATTATAGCACGAACCCTAAGAAAAACTTAGGACAATGATCCTTGCTAGATTACTCTACATTGTTCCGAAGTTTGGCTCTGATACCAAGCTATGACGCTCCCCCTCTGTACCCACGCTAGCTAAGGACACTACGGGTAAATGCGGTCAACTAGCGCGGAGAATAAGGCTGTTGAGGAGCGACCATCCGCATAATTGCTTTGTGCGAACGTCGATATGTCAGATGAATGAGGTAAAGGTTTGTATATACTAATAGATATGAAAACGGTTTTATAAACGAGTTTGGTATTGAAAATAGAGTTGAAATTGTCTTTGTAAAGAGTTTGAATATTTACTACTAGTATAGAAAACTCTTGTATTTGGAAGTGACAAATCAAAAAAATGATTATAGAAATAATCAATCACCAAAAATTCACATACGAAGACGCAAATTAAATCCAATGAAATCGATACCAAATCCACCAAAATGGATGTTCCCAAAAATCCAAAGAAAGAAGTTATCAAAGTCGATAATAAGTGATAACAACTAACCGGATCAACAAAAATCGATTAAAATTGGAAATTCACTCAAAAATGGCAAAAATAGGAAAAATGAACAGTTCCAGACGTCTGGTTTAGAATCCAGACATCTGGATTTGTTTTCTGGAAATTTTAGAAAAACCTCCCAGACGTCTGGTTTAACAATCCAGACGTCTGAAACCATCCAGACGTCTGGACTATTAACTTAGACGACTGAAATTGGTTTCTGCCATTTTTTTATTTTCTACGTTCTATATTTTTTTCTCTCCAGGTCTAAACCAGACGTCTGGTCACCTGGTCTGGGCAACAATTTGCCTAAACCAAAATGGCCAAAATATATCGGGAGCGATCGAGCAAGCAACGACGACTAAGGATTTACGTCAAGTGACAACCCGGTCTTATAGGCTCTTCGATACACCCCAAATATCATGATCAAACCTCCATAAAAGGATTTTCACAAAAATTGGACTTCAAATCCAAAAATTGGTAAATTCACCAATTCAATCCTAATCAAAAGTAAATGCACATGAATAAGTGTTAGGAATTCATACCCAACACAAAGATAGATATAGACAAAGATGTGAGATAAAAATCTCACCTTTTACCCAAAAACGATAAAGATGAAGCTTGAAAACAATGGAGGATCAACCACTCTTCAATCCCAACTCAAGAAGCTTGAATATAAGCTTCAAAAGAAGAACATTCCCAAAGTTAGGTTTAGGAATTTCTAAAATTGGAAGGAGAATGTGTTGGAGAAGAAGAAGGAGATACTTACCAATAGCTTCTTCTTGAATTTGGAGCAAGAACTTGATTTGCTAATGGAACTAGGGTTTTGGATTTTAATTTCCCATTCCTCTCCCCATTTTCAGTGGAAATTGAATGTTAGGAAAATAAGAATGAAGTGAAGAGGAGAGGTGGACTGAGTTAGGGTATAAGATAGAACATTGGGCTGAACCCAAACCAAAAACCCAACAGAAAAGGTAGCAAAAATCAACTTACTCCAAACATATCGAAGCTTATACTAAAAAAGGTCGCAAATAACATTTTGAACTCAATGGGGGTGGTCTCGAGTCCTAATTCGACTGTTTGCAAAGAGTAACTTTTCGGACCAAAATCCGACTAACGATACCAAATTTAAATAAAACATTTAAATATATAATCGTAAAATATGCGGGTTGTTACAATGCGGCAAGGTTATGAGGGTCGCTCCCTTTAGGGTATGTCATTTCCTTCTGGAAAAGGGTGGTGTCTGGTATGGAGCCCTGATGCTTAACCTATGTGGTTGCTCCAATCTCATTTCTGTGTGATTGTTTTTTGTGATCGAGGGCCCTCGGATAAAGTTCCAAAGGTCCAGGGGTTGGCATATTCGTGTAGTAGTTACCTAGTTATAGAGGTAACCCGGCCTTGTGTTGGCAGAGAGCTGGTTAAGTTCTCGGGACGTCCATCCAGAGGCGATCCCATTGACAGTAGGAAGTTCCTTAGCCTGGCCATTTGTTGGCAATCCAATCCAATAATATGAGCCCTGAACAGTTTTAGTTGTACTACCAGTCATGGAATGTGGCGTTAACCTGCTATTGAACATGGTAGCTATAGTAGGAATACAATAATGGTTGTATGTTGGCTAAGATTAATATTATACTTTCGAAATGTTTTCATCGCTATGCACTAATAATAATATCGAAAAATGATTTATTTTGCGTAGTAAGCATGTTTGACTATCATAAGGAGAAATCTCCTCCAACTCTGTGTTTGCATTGTGTGTACGGCGGGAGGCCTTATGGTAGTTTCATTTTCCAAAAGCATTGTGGATATCTTTCACTTCCTTTGTTGTTGTTTTAATGATAAATAACTGTTTTTAGTTCTCACACCAGTCCCATGACTGACCTGGAGTTTATTGTTCCCTTCCTAAACTCTGTGTGCCCATCATTTTCCATATGGGCAGCCTAGAGACAGGATATCAGGTTATTCTAGATTAAGGAGTGCTATGGAGCTCAGGAGGCGGGCTGGATGGCGAGGCGTATCACTTGTATATGATATTATCTTTTCCGCTGTGTATTCACTTGTAAGGACAGGTTTGTATAACTGTCCATTCTTGTATTGTGTTGTATATTGACTCTGATGATGAAATGTATAAAAATGTACAGTTCTTTGATTTGAAGATTATTCATTTATCTATTATATGTTGTTCCGCTGCGAATGTGAGATTCTGATATTATTTCTGTTGCTCTTTCTTTCTTTCTTTTTCTTCTACCTCTTCTTTTTACTCTAACAATTCGGTTTTTTGGCATTCGATTATGCGGCATTTGATACAGTGGACGTAAGAATGCCGACCTTCGGATCTCGATAAAATCATATTCGTTACATGTGGTATCAGAGCGTTTGGTTAAGCGACAACCTAGGCTCTGTTGGGAATTTCTCATTAGAGATAGAGTCAGTAGTACTCTAGAATGAGTTTGAGTGTAATAATAGATATGAGCATGTAATTGTTAGTGAAAATAAAATTGTTTTATGTTGTGATGATTGGTTTGTTGAGTGGTATATAGATTCTGGTCGGTATAGTCTGTACAACTCTATCGATAGGGATCTCTAAACACTTGTTCAGAACAATTCGGCGTAATATTGTTTTAAATTGGGTAAATGAAATAATTTTACCTTGATTATATTTTATATATAAAGGAATAATTTTTCAGAAATATTAAAGTATGTATAAATTGATTGTTTGGTTGTTGAAAATGTAAGAGTATATATAAGTTAATAAAAGTTGTTTGAATAATCTAAATAAAAACATATTGTAAAAGAATATATTATATAAGCAAATGAATTATAAGTATGGAATCATAATTAATGTGATTTACAATTGTAAAATAATCTTATACATAAAAAGTGAAACTATATGAAAAGATTTATAAATGTGATTTATAAATAATGAAAGGAAAATTTTGGAAGAATTTAAAGCACTGAATTCACTACTGTTGCTGGGAAGTAATAAGGGTGATGACTGTAGCATCATCAGTATCATTTTCGAGTTTCTCTGTGATGGATTTGCTACCATAGTAAATTGAAAATTTGAAGTTTTGTTGTGATAAATAAATTTGGTTTAAAATCCAAGTTGGAATTGATAAATATAAGTAAAATGAGTTTTATACTTATAATATGAAATAATAAAAATCTTAACTTTGGTAAAGTTGAAATAAAAATTGAGTTAGCATAATAAAATATATGATGTGAAATTTAACTAAAGAAAGTTTAAATAAATTTAATCGTATTTTAACTAGCTTAGATAAGTTATTGAAATTGAAAATATAAACTTGAATGTTAAAGTGATTATGTAATATGATTTGGAAGTTTAAATATATAAGTTGTATAATTTATAAAATGAGGAAAGGTAAGTAAAACCAATTATTAAAATAGTTAAACAATTTTGTTAAGCAAAACAAAATCTGAATTTGATAGTGATATGGAAATTTGACTTAAGTAAAAGTTAAATAGAATTTACTTTAGAATTGGAATCTGAATTGGATTTATAAGTGGAAAACTTAAGTTAAGTTAAACAAATGATGTTTGAAATGGAATATAACTTAAGTGATGTTGAATGAAGTTGGTTTTGGTGTCGAAGTAAAATAATAAAGTGAATTAAATGAATGTGAACTTGAGTTATATAAAGGAGATTCAACTTTATTTGTAAAATGAATTAGCAATTGAACTAATGGATTGAATGTTAATCAATCGAGTGTAAATAGAGTGATATGGTATAATGGACGTAAGTGTTAATTCATTAAAGCTAATTAAAAGAGTTAAACCAAATTAAAAGTAGATTTAATAATTTGGTTATGTTGTTTATGACATTGGTTGTTATATGATTGTTGGTTGATTGTATATAAATTCATTCAGTGTTAATGAAATTGAATGTTGAAATTCATTTCGAATTTGTAAGTAAATAGAACTGGAGTTGAAATTGAAATTGATTGTGATAAACAAAGTGAAGTATTAAAACAAAAATTAGTAAATGAAACTAATTTAAAATAGTGATATGAATTAGTTGTGAATGAAAGATAGTCGATAAAAAAATTCAATATTCAAAGGTAAACTGAATCCAAATAGAATTGAAATCGTAAACTGAATTCAAATGGAATTGAAAATGCAGCATTGAATGAAAATGAATATATAACTCTGGTAGTGAAATAAAAAAAGGCATAAGTAGTAAGTATTCAAACCTTTGTAATGAAATGTGCAAAATGATTTTTGAATGTAGAGATTGGATATGATTGTTAAATAGCATACAGGTATTATAAAAGAAAAGGAATTGGGATTTGATTTTCGAAGATTAATTTGAAAATTGCTCGGAAAAGGTATGTATTTGAATTTTAGTACGAAATTTGATGATTTTCTTGTCCAGCCGCTTGGCTTTTTGTTTTCTTTTGAAATCTGGAGGCCCATGGTGCCATTTTGTAGTTGTATCGAGCTAGCCGCGCAAAGGAGATGCTGGCGAAATTTTTCGAAAATTTCGAGAGTTAGAAAAATTTAGAGAAATTTTTGGAAATTTAAAATTTAAATTTAAATTTGAATTGGTTAAGTAAACAATGTTGTTTGGAATCTATGATTAAATTTTGAAAGGTTAGTTGAAGCGATAATGGGTTGTTAATAAAAAGGGTTTGTTTGGTAAGTTGATAAAACTGTTTGGTTTTGGGTAAATAGTAAACAGGTTAAGGGGCATTCTTCTTAACCTGTAATTTCGGGACGAAATTCTTTTAAGGGGGGAAGGATGTAACGACCCAGAAATTTTGAACATTAGAAATGGATTATTTAATTGAATTTCAAATGTTTGAATGGTAGTTTGACTTGATTTCAAATATCAGGATGAAGTTGGCAATTTAAATAATTCGATTTGATAATTGGAAATTGAATAAATTGCTGAATTTCAAATTTTAAGCTTGTTAAAAATATTTTAGAGGCTTAGAAAATTCATATTGATAATATTGAAGATAATAGAAGCTTCAGAATTGAATTTGAAACTGTTTTTGTCCAGTTTGAATTTTTTTTCGTTTAAATCGATGTTTAAAAATAGCATTCCGAGGCACAGTCTCGAAATTCAACGAAACCAGTGTCATTGGATTCGTAATATTGTATTATTACCGGATTTCAAATTTCGTAGCTTGCGGAGTAATCGTGTGATCGTATGTTAGGTAAACGCGCTGAAAGTTAAATCGGAAATTTAATTTAAATATATTTTATACTTAGTGGACTGGTCAAATTCTGTTCACATCAAAGTTCTTTGTTTTCACTGTAGCAAAGATGTTAAAACACGCAACTATCTTTCTTGTCTCCCCATTTCTTTACAAAATCTCACGCAAAAAAATCATTTCAAAAGCAGGGAGGAAGGAAATATAGTTCGCTTCAAAATGATGGCCGCGACATTCAAATCCAACTAAATTTGTTCGATATAAAAAAAATCAAATTATGGCCGAAGCCTCGTTTAAATTTCAAAACCAAATTCAAATCAGAAGGAAAAAACGGCCGCGAGAGGGATGTCGATCTAGGGCTCGGGTTGGATTCTTCATCAAAGCAAGCGTCGCCGCGACATGGAGGTTAGTGTGAAGGTCGATGCGACTTGATACGTGCGCGCACGCTTGTGGGGGAGCATGAAAACTTGGACGCGGTACTGACGACACTCGCATGGGCCAGGGATGATCGATGAGTGTCGATTGGAAGCGGCGACTTCTAGGTCGAAGGGGTTTTTAGGAATGTCGAACTCGAGTTCGATCGAGGTGGCAGTCAAAGAGGGGTTGCCGCGATTCGCTGCTAGGGTTAAGGCATGGGAGGTTCGTGGAAGCACGGCGTAGGGTTGTTCGCGATCCACTTGCCCCTATTCGAAGTCATGGTCGCGAGTCAGTAATGCAGGGGTGTGGCGATGTTGTTCTCAGGTAACAACTGTGAGGTATTCGAGTTAGTTCATGTTACTTTTGTAAACAGTGAAATGTAAATTAGGTTAGCTAAATTATCAATTTATGATTGGTTAATTTAGCTTAAATACTATGCTGTTAAGCAGCTAAATTGATTAGTCGGAATAATGATAATAGTTAGTTTATAAACTGTTTAAAGAGTAGTTTTTGGTTTACTGTTAAAATGGGTTTACTACTAAAATATGTGTAAACCGGGTTAGTTAAGTATCATCTAAAAATTTGTTAATAAAAATTTGATAAAGGATAATTTCTATTTGGATTTATGCGAATAATAATAATGTCATATAATTGTGTAACAAGGTTTGAAAACGTGAAGGAAACAAATTGGAGAATGGATTGCAAATGAAAGCAAAGGTGAGAACTTCTCACTCAATCGAATTGTGTTTCGATTTAAATTTTAAATAGTTAAATTTAAAATTGCTTGATTATGTGATTGAATGATGATTGTTATCTATTGTATTGAAATAGACCCTATACGCCGCATATTAAGCGGAGGTTATTATATTAAACCCATATACTGCAATATTCCACCTTGAAGTGGAATTGGTATTATATATGTACTTGGAGTTGATTTCCCGCATTATATAGCAGATGAGACCCTATTGCGCCGCATAATAGCGGATAATATTTTATAAATCCCATATACCGCAATATTCCACCTCGAAGTGGAATTGGTATTGTACTAACATCTGTGGATGCAGGAAAACAAGTTGGAGAGATCCAACTGGATTCCTCAAATAATTGAATTTGTTTCGATGTTGTGTGTTGATCTATTTATAATCTGTGTGATTATCTTTGTGATTGAAATTGTTGAAGGCTAAAATTTAGCCGAATATATTTTAGGTATCGTTGGATACCGAAAATAAATAAATTTGGATTTTTGAAAATTTAAGTTGAAAGTTTATAGTAAAATTTATTTTTAAGAATTGAACGAATTTTAAAAAAAGGAGTTTTAAAAGATAAAGTTTTATTTTTATCTTATTGAATAAAATTCCAAATTATGGGAAAAGCTTTAATAAATGGATTTCTGGTAGTATTATTCAAAGGTTGAAGAATTTATTCAAAATACGGATTTTAAAGAGTTTGAAAAAATAAAAGAATTTGTATTCTTTAAAAAGGAATTTATTTTAAAAGGAAATAAATTTTGAAATTTATTTGGGAATTGATTTTGGTGATTGAAAATAAATCTTTTGGAAATCCATTTGGAAATTTATTTGGTGTTTTGAAATGAATTTCGAATCAATTCGAAAATTGATTTGCGGTTTAATAGAAATTGATTTCAATTTGATATTTGAATGAAATTCACTTAGTGTTTAATCTCTTGGAAAATCAATATGGAACTTGATTTGGTGTTTTTGAAAATCAATTGAAAAATTGAATTGTTGTTGAAAGTGAATAATTGAAATCGATTCGAAAATCGTATATCAGCGGATATTTGGAAATTTAAATTCACATTTGAATTTATAAAGGAAAGGGGAATTTGTTGTTAAAAATAAACATTGATTTATTTTTGAAATGTGGAAATAAATTTACAGTTTTGAAACGTAAGTTTAAATAAATCAGCAAGGATTTATTTAATTGGTTTAAATGAACCATTTTGAAATGAAAGTGTATTCTCCCTGGAAAGCCGAATAAAATTTCTAAATAGCTTTGAAATATATATATATATATATATATATATATATATATATATATATGTATGTATGTATGTATGTATATGCTAGAATTGGTTTTGAGAAGAATATTTTATAGAAATTAACTTCTTAAACTGTTTTAAATCCTTTAAGTAAAGATTTATTAAGTTGATTTTAGAAAACATTATTTCTAAGATTTAATAAATATTTGTTTTATAAAATAGTTGTTTTAAATAGTTATACTCTATCTACTAATTTTATTTTAAAAAATTGGTTTGGACTTAAGTTTATATGCAATATAGGTATAATATTTTTATAACTAATATTTTAAGTAAAGTGTTAAAGAAAAATAGTTTTATTTTAAAAGTGTTTTCCAAATATAATTTGGATAAGTGATATGAATTATTTTAATGTATTTGAACTCGGCAGATTTCCAGTGAAAGTGAATAAATATTTGGAAGTGTTTCCGCTTAAGGAAAATGACTTGAAATTTGTTTTCAAAGATTGAAAGGTGAAAAATGATTTGAAATTTGTTTTCAAATAGTTGAAGTGTGGAAATATATCTTGTAAGGATATTTTTAAAATAAATAGTTTGGGAAATTATTTAAAATCTGGTGTTGTGAATACTGATTGATAGTTAAATAACCGACTATCAATATTTGCCTTTAAATGGCTATTTGTTGTGATTTGTTTGAAATTGAATGCTACACTTATTTTCAAAATATTGCACTCGTTATTCGGATTAGCCGAGAGAGGACTTTGTGTCATATAACCCATTCTGAATAGTGATACGACGTAAATGGATAGCATTTGAAGACTGGTGTTGAAGACCGGGTATTTGTGAAAACGATAGGATGACCTGTCGATTGTTTCTGCACTGTTAGCTACGGTATGGAGATTTCCTTTGTGATGGGAAATTCGATCGGGATTGTGAATACCCGGATTGCAAGGGCTTCTTTTGAAGTGCCTTCGGTTCTGTTCGAACCCAGAGTATACTTGTATGGTTACGTGTCTGACATTACTTTTTAAGATATAAAGCAGATTTCTTTCAAATACATTTTTGTTAGTGGCGGAAAATTTATTCTCTTAGCTTAACACCCTTCTCTGAGACGTACGAGCTCAGAGGTTATGTAGTTGAAGGTTATCAGCGATATATTCCCAATTTGTTAATGTGGCATGCTGAGTGCTGCTGTGTGTTGATCATTTCTTGATCAAAGCATGGCTTTGTTCCTAGCTTTGTGGACGAGACCTCTTCGGACCTCACAACCTGGAATGGTCAAAACAGGAAGATGTGGCAAGGTTATGAGGGTCGCTCCCTTTAGGGTATGTCATTTCCTTCTGGAAAAGGGTGGTGTCAGGTATGGAACCCTGATGCTTAACCTATGTGGTTGCTCCAATCTCATTTCTGTGTGATTGTTGTTTGTGATCAAGGGCCCTCGGATAAAGGTCCCAAACGACCGGGGGGTGGCATATTCGTGTAGTAGTTACCTAGTTATAGAGGTAACCCGACCTTGTGTTGGCAGAGAGCTGGTTAAGTTCTCGGCACGTCCATCCAGAGGTGATCCCATTAGCACTAGGAAGTTCCTTAGCCTAGCCATTTGTTGGCAATCCAATCAAACAATACAAGCCCTGTACGGTTTTAGTTGTATTACCTGCCATGGAATGTGGCGGTAACCTGCTATTGAACATGGTAGCTATAGTAGGCATACAATAATGGTTGTATGTTGGCTAAGATTAATATTATACTTTGGAAATGTTTTCATCACTATGCATAAATAATAATATCGAAAAAATGATTTATTTTGCGTAGTAAGCATGTTTGACTATCATAAGAAGAAATCTCCTTCAATTCTGCGTTTGTATTGTGTGTGCAGCGGGAGGCCTTATGGTAGTTTCATTTTCCAAAAGCATTGCGGATATCTTTCACTTCCTTTGTTGTTGTTTTAACGATAAATAACTGTTTATTGTTCTCACACTAGTCCCATGACTGACCTGGAGTTTATTATTCCCTTCCTAAGCTCTGGAAGCCCATCATTTTCCACACGGGCAGCCTAGAGACAGGTTATCAGGTTATTCTGGAATGAGGAGTGCTATGGAGCTCAGGAGGCGAGCTGGATGGCGAGGTGTATCACTTGTATATGATATTATCTTTTCCGCTGTGTATTCACTTGTAAGGACAGGTTTGTATAATTTTCCATTCTTGTATTGTGTTGTATATTGACTCTGAAGATGAAATGTACAAAAATGTACATTTTTTTGATTTAAAGATTATTCATTTATCTATTATATGTTGTTCCGCTGCGAATGTGAGATTCTGATATTGTTTCTGTTGCTCTTTCTTTCTTTCTTTCTTCTTCTACCTCTTCTTTTTACCATAACAATTCGGTTTTCCGGCATTCGATTATGCGGCATTTGATATAGTGGACGTAAGAATGCCGACCTTCGAATCCCGATAAAATCGTATTCGTTACATGGACACTGGCACGAAATCAGGCACGACAAATCAATTAGCTGCGACAAGCACGAAACAGATTTTTAGCACGATAGATTCGATGGAAACAATATATATATATATATATATATATATATTTCCCTTTTTTTCAATATTTAATCTAAAAGATTTATTAAAATTCAAAATCTTTATATATATGGTATTTGAAATTCAATACCAAAATCAATCAAAATATCCACCTATGTATAGCAAATGTATGGCCGAAATATATGGGTGACCAAAAAACATATATAAATCATACACTGAAACCATATTACAGATATATACTTATATACCACATAGAGCCATTAAAACAATATTTCAATACAAAATATATTTTTACTTCTGGCTCATCTTACATATATCTATACATTTTAAAAAACCCATACATTAGATATTATAAAAGTACGTGAAATGACTTCCAATGTATACAACATATACTAGCCGAGAATATATATGGTGTGAAAGGTTTTGTTAAAACAATATATAACAGGTAAAACTATATGGTAAGAAAGATTTAATCAGAGCAATATATAAAATAGGTGAAACTGTAAATAATATGTATATAGCTCTTATATACAACATGGAATAAATTACTTATATAAGCCTTATGTATATCTATACAAACTTATATACACGTGAAATTCAAAATTAACATAAATAACATTTTATGATAAAACTGCTATACATCTATACTTTACAGAAAATTCCTTAAATCTGATCATAATCTATATAAATACTTTTAAGCACACTTTTATATAAACTTCTTTCAACAATACAAAACAGAAAACAAACCAGTATAAGCAGACATATTAAAATATACAACAACTTATATAACTAACCTTTATATAAACAAAACAGATCTCTAACAAAACTTACATAACTAATCAATTAAAACATAACTTTATAATTATCAAATACATATAAAACTATATATACTAACAGGAAATAATGCGGCAATAATTAATACTAACTGTTATATACGCATAAAATAACAAATTACACATAAAAGTTATATAAACAACATATATATAAATATATACCTCAAACAAAAGATGCTCGCAATAGAAAAGAGAGGTGGTCGGAGTTTGCGAGCGGGAGAAAGGATCGAGCTTTGGGTATGTGGTGGCTGTCTACGCGAGGTGAAGGCGTGCAGATGAAGGAGGTAGAGGTGCAGATCGGCTATTAGTGTTCTGGATGCGGCCAGAAAAGCAAGAAAAGGTGGGAGCGAAGGCGTAGGGAGGAGGAGCGGGGTCTTTTTAGTTGCAGCTCGGTCGAGATTGCTTGAGCTCGGGTCGAGGTGGATCGGTGGAAAGGTTTGGGGTAGAACGGCTTGGCTACACGTGGCGGTCAACGGAGGAATAGGGCAGTAAGGTGGAGAGAGGCGTTTTGGGATGATGAGGAGGAGTGGCCAGCGAGGTTGATGATGGAAAATTTAGGCGTAGGAGGGTCTGACTGTAAAAGAAGGTGGGTAATGGTCGTCAAAACAACACGTCCATGCTCGAGTTGATGAGTAGGCGAGCGGTGGTTAAAGGAGAGAGGGGAGCAGGTCGGTTCATGGGTGGATCGGCCAAAGCAAACCTTTCTCATTTTTTTAACATGCAGGCAAGAAATGGAGGAAAGAGGAATTGCAGGCGAAGAGATATATGTGGGTGGGTTGTGTAGGCAAACACATAGTTTAATATTCTCTTTTTTTTTAGGACTAGGAACATAAAAGATGAAAGGGCATCAAGTGAGTAAAAGTGGGGAGATGCATAAATGAGCTGGCACAAAGAACGAAGATAGTAGATACTTTATTTCTCATGCATAACTTTATAATGTATGCTGTATTCAAAAAAAATATCAACCATCATGGGTATGGAGAAAAATGAGAGCAGGGAACCAGAGTTAATAAATTTAACATAGGGAATAGATAAAGTCAGTGGTTATATTTGAAAATATAAAAAGGCTAGAGGCTATTGATTTTGTACGGTAGATAATTGAATGGTTATGGAAAACAAATGGACTCGAGCGGGTACCGATATGGCTGATCGTTTCACGGTTTTTACCCCGTACTAGATACAAATCACAGAAGTGAATATACCGTGGAGATCAACACGACAAGACGATCAAAAAGGTATATATATATCAGTGGTACGATCATCCTATCAAAAGTCGATATCGGTACCGAAAATGCTGCTATTCCGTACGGAAAAATCCAAACGGAGCTAGAAACTTCTGAAATTTTCGAAACGAATTACGCAATCTTATCTAGAGTATTCTAAATAAATTTTCTCATGTTGACATATTTAGGTTTCGGAAAACTTTGAAATTCTACTATTATTTCATCGAAAATAAGATCGACGGAGCAATAACAGTCAATATTTTGAGAACGAAATGCGACGTCTTCCTCAGATGATGATCAATTTTTCTATTGAAAAATATTCAGGTTTGGAAAAAAATTTAATTATCATCAAATATTAACCGATATAGATTTAAATAAAATAACACTAGAAAATAAACTTACATATTTTCTGATGAAAATTTACCAGTGGCTATGTTTAAATGGACGTATTCCAAATATCAAATTTTTATTTTAAAATTTTGTTATTTAAAATTTCACAAAAATTCAACTAATTAAACAAATAAAATTATCGGGTCGCTACACTCTCTCCCACTCAAAACTTTCGTCCCCGAAAAGGAAGGAGGTAGGAGAATAGAAACAACCAGAAAGAAAAACAGATTTGAAATACAAAATGGAATAATTAATTTAAAACCACATAAATTTCAGTTGAATTAATTAATATTCAATAACTGATTTTAAACACAAGGAATTTCATTAAGTTGGTCTATTTTCAATTTATTGTTGTTTGTTACAAAATTTATTTCAAACAACAATTTATTTTATTAATCCATTTATCATTCAACTAACTTAGTATTCTATTTATCTCTATTAATCATTTTATATTAAACTTTAAGTGTATATCAATTATTAAAAGCACTTAAATTTTATTTATAAAGATATTTTATATTGTATATTATCCAATTATCTTAAATTAACAATTTCAAAGATCATAAATTTGAATAGTCATTTATTATAATCATATTTTATTCAACAAATTTAATTCTTCTTTATTCCAAATTATTATTACATTTATTCCACTTAATATATCTTATCACATATATTAAGTATATTTGGGCTTATTATAACTACTCAAATTTATTTAAAATTTCTTTTACATAATTTTATATTGTATATTATTCAATTACATAGTTAACTTCTGAGTGATTAAGGTAAGTTATATTGGAATGCAATTGAGTATCATACAAGTAAATTTTCTAATTCAATTATTTCAAATTTAACTATTCATTCAAAATTTTAGCTTCAATTATAATTGAAATCATCCTTTAAGCAAATTTAAGAATTAAATTTCTGATTATATTCAAACAATTTAGAGATAAATATGTTTATATATTTTACATATATCAAAATAATCATATGCCAATATATATATTATAAATCAAGTACTTTAGAAATTTAAATCAATTTAATTTCTAGAACAAAAGTGTAGCAAAGCTACAGAATGGTCTCTCCACTTCGAAACTCGAAAATGAATGTCGATGATGCGGCCACCATCACCAAAATTATTTTCCAGCGACAAAACAGGAGAACACTGATTTAAACAATTAAAATTCTTTGAAACGGTTTCTATTTGAAAATATTTTAAACACTATACACTTTAAAACTTTAAAATCAATTTTGAAATCACCGGAAATCAAATTCTCAAATTCCTAATTTAAATTCATTTAAATTTCCAAATCAATTTATAAACCTAGTGTTATAATTCCGTTTTTTATATGTTGGTAAATCAATGGTTTACAAAACAATAAATGAAAATCAAATAACATCATTTAGTTAACCAATTCATTTAACAATTATCAGAAAAAATTACTTATATATATAATATAATCATACAAATTTTATTTCATTTACTAAATTTGGAAATAATATTGTGTTGGTTTGCTCTGTTCAAGTGTTTTGGAATTCCTATCGATAGCGTTGATCAGACGAATCGATAGAAAACCCAAATCAACATCAACAACTCAAACAACACACTATATAAAACATTTTTATATTATTTACAAATACACTCCCTCACTCGATGATACAGGAATGGATTTTCAAAGCAAGGATAGAGGTTCAAATTTTATGGACTCAAATCAAAGAGAAATTTGATTCGAAGATAAGTTTGAAACAAAGATAAGATGATTAAATAAAAGAATAGGGGAATGGATAAGCTTATATAAACCACGGGCAACCTTAACCAGGTCGACCGTGACTTCAAGAATAAGGTCGATGAAGAATTCCAAGGCAAATCAGCATTCGATCGTAAAAGATAGAATTCATGTATAGCAGGAGATAGATAGCATCGTAAACCAAGGATACAAAAATCTCTGGTAAATCAATGCCTATTGTAAAAGAGTTTCACCCCTTTACAAATCATTTAAAGGTTGGCGAGACCGCCGATTTATTATAGAAATCATTCGAAGTGGAGTCATGGGATACTCTAGAATCAGAAAACACGAATAAAAGGAGACAAGGATGGATTTTGGAACCGAGGGAAACATTCCAAAATTCATAGGAAACTGAATCGAAGAAGAAGGAATTTAAGCTCGAACGAAAGTGATTCTGTAATTAAATCTACTCCATATGCTGAATTTTGCCTAAAACCAAAGCTCTGATACCAAATGTAACGACCTGGTATTTTCAACCATTCGCATCCACACAAGCCGGATTTGAATAGCTCAAAATACCAGATTGTTAATATATATTTGGAAAAATTCAGCATATATAGTAAATAAATAAATCACAGAATCACAGACACAGAGTAATATAAAAATATTGCAGCGGAAACAAATGAATAGTAGCGCATGAAGCTACTATATATAACAGAGTTAAACAAGATAAAACAGAAGTCTCGAATACAATAGTCAAATACAAGATCGGAATACATCACTGGAATCAACTGAATATCTGAAAGCAGATAGATAACTGGATCTCCAAGCGAAGCTCCAACTCCAAATGTGAGTCTCGAATGCTGGTACACTCAGTCTGACCCAAGCGTAAAGCAAAACAAAAAAAACTCGAGTCAGGATTAACTTTCTTATATCAATAAATCCAACTCAAGTGAAATAACAACTGAAAATACAAGTAACTCAAAGGATGTTTGGGATAACCATCCTCTAAGGATCCGTTAAACTATTTATATATAGTAGTGTACGCTAAGTAGATAATGCCTATTAGTAATATAAAGTATCAAAATAGCGTTAAGGCGTTACCGTTATCCCCCTTAACACATTTTATATAAGTGTCATAGTCCATACAGCACTGTAAACTCCATCGTAAACAAGCGGACTATCAAGTAGTATTCCATAGGTATAACACGAAACAAATCGTACTGGTTGCGCATAGGGATACGAGTATGACAAGACACATGAGGCAATACCCAAGGAAGTGAAACTACCATTTGCCTGATCCGGACTGGTGAGAACGCATCGCCGCAATATCGCAACACCATGAAACAACACTACCAATTCAAGGGTGTGCACCAATCAAAACAAGTAATGAGTAGTTTACGAAGAAGTGTGTTCGCTAGAGGTAGCTAACCTCATTGGCCCGGAACGGCTCCTGTTTAAGTCATTTTCAATTTGACACAAGTGTCAAGGCTATCCATTATCGTTCTCTTTCTTCAAATTTAGCAACGTCATCATTCCAACAACTTCATTCTAGATCACACTCCGCGTATGATAGTTATTAAAGTGGATTTCGGTTTAGATAGAGAGTATGTCCCTAACCGATCCCAGACTCTTCAATAACTACGTAATTATTACATCGATTGGTCATTTGATAAACTTTCAAAATAGTTTATTTTTCAAAACCAAAATATCATTACCATTTCAAAACCATATCAATACGATATCACTTCCATTTCAAAACCAAATATGATATCATTTCCATTTCAAATGTATCCATCTCAAATATATACATTTACAAAATCTTAGTACTTTAAAGTTATAACACATTCTAAATCAGACACTTTAGAAATCATAATACTTTGGAAATCAAAATTTAGAAATCATAATGCTTTGGAGTCATAACACTTCCCACTTAACTGTTTAAATATAAATAATAGTATATAATGAAATAGTTTATAATTTAAAATAGTTTATATAAAGTAGTTATAATTTAAAATGGTTTATATTAAAAATAATTTGTATTAAAGTAGTTTATATGAAATAAATTTGTAAAGTAACATATACAATAGTTTTAAATATAATTTAAAGATAATTTATATAATAAAATAGCTTCCTCAAATTTCACAAATCAACACCAATCTCAAAATTTCAAACTTAGTCGAATCTCAAATCATCAATTTCAATTCAATTCAGTTCGCAATAAACCATTATATCAATTTCAAATACAGATTTGAACCACAGGTAAACCATTTAAATTTCGATATATTCCAAAGCTTTAAATATTTCACAATCTCAAAACTAAATTTGATGATTTCATATATACCTTAATTTAACTTTATTACTATTTAGTTTTGAAAAATATTCACTTAATAAATCCAACATAATTTAAATAAACCCCCAAATTACAAATAAACTAAATATTTCCTTCAAATTATTTAAACTTGAAATATTCATTTGAATCACCTTAACCAAAATTAAGTTATAAAATTATATCCTTTAAAATCTCAAATTCAATAAGTTCCAAATCGGTTGCTAATTAAATATATTTCTCAATTAAATACAATTTCAAACCAATTTTAAATCTATCTTCTCTACCTTAATTTATTAAATCATTGTAAACTCTATATTAAAATATAATTTAAATAAATACTTAACCATATTATATTTTAATATAATCAAACTTTATTATTAAGCTTATTTTATATTAAAACAAATATATGCATAGCTTAAAATCAAGAATTTAACTATATGTAAAATAACATTTATATTATATCTAAAATCAATATTTATGTAAAACCATATATTTCCTTCCAAAACCATAGTAATCATTTCAAATTACTTATATATAGACCAACGGTGTCTGTATATAATTTTCTATCCTATGGTTAAGTGATACAGATATTTATTATTTCAATTCGCAATTTCAATATGTACGGGTATATATCATTTCAACCCGCAATCCCAAATTCAATTCAATTGAAAATCGCTTGGGTTTATCATTTCAACCCATAACGATTTTTTCCAATTCTACAGATTGTTCGTGTATGTATCATTTCAACCCATAGTGAATTCTATACTAATAGGAAACTTGCAGAGTTATAACAGATATGATAATAACATAACTGGCATATAACATCAATATAAATAACATAAAATGGTGACAGATGTCAAGGTGAACAGATATGGATAATAGCATATATAACAATGTAAATAACTAACAGCAGCATATTTCAGTTGTCGATTCAATTGAAATCAAATTTAATAAATATAAAAACATTAATCGTGAGTGATTGCTCACCTTTCGAGGCTAGAGGACGATGGAAAATAGCTAAGGAAAAGAACGATGTAATGGACAATGGCACGAAATCAGGCACGACAAATCAATTAGCTGTGACAAGCACGAAACAGATTTTTAGCATGATAGATTCGATGGGAACAATATATATATATATATATATATATATATATATCCATTTTTTCAATATTTAATCTAAAAGATTTATTAAAATTCAAAATCTTTATATATATGGTATTTGAAAGTCAATACCGAAATCAATCAAAATATCCACCTATATATAGTAAATGTATGGCCGAAATATATGGGTGACCAAAAAACATATATAAATCATACAGTGAAACCATATTACAGATATATACTTATATACCACATAGAGCCATTAAATCAATATTTCAATACAAAATATATTTTTTACTTCCGGCTTGTCTTACATATATCTATACATTTTTAAAAACCCATACATAAGATATTGTAAAACAGTACGTGAAACGACTTCCAATGTATATAACATATACTAGCGGAGAATATATATGGTGTGAAAGGTTTAGTTAAAACAATATATAACAGGTAAAACTATATGGTAAGAAAGATTTATTCAGAGCAATATATAAAATAGGTGAAACTGTAATTAATATATATAGCTCTTATATACAGCATGGAATAAACTACTTATATAGGCCTTATGTATATCTATACAAACTTATATACACGTGACATTCAAAATTAACATAAATAACATTTTATGATAAAACTGCTATACATCTATACTTTACAGAAAATTCCTGAAATCTGATCCTAATCTATATAAATACTTTTAAACACACCTTTATATAAACTTCTTTCAGCAATACAAAACAGAAAACAAACTAATATAAGCAGACATATTAAAATATACAACAACTTATATACTAACCTTTATATAAACAAAACAGATCTCTAACACAACTTACATAACTCATCAATTAAAACATAACTTTATAATTACCAAATATATATAACTACAAATACTAACATGAAACAATGCGGCAACAATTAATACTAACTGTAATATACGTATAAAATAACAATTTACATATAAAAGTTATATAAACAACATATATATAAATATATCCCTCAAACAAAAGATGCTCGCAACAGAAAAGAGAGGTGGTCGGAGTTTGCGAGCGAGAGAAAGGACTAAGCTTCGGGTGTGTAGTGGCTGTCTACGCAAAGTGAAGGCGTGTATATGAAGGAGGAAGAGGTGCGGATCGGCTATTAGTGGTCTGGATGCGGCCAAAAAAGCAAGAAAAGGTGGAAGCGAAGGCGCAGGGAGGAGGAGCGGGGTCTGTTCAGCTGCAGCTCGGTCGAGATTGCTTGAGCTCGGGCCGAGGTGGATCGGTGGCAAGGTTTGGGGTAGAACGGCTTGGCTACACTTGGTGGTCAATGGAGGAACATGGTAGTAAGGTGGAGAGATGTGTTTTGGGTTGATGAGGAGGAGAGGCCAACGGGGTTGATGATGGAAAATTTAGGAGGAGGAGGGTCTGGTTGTAAAAGAAGGTGGGTGATGGTCGTCAAAACAACACGGCTATGCTTGAGTTAATGAGTAGGCGAGCGGTGGTTAGGGGAGAGAGGGGAGCTGGTCAGTTCATGGGTGGATCGACCAAAGCAAACCTTTCTTTTTTTTTTAACATGCAGGCAAGAAATGGAGGAAAGAGGAATCGCAGGGGAAGAGATGATATGTGGGTGGGTTGCATAGGCAAACACATAGTTTAATATTCTCTTTTTTTAGGACTAGGAACATAAAAGATGAAAGGGCATCAAGTGAGTAAAAGTGGGGAGATGCATAAATGAGCTGGCACAAAGAACGAAGATAGTATATACTTTATTTCTCATGCATAACTTTATAATGTATGCTGTATTAAAAAAATCAACCGTCATGGGTATTGTAATGACCCGCATTTCCGTACCCCTTGAGTCAACACTACTTTTCAATGTATCAACCCAAAGAATGGAAATACGAACTATTGAATACAAGAAGAAGGAGGTAGAAGAAGAGAAAACAAAACAACAACAGAATCTAATCATCACAGCGGAATAATATATAATAGATTATAAATGATCTTTACACAAAAGAAAATACATCTGTTTATACATTACATCATCAAAGTACATCAAAGTTCACAATATCCAAAACTAGACAGTAATTATAACCTATCCTCATACAACTGAATGTACAGCTAATCAACACAGCGGGATATATATAAAACAAGTACGGAAGTACGTATCGCCATCCAGCTCGTCTCCTAAGCTCCACAGCATCCTTTCCTGTATCCTATAATACTCGGTCTGACCCGAGCATTACAGTTAAATAACACTCGAGTCAGTCTGGAATACCAGCGTGAGAAAACCACACTCAAGTTGATTATTAAAGTTTCAAAAACCCTTTCAAATCAAAAGCATCTCGTAAGTCCACGCCACAAATAAACATGTCGGGTTTTACCTTACGATAGCTAAAACACATTTTATAAAAATCCTCTGATATTATAGTAGTGTCTATATACAAATACTTATTCAAATAGCTGAAATTGTAACATGATTAAATTCCAGCATACTAGCCACAAAGTGGGTAATACAAACAAAAATCGTAAAAGGCATGTAGGGAGAATGGATTTCCAACTAATAACTAGGCATTGGGGTACCACCTGTCATAGTACATGGTCTAGATCAGTGTACCGAGGATTACGTCCAATCCCCTGCAACACAAGGCCGGAACTACCCCTTACCGGATAATTCCGAGTAAGATCACCCCACGGTTGGGATCAGCAACCGCACCACTAAGCCGAATAAAAAGGGACATCTATACATGGATGACCTCACCCTAATGGGTGCTACCCACTTAGCCTTGCTGCATAACCCCTGATTTTCAGTCATTCTCGGTTGATGAGGCCTGAGGCTAAGCGTTACCTTTTAGAACATTTCGCTTAGAATGCTCACCGTCCACCTGACGATGTTCCGAAAGCATTCATCCATACAAGTCCGTCCCGGGTTCGAACGGAACCGGAGGCACTACTCCTACTACATCCATTTTGGAATCACCTTTAGGATTAGCAGCGACTAGCCCTTGCACTTCATTGCTCCATCTTCGACTCCGAAATCGTTTTTCACGAAAACATACAAACCGGATCGAAGTGGTTTTCGAGAAATTAATTCCGATCCCGGTCTCTTCGAAATGATCAGCGCATTGTCCAATATTGATAGTCGGTGATTTAACTATCAATCAACATTCACAAACATCCATCAAACATAAATAATTTCTCAAATTATTTATTATTCTCAAATATCTTCACAAGATATATTTCCATTTTCAAAACCCTTTTGAAAATAGTTACAAATCACTTTCCTCTCACGGAATGAATTTCCATTATATTTTCTATTTCTACTGGAAACATACAAGTATACTTTAGATTTTAGCATAATTTAAAAACACTTTATTATAAAATTTACTTTATAATATTTAAATTAAAAACTACTTTAATACTTTATTCAAAAATATACACTTTAAGAATATTTAAAATAAAGCTACTTATAAAATATAAAACTAAATTTTATCTTTTAAAAACAAAATTCTAAGTTACTTTAATAATTACTACTATAATAAATTTGAAAAATACTTTCTTTAGATTTTAAATATATAAAAATAATAAATTTTCCAAAACATACTTTTAAAAACCATCTTTAAACTTGTACTTAAAAATTCGCTTTGAAAACGTACTCGACTTTCCAGGGAAATACTCTACTCTTTCCCATCTTTAAAAAAAAATCACTTTTAGTTTTAAACAAATTTACTCATTCTTTAATAAATTCCCACTTGAATTTATTCTTCCAAAATATCCACTGATATATTCCTTTACTTTTATAAACCCAGTTTATAAATTCCATAATCTCCTTTCCCTTTTAAAAATTCAAATTTTAACACTTAAATAAATTTTTAAATTGATTTCTGAACTACTCCATTTTGAAATATATTCCTGTGCTTACTCGTTTATTTCAAAATCTATTTACTTCAGACTTCATTTCTTTATTATGATTTAAAATGCCTTTTAACTGAGAATACCAATTTCAAATTTGTTTTTACCCTTTTAAATAAATTTAAACCTTGAATTTTAAAATAAATTCTTTATTTCTCGAAATAATATCACTTGAGTTTAGAATTCATTATTACTCTGTTTATTTAAATTCCATAAAAAATTTCAAATTTTCTATAATTATTTTACTTAAAATTTACTCTTTTATTTCTTTCCAAAAATCCAATTTTATAGATTTTGTTAACTCAGTATACCAAAATATACTAATTCCAACTATAGAATCCAATTATCAATGAAATTCATTACAGGATATCAAATAATCATAATAGAGAATATTAAAAAATCTAAATAAATTTTGAGGAATCCAGTTGGATCCCTCCAACCTGTTTCCCTGCATCCACAGATGTTAGCACAATACCAATTCCACTTCAAGGTGGAATATCGTGGTATATAGGATTAATAAAATATCATCCGCTATTATGCGGCGCATAGGGTCTCATCCGCTATATAATGCGGGAAATCAACTCCAAATATATATATATATAATACCAATTCCACTTCAAAGTGGAATATCGCGGTATATGGGTTTAATATAATATCATCCGCTATTATGCGGCGTATAGGGTCTATTTAATTTCTAATAATAACAATCATCACCAAATCAAGCAATCAATAACTTAAATTTAACTATTTAAATTTAAATACTAAATTCAGCTGATTGAGATTAACTCACATTTGGTTTTGTTTGAAATCCAACCCAACCAGCTAGTTTCCCTCGAGATTTTAACCTTGAATAAACAATTTATATGATTTATTAATATTGAAATAAAATCAAACCATTTAGTACCCTTTAATATTTCAAATGGTTCATGATTTCAATTTGAACTTATCTTCTCTTAATAAATATCTTAGTGACTAAAATAATTTAGATCTAATTAAACAAATACCTCTTCATTATTTTAAAAATTAACTAGTAAATGTCAATAAGTATATAAAATTTCAACATTTTCAAATCCCTATTTTTTTTAAACTTAGCTACATACATATTGTGTGTGTTGTCCTATATATATATATATATATATATTTAAGCTAAAAATATGTATGTGAACATATATATTTTCACTGTTTCCCTTTATATATATAGGTTTTCTGTCTTACCTGTATATGCGTATATTTTCCATTTCAGTAAACAGCAAAATAAATTTCCACTTTATTGTTTATAAATTTCATAACCTATATGTGTTCATATATTCATATTTAAACTGAAATAAATACATTGTATATATCTATTGATTAAATCCTAATGGGAATAAAATTTCTTTCCTCTGTATATTAAATCAATTTAAATCGAAAAAGAAAAAGAAACGAATACCATCTGCCTTACCGAACGAGATCCCAGTTCGCGACCTTCCACAATGCTCGCCCAACTTCCATTGACCATCGTATGCGAACCCAGGCTCAAAACCCCTTTGTCGAAACCCTCCTCGTCCTCCTCGGCACTCGCTCACGTGAAGTCGCCTCCATCGCCCGCGAGCTCGACTTCCCATCAATTCAATCAACGCACCCTTCCCATCCATGGCCACTATTTCATCAGCCCATGCTCCAAGGGAGCCGCCTTCGATGCCTCTATCGTACTCGTGCCTTCCCACCGCCCAATCGTGCTTGGCTAGAGAACAGCCTGTCACCCCTCCCATTAAGTACGAACGTAGAACTGCCGCCATTGAATCGGCTCGAGAACGCAGAACGAATCGATTCATTATTTTTGTTTATCTGAATGAAATTCGATTTTCGGTTTTCAATTTGAGAAGAAGGGAAGTATACGTGATTTCAATTCTCAACTGCAGGAAGGAATTTGCAAGTTAAAATATAAAAGAGAATGAAGCTTCGGGTATACGATAGATTGAGTTTGACTTTCTAACTTATTTTTTATGATATTTTAATCCAAATATCTATTTTTACATAACTAAAATTACCGAACTCCTATCGAGGCGTGCCACCAAGCGATTATAATGTTAAGCCCCTATTTCGAACGTAATGGAAAAGGTTTCAAGTCCTAATTCGATCGTATGGAGAAGGTAGTGTTTTGGAATCAGTTATTAAATTGAATTTCGATTTAAATTTCAGCGCGTTTATATATCGTACGCTGACACAACAACTCCGATCACTACAAAATTTGAAATCCGATAACAATACAATATTACGGATTCAATGGAACTGGTTTCGTCGAATTCCGAGACCGCGCCTCAGAAGGCTATTTTTAAATATCGATTTAAACTATATATATTTTTAAAATTGAACAAATTACTTTTAATTTCAAATTTAAAACTTTTGTTATCGTCATTATCATCAATATGAATTTTACAAGCCTTTAGATTATTTTTATTAGGCTTAAAACTCAAGATTCAGATAATGTACCCAATATTCACTTATAAAATTAAATAGTTTTATTATCCAACAAATCACTATATTTAAATTCTGATCTATTTTATAACTGAAAACCAATTGTTTCATATTCAAAATCAGTTCATAATCCAAATCCAATGTTTAAATACATTTTAATATTCCAAATTCAATAGCGAAAAATCTGGGTCGTCATATTCCTCTCCCATTAAAAGAATTTCGTCCCCGAAATTGCTAAGGTAGAAGAATGTTCCAAACCCACTAACTTGCTAGAACACACTCAGTGAAAATCCCATATTCACTTTGCCTAAACTCTGTAGTTCCAATCAAAACTCCTAGTTTCGATTCCTATTCCGAAATCATTTTATTTCAACTAAAGTTTGAAACCGTTTTGCCGTTAACATAACATTTTTTTTCAAAATTTTCAATAAAAATTTCTAACTCCTAAAATTTTCGAATTTTTTTGGCAGAGTCTCCTTTGTACGGAGGAGCTTTTGCAATTTGAAAAGAGATATAAATATATATACATCGACTCACACGGTCGGAAAAACCAAAAACAGTTCATATTTCCTATTTTTATTGTGTAGGCGTACCTTATTTAGCATTTTTAAGCAAGCGACTTATTAATTTAGCTGTTTGCGCAACCAAATCTAGTCACACGGCTTCCTTAAACCTGTACTTACTCAAATTAAATATGTAAGTGACAAATATATGCAATTTACTAGAATTTCACTTATTATTCAAATAGCTAACACATAGATTTCATAAGTAATGTATGTGATATACATTCATAAGCACATATGCAAGGTTCCGACACTAGTTTTAAATTGTTTGCAATCAAATTACATACCATTCCATTCAATCCGAACAGTTTCCAACTTAATTTCTTATATTCAATTCATTTTTAAACAAAACGAACTCATATTTATTTCAATTGATGTCAAAATCAATTTATTAAACTTCTATCAATTTATAGAAATTTATTTAAATATTGTTTTCGCCAAACGACAATTTATTCTATGCAATTTGACGATATCCATGTGAATAAATAAGTACTTAAGTTTTATAACCAATTTAAATTGATTTCAACTCAATTTATATTTAATTCCATTCTATTTTTAAATTTATTCACAATCCTTGCATTCTCATTTTCATTGCATTTTAAATTTGTCCATACACTTGCCTTTTTTTTATCCAAACTAGTTTTCATTCAAAACCAAGTAAACTTATTTTATTAATAATAAAACTATTTCAATCCAACTCTATTTTATTTAATTCGAGTTCTTTTCCAACTCCATCCGTTTAAATTTAATTAGTACATTCATTTTGTTAATAACAAGGTCATTTCCACTTTATTTCTATTTGCTTGGATTTTACTTGCAATACAAACTATTACCGCTTTAATCCAATTCTATTTTACTTTTTTTTACAAGATCCCTACCTATTTTAATTCATTATCAATCCAGGTCGAATTCTATTTATAATTCGAGTTTATTTCCAAACTTCATTATTAACTCACAATCCATTTCATTTATCAAAATAATATAATCCAACTTCATTTCATTTGACATCAACTTCGATTCGATATTAATCCGCTTACAATATGCGTTGAATATAATACTCAAGTTCTATTTTCATCATTTAATTCACTTTCATTAAAATAATATCCAAAGCCATTTAATTTATTCATACTCGAATTGAATTTATTTCTTCACAAATCATTTTTATTTTAATCCAATTCTATACAACTTCAATTTATATTTAATGCACTTACAATTCCAAGTTGAATTTCTACTATAACTTAAGCTTCGTTTCCAAACTCTATTATTTATTCACAATTCAACTTTAAATAAACAATTTCGAGTTCCATTTCTGTATCTCATTAACTAATTTATTCCAAATTTAGTTTATTTCCCACCTTAATCCAATATTTGATTTTTATTTTCAAAAATCACTTTATTACTTTACTTGAATTCAATATATTCACTTTTCAATCTTTATAAGACACACTTATATTCTTTTCATAAACTCCAACTTTTATAAGCTATGGGAATTTATTTATTCCAGTTCAAATTTTTATTTAACTCGTTTCCAATTAAATCTAACTTCTTATCATTCTTTTAATTTCAGTTGAATAAGAATTCAATTCTATTTAATATTCTCTATGACTCGCTGAATTTTTTTTCTTTTTTAATTCAATTCAATTCAATTTAATTTAACTTCAGTTTAATCTAGCAACATATTATTCTCTTTAATCCACCCAATCACTTGATTTTTAATTAAGTAAGGACTTATTTCCACTTAATGTCATCTACGTCTTAATTTATTTCATTTCGATTCAATTTCAACTTAATTCAAATACAACTGGATTTTATTTTCAGTTTAATTCAATTAATTTCAATCCAATCAAATTTTATTTCCCAATCCAAATTTAATTTTTTCTTCAATCATCAATTAAATTTTAAAGTTTAATCTTAATCCAAGTTAAATTCTCTTTTTTTTTAGTTTTCACCTTAAATTTTAATTCCAAAATCCAATTCCCATATTCCTCGTCAAAATTATTCAACATTTATAAGTTTATAACTTATCTCATGATGATCTCTAAATTATTTAAATGAGGATTTCAGGATTATTTTTTTAAACACACGGCTTTTGGTTTTCAAATCATTTTGAAATCACTATTATCTCAAAATCACATTTCACAAATTTTTAAATCGAACCTGTTTTTATCCCTTCAAATTTCCTTTGAAATTTCAAAAACAATATTGTTTTTACCAAAACATTCTAAAACAATGACCATGGTAGCAATCCATCACTTAGAAACTCAAAAATGAACACCGATGATGTCGCGATCATCATCGGAATTATTTCCAATGACCGAAGCGATTTCAGTGCTATAACATTTCTGTAACAACCCTAGAAATCTACATATATTTTAAATTTGACTTTATTTTATTTTAAAACTATTTTAAACTTGTTTTATTTCAAACATTTCATTTTTAAATATAAATTTTGATTATTATATGAATTATAATTCCAAACTTGTATAAATTGAATATTTTCCTGAAATGTTAATTTTTGGTCAAACTGATCAAACTTTGACTTTTAAAATTTTATATTTAAAAATTTGAATTCTTGAATTTTATCTTTTATTATGAAAATATATTTAATATCATGAATACTTCTTTTCGTTTCGTTGAAATTGGATTTAAATTGTGAAAGTTATACCCTTTACAATATTGTGTATATGTTGAGTTATTTAACAATTTTCTTTATTTTAATTTATATAAATGATATTTTTATTTGATATATCTTATTATAATTTGTATATTTATATTATATTATATATTTTTTATCTTTTAAATATTTTTAAAGTGATAATATAATTTTTTCAAAGTTTATTGAATTTATTTCCAATTTTTAAAGCCTATTTTCTATTTTTTTGCTATTTTCTTAATTTAATTGTATATAATTAAATTTTATTTATTTATTTTATGCATTCACTTTTATTTTCTGTGCTTTTACTTTATTTATAATTTATTTTACATGTATTTAAATATAAATAAAAAATTTCCAATGTTAAGTGTACGTTGTTTATATTTTAAAATGGTAGCTTCAATATATTAGCTATTTTCTTAATTATTTTCTATTTTTCCTTAAATTATATTATTATTTTATCTTTCTTTATATTTTATTTTGTTCATTTTTTATTTTTATTTTTCTGAAATTTATTTAGTTATTTTGATATAAAGAAAATTAGAAATTCAAAGAGGCAAGGCTCTTCATTTCTTGTGACTTTTCATTTGCTTGTCTGTTCATTTTCCTTTGAATCTTCATTTCTATCTTTTGGCCGTCCATTTTTTTGTGTAGCCATGTATATTTCTCTTATTCACATGAGAAATCCTTCTCACCAACACAACTCATGGCCATTTCAAAATTTGAGAATTTTTTTTACAAGTTAATGGCTTCTCTTCTCACTTTTTCTCTTCTCTTCATTGATTTTGTGCATTGCCTCTTCAAGCTTGCTCGACCTAGCCTCTCCACCTTCAGCCCCACCACCATCTACAGCAGCACCTCCTCCTCCTCCACTGACCATGACAAAGCCGTGCCCATCCATTGAAGTTAGCACCACAAAATTGCACAAAAACCCTTCCAAACAATGCCTAGACCACATATGCTTCACCACCACCTTCATCTATCACCTTGGCCACCCCTAGAACCACCACCACCAGCAACTACATGACCTTTGGCTGCTGCTGCACCATCACTCTCCACTGTCCAGATATGACTTAAGCATGGCCGAGCCCATGGGATGACCATGCCAAGCCAAAAGTTGAACCAAACCTCACCTATTTGCCTTGACCTTTTGTATACTTCACTTTGCAACTCTCATACCTCTTCACACTTATGTAGCCATGAGTTTTGATGCCATACCTGATCCAAACCTGAGCTATATCACATCATGGCTAAGCACTTGATCCCCTGTGGTCAAGTATTTGAATGGTAAAGGCAAGGTCTTGTCTTTGTTGCTCTTTATTTCAATTTATTTCATTATTGTTTTGGATAAATACTCATGTTATATATACCTGTTTTGTTTGAATGTATCCAAGGCTATTTATCTTTGGCTGTAACGACCCGTAAATTTAACCGGTTTTAATAACGTGTTTATTTGAATTTTTGAAATTTTAAATGATAAAATTTTGAAATATGAATTTGATATTTGGAACGCGTCTAGTTATACATAGCAACTGGTAAATTTCCGTCCAAAAATACGAAAGTTTATTTCGTGCGTAAATTTACTTCAATTTAATAAGTTAAAAAGCGATGAAAATAAAACGTTTTCAAAACCAAAATATTTTTACACAAATTCTAAACCATCTTCTGAGCAAGATGTTAGTTTGTTGTTTTTCAAAATTCGGACATTTTTGGCTCCGTCGATCTTATTTTTCTACGATTTTCATTCATTTTTCAGCTAATATAAAAATTTCGAATTTTTTTTTTCAATCGTACCACTGCTATTGATATATCATTTTGATCGTCTCGTCATGCTAATCTCTGCACTATATTCATTCGTGTGTTTTGGATCATGAAGTACGTCGAAATCTGCGGAACGATTTCCATATCGGTTCAGCATTTTTGACTTTTGGTTTCCAGAAACCTTTCAAATCTGACACCATGATAATGAATAGCCATTAGGCTTTACTTTTTTTTTTGAATTCAGATATTTGCCTTTATTATGCCATCCTTTCAAAAAGAGAGTAAATAAAAAAAATCTCACTGGAATATGCATGTGTTCATTCCAATTACACATTTCATTCCACCTTCTTTCTCTTCTCCTCATTTCATTTTTCTTCTTCTCCAAAAACAAATAAACTACAACAAAAAAATGAATCAAAGCTTTCATGTATACGAGCAAGACTGCATGCCTCCTCTTGAAACCATTCTTCCCACTTTTGTCAACTCAACAGTTCGATCGCCTACAACCCACGCAAGCACACAACCCGACGCCGACTTCCTTCTCCGCCCAAGCTACAGCCGCTCTGACCACTCCATTCCCCTCTTTCACGGCCTGTCACCAATCCCTCCTCCTCAACCTCCACCACCACATGCCGCCATCTAAGAGCCGAACCGAGGCATGGCATCAACAAGATTTGCACTGCCTCCGAAGCACCGCACAACCACCGTCACCTCTCTCCTGCTCCGCCCTCGGCCTATGGCCGATCCACCTTGCTCCGCTTCAGATTTAGCAGCACTACTCTACACCGCCAACACCCCAAACCCGAAACCCTATTGCTCGACCATTGTGATCGCACGTGTTCCATTCTCCCAAGCCGAAACTACGGCGGCCGATTTTCTTCTCCTCTCTCCCATCGCTCGCGTGCCTTCCCTCCTTTCGGCTCCACCTCTTTCTTCCTTGACAGCCAAGCCGAGCCTATCCGCTGCATGACGTAAGCCTTCTCTTCCCTTCTTCATATATGTTAGGTTATTGGGAAAAGTTGATAATCATGTTTGTTTTGTTATATGCTGTTAATATCTAGATGTGTATTATATTTAAAGTATAGAAGTACTTGCTTACATAACTTTACAACAGTAGTATATTATATATACATATAATATTATATACGTTTTATAATATTTTTAAGGTAGTTAAGTATGAGTATATATAAAAATATATACATATCTTATATGTTGTAATAGTGTATATATATAAGTTTTGTGGTTCGCATGAAGTTATATGCAAGTTTATAAAGGTCATCTCACTAACTTTAGTTTAGCTGCAAAGTTCTAAAAAAAAAATGTACACTAAAAGTATATCTACTATGATTCTCTACCAGAGTAGCTGATGTCAGTCCAATTTTTGATTATTACATTCTAACGACCAGTGTAAAGAAAATTACTAAATGTAAGATTAGTACATATATGTCCACTAGTTGTGTTAAAGAAGCAGATTTTCTACTATCGTCTAAAAAAAAAAAAGTTCAGCCTGTTGCATTTTTGTACATATAGTTGTTTATCTAATAGGTCATATGAGTCTGTTTAAATTTTTATGCATTTGTTAAATATATAGACAGCGTATGTTTCCATAGTCTGCATGTTATATTTAGAGTGTGTGTGTGTGTGTGTGTGTGTGTGTATATTAATTATAAAGTTGTTTTTCTGTACAAGTTGTTTACTTTGTTAAGATATTTGCAAACTATTTACAAAGCGCATCTATGTCTAAGATTTTAATAGCTGTAGAATTAGCTATTGTATCATTACATGTATATATATAGTGAAGAAAGAAAAAGTAATATCTATATTATATTGTAGAGTTGTTTCCTATTACTTCTATTTTAGATTTATAATAGTCTATTTATACATTTTACAGTCTTACAGTTATATAAATAAGTATTTATTTCAAATTGTATTATGTACATTTGTTGGTTTTGAATCTGCATATAAGACTTTGTTTTATGTGTTTTAAAATTTAAACTAGTAAGTTTGAAATACATGTATGTATATATTTATCAATAAATGTTTGAAATTAGAATATAATTTTGTGTACATGTATTTTATATATCTATATCCATTCACTTATTTCAATTATTCTATCGATCCAGTTCTGATTCGACTTTGTCAATTTCTATTATCAGCTTTGCTTGTCAAATTCGCATTCAATCTAACTTTGTTTGGGATTCTATCGATAAATGTTTGAAATACTTTGTTTTACAAGTATAGTTCAAAATTTAAACGACAATTGAAATATGCTGTTGTTATTTGTTGCACTGTTATTTATGTATCTGTTCACCTTGACATCTAACACTATTATCTTTAATTATACGATGATAATCTAGTTTGGCTGATGAATGATTGATTGTTTGTTGTTTATATTGAATGTAAATTGAAATGTGATAAGTGATAAATATTATGCAATTGAATTTGACATAGGATAGTTTAAAAATGTGAATCGACATATATGTTGAATTTGATTGGTTAAATTTGTATAATATGACCTCTTTTAAACTGTTAAATTAATTGACATGTAGAATAGTGATAATTACACTTTGAACCATTGAACGTATATTGGATAAATTGTTGTAGTATAAAATTGAAATTGAACGATAAGTGGAAAAACCGTAAGGTAATAATCTTTAATCTACATGAAATGATAGTGTAGATTCTAGAAATAATCATATTAATTTGCACAAACAACAATGTGAATTAATACGATTATTTCGGGATTATTTGAATTGATTATTGGGTTGTGTTTGGTTGTTGTTATTGCTTGTTTATTTACTTTGACACCATCCCAGTTATCACACTACAAGTCCCCTTTGTTATGTTTGATTTTTGAATTGGAATTGGAATCGGGTTGAAATGATAAATACCCAAAATGAACTTGACTTAAGATAGAGAATTTAATAAATCCGATTGGTCAATAATTTGATTTTAAAATAAAATAATGATTTTTATTCGAGTAAAGAATAAGTTTTGAAATGAAGTTGGAATTTGAATTTTGATAGGAAAATGTAAAGATTGAAATATGAAGCAAATATTAACATAGTAATTGCTGAAAGGACGTTTTTTGAAATTTAATTATTTAATAATTAAATTTGGAATTATAAATAAATAATTTGGAATAAGTAATAATTGAGTTTTGAAATTACAAAGTTTGAAAACATTTAATAATTAAATTTGAAATTATAATTAAGTTTGGAATTATAATTAAATTTGAAATTATTAAGTTGAATTTATAATTAAGTTGAAATGATCTGATAATTAAGTTGAAATTATTAAGTTTTGAAATGATTTAATAATTGAGTTTGAATTTATAATTAAGTTAAAATTATTAAGTTTTGAATTTATTAATAATTAAGTTTGAAATTATTTAATAATTGAATAAGATTGAATTATTTGATAATTGAAAAAAAATTGAATTCTTTGATAAGAGAAATTGAACTTTTAAATAAGTGAATTGGAACTTCGTAAATAATTGAAATTGAGTTTCTTTGTTAATTAAGTTTTGGAATTTATTTAAGTAAGTAAATAAGTGAAATTAAATTTCTTAAAAAAAATGTGATTTATTGAAATTAATGTAAGACTTGTAATTTTGAGAATTTGATTTGACGAATCTAATTTAGTTAAATTTGAAGTTTTGATAAAATGAAGATGAACGTAAGTAACTGATTTAATGAATTGGGAATTAAGTAAAATTGTTTTGAATGATAAAGTAACTTAACGAATATTGAATGAAATCAATTAATGAATTTAAATTGATTTGAATGTAAATTAAATTAATTTAAATGATTTTTGAATGAAATTTATATATGAACTTGAATCAATATTTGAATTCTTTAAATAAAAATTGAAATTGAATTGTAAGACTTCGAAATGGTTATTTGAAAGTTTTGAAACGTAACTTCGGAAATTGATATAGGAAGACAAATGAAATGTTGATTTATAAACTCTAATTGAAATTGAAATTGATTTGGTTTGAATTTATTAAACGACCAATCGGTGTAATAATTACGAAAGTTATTAAAGAAACCGGAATTGGTTATGGATATACTCTCTATCTAAACCGAAAACCACTTTAATAACTATACGCGGAGTGATGATCCAGAATGAAGTGGTAGGAATGATGTACGTGATGACTGAAGAAAGAGAACGATAATGGATAGCCTTGACACTTGTGTCAAATTGGAAATGACTAAAATCAGGAGCCGTGCCGGGCCAAATGGGGTTAGCCAACTCGAGCGGACACACTTCTTCGTAACTACTACTCATTACTTGTGATTGATTGGTGCACCCTCTGAATTTCAGGAGTGTTGTTTCGCGGTGTTGCGATCGCTGCGGCGATGCGTTCTCACCAGTCCGGATCAGGCGAACGGTAGTTTCATTACCTTGGGTATTGCCTCATGTGCCTTGTCATACTTGTATCACTATATACGCGACCACTACGAATTTGCTTTGTGTTATACCTATGGAGTACTCCCTGATATCCCACTAGTTTATGGTGGAGTTTACAGTGCTGTATAGACTATGACATTTATATAAAAATGTGTTAAGGGGGATAATGGTAACGCCTTAACACTATTTTGATACTTTATATTACCGATAGACATTATCTATTTAGCGTACACTATTACATAGTGGATAGTTTAACGGATCCTTAAAGGATGGTGATTCCAACATCCTTTGAGTTACTTGTATTTCGATTGCTATTTCACTTGAGTTGGATTTATTGATATGAGAATATTAATCTTGACTCGAGTGTTTTGTGTTTTGCTTTACGCTCGGGTCAGACTGAGTGGTCCAGATTTTGAGATTCACCTTTGGAGTTGGAGCTTTACTTGAAGATCCAGCTATCTATCCAGCTTTCAGATATTCGATGATTCCAGTGATGTATTCTGATTCTTATATTTGACTGTTGTATTCGACTTCTGTTGTAACATATTTAACTCTGATGCATCTTATATATTTATATAGTAGCTTCATGAACTACTATCTATTTTACTTCCGCTGCATATTATTACTCTGTGTCTGTGATTCTGTGACTATTTATTTACCGTATATCTGAGTTTTGCCAAATTTAAATTAACAATTCGGTATTTTGAATTATTCAAGTTCGACATGTACGGATGCGAATAGTCCAAAATAGCGGGTCATTAATTGGCTCTCCCACTCAAATCATATTCGTGTTGTCGTGCCTTCGAAGATTTTGTGTTGTGTGTTTTGGTCGTCATCTCCAGCTTAAACATGTGAGTAAATCTCACCAGACAATGTTATACTTATATGACTAGTAAACTGATCACAATTGAATCTGTAAAATCATATCACATGTTATATCTGCTATGCTATGATCATATGATGTTCACATATGCTTATACACCTGTTATACCATACATTACTGTTATATGATGCTATTCTGTTATTTATATCAGTTATCACCATTGCAAGTTCCCTGTAGACTAGAATCACTATGGGTTGAAATGATACATACCCGAATGGACTTTAGAATAGGGAAAAATCGTTATGGGCTGAAATGATAGGCCGAGCGGTTTTTATTTCATTTCATTTTACTTGGGACTACGGGTTTGAAATGATAGAACCGGGTTTTCTTTGTAAATTGCGGAGTGAAATGATATATATCTGTATCACTTGACCTAGGTTAGAAAATTATATACAGACCCATGGTTTATATATATTTTTTCTAAAAATTTTAAAATATTTTAAAAATATAAAAATTATGATATTTTGATTTAAAAATTTATTAAAAATGATTTTTATAAAATATTATTGATTTTCTATAATTAAATAAGTGAATTAAGTAAATGGTAAAGTAGAATTTGAAATATAAGTAAATTTTGGAATTCTATGATTTTGTTTATAAATGGAATTTATGTAATGTAAGCAAATATGATATTTTTAATTTAATAATAAATTTAAATGACTTTTATAAAGTCATAACGATTTTGAATAAGTTAAAAATGTTAAATAAATGAATATTTAAGCTGAATTTGGAAATATATCTTAAATTGGAAATTTGTGAATTTTATTTAAAAGTGAAATTTTAATTAAATAAAATAAATGGAAATAAGTTATATTTTGGGAATTTAAACTTAAGTGTTAAGTTAAAAAAATTAATTAAAGAAATGAAAATTTAATAATTGAATTTAAATAAGTAAATTGTTATTTAATTTGATTTTGTATGGAAATTTGACTTTATAAAATCATAAAAAAATTAAGAATATTGAAATGATGGTTTTAAAATGTGAAAACATATGATTTTATAAGTTAAAATGATTTATATTAAAAGCTAATTGTTGGTGAAATGGTAATTAAAACTCTGAATTTGATTTGACAGCATTTTGAAATGTAATGTAAAAGATATTACAGCACTTTGTAAATGTTGTAGTTGTTTTAAATGAAATAAAAAGTTAATTTGAAATAAAGGTTATTATAGCACTTTGCAAATGCTATAGTGGTAAAACTTAACATTAAAATTTATTTGAAATTTAAAGGAAATCTATTACAGCATTCAAATGTTGTCTTTTGTTAAATGGACTGTTTTAAAGCATAACTTTCTGTAGCATTTTTCTGAGTGCTGTGAAAGTGAAATTTCATTGTTTAATAACTTTAAAATGAATAAATGAGCTTTGGAAAAGATTAAATTTTAGAAATGAAATATTTAATTATTAAATATAATGAATTGATTTTAAATGATTTAAATGGGAATATTTGTTTTGAAATATAATTATTTTGAAATTGTGATTCAAATGGTATTTAAATGAAATAAAAATGAATGATGTTTTGAATAGATTTTGATATTTTGAAATGGATTTGAAATGATATTTGATTTCTGATATATTTAATTTATTTGATAAATGAATATTTGAAATATATATATATTATTTGAGTTTATTTAAATGATATTGGATTTATGAAATGTGGGACATTAAGCTTTGAAATATACTAAAGATCGAATATTATATTTTGTTGATTAACTCTATATTTGGAATTGATAAGGTTTGAAATGGTTTGTTGGTAAACTGAATTTGAATTGAAATTGATGGTTTGAAATGAGTTATGAAAACTTGAAATGTGGGTTTAATTTAATAAATTTGTAAATGTATAGAATTAAAGGATGATTTCAAATGTATGATTGTGATTTTCAAAGTGTAATGATTTCAAATGTTTTGGTTTCGAAAGAGTTGTAACTTTGAAAGTATAAACTATTTTGAAAAGTGAATATATGTTTGAAATAGAAATGATATTGTGTCTGAAATGAATAAAAATTTGAAATAAAATGGTTTGGTTTCGAAGTATAAACTATCTTTGAAATGATATTTTGATATTAAAATGATTTGTAATGAAGTTTTGAAAGGATATGATATTTTGATATATTTAAATGATTTGAAAATGATTTAATCTTTATTTTGATAAAGATTTGGATTGGAAATGATATTTTATTTCAAAGTATAAAATATTATATAAGTATACTCTCTATCGATACCGAAAACCACTTTAACAACTGTGTGGACCGGAAATGATGTTTTGGATCGGATATCTAGCATACTCTCTGTCGATACCAAAAACCACTTTAACAACTGTGTACGCGGTGGAGATTCCAGAATGAAGTAGGATGGTGGCGACATTCTTAAGGTATGTTATGTGGACCCGACTCCCGTGAGTTGGCTTAAGGTGGCTAAAATAGGAGCGATCGACGGGCCAAGTGAGGTAGCTCCTCCGAACGGATGCATTTCTTCGATACCATTCTATTGCTTTTGTGATTGATTGGAAGCCCTTCCAATTTTGGGAATGTGTCCCGAGGTGGACGGTAGTGGCTGCTACGCGTTACCACCAGCCCGGAAGCGTAATTGGTATATCTACCCCGGCATTGCCTCGTGTGCCTTGTCACATACCCTAGCGAGCCTTGTATGAGTTTGGTTTTCTTCCGTAGCCCGTGTGGTATCCTTTGGTAGTCTCCTGATCTGGGGATATTAT
Source organism: Allium cepa (assembly GCA_030765085.1). NCBI lineage: Eukaryota > Viridiplantae > Streptophyta > Magnoliopsida > Asparagales > Amaryllidaceae > Allium > Allium cepa. Next base: position 460,194,247 of record CM060929.1, on the reverse strand, counting down.
GATATTGGACGGACTACTGGGACTATTATGTGTGAAGGGTGATATGGGTATCCCGGAACGCTATTTAAAAATAAGTTTATTTTACTATAGACATTATTATAATAGCGCAATATTACTACATACTAAATAGTTTAACAGATCCTTAGAGGATGAGCGATCCCAGGCATCCTTTAAGTCACTTGTACCTTATAACAGTTCACTTGAGTTGGTTTACATTATATAAGTATATATTGTCCTGACTCGAGTGTTTTGTGTTTTGCTTTACGATCGGGTAGGCCTGAGTATTCACAGCTTTGGATTCTCTTTCTGGAGCTGGTCTTTGCTGGAGATTCTGCTTATCTATCTGCTTATATCTGTTCTATTTCAGCTGTTCTAGTTTATTTCATGTAATAATGAACTTCTATGTATTTGGGATTTCTTTTATGCTGTTTTGAGACTGATCTTATGATCTGTTTTGAGACTTTGTTATAGTAGCTTCATGAACTACTATCTCTTTTAATTCCGCTGCATTATTTTACTCTGTGTCTGTGATCTGTGATTATATTTATTTACTGTATATTCTATGATTTGCCAAATTTTATTTACAACGCGGTATTTTGATCAATTCAAGTCCGACATATGCGGATGCGAATGGTTGTAAATATCGGGTTGTTACGGTTGGTATCAGAGCATTGGCTCTGAGGCAAAACTTATAATATATGGTAAATTTAGTTACAGAATCACTTTCATTCGAGTTTGAATCTCTTCCGTTTGATTCGAATTTCCTTTGAATTTTGAAACGTTCCCTACGTTTCCAAAATCCATTCTTGTCCCTCACTATTCATCTTTTTTTGATTCTGGCGTATCCCATAACTCCACTTCGAATGATCTTTTTAGTGAATTGGCGGTCTCGCCAATACTCTAATGACTTGTAAAAGGGTGAAAATCCTTTTCAATTAGCATCGATTCACCAGAGATTTATATCTATCCTTGGTTTTGAAGCTAATATCTTTATTATTCCAACCTCCATCTCTTGAGATCGAATGTAGATTTACCCCAGAAAATCCACATCGATCTTATTCTTTAAGTCACGGTTGACCCGGTTAAGGTTGCACGCAATTTATTTAAGCTTATCCATCTCCCTACTCAGTTTAACCATCTTGTCTTTTGTTTCTAAACTATCTCCAAACATTTTGAACTATACTTGTAAATCTATGTTTTGTTTTATATGTTGTGTTGTTTGAGCTGTTGATGTTGATTTGGGTTTTCGACCGATTCGTCTGATCAACGCTATCGATAGGATTTCTAAAACACTTTGACAGAAAAAACTGACACAATATTATTTTAAAATTGTTAATGAAATAAATTTTGATATATAAGTAAATTTATGGAACTTAATAAATTAATTTAAATTGATTATTTGAAATGATAATACCTGATTTATCATTTATAGTTCTATAAATGAATTTATAAATAGTTGTTTATAAATTGATTTGGGAAGTGAAATGAATTTAAATCAAGAATTTGAGAATTTAATTTCCGATGGTTTCAAACCTCATGTTTTCAAGTTTCAAAAGAATATATTATTTAAAGTATTTTTGAATAGAAATTTGTTTCCAAAGAATTTTTAAGTTTAAAGAAATTAGTGCTCTTCTCTTTGTCGCTGGAAAATAATTTTGGCGATGACTGCAGCATCATCGACATTCATTTTCGAGTTTCGAAGTGAAGAGACCGTTCTATAGTCTTGCTACAGCTTTGTTTGGGAAATCTAATTGATTTGAATTCTAAAATATGATTTGATTTATTTTATATATAGATGTATGATTTAAATTTGATTTGACATATTATGTACATATATTTATTTATCTCTAAATAGTTTGAAGGGAATCGGAAATTTTATTCTTAAATTTTACCTTAAAGAATAATTTCAATTATAAAAAAGAAAAAAATCAAAAATTTTGGATGAATATTTGAACTTGAAATAATTGAATTAGAAAGCTTTATTTGTATAATACAATTGCATTCAAATATAACTTACCTTAAATTTTAGAAGTTTAACAATGTAATTGGATAATATACAACATAAAAAGTTTTATAAATAAAATTTGAGTGGTTATAATAAATGTTATACACTTAAATTTTAGTTATAAAAAGATTAATGGAATAAAAGGTTAATTGAATAATTTACAATATAAATGACGTTAAAGGAATTAAGAATAAATTAAAATAGTTATAATGAATATAAGTATATTTAACATAGGTGATAAAATATATTGAGAGGAATAAATTTAATTTTAATTAGGAATAAAGAGGAATTAAATTTATTGAGTACATTATGAGTATAATAATGATTTTTCAAATCCATGATTTTTGAAATTGTTAGTTTAAGAAAATTGGATGATAAGATAATGAAATTAGAGATAGTTAAGATTTTATTAACTTGTGTAAAATTAATTATCAATTTAAGTTGAAATTTCCATGGTTTCAAACTTATTATCTTATTTTGTTTCAAACTGTCTTTTAGTTGTCCTTATTTTCCTCATCTTGCTACAGACTGGTATAGGCATCTTTCTATGATCTTTCTGCTTAGAAATCTTTCTATAATCTTTAATAATCTTCGGCACTCATTTTAAATTTGAGCATTTCTTTCCATCCACAAACCGTCGGTCAAGCGGAAAGAGTGAATCAGATTCTAGAGGATCTTTTCATGCTTGTGTTCCTGATTCTGGAGAATCTTGGGAAGATCATCTCCACCTTGTTAAACTTACCTATAACAATAGTTATCAGGTATAATTTCAATCTCCTTGTCATCGTGTCTTAATCTTATTTCACTCTATCTTTTCCTGTGCTTTCCCGTACCTCATTCCTTTTCGGGGACGAAAAGTTTTGAGTGGGAGAGAGTGTAACAACCCTAGATTTTTGCATATAATTTAAATTTGAATTTATTTTATTCTGAAAATTATTTTAAACTTGTTTTATTTCAAACATTTCATTTTTAAATATAAATTTTGATTATTGTATGAATTATAATTCCAAACTTGTATAAATTGAATATTTTCCTGAAATGTTGATTTTTGGCCAAACAAGTCAAACTTTGACTTTTACATTTTTAAATTTAAAAATTTTAATTCTTGAATTTTATCTTTTATTATGAAAATAGATTTAATATCATGAATACTGCTTTTCGTTTCGTTGAAATTGGATTTAAATTGTGAAAGTTATACCCTTTACAATATTGTGTATATATTGAGTTATTTAACAATTTTCTTTATTTTAATTTATATAAATGATATTTTTATTTGATATATCTTATTATAATTTGTATATTTATGTTATATTATATATATTTTATCTTTTAAATATTTTTAAAGTGATAATATAATTTTTCCAAAGTTTATTGAATTTATTTCCAATTTTTAAAGCCTAGTTTCTATTTTCTTTGCTATTTTCTTAATTTAATTATATATAATTAAAATTTATTTATTTATTTTATTCATTCATTTTTATTTGATGTGTTTTTACTTTATTTATAATTTATTTTACATGTATTTAAATTAAAATAAAATTTTCCAATGTTAAGTGTACATTTTTTATATTTTAAAATGCTAGTTTCAATATATTAGCTATTTTCTTAATTATTTTCTATTTTTCCTTAAATTATCTTCTTATTTTCTTTTTCATTTTATTTGTTTCAGTTTTTATTTTTATTTTTCTGAAATTTATTTAGTTATTTTGATATAAAGGAAATTAGAAATTCAAAGAGACAAGGCTCTTCATTTCTTGTGACTTTTCATTTGCTTGTCTGTTCATTTTCCTTTGACTCTTCATTTCTATCTTTTGGTTGTCCTTTTTTTTGTAGCCATGTATATTTCTTCCTTATTCATGTGAGAAATCTTTCTCACCATCAAACTCACGGCCATTTCAAAATTTGAGAAATCTTTTTACAAGTTAATGGCTTCTCTTCTCACTTTTTCTCTTCTCTTCTTGATTTTGTGCATTGCCTCTTCAAGCTTGCTCGACCTAGCCTCTCCACCTTCAGCCCCACTAACATCTACAGCAGCACCTCCTCCTCCTCCACTGACCATGACCAAGCCGTGCCCATCCATTGAAGTTAGCACCATAAAATTGCACAAAAACCCTTCCAAACAATGCCTAGACCACATATGCTTCACCACCAAGGTTTTAAATATCGGATTTCGGTCACGTTTCGTCTTGGAATTTTTACACAAGTTATCTCGCATCGGGAGAGATCTCGAACGAGATGAGTATGTATCGGGTGTACATCTCGGATTGACATCTCGAGTCTTATAATGCATCTCGGGAATACCTCGGATGTACTTATGTGTTTAAAATTGATGTGTCAAAAATTTAGTTAACGATTATAACTTTTTTAGTAAAAATAAAAATGGTAACATACTTGATTTACATGGAAAAAGAAATATGTTAAGAAGAGTAGTAGCTTGATTAGCTTAATTGATTTGGTAACGATTAAATAATATCATTTTATTTGAACGTAATAAAGAAGTGAAACCTTTCGCTAAGACTCATTAAGATAAAAAGTAAAGAATATGTTCAAGAAGTTGGTAAACTATAATTAGATTGAGTAGTTTCTTTTGAATCAATATGAAAATAAAAATTATTATAGAAAATAGGAAAAACGTATAACTTCGGGTGAGATCTCGGATTGATATTTTGATCCATATATCGAGTGAGATTTGAACATCTCAGACGAGATGAGTGTCGAGGGAGATATGGAGGAGATATAATGTCTCGTCTCGTTTAAGTGTGAAAATGAGATCTCGGGCGAGATATAGGAGATTTAAAACCATGTTCACCACAACCTTCATCTATCACCTTGGCCACCCGTAGAAACACCACCACCAGCAACTACATGATCTTTGGCTGCTGCTGCACCATCACTCTTCACTGTCCAGATCTGACCAAATCATGGTCGAGCCCATGGGATTACCATGCCAAGCCAAAAGTTGAACCAAACCTCACCTATTTGCCTTGACCTTTTGTATACCTCACTTTACAACTCTCCTACCTCTTCACACTTATGTAACCATGAGTTTTGATGCCATACCTGATCCAAACCTAAGCTATATCACATCATGGCTAAGTACTTGATCCCCTATGGTCAAGTATTTAAATGGTAAAAGCAAGATCTTGTCTTTGTTGCTCTTTATTTCAATTTATTTCATTATTGTTTTGGATAAATACTCATGTTATATATACTTGTTTTGTTTGAATGTATCCAAGGCTATTTATTTTTGGCTCTCCCACTCAAATCATATTCGTGTTGTCGTGCCTTCGAAGATTCTATGTTGTGTATTTTGTTTGTCATCTCCAGCTTAAACATGTGAGTAAATCTCACCAGACAATGTTATACTTATATGACTAGTAAACTGATCACAATTGAATCTGTAAAGTCATATCACATGTTATATCTGCTATGTTATTATTATATGATGTTCACCTATGCTTATACACCTATTATATCATACATTACTGTTATACCATGCTATTCTGTTATTTATATCAGTTATCACCATTGCAAGTTCGCTGTAGACTAGAATCACTATGGGTTGAAATGATACATACCCGAACGGACTTTAGAATAGAGAAAAATCGTTATGGGATGAAATGATAGGCCTGAGCGGTTTTTATTTCATTTCATTTTACTTGAGACTATGGGTTTTGAAAAGATAGAACCCGGTTTTTCTTTGTAAATTGCGGATTGAAATGATATATATCCGTATCATTTGACCTAGGTTAGAAAATTATATACAGACCCGTGGTTTATATATATATTTTCTAAAAAATTTAAAATATTTTAGAAATATAAATATTATGATATTTTGATTTAAAAATTTATTAAAAATGATTTTTATAAAATATTAGTGATTTTCTATAATTAAATAAGTGAATTAAGTAAATGGTAAAGTAGAATTTGAAATATAAGTAAATTTTGGAATTCTATGATTTTGTTTATAAATGGAATTTATGTAATGTAAAAAAATATGATATTTTTAATTTAATAATAAATTTAAATGACTTTTATAAAGTAATAACGATTTTGAATAAGTTAAAAATGTTAAATAAATGAATATTTAAGCTGAATTTGGAAATATATCTTAAATTGGAAATTTGTGAATTTTATTTAAAAGTGAAATTTTAATTAAGTAAAATAAATCGAAATAAGTTATATTTTGGGAATTAAAATTAAGTGTTAAGTTAAAAAAATTTAATTAAAGAAATAAAAATTTAATAATTGAATTTAAATAAGTAAATTGTTATTTAATTTGATTTTGTATGGAAATTTGGCATTATTAAGAGTATTGAAATGATGGTTTTAAAATGTGAAAATATATGATTTTATAAGTTAAAATGATTTATATTAAAAGTTAATTGTTGGTGAAATGGTAATTAAAACTCTGAATTTGATTTGACAGCATTTTGAAATGTAATGTAAAAGATATTACAGCATTTTGTAAATGCTATAGTTGTTTTAAATGAACTAAAAAGTTAATTTGAAATAAAGGCTATTATAGCACTTTGTAAATGCTATAGTGGTTAAACTTAACATTGAAGTTTATTTGAAATTTAAAGGAAATCTATTATAGCATTCAAATGCTGTCAAGTACTAGTGGTCCAGTGGTTAAGACATAGTGGAGTCGCTACATATGGTTGTAGTGGCACCGGTTCGAATCCCAGCGGCCACAATTATGAGACATAGTGCACGGCCACTTATAAAACTGGCTAATCGAATGCCAGGGCAAACATAGTTTCCTTGGCTCCAAAGTTTTGTCCACGGGCTTGGTGCAGTGGTGGGATGATGCGGCTCCCAAGTGGGAGGTTTGGGGTTCGAGTCCTACCTTGTGTGGGAGGAGAAACGACTTTTAGCTTGGGAGGTATCCGGTTCATTTTCGCGCCTCCTGCCCCAAGCCAACCGAAAGGTCTAGCTGCCCAGAATAGTTGGTTGTGGTGGGACTTCCGGCTATTCCCTAGGTTTACTGTTCAGGAATCGCTGGTCGGTAGTGATTGAACAGGTTTCCCTAGTTCCAAAAAAAAAAACTTTCCATAGCATTTTTCTGAGTGTTGCGAAAGTGAAATTTCATTGTTTAATACCTTTAAAATGAATAAATAATCTTTGGAAAAGATTAAATTTTGGAAATGAAATATTTAATTATTAAATATAATGAATTGACTTTAAATGATTTAAATGGGAATATTTGTTTTGTAATATAGCTATTTTGAAATTGTGATTCAAATGGTATTTAAATGAAATAAAAATGAATGATGTTTTGAATAATATTTTGAAATGGATTTGAAATGATATTTTATTTCTGATTTATTTAATTTATTTGATAAATCAATATTTGAAATATATATTATTTGAGTTTATTTAAATGATATTGGATTTATGAAATGTGGGACATTAAGCTTTGAAATATACTGAAGATTGAATATTATATTTTGTGGATTAAATCTATATTTGGAATTGATAAGATTTGAAATGTTTTGTTGGTAAACAGAATTTGAATTGAAACTGATGGTTTGAAATGAGTTAAATTGAAAATGTGAAATGTCGGTTTAACTTAATAAATTTGTAAATGTATAGAATTAAAGGATGATTTCAAATGTATGATTTCGAAATGTTGTGATTTTCAAAGAGTAATGATTTCAAATGTTTTGGTTTCGAAAGAGTTATAACTTTGAAAGTATAAACTATTTTGAAAAGTGAATATATGTTTGAAATAGAAATGATATTGTGTCTGAAATGAATAAAACTTTGAAATAAAATGGTTTGGTTTCGAAGTATAAACTATCTTTGAAATGATATTTTGATATTAAAATAATTTGTAATAAAGTTTTGAAAGGATATGATATTTTGATGTATTGAAATGATTTGAAAATGATTTAATCTTTATTTTGATAAAGATTTGGATTGGAAATGATATTTTATTTCAAAGTATAAAATATTATATTTAAAAGTTATAACCACGGGTTATAATAACGATTGGTTGTTAAAGAGACCGGGATCGGATATCTGGCATACTCTCTGTCGATACTAAAACCACTTTAACAACTGTGTACGCGGTGGAGATTCCAGAATGAAGTAGGATGGTGGCGACGTTGTTAAGGTATGTTACGTGGACCCGACTCCCGTGAGTTGGCTTAAGGTGGCTAAAACAGGAGCGATCGACGGGCCAAGTGAGGTAGCTCCTCCAATCGGGCACATTTCTTCGATATCATTCTATTGCTTTTGTGATTGATTGGGCGCCCCTTCGATTTTGGAAATGTGTTCCGAGGTGGGCGGTAGTGGCTGCTACGCGTTACCACCAGCCCGGAAGCGTAATTGGTATATCTACCCTGGCATTGCCTCGTGTGCCTTATCACCTACCCTAGCGAGCCTTGTACGAGTTTGGTTTTCTCCCGTAGCCCGTCTGATATCCTCTGGTAGTCTCCCAATCTGGGGATATTATGATATTGGATGGACTACTGGGACTATTATGGGTGAAGGTTGATATGGGTAGCCCGAAACGCTATTTAAAAATAAGTTTATTTTACTATAGACATTATTATAATAGCGCAATATTACTACATAGTAAATAGTTTAACGGATCCTTAGAGGATGGGCAGTCCCAGGCATCCTTTAAGTTACTTGTACCTTATTACAGTTCACTTGAGTTGGTTTACATTGTATAAGTATATATTGTCCTGACTCGAGTGTTTTGTGTTTCGCTTTACGCTCGGGTCAGCCTGAGTATTCACAGCTTTGGATTCTCTTTCTGGAGCTGGTCTTTACTGGAGATTCTGCTTATCTATCTGCTTATATCTGTTCTTTTTCAGCTATTCTAGTTTATTTCATGTAATAATGAACTTCTATGTATTTGGGTTTTCTTTTATGCTGTTCTGAGACTGATCTTATGTATCTGTTTTGAGACTTTGTTATGGTAGCTTCATGAACTACTATCTCTTTTAATTTCGCTGCATTATTTTACTCTGTGTCTGTGATATGTGATTATATTTATTTACTGTATATTCTGAGATTTTCTAAATTTTATTTACAACGCCGTATTTTGAGCAATTCAAGTCCGACATGTGCGGATGCGAATGGTTGAAAATATCGGGTTGTTACAATTTCCAAAACCTATTTAAAACCATTTTCTTTCAAAAATATCTCCAAAATAATATTATTATTATTTGTCTTCCAAACATTTCCAAAATCTCTAAGGTTTTAAATTTTCAGATTTTGATTTGAATCCAATTTTAACTATAATCCTTTTATATAATTTATGCTCATACAAACAATTTTTTTTCTTTTCTTCTTTCTTTTTTTTCTTTTCTAATTTTATTTGTTTAAAATTTTATCATTCAAACATCCAAGTTATATAATAATTTAAGAAAATAATTCTTTTATATCAAAATATATTTTTAGGTAAACATTATTTCATTTACCCACCTTTAAAACAATATTGTGTCGAATTGTTCTATTCAAGTGTTTAGAAACCCCTTCGATACAATTGTCCAGACTGTGCCGACGAAGGTTCATATGTCACTCAATAAATCAATCAACACAGTATAAATCCATTTTATATCCACTAACAAATACGCACTCATATCTATTAATACACTCAAACTCACTTTAGAGTACTATGGACTCTATTCTATGAGTAATTCCCCACCAGAGCCAATGTTCTCGCTTAACCTTTCAGCTCTGATACCAAGTGTAACGACCCGCATTTCCGTACCCCTTGAATCGACACTACTCTTCAATGTATCAACCCAAAGAACGGAAATACGAACCATTGAATAAAAGAAGAAGGAGGTAGAAGAAGAGATAACAAAACAACAACAGAATCTGACCATCGCAGCGGAATAATATATAATAGATTATAAATGATCTTTACACATAAGAAAATACATCTGTTTATACATTACATCATCAGATTACATCAAAGTTCACAACATCCAAAACTGGACAGTAATCATAACTTGTCCTCATACAACTGAATACACAGCTAATCAACACAGCGGAATATATATAACACAAGTACGGAAGTACGTATCGCCATCCAGCTCGTCTCCTAAGCTCCACAGCATCCTTTCCTGTATCCTATAATACCCATTCTGACCCGAACATTACAGTTAAATAACATCTGAGTCAGTCTGGAATACCAGCATGAGAAAACCACACTCAAGTTGATTATTAAAGTTTCAAAAACCCTTTGAAATCAAAAGCATCTCGTAAGACCACGCCACAAATAAACATGTCGGGTTTTTACTTTACGATAGCTAAAACACTTTTTATAAAAATCCTCTGATATTATAATAGTGCTTATATACAAATACTTATTCAAATAGCTGAAATTATTACATGATTAAATTCCAGCATACTAGCCACAAAGTGGGTAATACAAACAAAAATCATAAAAGGCGCGTAGGGAGAATGGATTTCCAACTAATAACTAGGCACTAGGGTACCACCTGTCACGGTACCTGGTCTAGATCAGTGTACCGAGGATTACGTCCAAGCCCCTGCAACATAAGGCCAGAACTACCCGTTACTGGATAATTCCGAGTAAGATCACCCCACAATTGGGATCAGCAACCGCACCACTAAGCCGAATAAAAAAGGGATATCTAAACAGAGATAACCTCACCCTAATGGGTGCTACCCACTTAGCCTTGCTGCATAACCCCCGATTTTCAGTCATTCTTGGTTGATGAGGCCTGAGGCTAAGCGTTACCTTTTAGAGCATTTCACTTAGAATGCGCACCGTCCACCTGACGATGTTCTGAAAGCATTCATCCATACAAGTCCGCCCCGGGTTCGAACGGAACCAAAGGCACTACTCCTACTATATCCATTTTGGAATCACCCTCAGGATTAGTAGCGACTAGCCCTTGCACTTCACTGCTCCATCTTTGACACCGACCTCGTTTTTCACGAAAACGTACAAACCGGATCGAAGTGGTTTTCGAGAAATTAATCCTGATCCCGGTCTCTTTGAAACGATCAGCGCATTGTCCAATATTGATAGTTGGTGATTTAACTATCAATCAACATTCACAAACATCCATCAAACATAAATAATTTCTCAAATTATTTATTATTCTCAAATATATTCACAAGATATAATTCCATTTTCAAAACCCTTTTGAATGTAGTTACAAATCGCTTTCCTCTCACAAAATGAATTTCCCTAATATTTTCTGTTTCCATTGGAAACATCCAAGTATACTTTAGATTTTAACAAAATTTAAAAACTCTTTATTATAAAATTTACTTTATAATATTTAAATTAAAAACTACTTTAATACTTTATTCAAAAATATATACTTTAAGAATATTTAAAATAAAGCTACTTATAAAATATAAAACTAAATTTTATCTTTTAAAAACAAAATTCTATGTCACTTTAATAATTACTACTATAACAAATTTAAAAAATACTTTCTTTAGATTTTAAATATATAAAAATAATAAATTTTCCAAAACATACTTTTAAAAACCAACTTTAAACTTATACTTAAAAATTCACTTTGGAAACGTACTTGACTTTCCAAGGAAATACTCTTCTCTTTCCCATCTTTAAAAAAATCACTTTTTTTTAAACAAATTTACTCATTCTTTAATAAATTCCCACTTGAATTTATTCTTCCAACATATCCACTGATATATTCCTTTACTTTTATAAACCCAGTTTATAAATTCCATAGTCTCCTTTCCCTTTTAAAAATTCAAATTTTAACACTTGAATAAAATTTTAAATTGATTTCCAAACTACTCCATTTTGAAATAAATTCCTGTGCTTAATTGTTTATTTCAAAATCTATTTACTTCAGATTTCATTTGCTAATTATGATTTAAAAATCTTTTTAACTGGGAATACCAGTTTCAAATTTCTTTTTACCCTTTTAAGTAAATTTAAACCTTGAATTTTAAAATAAATTCTTTATTTCTCGAAATAATATCACTTGAGTTTAGAATTCATTATTACTCTGTTTATTTAAAATCCTTAAATTTATTCAAATTTTCTATAATTGTTTTACTTAAAATTTACTCTTTTATTTCTTTTTCAAAAATCCAATTTTATAGATTTTGTTAACTCAGTATACCAAAATATACTAATTCCAACTATAACATCCAATTATCAATGAAATTCATTACAAGATATCAAATAATCATAATAGAGAATATTAAACAATCTAAATAAATTTTGAGGAATCCAATTGGATCCCTCCAACATGTTTTCTTGCATCCATAGATGTTAGCACAATACCAATTCCACATCAAGGTGGAATATCGCGGTATATAGGACTAATAAAATATCATCCGCTATTATGCAGCGCATAGGGTCTCATCCGCTATATAATGTGGAAAATCAACTCCAAATATATATATAATACCAATTCCACTTCAAAGTGGAATATCGCGGTATATGAGTTTAATATAATATCAGCCGCAATTATGCGGCGTATAGGGTCTAGTTAATTTCTAATAATAACAAGCATCACCCAATCAAGCAATCAATAACTTAAATTTAACTATTTAAATTTAAATACTAAATTCAGCTGAGTGAGATTAACTCACATTTGGTTTTGTTTGCAATCCAACCCAACGGCTTGTTTCCCTCCAGATTTTGACATTGAATAAACAATTTATATGATTTATTAATATTGAAATAAAATCAAACCATTAAGTACCCTTTAATAGTTCAAATGGTTCATGATTTCAATTTGAACTTATCTTCTCTTTATTAATTTCTTAGTGACTAAAATAATTTAGATCTATTAAAACAAATACCTCTTCATTATTTTAAAAATTAACTAGCAAATGTCAATAGGTATATAAAATTTCAACATTTTCAAATCCCTATTTTTTTTAAACTTATCTACATACATATTGTGTGTGTTGTCCTATATATATATATATTTAAGCTAAAATATGTATGTGAACATATATATTTTCACTGTTTCCCTTTATATATATAGGTTTTCTGTCTTACCTGTATATGCGTATATTTTCCATTTCAGTAAACAGCAAAATAAATTTCCACTTTACTGTATATAAATTTCATAACCTATATATGTTCATATATTCATATTTAAACTGAAATAAATACATTGTATATATCTATTGATTAAATCCTAATGAGAATAAAATTTCTTTCCTCTGTATATTAAATCAATTTAAATCGAAAAAGAAAAAGCAACGAATACCATCTGCCTTACCGAACGAGATCCCAGTTTGCGACCTTCCACAATGCTCGCCCAACTTCCATTGACCATCGCACACGAACCCAGGTCCAAAACCCCTTTCTCACAACCCTCCTCGTCCTCCTCTGCACTTGCTCACGCGAAGTCGCATCCATCGCCCGCGTGCTCGACTTCCCATCAATTCAATCTACGCACCCTTCCCATCCACGGCCACTCCTTCATTAGCCCGTGCTCCAGGCGAGCTGCCTTCGATGCCGTCGATGCCTCTATCATACTCGTGCCTCCCCACCACACAATCGTGCTTGGCTAGAGAACAGCCTGTTGCCCCTCCCCTTAAGTATGAACGTAGAACTCGCCGCCATTGAATCGGCTCGAGAACGCGGAACGAATCGATTCTTTTTTTTATTTGAATGAAATTCAATTTTCGGTTTTCAATTTGAGAAGAAGTGAAGTATATGTGATTTCAATTCTCAACCGCAGGAAGGAATTTGCAAGTTAAAATATAAAAGAGAAGGAAGCTTCGGGTATACGATAGATTGAGCTTGACTTTCCAACTTATTTTTTTTATGATATTGCAATCAAAATATCTAGTTTTACATAACTAAAATTTCTGAACTCCTATCGAGGCATGCCACTAGGCGATTATAATGTTAAACCCCTATTCCGAACGTAATGGAAAAGGTTTCGAGTCCTAACTCGATCGTATGGAGAAGATAGCGTTTTGGACTTAGTTATTAAATTAAATTTCGATATAAATTTCAGCGCGTTTACATATCATACGCTCACAAAACAACTCTGATCACTACGAAATTTGAAATCCGATAACAATACAATATTACGGATTCAACGGAACTGGTTTCGTCGAATTCCGAGACTGCGCCTCGAAATGCTATTTTTAAATATCGATTTAAACTATATATATTTTTAAAATTGAACAAATTACTTTTAATTTCAAATTTAAATTTTTTATTATCGTCATTACTATCAATATGAATTTTACAAGCCTTTAGATTATTTTTATTGGGCTTAAAACTCAAGATTCAGATAATGTACCCAATATTCACTTATAAATTAAATAGTTTTATTATCCAACAAATCACTATATTTAAATTTTGAATCTATTTTATAATTGAAAACCAACTCTTTCATATTCAAAATCAGTTCATAATCCGAATCCAATGTTTAAATACGTTTTAATATTCCAAATTCAATAGCGAAAAATCTGGGTCGTCACATGTATGGAGAAAATGAGAGCAGGGAACCGAAGTTAATAAATTTAACATACGAAATAGATAAAGTCAATGGTTATATTTGGGAATATAAAAAGGCTAGAGGCTATTGATTTTGTACGGCAGATAATTGAATAGTTATGGAAAACAAATGGACTCGAACGGGTACCGATATGGCTGACCGTTTCACGGTTTTCGCCCCGTACTAGATACCAAATCACAGAAGTTAATATACCATGGAGATCAGCACGATAAAATGATCAAAACGGTATACAAATATTCGTGGTACGATCATCCTATCAAAAGTCGATATCGGTACCGAAAATGCTGCTTTTTCGTACGGAAAAATCCAGATGTAGCTAGAAACTTCCAAAATTTTCGAAACGAATACGCAGTCTTATCCAGAGTGTTATAAATAAATTTTCTCATGTTGACATATTTAGGTTTCGGAGAACTTTTAAATTCAACTGCTATTTCGTCGAAAATAAGATCGACGGAGCGATAACAGTCAAAATTTTGAGAATGAAATGTGACGTCTTGCTCAGGAGATGATTTATAATTTTTGTATTGAAAAATATTCAGGTTTGGAAAAACATTTAATTATCATCAAATATTAATTGATATAGATTTAAATAAAATAACACTAGAAAATAAACTTACATATTTTCTGATGAAAATTTACTAGTGGCTATGTTTAAATGGACGTATTCCAAATATCAAATTTTTATTTCAAAATTTTTTTATTTAAAATTTCACAAAAATTCAACTAATTAAATAAATGAAACAAATAAAATTATCGGGTCGTTACACCAAGGAAGTATGTTCGACTATTCATGTTCACTATTCTTGCCTGCCTACTCATGTTCAACTATTTCCGGTAGCCTATCCCTCTTAAACATTTCATGCTAGCAGTTCTTGCTATGTAATTCTTGTTAGGCTCAAGGTTTTAAATATCGGATTTCGATCACGTTTCATCTCGGAATTTTTACACAAGTTATCTCGTATCAGGGGAGATCTCGGACGAGATGAGTACATATCGGGTGTACATCTTGGATTGATATGTCGGGTCTTATAATGCATCTCAGGAATATCTCAGATGTACTTATGTGTCTAAAATTAATGTGTCAAAAATTTATTTAACGGTTATAACTTTCTTAGTAAAATAAAAATGGTAACATACTTGATTTATATGGAAAAAGGAATACTTTTAAAGGAGAAGTAGCTTGATTAGCTTAATTGATTTGGTAATGATTGAATAATATCCTTTTATTTAAACATAATAAAGTAGTAAAACCTTTCGTTATGACTCATTGAGATAAATAGTAAAGAATATGTTCAAGGAGGTGGAACTTTATAATTGGATTGAGTAGTTTCTTTTGAATTAATATGAAAATAAAATATATTATGAAAAATAAGAAAAATGTATAATTTCGGGTGAGTGCTGGGATTGAGATTTTGATCCATATTTTGGGTGAGATTTGAATATCTCAAACGAGATGAGTGTCGAGTGAGATATGAAGGAGATTTGGAGTCTCGTCTCGTTTAAGTGTGAAAAGGAGATCTCGGGCGACATATAGGAGATTTGAAACCACGGTTAGGCTATTCCCGCTAGGCTTTCCTGCTAGAATGTTCCTCTTAGGCCGTTCATATTAGGTTGTTCCTGTTAGGCTATTCCTACTAGGTTATTCCCTCTAGCATATTCCTTGCTTTCTCTACCTTGTCCGCCATTACTGTTATAGGCTTAGCTCTCTATACTCTTCCCATTCTTGTTGGAAACTTTGGTATTTATAGGAGTAAATGTATACAATGGTCAGATCGATAAGATAGGTAGTATTCCTTTATAACATGCTATGATCGGTTATTTCCACATATAAAAGATATGCTCCAAAACTTTCATACATTCAAGATTGCCTTTCCATATATGTTTTGTTAGGTGCGGTGGTAATTGGCACGATGGTGCTTAATTCGGTGTCATGTCATGGTTCATCCATGCTTAGGTTCAACAATAGGCTATCGAACAGGAATCTATGTTCGATAGGTGGTGTTCGATGATGCTTGGTTCGGTGGTTCCTTAGTTAGGTGATGCTTTTGTTCGACAATCCTTGGTTCGGTGGTTCTCCAAGCGTCGAACACACATCCTTATCTGGTAGCTTCACTAACAGGTAAAAGATCTTACCCGGTACCCCTACTATCAAACATGGATTCTTTTTTGGCAGTCCGACCACTGGGAAGGAATTTTTGTCCAGTAGTTTGACTATCGAACAGGGATTCTTGTTCGGTAATTGGACCATCAGATAGGAGTTTCTGTTCGGTATTTGACTACTGAACAGGCGAGTATGGTATGCTTTCCCCAGCCTTTTTTGGCATCTCTACTTACCTTACATCAGGAGCTTCTTGCCTCTTTATTCTCGATTACTCAGATAGAGTGATGATGCTCTAGTGATTCAGTTAGACAAGACTCTATTAGGCAAGGATTTGGTTAGGTGGTTTCTAAAATTCTAAGCTTGTTTGCCATTATTGCTCATCCATCTTTTTTCATAGTTGTTCTCATCCATGAGGTACTTATAGGTGTGAAGTTGAGTAGAGATCTATTAGGTAGTAAATAGTTAGGCACTAAACAGTTAGATTCCGACCATTCCTCCTGTTCCATAAAAAATTGAGCTTGCCAGGAATTAAACTCATGACCTATCCATTGGAAGTTTGATGCTCAACTACTTGAGCTACACAAGTTCTTGTACCATAACTCCTTCGTTTTAAGTAAGAATTGAATGAAACTTGGACCAATATCTTCGTATCATTAAGTAGACTACTCCAATGCCTTTGAAAGTTCCATAGCTTGAAGTAGGCAGTAGCTCTCCAAGGTTGGGCCTGAGTTGGTTAGGTCGTGGGAAATTTCAAGATGATCATATCCTCTAACCCAAAGCTCGCATTGAGATGCAGTTTTGACATAGGTGCATCTCCTGATCTTAGGACCATTTTATAAGTGCTTTCAATATATTTTTAGACTATGTCGGATTTGCCTCTAACACTTCATCTTGCCACTGTGATTACATGATTGCACCTTTATTATGCACCTTACGGCCGTTTCTATGCTCCTTGACATCTTTTCTTATTTACCATGCTGTAGGCAAAAATGCCCACAATTGGTTTATCACTTAAATCGGAGTAGATAAAGAAACTTAATTTACAAGCCTAATTATACCTGACAATGCTTTAAGTGCATAGGGTTTCCGTCCTTTTCGAAAATGGTTTACTTAAGTTTAACCTCCAATATAATACGCAACTCTAATATAGAAACACTATAGCTATACATTTAAATAAAAAGGAATCTTTGCAATTATTACTAATATAATAATATGATTTCCACTTTAATTGGGGAGATTTGCTCTAAGTTTATAAAGTCCTTCTTTCATGTTTCCTTATACGCCTTGTTACATCACACTTTAGTTATATAGGTCCCAAGGTACTAATCTTCTTCACTCACACTTAAATCCATAATCTACTTACAACTCTTAGTTAGTATAGGAAACCTCCACTAGCATTTCTTTATGAAGTAGACCATAATACATGTGAAGGATTTATTTTTCACCTCAACTGTTATAGTATTAACATTTACTCTAACCCACAATTGTTTGCCTATACAAGGGATAAGCTAAAAACTACTCTATATGCCAAAACTTATAGGGTGTTTTGTATTAATATACATATTAGAAAATTAAAAATACGCTTCCTTGATCGGATTAGGCTCAGTTTGTCTCCTTGCTTGTGGATACTGGCAGAACCATATAGGGATGTTCACGCCCGAAATATTAACTCCCTCACTTGAGTCATTCCAATCAAACTTACTCATTCTCATTATCATGATTAGGAATTATTTTCAACTTTCATATAGATAAAACTGGTAAGAATAAGTGACAACATTCTTTCTTGCTGTACTTATATGTATAAAAGTTGGAAAACTTTTTCCTATATATATATATATATATATATACACACACACACACACACCTTTCGAACGCCCATTCTGAAAAGCTTTTTGGAAAATTCTTTTGAAAAACTTTTTTAAGTACATTTTATCAGTACTCCCTTAATTTCTAAGGAATTTCAAACCTACGTTTCGATACCACATATAACAACCTACACCTTTCGACACGCCGATCCAAAGCCTATGTTGACTTTTGGACCCGTGTTCGTGCCAAGAAGAACGAGCTATCGGGTTTTTAAAAATTATAAAGACTAAAAATATAAGAATATATTCTAAGACATTTTGCACTTTCAGATCTCACATCAAAAAGGATAAAAATATAAGTGCTGAAAATATCCATTTTAGAAAACAATCTTCAAAATACTTAATTCATATACAATGTTTCCAAAGTATAATATAAGTTTGATAGACATTTGATACAATAAATAGCTACAAGAGGAATAACAAAGAATAGTGGAACTCCAACATTTAGCTCCTTTCTCTACATATTATGCCAAATCAACTGTTGTCCTGTCATCTTATAGTGGGGGGAAAATGAAAGGAAAGGAGTGGGCCGGACAAAAAGATGGTGAATGACTTGCACCATTTATGTATGTTGATCACATGTAATTGACTTCATAATATTCTATGAGACCTAGGAAGTCCTACAAGTGTCCATAAATTACTTATTTCCTTTATTTAAGAGGTTTGGCTCAGTATACACCCATACTAATGACTTGTGCAGGTTCATACTTAAGGTAGAATAACTAATCAAATCTCAAGAAACTAATGGTTAGCTAATAGCTACTGGAACTATTCCATATAGGCTTCCCTATAATTTTCAAACATGGGACTACATTCCTATAACTATGACTACACGTAACTATTCTAACATGGGTTTCCTTATAGTTTCCAGCATGAGACTACATTTCCTACATTATGACTACACATATCCTAGTTACACGTTGAGGGGGAGCCCGCAAGGCAGACTCGCTAAGGTTTCTCATCGTCGCTTCATCCGTGTCCACCTCTCAATGGTAACACAACACCTCTTAATGAACTACGTCGATATCCATCAATAACACAACAT
This sequence comes from Allium cepa, assembly GCA_030765085.1. NCBI lineage: Eukaryota > Viridiplantae > Streptophyta > Magnoliopsida > Asparagales > Amaryllidaceae > Allium > Allium cepa. Next base: position 460,174,755 of record CM060929.1, on the reverse strand, counting down.
CACATCACATCACTATGAATACCAAGGAACTCCCATTTACCAACCCACACACTCCATCAGGTGTCATCATCAATGTTATGCATCCACTGTAGAATCTCCTATGAGTGCAATTTGCGATAGAATCACTCTAGTCGAATATCGACCCTATTGGATAAATAGCATTTACCTAGTCCCGTATGTTTTAGCATCGTCAACATAAGGAACTAGCTTCCCTACTATTTCCAACATCCACACACATACGTACATATATATACGTATAATATATATACACTACTATTTTATTTATAACTCATGCCTTAGGCCAAGGTTAGGGCCGCACCTAGAAAATACAAATCGATTGATCGCTGGTCAATGGAGTGGTTGACCGCTTGCTGTCGGCTGGCTCCAGTGAGCCTGTCAATCGGTCGTCATTATTTTCGTGTGTGCGTGTGTGTGCGCGCGTTGTTGGTAATCATTCATTTGTTTATTAACCGTTATCTTGCTCAACTCGATTATAATAAAGTTTAATTACAATTTGGCATAAAGTAAACCATAACTACAGTGAACCCAAGTTTATAGATTTACAATTTATAGTCGCCCCGAACTTCATTTATGGTATGCTCAATTTTAGAAATCAATTTAACTTAGGTTCGACATCAATAGGATTATCAATTCATATTTAATTTAACGAAAAAGGGGTATATTCAATTTGCATCAATTCTTATCTCACAGATTTACATTAACTAGATCTAAATTAAAAGAAAGGAATCATATTCATATAGCTTATATTTGTTATTAGTTTCCCAACCTAAATAATAGTATTCCTAATTTAAATTAAAACATTTTCTAGATTGAATAGGTTACAAAAAATCTATTACATTATATCCCCAAATTAATCATGAACCCACTCACCTGGTGTTCAACGACTAGTTTTTTATCAGTTTAGAAAATAGACAAGAAACTTTGAATTAAATTTAACCGCAAGCGCATGACGTACTATCATAGTACGTGGCGAGTACAGGTTGATCCGCATGGAATTTTTAAGATTTAAAAATTTTCAATTCAATCAAATTAGACCAAAGTGGCAAGAAATTGTTAGCTACAATAAAAAGATAAAGCTAGAATTGCAATGTGATTTAAAAACTGTTAGACTAGAGAACAATTTAGAGGAAAATCCATGTCATATTTTTGTAAATCAACAACCAATAATTTATGATCTCCAACTAAAATATTAAGTGAAATAATCATTGCATTTATCATAAGTATGGTTTGTCTATGTTATTAATTAACATAACTCAAACCATCAAACTGTAATACAACAATTGTACCACTTATAATTCTCATAGAAATGAAGCCAAAGCAAAAACTAATTTAAGTATGATCTATTTACTATAGTAACTAGTGATATAGATCATCAAATTTCATTTTTACTTTCATTTCAAAATCAACAATTAATTAGCAATGATGATGTAAATTGTGTTTATGTTGAGTAAGAATAGCTCATTTGCATAAACAATATAAACCATCAAACCCACTTGTATAAACTTACATCAAAATTCACTTTCATGAAGCACAAGCTAAAGAGATCATAAATCATAAAAATGTTGAAATTACATAATATTTGAGAGTTTTATTACCCCTAAATTTAAGGGGTTTAGCTACTCATTTGTGTTATCAAATCAACACATGTAAATTTCAACATAGGAAAGCAAAAAGAAATGAAAACTAAGCAAAGGAAGAAAGAGAGATTAACTACTAACTATCTACATAAAATTAAAGCTACACTACTTGCATTAATGGAGATCAAAGCTATAAACATGAAATAAAAGAAAGCATAGAGATAAACATCAACATAAAAGCAATGAAAAACATGTAAAAAAGGAAGAGAAAGAGACTTGGAATCCATTTTTATTTCATGAAATATTGTCATTATAACTTTCTTTCTTAATTTCCTAACTAATGTGAAAGAGTAGAATATATGCTCTCATGTTCATAAGTGGGTTATTTATATATGCATAAAATCCTAATTCTATTTTTAGAGAACTTTCCAAAATACCATTTAGGAAGTGTGGCCACCAAGTAACCATTAGCCACGAATTAATCCATCATTTGATGTGCACGAAACTTTAACCTCCACTTAGTTGTCCATTAGCTCATAGTTGTACATTTAGGTAAGTGGACGGGGTCCTCCATGATCTTGAACTTGAATTATTTCCTCTTCATTCCTTTGTATTTCCTTGTGCATGCATATATCATCATGAATCCCTCTTCCATATGCATCAAAATATCCTATAAACATCATAAAAATTGTCCAAGTTAAAATTCTTAAATTGACACAAGCACAAAAATGACCGTTTTGCCCCTGGATGAAGATGAAAATATGATGATTTGAAAATAATTGAATTTGGTTTTAAACATGTTAAAATGCCCAAATATGACGTTTATTTAAATAAGAAGATAAAATATGGATGTAAATATATGCACATTTACGTGCACATCAAATACCTCCACATTTATCTTTTTATCCGTCCCTGAATAAAGGAAAACTAAGATAAATCCGTTTTCATAGGAAGCACGATTGAATTGAGTGTATGCAACAAGCCGTTAAACCTCTGTGTGTCCCCAGTAGGACGAGTGTTGTCTCGTGAGGGTTTTCAATGGATACTACCCACAAAATCCAAATGCAGGTGAAAATATTTACAAAATGCCAGATTTATTTACAATGGGATGAATGCAAGTTTTTAAAAGTATTTACAATGAATGATTTACTCTCAAATCAACACTCATAAGTTAAATATAGGTTTTGGTCATTATCTTGAAAATTTAAGTCATTTACTCCTCAAAATTTCCAATAAAAACAAAGTTATACAAATGGACTATAGTTTAACTCGTTGTTTTGGTCGATGATATAGTGTAATTATAAAATAGATCCTTAGTTGATTATCAAAGTTTATCAAAGTGATATTCTCATTTCCTTTCAATAACAAATTAAATCAAACAAGTAAAAATATTGCTTAAATTTCAATTGCTTACTCTCTCTTATCTGAAAAATTTATTGATATTAACAATATTTACATATGCCTAACTCAGTTAAACTGAGGCCAGATATATTACTCATGCACTGCCTTGCAGACTGATGTGAGGGAATACGGAGCGTAGCGAGTAAACACACAAGTGTGAACACTTATCGACTATAGGCGTGATTAAAAATAATTTTTATATACATACACCTAACTCAGATAAACTGAGACCAGATATACCGATCGTGCACTGCCTTTCGGGCTTATGTGAGAAGGGTACAGAGCATGGCGAGTGAACACACAAGTGTGAACACATGACTCTATGTGTTAAAAATATATACACATATATACAAATATATTTTTACTTGTATATCTTTTTTGTCTTTTGTTTTTTTGAAAGAGAGAGTTTTGCAAAATCATCTTAGCACCATTTAACTTGGAAGATAAAAATGTTATATCCTTTACTTTAAATTTACCACCTTTTTTTAAACAAAGATTTTCAATTAGAACATACTTCATAATTAACACATATGAATCTTCCTATATACTAGTCAAACCATTGTTATTTGTAATCAAACTTCATTTTTTTTTAAGACAAAAACATTTTCAAAAATTTAAATTTATAAACCAGAACTTATACTTATCCCATAGTGTTTCTTCAAAAATAAATCAAAATGCAAAAAAAGAAAATGTTTTTAAGATTTAGAAATTTTGAGATTTTTTTTTTAAAATGGAAATCCAAAAATGCCAAGAAAATTTTAAAAATAAAAATGAGATCCCCCCACACTTAACTTTTAACTATGTCCCCACAGTCAATGCATGATATAATGAGTGTAATAGAGAAAAATATGTACATGTTTACAAAAGAGTGTTAACATTCTTACTAGACGTAGCTTGGCTCATGAAGGATCATGAGCTCCTCCTCTTGGTCACTTGGCAATTCGAAGAAAGGTTTCAAACGATGACCGTTGACTTTTAAAATCGATCCATTCCAAGGGTTTTCTATTTCTACGGCACCATGTAGGAAAACAGCTCGCACTATAAATAGTCTGGTCCATCTTGATTTAAGTCTCCCAGGGAATAAATGAAGTCTTGCGTCATATAAAAGAACTTTCTAGTTAGATGAAAATGTTTGCCTTAGAATTGACTTGTCATGAAAAACTTTTGTTCTTTCTGTGTAAATTTTATTATTTTCATACGCGTCATTCCTAAGTTCTTCTAGTTCGTTGAGTTGTAGTTTTCGGTTTTCGCCAGCTTTTTCAAGATCATAGTTTAAGTTCTTTATTGCCCATAACGCTTTGCGTTCGATTTCAACGGGTAAATGGCAAGCTTTACCGTAAGCCAAACAAAATGGGGACATCCAAAGATTAGTTTTAAAAGCAGTACGGTAAGCCTAAAGCGCGTCGGTCAATTTCTAAGACCAATCTTTTCGATTTTTGTTCACAGTTTTCTCCAAAATTTGTTTTATTTGACGATTCGAAACTTCAACTTGCCCACAAGTTTGAGGATGATGTAGAGTGGATAACTTTTGGGTTATCGAGTATTTCTTCATTAATGTTTCAAAAGATCGATTGCAAAAATGGGTTCCATTTTCACTGATTATTGTGTAAGGTGTTTCGAACCTCGAAAAGATGTTTTCTTTGAGAAATTTCACAACAATTCTATGGTCATTGGTTTTGCAAGGAACGACGTTGACCCATTTTGAGACGTAATCGACAGCGAGAAGGATATACAAGTTTCCAAAAGAATTGGGAAAAGGTCCCAAAAAGTTGATGCCCCAAACATCAAATATTTTGATTGCAAGAATGGGGTTTTTAGGCATCATATTTCATCGAGGGATTCATCCAAGCATTTGACATAGATAACAAGTTTTACAAAATTCGAATGAGTCTTTGAAGAGAGAAGGCCAATAGAAACCACACTAAAGCACTTTTTCCATGGTTTTTTGAGGATTTAAATGTTCACCGCACGCTTGATCGTGGGAAAACAAAAGAACACCCTGATCTCATTATTCGGAATGCAACGTCGGATGATTTGGTCGGGGCAAAATTCGAAAAGTATGGGTCGTCCCAATAGAAATATTTCACTTGGGACATGAATTTGCGTTTGTCCTGTTTGGACAAAGATGGGCTAGTTTCTTTAGTGACTAAGTGGTTCACTATATCAACGTACCTTGGATCAATAGAAATTGAAAGAAGTTGTTCATCAGGGAAGTTTTCATTAATTGGCAAAGAAGATGTTACGTTCGAAAGACGAGACAAGTGATCGGCTATGACGTTATCGGATCCTTTTTTGTCTTTGATTGTAAGTTAAATTCTTGAAGTAAAAGGATCCAACAAATCAAGCGGGATTTAGCATCATTTTTAGCGAAGAGATATCAAAGCGCAAAATGGTCCGTGTACACAGTAATGTGTGAACACATCAAGTAAGATTGAAACTTTTCGAGCAGAAAATGACAGCTAGAAGCTCTTTTTCGGTTGTTGTGTAGTTGAGTTGAGCCCCGTTCAAAGTCATACTCGCGTAGTAGATGACATGAAGGATTTTGTTAATGCGTTGTCCTAAGACAGCACCAACTACAAAGTTCGAAGCAATACACATTATTTCGAAGGGAAGATCCCAATTAGGTGCGCAAATAATTGGAGCAGAAATGAGTTTGTTTTTTAAACGTTCGAAAGAAGAGATACAATTAGACTTAAAATCGAAAGGAACGTCTTTTTCGAGGAGAGTCGTCAAAGGACAAGCGATCTTGCTAAAGTCTTTCAAAAAGCGTCGATAAAAGCCAGTGTGTCCTAGAAATGACCGAATGTCCTTAACAGATTTAGGAATGGGTAGGTTTGCAATTACGTCGATTTTCGCTTTATCTACAACAATGCCTTTATTTGAGATGATATGTCCAAGGACTATGCCTTGTTTAACCGTAAAGTGGCATTTTTCCCAATTTAAATTCAAATGTTTTTCTTTACATTGATTCTAAACCAACTCGAGATAATGTAAACATTGGGAAAAAGAATCGCCAAATATAGAGAAATCGTCCATAAAACCTTCTAGAAAGCAATCAATCATGTCGGAAAAAATGCCAACCATGCATCGTTGGAAAGTTGTAGGAGTGTTACAAAGTCCAAATGGCATACGTCAATAAGAAAAAGGTACCGAATGGACATGTAAAATTCGTTTTCTCTTGATCTTTGGGAGCGACTGGAATTTGGTTATAGCTGGAATAACCATCAAGGAAGCAGTAGAATTCGTGGCCGACTAAATGTTCGAGAATTTGGTCAATAAAAGGAAGAGGGAAGTGATCCTTATGCGTTGCGATACTTAGTTTTCGATAGTCAATGCAAACACGCCAAACCTGTTTGAGTACGAATTGGAATAAGTTCGTTTGGATCGTTCTTGACAACGGTTAGCCCAGACTTTTTCGGTACAACATGAATTGGGCTAATTCATGAACTATTAGAGATTGGGTAAATGATTCCGTTGTCAAGAAGTTTAAGAATTTCATCACGCACTGCATCTTTTAATTTTGGATTGAGCCTTCGTTGCATGTCACGAACAGGCTTGGCATCATCGATTGAATGGAATGCGATGTTGAACAATAGCAGGGCTAATTCCCTTAATATCGGTAAACCACCCAATTGCTTCTCTATTTTTCGAAAGATTAAAGAGAAGAGAAGCTTCTTAGTCTAGAGAAAGATTGTGAGAAATGATGGTAGGATAAGTTTCGTTTTCACCTACGTGTACGTACTTAAGGTGATCGGAAAGTGGTTTGAGGTCCAACTTAGGGATTTTCTCGATCGAAGAATTAGGTTGAGATTCGAACTCAACTAGAAGCGAATCAATGGGAAGAGTGTATTCAATCTCGTTGGGGATTTCGTGAAACAATTTTTCGTATTCAACTTTGCGTTCATTATTAAGGTCAAGTGTCTAGTTCTCCAAGTTTTTGTGAATGGCACTAACTTCCAATGTTTGGTCACGAGGTTCGTTCGATTGGCTTTCAAGATTGAAAATGTTAAGATCCAAGGTCATGTTTCCAAAAGAGATTTTCATTGAACCGTTACGACAAATGATTAAGGCATTTGAGGTGGCTAAGAATGGTCGGCCTAAAATCAATGGAATTTGACTCATAGGGTTTGTTACAGGTTGTGTTTCAAAAACGATAAAGTCAACGGAGAATATGAACTGCCCTACTCGAATGAGCACTTCCTCGATTTCTCCCACGGGTTTCTTAATGGAACGATCAACGAATTGAAGCATAACTTTTGTGGGTTTGAGCTCACCTAAGCCTAATTCGTAAACAGAATATGGAATCAAATTGACACTCATGCCCAAGTCAATCAAACAATTGTTAGTCGTCTTGTCTACAATTATACACGAAATCGTAGGGCATCAGGATCTTTGTATTTTACGGGCATGGATTAGGACAAGACTTCACTCAAACTAGCAGCTAAGAAGACCTTTTTAGGCACTTGAGTGTGTCGCTTTTGGGTGCACAAGTCCTTAAGAAATTTAGTGTACGTTGGGACTTGCTGAACGATGTTAAGAAGCGGACTGTTAACTTTGACTTGTTTAAAAATTTCCAACATCTTCTCCATTTGGTCCGAATGTTTCTTTGGTCGAAGACGATGTGGAAATGGAACCCAATACTCGATAGGCGGGTCTACTCGAGTAGAAGAAGAAGAATTTTTATTGGCATTCGATTTAATGTCTGGCTCCACGTTCTATTCAGATTCATTCGTCTTTTTAGAAGTGTCGAGAGAAGTTTTCGGTAAATCGGTTGGATTAACAACTTGATTATCGATTTGTTTACCGGAACGTAAAGTTATGATAGCATTCAATTGAGTGAAATTGTTATCTTGAACAACATGGGCTTGATTTGAGTTTGCGTTTTGATTTCTTGGATTTGGAAGGGGCAGGCTTAGGAATGTTCCTCGTTCGAGTTCACTAACAGACGTGGCCAATTGACTCATTTCATTTCGAGTTTTGCAATTGATTGGTTTGTGTTTTGCATATATGAAGTCAAATTTTTTGCAAATTGCTGTTTGATTGAAGACTTTGAGTAGTTGCTTTAGCCAACATTTCAAGAGTTCTCTCAAGTGAACTTAATCATTTATCGTCTTGGTGAGGATGAGCTGAATTTGGTTGAAAATTTGATTGTTACGGTTGATTATGGGACGGACCCGCAAAGTTTGTTGAAAATTGTTGGGCTGAAAGGGAGAATTCGAAGCATTATTCGGGAATGCTTGAAAATTGGGATGAATTGTATTCCTGTTGGGATTGTTTTGGTTCCACGCAAAATTGGGATGATTTCTCCAACCAGGGTTGTACGTTGGAGAAAATAGGTCATTTTTGGCATTATTGGAAGCATTGATTTGTTCGACGGAATTAGGACACTGATCAGCTATATGATTAGGATCGTTGCATTTATAGCACATTGGTTGGGAAGCTTGGTTCATTTGATTCGATGAGAAAACGTTATCGAATTTTTTAATCGTTGCATCGGTCTTAGCTTCCAAAGCAAAAGAAGATCCAATCGAGTGTGCACTCGATCGTGAGTAAATCGATTTTTCGTTCGAACGCTCCCATTGGGACGACTTTTCAGCGAGGTTTTCTAGAAATTTCCAAGCGTCATCGTGATGTTGGGCAAGAAAGTTTCATTTGCATATTGATTCGAGCATGGTTCATGAGATGTTTTCGAGTCCATCGTATAAGATTTGGCAAATAGTCCATTTTTCGAAATTATGGTGTTGACATTTTATCAAAAGCTTTTTGAATCCTTCAAAATATTTTCCGAATGGTTCTCCCTTGAATTGATGAAAATTTACAATTTTGATTCAGATTCTATTCGTTTTTTCCAAGAGGTAGAATTTTTATAAGAAAGTTTTTACGATTCATCCCACATTTTAATTGAGTTCGATGGTAAGCTGTACAACCATTTTTCAGCGTAATCCGTAAGAGCAAATGGGTTTAATCGAAGTTTTATCCCATCATCGGAAAGTTGTTGGAGTTTAATGGTTACGCAAACTTGTTCGAATTTAGTTAAGAAAATGTATGGGTCATCGTGCTCGGAATTGCCAAATTTTGTGAGTTATGGTTCGAGTGAATTTCGAAATAGTTACCGGTAGGGGCGGGTAACATGATGCAAGATTGAATAGAAACTCTATCGGAAAAGATTTAATCCATAAGAGTTCGAGGGGCATTTTCGTTCGTCGTTTCGGGAGGATCGTCTGTTCGAGTTAAAAAAGTGGTTGGGATGAAGTGATAACTTGATGATAATGCGAGACCTTTGTGAGGATAAAGAGCGAAGTGAGGTCGGGGTGATGGTCATTACTGCATGTGTTTGTTATGTGCATGTCATGGTTGTTGCGGTTATTGGCTTGGTTATTATATTATTGTTATTGGATGTCTCGTAATGTAGTGATATTGTGTTAGATACCCCAACATCCATGTTATACTTAGTGTAGTATACTCTCATGATGATAGTAGTGTAGCATATATAGTATTACGTGCTTACTTGTTTGATGCAAGAGTAGATCAGTTATGACTCGCCATGCCTTATGTCCTGTATATTGACTTTTTAGTACCGGAGAATTTCTACCAATCACACTAGACTATTGTCTGGCTCGAGGTTTTATATTTTGTTTCTTATTATCTCTGGTACTATTTAATGAGTAGAACAGATAGCAGGTCTAGGTGACACGTGGTGGGTGTACAGAGGACGAGCAGGTGGAGCTATCTCGAATATATCTAGACTTACTTATGATTATTTCATTGTGCAACATTGTGGAGCCTCAGACAGTGTTTTCTTATTTATGAGGCAGTTGATTATTTATGTTTTGTATAAACTCTATCACTATGTTGTATACCTCTGTGGATCTATGCTTTGATTTTAGATCACTTAGTTATTACTATCTCTATTATTATATATCTGTAATGATTATTATACTTTACTGATGAGTTGTAAGATACACGATAGGTCATGTGATTGGGTTTCTTTTCTTTTAACTCTTGATGGTCATTTTACATCGGCCTAGCATGGCAGCACTGTATTATCGTAAGTATTCGATGCTGGTTGTGTAGGAAGGTCGTTACACTCAAACTCTTCCTCTCCATACCTCTTTGCCCTGCCACGATTCAGGCTATATGGGCATTTAATAATTCCCTAACTCATTTAACAATTAATCGATTTAAACAAAATTTAAATATTTATGGATATCATATATCGATACGTACATATTTAACTTTTATATACGTACTTTATTAAACGCTAAAAGCATCAAAAATCAAATAAAATTTAACAATAAACATTTAGTAAATATTAATTAATTCAATTAATTTATAACAATTGTAAATTAATTAAATCATGTGGCATTTCGGAGTATTCATCATTATTATTGTGTGACTCGTCTATGTAAACTCAGTCAGCGATTAATATGGAACAATTTGAATATAAATGTTCACATGTCACATTTGCTAGTGGTCTGACAAATTGATCGAATTTATCGTTTATATATCATTTCGGTAAAATTCAGTTTTACCATTTTAAGCGGTGCCTTATAGTAATGATTATTTACACCGATTCTCTTCATCAAAACTATATTACTTAAGGATTACGGAATTTATTTCTGGTCAAAAATCGAATATCTACCACATTCAACTTGGTTAGTCCAAACACAATCCTTGTTTCAATAATTACATTTATTATTAATCAGATTGCTTTGGCCAAAGACTTTGACGTTAAGTTGACCACAGTTGACTATGATATTGACCTCATATAACCAAAGAGATTCTCTTTGTTGAATTTTCACTTCCAATCCTTCAACTTAGAGCCAACTATAGTCATTTGACGGATATCATGTCATAATTTAACTATAATCAAAGTAGAGTGTTCACATTGAATTCAACAATATTCTTAAGTCAAGAGAACTGTGTAATATTGTCACTACGAGATACTATATCTGACTTTAGTGATATTAACCAATAGAAAACCTCCAATGATTCATTCCATGGTTATCCAATAAATATCAGTACGTAAACCCTCGGTGCCCTTAGTAACCATCAATAATACACTGTCCAACATTGGAGAGCGTTAAGTAATCTAATCTCAATGGATGTTTCGATATACTATCTCGAAACATCTTGATTAGGAATTTTAAAGTAACATATTATTTTATATAGTAATGATTTTCTCATGCTTATAACCTTTTATAACAATTTTTACATAATATATTATTCAAGAATTTTCTATTTATATACATTGAATTAATTACTTAATTAATTATAATAAAATATAACAAAGTATAATATAGAAATCAAACACCTTTATTATGAACATGTTGGTTATTGAGTTAGATATATGCAAATAAATTACATAATTGGCCCTAGGGCCTTTCCTAGCTCTATCAGTGACATCCAGAAAAAATATTGAAACCATCAAACAAATCTTGATCTCCCACGCAAATGTTTTGAATATATGATAACTCGTATGACCCACACAGATGGTCAATGACTACTCAACATAGAGACTACACAATGTTGGAATCCATGTCCACTCAAATGCTCAGGAACTAAGCACACACAGACTGTTTAGAGATAATGGCACACACTGACTACCCTCGGTGAGCATATTCTTTTACTCTTACTTTACGATCACACATGGAATCCTTCAAGCTGCTAAGGATCTCTTATCACCAATAGTACAACCCACTCTTTGTCTACTCCACTGTCCACCTTATATAGAACTTCCTTACTCAAAAAATAACCTCATGCTTTTGACACTCTCCCGTGAAGTCCTTAGTCAAAATCACCATAGTGATTCGGTTTAGTACCAACCCATTTTAGGTTAGGAAGACCCAACACTTTGCCGAAAATCTACTTTGGTTGCTTCCTTCGAACCCTAAAGTCATTCATGTCTTGCCTTGAAGTCCACACACCTTGCCTCTATAAAAGCTCGTGTACGGGTTAGGTCGATACCAACCTATGACATGCCTCAAAAACATTAAGTCTTTATGTCTCGACCATTTCTCAACTACTGTGAGCCTTCCCCGTGCAAATCCATAAAATGATTTAGGTCGGTACCGATCCAAATCTGTCAATGTCGATCCATATTTTTCATTCCTTAGCTAATTTTTGGCCTCCAAACTCCATGCTTCATCGTCCCTGATTGCTTAGATTTCCACCCATGTCATCTGGCCAAACACTCTAGTACACTTCATGCCTTCATATACCTTGAACTCCCATTATGCCAATTGACGAAAAACATAGGTCGATACTGACCCAACCACTTAGCTAAAAAAAATTCTAAGTGTTTACCTTGGCCAACTGTGCCCTGATCCATCTCTGCTCATATGCTTTGATACACATGCAATCCCTATGCAATGGTCAAACTCCAAATACTCTAGAGTCGATCCGTCAAAGCTTGTTCTATTGCTACAAATCTTCCTTCCTTTGGGTAATTGAATCGAAGAGCTTCACATCGGCTCCACTTTATACACAAAGATCCTTGCACTTTGAATAGTCCATCCCCTAAAAATATGGTCATATGATACTACAATTATCACAAGTGCAAGTGGGAGATTGATAGAATTAATGATATGTCATAGAGACTATTATGTAATTGGATTTTATACCAACGAATCTTGTTCGAATTAAAGTAAGGGTTTATTTTCTATTATGTAAATTGTTATATTGGAATATAATTAATATTTTAAATGCATTAAACATGGACAAGTAGAAATTTCATTGGAAAATTATTTAATCAATTACAATTATGAATATATTCATAGTTATTAAATTTCATAAAATAAATACTTATCCTTAAATGATCCTAATCAAGATGCATCAAGAATGGGATTTTGATGTATCCACGGATTCTAATGTACGTAACGATCTCCATATCATAGATGTTTAATTATACATAACCATTGGGGGGCACTAAGAGGTTACGCAAGTGTGGTTGTTTGGAGTGATTACAGAATGACTCATTGAGAGTCTTTTATAGGTTATAATTCTAATAAAAGATCTCATTTGACGATGTGCGGCGGTCTTTGATTTGAGAATAATGTAGATCTGAAATATTTAAACTATATTTGATTATAGCCGATCACACGACAAAGATGATCATGTTAAGACCATAGTTAGGTATAAGTCGTACAACTTGAAGTGAAACATTATTCAAGAGAGGGTCCATCTCCTTCAAATAAAAGATTAGTATCATCAACATAATTGGTTGTTAACTTAAAATTAAAGTTTTTGGCCAAAGAAAATCAATTGATTGATAAATGTTATCATATTGAACCATATACTTTAATGTTGGACTTTGCAATTAAATTTAGATATTATCAAAGTTTTGACTATTAATCGAGTCCTAAATATCTAGATATAGTGATAACAAAGAGAAAACATGCATGATATATAGTTCCTTAAGGTGTAGCTTAAATGATTAAAAATAGGATTTCACCAAGATGATATGTAAGAGATTGATCTTGTACCCAATACTATGCTTCGGTAAAGTCCGTACAGGCTTTAGTATTTAAATTTTTTAAATATTACTGAGGATTGAGTTCACACTAGGGAGTCAACAAAATAGTATATATCAGCAATTTTTCAGGTCCGTGTTGATTAAATTAATTTACAGATGTTATAAATTGAGGTAGAAAATTAATATAAATTTTGTGTTAATTTTATGTAGTTTTTATTTATATATTTATGGGTTTATAATTGATTAAATAGTATATGAATATTATATATTAATTTATTTAATTAAATGGGTTGAAATAAATAAATAAATAAATAAATAAATAACTAAAATAGGATATTAATTAGGCTCGAGGTTTAAAATTAATCTTATAAAGGAGGGGATAACCATACCATGGAGAGACAAGGGCGTTTGAATATCCTTTTAAAGGGATGAGATCTAGATAAAGATGAAAGAAAATAAGGGACTATTTTGCATTGTGGCTATAAATAAACAATTCTCACTCCAAAATAAAAACTCCATTGTCTAAAAGTTGAATCATATAATTGGGTTTTGCAAATCAAGATGGGAGGAAGAAAGAGTCATACTCTAAAAAGGAAAATCTAGCAATATGACGTGTTAACAACCAGTTAGACCTAAAGGTAAATATCTAATTCAAATTTGACTTTATTATATATTAATCCCTATATATATTTTTGGTTACTATATAAAAAAATTAGTCAAAATTAAGTTTAACTAATTTAAAAAATATGCCACGTATGTAATAATAAAAAATCTTTTTTTTACTTAAATATATTTACATCATATATGTTTATTTTTTGACGAAAATGAGTGATCCTCCTGAAGAGGAGAGTACTCGTATAATTTTGTTCTCCATTCAAAAGAGAGCTTCCAACAAGCTTGATAGATAGCGAACCCTGCCTCATATAATGAAAAAAGAAGAAGAAAAACCATTTCATATCCTAATATAATACTCATGAACCTTGGGCAGACTAAAATGAAGACTTATAATTTAAGTATGCATGGTTCAAGATGACGTGGTACTACAAATACCCACATACTAAGAGATCCAATATAAGCCTATATCTAAAGCTATATTGGATCGAAAGCAGGTCAAACCCAAGATGAGACAAGTGGAGGTAATCTATCCACCCAAACGAGCATCCTAATCCCATGGGCATAGCGATCCAGCCCATAATGTCCCCCACAACTGTAACAACTCAACAGAAACACGAAACTAGCACATATGTATGTACATAATTTATGGCTTATATACCTATACGTGAGTGAAACTATATGTGAATGAGAAGTAAAACTTGATTAGGTATTTATCATGACTTAAATGTTCAAAGGGTTTATTTAATTAGAAGTATCTACTAGCTCGTTGCTTGGTATAATAACATGTCTCCCACCGTTATAAACAATTTTTACCTTTAGGGAATTTATGTGACTTTTCCCTTTCTGGGAAGTCTTTAAATAAAACATTTTTACTCAACTTATAACTAGAATTTGCAACCCTATTATAAGTGAATAGCATGATGGCGTCTATGCAGTTAAAGTGCTTAGCTGCTCTACGATGGTGGAGGTATAAAATATTATGGTGGGGATAAAACGAGGATATAGCAGAAAATAATGGAGGTGCAAAAAGCTTCATTAGATATAAAATCAATTATTTAAAGCAAATTTATTTTCATTCTCACATCATTAGTATAGAAAAAAGAAATATTGTTTAATCCTATATAACAAACCAAATAAATATTATGATTTATACAGACTAGATTAATTAACTAGAATAGATTTCTAACTTAAACTGAGCACTTATGTTTTAAAAATATGTCTTTACCCTAACTTTGTTAATTTAGTTTAAAAGAGAACAAGTCAAATTAACATCTGCATGTTATCTAAAGAGAGTGTTAAAAAGCTTTGATTTAGCGCGTGTAGCGAAAAATAGCGGAGCTTAAAAGAGGATTTACTATTTAATAGAGTTAGATTGAAATAACATAACGGTCGAAGAGCACTATATGCTATAGGAAAGATTTTATGGAGCTAGAGCACAAATCAGATTGTCAAATCAGATTGTCAGGAGAAGTGCTTACATTTTTGAACATCCTTTAATTCATTTCAAACCATATATACTAGTTAGTAATAGAGAAGATAGTATCAAGTAAAATTCTATATTCTTTCGCCATAGGAGTATAAGGTTACTCCAGTAATAGTCACAGCTAAAATTATCATAGGTCATGCTAAAGTCAAAAATGTTATGAGTATTTATAGGATGAAGTAAGTAAATTGACAATAGTAGTATAGATGTGTTATGTCTTTTAAGCAAAAATTGCAAAAGATGCATTTTTTCGCTGTGAGAAAATTCTTTTTCCTTAAGAACTTGATTGTGTTTAGTTTTTTTATGAAGGATTGACCAACAAATGCAGCTTTGTTTTTAGATGAGAATCGACTTTCCAAATAGATTAGATAACTTTTGGTTTGGTCCCTGAGAAATTTCAAAACTTGTACAATAAGTTTGAGGAGCATATTTTGTTTTTATCCCAACATCAAATATTTTAATCTCTCTCATTATCTAAGTTATAATATTCTAGTTTGGTATAAACTAAAACAAATTGGGTTAATCTAATGCCTTCAAAGGCTTGGTTGAAATTAAAGTTTCATGGAAAATCGTTATGAGGAATAAAGACTTCTGAAATTAAAGCATTTTTGAAATCGAAAGTATCAAATAGCTCATTATATTCAGCTTTGAGGTGTATTAATTGAATCCAACTATCGTGTCAAAATGATATGTTATTTCCTGAATGAACTATAATTTTAATCCTTAGCTTAAAATCGCTAGAGTTTATCAAGATAGATTTCCAAAAGTGAGATATGTTGGAATTAGAGGTGATGTGACTAAGATTATAGGTTCTATCGTTGAATTGATTTGAAATCATTTGTTTCCATGTAAGGTTGTCATTATCATTGTCAAAATTTCTAGAGTCATTTTTCTAGTAAAGACACATTAAGATTATGTAGAATTATAATTCCTATCCCCCTCCTCCTTGGATTTACAAATCGTTTCCCAATTATTGAGACAGTTAACACTATTACATGAATAGTTCTCCCCACTCCATAGAAAATTTTCTTTTCTTTTCGTCTATTTTATCGATTATTCATTTTGGATAATGGTAAAAAGACATCCAGCAAATAGGAATGGTTGATAAAACAGAATTGGTAAGAATTGGTTCTACCTGCACCAGATAAGAATCTACTGCTCTAGTTCGATAGTTTTCTATTAATTTTATCAGTTGTTATTTGGCAGTCTTATATTTTACCTTAAAAGATCCAATTAAACACCCTAAGTATGGGATAGGAAATTTAACCATATTATAGTTAAAGTTGTTGGCGACAAGATTTTCAACACTGTCGACATCGTTTAAGACTAAAACCGAACTTTTATCAAGTAAACGTTAATAATCTATCGAATAAGCTTAACACTTTTTTGTCTCCAACCCACCATTAACCTACCTAATTACCCCTAGTAGGAAGACAAACCCAATTACTAATATAACCCACCCCCTCCCCCACCCCCGAAGTTTCTATAGAAGCATTAATCAGGAGCCCATTTTAGTTTCTTGTACAAGTGATATTTCGATGTTAGTGTCCTTTAAAAATGACCTAATTTTATTACATTTATCTCGATCTTGTAGATCTCTAACATTCCTACTAATGAATACCATGATCTAAGAGTTTGGACCCTCTCTAGTTCCTTGCTTCTAATGTGTGTTATATTATGTTTATCTATGTTAAAAACAAAACTCATCCTCCTAGTTAAATCGAGCATAGTAATAGTGGGTAAGTCGTTCAATGCTATAAAGCAATACAAGCAACCTTAACAGCCAACCAAACTTGAGCTATAACCAGAAGCTTTAGCAACTGAACCAAAAGAAGCTCCATGAAGCCAAGTACTCCTCACTAAAATGCCTGCCTGAAGAGACTTGCGCCTAAGGGTTCACTTTACACCTGAAGGTCCAACCCAAACCTCGAATCGGTTCCCTCACCACCAAGTCCAATACCTGACCCATTTTAGATGCTTCCAGCTGCCTTAAATCAAGAACCGACACATCAGTCGAACTGCTTGTGTATAGAGAGCCATGTACCCTACATTCATTCTAAAATTAGCAATAGTATTTTCATCAATGCATAATATGTATATGATTTTAATTAATACAAGGATACATACATACATATATGTGTGTGGGTGTATGTATCTCCAATTCTCGAATTTTTTAAAATACAACTATTTTCTCTCGTTTTCAACTATTTTTCCTCTCGATCTTAAAACAAAAAATGTAATTCTAAATCAAATATACATTATATTTAATGACAATGATAAATTTTAAACTTTAAATTTCAAAATATGTCACGTAACACATGACTTATGACTTCCAAGTAAAAATTATTATTTTTATTTCGGCAGAATTATATATATTAAAATAATAAATTTATGTGTTAAAATTTAAATATATTTATTATATTATATGTTTATATTTATTTTACGAATGTATTTGTATATAGATTAAAAATTATTATTATTTAGGTTGTAAGTCATGATTAAAACACATAAATTTCAAAAGAGTTGATAGTAAACACGTACATACATACATATATGTACACGTGTATGTATATATGTAAATGTATATGTATGTACATATATATATATATATATATTCTTACGCATATAATTAATTTGGTTTCATGCCTAAGAGGTCAACCACAGAGACGATTTTCTTGATAAGACAACTTATGGAGAAGTTTAGAGAGCAAAAGCAGGATCTACACATGATATTTACCAATTTGGAGAAAGCTTATGATAAAGTACCTAGAAAGGTTATGTGTTAGGCTCTGGAAAAGAAGAGAGTTCCAATAAAGTACATTACCCTTATCAAGGATATATACGATGATGTTGTGACTAGTGTCAGAGCATGCGAGGGTGAAACCAGTGACTTTTCCACTAACTTAGGATTACATCAAGGGTCAGCTTTGAGCCAATACATTTTTGCCCTGGTGATGGTGATGTTATAAAGGGTATACAGGGTGAGCATCTATTCAATTCACCAGTCCATTGTTCAGTTGACTGCTCGTTTATTTTTTTTAGAATAGTCTTGTTTTTATTACTAAATATAAATCTTTTTTCAATCTTTAATGGGTACCCAAAATCATAAAAACACTAAAACACAATTAGTACCCATAAATAGATGGATTCTAAGGTTCTCTGTTGGATTACCAAACTCATTTCGGTATGGTTGACCCCTTTAAATATAATTCTGACTCAAATGGATATTATGGACAAATTTATTAATATGATCTAATCGAGCTTTCTGGTCTAAAATTTTAGGAGCCAAAATAGTATTGTTTAAGTATTATTAGGAGCTTGTAAATCTATTTATGTGATTTTCAAAATTTTGTAAGAAGAATACTATATTTTACTCTTTTAGAACTATTTTTGCTTTTTCTAAATCCTAAAATACTTTTATTATTAGATGGTTCAGAAATTTTTATCAAATTAGACAAATTCATTTTATTTTACCGAATATTGTCACATCCATGATTATAGTGTTAAGTTTACTTCTAAGCTCTAATATATCATTATAAGATTTTATAGATGACTTTAGGTCAACTTTTTTTGAATAATTTATCAATCTCTTCTCCACAAATGATTAAATCTTTGTTAACACAAATAAATCTTTGTTAAGCACAAATAGTTGAGAGATAAACTATTACAAGAATCTTGAGATGTCTGAAGTTCATCTTCTAAAATTGTTTTTTCATTCCTAAACATGTCTATTTCGTTTTGGCACGATTTAATTTTCCAATATCATTTTTGTATGATTTTCAATAAATTCATACTTCAGAGGTCTCAAGGTTCCTCTTTTATACGGTGTCATACAGCAAAGATTCGCTTGCTCGTAATCATCGCTATTATTACTCAACATATCGAGATAGTCTCAATTTACATTGTAAGTCTGCTTCCTTTTTTGTCAAATTTGGAGTTGTTATTTTTTCTTTTTTGAAGCTTTTCTTCTTAAGCTCAGGACAATCGTTTTCATATGTCCATCATTATCACATTCGTAGCAGGTGAGTGAGTTGCTTTCTTTATTACCGTTGAATCCTCTATTCTTCTAGTTTTTGTACTCATATATTTCTTGAATTTTTTTAGCAATGATGAGGATTTCATCATCTTCGTCTAAACCGTCTTGAAAGGCTAAAGTCTTATATTTCGTGCAATTTCTTCTTTCCCTACAGTTGTACTTCATATCACATTATACCGATCAATTCCTCCAATTTAAATAAATATTAAAATCATAAAATTTCACTGCTAAAGAGGTTAGTGAGTGTACCTTGTAGCATAGAGTACAAATCAGAAACAAGCTTTTTCGGTTTCATCTTAAAATTTTGAAACTGATTGCTCAACATTGAAATTTTCGATCTGATTTGTTTTAGAAGTTCCTTCTTGAGTAACTTGTAGAGTTTTCAAAATTAAAATGTGAAAATGCACAACCTTACTCTATGAAACACATTCTTATCTAAAGCACAAAATGAAATATTCATGGCTTTATAATTATTGCTACCCAATGTCTTTTAATCATTGGTTCATGTATTAAAATTGATAGTCTATTCGGCATACTCACCCTGAGTAATACTCCAATCTCTAATCCGTATGTTTACACATAAATCCCCATTCTAAATTCCCATTATGCGTAATTACTACTTATAAACAATGGTGCTCTAACAATATGTTAACTTTAGGTAAAAGTTGAAACATTGGTCGTATTTTTAAAATGATTCAAAACCTTTGTTGCAATTTCTGAAACATCTTACTCTGATACCAAATGCAAGGATGAGGAAATAAGGGGGTCCAATACTAAATAGAGGCAACTAACAATATCGAATACAACTTAAGTATATAAATCTAATGTATGTATTAATAATTTTCCGCAAAATCAAACTATATGTCCAGTAAAGAAAGTAAAGATACACAAACTCACTAAAGCAGTATGCAAGGTTTTAAATTTTGGATTTCGATCATGTTTCGTTTTGCAATTTCCACACAAGTTATCTCGTATCATAGGATATATCGGATGAGATAAGTGTATCTCGGTAGTACATCTCGGATTCACATCACGGATTTTATAGTACATCTTGGGAATATTTCTGAATATTTTATGTATCTAAAATTGATGTTTAAATGATTTATTTAACAATAATTTTCATAAGCAAAAATAAAAAATTTTACGTTATTGATTTGTTTAGAAAAAAGAATTGAAATTAATGTTTTGAAGAAGAATAGTAGCTCGGTTTGCTTAATTTATTTTGTAATGATCGAATAGCATCCTCTTATTTGAACATAAAAATGAAACAAAGTCTTTTGTTCTCGATCATCATGACAAAAAGTAAAAAATATGTTCTTGGAGTTGGTAAATAGTAATTGGTTAAGTAGTTTCTCTTGAATCCATATGAAAATAAAAATATATAATATAAAAGAAGAAAAATATATCATTGCGAATTTCGAATTGAGATTTTAATCCATATTTCGGATGAGATTTGAATATTTCAAACGGGATGAAGGAGATATGAAGAAGATTTGATGTCTCGTTGCGTCTAAGTGTGAAAATGAGATCTCAAAGGAAAACTCGATATAGGATACTTAAAACCGTGTACTGCGTCAAGTCACATATCCCCTTGTACGAAATTCCGCTATCAATAATCCTTCCTTTGCCAGGAGGAATAGGCTTACAACAATTGCCTGAATAATCAAACATGACTTCACCATTACTGCATAAAGATCTCCTACAGGACTTCAACACCGTGCTTGAGACTCTTGCACGAGAATTCAATAACAGCCTTGCATGAACCACATAACAAGACTTCACCAACTTCTTTACAGAGTTCCTTCGACGATGACTTATCTTCAATACATTGATTTGTCGCTTTTGAGTACAAACTTCCTATAACCCACTCTATCTATATAGAGTATATGTGCTTTAGTATAGTAAGAAAAGTTGATCACAAATGATTAATATATTGAATACACAAGTGATTTAGAGAACTATGTGAGCAATAGGCAACTTGGAAGCTTTTGAATCATAAAGAGAAATGAAAAGATTTGTAAGCATAAGTAATTAAAAGATAAATAAAAAAATTCTATAGAACTCTAGTTACAGCGAAGAAGCATAACGATCCAGATTTTTGTCAATTGATTTCGAAATATTTAATTAATTTTAAAGATTAAAATAATAGTTTATAAGTCAAATAGCTTAAATTTCAAATGTAGTGATTTATTTGATAGCGAATTTAATATTGGAATTTGTTTAAATGGTTTAATCTTGGATTTAATAAGAATAAATGGTTTCAAATCTTATTTGAATTCAGTATAAATAAGAATGGAATAATAAACTTTTAAAATTTAGATTTAAAAGTGGTTTATTTGGTTTTAAAAAAATTCGCTTTAATTAACATGTGAAAGTATCATTCCGGGACATTGTCTTATATTTTAACGAAACTAGTTTCATTAGATCCGTAATAGTAAAACTATTTTATGTTAACGAATTTTGTGGTGATTGAACATATCGTTTATTCGTTCGAGCTCGAAACACTTAGCTAATTACAGAAATTAATATAATATGATCGGGTTTGAAAAGTTAACTTCTGCGTAAGATCGAATTAGGTCTCGATAATAGTTCCATTGTGTTCGGAATAAGGGTATTACATATACAACGCCGGTTGGCATGCCTCCATAGGGGTTCGAACTTTTGAGTTGCTTAGAATGAATATTTTTGAATCAAATATTGTGTACCTAGCATATCTCACCCTATTCCATCATGTTCAAGCCCATACCCATGCGTCCTTAACCCGTACATTTTCCCTGTTTATAAATTGCTATCTTCCTTTTACAGAGCAGGTTTCACTTTCTAAAAAAATGATCGATCACTAAAATTACAAATCAATTTGTACAAATTTATAAAATAGGAAGATTGAATCTTTAGGTTAGTTTAAGCGAGATCTTCATTCCAGTATCCATTTCGTGGGTTTTAAGATCTAGGGTTGGCAATTTTTCAAAGTATGGGCAATGATTTGTGATTTTGAGTGTAGATTCGAGGTAGGAAGGTTGTTTAGCATCGACGGTAGGATTCGTGGGTGGTCTGGTCACCATTGGAGGGAAGCGGTGTCGCACAGCAGCTCCTAGAAAGGGGTTCGGTCGCGATTTGCGTGGTGATGTCGAGGTTGATATGGTGGTGTCAAGTAGGTGGAGGTCGCTAAGAGATGATCAATGGTGGAGTCGGTTTGTTGGTTAGCGGATCGAGGAGGGAGGTCGGGGAGTCCAAGATCGGTTAGGAATAATCTCGAAGGAGGCAGGCTTTTGAAATGGGAAGAAGGATTAAATTATAATATGGATAATTAATTAAATATAAAATGTAATTAGAGATTTATTGTTCAATTAATTTATTCGATAGCTCATAAAATGCATAACTCGCCCGCACGAGGTCCAATCGAGGCATAGATTTTTGCATTACGTTTGTAACGATGAAAGCTACGTGATGCAACTGGTTTGGATGAATTTGAAGACTGTTAATATTTGGACTAAAATCGTACATCATTCGATTTTAATTTCAAACCGAAACGCTTCAATGATTATTGGAATCAAAGTGAGTTAAACTCACCTTTTCAGTTAACTAGTATGTTATATAGTTGACAAAAATTGTTGATTGGATGATTTACTGTTTTATCAGTTGATTTGGATTTATTCCCGCCCTTGAAGCAGATGACATTTTATATATATCCGCCTAGTAACGGATGACCCATATTATATAATTTTATACTATTTGTGATGCAGAGAGACGGGTTGGAGAAATTCAACGGGATTCGTCGCCATTGTTGAATTGTTTTCAATAATATTCCTATTATAAGAATCGTTGGATATCAAACCAGATTGTTTGACACTATTGGTTATGACATTGTTGTGTGTTTAAAATTTAATCCTATAATGGTTGAAAATAAATAATCGATATTGGTTAAACGTTTGGTAGCTACTGGCCTCAAATTAGTAGGCAGCGGCACTAGGTGGACGGTCTATCTGCCTTTAAGTGGTATTACCAGCCATTTTGGAGGAGCAATTGATTCAGCCATTTTTAGCCTTCATCTACCAAGTGTTTCATCAATTTTAGGTTCTATCAATTTTATAACAACTATCTTCAACATGTGTGGACCAGGAATAACTATGCAAAGATTACCCTTTTGTATGGTCTGTTCCAGTGACAGCATTTCTACTTTTATTATCACTTCCGGTACTGGTGGGGGCAATTACAATGTTATTAACCGATCGAAACTTTAATATAACCTTTTTTGATCCTGCAGGGGGAGGAGACCACATATTATACCAGCGTCTCTTTTGGTTCTTTGGTCATCTAGAGGTGTATATTCTCATTCTGTCCAGATTCTGTATTATTAGTCATATCATATCGACATTTTCGGGAAAACCGATCTTCGGGTATCTAGACATGGTTTACGCCATGATCAGTATAGGCGTTCTTGGATTTCTTGTTTGGGCTCATCATATGTTTATTGTGGGCTTAGACATTGATACGCATGCTTGCTTCTCCGCAGCACCATGATCATAGTTGTCCCCACTAGAATCAAAATCTTTAGTTGGATCGCTACCATGTGGGGAGGTTCGATACAATACAAAACACCCATGTTATTTGTTGTAGGGTTCATCTTTTTATTCACCGGCGGGCTCACATGAATAATTCTAGCAAATTTTGAGCTAGAAATTGCTCTACATGATACTTATTATGTGTTGGCACTTTTCCATTATGTACTTTCTATGGGAGCGTTTTTGCTTTATTTGCACGATTTTACTATTGGGTTTTAAAAATGCTGTAAATTGCCATTTAAGTTGGAGTTGGTTTTTGAAACATGATATAATTTTAAATTCGAAATTGGGTTTCGAAAATATTTTGTTTTAAACAGTTTAACTTCTATTTTCCTCTAACCTTTTTATCTGTCAGTTATATTTGATAGTGTTTAAGGTTATTTATATTCAATATTATTCTTTAAAAATTATTTATTTATATTTAATATTGTTCTAAAGTTATTCATCAATATTTTCATATTTTGAAAAGTTAATTATTTAAACAATTAATATGGCTTGAAATTAATAACAATAATTTATTAATAATAATTTGGAAATAAATTATTACTATTTATAATGACGGTAAAGATTAATTATTGATGTTTATTTAATAATGTTTTGAAATTATTAGTTATTATTTTTAAAATGTTTTGAAGTTAATAATTATTATTTATTTATAATATTTATTGCCAATAATTATTATATTATAATAATGTTTTTAAAGTAAATGATTATTATTACAAAAAATGTTCTAGAAATTTATAAATAGAGTTTTATAAATGCTTTCAAGATTTATAAAATAGCTTTATAAATGTTTTTTATAGATTTATAAAAGAGTAAATAATTGCTCGGGATCTTATAAACGAGTTTATTGATTTATAAAAAGAATTTTATATATAGTTGTTTGGATTTATAAAGGGTTTATAAATGACTTGAGAAATAATTTTATAAAGAGTTTATAAATGGTTTAAGAGATTTATAAATAGTTTATATATGATTTTTGAGACTTATAAAGGATTTTATAAATGATTTTAGAATTGTATAAAAAGGGGAAATCTTTCTCAGCTTTGTGAATATACTTATACCGTTAAGATAAGTATATAGATATTTTCCAAGTCCTGATAAATAAGAGTTTGTGAATGAATCTTTGTAAAAGCATTTTGATACAAATATTTACAAGATGAATTTAATTAATAAAAATTAATTAAAAGGAGGATAGCGGTTATTTATGTGCTTAACCAATGTTAGTTTACCTTTTTGAAATAAATCTCTGATTTGGATGTGTGTTTGTGGATAATTAAATAACCGACTATCAAGTATGGATCCAAAACGTAACTTTGGAAATATCTAAGAGAAACACATGAGCTATACGTAGAATCATCTCTGACGATGTTGTACTGTATATATAAATCTCGTTCCGTTCTCCTAGGACAAACGATAAGGTAATCCGTCCACTAACGGTTAGGAGGTGATCTCCGCTCTTATCTTTGATTGTTTATTTCCCAAAGAACCGGGGTTGAGTTTACCGAAAACTATCGAATGTTGTTTCGAAGAGACTAGAATCAAATATGTTATCCGAAAACCACTTTGATCCAACTCAAGCATTTTGAAGTGTAAACATCTTAAAGATGATGGAATTAAAGACGGAACTGTTTGAAGTGCAAGGGTTGCTTGTTACTAATCTTGAGGGTGATTCCAAAATGGATGTAGTAGTAGTGTCTTCGGTTTATCCATCTCCTGGACAATTTTTATGGATGAATGCTGGCTTTGCATTGTTGCTTGGAGGGCACTGTTAGCATTCCAAGTGGGAAGTGTTATATAAAGGTAAACCGTAGCCTCAAGCCTCATTAACCGAGAATTACTAAAACAGCGGAGATGCGGCAAAGCTAAGTGGATCGCTCCCACTAGGGTATGATCATCCATATCTAGAGTCGATATTATCTCTCATTAGTATGGTTCGGGGGTCATTAACCAAGAGATAATCATATCCGGTACTATCCAGTAAGGGGTAAGACGGTTCTATGTTGGCAGGGGTCGATAGGTTCGACCTTAGTGTTATTATATCTAGATATGCATCATGACGGGTGGTAGCCCAGTTATTGTATGAAATCCATTTCTCCATAAGTGTATTCAGTCTTAGTTGTATACCTATCATGTTGGAATTTAATTACTGTAACAATTTCGACTATGTTAATTATTATTTACTTGAAAACCCTAGACATTATGATAATATCATTGGATTTCTATAAAATGTTTTTGGTTATCGTAAAGTAAAAACATGTTCATGTTTATGTGTGATGTAGTCTTACGAGATACCTTCATTTTGAAAAAAGTCTGATAACTTTAAAATTCATTAGGTGTGTTTTTCTCATGTTGGTTTACCAGACTGATCCGGGCGTTCTTTCCTTCCATTGTTCGGGTCAGACTGGGCATATTTACAGATTGCTTGAGATGTATTGGAGCTTAGAAGACGAGCTGAAGGTCTAAAACGTATCTACATAATTCCTATGCTCCGTTGTGTGGTCTATTGGTTGTGTTTATCAACAAATTACATTTTTGTTTCTTTTGTAAAGATCTGTTTCATATTATATATATTATTCGCTGCGTTGTAAGATTCTGTGTTGTTTAGTTTTTTCTCTCTCTATTCTCTCCTCTTCTTCATTCTTTCCTCTTTCTTTCCGCTAACTACTCGCTTTTTCGTACAATTTGAGTTGGACATGTAAGCTTAAACTGTACGACAAAGTGGATTGTTACAAGAAGAGTAACTACGAAGAGATGTGATCAATGGTGAAGAATTATAATGGTTTGATAAGTAGTTAACACGATTCGAAGTGTGTATCAACAATAAAATTCGAATTTAAACAATTGTCCTTTCAAAAATTTGAATTATTAATCATTTCAGCACACGATCAATTAACTGGTAGGACGTACCAATCGACTAGCTGATAATTACAAATAAATTTAATCAAAAAAGAAATTAGTTTATTTTGGACTAAGTTCAGTCAGTTTGTCTGGTTTACTACTAGACAACATTTCAATCGACCGGTTCACCCTTATCAATCGACTAAACACTGTCAAAATTGACCAATGATTTTCTATGTAAAACTACGAAGTTTAAATCTCCTGTTGTCCTTGGAAAAAAAAAAAAAAAAAAGGAGGTTTTACGATTTTAAAAAGCTTGTGTGAGACTACTACTATGAGGGGTTTTGATATGAAGCATAGATAAAGACTCATACTCAACTATAGTCCATTGTTGTGCATGTCTCAACCTTCTTCTTTAATTTTGTGCATGTTTGAGTTCACCGACATCTGTAAAACTCCTCCAAGTAGTTGGAATATCTTGTTAAACATGTTAGCAGCACAATTGTATAGTTAACATCGTCAAAACATTGAAGAGTGAGGTAAAACAAACATCAAAACACGACATTATTAATTCTAGTATTTTTAATCTTGTCGATCTTGTCTGAAATCACATTGTTTGCACTTTGGCAAGACAAAACATCAAATCTCGTTTAAATATCGATCAACTTTCAAATCACAATTAAGATAACAAATCGACATCCCACTAGAAATTTTATGTTTATCTTTTATACAACATTTTAACCTTTTATATAAGCCTGAACAAAATTGTCTTAACTAAAATTATTGTTTAATAACCCCCTCTAAATCTTAATTTATTTTATTATATGAATGAATAACTCACAATAGAAGTCTTATTATTTTTCTTTTATCGATGTTTAAATGAGGAATTCTATATTCACTACCAAATTAATCTAACTAATACTCCCATCCTACAAAGAAATACATTTCCTCATATTATGTTGGAGCAGCTTTTTATTTATTCAAATGAAGTGTGTTACATCTCATAATTTTATTTTAAACAAATCTGAAAAATGTCGATTTTACACTCATAAGTTACTCCAGGATAATCCAAGATGTATCCTTAAAAATTTAAGATGTTCGCTTAATATACACTTATATCGTCTGAGATCTTGTCCGATACAAGATATCGTTCGTTAAAATCCTAATACGAGACGTGAATGAAATCAAATATTTAAAATCTTGATTAATTATTTATTACAATTTATTAATAGTATTTACCATTTAAATAAATAATCACTTAAACTATAATAACTAAAATGAACAATATAACAATATAACCTTACATTCAAACTCAACCTTAACATTCAACTATTATTTTAAAAAATAATTACTTAACATGAACAATATAATCTAACATTCAAACTCAACCTCAACATTTACAGTATTCAAGATGTCATGTTCACTAAACATGTTTCGAATTACACACCCTAAATCTATAACCGTAAGTGAAAATCTACAGCTACATCTGAGTACGAAACTAAACAAGTAACCTCCACGAAACTAAACGAAACTACCAAGCGTACCAAAATGATATAAGTATGAATTGCTAGGTAATAATGGTAATGGTTACCGCTACAGTTTCACAAATACCGTTACCGTATGTCATTTACTAGTAAGCAATTAATTACATACAGTTAATGATCTAGCGGTATACTGAAGGCTTGTATACCAATAAGCCGATACTCATTACGTAAATTATTATTCGTCTAAAAATCAAAAACTTAAATATAATTTTACATGGTAATGATATCTCATCATACATGTAATTTTGTCACTTAATAAAAGACTTCACCAAGAAAGAAAAAAGACGCAGTTAGCATCATTTGAACTAGATTCCTGATCAGAACATGGTCTTCTGTTTTATTTGTAATGCATGTAATACAATGAATTATATGAGTATCCATGTATTATAGAAAGATTAGTAAATTGCAACTACCGTTGGTTTTATAAAAAAAATGTTATTAACCCAGAAATGATAATCAATTGCTTAACAATAGAATGATATTGGATTATTTACCATTATGAAGATAACCATTTGAATTGTTAGCACCGATAGCACACATATGTTTTCATATGTCCATAATCCGCAAGAGAAAGACATGTCTCCTACTATTTCAATAGTTAACCAAAGAAATAAGGATTGCTGCAGTAAAACTGAGTAAACATTTACAGTTCACTGGAGCACTTTTACGCGTTGCCTTAGGGTAAATAAGCAAGTTTGTCAATGACTGAAATCAGAAACAAACCCAGACAGAAAAAACTTCTAACTTGGTGTGACAAAATACTCTAAACTTATAAAACAAATCTTACCAAAATATCTGCAGATGCCAACAAAAAATTTGAAGGTTATACAACAAGTTCATAGAATATATAAGATGCAGAAAAGTAAAATGTTAGTCTCCAAAAGTAAACTTACTGGGAATATAAACTGCAAACTATAGCTTATGTTCATGTACCATCAACCACTGCTCCATTGCCCTCTAGACCTATGTAAGAGAAACATTGTCATGATTAGTGCATGTACAAAGATCATTAAACAGGTAACAATATTTTTACAGCATAACAATACAGGTAATCCAAGAGACAGTGAATCTATACCTTGATCTTCCAAACTGACATTACTGACTTGTGCAAAATTATCCGTATTTTGTGAAGTTGTCGAGGATGATTGATGGGAATACCTAAGCTTGTAACTAACAGGCATAATTCTAAAAAGACTACGGTTTCCTGCATCATCATAAGCCGATTCTGCATCAACTCGATATTTGAATACAACCTTAGCTTGTTTCTTCGTACTCAGAATTTCAATATCTTCTTTTAAAGGACCATAACCACTAAGTTTTCCAGTAAGATCGGATATTGAAGGAAGATCGTCAGGTTCAGTAAACCCCAAAATCAACTCAGTTGGTGTCTCAACATCTGTTTTCTTCACAGAATTACCTATAACACATTTATCTACCATCTCTGGTTTCTTAACAGAATCAGCTACAACGTTTCTATAATCCATCTCCTTAGACGATGTCTCTTTTTTTTGACTGCCATCGAATACGATGTCTGACCAATATGAATCTTGTACAAAATCATCCTCAGAAAACTCAAATGGTGCCGGTCCACCATACCCTTCTTTCTTCTTACTCCTCCCATTACCTGCTTGATGCATGGATGATATAAAATTCTTAAAGTCGGTAAAAAACTTTATATTCGCAGGTAAACTATCGCTGTAGCTCGTTGGGTCCAATGCTAATGAGTGAAGCTGTGATAGCATTTCACCTGTTAATGATGCTTTTACCTTCATTGCCACTTGTTTAATACGATCTCCAAGTTTTGCACGCATTGCCGATAATGGACTTGCAATTTCTTTCCTGTGCTTTACCCTCTTGTACCTTCCTAACTCACCCGACTCAGAATCGCCATCCAACTTCTTCTTTTTTCCTACTTTTAGCTTACATTTTTCCTGATCAGAGTCTTCCTCTTCCGTAAGTTCCTCTGACTCGCTTTTACTTTTTCCTGAAACATCCTCATGACCTTTCACTTTCTTTCTTCGACCTAACTTAGCAGAACCTTTAGCACAATGCTTTTCATTATCTGATGTTTTACGAAAATATTTTCTTTTACTTACTTTCTCCCCACTGCTAGAACCTTTTTTCTCATTTAATTCTTCGCGTATCATCCGAGGCCTGCCTCGTTTCTTTTTTGATCCACTCGAATCAACTTTGATAGCTTTCTCACTAGAATCAGGCATAACTTCAAAACAACTCTTATCAGACACTTTTCGATCAAATTTTCTTTTACCTTTATTTGCACCACTAATGCCATCACCTTTTGCACTTTCTTCCATTTCCTCGTTGACTTTTCGAGGTCTGCCTTTAATAACCGGCGTAAAATTCAATCCAACATCAACTTTACAATCATCATCCGTAAAATACACAGTAGACTCACACATAGAACATAGCTCATTATTACCCTTTAAGCCGCAAAACGCCTTCAGCTGACCAACAACCCTTGCAAGCTCAAGCCTGTCAACCTTATCGAATGGGGACAACGCACATACTCGAATAAATTCAAGAAGCATGCTAGGCAAAAACTCACTCACAATGATGCCCTCACTACATGTCCCTTCTCTAACACCAGCATTCTCAACTTTTTGATTCTTTAATCCTACCAAGATCTCATCTTTCAGGCACTTGCAAACCAAACCCAACTCAACCTGCCTTGAATATTCCAAAAGTGCATCGTTAACGGCCTTAAAAAAAGGTTCCAATTCTTTCTGGTTCCCCATTTCATTAAAATACGGTTGAAAATGCTTTAATTTGGATTCTTGAACCCATGCAAAAGTTTTATCACCAAAATAAGCAACCAAGAAACAATCATTTTTCTGCTTTTTAATCGCAAATTCGGAGGCCTGTTTGGGGTCGTAAATTTGGCCAGGCCACCATGGATGGCTCTTGATTTTTCCCCAAAACAAATCGTTAACTGAAAATTCAGGGTTTTCTTCGCTAGGGTTTTGATCCATGATGTTGATACAGCTAAGGAAAGATACAATCAAGTTACCGACTGCATAAGGGAAAAATAGACGGTTAAATGGATGCGAAATAGGGTTTTGTGATTTTTTTTTCCAGATAATTTGCGATGGGGAAAAGGTAGAAATGAAGCGGTTAAAAGAAGGGCTCGATGTCAGATCAGGATGAGTGGCAGTGGCAGCTTGGGGTTAGGTGACCTGGGCCAAATGGCCCAGTTCCTCCAAACGGTCGATTAGAACACGAGAGTTTAAAAAACTTTTGCAAAAGAACGACAAGGTGATAGCATAGGATCTACAAATGGCAAGACAGCAGAACTAATCAAATGTATAAAGATCGCTTTAAGTTATGTCCATGCTGCTTTCCTTAAAACGTTATTTGTCATTTTATCTTGTTTAAGCAAGCAAACGAACATTCGAAATTGCGGCAAATCGTCTTTAAAAAAATAATGAAGCCGAGAAGTTATTTTCTTCAGTCTACTGCGGTTGCACTACCAAGTCGATTGCAGTGATAAGAGTTTCGAGCATGTGATTTGTAGTATCATAAACTCGACATGTCATTTCTATAAATGAAACGAAATTGAAGAGAAATAAAGAATGAAAAAGATAATTAGAAATATCTAAGTGAATTTTTCTGAAATAGCACTATTTTTATATCAACATTAAAAGTTGTATTTGTTCGTCAAAGAAAGCGTACGTTCGTCAAGGAAAAGTGTTGTTGGCCCGACATTCTAATTTCCTACGGTTTATCTTTTCCCTCAATTTTATAATTTCGTAATTCAATATGTTTAATTATTTTAGGCTTGCAAACGGACTTAAAACGGGCCATTTTAAACAAAAAAATTTGTTCAAAAATATATATGAACCAAACCCGATCTGTCCAGGTCGGTCGACCAGAAGGATGGACGTCAATGGTGGCGCACGACGTGTGTTAACATGCGTGACATTCTTCTTCAATGCAAAAGAAAACATTTGAATGCCCAAAAGGTCCAACATTTCTAAATATATATTTAAGCAAATCTAGTGTCAAAATTTCTATAACGTATAATTATTCGTATTCTCATGTTCTTCCTCTTCCCTCTTTCTTTTCTTCTCAAAAAAAAAACCACGCACGCAACATTTTGTTAAAATTTTAATTAATAATACTCCACCAAATTTTAATACAATTTTCTCTTGTAATATGTTGTAGGAAAAAATATGCTTATGAACTTGAAAGTGGTAACATGTCAAAGCACGTCAGGATAGAGTGATTAACCAAGCATTGAACCATCGATCCAATGTGACATACGAATGTGTTTCATATACCCATTTTCTTTCCTTTAGATGGTTTAAAAGCCAACATGTAGATTGGCCTTGTGTTCGTATCTCGATTTCATGAAATGTCATCACAGACTAAGCCTCGGTCTCAGAGAAGACGACACCACCTTCTTACATTCATATAGTTATATTCATCAGAATGCCCTATGATTATACACTTCAACAATATTTTTATTGTAAACTTATTAAGTACTAAGCAGTATAATCTCTACCATATCAATATAGGTACCAAACACATATTTAGTAATGGAATATAATACTAGTTGTTCGGACTCATATTATAGTGCTTCCAATCAATTCCTTAGATGTACCTTTGCTTATTTAACTCAAGGTAATGAATTTCATTATGTTGAGTCTAGTTTATGTTATTGATGATTGTTTAATTGCCTTTGAACTCATTCCCTTTTATTATTTTTTAATACCAAGTCCCTTACAAGTCCTTTTATGAATGGATCGGCCAAATTTTGACTAGATCTCACGAAATCTATGGTAATTACCCAATCAATGAGCATTTGCTTCACCGAACTATGCCTTAGGCCAATATACCTAGACTTTTATAACGCTCTGAAAATTTAATCGAAAATTTAATAAAAAGATCAAATTTAAACATAATAAGAGAAAAAATTGAGTTTTCACAAATGTTCGAATTTGGCTACAAAACTTGTACATTAGCATTCGTAGCGATTTTTGGACAATTTTCGTATATAATATTTTAAAATCAAAGCTAGTATGAAAACATTATTAACATTTGAAAATTTATAGTCGAAAATAACTAAATAATTAAAACAGAAAATAAATACTTTTATTTAGGGAAGCGCGCCATCCACACCCGAGTTTGGGCTGGTCGACCACTAGCAGTCGACCGCTCCAATCTATGCAGTTGAGCGGTCGACGTTATTGGGTTAGGGTTTTGAGTGGCCAAACGCCCAGATTTTATAATATTCAATCTAACGGTTCAGATGAATTTCTACCCTTATAAATAGAAGCCTAGACTAATTGTCGAAATCCATTAACAGTACGTCCAAACTCTGCTAAAATTTTCTCTCCATAAATTAAATTTTTTCAACCCAAATTAAAAACTAAATTAGAGAAACTGAAGAAGAGTTTAAATCAAAACAAATTAAAAGGAGATCTAGAACAAGTAGAGGGGATTCTACATGTATTATGGAGGGGAAAACTTTTTCAAATGATGTGCACGTAAATGTGCATGTATTTACATTCATATTTTATCTCTTTTTGTTTAAATAAACATCATATTTGGGCATTTTAACATATTTAAAACCAAAATTCAATTATTTTCAAACCATTATATTTTCAACTTCATTCAAGGGCAAAACGGTCATTTTGTGCATGTGTCAATTTAAGAATTTTTACTTGGACAATTTTTATAGTGTTTATAGGATATTTTGATGCATATGGAAGAGGGATTCACCATGATATATGCATGCACAAGGAAATACAAAGGAACGAAGAGGAAATAATTCAAGTTCAAGATCATGGAGGACCCCACCCACTTACCTAAATGTACAATTAGGAGCTAATGGACAACTAAGTGGAGGTTAAAGTTTCATTACATCAAATGATGGATTAATTAGTGGCTAACGGTTACTTGGTGGCCATACTTCCTGAAGGGCATTTTGGAAAGTTCTCTAAAAATGGAATTAGGATATTATGCATGTATAAATAACCCTCTTATGTATATGAACATATCTTCCACTCTTTCACATTAGTTAGAAAATTAAGAAAGCAAGTTGTAATGACAATATTTCATGAAATAAAAATGGCTTCCAAGCCTCTTTCTCTTCTCTTTTCTATATGTTTTCCTTGCTTTTATGTTGATGTTTATCTCTATGCTTTCTTTTATTTCATGTTTATAGCTTCGATCTCCATTAATGCAAGTAGTGCAGCTTTAATTTTTATACGAATAGTTAGTAGTTGATCTCTCTTTCTTCCTTTGCTTAGTTTTCATTTCTTTTTACTTTCCAATATTGGAACTTACATGTGTTGATTTGATAACACAAATGAGTAGATAAATCCCTTCGATTTAGGGGTAATGAAGCTCTCAAATATTATGTAATTTCAACATTTTTATGATCTACAATCTCTTTAGCTTGTGGTTCACGAAAGTGAATTTTGATGTAAGTTTATACATGTGGGTTTGATAGTTTATATTGCTTATGCAAATGAGCTATTCTTATTCAACATAAACAAATTTTACATCATCATTTGCTAATTAATTTTTGATTTTAAAATGAAAGTAAAAATGAAATTTGATGATCTATGTTACTAATTACAATAATAAATAGATCATACTTAAAATAGTTTTTGCTTTGACTTCATTTTCATGAGAATTATAAGTGGTATAATTGTTGTATTATAGTTTGATGGTTTGAATTATGTTAATTAATAACATAAACGAACCATACTTATGATAAATGCAACGAGTATTTCACTTAATATCTTAATTTGAGGTCATGAATAATTGATTGTTGATTTACAAAAATATGAGAGTGTATTCTCCTCTAAATTGTTCTCTAGTCTAATAATTTTTAAATCACATTTCAATTTAAGCTTTAGCTTTTTTTTTGTAACTAACAATTTCTTTCCACTTTTGTTTAATTTGATTAAATTGAAAATATTAAAAATTTAAAAATTTCCCGTGGATCGATCCGTACTCGCCACATACTACGATAGTACGTCGTGCGCTTGCGGTTAAATTTAATTCGAAATTTCTCGACTATTTTCTAAACCGATAGAAAATAGTCATTGAACAAGTTTTTGGCACCGTTGCCGGAGAATTCGTTTTGATTTTATTTTCTATTTTTCGATTATTTTTATTTGATTTTTGTGTGTTTTGTTTTGTGTGTGTTGCATTTAAAAAAAAATATAAAAAAAATTGTGTTTGTTGTGTGTTGTTCAATTTTTGTTTGCATCTTGTGCTTGTTTTTGTTGTTTTCTAGTTTCATTCACTTGAGCATTTCAGCTTAAAAAAATACGCAATTTCAAAAACAAAAGAAAATTTATTCAATTGGATTTACAATATCATTTTTACAATTTCACTTTTTTTCATATATAACTTTGAATTCACAATTTCTTCTCTCTGCCTCACTTTCTCTCTTTGTTTTCATAAAACCACCTCTCTTTGTTTTCATAAAACCACCTCTCTTTGTTTTCATAAAATTGCAGAGCATTCCAAATACAAACAGTGCATGTGACTTAACAGCCCAAATTTGCAACTCATCTCCTATCAAAATTTCACTTCAACTTCCACCTCTGCCTTCAACCTTTTCACAACAGTCAACCTCCACCATCCATGCTCAACCCCCTTTTACCAAACTGCCTGAACCTAGCCTAATTCTGACAGCATTGCTTATTCATCTCCACCAAAAGCAGCTACCACTCTCTGCTACTCTCTCTGTTGTGCAAATCTGTGCACATACCCGTGCACACAACAGCCACCCACCTTCTTGTAACCACCTTACTACCCACCTCAATCATTTAATCACTCCACCACTTACACCATTCAAATGACCACCCAGTCCCTCTGCAAAATTCAACACATCTGTGCACAATGCTGTACAACGTAAACACACGGTGCCAACTACATACATCACCACAATTCCATCCCCTCTGATTCCAGTCACGACTGTGCCATACTATCAACATTGCATTTCTCCTCCAAACAGTCATCACCACATCATTTAACTTCCATTAGCTTCCATCTCCTTGGCAGCAACAGAACAATACTGCCATTACTAAAAAAAAATCTTCGCTGCCTTTAATCATTAGTACATATCGCACTGCCATACCACAGCCGCTCCACCTTCAAGCTTCAACATTCCACCCCTTCCAAAATCCAACAAGCGACACTCGCCTTGTCTCGAACAGCATCACCGAGAACCGCGACCATCACCACGGTCAATCTCGACTGCAAATCGAATGCCACCGGAAACATCACTCTAACAAACCCAATCATCACCGTGCCTACCTCCATCAATCACTACCTCGACCTAACGTTCTACAAACCCAATACACCTCTGCCCACAAACAATCAACTGCCTCCCCCATCAGCAACACCTCCACTAACATAACCATTCCTTCCACGACCTTACCCATCATCTACTCGAACAAGCGAACCACCTCGAACCGCAACCGAAAGCACACCTAAAATCGAGAATAAAACTTTGCCAGTGATCGCCCCAATTCTAATTGATTTTTGGGTGTGTAATATCGATTTTTGATTTTCAAGCTTTGGGATTAGCTGTGATTTTGGCCATCTTTTATTTAGTTGGTGTGTAGGTGATTTTAAAGTGGGCCAGGCTGCAATTTTTTTTACAAAATCGTTTTGTTTAGCTTTTAGTTTGTCTTCCTTGTTCTAAATTGTTTAGCTTTTAGTTTTTCTTCTTTTTTACAAAAAATAAAAGAATTTATGTTTAGTTTAATTTGTTTTTAGTCTAGTTTTGTCTAGTTCTCTTAAAAAAAGAGTTTATTTTCTTTAAGTGTTGTTTTGTTTTAACCTAAAAAATTTGCTTAAATTGCGTTGTTTACTTTGTTTTTAGTTTTGTTTCATCCTTAAAAAAGGAAATTGTTTTTTTTTTTGTTTCAAATTGCTTTTGAACGATAAAACTGAAGAGGGAAATAAATGTTTCTATCTCAAAAAAAAACAAAAAAACAAAGACACCCAGAATATATGTACAAAAGTCAAAATATACAAAACTACCCCAAGCCAACGTTACAAACACAGAATACTTGAAAACAGAAAAAATACTAAAACAAATACACTAAAACAGGAAATATATTCTACATCCCCCCTTCAAGCTGGACTTGGTGGTTTAGAGACAAGTCCAAGCTAGATCGACAGAAAACCATGTTGATCTGCTCCCAAAGGCTTGGTAAGTAACTCTGCAAGTTGAAGTGCTGATCTAACATGAAGAATATTGATGAAATTTGAATCCACATAGTCTCGAATAAAATGACAATCAACTCGCAAATGTTTTGTTCTTTCTTGAAATACTTTGTTCTCTGCAATATATTTGGCTGAAATATTGTCACAAAACAAATTAATAGGAAGATGCACTTTTATCTTCAAATCAGCTAAAAACCCATCAAGCCAGATTAATTCACTTGTAGCATAACTCATGCTTCGATATTCAGCCTCACAAGTACTCTTAGATGTTGTCTTCTGTTTCTTTGTTTTCCAAGATATCAAAGAATTACCCAAAAACACAGTATAATCAGAAAGGGACTTAGCAGAAAAAGGACAACTTCCCCAATCAGCATCACAATATGCTGTGAGATGAAAATCAGACTTTGCAGAGTAAAACAGACCCAAATCCAGAGTAGCTTTCAGATATTTAAGCACATGCAGCGCAGCATTTAAGTGTGTTTGTGCAGGTGCACTCAAAAATTGACTAAGTTGTTGAACATCATATGAAATATCAGCTCTAATCATATTGAGATACAATAGTTTACCAATAAGTCTTTTATAAACTTCAGGATCTTCAATCAAAGGTGCATCTTCACTGCTAAGTTTCAAATTTCTTTGTAAAGGAACAGGAACAGGTTTACATTCTAGCATGTTTATGTCCTTCAATAAATCCAAAATGTATTTTCTTTGATTAACAAGAATCCCCAATTCGGTTCTAAAAACTTCTATTCCCAAAAAATATCTTAAAGGACCTAAATCTTTGATTGTAAACACTGAATGTAGAGAGTGTTTAACGGCTTAAATTTCAGAAATGGAATTCCCAGTAATCAATAAATCATCAACATAAGCAATCACAGCAGTAAAAGAATTATCATCAGATTTAATGAAAAGAGAATAATCTTGTTTCAATTGTTTGTAACCTGAATTAATTATATGTCTACTTATCTCCACATTCCATTGCCTTGCAGCCTGCCTCAAACCATACAAAGACTTCTTTAATTTGCATACTTGCCCAGGTCCAGCCTTTGAATAGCTAGGTGGTGGCTGCATATACAATTCTTCTTCGATATATCCATGTAAAAATGCATTGTTTATGTCTAATTGGTGAAGCTCCCCATTTTTTGCAGCAGCTAAAGCTATAAGAATCCGAACAGTTGTAAACATTGCAACTGGACTGAAAGTATATTTAAAATCTTTACCTTTAATTTTCTTATCACCTCTAGCCACAACTCTTGCTTTGCATTTATTTAGACTTCCATCTGGATTGAATTTGGCCTTAAACACCCACTTACTCCCAATAGCAGTTTTATTCGAAGGAAGAGTAGTCATAGCCCAAGTATTATTATTCTCAAGAGCCTGTAATTCTTTCTCCATAGCGTCAACCCATTGAGGATCATCTTTAGCTTGAGCATATGAACTTGGCTCATGAACAAACAAAGCATTAGCTAGACTGCTAATGTACTCTGAGCTTAAATAATTCAGATCTGAACTGGGAAGAAACTGCTGAACAAATGAATAGGTAGTAGGAGGTTTGATATGCTTATCTAGAATGAATTGATCAAATCTTTTAGGCAAATGAGTAGCTCGAGCAGATTTTCTAATTGGTGGACCTGTAATTGAAGGTGAGCATTGTTGTTGAGAAGAATTAGATGAAGAGGAAATAGATTGATCATGTGGAGAAGAATTAGATGAAGAGGACGTTT
This sequence comes from Allium cepa, assembly GCA_030765085.1. Taxonomy (NCBI): domain Eukaryota; kingdom Viridiplantae; phylum Streptophyta; class Magnoliopsida; order Asparagales; family Amaryllidaceae; genus Allium; species Allium cepa. The sequence goes on along the minus strand of CM060929.1, from coordinate 460,135,261 downwards.
GAGGAAAAGAAGGAATATTTTCAAAATTATCTTATGGTGATTGATCAATATTTGAATTTGAAATGTTGTGAGTAGAATCAGAATAAATGGCAGGATTAACAAGAGGAAAATCAGCATTTTGATCTGAATATGAGGAAACAAGTGATGAAGATTGAAAAGGAAAAACATTTTCCTTAAAAATAACATCTCTACTCAACAATACTTTATAATCTTATAAATCATAGAGTTTATATCCTTTTTGAGCATAAGGATATCCAAGAAAAATACATTTTCTTGATCTAGAAGCCATTTTGTCTTGAGTTTTAACAGCTGGATAAGCTAAACATCCCATAACTCGCAAATGTGAATAATCTGGAAACTTATTCATCAAGACCTCATATGGAGTTTTCCAATTAAGAACAGAGGAAGGCATAAGATTTATCAAATAAGTTGCTGTAAGAAAACAATCTCCCCAAAACTTACTAGGTAAATTAGCATGCAATTTTAAAGCTCTAGCAGTTTCAGCCAAGTGCTTGTGTTTACATTCAACCCTTCCTTTTTGTTGTGGAACTCCTACAATACTTCTTTGATGAATAATTTCTTTCGATGTAAACAATAGTGTGCAAGACTGTTGAACAATTTCAATTCCATTATCTGACCTAATGATTTTAATAGATTTCTGAAACTAATTTTCAACATATGCCAAGAATCCAGTTATAACTTGAGGAACTTGATCTTTATGATGAATTAAATGAGTCCATGTAGTTCTTGAATGATCATCTAAAATAGTTAAAAAATATCTTGCACCAGATATAGAAGGGACACGATATGGCCCCTACAAATCAATGTGAATTAACTCAAATCATGCATTTGCAATGGAACTTGATATAGGAAAAGGTAATCTACGATGTTTTGCACAAATACATGCTTCACAATGAAAATTATTATTATTATTTTGGAATGAAGATGAAAAACAAGGTACATGTTTCAGTTTTCCTACAGAGGCATGACCAAGTCTAGCATGAAACAAGTCAATTGAATTTTGTGTATTAGAAACAAGAGCAACTGGATAATGATCAGATACAACATTATTCGGAGAAACAGAAGTAGAAGGTAAGTATTTAACAAATCTATACAAACCCCCCTGTCTCAAACCAATAACCTTCACTTGATTAGTTGTAAGGTCCTGAAAAGAACAAGAGTTTTGCTCAAATTTGGCAATTAAATTATTTTGGTCCAATAACCTTCCAACAAATAAAAGGTTATGTTTAAAATCTGGAACATAGAAAACATTCTTAGGAGTGATATGAGGATTGATAAAAATGATGCCAATAGTAGAAACAGTTTTTAAACTACCATCAGGAAGAACAATTTGAATAGGCTGTTTAAGAGTATGAACTTTATCAAACATATTTATGTCAAATGCCATGTGATCACTAGCTCCTGTATCAATTATCCATGTATAAACACTTGCATGTTTAAATGAAAAATTCACATCAAATGCAGAAACAATACCTGCAAAGTTTACTGCAGCATTATAAGCATCAGATGAAGAAGAAGACCCTTGATTCGATTGCACCATCTTGACAAATTCCTTAAAAAAAAAGAAACCACATGAGAATCAACTGGAGTGGATCTATTAATAGCATCAATATTAAGTTCTAAAGGTGACATGGCAGGTGCAGATCCAAGAATTCCAGTGGCAACAGAATTTTCTTGCGCATTTGCAGCAAATCTCTGATGTTTCTGATTGTTTTTGCCTTTCCACCAATCAGGATAACCAACAATTTTGAAGCATTATTCCTTGATATGCCCTTTGGATTTGCAATGATCACAAAACTTATCAAGCTTAGCCTTCTTAAAATCTTTCTTTGCAGAATAAAGAGCACTTACTTCAGTTGACTGAATAGCAATGTTAAGATTATTTTGCCTTTCAATTTGTTGCAACATATGATAAGCCCTGTTTACATTTGGTAAAGGATCCATGCTAAGAAGATTAATCTTGGCTCGATCATATAATTTGTTTAGACCAGAGATAAATTGAATAAGCTTTCTCAACTGATCAGCTTCAAGAATTTTCTTAAGCAACCCGCAAGAACATTGAAGAATTGCTCCACATGTACAATCAGGGTAGGGTTCTATGGTTTGCAATTGATCCCAAACTTGCTTAAGATTCGTATAATATGTAGTAATATTATCATCATTTTGCTATATATTCATCAATTTCTTATGAATTTCATAGATCTGAGGAGCATTAGAATGTCCATACCTCTCTTAAATCTCAATCCAAAGCTGTCTAGCAGAAGAATTAAAAATAAAGCTCTCTGAAATCTTCTTCTCCATTGAACAAAGAATCCAAGCTATCACCATATAGTCATTTCGAATCCATTTTAGCAAATCTGGAGATTCATCTGCTGGTCGAAGAATAGATCCATCAACGAATCCGATTTTATTCTTTGCTCCAAGAGCTAATCGAACGCTGCGAATCCAGTTAAGATAATTGTCACCATTAAAGACGATTTGACCTAATTGAGAATTAGGGTTATCGCCATGAGAAAGAAAATAGGGATCATTGTAATTAATCGCAGAATTCCCTAGGTTTTCTGGATTAGAACTCGAGATATCACTCGATTGACCCATAAGGAATTAAGGTTTAGATTTGTGGAGAAAATCGCATGGCTCTGATACCATGAACGATAAAACTGAAGAGGGAAATAAATGTTTCTATCTCAAAAAAAAAACAAAAATACAGAGTCACCCAGAATATATGTACAAAAGTCAAAATATACAAAACTACCCCAAGCCAACGTTACAAACACAGAATACATGAAAACAGAAAAAAATACTAAAACAAATACACTAAAACAAGAAATATATTCTACAGCTTTAAAGTCCATACGAGTAAATATTAAAAAAAAACTGTATATATCTTGTTTTTAAATTTCAGGCTGCTAAAGCAGAAAATCGCAAGGATAAGAGGTGTTTGCTTAAATAATTGCTTGCCTGCTTGCTTAAAAAGAAATTGCCGCTTAAAAATAAATTGCTAATAATCTGCACACTCTGGTATCGTGATTTCATCCTTTGTTTTTATTTGTTGGTTGCTTGCATTTGCGTTTATATATAAAAAAAAATTCAAAATCCAAAAAAAAACTTCGTTTTAGTTGCATTGTAAATTCACATTTAATTTCTGCCTTGCATTCATCCCATCTTTTTTTTTCTCTAAAGGCAATACCCCAATTCACATGAGGTAGAGGATTTCATCACCCTTTCATTAGCCCATAAACGCATTTCATCGTAGAATTTGACTAATAATAATGGTTGGACGTTAGACCTAAGGGTGTTGCGGGCTAATCTAGGGCTTAATTGTATCTTTACAATTGTTTTCTTTGAACAATTTTATTTCTTGGTGTCTAGGCTACAGTAGAGTAATAATTAGTTATAAAAAATACGGTGATTCGTAAATATTATAATGGTTGTTCCTCTAAAGGTACTTAAACCTTCGGTTGCATTGCTACGGTGATTGTGGTGCACCGGTAACCCCTGCCCGTTACCTGGCTGAAAAATATTTTTGTTGATTTAAGACAAAGTGTGATTATACAATTTTGGTTTAGGAGCTACTTAGAACAGAAAACTGTAATCAAGTCTTTTGCATTCATTTAGTTGCATTAGTTCATGCATATTTAAAAAAATTCAAAAAAAACAATTGTAAATTTTACATAACTTAGTTTTTAACCAAAAAAAATCCTTTCCTTTGAAAATTTTCAATAAAAAACAGAAATCCAAAAAAAAAAATCTTTTCAAAAGGGGAAAAAAATTTAAAAATTCAAAAACGAAAACAAAAATCATATTTCCATTTTCTAAAAACAAAAAAAAATTTGAAAAAAAGAAAATCCTTTTGGTAAATATTTGAAAATTCAAAATTCAAAAAAAAATTAAAAAACAGAAAACAAAACAAAGAACAAACTTCTCTTTTGAAAATAAATTTCACTTGGTAAATAGTTTTCTTCCTTGTAAAAAAACCAAAAATCAATATTTCACTTCGTTTTTCAAATCTTCTTTCATTCTATAAACTCGTTTCTGACTTCTTTCTATTCTGGGCTTTCATTTGTGCATGAGTACTTGGACTCGTGACACAATAACAAATTGTTGGACTCGTGACTCAACACTAATCATAAGGTCTCACATCATCACTAAGATGTCGTTGGATACCTAGCAACTCTTATGACCATCTCCAAGGTCAGCGACACAAATGTCACTACTAGATCCAGATGTTCAATCACGTACCACCACTAAGGCAAGCTAGACCAGCACCAAGGTCTAGGGTACACAGGTGAGCATCCTTACACACTCTTGCTCCATGAAACACCTTCCTTATCTAGAGTTATCAGTATCTTCCTTGCACATGACTCGATATCGAAACACACCATGTCCCATCGTATCACTCGTCTAACGTATTGCCTCGAACATCACTAAGTCCTCATACACTTCACCTAAAGTAACTAAACAAATGATCCACCCATTAATCCATCGCTATCGATCCATGACTACCAACCCATCACTGTCGATCCATGCTTTAATTGTCTATAACTCAAGCAAACAAGCTCCAAACGATCTGAAACTTAGCACATAGCCTTGTAGGGCCTTCCTTATCACCCTATATAAATCTCACCAAGTTTAGGGCAAAAATAATGGATCATCACTAATCCATGACCATGGATCCATCATTTTACATCTTCAAACAACCAACAACTTGAGTGTATGAACTCCAATCGACTTGAAATTTGAAATGTAAGCTTATGGATATTCCTTATCACCCTATCGATCTCATCAAGTTTGGGATAGAACTCATGGATCATTACCAATCCATGACCATGGATCCATCACGATCCATCACCAAAGATCCCGCACTTCATCTAGAATCTACAACACACTTCTCCATGCTCCAAAAATGATTTCTAAGTCAAATAGGCTAACCCCCATGGATCGATACCGATCCATTGGGATATCGATCCATGAGATGAACCCACACTTAGCTAAAATTGTGTGATTTTGGCTCTGCTTCCATGCCTTTATGTCCCCATGCCCTGATTTGTAGCTTGCATCCGGATTCCATACTCCAAGCTACTCCATCGATCCGTGCTTTGATTCCCTACCAATCCATGCTTTGGATCGCAACCGATCCATACTTCAAGCACCCACAACACAAGCGTACCAACTCCAAACGACTTGAAACTTGATGGGCAATCTTTGGAGACCATCATTATTGCCTCCTATCAACCGCACCTTGATCTGAGCAATTTGAGTTTATGGGTCATCACCGACCGATGACCATGGATCATCACCGATCCATACTTTGAATGCGTACATCTTGACCATGCTAAGTCCAATTGACTTGAAATCTAGTGTGCAACCTTATGAGGCCTTCCTTGTTGCCCTAAATCGATCGCACGTCTATTTGACCACTTTGAATTTCTAGATCAGTGATAATCCAAGAACCTATCCTAATTCTAAATCACCATTTGATCGGCGTTTTCAACCATTCAAATACTAGACAAGCATTCGTACATCATATAGGAACAAAAACATCAGCTAAACTTCTAAATATATCTATTTTGAAAAATCTAAATCTAAGGTTAAGGATCCGTAAGAACTTAAGGATCCATAAGAACACATTTTTATAAATCAAGCCAAATTGTCTAAATTTCACATCTATGGTTAATTATAGTCTAAATCATTTATAGAGATGTGTTTATGATTTTTTAAACATCATTTAGGGTATATAATGACTTAATTAGCAAGTGAGAGATCTAATTACTCATGAAGTGGCCAAATTTATCACTCTTCCCCTTGAATCCAAATTGGACAGCAAGCAACCCAAATTACCAAGCACAAAAATGATAAATCAAAGGTCACTCTTTGTTGATTACCCCTCTAATGAAGATTTAAGCTGGGTTTAGGCAAGAAAAGGTGAATCTTTTAAAGGAAAAATGAGAAATGGAGGTTTGAAGATGTTTTGGGAAAATGAAAATTGAACCATTTCAGCCCAACGTCCCTCCCTAGATCCAAAAAACCAATAAAGACTAATGGGCTGGGGTTTCGGGCATGCCAAATTACCCATATATATGCCCAAAAGCCCCAAAAACTTAAAAAGGCAATATACCTCAAACTGTAAATCCGTTTTTTCTATTATACCACTCTACAAAAGAGCAACCATCGTCCAGAAGAAATGGAAGTGTTTTTAGACCTAATTCATCTCCTATCAAAATTTAAGGGTTATACAAGATTTTCAGGGTCAAAATGGTCACAAGGAAATTTGAGAAAAATCATAGATGTCAAAAATGTTCTTAAGAGTCATTCTCCAAGATATCAAAGTCACACGACCTCATGTGAATCAAGTAATAATGTTTTATGATCCTACGAAACATAAAATATGGGTCGTTACATTGATTGTTCAAAATAGTTTTGGAATGGCATTAAAAGAATGAGTAAATAAAGAAGAAAACTCCTCTACCTTTTTCCTTCTTAAATGCCCGCTAAAGAAAAATAAATTGTCATGTATTGACCCCTATTCCTCTCCATTTTCAGTCGAAAATTCATGGCTCCAAGTCTATTAAATTCCCAAAAGTAAATCAAAATGAAATAAAATCGGTACAAAGTGATCTTCATCCTTATGCTGTAGCAAAATTCATAGGCCGATTTGGCTAAATCTAGGAGTTTTCGAGTTGAGAATCTCAGCCTACTTCATAATGTAGTCATCAATATCATTTTGATTGTATATATCACATCATGTTAGTATAGTTTATATCTCATGCCCTGTAAAATGAATTTATGTATGTCTATGTTATCAAAAGTATTGTTTGTGGTTGTTTTAAAAGTTAAAGCTTAATGGAAAAACATTCATAACAATTGTAACGACCCGCTATTTCGAACCATTCAAATTGACAAATGTCAGACTTGAATTGTTCCAAATAACCAATTGTTAATATATTTATTTCTCATAACTTAGAATGTGCCGTAAATAAATCAATCACAGAATCACAGACACATAGTTTACAGCAGTAGCTGAAAGATAAATACCAGTTCATATATCTACTACAGAAATAAAATAGTTTGAAATAGAATACATTAGAAATCCCAATACACTGAAGTCTCCAGTGCAAATTAAATGACAAGTCTAAGACATACAACTGAAATTAAGAGGAAAAAAAACAGAAAGCTGAAATAGATGAGATAGGTCTTCCAAGCGAACTCTAAGCTTCAAAAGATGAGTTTCAAAACTGTGATACTCAGGCTGACCCGAGCGTAAAGCAAAACAAAACACTCGAATCAGGATCAACATTCTTATGAAGATAAATCAAGTTCAAGTGAAATGTCAAGTAAATGCAATATAACTTAAGTGATGTTGGGATTCCATCCTTTAAGGATCCGATAAACTATCTACATACATAGTACAATAAGCTACATATATAATGTCTATAGTAAAATAAAAATATTAAAACAGCATTAACGCATTACCCATATCCCCTTTAACACATTTTGTATATTCCCATAGTCTATATAGTACCTACGCTCCTCTGAGAGGTTTACACAGAGGGCACCCCATAGGTATGGTACAAAACAAACTCGTAGAAGGTGCAATAAGGCATGTGACAAGACACGCGAGACAATGCCAGGGTAGATATACCGTTTACGGATCCGGACTGGTGGTAACGCATAGAAACTACTACCGCCCGTCTCGAGACACTCTCCCAAATCAAAGGTGTGCATGCCAATATCAAAGCACAAAAGCAATAGATATGGTTTTGAAGAAATGTGTCCGATCGGAGGAATGCCCTCACTTGGCCTGGCATGGCTCATGTTTTAGCCACATCAAGCCGACTCATGGGAGTCAAGGCTACGTAAATACCATACAGAACCGTTCGCCAACCATCCTACTTTATTCTGAAATCTCCACCACGTACACAGTTGTTAAAGTGGTTTTTGGTATTGGCAGAGAGTATGACAATATCCGATCCCAGACTCTTTAACAACCAAACGCTTATTTCACTACGTGGTCATTTATAAAATTACTTTATAAATATTTTAATGGATCTCAAATAAAATTATAAGTCAAAAAAAAAGTAAATTTTTTAATTCTAATTAACATTTAAAGTATTCGTTTAATTACCATTTTATGAAACCGGTTATAATGATTTCCAAGGTCGTTAAGTTCTGAATGAATATTTACTCCCACACAATTACAAACCAGTTTACGTACCCATCAAATTCCAAATGTACCCTTTCACCCTTTCTATTTAATAAAGTTATAAAAAAATCTACTTTAAATATAAAATAAGTGAACCCCTCCTTTTTTCTTAAATATTATATATTAAATGAAACTAATAAAACTAATTTTATACAAATTAAAATAAATTAAACTTTTCTTTCTATATAAAAACTCAATTTATATATTTTAAAAAATAAACTATAAGTAAGATTATACAAATTACCTTTAAATTGAATTCATAATTTCTATAATTTTGAAATCAACACTTAAGGTTATAAATTTTACAATAACAAAATAAAATACATTACATTTCAAATTTCAATCTCATACATTTCTTTTCAAATATTTGGAAATCATTTTTCAAAACTAGACCAATGGTGTCTGTATATAATTTTCTATCCTATGGTCCAGTGATATGGATTTTCGTTATTTCAATCCATAATAATTTAAATTAATGGGTTTATATTAGTAAACCCGCAATCTCAAATTTTAATAATAACTGAAAATCTTTTGGTTTTATCATTTCAAACCATAATGAATTTTCCCTTATTCTAAAGTCCATTCGGGTGTGTATCATTTCAACCCATTATGATTTCTAAATTAAAGGGAACTTGCAGAGTGAGAACAATAAATAACATAACATACCATAATAATTACTAGAGAAATAAATATACAGCATTGTCAACTTACATAAATGATTGAATTTAAATAACAACTAGCAATTCATTTTTAATAGTACAACTAAATTGCCACGTCCTATGAAATCAATTTAGTGAGCATAAGAACATTAATCGTGAGTGATTACTCAGCTTTTGAGGATAGAGAATGATGAAAATTGGAAAGTGCTGACACTGACGTGGATGCGGTATTTCAAATAGCCGTGACAACACAAGATGAATTAGGCACGAAAATCAGACGAGAACAAATATATATAGATGCGATATATATATATATATATTTATATATACATTTGTTTGATGGGTATTTGAAAGAAAATTTGTATATACACAACACATATATTTTACTCTGATGTGTATAATAACGACATAAAAAGCTTCGGTAGGCCCTTGTTATATCTATGTGTATTATACAAATGCAGTGCATATTGTTCAAATAAAAAGCCCAATACGATCTCAGCCACTATATATATATATATTTGTGTGTATATATGTACGACATGCACAAACAACCTTGTCAAAAACATATATATGATGTTGTTCGTCAACGGAATTTCTATCGGATTAGAAAACCATCGAACGAATTTTAATTAAAAATAACCGCAAGCGCATGGCGTACTATCGTAGTACGTGGGGAATACGGGTCGATCCTCAGGGAATTGATGATTTTAAAAATCTATTCAATCAAATTAAACCAAAGTTGAAGAGAATGTTAAGCTAGAAAATTAGAAAATTAGGTAACTTACTAAATGAAAAGAGATGCAAATATGAGTGTTAAATGACAATTTAGAAATAACTCCACTCTCTGGATCATATAGTTCAACAAATTATGAAATTATGATCTCTCTTTTTTGGTCATTAGTTAGTTTAAATGATGTGTTTTATCATAAGTATGGCTCATTTGTGCTATTAATTAACACAACATAAGCCATCAAACTATAACACAACCTTTAAACCACTTACTAACTCTCATGAAAATGACAACAAATTGAATTTGAAATCTATTTTAAGTATGGCTTATTAACTATTAATTAGAAATATAGACCATCAAATTTGAATTTCAAATCACTTTCTTATGCCATAATCATATTTTGATGAAGAGGCATTTGTGTTAGTGATTGTTTAAGCATAGCCTATTTGGTTTCAACAATATAGGCTATCAAATTCAAAACAAAACAACAAATTAAACCACTTCAAGCATTGTCATTAAGTACAAAAAGAGAGCTATAATTAACCAATAGTTGAAGCTACACAATTAGAGAGCTTCATTATCCCTAAATTGAAGGGGTTTAGCCTCTCATATTTGCCATTTGATTAACAAATGTAACTAGCAACATGAAAGCAAAAAGAAAGGAAAATGAAAGCAAATAGAAAAGAGAACTATTCTACTTACATAAAATAAAAAAAATCTAGACTACAACATAAGAAAAGAAGCATGTAAAAGAAAAGAGCATGTATTGAATTACATAAAAAAAGAAAAATTACATGAAAATAAAATGGCTAAGTAGCCATGGAAAAGAGAAAGAGAGCTTTGATTTTATTTTAAACCTAAAACTAATGAAGAGGAAGAGGAAGTCACATGAAACACAAGGGGTATTTATACATGTTTGGAAACCCTAATTCATTTTTTGGGGATTGCTTAAACTACCCATGAGAAAGTGTGGAGGCCAAGTAATCATTAGCTTCTACTAATCATCAATTAAGTGTACATGAAGCCATTAACTCCATAAGCATGCGCATTAGCCTCTAATTTGTACATTAAGGTAGGCGGGTAGGTGGGGTCCTCCATGATCTTCACTTTGAATTATTTTCATCTTCATTCCTTTGTATTATTTTGTGCATGCATATCTTCATGAACCACTTCTATTTGAGATCAAAGTCCTACAAAAATATATACAAATTTTCAATTAATTTTTGTCAAAGAAATATATGCACACAAATGACTATTTTGCCCTTGGATGAAGATGAATATGTGACAATTTGGAATTAATATGGATTATGGTTAAAACAAGTTAAAATACCCAATATGATCATTTATTTAATTTAAATAGATCAGATATGGTGATAAAAATATGCACATTTACGTGCACATAAAATACCCCCACACTTATCTTTTTATTCATCCTCGAATAAAGAAAAAAACTAAGATAAATCCATTTTCGTAGGGAGCACGATTACATTGAGCATATGCAACAAGCCGTTAAACCTCTGGGTGTCCCCAATAGGACGAGTGTTGTCTCGTGAGGGTTTTCAGCGGATACTACCCACAAAATCCAAATGCAGGATGAAAATATCTACAAAATGCAAGATTCCTAAATGCAAGATTTATTTACAAAGATATGGATGCAAGTTTTGGAAAATATTTACAAATGACTGATTTACGTTTTAAATTAACACGAATAAATTAAATATAGGTTTTGGTTGAAAATTTATGTCATTTACTCGTCAAAATTTCCAACAAAAATCAAGTTATCATAACAAATAGAGTGTAGTTTAACTCATTGTTTTGGTTAATAACACAGTGTACTATGAAATGGATCCTTAGTTGATTATCAAAGTTTAACAAAGTGGTATTTTCATTTCTTTTCAATAACAAATCAAACCAAATAAGTAAAAATAGTGCTAGGATTTCAATTGCTCGCTCTCTCATTATTTGTAAGAAAAATTACACACCTAGCTTAGGTAAACTAAGACCAGATATACCACCCATGCACTGCCTTTCGGGCTTATGTGAGGGGAGTACAGAGCATGGCGAGTGCACACACTTTCGTGCATACACCTATCGACCGTAGGTGGTTTTTATTAAGTCTGTTCTTTTATTTTATTTTATTTTTTATATGTGTTCCATACATTCATAACCGTGAGGAATTTTAAGTGCGTATGAAAGCACATAATCAAAGGTTCAAAGTAATTCACCCATGCATAACCGTGAAGACTTTTAAATGAGAGTGAATACTTTAGATGCTATTTTTTTTGTTTAAGAGAGAGAGTTTTGCAAAATCATCTTAGCATCATTTAACTTAGAAGACAAAAAAAATGTTATTTCTTTACTTTAAAACAATCACTTTTTAAAACAAATATTTTCAATTAGGATGTATTTCATAATTAACACATATGAATCTTCCTATATACTAGCTAAACCATTGTTATTTGTAATCAAACTTTATTTTTATTTTTATTAAGACGAATAGATTTTCAAAAATTTCAATTTAATTAACCAAGACTACATATTTATCCTATAGTGTTTCTTTAAAAATAAATCAAAATGCTTAATAAAATTCTTCTTTTGAGATTTTCTTTAGAAAAAAAAATTGGAAAGAAAAAATAAACCATGAAAAATCGAAAATGATGACGAGTCTCCCCCCACACTTGATTTTGACCGTGTCCCCACAGTCAACCCAAGTGGAAGAAGAAAATAAAAACATGACTTTTATTTAAATGACAATGAGAAGATGATTATTCACAAGACATCAGAAAGTATATCGTTAAAAAGTAAATGAAACGGTCTTCTAAAGACTGATTCATTTGTCTCGTCAAGTATACGAGACATTAAGCTCGAAAAACCAACCGTAAAAGATTTCAAAATTGAACGTCGATTTGGAAAAACGAGTGTCGTTTTATTACAAATCGTACGAGTTGTTTTATTGTCGATGATTTTCGGGGTCGATAAAACAATTGGTTGAAGTTCAAATTTATTTTCACCAAATTGAAATTTAAACTTCTCATTGAAAACTTCTTCAGAATTATCGATTTCAAAGTCAAAATGGTGATCGAAATCTTCCCCATCAAAATTTAATGACTCATTTTTGAAAAGTCCATAAAACTTGTGTTGGTTAAATTCATCTTCCTTCATTGGATTTTCAACAGCTTCATCACATATATCCATTTCAAAATCCAAAGTTGTTGTATTCAAATTTTCAGAAAAAGGAAGATCGAAATTTAAATTTGGTTCCACACCCTCAAAAGAATTGAAATCCAACTCAATTACCAAACTTTCAACAACTTCGTTAAGATTTTTGTTTTCAATTTCAAAAGTTGTTATTTGAAAATCGTCGATTTGGGTAAAAGGTGGATTATCACTTGACTCATCACATGTTGGAATTTGATTTTGTTTCACACACTGTTTCATATATGTTTCAAACATCAAATCCGTACGTTCATCATAAATTTCGTTCATTTGCTCAACAAAATCCAATTTATAGTTATTGACTTCAGAATTTTCAATTTCGATTTGTTGAGAACAAAATTCTTTTACTCATGTCATAGTCGAGAGTATTATCATTGCCAACATTATTTGAAAAGTGGATCATATTTTCGTTTTGATTTTGAAATTCATTTTGGAGTTCGAAATTGAATTGGCATGGGTTATACTTGAAATCATTTGAATTTTGAATTGAATTCAAATTTTGAAATCCTTGACTCGAATTATTACACAAATATGAATTACACAATTCATTTATCTTTTTGTTTTGTTGTGTAGAGAGTTCGAGTAAAAACGAAATGTTATTTTCAAGATTTGAGGGTTGGTTATCGTTTCGAAAACATTATTGTTCAAAATTCAAATTGTTGAAATAATAGTTGTCGTTAAAATATCCATACGAATTTGGAGTGAAATTATATGGATTATATTGATTTTGACAACTATCGTAAAATTCATATAAGTAGGGAAACTCGGACATTTTCAAGAATGATTTTGGATTTTTTTATGAAGGAAAAATATTTACAAATAAAATTTATTTTTCAAAAGGAAATTGATTTTTTGTTTTGTTTTTATGGTTTTTCAAATTTTTTCTTTGTTTTCGAAAAGGTTTTGTATTTTTTTGGATTTTTGATTTTCTAAATTTTTTGGATTTTTGAAATTTCAAAAGAAAAGGATTTAAAAATTTCAAAGAAAAAGAAAGGAATATTTACAATTTATTTTATTTTTTTTGTTTATTTTTAAATATGCATGATGCAACTAAATGAATGCAAGGGTAAATTACATATGATTTATCCTAAATTAACACAAAATTGTATATTCACACTTTGTCTTAGATAAGCAAGACAGTTCTCAGCCAAGTAACAGGCAGGAGTTATCGGTGCACCACGAATCACCGTAGCAATGCAGCCGAAGGTTTAAGTACCTTTAGAGGAACAACCACTATAATATTTACGAACCACCGTAATATTTATAAATGGTTATTACTCTGCCGTAGCCTAGACACCAAGAAATTAAATTGTTCAAAGAAGACAAGTTGTAAATATACAATTAAATGTTATCAAAACCATTATTGTTAATCAAAATTCTAAGATGAAATGCAAAGCAGAAATTAAACGTGAATTAACGATGCAACTACGGATGAAATTTTTGTGTTTTTTTTTATTTTTTTAAATGCAAGCAATCAACAATGTAAGACAAACAAAAACAATAGATATATACAATGCAAGGCAAGTAAAAAGAAAATTATAAATAAGCAAGTAGTTATTATTTTTTGGCAAGATGTGCAGAGCGGTTTATTAGCAAGCAGTTTCTTGTCCTTGCGAATTTCTGCTTTAGCAACCTGAAATTAAACAAAATATATACAGTTTTTTTATATAACAAGTAAAACTAAACAACGAAAAGAAAAACCAAACAAAAAAATTGAAAAAAAACGAAAGAAAACCCAAAACAGACTCTTTTTTTTTGGAAGAGGAGGAGGACTATAAAAAACAAAAAACAAAAACAATTAAAAACAAATTAAACTTGTTGATTGTCTATTTTTTTCTTTTTTATAAGAAGGAAAAATAAAGGCTAAAGCAAACAAAATTATTTACTACCCCAAGAAACAAAGGCAATTTTTTGTAAAACAAAACCAAAATAAAGTTGAACAAAGATTTGAAAATGGTAAGCAAGCAAGTTTGTTTGTTTTTTTTAAGACCCGGCCCACTATAATTCACAAGGCCAACTGCAAATCCCTTATTCCCGTTCTCTTCTTCCTACAACAATACAAGAAAAGGCAAAAAAAAATTGCTTCTCCTTGTATAAACAAAACGAGGTATCGAACTTCAAAATCCCAAAGTTGAATTCGCGAAATCAAAATCGCAAATTTCTTGTCACTCTAAATCAGATCTTCTAGTTGAATGACTTGGTGTTTCAAGGAGTGTAATTTGAAGAGGCAGGCAATTAAAGGTCGATTGGTTTAAGAGTCAGAGATTGGAAGCTGGGCGAGGCAGATGGATTGGCGAATAATTTGATGTGGTGGTTTTGCAAGGCGATTTCTGTCTAACTTGGGTTCGGTTGTGATGTTGAATTGGGTGTAGTTTGATGATTGGCGATTGGGGAGTCGATTTAGGAAAAGCGACAGTCTCGGTTGGAAGAAACGGTGGCAGTTGAACGTCGATGTGATTGGGTGTTTGCCGTCAGTAAGTGGTTTTGTGGTTGTTTTCAAGTGTGATTGTTTAGATAGGAGGATGGGAGGAGTAGTGGTGATCGACAATGCTGCAGGCTCATTGTGAAGTTCGTGGATAGGTTGGTGGTTGCAGTTTTGATGTTTATGAATTTGGTGATAGAGCAGCAATGTTTTTTGTGAATTTGGTCGTTGGTGATGTAGTGGGTATTGAAATGTGGTTGAGGCAGAGTTAGTGTGGCAGTGGATTGTCGCGATTGCTTGTTGATGGAGTAGCGGTTGGTTGCTATGGTTGTGGTGGACGTTGTAGCTTACTGTTAGAAGTGTGGCTTGCTGTTGAGTTTAGTACAGGCAGTTTGAGTTTGACAGAGCTCTGTGGATGGGCAGTGAAAGTTGATATGCAGTGTTGAAGGTTGTGGAGCTGCAATGTAACAGCGACGATAGAATTAATGATATGGTCTGGAAAGGGGAGGGGGATTGTTGACAGGATCGGTTAAATGGTGCAAGCAAGACAGTGGAAATGAAGTATTGATATGTGGGTGGAACTGTTTATGAAGTGTGTAGATGGGTGTTCAGGAAGAGTCAAGCAGTTGTTGATGAAATGGGTATAAGGTTGTACGTATGTGGATGGTGTATGTTCAGGAGTTTGATGTCTGTAGGTTGTTATGAATGTGCAGTTACGAGGAGTTATGTGATGTTGAGTGATGTTTGCAAGGCAAATGTTGGTGGTTAGTTGTTTAGTTGGATTTTGTATGTTTTGGTTTTGAGCAGTGAAGTGGTCTGTTGAGATAGTTTGAGGTTTGGTTGATGTCAGAGAAAGTTGGCAGAAATTTTAATGGTGGAGGATGTGTGCACAAGGTGGCGCACATATGGAATTGGAAGCAGTTGGGATGAAGGGGAATGGTAGAAGTAATGCAACAGTGAAGTTTTTGTGTTAGATGACAGCAGACAGTTCAAAACAAAATGTAATGTTAAAGTGAAAATGAACAGAGACGAATGGGAGCAGTGAATAGTGAATAGTGTGATGTAAATCAAACAACAACTGTAAATTCAAACAAAATGCAAATGAAAGTGATTTTTTTTTTAAAATTTGTGTATACTGAATTTTTTTAATAAAAAAATGCAAATGCTAATGTAAAAAGAAACTAGCAAACTACAAACACAAAAATCCAAATGCACACAAACAAACACAATAAAATCACACACAAATAATTCGAAGAATAGAAAACTAAAATCAAAGAAACTTCCCCGGCAACGGCGCCAAAAACTTATTCGTCAATGAAATTTCTATCGGATTAGAAAACCATCGAACGAATTTTAATTAAAAATAACCGCAAGCGCATGGCGTACTATCATAGTACGTGGCGAAGACGGGTCTCTCCGCAGGGAATTGATGATTTTAAAAATCTATTCAATCAAATTAAACCAAAGTTGAAGAGAATGTTAAGCTAGAAAATTAGAAAATTAGCTAACTTACTAAAAGAAAAGAGATGCAAATATGAGAGTTAAATGACAATTTAGAAATAATTCCACTCTCTAGATCATATAGTTCAACAAATTATGAAATTATGAGATTGTTTTTTCGGTCATTAAATCGTTTAAATGATGTGTTTATCATAAGTGGCTCATTTGTGCTATTAATTAACACAACATAAGCTATCAAACTATAACACAACCTTTAAACCACTTACTAACTCTCATGAAAATGAAAACAAATTGAAAATGAAATCTATTTTAAGTATGGCCTATTAACTATTAATTGGAAATATAGACTATCAAATTTGAATTTCAAATCACTTTCTTATGCCATAATCATATTTTGATGAAAAGGCATTTATGTTAGTGATTGTTTAAGCATAGCCTATTTGGTATCAACAATATAGGCTATCAAATTCAAAACAAAATAACAAATTAAACCACTTCAAGCATTGTCATTAAGTACAAAAAGAGAGCTATAATTAACAAATAGTTGAAGGTACACAATTAGAGGCTTCATTACCCCTAAATTGAAGGGGTTTAGCCTCTCATATTTGCCATTTGATTAACAAATGTAGCTAGCAACATGAAAGAAAAAAGAAAGGAAAATGAAAGAAAATGGAAAAGAGAACTATTCTACTTGCATAAAATAAATAAATCTACACTACAACATAAAAAAAGAAGCATGTAAAAGAAAAGAGCATGTATTGAATTACATAAAAAAAGAAAATTACATGAAAAGAAAATGGCTAAGTAGCCATGGAAAAGAGAAAGAGAGCTTTGATTTTATTTTGAGCCTAAAACTAATGAAGAGGAAGAGGGAGTTACATGAAACACAAGGGGTATTTATACATGGTTGGAAACCCTAATTCATTTTTTGGGGATTGCCTAAACTACCCTTGAGAAAGTGTGGAGGCCAAGTAATCATTAGCTTCTACTAATCATCATTTAAGTGTACATGAAGCCATTAACTCCATAAGCATGTGCATTGGCCTCTAATTTGTGCATTAAGGTAGGTGGGTAGGTGGGGTCCTCTATGATCTTCACTTTGAATTATTTTCATCTTCATTCCTTTGTATTATTTTATGCATGCATATCTTCATGAACTACTTCTATTTGAGATCAAATTCCTACCAAAATATATACAAATTTCCAATTAATTTTTCTCAAAGAAATATATGCACACAGATGACTATTTTGCCCTTGGATGAAGATGAATATGTGACAATTTGGAATTAATATGGATTATGGTTAAAACAAGTTAAAATACCCGATATGATCATTTATTTAATTTAAATAGATTAAATATGGTGATAAAAATATGCACATTTACGTGCACATTAGATGTATATTATATAAATAGACCCAGATACAAGCATAAATGCTTCCACCCATATATACATAGATTTGGCCTGTGTATATATATGTTTAGCATAGGGTTTTATACAAAACAGGGAAGATATGTAGAAATATGCGGTTTGAAAGGTTTAATTAGAACAACAAATATTGATATGAATGTAAATGGAGCAAGCTCTGACAGCTGAAGTTAAAAGGACATCCTATACTAATATATAAATGATGCATATGCAACCAACCTATACATTGAACAATATACGTTTCTTTTTTTTTACAAAAAAAACGAGAGAGAAAACATAGTAATAATAGTAATAATAATATAAAAGTATAGAAACATTATATTATATACACCTATTTCGAAATCTATTTATTTACCTATGTCTACACTTAGGAATATGCTAGATTAGAGAGTATCCTTATCAACATACTTATTAACAGTATATGCAATAGGATACAAAAAGAAAAATGGACACTAAAACATTTGTTACATGCGAGACATATATACATATATATGCATCCAGTTCAAGTCCTCATATAACCACCCACATATGCAACCGTCACATGTAAAAGAAATCTACTCGAGCTTCAATCGTATTGGAACACGTTTGCATCACAAATATGGGTTAAAACATGTATATACCACAAGCCATTTATGTGAAATCAACTATATGTATACTGTGTACATATGAGAGGCACATGCATGGATAGAAAGAAGAAGATTCAAATGGGAAGTGTGTATATATATATTATAAATGGATACATATATCGTTCACGCAGAGAGGAGTGGCGTGCTCAGTTGCCACATGGGCTTGGCTTGAGTCAAGGAGGGTTCGGCTTCGGTTGGTGGAAGGTGGCGCAGTCGGTTTTAACGTGGCATGGGGTCTATCTAGCAAGAGAATTAGGTGGAGGTACTTGGGTTGGTGGGGAGGCACAGCCTATTAGTTGATATATATACAAATTTCATTTTGTAAGAAGGGGAGGAAAGGAGCCGAGTATATCAAGAAACGAGGAAACGAAAGAAACTACAGAGAAAAATAAAGAAGCAAAAGAAAATGGGAGGAAAAGGAAACGTACCTTTCTAGAGAAATGACGGTAGAGCAATAGTAAAAGATATAAATGAATATATACAAGAAAAGCAACAATTGTAATAGCAACGGTCACACACTAATTTAGCTGAAGATTTAAAGCAATTTATTTTGCTTTGGCAGCACATTTCAATTTTGAAACCGAAGCAAAAATGTAAAGTCACACATTATGGTACTGTTACAATGAACTGTTTTATCGCTTCCGACCACAAATTACAGAATTAAATATACTGCGGAGATCAGTGCGACGAGGCGGATAGAATGGTGCATAGACATTAGCAGTACGAACAAATTATCAAAACTCGAATTTTCGTTATAGGAAATACTGCTAAAACGTAGAAAAATAAGATCGACGGAGCTATAGAAGTCCGAATTTGTCAAAATGAATTACGACGACTTTCTCAGAAGAAGAATTACATTTTTATTATATAAAAATATTAGATTGTTGAAAATATTTAAATTTCACCCATTAACTGATTATATTTATAATTTAAGCTTCGTAATTAAATTAATTTTAATATTTTTCAATAAAATTATACAAATTACTAAATTTAACGCACTTCAAATATAAAATTTTAATTCAAAATTTTATTATCTAAATTTGAAGAATTTTTTTAAATCAATTACATTATAAAACAGTTAAAATTCTCAGATCATTACACTCTCCCCCACTCAAAACTTTTCGTCCCCCAAAAGGAACGAGGTAGGAGAATAGAATTAACCGAAAAAATAAAAGATGAAATGGACAGTACCTGAGTCAAACAATTCAGGATTCGAAGCACGTATGGATTCCTCGATTTCCCAAGTGCAATCTTGGTCATCTGGACTCCACTGTATCTTGACCAGACTAACAGATTTACTTTGAAGCTACTTCGTACCTCTATCGACAATATGAAGCGGCTTCCTCTCGATGGTAAGATTTGGATCAATATCCAAATTCTTCAATAAAGCTGGCTGAATGATCAAAGATGGATCATGGAGATATTTGCATTGAGATACGTGAAACACATTGTGCACACCTGCCAGTTTCTCAGGAAAATCAACTCTATAAGCCAAAGGACCAATCCTTTACAAAATGCGGAAAGGACCAATGAATCTAGGAGCAAGCTTCCCTCTCCGACCAAAACGAACCACATTTTTCAATGGCGAGATCTTGAGAAAGACCTGATCACCCACTGAAAACTCCAAATCTCTTCTACACCTATCAGCATACTTCTTCTACCTATCCTGAGCAATCCCCATCTTCCTTCTAAGCTCTTCAACCTTCTCAGATGCTTCTAGAATTATATCAGGCCCAAGAACCAAGCGATCTCCGGATTCAATCCAACAAGATGGAGATTTGCAGGATCGTCCATAAAGAGCGGCAAATGGAGACATTTCGATACTTGCCTGATAACTGTTATTATAGGTGAATTCAATAAGATGGAGATGATCTTCCTAAGATCCTCCATAGTCAAGAACACAAGCACGAAGAAGATCTTCTAGAATCTGATTCACCCTTTCCGTTTGACCATCAGTCTGGGGATGATAAGCCGTACTAAGGTTCAAATGAGTACCCAAAGCCTCCTGGAAAACTTTCTAGAATTTGCTGGTAAAGATGGGGTCACGAACACAAACAATGCTAAAAGGAACACCATAGAGACGGACAATCTCTCTCATATAGGTCTCAGCTAAGCTCGAAGCAGATCGATTCGACTTGACCGGAATGAAATGGGAAGACTTTGTCAATCGATTGACAACTACCCAAATACTCTCATTCCCCTTTCTAATCCTTGGTAGACCATCGATAAAATCAATAGAAACCTGATCCCACTTCCAAATGGGAATCTCAAGGGGTTGCAGCAATCCAGTAGTCTTCTGGTGATCAGTCTTAACTTGCTGACAGGTGGCATGTGATATCCCGGAATTTTTGGCAATATAAATTTAATAATCTGTGTTAAAATTTAAATTATCAGTTAAATATTTATTTAAAAGAAGATTATTAAATCAATTCAAATCTTATTAACAAATATTATAAAATCAATTTAAATTTACCAATCGTTGAGTTTGATTTTTATCTGTTCTTCAATTTCCACTGTTCTTTGCAATTTCCAGATAAAATTTCAAACTTATTTCTTATAAATAAAATTTTAAAGACTTAATTATGTTTGAACAAACAACTTTTTTTTGAAACTCAAAGCCTAATAATGATTAGTTAGGGGAATTTTGAATTTTAATTTATTTTTCACTCTGTAAATTTGAAAACAGAGAAGAATCAAACGAGACCCAGACATGTACAGTTCAACACAAACATATATACAGAGATTTCACTATATATATATATATATGCAACAAAATTCTTCATCACAGAAATTCACATGCAACAAACATTTATTTACTTAAGTTTTTTAAATAAATGTTTACTCACTGATTTGATGATGAGCAGAGATATTGAAACAGTTTGAAACTCTAAAATCTTGAGTTGCTTTAAATCTGAGAAGGTTGTTTGATGCTGAGATGATTTAAGCTTTGAAACTGAGGTGTTCTTGCTTGCTTAGTTTATTTGAGGTTGCTGATTTCTGTTTTGAAATTTCTCTGGCTAGAAATTTTTTGATTACAGGCTTTGTTTCTTAAGTTTCCTCTGGTTTGTAAAATGTTTGCAAGATTTTGTTCTTTGAGTTTTGAAAAGAAGATAGGAAAAAAATGAAGATAAAAGATATAGGTTTATATTGACTTACTTAAGATTATTATTATTAGAACTAAAAGAAAATAAACAATAACAGTGACACTTGTCTTAAAATCTAACACATGCCATTTATATTAATTAACCATATTACACTTGTAATTAAAAAGGTTTATATATTAACACTTGTAATTTTGCATGTATAAATAAATTTTTAAATGTTTATAAGACTTTTAAAATAAATTTCCTAATTAATAAATACACATATAAATAAAATGTTTTAAAATATAAAACAACCTATGTTCAAAATAAAATCATATATAACATATTTTTAAATCCAAATTATTTTTAAGATATATATCAACCTTTTTGAAATCAAAATTTAAATCCAATTAAATTTTAAGTAAAATCTAAAATCCAATTTAAAAATCAATTTGGCATATATATATTTAAACCAACACAATTTCAATTTGTAAATAATACTGTATTTAAAATCTATATTCACATATATACACATATATGCAACACATTATATTTTTTTGAAAATAACAATTTTGCCAATTTTTTAATAATTTATAAAGGATATTATCATTTTTAATTGTTTGAAATTTCTGAGATATCACATGACTAACCATTCATAGAAACCGTTTTCAGTTCGAAAAGCAGCCTTGGGGATGCTTTCCTCAGCTACACGAAGTTGGTGAAAGCCAGTAGCAAGATCAAGCTGAGAGAATACTCTAGCCCCATAGAGCTGATCGAACATATCGTTGATTCGAGGTATCAGATATCGATTCTTGAGAGTAAGCTTGTTCAGCTCCCGATAATCATCACACATCCTTAAGGAACCATCAGACTTTGTGACAAAGACCACAGCAGCTCCCCATTCCGAAAAACTCTGCCTAATCAGACCCTTAGAGAACAAATCCTCAGTCTTCTTCTTCAACTCAACTTTCTCCTTAGGGGCCATCCATCTAGGAGGGAGGACAAGTGGTCGAGCACCGAGAATAAGATCAATGCGGAATTCAATTTCCTGCTTAGGAGGAAGAGAAGTGACTTCACCAAATACATCAGGGAAGTTCTTAACAATAGGGGTGGAGTCAAGATCACTAGGCTGAGCATCAAGAGAAAAGATAAAGCTGCCTGTGACATCCCGAGGCATCCGACATTCAATTACAAGGGAATTGCCCTAGTCGTCTACTAGAGAAACGGTTCGGGCCTTGCAAGAAATGACCACATCATAACGTTTCAACCAATCACCTCTGAGTAAGATATTAAATGCTTCGAAACCCAGAACATAGAAATCTCCAACGAATCGACGCTTCTTGTAAAGGAGTTTCACCCCTTTACAAATCATTCTAAGATTGGCGGGACCGCCGGGTTAATCATGCATAATAATGAAGTTGCCAAATGAGGTTGCAAAATATGCTCGAATTTATTGCAAAGATCAACAGATATGAAACTATGAGATGCACCGGTGTCAAATAGAACACGAACTGGATAATCGTGCAAAGAAAAAGAACTCTGAAGAGTACCTTGGTTATCGCTGGCAGGCGGAGGTAGAGGAGTGGAAGAAGTCATTGCAAAGGCTCTAGACGTCTTGCCTCTCTGTTGGGTGGGATAGTTGTTCTTGAAATGACCAGGCTAGAGACACAGGTGGCAAAGGTTGGTTCGGGTAGCCTGAGGCGGAGGAACAACGACACTAGCAGGAGACGGACAACTTTTGGCATAGTGACCCTTCTGATCGCGCTTGAAACAAGGATGGTAGAAAGTTCCAAAGATCGCTTCTGAGGGACAGACCCGATGCCGTGAGCATTCTGCTAATCCTTCTTCTGCTGAAAGAAATTGGACTTCCTCTTCTTCGAACCATTGGAAGTACCCCGAGATGCTGAAACAGCCTACTTACCCTTGGAAGTAGGATTCTCGAATCTGATGGCCATATCCATCAGAGAAGTGAAAGTGCCGTGAACATGACTAATCATGCGGTCATACTACTCTGAGTGAGCACTATGAATAAACTTCTCGTTCTTCTTCAACTGAGTGTCTATCAACCAGGACCAAACTTGGAGAGCTCATTGAACTTCCTCTCATACTCGGCAAAAGTCATATCTCCTTGCTGAAGATCCATAAATGCCATGTACAATTGGGATTTCTCGGCTTCGGACATCCATTTTGCCACAAAAGCATCCTTGGAAAGGGGATCCAAGATAAGCCGAAAATAAAGGGGATAAATTTCAAAGAAATAGGTTCGATGGAGATAGGCTAGGATAGACAACTAAGGATTTCACCTGAACTGCTGCCACGCGATATTAGCTTCAACAGTTTGAGTGGTAACATATTCCCACCAGTCTTGGGCGGACTCCTGTAACTGCCAAGTAGCCAAATGACGTCTCTGGGCATAAGTAAACTCCAGTCCAGTAAAAATCTTCTCAAGGCTTTTTAGCCATTGCTGGGCCTCGATAATGCTTTCGGCTCTAGTGAACTTAGTACCTCCAAGCTACTAATATTCCTTACAAAGCTGAGTGAACCTAATAGGCCAAACAGGTGCGACAACAGGAGCAACGATAGGTGGTTCAGGGACAACTGGTGATGCAGGAGGATTCCCACAACCTCTATCACGGACATTCCTACGGTTACTCATTTGGAGAATCAAAAATTTTATTTTCAGAACAAAGATACAGTTTCCAAATTCATAAGAAATCCTAATAAAAGAGAGTTCCAATTAAGAATTCCAAGCATAAACGAATATGATTCTAAAATTAATTCAACACATTCTAGGGTATTGCTACCCTATCTCTAATGAGTTTTACTCCATATGCTAAGTTTGCCAAAACCAGAGCTCTGTTACCAACTGTAACGATCCGCTATTTCAAACCATTCAAATTGACAAATGTCAGACTTGAATTGTTTCAAATAACCGATTGTTAATATATTTATTTTTCATAACTTAGAATATGCAGTAAATAAATCAATCGTAGAATCACAGACACAGAGTTTACAACAACAGCAGAAAGGTAAACAGCAGTTCATAAATCTACTACAGAAATAAAATAGTTTGAATTAGAATACATTAGAAATCCCAATACACAGAAGTCTCCGGTGCAAATTAAATGACAAGTCGGAGACATACAACTGAAATTAAGAGAAAAAAACAGAAAGCTGAAATAGATGAGATAGGTCTTCCAAGCAAACACCAAGCTTCAAAAGATGAGTTTCAGAACTGTGGTACTCAGGCTGACCCGAGCGTAAAGCAAAACACTCGAATCAGGATTAACATTCTTATGCAGATAAATCAAGTTCAAGTGAAATGTCAAGTAAATGCAATATACCTTAAGGGATGTTGGGATTCCATCCTTCAAGGATCCGACAAACTATCTACGTACATAGTACAATACGCTACATATAGAATGTCTACAGTAAAATAAAAATATTAAAATAGCTTTAAGGCTTTACCCATATCCCCCTTAACACATTTTATATATTCCCATAGTCTATATAGTACCGTACGCTCCTCCGAGAGGTTTACACAGAGGGCACCCCATAGGTATGGTATAAAACGAACTCGTAGAAGGTGCGATATGGCATGTGACAAGGCACGCGAGGCAATGCCAGGGTAGATACACTGTTTGCGGATCCGGACTGGTGGTAATGCATAACAGCTACTACCGCCCACTTCGAGACACACTCCTAAATCAAAGATGTGCACACCAAAATCAAATCACAAAAGAAATAGATATGGTTTCGAAGAAATGTGTCCGATCGGAGGAATAGCCTCACTTGGCCCGGCATGGTTCCTATTTTAGCCACATCAAGTTTACTCATATGAGTCAAGGCTACGTAAATGCCATACAGAACCATTCACTAACCATCCTACTTCATTCTAGAATCTCTACCACGTATACAATTATTAAAGTGGTTTTTGGTATTGGCAAAGAGTATGACAATATCCGATCCCGGTCTCTTTAACAATCAAATGCTTATTTCACACTGTGGTCATTTACAAAATTACTTTATAAATATTTAAATGGATCTCAAATAAAATTTTAAGCCAAAACAAAAGTAAATTTTTTAATTCTGATTAACATTTAAAGTATTCATTTAATTACCATTTTATGAAACCAGTTATAATCATTTCCAAGGTCGTAAAGTTCTAAATCAATATTTACTTCAATACAATTACAAACCAGTTTACGTACCCATCAAATTCCAAATCTACCCTTTCACCCTTTCTATTTAATAAAGTTATAAAATAATCTACTTTAAATATAAAATAAGTGAACCCCTCCTTTTTTTCTTAAATATTATATATTAAATAAAACTAATAAAACTAATTTTATATAATCCAAAATAAATTAAACTTTTCTTTCTGTATAAAAACTCAATTTATATATTTTAGAAAAATAAACTATAAGTAAGATTATACAAATTACCTTTAAATTGAACTCGTAATTTCTATAATTCCGAAATCAACACTTAAGGTTATAAATTTTACAATAACAAAATAAAATACTTCTTACATTTCAAATTTCAATCTCATACATTTCTTTTCAAATATTTGGAAATCATTTTTCAAAAATAGACCAACGGTGTCTGTATATAATTTTCTATCATATGATCAAGTGATATGGATTTTTGTTATTTCAATCCATAATAATTTAAATTAACGGGTTTATATTAATATTTCAAAACTGTTGCAAAAGCAAATTAATATTTTTTGAAAATTATGTAGTAATTCAATTAATTGGATTAATTAAAATTTAACTAAATAAATAAATAATATATACATTAATACACACACATATGTATATGTATTTGTATATGTATCTTAAAATGTTTAAGGTAATATAGAATATTAATTTTCAAAATATATTAAGAAATAATTTAATTAAAAATGTTTTAATTAAATGAATATTTATTCGATAAATATTTATTAATTAAAAATTAATTCAAATACCAATATTCGTATATAATTATATATGCATATAAGACTGTAAATGTTATAGTCAATATTTATTTTAAATTGTTTAAGATGAATAATAAAAAATTAATTTTTCACATAATTTAATTAATTTGTTAATTAAATTAATAAGAATTAAAATTAATTAAATACAACAATTTAATTAATAAGAAATAAAATTAATTATATGTGATTTAATTAATAATATACATAAGAATATTATATAAGGTAACCATGTTATAAATAGTTATAAATGAATTAAACTTATATAATGTGAATGTACAATCTCAAATGAAACACTAAGAACCCAACTTAGGTTTGAGGAACAAGTATATGTGTTTTGTACGTATACGTGATTTCGAATGTGTTTGATACTTGAATCACAAGGGTATTTCTTAATAAATACATTGTTTCCCAAATCTGTATCACTCAGCGTGTATATATATATACACGCATTATGAATCCTTAATATATACATTGTCCTCTTCCATTTAAATACTAATAGATCACTTGCATACTCTTTAATTTTTGATCTTCCTTAAGCTAGCGATGTTATGTGTAGTACTTTTAATATTGACTAGATGCAACAAGATACATGCATAGATTTGTTGATCTATCTAAAGGTACGTGCATTATACTTAAGCCATCATGAAATGGTGGGTATGAGTAAATAATCTCTCTTAATTTGTTGATCTTGGCCGAGGTGGATAAAGACAAAAACCATGAGTTCGGAGTTGTATACGATATAATTGATAAAGTGTCATACATTGCTTACGGGGGTATGATTTGTTAATCACTCTCAAGTTTAGAATCCCAAGGCCAGAAAGTTATAACGTCCTCTAGAGAGATTGGAATATTTTTATATTTTCTCTTAGGATTTTGAGAAATGTAAAAATCTAGTAGGAGCCTTATTAGAAAAATGAAATGGATCAATTAAACTTTTCTAATATTGTAAGAATAAATGCTACACTAGTTAAAATAATCCACTTTTATAAATTTTACAGCCAATAAATATATTTGACAAAATATTTATCAGTTCAAATATACAATTGAACTGAATTAAGATTGATAAATAAATATAAAATATACTTATTAGTAAATCTTTTGGCGTTTTGGCATTTCATGTCCCATGCAAGAGCCAATTTACACAACTAATAAAATATTCATGCCTCGGTCACTTAAGTGTTTGTTTATTTTTTGAAATTGTGTATTATCTCTTATGAGTTTTGAACACTTATGCAATATACGAATTTGGATATTTAGTTCATATTTGATTACATATAAATGTTAATGTGGTAAGTAGTTACGATTCATAATGTACGAACTTAATTCATTTAAATTAAGAAAGTAAACCATAATGCATGATCATATATTTAATGTGATTGATTACAATAATGGTCTTATTGTTTTACATATAGCACTAGACCAAGAGCTACAAGATGGACCTAGGAATTCGATCATTGAAATATCAATTTTTTCAGTTTATATAAAGTACAACTTAATCGGTATCCTTAAACATTAAAGATGAGCGAATGCAGTTTTACAAAGAGTTCATTACATCCTTATAGTAAGGATTTTCCTTTTGAAGAGTTCAACCACTTAGAAAGGAAAGCGAATGTATAAAAATGAATGTAATTAGGGTAGAACTGGATGAAGATATTAAATGTTCAACTTTGCTTCATGAAGAGACACCAGAAACTAGAATTTTATAAATACCAAAGGATACTTAACAAGAAATGAGAAATTTGATTTATGTTACAAATGTATTTTCATAAAAATGTTGTTTCCTATGATATTTATTTCTTTGAGTTCAGGATATTTAATCTGAAAATCTCGACTGTAAACTAGTTACAACATATGAAATAAAATTCTATAATAAATAGTTGAATGGAAATTCATATTTTGCAAGCACTGTAATAGTGGTGAAATAGTGGAAGCACACCCTATTACACTTTTTAGTTGATGCATCAAACCATGAATTTTTTTGTATACAAACCAAATATTATTTGTGAAATAATAATTTCTTTAATAGTTTTATTTTCATTATGAATATCATGAATATTCACTATACGATAAAACTATAAAAATGGTAGTTGTTTTCATAACGAAAGTGATGCATTAGAAAAAATAGAGGTATCCGAAAATTTTAGTTATTTTAAAATTATGAACTAACCCAAAATTTTGAGAAATAATTCTTTAACCATAAGATTATATATCATATTGTATTGGTGAATTGTATCTCAAATTATTAAGAGAAAGTCACACATTCAGTGAGAGCATCATAATAGTTGGTGGACTCTTTGGATTGATACATTTAGATGTATACAATCGTAGGTCTAAAGATACCAAAACGGTTTCATGTACTTTGTTAATTTAAAAATGAATTAGTGTAAAAATAAAAAAACATGTATTTGATACATAAGTAGTATATTTATGATAAATTCATTAAACATAAAATGGAAGTATAAAACATAAGGAAATAAAATAATCTGGTTTGATCAAATAAGCGAGAGTATTAGGAAAAAGTTCCAAGCATAGCTTAAAACGGGTAAGATTCGATCTCAAAAGTCACCGCTCTTTATGATATATAATGATTTAGTGATAAGAAGTAATCAGACTTTGTTGGATAAAGAATGATTGGTAATGAGCGAAGTTGAGTTAATTTCTTTCTACAAGGATGGGTACTTAAGCGTAAGTACATTGGTTAAATTTAATTTCATTTAAAGCATAGTTTATGAGATCATACAAGATAAGAGTCGATAATAAACCCTATATATCCTAAATCAAGGAGGCTATATATTGTGTGAGTCGAAAGGCAGCATGTAATACTTGTTCATAAGGGGACTTGTGTGAACTACCCGAAATGAGTTTGAGACCATTTAATATTGATTAGCCAGTTTATGTTATAAACATAAGTTTCACGAACTTAAAATCCAAATTATTTTTATACATACACATATATATGTATGTATAGATAAGTCATAAAATATTTATTAATAATTATTATATTGCATTGGAAAACAACTATTGTTTTAAGGAACGCCAACTTCATGGCGTAAGAATTTCTTATAGAATTTCTTGGTAGTAAATGGATTTGGATATGATCCAAAGTTTATGATGGATGAAATGAAATTAACCAAGCTTAAATGGACACAACACATTAGAAATTCTAATAAGAATTCTCACTCATTAATTTTTTTGAATTTCAAATCAATGTAGGAAAAATAGAATTTTCTCAATTGCAAATAAGCCATGAAGAATATTTACTATGTCACAAGGCACGATGCACAAATCAAAAATGAATTCCAAGTACATTATCAAAATATGATTTTGATAGTTATATGCAAAGGGATATAAACCGTTGACCGCACTTCAAGTTGAAGGACGATGTAGTTGGAATACAGTAATAAATACTGATAATAATAACATTGTAAATTTCAGTTGTTGAAACTAACATACCGGATTCATCATTCAACGCACTTAATCAAATTCGGTTTTTACTTGCAAACTTAAGTAAATTCGGTTTTTACTTGCAAAATTATCATCTGGCATAACTTTGAGTTTTGGTTAATATATGTTGAAATATAAATTTCAAATAATGATATAGGAAATACTGTTTGCATATAACAATGAAAGGGACTCAAATTTGGTGGAAGCGATATTAAGTTTGTAGGTTTCAGATATGATCCAAGTGTTGATACATATGTGACAACCCTAAAATTTTGTAAATATTTTAAAATTAATGTGTTTGAAAACCTAGATTTTTAATTATAAAAATTTGAATTTTTGGAATTTTTCCAGTGTTATTTTGGATTTGTTTGTAATTTAGCTTCCAAATAGAATAAAATAAACATTTTCTAAAAATTTTATATTTCGGTCAAACTTTGACTTTTATTTGAAAATTTTAAATTTGAATTTTTAAATTTTGATCTTTTTATTTGAAGCTGGTTATGATGCTGATATCCGTTCTGTTTTTCGTTTCGTTAAATTCTGATTTGTACTTTTAAAATTGGATAAATAACAGCGTTTTACACGCAATTATTTTCTGTATTTATTTTCTATTTTTCCTACGTTCATTTCTCTATTTTTAATTTTATATTTTATTTTGTTTTGACTTTTATTTTATTTCTTGGATTTTTGATTGATTTATCTATTTTTAAATGGCTTGGAAAATCAAAGAGTTATAGGTTATAGGTTTTAACTCTTGCCTTTTCATTTGCCTAGCCTCTTTATTACTTACCCTAGTCGTTCACCACTTTTATAGCCGTGAATTTATCTCATCAATCACGCACAAAAATCCTCAAACATCTCACGTTCTCATTTCATTCTACAAAAGAAAAATATTGTAAGTTTCCATGGCTTCTCCTCTATTTCTTTTTCCTTTTGCTTTTGTTTTCTTCCTCCTATGCTCGGCCACTCTACCTCTATGACCAGCCACCACTCTTCTCCACCTCCTCCATGATCAGCCTCCACTCCCCATCATCCCCTCCAAGCCATGGTCGTGAACCCTAGATCTATATCCATCACCAAAAGCAACATAAAATCCATTACAAGCCTATGAAATCACCACTCCTCCCTTGTTTAGCCTCGACCACACCGTAAAGCTCCACCACTTCTTACTTGCCATGACCACACTCCTGCTTTAGCTATACCTTATGCACCACTTGACCTCAAACACAACATGTCCAGCTATTAAGATCCATGGCCGAGCCTATGTGAACCAAAACCCCTTCTTTTGCCTTGACTTTATGAATTCCATGTTGTAACTTACCACTTTTTCACTTCCTCAAGCCATAGCCGTGCCTAGTGACCCCAAACCAAGCCCACTTGCCTTGAATACATCATGGCCGAGCCACGTAAGAGAGTAGCCAAGCACATAGGTGATGTAGCCGAGCACTTATGTGGTTTAAAATCAAGTTTATGTCATTTTTGATTCGTATGCCCATTGTTTAAATTCATATTGGTTTGTATTGAATCATATGTTTATAATTGTTATATTTATTTTTTTACAAGATTTGGATTTGGATGCTACTTCTCTTCGAATCTAGTTCGAGCTTTGTCGTGCCTTTCTGTGTTTGTTGTGTGTCTCTACTTCGTAATCTCTAGCTTCAAAAAGGTAGTTTATCACTCTCGACATCCGTACTTATATTCTTGTGAAACGATGATAACTGAATGTGTAATAATTGATATGCTATGTTCATACATGCTTTTGATCTGATTATTTGATGTATAAGCATTTTTTATGCCTGTTGCATCATTTGTTATGATATTATATATTATACTGTTATTTTATTCTCTGTTCTCATCACTACAAGTTCCCTGTTAGTATAGAATCACTATGGGTTGAAATAATACATACCCGAACGGACATTAGAATAAGGTAAAATTGTTATGAGCTAAAATGATAGGCTCAAGCAATTTTTATTTGATTTTGACTTGGGATTGCGGGTTTGAAATGATAGAACCTGGATTTTTCTTTTTAAATTACGGATTGAAATGATATATTATCTGTATCACTTGACCTAGGTTAGAAAATATTATACAGACCCGTGGTTAAATTTTAATATTTTCTAGAAACTTATTAAGTATTTTCAAATGTAAAAATATGACGTTTTAACTTAAATGGATTTAAATAAAGTTTTAGTGATTTTCTATAAGTTAAAATGTATAAGTAAATAAATGGAAAAATGTATTTTAAAATAAGACTTAACTCGAAATTGGAAATTTGGTTTAAATGGAAATTTTAAGTTAAGAAAAATAAATGGAAATTTAGTTTTATTTATGAAAGGGGTATTTTGAAATAAAGTATTAAGTTAATTGTTAAAATAAAAAGGTTAACAAAATAGTGTACTTTTGACTTAATAAGTGAATTATTGTTTAAATTGGATATTTATTAATAATTTTTTTTATAAAATCATAAGTTAAATAATATCTAAATGAACATTTTCTAAAGCTATAAATATGATTTTATAAGATAAAATGGCTAAAATTGAATTTTTAATGTTTTTGAAATTTTATATAAATCTGGAATTAGTATTGGTAGCACTCTAGAAATGCTGTTGTTTCAAGATAGCATTTGCTAAGTGCTATCGTTTCTGAAATTTAACTAAGTTCTGAAATAACTAAACACCTACTACAGCACTTTGTAAATGCTATCTTTGCCGAAAGTAAACTATATTCTGAAATAATAATAAAGCTACTGCAGCACTTTGTAAGCGCTGTTGTTGTTGAAAGTAAACTAAAATATGAAATAATAAAGCTACTGCAGTACTTGGTAAGTACTGTTGTTGCTGAAACTAAACCATATTCTGAAATTAACCAAAAGGCTACTATAGCACTTTGTAAGTGCTGTTGTTGCTGAACTGAACTGTTTTAAAAGACTAAATATCTACTACAGCACTTTATAAGTGCTGCTGTTTCTGAAATTGAGCTATTTAGAAATAACTAAATACCTACCGTAGCACTTTATAAGTGCTGCTGTTTTTGAATTTGACAATGTTTTTGAAATATTACTATATCTACTGTAACACTTTATAAATGCTATTGTAGCTGAAATTTTCAATGTTTTGGAAATTTTATAATTGAATTAATGAACTTGGAAATGTTTCAACTTTGAAATGGATATTATTTGACATTGAATTTAAATGGTTTAAATGAATGTTTTGAAGTGAAATATAAACCATTTTGAATATTATTTAATATTGAATTTTAATGGTTTAAATGAATATGTTTTAAAGCGAAATATAAACCATTTTAAAATTTATAATCACGGGTTATAATAACGATTGGTTGGAAAAGAGACCAGGATCAAATATGGGTATACTCTCTGTCGATATCGAAAACCACTTTGACAACCGTGTACGTGGTGGAAATTCCAGAATGAAGTAGGATGGTGGCGACGATCCTATTGAGGTATGAACATGGACCCGACTCCCGTAAGTTGGCATAAGGTGGCTAAAACATGAGCGATTCTGGGCCAAGTAAGGTAGCTCCTCCGATTGGATACACTTCTTCGTATGCTATTCTATCACTTTGTGATTGATTGGTGCGCACACATTTGATTTTTGGGAGTGTGGCTCGAGGTGGGCGGTAGCTGCGGCTATACATTACCACCAGTCCGGATGCGTAATTGGTATATCTATGCTAGCATTGCCTTGTTATGCCGTGTCACCTACCCTAGCGTGCCTTGTACGAGTTTGGTTTTGTGCCATAGCTTATGGAGTATCCTCTGGTGGTTTCCCGATCAGGAGGAACCATGATACTGGATAGACTACTGGGACTATTTATGTGTTAAAGTGGAAAATGTAAAGCCTTAGCGCTATTTTAAAGTAATTTTATTTTAACTGTAGACATTATTATAATAGCGTATATTACTACATAGTAAATAGTTTAACGGATCCTTAAAGGATGAGCGGTCCTAAGCATCTTTTAAGTTACTTGTGCATTTCTATTGCAGTTCACTTGAGTTGGTTTACATTGTATAAGTATGTATGTCTTGACTCGAGTGTTTGTGTTTTATTTTACGCTCGGGTCAGCCTGAGCTTCACAGTTTGGATCTAACTTCTAGAGCTAGAGACTTCTGGAGTTATCTGCTTATCTAGTTATTTATCTCTTTCAATTCAGTCATTTCTATTTCAACTTATGTATTAGAGACATATGTATTTGGGTTTTCTACTGTATTTGTTTCAGAATAGTATTTGCTTCAGACTATATATTTTGTACTTGTTTTGAGACTGTGTTTGTAGTGGCTTCATGTACCACTATGGTTATTTTTATTTCTGCTGCGAGTTATTCTGATATTCCATGTCTGTGATTCTGTGGTTCTTTTTATTTGCTCTAAATTTTATTACAATCTTTTGTTTTGAACTATTCAAGTTTGACATGTTTTGGTTTTATTGTCGAATTTGAATGGTGCAAAATAGTGGGTCGTTACAATTGGTATCAAAGCTTTGGTTTTTAGGCAAACCATAGCCTACGGAGCAAAAACTCATTAGAGATAGGGTAGAAATACCATAGAATGAGTGAAATTAATCCCAGAATTATTTCTTTGTGAGAGAATGCATTTTTAAGTATAAAATGATTTTTTTAAAAAGGATTTTCAAAGTACTTTCAAAGATTATTTTGATATAAAATTTTCTTGTTTGAAATCAAAAATTTTCCAACTTCTTTCCTTTCTCTTAACCAACTTATTCAATTAGGATTTTTATTTGAATGCCTATTCTAGTTGAATCTTATCTTATCTAATCTATATTTTGTCTCAAAATTACCTTTTTTCTAAAATTCATTCTTGATTTTTCAGGATGAATCATGGGAATGCTAGAGGTAGAGGTCGTGGTGCTGTCCCAGCTCCTGCACCCGTTGCACCCATCAGATTCACTACTTTTTGTAAGGAATTCACTCAACTTGGTGGTACCAAGTTTATCGGATCAGTGGGCATTATAGAGGCTCAACAATGATTGAAGAGATTGGAGAGAATTTTCACTAGCCTTGAGGTCACTGATGTCCAGAAACATCATTTGGCAGCTTAGCAGCTTTATGAGACAACCTTGGATTGGTGGGAGTCTGTTACGACTCACACTATTGAGGCTGATATTTCTTAGGGGAAGTTTAGTTATCATTCTTGTCCTTGTTTGAATTTGGTTCAGTTTCTCTCTTTGAATCTTTCTTATGTTCAACTACCATGTTTTAGGGTGCATTTATGGCAAAATGGATGCCTAAGGCAGAGAAATCTCAGCTTTATCGTGAGTTTATGGATCTTAGGCAGAGAAGCATGTCCTTTGCGGAGTATGAGCGGAAGTTCAATGAACTTTCCAAGTTCGGCCCGAGCCTGATTGACACTCCACCGAAGAAAAATGAGAAGTTCATTACTGGTGCTCGTCCAGAGTACTATGATCGTCTCATTTCCCATATTCATGGCACTTTCACCAACCTTGTGGATATGACTATCCGCTATGAGAATCCAACTTCTAGGGATCCTCCTGCTGCTAGTGCTCCACTATCTCAGTCTTCCTCTGCTAACTCCAAGAAGAGAAAGCCTAATTTTTGTCAGCAGAAGAAGAATTGGCAAAGGGCTTCTTGTTTGGGATCATCTTCTTCTTCTCAAAGGCAGTCTGTTGACTTGTCTGCCATCACCTGCTTCAAATGTGATCAGAAAGGACACTATGCTAGTAGTTGCCCTAATTTAGTTGGTGCTGCTGTTCCCTCCTGCTCAGTTGACTAGGCGTGATCTCTGTCATATCTATCTGCAGCCTGGCCATTTCAAGAACAATTGTCCTACCCAGCAGAAGGGCAAGCCTTCTAGTATATTTGCTATGGCATCTGCTTCTTCTCCAGTCCTTGCACCTATTCCCGCTCCTAGTGATGACCAAGGTACTCTTCAAGGCACCTTTTCTCTGTTTAATTATCCTGTTCATGTCTTATTTGATACTGGAGCTTCCCATAGTTTTATTTCTATGGATCTTTGTGATAAGATTGAGCATCTTCTTTCTCCTGTGTGTACTGTTGAATCCTTGTGTGTTAAAAATCCTATTGGTGGTCCCACGAACCCCAATAAGGTTTGTAAGCAAGTGAAACTCCTCTATTTCGATCATCTCTTCAGTGGTGATTTCTATCTTCTGGGTTTCGATGCTTTTGATCTATTGCTTGGAGGTGATTGGCTGAATAGGCATGATGCCGTTATATCATGTAGAACCCAGAATGTCTCTCTTGAATATGATCGGGGTTATCCTTTGGTTATTCATTGTCGTATGCCTTAGGATTTTGCTGGCAGCTTTATTTATTCTCTTGATGCTTCTCCTGGTGATCTTCATTCGACCCCTATGGTCAAACTCTATCCCGATGTATTTGGTGAAGTCACTACTTTGCCTCCTAAGCGGGAAATTGACTTCCGTATTGATCTTATTCCTGGAGCTTGACCTGTAGTTCTTCCTCCTAGAAGAATGGCACCCCGTGAGAAGGTTGAGTTGAAAAAGAAAATTAAGGACTTGTTCTCCAAAGGCTTGATTAGACCTTGCCATTTCGAATGAGGAGCAGCGATGGTTTTCATCACCAAGTCCGATGGTTCTTTGAGGATGTGTGTTGATCATAGGGAGCTGAACAAGCTCACTATGAGAAATAGATATCCAATGCCTCGCATTGATGGTATATTTGATCAGCTCTATGGAGCTACTGTTTTCTCTCAGCTCGATCTTGCCACAGGTTTTCACCAGCTCAAAGTTGATGAGGAAAGTATTCTCAAGACTGCTTTCCGTACTGAGAATGGATTTTATGAATGGTTAGTTATGCCTTTTGGTTTGACTAATGCTCCTGCTTTTCTTTGTTGATTTGATGAATCGTGTCTTTCATGATGTGCTTAATAAGTTTGTTCTTGTCTTTGTTGATGATACCCTTGTCTTCTCCAAGTCAAGGAAAGAGCATGAGTCGCATTTGAAATTTTTTTTGGAGACTCTTTGAAATCATTAGCTGGAGGCTAAATTTTCAAAATGCCATTTCTGGAAGGATGAAGTCCGATTTCTTGGGCATATTGTTTCTGGTAACATAGTTTTAGTTGATCCAGTCAAGATCGCTGCGATCAATCTAAGCTTTTCTCTCTTCTCTCTTTGCTAATTGATTTTATCTTTTCTGTTGTCCTTATTTCTCCCTATTCTGGTACAGGATTGGGAAACTCCTAGCACTCGTACTGATATTCGTAGTTTTCTGGGCCTTGTCGGTTATTATCGGAGATTCATCGAGAATTTTGCTCGGATTGCTGCACCTCTCACTGCTTTGACACGCAAGAATTCTAAATTTGTACGGGATGATAAGTGTAAAGCTGCATTCAATGAGTTAAAGAGTAAGCTTACTTTTGCACCAGTGCTTACCGTTCTGAATGGAAATAAGGGATTAACGGTTCACACTGATGCTTGTCGTGAGGGTTTGGGAGCTGTTATGATGTAGGATGGGAAGGTCATTGCTTATGCTAGTCACCAGTTGAAGACTCATGAGGCCAATTATGCTGCTCATGATTTAGAGTTGCTTGCTGTTGTCTTTGCTTTGAAGCTTTGGAGGTATCATCTTTTGGGTGCTAAGTTTGAGCTCTTTACTGATCATCGGTCTTTGAAATATATCTTCACTAAGAAGGATTTGAATCAGAGGCAAGTTCGGTGGCTCGAGTTTCTTACTTCTTACGACCTCGATATTAGATATACTCCCGGTAAAGCTAATGTTGTGGCCAATTCTTTTATTCGGAAGAAGGCTATGTTGTGTCAGCTTATTGTTTCTTCTTCTCCTCTTTTGGATCGTATCATTGCTAAGCAGGATGAGGATGAGATGCTTAGGCTTATAAAGGAGGTTGTTTGTGGCAGAGTAGGTGGTAGTAGTCTGGTTGGTAGTGGAGCTCAGATCGATGATAGAGGGATTTTGAGGATTAATAATAGGATTTATGTCTCGAATGTTGATGGATTGAGGCAAGAGTTACTTAAGGAGAATCATCGATCCAAACTTTCTATTCATCCTGGTGCGTCAAAGATGTATCAGGATATGAAGAAGCTTTATTGGTGGACGGGTATGAAGCGGGATATTTCAATCTTTGTTAGTAGGTGTGCGACTTGTCAGCAAGTCAAGGAAGATCATCAGAAGATCCCTGGTTTATTGCAGCCCCTTGAGATTTCCAATTGGAAGTGGGAACATGTTTCTATGGATTTTCTTGATGGATTACCGAGGAATAGGAAGGGGAATGAGAGTATCTAGGCTATTGTGGATAGACTGACCAAGTCTGCTCATTTTATTCTGGTCAAGTCTACCCGCTCTGCTTCTAGCTTGTCTGAGATCTATATGAGGGAGATTGTTCGTCTTCATAGAGTTCCTATCAGTATTGTTTGTGATCGAGATCCTATCTTTACCAGCAAGTATTGGCGAGCTTTTCAGAAATCCTTGGGTACCCATTTAAATCTGAGCACTGCTTACCATCCACAGACCGATGGTCAAACGGAAAGAGTGAATCAGATTCTGAAGGATCTTCTTCGTGCTTGTGTTCCAGATTATGGAGGATTTTGGAAAGATCATCTCCATCTTGTTGAATTCACCTATAAGAATAGTTATCAGGTATAATTTCAATCTTCTATTTTATCTTGCCTTAATCCTTTATCTATCTCATTCTATCTTTTATTCAGGCTAGTATTGAGATGTCTCCGTTTGCTGCTCTTTACGGATGACCATGTAGATCTCCATCCTATTGGATTGAATCCAATAATCGTTTGGTTCTTGGTCCTGAGATGATCTTGGAAGCTTCAGAGAAGGCTGAGGGGATTAAGAGGAAGTTGAGGATTGCTCAGGATAGGCAGAAGAAGTATGCTGATCGTCGTAGGAGGAGTTTAGAGTTTTCTGTTGGTGATCAGGTTTTCCTTAAGATCTCTCCCTTAAGAAATGTGATTCGTTTTGGTCGTAGAGGGAAGCTTGCTCCTAGGTTCATTGGTCCTTTCCGCATTGTGGAAAGAGTTGGTTATTTGGCTTATCGTCTGGATTTGCCCGCGAAGTTTTCTAGAGTGCATAATGTATTCCATGTATCGCATCTTCGTCGGTATCTGCATGATCCATCTTTGATTGTCCAGCCGTCTGCTCTTGATAGTTTGGATATTTAGCCTAATCCGACTGTCGAGAGGAAGCCACTTCGTATTGTCGATAGAGGTACGAAGCAGCTAAGAAGAAAATCTGTCAACCTGGTTAAAATGCAGTGGAGTACCGATGATCGGGATTGTACCTCCGAGACGGCGGAGAGCATACATGCTTTGAATTTGGAATTGTTTGTTACAAGTACTTTTTGCTTGTCTATCTTACCTTTCTCGTTCTCCATGTTTCGTTCCTTTTCAAGGACGAAAAGTTTTGAGTGGGGGAGAGTGTAACAACCCTAAAATTTTGTAAATATTTTAAAATTAATGTATTTGAAAACTTTTATTTTTAATTATAAAAATTTGAATTTTTGGAGTTTTCCAGTGTAATTTTGGATTTGTTTGTAATTTACCTTCCAAATAGAATAAAATAAAAAATTTCTAAATTTTTTATATTTTGGTCAAACTTTGACTTTTATTTGAAATTTTTGAATTTGAATTTTTAAATTTTAATCTTTTTATTTGAAGCTGGATATGATGCTGATATATGTTCTGTTTTTTGTTTCATTAAATTCTGATTTATACTTTTAAAATTGGATAAATTACAGCGTTTTACACGCAATTATTTTCTGTATTTATTTTCCATTTTTCCTAAGTTCATTTCTCTATTTTTCATTTTCTATTTTATTTTGTTTTACTATTATTTTATTTATTAAATTTTTGATTGATTTATCTATGTTTAAATGGCTTGGAAAATCAGAGAGTTATAGGTTACAGGTTTTAACTCTTGCCTTTTCATTTGCCTAGCCTCTTTATTACTTACCCTAGCTGTTCACCACTTTTCTAGCCATGAATTTCTCTCATCAATCACGCATAAAACTCCTCAAACATCTCACGTTCTCATTTCATTCTACTGAAGAAAAATATTGTAAGTTTCCATGGCTTCTCCTCTCCTTCTTTTTCCTTTTTCTTTTGTTTTTCTTTTGTTTTCTTCCTCCTTTGCTCGGCCACTCTACCTCTATGACCGACCACCACTCTTCTCCACCTCCTCCACGATCGGCCTCCACTCCCCATCATCCCCTCCAAGCCATGGCCGTGAACCCTAGATCTAGATCCATAACTAAAAGCAACATAAAATCCATCACAAGCCTATAAAATCACCACTCCTTCCTTGTTTAGCCACGGCCACACCCTAAAGCTCCACTACTTCATGCTTGCCTTGACTATACTCTTGCTCTAGCCATACCTTATGCACCACTTGACCTCAAACACAAAATGGCCGAGCCGTCTAGATCCATGGCCGAGCCTATGTGAACCAAAACCCCCTCTTTTGCCTTGACTTTATGAATTCCATGTTGTAACTTACCACTTTTCCACTTCCTTAAGCCATAGCCGTGCTTAGTGACCCCAAAACCAAGCCCACTTGCCTTGAATACATCATGGCCGAGCCACATAAGAGAGTGGCCGAGCACATAGGTGATGTAGCCAAGCACTTGTGTGGTCTAAAATCAAGTTTATGTCATTTTTGATTCATATGCCCATTGTTTAAATTCATATTGGTTTGTATTGAATCATATGTTTATAATTGTTATATTTATTTGTTTACAAGATTTGGATTTGGATGCTACTTCTCTTCGAATCTAGTTCGTGCTTTGTCGTGCCTTTCTGTGTTTGTTGTGTGTCTCTACTTCGTAATCTCTAGCTTCAAAAAGGTGAGTTTATCACTCTCGACATCCGTACTTATGTTATTGTGAAATGATGACAGGTGAATGTGTAATAATTGATATGCTATGTTCATATATGCCTGTGATATGATTATTTGATGTATAACATGATTTTATTCCTGTTGCATCATCTGTTATGATATTATATGCTATACTGTTATTTTATTCTCTATTCTCAACACTACAAGTTCCCTGTTAGTATAGAATCACTATGGGTTGAAATGATACATACCCGAACAGACATTAGAATAAGGAAAAATCATTATGAGCTGAAATGATAGGCTCAAGCGATTTTTATTTGATTTTGACTTGGGATTGCGGGTTTGAAATGATAGAACCTGGATATTTCTTTTTAAATTACGGATTGAAATGATATATTATTCGTATCACTTGACCTAGGTTAGAAAATATTATACAGACCCGTGGTTAAATTTTTATATTTTCTAGGAATTTATTAAGTATTTTCAAATGTAAAAATATGACATTTTAACATAAATTAGATTTAAATGATTTAAATAAATTGTAGTGATTTTCTATTAGTTAAAATGTATAAGTAAATAAATGGAAAAATGTATTTTAAGATAAGACTTAACTTGAAATTTGAAATTTGGTTTTAAATGGGAATTTTAAGTTAAGAAAACTAAATGGAAATTTGGTTTTATTATGAAAGGGGTATTTTAATATAAATTATTAAGTTAATTGTTAAAGTAAAAAGGTTAAGAAAATAGTTTACTTTTGACTTAATAAGTGAATTATTGTTTAAATTGGATATTTATTAATAAAATTTTATTTTATAAAATCATAAGTTAAATGATATCCAAATGAGCATTTTCTGAAGCTAAAAATATGATTTTTTAAGTTAAAATGGCTAAAATTGAAGTTTTAATGTTTCTGAAATTTTATAATAAATTTGGAATTAATATTGGTAGCACTTCAGAAATGCTGTGGTTTTAAGATAGCATTTGGTAAGTGCTATCGTTTCTGAAATTTAACTAAGTTCTGAAATAGCTAAACACCTACTACAACCCTTTGTAAATGCTATCATCGCTAAAAGTAAACTATATTCTGAAATAATAATAAAGCTACTGCAGCACTTTGCAAGTGCTGTTGTTGCTGAAAGTAAACTAAAATCTGCAATAATATAGCTATCGCAGCATTTGATAAGTGCTGTTGTTGCTGAAACTAAATTATATTGAAATTAACTAAAAGGATACTGTAGCACTTTGTAAGTGCTGTTGTTGCTGAACTGAACTGTTTTGAAAGACTAAATATCTACTACAACACTTTATAAGTGCCGCTGTTTCTAAAATTGAGCTGTTTCGAAATAACTAAATACCTACCGTAGCATTTTATAAGTGATGCTATTTTTGAGTTTGATAATGTTTTTGAAATATTACTATATCTACCGTAATACTTTATAAATGCTGTTGTAGCTGAAATTTTCGATGTTTTGGAAATTTTATAATTGAATGAATGAATTTAGAAATGTTTCAACTTTGAAATGGATATTATTTGACAGTGAATTTAAATGGTTTAAATGAATATGTTTTGAAGTGAAATATAAACCATTTTCAATATTATTTAATATTGAATTTTAATGGTTTAAATGAATATGTTTTGAAGCGAAATATAAACCATTTTGAAATTTATAACCATGGGTTATAATAACGATTGGTTGGAAAAGAGACCGGGATCGGATATGGGCATACTCTCTATCAATACCGGAAACCACTTTGACAACCATGTACGTGGTGGAGATTCCAGAATGAAGTAGGATGGTGGCGACGATCCTATTGAGGTATGAATGTGGACCCGACTCCTGTGAGTTGGCATAAGATGGCTAAAACAGGAACGATTCCGGGCCAAGTGAGGTAGCTCCTCCGATCAGACACACTTCTTCGTATGCCATTCTATTACTTTGTGATTGATTGGTGCAAACCTTTGATTTTTGGGAGTGTGGCTCAAGGTGGACGGTAGCTGCGGCTATGCGTTACCACTAGTCCGGATGCGTAATTGGTATATCTACCCTGGCATTGCCTCGTTGTGCGGTGTCACCTACCCTAGCGCGCCTTGTACAAGTTTGGTTTTGTGCCGTAGCCTGTGGAGTATCCTCTGGTAGCTTCCCGATCAGGAAGAACCATGATACTGGATAGACTATTTGGACTATTTATGTGTTAAGGTGGAAAATGTAAAGCCTTAACGCTATTTTAAAGTAAGTTTATTTTAAATGTAGACATTATTATAATAGTGTAACGACTCGGCTTTTTAAACAGTTAATTTCAGATATTTAAAATGAATTTAAATGTTTAATTTGGACTTTAATTTGATCTTAATATGAAAGTTTGGTTTTTATTTAATAAAAAGGGATTCAGAATTTAAATATAACAATCAGTTAAATAAATAAATAAATTATTAAAGTTGTAATTTGACAGTTGGGTAAAATATTTAAATCTGGAATCGTATGCTTGTTAAAATATTTTGAAGGCTTATAAAATTTATATTGATATTACTGAAAATAATAGATGAACTAAAATTGAATTTAACAGACGTTTGTTCAATTTTAAAATTTACATCATTTAAATTGACTATTTAAAAATAGCTTTCCGAGGCACAGTCTCGGATTCCGACGAAACCAGTTCCGTTGGATCCATAATATTGAATTACTGCCGGGTTTCAAATTTCATAATTTTCGGAGCTACCATGTGATCATACGAGATTAAAATGCCAAGAAATATGTTTGCGCCAAAATTGGTCACAAACACCCAATACCGTGAAAGCACCCGTTTATCAACACAGATCAGCAACAATCAATATAGAATTCAGATCTAAGCAACAACAATCACAATAATTCACATATATCACAAACACAGGATTTATAGTGGTTCGGCGATCTTGCCTACGTCCACTTTGAAGGTTCTCTCTTTGTTGATTCACTTGATGATATTAATCGATTACAGTGGATTACAGTTGATGATAGCTTTGAAATCTGAATACTACAGTGATAATGAAGTATGGAATTCAATCCGGCAGAGATAACAATCACAAACACAGGATTTATAGTGGTTCGGCGATCTTGCCTACATCCACTTTGAAGGTTCTCTCTTTATTGATTCACTTGATGATATTAATCGATTACAGTGGATTACAGTTGATGATAGCTTTGAAATCTGAATACTAC
Organism: Allium cepa; assembly: GCA_030765085.1. Lineage (NCBI taxonomy): Eukaryota > Viridiplantae > Streptophyta > Magnoliopsida > Asparagales > Amaryllidaceae > Allium > Allium cepa. The sequence continues at coordinate 460,090,955 of CM060929.1, read as the reverse complement.
AGTGATAATGAAGTTTGGAATTCAATCCGGCAGAGTCTGGACGTTCAATGGTGAAAGCTCTGAAAGATCCCCTTTTCTAAAGGCTTCAGGGTGCTATTTATAGGCGTAGGAGGCCCAGATCTCGCTCAAACTTCGGGAGACTTCTTCTGGCACGTGAGTGGGCCCACGCGACCGACCCCACCAAGTTTCGGCTCGATCTGACATCGATTCGAAGTGATTTTGAACCCATCAAGAAATGGTCCAATCGAGCTGAAACTTGGCAGGAACAATCTTGATCATGTATGGAAGCTACTGTGAAAATTTCCTTGCATTTGGATTAGTGGTTTAGGAGATACGATCGATTCGAATTGGAGTTTTTCGGCTGGCTGTGTGGTTCGAATCCATCCCTTCGAATCCATTCCCTTCGAATCCATCAGCTCACGTGGCCTTGTGATGAGGTAGCACGCATCTTTTGAGTCGATCCGGTCTTCTCCCCTCGTTGAGCGCTTCGTCTCCGTGAATCTTGCTGTCTTCGTATCGTGGAGTGACACGTCATCCAAGCTAGCTGAATTGGTGGATACGAACAAATGAATATTCCTGGGTTCGAACACGACCGATTCGAACCAAGGTATACTCGTGGGTTCGAACTCGATCGATTCGAACATGATCGGTTCGAAGCGACTTGGATTCGAAGTTGGTGGGCTTGAATGGATTCGAACATACTTGCGAGGATGGACTCGAACTAAGGCATACGAGGATGGGTTCGACTCGATGGATTCTAAGGTGATGGTTTCGAAGCTAATGGAGTCGAAGTTGATGGTCGCGAGGCAGGCACTGGCTGATGGATTCGAACTAGATGGGTTCGAACCAATGAAGGGGTGATGGATTCGAACCGGGCAAGGTTCATCTCTCTCAAATTGAATCCATCATAACTTGAGCACACGAACTCGGATTGACTTGAAATTTGAAACATGGGCTTTCATGGCTTTGCTTGTTATGTCCTATCAATTGTGGCCTGATCCGGGCTTTGACAAAATTCATCGATATCCATAGCGGAGTGAAGCACAACCAATCTCTGAGACGAACTGTCTTTTGTTTTTGATCGATTTTGTGGTATCGTGGTTTTGCCGAAAAGCGAGATAACAAAATAATTATTCGAGACAATTTAAAATTTGAAATTTAATATATATATATATATATCCTAAGTCAACAGCAGAGATTCCTTCCCCAGCCTGTTTTATTTCTCCATCACAACTTTCTGTCTTCTCTGTAGCAAATAATGTCAGGCGTGCAGCAAAATTTTATGCGAAGCATCTTTCTCTTCGTTTAAATCAGCGACCTTCTCCTTTTTGTTAATCTTTCAGGGTCATAAGCGAACGAAGAAAATTAATGGCGACCAAAACCAATTTCATTCCTCGAGAATCCTATTCTTCTTTTTACGTGAAAATCTGTTTTCCACCTTCATTCCTTCCGGCTCGAAACATCGAAGTCTTCCATTTCCCATTTTCTGTTTTCGATTGAAATGGGGCGTTTCGCAAATCGAGTCGAGGCGAGGGGGCGTCGTTCACGCGCAGGCGCACGTCGCGGGTGGGTCGCGACGTCCTTGGCGGCGATGACGAGTGCTCGCGCGCGCTCGTTCGAGGGGGGCCGTTGGCGATTTGGGTGAGCGCGATGGGTGAAGACGTGATTTCGTGTGGGGTCGCGCGGCACGGATATGTGCTAGTGGGCGGCCAGGGCTGTTCTAGGGTTTTGGCTTGGTTTCGAGCATTGCGGTAGGCTCGACAACATCACGTAGGTTGGTGGTGGAGCTTGGCGACGCAGCAAGGTATATTTGCTGTTTTTTTATTTTTGTTTTAATTCAAAATTTCATATTTTTATATGTGTATTTATAGAAAAGAAAAAAAATAATATAAATTTTAAATTACAGCAAAACTTTTATTTATACAGATAACAAGAGGAATATATTTAGTAAGGTTAAAAATATATACACATAAGTAAAATGGTAAATATATGTATGTGTAAGATGTTGGAAAGTAAATAGGAATTTTTTAAAATATTTGAGCGTCTATATAAAAATTAGATCTTTGGAACTATTATTTATTTTCATAAGTATATACATGTTTTTTTTGAAAAAAAAGCAATATATATATATTTATTTAATGCTTAGATATAAAATAAATAAGAATTATAATGGTTAACTTATTTAATTAGTTTATTAAATTATTTTTGTCATTAAAATAATTTATTAAGAGGAAATTTGCTTAAAATCAAGTTATTAGTTTAGAACCAAACGATTAGTTTAAATTTAATTATTGGTCACTTTAATTTATTAAACGATAAATAATTATTCAATTTGTCCTCATATTAATAAAAATCTATATAATTGGTTATATAAGGTTAATAGTCGGGAAATAAATAGCTTAAATAAATTGTAAGTTAATTGAAATATTAAACGATAAATTTATCGTTGATCAGCTAAAATATTAATAAAATTATACAATTTTTTATATAAGGTCACAAGGTGATAACGAGTCGAGACTGGGAAGGATTGCAATAATTAAAATCAAAGGTGAGTTAATCTCACTCTTCTGGACTCTATTTAAATTTAAATGGTTAAATTTAAATGATTGATTGGGTTGAATTGATGTGTTATATTATATATAGTAGTATATAGTATATTGGAGTGATTGATTTCCCACATTATATAGCGGATGAGACCCTATGCGCCGCATAATAGCGGATGATATTTTATGAATCCCACATACCGTGATATTCCACCCTGAAGTGGAATTGGTATTTTATTTGTGCTAACATCTGTTGATGCAGGGAAAACAGGTTGGAGGGATCCAACAATTCCTCAAATATTTATTTATCATATATATATGCTAATATGTGACAGGGTGATGAGTTGATATGGATTTATATATGAATTGAATTATTAACCGTTTAATAACATGGAAGTGAAATTTGTAGTTCTTAAATTCTATCAATAATTTTATTAAAGGAAGTGAAATGGAACTTGAATAGAAATAATTATTAAGGATTTGGATTTACTTCTATTTGAAAAAAATAGGGAAGATAAAAGTTTATTGATACTTAATTGGTTAAAGTTAAGTTTTGGACAATTTAACTTATATATTAATAACTCTAAGGAATAAAAGTGAAATTCTAATTAAGGAAATAAAATGAAAATTTATTAAGAGATAAAAAGGGAATTCTATTACGGAATAAAAAGGAATTTTATTAAGGAATGAATTACTAAGGAATGATATGAAATTTTATTGAGGAATAAAATTATAAAAGATGAAATTTTTGAATAAAACTATTTTATAAATAAATGGAAACTTAGGGGAGTTTATCAAATTTATAAACGGGGTTTATAAATGGAAAGGAAGAAACCAGTAAATATGGGAAGAGATAAGTCAAGGAGAAATCTTATATTGAGTTATAAATTTGTTTGAAACGGAAATAGTAGAATATTTCCGAAAGTAAGAAGTGTGAATTTGGACAAGAGGCATTTATAGATGGATATTGGGTTTTCCAAAATTATAAATTTATTTTAAAAGGGAATATTTTTAAATTACTATACTATATAAATGTTTTATAAACTATTATTTGAATGTAAAATATTTTCAAATTAGTTACTTTGAAGGCTTGGCAAATATTTATTAATAAAGTCTAATTTTCTAAAACTAGTTTTGAATTTTATCATTAACTGGATATGAACTTTAATATTACTTTCGAACCATAATTTGTATAAAACCATACTTCTTATTTTATAAATATAGATGTTTTCAAGTCATTTTTAAAATCCAATTAAAATCCTCTTATGATGGTAAGCAAATTTATTTAAACGAGACAAGATTTAGGAGAAATCTTATTAAATGGAGAAAGTGAGTTTGAGAAATTATAAGGAAAGTGTAAATTGATTTTTGAGGAAGGAATAAGAAAATAGAGGATATTTTCAAAGGGTAATTCAAAATGTGAGTGAGTATAAGAAATCAGTTAAATGATTTCATGGAAATAAAAGGACTTTGAAAACTTGTTTCAAATGGGTTAAAATGGAAATGATATCTGAATGATATTTGAGATAAATAATTTATGGAAATTATTTGATGGTTGCTTGTGTATGATTATTTGATAGTTAAATAACCGACTATCAATATTGGACAATGCGATGATCGTTTCGAAGAGTCCGGGATCGGATTTAATTATTCGAAAACCACTTCGATCCGGTTTGAACGATTACGAATGGAGACCGTGAAGATGTGAAGGCGGTGATTCGGATTGTCCAGACCCAGGGCAACTTGTATGGACTGAATGCTTTCAGAACATCGTCAGGTGGACAGTGAGCATTCTAAGAAAAGTGTGTTCTTAAGGTAATCATTAACCTCAGGCTTCATCAATCGGGAATGGCTAAAACATTGGAGGTGCAGCAAGACTTCGTGGGTAGCCCCCACTTGAGAGTAAGGTTTCCCCTGTCTAGATGTCCCTTTTTATTCGGCATAGTTTGCGGTTGGTCTCTCCAACCGTGGGGTGATCTTACTTGGAACTGTTCAGTAAATGGTTCCAACTTTGTGTTGTAGGGCAGCGGGCATACTCCTCGGTACTCTGGTCTAGGCCAGGTACTATGACGGGCGGTACCCCAGTAGCCCAGCCATTATATCGAATCCAATCTCCAATAATCACCTGTACGGTTTTGATTGTGCCCAACTATTGCTGAAACGTAAGATGCATGCATTTCAGCTAGATTCTATTTTACTTTCTATAGACACTATAATAATATCAGAGAACTCTAATACAAAAATGTTTTAACTATCGTAAGGTAAAAACCCGACATGTTTATTTGTGCCATGGTCTTACGAGATGCCCTTGTTTCCAAAGAAATTTTTGTAACTTTAATAATCCAATTGAGCGTGATTTTCTCACGCTGGTATTCCAGACTGACTCGGGTATTGTTTTATATGATGCTCGGGTCAGACCGAGTTAAACAGGTTCAGGTTAAATGCTGGAGCTCAGGAGACGAGCTGGATGACAGAGCGTACTTTCGTATTTGTCTATTATTTCCACTGTGTATGATCATATGTTGGTTATTCTGTATGATTGATTGATGTACTTTGATAATTGTATGTATATATGGCAGTAAAGATTCTTTGTATTTAAAACTGTATTCTATATATTGTACTTTGTTCTTCTGCGATGTGAGATTCTGATGTTGTTTTTATTCTTCTTCTACCTCTTTCTTCTTTAAACCAGAAGACTCGTATTTTTGTTCCACTTTGGGCTGTATGGTTGTGGGTTTTTGTCAGCTCAAAGGGGTACGATTTGCGGGCTTTTACAGTTGGTATCAGAGCTGAAAGGTTAAGCGAGAACCTCGGCTCTGGTGGGAATTACTCATTACAGATAGAGTCGGTAGTACTCTAGATTTAGTTTGAGCATATTAATAAATATGAGCGCGTATTTGTTACTGAATATAAATGGTGTTGATTGATTTATTGAGTGGAATATGAACCTTCGTCGGCACAGTCTGCAAAACTGTATCGAAGGGGTTTCTAAACACTTGAATAGAGCAATCCGATACAATATTGTTTTCGAAAGTGGGTGAATGAAATAATTTCATCCAAAAAATATTTTGATATAAAAAGAAATATTTTCTGAAATATTATATAACTTGGATGTTTGGATGCAAATATTTTAGACAAATGAGATTCTAAAACCTGAAAGACTTTATATAATCAAGGAAAGCATTGAATTTGAATTTTGGAATTAAAATTAATAGTGAAAATTAAAATGAGAATTTAACTTGAATTAAGTTGAAATTTAAATTTTTGGAATTTAACTAATGGCGAGGGAAAATAAATGAATTGGTGAAGTAAATAAAATTTAGAATAAGAATGAATTGGACTGGGAAGTTTAATAGAAATTCAATTGAAATTGTAGTGAATTAAACATGAATTGGAATTGTTATGGAATTGGCCTAAAATAAAGATTATTTGAATTTGCAAATAAAATCCAATTCAAGTATGGATGGAATAAATATGGCCTTGGATTTAATCTTAACAAAATAAATGGAATTTGATATAGGTGAGTATCAAATAAATTGGAAATGAATTTAAGTATGAAATTGAAATAAGTAAATTAACTTAAGATTAAACTTTATAGAAGCGTAGCTTCGAGGAAAGTGAAAGTTTATTTAATAAAAGCTTGAATAATTTAAGTTGAATGAAATAAAATCTTTATTCGAATAGAAATAGTTGGATAAAAACTAAATTTGTATAAACAAACTCCGTTGGCTTATCAAAAGAATTTAAATGCTTGAAACAAAAAGTATGCTTGCTTAATACAGGTAAGATCTGGAGTTTGAAGTGAAATAAATAAGCCAAAATAGAATTGTTTTGAACTTTAAAAATGTAATAGAAATCCAAAATTGAATATGTAAATGAAATTTGAATTGGTCAAATAGAAGTTGAATTGAGAATTAATAAAATTGGATTGTGAATTAAAGTGAATGAGAGGAACAGACCTTGAGTTATAAATATAAAATTCAACTTGGATTGGTTAGCAAGTAAAATGAAATTGGATTAAAATGAATTGGCTTAAAGTGAAAATAAAATCCAAGTGATATAAATAAAGTGGAGATGGTTTTGAAATTAATTAAATAAGTTCGAGAATGAATCGAACATGGAAATTGAAATTTTTAAATGAATTAAATAAATAAATTAATTAAGCTAAGTGGTAATGAAAGAGATTTGAATTAAATAGAATCAAATTAAGTTGGAAGAGAATTTATAGGCAAATGAAACGAAACTTAAGTTATGAATTTGGAATGATTTAGGGTGAATTAACTTAAGTATAAAATTGAATGAAGCATGGCTTACATGAAATTGGGGAATGATTGTTAAATTTTAAGCAGCGAGGTTGTTGAGCTTAATAAAAATGGGTTTGGATAAAACCCAATGTAAAAATTAAGTAAATACAAATATATGGATTCTAAATAAATCGAAATGGAATGGGTTTAAATATAAATTGAATTGGAATCAATTTTAAAATAGTTATAAAACTAAAGAAATTGTTTGTTTGAATGAACATTGCGAATTTGCATAGGAATAATTGTTGTTTGTCGTGAACAAGATTTAATAAGTTCTATGGACTAATTAAAGTAAATAAACTTGATTTGAAAGCAATTAAATTGAAAATAGGTTTGTTTGGACATGAAAATGAATTGGAGATAAGTAAATGAGTTGTAACTCACTTAAAGTTGAATGCAAACGGTATATGTGTCAGTTATAAACAAATGGAACTAGTTTGGAAACTATATAAATTTGTTATGAAGTAATTTATATTGCATTACTTATGTTATTGATGTGTTGTAGTTGCTTAAATGAATGAAATGTTATAAATTTCATAAATATGTTGCTTATGTGTTTAAAATGAGTAAGTACAGGTACCAAAAGATTGTATAGCGGGATTTTGGACACGTAAATGCTAAATTAAATAAGCCGCTTGCTTAAAATGCTAAATAAGGTACGCCTACGCGATAAAAATAGGAAGTATGAACTGTTTTTGGTTTTTCCGACCATGTGGGTCGATATTTTTATATTTATATCTATTGTCAAATTGCAAAAGCTCCTCCGTACAAAGGAGACTCTGCCAAAATTTTCAGGAAATTTTGGGAGTTAGAATTTTTTTTGAAAATTTTTGGGAAATATTTTTGCTAACGACAAAATGATTTACAATTGGAATTGAAATAAAGGATTTCAAAGTTAGAATTGAAAACCAATTGTTTGGGTAAAGGGAAAGATTAGGAAAGTGAACTACAAGTTTAACTAAGTAACTTTTAAATAAGTTAGCAGGTTAGGACATTCTTCTGTGTTAGTAATTTCGGGGACGAAAATCTTTTAAGGGGGAAGGAATGTAACGACCCGACTTTTTAAACAGTTCATTTCTGATATTTAGAATGAATTTAAATGTTTAATTTGAACTTTAGTTTGATTTTAATATGAAAGTTTGGTTTTTATTTAATAAAAAGGGATTTAGGATTTAAATATAACAACTAGTTAAATAAATAAATAAATTATTAAAGTAGTAATTTGACAGTTGGGTAAAATATTTAAATCTGGAATCGTATGCTTGTTAAAATATTTTGAAGGCTTATAAAATTTATATTGATAATACTGAAAATAATAGATGGACTAAAATTGAATTTAACAGACGTTTGTTCAATTTTAAAATTTACATCGTTTAAATTGACTATTTAAAAATAGCCTTCCGAGACACAGTCTCGGATTCCAACGAAACCAGTTCCGTTGGATCCATAATATTGAATTATTGCCGGATTTCAAATTTCGTAATTATTGGAGCTACCGTGTAATCATACGAGATTAAAACGCCAAGAAATAATTATTCGAGACAATTTAAAATTTGAAATTTAATCAATATATATATATATATATATATATATATATATATTTATATATCCTAAGTCAACATCAGAGATTCCTTCCCCAGCCTGTTTTCTTTCTCCACCACAACTTTCCGTCTTCTCTGTAGCAAACAATGTCAGGCGTGCAGCAAAATTTTACGCGAAGCATCTTTCTGTTTGTTTAAATCAGCGACCTTCTCCTTTCTTTTTTTTATCTTTCAGGGTCATAAGCGAACGAAAAAAATTAATGGCGACCAAAATCAATTTCGTTCCTCGAGAATCCTATTCTTCTTTTTACATGAAAATCTGTTTTCCAGCTTCATTCCTTCCGGATCGAAACATCGAAGTCTTCCATTTCCCCTTTTCTATTTTCGACTGAAATGGGGCGGCTGTGTTTCGCAAATCGAGTCGAGGCGAGGGGGCGTAGTTCGCGCACAGGCGCACGTCGCGGGTGGGTCGCGACGTCCTTGGCGGCGATGACGAGTGCCCGCGCGCGCCCGCGCGAAGGGGGTCGTTCACGATTTGGGAGAGCGCGATGGGTGGAGGCGCGATTTCGTGTGGGGTCGCGCGACGCAGATCTGTGCTAGTGGGCGGCCAGGGCTGTTCTAGGGTTTTGGCTCGGTTTCGAGCATCGCGGTAGGCTCGGCAACATCACGTAGGTTGGTGGTGCAGCTTGGCAACGCAGCAAGGTATATTTGCTGTTTTTTTTATTTTTGTTTTAATTCAAAATTTCATATTTTTTATATGTGTATTTATAGAAAAGAAAAAAAATATAATATAAATTTTTAATTACAGCAAAACTTTTATTTATACAGATAACAAGAGGAATATATTCAGTAAGGTTAAAAATATATACACATAAGTAAAATGGTTAATATATGTATGTGTAAGATGTTTGAAAGTAAATAAGAATTTTTAAAATATTTGAACGTCTATATAAAAAGTAGATTTTTGGAACTATTATTTATTTTCATAAGTATATACATGTTTTTTTTTTAAAAAGCAATAATTATATATATATTTTTATTTAATGATTAGAAATAAAATAAATAAGAATTATAATGGTTAACTTATTTAATTAGTTTATTCAATTATTTTAGTCATTAAAAATAATTTATTAAGAGAAAATTTGCTTAAAATCAAGTTATTAGTTTAGAACCAAACGATTTGTTTAAATTTAATTATTGGTCACTTTAATTTATTAAATGACAAATAATTATTGAATTTGTCCTCATACTAATAAAAATCTATATAATTGGTTATATAAGGTTAATAGTCGGGAAATAAATAGCTTAAATAAATTGTAAGTTAATTGAAATATTAAACAATAAATTTATCGTTGATCAATTAAAATATTAATAAAATTATACAATTGTTTATATAAGGTCACAAGTTGATAACGAGTCGAGACTGGGAAGGATTGCAACAATTAAAATCAAAGGTGAGTTAATCTCACTCTTCTGGACTCTATTTAAATTTAAATAGTTAAATTTAAGTAATTGATTGATTGATTAGGTTGAATTGGTGTGTTATATTATATATTGTAGTATATAGTATATTGGAGTGATTGATCTCCCGCATTATATAGCGGATGAGACCCTATGCGCTGCATAATAGCGGATGATATTTTATGAATCCCATATACCGCGATATTCCACCCTGAAGTGGAATTGTATTTTATTTGTGCTAACATCTGTGGATGCAGGGAAAACAGGTTGGAGGGATCCACCAGGATTCCTCAAATATTTATTTATCATATATATATATATATATGCTGATATGTGACAGGGTGATGAATTGATATGGATTTATATATGAACTGAATTATCAACCGTTTAATAACATGGAAGTGAAATTTGGAGTTCTTAAATTCTATCAATAATTTTATTAAAGGAAGTGAAATGGAACTTGAATACAAATAATTATTAAGGATTTGGATATACTTCTATTTGAAAAAAAATAGGGAAGATAAAAGTTTATTGATACTTAATTGGTTAAAGTTAAGTTTTGGACAATTTAACTTATATATTAATAACTCTAAGGAATAAAAGTGAAACTCTAATTAAGGAAATAAAATGAAAATTTATTAAAAGATAAAAAGGGAATTCTATTATGGAATAAAAAGGAATTTTATTAAGGAATGAATTACTAAGGAATGATATGAAATTTTATTAAGGAATAAAATTATAAAAGATGAAATTTTTGAATAAAATTATTTTATAAATAAATGGAAACTCAGGGGAGTTTATCAAATTTATAAACGGGGTTTATAAATGGAAAGGAAGAAACCAGTAAATATGGGAAGAGATAAGTCAAGGAGAAATCTTATATTGAGTTGTAAATTTGTTTGAAACAGAAATAGTAGAATATTTCCGAAAGTAAGAAGTGTGAATTTGGACAAGAGGCATTTATAGATGGATATTGGGTTTTCCCAAATTATAAATTTATTTTGAAAGGGAATATTTTTAAATTACTATACTATATAAATTTTTTATAAACTATTATTTCAATGTAAAATATTTTCGAATTAGTTACTTTGATGGCTTGGCAAATATTTATTAATAAACTCTAATTTCCTAAAACCAGTTTTGAATTTTATCATTAATTGGATATGAACTTTAATATTACTTTCGAACCATAATTTGTATAAAACCATACTTCTTATTTTATAAATATAGATGTTTTCAAATTGTTTTTAAAATCCAATTAAAATCCTCTTGTGATGGTAAGCAAATTTATTTAAATGAGATAAGATTTAGGAGAAATCTTATTAAGCGGAGAAAGTGAGTTTGAGAAATTATAAGGAAAGTGTAAATTGATTTTTGAGGAAGGAATGAGAAAATAAAGGATATTTTCAAAGGGTAAATCAAAATGTGAGTGAGTATAAGAAATCAGTTAACTGATTTCATGGAAATAAAAGGACTTTGAAAATTTGTTTCAAATGGGTTAAAATGGAAATAATATCTGAATGATATTTGAAATAAATAATTTGTGGAAATTATTTGATGGTTGGTTGTGTATGATTATTTGATAGTTAAATAACCGACTATCAATATTGGACAATGCGCTGATCATTTCGAAGAGTCCGGGATCGGATTTAATTATCCGAAAACCACTTCGATCCAGTTTGAACGATTACGAATGGAGACCGTGAAGATGTGAAGGCTGTGATTCGGATTGTCCAGACCCAGGGCAACTTGTATGGACTGAATGCTTTCAGAACATCGTCAGGTGGACGGTGAGCATTCTAAGAAAAGTGTGTTCTTAAGGTAATCGTTAACCTCAGGCCTCATCCACCGGGAATGGCTAAAACAGGGGATGTGCAGCAAGGCTTCGTGGGTAGCCCCCACTTGAGAGTAAGATTTTCCCTATCTAGATGTCCCTTTTTATTCGGCTTAGTGTGCGGTTGGTCGCTCCAACCGTAGGGTGATCTTACTTGGAACTGTTCAGTACGGATTGGTTCCGGCTTTGTGTTGCAGGGGAGCGGGCGTACTCCTCGGTACTCTGATCTAGGCCAGACACTGTGACTGGCAGTACCCCAGTAGCCCAGCCATTGTATGGAATCCAATCTCCAATAAGCACCTGTACGGTTTTGATTGTGCCCAACTATTGCTGAAACGTGAGATGCAAGCATTTCAGCTAGATTCTATTTTACTTTCTATGGACACTATAATAATATCAAAGAACTCTAATACAAAAATGCTTTAGCTATCGTAAGGTAAAAACCTGACATGTTTATTTGTGGCGTGGTCTTACGAGATGCCCTTATTTCCAAAGAAATTTTTGTAACTTTAATAATCCAATTGAGTGTGATTTTCTCAGGCTGGTATTCCAGACTGACTCGGGTATTGTTTTATATGATGCTCGGGTCAGGCCGAGTTAAACAGGTTCAGGTTAAATGCTGGAGCTCAGGAGACGAGCTGGATGACAGAGCGTACTTCCGTATTTGTCTATTATTTCCGCTGTGTATGATCATGTGTTGGTTATTCTGTATGATTGATTGATGTACTCTGATAATTGTATGTATATATGGCAGTACAGATTCTTTGTATTTAAAATCGTATTCTATATATTGTATTTTGTTCCGCTGCGATGTGAGATTCTGATGTTGTTTTGATTCTTCTTCTACCTCTTTCTTCTTTAAACCAGAAGACACGTATTTTTGTTCCACTTTGGGCTGTATGGTTGTGGGTTTTTGTCAGCTCAATGGGGTACGGATTTGCGGGCCTTTACAAATAACGTATATTACTACATAGTAAATAATTTAACAGATCCTTAAAGGATGGGTGGTCCCAAGCATCCTTTAAGTTACTTGTGCATTTCTATTACACAGTTGAGTTGGTTTACATTGTATAAGTATGTATGTCCTGACTCGAGTGTTTGTGTTTTATTTTACGCTCGGGTCAGCCTGAGCATCATAGTCTGGATCTATCTTCTGGAGCTAGAGAGTTATGGAGTTATCTGCTTATCTAGTTATTTATCTATTTCAGTTCAGTCATTTCTATTTCTGCTTATGTATTAGAGATATATGTATTTGGAATTTCTACTGCATTTGTTTCAGAATAGTATTTGCTTCAGACTATGTATTTTGTACTTGTTTTGAGACTGTGTTTATAGTGGCTTCATGAACTACTATGGTTATTTTTATTTCCGCTATGAGTTATTCTGATATTCTGTGTCTGTGATTCTATGATTGGTTTTATTTGCTCCAAATTTTATTACAATCTATTGTTTTGAACTATTCAAGTTTGACATGTTTTGGTTTTATTGTCGAATTTGAATGGTACAAAATAGTGGGTCGTTACAATATAACTATTGTTCATCAAGGGTCAAAATTAAGCAAATAATTTAATAAAGAAACCAAACTGTTTGAATTTCAATCAAAATGCAGAGAAAGTGTATTTCTATAAGAAAAAAATATAAAGGTACTAAAATATTTCTAAGACCATAGGAAACAACAAACATATGATTGATAACAGTGCACTCATGTTAAAACCACTTTAATTTGGTTGTTTAATACTCCAAATTAGATTTAAATTGACATATTTTATAATCGGCATAAAAGGATGTCGAGACTATCCCAAAATGATATACATAAACACCATATTAAATCTTTTGTGAAGGATATAAGATGAATTTCTTATGCATTGGCAATATGAATTATTGTACATGTTTTATTATCTACAATATCACATTTCGCTTATGTATTTAATATATAGGGCAAGTACCAAATCTACATTAAGACCACTAAATTAAAGTTTAGAGCATTTTCAAGTAGTTATGAAATACTAGAGATTTTTTTATAGAAATAATGAACTTATGAAAGAATACATAGACTCAAACTTCATAAGTGATGTCGAGTATAATATGTTAATCCTAAATCCATGTTCAATCTTAAGTTAAGAGCTTTAATTTGAAAATATTTTAAAAAATAAGTAGTGGCTAATGCAACCAAAGGTTAAGTACATCACTTTGTTTAGCACTGTAGTAAAAGAAGTATAAATAAATGAAAAATTTATAACTAAGCTAGGCGTGATTCTAAATGTTGAGAATCTTGTGACATTGTTAAATAATAACAAAATTGTGATACAGTTCATAAATATAACTAAGTTTCGTCACTGTTCACAAAGAGAGAACCCCCTATCATGCGTACACGAACCTATCATCAAGCAAATCCGATCTCTGTCTATTCAAAACAACGTTCGATATTTTCGGTAAACTCAACCCCGGTTCTCTAGGAAATAAACAAACAAAAATAAGATCGGAGATCACCTCCTAACCGTTAGTGGAAGGATTCCCTTATCATCGTCCTAGAAGAACGAAACGAATTTATTCGTACAGTATAACACCTTCGATGGTAACTGTACCATATAATTCCCGTGTTTCTCCTAGATATTTCCAAAGTTATGATTTGGGTCTAGATTTGATAGTCGGTTATTTAACTATCAAATAACAATCATTCAGCCAAAGATTTCATTTCCTACTGAAATCACTAAGTCTTATTTAATTTCAAATATCACAAATTAAATCTTTTAATCAAAGGTGTATGCTTACCTTGCGGGATAAGTATATTCAAAACCATTCCTTTCAAAAATATTTTTTTTTAAAAATAAACATGGAAAGCACGATGCACTATCAACCATGGATTCGCAGCTCAATGATTACATCTCTATCCAAGATAAATCTAAACTTAACTGTAGGCAATCTTTGCCTCCCGATTTGACCGTGAAAGTATACCGCTACTTTCTGAAAAATCAAGTTAATAATTATCTCAAAATAATGCTTATAAAGTTTCTATAATAATTTTCCACTAATCTAGGAAAATACTCCTTTATAAAATTTTACTATATAATATTTTATTTCTAAAGCATTATTAATATTTAAAAAAATTCTTTGAATTTATGATAATATCTTAATACTGATTATCCTTAAGTAATAATTAACCTTAAATCAAATCATTATGAATAACTTTAATAAATAATTAAATATACGTTCCAAAAATTTAAAAATGTTTAAATAACAAATTTTCTAGAATATTTGACACTAAAACATTTTTAAATCACCCAGTTTAATAAATTAAATTCCTCTTTTTAAAACTCACTCGACTTCTCGATAAAGTATCTTTTCCAATTCCAATATAACCAATGTAATATTTATAAATCTCTCTCGATTTATCACCATTTGATTTACGTTCCCAACCCATAAATTACTTTTCACATTTCCAAAATAAAATCCATCATTTCCTTTAAAACTGATTTACCATCTCATCTTAAATTCTCACTATGAGGTCATATCTTTAGTTTATCAAATAAAAATCATTTTACTTTATTTATAAACACTGTTTATAAATCTCATGGTCTCATTTCCAGTCCACAACGATTTCACATCACTTAAATCCATTTTAAATCAATTTCTAATTTAAATTCCATTTATAAATCAATTTCTTAAATAACCCAAACTATATTCCAAAACAAACCAAATCCTGATTTTGTTTCCATTTCATAATTTAGAATTTTATTTAAGATCCAGTATAACCAATTTTATTTATTTCCAAATTCACTTCCATTTCTCCAATCTATTTAGAATCTTGATTTAAAAACCTTTTATATCTAAAAAAGTATCACTTAGGAATTATTATTCAAAATCCTATATATATATATTATTCCAAAATCTCTATTTGCAAAATCATGAAATAGTTAAGTACAAAATTTAAAGTCAAACCATTTATTTTATCACAGTCAATTTCTTTTAATTAATCCAAACCTCAATATAAATATTTTACTTCCAAAATCCCTTTTTAATTTCTTTTCAAATTAAAATTATGTATTTATGGTATTTTAAAATACCAAAACCTAGGCCACTGCCACCATAGCATCCAATAAATTCAAATCACACAATAATCCATCATAGATTATTCTAACATATCATATGTTACTATATATGAAATTAAATTCAACATTTTTTAGGAATCTAATTGGATCCCTCCAACCTATTTTTCCTTCAACCACAAATGGTAATACAACATGAAAATATCAATCCCGCTTCGAGGCGGGATATCACGGCAATTTAGGGACATCCACTATTATACGGGACGCATAGTGTCTTATCCGCTCCAATAGGCGGGAATAATCAATCCAACTACTAATATATATACTATATATATTCTAACATCCAAATAATAATAATAATTATAAAATCATCCAATCAACCAATAATTAATTTTAACTATTTAAAATTAATTTCAGTAATCCAAATGAGTGAGATTTACTCACTTTGATTTTTAGTTGTCACCGTGACGTTCCGGTTTGGAACTAAAACCGGCCGCCGCCCGATTTTAGCCTAATTTTTCATAGTCTCAAAATCCATCCAAACTAGTTTTATTGTGAAGCTCTCATCATCACGACCGCGTTGGAAAAAGTCTTGTCCAAAATGGACGTCGCATGAGAGAGATGTAAATTTTATAAGATATCGATTTTAAATTTGGAAAAACAATTTAATTATCTTAAAATAAACGGCCCACCACCTCAATTCTAAGACCCTGCCCATCACTGTTTCTCCTTCCCCCTTCTTTATTTTCAAATGCCTTTGCATGTAGATACCTCCCCATGGCCGCTCGTAAGTGCACACATACATCACCGTCTCTCCATTATTTCCTAATCCGATTGCTGCTTCAATCATCTCAACCGAAACTCCACCACCTGGATCCAACTCCGCCTCGCCCGGCCTTACAAGCAAAACGTGACATTACCAATTTGCTATACACCGTATGATGGGTCACACCCCTTCCCAGCTGACCGCACATCACCAGAAGTCGGCCACGCTTGCGCCTTCGCCTCACGATCCCAAATCTAGCCTCAGATCCAAAAATCAATCCCTATATTGATCTCCACTTGCAACCCTAGTTTCAATCATCAGGAAAAAAAGATGCCGTGCCCTAAAATTTCACTCTACATCGAAGATCAAGCCTAAACTAGAATTTTAGAACAAGTTTAGGATTTTTTTACTCGAGCATATTGTGCGAAGTGCTTTTTTTTCTAAGTTTGCTTTTATTTTCTTTTCTGTACTCCATTGCATGCTTCTGGTTTAAAAAGGGGAACGAACATGATGGTTGTGTGTTGGGGAAAGGCTACAGTGGCTTGAAGTGAGATAAAAAAGCTGATATGAAAATATTGTCAAGTCGATAAATATGTGTGTATTATTTAAAATTTCAAATCGTCTCGATTACGCAACTTAAAATCTTGAACACTTATTTAGGCATACCGCTAGACGTTTCTAATGCTATACCCTTATTCCGATTGTGATGGAAAAGGTTTCGAGTCCTAATGCAATCGTATGGAGAAGATAGCTTTTTAAACCCAATTATTATATTGAACTTTCCATATTTATTTCAACGCGTTTATATCCCGTATGATCAAACGATAACTTCAAATGCTATAGAATTTGAAATCCGATAATGATACACTATTCTGGATCTAATGAACCGATTTCATCGAATTTGGAGACTGTGCCTCGGAAGGCTACTTTTCTCGACAATTTAAATGAGATATTTTTTTTAAAACGAGAAAATCGCTTTTAAATCCAATTTAAAAATTATATTTAACTTCACTCTTGTAAATAGAAATTTAATAAGCCTTTAAATTATTTTTATCAATCTTAAAACTCAAGATTCAATTATTTGAGCAAATTTCAATTGTTAATTTAACAATTAAATTAACATAAAATTATTAGATTTGAAATTTAAGTTAAAAATTAACCTTTAAATATTTAAAATAAATTAAATATTCCAATTTCAAATAACCAAAATTATGAGTCGTTACATTCCTTCCCTCTTAACAGAATTTCGTCCTCCAAATTACCAAGGTAAGAAGAATGGCCTAAAACCTATTAAATTTCTCAAACCCAATCAGCTTAACCAACTTCTCAAAAACAATTTATTGAAACCATATTATCAATTTTACTAATTTCCAAATCCATCTATAGATTCCAATTAGTATTACTTAATTAATCATTATAGATTATAACCAAAAATCTAATTTTAGTTATTAGATATTTCTCCAAAATTTTCTAACTACTTAAATGTAACGTCCTGCCATTTCGCACGCTTTAAATCGACATACGTGCCAATTCAAACCATACGGAAGGGCAGATTGTTATGGGGTAAATAATAAAAGCAGAGAAAGAAATAAAGCAAAACAGAATCTCACAACGGAATGATAAGTATAATAACCAAATAACAGCTCGTGAAGCTATTTACAAAAACATTTAATTACTTATATAATACATATCAGAGTTATACATACCAATAACAATGCAGCGGAACAGTATGAGTGTAGTGGAATAATATAAATAATAATAGTAGTAATAATTCTTCGTCTTCATCCTCTAGAAAGAAGGCCTTCATAACCTGAAATGCTCAGGCTGACCCGAGCGAATTGAAAAGACAAAACACTCGAGTCAGAACTAAAAGATCTTATGTGAGTTAAATCAACAGAAATAAATATGAGTGCAGTAACTTAAGAGATGCTCGGGGTTCACATCTCCTAAAGATCCGTTAAACTATTTACTATGTAGTAATATTTCGCTATTATAATAATGTCTATAGTAAAATAAACATACTTTTAAATAACATTAAGGCTTTTCATTTTCCACCTTAACACGTAATAGTCCCAGTAGTCCATCCAATATCATAGTTCCTCCTGATCGGGAAGCCACCAAAGGATACCACACGGGCTACGGGAGAAATCCAAACTCGTACAATGCAGTCTATGGTAGGGGACACGGCACAACTAGGCGATGCCAGGGTAGATATACCAATTACACTTCCGGACCTGTGGTAACGCGTAGCAGCTACTACCGTCCACCTCGAGCCACACCCCCAAATCAAAAGAATCAAAAGTGGCCACCGAATAAATCTCAAAGTCAGAATATAATATCGAAGGGATGTGTCCGATCAAAGGAATGGCCTCATTAGCCCGTCAATTGCTCCTGTTTTACCACCTTATGCCAACTCACGGGAGTCAGGTCCATGTATTTACCTCAAAGGAAACGCCGCCACCCTCCTACTTCATTCTGGAATCTCCACCGCGTACATGGTTGTTAAAGTGGTTTTCGGAGTAGGCAGAGAGTATGACAACTTTAGATCCTGGTCTCTTCAACAACCAAACGTTATTATAACACCGCAGTCTTTTCAAAATAGTTTATACTCAAAACCATAATGAAATATCCATTTCAAAACTATAAATACGATATCATTTCGGTTTTAAAAACCCAAATCGTTATGATATCATTTTTATTTCAAATTATATGTTTTTTCCAAAATCATAGCCTTTCAAATCTATATAACTTGAAACCCATAGCTTTGAAACATAACTTTTATTTTTAAATACTATATTACTTTATATAATAAAATAGCTTCTTCAAATTTCCCAATAAATTCCAAATATCGATTTAAACCTCCAAATAAACATTTCAATTCATATATTTCAAAGCTTTAACTGTTCCACCATTTCAAAACTATTCTTTGATAATTCTATATATATCAAATTCAACTACTATTATTTAGATTCGAAATGTTTACTTAATAAATCCAATAAATTTAAGTAAAACTTTTAACTTCGAACAACTAGATATTCTTTAAATTTTATTTAACTTGATATATTCATTTATCTCAACTTTATATTCATTTAAAACACTTTATACCAAATCAAGTTATAAGAATCATACCCTTAAAAATCTCAATTTATATTTAAATTTCAAATCAAATTTATTCAAATATAATTCTTTAAATGATTCAATTTAAACCAATTTCATATTTATCTTCCAATTTAAATTTCATTTAAGTCATTTAAAACTCTATGTATATATAATACCTTAAATACGTACTTACCCATATAATATAAACCATCAAACTCCATTATTAAACTCATTTTTATTAAACAATTTTATACATAGCTTAAATTCAAGAATTTACTATATATATATAAAATAATATTTATATATCATCAAAATTAATATAAAATAAACCGAATATTCCTTTCCAAAACCGTAGAAATCATTTAAAAATATTTTTATATATATAGACCACGGTGTCTGTATAAAATTTTCTATCCTATGGTCAAGTGATACAGATATTTATCATTTCAATCCATAATTTAAAAATAAAAAATTATGGTTATATATCATTTCAAACCGCAATCCCGAATGAAAAGAAAATGCATAATAACTTGCAGTTTATAACAATAAAGAATACGACATCCATTTACTCAATATCAATCGTCAACCATTTATTACAATCATCATCCAAATTTAAATAATAACATCAATAAATAACAATCAATTACTGACAGTTATTATTCAATAATAAATTAATTTAACTGGCAATTTATATGCAATAATAAGTTGAATAACAATTTAATTCAAATAAATGCAATTTAACTGAGATGATGAATAAATATATGCCAAACAGTTAATCACATTATATCTCAATTTAACAAACATAAGAAATTTTAGAAGTTGTGAGTGGGTTAAAATACTCACCTTTTGAATTTAAATTCAATTTAAACCCTAAATTTGACAGTCTCTAAATCCATCCAAACCAGCGTCAAAGTTTCCAGAATCCCAATATGAACCTAGCGGAGAAAACCACGCGTGAATTGGAGTTCATGCGCAAAAGTTATTCGAGTTAAATAGGTTGAAATCTAAATTAAATCAAACAAATCAAAATAAACCTATCCTCCATCGCCACGTCAGCACCCTATCACCGTGTCCAGCAAGGAAGAAAAAAACGCACGCTATCTTCTCCCTTCCACGCACCACAATACCCAACTTTGACCGCCGAGATACGTGCACAATCGACCACCGTTCGTCAAGCCATAGCCACCATTGGAACCACCTCCTCCACCTCCATCGGCCGCACCCACTTAGGTCGTCCAAAAGCGCCGCACGCCGCCCCCTATCGAAGCCCTAGTTCACGAAATTCGAGAGCCACGGGTTGAATTGGAAGACGCGACTACTGCCGATAGCTTCCTGACACTCCTCTCGACAAAACCCAGAAACCAATTTTCCAATAGTCACTCCAATCAAAAACGCCCAAATCGTCATCATGGGTTTCGTGATTTGGAACTTTGACCACGGTTTCCCGCTGATTCGAGCAACATTTCCACAAAAGAACAGTTGACGCGGATTCGTATCGATGAGATCTTCGATATTATTTTTTCTGAATTTTTTTGAGGTGGTTGAAATTTCACTTTGATTTTGAATTTGATTTGTGTTGGATCTAGAGTGTGACGACCCGGGATTTTAGACATTTGAAATCGGGATATTTAATTGATTTTAAATATTCAAAAGTTAATTTTTAACTTGAATTTCAAATATCAATATTTATTGGATAATTAATTATTGAACTTAATTATCGGAATTGGGTAAAATATTGAACCTCGATTTTTGAACTTGTTAAAAATAATTTGAAGACTTATAAAATTCATATTAATAATACTGAAGGTAATAGGGCTTTTAAAATTGAATTTAAAAGTGTTTTGCTCAGTTTTGAAATTTTATTGTTTAAATTGATCTTTAAAAATAGCCTTCCGGGGTACAGTCTCGGAATTCGACGAAATCTGTTCCATTGGATCCGTAATATTGTATTATTATCGAATTTCAAATTTTGTAGCGTTTGGAGTTATCGTGTGATCGTACGATAGGGAAACGCGCTGGAAATACGAATCGAAAATTAAATGTAATAAATACTTTATTTGACTAATCAAATTTATTTCACATCAGACCTTTTTGATTTCACTTCAAAGATCACTGTAGCATATTGACTGAAACACGTTAACGTTCAATCTTGTCTTTTTCCCTTCTTCGTTTTAAAACTCTAAGCAGATTATCTCGTTCCCTTCATTTTTGCAGCCGAGCCTTCTTAAAATTGAATCTCGTTTCATCAAAAGGGGATAACATCGAAACACAATTTCAATGCCTACCCCAGTAATTAATATAAAAAAAGGAGAAGAAAAGTGATTTCAAAATCAAATGTAACAACTCGCATATTTATCGATTTTTATATTTAAATATTTTATCGATACTCGGAATTTAGTCCGAAAAGCTACTTTTTGCATACGGTCGAATTAGGACCCGGGACCACTCCCATTGATTTTAAAATGACGTTTGCGATCTTTTTAAGTGTATACTTTGATATGTTTGGAGATAGAAGAATTTAGCCACTTTTTACTTAGGGCTTTGGTTTGGGCTGAGCCCAATAACCCCACTTATGTATTCAGTCCCAACCCCTTCTCCTCTTCATTACTTCATTCCTCATTTCCTAATACTCAAGCTTTTATATTAATGGAGAGTGGAGGAGGAAATTAAAACTCCAAGCCCTAGTTTTCTTTTGCAAATCAAACTCTAGCTCCAAACTAATTGAAGAACCCATTGGTAAGCTTCTCTTCTTCTTATCCAACTCATTTTCTTATCAATTTCAGAAATTCCTAAACCTAACTTTGGGAATGTTCTTCTTTTAAAGCTTAGAATCAAGCTTCTTGAGTTGGATTTGAAGAGTGGTTGATTCTCCTTTGCTTTCAAGCTTCTTCTTCAATCGTTTGGGTTCAAAGGTGAGATTTTTATCTCACATCTTAGTCTATAATTATCTTCGATTGTTAGGTATGAATTCCTAACACTTATTCCTGTGCAATTGATTTTGGTTTGGTGTATATTCCAATTTTTGGTGTTTTGAAATCAAAATCTATGACAATCCTTTTATGGATATTTGGACATTGATATTTGAGGCGCATCGAAGAGCCGTTAAGGCTGGGTTGTCACTTGGCGTAAATCCTTAGTCATTGTCGCTGGATTGATCACTTCCGATATTCGTTTGGCCATTTTTGGCCTAGGTTTAGGGAATGCCCTGAACCCTTGATTCAGACGTCTGAAACGTATAATTCAGACGTCTGAATATTATACTGGGAATTTTTATTCCCCAAGATTCAGACGTCTGAATCTATATTTCAGACGTCTGAATTGGTTTGTTTTGGACCAGAAAGGCAATAGGCTAAAAATTGCCTATTTCAGACGTCTGAAATATTGGGTTCAGACGTCTGAATTGTGTTTTGGAAAACAATTATTTTTCCAGATCCAGACGTCTGAATCCTTGATTTCAGACGTCTGAATCTACTGTTTGGGCTCTATTTTGCCTATTTAGCTTGAGATTCCAATTTTATCGATTCATGTTGATTCCCTTTTGTTGTTATCATCTATTATCGACTCTGATGACATTTTCTTTGGGATTTTTGTAAATATCTATTTTGATGGATTTGATATCGATTTATTTGGAATTAACTCACATCTTCGTATGTGAATTTTGGTGATTGATTGTTGTACAATCATTTTGTGATTTGTCACTTTAAAAATATAAAGGTTTCTTGTACTAGTAGTAAATATCAAAACTCTTTCTTCAAATGATTTCAACACTATTTTATTACAAAGCTCGTTTTCTCAAACCGATTTCCAATCTATTAGTATATACAAACCTTTACCTCACTCGTATGAGAAATCTAGTTAAACGGCTTAGTAAAACAAGTGGTATGAAACGCTTGCATTTACTTCGTCGGTTAATTCTTGGACTTGTTCGATTGAAACTCTTGTGACAATTTTCTAGTGGAGATCTACAATTTGTTCGTAAATATTTAAGTTAAGCAAGTTGTTATGGGACATCAAGCTAAACTCATATATTTACTAGCTTAGTGTAATTGACACTTCTCGTTGATCATGACGATCATCTTTGTGATTTAGACTAGCAATGTGCGATGTCTCTTTGTCTGCGAGGGAGACTAAACCCCGTTTTGTGGAGTTTCGACTCAAATTGGTAGGGTAGCTACCCATGGTCTTCGGGCCGTTTGTGGAGCTTCGGCTCAATTTGTGATGGTTAGCAACCATGGAATTAGCGTTCCGTTTGTGATACACGTGTTGGTGAGCTTTATGCTCCCGTTTGTGATAGGCCTTTCCCCCTTTTTATGATTTCTGGATTTCTTGAGATGATTTCTAGAATTTGTGTTTCACCAATTTTCGTGATTTTCATTGATAAGTTTTGTCAATATTTGTGCATTGGTGAATTTGTGTGTCATTGACTTTTATGATTGATATTGATAAGATCGTCAATATTTATGGTTTGGTGAATGAATTAAAGAGTATGACATTCCTTTTGATCCTTGAGTAGATTTTTGTGATATTGATTAATCTCTTGTTGATTTTCAATTACTTATATATATCACAGCTTGGCATTGTGATTATTATGTGTTTAGTCGTACCTCTTATTCTATATCGCTTCATCTGATATTTATAGTTAGACTGATCCGTTTATTATTTTCTTATTAAATAATACTCGGGTCAGACCGAGATGTTACAGGTGCTTCAGCTTGACTTCTCACTTGGGATTGATTTCTCTGACTTTTGGCTAACTACTTAGATTAGTAGTTTATTTTGTTGTATAAACTTGAGATAAGGACTCGTAGTTATATTCTTTTGTATAGCACGTGTTGCTATTCTTTTGTATTATTGTGGATCTTTTTGACCACTACTCTGATATACACTTTCATGTGTTAGTTAAGCCTTTGTGATATGAATTATCTGTGACTGATTTGTATTATGTTTATTTCTATATTTGTTTCCTAAGATTATTATAGCCACTGTGTAGTAGCTTTGTGTTTGTATCGGTATGTCGGATTTCCTCTTGAAATTAAATGCATGTTATACTATCTGACATATCGGTACCCGCGCAAAGCAATTACATGGATGGTCGCTCCTCAACAGCCTTATTCTCCGTGCTAGTTGACAGCATTACACCGTAGTGTTCTTGGCTAGCGTGGGTATAGAGGTGGGGCGTCACAGCTTGGTATCAGAGCCAAACTTCGGAACAATATGGAATATTATAACAAGGATCATCGTCCTAAGTCCATCTTAGGAGTCGTGCTTTAGGATTTAATTCGAGTCTTCGTACCGATTCATCCTGTTTTCTTTATGATTCCTTGTTTATCTATCAAGATTGCTTGATATTAATTTGGTGAATAACTTTTTCTACTTCTTTCTTTCTTTCTAAGGGAAGAGAAATGGTTAGACCTGGTCGTCCCAGAGCTGGACCATCTAGTGCTCCACCCCAAGATGGAGTTTTTATGACTACCCAGCAACTTCTTGACCTTGTCACGAATGCTCAGGCAGCTGGTTCTAATCCAGAACCTACTCACCCTAAATCTGGGTTTGCACGTTTGTGCAATGATTACACCAACCTGGGCGGGAAGCCATTTAAAGGTTCTGAAACTATTATTGAAGTCCAGGCTTGGTTAAGGACATGCGATCGAATCTTTTCTCGCATGAACCTCATTGATCTTCACCAAGTTCAGGTGGCTTCTAGTATAATCCAAGAAAGAGCATTGGACAGGTACGAACTTCTTATTTCTGAGATTAATGAAGCGGATCTCACCTGGGAGCAATTCCGGAAACGCTTCGAATTAAAATTTGTGCCAGAAGCAGAGAAAGGGACATTGGCTCGGCGTTTCATAACCTTGTTCAAGGTGAATCTTCCGTGGAAGATTATGTCGCGTCTTTTGAATCTCTCTCTAAATACGGGGTTGAATATATTAACACCCATTGAAGAAAAATAAGAGATTTGTCTATGGCTTGAACAAGAGTCTCAAGAAGCCATTACTTCTAAAATTAGAAGTTTCTTTCGACCAACTCATTGATATCGCTCTTCGTCTTGAAGAGGCGGATAGGGAGAATGATGTTGAAGTGGTGGGATCCAAACGAAGCTTCAACAACAACAAGAAAAGGCCCAGTAAATTCAAAGGCCCTTAACCCAATAAGAAAGGGAAGCAAGCAACCCCAGTGGCAAAGTCTTCTTCCTTTGGTCGAGGGGAATGCTATAATTGTGGTTCGAAGGACCATTACGCGAACAAGTGCCCAAAGTCTCTCTCTTGTCGCTACTGCAAAGTTCCCGTTCATGTTATATCTTCATGCCCCAAGCTTCAGGGCAAGAAGGAGGGAAAGTTAAATGTTGCTCAAGCCCTTGGCAACACATCTCGTGGCCAAGGTATTTCTCATTCCATTCTTGATGGTATTATTTTATTTCATGATCAACCTATTAGAGTTCTTTTTGATACGGGAGCATCCCATTCTTTTATATCAAAAGAGCTTGTTGATACTTTTTCTTTAAGTGTTGTTGCTTTAATGACTTCTTTGAGAATTGCGAATCCGGTTGGTGGATCCGCAACTCTTAGTTTGCTTTGTAAAGACGTGGAGATTATTTTGTGTGATTTTCCTTTCCTAGCCGATTTGCATGTCATGCGTTATTTAGGCTTTGGAATGATTTTGGGAATGGATTGGCTTAACCGTTATGAAGCTCATATCCTATGTCCTGAGTGGACTATTCATCTTCGACATCCTCAATCTGTTAAGCAAATTTCTATTATTCTCAAGATTCGGATTCCACTTTATCTGCATCTTTATACTCTTTAAATCCTCGTGATGACGATAATGATGATGAGGAAGATATTATTTCTCTTATTCACGTTGTTCGTGAATTTTCCGATATATTTGAGCCCCTTTTAGGATTGCCACCTAAGCGAGCAATTGAGTTCAGAATTAATCTTATCCCTGGAGCTCAACCTATTACTCATCCTCCTTATCGTATGTCCAATAAAGAAAATGAAGAGATGCGTAAACAATTATTCGAATTAGAGATGAAGCAATTTATTCGCTCTAGTTCCTCGCCTTGGGGAGCTTCGGCTCTTTTCGTGAAGAAATCCGATGGTACACTTAGGCTTTGCGTTGACTATCGCAAGCTTAATGATCTTACTATCAAAAATAAATATCCTTTACCTCGGATTGATGATCTATTCGATCAACTTAGTGGTGCTAGAGTCTTTTCACAATTAGACTTAGCTACTGGATTTCATCAGCTTCGTATTGCAGAGGATAGCATTCCTTTGACATCGTTCCGTACTCGGTATGGATCTTATGTTTGCACAAAAAATGGGCAAACACCTCCTAGTCGTATGATTTAGTTGATTATGTGTTGATCTGTATGGTTTGGGTGATTTATGCAAGTATATGAAATAGATGGACTAAACTGTAAAAGACACACAGATTTATAGTGGTTCGGCCTGAACGTGCCTACGTCCACTTTATATGTTATTCTCCTTTTTCTTTTAGATTACAAGTGCAAAGCTTCGTATACAAATATATGAAAGTTGTTTGAAAGTTCCTTCCGTGCTTGAGCTCTCAAACTTGTCTGCTATTGTTGTGCCCCTGCCCCTCTATTTATAAAGTGAGGCTGGGGGCAGGGGTCCTGGATGTATACAACAGCTGGTTGGCCTGGGCTGGAGCAATCTGGCCTGGCAACGTGGTTCGGCGGAGGTTGGATAAGTGGTCCGGTGGTGCCTTGGATCGGTGGTGTGGAGCTGGAGAGGCTTTTGGTTCGGTCGAGGCTTTGGACCGGTGGCAGGTGGTCCGGTGGTGAAGTGGTTGGGTCGGCATTGGTGTGGGGTGGCTCTGGTTCGGTGAGATCCTAGTTCGGCGAGGCTTTGGACCGGTGGCAGGTGGTCCGGTGGTGAAGTGGTTCGGCAGGCATGGGAGAGGTGGTTGGGTCGGTAGTGCGTAGGAACGAGGTTGGAGTCTTCGATTCGGTAGTGCTTGTGGTTCGGCAAGGAGTGGACTGGTTCGGCAAGGTGTGGAAACGCACCCAACATTTGCCCCCCAAAGTAGGGCATATGTTTAACATATGTCGTGCTTTGTTTTTCCCTCAGTTGAGGTAGCTTCGTTCGGTCCTGGGTGCGCCGAACCAGTTGGTCCGGTCGATATGTTTCACCTATAAATAGGGGCTTCAGGTTACTGTTATCCTTTATCGTTTTGAGATAGCCGAATCAACCTGAGTACCGAATCAATCTGAGTACCGAATCAACCGAGTACCGAACCAGGTATGTTTTCTTTCGCCGAATGAGCTTGTGCTAGCAGTACCGAATGAACTTGAGAACCTTCAACACCGAGTGAACTCAAAGACCATCAATACCGGATGAACTCAAATACCATCCTACGGAATGAACTTGAAAACTTTCAACACCGAATGAATTCGGTAGTGTTTAAATGCCGAATGGTCCCTATGTTCGACCTACGAACGGTACTCTAGATTGTTCATACTTGCTTCTTTTTTTTTTATATTTTCATACTCCTTGCTCTAACAACATACTTTTGCTTTTGTGTTTGCAGATAAATGTCTCACAAAGTGGAAACCCGATCGGAAAAGAAAAAATCTTCGGACAGAAGTGAGTCTTCAGCCGTGCCTCCAGTCCAGCCAGGACCAGCGCGACATGGACCTGCCCCGAGGTCATTAGTGGACGGATATGGCCCTCAGGAGCTCTTGAATTCCCCGCCCGACTGTTTTCCTAGCTCCCTCAAAGAGGAGCAGCTTGATGTTATATCCCATTCCTTTGGGATCGATAGAGCGCGCATGCTATTGCCGGGGGAAGGAGTGATGCCGTATGACCCCCTTGAAGGCTACTTTGCTTACAGCAGATATCATTGCATGTATGGTGCTATCCCGCCTCTCAACGCCTGGATAGTTAGCTTCATCACATATCTGAAGGTGGCTCCATTCCAGCTTCAGCCTAACTCCTACGCCATTCTGGTGAGTCTTTTCGTCATCTTTCAGAGGAGATAAGGGCGTCCTCCTTCCAACCGGGAGATCCGGTATCTGCATAATCTGAGGGGCTACAAGAAGGGGTCTCCATATATCAGCTTGGAATCGGCCGTATCCTTCAAGACCGTCCTGGACTTGTATTCGAAGTACAACATGTTTAAGAAGGAATGGTTTTTCGTCAGGGGCGACTCCGTTTTTATCCGTCGCTTCACCTCCGGATGTAAGTCAAGGCTTTATTTATAATTTCCGTTCTGGTTGCAATGCTTCTACTTATGTGTTTTTATTTCTTGCTAGCGACAGGTGGTTTTGCGGTCGTGGAGAATGATCGCCTGGTTCAGACGGCATCGGAAATAGAAGCTATTTCGGGAAGAGATAGGTCGGCTGCTTACTTGATCAGGAATGCTACACTTTTGGGGCTTAACCTGATCCTGCCACATCAGTCCGTGGTCAAGCTAAAGGAGGAGCCACGGTGAAGAGTGGCAAGAGGAAGCCTTTCACAAAACCTCCAGTTGTCGGAGGTAAGAAGCTCAAGAAGTCCGACGGACCCTCCCCTAGCACATGTCCAGATATTCCGGAGGAGGAAGGTGGAGAGGAGGAAAGAGGCGAGGAGGAGATGGGGAAGGTGAAGGACAGGGTGGTAGTGGTGCCGGGGCTTTGTCTTTCAAGCAGGCAGGGGAGATCCAGGAGTGTACGGATGATGCCTTCCGCCAGGCTTTTGAGGGGTTGGAGGAAGGATCAGCCTCGGTGGAGAAGGCGAAGAAGGCTGACAAGGCTGGGACTGGTGCCGATCCATCTTCTAAGGGTCCTTCAGCTAGGGTAACTCAAGGTGAATTTTCAACTTCTGCAGACTCCCTTTATGATAAGGACTTAGGAATATTTTATGGCCAGCTCCCGTCCTGGAATGAAATTCAGGATTTATTGCAGTACCCCACTCCCCCTCAGGGTTTGTAAAATAAACACGTCTTCCTACTCCTTTTAACTTGACATATTTCTTGAATTATAGTTTCAATCATGCTTGTAACACTTGGTTTTTATTCCAGGAATGGGTAAGGTGGCCAAGACATCAGATATCGGCACCGCCTTGAACATTATAAGTTACTCAGAGCTTCCTCCAAACCAAAGCCGTCAACTAGCCGTCACGGAGATGTGGTTGGTTATCGCCCTCTTCTCCGAGTTATTGAAGAAGATATGCAAAAGAGGAAGAGGGGCCGATCTTTGTTTGAACCTTCACCTGGCCCTCAGGCTCCAGTACAGCCTATCCATGATATTACTAAGGAAGATACTGAGTTTATGCCTTCCCACATCCGTCCGAAAATCCAACCGTCACCCCGATAGACCATCCTGGTTTGGTTCGCAACCCATTTGCCGGCCACCCGGATCTGGACCCGAGTTTTCAGGACATCTCTTTTGACGAGGCCACGGGTGAGCATCTTCTTCCCCGCAATCCCATGGTACGGGTGCTTGTTGAGGCTAAGTCCTTAGACCTCGATTTGCTTACTACTCGGATTGTGACCATGGGGAATGAGGCCAAGGCAAACATCGATCGGGTGGCTGAAGAGACCAAGAGGCTAATGGAGCATCATGCTCAGCTGGCCAAGGTTGGGAAGGAAATCAAAAGTGCTAACATTCGGTTGCGGCTAAAGGTTGCTGATCAGGCCAAACAACTTGCCGATCAGGCTATCCAGATATCCCAACATGAGGCGGCCTCCAGACGACTAAAGAAAACCATGGAAGAGGCTAGCAAGGCTGAGTTGCGAAAAATGGAGGCTGCTTGCAAAGAACGAATTGACATGACCATCGCAACGGTGCATGAGGTTCGGAGCGTGGATCTTGAGCAGGTAGAGG
The DNA here is from genome assembly GCA_030765085.1 of Allium cepa. Classification (NCBI taxonomy): domain Eukaryota; kingdom Viridiplantae; phylum Streptophyta; class Magnoliopsida; order Asparagales; family Amaryllidaceae; genus Allium; species Allium cepa. The sequence goes on along the minus strand of CM060929.1, from coordinate 460,060,530 downwards.
GTTATCTGGGAGGCTTGAGGCCGCAGAGCTTGCTCAGGCCAAGCTAAAGGAGGAGATGGAAGTGATGCGGAAATCCCTTCAGGCTGACTGCTCGAGATACCGATTGGAGAGAGATGCGGCCGTCGCACGGCTGTCGGCTTCTGAGGCCCGGATGAAAGAGTTTGAGGAGAATGTGGGGATGATGGATGAGATGCTCCAGGACATGTATTTCCGAACTTGGAGGCAAGGCAACCTGTCCTGGATGGACGACTATCCCCGAGTCATGGCTAGAATATATCTTCGGGCTTTGGAGGAGGCTAAGGCCGATGCGGATAAGGAAGGTGGTGCGGCTTTCAGGATGGATGTGGTTACGGCCCAATTCACTAAGGAAGAGAAGGTGGCGGTTAAGGAGGGCATGCGGCTGCTTGCTGAGGATGTGGTAGGCGTGCAGCTAAATGATGATGATCAGGGAGCAGAAGCTGGTAAGTCTTCCTTTTTAGTCTTTTCATGATTTGATTGCTTATCTTTCGTGACTACTGATGGATTCTCTTTTGAATTGGGCAGGCGGGACCTCTGGAGTACATGCGGGGAGTTCTGACCCTACAGTTAAGTAGATCCGGATGGCGGGGGGACAGTGGCGGAGCCCCGATGTAGTTGACTCTTTTATTTGGTCTGTTTGACATTCGTGTACATACTAGTCCAAAACATTACTGTATTTTTAGGCTGTAATTATATCATTGCAACGAACGTCTTTATGTAACTTTATAACATAAGCAGATTCTGTTATGTTCGAATGTGGTTGTTATTTTGATATGTTGCATAAGAAATACAGCTGCGTGTTTATGCATGTGATTCAATCGTATTTGATGCTATTTCTGCTTAAAATATTGTTTCATGTTTTGCAATGCCAATATGATGTGTGAATAAATTAAAGCTACATATTTGTATACAAGAGAAGATAGTACCACCCTTCGTGTTTTAGTTGTAGAGGGTTTCTTTGAATGTCTTGCGTGACTGAGTATGGAATGTAGCTGAGTGTTCCGTCATCCGGATGTGAGTTCATATTTCCACAAGCGAGAGTTCCCCTATTTTGTGACCTATACTTTAGGGATTGTTATATAGGATAGGAGAGAAGTTTTTGAATGAAATGGAAATATGAGAAACAGTAAAACTTCCAATCACGGAAGGCCATCGATATGCTTAAGTTCGTGGCAAACGGGTTTTGTAGTCACTTTCCCTAGCTGTGGGTCTTGGAGACATTTGTCACCCATCTTATGCCTCTGTGAGGAGTTTATCTTTTTTACCACAACCGCACTTAAGACATATCGGAGCCGAGATCGCACATAGTAACTACCCGAGCCATTATGGGACGCAATCGTGGGTATTATTCGATTTACTGTGGCCGGCTAGCGTGGGTGCCGATCGTCAACCGTGAACTACCCCTGGCTGGCCATACCTTATGTTGGGGCTTAAAGTAGGTTCACAGTTGCCGGCGAGCCGAACATCGTAATGAGCTGGCATCAGCTATAGTCGGCCTTCTTGATGGATTATAATTGGCTCATTACAGTTGGCTTTGAGGGCAGTCGCGAGCAATAAGTTAACCCGCAGCAGAGGGATGCTGGAGCAAAAGTGTCTCATTGGCGAGTGCATAGATTCGCATAGTACCTGTTGGGTCTTGTCCAAGTGAGGTTGCTCCATGAAGTGTCCAGAATGGAAACGTCGTTATACATGATTTTGTTCAACAGAAAAGGATAAAGCTTAACAAGCAGCCAAGATATAAAGGAACAAGTTAAAAAGAGACAAGATTTTTAAAGTGGTTCGAAAATGCCTACGTCCACTGATTCTCTTTGTTAATTCACTTCATATGGGCAATACAAGTTAAGAAAAGTATCGACGGAGGTGTTGGATGTTCCATGCCCTCTGGAACACCTCTTCGTCCACTGTTGACAAAATATAGGCTCCTTTGCGGAGATCTTTATGAATTACATAGGGTCCTTCCCAGATTGGATCTAGCGCTCCGGGGCGCGGGAAGATCCGCTTGAGGACAAGATCTCCTTCTTGTAAGCTGCGGTGCTTGACTTTGGAGTTGTATTGTGTTGCAACTTTTTGCTTATGAGCTGCTTCTTTGAGTGCTGCATCGCTTCTTCTCTCCTCAATTAGATCCAAAGACATGTGGAGGAGTTCTTCGTTCTCTTCTGCGTTGTAGTGGATCCTGCGGTGGGAAGGCACTACAGTTTCAACTGGGTGCATGGCCTCCGATCCGTATGCCAAAGAGAAAGGAGTATGCCCTGTTGATGTTTTGTAAGATGTGCGGTAGGCCCAAAGTGCCGTAGGAAGTTCATCCACCCAAGCGCCTTTTTACTTTCAAAGTTTCTTCTCGATTAGGGTTTTGAAGATTTTGTTGACAGCTTCGACTTGTCTGTTTGCCTGGGGATAAGCCACAGATGAGATGCTTTTGTGGATTCCATGATCTTGGCACCAGTCAGTGAATTCCTCGCTGTCAAATTGAAGCCCATTGTCCGATATGATTTTGAGTGGAACCCCGTACCTGCATAAAACATTTTTGATCAAGAAGTTAATAACTATTGCCGAAGATATTTTATTTAGAGGCTCCGCTTCCACCTATTTGGTGAAATAGTAAACTGCCACTATGGCATATTTGGCTCCGCCTCGGTCCATTGGCAGTTCGCCAATCAAGTCAATTCCCCATATTGCAAGGGGCCAAGGGCTGGTCATTTGAGTAATCTCATTTGTGGGCAGTCGAGGAATCTTAGCAAATTTCTGACATCTGTTGCATTTCTTGATGAAGTCCAAGACGTCTTTGTTTAAAGTGGGCCAGTAATACCCGTATCGGAGTGTTTTCTTGGATAGAGTCTGCCCTCCGGTGTGATCTCCGCAACTTTCTTGATGGATGTTGGACAAGACTTCCCTGGCTTCCCTTCCAGCGATACACCTTAATAAGGGATTAGAGAAGCCGCGCCGATAGAGGATGCCTTCTTTTAATGTGTAGCGGGAAGCCTTCCTTAAGATTTTCTTAGCTTCGTTACGCTCGTCGGGCAGTGTGCCATCTTGTAAATATTTCCGGATAGGAGTCGTCTAAGTTTCCTCTTCGATTGCAGCTATCATACTCATTGTCTCTTAACTCGGGGCTAGTTGTTGTGAGATGGTTATTGTTCGGGAAGTGGCGCCGTCCTTCATGCTAGCTTGCTTTGCCAGTTCTTCGGCCTCCTGATTCTCTTCTCGAGGAATGTGTTTGATTAAATAGTGATCCAACTGATTGAGCAGCAGCTTGGTCTTCTTTAGATATGCTGTGAGTCGTTCTCCTCGAGTCTGGAATTCTCCCAGTATTTGATTTACAATAAGTTGAGAATCACTATGGAGACATAAAGAACCGACTCCAATCTCCAGGGCAAGTTCTAATCCGGCTATCACTGCTTCGTATTCTGCGTCATTGTTGGTGGCGGCGAATTCTAGCCTTAGGGCATAGTGCAGCTTCCTTCCCCTGGGGGTGATTATCACAACACCTGCCCCCGAGCCTTGTTCATTTGATGCTCCATCTACGAAGAGATTCCACTTGATATCTTCTCCTATTTCAGATTGCTCCTTACCTTCGTTAGTAGTGAATTCGGCAATGAAATCAGCTATGGTTTGCCCCTTGATAGCGGTGCGAGGATGATAGGTAATATCATATTGACTCAGTTCAATGCACCACTTAAGTAGTCGCCCAGAAGTGTCGGGGCGATGGAGTACTTGCCTTAACGGTTGATCAGTTAAAACTCTGATGGAATGAGATTGGAAATAGTGTCGCAGTTTCCATGACGTGATTAACAAACAGTATGCTAGCTTTCAAGTTTAGGGTATCTGGCTTCTGCCCCTGCAAATCTCTTGCTTACAAAGTATACGGGCCGCTGCGCACGGTCGTCTTCTCTCACCAAAGCGGCGCTTAAAGCATGGGACGATACAGCACGGTATAGGTATAGTTCCTCGCCTTCATTCGGAGTTGAAAGTACTGGTGGTCTCTGGAGGTGTTCGATTAAGTTAAGGAAGGCTGTCGAGCATTCGTCAGTCCATTCGAACTTTCCTTTGTCTTTCTTTAGAGCTTCAAAGAAAGGGATGCATTTGTCGGTTGCTTTAGAGATGAACCTGCTTAGGGCGGCCACTTTCCCGTTTAGGCTTTGCATCTCTCTTCGAGTGGATGGTATCTTGATATCTTGCAAAGCCCGAACTTGTTCGGGGTTTGCTTCAATCCCCCCTGGCATGGACGATGAATCCCAAGAACTTTCTCGATGATACTCCGAAGGAGCACTTTAGAGGGTTCAACTTCATTCCATATTGGCGAAGTACTTGAAACATCTCATCCAGGTAGTTTATATGATCGTTGGCTTTCCTCGATTTTACCAGCATGTCATCCACATAAACCTCCATAGTTTGCCCCATTAGTTCCGCAAACATCTTGTTGACGAGGCGTGATAAGTAGCTCCGGCCTTTTTAAGTCCAAAAGGCATTACCCTGTAGCAGTACAATCCCCGGTCAGTGATGAAACTAGTGTGGTCTTGATCGGGGGCGTGCATAGAGATCTGGTTATATCCTGAGTATGCATCTATAAAAGATAAAAGTTCATGTCCGGCGGTGCTGTCCATGAGCTGATCGATTCGGGGGAGTGGGAAGCGTCCTTCGGACATGCGTCATTTAAGTTGGAGAAGTCGATGCATGTTCGCCACTTCCCATTAGCCTTCTTTACCAGTACCGGGTTTGCGATCCATTCTGGGTAGATGGCTTCTCGTATGAAGTTATTGGCAAGTAGGTTCTTTACTTCTTCCTCGAGGGCTGCTGATCTTTCTGCCCCCATGCTTCTCTTTTTCTGCTTTACTGGCACCTTGGTGGGATCGATGTTCAGCACGTGGCATGCTACGTCTGGGGAGATTCCTGTCATGTCAGCGTGCGTCCATGCAAATACATCCATGTTGTGGCGAAGAAAATCAATGAGTTGATCCTTTAATTCTTCCTTTAGTTGAGATCCGATTTTCAATAGTCTACTTGAGTCATGTTTGTCTACAGCTACGAATTCCATAGCCTCTGCAGGCTCGGCGGTGGCCTCCTCCTCTTTGTCCATGGGGTCTAATTCATTGAAAGGGTCACTGGTATATCGAAGAGGAGGGGCTTTCTTTAGTTGCTATGCTTCCAAGCTTTTCATGCAGAGAGTAGTCTCTGCGTTTTTCCCTTTATCTTTTCTGTGGTTATTGCGAAGTTCAGTTACATAGCAGTCTCGAGCAGCGTCTTGATCTCCCTTTATTTCTCCTATTCCGTTATCTATTGGAAATTTCATCTTCAGGCACCATGGGGCTAGGACAATTTGGAAGTCAGACAAGGCTGGTCTTCCCAAAAAGGCGTTGTAGGCTGAGTGGTTCTCTATTAGTACAAACGTTTGTTTTCGCACAAGGAAAAGGGGATGACTTCCTATTTCAACAAAAAGGTCCAGTTGCCCGAGGGGCATCTTCGCATCTCTAGTGAAACCATGTAGTGGTTTGTTGCAGGGAGACACATCCTTCATTGACAGTCTCATTTTGTCGAAAGCATGCTTGAATAGGATATTTACCGAGCTTCCAGTGTCTATTAAAATTCGGAAAACTTTGGCTGGACCGAACCAGACAGAGATGACCATAGGATCCATGTGTGGGTACTGTCTTCCCTCTAGATCACGCCTACTGAATGTGATGTCGTCATTCTCTTTCCGTTTCGGGTGGCGTTCTTCCATAACAGAGTTGACGTAGCCTTCATCGTTTCTAAGTGACTTACCATATCTTTCCATCTCCGCCCAGCTTCTGTCGGCGATGTGTGGTCCTCCTGATACGGTATGAACCACTATCTTCTCTTGACTAGAGCCGCTGGTGTTGCGATTTCCTCCGCCTACTTCTGGGAGGGGTAGCCCAGGATTCTCATTGGCAGGAGTCGAAGTCCTGTTCTGGCTTTTTACATAGTGTTCCAGTCTCTTCCTTCTGATGTGTTCTTCAATCAAGTCCCGGAGATGGTGGCATTCATTGGTGTCATGTCCATGGGATTCGTGGAAGCGGTAGAATTTTCCAGTCTTGAGTGCGTTATCTGACTCCTTCTTGTGCAGGGGGCACTTGTATCTAACTTCGTCTTGAGTGGCTAGAAAGATGTTTTCGATCGTCTCATTCAAAGGAGTGTAAGAGTCAAATCTTGGTCCAGGTCGATATAAGCGCTTTTCTCCCTTCTTGCCCCCAGCATTGTCTCTAGAGTCATTTCTCCGTACATCCTTTACTGCAGCGGGAACCCTGTCTATAGCTGTCTTAGCCTGTTGCCCCGACTGCCTCTCAGTGGCAGCGTCTTCAAGTCTCATATACTTTCCAGCTTCATGGAAGAAATAAGGTAAAGTAGCTGGCTTTTCCTTGGTTAGTCTTCTACCAAATTTAGTATCCGGATGTACACCACTGCAGAGAGCCATTAGGATAAGTTTCTCGTCGGCATCTTGGACTACGGCCGCCGCAGCGTTGAATCGAGTGAGATATTGTTGCACTGTCTCTCCGGGTTTCTGCTTGATATTGGATAAGGAATAAGCGTCCTTGGGTTGTTCCACATGAATGCGGAACTGGCTGATGAACTTTTCTTTCAACATTTCACATGAGCTGATGGACCTTTGGGGTAGGTGGCAGAACCAGGAGGTAGCTAGATCTGCCAAGAAAAGTGGGAAGCATTTACACAATACTCCCTCCGTTGCTCCGCTCATGAGCATATGCTGGGTATCTCTGTAAGTGTACGATGGGGTCAGAAGTTCCCTTGTAAGGATCCATCGTTGGCATTTTCCATTCCCGGAGGGTGATGGTAGTTCGATATTGCGGGTGAAGGGGCTGGTTGCCCTAGCACCTATCCCCCGATCCCTTTGCTCCCGTTGGATGCACTCTCTGAACAATCGCGCCATCCTTTCATCAGAACTTGGAGCGGATAAAAATGAGTTTGGTTCTTCCCTGCGGGATTGATTCCGTCCAGATGACCTGTAAGGATGGTATCATTTATCACTCCTGACATTCTCCAATGGCTGCCTCTGGTCTTCCGGGGGCATGCTGGGGTCAGCCACAGTTGGCCCTTGCCTTGATCTTCCCCTGCTGGGTTCTGTTCTTAGCACTTCCTCGGGTCCAACTTCGGGCTGGACTCCAGCTCGGCCCCGTCTACTGGTGTTTGCATGGTTAGGTAGCATGACAGGCTCAGCTACATCCGACCCCTGTCTGGTACCTCCCCTGTTGGGTTCGGCTCTAAGAGTTTCCTCGGGTCGGAATTTGGGCTGAGCCTGGGCTCGGCTCCTACCATTGTTGTTTCTGTTATTAACCTCTTCGAAGAAGAAAGACCTTTGTCGTCTCCCAGATCCTCCAGACCGGGACTCATCCCATGATTCAGTGTTGCGATTGGATTCTTCAGCATACCTTAAGCGTGACATGAGCTGGTCCACCAAGGCTTCTTGTTGAGATGCGAAGCGGTTAGTTACTTCAGCCATAACCCTGTCCAGGTCCGTCCTTGTAATTGGTTGTTCCTAAGCAGGGGCTGTTGGATTTGCCTGATTTTCGTTTGCTGTTGGGACTCGACGATTGTTTTGATCTTTGATTACTGGATCTGAGATACCGCTAGTTGCAATGTTCTTTCCTTTGTTAGTATCTTTCTTCCGTCCGGGAGGCATGTTTTCTAAATAAACGATGCTGACAGGAAAAGGATTAAGTGGGAGAAGCTGAAGCTTCGAGCTCCTGTTCTCAATGAATGCACCAAAAATGTTTGCACAAAAAATGGGCAAACACCTCCTAGTCGTATGATTTAGTTGATTATATGTTGATCTGGATGGTTTGGGTGATTTATGCAAATATATGAAATAGATGGACTAAACTGTAAAAGACACACAGATTTATAGTGGTTCGGCCTGAACGTGCCTACGTCCACTTTATATGTTATTCTCCTTTTTCTTTCAGATTACAAGTACAAAGCTTCGTATACAAGTATATGAAAGTTGTTTGAAAGTTCCTTCCGTGCTTGAGCTCTCAATTGTCTGCCATTGTTGTACCCCTGCCCCTCTATTTATAGAGTGAGGCTGGGGGCAGGGGTCCTGGATGTATACAGCGGATGGTGGGCCTGGGCTGGAGCAATCTGGCCTGGCAACGTGGTTCGGCGGAGGTTGGATAAGTGGTCCGGTGGTGCCTTGGATCGGTGGTGTGGAGCTGGAGAGGCTTTCGGTTCGGTCGAGGCTTTGGACCGGTGGTAGGTGGTTCGGTGGTGAAGTGGTTGGGTCGGCATTGGTGTGGGGTGGCTCTGGTTCGGTGAGATCCTGGTTCGACGAGGCTTTGGACCGGTGGCAGGTGGTCCGGTGGTGAAGTGGTTCGGCAGGCATGGGAGAGGTGGTTGGGTCGGTAGTGCGTAGGAACGAGGTTGGAGTCTTCGGTTTGGTAGTGCTTGTGGTTCGGCAAGGAGTGGACAGGTTCGGTAAGGTGTGGAAACACACCCAACATCTTATGAATGGCTTGTTATGCCATTTGGGTTGACGAATGCCCCAGCTTATTTCGTTGACCTAATGAATCGAGTTTTCAAAGACTTCCTCGATCGATTTGTTCTCATCTTTATTGATGATATTCTTGTGTATTCTAAAACCGAGGAGGAGCATGAAAAGCATCTTCGGATTGTGTTGAAAACTCTTAGGAGTAATCAATTGAAAGCAAAATTTTCTAAATGCTACTTTTGTCAATCTCGTGTGAAGTTTCTCGGTCATATTATTTCTGAATCCGGAATTTCCATGGATCCTTCAAAGATTGAAGCGATTCAAGATTGGAAGAGACCGGAGAGTGTGATAAAGATTCGTAGTTTCCTTGGATTGGAAGGTTATTACCGCCGTTTTATCAAAGACTTTTCTAAGATTGCCGTGCCTCTCACTAGCTTAATGAAGAAAGGTGTTAAATACATTTGGTCGGACAAATGTGAAACTTCTTTTCAGAAATTAAAAGAACTCCTTTCTGATGCTCCTATTCTTGTTATTCCCGAGGGGAATCAAGATTTCATTGTTTATACCGATGCTAGTCGCGTTGGTTTGGGTGCCATTCTTATGTAAAAAGAACGTGTTATTGCTTATACTTCAAGGCAATTAAAGCCGACCGAGACTAGATATGCCACACATGATTTAGAACTCGCGGCTATTGTTTTTGCTCTTCGGATTTGGCGTCATTATCTTTTAGGAGAGAAACTTGTTCTTTATACCGATCATAAGTCCTTGAAGTATTTATTCTCTCGAAAGGACCTTAATTTGCGTCAATAGCGTTGGCTCGAATTTCTTGCACCATATGATCTTGATATCCTTTATACTCCCGGAAAGGGGAATCGCGTTGCGGATGCACTTAGTCAAAAGCAACAAGTGGTTGTTTCAATGATGATATCCGAATGGAACGATCTCGAGATTCTATCCACTTGCGAAATTCGAGACCGTGTTTTCGATTTATATTCATCTCTTATTTTATGTAGCCTTAAGGCTCATCCTTCTCTTTTAGACCGCATTCTTGAAGCTCAAGGGCTAGATCCTGAATTGGCTCTTCTTGGCCAAAATATTAAGGATAAAACTGATATTGAAGGTTTGAAAGACTTTAATATCGATTCTCGTGGCGGCATTCGGAAATTTGGTAGACTTATCGTACCAAATATTGGTGATCTTCGTAAAGATATTTTAGAAGATTCTCATCGTTCTAAATTTACCATTCATCCCGGTAACAGTAAAATGTACGTGGATATGAAGCGACTTATTATTGGGAGGGAATGAAACTTGACATTGCTAACTTCGTTAAGCGTTGCATGACTTGCCAACTCGTTAAGGCCGAACATCAAAGGCCCGGTGGGTTATTGCAACCTTTATAAATTACAATTTGGAAGTGGGACCAAATTTCCATGGATTTTATAGATGGCCTTCCCCTTCTCGTTCGGGTCATGATAGCTTATGAGTGATCGTTGATAGACTTACTAAATCTGCCCATTTTATTCCCGTTCAGTCTAACCGAACCGTTCCTCTTTTGGCCAAACTCTTTGTTAAAGAGATTGTTAAATTACATGGAGTTCCTACTTCTATAGTTAGTGATCGTGATCCATTGTTTACTAGTGGATTTTGGAAGAGTCTTCAAAAATCTTTAGGAACGAAGCTTAATTTTAGCACCGCTTATCACCCCCAGTCCGATGGACAAACCGAGCGTGTGAATCAAACTCTTGAAGATCTTCTTCGTGCATGTGTTCTTGATTTTGGTGGAAGTTGGGAAGATCATATTTCTCTTGTTGAGTTTTCCTATAATAATAGCTTTCAATCTAGTATTGGTATGGCACCTTTCGAGGCACTCTATGGAAGGCCATGCCGATCTCCTTCTTGTTGGCTTGAGGCCGGTGAGAAGCTGGTTTAGGTCCAGATTTTATTCGTGATTCCACAAAAAAGATTGAACTTATTCGACATAGGATGAAAGAAGCCCAGAGTAGACAAAAATCCTATGCCGATAACCGGAGAAGGAAGTTAGAATTTTCTGTGGGAGATCTTGTGTTCATTCGTATTTCACCTATGAAAGGTGTTGTACGTTTCAGTCGACCGGGAAAGTTAGCGCCTCGATACATTGGGCCATTTCCTATCGCTGAACGTATTGGTCCCATAGCTTATCGCCTATCATTACCGGCTCAGTTTTCTGCCATGCATGACTAGTTTCACGTTTCTCAATTACGGAAATGTCTTCGAGATTCCGATTCTATTCTTAGCCCGGTGTTGTGGAAGAGATGGAAGTTTCGCCTAATTTAACTTATGAGCAGCATCCTGTTCGTATTATTGCTTCGGAAGTCAAACGACTTCGACATAAGGATGTTCCGCTTGTGAAAGTTCAATGGTCTTCAAATTCTAAGGATTGTTCTTGGGAATCTAGAGAGTTCATCGAGCGATCACATCCGGACTTACTTTCCCGTGCTCTTTAAGGTGAACCTTTTATTTCAAATTTCTTTTGCGTTGAATATGCTTTTATGGTTGTTACTTTATATTTTCTTCTTAAATATTGCGAGGAAGCAATTTCTTTAAGGAGGGGAGTCTGTAACAACCCGCATATTTATCGATTTTTATATTTAAATATTTTATTTAAATATTTATCGATACTCGGAATTTTGTCCGAAAAGCTATTTTTTGCATACGGTCGAATTAGGACTCGGGACCACTCCCATTGAGTTTAAAATGACGTTTGCGATCTTTTTAAGTGTAAACTTTGATATGTTTGGAGATAGAAGAATTTAGCAACTTTTTACTTAGGGCTTTGGTTTGGGCTGAGCCCAATAACCCCACTTATGTATTCAGTCCCAACCCCTTCTCCTCTTCATTACTTCATTCCTCATTTCCTAATACTCAAGCTTTTATATTAATGGAGAGTGGAGGAGGAAATTAAAACTCCAAGCCCTAGTTTTCTTTTGCAAATCAAACTCTAGCTCCAAACTAATTGAAGAACCCATTGGTAAGCTTCTCTTCTTCTTCTCCAACTCATTCTCTTATCAATTTCAGAAATTCCTAAACCTAACTTTGGAAATGTTCTTCTTTTAAAGCTTAGAATCAAGCTTCTTGAGTTGGATTTGAAGAGTGGTTGATTCTCCTTTGCTTTCAAGCTTCTTCTTCAATCGTTTGGATTCAAAGGTGAGATTTTTATCTCACATCTTAGTCTATAATCATCTTCGATTGTTAGGTATGAATTCCTAACACTTATTCTTGTGCAATTGATTTTGGTTTGGATTGGTTTGGTGTATATTCCAATTTTTGGTGTTTTGAAATCAAAATCCATGACAACCATTTTATGGATATTTGGACATTGATATTTGAGGCGCATCGAAGAGCCGTTAAGGATGAGTTGTCGCTTGGCGTAAACCCTTAATCGTTGTCGCTCGATCGATCACTTCCGATATTCGTTTGGCCATTTTTGGCCTAGGTTCAGGGAATGCTCTGAACCCTTGATTCAGACGTCTGAAACGTATAATTCAGACGTCTGAATATTATACCAGGAATTTTTATTCTCCAGGATTCAGACGTCTGAATCTATATTTCAGACATCTGAATTGGTTTGTTTTGGACCAGATAGGAAATAGGCTAAAAATTGCCTATTTCAGACGTCTGAAATATTGGGTTCAGACGTCTGAATTGTGTTTTGGAAAACAATTATTTTTCCAGATCCAGACGTCTGAATCCTTGATTTCAGACGTCTGAATCTGCTGTTTGGGCTCTATTTTGCCTATTTAGCTTGAGATTCCAATTTTATCGATTCGTGTTGATTCCCTTTTGTTGTTATCATCTATTGTCGACTCTGATGACATTTTCTTTGGGATTTTTGTAAATATCCATTTTGATGGATTTGATATCGATTTCTTTGGAATTAACTCACATCTTCGTATGTGAATTTTGGTGATTGATTGTTGTACAATCATTTTGTGGTTTGTCACTTTAAAAATATAAAGGTTTTCTATACTAGTAGTAAATATCAAAACTCTTTCTTCAAATGATTTCAACACTATTTTATTACAAAGCTCGTTTTCTCAAACCGATTTCCAATCTATTAGTATATACAAACCTTTACCTCACTCGTATGAGAAATCTAGTTAAACGGCTTAGTAAAACAAGTGGTATGAAACGCTTGCGTTTACTTCGTCGGTTAATTCTTGGACTTGTTCGATTGAAACTCTTTTGACAATTTTCTAGTGGAGATCTACAGTTTGTTCGTAAATATTTAAGTTAAGCAAGTGATTATAGGACATGAAGCTAAACTCATATATTACTAGCTTAGTGTAATTGACACTAATCGTTGATCATGACGATCATCTTTGTGATTTAGACTAGCAATGTGCGATGTCTCTTTGTCTGCGAGGGAGACTAAACCCCATTTTATGGAGTTTCGACTCAAATTGGTGGGGTAGCAACCCATGGTCTTCGGGCCGTTTGTCGAGCTTCGGCTCAATTTGTGATGGTTAGCAACCACGGAATTAGCGTTCCGTTTGTGATACACGTGTTGGTGAGCTTTATGCTCCCGTTTGTGATAGGCCTTTCCCCTTTTTGTGATTTTTGGATTTCTTGAGATGATTTCTAGAATTTGTGTTTCACCAATTTTCGTGATTTTTATTGATAAGTTTTATCAATATTTGTGCATTGGTGAATTTGTGTGTCATTGACTTTTGTGATTGATATTGATAAAATTGTCAATATTTATGGTTTGGTGAACCAAATAAAGAGTATGACATTCCTTTTGATCCTTGAGTAGATTTTTGTGATATTGATTAATCTCTTGTTGATTATCAATTACTTATATATATCACAGCTTGGCATTGTGATTATTATGTGTTTAGTCGTACCTCTTATTCTTTATCGCTTCATCTGATATTTATAGTTAGACTGATCCATTTATTATTTTCTTATTAAATAATACTCGGGTCAGACCGAGATGTTATAGGTGCTTCAGCTTGACTTCTCACTTGGGATTGATTTCTCTGAGTTTTGGCTAACTACTTAGATTAGTAGTTTATTTTGTTGTATACACTTGAGATATGGACTCATGGTTATATTCTTTTGTATAGCACGTGTTGCTATTCTTTTGTATTATTGTGGATCTTTTTGACCACTACTCTGATATACACTTTCATTTGTTAGCTATATATTCATATCCGTTTCCGCCTTTGTGGTATGAATTATCTGTGACTGATTTGTGTTATGTTTATTTCTATATTTGTTTCCGAAGATTATTATAGCCACTGTGTAGTAGCTTTGTGTTTGTATCGGTATGTCGGATTTCCTCTTGGAATAAAATGCATGTTATACTATCTGACATATCGGTACCCGCCCAAAGCAATTACACGGATGGTCGCTCCTCAACAGCCTTATTCTCCATGCTAGTTGACAGCATTACACCGTAGTGTTCTTGGATAGCGTGGGTATAGAGGTGTGGCGTCACATCCAACCTCTCCCTTCTTTCCCAAATCACTCCAAGAAACGTTGCTTAATGCTTAACCGATCGGAATTGACTTTACTAAATTAGATTGGCAGCCGATCTTGAAACCTGACTCGTTTAGGTCGACGCAAGCAGCGAGTTTTGGAATCAAGTTTCGCGATTCAATTTCGAAACTAGTTCGATTTGAAGAGGATAAGGTGAGTGGGGTTCGTACTCAGGTCGATGGCGTCGACGAGGAGGGCAGTCGAGCTAGGGTTTCGGTGGCTGTCGCATCTGGGTTCAGGCACGACGTGAAGTCACCTTTGGTGGCCACGAGGTTTCGTAGTGTTCGAGCATCGGTGGATGTCGCAGAGGAGGCTGCTGTCGTTTGGGGTCAACGGGGTTACTCGATAGCGGTAAGGTTTTAAACTGTTGTTTAAATATAATCTGTATATACATATCTAGATAAAGGAAAAATATATATACATACTTATACAGTGAGATATATATATATATATATATATATATATATATATATATATATTATAGAAAGAGATTTCATTTTCATTCGGATTTAGTAAATATATATGCTGGAAAAAAAGAATTTAGAAAAACTGGAAATTTTATATAAGACTTATGAAGGCAATAATTTTTTTTTATGCATTGAATTGGGAAGGTAAATAAAATTTAGACTTCTGAATTTATATAAATCATTTTATATAACATATGTGTTTTTAAAAAGGAAATATATATAATTTATCTTAGTAATATGTATATAGGGTGATTTATGTATTTAATAAGCTTGTTTACATATTTAGTTGCTAAAAATAATTTATTATAAGAAATTAGTTTAAAACGAAATTATTAGTTAAAATTAAATTAAATTGTTAGTTAACTAAGTGGTAATTAATTGTTGGATCGATTCAAGTATTAATAAACCGTACAAAATGTTATACAAGGTCAAAAATCTGGAAAGAAACAAGCTGGGTTGGATCAGATTACAAATAAAATTAAAGGTGAGTTAATCTCACTCATCTGGCTTTTTATTTAAATTTAAATGGTTGAATTTAAATAATTGGTCGAATGATTGAATTTGATTGGATGTGGTATATTATATATAGTAGTATATAGTATATATTGGAGTGATTGATTTTCCGCATTTTATAGCGGATGAGACCCTATGCGCCGCATAATACCGGATGATATTATATTAATCCCATATACCGTGATGTTCCACCTTGAAGTGGAATTTGTATTGTGCTAACATCTGTGGATGCAGGGAAATAGGTTAGAGGGATCCAACTGGATTCCTTAAAATTATTTAAATTGTTTGATAATTCGGTGATATGATTATTCTGATACCCTATGATGAATTATATTGAAAATTGAATACTATGAATGAAATTAATAATGCTTTGGCATACTGAGTTAATAAAACCTAAAGATTGAATTTTGGAAAGAAAATAAGACCAGAGAGTTTGTAAGTAAAATAATTATCGAGAAAATTCCAATGGTCACCATTGGAATTGAAAATATTAAAAAGCATTTAATTCTCCTTTGCTCATGGGAAAATAATTCCAATGTTGATCGCGACATCATCGGTGTTCATTTTTGAGTCTCCAAAAGAGAATCGCTACCTGGATGTTTTGGTTGGTGTTTTTTTGCAAAATTGGGTTTGATTTTGAAATTGAAAAGGATTTTGGATAATTGGTTTCAAATGGTGTTCTGGAAGTGTTGAGAAATTGTTTAAACTCTGGAATCTTATTTAAAATGTTTATGGAAGAATAAAAATATATATTTGCTAAAAAAAGTGTAGAATTCCGAGTTAAAAGATAAAATGTGAATGGGATTGATTGTAAATAGATGAAAGTATGAATATAAATGAATTTGTGACTTATAAAATTTATAAGTGGAATAAATAAGCCAAATAAAACTCCAAACTTAAATTATAAAATAGAATTGGATTATATTAGTGATGGTTTGAGTTGTAAATAAAAAATTCAAGTGAATAGAAATAAAAATTTAAACGGCTTTATTATTGATAAAATAAGTTGGAAGTGAATTAAAATGAGAAATAAAATTTAAATAGATTGAATGATTACACTAATTGAATTTAAATCGAATAGAATCTAATTGAATGTGTCGAGCTAAATAAAAAGGGTTCGAGTAAAAGCTATGCAAATACGAAATAAAATGCAAGGGTTGGGTTGCGAATGAATCGAAATTTAATGGGCATAGTTATCCACCAAAATGGATATTCTATTAAGTGAATATCATCGAATTTACGTAGAATAAATTGTTGTTTGACGTAGATGAGATTTAATAAAATTCTATGAATTGATAAAAGTAAATAAGCCTGATATTTGAATCAATTGAAATAAACATAAGTCCGTTTCGTTTGAAAATGAATTAGATGCAAGCAAGTGAGTTGTAAATCGCTAAAATTGAATGCAATGGTGAGAAAGCGAGTGAAAGCAATTGAATTAGTATTGTAAATCATATAAATTGCTTGTGGAAGTTATTTAGAATGCATTTCTTTAGCGATGATATGTTGTAGTTGTTAAATGAGAGAAATGTTATACCTTTTATATATATATATAGTACTTACATGTTTGAGTTGAGTAAGTACAGGTACCGGGAAGCCGTTTAGCTGGATTTGGGACGCGCAAAATGCTAAAATAAATAAGCCGCTTCAAATGCTAAATAAGGTACGCCTACGTAATACAAAAAGGAAATATGAACCGTTTTTCTGTTTTTCGACCGTGTGGGTCGATGTATATATTTATATCTCTTGTCAAATTGCAAAAGCTCCTCCGTACAAAGGAGACTCTGCCAAAAAATTTCAAAAATTTTGGGAGTTAGAATTTTTTTGAATCTTTTGAAAATTTTCACTAACGACAAATGATTTAAGCTTGTAAAGCAAATAGAATTGAAAATTGAATATTGAAATCTAATTTAAATTTGTAAAGTAAGGTGAAATCGAGGAAATTGTTCGAAGAAACTAAAGGAAGAAAAAGTTTGCAAATAAACTTTTATTTGAGATTTTAAATAAATTAGTAAGTGAAACTAATGGAAGAAAATGGTTAATTAAATATGGGTTGAGATAAGGTGAATAAAATTCAATATTCAAGGTTTGAAGACAAATTGAATTCAAGTAAAATTGAAAATGAAAATCTAAATGGAAATCTAGGAAAAAGTATTTAGATTTGAAATTAATTGAATTGTAAAGGCAAAGTGAATAGAAATAGAGATAAACTTCAATAGTGAAGTGAAAATAAATTTAAGAAGTGTATGAAATATTTATATTAAACCTAAAAAAATGAAGGGTGAAATTCTTAAGTAAATTGGAATTAAGAAGTATATTGAGTGAATAATTAAATAAAGATCAAAACTGATAGTTGTGAATGGGAGAATTATGGAAAAGTGAATAACAATCAAAATGAATGTGAATAAAAGAGAATTGATATAGCTAAAAATCAATTGGGCTAATTACGTAGGGTGTACGTATATTATTTTATTCGCATAGTGATTTGATCCAGATTCGAGCACAGAATTTCGAGATAGTTATATCGATTCGAGTTAGAATTTTTCACTCGATTTTCGACGGCGAACCCTGGATATGGAATTATGGTTGATTCTGAAATTCTCTATCATAGTTTACGACTATGCAAGGAGAATGACGGTTTCTGATCAAGAAACCAAATCTGAGTGCGCACTAGGAAGTCGGGTGGACGATACTAGTTCGGAAGTGAAATTGTGTGATCGAGTGAGCGATCAGATTAGGTCTTGCGTACGGATGATATAGGTGCATCGTACGGGCTTAAGAAAAGCAAATATTAAAAATTTGTAAAGGAAGTGAATAAAATGATTTTAAATGTTGTGATTGGATATTATTGCTAAGTAAGACACATGTGTTTAAAAAGCAAGAGAAGATTTGTGATTTTTGATTTCAGAAGATAAACTTGAATTGCTCGACAAAAAGCTATGTATTTAAAATTTCTGAATGAAATTCGATTGGGTTTTGACCTAGCAACTTGGCCTTTTGTTTTCTTTTTGGGATTTGGGGGCCGTAGAGCCATTTTGTAGTTGTATCGAGCTAGCTGCGCAAAGGAGACGCCGGCGAAATTTTTTCGGAAATTTAGGGAGTTAGAAAAATTTTGAGAAATTTTGATAATTTAAAATTTGAATTTAAATTATAATTTGAATTGTTGAGTAAGTAATATTGTCTGGAACTATAAGAGAGCTTAGGAAGTAGTAAGAATGATAATAGGTCTTTATAACAGGATTGCATGGGTGATGTTAAGCTGTTTGGTTTGGAAGATTGTGGAAACTATTTAGTTTGGGAAATAGTTAACATGTATTGAACCATTCCTCTTAACTGGTAATTTCGGGGACGAAATTATTTTAAGGGGGAGGAATGTGATGACCCGTGATTTTGGACATTTGAAATTGGGATATTTAATTGAATTTAAATATTTAAAAGTTAATTTTTAACTTTCAAATATCAATATTTATTGGATAATTAATTATTGAATTTAATTATCGGAATTGGGTAAAATATTGAATCTCGATTTTTGAACTTGTTAAAAATAATTTAAAGACTTATAAAATTCATATTAATAATACTGAAGGTAATAGGACTTTTAAAATTGAATTTAAAAGTGTTTTGCTCAGTTTTGAAATTTTATCATTTAAATTGATCTTTAAAGATAGCCTTCCAGGGCACAATCTTAGAATTTGACGAAATCAGTTATGTTGGATCCATAATATTGTATTATTATCAGATTTCAAATTTTGTAGCGTTTGGAGTTGTCGTGTGATCGTACGATAGGGAAACGCGCTGGAAATTCGAATCGAAAATTAAATATAATAAATACTTTATTTGACTAGTCAAATTTATTTCACATCAGACCTTTTTGATTTCACTTCAAAGACCACTGTAGCATATTGACTGAAACACGTTAACATCAAATCTTGTCTCCGTTCCCTTCTTCGTTTTAAAACTCTAAGCAGATTATCTCGTTTCCTTCATTTTTGCAGCCAAGCCTTCTTAAAATTGAATCTCGTTTCATCAAAAGGGGATAACATCGAAACACAATTTCAATGGCCTTTCCCCAGTTATTAATATAAAAAAAGAGGAGAAGAAAAGTGATTTCAAAATTAAACTTCTCCCTTCTTTCCCAAATCACTCCAGGGAACGTTGCTCAATCCTTAACCGATTGGAATTGACTTTACTAAATTAGATTGGCAGCCAATCTCAAAACCTAACTCGTTCAGGTCGACGCAAGCGGCATGTTTTTGAATCAAGTTTCGCGACTCAATTTCGAAACCAGTTCGATTTGAAGAGGATGAGGCGAGTGGGGTTCGTACTCAGGTCGATAGGTCGACGAGGAGGGCAGTCGAGTTAGGGGTTTCGGTGGCTGTCGCATCTGGGTTCAGGCACGACGTGAAGTCACCTTTGGTGGCCGCGAGGTTTCGTGGTGTTCGAGCATCGGTGGATGTCACGGAGGAGGCTACTATCGTTTAGGGTCAACGGGGTTACTCGATAGTGGTAAGGTTTTAAACTGTTGTTTAAATTTAATCTGTATATACATATCTATATCAAGGAAAAAAAATATATACTTATACAGCGAGATATATATATTATAGAAAGAGATTTCATTTTCATTTGGATTTAATAAATATGTATGCTGAAAAAAAAGAATTTAGAAAAACTGGAAATTTTATATAAGACTTATGAAGGCAGCAATTTTTTTTTATGCATTGAATTGGGAAGGTAAATAAAATTTAGACTTTTGAATTTATATAAATCATTTCATATAACATATGTGTTTTTAAAAAGGAAATATATAATTTATCTTAGTAATATGTATGTAGGGTGATTTATGTATTTAATAAGCTTGTTTACATATTTAGTTACTAAAAATAATTTATTATAAGAAATTAGTTTAAAACCAAATTATTAGTTAAAATTAAATTAAATTGTTAGTTAACTAAGTGGTAACTAATTGTTGGATCAATTCAAGTATTAATAAACTGCATAAAATGTTATACAAGGTCAAAAATCCGGAAAGAAACAAGCTGGGTTGGATCATACTACAAATAAAATTAAAGGTGAGTTAATCTCACTCATCTGACTTTTTATTTAAATTTAAATGGTTTAATTTAAATAATTGGTTGAATGATTGAATTTGATTGGATGTGGTATATTATATATAGTAGTATATAGTATATATTGGAGTGATTGATTTCTCGCATATTATAGCGGATGAGACCCTATGCGCCGCATGCTAGCGGATGACATTATATTAATCTCATATACCGCGATGTTCCACCTTGAAGTGGAATTGGTATTGTGCTAACATCTGTGGATGCAGGGAAACAGGTTGGAGGGATCCAACTGGATTCCTCAAAATTATTTAGATTTTATGATAATTCCATGATATGATTATTCTGATACCATGTGATGAATTATATTGAAAATTGAATACTATGAATGAAATTAATAATGTTTTGGCATACTGAGTTAATAAAATCTAAAGATTGAATTTTGGAAAGAAAATAAGAGCAGAGAGTTTGTAAGTAAAATAATTATCGAGAAAATTTGAATAAATTTAAGAAATGAATTGGGAAAGAGTAAAGTGATTTTAAAATTCAAATAAATTCCAAGTAAAAAAAGGGGATTTTGAATAAACAGAAAATAATGAATGTTAAACTTAAAGTGATTTTATTCAAAATAATAAAGAATTTACTTTAAAATTTCAGGTTTAATTTTATTAGAAAGAGAAGGAAGAAGATTGGAATTTAATATGAAATTTATAGTTCCAAGTTAAAACAAGAATTTAAAACCTAATTAAGAAGTTGAATCAGGAATCAATGAAATTAGCGAGTTTTAAATTGGATAAGTAAAGAAGTTCATTTTAAATGGAGTTAATGTTGTAAATAAAATCGAAAATTTATTCAGTGTTCGAGATTGGAATTTTAAAGGGAAGAAGGTGCTATGAAATTTATAAACTGGATTTATAAAAGTAATATCAGTGGATATTTGGAATATAAGTTTAAGGTGAGAATTTATTAAAGGAATGGTAAATATGTTTAAAAATAAATGGTGATTTATTTTTAAAAGATGTGGAAGAGAGGTGTATTTCCCTGGGTAGCCAAGTACGTTTTCAAAGGAATTTTTTAATATAAGTTAAAGCTTTAATGTTGTTTTAAAAAGCATGTCTTAGAAAATTTACTGTTTCTAAATGTCAAATTCTAAAGTAAATATTTTTCAAATCTATTATTGTAATAATTATATAAAAGTGACTTGGTATTATGTTTTAAAGAGAAAGATTTAGTTTATATTTTACAAAGTGGTTCTATTTAAAATATTCTTAAAGTATATATTTTAATAAAGTATTAAAGTAGATTTAATTTCAATGTTGTAAAGTATATTTTATAGTAAAGTGCTTTTAAATTATTTAAAATCTAGAGTATTTGGTACTTGGTGTTTCAGTGGAAATAAATAATTGGGAAATGTGTTCCGTGAGAGGAAACTGGTTTGAAACTGTTTTCAAAAGGGTTGAAAATGGAAAATATATCTTGTGAAGATATTTTGAGATAAATAAATAATTTGGGAGAAATTATTTATTGTTGATGGTTGTTTGTGAATGTTAATTGATAGTTAAATAATCGACTATCAATATGGTCCAAATGCGCTGATCATTTCGAAGAGACCGGGATCAGGATTAATTTCTCGAAAACCACTTCGATCCGGTTTATATGTTTCGTGTGGAAACGAGTTTGGATTTGAAGATGGAGCAGTGAAGTGCAAGGGCTAGTCGCTACTAATCCTGAGGATATTTCCAAAATGGATGTAGTAGGAATAGTGCCTTCGGTTCCGTTCGAACCCGGGATGGACTTGTATGGACGAATGCTTTCGAGACATCGTTAGGTGGACGATGGGTATTCTAAGAGATATGTTCTAAAAGGTAACGCTTAGCCTCGAGCCTCATCAACCGGGAATGACTGAAAATCAGGGGTTATACAGCAAGGCTTCGTGGGTAGCCCCCACTTGAGAGTAAGGTCATCCCTGTCTAGATGCCCTTTTTTATTCGGCTTAGTGTGCGGTTGCTGATCCCAACCGTGGGGTGATTTTATTTGGAATTATCAAGTAAGGGATGATTCCGGCCTTGTGTTGCAGCCTTGTAGGGGAGCGGGCGTACTCCTCGGTACTGTGATCTAGGCCACGTACTATGACGGGTGTTACCCCAGTGCCTAGTCATTCTTTGGAAATCCATTCTCCCTACGTGCCTTGTACGAGTTTTTTTGTAATACCCACTTTGTGGCTAGTATGCTGGAATTTAATCATGTAACAATTTCAGCTATATTGAATTAGTATTTGTAAATAGACACTATTATAATATCAGAGGATTTTAATAAAAATTGTTTTAGCTATCGTAAGGTTAAAACCCGACATGTTTATTTGTGGTGCGGTCTTACAAGATGCTTTTGTTTTCAAAGGATTTTGAAACTTTAATAATCAATTTGAGTGTGATTTTCTCCCGCTGGTATTCCAGACTGACTCGGGTATCGTTTTATTATAATGCTCGGGTCAGATCGAGTATTATAGATTACAGGAAAGGATGCTGTGGAGCTTAGGAGACGAGTGGATGGCGATACGTAACCTCGTATTTGTGTTAGTTATTTTGCTATGTTGTGTGTACTGTGTATTCTGTTGTAGGACATGTTATGATTACTGTCCTGAGTTGTGATGTTGATTTGTTGTACCCTGATGAATGTAATGTATAAACAGAAATATTTTTCTGTTGAGTAAAGATCTGTATTTATATATTATAATTACTCCGCTGCGATGGTTAGATTCTGCTGTTGTTTTCTATTTTCTTATTCTACCTCCTTCTTATTTCATCCTGATAGTTCGTTTTTCCGTTCATCTTGAGTTGATTTATTAGAGAACTGTGTCGACTCAAGGGGTATGGAGTTGCGGGCTGTTACGTAGAGTTTGTCTACCATTAAGGATAAGAGATAGTTGAATTACGTACAGAAAAATGAGAAATAGAGGTAGGCTAGGGTTTATAACCGGATATTTATAGACAAAGTTGAAAATAGAATAGATGGACCCGATTTATAAACGTGCTGAACGATAAATGGCCCGAAAAGCCAATTTTGACTCCGGAGCGAAATTGGGTCAACCCATATATCGAAACAGATGTTTTAAAATATTTTAAACGCAATGGAAAAGGTTTCCGGTTCAAATTGTATTGTAAGAAGAAGTTATGCAAAAATCAATATTTTCAAATTGATTTCAATTGATTTCAATTCGTTTATTTCAAGGCGTTTCGAGTCCGTACGATCAAACGACTAGTCCGATCACTAGGAAACTTGAAATCCCTTAATACTTCACTGTTACAGATCTTATGAAACTGGTTTCGTCGAAATCCGAGTTAGTGACCAAAATGGCTATTTTTCCATTAATTAAATAAATAAATAATAAATTAATAAAATCAAATTTTAAATTTTATTTCGATAATTGACAAATTTCAACATTTTTAGCTTCTTAATCATTTACAATGATTTAAACAAATTTAGATGTCAATTTAAAGTTAGATATTTTATCAATTGCAGTGTCAAATCTTCAATTTCATTATATTCGCAATAAATTCAATTATTGAATTTTTCACTTCAATTAAATAAAAAAATCTTGCTTTCTATTCTTTAAATTAACCAATGGTCATATTATAAATAGAATTAGCATTAATTACATCTTATAAAATTCACCGTCTTCAACGGCAAATCAAATCTACCCTAACTGCACAAATTAAGTCAATTAATTGTAATTAATTTCGCATTAAATGTTATTAATTATAAATTGAAATCTCAAAAAATTAGATTATTGATTTAAAATCTTGCTATTATATAAATTGACTTTTTATGGGTATAATTAACATTGAATTATCAAATTACAGTTTATCCCCTATTATTCCATCAACTAATTATAACTTTGAATTCATTCCCATTTTACAGATTTCAATCAATTACTACTTTGCAATTTGTTTCCAAGTAATAGGTATTGCATAGATTTAGTTACTTATCAACTTGTATCAATCTTATTACATAAATTTTCATTCAATCACTATTCAAAATATATTAATTCATTAATTAATTCAATCTTTACGTTTTGTTTTCTTACATTTGATTTATAGCCTAGTCTTAGCATTTACACTAATCCCATTTCATTCAATCCACTAATTTTTAACTTTAAATTAGCATTGGTTATATCCTGATGCACTAATATTTTCAATTTCATCTCAATTCTTATCAAATCTCATCTAATTCCAAATAAATCCACTTTATTCCATTTATATTAATAATCTTGGTTCCTCTTATTTTGGTTATTATCTCATACATAGATCACAGTTTACATTCCTTTATACCATCTTATGAAAACAATATACGTTTCTAATACTTTATTACATTTATTGGAAATAAATTTCCAAATTTACTAGATACAACAAATTATGACCTTAAGGTTATTTCATTTATTTGGATTGCGCTAAATTAACTTACATTAACAAAATTTCATTAATTTACATTCAGTAAGAAGTAAATCAATATATTATAAATACACTAATTGCATTTGTTTATACTATATTCCATTTAAAACTAAGTCATAACACTTTAACTATTATATTAATTTGAAATGTTCATTCAAGTTCATTAATTATTAAATTGCAGTAACATATTTCCTTAAATTTACATCTAATTACTGTTAACCATGTTTTTATTGCATAATCAATTCAATACTTACCTCTATTTTCTCATATTTAATTTATATCCAGCTATAAACCTTTCACTACTCCATTTATTAGAATATAATTCAAATGACAGATAAATAGGTTTTAATTACCATTGCTATATTTTATTTTCGCGTTCATTTCAATATTAATTTATACAGTTTTTATTTCTACTAAATTTAATTACAAAAATCTTAATTTATTAACAAACTTAATTGTCAAAATTTACGGGTCGTTACATTAAATTTTCGAAAAGTTTCGCCAGTATCTCCTTTGCGCGGCTAGATCCAAACAACTACAAGTCGCCACTATGGGCCCCAATCCAACAAAAGAAAACAAAAGCCAAGTGACTCAATCATAAAACCATCAAAGTCAACAACAATTTAAACATGTACCTTTTCATCGGAAAAACCAGTTTTCTTTCTTGATTTTAAATGCCTGCATCTTATTTACCAATAATATCTAATCATATAATTCAAAATCATTTTATTTTGCATTTTCAATTTTCAATATTTATTTCACCAAAACCCGCACGATGTATGTATATCATCCGTACACAATATCAAATCCGATTGTTCACTCGATCACACAATTTCACTTCCTTACTAGTATCGTTCACACGACTTTCTAGTGCGGACTCAGATTTGGTATCTTGATTAAAAACCGTCATTCTCCTTGCATAGCCATATACTATGATAGAGAATCTCATCATCAATCAAAAATCCATATCTAGGGTTCGTTGTCGGGAATCGAGTGAAAAATCCTAACCCGGATCGATATAAATTATCTCGAAATTCTGTGCTCGAATCTGATCAAACCGTCATGCGAATAAATTAATACACATACAACTTACGTATTAATTTCCAATTGATTTCTTAGCTATATCAAGTTCTTCTATTCATATGCATTTCTTTCACTTCCAATTTTTCACTTTCAGTTATTCATTTTTATTTGATCTGCATTCAAATATTTACTTAGTATATTTTCCACACCAGTTTTCTCTTAAGAATTTCCCCTTTATTTTCTATTATAATTTTTTACACAAACTGCTTATGGTTATTACCACTTCACAACTTACGTTTATATCCATCTCTATTCAAATTCAATTCTAATTCCATTTAATTTAATAATTAAATTAATTAGTTCATCACTAATTTATTTCCAATAATAGATTTCATATTCAGTAATTACTCCATCTAGCCTAACTTAGGCTAAATTTTCTAGTTTCCTCTTATTTAACTTAATTTAAGTTAAATTCCATTCCAAAATCAAATTTCAATTTTTTTATATGTCACCAAACTTACTCATATTCCATAAAACATTTTAAATAAAAATCCTAGAGTTAAACACTTTGTTCTAAGTATTTCAAATCATTTTTGAAAGCATATATACCCAAAATCTCTTGGTATATCAAATCATTCCTTTGAATTTCAAAATCAAATCAGTTTTACCAAAACAAAACTTCAGTTGTAGCAGTTCCTCTCTTGGAAACTTGAAAATGAATGTCGATGATGCTGCAGTCATAACCGAAATTTATTTTCCAGCGACAGAAGAGAGTTCAGTTCTTTTATTCCCTTAAAATTCCTTTTACATATTTCCAACTCAAAAAATATTCTCCAAATGATATCATTATATTTTCCAAGACTTTGAAAACATTTCAAAACCAACGAAAATTAAATTTTCAAATTTTCAGCCTCCAAAACCCCTTTTAACAAATCATATTTAAATATACTTCGGGAATTTCATTTCATTTCAAATTATAAATCACTTTTAAAAAATCACATTTACATAATTCCATTTCGTTGTATGAAATTATTTCTCAACTTTTGATTATAATATCAACTTTTAATCAAAAACAACAACCAACAAATGATAATAATTAATTATTATCATTCTCTAACAACCAAATACACCATATACAACGATAATAATTTATGAAAAATTATTTATTTCATATATCTAGGTAAAATTATTTCATTTACTCCAAATTCAAAATAATAACATGTCGAATTGTTCTGTTCAAGTGTTTAGAGATCCTTATCAATAACGTTAATTACTCGTATTAAGCAGAATCCATAAGCCACTCAATAGATCAATCAACATAACATAATTTTTTTTATATTCACTAACAAATACACGCTCATATCTATTAATACAGTCAAACTCATTCTAGTGTACTACTGACCCAATCTCTAATTAGTTACCCTATCAAAGCCAAGTTACTCACTTAACCTTCAGCTCTGATACCATATGTAACGACCAGACCACTTTGGACCTGCCTCGGTAGGCTTTTCAACCATCCCGCTACCCTTCTACTTCTCAACATGGGACTCCTCCTCCTTTTCAACTTGGAGCTGACTATAAGTGGTACCTCAAATTTGCTTTTACGGCCAGCCTCGCGACATCTGCAACCAACCCATCAAGGCCTTATACTACCTCTCAGAGACATGCAGGGGTAAAAGTCTAAGCTTCGTCATTGTTCATTAAACGAGAACTCCCTATCATGCGTACGTGAACTAATCACTAAGCAAATCCGATCCAAGTCTCTTCGAAACAACGTTCGATATTTCCAATAAACTTACCCAGGTTCTCTGGGAAATAAACAGACGAAAATAAGATCGGAGATCGCCTCCTTACCATTAGTGGACGAATTCCCTTATCATCATCCTAGAAGAATGAAACAAATTTATACGTATAGTATAGCGCCTTCGACGGTAACTATACTACATAATTCCCATATTCCTCCTAGATA
Source organism: Allium cepa (assembly GCA_030765085.1). NCBI lineage: Eukaryota > Viridiplantae > Streptophyta > Magnoliopsida > Asparagales > Amaryllidaceae > Allium > Allium cepa. The sequence continues at coordinate 460,033,054 of CM060929.1, read as the reverse complement.
TTTCCAAAGCTATGATTTGGGTCCAGATTTGATAGTCACTTATTTACCTATCAAATAACAATCATTCAGCCAAAGATTCCATTTCTTATTGAAATCACTACGTCTTATTTAATTTGAAATTTCACAAATTACATCTCCTGATCAAAGGTGTATGCTTATCTCGCGGGGATAAGTATACTCACAACCATTCCCTTCATAAGTATATGAAAACTTTTAAAAATAAACAAATATGGAAACCACTATGCATTATAAACTATGGATTCATAGCTCAATGTTTACATTTCTATCCTAGAGAAATCTAAGCTTAACTGTAGGCAATCTCCGCCCCTCGATTTCGCCATGAAAGTATACCATTACTTTTCGAAAACTCAAGTTAATAATTATCTCAAAATAATGCTTATCAAGTTTCTATAATATTTTTCCAAGTTTAATCTAGGAAATGCTCTTTTATAAAAGTTTACTTTATAATATATTATTTTTAAAGCATTATTAATATTTAAACAAATTGCCTTTGAATTTATGATAATATCTTAATATTGATTTATCCTTAAGTAATAATTAACCTTCAATCAAATCATTATGAATAATTTTAATTAATAATTAAATGTACTTTCAAAAAAATTAAAAATATTTAAATAACAAATTTTCTGGAGTATTTTACGCTAAAACATTTTTAAATCACCTAGTTTAATAAATTAAATTCCTCTTTTTAAAACAAACTCAACTTATCGATATAGTATCTTTTCCAATTCCAATATAACCAATCTAAATATTTATAAATCTCTCTCGATTTACTACCAATTGATTTACGTTCCCAATCCCATAAATCCCCTTTACATATTTCCAAAATAAAATCCATCATTTCCTTTAAAACCTACTTACTATCTCATCTTAAATTCTCGCCGTGAATTTATATCTTCAATTTATCAAATAATAATCATTTCACATTATTTATAAACATTGTTTATAAATCCCATAGTCTCATTTCCAGTCCATAACTATTTCACATTACTTAAATCCATTCTAAATCGATTTCTAATTTAAATTCCATTTAGAATCAATTTCTTTAATGATCCAAACTATATTCCAAAACAAACCAGATCCTGTTCCTGTTTCCATTTCGTAATTTAGAGTCTCATTTAACATCTAGTATAACCAATTTTATTTATTTCCAAATCCACTTCTATTTCTCCAATCTATTTAGAATCTTGATTTAAAATCCTTTTATATTTAGAACAAGTATCACTTAAGAATTATTATTTAAAATCCTATATATATATTATTACAAAATATCTATTTACAATATCATGAAATAGTTAAGTGCAAAATTTAAAATCAAACTAGTTATTTTATCCCAATCAATTTCTTTTAATCAATCCAAAACTCTTATATTAATATTTTACTTCCAAAATCCCTTTATAACTTTTTTTTTGAGTAAAACGGATGTGTAGCGCGTGACTACACAGCCGGTTAAATAGCACAAGTATATTTAAGTAGCGCGATCAATAAGCCTGATCGCTGGCCAAAATGATAGAATTTAACATAGCAATTATACTAAATGAAACCAGGAGACAGTCCAGACAATTGACTACAAAACTGACCGATGATAGGAGCTACTATCACTGTCCATTCTGCCTGTTTCTGGGGATCGCACAGGAGCTACCAGTTGATTCAGCTGAAGAAGATCTAGTGCGTGGCAGCCTAAGCCTGAAGGGCGCCGAGAAACTGTGACCTGTTAAGGATGAATAACAGTAAATAATGCGCCTGCATGTTCCCTCGAATAGCAATTTGGTCTTGCTGAACACATGAGCATTTCGCTCAACCCAGATGTACCAACTAAAGATAGACACAAAAGGATCCAATCTTTTATTTGGGGGGTTATATTGCCAGAAATCGTAAAACGAAGTGATTGTTTGGATGAAACCAAGCAGGTGAGTGGAAGTTGCAGCCCAAACCCTAACGAGAAGTCGCAATCGAAGAAGAGGTGTTGTATACTTTCAGTTGCATTAGAACAAAGAGCATAGTAGGGGTCCAAAGTGATATTAAGTCGAAATAGTCTATCTCTGGTATTGATATGGCCATGGATAAGACACCATTGGAAGAGCGCAATTCGAGGTTGGAGCTTACAGTTTAAAAGTCTGGGGAAGTTGAACAGGCGACCAGGGTTGTTCAGATAGGAATAACAAGATGCAACGGAGAAGCCTGCTGCAGGGTTGAGGGCCCGACTGATTTTATCTGGAAATGGGTAGAATTGAAGGGATTGAAGGATGGAGGCAGCATATTGGAGCTCGGAATAGGTATTGAGGTCGAAATATGAAGATGGAAGAAGATGGTCAGGGCCGAGAAGGAAAAGTCTGAAGTAGTGATTTGGTAAGATGCTGAGTTGGAAAAGAGGTTGGGGAGGATGTAGGAAAGTGGAAGGTGGCCGAACCATATATCTAACCAGAAAATACATTTAGCACCATTGCCCACCTTGACTTGAAAGAGTGATTTAACTCGGGGGAGGGTGGAGAGGACACCAGACCAGAAAGTGGAAGGCTTAGGGCTGGGAACGGAGTGAAGGACAAGATGGGGGTTAGAGTGGTAGTAAAGTGTGGTAATCCATGATTTCCAAAGGAAGGTTTCGGGGGAGAGAAATCTCCAGAGCCATTTAGTAAGAAGGGCAAGATTGAAATGGTGAAGATTAACGATTCCAAGACCACCATTACTAGTGTGCATACAAACCTTCTGCCAGTTGACGAGTTTCTTTATTCTGCCCCCATTCCAAAGGAAAAAACTTCTGATCTTGTCTATTTTTTTGATTACCCAACCGAGTAATTTGTAAAACGACATCCAATAAGAAGGGATGGCCGATAAGACTGATTTGACGAGGATAAGACGACCTGCAGAGGAGAGGGAATGTGCCTTCCAGGAAAGGAGTCTATTTTCAATTTTTGATATGAGGAGGAGCCAGTCAGTTTTAAGGAGCTTGGTTGGTCTGAGGGGGATGCCGAGATATGAGATGGGGAATTGTGCGATAGTGCAGTTGAGCAATATGGAGTATGTAGGAACGAGATGGTCAGAGTTTCCTAACATGATGATGGAACTTTTATTGAAATTGATAGATAGGCCAGATATAAGTTCAAAAGAATACAAAGCTACTTTGAGGCATTGGATGTGGTTGACGTTGGGGGTTGCAAATAGGATAGTGTCATCGGCGAAGTGTAGGTTGGATATGGTCAGAGTGGAATCAGGGAGCTTAATGCCATCGAAGAGGTTATTAGATATAGCTAATTTGATCATACGATTGAAAACGTCAGCCACGAGGACGAAGAGCAAGGGAGAAAGTGGATCTCCTTGACACAGACCCCGAGCGGATTTGATTAGACCACCAGTAGAGCCATTTATCGAAACTGAAGAATAGCTAGTATTAAGCATACTTCGGATCCAATTGCACCATTTTGGGGTGAAGCCTCTATGCTTCATAAGGTCAAGAATGAATTGCCAGTTGACAGTGTCAAAGGCCTTGGAGAAGTCTAATTTGAGGAGAATGCCTGGCGTTGAAGTTTGGTGACAGAAGGAAATAATCTCTTGAGTGGTTATTACACAGTCCATAATGTTACGACCAAGGATAAATGCGGATTGCTCAATTCCAATAAGAGGGGCGATGACTAATTGAAGGCGGTTGGCCAGAACTTTGGTGATTATTTTGAAAGTGGTGTTCAGAAGGCTGATGGGACGGAAGGAGGGAAGGGAATTGGCCCCAGAGATTTTGGGAATAAGGATAATATTAGCATAGTTTAGGCGAGCCACTGATGATAGGTCCTCTTGAAATTCGGCACACATCTCAATAATATCTTGTTTGACAGTTTCCCAGAAGTGTTTGAAGAAGAGGAGGCCGAAACCATCGGGACCCCGGGCCTTATCGTCGGACATGTCCTTCAATGCAGCCCAGATTTCTTCCTCCGAGATGGGTTGATCGAATGGGATGAGGGAACTATCAGGGTAGAGAAGATTCCAATCAAGATGTGGGATAGGGGGGTGGTGTTTACCTAAGATGTTGCGGTAATAGGTTGAGAACAGGTTGAGGATAACAGTTTGGTCAGTGGTAGATATATCGTTGTGATTGATTTCAGGGATAAATGTGGATCTGCGCCTACCATTAGCAAGGCGGTGAAAATAAGCTGTGTTTTTGTCGCCTTCCTCGATCCATTTCGCTTTGGAACGCTGCTTCCAACCAATCTCCTCTTGTGGAGATAATCTATCGAGCTCGCTTCCAAATTTCTCAATCGTGTTCGATCAGATTCAAAAAGAGGATGTGATTCTTCAAGAATGTTTAGATCTAAAATTTCCTCTTGGTTTGCTGAGATGCGCGAGCGAATTGAGCCCCAAACCGACTTGGCCCAGGGCCTGATAAGTTTACGAAGGGCTCTTAATTTGGTGACGACTCTGGCTGAAGCGAAGGAGATAGGGAAAGGCTGGGACCAGATATTTTTGATGAAAGTATCAAATGAAGGTTCAAGAAGCCAAAGGCGTTCGAAGCGGAAGGGTCTGGAATGACAGTTGGATGAGCTAGAGTCAAGGAGGATTGGACAATGTCTGAGATGTTAGAGGCTAGGGCTGAGACCATAGAGAGTGGGTATAAATCCTCCCAGGCAGGATTGAGAAGGAAACGGTCGAGTTTGGCCAGTGAGGGATCAGATCTACGGTTGGACCAGGTGAACAGACGATTACTGATGGGTGGGTCGATCAGGAAGCATTGGTTGATAAAAGAATTGAAGGATTCGGAGTCTTGAGAAAGATTGCCAGAATTTCTTTCGGTGGAGAAACGGTGGTGTTGAAGTCTCCACCGACAACCCAAGGCCCGTTGATATGAGAGGCGAAGGTAAGACAATTTAACCATAAATCATTGCGGTCAAGCATATTAAGTGGACCATAAATATTGGAGAAGAAAAAGATAGTTCCAGTTTGTAAATGACGAAGTGCTACATGTAAAGCCGAAGAGTGATAAAAAGTTTGGCAGTGGGACCATATAGATTCATTCCAGGCTGTCATTATACCCCCACTAGAGCCAACTGCATTTAGATGGGCCCACCCAGTAAGGAATGTTCCACCAATTTGTCTAAGGAGGTTAGGGTTGGGGTCTGAAATTTTAGATTCTTGCAGAAATAGAATATCTAGGTAATGGGGAGCAATTATGAGATTGACAGAATGTCTCTTACTAGGGTCCCCTAGCCCCCTTACATTCCAAGAAATTAACTTCATTGAGATAACGACAAACGCTCTGATTCAAGCGCCTGGATGGAGGTGTAGTGTTCATCATGCAAACTCACACCCATGCAACGTGCCATTTTTTGCTTAGACTTTTATTAAGAGAGGAGAAAACAACATGTTTGAAGAAATTACCAGGATGTGATGCCTCTTTGTCCAACCTGGAGCTCCAACGGCGTAGGGGTGAGGAACTGAGACCACTGCCCGGCCTCCTGCTGAGGTGTCTGACTTTGATCAACAGGTTGTGGAGCATGGAAAAGAAGAGTGGGTGATTGACATTCTGGCTGAGGGGTTTCCATACGAGGACGATGAGGCGAAACTGGAATCGGATCTGGGATAGTTGGTGGGGGTGGGATAATTTGACGGCGGGGAGTTGATAGGTCAAGATCGGCATAGGGGTTCCACCCCTGTTCCTGAACAGGCCAAGGGTCCCACCCTCTCGGACCGACAACCTCAATTGAATGATCATTAAATTGACCCAGGACCTGTAGGGGGTCAGGGGATAGGGGCTCATAGTTCATCACATCAAACCGGTCATCAGAATCCACGTTGTCAGATGCTGTGTGCCATTCGAATTGTTGGAAGTCTTTCTCGTAATCAATACCGAGCAGGTGATTTTCCGGCCTTCTATTGGGGTGTTCGTGTTCCCATTTCTCGATGGTCAGGAGGTATGCTACCTCATTCACTATAGCGACAAAGGAGGAAGAGGAGCTGATGCCACTGTAAAATTGCATTTTGATATATAGAAAGCGGTGGTCTAGATTCGCCCATTCGCAGTTATCCTGCATCAAGAATTTATCGGCTGGACTAACTGCATCTGATATGGCATCTGTGTTGAATCGGAAGAGTTCGGGAAAACCCGAAACTCGTGCCCATGATGGCGGATCTAGAGGCAGTGTGGGGTTTTCTGGTTGTTCCCAAGGTCGAAACTGAATAACTGCACCAGCTCTTGCAATGGTTGAACGAAGAAGGATCTGGTCACGGATAGCATACGAGGGACAGTAAAGGATAAAGCTATTGTTTGTCAGTAGCCATATCGGCCAGTCTCGATGATGAAAATTGGTGGTGAGAGTGTAGTGAAGGGAATCAATCGACCACACAACACTGATAATCTCGGCAGTAAGAAATAGAGGAGGTTCCATTCTGCGAAATATGTTTGGATTATTTTTTGGTTTGAAAGGATTCTCAGAGAGTTTTGGCATTAATTATTTTATTCTAGATAATAACAGAATTTTCAAATATGGCTTTCAAAATTGGTATTAAAGCTTGTTTTCTCAAGTAAATTATTTTATATATAAAATACATGTTTTTGCACTATTCGAGCGAATGAGAAGGAGAATTAAACGGTTTGGTAAAACACGTGGTATGGGACACGTGCATTTATCTTACCTGTTAAATCCCAAACTTGTCTGTTTGATTGTTTTGACCTGCGGATCGAGTTTGCCAATGAGATGAGGTAAACTTTTTACTGCTTTGAGTGTGAAATTTACTAGCGGTTAGTAAACAGTTTAGTGCGAACGTGTGGTATGGGATACACGTTAACATAGTTTGGGTATTTGATTTGCTTGATCATGTCTAGCACGATAGGGGATTCTTGCTTTATGAACTATGACGAAGCTTAGACTCCTACCCCTACATGTCCCTAGTGTGAAAGGGTTAGCTGATAATCGAGAGGCTTGCCATAAAAGCAGGTTTGAGATACCACTTGTGGTCACCTCCATGTTGAAAACAAGGAGTACCCCCATGTTGAAAAGAAGAAGGGCAGCGGGATGGTTGAAAAGCCTACCGGGGCGGGTACAGAATTGCTTGTTCGTCACATCGAATTTAAATTATGTATTTATGGTATTTTAAAATTCCAAAATCTAGGCCACTGCCACCACAGCATCCAATAAATTCAAATTATATAATAATCCATTACAGATTATTCAAACATATCATGTCACTATATATGAAATTAAATTCAACATTTTTTAGGAATCCAGTTGGATCTCTCCAACCTTTTTTCCTACAACCACAAATGTTAATACAACATAAAAATACCAATCCCGCTCCGAGGCTGGATATCTTGGTAATTTAGGGTCATCCGCTATTATGCAAGGCGCATAGGATCTCATCCACTCCAATAGGTGGAAATAATCAATCCTACTACTAATATATATACTATATATATATATATATTATAACATCCAACTGATAATAATAATTATCAAATCATCCAATCAACCAATAATTAATTTTAATTATTTAAAATTAATTACAGTAATCCATATAAATGAGATTTACACACTTTAATCTTCAGTTGTCACCGAGATGTTTCGGTTTGGAACTAATAACACCGGATTACACCTGATTTTAGCCCAATTTTCACATTCTCCAAATCCATCCAAACTAGTTACATTATGAAGCTCTTGTCATCATGATCGCAATGCAAAAAGTCTCGTCCAAAATAGACCTCGCATGAGACATATATACACTTTATAAGATATCGATTTTTAAATTTGGAAAAACAATTATAATTATCTTAAAAGAAACGGCCCACCACCTTAATTCCAAGATCCGGCCTGTCACTGTTCCTCCTTCCCCCCTTCTTTATTTTCAAATGCCTGCGCATGCAGATAACCCAAGCCCACTTCCCTATAGCCGCTCGTATGTGCACACATACATCACCGTCTGTCTACCATCCTAATCCGATCGTTGCTTCAATCATCTAATCAAAAACTCCACCATCTAGACCCAATGCCGCCTATCCCGGCCTTATAGAGCATAACACAACATTACCAATTTTCTATAGACCGTACGATGCGTCACACCCCTGCCCAGGTGACCGCACATCACTAGAAGTCGGCCAAGCGTACGCCTTCGCCTTACAATCCCAAATCTAGCCTTAGATCCAAAAAAACAATCCCTATATCGATCTCCATATGCAGCCCTAGTTTCGACCATCAATAAAAAAAAATGCCGTGCTCTATAGTTTTCACTCTAGATCAAAGACCAAGCCTAAACTAGAATTTAGAAATAGTTTTAGATTTTTTACTTGAGCATATTGTGAGAAGTGGTTTTTTCTAAGTTTTCCATGCTTTTCATTTTTCTTTTTTGTACTCCGATGAGTGATTTTAAGGGGGGAACGAACATGATGGTTGCGTGTTGGGGAAAGGCTACAGTGGCTTGAAGTGAGACAAAGAAGCTGATGTGAAAATATAGTCAAGTCGATAAATATATGTATATTACTTAAATTTTCAAATCGTCTCGATTACGCAGCTTAAAATCTCAAATCCCTATTGAGGCATGCCACTAGGCATTTATAATGTTATCCCTTTATTCCGAACGTGATGAAAAAGGTTTCGAGTCCTAATTCGATCGTATGGAGAAGATAGCTTTTTGAACCCAATTATTATTGAATTTTCGGTATTAGTTTCAATGCATTTACATCCCGCATGACCAAACGATAACTCCAAACACTACAAAATTTGAAATTATATAATAATACACTATTTTGGATCTAACGGAACTAATTTCATCAAATTTGGAGATAGTGCCTCTGAAGGTTATTTTTACTCGTCAATTTATATGAGATATTTTTAAAATCGAGAAAACCGCTTTTAAATCCAATTTAAAAATTATATTTACCTTCATTCTTGTAAATAGAAATTTAGTAAGCTATTAAATTATTGTTACCAAGCTTGGAACTCAAGATTCAATTATTTGAGCAAATTTCAATTATTAAATTAATAATTAAATTAACCAACAAATTATTAGATTTGGAATTCAATTTAAAAATTAACCTTCAAATATTTAAAATCAATTAAATATTCCAATCTCAAATAACCAAAATTTTGAGTCGTTACATTCTTCCCTCTTAAAAGAATTCCGTCCCCTAAATTACCAAGGTAAGAAGAATGGCCTAAAACCTGTTAACTTTCTCAAACCCAATCAGTTTAACCAACCATCGAAAAACAATTTATTGAAACCACATTATCACTTTATTAATTTCCAAATCCATCCATAGGTTCTAATTAATAGTACTCAATTAATCATTCCAGATTATAACCCAAAAACAAATTTTAGTTATTAAATATGTAATGACCCGTAAATTTTAGTAGTTTTATTTATTTAATTAATTGAATTTTCGGGAAATTTTAAATATTTGAATTTGAAAATAAAAAGTTAATATTTGGAATATGTCTATTTTAATATAGCTGGTGGTAAATTTTCAACTAATAATATGAAATTTTATTTTATAGTGTAATTTTATTTCGATTCACATCAGTTAACATTTGACGATAATAAAATGTTTTTCAAACCTGAATATTTTTATACAATATATTTGTAAATCATCTTCTAAGTGAGACATCATATTTCGTTTCTCCAAATTTGGACTGCTATTACCCCGTTTGTCTTATTTCTGGCAAATTAGCAGCATTTTCGGTACCGATTATCGACTTTTAATAGTACAGTCATACCATTGATATCTGTATACCGTTTTGTCCGTCCGTCGTGCCGATCTTCACAGTATACTCATTTGTATATTTTGAGTTTTGGTACACCATGAAATCAGTGCAACGATGACCGTTTCGGTATCCGTTTTGGCTGTTGAGTTTGATGTGCATTTATTTCCCACTGTAAATCCAAATAGACACCTGTCATTAATAATTTTGAATTCAAATCGTGCACGACGTTTGCTTTGCCACCATTTCAATTTATGCTGATGTATTTTTTGGTTCTAAAACTTCTATCTTCCTCTTATGTTTTAATTTGAAAAGTAAATTTATACTTAGGCTCGCTTTTATCCACCTTCCAGTTCGGCCTTCCCTCCAACTGCTTCGTCCTCCCTACTATCTTCCTCTCGAGCCACCCAACCGAGCATCTTAGCCTCTCCTTCCACTCCACATCTTCACCACTTTACCCATGGCTGCTACACCCTCCAGCATTTCTGCCGGGCCTAAACCTTCACCATCACCTTCGGCCCTTGCTTTTCCCTTCCTCTTGGCCAACCCGTACACCACCTGCTTCACTCCCTCCTCGACAGCCTCTACCTTGTTTCCTGCTACCTCCTGATAGTTTGATGTATATGTGTGTAAGTTTATGTATTAGTTTTATATGTAGTATACATATGCTTTTGTAAGTTGCATACTTGTTTTACTTTATTTTTCCTGATCATTCTTCTTTCATACCGTGTGAAAGTATATTATATACAGTTAGTATGTAAGTAAGTTCATATTGATTTTGAAATAGATACGGATTTTTATTTATGTAACTAGTATGTAAATTTATATATATGTTTATAAATAATTTTACATATCAGGTTGTATATCTCTACTAACTTATATATTATTTTATATAAACTTATATTTCTATGTTGTATAGTATATACATTTTTTTTTAATTTTTGTTGACTGTATATGATTATAGAGGTAAAGAAAATATATATGTTGTATAAGTGTATGCCCAGAGCATGTCTGTTAGGCTTTGATTTAACAGTATATTTATATTTTAAGTTGCATACATATTTTCTTCTGCTCAGTTTCATGCCTGCATATATATATATATATATATATATATATATATAGGTTTGCATATTTTCTCAAAAAAAATCTGCATATATATTTTGTATTTGTTATATATATTATGTTGATTTGAGTATATATGTTTCTATGCAAAACTATGATATGTTATGTAAACTATGTTATGTTTTGTTCCCAGGTTATAAACATACTTAATTTTAATATATATGTTAGATATATATATAGTCTGCATCAGTTGTGCATATATATATATACACAGATTGTTTTATAGGTATGTGTTTTAAAATTTATTTTGATTTTGTAATAAATATGGATCTTAAAGTGTAATATGCTAGTTTATATAATATGTATGATATTGTTATGTATGTTAACTATATATATTTGTTGTTGGTAGGTATATATTATTATGTGGAATTTTGGAGATATACCTAACATTTGGTTTCAAAAACAGTTTATATATACATAGTTGCTTTATTAAATTAATTCTTATATGTTTAATATCAATTTCAAATATAATATGAACGTGAGTTTGTATATGTTCATATATTAATTTATATTGGTAAGTAGATATAAGTATGGGTTTTAAAAATATGTATATATCTTTGATTTTCAATATTTGAGTTTAAGAATAACGATTTTTCTCTCTTTATATTATTTTATTTTTGTCCTAAACTAAAATATTGAATTTTTGTATATATATATATATATAATATAATAATGTATGCATTCTCGACTTATATCAAAACTGATTTGATTTGTTTCATCAATTCCTATTATCAGCTTTGTTCATCTAGTTCATTCAATCTTGGCTTGCTTCGAGATTCGTGCTTGGGTTTTGTAACTCAACTTCATTGTCTATCTCTCTAGCCTCGGAAGGTGAGCAATCACTCACGATTAAAGCTCTTATATTTACTAAATTTTATTTCAATTGAAACGACAATTGAAATATACTGCTATTAGGTAGTTACATTACTTTATATATGTTATTATCTGCACCTATTCATCTGTGACATCTGACACCATTATCTGTTATTTATATTGATGATATATGCTTGTTATATTCATATCTGTTGTCACCCTACAAGTTCCCTGTTAGTATAGAATTCACTAGAAATGATACGTATCCAAACGATCGGTAGAATAGGAGAAAATCGTTATGGGTTGAAATGATAAACCCAAGCGATTTTCATTGAATTGAATTTGGGATTGCGGGTTGAAATGATATATATCCTATATGTTTAAATTACGGACTGAAATGATAAATATCTGTATCACTTGACAGGATAGAAAATTATATACAGACACTGTTGGTATATATATATGTATATTTTGAAATGATTTCCAAGGTTTTGAAATGAATATTTTGGTTTTAATAAATATTGATTTGAAGATATATATATATATATGTTATTTTTAAAGGTTAAAATTTAGATTCTTAAATCCATATGTTTGAAAATTTTAAAGGTTATAAGCTAGTTTTGAAATTATATTTTTAAATAGAGTTTATAACTTAATTTTTGGTTTAGGGTGATTAAATGAGTATTTCAGTTTTAAATAAATTGAAGGAAATATTTAGTGATTTGGAATTTGGGGTTTTATTTAAATAATATTAGATTTTCTTAAGTTAATATTTCAGAACCAAATAATATTAAAGTGAATTTGATATATATGGAATTATCAATTTTTGTTTTGAAAATGTTGAATGTTTAAAGCTTTGAAATATACTGAAATTGGAATGGTGTATTTTATGGTTCAAATCTGTATTTGAAATCGATAAATTGAAATGGTTTATTGAGAAACTGAATTGTGTTGAAATTGATGAATTGAGATGGAAAAATTTGAATTTTGGAATTCGAGTTGATTGCAATCGATTGTGAAATTTGAGAAAGCTATTTTATTATATAAAGTAATTTCAATATATGCAAAACAATTTATACATTTTACTTTTTAAATTATTTTAATATAAACTATTTTAAATAAATCATTTTAATATAAACTATTTTAACTTATACTATTTTTATATAAACTATTTTATTATATATATATTATTTATATTTGAACTGTTTAAGTGGTGGAAGTTGTGGTTTCAAAGTCATGAATTTCAAAGTATTATGATTTCCAAATGATAACATTTCCAAAGTATTATGATTTCCAAGTAATATGATTTCGAAGTGTTATGATTTCAAAGTGTTATGATTTCCAAAGAGTTATAATTTCAAGGGTTTTGGTTTCGAAAGTGTTATGATTTTAAAGTGCTATGGTTTTTTTTGAAATGGAAATGATATCATAATGATTAGGTTTTTGAAATGAAAATGATATCATATTGATTTTGTTTTGAAATGGAAATGATTTCATATTGATTTGGTTTTGAAATGGAAATGATATCATATTGATTTGGTTTTGAAATGGAAACGATGTCATAATGATTTGGTTTTCGAAATGGAAATTGTAACAACCGTGATTTATATTACCGTCGAAATAAAAATTTGAAATGGAATTTTTTTCTTAATTGAGATTTAAAAAAAAATGAAATTCATTTGCAAAGTCAGTTGGAAACATAACTAAGTTAAGTTATAAAATTCTTTCATTTGGCCTTCACATGAAAAATGAATAGCCAACTCTAAATCATGTTGGAACGTTCTTTGATGTTTCCACTTATTTTAAAAGCAAAGCTTGAACATTTTGTGCCATCATTCTTTAGTGCAGTTGTGTCTTTTCCTTTACATATGCACGTTTCCATATTAAACGCAAGTGTACAATATAGCCAACACACTCCTCATTTTTGAATGGTACACATTTTTGAGAAGAGAAAAGTAAAACTGCATCTTTCATTTTGTTTCAAAATTCCAGTAAACACTTCATCTTTTCTTTCGTTCAAAATTCCAATGGCTATGCAAATGCTTTAACGGCGGTTCAAAATTTAGCTTCAAGTGGTTCCTAGTTTCTAACTAATTTTGAAGTAAATTTTTGGTGAGTGTAAAACTCACATTTCTAATTTATTTTCCTTCGTTACTTGCGTGAATGCAACTGTTGTCTGGGCTATATTTCTTCATTACTTCTGTGTGTAAGTAACGCACTGGTACGTTCATAAAATTTTGTTGCTCAAGTCATCTTTATTTCAAATTCTTGCGTGAAAAAAAATATAAGTCCTGGCATCATGTTTTGCAAGCTACAAAGTCCTGGACATTTTGATCTTTTAGATTGCATTTTTGAGTGTGCACGTGTAGCCTTGCCGAAGATGTAACGTATTTCAATTCGTGCTTCATTTGAGAATATGTTACATACTTCATGTTATTTGTTTAATCATTTCAAATTGTGCATGAAAAATTTGAGCTACACGTTACAATATCCAAATCAATTTCGACGTGTGTACATGTATAGCTTTGCCCAGTTTTAAATTTTTATGAGTTTTGTTTTTTGTGTGTAGAAGTTGCTGTGCACAAAGCTTGTTCTTACACGTGAATATGGGTTGCATAGAAAACAAGTTTGCATTGCCAGGTTGCTTTTTTTTTTTGCATTTTTTTGCCGTGCGTGTAGTTCAGATGCACTTCCAAAAAAAAAATTTCAAGTTCAGACAATATATATTGTTGCACGACTGTGCAAAAGTGTATGCAAGTGCGGGTCATATTTTTATTATTTGCCATGTTATTTTGTTCCATTATCAATATTGCGTGTTTCATCTTTTGCGTTCCAGGCTAGTTGCGCGGAAGCGTTAATTAGACCACTTTTCTCTGCATGTATGACATGCTTTTCTATTTAAAATGTTTCTTATTGAATATTACACCACTAATACTTTTATGTTTCTATTATCTTATAGTATTTTAAAGTTGGTGATACTCCTGCTAATCTTCCATTAGCATGTCCAGTCAAATTGAACTGTAGAGCCTACTGCTGACTTCGGTTTTGATTTGCTATTGCCTGACTTTGTTTCTCTGACATTTTTTAAAAAAATACTGTTGTTTTGATTTCAGTAACCATCAATTTAAAACGAATTTTCAAGCGGCTATCTTGCGATCAAGAAAACCCACAACGTTGATTTATATCCGTTTTTACGGTGCTTTGCGAAGCGCAATTTCCTTGTCGAAATTGCGCAATTTCCTTGTCGAAATTGCTATAGAAATTGCCGTTTTTAATCACGTGTTTTTAAATCGTTTTAAAATATAATTGTTTCCAAAAATTTCACAGTTCACGCTTTCAAAAGAATGAGGAATCGGATTAAACACTTCAGCAAAATTAATGACTATGAACCCTTATTTTTACTGATTCGCTTGATTCCGGACTTGTCCATTTGAAAACGAAAAAAACTTATTTATATAAAATACACAATTTTGCACTTTTAAGGAAACGATGATGAGATATAAATGATTTAGCAAAAGTGCGGAGTATGCAACCATGCTTTTACTAATTCGGTTAATTCCGGACTCGTTAATTGAAATATTTGCCATGGA
Source organism: Allium cepa (assembly GCA_030765085.1). NCBI lineage: Eukaryota > Viridiplantae > Streptophyta > Magnoliopsida > Asparagales > Amaryllidaceae > Allium > Allium cepa. The sequence continues at coordinate 460,017,834 of CM060929.1, read as the reverse complement.
ATTGCTGTTTGAAGATTTTGATGTTTTTGTTGGGCTTTCGAGCCACTAGCTGGACCTTCAGGTCATTTGTTGGACCTTCGGGTCATTTGTTGGACCTTCGGGTCAATTACCAGTACTAGGCCTTCGGGTCATATGTTGGACCTTCGGGTCATTTGTTGGGCGCCAAATATTATGCTGACAGTACTTGGTAGGCTTTAGCCATATGAGATGTACGTGCGGCGTAGCTTAGACTCGCCATATGCTGGGATCGATCCACTTTTATGTTGATTTTCTACTTATCTTATTTTGATTTCTAGATTTTTGTGTATTGCCGTTTTGAATCCAATTTTGAATTTGGAAGTTGATTTTGATGGAGTTTAATGAGATTTATTCATTTAAACTATGCTGATTATTTATGTTGAATAGTCTCATTCGAGATTATGATTAATTTGCTTTGATGCTGTTTATGTTGCAACTCATTTCTAAGTTTAAATTAGACTGATCCATTTATTATTTTCTTTTAAATAATACTTGGGTAAGGCCGAGTTATTTTAGGATAATAGCTATCTCTGATTCAGTCGCTGCTTCAGCTTTTGGGATTTCACCTCATCTTTTGTTTAGGCTTTGAGGTGTTACTTCTGGTGTATTGACTCTCATCTCATGTGTGTATTGATGGATATGTATATGTACATTTGGTTCATGTGAACTATCGAGTGTTGTAGCATGTATCCAGACTTGTCTTCCGCTATATCTGATATTTCTGTTCTGATGTGATTATACTTATCTGTGTTGTTGTTATTATGAGTTGTTCTGAATTTTTCATAAGCCACCATAGTTTCATTTTAGATTTGGATTGAATATATATCGTTGGGAGTAATTACACAACTCCTATCTATGTAATCAATACTCGTCTAAGGCATAACTTACGGATGGTCGCTTCTAACAAGCCTTATTCTTCGCAATAGCGGATGTTATTCCTTATAATAACCTTTGTTATTGTGAGCATAGAGGTGGGGCGTCACAGCTTGATATCAGAGCTAAGATTTAGAACAAATTATAATAAACACGGAACAGAAGCAGAATAGAACTTGTGTTACAACTATTCGAGGGTTTTATTCGTGCCTTTCTAATCTATTCCTTCCCCTTTAACATGTTGGAATATGTCTAGGAATAAATCTCATATTTTCGTAGTATTCCATTTGTTAAATTCCTAATAAATCTTGTATTGTTTTAACTAATCCTTATCTTCTTTTGTTCTCTCAGCCTATGGCTAGAAGAGGTAGAAGGAAGTGTTTTTCTACAGGTCCGTCTAGTGGTTCTCATCCGGACGGAGTCTATATGTCAGCTGATCAGTTTATGGAGCTCTTTCGGGGTGTTCAGCCTTCTGTTGCTACTCCCGCAGCTCCTACTCACAAGTCTACCTTCGCCCGCATGTGTAGTGACTATTCCCACCTTGGAGGCAAGCCTTTCAAGGGATTGAAAAGTGTATTGGAGGTTCAGACTTGGTTGCGTGCTTATGAGCGCATATTTTCTCAGATGGATCTTTTTGATCATCATTGCGTTCTCGTGGCATCTAGCATGTTGCAAGAATGTATGCTTGATTGGTATGAACTTTTGATTGCGGAAGTTGATGAGTCCTCTCTCTCGTGGAATCAGTTTAAGGAATGTTTCGAACTTAAGTTCGTTCCTGAATCAAAAAAGCCTAATCTTGCTCGTAGTTTCCTTGAGTTAAAACAAGGAAAGTCCTCTGTTTCTGATTATGTTTCATCTTTCGAGGCCCTATCCAAATACAGAGTTGAGTTCATTAACACTCCTCTTAAGAAGAATCTTCGATTTGTAGAAGGTTTGAAGAAGTATTTGAAGAAAGTCCTTTTGCTTCAGCTTAAGCTCTCTTTTGAGGAACTTGTTGATTCGGCACTTTGCCTTGAAGCTGTCGAAAAGGAACGTGATAGTGGTGATGAGGTTTCTAAGAACCCCAATAAGAAGAGGTTTCCATTTCATAAGCCTAGTTCTTCCAACAAGAATAAGAAGCAAGCTACCTCTAGTTCTCAGCCTAGTAGTGCACCTTCTATTCAGAGGGCGTGCTATAATTGTCGTTCTCCGGATCATCTTCTTCGTAGTTGTCCTAAGCCTCGCATTTGCCGCCATTGTAAGAAAGAGGGTCATTGGGTTTCTGATTGTCCTACTGACCCTAAGGGTTTCAAATCTAGGAAGCTTAATGTTGCTAAAGCTTCTGGTGATTCTTCTCAGCCCAAAGGTATTCCTCCTTCTGTTTTGGAAGGTTTTATTTTATTTCATGGCCGTTCTATTAGAGTTCTTTTCAATACGGGTGCATCACATTCATCCGTACCAAAGGAGCTTGTTGATGTTATTCCTTTGGATGCTGTTAGTCTTTGCGACTCTTTGAGGATTGTGAATCCTATTGGTGGATCCGCTACTCTTGGTTTGTTATGTGTTGATGTTGAGATTATTCTTTGTGGTTTTTCCTTTCATGCGAATCTGCATGTTATGGATCATCTTGGTTTTGATATGATTTTAGGTATGGATTGGCTCGTTTGTTACGAAGTTCAAATCCTATGACCCGAAAGAACTTTATATCTCAAGCATCCCGATGCTATTGAGCAGTTATCTATTATATTTCAAAGCATGGACCATGATTCGAATGCTCTCATTTCTTCCTTCGAATCGGAGGATGTCATAGCTAATATTCCGGTTGTTTGTGATTTTTCTGATGCCTTCGAACCTATTTTTTGTTTGCCGCCGAAGAGGGCAATTGAGTTTCGCATTGGTCTTATCTCTGGTGCTCATCCTGTCAGTCGTCCTCCCATGAGGATGTCTGCTAAGGAAAATGAGGAACTCAAGCAACAATTATCTGAATTGGAAGCCAAGCAATTTATTTGTTCTAGCTCATGTCCTAGGGGCACCGCCGTTGTCTTCGTTAAGAAGCCAGATGGTACTCTTAGGCTTTGTATTGATTATCGCAAGCTTAAGGATCTCACTATCAAAAATAGGCATCCATTACCTAGGATCGACGACATGTTCGATCAATTAAGTGGCGCTAAGCTCTTCTCCCAACTCGACCTTGCTACCGGTTTTCATCAGTTACGAGTTGCGGAAGATCGCATTCCTCTTATCGCATTCCACACTCGATATGGTTCTTACGAATGGCTTGTTATGCCGTTCGGTTTGACGAACGCTCCAGCGTATTTTGTTGATCTTGTGAATCGGATATTCCGGGAATATCTCGATAAGTTCATCTTGGTTTTCATAGATGATATTCTTATTTATTCCAAGTCTGAAGCCGATCGTATTCAGCATTTGGAGATTGTTTTGAGCACTCTTCGTCAGCATCAGCTTTATGCCAAATTCTCCAAATGTCACTTCTGGGAGAATAAAGTTAAGTTTCTCGGTCATATTGTTTCTTCCGTTGGTATTTCTGTCGATCCTTCCAAGATTGAATCTATTCAGAATTAGAAGAGGCTCGAGATCGTTACTGAGATCCGTAGTTTATTTGGATTGACGGAATATTATCACCGGTTCATTAAGGATTTTTCTCTTATTGCCTTACTGCTTACCACTCTCACGAGAAAAGCTGTTCCTTTTATTTAGTCTGATAAGTATGAGTTTTCTTTCATGAAGTTAAAAGATCTCCTTACTCATGCTCCTATCTTAGTGGTTCCCGAAGGGAATCATGATCTTGTTGTTTATACCGATGCCAGTGGTTTTGGACTCGGTGTTGTTCTCATGCAAAAAGATAGAGTAGTTGCCTATGCTTCTAGACAACTAAAGCCTAGCGAGATTCGTTATGCTACCCATGATTTGGAGTTATCCGCCATAGACTTTGCTCTAAAGATTTGGCGACATTATTTATTGGGCGAGCGTTTTGTTCTCTTCACTGACCACAAGTCTCTAAAATATCTCTTCGCTCAGAAGGAACTTAATATGAGGCAACATCGTTGGCTCGAATCTCTTGCTTCATATGATTTCGATATTCAGTTTACCCCTGTTAAGGGTAATCGAGTGGCTGATGCGCTTAGTCGCTAGCAGCAAGTTGTTGCTTCCATGATGCTAACAGAGTGTAATATATTGGAAGCTTTATCTCATTGTGATATTAGAGACCATCCTTCAGTTTCTGATTCTCCCGTGCTTTTATTTAGCATGGAAGCTCGTCCTTATTTGTTGGATCGTATTGTCGATGCCCAGAAGCAAGATCCAGATCTCGCTTTTCTTATTCAGAGTTGTAAATCAGAATCCCGAAGTGATAATCTAAAGGATTTCGATACTGATATTCATGGTTGTATTCGGAAGAAGGGAAGGTTGATCGTGCCTAATGTTTCTAGTCTTAGAAATGACATTCTTGAGGACTGTCATCGTTCTAAGTATACTATTCATCCCGGTAGTAGCAAGATGTATGCGGACATGAAACGCTTATACTTTTGGGAGGGTATGAAGCGTGATGTTGCAAGTTATGTGAGTCGTTGCATGACTTGTAAACTTATTAAAGCAGAACACCACCGTCCTAGTGGTCTTTTGTAGCCTCTTGAGATTTCATTATGGAAACGGGATCAAATTTCTATGGACTTCATAGACGGTCTACCTCGTTCGAGGTTGGGCCATACTAGTATTTGGGTGATTGTTGAACGATTGACCAAATCAGCCCATTTTATACCGTTCAAGTCCAATCGGACTGCTCTTCTGTTGGCTAAGCTGTTTATTAAAGAAGTCGTTCGACTTCATGGAGTTCCTAGTTCCTTTTTAGTGACAGAGATCCGCTTTTCACTAGTGGTTTCTGGCAGAGCCTTCAGAAAGCTTTGGGTACTGAGCTCAATCTCAGTACAGCTTATCATCCACAGTCTGATGGTCAGACTGAAAGGTTGAATCAAGTCTTAGAAGTTCTCCTTCGTGCTTGTATTCTTGATTTTGGTGGTAGTTGGGAAGACCACTCATCTCTTGTTGAATTTTCTTATAATAACAGTTTCCAATCCAGCATCGGTATGGCTCCTTTCGAAGCCCTTTACGGAAGACCGTGTCGATCACCATCTTGTTGGTTGGAATTCGGGGAAAAATTAGTGCTCCGTCCCGATTATATTCACGAATCTTCTGAGAAGATTGTTATTATTAGACAGAGAATGAAAGAGGCTCAGAATAGGCAGAAATCTTATGTCGATCGTCATAGGAAGCCTTTGGAATTTTCTGTTGGTGATCGCGTATTCATTCGTGTCTCTTCGATGAAGGTTATGGTGCGTTTTAGTAGCTCCGGGAAATTGACACCTCGATATGTTGGACCATTTCCTATTACGGAACGCATTGGACCTGTTGCTTATCGGGTATCACTACCTATTCAGTTTTCGAGAATTCATGACGTATTTCATGTATCCCAGCTTCGTCGATGCCTTCGAGATTTGGATTCCATTATTGATCCTTATATGTTGCAAGATCTTGAGATCTCTCCTGACTTGTCTATAGTGCAAAATCCTATTCGTGTGCTAGCTTCGGAGGTTAAACGTCTTCGGAATAAAGAAGTCCCGCTTGCGAAAATTCAATGGTCCGCAAACCCCAAAGATTGCATTTGGGAAACCAAAGAATTCATCGAGCGTTCTTATCCCAGTTTTCTCTCCTCTTCGGGTGGGGGTGAGAATTCTTGATTCATCTCTTTTATTTTAAAATCTTTGTTGTGACGAATTATTTGTGTTATAGACTGCTTCTAGTATGAAAATTGCGGGGATGCAATTTTTATAAGGGGGTTTGTAACAATCGTGATTTTTATTACCGTCGAAATAAAAATTTGAAATGGATTTTTTTTTAAATTGAGATTTGAAAAAAAATGAAATTCATTTGCAAAGTTAGTTGGAAATATGACTAAGTTAAGTTATAAAATTCTTTCATTTGGCCTTCATGTGAAAAATGAAAAGCCAACTCTAAATCATGTTGGAACATTCTTTGCTGTTATCACTTATTTTAAAAGCAAAGCTTGAACATTTTGTGCCATCATTCTTTAGTGCAGTTGTGTCCTTTCCTTCACGTATGCATGTTTCCATATTAAATGCAAGTGTACAATATAGCCAGCACACTCCTCATTTTTGACTTGTACACATTTTTGAGAAGAGAAAAGTAAAGCTACATCTTTCATTTTGTTTCGAAATTCCAGTAAACACTTCATCTTTTCTTTCGTTCAAAATTCCATTGGCTGTGCAAATGCTTTAATGGCGTTCAAAATTTAGCTTCAAGTGGTTCCTAGTTGCTAACTAATTTTGAAGTAAATTTTTGGTGAGTGTAAAACTCACATTTCTAATTTATTTTCCTTCGTTAATTGCGTGAATGCAACTATTGTCTGGGCTATATTCCATCATTACTTCCGTATGTAACTAACGCTCTAGTACATGCGTAAAATTTTGTTGCTCAAGTCATCTTTATTTCAAATTCTTGCATGAAAAAAATATAAGTCCTGGCATCATGTTTTGCAAGTTACAAAGTCCTAGACATTTTGATCTTTTAGATTGGATTTTTGAGTGTGCACGTGTAGCCTTGCCCAGGATGTTATGTATTTCAATTCATGCTTCATTTGAGAATATGTTACATACTTCATGTTATTTATTTAATCATTTCAAATTGTGCATGAAAAGTTTGAGCTACACGTTACAATATTCAAATCAATTTGGACGTGTGTACTTGTATAGCTTTGCCCAGTTTTAATTTTTTATGAGTTTTGTTTTTTGTGTGTGTAGAAGTTGCTGTGCATAAAGCTTGTGCTTACACGTCAATATGGGTAGCATAGAAAACAAGTTTGCATTGCTAGGTTGCTTTTTATTTATTTAAATAAAATACATAATTTTTCACTTTCAAGGAAACGATGATGAGATTTAAATGATTTAGCAAAAGTGCGGAGTATGGAACCAAGCTTTTAATAATTCGGTTAATTCCGGACTCGTTAATTGAAATATTTTCCATCGAATTGCTGTTTGAAGATTTTGATATTTTTGTTGGGCTTTCGAGCCACTATGCTGGACCTTCGGGTCATTTGTTGGACCTTCGGGTCAATTACCAGTACTAGGCCTTCGGGTCATATGTTGGACCTTCGGGTCATTTGTTGGGCGCCAAATATTATGCTGACAGTACTTGGTAGGCTTCGGCCGTATGAGATGCACGTGCGGCGTAGCTTAGACTTGCCATATGCTAGGATCGATCCAATTTTATGTTGATTTTCTAGTTATCTTATTTTGATTTCTAGATTTTTGTGTATTGCCGTTTTGAATCCAATTTTGAATTTGGAAGTTGATTTTGATGGAGTTTAATGAGATTTCTTCATTCAAACTATGCTGATTATTTATGTTGAATAGTCTCATTCGAGATTATGATTAATTTGCTGTGATGCTATTTATGTTGCAACTCATTTCTAAGTTTAAATTAGACTGATCCGTTTATTTTTTTTTTAAATAATACTCAGGTCAGACCGAGTTATTTCAGGATAATCGCTATCTCTGATCCAGCCGCATCTTCAGCTTTTGGGATTTCACCTCATCTTTTGTTTAGGCTTCGAGGCGTTACTTTTGGTGTATTGACTCTCATTTCATGTATGTATTGATGGATATGTTTATGTACATTTGGTTCATGTGAACTATCGAGTGTTGTAGCATGTATCCAGACTTGTCTTCCGCTATATCTGATATTTCTGTTCTGATGTGATTATACTTAGCTGTGTTATTGTTATTATGAGTTGTTCTGAATTTTTCATAAGCCACCATAGTTTCGTTTTAGATTTAGATTGAATATATATCGTTGGGAGTAATTACACAACACCTATCAATGTAATCAATACTCGTCTAAGGCATAACTTACGGATGGTCGCTTCTAACAAGCCTTATTCTTTATAATAGCAGACGTTATTCCTTATAATAACTTTTGTTATTGTGAGCATAGATGTGGGACATCACAGAAATGATATGATAATGATTTGGTTTTTGAAATGGAAATGATATCATAATGATTTGGTTTTTGAAATGGAAATGATATCATATTGATTTGGTTTTGAAATGAAAATGTTACCATATTGATTTGGTTTTGAAATGGAAATGATATCATATTGATTTGGTTTTGAAATGGAAACGATATCATATTGATTTGGTTTGAAATGGAAATGATATCTTACTGATATGGTTTTTGAAATGGAAATGATATTGTGGTTTTGAAGTATAAACTATTTTGAAATGACAGCGGTGTTATAATAACGTTATGTTGTTAAAGAGACCGGGATCGAAAGTTGTCATACTCTCTGCCAACTCTGAAAATATAACGACCCATAAAATTTTGATAAATTTTAATAGTTTTAAAACGTATTTAATTGAAATTTTGAGAAATTTTTAAATAATAATATTATGAAATAAAAATTTAATATTTGGATTACGTTCAATTAAACATAGCAAATGGTAAATTTTCATCAAATTATATGGAAGTTTATTTTTGTGTGTAATTCTACTTCTATTTAAATCAGTTAATAATTGCTAGTAATGAATTTATTTCTAAAACCAAATATTTTTCTATAGAAAATTTCTAAAACCTCTTCTGAGTGAGACTTCATTTTTCGTTTTTTTCAAATTTGGACTTCTATTGCTCTACTTATCTTAATTCTGACAAAATAGCAGCATTTTTTGGTACTGATTATCAACTTTTGATCGGATGATCATACCACATATTTCTATATACCATTTTGATCGTCTCGTCGTGCTAATCTCCGCAGTATATTCGATTCTGTGTTTTGAAGTCCGGTACACAGCGGAATCCACGAAACCGGTGACCGTATCGGTAGTGGATCCGTGACCATTTGTTTTCTTTTGAATTTCAAACTACAGCCGTGTCATCCAAGCAACAATCAATTCCTTTATTAAATTTTTTTTGGCCAAATTAACGCATGTCCGTTCATCATGCCCTTTGCATTAAAAATATGAGTTATTATTTAAAGCTGCTTTGAAACCGTCATTCCTTATTTAGGCCTTTCCCCAGATCTATTTCTTCTCCTCTCATTTTCTTCCTCCTGTCATGAAGAGAAAGCAAATAAAAGAAAGTCCAGTAGCCCATAAATTTTTCGTCCTTCCCTTCATTACCAAGTAACAGTGCCAAACTTCCACGCTCCCCCTCTCTCTCTTGCCGATCCTCTCCCTCCGCACAAACTACTTGACCGACACCCACATGTACTCAGCCAGCTTCGACGACGATACTGGGCAACCGCTCCTCTTCTCCACATCGGCCACCGATCTCGTGCCAATCTTCCACATCCTCTCTCGGCCGACGATCGGCCTTAGTTCGCCGCTTCTCCATGTTGAAGGCCGTGAACCACTCCATTACCCGCTGGCGACAGCCCCTTCTCATCCCGACCTCGTCTCCGGCCCGACACCACCAACGTGCTTCAACTTCTTCCTCCGCATGCCTCTCTTCCTCCTCAATAGTGAGCATTCTTCTCTGTCAAAATTCTATCATCCTATATATTAGTATATAATAATACTTATATAATTAGATGTGGGTGTTATATGTATACAATTATATAATTGTTTTTATAATCAGATCTTAGGCTAGTTTATATAATAAGATCTTATATAATATGCTCTGTTTTTTGCTTCATACATATGTATTGTTTCTGAAAAATAGAGTTGGATATATTGGTTTTTTGTTTATATATTTACCAAAGAGAAAAAATATATAATAGAACATGTGTTTATATATTTGCAAGAGAAAAGAAAAAACATATCAGTGCTTGCCGCACAAAAAAGGCAATATATATTCGTACCAGAAGGTTGTTTAGGTAGCCAGATCCATATGCGTGCATTTGGTTGATAAATTTACTTGGTTACCAATATGTTCACAACAACTTAGGCATGTATATTGGCAGTACGTAGGAGTATGGTTGTCTGACTTCGTTTATATATATGGAGTTTGTACAAAATTAGTTATAGGTCTGTGTAATTCTCATTCATATCTTGTTGCTATATTGATAATATAAGAAGTATTATTTATATGTAGGATTAGTTGGGCTTTATTATTATTATCATTATATATATATATATTTTGTTATGATAGTCGGCCTATATAATCTGCCATTTATAGAATGTACCGCGTTAGTGTACGCATAATTGATACCCTACTGTTTCCAGATATCGTCTTGAGAATAGATTGCAATATGGATATTATATATATATATAGATATAGTCTACATAGATTTTGATATGACATGTATCTGCATTTTAGTCTTTTAAGGTGTATATTATATTGTGGACATTTTGTTATACCAACCTTTGTGTTTGAAAACTGATTTGAAATTTTACTTTGTAAGTTAATACTTCGTGATAACTTTAAGCATACATACGTGGTTAAAAGTATAAGTATATATATATATCAATTCTTTGAAATAACCACTTGAATTATATATATATATATAGATTTTATCTTAAGTACATATCTCAAAAAAAATTAGTTTTGGAATATATGTGGATAATATATATACATATATATATATTTCATTTAGCTATATATAGCTGACTCCTTGATTTCTAATTTCCAATTTATCGGCTTCATTCGTCGTACTCGTTACCATCGTGCTTTGCTCCGAATTCGTGCCAATCTTGCTTCGTTTTGGGATTAGTGCCTGGATTTCGTAACCCATTTCATTTTTGTTCATTCTAACCTCGAAAGGTGAGCAATCACACACGATTAGCGTTCTTATATTTATTAAATTTAATTTTAATTGAAACGAAAATTGAAATATGCTACTGTAGTTATTTAAATTGTTATATATGCTATTATCTGTAATTGTTCACCTGTAGGATATGACACCATATCCTGTTGTTTATATTATATTGTTAGTGATGATATATGCCTGTTATTATTATTTTTATTATCTGCTATCACTATGCAAGTTCCCTGTTAGTATAGAATTCACTATGGGTTGAAATGGTACATACCCGAACGGACTCTAGAATAGGAGAAAATCGTTATGGGTTGAAATGATTAACCCAAATGATTTTCATTTGAATTGAATAGGGATTACGGGTCGAGATGATATCTACTCGTATATATTTAAATTATGGATTGAAACGATAAATATTTATCACTTAACCATATGATAGAAGTATATACAAACACCGTTGGTCCATATACAAATATTTTGAAGATAATATCTATGGTTTTGTGAAAGAAATATATGGTTTTAGTTAATATTGGAAATATTATATATATAAATATGTTTAATGTAAAGTAGATGTAATAATAAACTTTAATTTAATAAAGTTTGATTTAGTTAATAAATCATGTTTAAGTATTATATTTTAAATAGATTTCCAATGATTGTATAAGTTAAGGAAGATAAAGTTGAATTGATTGGAATGGTATATAATTAAGAATTTTATTTAATTAAATCAATTCGAAACTTATTGAATTTGAAAACTTAAAATATAGTTTCATAACATGACTTTGATTTTTGTGATTTAATGAATATTTCACGTTTAAAGAAATTGAAGGAAAAATATAGTGAATTGTAATATAAGGCTATATAAATAATATTGAGTGAATATTTCAAGAATAAATAATAATGAAGTTAAATGAAGATCTATATGAAACAACTAGGTTTAGTTTGAAATGTTGAATATTAAAGCTTTGAAAAATACGAGGATTTAAATGGTTAAATTGTGATTCAGATCAGTATTTAAAATCGATATAATTTGAATTTGTTATTTAGAAAACTGAATTGAATGGGAACTGATAAAGTGAGATTGAATTTAGTTTGAATGGGAAGGTCGGGTTGATTTTGAAGCAAATTTTGTGAAATTTGAGGAAATTGTAAATACTTTACTTTCTAAATTATTTAATATATGTATATACTATTTTGAAAATAGATATATTTAAACATGAAATGATATTTTTGTTTTGAAGTATAAATTAATTTTGAAATGACCACGGTGTTATAGTGTATATTTCTTCATTGTAGATAGTCCACGGATCCTTAGAGGATGGTTATAACAAACATCCTTTGAGTTACTTGTATTTCTGTTGTTATTTCACTTGAGTTGGATTTATTGATATAAGAATGTTAATCCTGACTCGAGTGTTTTGTGTTTTGCTTTACACTCGGGTCAGACTGAGTGATACAGCATTTGATGCTCATCTTTGGAGTTTGGAGCTTCGTTTGGAGATCCAACTATCGATTCAGCGTTCAACCTTTCCAGTTGATTGGTTCAAAGAAGTCATCTGTTCATACTGAAGACTTCATTGTATTTGAGATATTCTGATGTATTTATTTCTAACTCTGATGTTTATATAGTAGCCTCATTAACTACTATTTATCTATTCCACTACGTATAATTGTATTACTCTGTGTCTGTGATTCAGTGATTGATTTATTTACTATATATGCTGAGTTTTGCCAAATTTAAATTACCAATATGATATTTTGAGCAATTCAATTCTGACTTGTGCGGATGCGAATGGTTGAAAATAGCGGGTTGTAACAGTTGGTATTAGAGCTTTGGCTCTAGGCAAACTTAGCATATATTGTATATTAATTTACAGAATCACTTTCGTTTGAGCTTGAATCTCTTCCCCTTTGACTTGATTTCATTAGGATTTTTGGAACGTTTCCCTTCGGTTCCAAAATTCATTCTTGTCTCCCTCTATTGGTATTCTTTTGATTCTGGAATATCCCATAACTCCGCTGAATGATTTGCAAAGGGGGTGAAACTCTTTTACAATTGGCATTGATTCATCGAAGATTTCTGTATCCTCGGTTTACGATAATACTATCTCTTGCTATACCGAATTCTGTTTTTGTCGATCGAATGATGATTCGCCTTAGGACTCCGCATCGATCGTATTCCTGACGCCACGGTTGACCCGGTTAAGGTTGCCTGCAATTTATTTAAGTATATCCATCTTCTATTTCGAAATTTAATAGCTTCATCTTCGATTGAGCCTATCTTCGAATCATAATTCCAGTTGATTAGAGTTCCTCTAATTTGAATCTCTATCTTTGTTTTGAAATCCATCCTTGAATCATCCTTTGAAAAATTGGGTTTGTTAGTATTTTAGAAATTGTTTTATATATTAAAATTTATTATTTTAATAAATGTGGTTTTTTCTATGTATAAAACTGAAAATGTTTTCGATAAGGATTATATACCTATATATAAAATGAATAAGAAATGTTTATTCTATATATACAAGTTTCGAAAGGATTTGAAAATTTGAAGATTATATAAGAAATGGATTTATATAAAAATAATGTATAACTGAAGGGTTTTAATTTGAAATTCGGGAGATTGAATTCCGGTGTTTTGAAACTGGTTTTAAGGTTTTGAAAATATATAGTATTATGATTTGAAAGTATTTTTCCGAATAAAAAAGTATTTCAAATGACTTCAAATGAGTTCTTATGATTTCAAAGAAATTTCAAAGAAGTTTTCAAGAAAATAGAAGTCCAGAACTCACTTATGGCGCTGGAAAATAATTTCGGCGATGAGTGCACGCATCATGAACATTGATTTTCGAGTTTTAGAGTGGGGGAGAGGCCACTTTAGAGGCTTTGCTATGCAAGTGATTTCATGAAACTAATTTGGATTTAATATTCCGAAGTATGATTCGATATTCGAAGGATATATGTATATATATTTGAAACGATTTGAAGTGAACCGGTGTTCAGTCCTCGAGTTTTGGATTTGATATAACAATATCTATTAAAATTGATTTACTGATTTGTTGCTGATTTCCAACTCTTGGATTTGGAAATTTTATTTCTCTGACTATTTTGAATGTTCGAACACTTCCAAATCAAGGTTTAGTTTTCAAAGCTAAGTGATTTCGAAAAGTACAAATTATTTGATAAAGTATATGTGATGCCCCACCTCTATACTCATGCTAGCCAAGGACACTACGAAGTAGTGTCGTCAACTAGCATGAAGAATAAGGCTGTTGAGGAGCGACCATCCGCGTAATTGCTTTGTGCGAACGTCGATATGTCAGATAGTATAACATGCATTTCATTCAAGAGGAAATCCGACATACCGATGCAAACTCAAAGCTATTATACGGTGGCTATGTGGCCTTCGGAAACAAATATAGAAATAAAAATAACACAAATCAGTCACAGATATTCATATCACAAAGACAGAAATAGATATGAATATAACACATAAAAGTGTTCATCGGAGTAGTGGTCAATTAAGATCCTCAATATCACAAAAGAAAAGATACAAGTGCTAGACAAAAGAATAATTATACATCATAGAGTCTATTTCTCAAATGTATAACAACCAAAAATTACTAATCTAAGTAGTTAGCCAAAAATCAGGCGACCATCCTTGAGAAAAAGTCAAGTGGAAGCACCTGTAACATCTCGGTCTAACCCAAGTATTATTTAATAAGAAAATAATAAACGGATCAGTCTAACTATAAATATCAGAAGAAAATGAGATAGAAATAGAGACATGACTAAAATATATGATAATAATAATGTCATACTGTGACAAGTATACATTGAATAACAACAAAGATCATACAATATCTCAAAACACAAAAAAGAATGTCATATTCTTTAACACTTTCACCAACCGGAAATATTGACAAATTTATCAATGCCAATCGGAAAAGTTAGCGAAACAAAAAATTCACCAATGCACAAATATTGATAAAGCTTATCAATGTAAATCACGAAATTGGTGAAACACAAATTCTAGAAATCATCAATTAGAAATCCAGAAATCACAAAAGGGGGAGGCCTATCAGAAACGGTAGCATGAAAACTCACCAACACGTGTATCACAAACGGAACGCTATTCCATGGTTGCTAACCATCAATTTTGAGCCGAAGCTCCATAAACAGCCCGAAGACCATGGGTCGCTAACCCATCAAATTGAACCGAAGTTCCACAAAACGGGGATTTTAGTTCCCACGCAAACAAATAGGCACCACACATCGCTAGTCTAAATCACAAAATGATCATCATCGATCATCATGAAGTGTCAATTACACTAAGCTAGTAAATATATGAGTTTAGCTTCATGTCCCATAACCACAAGCTTAACTTAAATATTTACGAACAAATTGTAGATCTCCACCAGAAAATTGTCGCCAGAGTTTCAATCGAACAAGTCCAAGAATTAACCGATGAAGTGAACGCAAGCATTTCATACTACTTGTTTTACTAAGCCGTTTAATTAGATTTCTCATTCAAGTGAGGTAAAGGTTTGTATATACTAATAGATCGGAAAACGGTTTAAGAAACGAACTTTGTAATAAAATTGTGTTGAAATCGTTTTGATGGAAGAGTTTTGGTATTTACTACTAGTATAGTAACCTTTGTATTTTTAAAGTGACAAATCCCAAAATTGATTGTAGAAACAATCAATCACCAAAAATTCACATTCGAAGATGTGAATCAAATCTAAGGAAATCGATACCAAATCCATCAAAATAGATATTCTCAAACATCCTGAAGAAGAAGTCATCAAAGTCAATAATAAATGATAACAACAAATCAGATAATCACGTATCGATAAAAATTGGAGCCTCAAGAAAAATAGGCAAAGTAGGCAAACACAAGCACGTCAGTCGACTGACTGGCACTGGCCAGTCGACTGAACCAGAAACTTGGAAATTTCATTTCCTACAGTCAGTCGACTGATTAAAAAGGCCAGTCGACTGATTGCAGGAAACAGAGACTTCCAACCTCGGCAATCAGTCCCAGAAACGTTCATTTGCTACAGCCAGTCGACTGACTTCAAAGGTCAGTCGACTGACTGACACTGGGGCTGTTTTTCAGCCTATCAAAGGAAGAGCAAGCTCTTCCAAAATTGCAACCGGACGAGCATTGAGCGCTAGGGGTTTATGCCAATCGACGACCCGGCCCTATAGGCTCTTCAATGCATCACCAAATCATGTTCAAACATCCATAAAAGGTTTTTCACAAAAATCTGACTTTAAAACAAAAAAATGGAATATTCACAAAACCAATCCAAATCAAAAGAAAATTCACATGAATAAGTGTTAGGAATTCATACCTAACAACCCAAAATAGTTATTGTGACGACCCGCCCTCCTACGTCCAGAAAGACGTATCGTCTTTTAAGAAAGAAAGGGATGAGAAAATAGAAAAGATAGAGAAGAAAGAACAACAACATCAGAATCTCACAGCGGAATGGAATAAAATATAATAGAATACATAATTATTACATAATTTTACATATATCAGAGTTATACGGTCAATACATCACATACTAGACAGTTATAAACACCTGTCTAGTTAGTACAAGTCAATATACAATACAGATAAACAACTCAGATATATCAACACAACAGAACGCTATATATATCTATCTACAACGCTGAAGCCTCCTGCTCCATTGCTCCTCCAGAATTCGTCAAAGCTAACCTGAATCCCTTGGCTACCCGTAAAAATTTGGGTACCCGAGAGTTTATGAAAAACAAAAATAAACTCCGGGTCAGACATGGGTCTGGTATGAGTAACAGGTTAAAGTTGCATAACTTTGAAAAACATTTGAAAACAAAAGGTATCACGTAAGACTCCCCACAAATAAACATGGGTAAGTTTTTACCTTACACTAACCAAAACATTTGATAGGAAATTCTGTGATATTATAATAGGTCTAGGGTTTTCAAGTAAATAGAAAATAGCCGAAATTGTTACATCTATTAAATTCCAGCTACTAGCCACCGAAGTGGGTAATACAATCAAAACCGTTGGCACTTATTGGATTGTGGATTCCATACAATGACAAGGCTACTGGGGTACCGCCCGTCACAGTACGTGGCCTAGATCAACGTACCAAGGATTACTCCCTTCATCCCCTGCAACACAAGGCCGGAACCATTCCTTACTGAACAGTCCCGAACAAGACAACCCCGACAGTTGGAGCTCAAAACTGTCCACACAGCCGAATAAAAAGGGACATCTAGACAGGGGAAAATCTTGTCCTGCTTGGGCATGACCCACCTAACCTTGCTGCACCTCCCCTGTTTTAGCCATTCCCGGTTGATGAGGCTTGAGGCTACGACTACCTTTAGAGAACATATTTCTTAGAATGCTCATCGTCCGCCTGACGATGTGTTGAAAGCATTCAATCCATACAAGTTCGTTCCGGGTTCGAACGAAACTGAAGGCATTATCTCGTTACACTCATTTTGGAATCACCCTCAGAGTTAACGACGATAACCCTTGCACTCTGAATCTTCATCTTCACTTCAGATTCACGACCTAATGTTAATTTGGAATCGATGTGGTTTTCGGACTTCCAAATGTGGAAAACCCGATCCCGGTCTCATCGAAATCCAAAACGTGTCTTTTAGGGCCAAGTTGTCTATTTAGTCTTAACATTTTAATTCAAAATAATTCAATACACACACAGATAGATAATTCACAATATCATAATAGATAGTCAACATCAATATAAACAGATAACCAATATTATCATTACAAACAGATAATGCATATCATCATAACAGATAATTCATATTATCATCATATTTAAATCAAAGCATCCATATCACATAGCATCAATTTCTCATATCTGAGATCTTAAATCATTCAAGGATAAACAATTTCATCCATCCATATATAAACAATCATATAAGCTATAATTAATTTAAAATGAATTAAATTAATTATATCATCTCTAATTAATTTAAAGTAAATTAAATTAATTACTTCATCATTTTTAAGCCTTGCTTATATAATTATTAATCAATCTCCAATCAATTAATAAATCATTCACTAATTATTTGTTTCAATTAATCATACTAGATTAATTAACATTTAATTATACACAAATAATTATTTTCACAAATTAATTATCTTGTCTAAATATAGAAATTAACTTTAAATTATAAACATTACATTACTTCTGAATTACATTAATTAATTACTCTTTAATTTCTTATTATTGATTAATTAATCTAAATTTATCATCCCATCATCAATGATTTCTAATTACATTTTAATTAATTCCCTGTTTTAAATTAATTACTTTAAGTAATTAGTCTTCAATTAAACCACATTTATTAATCACCTCTGATTAATACCATTCATTAATTAACTATCTTTAATTACTCATCAAATAAATAAATTACTCCTTAATTAATTTATCTAATTAATCCCCTGATTAATTATACAAAGTAATTATATTCCAATTACTTTCATTATTAAATCACCCTCAGTTAATTACATCCAGTAATTATCTTCAATTACTTCCCTAAGTAATTATACTTATCTCATCATCAAAATGGTTATCTAAATTAATTAAACTTAATTAATTAACTTAAACAATTCATAGAATTAATTACAACGAGTAATTAATTCCTTAATTACTATCGTTAAGTAATTATACTTAACAATTCACAATTGCTTCTCTTAAATAAATAATTTAATTAATTATTAAAAATAATCCCATTAAGTTATTATTTCATAACTTTAGTTAATGACCTTCATTAACTAATTATAATTCTTTAATTACTTTTCTAAAGTAATTAACTTACATTTTAAGTTAGTCTTAATAACTTATTAATTAATTCTTTATTAACTTATTAATTTATTACTAATCATTAATTTAATATTAAACCAATGATTTCCTAATTACCACTTAATCTACCTTAACTTATATCTTATCTAAATAAATTTAACTCTTCATTTATGAGTTAATTTATTCTAGCCCTTAATTTTCCACTTAGTTAATTTAATAATTACAAGCCTTAAGTTTTAAAACTCTTATTCTATTTAATGACCAATTTATCATTTATAAGCTATTTAATCCATTTAATGTAAATTTACATTCAAATTTGTTTAAAACAAATTTTAAACTTAAAAATCTTATTTATTTAAAAGCTGATTCAAACTACGTTTTGAATCCAATCTTATCTTATTTTCAACTTTGTTTAGAATACATATATTTTCCATTTAAAAGCCCGTTTTAAAATTTTTATAAAACTTACATGTTTAAGACCTTGTAGCTAAAAATACCCGAGACAAACAATTATTTCTACGAGCCAAACCCCACTTTTCTTCGAGTCCGACACTCGAATCACTCGAGTGAAACTCGCACAACAAATCCCCCCTTTTAAAGTGTTTTCAAATAATTTAAAATTTTAAACTTTATTTTATTTTAAACTGAAATTCAAACTTCATTTGAATTCAAACTTTTTTTTATAACTATGTTAAACCTTTATCTTAAAAAAACCCCAGTTTAAACAATTTTAACTTTACAGGTTTTCAAACAAAAACCTGTTGAACTTACCCAGGTTTTCCCCCTTTCCCACTATTCCGAGACAACCACTAGCCTACCCCGAGTTCTCATGCTACCTCCCCCGAGAAAAACCCCCAATAACTCGAGTAAACACCCAAGACCACACCAGCTTGCACATACCAACCCCCTTCACCAGAACCAACTCACCGTGCACGTGCACAGTATCATTTTCCACCTCCGACCATCTCCGATGATTGCTTCACATCGGCAACCACCTTCTCCCTCACCCACGACCGTCATATCATCTTGCAATCGAAATTAAAATAGAGACTTCGACCCAAAACCTGAAACACACAGAGCAACGCCACCTTAACCTGTCACCGCCTTGCCTGAGGAATCCCGACCACCTGAAATTCTGTAGCTCCGGCTACAGTTGCTTCCACGTCCAAGCTAACATCCCTCAAAGTTTCATCACACTCGATCCACTATACTCATAGAAATGATCGATTACATAATTGAAACCAAAACTAGGGTTCTGAAATAAAAATCACAACCGCAATCTCTCTAATGAATTTCATCATCACCTATGATTTTTCTTATCATCTCTGATCAACTCACCATCACTATGCCGAAACTCATCTCCCCCAGATTCATGAATCGCCAAAGAAACTCCAAAGTTCATATGCAGTACAAACCAGCATTTCACCTTAACCGCCTTACTGAAAATTATGGTTTTTGCTTTAAAAAACATCTTTTTAGTTTAGTATTCAATTTATGTTCATGAATAAATGAATTACAGTGTTTGAAATTTTACTAAAAACTTAAACTACCCTGTTGTTCCTGTTTCCAGAGTAACTTACAATTTATTTTATCTTAACCAAATTTTAAAACTTCCTTTAAAATCGAACAAACATATATTATTTGAATCATAAGTCATAACAATCAGTGGATCAAGAGGAAAGGGTTTTAAATTGAAACTGGGACATGAAATTTAGAACAGAGATGTTCTACAGGCATTTACAACATATACTTGCATCACACATCCATAAATACACAAGAATTTTCTAATATACATACACAAATACAAACTTATTTCAGGCATTCATCAAGCAACCAGATTTATATTTGAGTATTAAAAAGTGTTACTCACCTTAAAATAAAGACAGAGCTTTTGAAAACTGTTTTGAACTTCTGAAATTGTAAAACATTTTTGCTTTAATTTTCCTGTTTAAATGGATGATGCTTCAGTTTAGTTGTATGGTGTTGTTTATGGGCATGCTTTTCTTTTCTTGCTTTCTGATTTTCTAAGTTATGAGAACAAACCAAAATAAGAACATGTATATATATAGAAAGATTAGTTTGTAAAGAGGTAGGCTTTTACTGGTGCAAGCTCTCCTTTATTTTGTTTTATCAGGCAAGATATTTTGTTTATTTTGGAGGCTGCATAATTCGAATTGACTTAAGTTTGTATGCTGAAATGATGGTATTAAATGCTTATAAGTACTTATGTTTACAACTTATCCTTTTTGTGTAAGTAAATGTTCCCTTTGCCTGCCTGCATATCTATTTGCACACTACATACATTATATATATATTTTTTCTCTAATCTTGCATTTATTACTTACAGGCAACATCATCATCACTTTGCCTGGTTATGTTTCAAACTTATCTTACTTTGTTCTTGCCTGCATATTCATTTCTGACTTGTATATACTTTTATACTTAAGTACAAAATGTGAAGTTGTTTTGGTTATTAGTTATGAATTTTAACTTGTATTAAGTTCTATGCTTATTTTATTTTCTCTTCTATTTTTAAACCTTAACTATCAATTACTTAATTTGGTGATTATTAATTTATTTTAATACTTATGCTAATATCATAGATGTTTATGTATTTATACTCATTTTATTACCATACATTTAATTTATGTTTGTGTTTAATATATTTTAAGACTTGTTTTCATTTTAAACATGTTTGAAAGATGTTATTTCTAATTTACAAATCATTACTTCTCATGTGAATGTATTCAAATAAATTTTGAAATAGTCATTTCTATCTATATTAAAATCCATTTTTAAGAATATTACATCATTAATATTGTTAAATATAACTTATGATTAAATTAAAATATTTCACAAATGAATTTGTCTTCTTATTCAATACATTACTTATTTTATTAGCTACATTAAAACAAACAAATCTTTTTATTTAAATTTAAACTTAAACTAAAATCAATTTTAAATAATTAAGTTTTTAGTTTGGGTATTAAAATTATATGATTATTTATTCAATAGCTCATATCAAATTAAATCTAGTTTTAATTTATCAAAAATGTTAGAATAAGAAAACAAGCCTATATATATATATATTAAATTTAAAACAAAGATTTATCTAGTTATAATATATACAGATATGTATACATTACAAATATAAAACAATTTATTTGCCTTTAGAATAGATTATCAGTTTAAATATTTATTTTAAAGAAGATTATTAAATTTATTATTAACAATATGGTCAAATCAATTAAATTTTGACATAAATTATTAAATTGTTATTGACAAAATTTCCGGGATATCACATTCTTCCCCCCTTAAAAGAATTTCGTCCCCGAAATTTAAAACAAAGGTAATTTAATAATTTAATTAAAGATTTAATTTTAAAACACAAGCATATATTAATTTTACGCTAATAACCATAGCAACCAATTCATCCATATACAAACAAATCTAATTGGCCAGATAAAAATTCTTAATAGAATTTTCTCGAGTTTCCCCAAGTATAAATATTGGGATACTCTCTCTACAAAATTCAAACAACAATATTACTAAGCTACTGAGTTTCTACTCATCTGGATCTACAAAACAAAACAGGATATCAGACTACAGATATGTCCAACTCAACAACCAAAATTCTCTGAACTGCTGATTCTACAATCAAAGATTGCTCTTACACGTACTCCCTCAGAGATACGTGAAACATTCCGAACCTCAGATATCCAAAATACTCTTTTGACAATCCTGGACTGCATATACCCATACTGATCAGCTCAACACTTGCTGATATCCCCAGAAACAAATTGATCCAAAAACAATCCAAAATGATCTTTCCAAGATTGACTAAAACTCAGAACACAAACTCAATTCCAAAATCAAGAGACTAATCTTACTCCTTCATATGGAAAGATAGTACAGATGCACTTCAATATGGTCTTAAGATCTTGAAAAATTTCAAGTAGAAACTCTCTAATTCCAAAATACTGCAAATTCTAGTTGTTCCCACACCAAACAGCTGCCACCATGCTTCCACTGCGCTACTCTGATCAGAATAGGTGAGAATGCTGATGACGCTCTCGAGGACAAACTGGACAACACATCTAAGAACTATGGTTCAACGGATCCATACAAGAAATTCAGAAGTTCCTCCAAAACTCGAGCTGCTTCACCAACTCATTTTTCCAAAAAAATCACCTTACTGAACCATCGATACCACTCTTGGAATCCAGTCGATCCCAAACTCAATCTCCAGATACGGACAAAATTCTAACTTCCTGAAGACATCCAGAAAAATCACATAGCCCAAGAGAAACTCAAACAATCGGAAGTCACTTTTGCGATCAATCTAGCCCATTACCAAAGAAAAACTGTTCTCCCTTTACCAAACAGAACAGCCTATGCTTATTTGGCCAATTCATCAAAGAAATGGAACCACACTGCAATTTCTGAACTCCACTGCTGATGCAGAAGTTAAAAACTTCCTTGCCAATACCAATGCCAAGAAATTCCTAACCCCGAGCTCTTCGAGAAATTCGGACCTCGAACCAAACAGAAACATTCTACTGAACTCAGCCCAACATCGAAACAGCTACACTTCCTTAACCGATTCCAAAGAAACATCTTCAAAGACTTCCATAGTCACTGTGTCTCATCACACAGCTACTACATCCAGAGGTAAGATATCCGGACTTACTCATGCCAAATCGATGAGTCCAAACTCTAGCTCATCCAAACTTACGCTTCAAAAATGAACTCCGAACCTTAACAGGTTTCCTTCAGAGATCAATGAAATCCTTACTCCATCCAAAGCTCACTCGAGACGGTAATAGGTCTACAGTCTCGACATATACACTTCCAACCTCAAATATTCAAACTCCAACCATTGGTAGTCGTGTTACACACACCACTACCCTATCTACCTTTATAACTTATATTGGATAACCCGGACAGGTAACCCAACAAAGAGGTAGAAATAAATATAAATATATATTACAAAATTACAAATACGCTCTCTCAAGATAGAAATTACTCAAGAGCCTAGGTATTCACTCAACCTAGCGCTCTGATACCAACTGTGACGACCCGCCCTCCTACGCCTAGAAAGACGTATCGTCTTTTAAGAAAGAAAGGGATGAGAAAATAGAAAAGATAGAGAAGAAAGAACAACAACATCAGAATCTCACAGCGGAATGGAACAAAATATAATAGAATACATAATTATTACATAATTTTACATATATCAGAGTTATACGGTCAATACATCACATACTAGACAGTTATAAACACCTGTCTAGTTAATACAAGTCAATATACAATACAGATAAACAACTCAGAGATATCAACACAGCGGAACGCTATATATATCTATCTACAACGCTGAAGCCTCCTGCTCCATTGCTCCTCCAGAATTCGTCAAAGCTAACCTGAATCCCTTGGCTACCCGTGAAAATTTGGGTACCCGAGAGTTTATGAAAAACAAAAATAAACTCCGGGTCAGACATGGGTTTGGTATGAGTAACAGGTTAAAGTTGCTTAACTTTGAAAAACATTTGAAAACAAAAGGTATCACGTAAGACTCCCCACAAATAAACATGGGTAAGTTTTTACCTTACGCTAACCAAAACATTTGATAGGAAATTCTGTGATATTATAATAGGTCTAGGGTTTTCAAGTAAATAGAAAATAGCCGAAATTGTTACATCTATTAAATTCCAGCTACTAGCCACCGAAGTGGGTAATACAATCAAAACCGTTGGCACTTATTGGATAGTGGATTCCATACAATGGCAAGGCTACTGGGGTACCGCCCGTCACAGTACGTGGCCTAGATCAACGTACCGAGGATTACTCCCTTCATCCCCTGCAACACAAGGCCGGAACCATTCCTTACTGAACAGTCCCGAACAAGACAACCCCGACAGTTGGAGCTCAAAACTGTCCACACAGCCGAATAAAAAGGGACATCTAGACAGGGGAAAATCTTGTCCTGCTTGAGCATGACCCACCTAACCTTGCTGCACCTCCCCTGTTTTAGCCATTCCCGGTTGATGAGGCTTGAGGCTACGACTACCTTTAGAGAACATATTTCTTAGAATGCTCATCGTCCGCCTGACGATGTGTTGAAAGCATTCAATCCATACAAGTTCGTTCCGGGTTCAAACGAAACTGAAGGCACTATCTCGTTACACTCATTTTGGAATCACCCTCAGAGTTAACGACGATAACCCTTGCACTCTGAATCTTCATCTTCACTTCAGATTCACGACCTAATGTTAATTTGGAATCGATGTGGTTTTTGGACTTCCAAATGTGGAAAACCCGATCCCGGTCTCATCGAAATCCAAAACGTGTCTTTTAGGGCCAAGTTGTCTATTTAGTCTTAACATTTTAATTCAAAATAATTCAATACACACAGATAGATAATTCACAATATCATAATAGATAGTCAACATCAATATAAACAGATAACCAATATTATCATTACAAACAGATAATGCATATCATCATAACAGATAATTCATATTATCATCATATTTAAATCAAAGCATCCATATCACATAGCATCAATTTCTCATATCTGAGATCTTAAATCATTCAAGGATAAACAATTTCATCCATCCATATATAAACAATCATATAAGCTATAATTAATTTAAAATGAATTAAATTAATTATATCATCTCTAATTAATTTAAAGTAAATTAAATTAATTACTTCATCATTTTTAAGCCTTGCTTATATAATTATTAAGCAATCTCCAATCAATTAATAAATCATTCACTAATTATTTGTTTCAATTAATCATACTAGATTAATTAACATTTAATTATACACAAATAATTATTTTCACAAATTAATTATCTTGTCTAAATATAGAAATTAACTTTAAATTATAAACATTACATTACTTCTGAATTACATTAATTAATTACTCTTTAATTTCTTATTACTGATTAATTAATCTAAATTTATCATCCCATCATCAATGATTTCTAATTACATTTTAATTAATTCCCTGTTTTAAATTAATTACTTTAAGTAATTAGTCTTCAATTAAACCACATTTATTAATCACCTCTGATTAATACCATTCATTAATTAACTATCTTTAATTACTCATCAAATAAATAAATTACTCCTTAATTAATTTCTCTAATTAATCCCCTGATTAATTATACAAAGTAATCATATTCCAATTACTTTCATTATTAAATCACCCTCAGTTAATTACATCCAGTAATTATCTTCAATTACTTCCCTAAGTAATTATACTTATCTCATCATCAAAATGGTTATCTAAATTAATTAAACTTAATTAATTAACTTAAACAATTCATAGAATTAATTACAACGAGTAATTAATTCCTTAATTACTTTCGTTAAGTAATTATACTTAACAATTCACAATTGCTTATCTTAAATAAATAATTTAATTAATTATTAAAAATAATCCCATTAAGTTATTATTTCATAACTTTAGTTAATGACCTTCATTAACTAATTATAATTCTTTAATTACTTTTCTAAAGTAATTAACTTACATTTTAAGTTAGTCTTAATAACTTATTAATTAATTCTTTATTAACTTATTAATTTATTACTAATCATTAATTTAATATTAAACCAATGATTTCCTAATTACCACTTAATCTACCTTAACTTATATCTTATCTAAATAAATTTAACTCTTCATTTATGAGTTAATTTCTAGCCCTTAATTTTCCACTTAGTTAATTTAATAATTACAAGCCTTAAGTTTTAAAACTCTTATTTTATTTAATGACCAATTTATCATTTATAAGCTATTTAATCCATTTAATGTAAATTTACATTCAAATTTGTTTAAAACTAATTTTAAACTTAAAAATCTTATTTATTTAAAAGCTGAGATTCAAACTACGTTTTGAATCCAATCTTATCTTATTTTCAACTTTGTTTAGAATACATATATTTTCCATTTAAAAGCCCGTTTTAAAAATTTTATAAAACTTACATGTTTAAGACCTTGTAGCTAAAAATACCCGAGACAAACATTTATTTCTACGAGCCAAACCCTACTTTTCTTCGAGTCCGACACTCGAATCACTCGAGTGAAACTCGCACAACAAATCCCCCTTTTTAAAGTGTTTTCAAATAATTTAAAATTTTAAACTTTATTTTATTTTAAACTGAAATTCAAACTTCATTTGAATTCAAACTTTTTTTTATAACTATGTTAAACCTTTATCTAAAAAAAAAACCCCAGTTTAAACAATTTTAACTTTATAGGTTTTCAAACAAAAACCTGTTGAACTTACCCAGGTTTTCCCCCTTTCCCACTATTCCGAGACAACCACTAGCCTGCCCCGAGTTCTCATGCTACCTCCCCCGAGAAAAACCCCCAATAACTCGAGTAAACACCCGAGACCACACCAGCTTGCACAGACCAACCCCCTTCACCAGAACCAACTCACCGTGCACGTGCACAGTATCATTTTCCACCTCCGACCATCTCCGATGATTGCTTCACATCGGCAACCACCTTCTCCCTCACCCACGACCGTCATATCATCTTCCAAAACTCGAAATTAAAATAGAGACTTCGACCCAAAACCTGAAACACACAGAGCAACGCCACCTTAACCTGTCACCGCCTTGCCTGAGGAATCCCGACCACCTGAAATTCTGTAGCTCCGGCTACAGTTGCTTCCACGTCCAAGCTAACATCCCTCAAAGTTTCATCACACTCGATCCACTATACTCATAGAAACGATCGATTACATACTTGAAACCAAAACTAGGGTTCTGAAATAAAAATCACAACCGCAATCTCTCTGATGAATTTCATCATCACCTATGATTTTTCTTATCATCTCTGATCAACTCACCATCACTATGCCGAAACTCATCTCCCCCAGATTCATGAATCGCCAAAGAAACTCCAAAGTTCATATGCAGTACAAACCAGCATTTCACCTTAACCCCCTTACTGAAAATTATGGTTTTTGCTTTAAAAATCATCTTTTTAGTTTAGTATTCAATTTATGTTAATGAATAAATGAATTACAGTGTTTTAAATTTTACTAAAAACTTAAACTACCCTGTTGTTCCTGTTTCCAGAGTAACTTACAATTTATTTTATCTTAACCAAATTTTAAAACTTTCTTTAAAATCGAACAAACATATATTATTTGAATCATAAGTCATAACAATCAGTGGATCAAGAGGAAAGGGTTTTAAATTGAAATTGGGACATGAAATTTAGAACAGAGATGTTCTACAGGCATTTACAACATATACTTGCATCACACATCCATAAATACACAAGAATTTTCTAATATACATACACAAATACAAACTTATTTCAGGCATTCATCAAGCAACCAGATTTATATTTGAGTATTAAAAAGTGTTACTCACCTTAAAATGAAGACAGAGCTTTTGAAAACTGTTTTGAACTTCTGAAATTGTAAAACATTTTTGCTTTAATTTTCCTATTTAAATGGATGATGCTTCAGTTTAGTTGTATGGTGTTGTTTATGGGCATGCTTTTCTTTTCTTGCTTTCTGATTTTCTAAGTTATGAGAACAAACCAAAATAAGAACATGTATATATATAGAAAGATTAATTTGTAAAGAGGTAGGCTTTTACTGGTGCAAGCTCTCCTTTATTTTGTTTTATCAGGCAAGATATTTTGTTTATTTTGGAGGCTGCATAATTCGAATTGACTTAAGTTTGTATGCTGAAATGATGGTATTAAATGCTTATAAGTACTTATGTTTTCAACTTATCCTTTTTGTGTAAGTAAATGTTCCCTTTGCCTTCCTGCATATCTATTTGCAGACTACATACATTATATATTTTTTTTCTCTCTAATCTTGCATTTATTACTTACAGGCAGCATCATCATCACTTTGCCTGGTTATGTTTCAAACTTATCTTACTTTGTTCTTGCCTGCATATTCATTTCTGACTTGTATATACTTTTATACTTAAGTACAAAATGTGAAGTTGTTTTGGTTATTAGTTATGAATTTTAACTTGTATTAAGTTCTATGCTTATTTTATTTTCTCTTCTATTTTTAAACCTTAACTATCAATTACTTAATTTGGTGATTATTAATTTATTTTAATACTTATGCTAATATCATAGATGTTTATATATTTATACTCATTTTAATACCATACATTTAATTTATGTTTGTGTTTAATATATTTTAAGACTTGTTTTCATTTTAAACATGTTTGAAAGATGTTATTTCTAATTTACAAATCATTACTTCTCATGTGAATGTATTCAAATAAATTTTGAAATAGTCATTTCTATCTATATTAAAATCCATTTTTAAGAATATTACATCATTAATATTGTTAAATATAACTTATGATTAAATTAAAATAATTCACAAATGAATTTGTCTTCTTATTCAATACATTACTTATTTTATTAGCTACATTAAAACAAACAAATCTTTTTATTTAAATTTAAACTTAAACTAAAATCAATTTTAAATAATTAAGTGTTTAGTTTGGGTATTAAAATTATATGATTATTTATTCAATAGCTCATATCAAATTAAATCTAGTTTTAATTTATCAAAAATGTTAGAATAAGAAAACAAGCCTATATATATATTAAATTTAAAACAAAGATTTATCTAGTTATAATATATACAGATATGTATACATTACAAATATAAAACAATTTATTTGCCTTTAGAATAGATTATCAGTTTAAATATTTATTTTAAAGAAGATTATTAAATTTATTATTAACAATATGGTCAAATCAATTAAATTTTGACATAAATTATTAAATTGTTATTGTCAAAATTTCCGGGATATCACAGTTATAGACATAGATGTGAGATAAAAATCTCACCTTTAAACCCGAAAACAGTGAATGAGAAGCTTGAAGACAAAAGGAAGATTAACCACTCTTCAATCTCAACACTAGAAGCTCCAAACTAAGATCAAAAGCAAGTATTTCCTAAGTTAGGGTTTAGAAATTTCTGAAATTGAAGAGAGAATGAGTTGGAGAAGAAGAAGGAGATACTTACCTAAGCTTCTCTTGGAATTTGGAGCTAAACTTGGATTTGCAAATGAAGCTAGGGCTTAGGAATTTCCATTTCCAATCTTTTCCCCCATTATTCTCTTTAGAGCTGAAAGTTTTAGAAAAAGAAAATGAATGAAGGGGAGAGGGGTTCAGTTTGGGTACTATGTTGGCTAGTGGGCTGAACCCAAACTCAAACTTCAAGTGGAAAAATGTTGAAATTTTAGCTAGCTCCAAACATATCAATACTTATACTCAAAAAGGTTGCAAACGACATTTTGAACTCAATGGAAGGGGTCTAGAGTCCTAATTCGGCTGTTTGCAAAAAGTAGGTTTTCGGACTAAAATCTGACCAACGATGCTATATTTGAATAAAACATTTAAATATAAAATCGTAAAATATGCGGGTTGTTACAGACTCCCCTCCTTAAAGAAATTGCGTCCTCGCAATCTTAGGAAATGAATAAAAAGTAACAACCATAAAAGCATATCAACATAAAAGAAGAAATTTGAAATAAGAAGTTCACCTCAAAGAGCACGAGAGAGTAAGTCCGGATGTGTTCGCTCGATAAATTCTCTAGATTCCCAAGAGCAATCCTTAGAATTTGAGGACCATTGAACTTTCACAAGAGGAACATCTTTATTTTGAAGGCGTTTTACCTCCGAAGCAATAATAGGAATAGGATGTTGCTCATAAGTCAAATTAGGCAAAACTTCAATTTCTTCCACAACACCTGGCTCAAGAACATAATCGAAATCTCAAAGGCATTTCCATAACTGAGAGACGTGGAATATGTCATGAATAGCAGAAAAATGAGCCGGTAATAAAAGGCGATAAGCCATGGAACCAATACATTCGGTGATGGGAAATGGACCAATGTATCGAGGTGCTAATTTTCCCAATCGACTGAAACGCACAACACCCTTCATAGGTGAAACACGAATAAACACCAAATCTTCCACAGAAAATTCTAATTTCCTTCTTCGGTTGTCGGCATAGGATTTTTGTCTACTTTGAGCTTCTTTCATCCTATGACGAATAAGGTCAATCTTTTCTATGGAATCACGACTAAAGTCTGGACCTAAAACTAGCTTCTCACCGGCTTCAAGCCAACACGAAGGAGATCGGCGTTTTTCATAAAGTGCCTCGAAAGGTGCCATACCAATACTTGATTGGAAGCTATTATTATAGGAAAACTCAACAAGTGAAATATGATCTTTCCAACTTCCACCAAAATCAAGAACATATGCGCGAAGAAGGTCTACAAGAGTTTGATTCACACGCTCGGTTTATCCATCGGACTGAGGATGATAAGCGGTGCTAAAATTAAGCTTCGTTCCCAAAGCTTGTTGAAGACTCTTTCAAAATCCACAAGTAAACAATGGATCACGATCGCTAACTATAGAAGTAGGGACTCTTTTCAATTTAAAAATTTCTTTAATAAAGAGTTTGGCCAAAAGAGGTACGGTCCGATTGGACCAAACGGGAATAAAATGGGTGGATTTTGTAAGTCTATCAACAATCACCCATAAACTATCATGACCCGAACGAGAACGGGGAAGACCGTCAATAAAATCCTTGGAAATTTGGTCCCACTTCCAAATTTGTATGTCCAAAGGTTGCAATAACCCACCGGGCCTTTGATGTTCGTCCTTAACGAGTTGGCAAGTCATGTAACGCTTAACAAAGTTAGCAATATTAGATTTCATTCCATCCTAATAATAAAGTCTCTTCATATACACGTAAATTTTACTACTACCAGGATGAATGGTAAATTTAGAACGATGAGAATCTTCTAAGATGTCTTTACGAAGATTACTAATATTTGGCACTATAAGTCTACCAAATTTTTGAATACCGCCACAAGCATCAATATCAAAGTCTTTCAAACCTTCAATATTTTTATCCCTACAACCTTGGCCAAGAAGAGCCAATTCGTGATCTAGCTTTTGAGCCTCAAGAATGCGGTCTAAAAGAGAAGGACGAGCCTCAAGGCTACATAAAACAAAAGATGAACATAAATCTGATTCTAGAATCTCACAAGTAGATAAGGTCTTAAGATCGTTCCATTCGGAAATCATCATAGATACAACTACTTGTTGCTTACGGCTAAGGGCATTGGCGACACGATTCCCTTTTCCGGGAGTATAAAGAATATCAAGATCATAAGATGCAAGGAACTCGAGCCAACGTTGTTGACGCAAATTAAGTTTCTTTTGAGAAAACAAATACTTCAAAGATTTATGATTGGTGTAGAGAACAAATTTCTCTCCCAAAAGGTAATGACACCAAATTCTAAGGGCGAAAACAATAACCGTGAGTTCTAAATCATGAGTGACATATCTAGTCTCGGCTGGCTTCAATTATCTAGAAGCATAAGCAATAACACGTTCTCTTTGCATAAGAACGGCACCCAAACCAACACGACTAGCATCGGTATAAACAATAAAATCTTGGTTCCCTTCGGGAATCACAAGAATAGGAGCATCGGGAAGGAGTTCTTTTAATTTCTGGAAAGAAGCTTCACATTTGTCCGACCAAATGTATTTAGCTCCTTTCTTTGTCAAACTAATAAGAGGCACGGAAATTTTAGAAAAGTCCTTTATAAAACGACGGTAATAACCTGCCAATCCAAGAAAGCTACAAATTTCCGTCGCACTCTCCGGTCTCTTTCAATTTTGAATCGCTTCAATCTTTGAAGGATCCACGGAAATTCCAAATTCGAAAATAATATGACTGAGAAATCTCACACAAGATTGCCAAAAGTGGCATTTAGAAAATTTTGCTTTCAATTGATTGCTCCTAAGAGTTTCCAACACAATCCAAAGATGTTTTTCATGCTCTTCCTCGGTTTTAGAATAAACAAGAATATCATCTATAAAGATGAGAACAAATCGATCGAGGAAGTCTTTGAAAACTCAATTCATAAGGTCAATGAAATAAGATGGAGCATTTGTTAAACCAAATGGCATAACAAGCCATTCATAAGATCCATAACGAGTATGGAATGATGTCAAAGGAATGCTATCCTCTGCAATACGAAGCTGATGAAAACCTGTTGCTAAGTCTAACTGTGAAAAGACTCGAGCACCACTAAGTTGATCGAATAGATCATCAATCCGAGGTAAGAGATATTTATTCTTGATGGTGAGATCATTAAGCTTGCGCTAGTCAACGCAAAGCCTAAGTGTACCATCAGATTTCTTCACAAAAATAGCTAAAGCTCCCTAAGGAGAGGAACTAGAATGAATAAATTGCTTCGTCTCCAATTCGTATAATTGTTTACGCGTCTCCTCATTTTCCTTATTGGACATACGATAAGGAGGACGAGTGATAGGTTGAGCTCCAGGGATTAGATTAATTATGAACTCAATTGCTCACTTAGGAGGTAATCCTAAGACAGGCTCAAATATGTCGAAAATTTCACGAACAACGTGAATAAGAGAAATGACATCTTCCTCATCATCATCGTCGTCATCATGAGGGTTTAGAGAATACAAGGATGCCACTGAATTAGAATCTGAATATTTATGAACAATAGAAATCAGCTTAACGGATTGAGTATGTCGAAGATGAATAATCCGCTCGGGACATAGGATATGGGCTTCATAACGGTTAAGCCAATCCATTCCCAAAATCATTCCGAAGCCTAAGTTACACATGACATGCAAATCGGCTCAGAAAACATAATCCCATAAAATAATCTCGACATCATTACAAAGCAAACTAAGTGTTGCGGATCCACCAACCGGATTCGCAATTCTCAAAGACGTCATCAAACATATAACATCCAAAGAAAAAGTATCAATAAGTTCTTTTGAAATAAAAGAATGGGATGCACCCGTATCAAAAAGAACTCGAATAGGATGATCCGAAACATAATAGTGCCATCAAGGATAGAATGAGAATTACCTTGACCATGAGAAGTGTTACTAGGTGCATGCGCAACATTTTACTTTCCCTCCTTCTTGCTTCGAAGTTTGGGACATGTAAACATAGTATGGCCCGAACCTTTGCAATGGCGATAAGGTAGGGGCTTCGAACACTTATCAGCATAATGGTCTTTAGAACCACAATTGTAGCATTCCCCTCGGCTAGGGGTAGGAGTCTTTGCTACAGAAGCTGCTTGCTTTCCTTTCTTGTTAGGATCAGGGCCTTTGAACTTATTAAGACGCTTCTTGTTATTGTTGAAGTTCGGTTTGGCACCCACAACTTCAACATCACTTTCTTCATCGTCCTCCTCGATTTGAAGAGAGATATCAACAAGCCGATCAAAAGACACTTCTAATTTCAGAAGTAATGGCTTCTTAAGATTTTTGTGCAAGCCATAAACAAATCTCTGATTTTTCTTCAATGGGGTATTAATGTACTCGACCCCGTATTTTGAAAGAGATTCGAAGGATGCGACATAATCTGCCACCGAAGATTCACCTTGAACAAGGTCAATAAAACGACGGACCAAAGTCACCTTTTCAGCCACTGGCACAAATTTCAATTCGAATCATTCCCAG
This sequence comes from Allium cepa, assembly GCA_030765085.1. Lineage (NCBI taxonomy): Eukaryota > Viridiplantae > Streptophyta > Magnoliopsida > Asparagales > Amaryllidaceae > Allium > Allium cepa. The sequence continues at coordinate 459,983,804 of CM060929.1, read as the reverse complement.
AATTGCTCCGAAGTAAGATCCGCTTCTATAATTTTAGAAATCAGAAGCTCATACCAATCTAATGCTCTTTCTTGGAGCATACTAGAAGCCACTTAGACTCGATGAAGATCAATAAGATTCATGCGAGAAAAGATGCGATCGCATGTTCTAAGCCAAGCTTGGACTTCGATAATGCCCTCGGAACCTTGAACGGCTTTCCACCCAAATTAGTGTAATCGTTGCATAGGCGTGCAAACCCAGATTTAGGGTGAGTAGGCTCTAGAATGGGTCTGACCGCTTAAGCATTCTTTACAAGATCAAGAAGCTGCCGGGAAGACATAAATACTCCATCCTGAGGAGTAGCACTGGATTGACCGGCGCTGGGACGACCTAGTCTAACCATTTCTCTACTTTAAGAAAGAAAGAAAGAGTAGGAAAAATGCTATTCTCAAAATGAATATTAAAAAATCATGATTTACAAAACAGGGCATCATAAAGAAAATAGGATAGAACGGTTCGAAGACTCGAATTAAAATCCTATAGCACGAACCCTAAGAAAGACTTAGGACAATGATCCTCGCTAGACTATTCTACATTATTCCGAAGTTTGGCTCTGATACCAAGATGTGACGCCCCACCTCTATACTCATGCTAGCCACGGACACTACGGAGTAGTGTCATCAACTAGCACGAAGAATAAGGCTGTTGAGGAGCGACCATCCGCGTAATTGCTTTGTGTGAACGCCGATATGTCAGATAGTATAACATGCATTTCATTCAAGAGGAAATCTAACATAATGATGCAACTCAAAGCTATCACATGGGGGGCATGTGGCCTTCGGAAACAAATATAGAAATAAACATAACACAAATCAGTCATAGATATTCATATCACAAAGGCGGAAATAGATATGAATATAACACATAAAAGTGTTCATCAGAGTAGTGGTCAATTAAGATCCTCAATATCACAAAAGAATAGATACAAGTGCTAGATAAAAGAATAACTATACATCATAGAGTATATATATCAAATGTATAACAACCAAAAATTACTAATCTAAGTAGTTAGCCAAAAATAAGGCGACCGTCCTTGATAAGAAGTCAAGTAGAAGCACCTGTAACATCTCGGTCCGACCCAAGTATTATTTAATAAGAAAATAGTAAACGGATCAGTCTAACTATAAATATCAGATGAAAATGAGACACAAATAGAGATATGACTAAAACATATGATAATAATAATGTCATATCGTGACAAGTATACACTGAATAGCAACAAAGATCATACAATATCTCAAAACATCTCAAAACACAGAAAAGAATGTCATATTCTTTAACACTTTCACCAACCGGAAATATTGACAAATTTATCAATGCCAATCGAAAAAGTTAGTGAAACACAAAATTCACCAATGCACAAATATTGACAAAGCTTATCAGTGTAAATCCTGAAAATTGGTGAAACACAAATTCTAGAAATCATCAATTAGAAATCCAGAAATCACAAAAGAGGAGGCCTATCACAAACGGGAGCATGAAAACTCACCAACACGTGTATCACAAACGAAACGCTATTCCGTGGTTGCTAACCATCAATTTTGAGCCGAAGCTCCACAAATGGCCCGAAGACCATGGGTCGCTACCCCATCAAATTGAACTGAAGTTCCACAAAACGGGGATTTTAGTCCCCACACAAACAAATTGGCACCGCACATCGCTTGTATAAATCACAAAATGATCATCATCGATCATCATGAAGTGTCAATTACACTAAGCTAGTAAATATATGAGTTTAGCTTCATGTCCCATAACCACAAGCTTAACTTTAATATTTACGTACAAATTGTAGATCTCCAGTCGAAAATTGTCACTAGAGTTTCAATCGAACAAGTCCAAGAATTAACCGACATAGTGAATGCAAACGTTTCATACCACTTGTTTTACTAAGCCGTTTAATTAGATTTCTCATTCGAGTGAGGTAAAGGTTTGTATATACTAATAGATTGGAAAACGGTTTAAGAAACGAGCTTTACAATAAAATAGTGTTGAAAGCGTTTTGATGGAAGAGTTTTGGTATTTACTACTAGTATAGTAACCTTTGTATTTTTAAAGTGACAAATCCCAAAATTGATTGTAGAAACAATCAATTACCGAAAATTCACATTCGAAGACGTGAATCAAATCCAAGGAAATCGATACCAAATCCATCAAAATGGATATTCTCAAACATCCCGAAGAAGAAGTCATCAAAGTCAATAATAAATGATAACAACAAATCGATAATCACGTATCGATAAAAATTAGAGCCTCAAGAAAAATAGGCAAAATAGGAAAACACAAGCCGGTCAGTCGACTGACTGGCACTGGCCAGTCAACTGAACCAGAAACTTGGAAATTTCATTTCCTGCAGTCAGTCGACTGATTAAAAAGGCCAGTCGACTGATTGCAGAAAAAGAGACTTCCAACCTCTACAATCAGTCTCAGAAACGTTCATTTGCTACAGCCAGTCGACTGACTTCAAAGGTCAGTAGACTGACTGACACTGGGGCTGTTTTTCAGCCTATCAAAGGAAGAGCAAACTCTTCCAAAATTGCAATCGGATGAGCAATGAGCGCTAGGGGTTTATGCCAATCGACGACCCGACCCTATAGGCTCTTCAATGCATCACCAAAGCATGTTCAAACATCCATAAAAGAATTTTCACAAAAATTTACTTTAATACCAAAAATTGGAATATTCACAAAACCAATCCAAATCAAAAGAAAATGCACATGAATAAGTGTTAGGAATTCATACCTAACAACACAAGATAGTTATAGACATAGATGTGAGATAAAAATCTCACCTTTAAACCCGAAAACAATGAATGAGAAGCTTGAAGACAAAAGGAAGATCAACCACTTTTCAATCTCAACACTAGAAGCTCCAAACTAAGATCAAAAGCAAGTATTTCCTAAGTTAGGGTTTAGGAATTTTTGAAATTGAAGAGAGAATGGGTAGGAGAAGAAGAAGGGGATACTTACCTAAGCTTCTCTTGGAATTTGGAGCTAAACTTGGATTTGCAAATGAAGCTAGGGCTTAGGAATTTGCATTTCCAATCTTTTCCCCCATTATTCTCTTTAGAGTTGTAAGTTTTAGAAAAAGAAAATGAATGAAAGGGAGAGGGGTTCCGTTTGGGTATTATGTTGGCTAATGGGCTTAACCCAAACTCAAACTTCAAGTGGAAAAAGGTCAAAATTTTAGCTAGCTCCAAACATATCAATGTTTATACTCAAAAAGGTTGCAAACGCCATTTTGAACTCAATGGAAGGGGTTTAGAGTCATAATTCGGCTGTTTGCAAAAAGTTGCTTTTCAGATTCAAATCCGACTAGCGATGCTATATTTAAATAAAACATTTAAAAATAAAATCGTAAAATATGCGGGTTCTTACAATATATATGTTTAAAACTGTTTCGTTATGTAAATGAAGAAGACTATTTTTGAATTATACAAATATGGAATTTGGTTTTGAAATATTTTGAATAAAATTTAGGGTTAAATGTTTTGACTTTGTGACATCTTTTATTAAACTATATATATGGAATAATAATTTGAAAAGGGTAAATTGGGTCTTTCAAATGGTAATAAACAGTTTAAAGGTAGGGTTGTAAACTTGGTAATCATCATGGGTATAATTGATTTTTGAGAAAAAATTTGGTTTTGAAAATAGATTGGAATTTAAAACAATTATATACATGATGAATTTGGAAATGAATTTGTTGACCTAAATTGTGTTGATTTGGAAACTAGGAGTATTTTCTAAATCTATTATTTTGGAAACTTTGAAACTGAAGATATTTAATTTGGAAGAAGTTTGGTGAAATCGTATATGATTTTGAAACTGAACTGATATTGAAACGAATTGAAATTGAGAACCTTGTTTTACTAAATACTTGATTTGGGAGATACCGAACTTATATAAAATTGATTTGTATAAGTATGATGTTGATTTGAAAACTATTGATTTGGAAAGGTACTCAATTTTAAAGGTGCAATCTTATATAGTTGAAGTATATATAAGTGTGATTTTATATACTATTGATTTCGGAAAGTATTCGATTTGAAAATGAAATCTTATATATAATGGACTTTATATAAGTATGATATTTGAAATTGATTTGAAAAGGTACTATATGATATATATTTTCGAAGTAAAGATATGGGAAGAGCCTTCTGCTTGATATCCGCCTTGTGGCCACATTGTGGATTCATTCAATCGATATTATTTCTTTGATTTGGGTTTTTCGAATATGATACTCGAGTGTCCATCGAATTCCATGGCGATCTCCATGGTCTTACGAGCACGACCACATAACGTAATTCGCATGGCTGAGATGGCCTATGGGTACGGATGTTTCCTGGGGGATCTAGGCGTAACAATTGTGTATCTGCGATCTATGTACGTCGTTTTTAGTAGTGAAATCCGTAGGGTTGATATAGCTTACAGATACAGATGTTTCCTAGGGGATCCAGGCGTAACCATTGTGTATCTGCGGTCTACTAGCCATCATGGTGTAATTCGCTGGGCTGAGAAAGCTTACGGATACAGATGTTTCTTGGGGGATCCAGGCGTAACCATTGTGTATCTGCGATCCGTGGTTAGACAATGATTTGGTTAATTTATTTAGATTGTACTTTCCATATCTGTTTTTAAAAGCTTTTCCAGTATTTTCACTGTGTAACGTCCCGCCTTTTCGCACGCTTCAAATTGACACACATGCCGATTCAAACCATACAGAAGGCGGATTGTTATGGGGTAAATAAGAAAAACAGAGAAGAAATAAACAAAATAGAATCTCACAGCGGAAGGATAAAATATAATAATAAAATATACAGTTTATAAAACTGTTTACAAACATTTATATAATACATATCAGAGTTACACATACCAATAACAATGCAGCGGAAAAATATGAGTGTGGTGCAATAGTATAAATAATAATAATACAAATCTTCGTCTTCATCCTCCAAAGCTAAATCTTCAAATCCTGACACGCTCGGACTGACCCGAGCGAATTTGAAAAGACAAAAACACTCGAGTCAGAACTAAAAGATCTTATGTAAGTTAAATTAACAGAAATAAATATGAGTACAGTAACTCAAGAGATGCTCGGGATTTACATCTCCTAAGGATCCGTTAAACTATTTACTATGTAGTATATTGCGCTATTATAATAGTGTCTAATTGTAAAATAAACTTACTTTTTAATAGCGTTAAGGGGTTACCCATATAGCCCTTAACACAGAATATATTCCCATAGTCTGTACAGCACCGTAATCTCCCCCGTACTGGGCGTCGTCAGAGGGCACTCCATAGGTATGGTACAAAACAAAACTCGTATAAGGCGCGCTAGGGTAGGTGACATGGCACAACAAGGCAATGCCAGGGTAGATATACCAATTGCTATCCGGGCTGATGGAAACGCATAGCCGCAGCTACCGCCGACCTCGAACAAACTCCCCCAAAAATCAACGTAAAAGTGGCCACTGAAATAATCCAAAGTCAAAGTATAATATCGAAGAGGAGTGTCCGATCAGAGGAATGACCTCATTGTCCCGAGAATCGCTCCTGTTTTAGCCACCTTATGCCAACTCACGGGAGTCGGGTCCACGTATTTACCTTGCAGGAAACGCCTCCACCAACCTGCTTCATTCTGGAATCTCCACCGAGTACACGGTTAGTCAAAGTGGTTTTCGGTATCGACAGAGAGTATGTCCATATCCGATCCCGGTCTCTTTGCCAACCCATCGTTATTATAACACCGCGGTCATTTAAAAATAGTTTATACTTAAAAACCAGAATAAAAATTTCCATTTCAAAAACTACGAATACGATATCATTTTAAAACCCAAAACAATATGATATCATTTTATCCAAATATAATTCTTTTCCAAAAATCATACTGCTTTAAAATCTATAATATCTGGAAACCAAACATTTGAATTATACTTTCAAAGCATAATATTTCGAAAATTCATAGTTTTAAAACCATAACTTCTAAAACTTGAATGGTTTGGATATTCAACGGTATATAAAATAAATGGTTTGACTTTAAGGTTACTTTTTAAAGAAAAATAATTTCCATGGCTTTACAAATATATTTCTTTATATAAAGTCTAAACCATAATTTAAATATCACTTTCAAGTTCCAAAACCATTTCAATGTCTATATATATATATATATCCATTTGGAGTATTAATATTTCAAAACTAAAGTTGGAATTTTATTCTTTCAATAAATCAATTGTTCTATTATTTAGTCTTGAATATTCACATAAAAATCCATAAATACAACTCCAATTTCTAGAAATTTAATATTTCCTTAAATTTAATTATACTAGAATATTCATTTAAATTTATCTTGGAAAAACTCAAGTTATAAATATCATACCTTAAAATTTCCAAACTTAAACATATAATATAAATTATCAAATTCCATTTTCTCAATTTTTTCCATTTTTATTTAACAGATTTATACAAAGCCTAAATTCAAAAATTTTAACTTCATATGTATATATGTAGAAGAATAATATTTATAAAATATCAAAACTTAAAATTTTTTATAAACCGTATCCCATCCAAACCATAGAAATCACTTTAACATATTTTATATATATAGACCACGGTGCCTGTATATAATTTTCTATTCTATGGTCAAGTGATACGGATGTTTATCATTTCAAGCCGCAAATTAAAATAAAAATTTGCGGTTGTATATCATTTCAAACCACAATCCCGAATGGAACAAAAATGCATGATAACTTATAGTTTAATGATATAAAATAAAACATCCATTCATCCATCATCATCCAAATCACAATCATCATCCAATAACAAAACAATATCAATATATATCCGATAATATATAACAGGTAATAACTGGCAGTTATATTCAAAAATAAATTTAACAACTATTAAACTAACAGTTTATCTGCAAATAAATAACTATAACTATCAATCTATATGCAGTAATAAAGTTTAAATGAACAGTTATATTAAATAAATGCGATTTAACAGATATGATGAATAAAACATGCCAAACAGTCATAAATAAATCTCTACTCATATCTAAAATAAATTTAACAAATATAAAAACTTTTAGAAGTTGTGAGTGGGTTAAAACAGTCACCTTTTTGAATTTAAATCGAATTTAAATCCGATTTAAACCCAAAATTCGACGGTCTCCAAATCAGTCCAATCCAGCGTCAACAGATCTGAAATTTAATTACGATCCTAACAAAAGAAATTTCGCGTTAATCGGAGATCGTATGAAAAAGATATTCAATATAAATGATTTGAAAACAAAATAAAATAAAAATAAAACAAAACCTAAATAGAGCCACGTCATCTCCTTCTCCCACCCCTTTCTCACGCGTTTTCTCCTACAGGCCGCGCGCAAATTACAGAACCCATCAAGCTCCAGTCTCCTCCCCTTTGACCGTGAATCACGACCACCTCGAGCCTCAAATGCACAAACAGAAACTGCGCGTAGATTCGTATTGATGAAAACTACAACACAAATTTTTTTTTTGGAATTTTCTGGGAACTTTGAATTTTTATCCGATTTGAATTTTGAATTTGGATCTAGAATTGCATCCATTGAGGAAGAGACAGAGTTGAAGAAATGAATGTACATCAAAAGAGAATAGAATGGAGGCTAGGGTTTATAATCGTCTATTTATAGATAGACGCAAAAAAAATAGGTGTGCACGAATTTTAACGTGCAAACGGAAGTGGTCCCAAAAGATAAAAAATATTAATTACACACGTTACGGATTTAGGAAATAAATAAATTCCTTATCATTTACATTTTATTTTAAACGTATTTACAAATGTAAATCTAGCTGTTTCGTTTACGTTTCAAAATATATCCACAATTTTATTACTTTCCAAATTGATCTAAACAAATTTAGATGTAAATTAAAAGCTGACAAGTCTACCCATTGCAGTGTTATTTTCTCCACTTCCTTATATTTAGAAATTATAAATTAAGTTTTCAAAAACCTATTTTTTCAAACTTTTATATACTCATCTTTTACCAGTAATAAGGATGCATTAACATTTGTTCATGGTTTCACCTTATTATTCTCAAATTCCATTTTAATTTTCAATAATTACAATTGTTGAATGTTGATACTTTAATTAAATTTATACATCTTGCTTTCTATAACCTATATCAACAAATGGTCCAATTATAAATAGAATTAGCATTAACTTCATCTTATAGGATTAACTCCTCCAATTACAAATCTATGCTAACTGCCCAATTTAAGTCAATTAATTGTAATTGTGTCTACATTAAATGTTATAAATTATAAATTGAAACCTCAATAAATTCGCTTATTGATTTAAAATCTTTCTATTCAGTAAATAGACATTTTATGGGTATAAATAACAATTGAATTATAACACATGTCATTAGTGCATGCTTCATTTCTTATAAACTCCCCTTTATTAACTAGAACACATTAACCAAAACAAAATAATTAATTTAGATTTATTTCAATCGATTGCCATTCTTAACTTATCATACTCAAAATGGTTAACCTAAATAATTGTTACCCTTTTACATTCAAATTCACTTACAACCATCATTACAACTATGTTGCCATAGATTTAGATTTAATTAAATAAATTAGATAAATGGGCAAAGTTTTATAATTATCACTAATGCCAAATATATATGCATTAATTACTACTTATTATCATGAATTCATTTATTAATTTACTAGTTGCCTTTGTCTTCTTATATCCTATTTACTACCAAACTTTCTATTCTTAAATCTATACTCCCATTGATTTATTAAATTTGCACTTATTATGCATACTTTTAGCAACTCATATATACTTTGCATCTATTCCCCAAATTTCACATTCTATTGTTACATAAATTTGCATTGATTGCTATTTATTATTACTTTACTGATAAATTAGATATCTGCATTGGTTTTGCTTATGCTAAATTAATTTCCCATAATAAATAAGGTTTCAAAACAACCAATAACATTTCCTTATCCCAAACCGCGTTTACCAATTATTTTCCTTCAATAATTCATGTTGCTATAAATACGTACATTTACACTTTATAGTTATTCTAGTATACCTATTCCAACACTCTTAACCCTTATCTTTACGTTCACCCACTTGTAATATTAATTATATTTATTACAATTCAATGTTGGCATTTATTACTATTAATTTATACAATGTTTATTGCCCTTATTTCAATTTCTTCCTTTTCAGTTGCTACTCTACTATTCACAGTTTCTTTTGTATACTCGTTTCCTATATAATCCAACATACACAAATTCCAATTAAATCCAATTATTACCTTTAAATAAAACATAACATTCGAATACATCTTATTAAATTGGAATGTTTCATTTAAGTTTATAATTGATCCACTTGTATTACATAAATTTTTATTTTCAAATTTATTCCCATTTACGGTTAATCAATGTTATTTTACATTAACCAATTTTAATATTCACCTTTAATTTCACATCTTCAAAGTATATCTAGGAAAAATCTTTCCACCGCTTAATTTACTGAATCTTATGCAGTCTTACTATAAATAAGTTTTAAATTACCATTACTGTACATTCAATTACTATCCAAAGTATTTATTCATAAATCAATTCGATATATACGTTTGTTTCCTTCTATTTGATTTATACCTAGTATACATTTTCCTAAATCCTGTTTCATTACCTTCATTGAATGGTTATCGCATTGAGATCAAATTTATTAGCTTATATCGCATTATTACCATTAATTAAAATTGGCTTACAAATTTTTTTTATTCAATACTCTAAATAAATAACATATTATTCCATAATTACTCTTGTTTTCACATATTCCATTCAAAAATTAAACCACAATAATTACATTATTTTATTGAATTGGAAATCTCATTTTAAATTGTTAACTTTTAATAAGAACAAATGGCAACACCAAATTCCTAACATTCATTTTATTAAAAATTATGGAAAATATGATAAATTTAGTTAACGAAATTTTTGGGTCGTTACACACTGGGTGTTGAAACAAGTCTACTAAGCACTTGGAGAATTCTAGCTTTGCGCCTGATCAATGCATGGCCAGAGTCTGCAAGAACGAGGACTAACTTGTTGAAACATCGAGTTATAAAAGTATTTTCGAAAGGAAAATTTATTTTGATATAAAGTGTTTTAGTATAAAGGTATTTTATTATAAAAGTATTTCCAACAAAGGAATTTTGTATTAATATTTGAAATTGAAATTCTTATGGCTTAAATTTATTATTCATGCCCGATACTATTCTTTTGAATCTACATTATCTGCTCAGCTTTATTTATTCATCTATATTCCGTTTTTTCGAATCTACCTCCCTTTCCTTGTTGAATATATCCCTTTTAAATATTTTTTATTTATATACTATATGGTTTAATAGTAAATTATTAGTGTTATAAATATTTTAGAAGTATTAACTAAATAAAACATATTTAAATGATTATTGATTTATTAATAATATTTGAAAAGTATCTAGAGATAAATTAATAAATTTATGAATTATGGATTTAATATTTTCAATAGCTTCTGTGTAAATATAACTAATAATGTAGATAATTGTTTTCAAAGAGTATTCATATATTTATAAAGGTGTTATTTAAACATACAAATGGAAATAGTTTGATTTGCAAGGTTTATAAATGACTATTTATGGATATAATAAAATGGGTTTAACCAAATTTATTGAATATTAATTAATTTAAATTGAAATTTATATAGTTTAAAATTAATTGGTTACAATTGTCTTTTAATCTATCTTTTCTATCTAGTTGTTCTATTCTCTTACCTCCTTCATTTTCGGGGACGAAAAGTTTTGAGTGGGGGAGAGTGTAACGACCCATAAAATTTTGATAATTTTTAATAGTTTTACAACGTATTTAACTGAAATTTTGAGAAATTTTTAAATAATAATATTTTGAAATGAAAATTTAATATTTGGATTATGTTCAATTAAACATAGCAGATGTTAAATTTTCATCAAATTATATGGAAGTTTATTTTTTGTGTAATTCTACTTCTATTTAAATGAGTTAATAATTGCTGGTATTAAATTTATTTCCAAACCTGAATATTTTTTTATAGAAAATTTCTAAATCATCTTCTGAGTGAGACGTCATTTTTCGTTTTTTCAAATTTGGACTTCTATTGCTCCGTTTATCTTAATTTTGTAAAATAACAGCATTTTTCGGTACCGATTATCAACTTTTGATCGGATGATCGTACCGCAGTTATCTATATACCATTTTGATCATCTCGTCATACTGATCTCCGTAGTATATTCGATTTTGTGTTTTGAAGTCCTATACACAGCGGAATCCACGAAACCAGTGACCGTATTAGTACCGGATCCGTGACCATTTGTTTTCTTTTGAATTTCATACTGCAGCCGTGTCATCCAAGCAACAATCAATTCCTTTAGTAATTTTTTTTGGCTAAATCAACATATGTCCGTTCATCATGCCCTTTGCATTAAAAATATGAGTTATTATTTAAAGCTACTTTAAAACAATCTTTCCTAATTTAGGCCTTTCCCCAGATCTATTTCTTCTCCTCTCATTTTCTTCCTCATGTCATCCAGAGAAAGCAAATAAAAGAAAATCTTGTAGCCCACAAAATTTTCCTCCTTCCCTTCATTACCAAGTAACAATGCCAAACTTCCACACTCCCCCTCTCTCTTGCCGTTCCTCTCCTTCCGCACAAACTGCTTGACCCGCGCCCACGTGAACTCATCCACCTTCGACATCGGTACCAGGCAACCGCTCCTCTTTCCCACATCGGCCACTGATCTCGTGCCGATCTTCCACATCCACTCTCGGCCGCCAACCGGCCTTAGTTCGCCGCTCCTCCATATTGAAGGCCATGAACCACTCCATTACCCGCTGGCGACAGACCCTCCTCACTCCGACCTCATCTTCGGGCCGACACCACCAACGCACGTCAGCTTCTTCCTCCGCATGCCTCTCTTCCTCCTCAACGGTGAGCATTATTCTCTGTCAAAATTCTATCAACTTATATTTTAGTATATAATAATACTTATATAATAAGATGTGGGTGTTATATGTATACAATTATATAATTGTTTTTATAATCAGATCTTAGGCTAGTTTATATAATCAGATCTTATATAATAGGCTCTGTTTTTGCTTCATACATATGTATTATTTCTGAAACAGTAGTGTTGGATATATTGATTTGTTGTTTATATATTTACAAAAGAGAAAAATATATAATATAATGTTTGTTTATATATTTACAAGAGAAAAGAAAAAAAATATTTGTGCTTGCCGCATATAAAAAAGGCAATATATATTCATACCAGAAGCTTGTTTGGTAGCCAGATCCATATGCGTGCATTTGGTTGATAAATTTACTTGGTTACCAATACGTTCACAGCAACTTAGGCATGTATATTGACAACATGTAGGAGTATGGTTGTCTGACTTCGTTTATACATATGGAGTTTGTATGAAATTAGTTGTAGGTCTGTGTAATTCTCATTCATATCTTGTTGCTATATTGATAATATAAGAAGTATTATTTATATGTAGGATCAGTTGGGTTTTTTATTATTATATATATATATTGTTTTGTTATGATAGTCGGCATATATAATCTACCATTTATAGAATGTACTGTGTTAGTGTACGCATAATTGATACCCTATTGTTTCCAGATATCGTCTTGAGAATAGATTACAATATGGATATTTTATATATATATATATAGTCTATATAGATTTTGATATGACATGTATCTGCATTTTATCCTTTAAGGTGTATATTATATTATGGACATTTTGTTATACCAATTCTTGTGCTTGAAAAATGATTTGAAATTTTACTTTGTAAGTTAATACTTTGTGATAACTTTAAGCATATATACGTGGTTAAAAGTATATATATATATATATATATATATATATATCAATTCTTTGAAATAATCACTTGAAATATATATATATATATATATATATATATATATATATATATATATATTATCTTAAGTACAAATCTCAAAAAAAAAATTAGTTTTGGAATATATGTAGATAATATGTATTTTTCATTTTAGCTATATATCTACCTGACTCCTTGATTTCTAATTTCCAATTTATCAGCTTCGTTCGTCATACTCGTTTCCATCGTGCTTTGCTCCGAATTCATGCCAATCTTGCTTCGTGTAACGACCCATAAATTTAAGTGGTTTTACTTATTTGATTTATTAAATTTTGGTTAAATTTCAAATAATAAAATTTGATAATAAAAAATTTATATTTGGAATACGTCTAAGTAAACATAGCAACTGGTAAATTTTCATCTGAAAATATGAATGTCTATTTTATTGTGTAATTCTATTTCAATTTAAATCAGTTAAAAATTAGTAATAATAAATTAATTTCCAAACTTGAATATTTTTCTATAGAAAATTTCTAAATTCTCTTCCGAGTGAGACGTCATCTTTCGATTTTTCAAATTCGGACCTTTATTGCTCTGTCAATCTTATTTTCGATGTAATTAGCCGCATTTTGGTACCGATATCGACTTTTGATCGGATGATCGTAGCACTAATATCTGTATGCCGTTTTAATCGTCTCATTGTGATGATCTCTGCAGTATATTCGTTTATGTGTTTTGAAGTCTAGTTCGCCGCGGAATCGATGAAACTATTTGTTGTAATGGTACGGGTTCGAACATTTCTAATTTCTTTTGACTATTCACTTTCCACCATATCAACCTATTAACCATCGGCTTCATTAAACTTCATAATTCCAAAGACCAGACTTTATTTTCTTACCATTCCAATATATTTGTCGTTTGGTCTTTCTTTGCTAATTCATTTATATTTTGTTCACGGCTCCTCATTCCATTCAGTTTAATAAATTATAATAAGGTGAACTGTAACGACCCGTAAATTTTCGATAATTAAAATAGCTAATTTAATAAGATTTTGTGATTTAGTGTTAGAAAAAAATTTGTAAGTCGTTGGGAATAATAATAACTAGAATGAAATGCAACAAATTTTATCTAAGTTAATTATTTATGAATTGAATGAAATCCCAGATCAATTGAAATAATATGTAGTCAAAGGTAATTGAATGAATTTGTATTGAATAGGTAATTGTGACACTTGTTTATAAATAATAAACTTATAAGTAATTAGAAGTAACGGTGATAATTATTTAAGTTACCTATTCATTTAGTTAGTCGAATTGAATTTGTGAACCAATTGCAATTGAAATGAAAGTTTATATATTAGTTGAGTGCATTATCTCTAACTGTAGTTAAATAATAATGTGGAATTCATTTGATGTAATATAGTAAATCGACTGATAATAAAAAATTTATTTAAAAATCCAATATTGAAATCCGTCAAATATTGAACAATTAAATTGTTTAAATTTAATATTTGAAATTTATTGAATAATTGAATAACGGGAATCGAATAACTGTTTAATGAAAATGGTTGTTCTATAATTTGAATTTGTTAAATTTTATAAGTTCGTTTTGAATATCTCAAAAGATAGTGATTCAAGAATAATAAAAATTGTTTAAATTTAATATTACAAATGTTTGAATAATTAAATTTCGAATTTGATATGATTAATTCGATATGATTAATTTGATATTGAAATTTAATATATGAAAATAGAGTGAACAATTGAAATTTGATTTAATATGATTCAAATTGGTTTCCAAAGTGAATGTAAGTTATATCGAGATTATAATGGAGCTAATAAGATTTTAAAATTGGAATTTATCGGATAATTGAATAACGGGTTTAATATGATTAAAAATGATTTGTAAAATTTTTTTTATCATATTGGAGTTAAAGTGATGTTATAGAACTTTTAAAACTGAATTTAAAATTTATTTGTGAAAATTAAATATTTTAATATTTAATTAACGATTGAAAAATAGCCAATTTTTGAGCAGTCTCAGAATTGGATGAAACTAGTTCCATTGGATCCGTAAGAGTTTGTTATTATCAGATTTCAATTTTCGTAGCAATCGGAGTTTTCGTTTGACCGTGGCAGCTCGAAACGCATCGAAATTGTTTTAATATTAATTTGACGAGTTAAAATAGTCATTTTTCAAACATTCTCGGATTTCGACGAAACTAGTTTCATCGGATCCGTAACGTGATATTATTGTAAGATTTCAAATTTCATGTCGATCGGATTTACCGTTTGTCCGGGGCGAGCCAAAACGCATAGAAATTCATTTAATCGGTTTAATTTAAATTTGATCGTTTATTTCCGTAACTCGCACATATGATGGAATTAGCTTCCGAAACCTATTCTATTGTGTCCGGAACGCGGGGTAAACCCTAGTAACGCCAGTTACCGTGCGTAAATTGGAGTTCGAAAATTCCGGAATGAATAGAGTTCGTTGTTTCCTATAAATAGCCCTCTTGTTCACAATTTTCAAAAAAATATTATAAAAAGAAAACCCTAGCCGCCGGCCTAAATTCAATGGCCACGAATTCATTCTCTTCTCCTCCAATTTTCTTCAAATCCACCAATCAATTCAAGAAACTTTCAACATGAAAATTGTAGACCACATCGAGAACTACCTATCCAACGGTTATGATCAAAATTAATGCGGTGGATTGATGGCAATTTCCATTTGAACGCGCCGTTCGCATGCGTTTTCAAGGCGGAGGAGGCGACCGGACTTCGGGGGTTGCGGCCGTGGGTGGCTCTGGTGATGGCGCTTCGTATGGCGGTAGTATGATGGGGTTTCGTCGACGTTAGGGTGGTGCGGCATCAAGAAAAATCGAACGGCTTTGGGTTTTTCTCTCACGCACGTATACTGGGTAGCATGGCTTTGGGAAGAAGGGAGCGTGAGCGGCTTTGATTTGGTAATTAGTGAAGTTAATTATTTATTTAATTATCCCGCTACTGACGTTTCGTATTTTGGTTATAACTTTTGCATGCGAGGTCCGTTTTGGACGCCGTTTCTTCCGTTGGACTCGTATTGACGAGTAATACGCTATGGAACTAGTTTGGGGTCGTTTGGAGCTAGTTTGAATTTCGGATAAAATTAAACGCTCGTTTAATTTTATTCGAAATAAAACGCTGGAACTTTCATTGAAATCAAGGTAAGTGTTTTATAACGCTCACAACGTACTGAATATCTTTATGCTAGTTAAAGTTGATATTATGAAATGATATGAATTTTATTTGTCGTTGTTTGATAGAATTTAATTGTCATTTGAATTAACTGTAGAAAATTAAATTGACAGTTAAATTTGAAATTAAAATTGAAATTGAATTGCGATTTAATTACTTGACATCGATAACTATGAAATTGCCATGAATTGTATTGCCTATTGGATGATGTATTTCGATGGATGCTATTGGTTGATATTTGAATATTTGGATGTTTATTTGCTTATATATATCCTGTTATGCATACATATGATACTGTGATTTAATTTAAGTGATATATATTCATCCATGACATTTAATTGAAATAAATAATTACTTGGCCATAGGATAGAAAATTATATACGGACACCGAATTGGCTAAATTAATTTTTTTTAAAAATCGTCGATTTGAAATTTATTTAAATGTTTGATGTAAAAGTTATAAATAGAAATCGAATTTATCGAAAATTTGAGTTTAGAATGTTGAAATAAATTTTGGTTAAAGAAATTGTTAAATAATTTAAATGGAGACTTTGGAATTTAGAATCGGGATATGATTGAATTCCGAAAATTGCTTTGTTTAAAGATTTAACCTTAATCGAGCTTTGAACATTACTAATAAAAGTGATATAAAAATGATATTTTGAAATTGAGCTTGAAATTGAATCATATTTGAAATTTGGATTTAGATTTGAATATTGACGGATAATTGTGCTAAGTGGTATAAATAGGTATTTTGAACATCAAGCTCCAAATCGATATAAATTGAAATTGAATAAATTAAAGGTGAATGTAAAATTGAATTAATTTAAAGTAAAAGTTGACATTGATTTGAATTGAAATCGAAATTGAATCGGTAGAATGGAAATTGAAATTGATTTGAATTGGGAAGTTATAATTGAAATGGATTGGTTTTGAAGATGTTTATTTTGTTTTCCAAATTTCTCGGTTATATAAACCATTTTGAATACTTAAACTATTTTAATCTTTTTTAAATCTACTTAACCCAATTTAAATTATTTTAAACTAAATTTATCCATTTCATATCCATTTTAAGATTTTAAGTATTTTAAGTATTTTACCTTTTTAAAACTACTTTAAACTACTTAAAACTATTTTCTAGAATTCCAAGCTGGTCAATAAAGTGGAATGTTTATTTTTAAATCTTGAATTTAAATACGAATTAAGTTAAATGAAGTTGCAACCTAAATTGAAATTCGAAATGATTTTGAAATCGAAATGAGATATTGATGCGAAAAATGATTTTTGAAGCGAAATCTTACACTTTAAATAGATACAATGATATTTGAAATGGATTTGATTTTGGAAGCGAATATGATATTTTGATATCAATTATGAATCGATTTGAAATGTAAAAGGGTCAACGGTGTAATAATACGTAGTTACTAAAGAGACCGGGATCGGATATGGACATACTCTCTGTCGATACCGAACACCACTTTAATAACTATTATACACGGAGTGTTGATCCAGAATGAAGTGGATGATTTGGTGAACGCGTTGATTGAAGAAAGAGAATGATATTTGATGACCCCTGACATGACTAAAACAGGAGCCGTGCCGGGCCATTGAGGTTCGCCACCTCTGGCGGACACGCTTCTTCGATACCATTTCTATTACATTTGTGATGCGATTTGGGTGCACCCCTTGATTTGGGAGTGTTGTTTCGTGGTGTTGGGGTGGCTGCTGGCTATGCCCAACATCAGTCCGGATCACGCAACTACTAGTATCCTAGTTGGTATCGCCTCATGTACCTTGTCATACTGATTATCCTATTCGCGACCACTACGTTATGTTTTGTGTTATACCTATGGGGTACCATCTGATAACCACCAGTTTACGGTGGGGCTTACGGTGCTGTATAGACTATGGCATTATAAAAATGTGTTAAGGGGTATTATGGTAACGCCTTAACGCTATTTTGATACTTTATATTATTGATAGGCATTATCTACTTAGCGTACATAACTACATAGTAGATAGTTTAACGGATCCTTAAGAGATGGAAAATCCCGTAACATCTCTTGAGTTATTGCACGCACGTTGACACTGGATATGAGATGTCAAACCCCGTAAACATCTCTGACGCCGTTACACTCATATTTATTTATGATTGGTTTAACTTTCATAAGGATATTTTAGTCCTGACTCGAGTGTTTTGTCTTTTCATTATGCTCGGGTCAGTCCTGAGTTTTTCAGATTTTGAAGATCTATTCTGGAGGATGAAGACGAAGATTTGGTATACTATTACTATTATTATCCTTGCATCATGCTATCTGCTGCATTATTTTAATTGTTCTGTTGTATATGTATAACTCTGATCAATGTTGTATAAATAATTGTCAAAGTATAGTAAACAACTTCATGAACTGTTTATTTGACTATTATATTCTATCGTTCCGCTGCGAGATTCTATGTTGTTTCATTTCCTTTATTTATCTTTCTTTTCTTTTCTTATTTACCCCAATAACCATATGCCCCTTTGAATGGTTTGGAATCGACATGTGTATTGGATCGTCGGTTTAAACTGTCCAAAAAGGCGGGTCGTTACAGTTGCTATCAGAGCTTTGGTTTAGCGATAAACCTTGGCTCTAGTGGGGAATAACTCATTGAAATAGAGGTAAACTATATGAATGAGTTGAGTGTATATGAGAGGGCGTACTTGTTATTTGATATAAAATGGTTTTATATTGTGTTAACTTTGTTCCATTGAGTATTTATGAATTCTGGTCGATACTTGGGACGCCAAGGCGTCGATAGGTATTTCTAAACACTCGAATAGGACAAACCAACACAATATCGTTTTGGAATATATTTTATATAAAAGAATTATTTGAATATTTATTCATTTTGATTGAATTGATTGTTAGGAGATGATAATATTAGATTATTATCGTTATTGTTTGATCAGTCAATATTTACAACAATTGATTAAATAACAATGGATTTAGGAAAATGAAATCTTGTGAACACAATTGATAATGAATATAAATGAATTTTAACTTGGATTTGGGAATTTAAATTCCGGTGTTTGAAATTGACTTACAAGAATTTGAAAAATATAATATGAGTATTATATGATAGTATAATTGAGTTGAAATTGTTTTCGAAGGATTTTTTTTAATGATAAGTGTTATATTCCCTTCTCTTGGCGCTAGAAAATGATTTCGGTGATGAGTGCACGCATAATCGGCGTTTATTTTCGAGAGTCCGAGTGGGGGAGACCACTTAATAGCTTGTCTAAACCTTGTTTTGATTCAAATTTTATTTTATTTTGTATTCTCTATAGTATGATTCGATATATAAATTATATAAGTATATATTATTTCAAAACTTGATTTGAAATGAAACCGGGATTGGAATTCTTAAGTCCTTTAATAATTATTGATTTTTTTAAATGATTGAAATGAATTTAGACTTGAATCATTAAGGAATTTCTGAATTGTGAAATGAGAAATGAACCTAAGAGCTAAGTGAAAATATCAACTGAAGTAGAAATCCTTAGAATTAGGAAATTATGAACTTAAAATAAAATTGAAACTGTAAAACTCGCATAGTATTAAATTTCATTCTATAGCATAGATATAACTTACCAAAATATTTAAGAAGTTCAAAAATGTTATATGAATTGTTAATTGGATAATATACAAGTATAGGTTTGAATAATGAAATATGCATTTAATTAATGGTTTGCAAATATAAATAAAATTGTTAGTAAACAATTGGAATTTAAATTAACATTTAAAGGTAATTCACAATTATGTTAATATAAAATGGAAATACTATATGTGAATGTAAATGTGAAATTAAATTATAGTGAAATTTAAGTAATGACTTAAGAATTAATTAATTGAAAATTCAACTTTAAATGAAAAGAAGTTGTATATTGTTTAACTACATTCTATTTGAATAACTATAACTTACCAAATACTTAAAAGGTTTAAAATGCTAATACGAATAAGTAGAGAAATAATATACTAGTGTGAGAATGAATAGTGAAATGTGAAGATCTATTGATAGTTGTAAATATAAAAGAAATTTAAGCTGTAAAATGAATGATATATATAAGTGAATGAATAAAATTTAAAATTAATGAAATATAAAATTGGTAAATGGAAACTAATTATATTTGAATATAACTAAATGTCAATAAATTTGGAAGTGTATGAAATTAAAATTGACTTGGAAATGTATAATTGATTTAGTGTAGATTTTGGATGGATGTTAATGTTTGATATGCATTGGTTGTTAGATGGATGAAAATTGATTAAGTAGAATTCATTAGTGTTAATGGAATAGAATAAACGGAATAAAATTTTAAAATAATTAAATTCAAATTTTAAGAAAAGTGAAATCAAATACAATTGAATTCAATTTAAATTGAAGCAAATTGACTTGAATTTAAAATGTGAATGAAACAAACTTGAATAAATCGAAAACAAATGGAATGTAAACCTATTGCATGGATGAATAAGAAAATAAATGACTTTGTGTTTATGATTGTTTTTTAGAAAATTTGAAGTTTGATGGTTTGTACTTTGAAATAATAAAAGCAAATTTTGGAAAAAATCCAAAATTGTCCAATATATGATGAAACGAAAACAACCATAACTTTTAAATGGATGAACGGAATTCGATGATCTTGGACTTTTCGAAAAGAATAGAAATTATAGCACAACTTTTGTTTAGATAACTTGAGAAAATTCCTTCGTCTACTAGGTTAAAAACCTGAATGTTACTCGCTGTCCTGTGTAAAAATGAGTAAAATCAGTAGTATACACCCTTAGCATTTTCGCCATACCTTTTGACTGGTTTATCGGATTTTGATGATCTTGCACTTTTTGGAAAGCTAAGAAATTAAGATAAAACTTTTGTTTTAAGTGTTTTGTGTTTTAATGTCGGTTAGAAGGTCGAAAACGCGGGTGAACGTCGCTGACCTGCGCAATTCATTGCCCAGGCTGAGGCGTATTCTCTAAGTAAAACGGCCATAATTTTTGAACGTATGGTCCGAATTCGATGATTTTGGACATTCCGGAAATCCTGAAATGAATGCAACAACTTTTATTTAGATTCTGTTGCCAAATTTTATCGTTTAGGTGTCCTAAAACTAAGATTTGTTTGCTGTCCTGAAATTGGAATCTCAGTTTTGAAGCTAAATATGTTATATATATGTTGTGTAGGCTAAGTATATCGATCTATCTTTATATGCATGGTTCTAACTTAGTCATTGAGTGTTTAGTAGGTGCGGATTTCGCTTGCTTCACATTTGGATCTCGCTTTCGCGCTATATTAGCCGTATATGCTCGCTAGCAATATATAAGGCACATATCTCGGATTACATATCGTATTTTTACACTTTTTCCCTGCGGGATGCCTCATCACTTGATGAGATGTATATTTGTGATATATATACTGTTATATTTTTTTTCGATCGAGCCGCGCAAAGGAGACACTCTACCGAAATTTTCCATAAAATCCGGGTGTTAGAAAAATTTTCAAGTTTTAAATTTTTTTATAACTTGTTTTGATTACTAACTTTTAAAGTTAGGAAGCCGTTTGGAGTAACTTAGTGGAAGCGTAGTTATGACTTTATAAATGGAATTTCATTGTTTATAAGTGGATAATTTTGAATAAAATATATCAAATGTTGAATTCTTTACTTAGTTCCTTTTCTCTTCTTTTTCCTTTTCGGGGACGAAAAGTTTTGAGTGGGGAAGAGTGTAATGACCCGTAAATTTTCGATAATTAAAATAGCTAATTTAATAAGATTTCGTGATTTAGTGTTAGAAAAAAATTTGTAAGTCGTTGGGAATAATAATAACTAGAATGAAATGCAACAAATTTTATCTAAGTTAATTATTTATGAATTGAATGAAATCCTAGATCAATTGAAATAATATGTAGTCAAAGGTAATTGAATGAATTTGTATTGAATAGGTAATTGTGACACTTGTTTATAAATAATAAACTTATAAGTAATTAAAAGTAACAATGATAATTATTTAAGTTACCTATTCATTTAGTTAGTCGAATTGAATTTGTGAACCAAGTGCAATTGAAATGAAAGTTTATATATTAGTTGAGTGCATTATCTCTAACTGTAGTTAAATAATAATGTGGAATTCATTTGATGTAATATAGTAAATCGACTGATAATAAAAATTTTATTTAAAAATCCAATATTGAAATCCGTCAAATATTGAACAATTAAATTGTTTAAATTTAATATTTGAAATTTATTGAATAATTGAATAACGTGAATCGAATAACTGTTTAATGAAAATGGTTGTTCTATAATTTGAGTTTGTTAAATTTTATAAGTTCGTTTTGAATATCTCAAAAGATAGTGATTCAAGAATAATAAAAATTGTTTAAATTTAATATTACAAATGTTTGAATATTAAATTCCGAATTTGATATGATTAATTTGATATTGAAATATAATATATGAAAATAGAGTGAATAATTGAAATTTGATTTAATATGATTCAAATTGGTTTCCAAAGTGAATGTAAGTTATATCGAGATTATAATGGAGTTAATAAGATTTTAAAATTGGAATTTATTGGATAATTGAATAACGAGTTTAATATGATTAAAAATGATTTGTAAAATTTTATTTTATCATATTGGAGTTATAGTGATGTTATAGAACTTTTAAAACTGAATTTAAAATTTATTTGTGAAAATTGAATATTTTAATATTTAATTATCGATTGAAAAATAGCCAATTTTTGAACAGTCTCAGAATTGGACGAAACTAGTTCCATTGGATCCATAATAGTTTGTTATTATCGGATTTCAATTTTCGTAGCAATCAGAGTTTTCGTTTGACCGTGGCAGCTCGAAACGCATCGAAATTGTTTTAATATTAATTTGACGAGTTAAAATAGTCATTTTTCAAACAGTCTGGGATTTCGACGAAACTAGTTTCATCGGATCCGAAATGTGATATATTTATAAGATTTCAAATTTCATGTCAATCGGATTTACCGTTTGTCCGAGGCGGGCCAAAACGCATAGAAATTCGTTTAATCGGTTTAATTTAAATTTGATCGTTTATTTCCGTAACTCGCACATATGATCGAATTAGCTCCTGAAACCTATTCCATTGTGTCCGGAACGCGGGGTAAACCCTAGAAACGCCGGTTACCGCGCGTAAATTGGAGTTCGGAAATTCCGGAATGAATAGAGTTCGTCGTTTCCTATGAATAGCCCCCTTGTTCACAATTTTCAAAAAAGTAAAATAAAAAGAAAACCCTAGCCGCCGGCCTAAATTCAATGGCCACGAATTTGTTCTCTTCTCCTCCAATTTTCTTCAAATCTACCAATCGATTCAAGAAACTTTTAACATGAAAATTGTAGACCACATCGAGAACTACCTATCCAATGGTTATGATCAAAATTAATGCGGTGGATTGATGGCAATTTCCATTTGAACGCACGCCGTTCGCATGCGTTTTCAAGGCGGAGGAGGCAACCAGACTTCAGGGGGTTGCGGCCGTGGGTGGCTCTGGTGATGGCGCTTCGTATGGCGGTAGTATGATGGGGTTTCGTCGACGTTAGGGTGGTGCGGCATCAAGAAAAATCGAACGGCTTTGGGTTTTTCTCTCACGCACGTATACTGGGTAGCACGGCTTTGGGAAGAAGGGAGCATGAGCAACTTTGATTTGATAATTAGTGAAGTTAATTATTTATTTAATTATCCCGCTAATGACGTTTCATATTTTGGCTATAACTTTTGCATGCGAGGTCCGTTTTGGACGCCGTTTCTTCTGTTGGACTCGTATTGACGAGTAATACGCTATGGAACTGGTTTGCGGTCGTTTGGAGATAGTTTGAATTTCGGATAAAATTAAACGTTCGTTTAATTTTATTCGAAATAAAATGCTGGAACTTCATTGAAATCAAGGTGAGTGTTTTATAACGCTCACAACGTACTGAATATCTTTATGCTAGTTAAATTTGATATTATGAAGTTATATGAATTTTATTTGTCGTTGTTTGATAGAATTTAATTGTCATTTGAATTAACCATAGAAAATTATATTGACAATTAAATTTGAAATTAAAATTGAAATTGAATTGCGATTTAATTACCTGACATCGATAACTATGAAATTGCCATGAATTGTATTGCCTAATGGATGATGTACTTCGATGGATGCTATTGGTTGATATTTGAATGTTTGGATGTTTATTTGCTTATATATATCCTGTTATGCATACATATGATACTGTGATTTAATTTAAGTGATATATATTCATCCCTGACATTTAATTGAAATAAATAATTACTTGGCCATAGGATAGAAAATTATATACGGACACCGAATTGGCTAAATTAAATTTTTTTAAAAATCGTCGATTTGAAATTTATTTAAATGTTTGATGTGAAAGTTATAAATAGAAATCGAATTTATAGAAATCGAATTTATCGAAAATTTGAGTTTAGAATGTTGAAATAAATTTTGGTTAAAGAAATTGTTAAATAATTTAAGTGGAGACTTCGGAATTTAAAATCGGGATATGATTGAATTCCGAAAATTGCTTTGTTTAAAGATTTAACCTTAATTCGAGCTTTGAACATTACTAAGTAAAAGTGATATAAAAATGATATTTTGAAATTGAGCTTGAAATTGAATCATATTTGAAATTTGGATTTAGATTTGAATATTGACGGATAATTGTGTTAAGTGGTATAAATAGGTATTTTGAACATCAAGCCCCAAATCGATATAAATTGAAATTGAATAAATTAAAGGTGAATGTAAAATTGAATTAATTTGAAGTAAAAGTTGACATTGATTTGAATTGAAATCGAAAATGAATCGGTAGAATGGAAATTGAAATTGATTTGAAATGGGTAGTTATAATTGAAATGGATTGGTTTTGAAGCTGTTTATTTTGTTTTCCAAATTTCTCGGTTATATAAACCATTTTGAATACTTAAACTATTTTAATCTATTTTAAATTTACTTAACCCAATTTAAATTATTTTAAACTAAATTTATGTTTTTCAAATCCATTTTAAGATTTTAAGTATTTTAACTATTTTACCTTTTTAAAACTACTTTAAACTACTTAAAACTATTTTCTAGAATTCTAAGCTGGTCAATAAAGTGGAATGTTTATTTTTAAATCTTGAATTTAAATACGATTAAGTTAAATGAAGTTGCAACCTAAATTGAAATTCGAAATGATTTTGAAATCGAAATGAGATATTGATGCAAAAAATGATTTTTGAAACGAAATCTTACATTTTAAATAGATACGATGATATTTGAAATGGATTTGATTTTGTAAGCGAATATGATATTTTGATAACAATTATGAATCGATTTGAAATGTAAAAGAGCCAACGGTGTAATAATACGTAGTTATTAAAGAGACCGGGATCGGATATGGACATACTCTCTGTCGATACCGAACACCACTTTAATAACTATTATACGCGGAGTGTTGATCCAGAATGAAGTGGATGATTTGGTGAACGCGTTGACTGAAGAAAGAGAACGATATTGGATGACCCCTGACATGACTAAAACGGGAGCCGCGCCGGGCCATTGAGGTTGGCCACCTCTAGCGGACACGCTTCTTCGATACCATTTCTATTACATTTGTGATGCGATTTGGGTGCACCCCTTGATTTGGGAGTGTTGTTTCACGGTGTTGGGGTGGCTGCTGGCTATGCCCAACATCAGTCTGGATCACGCAACTACTAGTATCCTAGTTGGTATCGCCTCATGTACCTTGTCATACTGATTATCCTATTCGCGACCACTACGTTATGTTTTGTGTTATACCTATGGGGTACCCTCTGATAACCACCAGTTTACGGTGGGGCTTACGGTGCTGTATAGACTAAGGCATTATAAAAATGTGTTAAGAGGGATTATGGTAACGTCTTAACGCTATTTTGATACTTTATATTACTGATAGGCATTATCTACTTAGCGTACATTACTACATAGTAGATAGTTTAACGGATCCTTAAGAGATGGAAAATCCCGTAAGAACTCTTGAGTTATTGCACGCACGTTGACACTGGATATGAGATGTCAAACCCCGTAAACATCTCTGACGCCGTTACACTCATATTTATTTACGATTGATTTAACTTTCATAAGGATATTTTAGTCCTGACTCGAGTGTTTTGTCTTTTCATTACGCTCGGGTCAGTCCTGAGTTTTTCAGATTTTGAAGATCTATTCTGGAGGATGAAGACGAAGATTTGGTATACTATTACTATTATTACCCTTGCATCATGCTATCTGCTACATTATTTTAATTGTTCTGTTGTATATGTATAACTCTGATCAATGTTGTATAAATAATTGTCAAAGTATAGTAAACAGGTTCATGAACTGTTTATTTGACTATTATATTTTATCGTTCCGCTGCGAGATTCTGTGTTGTTTCATTTCCTTTATTTCTCTTTCTTTTCTTTTCATATTTACCCCAATAACCATCTACCCCTTTTAATGGTTTGGAACCGGCATGTGTATTTGATCGTCGGTTTAAACTGTCCAAAAAGGCGGGTCGTTACATGAACTGTACATCACTGCTTCCACCATGCCAAATCGCCACATCACCACCCTTCCTCTTTAGCCAATCCACCACCCACTGAGAACCGCTCTCCAATTCCTCCATCCTCGATTTTCCAAATATTCACCTTGCGATTTCTGCCTCTCTAACTGCCGTCCATCCTTGTAAGCTTGCCCACTTCTTTTATATATAAGAAAGTATATAATATGCTGTATATATAAAGGCAGGTTTTAGTATATTATTGCATATATGTTGTTTAGTATGATAACATTGCTTCATATAGTATTATATATATACGGTTATCAGGGTAGTTCATGATATAGTTGTTGTATAGATTACCATATGTTTCCAATACGAAAGTTATATAAATCTTAGTACAGTTTATACGTGTCTACATTTGTTTATATATATATATTTAACTTATGATATTATATCTATAAGTATACTGTATAAGTTTGTATGTATTAAGCGTACGTGTGGATTTTGAATATAATTTGCATCAGTATCTTTTTTATGAGTATGTATATATATCAGTAAGGTATAATATATTATATTATATAGTTGAGTATTTTTTTTATATATGTTAAAGTGTTTTCTAGTATTGGGCTATATAAGTTTATTTTATATATACTAGTATATTTATATACAAGCTGCTCGCCTTGCTTTATGTGTATGAGTTCTAAACCATTTTGTTGTTTATATATATGTTTTAGTAAACTCCTACTTTAAGTATATATATATATATATATATATATATAATTATAACATGTGTATATATATCGCCTGTTTGTGTATGAGTTTATTTAGGAGCTGTCTGAAGTTTGTTTGTATACATTTTGTCTGTAGTCTATACGTATAATGTGTGTGTGTGTGTGTGTGTGTGTGTGTGTGTGTGTGTGTGTATGAAATTTTGTCAGAAGCTATGTTTTGTTTGCTGCAGTGATATGGTAGTTAATATAAGGCAATGTTATATGTATTACCGTATATATACTTTTATAATAAATGGATTTGTTTTTAAAGTATACTTATGTGTGGTTGTTAACTTGTTTCTGCTTATATATGTTAAAGAAGTTGTACGCAAGCTATGTGTGTGTTTGCAGAATTTTTTTGTTTTTAAAAAAAGTATTAATAGTTTTGCATATATTTGTGTATATCTATATTTGTATGGGGTATGTATGTTTTTATGCGTGGATATTTTAATGTATATACTAAGCAATATAATAAAGTAAGTTCATTTTTACGTGTATCCCATTTTAAGTATATATTTATATGGAAGTTGATATGCATATATAGCTGTATTTATTATAACAGTGTTGCATATCAGAGTTTGTATACCCAGATTTTTTTTAGTTATATATATATATATTTAATATTTGTTGTATTGATTTTTAATAAAGTAAGGACAATAATATAATATACATTTTTCTGTTATATCAAAACTGATTTTTATTCTTGATCTCCAATTTATCAGTTGTCCGTCGCGTTTGTGCCAATATTGCTTTGCTTCGAAATCCATGCTTGGATTCGTAACCCAATTTCCGGGTCCGTATCTGTGTTCGTATCCGTGCCATCTTCTGTTTTCTCTAGCCTCGAAAGGTGAGCAATCACTCACGATTAACGTTCTTTTATTTATTAAATTTGATTTCAATTGAACGACAATTGAAATATGCTGCTGTAGTTATTTACATTGTTATATATATGCTATCTGTTCGCCTGTGACCTCTGACACCATTATCTGTTATTTATATTGATGATATATGCATGTTATATTTTTTATCATATCAGTTATCACTCTGCAAGTTCCCGGTTAGTATATAATTCACTATGGGTTGAAATGAAACATACCCGAACGGACTTTAGAATAGGAGAAAATCGTTATGGGTTGAAATGATAGACCCAAGTATTTTCATTTGAATTGAAATTTGTGATTGCGGGTTGAAATGATATATACCCGTATTTTTATTTTTATTTACGGATTTAAATGATAAATATATGTATCACTTCACCATAGGATAGAAAATTTTATATACAAACACCGTTTGTCTATATATAAATATTTTGGAAAATGATTTCTATGGTTTTGGAAAGAAATATATGGTTTTAAAAGAAATAAAAATATTGATTTTCGATATTATAAAAGTCATAGTTATATCCTTGATTTTAAGCTTTGTCTAATTTGTTTTAATATAAAATAAGTAATAATAAAGTTTGAGTTTATTAAAATATAACACGGTTAAGTGTTTATATAAATTATATTTTAATATAGAGTTTATAATGATTTTGGGAAGATTGACTCAAAATGGGGTTTAATTAAGATTTAGTTAAATAAAATCAATTTGGAACTTACTGAATTCAAGATTTTTAAAAGGGATGATTTGATAACTGGATTTTCGGTTTAAAGTGATTTAAAAGAAACTCAAGTTTAGATAAATTGGATGCGATATTCAGTGATTTGGGATTTGGAGTTTAAGTAAATGATATTGTATTTTATTAAGTGAATATTCCAAAGCTAAATAATATGGAAGTGAATTATATATATATATATATGTATATGTATGTATATATATATGTGTGTGTGTGTGTGTGTATGAGATTTTAATTTTAGTTTGAATTGTGGGAAATTAAGGCTTTGAAATATAATAAAAATGGAATAGTTTATTTTGTTGATCAAATATGTATTTGAAATTTATAAGATTTGAAATGGTTTATTGAGAAACTGATTTTGAATTGAAATTGATATAATTTGGTTAAATATGATATTTATTGGAAAAATGGATATTTTACTTTGGTTATATTTCGAAATACTATGATTTTCAAAGTGTAATGATTTCAAGTAATTTCGGTTTCGAAAGAATTATTACTTTGTAAGTATTATGGTTATAAAAGGTTAATATATGTTTGAAATGGAAATGATATCATATTGATTTGGATATAGGTTTGAAATAAAGATGGCTTTGGTTTCGAAGTGTAAACTATTTTGAAAGGAATATAGTTTGAAATGAAATGATATTTTGGTTTTAAAGGTATAAACTATTTTGAAATGACCATGGTGTTATAATAACGATTGGTTGGCAAAGAGACCGGGATCAGATATGGGCATAGTCTCTGTCGATACCGAAAACCAATTTGATAATCGTGTACGCGATGGAGATTTCAGGATGAAGTAGGATGGTGGTGACGATCCTATTGAGGTATGAACATGGACCCAACTCCTGTGAGTTGGCATAAGGTGGATAAAACTAGAGCGATGGACGGGCCAAGTGAGGTCATTCCTCCGAGCGGACACATTCCTTCGATACTATAGTCTTTCTTATGCTTGATTTGATGGCCATCCTCCGATTTTGATTTGGGAGTGTGTTTCGAGGTGGGCGTATGTGGCTATTACGTTACCACCAGTCCGGAAGCGTAATTGGTATATCTACCTTGGCATTGCCTCGTGTGCCTTATCACCTACCCTAGCGAGCCTTACTATAAGTTTGTTTTTCTCCCGTAGCCTATGGAGTACTTAGGGTAGTCTCCCGATCTGGAGATACGCTGATAGTGGATGGACTACTGGGACTATTATGTGTGAAGGGTGATATGGGTATGCCCGGAATGCTATTTTAAAGTAAGTTTATTTTACTGTAGACATTATTATAATAGTGCAATATTACTACATAGTAAATAGTTTAACGGATCCTTAGAGAATGGCTATCCCAAACATCCTTTGAGTTACTTGTATTACAGTTGTTATTTCACTTGAGTTGGATTTATTGATATAAGAATGTTAATTCTGACTCGAGTGTTTTGTGTTTTGCTTTACGCTCAGGTCAGACTGAGTGATACAGCTTTTGAGACTCACCTTTGGAGTTGGAGCTTCGTTTGGAGATCCAGCTATCTATCCAGCTTTCAGATATTCGGTTGATTCTAGTGATGTATTCTGATCTTGTACTTGATTATTGTATTGAGACATTTGTTGTATCTTGTTTAACTCTGATGTACCTCATATATATAGTAGCTTCATGAACTACTATCTCTTTTACTTCCCTGCATTATTATTACTCTGTGTCTATGATCTGTGATTATTTGTTTATTGTATATTCTAAGATTTGCCAAAATTTTATTAACAACGTGGTATTTTGAGCAATTCAAGTCCGACATGTACTGATGCGAGTGGTTGAAAATATCAGGTCGTTACATTTGGCATCAGAGCTTTACCTTTGAGGCAAAACTTAGAATGTATGGTAAATTTATTTTACAGAATCACTTTCATTCGAGCTTGAATCTCTTTCCTTTTTGGACACAATTACCTTTGAACTTTGGAACATTCCCCGCGGTTCCAAGATCTATCCCTATCTCTTCCCATTCGTCTTCTTTTGATTTTGGAGTATCCCATAACTCCACTTTGAATGATCTTTCTAATGAATTGGCGGTCTCGCCAATATTATAATTTCTTGAAAAGGGGTGAAACTCCTTTATAATTGGCATCGATTCACCGAAGATTTCTATATCCTCGGTGTAGATGCTAATATCTTTTGTTATGACGAACTCTATCTCTTGAGATCGAATGTAGATTTGACTCAGAATTCCACACCGATCTAATTCTTAAAGTCACTATTGACCCGGTTAGGGTTGCCCGCGATTTATATAAGCTTATCTATCTCCCTATTCTATGTGTTAATCATCTTACCTTTTGTTTTGAACTAATCTTCGAATCTGAATTCTCTTTGATTTGAGTCCATCAAATTTGAATCTCTATCCTTGCTTTGAAAATTCATTCTTGGATCGTAGAACGAGGAAGTGTATTTGTAAATTTATATTTAAAATGTTTTAAAACGTATTGTGTTGTTTGAGTTGTTGATGTTGATTTGGGTTTCCGATCGTTTCGTCTGATCAACGGTATCGATAGGATCTCCAAAACACTTGAATAGAGCAACCCGACACAATATTATTTTCAAAACTAATAAATGAAATAAAGTTGCATGATTATATTATATATATATAAGTAAAATTTTCTGGAATTTTGACAGTAAATTAAATTAGTTGTTTGAATGATAATATTTGATTATCATTTATTGTTCTAAATGAATTTATAAACATGGTTTATAAATTGATTTGGAATAGAAATGAATCTAAAATCAGGAATTGAGAATTTAAAATTTCTGATGATTTCAAACTTTGGTTTAAAGTTTTAAAAAGGTATATTATTAAAAGTATTTTCAAATAGAAATGGTTTTCAAAGAATTGTAAGTGTTTAACTCTGTGCTCTTCCCTTTGTCGTTGGAAAATAATTTCGGTGATGGCGGCCGCATCATCGACATTCATTTTCGAGTTTCGAGGTGGAGAGACCATTCTGTAGCTTTGCTACAGTTTTACTTTGGAAATTTAATTGATTTGGATTTCTAAAGTATGACTTGATTTATAATATATACTGATATATGATTTTTAATTTGGTTTGACATATTGTGTATGTAGATACTTATTTATCTCTAAATGGTTTGAAATGAATCGAAAATTTAAATTCTTAAATTTTATTGAGGATAATTTCAATTATAGAAGGAAATTAAAATTGTGAACAAATATTGAACTAGAAAATTTGAATTGGGAAAATTTTACCTATATAATTGAATAATTTACAGTATAAAATTTTGCTAAAAAGAAATTTTATAAATAAATTTGAGTGGGTATAATAGGTGTTATACACTTAAATTTTAGTTATAAAAAGATTAATAGTGGTAAATAGAACAATAAGTTGGTGGAATAGTATATAATATAAAAAAAAAATGCTAAAGGAATTTATATAAATTTGAGTAGTTATAAACAGTACAAATATACTTAATATATGTGATAGGATATATTAAGTAGAATAAATTTAATAATAATCTTGAATAAAGAAGAATATAATTTGTTGAATAAAGTATAATTTTAATAAATGACTATTCAAATTTGTGATTTTTGAATTTGTTAATTTAAGATGATTGGATAATAAGATAATCAATCTAGAAATAGTTAAAGATTGATCTAACTTAAGAAAATCAAATGGATTAAATCAATTGTTGAATATAAATTAATTTAAATTCCAAATTATATGGTTTAAATTAATTATTTTATTTGTTTTTCTAATCTATTTTCTTTTCGGTAGTTCTATTCTCCTACCTCCTTTCTTTTCGGGGACGAAAAGTTTTAAGTGGGGGAGAGTGTAATGACCCGTAAATTTAAGTGGTTTTACTTATTTGACTTATTGAATTTTGGTGAAATTTTAAATAACAAAATTTGAAAATAAAAATTTTATATTTGGAATACGTCTAAGCAAACATAGCAACTGGTAAATTTTCATTTGAAAATATGAATGTCTATTTTATTGTGTAATTCTATTTCAATTTAAATCAGTTAAAAATTAGTGATAATAAATTAATTTCCAAACTTGAATATTTTTCTATAGAAAATTTCTAAATCCTCTTTTGAGTGAGACGCCATCTTTCGTTTTTTCAAATTTGGACCTTTATTGCTCCGTCAATCTTATTTTCGACGTAATTAGCTACATTTCTGTACCGATATCGACTTTTGATCGGATGATCGTACCACTAATATCTGTATGCCGTTTTAATCATCTTGTTGTGAAGATCTTTGCAGTATATTCGTTTCTGTGTTTTAAAGTCTGGTTTGCTGCGGAATCGATGAAACTATTTGCAGTATCGGTATGGGTTCGAACATTTCTAATAACTTTTGACCATTCACTTTCCACCATATCAACCTATTAGCCATCGGCTTCATTAAACTTCAGAATTCCAAAGACCTGGCTTTAGTTTCTTACCATTCCAATATATTTGTCGTTTGGTCTTTCTTTGCTAACTCATTTATGTTTTGTTCATGGCTCCTCATTCCATTCAGTTTAATAAATTATAATAAGGTGAACTTATCCCTGAAGCCACCTTCTTCAAGCTGCCGTCTCACCATCTATTCGAGCAACCCGAGCCATCATTTCCTCTACAGCTTGGAGCCAAGGCCGTTATCGCCTCACCATACTATTGTACGTCACCGCTTCCACCATGCCATCGCCACATCACCGCCCTTCCTCTTTAGCCGATCCACCACCCACTGAGAACCGCTCGCCACTTCCGCCATCCCCGATTTTCCAGATCTTCACCTTGCGATTTCTGCCTCTCTAATTGCCGTCCATCCTTGTAAGCTTGCCCTCTTCTTTTATATATAAGAAAGTATGTAATATGCTGTATATATAAAGGCAGGTTTTAGTATATTATTGCATATATGTTGTTTAGTATGATAATAGTGCTTTATATAGTATTATATATATACGGTTATCAGGGTAGTTCATGATATATTTGTTGTATATATTACCATATGTTTCCAATACGAAAGTTATATAAATCTTAGTATAGTTTATACGTGCCTTCACTTGTTATATATATATATATTAACTTATGATATTATATCTATATGTATACTTTATAAGTTTGTATGTATTAGGCGTACATGTGGATTTTGAAAATAATTTGCAACAGTATTTTGTTTTTTTATGAGTATGTATATATATCAGTAAGGTATAATATATTATATGATATAGTTGAGTATATATTTTTTATATATGTTAAAGTGTTTTCTAGTATTGGTTTATATAAGTTTATTTTATATATGCTAGTATATTTATATACAAGCTGCTCGCCTTGGTTTATGTGTATGAGTTCTAAACCATTTTGTTGTTTATATGTATGTTTTAGTAAAATCCTACTTTAAAGTATATAAAAAAAATTATAACATGTGTATATATATCGCCTGTTTGTGTATGAGTTTATTTAGGAGCTGTTTGAAGTTTTTTTGTATACATTTTGTTTGTAGTCTATACGTATAATGTGTGTGTGTGTGTGTGTGTGTGTGTGTGTGTATATGAAATTTTTTCAGAAGCTATGTTTTGTTTGCTGCAATGATATGGTAGTTAATATAAGGCAATGTTCTATGTATTACCGTATATATACTTTAATAATAAATGGATTGTTTTTAAAATATACTTATGTGTGGTTGTTAACTTGTTTCTGCTTATGTATGTTAAAGAAGTTGTACGCAAGCTATGTGTGCGTTTGCAGAATTTTTTTTAAGAAGTATTAATAGTTTCGTATATATTTGTGCATATCTATATGTGTATGGGGTATGCATGTTTTTATGCATGGATATTTTCATATATATACTAAGCAATATAATAAAGTAAGTTCATTTTTACATGTATCCTATTTTAAGTATATATTTATATGGAAGTTGGTATGCATATATAGCTGTATTTATTGTAACAGTGTTGCATATCAGAGTTTGTCTACCCAGGTATTTTTTTAGTTATATATATATATATATATTTATTTTTAATATTTGTTGTATTAATTTTTAATAAAGTAAGGATAGTAATATAATATACATTTTTCTGTTATATCAAAACTAATTTTTATTCTTGATCTCCAATTTATCAGTTGTCCGTCTTGTTCGTGCCAATCTTGCTTTGCTTCGAAATCCGTGCTTGGATTCGTAACTCAATTTTTTTCAGGATCTGCATCCGTGTTCGTATCCGTGTCATCTCATGTTTTCTCTAGCCTTGAAAGGTGAGCAATCACTCACAATTAACGCTCTTTTATTTATTAAATTTGATTTCAATTGAAACGACAATTGAAATATGCTGCTACAGTTATTTACATTATTATATATATGTTATCTGTTCACCTGTGACATCTGACACCATTATCTGTTATTTATACTGATGATATATGCCTGTTATATTTTTTATCATATCGGTTATCACTCTGCAAGTTCCCGGTTAGTATAGAATTCACTATGGGTTGAAATGATACACACCCGAATGGACTTTAGAATAGGAGAAAATCGTTATGGGTTGAAATGATAGACCCAAGCGGTTTTCATTTGAATTGAAATTTGGGATTGCGGGTTGAAATGATATATACCCGTATTTTTATTTTTATTTGTGGATTGAAACGATAAATATCCTTATCACTTGACCATAGGATATAAAATTTTATATACTGACACCGTTGGTTTATATATAAATATTTTAGAAAATGATTTCTATGGTTTTAGAAAGAAATATATGGTTTTAAAATAAATAAAAATACTGATTTTCGATATTATAAAAGTAATAGTTATATCCTTGATTTTAAGCTATGTCTAATTTGTTTTAATATAAAACAAGTAATATTAAAGTTTGATTTTATTAAAATATAACATGGTTAAGTGTTTATATAAATTATATTTTAATAAAGAGTTTATAATGGTTTTGGGAAGATTGATTCAAAATGGGGTTTAATTAAGAATTTGTTTAAATAAAAATCGATTCGGAACTTATTGAATTCAAGATTTTTAAAAGGGATGATTTGATAACTGGATTTTGCGTTTAAAATGATTTAAAAGAAATTCAAGTTTAGATAAATTGGATGAGATATTGAGTGATTTGGGATTTGGGGTTATGTAAATGATATTGTATTTTATTAAGTGAATATTTTAAGGCTAGATAATATGGAAGTGAATTATATATATATATATATATATATGTATGTATGTATGTATGTAAATGTGTGTGTGTATGAGATTTTAATTTTAGTTTGAATTGTGGGAAATTAAGGCTTTGAAATATAATAAAAATGGAATAGTTTATTTTGTTGATCAAATATGTATTTGAAATTTATAAGATTTGAAATGGTTTATTGAGAAACAGATTTTGAATTGAAATTGATATAATTTGGTTAAATATGATATTTATTGGAAAAATGGATATTTTACTCTGGTTATATTTCGAAGTATTATGGTTTTCAAAGTGTAATGATTTCAAGTAATTCCGGTTTAGAAGAATTATAACTTTGAAAGTATTATGGTTTTGATAGGTGAATATATTTTTGAAATGGAAATGATATCATATTGATTTGGATATAGTTTTGAAATAAAGATGGCTTTGGTTTTGAAGTATAAACTATTTTGAAAGGAATATAGTTTGAAATGAAATGATATTTTGGTTTTGAAGGTATAAACTATTTTGAAATGACCACATTGTTATAATAACGATTGGTTGGCAAAGAGACTGGGATCGGATATGGGCATACTCTCTGTCGATACCGAAAACCACTTTGACAACCGTGTACGCGATGGAGATTCCAGAATGTAGTGGGATGGTGGTGACGATCCTATATCTATCATTTTGGGAAAGAAATATATGGTTTTAGTTAATATTGGAAATATTTTATATATAAATATGTTTAATGTAAAGTAGATTTAATAATAAACTTTAATTTAATAAAATTTGATTTAATCAATATAATATGTTTTAAGTATTATATTTTAAATAGATTTCCAATGATTGTATAAGTTAAGGAAGATAAAGTTGAATTGATTGGAATGGTATTTAATTAAGAATTTTATTTAACTAAATCAATTCGAAACTTATTGAATTTGAAAGCTTAAAATATAGTTTCATAACATGACTTTGATTTTT
Organism: Allium cepa; assembly: GCA_030765085.1. NCBI lineage: Eukaryota > Viridiplantae > Streptophyta > Magnoliopsida > Asparagales > Amaryllidaceae > Allium > Allium cepa. The sequence continues at coordinate 459,946,534 of CM060929.1, read as the reverse complement.
GTGATTTAATGAATATTTCACGTTTAAAGAAATTAAAGGCAAAATATAACGAATTGTAATATAAGGATATATAAATAATATTGAGTGAATATTTCAAGAATAAATAATAATGAAGTTAAATGAAGATCTATATGAAACTATTAGGTTTAGTTTGAAATGTTGAATATTAAAGCATTGAAAAATACGGGGATTTAAATGGTCAAATTGTGATTCAGATCAGTATTTGAAATCGATATAATTTGAATTTGTTATTTAGAAAACTGAATTGAATTGTAACTGATAAATTGAGATTGAAAATATTTTGAATGGGAAGGTCAGTTGATTTTGAAGCAAATTTTGTGAAATTTGAGGAAATTGTAAATACTTTACTTTCTAAATTATTTTATATATATATATATACACACACACACACACACACTATTTTAGAAAATAGACATATTTAAAAATGAAATGATATTTTGGTTTTGAAGTACAAATTAATTTTGAAATGACCACAGTGTTATAGTGTATATTTCTTCATTGTAGATAGTCCACGGATCCTTAGAGGATGGTTATCCCAAACATCCTTTGAGTTACTTGTATTCTGTTGTTATTTCACTTGAGTTGGATTTAATGATATAAGAATGTTAATCCTGACTCGAGCGTTTTGTGTTTTGCTTTTCGCTCAGGTCAGACTGAGTTATATAGCATTTGAAACTCACCTTTGGTGTTTGAGGCTTCGTTTGAAGATCAACTATCGATTCAGCTTTCAGCTTTCCAGTTGATTGGTTCAGAGAAGTCATCTGTTAGTACTAGAGACTTCACTGTATTTGAGATATTTGAGATATTCTGTTGTATTTATTCTAACTCTGATGTTTATATAGTAGCTATATTAACTACCATTTATTTATTCCGCTGCGTATTATTGTATTACTCTGTGTTTGAGATTCTATGATTGATTTATATACTGTATATGCTGAGTTTTACCGAATTTAAATTGACAATCTGATATTTTAAGAAATTCAAGTCCGACTTGTGTGGATGTGAATGGTTGAAAATAGCGGGTCGTTACAGTTGGTATCTGAGCTTTGGCTCTAGGCAAACTTAACATATATTGTACATTAATTTAAAGAATCACTTTCGTTCGAGCTTGAATCTCTTCCCCTTTGACTCGGTTTCATTAGGATTTTTGGAACATTTCCCTTCGGTTTCAAAATTCATTCCTGTCTCTCCCTATTGGTATTCCTTTGATTCTGGAGTATCCCATAACTCCACTGAATGATTTGAAAAGGGGGTGAAACTCCTTTACAATTGGCATTGATTCACCGAAGATTTCTGTTTCCTCAGTTTACGATACTACTGTCTCTTGCAATACCGAATTCTGTTTTTGGCGATCGAATGACGATTCGCCTTAGGACTCCGCATCGATCGTATTCCTGAAGCCATGGTTGACCCGGTTAAGGTCGCATGCAATTTATATAAGTATATCCATCTTCTATTTCGAAATTTTATCACTTCATCTTCGATCGCGCCTATCTTCGAATCATAATTCTAGTTGATTAGAATTCCTCTAATTTGAATCTCTATCTTTGTTTTGAAATCCATACTTGAATCATTCTTTGGAAAATCGGGTTTGTTGGTATTTTAGAATTGTTTTATATATCAAAATTTATTATTTTAATAAATGTGGTTTTATTCTATGTATAAAAGTGAATTTTTTTCGATAAGGATTATATAACTATATATAAAATGAATAAGAAATGTTTATACTATATATACAAGTTTCAAAAGGATTTGAAATTTTGAAGATTATATAAGAAATGAATTTATATAAAAATAATTTATAACTGAAGGGTTTTAATTTGAAATTCAAGAGATTGAATTCCGGTGTCTTGAAATTGGTTTTAAGGTTTTGAAAATATATAGTAATATGATTTGAAAGTATTTTCCAAATAAAAAAGTGTTTCAAATGACTTCAAATGAGCTCTTATGATTTCAAAGAAATTTCAAAGAAGTTTTCGAAAGAATAGAAGTCCAGAATTCACTTATGTCGTTGGAAAATAATTTCGGCGATGAGTGCACGCATCATCGACATTGATTTTCGAGTTTCAGAGTGGGGAGAGACCACTTTAGTAGCCTTGCTATGCTAGTGATTTTATGAAACCAATTTTGTTTTAAAATTCCTAAGTATGATTCGATATTCGAAGGATATATGTATATATATTTGAAACGATTTAAAGTGAACCGGTGTTCAGTCCTTGAGTTTGGGATTTGACATAACCATATCTATTAAAATAGATTTATTGATTTGTTGCTGATTTCCAACTCTTGGATTTGGAAATTTGATTTCTCTGACTATTTTGAATGTTCAAAAACTTCCAAATAAAAGTTTAGTTTTCAAAGCTAAGTGATTTCGAAAAGTACAAATTATTTGATAAAGTATACATGTTTAAAACTGTTTCGCTATGTAAATGAAGAAGACAATTTTTTAATTATACTAATATGGAATTTGGTTTTGAAATATTTTGAATAAAATTTAGTGTTAAATGTTTTGACTTTGCGACATCTTTTATAAAACTATATATATGGAATAATAATTTGAAAAGGGTAAATTGGGGCTTTCAAATGGAAACAAATAGTTTAAAGGTAGGGTTATAAACTTGGTAATCATCTTGGGTATAATTGATTTTTGAGAAAAATATTTGGTTTCGAAAATAGATTGGAATTTAAAACCTAGTATTTACCTGATGAATTTGGAAATGAATTTGTTGACCTAAATTGTGTTGATTTGGAAACTAGGTGTATTTTCTAAATCTATTATTTTGGAAACTTTGAAACTGAAGATGCTTAATTTGGAAGAAATTTGGTGAAATCGTATATGATTTTGAAACTGAACTGATATTGAAACGAATTGAAATTGAGAACCTTGTTTTACTAAATACTTGATTTGGGAGTTATCGAACTTATATAAAATTGATTTGTATAAGTATGAGTTGATTTGAAAACTATTGATTTGGAAAGGTACTCAATTTGAAAGGTGTAATCTTATATAGTTGAAGTATATATAAGTGTGATTTGATATACTATTGATTTTGGAAAGTATTCGATTTGAAAATGAAATCTTATATATAATGGACTTTATATAAGTATGATATTTGATATTGATTTGAAAAGGTACTATATGATATATATTTTCGAAGTAAAGATATGGAAAGTGCCTTCTACTTGATATCCGCTTTGTGGCCACATTGTGGATTCATTCTATCGATATTATTTCTTTGATATGGGTTTTCCGGATATGATTCTGTAGTATCCATCGAATTCCATGGCAATCTCCATGGTCTTACGAGCATGACCGCATAGCGTAATTCGCCTGGCTGAGATGGCCTACGGGTACGGATGTTTCCTGGGGGATCCAAGCGTAACCATTGTGTATATGCGATCTATGTAGGTCGTTTTTTATAGCAAAATCCGCAGGGCTGAGATAGCTTACAGATACAGATGTTTCCTGGAGGATCCAGACATAACCATTGTGTATCTACGGTCTACTTATCATCGTGGCGCAATTCGCAGGGCTGAGAAAGCTTACGGATACAGATGTTTCCTGGGGGATCCAGGCGTAACCATTGTGTATCTACGATCCATGGTTAGACAATGATTTGGTTGATTTGTTTGGATTGTACTTTCCATACCTGTTTTTAAAAGTTTTTCCAGTATTTTCACTGGGTGTTGAAACAAGTCTACTAAGTACTTGGAGAATTCTAGCTTTGCGCCTGATCAACGCATGGCCAGTGTGACGCCCCACCTCTATACCCATGCTAGCCAAGAACACTACGGAGTAATGCTGTCGACTAGCACGGAGAATAAGGCTGTTGAGTAGCGACCATCTGTGTAATTGCTTTGTGCGAGCATCGATATGTCAGATAGTATAACATGAATTTCTTTATCAAGAGGAAATCCGACATACCGACACAAACTCAAAGCTACTACACAGTGGCTAAAATATCTTCGGAAACAAATATAGAAATAAACATAACATAAATCAGTCACAGACAATTCATATCACAAAGGCGGAAATAGATATGAATATAACACATGAAAGTGTACATCAGAGTAGTGGTCAAACAAGATCCACGACATCACAAAAGAATAGATACGAGTGCAAGACAAAAGAATACATCTATGAGTCTATATCTCAAGTGTATACAACAAAATAAACTACTTATTTAAGTAGTTAGCCAAAAGTCAGAAGATGGTTCCAGATAGGAAGCCATGAGGAAGCACCTGTAATATCTCAGTCTGACCCGAGTATTATTTAATAAGAAAATAATAAACGGATCAGTCTGGCTATAAATATTAGAAGAAATGATATAGAATAAGAGATATGACTAAACATATAATAATCACAATGCCAAGCTGTGATAAATAAATAATTGAAAAATCAATAAGAGATTAATCAATATCGCAAAGATCTTCTCAAAGATAAAAAGGAATGTCATACTCTTAATTTCATTCACCAAGCCACAATAATTGATAAATCAAATCAATAGAAATCACAAAGATAGGTGAAGCATAAATTCCAGAATTCAACACACGAAATCCATAAATCACAAGAAAAGGATGGCCAATCCCATAAAAATGAGCCGGAGCTCCTCCAGACAGGGTATAGTCCCCCATTGCGGACTTTGAGCCGAAGCTCCTCCTGGTGAGTCAAAAACTCCTCCTGACAGGGTATAGTCCCCCATTGCGGACTTTGAGCCGAAGCTCCTCCTGGTGAACCGAAGTTCCTCATGAAAGGGTATAGTCCCCCATTGCGGACATTGAGCCGAAGCCCTCCTGGTGAGTCAAAACTCCTCCTGACAGGGTATAGCCCCCCATTGCGGACATTAAGCCGAAGCTCCTCCTGGTGAGCCGAAGCTCCTCATGACAGGGTATAGTCCCCCATTGCGGACATTGAGCCGAAGCTCCTCCTGGTGAGTCAAAGCTCCTCATGACAGGGTATAGTCCCCCATTGCGGGCATTGAGCCGAAGCTCAATAAAAACGACGTACAGTCATCCACGTGGACAAAGAGACATCGCACAATGCTAGTCTAAACCATAAAATGATCGTCATGATCACCGAGAAGTGTCAATTACAGTAAGCTAGTAAATATATGAGCTTAGCTTCATGTCCCATAACCACTAGCTTAACTTAAATATTTACGAACAAATTGTAGATCTCCACTAGAAAATTGTCATAAGAGATTCAATCGAACAAGTCCAAGAATTAACCGACGAAGTAAACGCAAGCGTTTCATACCACTTGTTTTACTAAGTCATTTAATTAGATTTCTCATACGAGTGAGGTAAAGGTTTGTATATACTAATAGATTAGAAGTCGGTTTGAGAAAACGAGCTTTGTAATAAAATAGTGTTGAAATCATTTGAAGAAAGAGTTTTGATATTTACTACTAGTATAGAAAACCTTTATATTTTTAAAGTGACAAATCACAAAGAAGATTGTAAGAACAATCAATCGGTAAAATTCACATTCGAAGACGTGAATAAAATCCAAAGAAACCGATAAAGAATCCATCGAAATGGATATTAAAAAATCCCTAAAAAGGAGTCATCAAAGTCATAATAAATGATAACAACAAATAGGATCATCACGAATCGATTTAAATTGGAATTCTCAAGCAAATAGGCAAAATAGTGCTGATTCAGACGTCTGAAATCAAGGATTCAGACGTCTGAATCTGGAAAATAAATATTTTCCAAAGAAGAATTCAGATGTCTGAATCCTTGGATCCAGACGTCTAAAATAGGCACTTTTTAGCCTATTTCCTTTCTGGTTCCAAATGAACCAATTCAGACGTCTGAAACCATATATTCAGACGTCTGAATCTGGGAATAGAAATCTTCCCAGAACAATATTCAGACGTCTGAATATTACGTTTCAGACGTCTGAATCTGGGGTTCAGGGCATTCCCTGAACCTAGGCCAAAAATGGCCAAACGAATATCGGAACCGATCGAACGAGCAAATGGCAATGACTAAGGAATTACGTCGAACGACAACCCAGCCTAAACGGCTCTCCGATACGCCTCGAATATCAATGTCCAAATATCCATAATAGAATTTTCATAAATTAAACCAAAACACCAAAAATTGGAATATACACGAAATCAATCCAAACCAAAATCAATTGCACATGAATAAGTGTTACGAATTCATACCTAACAATCGAAGATAATTACAGACAAAGATGTGAGATAAAACTCTCACCTTTGAACCCAAACGATTGAAGAAGATGCTTGAAAGCAAAGGAGAATCAACCACTCTTCAAATCCAACTCAAGAAGCTTGAATCTAAGCTTTAAAAGAAGAACATTCCCAAAGTTAGGTTTAGGAATTTCTGAAATTGATAAGAGATTGAGTTGGAGAAGAAGAAGAGAAGCTTACCAATGGGTTTTTCTATTAGTTTGGAGCTAGAACTTGATTTGCAAAAGAAAACTAGGGCTTGAGTTTTAATTTCTCATCTCTCCCACCATTGTTGCTAAAGCTTGAGTAAAAAGGAAAATAGAAAGGAAGTGAATGAGGAGGAGAGGGGTTGGGACTGAATACATAAGTGAGCTCAGCCCAAATCAAAACCCTAAGTGAAAAAGTAGCAAAAATCAACTTACTCCAAACATATCGAAGCTTATACTCAAAAAGGTCGCAAATGGCATTTTGAACTCAATGGAAGTGGTCTCGAGTCCTAATTCGGCTGTTTGCATAAAGTAGCTTTTCAGACTAAAATCCGACTAACGATAAAATATTTAAATAAAATATTTAAATATAAAATCGATAAATATGCGGGTTGTTACAGACTCCCCTCCTTAAAAAAATTGCGTCCTCGCAATATTTAAGAAGAAGATAAGAAGTAACAACCATAAAAGCATATTAACACAAAAGAAAATTTGAAATAGGAAGTTCACCATAAAGAGCATGAAAGGGTAAGCCTGAACGGGATCGCTCGATGAATTCCTAGGATTCCCAAGAGCAATCCTTAGGATCTGAGAACCATTGAACTTTCACAAGAAGAACATCTTTATTCTGAAGGCGCTCAACCTCCGAAGCAATGGTGCGAATGGAATGTTGCTCATAAGTCAAATCTGGTGAAACTTCAATTTCATCAATAACACCGGGCTCAAGAATAAAATAGGAAACCTAAAAGCATTATCATAGTTAAAAGACGCAGAAAACGTCAAGAATAGCAGAAAATTGAGCCAGTGCAACGGCGTAGTACAGAAACGGTACGCCCGAGAAACTTCAAACTCGAATTAGTTGGAACACCGACGTAGTACAAAAACGGTACGTCCAATGAACCGATAAACTGGAACAACGATGTAGTATAATAATGGTACATCCATTGATCCAAATGAGACGGAACATCGATGTAGTATAATAACAGTACATCCGATGAACGGAACACCATAAAAGAACACCGGACACTAGTCCATAAAAGGAATGAGATAAAGCTCAATAAAACGAAGTGTACCAAAACGTCCGATGAACTTGATAAAAAGATAATTCCATTCAGACAACATCAAAGAATCAACCACTTGTTGCTTACGACAAAGCGCATTGGCAACACGATTTCCCTTCCAGGAATAAAAAGAATATCAAGATCATAAGATGTCAAGAACTCGAGTCAACATGGAGTTCCATATGAGAAAATAATTATTCCAAAGATTTTATGATCGAGGTGGAGAACAAATTTCTCCCCCAAAGATGATGATGTCAAACTCTAAAAGCGAAAACAATAACCACAAGCACTAGATCATGAGTGGCATACCTAGCCTCAATCGGCTTTTAATGATTTAGAAGCACACGAGATAGCACGTTATCTATTGCAAGAGAACGGCATCCAAACCAACACGATTTGCATTGGTACAAATGATAAAGTCTTGGTTCCCAACGGGAATCACAAGAATAAGAGTATCGAAAAGAAAGAATTTCTTTTAAATAATCTTCTTTCCTGAAAAGTTAAAACTTTCAAATTACATTTATCATTATGTAATAATCATTCTAGAAAAATTTACTATTTTCAAGTTAATATACTGTGTCTGATTGTCTCATCAAAGCGTTTAGGAAATTCCTATCGATAACGTTGATCAAGCGCGTCGACCAGAATTCTTAAAGCACTCAACGGGCAATACAATCACAAAATCATCTTCTATATGATAAACATGTTTCTCAAAAACCTTTAAGAATATTCTTTGCTCGTTTTAAGATCAAAATCGAATTGTACTTATAAATAAATCTTACGAAAAAGATTTACAAAATTTTAAATTTCTATTTTCATCCAAAACCAATAAATAAAAGAATGGTCTCATCGAAATATTCATAGAATATTTGATATATAAAATGGATGAAATAAGCTGGACAAATTGAATGACAAAATAAGTCATTCATTAGAATCATAACGAGTGCGGAGTGCGTAAGTGGAATGCTAACTCACGCGACTCGTAGCCAAATGAAAATCGGTGGCAAGGTCAAACTGAAAAGACCTTAGCACCACACAAAAGATTACTTAGGTGATAATCCTAAGACAAGCTCAAAAATACCGGAAAATTTCTCTAACTACATCAATGAGAGAAATAACACTTTCCTTATAAGTGGGCTTAAGGAATAAAATGATGCCATCAAGTTGGAATCAAAATCATAAAGGAAAAATAGAAATCTGCTTAACAGATTGAAAATGTCGAAGAGGAATAGTCCACACGAGAAAATAGGATATGGGCTTCACAACGATTAAGCCAATCCTTACAAAAATCAATTCCGAAGCCTAAGTAAAAATATCGGCTCGGAAAGATAAATCACATAAAATAATTTCGACATCAATAGAAAGCAAATTGAGTGTTGCGGATCAACCATCCGGATTCGCAGCTCTCAAAGAAGTCATCAAGTCCAAAATATTCAAAGAAAAGAATCTACAAGTTCTTTTGATATAAAAACAATGAGATGAACCCATATCAAAAAGAACTCAAATAGAAAGTTCACGAAATAAAACAATGCCATCAAGGATTGAATGAAAATACCTTGACCAAGAGAAGAGTTGCCAGGGGCTTGCAGCTTTCCTTCTCTCCTGCTTTGACGCTTGGGACACGAAGAGATATAATGATCCGCACTTTTTGCAATAGCGGCAAGAAATAGGCCTTGGACACCTATTTATATAGTGGTCCCTAGAGCCACAATTGTAGCATTCTCCGCGATTAGGGATGGGAGTATTTGCTATAGAAGTCTCTTGCTTCGCCCTCTTGTTAGGATTAGGACTTTCAAACCTAATAAAGGGATGCCTCTTCTTGTTGTTGTTGGAGTTCGGTTTGGCACTCCCAACCTCGACATCAATTTCTCTATCGGCCTCTTCAAGACGAAGAGCGATATCAATAAGCTGATCAAATGAAACCTCAAGTTTCAGGAGTAATGACTTCTTAAGATTCTTATTCAAGCCATAGAAAAATCTCTGATTTTTCTTCAATAGGGTGTTAATGTATTCAACCCCGTATTTGGAAAGAGATTCGAAAGATGCGACATAGTCTGTCACAGAAGATCCACCTTGAACAAGGTCAATAAAACGTCGTGCTAAATTTACCTTTTCAGCCTCCGGCACAAATTTCAATTCGAATCTTTCCCGGAATTGCTCCCAAGTGAGATCCGCCTCAACGATTTCAGAAATTAAAAGCTCATACCAATCTAACGCTCTTTCTTGGAGCATGCTAGAATCCACTTGGACTCGATGAAGGTCAATAAGGTTCATGCGAGAAAAGATTCGATCGCATGATTTGAGCCAAGCTTGAATTTCTATAACACTCTCGGATCTTTTGAATGGCCTTCCACCCAAATCGATATAGTCTCTGCACAAGCGTGTAAAACCGGATCTAGGATGAGTAGGCTCTAGAATGGGTCTGGCTGCTGGAGCGTTCTTCACGAGATCTAAAAGCTGCTGAGCACACATGAATACTCCATCCAGAGGAGTAGCACTAGATTAACCGGCGCTGGGACGGCCTGGTCTAACCATTTCTCTTCTTTAAGAAAGAAAGAAGGAGGAAAGTTATTCTCAAAATAAATATCAAGCAATCTTGATAGATAAAACAAGGAATCATAAAAGAAAATAGGATAGGACGGTACGAAGACCCGAATAAAATCCTAAAGCACGACTCCTAAGATGGACTTAGGACGATGATCCTTGTTATAATATTCCATATTGTTCCGAAGTTTGGCTCTGATACCAAGCTGTGACGCCCCACCTCTATACCCATGCTAGCCAAGAACACTACGGAGTAATGCTGTCGACTAGCACGGAGAATAAGGCTGTTGAGGAGCGACCATCTGTGTGATTGCTTTGTGCGAGCATCGATATGTCAGATAGTATAACATGCATTTCTTTATCAAGAGGAAATCCGACATACCAACACAAACTCAAAGCTACTACACAGTGGCTAAAATATCTTCGGAAACAAATATAGAAATAAACATAACATAAATCAGTCACAGACAATTCATATCACAAAGGCGGAAATAGATATGAATATAACACATGAAAGTGTACATCAGAGTAGTGGTCAAACAAGATCCACGACATCACAAAAGAATAGATACGAGTGCAAGACAAAAGAATACATCTATGAGTCTATATCTCAAGTGTATACAACAAAATAAACTACTAATCTAAGTAGTTAGCCAAAAGTCAGAAGATGGTTCCAGATAGGAAGCCATGAGGAAGCACCTATAGTATCTCAGTCTGACCCGAGTATTATTTAATAAGAAAATAATAAACGGATCAGTCTAGCTATAAATATCAGAAGAAATGATATAGAATAAGAGATATGACTAAACGTATAATAATCACAATGCCAAGCTGTGATAAATAAATAATTGAAAAATCAATAAGAGATTAATCAATATCGCAAAGATCTTCTCAAAGATAAAAAGGAATGTCATACTCTTAATTTCATTCACCAAGCCACAATAATTGATAAATCAAATCAATAGAAATCACGAAGATAGGTGCAGCATAAATTCCAGAATTCAACACACGAAATCCAGAAATCACAAGAAAAGGATGGCCAATCCCATAAAAATGAGCCGGAGCTCCTCCAGACAGGGTATAGTCCCCCATTGCGGACTTTGAGCCGAAGCTCCTCCTGGTGAGTCAAAAACTCCTCCTGACAGGGTATAGTCCCCCATTGCGGACTTTGAGCCGAAGCTCCTCCTGGTGAACCGAAGTTCCTCATGACAGGGTATAGTCCCCCATTGCGGACATTGAGCCGAAGCCCTCCTGGTGAGTCAAAACTCCTCCTGACAGGGTATAGTCCCCCATTGTGGACATTAAGCCGAAGCTCCTCCTGGTGAGTCAAAACTCCCCCTGACAGGGTATAGTCCCCCATTACGGACATTGAGCCGAAGCTCCTCCTGGTGAGCCGAAGCTCCTCACGACAGGGTATAGTCCCCCATTGCGGACATTGAGCCGAAGCTCCTCCTGGTGTGTCAAAGCTCTTCATGACAGGGTATGGTCCCCCATTGCGCACATTGAGCCGAAGCTCAATAAAAACGACGTATAGTCCTCCACGTGGACAAAGAGACATCGCACAATGCTAGTCTAAACCCTAAAACGATCGTCATGATCACCGAGAAGTGTCAATTACAGTAAGCTAGTAAATATATGAGCTTAGCTTCATGTCCCATAACCACTAGCTTAACTTAAATATTTACGAACAAATTGTAGATCTCCACTAGAAAATTGTCACAAGAGATTCAATCGAACAAGTCCAAGAATTAACCGATGAAGTAAACGCAAGCGTTTCATACCACTTGTTTTACTAAGTCATTTAATTAGATTTCTCATACGAGTGAGGTAAAGGTTTGTATATACTAATAGATTAGAAGTTGGTTTGAGAAAACGAGCTTTGTAATAAAATAGTGTTGAAATCATTTGAAGAAAGAGTTTTGATATTTGCTACTAGTATAGAAAACCTTTATATTTTTAAAGTGACAAATCACAAAGAAGATTGTAAGAACAATCAATCAGTAAAATTCACATTCGAAGACGTGAATAAAATCCAAAGAAACCGATAAAGAATCCATCGAAATGGATATTCAAAAATCCCTAAAAAGGAGTCATCAAAGTCATAATAAATGATAACAACAAATAGGATCATCACGAATCGATTTAAATTGGAATTCTCAAGCAAATAGGCAAATAGGCAAAATAGTGCTGATTCAGACGTCTGAAATCAAGGATTCAGACGTCTGAATCTGGAAAATAAATATTTTCCAAAGACAGAATTCAGACGTCTGAATCCTTGGATCCAGACGTCTGAAATAGGCACTTTTTAGCCTATTTCGTTTCTGGTTCCAAATGAACCAATTCAGACGTCTGAAACCATATATTCAGACGTCTGAATCTGGGAATAGAAATCTTCCCAGAACAATATTCAGACGTCTGAATATTACGTTTCAGACGTCTGAATCTGGGGTTCAGGGCATTCCCTGAACCTAGGCCAAAAATGGCCAAACGAATATCGGAAACGATCGAACGAGCAAATGGCGATGACTAAGGAATTACGTCGAACGACAACCCAGCCTAAACGGCTCTCTGATACGCCTCAAATATCAATGTCCAAATATCCATAATAGAATTTTCATAAATTAAACCAAAACACCAAAAATTGGAATATACACGAAATCAATCCAAACCAAAATCAATTGCACATGAATAAGTGTTACGAATTCATACCTAACAATCGAAGATAATTATAGACAAAGATGTGAGATAAAACTCTCACCTTTGAACCCAAACGATTGAAGAAGATGCTTGAAAGCAAAGGAGAATCAACCACTCTTCAAATCCAACTCAAGAAGCTTGATTCTAAGCTTTAAAAGAAGAATATTCCCAAAGTTAGGTTTAGGAATTTCTGAAATTGATAAGAGATTGAGTTGGAGAAGAAGAAGAGAAGCTTACCAATGGGTTCTTCTATTAGTTTGGAGCTAGAACTTGATTTGCAAAAGAAAACTAGGGCTTGAGTTTTAATTTCTCATTTCTCCCACCATTGTTGCTAAAGCTTGAATAAAAAGGAAAATAGAAAGGAAATGAATGAGGAGGAGAGGGGTTGGGACTGAATACATAAGTGAGCTCAGCCCAAATCAAAACCCTAAGTGAAAAAGTAGCAAAAATCAACTTACTCCAAACATATCGAAGCTTATACTCAAAAAGGTCGCAAATGGCATTTTGAACTCAATGGAAGTGGTCTCGAGTCCTAATTCGACTGTTTGCAAAAAGTAGCTTTTCGGACTAAAATCCGACTAACGATAAAATATTTAAATAAAATATTTAAATATAAAATCGATAAATATGCGGGTTGTTACAGCCAGAGTCTATAAGAACGAGGATAAACTTGTTGAAACATCAAGTTATAAAAGTATTTTCGAAAGGAAAATTTGTTTTGATATAAAGTATTTTAGTATAAAGGTATTTTATTATAAAAGTATTTCCAACTAAGGAATTTTATATTAATATTTGAAATTTAAATTCTTATGGCTTGAATTAATTATTCGTGCCCGATACTATTCTTTTGAATCTACCTTATCTGCTCAGCTTTATTTATTCACCTATATTCTGTTTTTCCAAATCTACCTTCCTTTCCTTATTGAATATATTCTTTTTAAATATTGTTTATTTATATACTATATGGTTTAATAGTAAATTATTATTGTTATAAATATTTTAGAACTATTAATTAAATAAAACATATTTAAATGATTATTGGTTTATTAATAATATTTGAAAAGTAGCTTGAGATAAATTAATAAATTTATGCATTATGGATTTAATATTTTCAATATCTTCTGTGTAAATATAATTAATGATGTATATAATTGTTTTCAAAGAGTTTTTATATATTTATAAAGGTGTTATTTAAACATATAAATGGAAATAGTTTGATTTGCAAGGTTTATAAATGACTATTTATGGATATAATAAAATGGTTTTAACCAAATTTATTGAATATTAATTAGTTTAAATTAGAATTTATATAGTTTAAAATTAATTGGTTACACTTGTCTTTTAGTCTATCTTTTCTATCTAGTTGTTCTATTCTCATACCTCCTTCCTTTTCGGAGACGAAAAGTTTTGAGTGAGGGAGAGTGTAAGGACCCATAAAATTTTGTAATTTTTAATAGTTTTATAACGTATTTAATTGAAATTTTGAGAAATTTTTAAATAATAATATTTTGAGATAAATATTTAATATTTGGATTACGTTCAATTAAACATAGCAGATGGTAAATTTCCGTCAAATTATATGGAAGTTTTTTTTTTGTAATTCTACTTCTATTTAAATCAGTTAATAATTGCTGGTAATAAATTTAATTCCAAACCCGAATATTTTTCTATAGAAAATTTCTAAATCCTCTTCCGAGTGAGACGTCATTTTTCGTTTTTTCAAATTTGGACTTCTATTGCTCCGTTTATCTTAATTCTGACAAATTAGCAGCATTTTTGGGTACCGATTATCAACTTTTGATCGGATGATCGTACCATAGATATCTATATATCGTTTTGATCGTCTCGTCGAGCTAATCTCTATAGTATATTCGATTTTGTGTTTTGAAGTCTGATACACGGCGGAATCCATGAAACCGTTGACCGTATCGGTACCGGATACGTGACCATTTGTTGTCTTTTGAATTTCAAACTACAGCCATGTCATCCAAGCAACAATCAATTCCTTTAATAATTTTTTTGGCTAAATCAATGCATGTTCGTTCATCATGCCCTTTGCATTAAAAATATGAGTTATTATTTAAAGCTGCTTTGAAACCATCGTTCCTTATTTAGGCCTTTCCCCAGACCTACTTGTTTTCCTCTCATTTTCTTCCTCCTGTCATCCAGAGAAAGCAAATAAAAGAAAGTCCTCACAAACTTTTCCTCCTTCTGTAACGACCCAGAATTTTTATTAATTAAGATTTGAATATTTAATTAATTTAAATATTAATAAGTGAAATTTATAAGTCGAATAAATTTTATTTCGAATAATTGGATTTAATTGAATAATTAAATCGATAATTTAATACGTTAAATTACAGAAATAATCGAAAATTTGGTTAAATATGATTGAAAATGATTTGTAAAATTTTATTTTATCATATTGAAGTTAGAACGATATTTTAGAACTTTTGAAATCGAATTAAGAGTTTATTTGTGAAAATTGAATATTTTAATATTTAATCGACTAGTGAAATTAGCCAATTTTCGAACAGTCTCAGAATTGGACAAAATTAGTTCCATTGGATCCGTAATAGTTTGTTATTACCGGATTTCAATTTTCGCAGCAATCGGAGTTATCATTTGATCGTGGCAGCTCGAAACGCATCGAATTTATTTTTAATATTAATTTGGCGAGCTAAAATAGCCATTTTGAAACAGTCTCGGATTTCGACGAAACCAGTTTCATCGGATCCGTAATGTGATATTATTGTATGGTTTCAAATTTCATGTCAATCGGATTTACCGTTTGTCCGGTGCAAGCTAAAACGCCTAGAAAATCGTTTAAATCGGTTTAATTCAAATTGAACGTTTATTGCCATAACTTGCACAGATGATCGAATTAGCTTCCAAAACCTGTTCCATTGCGTCCGGAACGCGGGGTAAACCCTAGAAACGCCGGTCACCGCGCGTAAATCGAAGTTTGGAAATTCCGGAATGAATAGTGTCGTTCAAACTTCTATAAATAGACCATCCTCTCCACAAATAATAAAAAAAAAATTAGGGTTTTAAAAACCCTAGCCGCCAGTGACAAAATTAAAGGCCAGAAAACTGTCAATTTCTTTCCCCCAAATCTCTCAATCCATCGAGAATTAGCAAAAAGTGTCAACTGCAATATGGTAGAGGGCGATGAGAACTACGTTTTCAACGGTGGAGATCGTGAATGGTGCTACGGATTGGTGGGAAATTGGACGTGTTCGCGTGCGTTTGGGCATGACTTTCGAGGCCATAGAGAGGGCCGAGTGTCAGGTGGTGGAAGCCGAAGGTTTCTCGTGTCATGCTCTTCAAGATGGAAGTCCCTGATCGAATTATCATCAAGCGTGGAGGTCGAGAAATCTAACCCTAATTTGGAAAGCATGGGTTCTTTTGTGCGTGATTTGTTACTGGGTTACGCGCGTGAAGGAGATAGAGGTCACGACCCTAATGCATTCAACTTGATCCAACGGCCAGTAAAGACTTAGGTTTAAAAATTTAAAATAATGTTGTAAATTATATATATATATAAATTCGTAAAACTTTGAAAAATCATATCTTTTTCATACGAGGTCGAAAACGCGCGAAACCAGTTGCGTTGGAATCGTATGGACGAGCACTACGCTATGGAATTGGATTAGAGTCGTTTGGATTTAGTGAAAATTTTGGGTAAAATTAAACGTCCGTTTATTTTTATTCGAAATAAATCGCTAAAACGAAATTGAAATCAAGGTGAGAACTTCTCACTCAATCGAATCGATTTCGATTTTTATTTTAAATAGTTAGATTTAAAATTCTTGAATGTATGTTTGAATGATGATTGTTATCCATTGATTGTTAAAATAGACATTATGCGCCGTTAGTAAGCGGATGTTATTTATTAAAAACATATACCGCGAATATTTCATAAACAGTGAAATTGGTATTATATATAATAGCAATATATATATATTGGCATATGTATATATTGCAGTTGTTGATTTCCCGCATTGTATAGCGGATGAGACCCTATTGCGCCGTCTATTAAGCGGATAATATTATAAATCCCATATACCGAGATAATTCCGTACTGGAGTGGAATTGGTATTGTGCTAATGTTTGTGGATGCAGGGAAACAGGTTGGAGGGATCCAACTGGATTCCTCAACTGTATTGATTTATTTATAGATATTTTGATATTTGTTGATTATCATATCGATATATGATATTTGGATGTCGTGATTGACTATTTGGTGTTGTTGCATCATCGGATCCATTTTTGAAGTTTTAAAATAATGATTTTTGGTTTTTAAAGGAATTTTTAAAGTGATTTTTGAAAGTATACGTTTTATTAAAATTTTGACTTGATTTATTTTAAATAAATTAACGTTATAAGTTTAATGTTATAAAATTTATAATTTTTGTAAAATATAACCAAATTAAGATTTTTTGAAATAAATAGTGATTAATTTATAAAATGGTTTAATTTGGAATTTTGAATTATTATAAACGGTTTATATAAAAGATTTATAAAATTGATATTTATAAATTAAAAATACTGGAATTATAAAACAAGTTTTTATAAGTAATAAAGTAAAATAAAAAAATGGATTTCATAAGTGAATTGAGATTTATAAATTTATGAAATATGAATATATAAAATGGATAGATTTTGTAAAATATAAGATTTATAAGTAATCAACTTATAAATCGGATTTTGGCATTTAAAATGAGATATAAAAAGGATTTTTATAAATAGAAGTTTATAAAAATATAAATGGAGTTTATAAACGTTGTTTATAAATCCAAAATCAATTGAATTTGATAAGTTGGATATAGGAATATATGAAAGGAATTATATTCACGATTTTGGACAGTGAATATATTATTAAATGAAATGGATATGTTTTTGGGGAAGGAACAATATGAAATAAATTTGATGATTTTAAAGACGTTTTAAAATGCATTAAGTATCGAATACATAGATTTCAACATTCATTGTTGAAATAGACGTTTTCGAGAAATAGAAGGAAATGGTGGACTATAACACTGTTTTTATAGTAAATGGTTTCCGAAAGGAAATGTTTTGTATAGTATTGGGATTTATATATCTTTTTAAACTTTGAATCCCTATAATAGTGATTTTGAGTCGTCGTAACGATGTTTTACGTAACATTCGTTTTGGCCCATACAAATGTGTTAAAAGAGCGATTTCTTAAAAAATGAAATATATACTTAATTTTCGATTTAAGTATATTGAATATTTTCCAAGTGTTGAAATTGAATGGATTTGTGAATTACTTATGAATAAATAAGTATGGGAATGTTTTTCCAATGTGAAATGAAATGTTTTGAGAATTTATCTTTTGGAAGATAAATTGAAAATGAATAATTGAAATCGTATATTCACAAATATTTTGGAATGTAAATTCACTATGGAATTTATAAATAAAAAGGGGAATTTGTTTAAAAATAAACGTTGATTTATTTTTGAAGTGTGGGAATTAATTTACGAATTTGGAACGTAAATATATAAAATAAATCGGTAAGGATTTATTTAATTGGTTTAAATGAACCATGTTGAAATGAAAGAAATTCCGCGTAAGGAAAAGCGATTTGAAAATTTGTTTTCAAATGGTTGAAGTGTAGAAAATATATATCTAGTAAAGATATTTTGGAAAGTAAATAATTTGGTAAATTATTTGGATTTGGTGTTGTTGAACACGCCTATTGATAGTTAAATATCTGACCATCAAAATTTACCTTTAAATAGGTATTTGTTGAGATTTGTTTGAATTTGAATGCCACACTTATTTTTGAATAAGCGCTCACTATTCGGGTTAGCCGGGAAAGGACCTTGGGGTCGTATAACCCATTCTGAATATGTGATACGTCGAAATGGATTGCATTTGATGACCGGTGTTGAAGACCGGATGTTTGTGAAAACGGAAGGATTACCGTCGAGTTACTCTACATCGGCTGATCTCCGATATAGAGGTTTTATCACCCTTAGTGATGGTAAGTCCAGTCGTGATTAGTGAATATCCGGATTGCAAGGACTTCTTTGGTAGTGCCTTCGGTTCTGTTCGATCCCGGAACTGACTTGTATGGATTGTATGTCTGACATTACAAATTGAGATATAAAGCTGATTTCTTTCAAATATATTTCTGTTGGTGGCGGAGAATTTATTCTCTTAGCTTAACACCCTTCTCTGAGACGTACGAGCTCAGAGGTTATATAGTTGAAGGTTATTAATGATATACTCCCAATTTGGTAGTGTGGCATGCTGAGTGTTGCTGTGAAATGATCATTGTTTGATCATTTGTGATAGGATCATTTATTTGATCATTTATCTTGGTGATCATTTCTATGATCATTTGTTGACCTAAAGCACGGCTTTTGTATAAAGTGTGGCTTTGTGGACGAGACTTCGTCGGACCTCACACCCCAGAAATGGTCAAAACAGGAAGGATGCAGCAAGGTTATTAGGGGGTAGCACCCCTTTAGTGTATGTCATTCCTTCTGGATAGAGGTGATATCATGGAATGGAGCCCAGATATTTAACCTTTGTTGTTGCTGCATATTTTGTGGTTGTTGGAAATCGAGGATCCTCGGATAGATCGGTTACGATCGGGGGATGACATATTCGTGTCAGTAGTTACCCAGTTAGGGGTAACCCGGCCTTGTGTTGGCAGAGATTCGGTTTGGTTCTCAGGACGTCATTCCAGAGGCGTTTCCATGTGGCAATGGGAAGTTCCTTGGCCTGACCATTTGTTGGAAATCCAAAGAAACAATACGAGACTTGTACCGTTTTAGTTGTAGAACCTGCCATGGAATGTAGCGGTAACCTGCTATTGAACATGGTAGCTATAGTAGGCATACGATAATGGTCGTATGTTGGCTAAGATTTATATCTTTACTTTCGAAATAATTTTTCTACACTATGCACTAGTAATAATATCAAATGTTTCTTTTTAATGCGTATCAAGCATCTTTGACTATCATAAGGAGAAATCTCCTCCGATTCTGCGTTTGCATTGTGTGTGTGTGTGTGTGCGGGAGGCCTTATGGTAGTCTCATTTTTAAAAGCATTGCGAAATGACTTTAAAAATATTCCTCTATTTTGATTTTAAAGAAAGATAAACTGTTTTGAGTTCTCACACCAATCACATGACTGACTCAGAGTTTATTGTTTTCCTTCCTAAACTCTGGGTGCCCACCAATTTCCACACGGGCAGTCAAGAGTTAAGGTTTATTCAGGATATTCAGGAGTTGCTGGAGGCAAGATAGATGGTATGACGTATTACTAGTATATAGTATTTCTTTTCCGCTGTTGATGTTGTTTGTTGTTGTACACTCTGATGATGTAATAAAATGTAATGTAATAACTAATATAGTTCTTTGTTTAAAGATTATTCATTTATTTATTATATGTTGTTCCGCTGCGAATTGTGAGATTCTGATGTTGTTCTGTTATTTCTTCTGTTCTGTTCTATCTTTTTCTATCTTCTTCTACTTTTTCTTTTTCTAAAACCCTAACGGTACGGTTTTTCGGCCTTCGATTGCTCGACAGTTGATACAGTGGACGTATTAATGTCGGTTTTCGGCAACGAAAAATCGCGCTCGTTACATTTGGTATCAGAGCTTATGGTTAAGAGACAACCATGGCTCTATTGGGTATTACTCATTAGAGATAGAGTCAGTAGTACTCTAGAATGAGTTTGAGTGTAATAATAGATACGAGCGCGTATTTGTTAGTGAATATAAATTGTTTTATATTGTGATGATTGGTTTGTTGAGTGGTATATGGATTTTGGTCAACACGAGTAATTAACGCTGTTGATAGGGATCTCTAAACACTAGTACAGAACAAATTGACACGATATTGTTTTAAATTGGGTAAATGAAATAATTTTACCTTGATTATATTTTATATATAAAGGAAATAATTTTTTAGAATTATTAAAGTGTATATGAATTGATTGTTTGGTTGTTGAATAAGTTAAATAAAAACAACAGCTGTAAAAGAAGGAATTGTATAAACAAATAAATTATAAGTGTGAAGTTATAATTAATATGATTTACAATTGTGAAATAATCTTATATACAAGAAGTGAAATTATATAAGGAAAAGATTTATAAATGTGATTTATAATCTGAAAATAAAATTCCAGAGAAGTGTTTTGAAAGGATTTGATATTTTGGGAAAATTGTTTTGGAGAGATGAAAGCTCTAAACTCTTTTCGGTCCCTGGAAAATAATTCCGATGATGATCATGACATCATCGGTGTTCATTTTCGGGTTTCCAAAAGAGGTATTGCTTCCAGATTATTTTAAATGAAGTTGTTTGGAAAATTTTAAGTTTGGTTTTGGGAATTCAAAAGATAATTTGAATTGATTTCAAAAATGGTTTTGAAAGTTTGAAAGGATTCTGGAATCCTATTTAAAATATTATGGGAATGATAAATGAATTGATAACTTATACAGATTGAATTTTGATAGAATAAATTTAACTTAAAGGATGAAGTTAAATTAAAGGAAGTATAAGTAAATCAATAAAATCCAAGTTGAGATAAATTTGAGTTGTCATCAAAGACATGTAATTTGAAATTTAACAAAAGGAAAGTTAAATAAATTGATTTGGATTTGATAAGATGTTTGGAATTGAATATAACTTAAGTGATGTTGAATAAAGTTGATTTTGGTGTTGAAGTAAATTAATAAGTGAATTAATGAAGTGAAGTCATTAAGAATGTGAACTTGAGTTATATAAATGAAATTCAACTTTATATGGATAAAGGAATTAGCAATTGAATTGATAAATGGATTGAATGTTAATCAATTAAATGTAAACAATGGATATGAAATAATGGATGTAAGTGTCAATTCATTAAAAAGCTAGTTGCATAAATTGAATGGAAGTCAATTTAATATGATCCAATTGGAATTAAAAGTGTTGAACCAAATTGAATGAAAAGTGAATAAATTTAGTTATGTTAAATAAACATTGGTTGTTATTTGATTGTTGATTGATTGTATGTAAATTCATTAAGTGTTAGTGAAATTGAAAGCTATGTAATTGAATTCAAATTAGAAGTAAATAAACTTGAATAGAATTGAATTTGATTTGGAAGTGAACTAATATGAATGAAAATTAGTGAATGCAAACTAATTAAAATTGAATATGAATGAATGAATGTTATTAAAGTTCTAATGTAAATGAATCAAATGTGATTTAAATTGAAAACCAATTCATTGAATATTAATGAGAATATGAATGAATATTTATTTGGTTATGGATGATAGTTGGTTTATGGTTGCATTTGTTGTTTAGTTGCATTTGCTATATTATGCAGTTGTTATGTTGCTATATGTTGTATATTGATACTATTTTCATATATGCATGATTCTCATGTTGTTGTTGAGTGTTTAGTAGGTGCGGATGGCGTTGCTTTGCATTTGGAGCTCGCTTTCGCGCTATATTAGCCGTATATGCTCGCTAATAATATAATAAGGTACATGTCTCGGATTACATACCGTACTTTTACACTTTTTTCCCTGCGGGATGCCTCATCACTTGATGAGATGTATATTTGTGATATATATACTGTCATTTTTTTTCCGGATCGAGCCGCGCAAAGGAGACTATGGCGAATTTTTCCGGAAATTTAAGGCGTTAGAAAAATTTGGGAAAAAATTGGAAAATTTTGTGAAAACTATAACTTTGAGAGTTGAAAGTTAAACAATAGTAGTTGTTTTTGAAAAGATAACTAAGTATGATTTGAAAACTTAGTAAAGTATTGTAAGAAGTTTAACTATGGATTTTGAGAAAGTTAATAGATTCTGTAACTTTTCTTACTTGATAATTTCGAGGACGAAATTCTTTTAAGGGGGGAAGTATGTAACGACCCAGAATTTTTACTAATTAAGATTTTAATATTTATTTAATTTTAAATATTAATAAGTGAAATTTATAAGTCGAATAAATTTTATTTCGAATAATTGGATTTAATTGAATAATTAAATCGATAATTTAAATCGATAATTTAATACGTTAAATTACAGAAATAATTGAAAATTTGGTTAAATATGATTGAAAATGATTTGTAAAATTTTATTTTATCATATTGAAGTTAGAACGATATTTTAGAACTTTTAAAATCGAATTAAAAGTTTATTTGTGAAAATTGAATATTTTAATATTTAATCGACTAGTGAAATTAGCCAATTTTCGTACAGTCTCAGAATTGGACGAAATTAGTTCCATTGGATCCGTAATAGTTTGTTATTACCGGATTTCAATTTTCATAGCAATCGGAGTTATCGTTCGATCGTGGCAGCTCGAAACGCTTCGAATTTGTTTTTAATATTAATTTGGCGAGTTAAAATAGCCATTTTTTAAAATGTCTCGGATTTCTACGAAACCAGTTTCATCGGATCCGTAATTTGATATTATTGTATGGTTTCAAATTTTATGTCAATCGGATTTACTGTTTGTCCGGTGCAAGCTAAAACGCCTAGAAAATCGTTTAAATCGGTTTAATTCAAATTGAACGTTTATTGCCATAACTCGCACAGATGATCAAATTAGCTTCCGAAACCTGTTCCATTACGTCTGGAACGCGGGGTAAACCCTAGAAACGCCGGTCACCGTGCGTAAATCGGAGTTTGGAAATTCCGAAATGAATAGTGTCGTTCAAACTTCTATAAATAGACCATCCTATCCACAAATAATAAAAAAAAAATATTAGGGTTTTAAAAACCCTAGCCGCCAGTGACGAAATCAAAGGCCAGAAAATTCTCAATTTCTTTCCTCTAAATCTCTCAATCCATCGAGAATTAGCAAAAAGTGTCAACTGCAATATGGTAGAGGGCGATGAGAACTACGTTTTCAACGGTGGAGATCGTGAATGGTGCTACGGATTGGTGGCAAATTGGCCGGGTTCGCGTGCGTTTGGGCACGACTTTCGAGGCCATAGAGAGGGCCGAGTGTCAGGTGGTGGTAGCCGAAGGTTGCTCGTGTCATGCTCTTCAAGATGGAAGTCCCTGATCCAATTATCATCAAGCGTGGAGGTCGAGAAATCTAACCCTAATTTGGAAAGCATGGGTTCTTTTGTGCGTGATTTGTTACTGGGTTACGCGCGTGAAGGAGATAGAGGTCACGGCCCTGATGCATTCAACTTGATCCAACGGCCAGTAAAGACTTAAGTTTAAAAATTTAAAATAATGTTGTAAATTGTATATATATAAATTCGTAAAACTTTGAAAAATCATATCTTTTTCATACGAGGTCGAAAACGCGCGAAAGCAGTTGCATTGGAATCGTATGGACGAGCACTACGCTATGGAAATGGATTGGAGTCGTTTGGAGTTAGTGAAAATTTTGGGTAAAATTAAACGCGTTTAATTTTATTCGAAATAAATCGCTAAAACGAAATTGAAATCAAGGTGAGAACTTCTCACTCAATCGAATCGATTTCGATTTTTATTTTAAATAGTTAGATTTAAAATTCTTGAATGTATGTTTGAATGATGATTGTTATCCATTGATTGTTAAAATAGACATTATGCGCCGTTAGTAAGAGGATGTTATTTATTAAAAACATATACCGCGAATATTTCATAAACAGTGAAATTGGCATTATATATAATAGCAATATATATATATATATATATATATATATATATATATATATATATATATATTGGCAAATGTATATATTGCAGTTGTTGATTTCCCGTATTGTATAGCAGATGAGACCCTATTGCGTCGTCTATTAAGCGGATAATATTATAAATCCCATATACCGCGATAATTCCGTACTGGAGCGGAATTGGTATTGTGCTAATGTTTGTGGATGCAGGGAAACAGATTGGAGGGATCCAACTGGATTCCTCAACTGTATTGATTTATTTACAGATATTTTGATATTTGTTGATTATCATATCGATATATGATATTTGGATGTCGTGATTGACTATTTGGTGTTGTTGCATCATCGGATCCATTTTTGAAGTTTTAAAATAATGATTTTTGGTTTTTAAAGGAATTTTTAAAGTGATTTTTGAAAGTATACGTTTTATTAAAATTTTGACTTGATTTATTTGAAATAAATTAACGTTATAAGTTTAATGTTATAAAAGTTATAATTTTTGTAAATATAACCAAATTAAGATTTTTTGAAATAAATAGTGATTAATTTATAAAATGGTTTAATTGGGAATTTTGAATTATTATAAACGGTTTATATAAAAGATTTATAAAATTGATATTTATAAATTAAAAATACTGGAATTATAAAACAAATTTTTATAAGTAATAAAGTAAAATAAAAAAATGGATTTCATAAGTGAATTGAGATTTATAAATTTATGAAATATGAATATATAAAATGGATAGATTTTGTAAAATATAAGATTTATAAGTAATCAACTTATAAATCGGATTTTGGCATTTAAAATGAGATATAAAAATGATTTTTATAAATAGAAGTTTATAAAAATATAAATGGAGTTTATAAACGTTGTTTATAAATCCGAAATCAATTGAATTTGATAAGTTGGATATAGGAATATATGAAAGGAATTATATTCACGATTTTGGACAGTGAATATATTATTAAATGAAATGGATATGTTTTTGGGGAAGGAACATTATGAAATGAAGTTGATGATTTTAAAGACATTTTAAAATGCATTAAGTATCAAATACATAGATTTCAACATTCATTGTTGAAATAGACGTTTTCGAGAAATAGAAGGAAATGGTGGACAATAACACTGTTGTTATAGTAAATGGTTTCCGAAAGGAAATGTTTTGTATAGTATTGGATTTATATATGTATTTAAACTTTGAATCCCTATACTAGTGATTTTGGGTCGTCGTAACGATGTTTTACGTAACATTCATTTTGGCCCAAACAAATGTGTTAAGAGAATGATTTCTTAAAAAATGAAATATATACTTAATTTTCGATTTAAGTATATTGAATATTTTCCAAGTGTTGAAATTGAATGGATTTGTGAATTACTTATGAATAAATAAGTATGGGAATGTTTTTCCAATGTGAAATGAAATGTTTTGAGAATTTATCTTTTTGAAGATAAATTGAAAATGAATAATTGAAATCGTATATTCACAAATATTTTGGAATGTAAATTCACTATGGAATTTATAAATAAAAAGGGGAATTTGTTTAAAAATAAATGTTGATTTATTTTTGAAGTGTGGGAATTAATTTACCAATTTGGAACGTAAATATATAAAATAAATCGGTAAGGATTTATTTAATTGGTTTAAATGAACCATGGTGAAATGAAAGAAATTCCGCGTAAGGAAAAGTGATTTGAAAATTTGTTTTCAAATGGTTGAAGTGTGGAAAATATATATCTAGTAAAGATATTTTGGAAAGTAAATTATTTGGTAAATTATTTGGATTTGGTGATGTTGAACACGCCTATTGATAGTTAAATATCTGACCATCAAAATTTACCTTTAAATAGGTATTTGTTGAGATTTGTTTGAATTTGAATGCCACACTTATTTTTGAATAAGCGCTCACTATTCGGGTTAGCCGGGAAAGGACCTTGGGGTCGTATAACCCATTCTGAATATGTGATACGTCGAAATGGATTGCATTTGATGACCGGTGTTGAAGACCGGATGTTTGTGAAAACGGAAGGATTACCATCGAGTTACTCTACATCGGCTGATCTCCGATATAGAGGTTTTATCACCTTTAGTGACGGGAAGTTCGGTCGTGATTAGTGAATATCCGGATTGCAAGGACTTCTTTGGAAGTGCCTTCGGTTCTGCTCGATCCCGGAACAGACTTGTATGGATTGTATGTCTGACATTACAAATTGAGATATAAAGCTGATTTCTTTCAAATATATTTCTGTTGGTGGCGGAGAATTTATTCTCTTAGCTTAACACCCTTCTCTGAGTCGTACGAGCTCAGAGGTTATATAGTTGAAGGTTATTAGTGATATACTCCCAATTTGGTAGTGTGGCATGCTGAGTGTTGCTGTGAAATGATCATTGTTTGATCATTTGTGATAGGATCATTTATTTGATCATTTATCTTGGTGATCATTTCTATGATCATTTGTTGACCTAAAGCACGACTTTTGTATAAAGTGTGGCTTTATGGATGAGACTTCGTCGGACCTCACACCCCAGAAATGGTCAAAACAGGAAGGATGCAGCAAGGTTATTAGGGGGTAGCACCCCTTTAGTGTATGTCATTCCTTCTGGATAGAGGTGGTATCATGGAATGGAGCCCAGATATTTAACCTATGTTGTTGCTGCATATTTTGTGGTTGTTGGAAATCGAGGATCCTTGGATAGATCGGTTACGATCGGGGGATGACATATTCGTGTCAGTGGTTACCCAGTTAGGGGTAACCCGGCCTTGTGTTGGCAGAGATCCGGTTTGGTTCTCGGGACGTCACTCCAGAGGCGTTTCCATGTGGCAATGGGAAGTTCCTTGGCCCGACCATTTGTTGGAAATCCAAAGAAACAATACGAGACTTGTACGGTTTTAGTTGTAGAACCTGCCATGGAATGTGGCGGTAACCTGCTATTGAACATGGTAGCTATAGTAGGCATACGATAATGGTCGTATGTTGGCTAAGATTTATATCTTTACTTTCGAAATAATTTTTCTACACTATGCACTAGTAATAATATCAAATGTTTCTTTTTAATGCGTATCAAGCATCTTTGACTATCAAAAGGAGAAATCTCCTCCGATTCTGCGTTTGCATTGTGTGTGTGTGCGGGAGGCCTTATGGTAGTCTCATTTTTAAAAGCATTGCGAATTTACTTTAAAAATATTCCTCTATTTTGATTTTAAAGAAAGATAAACTGTTTTGAGTTCTCACACCAGTCACATGACTGACTCGGAGTTTATTGTTCTCCTTCCTAAACTCTGGGTGCCCACCAATTTCCACACGGGCAATCAAGAGTTAAGGTTTATTCAGGATATTCAGGAGTTGCTGGAGGCAAGATAGACGGCATGGCGTATTACTAGTATATAGTATTTCTTTTCCGCTGTTGATGTTGTTTTTTGTTGTACACTCTGATGATGTAATGAAATGTAATGTAATGTAATAACTGATATAGTTCTTTGTTTAAAGATTATTCATTTATTTATTATATGTTGTTCCGCTGCGAATTGTGAGATTCTGATGTTGTTCTGTTATTTCTTCTGTTCTGTTCTATCTTTTTCTATCTTCTTCTACCTTTTCTTTTTCTAAAACCTTAACGGTACGGTTTTTCGGCCTTCGATTGCTCGACAGTTGATAAAGTGGACGTATTAATGTCGGTTTTCGGCAACGAAAAATCGCGCCCGTTACACCTTCCCTTCACTACCAAGCAACAGTGCCAAACTTCCACGCTCCTCCTCTCTCTCTTGCCGATCCTCTCCCTCCGCACAAACTGCTTGACTCGCGCCCACGTGAACTCAGCCACCTTCGACGTTGATACCGGGCAACCGCTCCTCTTCTCCACATCGTCTACCGATCTCGTGTCGATCTTCCACATCCCCTCTCGGCCGCCGACCGGCCTTAGTTCGCTGCTCCACCATGGTGAAGGCCGTGAACCACTCCATTACCCGCTGCGACAGCCCCTCCTCATCCCGACCTCGTCTCTAGCCCGACATCACCAATGCGCCTCAACTTCTTCCTCCACATGCCTCTCTTCCTCCTCAACGGTGATCATTCTTCTCTGTCAAAATTCTATCAGCCTATATATTAGTATATAATTGTACTTATATATTAAGATGTGGGTGTTATATGTATACAATTATATAATTGTTTTTATAATCAGATCTTAGGCTAGTTTATATAATCAGATCTTATATAATAGGCTCTCTTTTTGCTTCATACATATGTATTGTTTCTGAAACAATAATGCTGGATATACTGATTTGTTGTTTATATATTTACAAAAGAGAAAAAATATATAATATATTGTGTGTTTATATATTTACAAGAGAAAAGAAAAAAATATCAGTGCTTGCCGCATATAAAAAAAGGCAATATATATTCGTACCAGAAGCTTGTTTGGGTAGCTAGATCCATATGCATGCATTTGGTTGATAAATTTACTTGGTTACCAATATGTTCACAGCAACTTAGGCATGTATATTGGCAGCACGTAGGAGTATGGTTGTCTGACTTCGTTTATATATATGGAGTTTGTAACAATCCTAGATTTCTGCATATATTTAAATTTGACTTTATTTTATTTTAAATTATTTTAAACTTTTTTTATTTCAAACATTTCATTTAAAAAAATATGTTGTTTTTTAAGTAAATTATAACTGCAAATGGTATAACTTGAATATTTTACTGAAAAATGAATTTCTGTTCAAACTGGTCAAACTTTGACTTTTAAATATTAAATTTAAATATTTAAATTCTTAAATTTTATCTTTTATTATGAAAATATATGTAATAACATGAATACTGCTTTTCGTTTCGTTGAAAACGGAGTTAAAGTGTAAAAGTTATGCATATTTCAATTTTGAGTATAATTTGTTTTATTTTGCAATTTTGCCTATTTTAAATTATATAAATCATTTCTTTGCTATATTATATTTTAATACGTGTTATTATTTTATTTTATGTATATTTTTATCTTTTAATATTTTTAAAGTGATAATAAAATTCTTCCAAAATATATTGCATTTATTTTCTATTTTTAAAGGCTAGTTTCCATTTTTCTGCTATTTTCTTCATTTAAATTATATTTAATTAAAATTTATTTATTTATTTTTGTGAATGCATTTTATTTTTAAGTTATTATCTTTATTTTTAAATATTTTCTAAGTCCATATAAATCTTCCAAGGTTTATTCTGTTTATTTTCAAATTTTCTAGACTAGTTTTTATTTTATACTATTTTCTTATTTTAATCATATATAATTAATATTTATTTATTTATATTTTTTATATTTGTTATATTTTCGAATTTTAACTGAAATTATATGTATTTTCAGATATTTAAACTTATAAAAAGAAAATATAGAAATTTGAAAGGTTTTAAACTTTTTAAATTCCAAGTCCTTTTACCTTCCGCCTTTTCATTTTCTCAACCTCCACTTGTAATCAATTTTGGCCGATTCTTTTCTCATTCTTTCAGCCACTTCCTCACTTCATTTTCACGTAAGTAAAACTTCTCAATCACCAAAAAAATCGGCCATTAACCTGAAGTAAACTTGGTAAAAATTTTCTTCTTTTCTATGCAACTTCTACTTGTTTTCTTATGATTTCGCACTTGTTTTCTCACCTTCTATGCTAAGTTCCTCCTTCCTCCTCCACCTTGGCCTCTTCCACCACCACCACATCTGGTCAGGACCTCCTCCAGCCCAGCCCCAACCCATGGCTGTGCCCCTTGATGAAGAAGACCCACCTAAAAATGAACAAAACTCCACCTAAATGTTCATAGCCTAGCCTAACTTGTTCCACCACCTCTCTCCTCCACTTTGGCCGGCCAAACACCACCACCACCAGCCACAACCTAAGCCTTGGACCTCTGTAGCACCTGTAGTTGATCCTTCCAGATCAGGCCATATCCAATAGTCCGTTGGTCGAATCCATTTAGGCCTTGAAATCTATGTTGGTGCTTGTAGTTGTGTTGCCTTGTTTTGAAATTCAAGCACATATCCTTCATCTCCTCTTTATATTGCTATGGACGATCCCTATATGACCTGAATCTGATCTAAACCTGATCCAAAACCATCCAATTACAGTGTCTTTCCAGGACATAGCTGAAGTATAAGTGGTTGAATGCAAGTGCAAAAGCTCAAGCTTTGAATTGTGTAGTTATTACTAGCATTGTTTGTAATATTTTGGTTTGTAATTCATGTTTGTTTTTGTTTTGTATGTGTAACAACCCGGAATTTTGGCAATATATTTTAATAAATATTTAATCTAATCAAATAAAATACAAGCTGAAAAGATCCTTGAATATTTATCAGCATATATGTGTCCGTAAAGGAAATTTTGATTGGAAATCTAAAATAAATTATTTCAAAACTATTTAAAATAAATTCTGTCTTATTCAATAAAATCAAAGGTTCTATATTGATAATATTTGATTTAATATATGAATATAAAGGTAGTCTTTAGTAAAAATGTTTAAAATAAACAAACCTATCAATATTTAATATAAGATATAAGTAGAAATATAAAATATATAAATTCAAGTATATGTTATAAATCAATGCATAAGAAAATCCATATCTAGAACAACTTTATAAAAACATATCAGAAAGATATAAAAAGAATAACCTGTATATATATGCAATGCAAAAAGAAGACAAATTTATTCACATAATATACAAAATATCTTTGTACCAAATGCTAAGTATAAAGTAAACAAAACAAACTATATACATATGTTCTCCCAAAACACAGCCAGGCTACACTTCAAAAAAAAAAGCTAAGTAAGAAATGTACAAAGAAACATACGTATATGATCAGCAAGTTCTAAAACCAGTTTGTACAAACTAGTATAATAAAATGTACATAAGTACAAGATGATAAATTACACAAGACAAATGTAATCAATGTGGCACAACAAAACTCTTATCAGCCTACAATCTGGAAATAAAATCTCTGGCCAGATTATAAACAAAATATAGTAGTACAACTAAAAGTCTTTGTAACCAGAAGTGGAACATCAAGCCTGTATTTGGTTTCTTATATATATATCATAGTATACTTGTTCGTTTACAAACTTAAGAAGCTAACCTGAGAAAAAGAAAAAAAGAGATTCAAACTATAAATTACAACCTGAACCAAATATAAACAAGTTGGATCAAAATTTGAAGTCTGGAAAACAATTCAATGGTTGGAAACTGAGAAACTAAGATCAAAACTGTGTTCATCTGGAAATTTTTCTCTGTTTAATATTCTATTTCAGTTGAGTAAACAAGTTATCCTTCATACCGAAACATAATTTATCTACGACCATGTTAGATTGAGTTGCTGTGATAATTAAATCATGCTGTTAAACATTTGAAGCTCTGTGAATTGATTCCCTCCTCTGTTCTTTGAGTTCAGTATGAAACAAATAGAAAGAAAAATTCAATCCCTCATGTTTTGATCATTATCAAGCTTGGGTTTAAATACAAAAGAGTGTGTTTGAGTAAGAATTACATTTTGAAAATAGTTCAAGAAGAAAAACAATAATTTACAGTATGAAATTTCAAAATGTTACAGGAAAATTTACCAAAATGGAAATTTCGAACATGATGAATTGTTATTTCAAATATATCACATCAATTCTTATACGAAAATTGGATTTTTAAAACTATAATGATGATTTTAAACTGTGTATGCATAGAGAAGTTCTAAGATGAAATGAAAGTGGGTTCATGTCAATTTCAGGCGATCGGCGGGACTGGGTGAGGTCGGGTTGTGTGAGGGGGTGGAGGAGCTTACTAGGGTGATAGGAAAAATATGCGGGGGTGACCACGACGTCGGAGGTGATGGTGGTGATGATTTCTTTTTTTAAAACCTAATTTTACAGGAGCTCGAATTTTTGACCGCCGCGACTTTGACGTAGCGTCGAGCGTGGCCGGGCTTGGAGGGGAGGTGCTTGGGTCGTAGACGAGCGTGTAGACGGAGGTACGGTGATGCTAGTGGTCAGTGTTGGTGGGACGTGGCGATTTTTCTCTGGGGTGTTCGAGCTTCTGGGTCGAGCTGATGGGCATATTTTGATTTCGTTTTCTTCGCGTTGAATTGTGGCTTGTTTTCGAATGTGAGGTTGATTTGTGGTTCGTAGGAGGCGATGAGGGTCGCCGGTGGGGCGGCGAACTACCGTGCACAGTGGCATATAGTGTCTGCAGTTTTGAGTTTGGTCATCACGAGTTATTTCTTAAGAGGATGAGGAGTTTGCTCGCGTGATGACCCTGTTGCGTGAGTATATTTCGCGAGATACTAAAGTTTAATTTTATTTTTTAACTTAACTTAAAATAAAAGAAAGAAGAAGAAAGATCAGGTAGAAGAGGAATACGCAAGAAGAAGAGAGGGGAGGAGCTCTGGAAAACAGGGAAGGAGCACGAATTTTGCTCGGGCAACCAAGTGTTTACCTCGGGTTTCCTTTCCTTGGAATTTGCCTAAATACTTTTAAGTATTTTGTTATACTAAGCTTCGGATTAATAAATCATGTTGACAAATTTAAAGTCTAAGTTTTGATTTAAAATCATTAAGAGAGTTTGCAAATATCAGATGGTTAAATTAAATTAAAGTGTAAGTAATTAAAATGTAAATTAACTTATTCTTATAATTAAATAAATAACTTAAGGTTAAATAAATTTGTAATTAGAAATCGATAATTATAATCTTGTGTTTAATCAATTTAACCTTAAGAATTTTAATTAATTGTTAAGGTTAATTAATTAATAAACAGTAGTTAAATTAAGTGATTAATTAAGGATTTAATGACTAATTAATTGGTAATAATGATTAATTAAATAATTAGTGATAATTAAATGGGTAATTAACTTTCATTAAGTAATAATTAGGATTTTTAATTAATGATTAAGAATTAACTGATTAAGTGAGTGATTAAGAAGTAATTAAATAATTTAATAAGTTGATTAATTAATCACGTAGGATAAAACAGTATTCTTAAGTAATTAAGATAAGTAGATCAAACTATTCGATATGAATTGATGATTTTTGTTTGATTGACTCTGATATCTATTTGGTGATATTCTGTGATACTCATTGATATATTCTGGATATATCTGTGATGACTGTGTATGATCTATCTGTGGTAACTGTTATGTGAATTCAAGTGTTGAATTTAAACTGTTTAAACTATTTAAACAACTTGGCCCTTAAAATGGCATTTGGATTGCGATGAGACCAGGATCGAGTATCAAGTTGATATTCCAAAAACCACATCGATCCAAATTAAACGATAGGTCATAACTTATCAAATGAAGATTGAGATGGAGTTTTCAGAATGCAAGGGTTATTATCGTTAACTCTGAGGGTGATTCCAAACGAGTGTAACGAGATAATGCCTTCGATTTCGTTCGAACCCGGAACGAACTTGTATGGACTGAATGCTTTCAAAATATCGTCAGGCGGACGATGAGCATTCTAATTGATGAGTTCTATAAAGGTAATCGTGACCTCAAGCCTCATCAAACAGGAAGGGCTAAAACAGGGGAGGTGCAGCAAGGCTTCGTGGGTAGCACCCACTTGAGAGTAGAAAATACCCCTGTCTAGATGTCCCTTTTATTTCGTCTTAGTGGGCAGTTGTAGGCCACAACTGCGGGGTTATCTTATTTGGAATTGTTCAGTGAGGAATGGATCCGGCTTTATGTTACAGGGGGTTGGGAGTAATCCTCGGTACTCTGATCTAGGCTAGGTACTGTGATGGGCGGTACCCTAGTAGCCCAGCCATTGGTTGAAATCCATATTTCCTACGAGACCCTATGGTTTTGATTGTATTATCCACGTTGTGGCTAGTATGCTGGAATTTAATAGATGTAACAATTTCAGCTATTTTCTATTTACTTGAAAACCCTAGACACTATTATAGTATCACTGAATTTCCTCTAATAAGTTTTGGTTAGCGTAAGGTAAAAACTTACCCGTATTTATTTGTGGGGAGTCTTACGTGATTCCTTTGTTCCTAGTGATTTTCAAAGTTAAGTAACTTTAACCCGTTTACTCACACCAGACCCATGTCTGACCCGGAGTTTATTTCTGTTTTCTTAAACTCTTGGGTACTCAAATTTTTATGAGTAGCCAAGTAATCAGGTTTGGATACCGATATCTGGAGGAGCTTGGAGCAGGAGTCCATGAGTACCTATATATTTTGTCTACTGTAGTAGTTATAGTATGTAGTGTATTTTGGAGAAGTAGTGACAGATGTGTATGTATGACTGTCTTATTATATGATGATGTATGACTCTGATATGTAACTATGTAACTGTTATGTGATGGATTATATTTTCTTCCATTCCGCTGTGAGATTCTGATATTGTGTTGTTCTTTCTTCTTTCCTTTCTATTTCCTACCTATTACTTTCTTAACGATGATACGTCTTTCTGGGTAGAAAGGCGGGTCATCACAGTTGGTATCAGAGCCCTAGGTTGAGTGAATACCTAGGCTTTGGAGTAATTTTTATCTTAAGAGCGCGTACTTCTATTTTAATGTATTTATATATCTATCTAAATTTATTTGGTTACCTATTCAGGTTACCAATATGAGTGCTAGGAGAAGAGGCAAAGGTAGAGGCAGTTCATCTACCGATAATGGAAGAAGCCAGATTGCTAATGAGGCTGTGGAACCAGTACCGCCTCGAGTAAGTTTTGCCACTCTATGCAAAGATTTCACTAATCTTGGAGGAAAATCTTTCAAGGGGTCTGAGACTATTATTGAAGTCCAAGCTTGGTTACGCTCGTGTAAGCACATTTTTAAGAGTATGGGTTTGACTGATGAGCAGAAAAGGGCAATGGCATCATGGCAGTTGCAGGAAGGCGCTGCAGCATGGTGGGACACTGTGATAGCTAATGTTGCAGAAGATGAGATGTCTTAGAGCAATTTTAAGGAGCTGTTTGAGGAGAAATTCATTCCTACAGCAGGAGAACTCGTCTCTATCAGGATTTTCTGAATTTGAAGCAGGGAAGTTTGTCTATAGTAGAATATGAAACCAGATTCAATGAGCTATCTTTCTACGGACCGGGACTTATCAATACTTCACTCAAGAAAAATGAGATGTTTGTACAAGGTTTAAAGCCAGAATATCATGAGAAAATGACCGCACATCTGAAAGGATCTTTTGTTAAGCTTATTGATATGGCTTTGAGGTACGAGAATCTGATGAATAAGAAACCAGTAGCTCCTTTGGCAGCATCTGGAGGAAATTCTGCAAATCCCAACAAAAGGAAGTTTAATCCATTGTGGAAGAAGCAAAGAAAGGGAAAGAAACCTGGAGAAAGCAATAGCGGACCCCGGAAATGCTATATCTGTTAACAAGAAGGTCACTTGGCAAATGGATGTCCCAGGAAAGGATCTTAGCAATAGCATCATCATGGTCCAGGGACAGCGATGGTTCAGAAGTTGCTTTGTTTCAACTGCCACAAACCAGGACATATGATTAGAGACTGCCCATTGCTTCATAAAGCACCTCAGAATAAAGTCTTCGCTTTGGAGGGTGCACCATCTTCTTCTTCAAAGGGCAAAGGAGTACTGAAAGGTACCTTACTTTTAAATGGCATATATATCAAAGTTCTGTTTGATTCGGGTGCTTCTTTGAGTTTTATTTCTCTTGATGTGGTAGATAAGTTCCATCTCACCCCTACATTAGTAGATCAGCCTGTTTGTGTATCTAATCCTATTGGCGGAGGAACTAAGTTGGATCAGATCTATAAAGATCTGAGAATTTCATATCTATCCCATAGCTTCTCCTATGATCCTTTTGTTCTGGATTTTAAAGGATTTGATCTTATTCTAGGCATGGATTGGCTGGATAGGTACAAAGCAGTCCTGAATTGTGATGAGAGAATAGTTTCGTTAGAAACTGATCTTGGAAGAATTGCTAAAGTATCCTGTGATAATTCTGAGATTCGCTTGAGTAGTCTTTTGCATCATGGTGAGACTCCTCAAGAGGAAGTTGAAGATATTGATGTGGTTAGAGATTTTTCGGATGTTTTTGAAGAAGTTAAGTGTTTACCGCCACATCGAGAAATGGAATTTCGGATTGATCTTATTCCGAGAGCAATACCATTTATTCATCCAAGTCGGAGAATGGCACCAAAGGAGAGGGAAGAACTGGTAAAGCAGACCGAAGATTTCTTGGAGAAAGATCTAATCAGGCCTAGTTTTTAGTTGGGGTTCTGCAGTTGTCTTTGTCACTAAATCTGATGGTTCACTCAAATTTTGTGTTGATTACAGAGAACTGAATAAAGTGACTATCCGAAATAAATATCCATTGCCTCGTATTGATGATCTCTTCGATCAGTTGCATGGGGCATCAATTTTCTCTCAGCTAGATTTGGCATCAGGTTTTCATCAGTTGAGGGTAGCTGAGGACAGTATCCCCTTGACTGCATTCAGAGGGCCTAACTGTTTCTATGAGTGGTTGGTTATGCCGTTTGGATTAACCAACGCTCCGGATTACTTTGTAGACTTGATGAATCGAGTCTTTAGGGACTTGTTGAATAAGTTTGTTCTGGTATTCATCGACGATATTATCGTCTATTCCAAATCCGAAGAAGAGCACAAGGAACATTTGAGAATTGTTTTGGAAACTTTGAGGAGACATGTTCTGAAAGCCAAATTCTCAAAATGTCATTTCTGGAAGTTTGATGTTAAATTTTTGGGTCATATCATTTCTGGTGATGGTATTTCTGTAGACCCTGCTAAAGTAACTACTATTCTGGAATGGAAGCAACCAAAGACACCAACCGAAGTCCGAAGTTTTCTAGGATTAGCTGGCTACTACAGGAAGTTTATCAAAGACTATTCAAAGATTTCTTCGCATCTGACTAAGCTAACCAAGAAGGGAGCTAAATTCAAACGGACACCTTAGTGTGAAGAAGCTTTTCAAGAATTGGAGACTAAGCTAACCAGTGCACCAGTGCTCGCTATTCCGGATGGCAAGAGCAAATTTGAAGTTTACACAGATGCATGTATAATTGGACTGGGAGCAGTTCTGATGCAGAACGGGAAAGTGATTGCGTATGCGAGTCGGCAATTAAAGACTCATGAAAAGGATTACGCTACGCATGACTTAGAGTTGTTAGCCATTGTTTTTGCTCTGAAGATCTGGCGGCATTATCTTTTGGGAGAAAAATTTGAGCTATTCACGGACCACAAGCCATTGAAATATCTTTTCTCTCAGACAGATCTTAATCTGAGGCTGCAGCGATGGGTTGAATTTTTAGCCTCCTATGACTTGGACATTCTGTACACTCCGGGCGGAGGGAATGTGGTAGCAGATGCTTTAAGCTGGAATGTAGTTCTATCTATTCTGGAAGTTGTTCCATCTCTTATGGAAAGAACTGCGAGTGAGCAGAAATCCAATAAAATGTTAAAGAGAATTATCAAAGGAGATAAAGATGGCCAGTGCCCTAGTTTTGAGCTTGATGATGAGGGAACCTTAAAGATAAATGTTAGAATCTGTGTCCCAAATGATAGAGATCTGAGAAAGGAAGTGTTGTCAGAATGCCATCGTTCTAGACTAAGTGTTCACCCGGGGATCACCAAGATGTATAAAGATATGAAGCGAGTTTTCTGGTGGCCAAAGATGAAGAAGGATGTTGCTTCATTTGTGAATAGTTGTGCTAATTGTCAGCAAGTTAAAGGCGACCAACAGAAGACAGCCGGATTATTGCAGCCATTGGATATTCCAGAGTGGAAATGGAAGATGATCTCTATGGACTTCATTGACGGTTTGCCCCGAACTAGGAGTGGAAATGAAGGGATATGGGTGATTGTGGATCGTTTAACTAAGAGCGTCCATTTCATTCCAGTGAAGGCGACTCGTACTGCTGCATCATTGACTAAAATTTTCTTGAAGGAGATAGTCAGGTTACATGGAGTACCTGTCAGTATCGTAAGTGATCGTGACTCTATCTTCACCAGTAAGTTCTGGGAAGCTTTGCAGTCGGCTATGGGCACGATTCTAAGATTGAGTACAACATATCATCCTCAGACAGATGGACAGACAGAAAGGGTGAACCGAGTTCTAGAGGATATGTTGCGAGCCTGTGTTTTAGATTTCGATGGATCATGGGAAGACCATCTTCATTTAGTGGAATTTTCTTATAATAACAGTTATCAAGCAAGTACAAAGATGGCTCCTTATGAAGCTTTATATGGAAGGCCGTGTAGATCCCCATCATGCTGGATCGAGTCAAGAGATCGTTTGGTGCTTGGACCGGATCTGATTCGAGAAGCTTATGCCAAAGTGGAGTTGATTAAGAAACATATCAAAGCTGCTCAGGACCGATACAAGAAATATGCAAACAGAAGACGGAGACCATTGGAATTCGAGTTTGGAGATTTAGTTTTTGTTAAAGTTTCTCCGATCAAAGGAGCAGTGAGATTTGGGAAGACAGGGAAGCTCGCACCGAGATATATTGGACCATTCTGAGTGTTGGAAAGAATTGGTGCAGTGGCTTATAGAGTTGAATTGCCAGAAAGGATGTCTGGAACTCATAATGTATTTCATGTATCGCATCTTAAGAAGTTTATTCATGATCCGTCACTGACTGTTGAACCAGTTGTTCAGGAAGATTTGGAAGTCGAGCCAAATTTGGCTGTAGTCAGGAATCTAGTTCAGATTGTGGATCAGGATGAGAAGCAACTCCGGAACAAATCAGTAAGGCTTGTTAAAGTCCAGTGGAGTGAGGATCCCCGAGACTGTACTTGGGAAACCTTGGATAGTTTTAGGAAGGCATATCCGGATTTCTGTCCGGATAACTAGTGATGTTTGTTTGGATGGTAGTTATGTATGAATGGTATGTATGTTTGAATGATTAATATAAAAAGCTTTTGAATTATCTATTGTTTTAAATTTCGGGGACGAAATTCTTTTAAGGGGGAAGGAATGTAACAATCCGGAATTTTGGCAATATATTTCAATAAATATTTAATCTAATCAAATAAAATACAAGCTTTTCATTTTATAAGCTGATAAGATCCTTGAATATTTATCAGTATATATGTGTCTGTGAAGGAAATTTTGATTGGAAATCTAAAATAAATTCTTTCAAAACTATTTAAAATAAATTCTTTAAAAACTATTTAAAATAAATTCTGTCTTATTTAATAAAATCAAAGGTTCTATATTGATAATATTTGATCTAATATATGAATATAAGGGTAGTCTTTAATAAAAATGTTTAAAATAAACAAACCTATCAATATTTAATATAAGATGTAAGTAGAAATATAAAATATATAAATTCAAGTATATGTTATAAATCAATGCATAAGCAAATCCATATGTAGAACAACTTTATAAAAACATATCAAAAAGGTTTAAAAAGAATAACCTGTATATATACGCAATGCAAAATAAAGACAAATTTATTCACATAATATACAAAATATCTTTGTACAAAATGCTAAGTATAAAGTAAACAAAACAAACTATATACATGTGTTCTCCCAAAACACAGCCAGGCTACACTTTAAAAAAAAAGTTAAGTAAGAAATGTACAAAGAAACATACGTATATGCTCAGCAAGTTCTAAAACCAGGTTGTACAAACTAGTATAATAAAACGTACATAAGTACAAGATGATAAATTACACAAGACAAATGTAATTAATGTGGCACAACAAAAGCTCTTATCAGCCTACAATCTAGAAATAAAATCTCTAGCCAGATTATAAACAAAATATACTAGTACAACTAAAAATCTTTGTAGCCAGAAATGGAACATCAAGCCTGCATTTGGTTTCTTATATATATCACAGTATACTTGTTTGTTTACAAACTTAAGAAGCTAACCTGAGAAAAAGAAAAAAAGAGATTCAAACTACAAATTACAACCTGAACCAAATATAAACAAGTTCGATCAAGATTTGAAGTCTGGAAAACAATTCAAAGCTTGGAAACTGAGAAACTAAGATCAAAACCGTGTTCATCTGGAAATTTTTCTCTGTTCAATATTCTATTTCAGGTGAGTAAACAAGTTATCCTTCGTACCCAAACATAATTTATCTATGACCATGTTAGATTGAGTTGCTGTGATAATTAAATCATGCTGTTAAACATTTGAAGCTCTGTGAATTGATTCCCTCCTCTGTTCTTTGAGTTCAGTATGAAACGAATAGAAAGAAAAATTCAATCCCTCATGTTTTGATCATTATCAAGCTTGGGTTTAAATACAAAAGTGTGTGTTTGAGTAAGAATTATATTTTAAAAATAGTTCAAGAAGTAAAACAATAATTTACAGTATGAAAATTCAAAATGTTATAGGAAAATTTACCAAAGTGGAAATTTCGAACATGATGAATTGTTATTTCAAATATATCACATTAATTCTTATACGAAAATAGGATTTTTAAAACTATAATGATGACTTTAAACTGTGTATGCATAGAGAAGTTCTAAGATGAACTGGAAGTGGGTTCATGGCAATTTCAGGCGATCGACGGGACTGGGGGAGGTCGAGTTGTGCGAAGGGGTGTAGGAGCTTACTAGGGTGACAAGAAAAATATGCAGGGTGACCACGACGTCGGAGGTGATGGTGGTGATGATTTCTTTTTTTTGAAACCTAATTTCACTAGAGCTCGAATTTTTGACCGCCGTGACTTCGATGTAGCGTCGAGTGTAGCCGGGCATGGAGGGGAGGTGCCTGGGTCGTAGATGAGGGTGTAGAGGGAGGTGCGGTGATGCTAGTGGTCGGTGTTGGTGGGACGTGGCGATTTTTCGGTGGGGCGTTCGAGCTTCTGGGTCAAGCTGTTGGGCATATTTTGATTTCGTTTTCTTCGCGTTGAATTGATGCTTGTTTTTGAATGTGAGGTTGATTTGTGGTTCGTAGGAGGCGATGAGGGTCGTCGGAGGGGCGGCGAACCACCGTGCACGTGCACGGTGGCATATGGTGTCTGCAGTTTTGAGTCTGGTCATCACGAGTTATTTCTCGAGAGGATTGGGAGTTTGCTCGCTTGATGACCCTGTTGCGTGAGTATATTTCGTGAGACACTAAAGTTTAATTTTTTTTAACTTAACTTAAAATAAAAGAAAGAAGAAGAAAGATCAGGCAGAAGAGGAAGAGTGTACACGAGAAGAAGAGAGGGGAGGAGCTAGGGAAAACTAGGAAGGGGCACGAGTTTTGCTCGGGTAACCAAGTGTTACCTCGGGTTTCCTTTCCTTGGAATTTTCCTAAATACTTTTAAGTATTTTGTTATACTAAGCTTCATATTAATAAATCATGTTGACAAATTTAAAGCTAAGTTTTGATTTAAAATCATTAAGAGAGTTTGCAAATATCATATGGTTAAATTAAATTAAAGTGTAAGTAATTAAAATGTAAATTAACTTATTCTTGTAATTAAATAAATAACTTAAGGTTAAATAAATTTGTAATTATAAATCGATAATTATAATCTTGTGTTTAATCAATTTAAACTTAAGAATTTTGGTTAATTTCTTAAGGTTAGTTAATTAATAAATTATAGTTAAATTAAGTGATTAATTAAGGATTTAATGACTAATTAATTGGTAATAATGATTAATTAAATAATTAGTGATATTTAAATGGGTAATTAACTTTTATTAAGTAATAATTAAGATTTTTAATTAATGATTAAGAATTACCTGATTAAGTGAGTAATTAAGAAGTAATTAAATAATTTAATAAGTTGATTAATTAATCAAGCAGGATAAAATAGTATTCGTAAGTAATTAGGATAAGTAGATCAAACTATTCGATATGAATCGATGATTTTTGTTTGATTGACTCTGATATCTATTTGGTGATATTTTGTGATACTCAGTGATATATTCTGGATATATCTGTGATGACTGTGTATGATCTATCTGTGGTAACTGTTATGTGAATTCAAGTGTTGAATTTAAACTGTTTAAACTATTTAAACAACTTGGCCCTTAAAAGGGCATTTGGATTGCGATGAGACCGGGATCGGGTATCAAGTTGATATTCCGAAAACCACATTGATCCAAATTAAACGATAGGTCGTAACTTATCAAATGAAGATTGAGATGGAGTTTTTAAAATGCAAGGGTTATTGCCGTTAACTCTGAGGGTGATTCCGAACGAGTGTAACGAGATAATGTCTTCGGTTTCGTTCGAACCCGGAACGAACTTGTATGGATTGAATGCTTTCAAAACATCATCAGGCGGACGATGAGCATTCTAAGTGATGAGTTTTATAAAGGTAATCTTGACCTCAAGCCTCATCAACCAGGAATGGCTAAAACAGGGGAGGTGCAGCAAGGCTTCGTGGGTAGCACCCACTTGAGAGTAGAATATACCCCTGTCTAGATGTCCCTGTTATTTCGGCTTAGTGGGCAGTTGTAGGCCACAACTGCGGGGTTATCTTATTTGGAACTGTTCAGTAAGGAATGGATCCGGCTTTGTGTTACAGGGGATTGGGAGTAATCCTCGGTACTCTGATCTAGGCCGGGTACTGTGATGGGTGGTACCCTAGTAGCCCAGCCATTGTTGGAAATCCATATTTCCTACGGGACCCTACGGTTTTGATTGTATTACCCACGTTGTGGCTAGTATGCTGGAATTTAATAGATGTAACAATTTCAGCTATTTTCTATTTACTTAAAAACCCTAGACACTATTATAGTATCACTGAATTTCCTCTAATAAGTTTTGGTTTGCGTAAGGTAAAAACTTACCGTATTTATTTGTGGGGTGTCTTACGTGATTCCTTTGTGCCAAATGATTTTCAAAGTTAAGTAACTTTAACCCGTTTACGCACACCAGATCCATGTCTGACCCAGAGTGTATTTCTGTTTTCTTAAACTCTTGGGTACTCAAATTTTTATGAGTAGCCAAGTAATCAAGTTTGGATACCGATATCTGGAGGAGCTTGGAGCAGGAGTCCATGCGTACCTATATATTTTGTCCGCTGCAGTAGTTATAGTATGTAGTGTATTTTCGAGATGTAGTGACAGATGTGTATGTATGACTGTCTTATTATATGATGATGTATGACTCTGATATGTAACTATGTAACTGTTATGTGATGTATTATATTTTCTTCCATTCCGCTGTGAGATTCTGATATTGTGTTGTTCTTTCTTCTTTCCTTTCTATTTCCTACCTATTTCTTTCTTAACGATGATACGTCTTTCTAGGTAGAAAGGCGGGTCGTCACAATTTGATATTCAACAAGGCAATTAGCCTTGGCTCTCCCACTCTCAGATCATTGTCGTGTTATCGTGCTTTTGAAGTTCCTTGTTTGTGCATTTGGTTGTCATCTCCAGCTTATACAGGTGAGTAATTCTCACCAGACTAATATGTACTTATATAGTTGATAGACTGACATCAATTGAATCTGTAAATGCATATCATCCTGTTATAACCGCTACATTATTATCACGTGATGTTCACATCTATTATTGCACCTGTTGTATCATATGTCACTGTTATTTCATGCTATTCTGTTATTTATATCAGTTATCACCATTGCAAGTTCCAGGTAGACTAGAATCACTATGGGTTGAAATGATACATACCCGAACGGACTTTAGAATAAGGGAAAATCGTTATGGGCTGAAATGATAGGCCTTAGCGGTTTTTAAATCCTTCATTTTACTTGAGACTGTGAGTTTGGAATGATAGAACCTGGGTTTTCTTTGTAAATTGCGGATTGAAATGATATATATCCGTATCACTTGACCTAGGCTAGAAAACTATATACAGACCCGTGGTTTATGTAATATTTTCTGAAATGTTTTTAAAATATATTTTAAATGTAAAAGTATAATATTTTTAATTAAAAATGTATTTAAATGATTTTTAAATTTTTTTTAATGATTTTTGAATAAGTTAAAATGTTGAATAAATGAATGTTTAAATAAAATTTTGGAATATAACTTATTTGGGGAAATTTTGTTAAAAGTGAAATTTTTATTAAGTAAAATAAATGGAAATAAGTTATATTTTGGAAATTTAAACTTAATTGTTAAGTTAATAATTTAATTAATAAATGGGTATTTGATACTTGAATTTAAATAAGAAAATTATGGTAAAATTGGATTTTGTA
Source organism: Allium cepa (assembly GCA_030765085.1). Classification (NCBI taxonomy): domain Eukaryota; kingdom Viridiplantae; phylum Streptophyta; class Magnoliopsida; order Asparagales; family Amaryllidaceae; genus Allium; species Allium cepa. The sequence goes on along the minus strand of CM060929.1, from coordinate 459,902,073 downwards.
AGAAATTTAACTTATAAAAATCATAAAAACATAAGTATTGAAATAATGACTTTATAATGTAAAACTATATGATTTTATAAGTTAAATATGATGTAAATAAAAATTCACTTAGTTTTGTAATTTTATTTAAAATCTTGAAATTTTAAATATAAGAGATATTAAAGCATTTGCAAATGCTGTAATTAACAATAAATGAACTTAAAGGTTAATTTTAAAATAAAAGCTATTATAGCACTTTGTAAATGCTATAGTTGATAAAGATAACTAAAACTTAGTTAAAAATAAAGTAATCCATTACAGCACTTAAATGCTGTCTTTTGTAAATGAACTATTTTAAACTATAACTTTACGTAGCATTTTATAAGTGCTACGGAAACTGAATTTGGTTATTTTAATAAATTTTAATGGAAATAATCTTTGGAAAAAGATTAAATTTTGGAAATTTAATATTTAATTATCAAACATAATGAATTCACTTTAAATGATTTAAATGGATGTAACGACCCGTATTTTACGTGTCGATAAAATCGTAAAATTTTTAGGTCGTTAGTATTGTTTATGTCATCCATAGCTTAAGTCGTGTAAAAGATGGCTCATAAGGAAGTTAACTCGGTTGCATAGGGTCCTTAGATCGGCTCTTGGTTAGGTCGTAGATGGTTTTAAGTCGTGAACGATTTAGGGGATTACGACCTAGCAGTTTAGATGTGTTAGCGAGTTATAAAAGTTAACATAGTGGTAAACGACTTATCGAGTTAATAGTTGTAATAGGTTAACGAGTTAGTGGTGTAGCGGGTTCGCAAGTTACGACTTAAAGGGGGTTAGTGGGTTACGACTTAAGAACTGGGACGAGTTAGCGGGTTAGTGGTGAACGACTTAGTGCTAGGGCTTAAGTCGTAAGCGACTTAAGTATGGTTAGGTCGTGGAGACCCTGTTGTAAGTGTGTTAGCGATTTAGGTCGTTAACACGAGTTAATGGAGTTAGGTTGTTGGACGACTTAAGGTAGGTCGCTAGGAAGTTAAGTCAAAGCATTTGTTAACCCGGGATGCTTTTGGGTCGTTAATGACTTAGTTAAGCCGCGGCATCGTAGATCCGCGTTCATTTTAGGTCGCGTAACATCTGGACCGTTGATTTTGTTAAGTCGGACCTAGTTAAGTCGGCAATATAGTTAGTCTTTAGGTTGTATAGGTGATAAGTCATTCGAAGGCTTGAGTCGTTAGGGGCTTGAGTCGTTGGGTCGGCTTAGTGTTGGGTCGGCTTAGTGTTAGGTCGTATGAGTCGTAAAGCCGTGAGTCGTTAAGTAGTAAGTCGGCGGAGTTCTAGGTCGTAGGTCGTTGGGTTTCGATGAGTCGTGGATGACCTAAAACCGAGTGAACGACTTAAAACCGTGCAACTTAAGGATTTCTGCTATAAATAGGGGCGCCTATCTTCACTTTTTGGCACCGGATTTTGAAGCGACGAAGTGCTGCCATTTTGAGAGCTCGACTACAACACTTCTTCACTTCTTTTCTCCACTCTAATCTAGTGATTCCTTCCATCTAAATTGAAGATCAAATCGAAGATCCAAGAGCCAAAGTTGAAGATCTTCATCCAACAAAGAGAGATTTCATCGATTGAAGTGAGATTTTGCCGGATCAAGCTTAGATCTTTGCTGTCCAGATCTGAAGTTGGTTGTTTTTGAGGTGTTTAGGTGATTCGGTGAGTGGTAGTTATCTCTCACACGGACCCAAGGGAGTATATTGGATTGGTGGCTTGTTTATGTGTTAAAGATAGTGATTTCTTACATTTTCCTTAAGTCTGCATGTAGATCTATCACCTATGAAGTTTTGATATCTATTTTACTACATGTTCACTTATGCAAGTTCATTCATCAAGTTATAGAGACATTTGCCTATGATTCATACTTGTTAGATTTGGACACTTTAATTACCAAATTGCCATTATTGTTGTAATTGCTTATTTGATCTTGTTGAATGTTTGATTGCTTGGATTAATGATTGATTTATGATTGATTTGATTGTTTCAAATTAGCTAGTAGTTGATTTGAACAAGTTGGTCGAAGATGATTCAAAAGCTAAGTGGAAAGGCTCTTGAATGGTGAAAGCTGCTTGTGGCATATGAAGCGGATGTGGAAGCTCATATGGATAGATTCGATGATGATGGACTTTGCCATGATGCGATGAGGCAAACCATGATGTGAGATGGGACTTTGCTATGATGCGTTGAAGCAAAGCATGATGTGTGAAAGCCTTGGTTTAATCCAGACGGGATCATCCCAAGTATGTTGATAACTCGGCGACGCGGTCCGGGTTGGTCGATAATGGTGGGCTCGAGAGGCGCTTGGGCCAGTGTGAGAATAGTCGTCGAGGAGGATGACTAGGAGGCTTGGATCTTATCGTTATTGAAGGTTCTAGCATGCTCAAAGCAAGAGTACGTTGGAACGGGTCACGATGACGTTCCAGACACGGGTTATGATGATGTGTTAGTACTCTGGGCAGATGCGATAGTCCTAGGCACGGGTCATGATGACGTGCGGAGTTATGTCTAGAACCGGGGTTGCCATTAGCCCTTGACGGACGGCTTAAAGAAGGTGCCGGTCATTCAATTAACGGTGATATCGAGGCAATGTTAACAGTGATAGCCAGAGTCATGAACGTTTGATTGTACCATCATCCGGTCTCAAGAGCGGTGTTTTCTGGGTGCTTATCTGATCTTGGTTTAGGCCTTGGGGGTTTGTATTTGGAAAACATCGACCTTGACTCGAGTGATAATTACTTTACTTAAATTGTCTACTTTGCTATGCTTGTTTATGCTTAGTGGGTCTGGGGGGGCTATCACTGTGGAATGAGGTGGAGTGGGATGGTTGAGTTCCTATTCCTTTTATCCTTTATGCTCTTTTGGTATGTTTGATAGTTAATTTACTGCTCACTAAGACTGTTGTCTGACTCAAGGTTTTATGTTCAACTCTTATTACCTTGGGTTGTTCATCCATGTTGGGATGGGCAGACTAGGTAGCAGGTGACAGGTGCTGTTCTTGGCTACCAACGCTGTTGATGACGAAGACGAGCTGGAGGCTAGCATATTAGTTTTCTTACTATATGTACTGGATATTCCGCTGCTTGTATATGTTTTGAGTGTTATGTAGTGAGGCTTGATGTATTGATTGTTCAGATGTTTGTATCAAACCTTTATGAAGTCTATGTGATGATATTCTGTTATGAGCTTCACTATATACATATATTTCTCTATTGTACTTTGTCAATGCGCTGTGAGTTGTATGATAGAGTTTCTGTTTTATCTTACCCTGGCTATCGTCCATGGCTGTCTGGCACGCCTTTCTGTGCACCATTCCCTTGTTTAGTTAGGGAGTCATGGGCGGTCGTCACATTTGGTATCAGAGCTTTGGTTAATCGATTTTAGCCAACGCTCGCTGACGTAACTACGTATGAGAGACGTAATTGTATTTTGATGGATGATTACTATATATATAATATAGTAGTTTAGAAGTATTTGAACTCCTTATGTATTTGTTTCTCAAGGTGTTCTAAATCATTCCTTTTGTAGATATTAAGGATGATTCGAAGTGAGAGACAAGCAGCTAGGGAAACCCGTGCTGCTGGGAGAGCTACCGAATATGCTGCAATGTTCGAAGCTATGATGACTTCGATCATGAGAAGGATACCAACTTCAGGACCGTCAGTAGATGTTGGAGTTCAAGTTCAAGCTCCAAGACCAGTGGATTTTGCTAAGTTGTGTAAGGACTATACTGCTCTTGGAGGAAAGGTTTTCTTAGGGACAGAATCAACCATTGAAGTGCAGAGATGGATTGATGCTTGTAGAAGGATCTTTGGTGATTTGGGAATTGAGGATGCAACTAAGAGAAAGCTTGCATCAAGACAGCTTCAAGGGAGAGCTTCGGATTGGTGGAACTCTATCACCATTGATACTCCTGAGGAAGAGATTACTTGGGAGCAATTCCAAGTTAGATTTGAAGCTAAGTTCATTTCTACGGCTCAGAAATCTGTTTTGTTTAAGAAGTTTGTGGAGCTCAAGCAAGGTGGGAGACCAGTTCTTGAGTATGTTTCTGAGTTTGAAGCTTTGTCCAAGTATGCTCGGTCGTGTATTGAATCTCCCTATCAGAAGAATGAGAAGTTTGTGACAGGCTTGGACAGTTATCTTGGGAGACAGTTGGTGGATCATCTAGACGATCCATTTGAGAAGCTTGTGGAGAAAGCTCTCAGGCACGAGAGTTTGTTTCCTAAGGAAGGATCTGTTGTTGCTGTGACCAAGGAGCAAAATGGGAACAAGAAGAGGAAGCAGCAACAGCAGAAGGGTAAGGATGGCAAGAAGAAGCCAAAGGGTGAAGTGACCTGCTACAATTGTCGGCAGAAGGGCCATTTCTCTAGGGATTGCAAGAATCCAAAGGTGCAGTTGAAGTGCCACAACTGTGATAAGCTGGGACATATCAAGAAGGACTGTCCAGAACCAAGGAAAGATAAGCAGATTGTGCAAGCTTATGCTTTGGGAGCTGCTCCATCGTCTTCGAAAGCTCCTACTGTTGATGAGAAAGGGAAGAGTATGATGGTTCAAGGTACTCTTTCCATTTGTGGTGTTCCTGTTAGAGTGTTGTTTGATACTGGAGCATCGCATTCGTTTGTTTGTGATGATTTGGTAGGCCGGTTGGGTTTGGAACCGGAAATTCTTGATAGACCATTGGTTGTGACTAATCGAGTTGGGGGTTCGTCTTGTTTGTGTATGGTATGCCGTGGTCTAGTTGTATCGAGTCATGATTGCTCTTTTGTTTGTGATTGTTTTGTTCTGAACTTTGCGGGGTTCGGAATTATTTTGGGTATGGACTGGCTTAGGAAGTATGCGGCAAAGGTTGATTGTGAGAAACTGGAGGTGACAGTCGGGAATGTGGAAGGGCGAAAGGTTGTGATACGATGTAAGCATGAAGAAGGCGTCTTCATGGGCTTCATGTATTCGCTGGTTGTTCCACGGGATGGACTGTCATCGATGCCGATTGTGAATGGATTTGAAGACGTCTTTGACGAGGTCAAAGGGTTACCGCCGCATAGGGAGATCGAGTTTCGTATCGATCTAGTTGAGGGAGCCAGACCTGTTGTGATGCCTCTTAGACGGATGGCGCCTAGAGAACAACAAGAGCTGAAGGTGCAGGTTGATGACCTTTTTCGGAAAGGATTCATTCGGCGTAGTGTGTCCGAATGGGGTGCACCAGTTGTGTTCGCAACCAAAGCGGATGGATCATTGGGTTGTGTGTGGATTATCGTGAGCTGAATAAGGTGACTAAGAAGAACAAGTATCCATTGCCGAGAATAGATGAATTGTTTGATCAGCTTCACGAGGCTAAGGTGCTTTCTCAGATGGATTTGGCAATGGGATTTCACCAGTTGAGAGTGGCTAAGGATAGTGTGCCGAAGACTGCTGTTAGGACACCATCCGGTTTTTATGAGTGGCTGGTAATGCCGTTTGGATTGACTAACGCACCAACATATTTTGTGGATCTTATGAATAGAGTGTTCAGGGATCAGTTGAACAAGTTTGTACTTGTGTTCGTGGATGATATTCTGATTTATTCCAGAACTGAGGAAGAGCACAAGACACACTTGCGTATTGTTTTGGAAATCTTGCGGAAAAATCAGCTGAAGGCTAAGTTTTCGAAGTGTCACTTCTGAAAGAGTGAAGTGAGGTTCTTAGGCCATATTATCTCTGGAAATGGAATAGCGGTTGATCCCGCTAAGGTGGCAGCAATCCAGGATTGGGTTAGACCTAAGAATGCAGCTGATGTGAGAAGTTTTCTTGGATTAGCAGGATATTATCGTTGGTTTATCAAAGACTTTTCCAAGAAAGCTGCACCGTTAACAGGATTGACGAAAAAGAACCAAGTGTTTAGATGGGATGATAAGTGTGAGCAAGCTTTCGTAGTCCTGAAAGAGCGACTGACAAGTGCTCCTGTTTTGACTATTCCAAGTGGCAATGGTAAGATGGTGGTTTACACCGATGCATGTGGTACTGGACTTGGAGTAGTGCTAATGCAGAAGGATAAAGTTGTTGCGTATGCAAGTCGACAACTGAAGCCGCATGAAAGGAATTACCCGACTCATGATTTGGAGTCAGCGGCGATTGTTTTTGCTCTGAAGATGTGGAGACATTATTTATTGGGAGTTCGATTCGAGTTGTTTACGGATCATAAGTCGTTGAAGTATCTGTTCTCCCAAAAGGATTTGAATCTTCGGCAGCAACGATGGCTAGAGTTCTTAGCATCATATGATTTTGGAATAGCCTATACTCCGGGAAAAGGTAACGCAGTGGCCGATGCGTTAAGTCGAAGACATACAGGATTGGGAGCCATGTTTTCGAAATGGAAGAGTCTCGAGTATTTGGCTGGATTTGATTTCAGGCCTAGATGTGAATTGGAACCTGAGATGTTGGCAAACTTATCGATAAGACCTACTCTTGTGGAAAGGATTGGCGAGAGCCAAAAGCGAGATGATAAGCTTTTCAAGATTATCCGTGATTTGGAATCTGGATTGAATCTAGAAAAGGATAAAGGATTTGAAGTCGATCGAGAGGGTTGGCTTCGGAAACAAGGACGACTAGTTGTTCCCGATATAGATGGATTGAGAGATGAAGTTCTGAGGGAAAGTCATCACTCGAAGTTGACGATTCATCCAGGTGGAAATAAGATGTATCGGGATATTAAGAGAACCTATTACTGGGAAGGTATGAAGAAGGATGTTGGAAATTTTATTTTCAAATGTATGAACTGCCAGTTGGTGAAGGCTGAGCAGAAGAAGCCTAGTGGATTGCTTCAGCCATTAGAGGTTCCTACATGGAAGTGGGAGCAGGTACGATGGATTTTATCGATGGTCTACCTAGAACTAGGGAAGGGAATGAAGGGATTTGGGTCATCGTAGATCGTTTGACTAAGAGTGCAAGATTCATTCCTGTTCGATCAATTAGGACTGCATCGAAGTTGGCTGAGTTGTATGTTAAGTGGATAGTTCGATTCCATTGTATTCCGAAGAGTATAGTGAGCGATCGAGACCCATTGTTCACTAGTGGATTTTGGAAGAGCTTCCAGGAAGTTTTGGGAACCGAGTTGTGTTTGAGTACAGCTTATCACCCCCAAACGGATGGTCAGACCGAGAGAGTCAACAGAGTTTTGGAAGATCTCCTGAGGGCATGTGTTTTGGATTTCGGAGGATCATGGGAAGATCACCTTCATTTGGTGGAATTTGCGTATAATAATAGTTACCACTCAAGCATTGGTATGGCATCGTATGAAGCATTGTATGGAAGACCGTGTAACTCTCCGACATGTTGGTTGGAAACTGGAGAAAAGTTGATACTTGGGCCAGAGATGATTCGACAGACTACGGATTGCATAGAGATCATTCGGCGACGAATGAAGGCAGCCCAAGATCGTCAGAAAAGTTATGCCGACAATCGTCGTAAGGATTTGGAATTCGACGTAGGTGATATGGTTTTTGTGAAGATTTCTCCTCTGAAGAATGTTATTAGATTCGGGAAGAAAGGAAAATTGACTCTGAGATTTGTTGGACCATTCCCGATTATCGAGCGAATTGGAAAGCTCGCTTATAGATTGGAGTTAACGGAAAAGATGGCGGGTGTGCACAATGTTTTTCATGTATCTTATCTACGGAAATATGTGCACGACTCGAATACGGTGGTTTCTGTTGATAGCTGTGAAGACTTGGAGGTTGACCCAGTTGTTACGAGACCTCGTAAGCCGCTTCGTGTTGTTGAAACCGACACAAAACAGCTTAGGAGGAAAACGATCACGTTGCTTAAGGTACAATGGAGTGATGATGTTGACGACTGTACATGGGAGGAGGAAGAGAGGATGCAGGCAGCTCATCCTGAACTCTTCGAGGTATGGCCCTAAGGTGTCGTGACATCTCACGAATTTGTAGCTTGTTCTAAGTCTTAGAATTCTGCATGCTAGGCTAGTAATTGGATGCATGATTTGTTGATTGCTATGGATGGTAGGCATGCGGAATAACTTTGGTTGCTCTTGTTTGTTTGGAATTTCGGGGGAGAAATTCCTAAGGGGGAGAGAATGTAACGACCCGTATTTTACGTGTCGATAAAATCGTAAAAATTTTAGGTCGTTAGTATTGTTTATGTCATCCATAGCTTAAGCCATGTAAAAGATGGCTCATAAGGAAGTTAACTCGGTTGCATAGGGTCCTTAGATCGGCTCTTGGTTAGGTCGTAGATGGTTTTAAGTCGTGAACGACTTAGGGGATTACGACCTAGCAGTTTAGATGTGTTAGCGAGTTATAAAAGTTAACATAGTGGTAAACGACTTATCGAGTTAATAGTTGTAATAGGTTAACGAGTTAGTGGTGTAGCGGGTTCGCAAGTTACGACTTAAAGGGGGTTAGCGGGTTACGACTTAAGAACTGGGACGAGTTAGCGGGTTAGTGGTGAACGACTTAGTGCTAGGGCTTAAGTCGTAAGCGACTTAAGTATGGTTAGGTCGTGGAGACCCTGTTGTAAGTGTGTTAGCGAGTTAGGTCGTTAACACAAGTTAATGGAGTTAGGTTGTTGGACGACTTAAGGTAGGTCGCTAGGAAGTTAAGTCAAAGCATTTGTTAACCCGGGATGCTTTTGGGTCGTTAATGACTTAGTTAAGCCACGGCATCGTAGATCCGCGTTCATTTTAGGTCGCGTAACATCTGGACCGTTGATTTTGTTAAGTCGGACCTAGTTAAGTCGGCAATATAGTTAGTCTTTAGGTTGTATAGGTGATAGGTCATTCGAAGGCTTGAGTCGTTAGGGGCTTGAGTCGTTGGGTCGGCTTAGTGTTGGGTCGGCTTAGTGTTAGGTCGTATGAGTCGTAAAGCCGTGAGTCGTTAAGTAGTAAGTCGGTGGAGTTCTAGGTCGTAGGTCATTGGGTTTCGATGAGTCGTGGACGACCTAAAACCGAGTGAACGACTTAAAACTGTGCGACTTAAGGATTTCTGCTATAAATAGGGGCGCCTATCTTCACTTTTTGGCACTGGATTTTGAAGCGACGAAGTGCTGCCATTTTGAGAGCTCGACTACAACACTTCTTCACTTCTTTTCTCCACTCTAATCTAGTGATTCCTTCCATCTAAATTGAAGATCAAATCGAAGATCCAAGAGCCAAAGTTGAAGATCTTCATCCAACAAAGAGAGATTTCATCAATTGAAGTGAGATTTTGTCGGATCAAGCTTAGATCTTTGCTGTCCAGATCTGAAGTTTGTTGTTTTTGAGGTGTTTAGGTGATTCGGTGAGTGGTAGTTATCTCTCACACGGACCCAAGGGAGTATATTGGATTGGTGGCTTGTTTATGTGTTAAAGATAGTGATTTCTTACATTTTCCTTAAGTCTGCATGTAGATCTATCACCTATGAAGTTTTGATATCTATTTTATTACATGTTCACTTATGCAAGTTCATTCATCAAGTTATAGAGACATTTGCCTATGATTCATACTTGTTAGATTTGGACACTTTAATTACCAAATTGCCATTATTGTTGTAATTGCTTATTTGATCTTGTTGAATGTTTGATTGCTTGGATTAATGATTGATTTATGATTGATTTGATTGTTTCAAATTAGCTAGTAGTTGATTTGAACAAGTTGGTCGAAGATGATTCAAAAGCTAAGTGGAAAGGCTCTTGAATGGTGAAAGCTGCTTGTGGCATATGAAGCGGATGTGGAAGCTCATATGGATAGATTCGATGATGATGGACTTTGCCATGATGCGATGAGGCAAACCATGATGTGAGATGGGACTTTGCTATGATGCGTTGAAGCAAAGCATGATGTGTGAAAGCCTTGGTTTAATCCAGACGGGATCATCCCAAGTATGTTGATAACTCGGTGATGCGGTCCGGGTTGGTTGATAATGGTGGGCTCGAGAGGCGCTTGGGCCAGTGTGAGAATAGTCGTCGAGGAGGATGACTAGGAGGCTTGGATCTTATCGTTATTGAAGGTTCTAGCATGCTCAAAGAAAGAGTACGTTGGAACGGGTCACGATGACGTTCCAGACACGGGTTATGATGACGTGTTAGTACTCTGGGCAGATGCGATAGTCCTAGGCACGGGTCATGATGACGTGCGGAGTTATGTCTAGAACCGGGGTTGCCATTAGCCCTTGACGGACGGCTGAAAGAAGGTGTCGGTCATTCAATTAACGGTGATATCGAGGCAATGTTAACAGTGATAGCCAGAGTCATGAACGTTTGATTGTACCATCATCCGGTCTCAAGAGCGGTGTTTTCTGGGTGCTTATCTGATCTTGGTTTAGGCCTTGGGGTTTGTATTTGGAAAACATCGACCTTGACTTGAGTGATAATTACTTTACTTAAATTGTCTACTTTGCTATGCTTGTTTATGCTTAGTGGGTCTGGGGGGGGCTATCACTGTGGAATGAGGTGGAGTGGGATGGTTGAGTTCCTATTCCTTTTATCCTTTATGCTCTTTTGGTATGTTTGATAGTTAATTTACTGCTCACTAAGATTGTTGTCTGACTCAAGGTTTTATGTTCAACTCTTATTACCTTGGGCTGTTCATCCATGTTGGGATGGGCAGACTAGGTAGCAGGTGACAGGTGCTGTTCTTGGCTACCAACGCTGTTGATGACGAAGACGAGCTGGAGGCTAGCATATTAGTTTTCTTACTATATGTACTGGATATTCCACTGCTTGTATATGTTTTGAGTGTTATGTAGTGAGGCTTGATGTATTGATTGTTCAGATGTTTGAATCAAACCTTTATGAAGTCTTTGTGATGATATTCTGTTATGAGCTTCACTATATACATATATTTCTCTATTGTATTTTGTCCATGCGCTGTGAGTTGTACGATAGAGTTTCTGTTTTATCTTACCCTGGCTATCGTCCATGGCTGCCTGGCACGCCTTTCAGCGCACCATTCCCTTGTTTAGTACGGAAGTCATGGGCGGTCGTCACAATGGAGATATTAACTTGAAATATAACTATTTTGAAATGTGAGTTGAAACGGTATTGATGTTAAATAAAAATGAATGTGGTTTTGGAAAATATGATATTTGGATATTTGAATAGATTTGAAATGATATTTAATTTTGAGATGATATTTGATTTATAAGTAAAGATACTATTTTTGAAATTTTGACCATGGGATGTATTTAAATTTATAGTTTAACTGATCCTTAAAGGATGGGCGGCCCCAAGCGTCCTTTAAGCTATTGTGCATTACTTCTACAGTTCACTTGAGTTGGTTTATATTATATAAGTATATATTGTCCTGACTCGAGTGTTTTGTGTTTTACTTTACGCTCGGGTTAGCCTGAGATTTACAGCTTAGCTTTGGATTTCTTTTCCGGAGCTAGGAATTACTGGAGATTCTGCTTGTCTAGATTATCTATTCCATTTCAGTTTCAGTTGTTCTATTTCAGCTCTGGTATTTATAAACTTTTGTATCTGAAAATTTCTATTGTATATGTTTCAGACTGATATTATGTATTATGTTTTTGAGAGTTTGGTTATAGTAGCTTCATGAACTACTATTGTACTACTATTGTATTTTAATTTCCGCTGCGAGTTATTCTGATATTTCTGCGTCTGTGATTCTGTGATTGTATTTCATTTGCTCCAAATTTTTTCACAACGCGGTATTTTGAGCAATTCAAGTCCGACATGTGCGGATGCGAATGGTTGAAAATACCGGGTTGTTACAGAGTTTGTATGAAAATAGTTATAGGTCTATGTAATTCTCATTCATATCTTCTTGTTGTATTGATAATATAAGAAGTATTATTTATATGTAGGATCAGTTGGGTTTTATTATTATCATTATTATATATATATATATATATTTGTTTTGTTATGATAGTCGGCCTATATAATCTGCCATTTTTAGAACGTACTATGTTAGTGTATGCATAATTGATACCCTACTGTTTCCGGATATCATCTTGAGAATAAATTGCAATATGGATATTATATATATAGATATATTCTATATAGATTTTGAGATGACATGTATCTGCATTTTAGTCTTTTAAGGTGTATGATATTGTGGACATTTTGTTATACTAACTCTTGTGTTCGAAAACTAATTTGAAATTTTACCTTGTAAGTTAATACTTTGTGATAACTTTAAGCATATATACGTGGTTAAAAGTATATATATGTCAATTCTTTGAAATAATCACTTGAATTATATATATATATACATAGATTTTATCTTAAGTACATATCTCAAAAAAATTAGTTTTGGAATATATGTAAATAATATATATATATATATATATATATATATTTCGTTTTTTCTATATCTAGCTGACTCCTTAATTTCTAATTTCCAATTTATCAGCTTCATTCGTCGTACTCGTTTCCATCGTGCTTTGCTTCGAATTCGTGCCAATCTGGCTTCGTTTTGGGATTAGTGCCTGGATTTCGTAACCCATTTCATTTTCGTTCATCTCTAGCCTCGAAAGGTGAGCAATTACAAACGATTAATGTTCTTATATTTATTAAATTTAATTTCAATTGAAACTACAATTGAAATATGCTACTGTAGTTATTTAAATTGTTATATATGATATTATCTGTAATTATTCACCTGTAGGATATGACACCATATCCTATCGTTTATATTATATTGTTAGTGATGATATATGCCTGTTATTATTATTTTTATTATCTGCTATCACTTTGCAAGTTCCCTGTTAATATAGAATTCACTATGGGTTGAAATGATACATACCCGAACGGACTCTAGAATAGAAGAAAATCATTATGGGTTGAAATAACAAACCCCACCGATTTTCATTTGAATTGAATTGGGATTACTGGTCGAAATGATATCTACCCGTATATATTTAAATTACGGATTGAAACGATAAATATCTGTATCACTTAACCATATGATAGAAGTATATACAGACACCGTTGGTCCATAAATAAATATTTTGAAGATAATATCTATGGTTTTGGGAAAGAAATATATGGCTTTAGTTAATATTGGAAATATTTTATATATAAATATGTTTAATGTAAAGTAGATTTAATAATAAACTTTAATTTAATAAAGTTTGATTTAATTAATATAATATGTTTAAGTATAATATTTTAAATAGATTTCCAATGTTTGTATAAGTTAAGGAAGATAAAGTTGAATTGATTGGAATGGTATTTAATAAAGAATTTTATTTAATTAAATCAATTCGAAACTTATTGAATTTAAAAACTTAAAATATAGTTTTATAACATGACTTTTATTTTTGTGATTTAATGAATATTTCACGTTTAAAGAAATTGAAGGAAAAATATAATGAATTGTAATATAAGGCTATATAAATAATATTGAGTGAATATTTCAAGAATAAATAATAATGAAGTTAAATGAAGACCTATATGAAACTATGAGGTTTAGTTTGAAATGTTGAATATTAAAGCTTTGAAAAATACGAGGATTTAAATGGTTAAATTGTGATTCAGATCAATATTTAAAATCGATATAATTTGAGTTTGTTATTTAGAAAACTGAATTGAATGGGAACTCATAAATTGAGATTGAATTTAATTTGAATGGGATGGTCGGGTTGATTTTGAAGCAAATTTTGTGAAATTTGAGGAAATTGTAAATACTTTACCTTCTAAATTATTTAATATATATATATATATATATATGTATGTATATATATATATAATGTTTAGGAAAATGGATATATTTAAAAATGAAATGATATTTGTATAAATTAATTTTGAAATGACCATGGTGTTATAGTGTATATTTCTTCATTGTCGATAGTCCACGGATCCTTAGAGGATGGTAATCCCAAACATTCTTTGAGTTACTTGTATTTTTGTTGTTATTTCACTTGAGTTGGATTTATTGACATAAGAATGTTAATTCTGACTTGAGTGTTTTGTGTTTTGCTTTACGCTCAGGTCAGACTGAGTGATACGGCATTTGAGACTCACCTTTGGAGTTTGGTGCTTCGTTTGGAGATCCAACTATCGATTCAGCTTTACCCGCTGATCACTTCATCTTCGATCGAGCCTATCCTCAAATCATAATTTCAGTTGATTAGAGTTCCTCTAATTTGAATCTCTATCTTTTTTTTGAAATCCATCCTTGAATCATCCTTTGAAAAATCGGGTATGTTAGTATTTTAGAAATTGTTTTATATATCAAAATTTATTATTTTAATAAATGTGGTTTTATTCTATGTATAAAAGTGAAATTGTTTTCGATAAGGATTATATACCTATATATAAAATGAATATGAAATGTTTATTCTATATATACAAGTTTCGAAAGGATTTGAAATTTTGAAGATTATATAGGAAATGGATTTATATAAAAATAATTTATAACTGAAGGGTTTTAATTTGAAATTCGAGAGATTGAATTCTGATGTTTTGAAACTGGTTTTAAGGTTTTGAAAATATATAGTAATATGATTTGAAAGTATTTTTTTGAATAAAAAAATGTTTCAAATGACTTCGAATGAGTTCTTATGATTTCAAAGAAATTTCAAAGAAGTTTTCAAGAAAATAGAAGTCCAGAACTCACTTATGTTGTTGGAAAATAATTTCGGTGATGAGTGCACGCATCATCAACATTGATTTTCGAGTTTTAGAGTGGGGGAGAGGCCACATTAGTAGCTTTGCTATGTGAGTGATTTTATGAAACCAATTTTGATTTAAAATTTCGAAGCATGATTCGATATTCGAAGGATATATGTATATATATTTGAAACGATTTGAAATGAACCGGTGTTCAGTCCTCGAGTTTCGGATTTGATATAACCATATCTATTAAAATTGTTTTACTAATTTGTTGCTGATTTCCAACTCTTAGGTTTGGAAATTTGATTTCTCTGACTATTTTGAATGTTCGAACACTTCCAAATAAAGGTTTAGTTTTCAAAGCTAAGTGATTTCAAAAAGTACAAATTATTTGATAAAGTATATATGTTTAAACTGTTTCGTTATGTAAATGAAGAAGACTATTTTTGAATTATACTAATATGGAATTTGGTTTTGAAATATTTTAAATAATATTTAGTGTTAAATGCTTTGACTTTATGACATCTTTTATAAAACTATATATATGGAATAATAATTTGAAAAGGGTAAATTGGGGGTTCCAAATGGAAACAAACAGTTTAAAGGTAGGGTTATAAACTTGGTAATCATCTTGGGTATAATTGATTTTTAAGAAAAATATTTGGTTTTGAAAATAGATTGGAATTTAAAACCTAGTATTTACATGATGAATTTGGAAATGAATTTGTTGACCTAAATTGGGTTGATTTGGAAACTAGGAGTATTTTCTAAATCTATTATTTTGGAAACTTTGAATGTAACAACCCTAGATTTTTCATATATTTTATCTTGACTTTATTTTATTTTGAAAATATTTAAAACTTGTTTTATTTCAAACATTTCATTTTTAAAATATATATATTGATTATTATGTGAATTATAATTTCAAACTGGTATAAATTGGATATTTTACTAAAAAATGGATTTCTGGTCGAACTTGTCAAACTTTGACTTTTAAATTTCAAATTTAAATATTTAAGTTCTTAAATTTTATCTTTTATTGTGAAAATAGATTTAATAACTTGAATACTGCTTTTCGTTTCGTTGAAAACGGAGTTAAATTGTGAAAGTTATGTATATTTCAATTTTGAGTGTAATTTGATTTATTTAGCAATTTTGTTTATTTTAAATTATATGAATTATATTTTCTTTGTCATATTTTATTTTAATATGTGTTAATATGTTATTTTATGTATATTTTGTCTTTTAATATTTTTAAAGTGATTATATAATTTTTCTAAAGTTTATTTGAATTTGTTTCAATTTATTAAGCCTAGTTTATATACATTGCTATTTTTCTTCGTTTAAATTATATAATTTAAAATTTATTTATTTATTTTTCCTATTTACTTTATTTCTGAGTTTATTTACCTTTATTTATTAGTATCATATATATATATATACATATATAAATAAAATTAAAATAAATGGAGGAAATTTGAAAAGGCTTGAAACCTTTTATCTTCTTTTGACCTTTAGCCTTCCACCTTTTCAATTCTTAACCTACACATTTATTGATTTTTGGTCGTGCTTTTGTAATATCCCAGAATTTCAAGGAGTTTAAAATGTTGATAATCCCTTTTTTAAATTATTTGAAACTGATAAAATTGTTATTTTCAAAAGTAAATAACCAAGTAATAATAATATAATGTTTTGATTTTGGTTATAAATTGGTTTTATAACAAATTAATTTTTTTATTGTGTAAATAAATCCTAAATAGACTTATTATTTTCATAATTAATAAGTGTGTTTAAATACATTTATATCTGTGTATTTTAAATTGATTTTTAAATAGGATAAATTATTTGTAAATAATAATAAGCTTATTTAAAATTGATATTTTATTTATTTAAATTTATTTTAGATTTGGATTTTTAAATTTGACTTTGAATTGAATATAAATTTGAATTCAAGGAATATACATACATCTTATAATAATATATAGTTTGAATTTAAAATATATAGATAATGTTTTTAATTAAAAATAAGATTTGTTATTGTATTATTCTTTTTATAGAAATTTATTGATAGAAATTTGGAATTTTATTTATTTAATAAATATAAATACAAGGTTTTTGAAATAACATTTAAAATAAGTTTGAAATGTCGAATATAAATTGGCATTGATTCATAGAATATTTCTGTATCCTCGGTTTACGATACTGCTGTCTCTTGCTATACCGAATTCTGTTTTTGGCGATCGAATGACGATTCCCCTTAGGACTCCACATCGATCGTATTCCTGAAACCACGGTTGACCCGGTTTAGGTCGCTCGCAATTTGTATAAGTATATCCATCTTCTATTTTGAAATTTAATCTCTTCATCTTCGAGCGAGCCTATCTTCGAATCATAATTTTAGTTGATCAGAGTTCCTCTAATTTGAATCTCTATCTTTGTTTCGAAATCCATCCTTGAATCATCCTTTGAATAATTGGGTTTGTTGGTATTTTAGATATTATTTTATATATCGAAAATTATTATTTTAATAAATGTGGTTTTATTCTATGTATAAAAGTGAATATGTTTTCGATAAGGATTATTTACCTATATATAAAATGAATAAGAAATGTTTATTCTATATATACAAGTTTCGAAAGGATTTGAAAATTTGAAGATTATATAAGAAATGGATTTATATAAAAATAATTTATAACTGAAGGGTTTTAATTTGAAATTCGAGAGATTGAATTCCGATGTTTTGAAATTGGTTTTATGGTTCTAAAAATACATAGTGATATGATTTGAAAGTATTTTCCGAATAAAAAAATGTTTCAAATGAGTTCTTATGATTTCAAAAAAATTTCAAAGAAGTTTTCAAGAAAATAGAAGTCTAGAACTCAATTATGTCGCTAGAAAATAATTATTTACTGTATATGTTGAGTTTTGCCAAATTTAAATTAACAATATGATATTTTGAGCAATTCTAGTCCAACTTGTGCGGATACGAATGGTTGAAAATAGCGTATCGTTACAGAAAACTACTTTAACAACTCTATACATGATGGAGATTCCAGAATGAAGTAGGATGGTGGCGACGATCCTATATGAGGTATATATGTGGACCTGACTCCCGTGAGTTGGCATAAGGTGGCTAAAACAGGTGCAGTCGACGGGTCAAGTGAGTAGCTCCTCCGATCGGACACATCTCCATCGTATGCCATTCTATTACTTTGTGATTGATTTGGTGCCACCTTCGATTTGATTTTGGGAGTGTGGCTCGAGGTGGGCGGTAGTGGCTTCTATGCGATACCACCCACCCGGAAGTATAATTGGTATATCTACCCTGGCATTGCCTCGTTGTGCCATGTCACCTACCCTAGCATGCCCTATACGAGTTTGATTTGTGTCGTGCCTATGGAGTATCCTCTAGTAGCCTCCCGATCTGGAGGTATTACGGTACTGTGTAGACTATTGGCACTATAAAAGGTGTTAAAGGCAATATAAGTAATGCCTTAACGCTATTTTAATAGTTTACTTTACTATAGACATTATTATAATGGAATATATTACTACATAGTAGATAGTTTAACAGATCCTTTAAGGATGAGTATCCCAAACATCCTTTAAGCTACTTGTATTTCAGTTGATATTTCACTTGAGTTGGATTTATTGATATAAGAATGTTAATCTTGGCTCGAGTGTTTTGTTTTACTTTACGCTCGGGTCAGACTGAGTAATCACATCATTCGAGACTCACCTTTGGAGTTTGGAGCTTCGCTGGGAGATCCAACTACCGATTCGGTTTTCAGTTTCACTTGATGCCAGTGATGTGTCCAATTTTGTATTTTACTATTGTATTGAGACTTCTGTGTATTCGGGACTTCAGTTGTATCTTGTTTAACTCTGTTTATATATATAGTAGCTTCATGAACTACTATTCTTTTATTTCTGCCGCTTATTGTTATATTAATTTGTGTCTATGATTCTTTGATTTATTTGTTTACTGTATATACTAAGTTTGCCAATTTTATATTAACAATCCGATATTTTGAGCAATTCAAGTCCGACATGTGTGGATACGAATGGTTGAAAATATCAGGATGTTGCATGTGGTATCAGAGCTTTGGTTTTCGACAAAACTTAGCATATAGAAGATTTAATTACGGAATCACTTTCGTTCGAGCTTGAATCACTTCCTCTTTGACCCGAATTTCCTTTAACTTTTGGAATGTTTCCCTTGGTTTCAAAATTCATTCTCGTCTCTACTATTCATTCTAAAATCCATCCTTGTCTTTCCTATTCGTGTTCTTCTTAATTTCGAAGCATCCCATAGCTCCCCTAAATTATTTCTAAAAGGGGTAATACTCCTTTAAACCAGGCATCGATTCACCGAAGATTTCTGCATCCTTGGTTTAGATGTTTCTATCTCTTGCCATGCCCAAATTCTTTCTCTTATGATTTGATGTCGATTTGCATCATAATTCTACATCGATCATATTCTTGAAGTTACGGTTGACCAGGTTAAGATTGTCCGCAATTAATATCATTATATCCATCTTCCTATTGTATTATTCAATCGTCTTATCTTCGTTTCGAGTCTGTCTTCTAGTTAGAATCCTTTCGATTAAGGTCCCTCAACATTTGAATCTCTACCCTTACTTGGAAAATCCATTCATGTATCGTCAAGCGAGGAAGTGTGTTTGTAATTAATATTTAAAACGTATTATATATTGCGTTGTTTGAGTTATTGATGTTGATTTGGGTTTCCGATTGATTCGTATAATCAACACTATCGATAAGAATTCCAGAACACTTGAACAGACAATACTGACATAATGTTATTTTCAAATTTGGTAAATGAAATAATTTTGTATGATTATATTATATATATAAGTATAAATTTATGATATTAAGTAGTTAAATAAATTGGATGATTAAAATGATAATATTTGATTTTCATTTATTGTTTTGTAAACCATCGATTATCTCATTGTATAAATAAAGGAATTTATAAAACTTGGTTTATAAATTTGGAATTTAAATGAATTTAAATTTAGAATTTAAGAGTTTAAATTTTCGATGATTTCAAACTTTGGTTTTAAAATTTTAAAAGATATATTATTTGGAATATTTTCGGATAGAAAATCGTTTCCAAAGAATTTTGAAAGTTTTAAATTAGTACTCTCCTCCATTGTCGCTGGAAAATAATTTGGTGATGACTGCAGCATCATCGACATTCATTTTCGAGTTTCAGAGTGGAGAGACCATTAGTAGCTTTGCTACATTTTTGTTTTGAAAAATGAATTTGATTTGAATTTCTTAAGTATGATTCGATTTGTATAATATATAATTATAAGATTATAGATTTGATTTGATATATATACACATATATATAGTGTATATATATTTATCTTTAAATAGTTCGAAGTGAATCAGAAATTTAATTCTCAAATTTATGTTAAAGGATGATTCCAATTATAAAATGAAACCAAAACTTTGAATAAATATTTAAACTTGAAATAATTAAATTGATAACTTTTTCTTGTATAATACTTAATTTCCTTCCAATATATATAACTTACTTATATTATTCAGAAGTTGAATATGTAATTGAATAATTTACGATGTAAAATGACGTTAACAGAAGTTATAAATAAAATTTGAGGGTTATGATAAATATTATACACTTAAATTTTAATTATAAAAATGTTAAAAGAGATAAATAGAATACTAAGTTAATTGAAAAATAAATAAAATAAATAAAATAAATTTCGTTTTGGAGGAATGAATAAATTGAAATCAAATCAACTTAGTGAAATATCTTGAATATGAAATCAATTATTGAATATTGAGTAGTATAAATTGAAATTTATATGGCTTTAAATCGATTATTTTCTTTTTTTTCAATCTATTTTCTTTTCTGGTTGTTTCTATTCTCCTACCTCCTTTCTTTTCAGGGACGAAAAGTTTTAAGGTGGGGAGAGTGTAAGACCCGTAAATTTTAGTAGTTTTATATATTTAATTAATTGAATTTTTGGAAAACTTTAAATATTTGAATTTGGAAATAAAAATGTAATATTTGGAATACCTCCATTTCAACATAGCTAGTGGTAAATTTTCATCTAATAATATGGAATTTTATTTACAGTGTAATTTTATTTCGATTCACATCAGTTAATATTTGATGATAGTAAAATGTTTTTCAAACCTGGATATTTTTATACAATAAATTTGTAAATCATCTTCTAAGTGAGACGTCATATTTTGTTTCTCCAAATTTGGACTGTTATTGCCCTGTTTATCTTATTTCTGGCAAATTAGCAGCATTTTCGGTACCGATTATTGATTTTAGATCGTTTGGTCATACCATTGATATATGTACACCGTTTTGATCGTCTCGTCGTGCTGATCTTCGTAATATACCTGTTTGTATATTTCAAGTTTTGGTACACCACGAAATCAGTGAAACAATGACCGTTTCGGCACCGTTTTGGCATTTGAGTTTGGTGTCCATTTATTTCCCAATGTAAATCCAAATAGACACCTACCATTAATAATTTTGAATTCAAATCGTGCATGACATTTGCTTTGCCACCATTTCAATTTATGCTGATGTATATTTGTTTTTTTGGTTCTAAAACTTCCATCTTCTTCTTATGTTTCAATTTGAAAAGTAAATATATACTTAGGTTTGCTTTTATCCACCTTCCAGTTCGGCCTCCCCTCCAACTGCTTTTCCCTCCCCACTATCTCCATCTAGATCCACCCAACCGAGCATCTCAGCCACACATCCAAGCCCCTGTTCGCTAGCCTCTCCTTCGACTGCACGTCTTCACCCATGGCCGCTACACCCTCTACCATGTTTTTCGAACCCAAACCTTCACCATCACCTTCGGCCCTTGCTATTCCCTTCCTCTAGGCCAACCCGTACACCACCTGCTTCACCCCCTCCTCGGCAGCCTTCGCCTTATTTCCTAGTACCTCCTATAGTTTGATTTATCTGTGTGTAAATTTATGTATTAGTTTATATATTAGTTTTATATATAGTATACATATGCTTTTGTAAGTTGCATACTTATTGATCATTCTTCTTTCGTACTGTGTGTTTGGAAAGTATATTATATACAGTTAGTATGTAAGTAAGTTCATATTGATTTTGAAATGGATATTGATTTTTGTTTTATGTAGCTGGTATGTAAATTTATATATATGTTTATACAATAGTTTTACATATCAGGTTATATATATTTGCTTATACATTATTTTATATAAACTCATAGTATATACATTTTTTTAAGTTTTGTTGGCTGTATATGATTATATAGGTGAAGAAAAACCTAAAGCATGTTTGTTAGGCTTTGATTTAATAGTGTATATATATTAAGTTGCATACATATTTTCTTCTACCCAGTTTCAAGCCTGCATACACACACACACATATATTGGTTTGCATATTTGCTCAAAAAAATCTGCATATATATATATATATATATTGTATTTGTTATATATATTTTGTTGATTTGAGTATATATGTTTCTATAAGTTTCTATGCAAAACTATGATATGTTAGAAAACTATGTTATGTTTTGTTCCTAGGTTATAAACATACTTAATTTTAATATATATGTTAGATATATATATAGTCTACATCAGTTGTATATATATACAGATTATTTTATAGGTACGTGTTAAAAAATTATTTTGATTTTATAATAAATATGGATCTTAAAGTGTAATATGCTAGTTTATATAATATGTATGATAATGTTTTGTATGTTAACTATATATAATTGTTGTTAGTAGGTATATATTATTATGTGGGATTTTGGAGATATACCTAACATTTGGTTTCAAAAAGAATTTATATATATATATATATATATATATATATATATATATATGCGTGTGTGTGTGTGTATTTACATAGTAGCTTTATTAAATTAATTCTTATATGTTTAATATCAATTTCAAATATAATATGAATGTGAGTTTGTATATATTCACATATTAATTTATATTGGTAAGTAGATATAAGTATTGGTTTTAAAAATATGTATATATCTTTGATTTTCAATATTTGAGTTTAAGAATAATGATTTTTTTTCTTTATATTATTTTATTTTTGTCTTAAACTAAAATACTGAATTTTTGTATGTATATATATATATATAATATAATAATGTATGTATTCTCAGTTTATATCAAAACTGATTTGATTTGTTTCATTTATTCTTGTTATCAACTTTGTTCATCTAATTCATTCAATCTTGCCTTGCTTTGAGATTCGTGCCCGGATTTCGTAACTCAACTTCATTGTCTACCTCTCTAACCTCGAAAGGTGAGCAATCACCCACGATTAACGCACTTCTATTTATTAAATCCGATTTCAATTGAAATATGCTGATGTTAGCTAGTTACATTGCTTTATATATGTTGTTATTTGTACATGTTCGTCTTTGACATCTAAAACCATTATATGTTATTTATATTGATGATATATGCTTGTTATATTCATATCTGTTGTCACTCTTCAAGTTCCCTATTAGTATAGAATTCACTATAGATTGAAATGATACATACCCGAACGATCTGTAGTATGGGTTGAAATGATAAACCCAAGCGATTTTCATTGAATTGAATTTGTGTAACAACCTTGAATTTTGTGATTTATTTTAATTGTTTATTTTATTATTTTATTTGAATTTCCTGATTTAAAACTTTATTTATGTTTTAAAAAGAATAATTTTTGTTATTCTAAATATAAATTTTGATTATTATGTGAATTATAATTTCAAACGGGTATAAATAGAATATTATCCTGAAATGTGGATTTTTGGTCAATCTGGTCAAACTTTGACTTTTAATTTTTAAATTTAAATATTTGAATTTTTTAATTTTATCTTTTATTATGAAATTGGATTAAATTTAAAGAATATTGCTTTTCGTTTTGTTGAAATTGGATTTAAATTGTGAAAGTTATACTTTTCCAATATTGTGTGTAAATTGATTAATTTAACAATATTGATTATTTTAACCCATATAAATAATATTTTATTGGTCATATCTTATTCTAATTTGTATATATATGTTATATTATATATTTTGTCATTTAAATATTTTTAAAGTGTTGATAAAAATTTTCCAAAGCTTATTGAATTTATTTTTCTAATTTTCAAGCCTAGTTTCTAATTTCTTTGCTATTATTTTCTTAATTTAATATTATTTAATAAAAATTTATTTATTTATTTTGCATTCATTTTTATTTTGCTATGTTTTATCTTCATTTATCAGCACTTTTCACATATTTAAAAAAATTCAAAAGAAATGGCGGAAATATGAAGAGTTGTGTCCTTTTATTTGCCTAAGCCTTTTTGTATTCCACCTTTTCATTTAAGCAAACACCTTCTCATTTTGTGGCCGTACCTTATCTTTCTTTCAGCCGCTTCTCTCATTTCATTTTTCACATAAGAAATCCTTCTCAACTCTCAAAAACTTCGGCCATTCCTAAAGCAAAAAGTTGGGTAAAGTTTCTTCTTCTTTTCCACTCTTTTCTTCTTGTTTTTCTATTCTATTTTGCACTTGCCTTCACCTATTTGCTTGGCCTCCCTCCTCCTTCACAATGGCCTCATCCACCACCACCACATCAGGATACCACCACCTGCAGCCCACTGACCAAGCCTGGTCGTGCACCACTTATAGCCAAACTCCACCAAAAATTGCACCATACACTTGAAAATGCACCTAGCCTAGCTCCTATGCCTTCATCACCTCCAACCACCACCTTGGCCGCCACTTGCACCACCATCTCCAGCCCCTACCTGATCTGAAACCTCTACCACATCACCTTCCTAACCCCTCTAGGCCTGGCCGTGACCATGCTTGCCTTGGCCGTGAGCATATGTTGCATCAAAACCTTGTTTGTTGCCTTGTCTTGAAATTTTTATGCATATATACCCTTTACACATCACATCCATGCTATAGCCGACCCATATCAACCCAAAACCCGATCAAACACCATGCTTTGGCCATACATATCAGATCTGTAGCTGAACCATAGGTGGTAGAAAGCAAGGGCAAATGTTTTAGCTTTGTATTGTACATTCATTTCAAACATCATTTTATTATATTTGAGTTGAAACTTATGTGTTGTTTTACTTGTTTGTTTGAATGTATTCAAGGCTATTAACTTTGGCTCTCCCAATCTCAAATCGTATTCGTGCTCACATTCCTTCATAGATTCTGTGTTGTGTGTTTTGATTGTCATCTCCGGCTTAAACAAGTGAGTAGCTCTCACCAGACAATTTGTACTTATGTAACTAGTAAACTGACACCATTTGAATCTGTAAACTATATCATCATGTTATAATTGCTTATATTATGATCATATGATGCTCCTCCTATTATTACACATGTTATATCATCAATTACTATCATATGATGCTATTCTGTTATTTATATCAGTTTATCACCGCTGCAAGTTCCCTGTAGATTAAAATCACTTTGGGTTGAAATAATACATACTCGAACGGATTTTAGAGTAGGAAAAATCGTTATGGGCTGAAATGATAGGCCTGAACGATTTTTATTTATTTCATTTAACTTGGGATTGCGGGTTTGAAATGATAAAACCTGGATTTTTCCTTTGCAAATTACGGATTGGAATGATATATTATCCATATTATTGGACTTAGGTTATAAAATTTTATGTAGACTGTGGTTAAAATATATTTTTCTAAATTTTTTAAATTTTATGAAGTATTTTTAAAAATGTAAATATTATGATATTTTGATTAAAATTTAATTAAAAATGATTTTTATAAAGTTTTAGTGATTTTCTACCAGTTAAATAAGTGAAAGAAATAAATGGTAGAGTAGAATTTGAAATATAAGTTAATTTTGGAATTTATGATTTTTGTTTGTAAAACAAGTTTAAGTTAAGTAAGAAAATATGATAATTTGATTTAAATTTGAATTTAAATGATTTTATAAAGTGTTATTGATTTTCTATAAATTAAAAATAGTTAAATAAATAAATGTTTAAAAGTTGAAATTTGACGTATAACTTAACTTGGAAAATGTGAAAGTATTTTAAAAATGAAAGTTACGTTAAGAAAATAAAATGGAATTTAAATAAAATTATGAAATGGTAAAATTAATTAAAATTTTAAGTAAATGAAATGTTATAAAATTTTACATTTATTTTGTAAATGAATTATTAAAGATTTGATAATTATTTGTGAAAATTTCACTTTGTAAAATCATAAATTAAGGGATATTTAAATGATTGTTTTAAAGTGAAAAATATGATTTTTTATAAGTTAAATGGATTTAAATAATTTTTAATTGTTTATGAAATTGTAGAGAAAGTTTGGAATTTAAATTGACAACATTTCCTGAAATGCTATCATTTCTAAAGTTAAAGATATTACAGCATGTTGTAAATGCTGTAATTGATATAAATGAACTAAATGGCTAAAATAAACTAAGGGCTATTACAGTACTTTGTAAGTGTTGTAGTTGCCGAATTTAACTAAAGTTTTACTTGAAATCTAAACCTATTGCAGCATTTTTAAATGCTGTCTTTTGCGAATTGAATTGTTTTAAACATAACTTTACGTAGAATTTTCTAAGTGCTGTGAAAGTTGAATTTTCACTGTTTTAATAAATTTAAGTGAATAAATTAATTCTGAAAATGGTAAAATTTTGAGAATTGAATATTTGATTATTAAATATAATAACTTCATTTTTAAATGATTTAAATGGAATATTTTGATTTGAAATAGTATGATATTTTGAAATGGATTTGAAATGATATTTGATTTCGAAGTATAAAATACCATTTTTGACTTTTAACCATGGGATGTACTTAATTTATGGTTTAACTGATCCTAAGAGGATGGGCGATCCCAAGCATCCTTTAATATATTGTACATTATTACTTCAGTTCACTTAAGTTTGTTTACAGTGTATAAGTATATATTGTTCTGACTCGAGTGTTTTGTGTTTTACTTTATGCTCGGGTCAGCCTGAGTATTTACAGCTTAGCTTTGGATTTCTTTCTGGAGTTAGGAATCGCTGGAGATTCTGCTTGTCTAGTTATCTATTCCTTTTCAGTTTCCGTTGTTCTATTTCAGCTCTGGTATTTATAAACTTCTATGTACTTGAGATTTCTATTGTATATGTTTTTCCAGAATGATATTATGTATTTGTTTTGAGAGTTTGTTATAGTAGCTTCCGAACTACTATGGTATTTTAATTTCCGCTGCGAGTTATTCTGATATGTTCCGTGTGTGTGATTCTGTGATTGTATTTCATTTGCTCCAAATTTATTTACAATGCGGTATCCGACATGTGCGGATGCGAATGGCTAAAAATATCGGGTTGTTACAGTTGGTACCAGAGCTTTGGTTTCTAGGCAAACCTTAGCCTGCGGAGCAAAAACTCATTAGAGATAGGGTAGAAATACACTAGAATGAGTGAAATCAGTCTCAGAATCATTTCCTTGTGAGAGAACGTATTTTCGAAGTATAAAATGATTCCCAAATGATTTTGAAGGATTTTAAAGGATTTTTAAATATTATTTTGGTATTAATTTTCTGATTTTGAAAGAATTTTTTTTTGAACTTTATCCCTTTCATATCCACCTTTTTAGTAATTTCGTTGATTAGGATTTCTTTAAAATTCTAAACTTCTATCTTGGTTGGGATTTCTTCGATTAGGATTCCTTTGAATTTTGGAACGCTCCTACTTGTTCTGAAATCCATTCTTGTCTCCCCTAATTGTATTCTTTTGATCTTTGGAGCATCCCATAACTCTACTTTGAATGACCTCTAAAGATCAACAGTTCCGCCAATCTTTGAATGATTTGTAAAGGGGTGAAACTCCTTTACAATTGGCATCCATTCACCTAGATTTCTATATCCTCAGTTTACGATGCTATCTAGCTTCTGTTATATCTGGATTCTATCTTTGGCGATCAAAGGTCGATTAGCCTTAGATTTTCGCATCGATTATATTCCTGAAGTCACGATTGACCCAGTTAAGGTCGCCCGCGATTTATACAGGCTTATCCGTTTTCTATTTGGTAATTAAATTATCACATCTTCGCTCGAGTTTATCTTCGAACCTGAATTCTATTTGATTAGAGTTCCTCTAATTTTGATTCTCTGTTGTTTGAAATCTATCCTTGAATCATCCCTTGGAAATTTGTGTTTGGTTGTACTTTGAAATTGTACATGCATCGAATTATTATTTTGATAAGGATGACCACATTTATATATAAAAGTGAAATGTTTTCGAAAGGATTATATACCTTTTAAAAATGAAAATTTGAAGCTTTGAAAGGATTTGAAATTTTGAAAATTTAAAAGAAATTTGATTTATATAAAAATGATTTATAACTAAAGGGTTTTGAATTTAAATTTCGAGGAATCGAACTCCGGTGTTTTGAAATCGGTTTTAAGATTTTGGAAAATATATAATAATTATATGATTTAAAGATATTTTTCAAATAAGAAATATTTCAAATTTATTTGAATGAATTGCAATGATTTCGAAGAGATTCCAAAGAAGTTACAACAAAATAAAAGTCTAGAACCCACTTATGTCATCGAAAAATAATTTCGGTGATGAATGCATGCATCGTCGACATTGATTTTTGTGACGACCGCCCATGACTCCCGCACGGAAACAAGGGAATGGTGCGCTGAAAGTGTGCCAGGCAACCATGAGTGACCGTCAAGGGTAAAATAAACATTTCAGACTCTATCGTAAAACTCACAGCGCATGGATAAAATACAATAGAGAAATATAATATAGTGAAGCTCCCATAGAACAGAATATCATCATCTAATCATAATAGCTTTATACATGGTCTGAATCATGAATACAAGAAGCCTCACTACATAGCACTCAGAGTAATCAACAAACAGCGGAATATCCAGTACATAGAATATGAAAATAATATGTAAAGCCTCCTGCTCGCCTTCGTCATCATCAACGTGAGCCACTAAGATCAGCACCTGCCACCTGTCACCTAGTCTGCCCATCCCAACATGGATGAACATCCCAAGGTAATAAGAGGAGACATAAAACCTTGAGTCAGACAAAGTCTTAGTGAGCAGTAAATCAACTATCAAACATACCAAAAGAGCATAATGGATAAAAGGATTAGGAACCAAACCATCCCACTCCGCCTCTTACTACAGTGATAGCCCCCCAGACACACACTAAGGAGAAGCAAGCATAACATGGCAGACAATTAAAGTAAAGCAATAATCATTCGAGTCAAGGTCGATGTTTTCCAAATACAACCACCAAGGCCTAAACCAAGATCAGATAAGCACCCAGAAAACACCGCTCTTGAGACCGAATGATGGTACAGCCAAACATCCATGACTCTGGCTATCACTGTTATCATTGCCTTGATTTCACCGTTAATTGAATGACCAACTCATTCTTTTATCCATCTGTCAAGGGCTAATGGTAACCCCGGTTCTAGACATAACTCTGCACGTCGTCGCAGCCCGTGCCTAGGAATTTTCGCAACTACCCAGAGTACTAGCACGTCGTCGCAGCCCGTGCTTGGAACGTCGTCGCAGCCCGTTCCAACGTACTCTTGCTTTGAGCATGCTAGAACCTTCAACAACGATGAGATCTCAGCCTCCTAGTCATCCTCCTTGACGACTATTTCCATACTAGCTCAAGCGCCTCTCAAGCTAACCATTATCAACCAACTCGCATCGCATCATCGAGTTATCAACATGCTTGGGATGATCCCGTCTGGATTAAACCAAGGCTATCTCACATCATGCTTCGCTTTATCGCATCACAGCGAAGTCTCATCTCAACATCATGGCTTGCCTCATCGCATCATGGCAAAGTCCCATCTCAACATCATGGCTTGCCTCATCGCATCATGGCAAAGTCCCATCTCAACATCATCTAATCCATACATATGAGCTTCGACATCCGCTTCATATGCCACAAGCAGCTTTCACCATTCAAGAGCCTTTCCACTTAGCTTTTGAATCATCCTCAACCATCTTGTTCCAAATCAACCACTAGCTAACTTGAAACAATCAAATCAATCATACATCCAAACAATCAAGCATTCAAACAAGATCTAATAAGCAATATTAACTATAGTGGCAATTTCGTAAATAAATGAGCATAAGTCTAACATACATGAATCATGGGTTTCTATCATAGATCTAACAAATATAAATCATGGGTTTTGTTTCTCTAACTTGATAAATGAACTTGCATAAGTAAATATCTTCATAAGAAATGGATCTAGACTTGGATCTAAGAAAAATGCATGAAATCACTATTTTTAACACCCAAACAAACCACCAATCCAATATACTCCTTTGGGTCCGCGTGAGAGATAACTACCACTCACCGAATCACCCAAACACCTCAAAAACTAATCACTTCAGATCTGGACAGCAAGGATTCAAGCTTGATTTGTCGAAATCTCGCTTGAAACGATGAAATCTAGCTTCGTTGGATGAAGATCTTCAACTTTGGCTCTTGGATCTTCAATCTCGATCTTCGATCTTGGATGGATGTTAGAACTAGACTGGAATGGAGAAAAGAAGATGAAGAAATGTTGTAGTCGAGCTCTCAAAATGGCAGCACTTCGTCGCTTCAAAAACCGATGCCAAAAAGTGAGCCAAACCCCTCTATTTATAGGCTGAAATCACCCTTAGGTCGCCCAGATCTTAACTCGTAGGCTCGCTATTAGGTCGTTGCCGACCTAAAAAGTCTCGACCTAACCATACTACGACCTAAGACCCACAGTATGCACGCTACCTAAAAACATAAGCGCGCGACCTAACAATCTATGCAACCTACCTTAGGTCGTCTAATCGACCTAACTGCACCACATAACTACCCAGCGACCTAACTATTGCCGACCTACCATTCCCAACGACCTATGACTCAATGGAAACTCGACCTAACGGTCTAGCCACCTCCCTGACCTAACAGCAACACGAGCTACGACTCATCACTAAGTCGCTAACGACTTAGCATGTGCAGACCTAAACTCACGCGACCTAAAAACCCTGCCGTCCTAACTTAGGTCGTCTACGACCTAACTAACATGACCAACTTCCTTAGGTCGTAAACACCCTTAAGTCAGTCCATTCTTATAGGTCGTTTAACTCTTAGGTCGGCTAACTATTGGGTCGCTTCTCCTTAACTCGGTCGATACTTAGGTCGGTCAGAAACCATAACTCGTATACGACCTATCACTTATCTTGTTAACTCGGCTAACTGTTAGGTCGTTAACCCTAAGTCACTCATTCCTATAGGTCGGATATCTGCCTTAGGTCGCTCCCATCCTATAGGTCGCTAATCCTATAAGTCGCTCCCCTCGACCTAAACATCATACGAGCCAAAATCTGCACGAGCTAACACTCACAACTACTAGGTCGCTAACCTGTCCCAACTTAAGTCGCTCCATATCTTAAGCCGCTTGCCTAAGCCACCATACGACCTAAGCTACACCACGACCTAAGCCTCTACACAAGTTAACTTCTATAACTCGTCAACTTCCTTAAGTCGGTCAGGCACTATAGGTCGGTCACTACCTTAACTCGGCCACACGACCCAAGCTTCCTACGACTTAAACACCACAACACGAACTAACTCAGGTTGACTCAAACAATACTAACGACCTAATATAACCATTTTACGATTTATCGACACGTAAAATACGGGTCGTTACAATTTTCGAGTTTCTGAGTGGGGGAGAGGCCACTCTTGTAGCTTTGCTATGCGAATGATTTTGTGAAACGAAATTTGATTTCATATTTCGAAGTGTGGTTTGATATTCGAAAGATAGATATGTGTGTGTGTGTGTTTGAAATGATTTAAAGTAAGCCGGTGTTCAGTCCTCGAGTTTCGGATTTGAAACCTAACTTTTGAAATTGATTTACTGAATTGTTGTTGATTTCCAACTCTTGAATTTGAAAATTATTTCTTCGACTATTTGAATGTTCAAGCACTTCAAAATCAAGGTTAAATTTTCAAAGCTAATTTTTTTTTTGAAATATGGTATATTTAAGCCTTGAAATATATTTAAGATTGAATAGTTTATTATGTGGATCAAATCTATATTTGAAATTGATAATATTTGAAATAGTTTTGTTGGAAAAAATAAATTGAATTGAACTGATGGTTTGAATTGAATTAAAATTGGAAATTTTAGATTTAAGTTTAATTGAATAAATTTGTGAAATGTAAAGAATTAAGGGAACATTTTATTATTTCAAAAGTATGATTTCAAAATGTTATGATTTTCAAAGTGAAATGATTTCAAGTATTTTGGTTTCGAAAGATTTATAACTTTGAAAGTATTATGATTTTTGAAGTGAATATATGTTTGAAATGGAAATGAATTTATTTGATCTAAATTTTGTTGATTTGGAAATTTGGATCATTTTTCTAAATCTATTATTTTAAGAAATTTTGAAACTGAATATATGTAATTTGGAAGAAATGATTTGGTGAAATCATATATGATTTTGAAACTGAACTGATATTGAAAGAAATCGAAATTGAGAACCTTATTTTTATAAAATATTTGATTTGGGAGCTATCGAACTTATATAAAAATGATTTGCATAAGTAAACTATTGATTTGGAACAGTTGATTTGAAAGGGTACTCAATTTTGAAAGGTGAAATCTTATATAATCGAAATCTATATAAGTATGATTTTGAAAGGTACTATATGATATATATTTTCGAAGTAAACATATGGAAAGTGCCTTCTGCTTGATATCCGCTTTGTGGCCACACCGTGGATTCATTCTATCGATATTATTCTCTCTGATTTGGGTTTTCCGGATATGATACTCGAGTGTCCATCGAATTCCATGGCGATCTCCATCGTCTAGTGATCGCGACTGCATAGCGTAATTCACAGGGGCCGCGAGAGCCTAAGGGTACAGATGTTTCCTGGGGGATACAGGCATAACCATTGTGTATCTGTGGTCTATTGGGTCGCTTGGTAGCGTAATCCATAGGGGTTGCGAGAGCCTAAGGGTACGGATGTTTCCTGGGGGATCCAGACGTAACCATTATGTATCTGCGGTACTACCAGTCGTCATGGCGTAATCGCAAGGCTGCGGTAGTCAGCCTACGGGTACAGATGTTTCCTGGGGGATCCAGGCGTAACCATTATGTATCCACGATCCATGATCGACATGCTTGGTTTGATTGATTTGTTGGATTGTACTTTCCATATCTGTTTTAAAAGGGGTTTTCAAGTATTTTCACTGGGTTTTGAAACAGGTCTACTAAGCACTTGAAGAAGTCTAGATTTGTGCCTGATCAACGCATAGCCAGAATCTGCAAGCGCGAGGATAAACTTGTTAAGACATCGAGTTATAAAAGTATTTTTGATAAAAGTATTATATATAAAGGATATTTTGATCAGTTATTTTCCTTTCTAAAGATTTTAAAA
Organism: Allium cepa; assembly: GCA_030765085.1. Taxonomy (NCBI): domain Eukaryota; kingdom Viridiplantae; phylum Streptophyta; class Magnoliopsida; order Asparagales; family Amaryllidaceae; genus Allium; species Allium cepa. Next base: position 459,869,033 of record CM060929.1, on the reverse strand, counting down.
TGTTTTAAATATTGTTTACTTTGAACCACCAGATTTGAACCAAATGACTATTCATCATATTATAAAAACTCAAATTGAAAATTTTACATTTTAAATTAATGGCTCATCTTTGTCCTTCGACCTATATTTCCCTCCTATCTACTTTTTCCCTACCTTCTTTCTAGGATGTCTTCCAACCTATTGTTCTTTCTAGTTGTTTCTCCGTTTCCTTCCTTTTCGAGGACGAAAAGTTTTGAGTGGGGGAGAGTGTGACAACCCTGAATTTTGTGATTTATTTTAATTGTTTATTTGATTATTTTATTTGAATTTACTGATTTAAAAACTTTATTTTATTTATTAAAAATAATAATTTTTGTTATTCTAAAGATAAATTTTGATTATTATGTGAATTACAATTTCAATCTGGTATAAATAGAATATTTTCCTGAAATGTGGATTTTTGGTCAATTTGGTCAAACTTTAACTTTTAATTTTTAAATTTAAATATTTTAATTTTTGAATTTTATCTTTTATTATGAAATTAGATTAAATTAGAGAATACTACTTTTTGTTTCGTTGAAATTGGATTTAAATTGTGAGAGTTATACTTTTTCCAATATTGTGTGTAAATTGATTTATTTAACAATATTGATTATTTTAACCTATATAAATAATATTTTATTGGTCATGTCTTATTCTAATTTAGATATATATATTATATTATATATATTTTGTCATTTAAATATTTTTAAAGTGTTGATAAGATTTTTCCAAAGCTTATTGAATTTATTTTTCTAATTTTCAAGCCTAGTTTCTATTTTATTTGCTATTTTCTTAATTTAATATTATTTAATAAAAATTTATTTATTTATTTTTCATTCATTTTTTTCTATGTTTTATCTTTATTTATCATCATTTTTCATATATTTAAAAAAATTCAAAAGAAATGGTGGAAATATGAAGAGTTGTGACCTTTTATTTGCCTAAGCCTTTTTGTATTCCACCTTTTCATTTAAGCCAACACCTTCCCATTTTTGTAGTCGTTCCTTATCTTTTTTTCAGCCGCTTCTCTCATCTTATTTTTTACGTAAGAAATCCTTCTCAACTCACAAAAACTTCAGCCATTCCTGAAGCAAAAAGTTGGGTAAAGTTTATTCTTCTTTTCCACTCTTTTCTTCTTGTTTTTCTATTCTATTTTGCACTTGCCTTCACGTATTTGCTTGGCCTCCCTCCTCCTTCACCATGGCCTCCTACACTACCACCAAATCCAGCTGCCACCTTCTCTAGCCCATTGCCCAAGCCAAGTCATGCACTACTTGTAGCCAAAATCCACCAAAAATTGCACCATACACTTGAAAATGTACATAGCCTAGCTCCTAGCCTTCATCACCTCCAACCACCACCTTGGCCGCCACTTGCACCACCATCTCTAGCCCCTACCTGATCTGAAATCTCTGCCACATCACCTTCCTGACCCCACCAGGCCTAGCCATGACCATGCTTGCCTTTGCCGTGAGCATATGTTGCATCAAAACCTTGTTTGTTGCCTTGTCTTGAAATTTTTATGCATATATACCCTTTACACTATCACATCCATGCTATGGCCGACCCATATCAACCCAAAACCTGATCTAAAACCATGCTTTGGCCATACATTTCAGATCTATAGCTGAAGCACAGGTGGTAGAAAGCAAGTGCAAATTCTTTAGCTTTGTATTGTACATTCATTTCTAACATTGTTTTATTATATTTGAGTTGAAACTTATGTGTTGTTTATACTTGTTTGTTTGAATGTATTCAAGGCTATTAACTTTGGCTCTCCCAATCTCAAATAATATTCGTGCTCTTGTGCCTTCATGCCTTCGTAGATTCTGTGTTGTGTGTTTTGGTTGTCATCTCCAGCTTAAACAAGTGAGTAACTCTCACAAGACAATTTGTACTTATATAACTAGTAAACTGACACTATTTAAATCTGTAAACTATATCATCATGTTATAACTGCTTATATTATGATCATATGATGCTCCCCCTGTTATTACACAGGTTACATCATCGGTTACTGTCATGTGATGCTATTCTGTTATTTATATCAGTTTATCACCACTGCAAGTTTCCTATAGGTTAGAATCACTATGGGTTGAAATGATACATACCCGAACGGACTTTAGAATAGGAAAAAATCATTATGGGCTGAAATGATAGACCCGAACGATTTTTATTTATTTCATTTAACTTGGGATTGCAGGTTTGAAATGATAAAACCCAGATTTTTCCTTTGTAAATTACGGATTGGAATGATATATTATCCGTATTATTGGACTTAGGTTAGAAAATTTTATGCAGACTGTGGTTGAAATATATTTTTCTAAAATTTTTAAAAATGTAAATATTATGATATTTTTCTTTAAATTTAATCAAAAATGATTTTTATAAAGTTTTATAGATTTTCTACCAGTTAAATAAGTGAAATAAATAAATGGTAGAGTAGAATTTGAAATATAAGTTAATTTTGGAATTTATGACTTTTGTTTATAAAATAAGTTTAAGTTAAGTAAGAAAATATGATAATTTGATTTAAATTTGGATTTAAATGATTTTATAAAGTGTTATTGATTTTCTATAAATTAAAAATAGTTAAATAAATAAATGTTTAAAAGTTGAAATTTGACGTATAACTTAACTTGGAAAATATGAAAGTGTTTTAAAAATGAAAGTTAAGTTAAGAAAATAAAATGGAATTTAAATAAAATTATGAAATGCTAAAATTAATTAAAATGTTAAGTAAATGAAATGTTATAAAATTCTACATTTATTTTATTAATGAATTATTAAAGATTTGATAATTATTTGTGAAAATTTCAACTTTTAAAACCACAAAATTAAGGGATATTTAAATGATTGTTTTAAAGTGAGAAAATAAGATTTTTATAGGTTAAATGGATTTAATTAATTTTTAATTGTTTATGAAATTGTAGTGAAAGTTTGGAATTTAAATTGACAACATTTCCTGAAATGCTATCATTTCTAGAGTTAAAGATATTACAGTATGTTGTAAATGCTGTAATTAATATAAATGAACCAAATGGCTAAAATAAACTAAGGGCTATTACAGCACTTTGTAAGTGCTGTAGTTGCTGAATTTAACTAAAGTTTTACTTGAAATCTAAACCTATTACAGCATTTTTAAATGCTATCTTTTGCTAATTGAATTGTTTTAAACCTAACTTTACGTAGCATTTTCTAAGTGCTGAGAAAGTTGAATTTTCACCGTTTTAATAAATTTAAGTGAATAAATGAATTCTGAAAATGGTAAAATTTTGAGAATTGAATATTTGATTATTAAATATAATAACTTCATTTTTAAATGATTTAAATGGAATATTTCGATTTGAAATATTTTGATATTTTGAAATGGATTTGAAATGATATTTGATTTTGAAGTATAAAATACCTTTTTTGACTTTTAACCACGGGATGTATTTAATTTATGGTTTAACTGATCCTCAAAGGATGAGCGATCCTAAGCATCCTTTAAGATATTGTACATTATTACTACAGTTCACTTGAGTTAGTTTACAATATATAAGTATATATTGTCCTGACTCGAGTGTTTTGTGTTTTACTTTACGCTCGGGTCAGCCTGAGTATTTACAGCTTAGCTTTGGATTTCGTTCTAGAGTTAGGAATCGCTGGAGATCCTGCTTGTCTAGTTATCTATTCCTTTTTAGTTTCAGTTGTTCTATTTCAGCTCTGGTATTTATAAAATTCTATGTACTTGAGATTTCTATTGTATATGTTTTTCCAAACTGATATTATGTATTTGTTTTGAGAGTTTGTTGTAGTAGCTTCATGAACTACTATGGTATTTTAATTTCCGCTGCGAGTTATTCTGATATGTTCTGTGTGTGTGATTATGTGATTGTATTTCATTTGCTCCAAATTTATTTACAATGCGGTATTTTGGGCAATTATGGTCCGACATGTGCGGATGCGAATAGCTGAAAATATCGGGTTGTTACAATTTAGGACGACTTGAAATGATATATACCCGTATATGTTTAAATTACGGATTGAAATGATAAATATCCATATCACTTAACCATAGGATAGAAAATTATGTACAGACACTGTTGGTCTATATATATGTATATTTTGAAATGATTTCCAAGGTTTTGAAATGAATATTTTGGTTCTAATAATTATTGATTTTAAGATATTATATATATATACATGTTATTTTATAAAGGTTAAAATTTAGATTCTTAAATCTATATGTTTGAAAATTTTAAAGGTTATAAGTTAGTTTTGAAATTATATTTTTAAATATACTTTATAACTTGATTTTTGGTTTAGGGTGAATAACTGAATATTTCAAGTTTAAATAAATTGAAGGAAATATTTAGTGATTTGGAATTTGGGTTTTTATTTAAATGATATCGGATTTTCTTAAGCAAATATTTCAAAACCAAATAATATTAAAGTGAATTTTATATATAAGGAATTATCAATTTTAGTTTTGAAAATGTTGAATATTTAAAGCTTTGAAATATACTGAAATTGGAATGGTGTACTTTATGGTTCAAATCTGTATTTGAAATCGATAATTTGAAATGGTTTATTGAGAAACTGAATTTTGTTGACAGTGATGAATTGACATTGGAAAATTTGAATTTCGAAATTCGAGTTGATTGGAGTCGATTTGTGAAATTTAAGAAAGCTATTTTATTATATAAAGTAATTTCATTTATATGTAAAACTATTTATATATTTTACTTTATAAATTATTTTACTATAAATTATTTTAATATAAATCATTTTAATATAAATTGTTTTAACTTATAACTATTTTTATATAAACTATTTTATTTTATAAACTATTTCATTATATATATATTATTATTTATATCTAAATTGTTTAAGTGGTGGAAGTTATGAATTCAAAGTCATGAATTTCAAAGTATTATGATTTCCAAATAATAGCATTTCCAAAGTATTATGATTTCCAAGTATTATGATTCTGAAGTGTTATGATTTTAAAGTGTTATGATTTCCAAAGAGTTATTGTGACAACCCAAATTTTTCGACGACCGAAAAATAGAACCATCAGGATTAAAGAAGAAAGAGGTAGAAGAAGAAAATAGAAACAACGTCAGAATCTTACATCGCAGCGGAATAAAATATAATAGATAATAACTGATCTTTACACAAAAGAATCAATATCTGTTTATACATATATCACTAGGATACGACATCAGAGTACAACACAATCAGAATCAAATACTGGTCAGTTTATATTAACTTGACCCACAACAGAATACAAAGTACACAACACAACGACATATATACCAAGTACGAGTGATACGTCTCGCCTTCTAGCTCGCTTTTTGAGCTCCACAGCATCTTGTCCTGTATCTATAATACTCGGTCTGACTCGAGCATTATAGTTAAATAACACCCGAGTCAGTCTGGAATACCAGCGTGAGAAAACCACACTCAAATTGATTATTAAAGTTTCAAAATCTTTTGAAATCAAAGCATCTCGTAAGACCACGCCACAAACAAACATGTCGGGTTTTTACCTTACGATAGCTAAAACATTTTTATTAAAATCCTCTGATATTATAATAGTGTCTATGGAAAGTAAAATAGGATCTAGCTGAAATGCTTGCATCTCACGTTTCAGCAATAGTTGGTCACAATCAAAACCGTAGAAGCGCGTAGGGAGAATGGATTTCCAACGAATGACTAGGCACTGGGGTACCACCGATCATAGTACCTAGGATTACGCCCAATCCCCTGCAACACAAGGCCGGAACTACACCTTACTGGATAATTCCAAGTAAGATCATCCCACGGTTGGGATCAGCAACCGCACCACTAAGCCGAATAAAAAGGGACATCTAGACAGGGATGACCTCACCTTAATGGGCGCTACCCACTTAGCCTTGCTGCATAACCCCTGATTTTCAGTCATTCACGGTTGATGAGGCTCGAGGCTAAGCGTTACCCTTTTAGAACATATCCCATAGAATGCCTATCGTCCACCTGACAATGTTCTGAAAGCTTTCATCCACACAAGTCCGTCCCGGGTCCGAACGGAACCAAAGGCACTACTCCTACTACATCCATTTTGGAATCACCCACAGGATTAGTAACGACTAGCCCTTGCACTTCACTGCTCCATCTTCGATTCCAACTCTTGTTTTCGTCACGAAAACGTACAAACCGAATCGAAGTGGTTTTCGACCAATAAATCCCGATCCTGGTCTCTTCGAAACAATCAGCGCATTTGGCCAATATTGATAGTCGGTTATATAACTATCAATTAACATTCACAAACATCCATCAAACAATAAATAATTTTTCCAAATTATTTATTTATCTCAAAATATCTTCACAAGATATATTTTCCAATTTCAACCCTTTTGAAAACAGTTTCAAAGCAGTTTCCTCTCACGGAATACATTTCCAAATTATTTATTTCCACTCAAACACCAAGTACAAAATACTAGATTTTAAATAATTTAAAAGCACTTTATTATAAAATATACTTTATAACACTAAAATTAAAACTACTTTAATACCTTATTAATATATATGCTTTAAGAATATTTTAAATAAAACCACTTTATAAAATATAAACTAAATATCTTCCTCTTTTTAAAACATAATACCAAGTCACTTTTATATAATTACTACAATAATAGATTTGAAAAATACTTACTTTAGAATTTAACATTTAGAAATAGTAATTTTTCTAAAACATGCTTTTTAAAACAACATTTAAACTTTTAACTTATATTTAAAATTGCTTTGAAATCGTACTTGGCTATCCAGGGAAATACACTTCTCTTTCACATCTTTTAAAAATAAATCACTATTTATTTTTAAACAAATTCACATTCCTTTAATAAATTCTCACCTTGAATTTATATTTACAAATCCGCTTCACTTTTATAAACCCAGTTTATAAATTCCAAAATCTCACTTCTCTTTCGGAATTTCAATTTTTAATACTTAAATCAATTTCCAGTTGATTTCCAATTTACTTCACTTTGAAACAAATTTCCTTACTTACTCCATTTATTTCAAAATCCATCAACTTCCAGATTTAACTTCTTAATTATGATTTAAAATCCTTTAACTGAAAATACGAAATCTAGATTTTCCAAATTCCTTCTTTTTCCTTTTAATTAAATTTAAACCTTGAATTAAAATAAATTCTTTATTATTTTAAAATAATATCACTTAAGTTTCAAAAGTTATTATTTCCCTGATTATTCAAAATCCCCTTTTTCCATAGTTATTAGAATTTTGAAATCACTTTTTTTCCTTTTCCAATTCATTCTTATTTTTATTCAAATTCTCTCTAATTATTTCACTTACAAATTCTCTTCTTTTATTTCCTTTCCCAAAAATCCAATTTATATATTTTTGTAACTAATTTATACCCAAATAAATTCAATCAAACCATAACATCCAATACTCCAATTATCAATATAATTCATCACAAGGTAACAATTAATCATATTACAGAATATTTAAACAAAACTAAATATTTTGAGGAATCCAGTTGGATCCCTCCAACCTGTTTCCTGCATCCACAGATGTTATCACAATACCAATTCCACTTCGAGGTGGAATATCGCGGTATATGGGATTAATATAATATCATCCGCTATTATGCGGCGCATAGGGTCTCATCCGCTATAAAATACGGGAAATCAATCACTTCAATATATACTATATACTACTATATATAATATAGCACATCAAACCAATTCAATCATCTAACCAATTATTTAAATTTAACCATTTAAATTTAAATATAAATCCAAAAGAGTGAGATTAACTCACCGTTTATTTTGCCGTTTGCAATCCCTTTCCATCTTGACTATTTCTCTACAAATTTTAGACCTTGTGCAGACATTAGATGATTTTATTAGTATTCGAACCAATCGAACAATTAAATTCTTAATTGATAAATTTAATTAACTAATGATTTATTTTAACTAATAATTTGATTTTAAACTAATTTCTTTTAATTTTTAAAATTTAAATAGGTTAATTAAACATGCTAATCATCATAATACTTTATTCTAAAACAGACGAATAACTTTAAAATGTATATATGTATATTTATTTTCTTTTGAAATTACATATATATATATATACCTATAGAATTGATTAAAATCTAGCTTATATAAATTCTTTCAACGTTTAAAATCCCTTTTTATTTTCCAAAATCTTCTATATATATTTATATTATCTGTTTACTGTTTACCTATTAAAATAGAGATCTTAAACCTTACTGTAAAAATAAATTTTCTATTAAACTACACTATCTCAATATAAATCATTTAAATTAAAATAAAATCAAAATAACTTATTGTAAATTATATATATACATTACCTATAAATATTCTCATATATAATTTACTGCTAAATTTTCAGATTGCCAAATAAAATTTCAATTTATAAACATCCTGTCTACACATTAAAATAAATAGAAGCGGAAAAGAAAAACTACCCTACCGAGAAAATCGCTGTTGCTCGAATCCCCTTAGCACAACACCCATGCAATCGACACTGCTAGATTGACTGCTCCCCATCCCTAACTGGATCGTGACCGCCTCTGCTTCACCTCACCCTCCGCCATGCTACGACAACGAATCCCGCTACACCACCGCAGCCGAGGCCGTCGCCTTCCCATTGAAATACACCATCGATTGAGCAAACTCGAGTTGTTCGAACTCGAAGGGAAAGCCACCTACTTGCAGTCACAAGACCACAAAATCGCTACCACACGCGCGCGTCAATAGTCGACGTCGGCGTCACAATCGACTTGATCCGATCGAAAAGCTCAGCGACCACCATTTTTTTATTTTTTTCGGTCGTATGAAATTAAGAAGAGGGAAAGGACATCTCACGATTTTATTTCGATTTTCAATTAGAAAAGGAAGAAGGAAAGAAGAAGTCGAGGCTCTGGGTTCGTTACTAGTTAATCCTCTGAGTTCGGCCATTACTTGATTTACTGACATTTTTTTTGTTCTCCTTTCTTCGTTCATTTATATTTTGTTTTATTACAAGTTTCGTTTTATTTTGAACGAAAAGGAAAGGTCGGCTTTACAAGGAAAAGTTTGCGTGTTACAGAAGTGAAAAGAGACGTGCGATTGAAAGGGGACTCGACTGTTCACCTGATTTAACCAATATATATATATATATATATATATATATGTATGTATGTATGTATGTATTTTTATTACTTAAATATTGGATTTATCTCGTTTTGGGTAACTAGAAATTTACAACCCCTACCGAGGCGTGCCGCCAGGCATTCATAATGTTGTACCCCTATTCTGAACACAATGGAAAAGGTTTCGAGTCCCAATTCGATCGTATGGAGGAGATAGCTTTTGGACCCAGTTATTATATTAAATTCAATATAGATTTTAGCGCGTTTATCTACCGTATGCTCACACAACAACTCCAATCGCTACAAAAATTGAAATTTAATAATAATTCAATATTACGGATCAAATGGAACTAGTTTCGTCGAATTCCAAGACTGTGCCTTGGAAGGCTATTTTTAAATATCGATTTAAACGATATATTTTCAAACTGAATAAAACACTTTTAAATTCAATTTTAAAAGTTCTATTATCTTCAGTACTATTAATATGAATTTTATAAGCCTTCAAATTATTTTTAACTGGCTTAAAACTCTAGATTTAATACTGTACCCAATTTCTAATTATTAAATCTAATATTTAATTATCCAATACATAGAGATATTTGAAATTTAAGTTAAAAATTAACCTTTGAATATTTAAAAATCAACTAAATATTTCGATTTCAAATGCCCAAAATTCCGGGTCGTCACATTCCTCCCCCCTTAAAAGAATTTCGTCCTCGAAATTACTAGTTAAGAGGAATGATTCATAACCCGCTAACTATTTCTTCAATCTAAATAATTTTTAACAACTTGCCAAACAAATCTTTTATCAAAGACACCCTAACCCTCTTTCTAACTTTTCAAACTTATCTATAAGTTCCCAAACAATATTACTTGCTTAACAATTCAAATTTAAATTTAAAACCAAATTTGAATTATCAAAATTTTCTCAAATTTTTTCTAACTCTCTAAATTTCTGAATTTTTTTGCCAGCGTCTCCTTTGCACGGCTAGCTCGGTACAACTACAAAATGCCTCTACGGGCCCCAGATTTCAAAAGAAAACAAAAAGCTAAGTGGCTAGACAAGAAAATCATCAAATTTCATATAGAAAGTTAAACACATACCTTTGCCGAGCAAATTTCAATTTATCTTCTGAAATCAAAAATCCAAATTTCCTTTTTGCTTTTAAAACACCTATATATCCTACTTAGCAATAATATACAATCACATCATTCAAAATCATTTTATTGACTTCTTTTACACATTTTCAATATTTTCTTTACTTCGGCATGTACGATATACATATATCATCCGTACGCAATGCCAGATCTGATCGCTCACTCGATCACACAATTTCACTTCTGAGCTAGTATCGTCCACCCGACTTCTTAGTGCGGACTCAGATCTGGTTTCTTGATCAGAAACCGTCATTCTCATTGCATAGCCACCAACTATGATAGAGAATTTACAGAATCAATCAAAAGTCCATATCCAGGCTCGCCGTTGAGTGAAAAAACCCAACTCGGTTCGATACGACTATCTCGAAATTCTGTGCTCGAATCTGGATCAAATCACTTATGCGAATGAAATCATATACGTACATCCTACGTATTTATATCCATTGATTATCAGCTATATCAATTCTCTTTTATTCACATTTATTTGGATTTGTATTCACTTCTCCACAATTACCCCATTTCACAATTTTCAATTCCTAATCTTCATTCAATTATTCATTTAGAATAATAAATTTTTTTCCTTTTAGTTTCTTTGAACAGTTCCTTCGATTTCACCTTACTATACATACACAATTTTAAATTAGATTTCAATATTCAGTTTTAATTCAATTTGCTCACCAATTTTAAATCATATGTCGTTAGTGAAAATTTAAAAAAATCTAACTCCAAAATTTTCGGAAATTTTTGGCAGAGTCTCCTTTGTACGGAGGAGCTTTTGCAATTTGACAAGAGATGTAACAACCCGCATATTTTACGATTATATATTTAAATGTTTTATTTAAATATAGCGTCATTAATCGGATTTTTGGGGTCCGAAGTGTTACTTTTTGCAAATGGCCGAATTAGGGCTTGAAACCATATCCATTGAGTCCAAAATAGCGTTTGCGATCTTTTGAGTATAAGCTTCGATATGTTTGGAGTAAGTTGAATTTTGCTATTTTCTAGTGGGCTTTTGGGTTTGGGTTTCACCCAACTCATCCTATACTCTAGTTCAGCCCCTCTCTTCATCCATTCATTCCCATTTCATTCCTTTTTCTCTAGCAAAACTGAAAATGGGGGAATAGAATGGGAATTAGATATTCCAAGCCCTAGTTCAATTGCAAAATCCAAATCTTGCTCCAAAATCAAAGAGAAGAATAGATAAGCCTCCTCTTCATCTTCTCCATCTCTTCTCCTCTTCAATTTCGTAAAATTTCCTAAACTCTAATTTGGGAAATATGTGTTTTGTTCTTAGATTGAAGCTTGTAGAGTTGAAGTGAAGAGTGGTTAATCTCCTTCTTGTGTTCGAGCTTCGCATCTTTGTTTTTGTGTAATAAGGTGAGTTTTGGACTCACATCTACTTCTCTTGATATCATAGGTATTTGGCATGAATTCCTAATGCTTATTCATGTGCATTGGCTTTATATTTGGATTGGTTTTGTGAATATTCCAATTTTTGGTTTTTGAAGTCAAATTTGTGTGAAAAATCCTTTTATGGGTGTTTGATCATGCTTTTGGTGTTGCATCGAAGAGCTTATAGGGTTGGGTCGTCGATTGGCATAAACTCATAGCGCCCATTGCTCGTTTGGTTGCATTTTGGAAGTGTTTGCATCTTCATTGTATAGCTGAAAAACAGTCTTAGTGCCAGTCAGTCGACTGGCCTTGGAATCCAGTCGACTGGCTGTAGCACATAAAGGTTCCGAGGGCTGTTTCCAGAGGCTAGAGATCTCTGTCTCCTGCAATCAGTCGATTGGACTTCTTAGTCTGTCGATTGACTGCAGAAAATTATATTTTCAAGTTTCTGGTTCAGTCGACTGGCCAATTCCAGTCAGTCGACTGACCTGTCCCTATTTTCCTATTATGCCTATTTTTGCTCGGTTTCCAATTTTTATCGATTCATGTCGATTCCTAGTAGTTGTTATTGCATATTTGGCTTTGATGATTCCTTCTTGATTTCATACACGGGTTTTTATAAAAATGATCTTTCTAAATTGTATTAAAAGCTCGTTTTTCCAATTTATAATTTCTATTTAACACACGCACAATTTTGCACTCCGAGCGAAGAGGGAGGAGAATTAAATGATTAGATAAAAAGCGTGTTATGAACACATGTTTTCATCTTTTCAGTTAATTACTAATCTATTCGTTTGAACGTTTTGACCTTTGGGTCTTGTTTACCAATGAGATGAGGTGAACTTTGTACTGCTTTGAGTGTGAAATTGACTAACGGTTAGTAAACCGTTTAGTGCGAGCGTGTAGTATGGGACTCACGTTAACATTTTTCGGGTTCCTTTCTGATAGTTGTGACACATTCTGCCAGTTAATGGTGTCCAGTACTAGGCCTTCGGACCTTCACCACTACGGTTTGTTGCCTTCGGGTTTGAGCCTTCGGGCATGTTGCCTTCAGGTATGTTGCCTTTGGGTTTGTGCCTTCGGGTTTGTGCCATCGGGTTTGTTGCCCTATAATATCGCTTTTGGAGTTGGTCATGCGTCACCGCTCGAGTGATATTTGGGTTTGTTTCCTTCGGGTTTGTGGATCCTTGTTATACAGTACTGAGCTCGAGCATCTTTTGTTGTTTTATTGACAATTATATTCCCTAGTGTATCGCCTTTCGGTGTGGGTTCTTTGAACCGCTCGATACATATCGGTTACCTAGTGGAACTTGTGTACCTTTATTGGTATTTCTATTTGCCTTTTTGGCTTGATTTGGGGATATTCTTAAACATTGTTTATTTGAGTTGTCGATGATATGAGGCTTGCTATGATTCATATTATGATAGATCATTTGGTTATCTCCTTTGGAGATTATTGTGGTACTTTGTGATCTAGTATGTTCGTTATTACTCAGTTTATCTAACTGATTTGTTTATCTAGACTGACCCGTGTGTTTTATACTCGGGTCAGACCGATATGTTTCAGGTTAGTTGCTTTGGACTTAGCCTATTTTGCTTCCACATGGACTATTCTGCTAGCTCCTTTTTGTTATAGCTCTTTGTGTAGTCCTTTTGGTTGTAACTCTGACATGTATCTTTTGATTCGCCTGTATAATGTGGTCTGTTGTGCCACTTGTCATGTATCATTTCCTATACTCTGTTTGTATCTGGACATGTGTAAATGAATGTGATGATCCACTCTTCTGTGATGTGTATTACATTTGAGTTGTTATATTTTGTTCTGATAGATCTTTTAGCCATTGTAGTTTTGCTTTAAGTATTTATTGAAAATGTCGAACCATATGAGGTTCCACTTTTTGACGTGTTCAGTAGATAGTAAGGTAAGATTATACATGGTCGCTTCCATTATACTCTATTGTCCGCGTTAGCAGACGGTATTATCCACATAATGCTCTTTGTTAATGAGGCTCTCGGAGTGGGGCGTCACAAGAGATATAAATATATATACATCGACCCACACGGTCAGAAAATCAAAAACAAACAACAGTTCATATTTCCTAACTTTTTATTGAGTAGGCGTACCTTTATTTAGCATTTTAAAGCAGGCGGCTATTTAATTTAGCATTTAGCGCGGTCAAAACCAGCCAAACGGCTTCCAACAACCCGTACTTACTCAATTTAAACATGTAAGTGACAAATATACAAAGTTTATTAACATTTCACTTAATTTCAATAGCTAAACACATGCATAACATAAGCAATATACACTAAACACTTTCCATAAGCAAATTTATAAGGTTCCGACACAAATTTAAATGCTTTCAATCCATTCACACACCATCTCACTCAGTTTATTCTTATTTCTTTCCATTTAAATGGTTTACACTTCATTACTTACATTCAATTCATTTTACATTCCATATTCATATTTCATTAACTAATTAATTATCAATTTGTTTATTCAAATTTTATACCCGATATTTGATTATTTTTTTATTTCAAAAATCACTTTATCTATTTTACTAGAGTTCAACCTATTTTATAATTTAAGTTTTGGATTTTATTCATTTCCCAAATACAAAACAAATTTTATTTTGGCTTATCTATTCCACTTCTAAATTTTATAAGTCACAACCTTATTTATGTCCGTACTTTCAACTATTTACAACCAATCGCATTCACATTTTACTTTTTAACTTGGTATTCTACATTTTATTTAACCAAGTATATTTTTTTTTCTTATTCCATAAACATTTTAAACAAAATTCTAGAGTTTAAACAATTTCCTAAAATTTCAAAATCACCTTTGAAATCAACTATATCCAAACTCCTTTTCAATTTCAAAATCAAACCCAGTTTTTGCAAACAACTCTAATTCCCACCCTTTAGGTAGCAATTCCCCTATTGAAAACTTGAAAATGAACATCGATGATGTTGCAGTCACCACCGAAGTTATTTTCCAACGACCGAGAAGAGTTTAGTTCCTTTATCTCTTTAAAAATATTTTCAAATATTTTTAATTTTTCCCAAAATTCCAAATTCGAAATCCATCTCGATTTATTTTCAAATATTTCTCTGGAATCCTATTCCCAATTATAAATCACATTTATAATTCACATTTACAAATTCCACTTTATTATCTGAATTTATTTCCTTAACTTTGGTTATAATTCGATCTCTAATTTAATTTTACACTTAAATGATAATAATTTAATATTATCACTTCTAACAACCAAGCAATCCAATATAACTATAATAATTTATGGAAAATTAATTTCTTTTATATACAAAAATAATTTGGGTATAATTATTTAATTTACCCTATTTTAAAACCATATTGTGTCGAATTGTTCTATTCAAGTGTTTACAGATCCTTATCAATAACGTTAATTACTCGTATTGACCAGAATCTATAAACTACTCAATAAACCAATCAACACAATATAAAATCATTTTATATTCACTAATAAATATGCGCTCATATCTATCAGTACACTCAAACTCATCCTAGAGTACTATTGACTCTATTTAAATAAGTAATTCCCACTAGAGCCAAGGTTATCGCCAGCCTAAGCTCTGATACTAACTGTGACAACCCGAATTTTTCGACGACTGAAAAATCGAACCATCAGGATTAAAGAAGAAAGTGGTAGAAGAAGAAAATAGAAACAACATCAGAATCTTACATTGCAGAGGAATAAAATATAATGGATGATAACCGATCTTTACACAAAAGAATCAATATCTTTTTATACGTATATCATCAGGATACAACATCAGAGTACAACACAATCAAAATCAAATACTGGTTAGTTTATATTAACTTGACCCACAACAGAATACATAGTACACAACACAATGACATATATAACAAGTAAGAGTGATACGTCTCGCTTTCCAGTTCACCTTCTGAGCTCCACAACATCCTATCCTGTACCTATAATACTCGGTCTGACCCGAGCATTATAGCTAAATAACACCCGAGTCAATCTAGAATACTAGCGTGAGAAAACCACACTCAAATTGATTATTAAAGTTTCAAATTTTTTTGAAATCAAAGCATCTCGTAAGGCCACGCCACAAATAAACATGTCGGGTTTTTACCTTACGATAGCTAAAACATTTCTATTAAAATCCTCTGATATTATAATAGTGTCTACAGAAAGTAAAATAGAATCTAGTTGAAATGCTTGCGTCTCACATTTCAGCAATAGTTGGTCACAATCAAAACCGTACAGGAGCGTAAGGAAAATGGATTTCCAACGAATGACTAAGCATTAGGGTACCACCTGTCATAGTACATGGTCAAGATCACAGTACCGAGGATTACACCCAATCCCCTGCAACACAAGGCCGGAACTGCCCCTTACTGGATAATTCCGAGTAAGATCACCCTACGGTTAGGATCAACAACCGCACCACTAAGCCGAATAAAAAGGGACATCTAGACAGGGATGACCTCACCCTAATGGGTGCTACCCACTTAGCCTTGCTGCATAACCCCTGATTTTCAGTCATTCCCGATTGATGAGGCTCGAGGCTAAGCGTTACCTTTTCAGAACATATCCCTTAGAATGCCCATAGTCTACTTGGCGATGTTCTGAAAGCATTCATCCATACAAGTCCGTCCCGGGTCCGAACGGAACCGAAGGCACTACTCCTACTACATCCATTTTGGAATCACCCTCAGGATTAGTAGCGACTAGCCCTTACACTTCACTGCTCCATCTTCGATTCCAACTCTTGTTTTCCTCACGAAAATGTACAAACCGAATCAAAGTGGTTTTCGAGAAATAAATTCCGATCCCGGTCTCTTCGAAACGATCAACGCATTTGGCCAATATTGATAGTCGGTTATTTAACTATCAATTAACATTCACAAACATCCATCAAACAATAAATAATTTTCCCAAATTATTTATTTATCTCAAAATATCTTCACAAGATATATTTTCCAATTTCAACCCTTTTGAAAATAGTTTCAAACCAGTTTGCTCTCACGGAATACATTTCCCAACTATTTATTTCCACTGAAACACCAAGTACAAAATACTTTAGATTTTAAATAATTTAAAAGCACTTTATTATAAAATATACTTTATAACATTAAATTAAAACTACTTTAATACTTTATTAATATATATGCTTTAAGAATATTTTAAATAAAGCCACTTTATAAAACATAAACTAAATATCTTCCTTTTTTAAAACATAATACCAAGTCACTTTTATATAATTACTACAAAAAATATTTACTTTAGAATTTAACATTTAGAAATAGTATTTTTTCTAAAACATGCTTTTTGAAACAACTTTTAAACTTTTAACATATATTTAAAATTGCTTTGAAACCGTACTTGGGTATACAGGGAAATACACTTCTCTTTCACATCTTTTATAAATAAATCACTATTTATTTTTAAACAAATTCACATTCCTTTAATAAATTCTCACCTTGAATTTATATTTTCAAATCCACTTCACTTTTATAAACCCAGTTTATAAATTCCAAAATCTCACTTCTCTTTCAGAATTTCAATTTTTAATACTTAAATCAATTTCCAATTTACTTCACTTTGAAATAAATTTCCTTACTTACTCCATTTATTTCAAAATCCATTAACTTCCAGATTTTACTTCTTTATAATGATTTAAAATCCTCTAACTGAAAATACGAAATCCAGATTTTCTAAATTCCTTCTTTTTCCTTTTAATTAAATTTAAACCTTGAATTAAAATAAATTCTTTATTCTTTTAAAAAATATCACTTAAGTTTCAAAAGTTATTATTTCCCTGTTTATTCAAAATCCCCTTCTTCCATAGTTATTAGAATTTTGAAATCACTTTTTTTTCTTTTCCAATTCATTCTTATTTTTATTCAAATTCTCTCTAATTATTTCACTTACAAATTCTCTTCTTTTATTTCCTTTCCCAAAAATCCAATTTATATATTTTTGTAACTAATTTATACCCAATAAATTCAATCAAACCATAACATCCAATACTCCAATTATCAATATAATTCATCACAAGGTAACAATTAATCATATCACATATAATTTAAACAAAACTAAATACTTTAAGAAATCCAGTTCGATCCCTCCAACCTGTTTCCCTGCATCCACAGATATTCGCACAATACCAATTCCACTTCGAGGTGGAGTATCGCGGTATATGGGATTAATATAATATCATCCGCTATTATACGGCGCATAGGGTCTCATCCGCTATAAAATGCGGGAAATGAATCACTCCAATATATACTATATACTATTGTATATAATATAGCACATAAAACCAATTCAATCATCTAACCAATTATTTAAATTTAACCATTTCAATTTAATAGAAATCCCAAAGAGTGGTATTAACTCACCTTTTATTTTGCTATTTGCAATCCCTTTCCATCTTGACTATTTCTCCACAAATTTTAGACCTTGTACAGACACTAGATGATTTTATTAATATTCGAACCAATCGAACAATTAAATTCCTAATTGATAACTTTAATTATCCAATGATTTATTTTAACTAATAATTTGATTTTAAACTAATTTCTTTTAATATTCTAATGTTTAAATAGTTTAATTAAACAAGCTAATCATCATAATACTTTATTCTAAAACAAACTAATAACTTAAAAACGTATATATGTATATTTATTTTCTTTTGAAACTACATATATATATACCTATATAGATTTGATAAAAATTTAACTTATATAAATTCTTTCAACATTTAAAATCCCTTTTTATTTGCCAAAATCTTCTATATATATCTATATTATCTGTTTACTGTTTACCTATTAAAATAGAGATCTTAAACCTTAGTATACAAATAAATTTTCTATTAGAGTGTACTATCTCAATATAAATCATTTAAATTATAATAAAATCAAAATAACTTACTATAAATTATATATATACATTTCCTGTAAATATTCTCATATATAATTTACTGCTAAGTTTTCAGATTGCCAAATAAAATTTCAGTTTATAAACATCCTGTCTACACATTAAAATAAATAGAAGCATAAAAGAAAACTACCCTACCGAGAAAATCATCGTTGCTCGAATCCCCTTAGCACAACACCCATGCAATCGACACTGCTAGATCGACTGCTCACCATCCCCAACCGGATCGTGACCCTCTCTACTTCACCTCACCCTCCGCCAAGCTACAGCGACGAATCCCGCTACACCACCGCAGCCGAGGCTGTCGCCTTCCCAGTGAAATACACCTTCGATTGAGCGAACTCGAGTTGTTCGAACTCGAAGGAAAAGCCGCATACTTGCAGTCATAAGACCATGAAATCGCTACCACACGCGCGCATCAATGGTCGACGTCGGCGTCATGATCAACTTGATCCGATTGAAAAGCTCGGCGACCACGATTTATTTCTTTTTTTTCTATCATATGAAATTAAGAAGAGGGAAAGGACATCTCATGATTTTATTTCGATATTCAATTAGAAAAGGTAGAAGGAGAGAAGAAGTTGGGGTTCTGGGTTTGTTACTAATTAATCCTCTGAGTTCGGCCATTACTTGATTTACTGCCCTTTTTTTGTTCTCCTTTCTTCGTTTATTTATATTATTTTTATTACAAGTTTCATTTTATTTTGGACGAAAAGGAAAGGTTGGCTTTACAAGGAAAAGTTTGCGTGTTACAGAAGAGAAAAGAGATGTTCGATTGAAAAGGGACTCAACTGTTCACCTGATTTAACCAATATATATATACATATATGTGTGTGTGTGTGTGTGTGTGTCTATATTATTACTTAAATATTGGATTTATCTCGTTTCGGGTAATTAGAAATTTACAACCCCTACCGAGGCATGCCGCCAGACGTTCATAATGTTATACCCTTATTCCGAACATAATGGAAAAGATTTCAAATCCCAGCTCGATCGTATGGAGGAGATAGCTTTTGGACCCAGTTATTGTATTAAATTCAATATAGATTTCAGTGTGTTTATCTATCGTACGCTTACACAACAACTCCAATTGCTACAAAAATTGAAATCTGATAATAATTCAATATTATGGATCCCATGGAACTGGTTTCGTCGAATTCAGAGACTGTACCTCGAAAGGCTATTTTTAAATATCGATTTAAACGATATATTTTCAAACTGAAAATAAACACTTTCAAATTCAATTTTAAAAGTTCAATTATCTTCAGTACTATTAATATGAATTTTATAAGCCTTCAAATTATTTTTAACTGGCTTAAAACACTAGATTTAATATTGTACCCAATTTCTAATTATTAAATCCAATATTTAATTATCCAATAAATAGAGATATTTGAAATTTAAGTTAAAAATTAACCTTTGAATATTTAAAAATCAACTATATATTCTGATTTCAAATGCCTAAAAATTTCGGGTAGTTACAGTTATAATTTCATGGGTTTTGATTTCGGAAGTGTTATGTTTTTTAAAATGCTATGTTTTTTTTTTGAAATGGAAATGATATCATAATGATTTGATTTTTGAAATGGAAATGATATCGTATTGATTTGGTTTTAAAATGGCAATGATATCATATTGATTTGGTTTTGAAATGGGAATGATATCATATTGATTTGGTTTTGAAATGGAAATAATATCATAATGATTTGGTTTTGAAATGGAAATGATGTCATAATAATTTGGTTTTTCAAATGGAAATGATATCATAATGATTTGGTTTTTGAAATGGAATGATATCATATTGATTTGATTTTGAAATGGAAATGATATCGTATTGATTTGGTTTTGAAATGGAAATGATATTTTGTTGATTTGGTTTTGAATTGGAAATGATATCGTATTGATATGGTTTTTGAAATTGAAATGATATTGTGGTTTTGAAGTATAAACTATTTTGAAATGACCGCGGTGTTATAATAACGTTTGGTTGTTAAAGAGACCGAAATCGAAAGTTGTCATACTCTCTGCCAACTCCAAAAACTACTTTAACAATTGTGTACGCGGTGGAGATTCCAGAATAAAGTAGGATGGTCGTGACGATCCTATATGAGGTATATACGTGGACCCGACTCTCGTGAATTGGCATAAGGTGGCTGAAACAGGAGCAATCGACGGGCCAAGTGAGGCAGCTCCTCCGATTGGACACACTCCTTCATATTCCATTCTATTACTTTGTTATTAATTTAGTGCACACCTTTGATTTGGTTTTGGGAGTGTGGATCGAGGTGGACGATACTGGCTGCTACGCGTTACCACCAGCCCGAAAGTGTAATTGGTATATTTATCTTGGCATTAGATGACGACCCAGAATTTTTGAATATTTAAAATTAGGATATTTAATTGATTTTAAATATTTAAAAGTTAATTTCTAACTTGAATTTCAAATATCACTATTTATTTGGAAGTTAAATTATTGAATTTAATACTTTGGAACTAGGTAAAATATTGAATTTGAAATTTTAAGCTTGTTAAAAATAATTTAAAGGCTTGTAAAAATTCATCTTGATAATAATAAAGGTAATAGAACTTTTAAAATTGAATTTGACAGTGATTTCTTCAATTTTGAATTTATATTGTTTAATCGATATTTAAAATTAGCCTTCCAAGGCACAATCTTGATTTCAACGAAACCAGTTCCATTAGATCCGTAATAGTGTACTACTATCGGATTTCAATTCTCGTAGCATTCGGAGTTGTCATGTGATCATACGATGGGTAAGCGCGCTGAAATTTATATTGAAATTTAATATAATAACTGGGTCCAAAAAGTTATTTTCTCCATACGACCTAGTTAGGACTCGAAACCTTTTCCATCGCGTTTGGAATAAGGGTATAACATTATAAACGCCTAGCGGCACATCTCGATATGGGTTCACGATTTTAAGCTAGGTTAATCGGGACAATTTGTCTTTGAATTTAATATATTATATTATATATATCAACATAAGACCTTTTAGCCTTCATCTCAAAGGGATACGTGTCCTGCCTTCCAAACATGTGTTCATTTGGTATACCATGCGTCATTTTAAAAAAAGTACAGAACAGCCTAGCATTTAAAAAAATCGAATTCTTTCCTTTCCCCTCTTTAATTCAGTTGAAGACAATAATAAAAATTATTGGCAGCCATTTTAAATTTAAGTTCAAAATCAAATCAAGTTCTAATGGCCAAAGCCTAATTCTCGTTCTCTCTCATTCGTAAATTAGGGCATGTCTTCGTCGATTCTAAATCGAACGAAGTGAGTTCTATGGGTGACTGCAGCCAGTTCGATGGGGCGAGTTCATCGTCGTGGTCTAATTTTCGATCGACGATGAGGCATCGAGGTGGCTGGGTGAACAAGGGTAGATCGGTAGAGGAAGCTCGAGTAGCGGCGTTGTAGAATCGAGGAGTAGTGGTCGTAGTCGCATGTGGGGGAGGTCGAGCAGCATCGTTCGTGGGTTGCTTCGGCACGGCGAGCAAGTGACCGAAGTCACTTTGGACGCGGGGCGCAAATCGTGGTGTCGACTGCAACAATTCAGCAGCTCAGATGAGGTTGGATTTATGGGTTGCGTGAGGTATGTGAGGCCATATAACAGTGCTGCAATCGATATCAAAGATGCAGAAAGATACGATTTTCGTTTTGTTATAAATTTAAATTGAATAAATAAAAGTTTATATACATATACAAAGAAAGAAATTACTGATTTGTATTCAGAAAATTTAAACTGATTTTATTTCTATTTCATGCACATATATTAATGTTCAGAAGTGTAATTATTGTTGTTATTTTCAGAAATAGGAAAAAAACCAATTTTTACATACATACATACATACATACATACATATATATATAGAATTTGGGAAAACATAGGAAATTGCATAAAAATTAGTTTAATAAATATACATCTACCTATTTTAATCTATTAGTTCAATTTTAAAGATAACTTATTGTGGTAGTTAATTAGCCAAATTAACTTGTTTAATTTATTCTAGTTACTAAATATTTATTACAGGAAGATTAGTTAAAAAACTAAATTATTAGTTTAAACTAAATTATTAGTTAACTAAAATTTTTTAAATGGTACTTGATCATTCGTTTAGTCCAATATTAATAAATCATATAATTGCTTATACAATGTCTAAAACTGCAAAGAAAACAAACCGAAATGGAAATAGACTGCAAAATATAAGTAAAGGTGAGAACTTCTCACTCAATCGGTGTGATAACCCGGATTTTTTAGGCATTAGATAATTGAATAATTATCTAATTGAAAATACTAATTTTGTAGATTAAATAAATAAATGAGATAATATCCTTTATAAAATATTTAAAATTGAAAACACTTTATTAAGTTCAAAACAATATTTTTCCCATTTCCAATATATATACACATAATCCTTTAAAATCCTAACATGGGATAAATTTGGTTTATAAACATGTTAGAGTTAAAATTAATTCATAAGAATAAGTTATTTATAATTGTTTACATGAATTCACATATGTATATCTTTATATAAAATTTTAGGCTTAAATTACAAAGATAAATACATTATATAACATGTAAATATCACCTATATATATATATATATATATAAGTTAATAAAAGAGACAAGTTTAACACTTGTAAGCATTATAATGTATGTTAAGAACATTTGTACAAATTTATGCATATGTGTAAAAAAAAATTAGCAACCAAGAGAACAAGTGTCAACCATTTAAATTATTTTCTTTTATATTTTAATAAATCTTAATTTAATCTATACGAACACTCACCTACTTTCTTCAATCTCTTTTACTGTTTTCATTAAAAAAAAGTAAAGAAGAGAGACCTGTAACATAAACCTGTAAATAAGGCTAAACAATGGAAAACAATATTTAAAATAACCAGTGTCAGATAATTGAAAGATCATTTGTGACCTCATTTACCTGAGTTGGATCAAACAAGGAAGGATCAGACAGATTCGTAGTGAATTCAACTCAAATTTCAGCAAGTTGATTAAGCAACTTTAGACTCCAGAAATCATGTCTATTAAAATTAATGACTGATTTGTTCTGTTCTGCAACATAAAGTGAGTAAACAAATTTCTTATCTGTTTACAAATCTGATTGCAAGCAGTAAATTTGAAGTTAAGTATGCATGTTTGTTTTATGCATGTTTGTTTTGAAAACATCTTCAGGATATCTCTGTTTCATAATCAACATGTGAGTAGCTAAATCTTTAATCTGAGAATCTTTATCAAATCTGTAGATAAGTAAATCTTATCTGTTGCTTGTGGAAATAGCTGTGATCAATGATTGTTTGCGTATGAAATAGAAAGGTACTGTATGATTGATATGTTGTTGTATGCATGTTAGTGGTTCTCTGTTCTATGAGTTCCAGATTTGAAAATTTAAAACAAAGTTTAATATCTTTTCAATAAATCACTATCTGGACTTAGGATTCAAACAAAAATGTTTTTGTTAAAGCCTGAATTGAAGTTTAAAAAGTTTATTTCTGGCAAGATAGGTTTGAGTACCTCTGAAATCAAATAGTTCTGATGGGAATAAAAATGCATGACAAAATTAAGGGTTGAATTAAGTGGATTCAAGTATATATTTCGAATTGATTTAGGAAATCATGAATTTTAAAATAAAAATCATAAATTTTAAGATCGAATTGAATGAGAAAACTAGGTTTGTCTGGAAATGGTTTCTGAGGCATTTTGTGACGATCTACTGTTGATGGGTGGTCGGGACTGTATCTAGAAGTGGAGGGTCGTACAGTGACGTTTGGAAAAATGGCTGGAGGTCCTAAAGTTCGCCGTAGCGTCATCGGCGAAGTGGTTTACATTCTAAACCTAATTTTGGTCGAGATGATAAGGTGGGGCAGTGCGATTTCCATGGTGAATCGAGCGTCACCGGATCAAGGGAATTGCTTCGGAATTGGGTGATGAATGCGAGGCCGGAAGGGGCATGGTTCTAGTGGTCAGAGGGAGGTGAACGGGGCAGTTTCTGGTGACATTGTGAGTTCCAGTGCCCACCTTCCTGCTCGAATTTGGTCTAAAGCTTGTGTTTGAGTTTGGATGTTCGAAAATGGTTGTTGGGATGATGGACGTTGCGTTGGAGGTACGGTGATCGTCACCGTCGTCGTTAGTAACTGTGCAGTTGCACGTTGATGATTTTGTATCTGGAGTGGAGTAGTGAAGGAACTCGAAGTAATTGAGTAATTGTCTCGGGGAATTTGGGATTCAACTCGAAGCAAGGGAAGATTTAACTCGAAGTAAAATAACAGTGGCTCGAGTATATGGGTTGTTTACAGGTTAAAACATAAAACAGAAAACCTGTTTACAGTTTTAAAAAAATTAAAAGCAGAAGTAATAAGTTTTAAATGTAAACTAAAATCTGAACTGAGTTTCAACCTAAATTTAAATATGAATTCAATTAGTTTAAATTATTGTTTTTGAAATAATTTGAATTTTTAAATTCTGGTTTGGATTCAAATGAAACAGAAACTTGTTTTCTGTTTTTAAAAAAATAATTAAAAGAAAGTATAAAATGCAAACAGGAATTTAAACCGAGTTTGAAAATCTGATATTGAATATGAATTCAAATTTATTTGAATCTAAGATTTGCAAATATTTAAGTTTTTTTAAAGTTAAATTTGGGTTTAAATCTTATAAGTATTAAAGCATATGTGTGATTTGGATTTGAAATGGAAGCTTATCTTTTGAAAATTTGAAATTTAAAATGAGTTTAGATTTGAGTTTTCAAATCTGGAATTAAATTTAAACTTCAGTTTTTAAAATAATGGTTTAAATTTAAATTGCTTTAAAATGATTAAATGATTTGCATTTAAATTGAAGATGTAGATTGTAAGAAAAGTTTTAAAGAGTTAAGTTAAATCTAGAATGAGTTTAAAAGCTGTATTTCAATTTGAAATTTAGAAGTTAATTTTAAATTACAATTCAATTTAATTAATTTGTATTAAGAAATATTGATTAATAATTAAGGTTATTAACCTATAGTTGATGATTAATTAATCAGTTAATTAAAGGTTAATTAATTGATTATGAAAGTAATTCGGGGTTAATTACTTTGTATTAAAGGAGATTAAGTAATAATTAAGGATCATTAATTGATAAATAAAGGATAATTAATCTGTGATTAGGGATTGATTAATTGAGTTAATCAAGGATGTGATTAACTAATTAAGGTTAGTAATTAATTAGTGGTTGTATAAGCAAGATTAAGTGATTAATTCTTAAGGAGTTAATTTAAGTAATTTAAATTAATTATAATATGAATTGATAATGCTTGTTTATGGAAGATGGATTGTTGAATGTCTGAGTTGAATGTTATCTATTGAACTGATATCTATTGATGAATAATCAAGATTGATTAATGCATGTAATTAAGTTTAAGGGTTAATTATTATATGAAATTTAAGAATAATTTACTAACAAAAGCAATTAGAAGATTATTGAATTTATGTAATTAATGCAAGTGATCAATTTTGCTTATTAATGATTGAATGATGATGAGTACATTGAACTGGTTGATATCTCCGTTATGAATTGATTTGTGATATGAAACGTTGGATGGACGATGATAATGCGATCATCAATCAATTAGGAATTGTTGTATAAAGGTGTTATCCGATAATTTAGGTTGAGTTGTATTTAATTGGATAATTTGATTTTAGATGACATTGGATTCGAAGAGACCGGAGTCGAGTATTAGTTAATACTCGAAACCACTTCGAATTTTTATAGATTGATATGTGAAATTAACAGGTTGGAATGAAATGATTTAAGTGAAACAGACTATTTGATCTGAATTTTGGCACTTAGAAAACTTATGTGTGAAATAAGTTATGTTTATAACATATTGTGAACTTGAAAAATTGATAAGTTACCCCGGGTTTATATAAGCTGTATATTTCTGCATTCCTAGTTAGATGGATTTACCCACGCTGGTTTCCAGCCTGACCCGGGTGTTACTTTGATGTAATGCTCGGGTCAGACCGAGTATTACAGATTTTCAGTTAAGGACGTTCCGGAGCTCAGGAGGCAAGCTGGATGGCAGTAACGTATGGAGAGTTTCACTATGTTATTATATCTCTGAGTCATGTTAAATTGTAGCTGTCTAATGTTGTATGAAATTGTTGTAACTCTGATATATCGATGTAAAATTGATAGATACAGTTTTCTTTGGTATAATTATTACTATTAATATTATATTTTATCCGCTGCGAATGTGAGATTGTGTGTTTCTTTTCTGTTCTTCTTCTATCTCTTTTTCTTTCTCTAACTATCTAGAAATTTTGGATTTGAAATTTCCGGGTCGTTACATTTGGTATCAGAGCAAAAGGTTAAGCAAGAACCTTGGCTCTGGTAGGATTACTCATTAAGGATAGGGAAAGTGGTACCCTAGGATGAGTTGAGTATATATATATGAGAGAGCGTACTTGTTATTTTCATATATAGAGGTTTTTAAATGATTTTAAAAGTAAATGAATCTTATATAAGAAATAGATTATCTATTATATTAAGGAAATTTGTTGTAGTATTAATTAAATTAAAAGTAATAGTAAGAATTAATGGTAATAGAATTACAACCAAATTGAAATTAAAGATAAGTTTGAAATGGTTTCAAAACTGAAATTGAAATCTTAAATTGGAAAAGTGTTTCAGAATAAGATAATAATGAATTGGTTTCTAGATATGATAATCTTGGGCATTATCATAATTAGTTGCTGAGTTTAATAATGAAATGTGTGTTAATGAGTAAGCAAAATTAAATGTTTTAAGGAAGTAAACCCTTAGATAAGTATGGGATATAAATTAAAATTTAAGTTGATCTAAATTGTGAAGTTTGCATCTTAAGTATTAAAAACATTTGGAATTTGGTTGCAAATGATTAAAAGGAATAATAAATAATATTATTTTAATAAGAGAGTTTGATGCAAACAAGAGTTGTTTAATGATTTAAAGGAATTTATTTTGAATTAAAACCAAGGGTGGTTTAAATTTTAAAAGTTGGCTTGGTAGGGCCAAGAAGTAAAATGTATACATATGGATGGTTTGAAATAAACTCTATATATTGAGTTTTAAATCTGGAATGAGATATGATACCCAAAGTGTTAAGTCTTTGAACTTAATAAGTGAGAAGTTCAAATTTGGTAAGGTTGACTGGGTTAAGTGAATTAATATTAACTTGGGAAAAAGTTTAAAAAGTTGGAATGATCAACCTGAATTGAAAATTTGAAGATGAAATTAAGATTTAACTTGGAAAGTTAAATGATTGATTATATTTGAGAATTTGAGTAATCTCAAATTGGGTTTGAGATCCGAAAATTGGAAATGGATTGTGGTAATATATCCATTGTAGAGATAAATAAAATTTAACTTAAATTTAAAATTAAGGATATGGAATTCCTTTAAATCTAAGATTTGAATGTTAAGAAATAAATTTGTAAATTAAAATTGTTTGAAACTCTTACTTGAACCTTGTAATGAGTTAAATAAGAATAATTTAAAATGAAATTTTGAAATTTTGGATTCAGAATTGAATTATTTAAGAAATTTTTTTAAAGGTAGATTGATTTAAAGGAATTAAATCAACATTTGAAGTATTAACTCGAATTTATATAATTCGAGATGGTTTAAATTTGAAATTTGAATTAGTTCAAACAGAATTTGATTTGAATTAATTGAATTGTGATTGAAGATGTATGAGTATAAGATTCAAATGGAAAATTTGAATTAGATTAATTTGAAACAATTTGAAACTGAAGTGGTTCAATTTGAAATTAGTCCGAATTGATTTGGATAATTTGGAATTGTAATTAAAATTGAATAGTTTTAAAATTCAAATGGAATTTGAATTGAATTTGGAAGGAAATCCAGAATAATTCAACTTGATTTGGAAATGGAGTTTGGAATTGGGATTAATTCAAACTGGAGTTGAAATGAATTGAAATTGGAACTAGTTCAATTGAAATTTATTTGAATTAGTATAATTGGAAATCAAGGATTGAATAAAGTTAAATTTGGAAAGAAACTGAGGTTAATTCAACTTGATTTAGGGTTGAATCAATTTTAATGGAAATTGAAGTTATTTAAATTTGAATTGGGTCAATTTAAATGGTAGAGGAAATTTTAATTGAATTGATGAGAATGGAGATTGGAAAGTGAACAGTTTTGACTCTGGACTAGTTTTAATATAATTTTTTCAATATAAACCTATTTTTTTCTTCTTTTCCAAGCTATTCATTATATATACAACCTTTCTTTTAAAAGCCAAACTATCTTATACTTGTTTTACAATTACTTTTGAAACTGTTTAACAATTTTCTAACTATTCTATAAACTAATTACTATTATTAACTACTAATTACTATTTTATAGCAATTTTGCAATTATTTAAAATTTCTATGACTATTTAACTATTTTCCAATTATTTTACAACTACTGAACTATTTTACAGCTATTTTACAAACTAGTAATTATTTTTCAACTACTTATTTATTTTTTTAAAAATTTTCAAACTATTTTCTAAATAAACTGGTCGGAGTTCAAACTGTTATTGGTTAAATACCCAATCGAGATAAGAATAGAGGTGATAATCCAAATGGATTGTAGTAATTGTGAGTAAGTGAATGAAAATCAAAGTGAATGTGAATAGAAATAGAATTGATTTGGCTAATAACCAATAAAGATAAAAATATAGGGTGTACGTATGTTATTCTATTCGCATAGTGATTTGATCCAGATTTGAGCACAGAATTTCGAGATAGTTATACCGATCCGAGTTGGAATTTTCCACTC
Organism: Allium cepa; assembly: GCA_030765085.1. Lineage (NCBI taxonomy): Eukaryota > Viridiplantae > Streptophyta > Magnoliopsida > Asparagales > Amaryllidaceae > Allium > Allium cepa. Next base: position 459,839,506 of record CM060929.1, on the reverse strand, counting down.
GATTTTTGAGGGCGAACCTGGATATGGATTGTTGATTGGTTCTGGATATTCTCTATCATAGTTATGACTATGCAAGGAGAATGGCGGTTTCTGATCAAGAAACTAGATCTGTGTCCGCACTAGGAAGTCGGGTGGACAATACTAGTTCGGAAATGAAATTGTGTGATCGAGTGAGCGATCTGATTGGTATAGCGTACGGATGATATGTGTACGTCGTATGGATTTGAATAAAATTGATACTGGGAATTTGTGGATAAGAAATATGAGATGGTTTTTGAAATGAAAATATATTTTGTGAAATATATGATGAAGTAAAGTGGAAATTGGATATTTCTATGGTTGAAATTTTGTTTATGGAAGTAAGTGATATGGTAAGTGGTTTTGTAAAGAGTAATCAAATTTGAATATTTGATTTTGAGTAAACAAAGTAAATATCTTTGTTTTATAAAATAAAACTTCCCTTGTTGAATTTTTTGCCAGAAGAAAAAGGATTTTTGAAAGTGTTTGAAGTATAAAAGGAGTTTTATACAAGTTTGAAAATGATCCAAAGTTTTAAAAATTATATATATCTATATATATATATATATGTAAAGGATCATGTGAGGATTTTGGAAAAAGGGTTTTGGGAACCTATGGATTTGGAAAGGCTTTTGATTTTTGGGTAAAATCAATATTGAATTTGGAAAGCCTAGTTTGAGAATTATCGATTTTGGGATAAATCGATTGGAGTAAAGGAGCTTTGTATGAGATCATACTAGGTGTATGATTTAAAGATACTATATATGTATAGTATAAAATGTTTTGATGATGGCTCTGGGGAAAAAGGCGCTCCCTTGAAATGAACTTCTCAGGAGTACCACCAGGTGGTGCTGCCTTGAGCCCCAAGGAGGGGTTCTAAAGTTGATCCTGTGAGGAGTCTGGACGAAACTAGTTCCTGGGGATTTTGAGTAGAGTATACCATAGCGAAAGTCGTGTGTGCCGCTGAGAGCCAACAGTTACATGGACTTTTGCTGCGACGGCAACGTAACCCAGGATGTAACTGCGATCTATGATATAACATAGCGAAAGTCGTGTGTGCCGCTGAGAGCCAACAGTCTGCGTTTGATTTTATATCGGTAGACTGCGACCTATGTAGGAGTGGAGAGGTTTCATTTCGACAGCGAAAATCAGAGGCCGCTGAGAGCCTGCAGTTACATGGACTTTTGCTATGACGGCAACATAACCCTGGGTGTAACTGTGATCTGTTGTGTGGGTTCCACGGCGTAATCGAGAGGCCGCTGAGATCCTGCAGTTACATGGACTATTGCTGCGACGGCAACATAACCCTGGAATGTAACTGTGACCATGGATGGGGGTGATGATTCCCAGAGCATCCTCACCAAAGATATATCCTCTATTTTCAAAAATTGTTTTCTATTTTTAATAAAATTATTTTCTAAAGTATTTTCACTGGATGTTGAAGATGGGTCTACTAAGTACTTATAGATTTTCAGTCCTACGCCTGATCAACGTATGACCGAATTTCTACGAGAACGAGGACGGACTTATTGAAACATCGAGTTATAAAAAGTATTTTTATAAAACCATTTTACAATATTATGTAGATTTCAAAAGTATTTCAAAGAATAATTTTTCTAAAAATAAGCTTTTTAATAAATTCTGGCTTCATTCCTTTTCGAGGACGAAAAGATTTAAAGGGGGGTGGAATGTGATAACCCAGATTTTTCGGGCATTAGATAATTGAATAATTATCTAATTGAAAATACTAATTTATAAATTAAATAAATGAATGAGATAATCTCCTTTATAAAATATTTAAAATTGAAAACACTTTATTAAGTTCAAAACAATATTTTTCCCATTTCCAATATATATACACATAATCCTTTAAGATTCTAACATGGGATAGATTTGGTTTGTAAACATGTTAGAGTTAAAATTAATTCATAAGCATAAGTTATTTATAAATGTTTACATGAATTCACATATGTATATCTTTATATAAAATTTTAGGCTTTAATTACAAAGATAAATACATTATATAACATGTAAATATCACCTATATATATATATATATATAAGTTAATAAAAGTGACAAGTTTAACACTTGTAAGCATTATAATATATGTTAGGAACATTTGTACAAATTTATGCATATGTGTAAAAAAAAATTAGCAACCAAGAGAACAAGTGTCAACCATTTAAATTATTTTCTTTTATGTTTTAATAAATCTTAATTTAATCTATATGAACACTCACCTACTTTCTTCTATCTCTTTTACTGTTTTCATTAAAAAAAAGAGAGAGACCTGTAACATAAACCTGTAAAGAAGGCTAAACAAAGGAAAACAATAATTAAAATAACCAGTGTCAGATAATTCAAAGATCATTTCTGACCTCATTTACCTGAGTTGGATCAAACAAGGAAGGATCAGGCAGATTCGAAGTGAATTCAACTCGAATTTCAGCAAGTTGATTAAGCAACTTCAGACTCCAGAAATCATGTCTATTAAAATTAATGACAGATTTGTTCTGTTCTGCAACATAAAGTGAGTAAACAAATTTCTTATCTGTTTACAAATCTGATTGCAAGCAGTAAATTTGAAGTTAAGTATGCATGTTTGTTTTATGCATGTTTGTTTTCAAAACATCTTCAGGATATCTCTGTTTCATAATCAACATGTGAGTAGCTAAATCTTTAATCTGAGAATCTTTATCAAATATGTAGATAAGTAAATCTTGTCTGTTGCTTGTGGAAATAGCTGTGATCAATGATTTTTTGCATAAGAAATAGAAAGGTATGGTATGATTGATATGTTGTTGTATGCATGTTAGTGGTTCTCTGTGCTATGAGTTCCAGATTCGATAATTTAAAACAAAGTTTAATATCTTTTCAATAAATCACTATCTGGACTTAGGATTCAAACAAAAATGTTTTTGTTAAAGCCTAAATTGAAGTTTAAAAACTTTATTTCTGGCAAGATAGGTTTGAGTACCTCTGAAATCAAATAGTTCCGATGGGAATAAAAATGCATGACAAAATTAAGGGTTGAATTAAGTGGATTCAAGTATATATTTCGAATTGATTTAGGAAATCACGAATTTTAAAATAAAAATCATAAATTTTAAGATCGAATTGAATGATAAATCTAGGTTTCTCTGGAAATGGGTTCTGAGGCATTTTGTGACGATCTACTGTTGATGGGTGGTCGGGACTGTATCTGGAAGTGGAGGGTCGTACAGTGACGTTAGGAAAAATAGCTGGAGGTCCAAAAGTTCGCCGTAGCGTCGTCGGCGAAGTGGTTTACATTCTAATGCTAATTTTGGTCGAGAGGATAAGTTGGGGCAGTGCGACTTCCATGGTGAATCGAGCGTACCCGTATCAAGGGAATTGCTTCGGAATTGGGTGATGAATGCGAGGCCGGAAGGGGCATGGTTCTAGTGGTCAGAGGGAGGTGAACGGGGCAGTTTCTGGTGACATTGTGAGTTCCAGTGTCCACCTTCCTGCTCGAATTTGATCTAAAGCTTATGTTTGAGTTTGGATGTTCAGAAATGGTTGTTGGGATGATGGACGTTGCGTTGGAGGTTACGGTGATCATCACCGTCGTCGTTAGTAACTGTGCAGGTGCACGTTGATGATTTTGTATTTGGAGTGGAGTAGTGAAGGAACTCGAAGTAATTGGGTAATTGTCTCGGGGAATTTAGGATTCAACTCGAAGCAAGGGAAGATTTAACTCGAAGTAAAATAACAGTGGCTCGAGTATATGGGTTGTTTACAGGTTAAAACATAAAACAGAAAACCTGTTTACAGTTTTAAAAAAATTAAAAGCAGAAGTAATAAGTTTTAAATGTAAACTAAAATCTGAACTGAGTTTAAACCTAAATTTAAATATGAATTCAATTAGTTTAAATTATGGTTTTTGAAATAATTTGAATTTTTAAATTCTGGTTTGGATTCAAATGAAACAGAAACCTGTTTTCTGTTTTTTTAAAAAAATTAAAAGAAAGTATAAAATGCAAACAGGAATTTAAACTGAGTCTGAAAATCTGATATTGAATATGAATTCAAATTTATTTGAATCTGAGATTTGAAAATATTTAAGTTTTTTTAAGTTAAATTTGGGTTTAAAACTTATAAGTATTAAAGCATATGTGTGATTTGGATTTGAAATGGAAGCTTATCTTTTTAAAATTTGAAATTTAAAATGAGTTTAGATCTGGGTTTTGAAATCTGGAATTAAATTTAAACTTCAGTTTTTAAAATAATGGTTTAAATTTAAATTGCTTTAAAATGATTAAATGATTTGCATTTAAATTGAAGATGTAGATTGTAAGAAAAGTTTTAAAGAGTTAAGTTAAATCTAGAATGAGTTTAAAAGCTGTATTTCAATTTGAAATTTAGAAGTAATTTTTAAACTACAATTCAATTTAATTAATTTGTATTAAGAAATATTGATTAATAATTAAGGTTATTAACCTATAGTTGATGATTAATTAATCAAATAATTAAAGGTTAATTTATTATTATGAAAGTAATTAGGGGTTAATTACTTTGTATTAAAGGAGATTAAGTAATTATTAAGGATCATTAATTGATAAATAAAGGATAATTAATCTGTGATTAGGGATTGATTAATTGAGTTAATCAAGGATGTGATTAATTAATTAAGGTTAGTATTTAATTAGTGGTTGTATAAGCAAGATTAAGTGATTAATTCTTAAGGAGTTAATTTAAGTAATTTAAATTAATTATAATATGAATTGATAATGCTTGTTTATGGAAGATGGATTGTTGAATGTCGGAGTTGAATGTTATCTATTGAACTGATATCTATTGATGAATAATCAAGATTGATTAATGAATGTAATTAAGTTTAAGGGTTAATTATTATATGAAATTTAAGAATAATTTACTAACAAAAGCAATAAGAAGATTATTGAATTTATGTAATTAATGGAAGTGATCAATTTTGCTTATTAATGATTGAATGATGATGAGTACATTGAATTGGTTGATATCTCTGTTATGAATTGATTTGTGATATGAAACGTTGGATGGACGATGATAATGTGATCATCAATCAATTAGGAATTGCTGTATAAAGGTGTTATCCGATAATTTAGGTTGAGTTGTATTTAATTGGATAATTTGATTTTAGATGACATTGGATTCGAAGAGACCGGAGTCGGGTATTAGTTAATACCCTAAACCACTTCAAATTTTTATAGATTGATATGTGAAATTAGTAGGTTGGAATGAAATGATTTAAGTGAAACGGACTATTTGATCTGAATTTTGGCACTTGGAAAACTTATGTGTGAAATAAGTTATGTTTATAACATATTGTGAACTTGAAAAATTGATAAGTTACCCCGGGTTTATATAAGCTGTATATTTATGTATTCCTAGTTGGATGGGTTTTCTCACGCTGGTTTCCAGCCTGACCCGGGTGTTACTTTGATGTAAAGCTCGGGTCAAACCGAGTATTACAGATTTTCAGGTAAGGACGTTCCGGAGCTTAGGAGGCAAGCTGGGCGGCAGTAACGTATGGAGAGTTTCACTGTGTTATTATACATATCTCTGAGTCATGTTAAATTGTAGCTGTCTAATGTTGTATGAAATTGTTGTAACTCTGATATATCGATGTAAAATTGATAGATACAGTTTTCTTTGGTATAATTATTATTATTAATATTATATTTTATCCGCTGCGAATGTGAGATTGTGTGTTTCTTTTCTGTTCTTCTTCTATCTCTTTTTCTTTGTCTAACTATTTGGAAATTTCGGATTCGAAATTTCCGGGTCGTTACTATCGGATTACCCGTTTTAAATTAAATAGTTAAATTTAAATTTTTGGTTGTTTGCTTGGATTGATAATTGTTATCAGTTGGATTGGTATGTTATATATAATAGTATATATATACATATTGGAGTGATTGATTTCCCGCATTATATATCGGATGAGACCCTATGCGCCCCGCATAATAGTGGATGACCCCATATATCGCAATATTCCAACTCGAAGTGGAATTAGTTTTTTATATTGTGCTAACATCTGTGGATGTAGGAAAACAGGTTGGAGGGATCCAACTGGATTCCTCAAATGTTTGAATTTATTTAATATGTTGTGATAAGATTTATTGATAATCTGTGAATGACTATATTGGCAATTGAAATTATTGAAGGCTATGGTTTGGCCGAATATATTCTAGTATTTTAAGATACCAGAAATTTAAAAATTGGATTGTTGGAAGTAAAATAATTATAAAGAGTTGAATAAGTTAAAAGAAGGAATTTATAAAGGATAAAAGTTGACTTTTGAAATCCTATTGAATAAATTCCAAGTATGGGGAAAAAGATTTTTTATAAATAGAAATAAATGGATTTTGAGAACTTAAGTTGTATTTGTCATTAGTTGAAGAATTTATTTTAAAATTCGGATTTTAAATGGTTTGGAAGAAATAAAGGGAGAATTTTAAAATTTAGTATGAAATTAATATTTCAGATTTTAAATAAGATTTTAAATCTAAATAAAGGAGTGAATATGGAATTTGAAATAAATTTGGATATGTAAAGGAATTTATTTTAAAAGGGAGTAAATTTTAGAATTCAATTTGGAGATTGATTTAGTGTTGAAACTGTGTTTATTTTAAAAGGAATGAGACTATGGAATTTATAAACTGGGTTTATAAAGTGAAATAAGATATCAATGGATATTTGGAATTATAAATTCATGGTGGGAATTTATAATGGAATGGGTAATTTGTTTTAAAAATAAATAGTGGTTTATTTTTAAAGGTGCGAGAGAAAAGCGTATTTCCCTGAAAAGCCAAGTACGTTTCCAAAGAAGATTTTTAAGTATAAGTTGGAAGTTTTAAAGTTGTTTTAAAAGAATGTTTTTGAGAAATTATTTATTTAAGTTGTTTAGAATTTTAAAGTTAAATATTTATTAAATTAGTTATAGTAGTAATAATTTTTAAGGGTTAATTGGGAATTATGATTTAAAAAGATAATTATTAATATTTATATTTTTTTATAAAGTAGTTTTATTTTAAATATAGTTTGACTAAAGTTTTTATTTGGAAAACTTATATAGAATTCAATAACCTTTATTTTTAAATTTGTTTTGGCTTAATTTTTACATGAAAAAATATTATTAAATTTCATAACTAATATTTTTAAATAAGTGTTTAAAATAGTTTTTTTTATTTTAAGTATTTCTATGTATATATTTTTGGATAAGTGATTTAAATTATTTTAAAAACCTAAAGTATCCGGACTTGGCAAATTTTCAGTGAAAATAAACAATATTTGGAAACTTATTTCGCGAGAGAAAAGTAGTTTGAAAATTGTTTTCAAAGGGTTGAAGAGTGGAAATATATCTTGCGAAGATATTTATAAGTAAATAAATAATTTGGGGAAACTATTTAAATCTGATAGTTGTTTATGGATGTTATTTGATAGTTAAATAACCAACTATCAATATTGGCTTTTAAGACGGCATTTGAATTTCGATGAGACCAGAGGTCGGATTCCAAATGGTTATCCGAAAACCACATCGAATCTTAAAGGTGGATTTTTTGTTTAAAGGATTAAAAATGGAAATTTGTATCCACATGTTTTAAAATAAGCGCTCATCATTCGGACAAGCTGGGGAAGGACATTAAGTCATAAAACCTATTCCGAATAATGATACGACGGAATTGAATTGCATTTGAAGATGGTGGTTGAAGACCGGGTATTTTCGAAAACTAAAGGATTACCTGTTGTTTGTCTCTGCTCCGAGTTGCTCCGGTATAGAGATTACCCTATGTGACGTGATTAGGCGATATCCGAATTTGCAAGGACTTCTTTCCTTAATTGGACGAAGTGCCTTCGGTTCCATTCAGACCCAGGATGGACTTGTATGGATGTATGTCCGACATTACACTTTGAGATATAAAGCCGATTTCTATCAAATACATTTCTGTTTGGTGGCAGAGAATTTATTCTCTTAGCTTAACATCCTTCTCTAAGATGTACGAGCTCAGAGGTTATGTAGTTGATATTTATTAGTGATACATTCCTAATTTGGTAATGTGGCATGCTAAGTGCTGAGCATTGGTTGATCGAAGCATGGTTTTTGTGAAAAGCGTAGCTTTGTGGTACGAAACTTCATCGAACTTTACACCCCAGAAATGATCGAAACATGAAAGGATGCAGCAAGGTTATGGGGGTCATGCCCCTCAGAGTATATGCATTTCCTTCTGGATAAAAAAGTGGTATTCTGGTATGGAGCCTAGATATTTTACTTATGTGGATAAAAAAATGGTATTCTGGTTTGGAGCCCAGATATTTTACTTATGTGGATAAAAAAAGGGTATTCTGGTATGGAGCCTAGATATTTTACTTATGTGGTTATTGGAATTTGAGGAGCCTCGATAAAGGTCTGTTACGACCGAGGGATGCCATTTTACTTATCTTTCTACTCTCCTACCTCTTTCATTTTTGGGGACAAAATGTTTTGAGTGAGGGAGAGTGTAACAAACCGTAAATTTTAGTGGTTTATTTATTTAGTTAACTGAATTTTTGTGAAATCTTGAATAATAAAATTTTGAAATAAAAATTCAATATTTGGAATATGTCTAATTAAGCATGGCAAATGGTAAGTTTTCTTCAGAAAATATGGAAGTTTATTTTCTTTTATAACTTTAGTTCAATTAAAATCAGTTAAAATTGATGATAACAAATTATTTTTAAAACCTGAATATTTTTCTATGGAAAATTTCTAAATTCTCTTCTGAGTGATTCGTCATTTTTCATTTTCCCAAATTATGATTTCTATTGCTCCGTTTATCTTGTTTCTGGCAAATTGCATTTTGGTACCGATATCGACTTTTGACCGGAAGATCGTACCACAGATATTAATGTACCGTTTTGATCATCTCGTCATTTTGATCTCTTCGGCATATTCAATATTGTGTTTGAAAGTCTGGTACACGTCGGAAAATCGTAAAAATGATTCTGTATCGATACCGTTTAGCCTTTTGTTTTCTATACAGTCGTTTTCTTCAGCTAAAATGAATAGTCATAACCCTTTGTCGAATCAATGGTCAGCTGTTGCATCTCCTTTATTTCAATTTACTTATTATGGTCCGTTTCTCTGTTTTCCGGTCTGTTCAGTTTCAACATAAAAAAATTTAAATAACTAAGTTATATAAAACATTTCAGCCTCTACCATGTTTTCTTCCCCACCATATTTTCTAGAGTTCGCTTATGCTCGCCTTTATCTTTTTCCCAAAAAGAAATCATTAATGCCTTCATATTTTTTTCTTTCCTCTGGCCAGAGCGTGTTTACCACATCGTTTCTCAACCCGACCTCTCAGCCGATCCCGCATCATCCTCGTTTTCCACATCCACCATTTCCGCGACCCACCGTCGCCAACCCGCAATAGACTATCACCGCTTCTGTCTCCCACACTCCAACCTCCCACCTTAAAAACATTCACATGCGCAACCATTTCCCCTCCTAAATTGGCCAATACTGCCTCCGTCTGCTGCTCGGCACTTGACATACTTAGGGGTATGTACTATATAATTATATAAAGAAGTTTTATATATGTTTGCAAATCTGTTGATTATATTAGTTTATATAAGCTTTTAAAATATCAGTTATAAAAAATATCAAGTGGGAATTAGCAACAAGGGCCTCTTTAGCAAGTGCAATTAATTTCTAGGACACACAACTAAAATAATTACTTTTAAGGGCATAATGCAAAATAATTTGTTTCTAAGGTCTAAAACCTATGAAATTATGCCCTTGAAAGTAATTGGACTACTGACTTTGTCCTTAGTAGTAATTATTCTACTGACTTTGGCCTTAAAATTAATTTTCGTGGATGTGTGTCCTAGAAAATAATTGGACTGCAAAGTTTGTCCTTTTAGTGAAATTCCCCAAATATCAATCAGTGCTTGTTTGTACGTATCGATTGTTTATACTGAGCAAGATAATGTTGTATATATATTATACTAACTTAAATAATGATTCCAGGAATATAGAAGTAAATATAAGTTCTAAGTGGTTCTCACTGTCTGTTTGCATAAGGTTAGTATAAGTTCTGCCTGATTTATGTTAAAGCATATATATTAGTTATATAATACGTATACAAGATACATTTTTTTATGAGGCAAAAATTTATGAAATTGATATGTATATGCCTTTATTTTAATATAAGTTTTAAATCATTATATATCAGAGGTATAAGATTTATAACTTTGTATATATATATATATATATGTTTATAAATTTCATATACAATATCTTATGAATAGTGATGCAAGTTTTAAGCTGCTCTATATAACAATAATTTATATTAAAAAGTTGCAGTACTATATGTATATATGGGAGGGTTTTAAAACATATATATCTTTCGTTAAACTGTTTAATATACAAGTGTATATAGTTTTTCACATCAACTTGTTTATTGTAACAACCCTATATTTTGGGATTATTTTATTGTATATTTTATTTTTGTTAAATTTAAAGAATACTTCTTTTCGTTTCGTTGAAATTGGATTTAAATTGTGAAAGTTATACTTTTTTCAATATTGTATGTAAACAGTTTTATTTAACAATATTTCTTGTTTTAAATTATATAAATAATATTTTTATTTTTCATATCTTATTCTAATTTGTATATATATGTTATATTATATATATTTTGACTTTTAAATATTTTTAAAGTGATGTTTAAATTTTTCCAAAGTTATTAAATTTATTTTCAAATTTTAAAGCCTAGTTTCCATTTTCTTTGCTATCTTCTTAATTTAGTTATATTTAATTAAAATTTATTTATTTGTTTTATACATTTATTTTTATTTCTCAGTTTTTATCTTTATTTATCAGCATTTTACGTGTATTTAAATTTGCAAAAGAAATAATAGAAATTTGAAAGGTTTTGTAACTTTTATTTGCCTAAGTCTTTTCATCTACTTTCACCTCTTCATTTCCTAACCTTTTGCATTCAATTTTAGCCGATCCTTTTCCTATTGCTTCAGCCACTTCTCTCCTCATTTTTCACGTATGAAAATACTTCTCAACCTCCAAAATTTCGGTGTAACGACCCGAAAAAAATTCGGTAATTAAATTTCTTAATTTAATAAGATTTTGGTAACTTAATATTGAAGGAAATGAAATTTTAGTGAATTATTAGAGGAAATAATAACTTGGATAAGATTGGTAAGTTAAATTTTAATAACTTGAAGGTAACAGTATAAATGTAAGTTAATTGTTAATAACTTGGATGTAATTCCAATGAGTGAAACAATGTAGATATTAATTATATTCTTATTGTAATAACAACATTTTACCAAGATGAAATGATTTATTTGATTTAAAATCTTAATTTATGTGTGCATTTATTTATAAGGGATATAAAAGGTAAATTAATAATTTAGAATGTTGACTTACTAATAAAATAATGTATAATGAATGAAAATGGAATGAATTTGTGCATGAACTAATGGTAGCACTTGTTGCAAGCTAATAAGTAAATTAAAACGTAATAGTGCTAATTTAGGTTAATGACTAATAGGTTGAATGAAATGACCATTAATGAGTTTATTAAAATTGTAAAGTTATAATATAATAGATGGTAATTGGTTGGGAAGAATGAACATACAAGTATTTTAAAGGGTATAATGGTGACAAATGGTTGTTACCAGTTAATTCACTAATTACAAATAAAGATAGTTAAATGTACTTTAATGATAATTAATATAATAACGGAAAGTGTGAATGTAAATTAAAAAGGAAACGTAAAATTTATTTATAAGATAGTAATTGGTGTAATAGAAAGCATGAAACCAAGTAAATCAATTTATTAAGAATATTAACTGTAACTGGATATAGATTTAAGTAATAACGTTAATGCAGGCTAATAAATAGCTAATTTAGCACAATCACTATTAATTCGAACCTATTGCAATAAATGGGGTTAAATATTACGTTAGTGTGGATTTAAGGTAATATTTGGTAATAATGTATTGTTGTGGTTTATGAATGAATTGATAATTAAAATTAAAGGTAGTGATGTTAAAATAAGTTGACTATAAACAAGTTGGATGAAATTCCAATAAAGGAGGTAATGCAAACGTTATATTTGGCAAAGATTTCAATACTAGTGGAGATTGTAGTTAATATACAATAAAGAAAGTTAGTTGAGTATTTATGTAATGCAATGTAAAAACCAGCATTAACTATGTTATTTGAAATTTGTGGATGAGGTATAAAGATTTAGATCAAATAAAAACAATTTATTAGAATAAACATTCAATAACTGGATTAATTGCAATTAAATGAAATTTAATATTTAATTATTGCGCTATTTGAAATTTAGATGAAATTTTAGAATAATAATGTAATAAACCATGAACCAAAGTTAATTTCATTCGTTAGATAATAATGAATTGAATAATAAGAATGAAAAGTAAATTCAATGGGATTATTGAGAATTTAAATTTATAAATTGTGAATATAATGAAATTGAAATTTTAACATTGAAACTTATAGATTTATTAACTCCAAATTGACATATAAGTTTGTTTAAATTAGTGTAAATGATTAAATAAATTTAAAGGGGTAAAATTTGTCAATTATATAATTGAAATTTAAGATTTGATTTAATTAATTAATTATAGATTTATTTAATTAATGTAAAAATAGCAATTTTGGCCATTGACTCGGATTTCGACGAAACCAGTTTCATCGTATCCGTAACGGTGAATTATTGTAGGATTTCAAGTTTCGTAGCGATCGGACTTGTCGTTTAATCGTACGGACTCGAAACGACTTGAAATCAATTAATTGAAATTAATTTGAAATAATTTGATTTAGCATAACTTTTTGATACTATGGAATTTGGACCTGAAGCCTGTTCCATTGTGTTTAAAATATTTAAAAACATTTGTTTCGTTGTATGGGTTGGCCCAATTTCGTTCTGGAGTTAGAACGGGCTTTGTGGGCCATTTTGTCGTTCAACGCGTATATCCAATCGATCCGATCCATTCTATTTCAGCTTTGTCTATAAATACCTTGTTATAAACCCTAATTGTTCCTCATTGTAAATTTCTCTATACATACAATTCCTTTTCACCTCCTCATTTCAATGGTAGACAATTGTAGATCCAAACACAAATCAAATTCATATCCAAAAATTCAAACTCCACAAACAATATCAAATTTTACATCGTCGGAAAGCTCTCGAAGAGCATATCACAATTCTATGATTCGTTTTTCAATTTGATGCACTGTTTAGCCAGAAATCGAAGAACCGTTTTCGGCCGTTCATCACGCGTTGATGAACTTCGTTTGATCGACAAATCGAGAGCACCGCTGTGTAGAGAGTCGAGAGCGTTGATCATCGGTGGTGTTTGCTTGGTGTTTTGATGGTCTGATCGTTGTCAATAATTCGATTAGGGAATGATTGTTCACGGCGGCTGCTCCTTCTGGACACGACTGGGGACGACGTGTCGATCGTTGGTAGGTCGGGGAGGCTTGGAGAGGTCGGCGGTGGGTCAGGTCTTAGCCGCGATGGCCAGTGGCCGTGTATGCGAGCGCGACAAATGGGCGCGACACTTGTTCGCGTTCGTGGTGGCTCCTGTAAGGTTTTGTGTAACAGTGCTCTCTGACGTGGCTGATGAGGGTATTGTTTATTTTGTTTATTTCTATTTTTTTGTTTAAATTTTATTTTAAATCGTTCTAATCTATATAACTTCTGCATAGGATACCCAATTCATGCGTGATTTTTTGCATTAGGATCGTATCTAAATTCCGGACGATTTGGCGCTGGTTGGACGAATTCTGAAGCTATTCAAATTTTGGGTTTAAATTCAATTTAAATTCAAAAGGTGAGTGTTTTAACCCACTCACAACTTCTAAAATTTCTTATGTTTGTTAAATTAATTTTTGATGTGTTTAGAAATTTATTTATTGCTATTTGATATAATTCTATCATCATTCCAGTTAAATTGAATTTATTAAATTAAATTGTTATTCAATTTATTATTGCATATAAACTGCCAATTAAATTAATTTATTATTGAATATAAACTGCCAGTAATTACCTGTTGTTTATTATCCTTTCTATATTGATGCTATTGTTTGAAATGGATGATGATTGTGATAAATGATTGATGGGTGATATTGGATGAATGGATGCTGTATGTTATATTGTATAAACTGCAAGTTATTATGCATTTCATTTAATTTGGGATTGCGGTTTGAAATGATATATAACCGTAATTTTTATTTTAAATTACGGATTGAAATGATAAATATCTGTACCACTTGACCGTAGGATAGAAAATTATATACAGACACCGCGGTTTATATATAAAAATATTTTGAAATGAGTTTTTATGGTCCTGTAAAGAAATATATATGGTTTTATGAGATATCGATTCAGATATTTGATAAAGGTTATTTTATATATAGTTAAATTCTTGGTTTTAAGCTATGTATAAATTATTTAAAGTATGGAATAAGTTAATAATAAATTTTGATTTTATTAAAATATATTATGGATAAGTATTTACTTAAATTATATTTTAATATAGGGTTTATATTGATTTTTATAAATCAAAATTGAGAAGATAGTTTTGAAATTGATTTGAGATTTATTTAATAGAGATCTTATTTAAATTGAGATTTTAAAAGAATATGGTTTTATAACTTAATTCGGGTTTAAGGTGATTTAGGTGAATAAATTGTGGAATATTTAGTTATCAAAATTTGAAGTTTTATTTAAAGAATATTGAATTTAGTAAGAAAATATTTCAAAACTAAATAATATTTAAAGTGAATTTGGTATATATATGAAATATAAAATTTAGTTTCGAAATATTGAATATTTAAGCTTTGAAATATTTTGAAATTGAAATGCTTTATTTGGGAATTTAAATCTGTATATGGAATTGATTTGTGAAGGTGAAGAAGCTATTTTATTTTATAAGGTAATTTAATATTTAAACCATTTAAGTGGTGTAATTATATTTCAAAGTTATGAAATTCAAAGTTTTATGTATTGAAAGGCTATATTTCAAGTATTTGGGTTCGAAATATTATAACTTTGAAATGTTATGGTTTTAGAAAAGGATATATTTGAAAATGATATCTTATTGATTTGGTTTTAAAAGAAAAAATGATATAGTAATTTTATGGTTTTGAAATGGATATAATATTCTGGTTTTAAAAGTATAAACTATTTTGAAAAGGCCGCGGTGTTATAATAACGATTGGTTGTTGAAGAGACCGGGATCGAAAGTTGTCATACTCTCTGCCAACTATGAAAACCACTTTAACAACCGTGTACGCGGTGGAGATTCCAGAATGAAGCAGGATGGTGGCGGCATTTCCTTTGAGGTAAATACGTGGACCCGACTCCCGTGAGTTGGCATAAGGTGGCTAAAACAGGAGCAATTGACGGGCTAATGAGCTTATTCCTTTGATCGGACACACTCCTTCGCTATTATATTTTGACTTGGAGATTTATTTGGTGGCCACTTTTGATTCTTTTGATTTTAGGGTGTTGTTCGAGGTGGGCGGTAGTAGCTGCTACGCGTTACCACCGGCCCGGAAGTGTAATTGGTATATCTACCCTGGCATTGCCTAGTTGTGTCGTGTCACCTACCATACCGAGCCTTTACTACAAATTTCTATTTGTGTCATACCTACCTATGGAGTATCCTCTGGTAGCTTCCCGATCAGGAGGTATTACGGTACTGTATAGACTATCGGCACTATTACGTGTTAAGGTGGAAAATGTAAAGCCTTAACGCTATTTAAAAGTAAGTTTATTTTACAATTAGACACTATTATAATAGCGAAATATTACTACATAGTAAATAGTTTAACGGGTCCTTAGGGATGTGAATCCCGAGCATCTCTTAAGTTACTGCACTCATATTTATTTCTATTGATTTAACTCACATAAGATATTTTAATTCTGACTCGAGTGTTTTGTCTTTTCAATTCGCTCGGGTCAGTCCGAGCATTTCAAGATTTGGAAGACCATATTTTGGAGGACGAAGGCGAAGATTTATTATTATTATATATTATTATATTCCACTACATTCATACTGTTCCGCTGCATTATTAATATTATATGGTATGTGAAAATCTGATAATGTATTGTATATGTAAAATCAAATATTTTGTAAAAATAGATTTATGAACTGTTTATTTGATTATTATATTCTATCATTCCACTGTAAGATTCTATTTTGTTTCTTTCTTATTTACCCCATAACAATCCGCCCTTCTGTATGGATTAAGTGTGACATATGAGGTTTACCGTCGATTTAAAACGTACAAAAAGGCGGGACGTTACATCTGGTATCCGAGCTTTGGTTTAGCGATAAACCTTAGCTTTGTGGGGTCCGACTCTTTATTAATAGGGAAGTAATACCCTATGATGAGTCGCTGAGTGTATGTATATGAGAGAACGTATTTGTTAGTGTTATAAAAAGGTTTTAATATTGTGTTAGTCTGTTCTGTTTTGTATGTATAAGTTCTGGTTGGTGCATCGGACGCTATGACATCAATAGGGATTTCTAAACACTTAATAGGACAGACCGACATAATATTTGTTTTTAATATAGGTGAATGAAATAATTTTGCCTATTATATTTTCTATATATAAAATATTTTTTTTAAAAAAAGGATATATATTTGGTTGTAATATCCTCGTTGTTAGGTAGTGTAATTTATAAATATTAGTTTAAGGTAGGATTTGAAGTAAAATAAAATAAATGAAATTGGAAATGTAGAACTTAAGTTCCGGGGTTTTGAAACTTCCTTTCGAATGATTTTGGAATATAATAATAATTATTAGAAGTATTTTTTGATCTAAATATTTCAATATAATTTTAAAGAATTGTTTTAAAGAAACTTTGAAAAGAAATAAGTTATGTACTTCCCTATCTGTCGCTGGAAAATAATTTCGGTGATGGTGGCCGCATCATCGACATTCATTTTTGAGTTTCAAAGTGGGAAGGCCACTGTAGTAGTTTTACTACAAGATTTATTTTGATAAACAAATAAATATTTTAAATTGTTTTAAATATAATTGGATATATAAACTGTAAGTATATACATTTATCTATTATTTTAAAATGATTTGAAATTTAACCCGGTATTTAGTTCTTAAGTTTCCATTAATTAATAGTTTCACTTAGTGTAGTGAAATGGAATTTAACCGATAATTGAAACCTCTTGATGAGATTAAAAGAAAGTTGAAATTGTAATCTTATAAAAAGAAAGATATAATTATTGAACATTTAATAAATTAAAAGAAATGAGGTAAAACTTGTGTAAGTTTCATTACATTCTTTAACATATATATATGACTTACCAACTATAAAAAATTAAAATGTTATAAGAAAATGTAATAGATATTATACAAGTAAAACTTGGAGAAATGAAAGTATGTTATGAAATTCTTTAATAAATAAGAATTTGGTGTGTAGTTGTTATAAACTTAAGTATAATTGAAATACTACTGATTAATATAATAGAAGGCAGGTATTGTGAGTAAGAAATTTTAAACTTAAGTAAATAAGTTGAAGTTATTTCTAAACAAATTTGTAAGAAATAAATGTAAATTAAAAAGATAAACCAGTATATGAATGAAAAGAGAATCAAGCAACAAATGTACGGATGTAATCAATAAGGATAAACTAATTCTGTTGTTTGAAATTGCTGTTGTTGTTTTGGTTTATGGTTGTTTGGGTAAGGATACTTTAAAATTGTTTGGATGACTAAATAATCTACTTAGTTTCATCTAAGACTGTTAAGTAAATGGTGCACTTAGTAGTTTATTTTTCATTCTATACAATTTGAAGTTTTAAACGCGAACAACTATTTGTTTTGTTTGATATGGATGGATAATTGATTTGTGTTGATTTTGTGTGATGGTTGTATGCCTTGTTGCAGTGGTTGATGTTTTATTAATTTGCTTGTTAGAGGTTGAAACAAAACTAATATTTCATTCTATATAGTTATTAACTCCTTTAGACTATAAAAGTGAAATACGGGTTATGGAAGCAATTGCTACTGCTTTTGGTTTCATAATTAAGCGTTGTTTGCCCGACAAATAGGTACGTTTTCGGATTACGGTTTTATAACGTTATTGTATTGTTCTTCCCATGTTGGGATATATTATTTCGGAAATTTTAAGTTATATATTGTTATATTGATATTATATTTTCTTCTGAGCCTTCCCTTACAAAGGAGATTCTGCCAAAATTTTCAGTAAATTTTGGACTTAAATTTTTTTTGAAAAATGCTTTTCCAAACTTTAGTAATTTAAGTATAAAAAGATCTAATGGTTATAAATTGGTATATTTTATTTAAATTAATTTATGTTGTAAATTTATTTGTTTATAAAGTTAATATTTTGAATAAGATGTATTGTTTATTTAATTCTTTCTTTTCCTCCTTTTTCCTTTTCGGGAACAGAAAGTTTTAAGTGGGGGAGAGTGTAATGACCCAAAAAAATTCGGTAATTAAATTTCTTAATTTAATAAGATTTTGGTAACTTAATATTGAAGGAAATGAAATTTTAGTGAATTATTAATGAAAATAATAACTTGGATAAGATTGGTAAGTTAAATTTTAATAACTTGAAGGTAACAGTATAAATGTAAGTTAATTGTTAATAACTTGGATGTAATTCCAATGAGTGAAACAATGTAAATGTTAATTATATTCTTATTGTAATAACAGAATGTTACCAAGATGAAATGATTTATTTTATTTTAAATCTTAATTTATGTGTGCATTTATTTATAACGGGATATAAAAGGTAAATTTATAATTTAGAATGTTGACTTACTAATAAAATAATGTATAGTGAATGAAAATGGAATGAATTAGTGTATGAACTAATGGTAGCATTTGTTGTAAGCTAATAAGTAAATTAAAATGTAACAGTGCTAATTTAGGTTAATGATTAATAGGTTGAATGAAATGACCATTAATGAATTTATTAAAATGGTAAAGTTATAATATAATAGATGGTAATTAGTTGGGAAGAATGATCATACAAGTATTTTAAAGGGTATAATGGTGACAAATGGTTGTTACCAGTTAATTCACTAATTACAAATAAAGATAGTTAAATGTACTTTAATGATAATTAATATAATAACGGAAAGTGTGAATGTAAATTAAAAAGGAAACGTAAAATTTATTTATAAGATAGTAATTGGTGTAATAGAAAGCATGAAACCAAGTAAATCAATTTATTAAGAATATTAACTGTAACTGGATATAGATTTAAGTAATAACGTTAATGCAGGCTAATAAATAGCTAATTTAGCACAATCACTATTAATTCGAACCTATTGCAATAAATGGGGTTAAATATTACGTTAGTGTGGATTTAAGGTAATATTTGGTAATAATGTATTGTTGTGGTTTATGAATGAATTGATAATTAAAATTAAAGGTAGTGATGTTAAAATAAGTTGACTATAAACAAGTTGGATGAAATTCCAATAAAGGAGGTAATGCAAACGTTATATTTGGCAAAGATTTCAATACTAGTATAAATTGTAGTTAATATACAATAAACAAAGTAAGATGAGTATTTATGTAATGCAATGTAAATACCAGCATTAACTATGTTATTTGAAATTTGTGGATGGCGTATCAAGATCTAGGTCAAATAAAAACAATTTATTAGAATAAACATTCAATAACTGAATTAATTGCAATTAAATGAAATTTACTATTTAATTATTGCATTATTTGAAATTTAGATGATATTTGAGAATAATAATGTAATAAACCATGAACCACTGTTAATTTCATCCGTTGGATAATAATGAATTGAATAATAAGAATGAAAAGAAAATTCAACGGGATTATCGTGAATTTAAATTTATAAATTGTGAATATAATGAAATTGAAATATTAACACTGAAACTTATAGATTTATCAAATCTAAATTGACATATAAGTTTGTTTAAATTAGTGTAAATGATTAAGAAAATTTAAAGGGATAAAATTTGTCAATTATAGAATTGAAATTTAAGATTTGACTTAATTAATTAATTATAGATTTATTTAATTAATGTAAAAATAGCCATTTTGGCCACTGACTCGGATTTCAACAAAACTAGTTTCATCGGATCCGTAATGGTGAATTATTGTAGGATTTCAAGTTTCGTAGCGATCGGACTTGTCGTTCGATTGTACGGACTCGAAACGACTTTAAATCAATTAATTGAAATCAATTTGAAATAATTTGATTTTAGCATAACTTTTTGATACGATGGGATTTGGACCTTAAATCTATTCCATTGCATTTAAAATATTTAAAAACATCCGTTTCGATATATGGGTTGACCCAATTTCGTTCCGGAGTCAGAACGGGCTTTTTGGGCCATTTTGTCGTTCAACGCGTATTTCCAATCGATCCGATCCATTCTATTTCAGCTTTGTCTAAATACCCTGTTATAAACCCTAATTGTTCCTCATTGTAAATTTGTCTGAACATACAATTCCTCTTCACCTCCTCATTTCAATGGCAGACAATTCTAGATCCAAACAAAAATCAAATTCATATCCAAAAATTCAAACTCCACAAACAATATCAAATTTTATATCGTCGGAAAGTTCTTGAAGAGCGCATCTCAATTCTATGATTCATTTTTCAATTCGATGCACTATTTAGCCAAAAATCGAAGAACCATTTTCGACCATTCATCAAGCGTTGATGAACTTCGTCTGATCGACAAATCGAGGGCACCGTTGTGTAGAGAGTCGAGAGCGTTGATCATCAGTGGTGTTTTCTTGGTGTTTTGATGGTCTGATCGTCGTCAATAATTCGATTAGGGCATGATTGTTCACGACGGCTGCTCCTTCTGGACGCGACTGGGGGCAATGTGTCGATCGCTGGTAGGTCGTGGAGGCTTGGAGAGGTCGGCGGTGGGTCAGGTCTTGGCCGCTGTAGCAGCCCGCAAACCCTAACCTATTGAGTCCACACTATTTCTCAATAAACCAACTCAAGGTGAACGAAAATACGAACCATTTTGGGTTAATGAAGAAAGAGGTAGAAGAAGAAAGGACAAAATAACAACAGAAACTAACCATCACAGCGGAATAAACTATAATATATAAATACAAATCTTTACTCAACAGAAAGATATATCTATTTTATACAATACATCATCAGAGTACATTACAATCAACATCACAATCCAGGACCGTAATCATCACATGTCTTAACAGAATACACAATATACACAACACAGTGGAATAACTAACACAAATACGAGGATACGTGTAACAACCCCCATATTTATCGAGTTTATATTTAAATATTTTATTTAAATATTATATCGTTAATCGGATTTTGGTCACCACTTCCATTGAGTTCGAAATGCCGTTTACAATTTTTTTAAGTATACACATCGATAGGTTTGGAGTTAGTGAAATTTCACTAACTTTTCCCGCTTTGGACTTTGGGTTAGTTTAGCCTATTAAGCCCAAGTTCCAACCCCCTTCTCCTCACTCTTCATAAATCCTAACTAACTTGAAATTTGCATTAATGGTGAAGAGAATGGGAAATTAAAACTCCAAGCTCAAATTTAATTGCTAATCCAACATTCAACTTCAAATTCAAGTAGAAGATATTGGATTCAAGCTTTGGATTGCTTCTCCATTGGCTTCAAGCTTCATCTTCATCCATTTTAGTAAAAAGGTGAGATTTTTATCTCACACTCTTGCTTAAAACTATCTTGGACTGTTGGGAATGGTTCCCTATCACTTTAACATGCATATTTGCATTTGGTTTGGATTGGATTGGCGAAAAACTCCACTTTTTAGTGTTTTTGGTGAATTTCCAGTCTTAGGTCGTTCTGGACCGTTAGGTCGCTCGCGTATTAAAACTTTAGGTCGCGCTAGCCTTAAGTTGTAGGTCGTCTCCGACCTAATATTGCCTCTGCTATTTCACTAGGTCGCGCGGGCCTTAGGTCGTAGGTCGTAGGTCGTGAGTCTCCTAGGTCGTAGGTCGCTCGGTCCTACTTCTGTCCCTAAGTCGCGTAACCCCATCACCTTTAGGTCGTTAGGCCTTTATGCCGTTAGGTCGTACACCTATAACCCGTTAAGTCGCGAATACCTTTAGGTCGTGAAGCCCATTAGGTCGCAAACCTCTTTAGGTCGTCTGTCCCTTAAGCAGTTAGGTCGTTCGACCTGTGATGCCTTAGGTCGTTTGACCCATGTTACGTTAGGTCGCGTAACCCCTTTGGTCGCTTGACCTTATTTCCTGTTAGGTCGCGTGACCTTGTTTTTATTAGGTCGTGAACCTTGTTAGGTCGCTCATCCTTAGCTCGCGTACCTTCTTAGGTCGCGCACCCCCACCTTGGGGGGTTGCCACCCCCTCTGGACCCCTCCTCCGTAGGGGATCTTATCTGAAAAACATTCAACCGAACTTGCTTTGTTGAGATGCCGAGTTGACCATTCTTCGAGACAACTTTAGAAATATGAAGGTTTCAATACTAGTAGTAAATATCAAAACTTTTTCATCAAAATGATTTCAACTTTATTTTCAATACCAAACTCGTTTATAAAACCGTTTTCCAGTCTATTAGTATATACAAACCTTTACCTCACTCGGATGAGAAATCTAATTAAACGGCCTAGTAAAACAAGTGGTATGAAACGCTTGCGTTTGCTTTGTCGGTTAATTCTTGGACTTGTTCGATTGAACCTCTTTTGACAATTTTCTAGTGAAGATTTACAGTTTGTTCGTAAATATTTATGTTAAACAAGTGGTTATGGGACATGAAGCTAAACTTTTATATTTACTAGCTTAGTGTAATTGACACTTCTCGTTGATCATGACGATCATTCTTATGATTTAGACTAGCAATTGTGCGACGTATCTTGTTTGCTTGGTTAGACTAGACACGACTTGTGTGATTTCATTCACACATACCTTTTTACCTTCTTGGTTAGTCTAGACACCACTTGTGTGATTTCACTCACACATACGTTTTTGTTTGCGAGGTTAGACTAGACACCACTTGTGTGATTTCACTCACACATACCTTTTTGATTTTTGGTTAGTCTAGACCTCATCTGTGTGATTTCGACTCACACATATGGGGTAGCTCCCCATGGTCTTCGGACCGTCATGTGATAGGCCTCTTTCTTTTTCATGATTTTCTGGATTTCTTGTGTTGATTTCTGGAATTTATGTCATTGACTTGTTATAAGTACAAGTTTTGGTATGATACCCTTTTGGATCTTTGAGAAGGTTCTTGTGATATTGCTTAATCTCTTGTTGATTATCATTTACATACTTATAGTAGTATGATGTTATGGATATTGTTCGCATATGCCATTTCTCTTATTTTATATCATGTCGTCTGATATTTATAGCTAGACTGATCCGTTTATTATTTTCTTATAAATAGTTCTCGGGTCAGACCGAGATGTTACAGGTGCTTCTGCTTGACTTCTCCCCCAGTGATTCACTGCACAGACTTTTGGCTACTTGTTTAGATTAGCAGTTTTTGTTGTATACACTTGAGATATAGACTCATAGTTGTATTCTTTTGGTATAGCACGTATTGCTATTCTTTGGTATTATTGTGGATCTTTTTGACCACTACTCTGATGTACACTTTCATGTGTTAGTTATATATTCATATCTTCTTCCACCTTTGTGATATGGATGTCTGTGACTAATTTGTGTTATGCTTATTTCTATGTTTGTTTCGAAAGATTTATTTTTAGCCACCGTGTGATAAGTAATTACATGGATGGTCGCTCCTCATCAGCCTTATTCTCCGCGCTAGTTGACAGCACTACACCGTAGTGTTCTTGGCTAGCGTGGGTTTTGAGGTGGGGCGTCACAACACGTATCGCCATCCAGCTCGTCTCCTGAGCTCCACAGCATCCTATCCTGTAATCTATAATACTCGGTCTGACCCGAGCATTATAGTTAAATAACACCCGAGTCAGTCTGGAATACCAACGTGAGAAAATCACACTCAATTTGATTATTAAAGTTTCAAAAATCCTTTGAAAACAAAAGCATCTCGTAAGACCATGCCACAAATAAACATGTCGGGTTTTTACCTTACGATAGCTAAAACATTTTCTATAAAAGTCCTCTGATATTATAATAGTGTCTATTTACAAATACTTGTTCAAATAGCTGAAATTGTTACATGATTAAATTCCAGCGTACTAGCCACAATGTGGGTAATACAAACAAAACTCGTACGAGGCACGTAGGGAGAATGGATTTCCAAGTAATGACTAGGCACTGGGGTACCACCTGTCATGGTACCTGGTCTAGATCATTGTACCGAGGACCCACCCTAAGTCTCCTGCAACACAAGGCTGGAACTACCCATTACTAGATAATTCCGAATAAGATCACCCTGCGGTTGGGATCAGCAACCGCCACACAGCCGAAATAAAAAGGGACATCTAGATAGGGATGACCTTACTCTCAAGTGGGGGCTACCCACATAGCCTTGCTGCATATCCCCTGATTTTCAGTCATTCTCGGTTGATGAGGCTTGAGGCTAAGCATTAAATTTCAGAACCTATCCCTTATAATGCCCATCGTCCACATGACGATGTTTCGAAAGCATTCGTCCATACAAGTCCGTTGTTACAACCCTGGATTTTGCATATAATTTAAATTTGACTTTATTTTATTTTAAAATTATTTTAAAATTGTTTTATTTCAAACATTTCATTTTAAAAATATAAATGTTGATTATTATGTGTATTATAATTTCAAACTTGTGTAAGGTGAATATTTTCCTGAAATGTTGATTTTGGTCAAAATAGTCAAATTTTGATTTTTTTTACTCAAAAATTTAAAAAGTTTGAAAGTATAATTTTTTTTATTTTTTTTATGAAAATAGATTTTATAACATGAATACTACTTTTCGTTTCGTGGAAAACGGATTTAAATTGTGAAAGTTGTACTGTTTTCAATATTGTGTGTACATTTAATTATTTAACAATTTTCTTTATGTTAAATTTTATAAATTATATTTTTAATTTTCAAATAATGTTCTAATATGTGTTACATGACATGTTAGATATATATTCTATTTTTAAAAAAAAATTGTGATGCTATAATTTTTCAAAAGTTTACTGTGTTGGTTTCTTTTTTTTTAAAGGCTGTTTTCTTATTTTATGCTATTTACGTCATCAAAATTATATTAAAATTTAATTTTATATATTTATTTTGTGAATTCATTTTTATTTTGTGTACTTATCTTTATTTATAAATATTTTTCAAGTATATAAAATTTTTCCAAAGTGCATTGAATTTATTTCTAATTTTAAAGTCTACTTCGCAATTTTAAGCCATTTTATTAATTTAAATTCTATTTAATTAAAATTTAATTATTTATTTTATTTTATGAATGATAAGCAAATTATTTTATTTCAAAATTTTGCTTTAGAACATTTTTAAAATGAAGTAGATATTTTTCCAAAGCCATCGATGTTTTAATTGTAATTTTTGAACCCTGTTTTCAATTTTTAAGCAATTTCCTTAGTTCTTTTTATATTTTCTTTAAATTTAATTATATATTTTTATTTTATTTCAATTTTTTTCGGTTTTTAGATGTACTTTCTGAATTTTATTTTGTTTTATTTGATTTAAAAGGAAAGGGAGTATGGAAGGTTTTAAAAGCTAAGAAACGTAAAGTCGTTTCACCGTTTCTTTTACCGTTTCTTTTTCAATTAATACACCATTTATTTTGGCCGTACCTTTCTCTATTCTTTTCAGCTGCATTCTCTCATCTTTTTCACATATTTTCAAAGCTTCTCAACCCTAAAAAAAAAAATCATGGCTTCCATCTTGCAAAAATTTGGTAAAATCTTCTTCTCTTCTCTTGTTTTCTAGTTTTTCTATGTGATTTTGCAACTTGTTCTCAACTTCATGGCTCCACTCCTCCTCAACCAGATCTAGGCCAACCTCCACCACTTTATTCTCTGATCATCATCCATCCTAGATCACCACCATGGCAGGCCAAGCAACCCCAAGGCAAGCACCACCACCAAAATCCACAAATCCATCACCTATGCACTCAAGCTGACCCAGTTTTGGTACCATCACCTTCATCCACCTTTTGCCGTCACTTCCACCACCACCACCAGCTATGACCTGACCACCACCCTCTGAAACATCATCCATCACCAGATGAGTCTCCGACCATGACCCTAGAGCCTATGGTCGAACCAAATTGTAGCATAGAGTTGTTGAATTTGCCTTGAAATTGCCTTGTAGTGTTGACTTGTTGCACCTATAAATCTCCACACTTTTAAACCATGATAGGCTGACCACTATAGACCAAAACCAGACCTTTATACATGCCTTGGCTGTGCTATTTCAGTTCATAACCGATGTATGTGAAGTTGAGAACAAGTGCAATGCATTTGTCTTTGTTTTGGGCTTTGATTCCTAGTGTCGTTTAGTGTAATTTGGCTTTGAAAAACTTATGTATTTTGAATTGTTTTGTTTATATGTATACAAGGCAATTATATTTGGATCTCCACTCTCAAATCATGATAGTGTTGTCGTGCCTTCGTTGTGTCTGTATCGTGTGCTTTGGTGTCGTTCTCCAGCTTGTGACATGTGAGTAAATCTCACCAGATGTTTATACTTATACAAATGTGAATTGACACCCTGTGAATCTGTAGAACTATATTATCATGTTATATATGCTTATATTATTATCATATGATGTTCACACCTGTTATTACACTTATTATATTATATGTTACTGTTATTTCATGCTATTCTGTTTCTTTTATCTGTTCATCACACTGCAAGTTCCCTTTAGATTAGAGTCACTATGGGTTGAAATGATACATACCCGAACGGAATTTAAAATAGGGAAAAATCGTTATGGCTGAAATGATAGGCTTGAACGGTTTTTACTTAATTTATTTTAACTTGGGATTGCGGGTTTGAAATGATAAAACCCGGATTTTCTTTGTAAATGACAGGTTGAAATGATATATTACCCGTATCACTTTACTTAGCGTAGAAAATTATATACAGGCCCTTAGTTAAAATATGTTTTTCTAAAATTTTTAAAATATTTTAGAAATTTAATTATTATAATATTTTGATTTAAAATTTAATAAAAATATAATTTTTGTAAAGAATTATTGATTTTTTGGAAATCTATAAGTTAAATAAATTATGGAAAAGTTAGAAAATGTGAATGTAAGTTATTTTGGAAATTTTGATTTAATTTTTAATGGGATTTAAATAACTTTGAAAGAATGATAAATTATGATATTTTGAATTTAAATTAATTTAAAATGATTTTGTAACATATTAATGATTTTGAATAAAGTTAAAATGCGAAATGAATGGATATTTTAAGTTGAAATTTTGAAATATAACTAAAATTGGAAATTTATGAAATTGACTTAAAAGTGAACTTTTAGTTAAGTAAATAAAAATAAAATTAAGTTATATTTGAGAATTTGAACTTAAGTGTTAAGTTGAAATTTAATGTAATGAATTTAAAATTGAACATTGCATTTCAATAAGTGAATTATTATTGAATCTTGATTTTTGAATGGAAATTTAACTTTATAAAATCATGAACTTGAGGAAAATTAAATGATGTTTATAAATGTGGAAATGTATGGTTTATGTGTTAAAAATGTTTTAAATAAAAATATAATTGGTTGAGAAATTATATTGAATATTTGAAGTTAGTTTACTGCATTTTTGAAATGCTATTAATTACAATGTAAATGATATTACATCATTTGAAATGCTGTAGTTGATGATAATGAACTAAAAAGCTATTGAATTAAAAACTATTATAGCAATTGTTGTAAGTGCTATAATTTTTGAATTTAACTAAGTTTATTTGAAATTTAAGTAAACCCTATTACAACGTTTTAAAATGTTGTTTTTTGTTAAATTGAACTGTTTTGAATGTAACTTTCCGTAGCGTTTTCTAAATGCTGCGAAAAGTGAAATTTCACTGTTTTGATAAACGTAAGTAAATAAATGAATTTTAAATAGTTGTTTATAAATTGATTTGGGAATTGAAATGAATTTAAATCAAGAATTTGAGAATTTAATTTTCGATGGTTTCAAACATTGTTTTTAATGTTTAAAAGGATATATTATTTAAAGTATTTTCGAATAGAAATTTGTTTCCAAAGAATTTTAAATTTTAAAATTAGCGCTCTTCTCTTTGTCGCTGGAAAATAACTTCGGTGATGACTGCAGCATCATCGACGTTTATTTTCGAGTTTTGAAGTGAAGAGACTGTTCTGTAGTCTTGCTGCAGCTTTATTTTAGGAATTTAATTGATTTTAATTTCTAAAATATGATTTGATTTATATAGATATAAGATTTAAAATTGATTTGACATATTATGTATATATAATTACTTATCTTCAAATGGTTTGAAGGTAATCGGAAATTTAGTTCTTAAATTTTAGTTTGAAGAACAATTTCAATTATAAAAAAATCAAAATTTTTGAATAAATGATTTAAGCTTGAAATGATTGAATTGGAAAGTTTTATTTGTATAATACACAATTTCATTCCAATATAACTTACCTTAATTTTCAGAAGATGAATATGTAACTGGATAATGCACAACATAAAATGGATTTTATAAATAAAATTTGAGTGATTATAATAAATGTTATACACTTAAATTTTAGTTATAAAAGATTAACAGAGGCAAATAGAGAAAAAGAGGAATTTAAAAAGTTTTATTTAAATAATTTAATAATCAAATATGATGTAATATAGAACCTTAAATCTAACCTAGAAATTTTAATGAAGGTTAATCTTGGAATGAATATGTTATATAATGAATAATGTATCTTTGAATAGAAAGAAAAATAAATTATATTTTAATGGGACATTTTGTAATAAAGTTTATTTAACTTGGAATCATAGTTTAATGATGTATAAATGAATAAATTTGTAAAGAAATTTGATTGTTATATTTGCTATGATAAATATTTTATTTATGTAATAGATATGTCTTGAAAAATAAATAACTATGGCTTAAATAGAAAAATGTATTTAATATCACCAAAATTAGATAATTAAGAATTTGGTTTCCAAATGGAAATTTCATGTGTAACTTATTGAAGGAATATCTTATTATGAAATGGGTATTTTAAATAAAATGTTAGATTATTTGTTAAATTAAGAGTTAGGTAAAATAATGAACTTTTGATTTATTAAAATGAAGTAGAGTTTATTTGGATATTCCATTCATAAAAGTTTGTTTTTAATAAATCATAAGTAAATGCTATCCAAATGAATATTTCTGAAATTGAACTGATTGAAATACTAATATATCTACCGTAGTACTTTAAAAAGTACTTCTGTTTTTGAAAATACAATGTTTTGGAAATTTTATAATTGAATGAATGAACTTAGAAATGTTACAATTTTGAAATGAATATTATTTGACCTTGAATTTAAAATGGTTTAAATGAATATTATTTTACAAGTATTATGATTTTAGTAGTATGATTTCCAAATGATAACATCTATAAATGGTTATGATTTCAAAGTATTATGATTTCAAAGCATTATGATTAAAATTTATTTCCTTATTTTGTTTTTCAAACTATCTTTTAGTTGTCCTTATTTCCCTTATCTCGCTTCAGACTGGTATAGGCACCTTTCTATAATCTTTCTGTTTAGAAATCTTTCTATAATCTTTGATAATCTGCACCTTGCGAAACTTACCTATAACAACAGTTATCAGGTATAATTTCAGTCTTCTTGTCATCTTATCTTAATCCTATTTCACTCTATCTTTTTCCGTGCTTTTCCGTACCTCATCCCTTTTCGAGGACGAAAAATTTTGAGTGGGGGAGAGTGTAACAACCCTAGATTTTGCATATAATTTAAATTTGACTTTATTTTATTTTAAAATTATTTTAAACTTGTTTTATTTCAAACATTTAATTTTAAAAATATAAATGTTGATTATTATGTGTATTATAATTTCAAACTTGTGTAAGTTGAATATTTTCCTGAAATGTTGATTATGGTCAAAATAGTCAAATTTTGATTTTTTTTTACTTAAAAATTTAAAAAGTTTCAAATTATAATTTTTTATTTTTTTATGAAAATAGATTTTATAACATGAATATTACTTTTCGTTTCGTGGAAAACGGATTTAAATTGTGGAAGTTATATTGTTTTCAATATTGTGTGTACATTGAATTGTTTAACAATTTTCTTTATGTTAAATTTTATAAATTATATTTTTAATTGTCAAATAATGTTCTAATATGTGTTATATGACATGTTAGATATATATTCTATTTTTAAAAACATTTTTTTGTGATGTTATAATTTTTCCAAAGTTTACTGTGTTGGTTTCTTTATAATTTTTCCAAAGTTTACTGTGTTGCTTTCTTTTTTTTTAAAGGTTGTTTTCTTATTTTCTGCTATTTTCTTCATCAAAATTATATTCAAATTTAATTTTATATATTTATTTTGTGAATTCATTTTTATTTTGTACTTATCTTTATTTATAAATATTTTTCAAGTATATAAATTTTTTCCAAAGTGCATTGAATTTATTTCTAATTTTAAAGTCTACTTCGCAATTTTAAGCCATTTTCTTAATTTAAATTCTATTTAATTAAAATTTAATTATTTATTTTATTTTAGGAATGATAAGTAAATTATTTATTTCAAAATTTTGCTTTAGAATATTTTTAAAATGAAGTAGATATTTTTCCAAAGCCATCGATATTTTAATTGTAATTTTTGAACCCTGTTTTCAATTTTTAAGCAATTTCCTTAATTCTTTCTATATTTTATTTAAATTTAATTATATATTTTTATTTTATTTCACTTTGTTTCAGTTTGTAGATGTACTTGCTGAATTTTATTTTGTTTTATTTGATTTAAAAGGAAAGGGAGTATGGAAGGTTCTAAAAGCTAAGAAACGTAAAGTCGTTTCACCGTTTCTTTTACCGTTTCTTTTTCAATCAATACACCATTTATTTTGGCCATACCTTTCTCTATTCTTTTCAGCTGCATTCTCTCATCTTTTTCACGTATTTTCAAAGCTTCTCAACTGTAACAGTCCTGAAATATTAGCCAAAATAATTCAATAATTAGATTAATTTTGAATTTAAACTGTGAATTTAATTGTGAATTAATTTGCGGTTTCCAAAATAAACTTAAAATTTTGGATTATAAATAGAAATTTGGTTGGAATTTAAGGATAAGTATCTTATAATAACAAAAAAATTGGATTTAAGGATAATTATGTTAGAGATAAATATGCACTATAATTTGAATAAATATGTATATATTGAAAGTTAAAATTGTAAATAAGATTTTGATTTTGAAAATTCAAAATGTATGTATTTATAAATTTGGATTTGAAAACCACATAATTTTATACTAGTAGAAATTGGTAATATTTATTTTGAAAATTTTATTTTGAATTAGATATAAATGATTTTCGAAACAATTGTTTAGAACTAAATACTATTATATATGTGTTTATCTACTAAAAATATAATTAGTCTAAAATCATTCTTTCTTCAAATTGATGTAAGTAGAAAATAATAAACAAAATGGATATAAAAACATAAGAATATTGTATATGTGTATATGCAAATAAATGTAAACACCCATTTACATCATACATATCTATATATGTGACGACCGCCCATGACTTCCGCACCAAAACAAGGAAATAGTGCGCTGAAACTGTGCCAGGCAGCCATGGACGATAGTCAAGGGTAGAATGAACATCGCAGACTCTATCGTAAAACTCACATCGCATGGATAAAATACAATAGAGAAATATAATATAGTGAAGCTCCCATAGAACAGAATATCATCATCTAATCATAATAGCTTTATACATGGTCTGAATCATGAATACAAGAAGCCTCACTACATAGCACTCAGAGTAATCAACAATCAGCGGAATATCCAGTACATAGAATATGAAAATAATATGTAAAACCTCCTGCCCGTCTTCGTCATCATCAGCGTGAGCCACTAAGATCAGCACCTGCCACTTGTCACCTAGTCTGCCCATTCCAAACATGGATGAACATCCCAAGGTAATAAGAGGAGACATAAAACCTTGAGTCAGACAACAGTCTTAGTGAGCAGTAAATCAACTATCAAACATACCAAAAGAGCATAAGGGATAAAAAGAAATAGGAACCCAAATCATCCCACTCCACCTCTTTCTACAGTGATAGCCCCCAGATACACACTAAGGAGAAGCAAGCATAGAAAAGCAGATAATTAAAGTAAAGCAATAATCACTCGAGTCAAGGTCGATGTTTTCCAAAATACAAACCCCCAAGGCCTAAACCAAGATCAGATAGGCACCTAGAAAACACCGCTCTTGAGACCGAATGATGATACAACCAAACATCCATGACTCTGGCTATCACTATTATCATTGCTTTGATTTCACCGTTAGTTGAACGACCATCTATCAAGGGCTAATGGTAACCCCAGTTCTAGACATAACTCCGCACGTCGTCGCAGCCCGTGCCTAGGAATTTTCGCAACTACCCAGAGTACTAGCACGTCGTCGCAGCCCGTGCTTGGAACGTCGTCGCAGCCCGTTCCAACGTACTCTTGCTTTGATCATGCTAGAACCTTCAACAACGATGAGATCTCAGCCTCCTAGTCATCCTCCTCGACGACTATTTCCATACTAGCTCAAGCGCCTCTCGAGCCATCCATTATTACCCAACTCGCATCGCATCATCGAGTCATCAACTTGCTTGGGATGATCCCGCCTGGATTAAACCAAGACTATCTCGCATCGTACTTTGCTTCATCGCATCATAGCAAAGTCCATCTCAACATCATGCTTCGCCTCAACACATCATGGCAAAGTCCAACTCTCGTCATGCTTTGCTTCCTCTAATCATAGCAAAGTCCATCATCATCGAATCCATCCATATGAGCTTCATCATCCCCTTCATATGCCACAAGCAGCTTTCACCATTCATGAGCCTTTCCACTTAGCTTTTGAATCATCTTCAACCATCTTGTTCCAAATCAACTACTAGCTAACTTGAAACCATCAAATCAATCACACATCCAAACAATCAAGCATTCGAACAAGATCTAACAAGCAATATTAACTATAATGGCAATTTCGTAAATAAATGAGCATAAGTCAAACATGCATGAATCATGGGTTTCTAGCATAGATCTAACAAATATAAATCATGGGTTTTGTCTCTACAACTTGATGAATGAACTTGCATAAGTAAACATCTTCATAAGTAATGGATCTACACTCAAATCTAAGGAAAAATGCATGAAATAACTATCTACAACACTCCAACAAACCACCAATCCAATATACTCCTTTGGGTCCGCGTGAGAGATAACCACCACTCACCGAATCACCCAAACACTTCAAAAACAAATCACTTCAGATCTGGACAGCAAGGATTCAAGCTTGATTTGTCGAAATCTCGCTTGAAATGATGAAATCTAGCTTTGTTGGATGAAGATCTTCAACTTTGGCTCTTCAATCTTCAATCTTGATCTTCGATCTTGGATGGATGTTAGCACTCGATCAAAGTGGAGAAAAGAAGTGAAGAAATGTTGTAGTCGAGCTCTCAAAATGGCAGCACTTCGTCGCTTCGAAATCCGGTGCCAAAAAGTGAGCCAAAGCCCTCTATTTATAGGCTGAAAAACACTAACTCGGTTCGCCCCTTAACTCGTGCACGATCTAGCGACCTAGCTTAAGTCGCTCGCAACTTAACAAAACCACCCAGATCCTCGCGACCTAACACTAACTCGTTCGCGACTTAGCGACCTAGCTTAAGTCGCTCGCGAGTTAACAAACCATCCAGACCTACGCGACTTATCAACACACGCGGGCTAACACTAAGTCGCTCGCGCGACTTAGCACTAAGTCGCTCATGCGACTTATCACTAAACCCCCAACAACCACGCGAGCTATCTTAGGTCGTTTAACGACCTAACTCCCTAACTCGCCAACGACCTAACTCATATGCCGCTGCTCCACCTAACTCGCTAACTCGTAGGTCGCTGCTTCCCCTATAGGTCGCTCCACTCGACCTAACCACTATTCGACCTAGCACTTTTAGGTTACTTAAGACCTATCTTAACTCGTAATCACTAGGTCGCCTGATCCCTTAAGTCTTAGGTCGCTGCTCCTACTGACATGTTCACATGCTAACTCGTGAGTTGCCAACAACCTTAGGTCGCCTACCGACCTAACTCCATCACGACCTAAACTAAGCCTTAACCCGTTAGCACTAACACGCTAACTCTCACACGACCTAAGCTTCCACCCGAGCTAACTCTGGTTGACTCAACGATGCAAACGACCTAAAGACAATTATCTTACGATTAATCGACACGTAAAATACGGGTCGTTACATTCTCTCCCCCTTAGGAATTTCGCCCCCGAAATTCCAAACAAACAAGAGCAACCAAAACTATCCTGCATGCCTACCATCCATAGCAACCAAAAATCCATGCATCCAATTCTAGCCTAGCATGCAGAATTCTAAGATTAGATCAAGATGCAAATTCATGAGATGTCACGACACCTTAGGGCCATACCTTGAAGAGTTCAGGATGAGCTGCCTTCATCCTCTCTTCCTCCTCCCACGTACAGTCGTTAACATCATCACTCCATTGTATCTTGAGCAACATAATCGTCTTCCTCCTAAGCTGTTTCGTATCGGTTTCAACAATACGAAGCGGCTCACGAGGTCTTCTAACAACTGGATCAACCTCCAAATCTTCACAGCTATCAGCAGAAACCACTGTGCTCGAGTCGTGCACATACTTCCGTAGATACGATACATGAAAAACATTGTGCACACCCGCCATCTTTTCTGGTAACTCCAATCTATAAGCGAGCTTTCCAATTCGCTCGATAATCGGGAATGGTCCAACAAATCTCGGAGTCAACTTTCCTTTCTTCCCGAATCGAATAACATTCTTCAGTGGAGAAATCTTCACAAAAACCATATCTCCTACGTCGAACTCCAAATCCTTTCGACGTTTATCTGCATAAATTTTCTGCCGATCCTGGGCTGCCTTCATTCGTTGCCGAATGATCTCTATGAAATCCGTAGTCTGACGAATCATCTCTGGCCCAAGTATCAGCTTTTCTCCAGTTTCCAACCAACATGTTGGAGAGTTACACGATCTTCCATACAGTGCCTCATATGGTGCCATGCCAATGCTAGATTGATAACTATTGTTATATGCAAACTCCACCAAATGAAGGTGATCTTCCCACGATCCTCCGAAATCCAAAACACAAGCCCTGAGGAGATCTTCCAAAACTCGGTTGACTCTCTTAGTCTGACCATCTGTTTGGGGATGATAAGCTATACTCAAACACAACTCGGTTCCCAAAACTTCCTGGAAGCTCTTCCAAAATCCACTAGTGAACAATGGGTCTCGATCGCTCACTATATTCTTCGGAACACCATGGAATCGAACTATCCACTTAACATAAAGCTCAGCCAACTTCGATGCAGTCCTAGTCGTTCGAACAGGAATGAACCTTGCACTCTTGGTCAACCGATCTACGATGACCCAAATCCCTTCATTTCCCGCCTTGGTTCTAGGTAGGCCATCGATAAAATCCATCGACACTTGCTCCCACTTCCATGTAGGAACCTCTAATGGCTGAAGTAATCCACTTGGCTTTTTCTGTTCAGCTTTTACCAACTGACAGTTCATACATTTGGAAATAAAATTTCCAACGTCCTTCTTCATACCTTCCCAGTAATAGGTTCTCTTCATATCCCGATACATCTTATTTCCTCCTGATGAATTGTCAACTTCGAGTGATGACTTTCCTTCAAAACTTCATCTCTCAACTCATCGATATCGGGAACAACTAGTCGTCCTTGCTTCCGAAGCCAACCCTCTCGATCGACTTCGAATCTTTTATCCTTCTCTGGGTCCAATCCAGATTCCAAATCACGGATAATCTTGACAAGCTTATCGTCTCGCTTTTGGCTCTCGCCAATTCTTTCCACAAGAGTAGGTCTTATCGATAAGTTTGCCAACATTTCAGGTTCCAATTCACATCTAGGCCTGAAGTCAAATCCAGCTAAATACTCGAGACTCTTCCATTCTGAAAACATGGCTCCCAATCCTGCATGTCTTCGACTCAACGCATCAGCTACTGCGTTACCTTTTCCCGGAGTATAAGCTATACCAAAATCATACGATGCTAAGAACTCTAGCCACCGTTGCTGCCGAAGATTCAAATCTTTTTGGGAAAACAGATACTTCAACGACTTATGATCCGTAAACAACTCGAATCGAACTCCCAAAAGATAATGTCTCCACATCTTCAAAGCAAATACAATCGCCGCTAACTCCAAATCATGTGTCGGATAATTCCTTTCATGCGGCTTCAGTTGTCGACTAGCATACGCAACAACTTTATCTTTCTGCATTAGCACTGCTCCAAGTCCAGTACCACATGCATCGGTGTAAACCACCATCTCATCATTCCCACTAGGAATGGTCAAAACAGGAGCACTTGTCAGTCGCTCTTTCAGGATTACGAAAGCTTGCTCACACTTATCATCCCATCTAAACACTTGATTCTTTTTCGTCAAACCTGTCAATGGTGCAGCTATCTTGGAAAAGTCTTTGATAAACCGACGATAATATCCTGCTAATCCAAGAAAACTTCTCACATCTGATGCATTCTTAGGTCTAACCCAATCCTGGATCGCTGCCACCTTAGCGGGATCAACCGCTATCCCATTTCCAAAAATAACATGGCCTAAGAATCTCACTTCACTCCTCCAGAAGTGACATTTCGAAAACTTAGCCTTCAGCTGATGTTTCCGCAAGATTTCCAAAACAATCCTCAAGTGTGTCTTGTGTTCCTTCTCAGTTCTGGAATAAATCAGAATATCATCCACGAACACAAGCACGAACTTATTCAACTGATCTCTGAACACTCTATTCATAAGATCCACAAAATATGCTGGTGCGTTAGTCAACCCAAACGGCATTACCAGCCACTCATAAAAACCGGATGGTGTCCTAAAAGCAGTCTTCGGCACATTATCCTTAGCTACTCTCAACTGGTGAAATCCCGTTGTCAAATCCATCTGAGAGAACACTTTAGCCTCGTGAAGCTGATCAAACAAGTCATCTATTCTCGGCAATGGATACTTGTTCTTCTTAGTCACCTTATTCATCTCACGATAATCCACACACAACCTCAACGATCCATCCGCTTTGGTTGCGAACACAACTGGTGCACCCCATTCGGACACACTACGCCGAATGAATCCTTTCCGTAAAAGGTCATCAACTTGCACCTTCAACTCTTGCTGTTCCCTAGGCGCCATCCGCCTAAGAGGCATCACAACGGGTCTGGCTCCCTCAACTAGATCGATACGAAACTCGATCTCCCTATGCGGCGGTAACCCTTTGACCTCGTCAAAGACATCCTCGAATCCATTCACGATTGGCACTGATGACAGTCCATCCCGTGGAACAACCAGCGAATACATGAAGCTCATGAAGACGCCTTCTTCATGCTTACATCGTATCACAACCTTTCGTCCTTCCACATTCCCGACTGTCACCTCTAGTCTCTCACAATCAATCCTTGCCGCATACTTCCTAAGCCAGTCCATACCCAAAATAATTCCGAACCCCGCAAAGTTCAGAACAAAGCAATCACAAACAAACGAGCAATCATGACTCGACACAACTAGACCATGGCATATCATACACAGACATGACGAACCCCCAACTGGATTTGTCACAACCAATGGCCTATCAACAATATCCGGTTTCAAACCTAACCGGCCTACCAAATCATCACAAACAAAAGAATGCGACGCTTCAGTATCAAACAACACTCTAACTGGAACACCACAAATGGAAAGAGTACCTTGAACCACCGCACCCTTCCCCTTCTCTTCAGCAGTAGGAGCTTTCGAAGATGATGGAACAGCCCCCAAAGCATAAGCTTTCACAATCTGCTTGTCCTTTTGAGGTTCCGGACAATCCCTCCTGAAATGCCCAGGCTTGTTGCAATTGTGGCATTTCGCCGGCGCTTTCGGATTCTTGCAATCCCTGGAGAGATGGCCCTTCTGCTGACAGTTATAGTAGGTCACTTCGCCCTTCGGCTTCTTCTGGCCATTCTTACCCTTCTGCTGTTGCTGTTTCCTCTTCCTGTTTCCACTCTGCTGCGGTTTAGACTCCTCTTTGGCCACAGTAATAACAGACCCTTCCTTAGGAAACAAACTCTCGTGCCTCAGAGCTTTCTCCACTAGCTTATCAAATGGATCGTCCAGA
This sequence comes from Allium cepa, assembly GCA_030765085.1. Taxonomy (NCBI): domain Eukaryota; kingdom Viridiplantae; phylum Streptophyta; class Magnoliopsida; order Asparagales; family Amaryllidaceae; genus Allium; species Allium cepa. Next base: position 459,801,130 of record CM060929.1, on the reverse strand, counting down.
TGATCCACCGACTGCCTTCCAAGATAACTGTCCAAGCCTGTCACAAACTTCTCATTCTTCTGATAAGAAGATTCAATATACGACCGAGCATACTTGGACAAGGCCTCAAACTCAGAAACGTACTCAAGAACCGATCTCCCACCTTGCTTGAGCTCAACAAACTTTTTAAACAGAACAGACTTCTGAGCCGTAGAGATGAACTTAGCTTCAAATCGGACTTGGAATTGCTCCCAAGTAATCTCCTCCTCCGGAGTATCAATGGTGATAGAATTCCACCAATCCGAAGCTCTTCCTTGAAGCTGCCTTGATGCAAGCTTCCTCTTAGTTGCATCCTCGATTCCCAAATCACCAAAAATCCTTCTACAAGCATCAATCCATCTCTGCACTTCAATGGTCGATTCCGTTCCCAAGAAAACCTTCCCTCCAAGAGCAGTATAATCCTTACAAAGCTTAGCAAAATCCACCGGTCTTGGAGCTTGAACTTGAACTCCAACATCTACAGATGGCCCTGGAGCTGGCATCCTTTTCATGATCGAAGTCATCATCGCTTCGAACATAGCCCCATAATCAGCAACTCCTTCAACGGCACGGCCTTCCCTTGCAGCTGGTCTCCCTCTTCGACTCATCCTTAGTATCTAGAAAAAGGAATGATTAGAACACCTTTGAGAAACAATTGCATAAGGAGTTCAAATCCTTCTAAGCTACTATACCATAAATAGTAATCATCCATCAAAATACAATTACGTCTCTCATACGCAGTTACGTCAGCGAGCGTTGGATAAAATCGATTAACCAAAGCTCTGATACCAAATGTGACGACCGCCCATGACTTCCGCACCAAAACAAGGAAATAGCGCGCTGAAAGTGTGCCAGGCAGCCATGGACGATAGTCAAGGGTAGAATAAACATCGCAGACTCTATCGTAAAACTCACATCGCATGGATAAAATACAATAGAGAAATATAATATAGTGAAGCTCCCATAGAACAGAATATCATCATCTAATCATAATAGCTTTATACATGGTCTGAATCATGAATACAAGAAGCCTCACTACATAGCACTCAGAGTAATCAACAATCAGCGGAATATCCAGTACATAGAATATGAAAATAATATGTAAAGCCTCCTGCCCGTCTTCGTCATCATCAGCGTGAGCCACTAAGATCAGCACCTGCCACCTGTCACCTAGTCTGCCCATCCCAAACATGGATGAACAGCCCAAGGTAATAAGAGGAGACATAAAACCTTGAGTCAGACAACAGTCTTAGTGAGCAGTAAATCAACTATCAAACATACCAAAAGAGCATAAGGGATAAAAAGAAATAGGAAGCCAAATCATCCCACTCCACCTCTTTCTACAGTGATAGCCCCCAGACACACACTAAGGAGAAGCAAGCATAGCAAAGCAGATAATTAAAGTAAAGCAATAATCACTCGAGTCAAGGTCGATGTTTTCCAAAATACAAACCCCCAAGGCCTAAACCAAGATCAGATAAGCACCTAGAAAACACCGCTCATGAGACCGAATGATGATACAACCAAACATCCATGACTCTGGCTATCACTATTATCATTGCTTTGATTTCACCGTTAGTTGAACGACCATCTGTCAAGGGCTAATGGTAACCCCGGTTCTAGACATAACTCTGCACGTCGTCGCAGCCCGTGCCTAGGAATTTTCGCAACTACCCAGAGTACTAGCACGTCGTCGCAGCCCGTGTTTGGAACGTCGTCGCTGCCCGTTCCAACGTACTCTTTCTTTGAGCATGCTAGAACCTTCAACAACGATGAGATCTCAGCCTCCTAGTCATCCTCCTCGACGACTATTTCCATACTAGCTCAAGCGCCTCTCGAGCCATCCATTATTACCCAACTCGCATCGCATCATCGAGTCATCAACTTGCTTGGGATGATCCCGCCTGGATTAAACCAAGACTATCTCGCATCATACTTTGCTTCATCGCATCATAGCAAAGTCCATCTCAACATCATGCTTCGCCTCAACACATCATGGCAAAGTCCAACTCTCGTCATGCTTTGCTTCTTCTAATCATAGCAAAGTCCATCATCATCGAATCCATCCATATGAGCTTCATCATCCGCTTCATATGCCACAAGCAGCTTTCACCATTCAAGAGCCTTTCCACTTAGCTTTTGAATCATCTTCAACCATCTTGTTCCAAATCAACTACTAGCTAACTTGAAACCATCAAATCAATCACACATCCAAACAAACAAGCATTCGAACAAGATCTAACAAGCAATATTAACTATAATGGCAATTTCGTAAATAAATGAGCATAAGTCAAACATGCATGAATCATGGGTTTCTAGCATAGATCTAACAAATATAAATCATGGGTTTTGTCTCTACAACTTGATGAATGAACTTGCATAAGTAAACATCTTCATAAGTAATGGATCTACACTCAAATCTAAGGAAAAATGCATGAAATAACTATCTACAACACTCCAACAAACCACCAATCCAATATACTCCTTTGGGTCCGCGTGAGAGATAACCACCACTCACCGAATCACCCAAACACTTCAAAAACAAATCACTTCAGATCTGGACAGCAAGGATTCAAGCTTGATTTGTCGAAATCTCGCTTGAAATGATGAAATCTAGCTTTGTTGGATGAAGATCTTCAACTTTGGCTCTTCAATCTTCAATCTTGATCTTCGATCTTGGATGGATGTTAGCACTCGATCAAAGTGGAGAAAAGAAGTGAAGAAATGTTGTAGTCGAGCTCTCAAAATGGCAGCACTTCGTCGCTTTGAAATCCGGTGCCAAAAAGTGAGCCAAAGCCCTCTATTTATAGGCTGAAAAACACTAACTCGGTTCGCCCCTTAACTCGTGCACGACCTAGCGACCTAGCTTAAGTCGCTCGCAACTTAACAAAACCACCCAGATCCTCGCGACCTAACACTAACTCGTTCGCGACTTAGCGACCTAGCTTAAGTCGCTCGCGAGTTAACAAACCATCCAGACCTACGCGACTTATCAACACACGCGGGCTAACACTAAGTCGCTCGCGCGACTTAGCACTAAGTCGCTCATGCGACTTATCACTAAACCCCCAACAACCACGCGAGCTATCTTAGGTCGTTTAACGACCTAACTCTCTAACTCGCCAACGACCTAACTCATATGTCGCTGCTCCACCTAACTCGCTAACTCGTAGGTCGCTACTTCCCCTATAAGTCGCTCCACTCGACCTAACCACTATTCGACCTAGCACTTTTAGGTTACTTACGACCTATCTTAACTCGTAATCACTAGGTCGCCTAATCCCTTAAGTCTTAGGTCGCTGCTCCTACTGACACGTTCACATGCTAACTCGTGAGTTGCCAACAACCTTAGGTCGCCTACCGACCTAACTCCATCACGACCTAAACTAAGCCTTAACCCGTTAGCACTAACACGCTAACTCTCACACGACCTAAGCTTCCACCCGAGCTAACTCTGGTTGACTCAACGATGCAAACGACCTAAAGACAATTATCTTACGATTAATCGACACGTAAAATACGGGTCGTTACAATATACCTACAAATGGCACAATTACTTAATAAAATAATCAAATTTAAAATAACAAGGAAACTTTACATCTCCCCATAAGTAATTATATTTACTCTCACCAAATTTGGCCAAATCAGTAATAAGATCTTGCATTGCAAACTCCAACACACAACCAAGAAAAGAAAAGAAGAAAAGAAAATTAGAACAAAAAGGGTTTGGGCATCGCAATATCATAAAGCTGAACCTGTTTCCGTTAATATTCATCAAGCCCTCAGTTCGAAATTCAAATAGCAAAGTTTGGAAACTGAATCAAACAAACCAGGAAAAAAAATAGTTCCTCTCCATATTCTCAACCTGAGAATATGAAACAAAGGAAACTCAATACGAACCAAGTATGGATTTAAAATCAAAGCCAAGTATCAGATCAATTCAAACTCTAAGCAAAGAATTGCGGGCAGCATGCAGATTAAAATCAGCTACTGCAGCAAAATAATCAAGAAAGAAAAAAATGCTTCAGCCTGGGAAGCAAGTGCAGGGTTTCTGAAAGTAAATAAAGGCAAGTAACCTTCTTTTTAAAATTGGAAATTGAAGTTGTTAAACAATAATAAAGCAGGAATTTAACTAATTGAATCAATCAATTTATTGCAGGAAAGTATAAGATCAAAGACTCAAAACAAATTGCTTTTTTTTCAAAGTTCCAGGAAATAACTCTGTTTTATTCAAAAACAGTGAATTTAAAATTCTTGTTTTGATATTAATAAACTGAATAAACAAGAGCATGCAATAGGGATTAAACAAAGTGTTATAATTTCAAGTTGCAGGTTTAAATTTCAAAAATCAAAGTAAGAAAAAAAGAAAAAAAAGTATCCAGGCTTCATCTCTATCTCAAAACTGTCTCTGCTTTCAAATATCAAACTTCAGGTGAGCAAACTTGAAAATTTTCCCTTTGAATCTGATATCTATGAATCTGTGAATTTGCCTTGTTGTGCTTGCTTGTTGATATTGGGTTGCTGCATGTTGTTTGTCTGGGAACAAGTATAATGTTCTTGGTTATAGCTTTGAGAATTTGAGTTAAGAATCTATATTTTCTTGTTTAAATAAATTCAAAGCCTGAGTACTGAGAGTAGATGTTTATGATATTATAAAGTCATTCCAAAGATAATTTCAGAAGAAAATATTTAGTATTTAAACAAAAATAGGAAGTAACAAGGAAGACCAAAATACCCAGATCTAATTAAATCAAAACAAATCTGGTCTCTGTTTCTTTTGGAATCCAAGTGAGCAAATCTTATTTTTAAAACCAGGGTTCTTTGTTTTTTTTTTACTTGTGAGTAACCTCATTTTTAAGAGTTTAAGTATGAAAATTTGGTTGCATGCTAATAAAATTTAAAATGAATGTGTATTACATGACATCTGCTGTGTACATATTCATGTATGGTACTCTTTGTTACACTTTTCAGTTTGCAAGTCTAATTTAAATTCAAAAACCTTTTTGATTAGCTTAAGGTTAAGATTCAAATAAAACTTGTTTGTTTAAATTAAAACTTCAGTTTAAAACTTTATTTAAGTCAAAATAATATGTGAATATCTCTGGAATGTATAAACAGATGATCAATCATTAATTAGTGAAATCCCAAGTACAATGATTTGAAGTTTCAGGGTTATAAATCTAATCTTCATACAAAATTATGATTTTTCAAAGCAAAATTACGATTTTTAATGCTATATTCCAAGAGCATTTCTGTTTTGACAGTATTATGTATTTTGGGGCATCTCGTTTGCCACAAATGGTTTGAGGTGTCGAATTTGTTTCTGGAGGAGGAGGAGTTATCATAGATGATGGGAAAATTTGTGAGAAGTTGATCAGAAGGTTGTGGTGAGGGTGGTTGTGATTTGAAGTTAGAACCCTAGTTTTAACTAGGCTGTGTAATTTGGAATGGCACGATCGCTCTGGTTGATCGAGTTCAACCAAACTTAAGGGGCTGGAAGCATGGGGGTAGGCGATGGCTTGGACGGAGTTTCAGCAACTCTGATGGCCGGGGGATCGTAGACGAGGCGGTTTCAGGTTTTGATGGTGGTGCCTGTTATTGTTCCAGGTTCTGGTTTGAAGCCTCGATTTGGATTTCGAGGCTATGGTGGCGATCTGATGATCGTGGGTGGGTGTGGTGATGGTTGCCGATGTAATGAAGCTGCCGTAGTTGACCGGCGATGGTCAGACCACGGTGCACGGTGCACGCGTGTACTTGGTGACAGTTTGGAAGATTGGGAACAAAGGAAACTCGAAGAAAATGGTTAGCCTGGGAATGGAATTTGTCACAGGTTTCAAACAAAAAGACAAAACCTGTAATGTTGTTTCAATGTAAAATAAATTCAATTTTGAAACACAAGATTTAGACAAAGTTTAATCAAGTTTAAATGTGAATTCAAATTTTATTTTATATCCTAATTTTGAATTAGATAAGTTTATATATTTAAATGTTTAAGATAAGTTTAAAATATTAAAAGTGGATTAATTTATTAAGATAATTAGTTAAGGAAATAATAAATTATAATTAAGATCTAATTAATCAATAATTAAAAGTTTATTTATTAAAGTAATTAATTGAGGAATAAGTAATTTAGATTTAATTAATTACAATTAAAGGATGATTAATTAAGATAGTTAATTAAATAAATGATTAATAAATGAAGATGGTTAAGGCTTAATTTATTGTAGTTAATGATAATAAATCATTGATTTAAAGATTACTAATGAAAGTAATCATGTAGGTAATAAATTTAAAACCACCCGGTTTATTCGTCTTAATTGTAGATGCTGATTGTTATTGAATGTTGTGTGATGGATTGATATATTTGATATGTGATGTGATGCTATGTGATACTTTGTGCTGATCTGCTATATTTGTGATGAATATACTGTCGTATGAATATGAAACCCTTTGACCCGTAAAACGACATTTGAGTTTCGATGCGACAGGGAGTCGGATTCCAATTGGTTATCCGAAACCCACATCGAATCATATTAGTGAATTTTTGCGATTGATAATTTACTTTATCTATGAATCTGTGAATATAGATAAGCGTTATGGGTTATACCGCTTATCTTTATGATTGAATCTGTGATGATGATGTTGTGCACTATTGTGTTGAACCCCTGGACCACACTTATACACACACAAATATGGCTTGCACGTGGAAATGGGTTAAGTCACAGATTTTGAAATTGTTTTGAAATTTGAATTTTTGAATCCAAAATAATTTTTGAATTAGAATTGAAGCATTTGAAAAAAATGAATTTCAAAAATAAAAGTTATTTGAATAACTTGATTGAGTTTTGAAATTTAAATAATTTGATTTAAATTTGAATTCAATATTTGAAGTTGAATTCTATAATTTGGGAACTAGGGTTTAAAAAGTTATCCAACTTATAAATGGATTTATATGGGTTTTTAAACCATTTTAAAAAGTGATGTTTGGAATTTAAATTTAACCCAAGATTTCAACTTGTATAAATCGGACTTTTCTGAAACGAAAACTGTTGTTTTCAAATAATAGAAGCTTTCATATAAGAAATGGATTTCCAATGTGTGTTAAAAGGAATTCAAGTTTTGAAATGAAAATGGTTTTCCAAGTTATGAATAAATCTTTGGAACGTGTTTTGAAAGCTATAAATTAAATCTTTAATTTAAAGATTTATTGAGTTAATCCAATTGGAATGGAAGTTGTTTTGAATCTATGAATAGATCTTTGTGAAACTAGGTGAAACTTTGTGAAATAAATCTTTTGGTTTAAAATTTAAAATGGAAATTTGTTTAACCATTGAAAGAAAAGTTTTGGATTTTATAAGTTGTGACTTAACTAAAATCCCACATCCATATGTTTTAAAATATGGCGCTCATTATTCGGTTTAGCCGGGAGAGGACCTTGTGTCATATAGCCCATTCCGGATAGTGATACGACGTTATGGATAGCAATTGAAGACTGGTGGTGAAGACCGGATATTTTCGAAAACAAAAGGATAACTCATCGATTGTCTCTGCACTGGCTGATCCCCGGTATAGAGATCTCCATATGTGATGGGAAGTCCGGACGTGATTAGGGATTATCCGAATTTGCAAGGGCTTCTTCGGAAGTGCCTTCGGTTCTGTTTGAACCCGGGACAGACTTGTATGGTTGTATGCCCGACATTACACTTTGAGATATTAAACTGATCTCTATCAAATACATTTCTGCTTGGTGGCGGAGAATTTATTCTCTTAGCTTAACACCCTTTTCTGAGACGTACGAGCTCAGAGGATATGTAATTGATATTTATCAGTGATATATTCCCAATTTGGTAGTGTGACATGCTAAGTGCTGCTGTGTGTTGATGATCATTTGTTGATCATTTGTGATCAAAGCATGGGTTTTGTATAAAGCGTAGCTTTGTGGACGAGACTGCATCAGGACCTCACACTCCGGAAATGGTCGAAACAGGAAAGATGCGGCAAGTTTACGAGGGTCGCGCCCTTTAGGGTGTGTCATTCCCTTCTGGTAAAGGGTGGTATCAGGTATGGAGCCTTGGTATTTAACCTATGTGGTTGCTCCAATCTCATTTACTGTGTGGTTGTTGCTTTGAGGCGCCTCGGATAAAGGTCCCAAAGGACCGGGGGATGGCATATTCGTGTAGTAGTTACCTAGTTACAGAGGTAACCCGGCCTTGTGTTGGCAGAGATCTAACCGTAACGTTAGTTTCTCGGGACGTCTCGCCAGAGGCGATCCCTTGTGGCAGTAGGAAGTTCCTTAGCCTGACCATTTGTTGAAAATCCATTCATCCAATACGTGCCTTGTATGGTTTTAGTTGTATTACCTGCCATTCACTTATGGTGGTCACCACTGTTTGGATGGTAGCTATAGTAGGCATAGTTCGGAATGTCTATGCTGGCTAGGATTTATATTGTACTTTCGAAATGGTTTTTTCTGCACTATGCACTAGTAATAATAGCAAAAGAAATTTCTCGTATCAAGCATATTTGACTATCATAAGGAGAAATCTCCTCCAATTCTACGTTTGCATTGTGTGTGTGGCGGGAGGCCTTATGGTAGTTTCATTTTCTAAAAAGCATTGCGGATTTCAAATTTAAATTCTCTTGTTTATTTTTAAGACCAAATGTTTTTGTTTGCATACCAGTCCCATGACTGACCTGGAGTTTATTGTTCCTTTCCTAAACTCTGGGTGCCCACTATTTTCCCACACGGGCAGTCTAGAGTTGGGTTTTCAGATAATCCCGTATTAGGTGTAGATTCTATAGCTTTCAGAATCCTTGGTTTGGTAGCATTTGGAGATCTTTTTCAGTCTTTGGTTGGACGAGACTTGCTTAGCTTAGTGCATCGGGATTGGGAGTTCGAGCTATTGCTGGATTGGTGTTTTGGAGATGAAGTTTTTTAGAGTTTGGCATCTGAAGACATTATCTTTCCGCTGCTATTATCTTGTATCATAACTTTGATGTATATTGATGTTCATTGTACCATTCATGTTGTATCAGATATTGTATCAATGTTGTCTATTGATATATGCTATTCTTTTTCTTCCGCTGTGTTATTGTACTTAATGTGTTATAAGCTCCGGCGAACCAGATTCGGCGTTTGGACCTGCGGCATTTGAATACGAGTGTCGTATTCGGTGCCGATTTTCGAAGGTCGATTATGGATCGTCACATTTGGTATCAGAGCTTTGGTTAAAACTTTAACTATGGAGTATAACACATTAAGTAACTCATTAGAGATAGGGTGAAGTATACCCTAGAATGAGTATATCCTTAAGATATTCGTTCGAATGCCTCAGTAAATTCTCTTACTATCCACTGATAGTGAGTATGAGTGCGAGAAAAGGACGAGATAGGGGACAGGGGAGTACCACTATAAATGCTCAATACCCTGTAATAGCGGAAACAATTTTCTTCTCAATCTCCTTTGATTCGTCTTTCCAAATTCTTTGATATCTTCGTGACAGCTCCAGAAGAAGTTTCAGTGTGATGGTGGCCTTAAGAATCGTTGTAGAAAATTCTTAATTCATACCTTCATCCGTTTCTTATCAGCTTTTTGATCTAAACTCTAATGAATTTGAATTTGAAAATTTAAATTAAAATAAATTGGAAATTTTAAATTGAATAAATTGGTTAACAAATATAAGGATAAATTTGAATTGTATCAATAAAATAATATCGGTTAAAACCAAATTCAAAATTCTACTGTAATCTCTTGTGTATATCCAAGTCCGAAGAGGGACAAAATTGGTATATACTTTGGGGTATTCCGACCCGAATTTTGAACCCATACCTAGTGTTTGAGAAATTGTAGAAGATTGAATCTATCTATCTATCTATTATCTGGGATCCGATATATTCTACGAACGATTAGCTATCCCTTCGAACTAATCAATGCCCTTGCATATTCGTAGACCGATGGACCCAAACATCTTGTGTAATATTGTAGGAGTTTGTTCTCATATTGTCGATATTCTGATTTGGTAAGCCAAATGCATAATTGATATCCAGTTTGATTTGGAAAGATATCTCTCTATCTTTCATCTTTTCTTTTCGTCTTCCTAGCAAATTTCGAGGACGAAATTTCTTAAGTAGGGGAATCTGTAACATTCCTAAAATATTAGCCAAAATAATTCAATAATTAGATTAATTTTGAATTTAAACTGTGAATTTAATTGTGAATTAATTTGCGATTTCCAAAATAAACTTAAAATTTTGGATTATAAATAGAAATTTGGTTGGAATTTAAGGATAAGTATCTTATAATAACAAAAAATTGGATTTAAGGATAATTATATTAGAGATAAATATGCACTATAATTTGAATAAATATGTATATATTAAAAGTTAAAATTGTAAATAAGATTTTGATTTTGAAAATTCAAAATGTATATATTTATAAATTTGGATTTGAAAACCACATAATTTTATACTAGTAGAAATTGGTAATATTTATTTTGAAAATTTTATTTTGAATTAGATATAAATGATTTTCGAAACAATTGTTTAGAACTAAATACTATTATATATTTGTTTATTTACTAAAAATATAATTAGTCTAAAATCATTCTTTCTTCAAATTGATGTAAGTAGAAAATAATAAACAAAATGGATATAAAAACATAAGAATATTGTATATGTGTATATGCAAATAAATGTAAACACCCATTTACATCATACATATCTATATACCTACAAATGGCACAATTACTTAATAAAATAATCAAATTTAAAATAACAAGGAAACTTTACATCTCCCCTAAGTAATTATATTTACTCTCACCAAATCTGGCCAAATCAGTAACAAGATCTTGCATTGCAAACTCCAACACACAACCAAGAAAAAAAAGGAAGAAAAGAAAATTAGAACAAAAAGGGTTTGGGCATCGCAATATCATAAAGCTGAACCTGTTTCAGTTAATATTCATCAAGCCCACGGTTCGAAATTCAAATAGCAAAGTTTGGAAACTGAATCAAACAAACCAGGAAAAAAAAATAGTTCCTCTCCATATTCTCAACCTGAGAATATGAAACAAAGGAAACTCAATACGAACCAAGTATGGATTTAAAATCAAAGCCAAGTATCAGATCAATTCAAACTCTAAGCAAAGAATTGGGGGCAGCATGCAGTTTAAAATCAGCTACTGCAGCAAAATAATCAAGAAAGAAAAAAATGCTTCAGCCTGGGAAGAAAGTGCAGGGTTTCTGAAAGTAAATAAAGGCAAGTAACCTTCTTTTTAAAATTGGAAATTGAAGTTGTTAAACAATAATAAAGCAGGAATTTAACTAATTGAATCAATCAATTTATTGCAGGAAAGTATAAGATCAAAGACTCAAAACAAATTGCTTTTTTTCAAAGTTCCAGGAAATAACTCTGTTTTATTCAAAAACAGTAAGTGAATTTAAAATTCTTGTTTTGATATTAATAAACTGAATAAACAAGAGCATGCAATAGGGATTAAACAAAGTGTTATAATTTCAAGTTGCAGGTTTAAATTTCAAAAATCAAAGTAAGAAAAAAAGAAAAAAAAGTATCCAGGCTTCATCTCTATCTCAAAACTGTCTCTGCTTTCAAATATCAAACTTCAGGTGAGCAAACTTGAAATTTTCCCTTTGAATCTGATATCTGTGAATTTGCCTTGTTGTGCTTGCTTGTTAATATTGGGTTGCTGCATGTTGTTTGTCTGGGAACAAGTATAATGTTATTGGTTTATAGCTTTGAGAATTTGAGTTAGGAATCTATATTTTCTTGTTTAAATAAATTCAAAGCCTGAGTACTGAGAGTAGATGTTTATGATATTATAAAGTCATTCCAAAGATAATTTCAGAAGAAAATATTTAGTATTTAAACAAAAATAGGAAGTAACAAGGAAGACCAAAATACCCAGATCTAATTAAATCAAAACAAATCTGGTCTCTGTTTCTTTTGGAATCCAGGTGAACAAATCTTATTTTTAAAACCAGGGTTCTTTGTTTTTTTTAACCTGTGAGTAACCTCATTTTTAAGAGTTTAAGTATGAAAATTTGGTTGCATGCTAATAAAATTTAAAATGAATGTGTATTACATGACATCTGCTGTGTACATATTCATGTATGGTACTCTCTATTACACTTTTCAGTTTGCAAGTCTAATTTAAATTCAAAAACATTTTTGATTAGTTTAAGGTTAAGATTCAAATAAAACTTGTTTGTTTAAATTAAAATCTCAGTTTAAAACTTTATTTAAGTCAAAATAATATGTGAATATCTCTGGAATGTATAAACAGATGATCAATCATTAATTAGTGAAATCCCAAGTACAATGATTTGAAGTTGCAGGGTTATAAATCTAATCTTCATACAAAATTATGATATTTCAAAGCAAAATTACGATTTTTAATGCTATATTCCAAGAGCATTTCTGTTTTGACAGTATTATGTATTTTGGGGAATCTCGTTTGCCACAAATGGTTTGAGGTGTCGAATTTGTTTCTGGAGGAGGAGGAGTTATCATAGATGATGGGAAAATTTGTGAGAAGTTGATCAGAAGGTTGTGGTGAGGGTGGTTGTGATTTGAAGTCTGGAACCCTAGTTTTAACTAGGCTGTGTAATTTGGAATGGCACGATCGCTCTGGTTGATCGAGTTCAACCAAACTTAAGGGGCTGGAAGCATGGGGGTAGGCGATGGCTTGGACGGAGTTTCAGCAACTCTGATGGCCGGGGGATAGTAGACGAGGCGGTTTTAGGTTTTGATGGTGGTGCCTGTTATTGTTCCAGGTTCTGGTTTGAAGCCTCGATTTGGATTTCGAGGCTATGGTGGCGATCTGATGATCGTGGGTGGGTGTGGTGATGGTTGCCGATGTAATGAAGCTGCCGTAGTTGACCGGCGATGGTCAGAGTACGGTGCACGGTGCACGCGTGTACTTGGTGACAGTTTGGAAGATTGGGAACAAAGGAAACTCGAAGAAAATGGTTAGCCTGGGAATGGAATTTGTCACAGGTTTCAAACAAAAAGACAAAACCTGTAATGTTGTTTCAATTTAAAATAAATTCAATTTTGAAACACAAGATTTAGACAAAGTTTAATCAAGTTTAAATATGAATTCAAATTTTATTTTATATCCTAATTTTGAATTAGATAAGTTTATATATTTAAATGTTAAGATAAGTTTAAAATATTAAAAGTGGATTAATTTATTAAGATAATTAGTTAAGGAAATAATAAATTATAATTAAGATCTAATTAATCAATAATTAAAAGTTTATTTATTAAAGTAATTAATTGAGGAATAAGTAATTTAGATTTAATTAATTACAATTAAAGGATGATTAATTAAGATAGTTAATTAAATAAATGATTAATAAATGAAGATGGTTAAGGCTTAATTTATTGTAGTTAATGATAATAAATCATTGATTTAAAGATTACTAATGAAAGTAATCATGTAGGTAATAAATTTAGAACCACCCAGTTTATTCATCTTAATTGTAGATGCTGATTGTTATTGAATGTTGTGTGATGGATTGATATATTTGATATGTGATGTGATGCTATGTGATACTTTGTGCTGATCTGCTATATTTGTGATGAATATACTGTCGTATGAATATGAAACCCTTTGACCCGTAAAACGACATTTGAGTTTCGATGCGACAGGGGGTCGGATTCCAGTTGGTTATCCGAAACCCACATCGAATCATATTAGTGAATTTTGTGATTGATAATTTACTTTATCTATGAATCTGTGAATATAGATAAGCGTTATGGGTTATACCGCTTATCTTTATGATTGAATCTGTGATGATGATGTTGTGCACTATTGTGTTGAACCCCTGGACCACACTTATACACACACAAATATGGATTGCACGTGGAAATGAGTTAAGTCACAGATTTTGAAATTCTTTTTAAATTTGAATTTTTGAATCCAAAATAGTTTTGGAATTAGAATTGAAGCTTTTGAAAAAAATGAATTTCAAAAATAAAAGTTATTTGAATAACTTGATTGAGTTTTGAAATTTAAATAATTTGATTTAAATTTGAATTCAATATTTGAAGTTAAATTCTATAATTTGGGAACTAGGGTTTAAAAAGTTATCCAACTTATAAATGGATTTATATAGGTTTTTAAACCATTTTAAAAAGTGATGTTTGGAATTTAAATTTAACCCAAGATTTCAACTTGTATAAATCGGACTTTTCTGAAACGAAAACTGTTGTTTTCAAATAATAGAAGCTTTCATATAAGAAATGGATTTCCAATGTGTGTTAAAAGGAATTCAAGTTTTGAAATGAAAATGGTTTTCCAAGTTATGAATAAATCTTTGGAACGTGTTTTGAAAGCTATAAATTAAATCTTTAATTTAAAGATTTATTGAGTTAATCCAATTGGAATGGAAGTTGTTTTGAATCTATGAATAGATCTTTGTGAAACTAGGTGAAACTTTGTGAAATAAATCTTTTGGTTTAAAGATTTCCAATGGAAATTTGTTTAACCATTGAAAGAAAAGTTTTGGATTTTATAAGTTGTGACTTAACTAAAATCCCATATCCATATGTTTTAAAATATGGCGCTCATTATTCGGTTTAGCCGGGGAGGACCTTGTGTCATATAGCCCATTCCAGATAGTGATACGACGTTATGGATAGCAATTGAAGACCGGTGGTGAAACCGGATATTTCCGAAAACAAAAGGATAACTCATCGATTGTCTTTGCACTGGATGATCCCCGGTATAGAGATCTCCATATGTGATGGGAAGTCCGGACGTGATTAGGGATTATCCGGATTTGCAAGGGCTTCTTCGGAAGTGCCTTCGGTTCTGTTCGAACCCGGGACAGACTTGTATGGTTGTATGTCCGACATTACACTTTGAGATATTAAACTGATCTCTATCAAATACATTTCTGCTTGGTGGCGGAGAATTTATTCTCTTAGCTTAACACCCTTCTCTGAGACGTACGAGCTCAGAGGATATGTAGTTGATATTTATCAGTGATATATTCCCAATTTGGTAGTGTGGCATGCTAAGTGCTGCTGTGCGTTGATGATCATTTGTTGATCAAAGCATGGCTTTTGTATAAAGCGTAGCTTTGTGGACGAGGCTGCATCAGGACCTCACACCCCGGAAATGGTCGAAACAGGAAAGATGCGGCAAGGTTATGAGGGTCGCGCCCTTTAGGGTGTGTCATTCCCTTCTGGTAAAGGGTGGTATCAGGTATGGAGCCCTGGTATTTAACCTATGTGGTTGCTCCAATCTCATTTACTGTGTGGTTGTTGCTTTGAGGCGCCTCGGATAAAGGTCCCAAAGGACCGGGGGATGGCATATTCGTGTAGTAGTTACCTAGTTACAGAGATAACCCGGCCTTGTGTTGGCAGAGATCTAACCGTAACGTTAGTTTCTCGAGACGTCCCGCCAGAGGCGATCCCTTGTGGCAGTAGGAAGTTCCTTAGCCTGACCATTTGTTGAAAATCCATTCATCCAATATGTGCCTTGTACGGTTTTAGTTGTATTACCTGCCATTCACTTATGGTGGTCACCACTGTTTAGATGGTAGCTATAGTAGGCATAGTTCGGAATGTCTATGCTGACTAGGATTTATATTGTACTTTCGAAATGGTTTTTTCTGCACTATGCACTAGTAATAATAGCAAAAGAAATTTCTCGTATCAAGCATATTTGACTATCATAAGGAGAAATCTCCTCCAATTCTACGTTTGCATTGTGTGTGTGGCGGGAGGCCTTATGGTAGTTTCACTTTCTAAAAAGCATTGCGGATTTCAAATTTAAATTCTCTTGTTTGTTTTTAAGACCAAATGTTTTTGTTTTCTCATACCAGTCCCATGACTGACCTGGAGTTTATTGTTCCTTTCCTAAACTCTGGGTGCCCACTATTTTCCCATACGGGCAGTCTAGAGTTGGGTTTTCAGATAATCCTGTATTAGGTGTAGATTCTATAGCTTTCAGAATCCTTGGTTTGGTAGCATTTGGAGATCTTTTTCAGTCTTTGGTTGGACGAGACTTGCTTAGCTTAGTGCATCGGGATTGGGAGTTCGAGCTATTGCTGGATTGGTGTTTTGGAGATGAAGTTTTTTAGAATTTGGCATTTGAAGACATTATCTTTCCGCTGCTATTATCTTGTATCATAACTCTGATGTATATTGATGTTCATTGTACCATTCATGTTGTATCAGATATTGTATCAATGTTGTATATTGATATATGCTATTATTTTTCTTCCGCTGTGTTATTGTACTTAATGTGTTATAAGCTCCGGCGAACCAGATTCGGCGTTTGGACCTGCGGCATTTGAATACGAGTGTCGTATTCGGTGCCGATTTTTGAAGGCCGATTATGGATCGTCACATTAACCCTAAAAAACATCATGGCCTCCATCTTGCAAAAATTTGGTAAAATATTATTCTCTTGTTTTCTAGTTTTTCTATGTGATTTTGCAACTTGTTCTCAACTTCATGGCCCCACTCCTCCTCAACCAGATCTAGGCCAGCCTCCACCACTTTATTCTCTGATCATCATCCACCCTAGATCACCACCATGGCAGGCAAAGCAACCCCAAGGCAAGCACCACCACCAAAATCCACAAATCCATCACCTATGCACTCAAGCTGACCTAGTTTTGGTACCATCACCTTCGTCCACCTTTAGCCGCCACTTCCACCACCACCACCAGCTCTGACCTGACCACCACCCCTGGCACATCAGCCATCACCAGATGATTCTCTGACCATGACCCTAGAGTTTATGGCCGAACCAAATTGTAGCATAGAGTTGTTGAATTTGCCTTGAAATTGCCTTGTAGTGTTGACTTGTTGCACCTATAAATCTCCACACTTTTAAACCATGATAGGCTGACCACTATGGACCCAAACCAGACCTTTATACATGCCTTGGCTGTGCTATTTCAGTTCATAACTGAAGTATGTGAAGTTGAGAACAAGTGCAAAGCAGTTGTCTTTGTTTTGGGCTTTGATTCCTAGTGTCGTTTAGTGTAATTTGGCTTTGAAAAACTTATGTATTTTGAATGGTTTTGTTTATATGTATACAAGGCAATTATATTTGGCTTTCCACTCTCAAATCATGATAGTATTGTCGTGCCTTCGTTGTGTCTGTATCGTTTGCTTTGGTGTCGTTCTCCAGCTTGTGACATGTGAGTAAATCTCACCAGATGTTTATACTTATACAAATATGAATTGACACCCTGTGAATCTGTAGAACTATATTATCATGTTATATATGCTTATATTATTATCATATGATGTTCACACCTGTTATTACTGTAACAACCCTAGATTTTTATGTATATTTTAATTTCAAATTTATTTCATTTTGAAATTATTTTAAACTTGTTTTATTTCAAATATTTCATTTTAAATATAAATGTTGATTATTATGGGAATTATAATTTCAAACTAGTATAAATTGGATATTTTACTGAAAAGTGTATTTCTGTTCAAACTGTTCAAACATTGACTTTTAAATTTCAAAATTTAATATTTAAATTCTTAAATTTTATATTTTATTATGAAAATAGATTTAATAACTTGGATACTGCTTTTCATTTCGTTGAAAACGGACTTAAACTGTGAAAGTTATGTATATTTCAATATTGAATGCAATTTGTTTTATTTAGCAATTTTGTTTATTTTAAATTATATAAATTATATTTTCTTTGTCATACTTTATTTTAATATGTGTTAATATGTTATATTATATATATTTTGTCTTTTAAATATTTTTAAAGTGTTGATAGAATTTTTCCAAAGCTTATTGAATCTATTTTCTAATTTTCAAGCCTAGTTTCCATTTTTCCTTGCTATTTGCTTAATTTAATTATATATAATTAAAATTTATTTATTTATTTTATGCATTCACTCTTATTTGCTGTGTTTTACTTTTTTTTTATTCATTTTACATGTATTTAAATTTAAATAAAATTTTCCAAAGTCTATTGAAGTTATTTCTAACGTTTAAAGCCTAGTTTGCAATTTTTAGCCATTTTCTTAATTTAAATTCTATTTAATTAGAATTTTTTTTTTATTTTTTTTTTCATATCTGAGTTTTATCTTTATTTATCAGTTTTATATGTATTTATAAATTACAAATTTATACAAAAGAAATTTGAAGAGTTTTGTGACTCTTTAGCTGCTTGAGACCTTTTGTTTTCCACCTCTTCGTTTTCCAACCTCTTGCATTCAATTGCTTTGGCCGACCTGATTCTTTCTCTCAGCCACTTATTTTTCTCGTAATTCACGAATACAAACCTTTCTCATCTCCAAAATAGCCAGCCATCTCCATTGCTTGCAAATTTTTTGGTAAAAACTTCTTTTCTTTTCATGTTTTCTTTGTTTTCTTTTGTGATTGCACTTGCCTTCTTCATCTTTATTGGATCGGCCTGCCCTCCTCCACCACCTTGGCCGCCTCCACCACAACCCCCTCTGGTCAACACTTCCTCCAGCCCATCCCCTTGCCATAGCCATGCACCATGATGAAGTAGATCCACACAAAAATGAGGAAACTCCACATATATGTCCATAATCGTACTCACCTTGCTTCCATCACCTCCTCCATCACTTTGGCCGACCATACACCACCACCAGCAGCAAATTCCTGATCTGAGCCCACTGACACATCATCCTCCAGCCCACTACAGACCTGGTCATGCCCTCCTTGGCCTTGGCCGAGCCCTCTACTGCATAGGAATCCATGATATTTGCCTTGTAGTGTTAGTTCATGCTCATATATCTTTGGTCCATCATTTTGCCACGCTAGGCCGACCTTTAAGAACCCAAACTAGATCCAAACCATGCCTTTAGCCGTGCCATTTTAGATCTGGAGTTGAAGCATAGGTGGTAGAAAGCAAGTGCAAACACTTCGGTGATGTTTTGTGTATTCATTTCTAGCTTTATTTAATTGAATTTGGGTTGAAAACTTATGTTATATTTATTTGTTTTATGTCATGTATCCAAGGAGAATTAATCTTTGGCTCTTCCACTCATCTCCGTGTCGTGTTATCGTGCTTGTTTGGATCTCATTCGTGCATTCGTCGTTGTGTCTCCAGCTCAAAACAGTGAGTTATTCTCACCAGACAATATGTACATATATAACTAGTAAATTGACCCCTTTTGAATCTGTAAAATGCATTATCATGTTACACCTGCTATATTATGATTATATGATATTCACCTATGCTTATACACCTGTTATAACATCTGTTACTATTATATTATGTTGTTCTGTTATTTTTATCAGTTTATCACACTGCAATTTCCCTGTAGACTAGAATCACTATGGGTTGAAATGATACATACCCGAACGGACTTTAGAATAGGAGAAAATCGTTATGGATGGGCTGAAATGATAGGCCTGAATGATTTTCAATTATTTTCTTTTACTTGGGATTGCGGGTTTGAAATGATCAAACCCGGGTTTTCTTTGTAAATTACGGGTTGAAATGATATATACCCGTATCACTTTACCTAGGCTAGAAAATGAAATACAGACCCTTTGTTAAAATATGTTTTTCTAAAATTTTAAAATATTTTAGAAATCTAAATATTATAATATTTTGGTTTAAATTTGATTAAAAATGATTTTTGTAAAGCATTATTGATTTTCTAAAATTTTATAAGTAAAATAAATAAATGGTAAAATTAGAAAATCTAAAATGTAAGTTATTTTAGAAATTATAATTTGGTGATAAATGAAATTTAAATTAAATATGAAAATATAATAAATTTATGATATTTTGAGTTAAATGAATTTAAAATGATTTTATAATATATTAATGTTTTTGAATAAAGTGAAAATGTGAAATGAATGAATATTTAAGTTGAAATTTTGAAATATAACTAAAATTGGAAATTTGTGAATTTGGCTTAAAAGTGAATTTTTAAGTTAAGTAAATAAAAATGAAATTAAGTTATATTTGAAAATTTTAAACTTAAGTGTTAAGTTAAATTTAATTTAATTAATTTAAAATTTAATGTTGGAATTTAATAAGTGAATTATTATTAAATATTGATTTTTGAAATGAAATTTAACTTTATAAAATCATGAATATAAGGGTATTTGAATAATTGTTTTATAAGTGAAATTATGTGATTTTATAAGTTAAAAATGATTTAAATAAAAATATAATTGTTTGGGATATTATATTGAATATTTGAAGTTAATTAACAGCATTTTTAAAATGATGTCTTTAGTTAAATTGAATTGTTTTGAATGTAACTTTCCGTAGCATTTTCTAAATGCTACGAAAGGTGAATTTTCACTGTTTTGACAAACTTAAGTGAATGAACTTTGAAAAGTTTAAATTTTTAGAAATTTAATAATATAATTATTAAATATAATAACTTCATTTTAATGATTTAAAAGGAAGTAATAAGTTTCGAAATATAAACTATTTTGAAATGTGTTTTGTAATGGTATTTAAATTAAATAAAAATGAATGTGGTTTGGAAGATATGATATTTTGAATGATATTGAATTTTAAAATTACATTTGATTTTGAAGTATAAAATACCATTTTGAAATTTTAACAATGGGAGGTAATTAATTTATAGTTTAACTGATTCTTAAAGGATGGACGATCCCAAGCATCCTTTAAGTTATTGTGTACTTCTACTACATTTCACTTGAGTTGGTTTACATTATATAAGTATATATTGTCCTGACTCGAGTGTTATGTGTTTTACTTTACGCGCGGGTCAGCCTGAGTATTCACAGCTTTGGATTCTCTTTCTGGAGCTGGTCTATGCTGGAGTTTCTGCTTATCTACATTTATATCTACTCTCTGTTTCAGCTGTTCTAGTTTATCTCATGTATTAGTGAACTTCTATGTAATTGGGATTTCTACTATGTTGTTTTCAGACTGTATTATGTATTTGGTTTGAGACTCTGCCGTAGTAGCTTTATGAACTACTATGTATTTTATTTCCGCTGCGAGTTATTCTGATATTTTTGTGTCTGTGATTCTGTGATTGTATTTCATTTGCTCCAAATTTATTTACAATGCGGTATTTTGAGCAATTCAAGTCCGACATGTGCGGATGCGAATGGCTGAAAATATCGGGCTGTTACAGTTGGTATCAGAGCTTTGGTTTTTAGGCAAACCTTAGCCTGTGGAGCAAAAACTCATTAGAGATAGGGTAGAAATATCCTAGAATGGGTGAAATCAATCTCAGAATCATTTCCTTGTGAGAGAACGTATTTTCGAAGTATAAAATGATTTCTAAATGATTTTTAAAGTAGTTTCAAAGATTATTTTGGTATATTTTTTTTATTTTGAAACCAAGATTTTCTAAACTTCATTCCTTCTGTATCAACCTTGTAGAAATCTCTTGGTTAAGATTCTTATCGATTAGGATTTCTTGAACTTTGAAACGCTCCCACTTGTTCTGGAATCCAGTCTTGTTTTCCCCATTTTTCCTTTTGATTTGGAGCATTCCGTAACTCTACTTTGGAATGACCTCTCTAAAGGGCGGTGATTCTGTAAATCGGTGAATGATTTGTAAAGGGGTGAAACTCCTTTACAATTGGCTTTGATTCACTGGAGATTTCTGTATCCTCGGATGTCGATGCTATTTATCTCCCGCTCTACCCGGATTCTATCTCTAGCGAACGAAGGTCGATTTGCCTTAGATTTTCGTATTGATTATATTCCTAAAGTCTCGGTTGACCGGTTAAGGTCGTCCGCGATTTATATAGGCTTATCTATCCTCTATTTGGTCATTAAATTATCTCATCTTCATTTGAGTTTATCTTCGAACTAGAATTCTATTTGATTAAAGTTCCTCTAATTTTGAATCTTTGTTTGTTTGAAATCCTTCCTTGAATCATCCTTTGGAAATTTGTGTTTGGTTGTATTTTGATATTGTGCATACATCGAAATTATTAAGGATAGCCATATTTTTATATATAAAAGTGAAATGTTTTCGAAAAGGATTATATACCTTTCAAAAATGAAAATTTGAAATTTCGAAAGAATTTGAAATTTTGAAAATTTTATAAGAACTTGATTTATACAAAAATGATTTATAATTGAAGGGTTTTGAATTTGAATTTCAAGGAATCGAATTCCGGTGTTTTGAAATCGATTTTAAGATTTTGGAAAATATAATAATAATAATATGATTTAAAGATATTTTATGAATAAGAAATATTTCAAATGTATTTGAATGAATTCCAAAGATTTTGAAGAGATTTTAAAGAAGTTTCAAGAAAGTAAAACTCCAGAACTCACTTATGTCGGTGGAAAATAATTTCGGTGATGAATGCATGCATCATCGACATTGATTTTCAAGTTTCTTAGTGAGGGAGAGGCCACTCTAGTAGCTTTGCTATGCGAGTGATTTTGTGAAACCAATTTTGATTTCAGATTTCGAAGTATGGTTTGATATTCGAAAGATAGATCCGTACATATATATATATATATATTTGAAATGATTTAAAGTAAGTCGGTGTTCGGTCCTCGAGATTCAGATTTGTTTTGTTATAACCTTATCTATTGGAATTGATTTACTGATTTGTTAGTGATTTCCCACTCTTGGATTTGAAAATATGATTTCTTCGACTATTTTAAGATTCGAGCACTTCCAAATCAAGGTTAACTTTTCAAAGCTAATTTTTTTTGAAAGGTATAAGGTATTTGATAAAGAATATAAGTTTAGTTTGTATGTTTCAAGTATGAAATAATATGATTTGTATAAGTTGAAACTGTTTTGTTAAGTAAATAAATAAGACTATTTGAATTATACTAATATGAAATTTAGTTTTGAAATGTTTTGGATAAAAATTAGTCTTCAAATGTTTGAGAAAAATTTGGTTTTAAATGTTTTACCTTAGTAACATCTTTATAAAACTATTTATTTAACAAGTTGGAATAGATACATAAGTTGTACGTATGTTGTTTTATTCGCATAATTAATCTGATCCAAGTTTGAGTACACAAGTTCGAGGTGAATTACACCATTTCGTGTTAGGATTTTTCATTTGATTCTTGATGGCGAATATTTGATATGGATTTTGGGCTTGATTCTATAATTCTCTATCATAGTATATAGCTATGCAAGGAGACTGATGGCTTCTAGTCAAGAAACCATATCGAAGTCTGCATTAGGGAAGTCGAATGGACAATACTAGTTCGAAAGCAAACTTGTGTGATCGAGCGAGCGATCGAATGTAATGTTGCGAAATGATGACATATGTACGTCTTATATCCTAATATCATTGGTATACTTGACGCTGAAATTGAAAGTTGTTGGGTTGTATATCTTTGTAATTTAATTGGAATTTTTCTTTTATGAAAAACCACTATCAAATTTAAAACCATTTTTCAAAAATATTTTTCTTTTTCTTAAACTAACTGTTTTATTCTATTTTTCATAAAAACTATTTTATATACAAAACTATTCTTAATTAAAAATCTTTTAGTAAGCAAAGATGTTCAATCTCATATGGCTTTTCATGCAGCGAAATTATTTTTTTGAAAATTTTGATCCTTATATAAGATATACTTTATGTAAGTATAAAATGATTTTGAAAACCATTGATCTTGATAAATCTATAATTGAAGCTTATATTAGTATGAAAGGATATTTGGTTTACCTGTAATTTTAGTTTATTCAAAAATAATGGATTTATGAAATAAATATTTCAACAGTAAGTAATAATGAAGTAAAATTTAGGATATATGAAATTATGAAATTTAGTTTTGAAATATGGTATATTTAAGCCTTGAAACATATTTAAGATTTAATAGTTTATTTTGTAAATCAAATCTGTATTTGAAATTGATAATATTTGAAATGGTTTTGTAGGAAAACTAAATTGAAACTGATGGTTTGAATTGAATTAAAATTGGAAATTTTAAATTTTGGTTTAATTGAAAAAAATTTAAATGTAAAGAATTAAGGGCATGTTTTATGATTTCAAATATATGATTTCAAAATGTTATGATTTATAAAGTGAAATGATTTCAAGTATTTGGTTTCGAAAGATTGATAACTTTGAAAGTATTATGATTTTTGAAGTGAATACATGTTTGAAATGGAAATGAATTTATTTGACCTAAATTTTGTTGATTTGGAAATTTGGGTTATTTTCTAAACCTATTGTTTTAAGAAATTTTGAAACTGGATATGTATAACTTGAAAGAAATGATTTGGTGAAATCATATATGATTTTTAAACTGAAATACTATTGAAATGAATTAAAATTTAGAACCTGTTTTATTTAATACTTGATTTGGGAGCTATCGTGTAACAACCCGCATATTTATCGATTTTATATTTAAATATTTTTATTTAAATATTTTATCGTTCGTCGGATTTTGGTCCGAAAAGCTACTTTTTGCAAACAGTCGAATTGGGACTCGAGACCACCCCCATTGAGTTCAAAATGCCGTTTGCGACCTTTTTGAGTATAAGCTTCGATATGTTTGGAGAAAGTTGATTTTTGCTACTTTTTCCGGCTTATGACTTTGGTTCGGACTGCACCCTTATTAGCTCAGCCCAACCCCCTTCTCTTCATAACTTCTCCTCTTCGCTTAAACACTCAAGATTTAGCATCAATGGTGGAAGAGAATGGGAAATAGAAATTCCTAAGCCCTAGTTTCCATTAGCAAATCCATCTTCTTGCTCCAAACTCAAGTGAACCCTGGTAAGCATCTCCTTCTTCTTCTCCAACTCTTTCTCCATTCAATTTCAGAAATTTCCTAAACCTAATTTAGGAAATATTTCTCCTTTAAGCTTAGATTCAAGCTTGTTGGGTTGGAATTGAGGAGTGATTGTTCTTACCATTGCTCTATAGCTTCTTCTTCATTGATTTGGGTTCAAAGGTGAGATTTTTAATCCCACATCTATGCTTATAATTCTCTTCTATTGTTAGGTATGAATTCCTAACACTTATTCATGTGCATTTGATTTCGATTTGGATTGCATTTTGTGAATATTCCAATTTTTAGTGTTTTGAGTTCAATTCGTTAAAAATCCTAATTTTGATGTTTGAACATGCTTTTGGTGATGCATCGAGGAGCATATAGGGCCGGGTAGTCGATTGGCATAAACCCTTAGCGCCGTTGCTCGTGCGATTGCAATTTGATCGAGAGTTGCACCTCTTTTGAAATAGGGTAGGAAGTGCAAGCATACAGGTTCGGCCGACCGAGCCCCTGGGCTGGTCGACCGACCTATAGTCCAGGCACTTCCTGCCTCTGTTTGGAAGTGCTGGTTACAGGCTTCGGCCGACCGAGCCCCTTGGGCCGGTCGACCGACCTGGTGCCCCGAGCACTCCCAACCTCTGGTTCGGTCGACCGACTCAGGGAGTCCGGTCGACCGACTCAGGGAGTCCGGTCGACCGACCTGCTACTATTTGCCAGATTAGCCTATATTGCTAATTCGTTTGAATATCCAACTTTAATCGATTTGTGTTGTCTCCCTTTTGTTGTTGTCATTTATTATCGACTTTGATGACCTTTTCTTTGGGAATTTTAGATATATCCACTTTGATGGATTTTATATCGATTTCTTTGGATTTTATTCACGTCTTCGAATGTGAATTTTTATGCCCGATTGTTTCTACAATCACTTCTATGATTTGTCACTTTAAAATATAAAGGTTTTCTATACTAGTAGTAAATATCAAAACTCTTTCTTCAAATGATTTCAACACTATTTTATTACAAAGCTCGTTTTCTCAAACCGATTTCCAATCATTAGTATATACAAACCTTTACCTCACTCGTATGAGAAATCTAATTAAACGACTTAGTAAAACGAGTGGTATGAAACGCTTGCGTTTACTTCGTCGGTTAATTCTTGGACTTGTTCAATTGAAACTCTTGTGACAATTTTCTAGTGGAGATCTACAATTTGTTCGTAAATATTTAAGTTAAGCTAGTGGTTACGGGACATGAAGCTAAGCTCATATATTTACTAGCTTACTGTAGTTGACACTTCTCTTTGATCATGACGATCATCTTTGTGGTTTAGACTAGCAATATGCGATGTCTCTTTGTCTATATGGAGGACTGTTCCTCATTTTTATTGAGTTTCGTCTCATTTCTTGCATGGGTCGTACCTATCTAGGTGCGTCGATGTTTGTTTACACATGGGTCGTACCTTTTTAGGTGCGTCGATGTTTATTTATGCATGGGGTGTACCTTTCTAGGTGCATCGATGTTTGTTTACTTCGTGGAGTAATCGGCTCAATAAGTCGGGACATGGGGCGTATCTTTCTAGTTGCGTTGATGTTCGTCTATGCATGGGGCGTATCTTTCTAGGTGCGTCAATGTTCGACTTTGCATGGGGTGTATCTTTCTAGGTGCATCGATGTTAGATGTTACATGGGGTGTATCTTTCTAGGTGCATCGATGTTTATTTGTGCATGGGATGTATCTTTCTAGGTGCATCGATGTTTATTTATGCATGGGGCGTATCTTTCTAGGTGCGTCGATGCTAGAGCATGGGGCGTATCTTTCTAGGTGCGTCGATGCTCGACTGTACATGGGGCGTGTCTTTCTAGGTGCGTCGATGTCCAGTTTGTGGGATTGGCCATCCTTTTTATTGTGATTTCTGGATTTCGTGTGTTGATTTCTGGAATTTATGTTTCACCAACTTTTACGATGGGCATTGATATATATGTCATTTATTGTGGTTTGGTGAATGAAATTAGGAGTATGACATTCCTTTTTATCTTGAGTAGATTATTGTGATATTGATTAATCTCTTGTTGATTTTCAATTACTTATTTATTACAGCTTGGCATTGTGATTATTATATTTTTATGTCATATCTCTTATTATATATCACTTCATCTGATATTTATAGCTAGACTGATCCGTTTATTATTTTCTTCTTAAATAATACTCGGGTCAGACTGAGATTTTACAGGTGCTTCTGCTTGATTCCTTATCGGACTATCATCCCGACTTTTGGTTAACTACTTTAGTTTAGTAGTCTTTTGTCGTACACATTTGAGATACAGACTCTATGATGTATACTTATTCTTTTGCCTAGCACTTGTATCTATTCTTTTTGATATTGTGGATCTTGTTTGACCACTACTCTGATGTACACTTCCATGTGTTATATTCATATCTATTTCCGCCTTTGTGATATGAATTGTCTGTGACTGATTTATGTTATGTTTATTTCTATATTTGTTTCTGAAGATCTTATAGCCACTGTGTTGTAGCTTTGAGTTCGTGTCGGTATGTCGGATTTCCCTCTTGATAAGAAATGCATGTTATTACTATCTGACATGTCGGTGCTCGCGCAAAGCAATTACACGGATGGTCGCTCCTCAACAGCCTTATTCTCCGTGCTAGTTGACAGCATTCACATTAATGTTCTTGGCTAGCGTGGGTATAGAGGTGGGGCGTCACAGCTTGGTATCAGAGCCAAACTTCGTAACAATGTAGAATAATTTAACAAGGATCATCGTCCTAAGTCCATCTTAGGAGTCGTGCTTTAGGATTTAATTCGTGTCCTCGTACCGATTCATCCTAATTTCTTTACGATTCCTTGTTTTATCAATCAAGTTTGATTGAAATTTATTTTGAGAATAACTTTTTCCTCTTCTTTCTTTCTTTCTTAAAGAAGAGAAATGGTTAGACCTGTCCGTCCCAGCGCCGGTCAATCTAGTGCTACTCCCCAGGATGGAGTTTTTATGTCTGCCCAGCAGCTTTTAGATCTTGTTAAGAACGCTCAAGCAGCCGGTCCCAATCCAGAGCCTACTCATCCTAGATCCGGTTTTGTACGCTTGTGCAGAGACTACACCGATTTGGGTGGAAGGCCATTCAGGGGATCCGAGAGTGTTATTGAAATTCAAGCTTGGATCAAATAATGCGATCGCATCTTTTCTCGCATGAACCTTATTGATCTACATCGAGTCCAAGTGGCTTCTAGTATGCTCCAAGAAAGAGCATTAGATTGGTATGAGCTTTTAATTTATGAAATCATTGAAGCGGATCTCACTTGGGAGCAATTCCGGGAAAGGTTCGAATTGAAATTTGTGCCGGAGGCCGAAAAAGTAACTTTGGTCCGGCGTTTTATTGACCTTGTTCAAGGTGAATCTTCTGTGACAGACTATGTCGCATCTTTCGAATCTCTTTCCAAATACGGGGTTGAATACATTAACATCCCAATGAAGAATTATCAGAGATTCGTCTATGGCTTGAATAAGAATCTTAAGAAGCCATTACTTATGAAACTTGAAGTTTCATTTGATCAGCTTATTGATATCGCTCTTCGTCTTGAAGAGGCCGATAATGAAGGTGATGTTGAAGTTGTGCATGCCCAACAGAACTTCGACAATAACTTGAAGAGGCCTATCAAATTCAAAGGCTCCAATTCTAATAAGAAAGGGAAGCCACAAATTCCGGTAGCAAAGACTCCTACCTCTAGTCGTGGTCAATGCTAC
The DNA here is from genome assembly GCA_030765085.1 of Allium cepa. Lineage (NCBI taxonomy): Eukaryota > Viridiplantae > Streptophyta > Magnoliopsida > Asparagales > Amaryllidaceae > Allium > Allium cepa. The sequence continues at coordinate 459,772,658 of CM060929.1, read as the reverse complement.
AATTGCGGTTCCACTAACCACTATGCAAGGGAGTGTCCGAGACCCCTCTTTTGTCGCTATTGCAAAAATTCGGGTCACCATATTACTGCATGTCCCGTACTTAAAAATAAGAAGGAAGGAGAGCTCAATGTGGTGCAAGCTCCTGGTAACACTTCTCGTGGTCAAGGTATTTCTCATTTAATCCTTGATTACATTTATTTTGTGATCTTCTTATTTGAGTTCTTTTTGATATAGGTTTCATCTCATTATTTTTATATCAAAAGAACTTGTCGATTCTTTTTCTTTGAATATTTTGGGCTTGATGACTTCTTTGAGGATTGTGAATCCGGATGGTAGATCCGCAACACTCAATTTGCTTTTTATTGATGTCGAAATTATTTTATGAGACTTTTCTTTCCGAGCCGATATTTTTACTTAGGCTTCAGAATTGATTTTTTTGAAAGGATCGGCTTAATCATTGTGAAGCCCATATCCTATTTTTCGAGTGGACTATTCATCTTCGACATTTTCAATCTGTTAAGCAGATTTATATTTTTCCTTTATGATTTTGATTCCAACTTGATGGCATCATTTTATTCCTTAAGCCCACTTATAAGGAAAGTGTTATTTCTCTCATTCATGTAGTTAGAGAAATTTTCCGGTATTTTTGAGCTTGTCTTAGGATTATCACCTAAGTAATCTTTTGTGTGGTGCTAAGGTCTTTTCAGTTTGACCTGGCCACCGATTTTCATTTGGCTACGAGTCACGTGAGTTAGCATTCCACTTACGCACTCCGCACTCGTTATGATTCTAATGAATAACTTATTTTGTCATTCAATTTGTCCAGCTTATTTCATCCATTTTATATATCAAATATTCTATGAATATTTCGATGAGACCATTCTTTTATTTATTGATTTTTGGATGAAAATACTAATTTAAAATTTTTCAAAATCTTTTTCATAAGATTTATTTAGAAGTATAACCGGATTTTTGTTCTTAAAACGAACAAAGAATATTCTTAGAAGTTTCTGAGAAACTTACTTATCCTATAGAATACGATTTTGGGATTGTATTGCCCATTTAGTGTTTTAAGAATTTTGGTCGATGCGCTTGATCAACGTTATCGATAGGAATTTCCTAAACGCTTTGATGAGACAATCAGACACAGTATATTAACTTGAAAATAGTAAATTTTGCTAGAAAGATTATTACATAATGATAAATCTAATTTGAAAGTTTTAACCTTTCAGGAAAGGAGATTATTTAAAAGAAATTCTTTCTTTTCAATACTCTTATTCTTGTGATTCCTGAAGGGGAACCAAGACTTTGCTATTTGTACCAATACTAGTCGTATTGGTTTGGATGCCATTCTCTTGCAAAGGAGAACGTGCTATCACTTGTGCTTCTAAATCATTATAGCTTATCGGGACTAGATATGCCACTCATGATCTAGTGCTCGCGGCTATTGTTTTTACTTTTGGAATTTGGCATCATCACATTTGGATGAGAAATTTGTTCTCCATCTCGATCATAAATCTTTGGAATATTAATTTTCTCATAAGGAACTTCATGTCGACTCGAGTTCCTAGCATCTTGTGATCTTGATATTCTTTTTATTCCCGGAAGGGAAATCGTGTTGCCAATGCACTTTGTCGTAGGCAACAAGTGGTTGATTCTTTGATGATGTCTTAAGGGAATTATCTTTTTATCAAGTTCATCGGGCGTTTTGATGTACTTCGTTTTATTGAGTTTCATCTCATTTCTTTTATGGACTTGCGTCTGATGTTCTTTTATGGTGTTCGGTTCATCGGATGTACTATTATTATACTACATCGATGTTACGTCTTATTTGATTCATTGGATGTATCGTTTGCACTACATCAATGATTTGCTTTTGATACATTGGACGTACCGTTTTTGTACTACGTCGGTGTTTCGAAATTATTCGGGCTTTGGTTCATTGGGCATACCGTTTTTGTACTACGCTGATGTTCCAAATTATTTGAGTTTCTAGTTTCTCGGGCGTACTGTTATTATACTACGTCGTTGCACCAGATCAATTTTCTGCTATTCTTGACGTTCTCCACGTCTTTTATCTACGGAAATGCTTTTATGTTCCCGGTTTTATTCTTGTGCCTGGTGATATTGTGGAAATTGAAGTTTCACCAGATTTGATTTATGAGCAACATTCCATTCGCATCATTACTTTGGAGGTTGAGCACCTTCGGAATAAAGATGTTCTTTTTGTGATAGTTCAATGATTCTCAAATCCTAAGGATTGCTCTTGGGAATCTAGAGAATTCATTGAGCGATCCCGTTCTTGCTAACTCTTTCGTGCTCTTTATGGTGAACTTCTTATTTCAATTTTCTTTTGTGTTGATATGCTTCTATGGTTGTTACTTCTTATTTTCTTCTTAAGTATTGCGAGGACGCAATTTCTTTAAGGAGGGGAGTCTGTAATAACCCGCATATTTATCGATTTTATATTTAAATATTTTTATTTAAATATTTTATCGTTCGTCGGATTTTGGTCCGAAAAGCTACTTTTTGCAAACAGTCGAATTGGGACTCGAGACCACCCCCATTGAGTTCAAAATGCCTTTTGCGACCTTTTTGAGTATAAGCTTCGATATGTTTGGAGAAAGTTGATTTTTGCTACTTTTTCCGGCTTATGACTTTGGTTTGGACTGCACCCTTATTAGCTCAACCCAACCCCCTTCTCTTCATAACTTCTCCTCTTTGCTTAAACACTCAAGCTTTAGCATCAATGGTGGAAGAGAATGGGAAATAGAAATTCCTAAGCCCTAGTTTCCATTAGCAAATCCATCTTCTTGCTCCAAACTCAAGTGAACCCATTGGTAAGCATCTCCTTCTTCTTCTCCAACTCTTTCTCCATTCAATTTCAGAAATTTCCTAAACCTAATTTAGGAAATATTTCCCCTTTAAGCTTAGATTCAAGCTTGTTGGGTTGGAATTGAGGAGTGATTGTTCTTACCATTGCTCTATAGCTTCTTCTTCATTGATTTGGGTTCAAAGGTGAGATTTTTAATCTCACATCTATGCTTATAATTCTCTTCTATTGTTAGGTATGAATTCCTAACACTTATTCATGTGCATTTGATTTCGATTTGGATTGCATTTTGTGAATATTCCAATTTTTAGTGTTTTGAGTTCAATTCGTTAAAAATCCTAACTTTTATGTTTGAACATGTTTTTGGTGATGCATCGAGGAGCATATAGGGACGGGTAGTCGATTGGCATAAACCCTTAGCGCCGTTGCTCGTGCGATTGCAATTTGATCGAGAGTTGCACCTCTTTTGAAATAGGGTAGGAAGTGCAAGCATACAGGCTCGGCCGACCGAGCCCCTGGACCGGTCGACCGACCTGTAGTCCAGGCACTTCCTGCCTCTGTTTGGAAGTGCTGGTTACAGGCTTCGGCCGACCGAGCCCCCTGGGCCAGTCGACCGACCTAGTGCCCCGAGCACTTCCAACCTCTGGTTCGGTCGACCGACTCAGGGAGTCCGGTCGACCGACCTGCTACTATTTGCCAGATTAGCCTATATTGCTAATTCGTTTGAATATCTAACTTTAATCGATTCGTGTTGTCTCCCTTTTGTTGTTGTCATTTATTATCGACTTTGATGACCTTTTCTTTGGGAATTTTAGATATATCCACTTTGATGGATTTTATATCGATTTCTTTGGATTTTATTCACGTCTTCGAATGTGAATTTTTATGCCCGATTGTTTCTACAATCACTTCTATGATTTGTCACTTTAAAATATAAAGGTTTTCTATACTAGTAGTAAATATCAAAACTCTTTCTTCAAATGATTTCAACACTATTTTATTACAAAGCTCGTTTTCTCAAACCGATTTCCAATCTATTAGTATATACAAACCTTTACCTCACTCGTATGAGAAATCTAATTAAACGACTTAGTAAAACGAGTGGTATGAAACGCTTGCGTTTACTTCGTCGGTTAATTCTTGGACTTGTTCAATTGAAACTCTTGCGACAATTTTCTAGTGGAGATCTACAATTTGTTCGTAAATATTTAAGTTAAGCTAGTGGTTACGGGACATGAAGCTAAGCTCATATATTTACTAGCTTACTGTAATTGACACTTCTCTTTGATCATGACGATCATCTTTGTGGTTTAGACTAGCAATACGCGATGTCTCTTTGTCTATGTGGAGGACTGTTCCTCATTTTTATTGAGTTTCGTCTCATTTCTTGCATGGGTCGTACCTATCTAGGTGCGTCGATGTTTGTTTACACATGGGTCGTACCTTTTTAGGTGCGTCGATGTTTATTTATGCATGGGGTGTACCTTTCTAGGTGCATCGATGTTTGTTTACTTCGTGGAGCAATCGGCTCAATAAGTCGGGACATGGGGCGTATCTTTCTAGTTGCGTCGATGTTCGTCGATGCATGGGGCGTATCTTTCTAGGTGCGTCGATGTTCGACTTTGCATGGGGTGTATCTTTCTAGGTGCATCGATGTTAGACGTTACATGCGGTGTATCTTTCTAGGTGCATCGATGTTTATTTGTGCATGGGATGTATCTTTCTAGGTGCATCGATGTTTATTTATGCATGGGGTGTATCTTTCTAGGTGCGTCGATGCTAGAGCATGGGGTGTATCTTTCTAGGTGCGTCGATGTTCGACTGTACATGGGGCGTGTCTTTCTAGGTGCGTCGATGTCCAGTGCATTGTCATTATTATATGTTTATGTCATATCTCTTATTATATATCACTTCATCTGATATTTATAGCTAGACTGGTCCGTTTATTATTTTCTTCTTAAATAATACTCGGGTCAGACTGAGATTTTACAGGTGCTTCTCCTTGATTCCTTATCGGACTATCATCCCGACTTTTGGTTAACTACTTTAGTTTAGTAGTCTTTTGTTGTACACATTTGAGATGCAGACTCTATGATGCATACTTATTATTTTGCCTAGCACTTGTATCTATTCTTTTTGATATTGTGGATCTTGTTTGACCACTACTCTGATGTACACTTCCATGTGTTATATTCATATCTATTTCCGCCTTTGTGATATGAATTGTCTGTGACTGATTTATGTTATGTTTATTTCTATATTTGTTTCTGAAGATCTTATAGCCATTGTGTAGTAGCTTTGAGTTTGTGTCGGTATGTCGGATTTCCCTCTTGATAAGAAATGCATGTTATTACTATCTGACATATCGGTGCTCGCGCAAATCAATTACACGGATGGTCGCTCCTCAACAGCCTTATTCTCCGTGCTAGTTGACAGCATTCACAGTAATGTTCTTGGCTAGCGTGGGTATAGAGGTGGGGCGTCACATATCAAACTTATATAAAAATGATTTGTATAAGTAAACCATTGATTTGAGAACTGTTGATTTGAAAGGGTACTCAATTTTGAAAAATGAAATCTTATATAATCGAAATTTATATAAGTGTGATTTGATATACTATTATTTTGGAAAGTACTTGATTTGAAATGAAATCTTATATATATGGACTTTATATAAGTATGATATTTGAAAGTGATTTTGAAAGGTACTATATGATACATATTTTCGAAGTAAAGATATGGAAAGTGCCTTCTGCTTGATATCCGCTTTGTGGCCACACTGTGGATTCATTCTATCGATATTATTCTCTCTCTTTGATTTGGGTTTTCCGGATATAATACTCGAGTGTCCATCGAATTCCACGGCGATCCCCGTGGTCTTATGATCGCGACTACATAGCGCAACTGCCTGGCTGAGTCTTGCCTAAGGGTACGGATTGTTTCCTGGGGGATCCAGGCGTAACCATTGTGTATCCTGCAATCTGTGTAGGTCGCGAAGAGTAGCGCAAGTGCCTGGCTGAGTCTTGCCTAGGGTTACGGATTGTTTCCTGGGGGATCCAGGCGTAACCATTGTGTATCCTGCATTCTACTCGTCATCATGGCGTAACTCGCAGGGCTGAGAAAGTTTACGGATACGGATTGTTTCCTGGGGGATCCAGGCGTAACCATTGTGTATTTGCGATCCATGGTTAGACAACTGTTTCGGTTTGGTTGATTTGTTTGGATTGTACTTTCCATATCAGTTTTTAGAAGTGTTTTCATTATTTTCACTAGGTGTTGAAACAAGTCTATCAAGTACCTGGAGAATTCTAGCTTTGCGCCTGATCAACGCATAGCCAGAGTCTGTAGGAACGAAAGTTAACTTGTTAAGACATCGAGTTATAAAAGTATTTTGATAAAGTATTATATAAAGAATATTTTGATCAGTTATTTTCCCTTCTAAAAATTTAAAATGTTTTAAATGCTGTTTACTTTGAACCATCAGATTTGAATCAAATGACTATTCATCATACTAAAAAAAAAATTAAATTAAATTATATAATGGTTCAAATAATGGTTCATCCTTGTCTTTCAACCTGCTTTACCTCCTAGCTATCTTTTTTTCCCTACCTTCTTTCGGGGATGTATTCTAACCTATTGCTCTTTCTTGTGGTTTCCCCGCTTCCTTCCTTTTCGAGGACGAAAAGATTTGAGTGGGGGAGAGTGTAACAACCCTAGATTTTTATGTATATTTTAATTTCAAATTTATGCCATTTTGAAATTATTTTAAACTTTTTTTATTTCAAATATTCCATTTTAAATATAAATGTTGATTATTATGGGAATTATAATTTCAAACTAGTATAAATTGGATATTTTACTGAAAAGTGTATTTCTGTTCAAACTGTTCAAACATTGACTTTTAAATTTCAAAATTTAATATTTAAATTCTTAAATTCTATATTTTATTATGAAAATAGATTTAATAACTTGGATACTGCTTTTCGTTTCGTTGAAAACGGACTTAAATTGTGAAAGTTATGTATATTTCAATATTGAATGCAATTTGTTTTATTTAGCAATTTTGTTTATTTTAAATTATATAAATTATATTTTCTTTGTCATACTTTATTTTAATATGTTTTAATATGTTATATTATATATATTTTGTCTTTTAAATATTTTTAAAGTGTTGATAGAATTTTTCCAAAGCTTATTGAATCTATTTACTAATTTTCAAGCCTAGTTTCCATTTTTCCTTGCTATTTGCTTAATTTAATTATATATAATTAAAATTTATGTATTTATTTTATGCATTCACTCTTATTTGCTGTGTTTTGCTTTATTTTATTCATTTTACATGTATTTAAATTTAAATAAATTTTTCCAAAGTCTATTGAAGTTATTTCTAACGTTTAAAGCCTAGTTTGCAATTTTTAGCCATTTTCTTAATTTAAATTCCATTTAATTAGAATTTAATTTTTTTTTCATATCTGAGTTTTATCTTTATTTATCAGTTTTATATGTATTTATAAATTACAAATTTGTACAAAAGAAATTCGAAGAGTTTTGTGACTCTTTAGCTGCTTGAGACCTTTTGTTTTCCACCTCTTCGTTTTCCAACCTCTTGCATTCAATTGCTTTGGCTGACCTGATTCTTTCTCTCAGCCACTTATTTTTCTCATAATTCACGAATACAAACCTTTCTCATCTCCAAAATAGCCAGCCATCTCCATTGCTTGCAAATTTTTTGGTAAAAACTTCTTTCCTTTTCATGTTTTCTTTGTTTTCTTTTGTGATTGCACTTGCCTTCTTCATCTTTATTGGATCGGCCTGCCCTCCTCCACCACCTTGGCCGCCTCCACCACAACCCCCTCTGGTCAACACTTCCTCCAGCCCATCCCCTTGCCATAGCCGTGCACCATGATCAAGTAGATCCGCACAAAAATGAGGAAACTCCACATATATGTCCATAACTGTACTCACCTTGCTTCCATCACCTCCTCCATCACTTTGGCCGACCATACACCACCACCAGCAGCAAATTCCTGATCTGAGCCCACCGACACATCATCCTCCAGCCCACTACAGACCTGGTCATGCCCTCCTTGGCCTTGGCCGAGCCCTCTACTGCATAGGAATCCATGATATTTGCCTTGTAGTGTTAGTTCATGCTCATATATCTTTGCTCCATCATTTTTCCACGCTAGGCCGACCTTTAAGAACCCAAACCAGATCCAAACCATGCCTTTAGCCGTGCCATTTTAGATCTGGAGTTGAAGCATAGGTGGTAGAAAGCAAGTGCAAAGACTTCGGTGATGTTTTGTGTATTCATTTCTAGCTTTATTTAATTGAATTTGGGTTGAAAACTTATGTTAAATTTATTTGTTTTGTGTCATGTATCCAAGGAGAATTAATCTTTGGCTCTTCCACTCATCTCCATGTCGTGTTATCATGCTTGTTTGGATCTCATTCGTGCATTCGTCGTTGTGTCTCCAGCTCAAAACAGTGAGTTATTCTCACCAGACAATATGTACATATATAACTAGTAAATTGACCTCCTTTGAATATGTAAAATGCATTATCATGTTACACCTGCTATATTATGATTATATGATATTCACCCATGCTTATACACCTGTTATAACATCTGTTACTGTTATATTATGTTGTTCTGTTGTTTTTATCAGTTTATCACACTGCAAGTTCCCTGTAGACTAGAATCACTATGGGTTGAAATGATACATACTCGAACGGACTTTAGAATAGGAGAAAATCATTATGAGCTGAAATGATAGGCCTGAATGATTTTCAATTATTTTCTTTTACTTGGGATTGCGGGTTTGAAATGATCAAACCCGGGTTTTCTTTGTAAATTACGGGTTGAAATGATATATACCCGTATCACTTTACCTAGGCTAGAAAATGAAATACAGACCCGTTGTTAAAATATGTTTTTCTAAAATGTTAAAATATTTTAGAAATCTAAATATTGTAATATTTTGGTTTAAATTTGATTAAAAATGATTTTTGTAAAGCATTATTGATTTTCTAAAATTTTATAAGTGAAATAAATAAATGGTAAAATTAGAAAATCTGAAATGTACGTTATTTTAGAAATTATAATTTGGTGATAAATGGAATTTAAATTAAATATGAAAATATAATAAATTTATGATATTTTGAGTTAAATGAATTTAAAATGATTTTATAATATATTAATGATTTTTGAATAAAGTGAAAATGTGAAATGAATGAATATTTAAGTTGAAATTTTGAAATATAACTAAAATTGGAAATTTGTGAATTTGGCTTAAAAGTGAATTTTTAAGTTAAGTAAATAAAAATGAAATTAAGTTATATTTGGAAATTTTAAACTTAAGTGTTAAGTTAAATTTAATTTAATGAATTTCAAATTTAATGTTGGAATTTAATAAGTGAATTATTATTAAATATTGATTTTTGAAATGAAAATTAACTTTATAAAATCATGAATATAAGGGTATTTGAATAATTGTTTTATAAGTGAAATTATGTGATTTTATAAGTTAAAAATGATTTAAATAAAAATATAATTGTTTGAGAAATTATATTGAATATTTGAAGTTAATTAACAGCATTTTTAAAATGCTGTCTTTAGTTAAATTGAATTGTTTTGAACGTAACTTTCCGTAGCATTTTCTAAATGCTACGAAAGGTGAATTTTCACTGTTTTGAAAAACTTAAGTGAATGAACTTTGAAAAGTTTAAATTTTTATAAATTTAATAATATAATTACTAAATATAATAACTTCATTTTAATGATTTAAAAGGAAGTAATTTGTTTCGAAATATAAACTATTTTGAAACGTGTTTTGTAATGGTATTTAAATTAAATAAAAATGAATGTGGTTTGGAAGATATGATATTTTGAATGATATTGAATTTTGAAATTACATTTGATTTTGAAGTATAAAATACCATTTTGAAATTTTAACCACGGGAGGTAATTAATTTATAGTTTAACTGATTCTTAAAGGATGGGCGATCCCAAGCATCCTTTAAGTTATTGTGTACTTCTACTACAGTTCACTTGAGTTGGTTTACATTATATAAGTATATATTGTCCCGAATCGAGTGTTTTGTGTTTTACTTTACGCTCGGGTCAGCCTGAGTATTCACAGCTTTGGATTCTCTTTCTGGAGCTGGTCTATGCTGGAGTTTCTGCTTATCTACATTTATATCTACTCTCTGTTTCAGCTGTTCTAGTTTATCTCATGTATTAGTGAACTTCTATGTAATTGGGATTTCTACTATGTTGTTTTCAGACTGTATTATGTATTTGGTTTGAGACTCTGCCGTAGTAGCTTCATGAACTACTATGTATTTTATTTCCGCTGCGAGTTATTCTAATATTTCTGTCTCTGTGATTCTGTGATTGTATTTCATTTGCTCCAAATTTATTTACAACGCGGTATTTTAAGCAATTCAAGTCCGACATGTGCGGATGCGAATGGCTGAAAATATCGGGCTGTTACAATTACACTTATTATATTATATGCTACTGTTATTTCATGCTATTCTGTTTATTTTATCTGTTCATCACACTGCAAGTTCCCTTTAGATTAGAGTCACTATGGGTTGAAATGATACATACCCGAACGGACTTTAGAGTAGGGAAAAATCATTATGGGCTGAAATGATGGGCTTGAACGGTTTTTATTTAATTTATTTTAACTTGAGATTGCGGGTTTGAAATGATAAAACCCGGATTTTCTTTGTAAATGACGGGTTGAAATGATATGTTACCCGTATCACTTTACTTAGCGTAGAAAATTATATACAGGACCGTAGTTAAGATATGTTTTTCTAAAAATTTTAAAATATTTTAGAAATTTAATTATTATAGTATTTTGATTTGAAATTTAATAAAAATATAATTTTTGTAAAGTATGATTGACTTTCTGGAAATCTATAAGTTAAATAAATTATGGAAAAGTTAGGAAATATGAATGTAAGTTATTTTGGAAATTTTGATTTAATTTTTAATGGGATTTAAATAACTTTGAAAGTATGATAAATTTATGATATTTTGAATTTAAATTAAGTTAAAATGATTTTATAACATATTAATGATTTTGAATAAAGTTATAATGTGAAATGAATGGATATTTTAAGTTGAAATTTTGAAATATAACTAAAATTGGAAATTTATGAAATTGACTTAAAAGTGAACTTTTAGTTAAGTAAATAAAAATAAAAATAAGTTATATTTGAGAATTTGAAATTAAGTGTTAAGTTGAAATTTAATGTAATGAATTTAAAATTGAACATTGCATTTTAATAAGTGAATTATTATTAAATCTTGATTTTTGAATGGAAATTTAACTTTATAAAATCATGAACTTGAGGAAAATTAAATGATGTTTATAAATGTGAAAATGTATGATTTTATATGTTAAAAATGTTTTAAATAAAAATTTAATTGGTTGAGAAATTATATTGAATATTTGAAGTTAATTTACTACATTTTTGAAATGCTATTAATTACAATGTAATGATATTACAGCATTTGTAAATGCTGTAGTTGATGATAATGAACTAAAAAGCTATTGAATTAAAAACTATTATAGAAATTGTTGTAAGTGCTATAATTTTTGAATTTAACTAATTTTATTTGAAATTTAAGTAAACCCTATTACAACGTTTTAAAATGTTGTTTTTTGTTAAATTGAACTGCTTTGAATGTAACTTTCCGTAGCGTTTTCTAAATGCTGCGAAACGTGAAATTTCACTGTTTTGATAAACGTAAGTGAATAAATGAACTTTGAAAGTTGAAATTTTGGAAATTTAATAATTTAATTATTAACGTAATAACTTCATTTTAATAATAAAAATGATTTTTTTTGGAATATAAACTGTTTTGAAATATGAATTGAAATGGTATTTTAAATTGAATAAAATGAATAATGATTTGAAATGTGGTTTCGGAAAGATATGATATTTTGGAATGATTTAATCTTTATTTTGATAAAGATTTGGGTTGAAATGATATTTTATTTTGAAGTATAAATATTGTTTTAAAGTTATAACTACGGGTTATAATAACGATTGGTTGTTAAAGAGATCGGGATCAGATATTGTCTTATAGCCGGCCAATACCGAAAACCACTTTAATAACTGTGTACGCGGTGGAGATTCCTTAATGAAGTAGGATGGTGGCGACGTTCTTGAGGTATATTACGTGGACCCAACTCCCGTGAGTTGGCATAAATGACTAAAACAGGAGCTATACCGGGCTACACAAAGGGTCGCACCCTTTTATCGAGCATGCTCCATAGGAAACCATTCTATTACTTTTGTGATTCGATATGTGGCGCCACTTTGATTCGGGGGTATTGTTCGAGGTGGACGGAAGCTGCTGGCTTGCCGTCATCACCGGTCCGGGAGTGCAAACGGTGTATCCACCCTGGCATTGCCTTGCGTGCCGTGTCATCTCCTTATATCGAGCCCACTACGATTTTGGTTTTAAAGATCCGACCGCGTTAAGGTTCACCATCCCCTTAACGCTATTTTCTATATGATTATACTTTGCTAATTAGACATTACTGTATATAGCGTATATTACTACATAGTAAATAGTTTAACGGATCCTTAGAGGTTGGGCGGTCCCAAGCATCTTCTAAGTTACTTGTACCTTTACTACAGTTCACTTGAATTGGTTTACATTGTATAAGTATGTATGTCCTGACTCGAGTGTTTGTATTTTTATTTACACTCGGGTCAGCCTGAGTTATTCACAGATTTAGATTCCACTTCTGGAGATTTGAATCGCTGGAGATTATGTGCTTGTGTAGTCTTATCTATTTCAGTTCGGTTGTTCTATTCATCTTGTACTTGGTTATCATATTGAAACTTCTGTTGTACTTAATTTCTTTTGTTGTATCTTATGTAACTCTGATATATTTATATAGTAGCTTCATGAACTACTATCTCTTTTAATTCCGCTGCATTATTAAATACTCTGTGTCTGTGATCTGTGATTTTTATTTACTGTATATTCTGAGATTTGCCAAATTTTTATTTACAACGCAGTATTTTGAGCAATTCAATTCCGGCATGAGTGTCTACCTATACACTTATAATGGATGCGAATGGTTGAAAATATCGGGTCGCTACATCCGTCCCGGGTCCGAACGAAACCGAAGGCACTACTCCTACTACATCCATTTTGGAAATATCCTCAGGATTAGTAGCGACTAGCCCTTGCACTTCACTGCTCCATCTTCGATTCCAATCTCGTTTCCATACGAAACATACAAACCGAATCGAAGTGGTTTTCGAGAAATTAACCCCGATCCCGGTCTCTTCGAAACGATCAACGCATTTGGCCAATATTGATGGTCGATTATTTAACTATCAATTAACGTTCACAACATCCATCAAACAATAAATAAATTCTCCCAAATTATTTATTTATCTCAAAATATTTTCGCAAGATATATTTCCATTTTTCAACCCTTTTGAAAATAGTTTCAAACATATTACTCTCACAGAATATATTTCCCAATTATTTATTTCCACTGAAACACCAAGTACAAAATACTTTTAGATTTTTAAAATAATTTAAAAGCACTTTATTATAAAAATATACTTCACAATAATAGAATTAAAACTACTTGAATAATTTATCAAAATATATGCTTTAAGAATATTTTAAATAAAACCACTTATAAAACATAAACTGATTTTTCTCTAAAAAAACAAATACCAAATCACTTTTATATATAATTACTACAATAATAGATTTGAAAATACTTACTTTAGAATTTAACATCTAGAAATAGTAAATTTCTAAAACATGCCCTTTTAAAATAAATCACCATTTATTTTAAAATAAATTCTCATCCCTTTAATAAATTCTCTCCTTGAATTTATATTTCCAAATATCCACCGATATTTTATTTCACTTTATAAACCAGTTTATAAATTCCAAAATCTCACTTTTTTTAAAAATTCCACTTTTATACACTTAAATCGGTTTCCCATTGATTTCCAAATTTCTCCATTTTAAATTAAATTCCTTTGCTTACTCAATTTATTTTCAAAACCCATTTACTTCAGATTTTATTCCTTAATTAAGTTTTAAAATCTCTTAACTGAAAGTACCAATTCCAAATTCCCAAATCCCTTCCCAATTTCTTTAAATAAATTTAAACCTTAAATTCCAAAATAAATTCTTTAATTCGTTAAATAATACCACTTTAAGTTTAAAATTCATTATTCCTCGGTTTATTTAAAATCTCTTTTCTATGTTCGGAATTTATTAGAAGTTAAGAATCACTTTTATTCTTTTCCAATTCATTCTTTGATTTATTTAAATTTTCTATAATTATTTACTTATAAATCTTTTACTTTATTTCCTTTCAATAAAAATCCAATTTATATATTTTTGGTAATTCAGTTTACTCAAATATATTAAATCAAACCATAACATTCGATACTCCAGTTATCAATACAATTCATCACAGGATATCAATATTCATTCCACAGAATATTCGAACAAATTTAAAATTTTGAGGAATCCAGTTGGATCCCTCCAACCTATTTCCCTGCATCCATAGATGTTAGCACAATACCAATTCCACTTCGAGGTGGAATATCGCGGTATATGGGTTTATAAAATGTCATCCGCTATTATGCGGCTCATAGGGTCTCATCTGCTATATAATGCGGGAATCAATCACTCCAATATATATATACTATAATATAATATATCACATCCAATCAATTCAATCATTCAACCAACTATTTAAATTTAACTATTTAAATTTAAATAAAGACCAGATGAGTGAGATTAACTCACCTATTCCCCTTTAAATTTGCAATCTGTTCCAAATTGGCTTGTTTCCTTGATTTTGACCTTGAACAACAATTTGCATGATTTTATTAATATTTGACTAATTGAACAATTTATTATTCATTTTATAATTTTATTTAACCAATAATTTATTTTTAAACAAATTTCCTTTTAAATAAAATATTTTTAGTAACTAAGATAAATCACATAACTTCAGTAAATACATAAATTTGTACTAAACACACATTTGTAGTGCATCCCTATATATATGATAAAATACGTGTTTGTTTACATAAATAAATTTATATTTTATACTTTATATATATATTTTCTTTATAGTAAACATATATAAACATAAACCACTTATATATATACATATAACTAAAAGTTAATCCTACTGTTATATATAGTTTACTCAGTAATATGTATATATATAATTCGACGAAATAATTAAAAACAGAATACCTACTGAAAAATCAAATCTCTGATTTGTGTGTGTATATATAAATTGAATTTTTTTTTATAAAAAGAATTTATACCTTCTCCGCCGAGCTCAAAACCTAACGAAGCCCCTCGCGTCATCGTCCCTCATCCCCACTTATTCGCTACCCGCATGCGAGCTTGTGGTCGCTCGAACGTCGGCGTCCAGCACCGACTACAGACGTCGACCCCCTCGTTCCGCTCGGCTCCGCCACTATCACCAGAGACCGCAACCTCGAGCTCCAGTAGCCTCATCCCGCTTCGACGCGACGAACACGACGGCGACTCGATTTCACTATTTCAAATTGCACGAAACCCTGAACCCATCCAGACCTACACAATCGTGCGCATGCATCTCTGGACATTGATGAGGATGAGCCCGTTCATGGTAGAGAAGAAAAATCGATCGGTCGCAAATTTGATTCTTTTTTTTTGTGAACAATTTTGAATTGGGGAAGATTTCATTTTTTGTTTCCTTATATTATTATGCTTGGCTGAGTAATTTAAAAGAAGATGCCTTGCGTGAACATTTTGTAGAGCTACAGTGACATTTGATTGAAGAGAAGGGGAAAATATTTGAAGTGAAAGGGATGAGGCTGAGAATTTGACTAGTTAAAAAAAATCTAATTAAATTCAAATTATCTTGATAAACACAACTCAAAATATCGACTTCCTATTGAGGCGTGCCTCTAGGCGTTCATAATGTTATACCCCTATTCCGAACGCAATGGAAAAGGTTTCGAGTCCTAATTCGATCGTATGGAGAAGATAGCTTATTGAACCCAGTTATTATATTGAATTTCGATATTAAATTTTAGCGCGTTTACCTATCGTACGCTCACACAACAATTCCAAACATTACGAAACTTGAAATCCGGTATTAATACAATATTACGGATCCAATGGAACTGGTTTCGTCAAACTCTGATACTGTACCCCGGACAGCTATTTTCAAATATCGATTTAAACGATATATTTTTAAAATTGAACAAGACACTTTGAAATTCCATTTTAAAAGTTCTACTATCTTCAGTACTATTTATATGAATTTTACAGGCCTTCAAAATATTTTTAATAAGCTTAGAATTCCAGATTTACTATTTTATCCAACTTCAATTAATTTAATTTAATAATTAATTTACCCAATAAATAGTGACATTTGAAATTCTAGTTTAAAATTAACTTCCAAATATTTGAAATCAATTAAATATTCCGGTTTCAAACGTCCAAAAATTCCGGGTCGTCACATTCCTCCCCCCTTACAAGAACTTCGTCACCGAAATTGCTAGTTTAGAAGAATGGTCCAATACCTGTTTACTTTTTCCAAACTAAACAGTTTTCAGTGACTTCCCAAATCAATCTTGTATTAAAGACCCCCCCTATCCCTCTTTCTAATTTCCCAAATTATCCATTAGTCCCAACAATATTACTTACTTCACAATTCAAATTTAAATTTAAAAGCAAATTTGAATTATCAAAATTTTCTCAAAATTTTTCTAACTCCCTAAATTTTTAAAAATTTTTGCCAGCGTCTTCTTTGCGCGGCTAGCTCGGTACAACTACAAAATGGCTCTACGGCCTCTCAAATCCAAAAAAGAAAACAAAAAGCCAAGTGGCTAGAGCAAAACCCAATCAAATTCATACCGAAATTTAAATACATACATTTTTAGTCGGCAGTTCAAATTTATCTTCTGAAATCAAAAATATCCATTTATCCTTTGTCTTATCACACCTGTGTATCGTGTTTAGCAGTAATGTCCAATTACAACATTCAAAATTCATTTTATTCACTTCTTTTACACATTTTCAATATTTGCTTTACTTAAGCCCATACGATGCACACATATCATTCGTACGCAATATCAAATTCGATCGCTCACTCGATCACACAATTTCACTTCCGAACTAGTATCGTCCACCTGACTTCCTAGTGCGGACTCAGATCTGGTTTCTTGCTCAGAAACCGCCATTCTCCTTGCATAGCCATAAACTCTGATATAGAATTTCAGAATCAATCAAAATCCATATCCAGGGTTCGCCGTCGAAAATCGAGTGAAAAATCCTAAATCGGATCGATAAAATTATCTCGAAATTCTACGTTCGAATCTGTATCAAATAGCTATGCGAATAAAATAATATACGTACATCCCACGTATAAATTCCAATTGATTATCAATTATATCAATTCCCTTTTTATCCACATTCATTTTGATTGTTAATCACTTATTCGCAATTTTCCCTCATTACAACTTCCAGTTTAAACCTTTATTCAATTATCCACTTAGAATTATTTCCTCAATACTAAACTTACTTAAGAATCTCACAATTCATTGCTTATGTTCATTATAAATGCTGAATATACTTTTTATATTATTACTGTCACTTTATCACTTAGTTTTTATTTACTTCTATTCAATTGGGTTCCAATTCCAAATAAATTCAATTTGCTTCAATTTGCAAATTAATTTCAAACCCCAATACTTTTCCTAATTTCTTCCAGATTTTCATTTTAAATTTTATTTGAATTCAATTTCCCCCTTTTATTTTGAATATTGAATTCTATTCACATTATCACAATCCATATTTAATTAACCATTTCTCCATTTGGTTTCACTTACTAGTTTGTTTTTATATCTCAAACAAAAGTTTGTTTGTAACTTTTTCTATCTTTGATTTCTTCGATTCATCTTACTTTACATTCACAGTTAAATTAGATTTGAATATCCAGTTTCAATACTATTTGCTTACCAATTTTTAAATCAGTCGTCGTTAGCGAAAATTTTAAAAAAATTCTAACTCCCAAAATTTTCGAAATTTTTTGGCAGAGTCTCCTTTGTACGGAGGAGTTTTTGCAATTTGACAAGAGATATAAATATATATACATCGACCCACACGGTCGGAAAACAGAAAAACAATTCATATTTCCTATTTGTATTGCGTAGGCGTACCTTATTTAGCATTTTTAAGCAAGCAGCTATTTATTTGAGCATTTAACGCAGCCAAACCAGCCAAGCGGCTTCCAAAAACCTGTACTTACTCAAATTAAACATGTAAGTGACAAATATACAAAGTTTATTATCATTTCAATTAATTTCAATAGCTAACACATGGGTTTCATAAGCCATACCTGCCAAACAACACTTAAGTAATTAATAAAGTTTCTACCACCAATTCAATTGCTTTCACTTGCTTCCAACCAATTTCGATGCCATTTCATTCAATTCCAATGGTTTACAATTCAATTTCTTACATTCAGTTTATTTTAATCCAAACAAGCTCATATTTATTACAATTGATTCAAAAACCAATTTTATTGGCTTATGTTAATCCATAGAATTTATATAATCTCGTTTACGTCAAACGACAATTATTATTTTTACGCAAGTTCAATGATATGTACTTGAAAGAATATCCATTCCAGTTTATAACTACTTTTAGTTGATACCAATTCAATCTACACTTAATTCGATTTCATTTGAATCGATTCCATTCAATATATTTCGTATTCCATATCCACATTCAATTTATTTAAATCCATTTATTAATCTTGGAACATTCCATATTGATTACATCAAATATTCATTCCATAATTCATTTACAATCCAAACATTTGTCACATCAAATTGATATTCAACTCGCATTTAACTAATTCAAGTTCCATTTCCATATTTCATTTACCAATTAATTATCTATTTGTTTATTCAAGTTTTATACCCAATATTTGATTTTTATCTCAAAACCACTTTAACTATTTTACTGGGGTTCAATTTATTTTATAATTTAATTTTTGGATTTTATTCATTTCCCAAAATACAGAACAATTTTATTTGGCTTATTTGTTTCACTTCTAACTTTTATAAGTTACAAACTTATTTATATCCATACTTTTATCTATTTACAATCAATCCCATTTACATTTTACTTTTTAATTAAAAATTATACATTTTATTTAGCCAATATATTTTTATTATCCCATAAACATTTTAAATAAGATTCTGGAGTTTAAACAATTTCCCAAAATTTCAAAATCACATTTGAAATCAATTACATCCAAAATCCTTTGGTAACTTCACTTATCTCTTTGAATTTCAAAACCAAACCCAGTTTTGCAAACAATCCCAATTTAAAATATCCAGGTAGCAATTTCTCTCTTGGAATCTCGAAAATGAACAACGATGATGCAGCAGTCATCACCGAAGTTATTTTCATCGACCGAAAGAGAATTAAATGCTTTTTAATACTTTTAATTCCAAATCTCTCCAGATTTCAAATCCAACTAAGGATACTCCTGAAATAATACTATTATTTCTCCAACACTTTGGAAAACATTTCAAACTTAAAGGAATTTAATTTTTTCCCAAAAATTCCAAATTGCAAATCCTTTAAATCTATATTCAAACATTACTCTGGAATTTTATCTCATTTCAATTTCAAATGTTTCTCCGGAATTCTATTTCAACTTTGGTTATAAATTTTCAATTTCTTGTTCAATTTCTACACAGTAATGAGAATAATCCATTATTATCATTTTCTAACACCCAAGCATCCAAATATATAACTATAATAATTTACGGAAAAATATCTCTTTTATATACAAAATAATTTGGGAAAAATTATTTCATTTACCCTATTTTAAAGCAATACTGTGTCGAATTGTTCTATTCAAGTGTTTAGAGATCCCTATCAATAACGTTAATTTCTCGTATTGATCAGAATCCATAAACTACTCAATAAACCAATCAACCCAATATAAAATCATTTATATTCACTAACAAATACACGCTCATATCTATTAATACACTCAAACTCATTCTAGAGTACTATTGCCTTTATTTCAATGAGTAATCCCCACCAGAGCCAAGGTTATCGCCAACCTTTGCTCTGATACCACTGTAACAGCCCGCAAACCCGAATCCTTTGAGTCCACACTATTTCTCAATATACCAACTCAAGGTGAACGAAAATGCGAACCATTTTGGATTAATGAAGAAAGAGGTAGAAGAAGAAAGGACAAAATAACAACAGAAACTAACCACCGCAGTGGAATAAACTATAATATATAAATACGGATCTTTGCTCAACAGAAAGATATATCTGTTTTATACAGTACATCATCAGAGTACAATACAATCAACAACACAATTCAGGACAATAATCATCACATGTCTTAACAGAATACACAATATACACAACACAGCGGAATAACTAACACAAATACGAGGATACGTATCGACATCCAACTCATCTCCTGAGCTCCACAGCATCCTATCCTGTAATCTATAATACTCGGTCTGACCCGAGCATTACAGTTAAATAACACCCGAGTCAGTCTGGAATACCAGCGTGAGAAAATTACACTCAATTTGATTATTAAAGTTTCAAAAATCCTTTGAAAACAAAAGCATCTCGTAAGACCACGCCACAAATAAACATGTCAGGTTTTTACCTTACGATAGCTAAAACATTTTCTATAAAGATCCTCTGATATTATAATAGTGTCTATTTACAAATACTTATTCAAATAGCTGAAATTGTTACATGATTAAATTCCAGCATACTAGCCACAATGTGGGTAATACAAACAAAACTCATACGAGGCACGTAGGGAGAATGGATTTCCAACTAATGACTAGGCACTGGGGTACCACCTGTCACAGTACCTGGTCTAGATCAGTGTACCGAGGACTCAACCTAAGTCCCCTGCAACACAAGGCCGGAAATACTCCTTACTGGATAATTCCGAATAAGATCACTCCACGGTTGGGACCAGCAACCACCACACAGTCGAAATAAAAAGGGACATTTAGACAGGGATGACCTTACTCTCAAGTGGCGGCTACCCACGAAGCCTTGCTGCATATCCCCTGATTTTCAGTCATTCCCGGTTGATGAGGCTCGAGGCTAAGCGTTACCTTTCAGAACCTATCCCTTAGAATGCCCATCGTCCACCTGACGATGTTCCGAAAGCATTCGTCCATACAGGTCCGTCCCGGGTCTGAACGGAACCGAAGGCACTACTCCTTCTACATCCATTTTGGAAATATCCTCAGGATTAGTAGCGACTAGCCCTTGCACTTCACTGCTCCATCTTCGATTCCAAACTCGTTTTCACACGAAACGTACAAACCGAATCGAAGTGGTTTTCGAGAAATTAATCCCGATCCCGGTCTCTTCGAAACGATCAATGCATTTGGCCAATATTGATAGTCGATTATTTAACTATCAATTAACATTCACAACATCCATCAAATAATAAATAATTTCTCCCAAATTATTTATTTATCTCAAAATATCTTCGCAAGATATATTTTCATTTTTCAACCCTTTTGAAAATAGTTTCGAACATATTACTCTCTCGGAATAAATTTCCCAATTATTTATTTTCACTGAAACACCAAGTACAAAATACTTTTAGATTTTTAGAATAATTTAAAAGCACTTTATTATAAAAATATACTTCATAATATTAGAATTAAAACTACTTTAATACTTTATCAAAATATATGCTTTAAGAATATTTTAAATAAAACCACTTATAAAACATAAACTGATTTTTCTCTAAAAAACAAATATCAAATCACTTTTATATATAATTACTACGATAATAGATTTGAAAATACGTACTTTAAAATTTAATATTTAGAAATAGTAAATTTCTAAAACATGCCTTTTTAAAACAACATTAAATCTTTTAACTTATATTTAAAATTTCTTTGAAAACCATACTTGGCTATCCAGGGAAATACTCGTCTCTTTCATATCTTTAAAAATAAATCACCATTTATTATAAAATAAATTCTCATCCCTATAATAAATTCTCACCTTGAATTTACATTTCCAAATATCCACCGATATTTTATTTCACTTTATAAACCCAGTTTATAAATTCCAAAATCTCACTTTCTTTAAAAATTCCACTTTTATACACTTAAATCGAATTACAATTGATTTCCAAATTTCTCCATTTTAAATTAAATTCCTTTGCTTACTCAATTTATTTTCAAAACCTATTTACTTAAGATTTTATTCCTTAATTAAGTTTTAAAATCCCTTAACTCAAAGTACAAATTCCAAATTACCAAATCCCTTCCTAATTTCTTTTACCACTTTAAGTTTAAAATTCATTATTCCTCTGTTTATTTAAAATCTCTTTTCTATGTTCAGAATTTATTAGAAGTTAAGAATCACTTTTATTCTTTTCCAATTCATTCTTTGATTTATTTAAGTTTTCTATAATTATTTACTTATAAATCTTCTACTTTATTTCCTTTCAATAAAAATCCAATTTATATATTTTTGGTAATTCAGTTTACTCAAATATATTAAATCAAATCATAACATTCGGTGCTCTAGTTATCAATATAATTCATCACAGGATATCAATATTCATTCCACAGAATATTCAAACAAATTTAAAATTTTGAGAAATCCAGTTGGATCCTTCCAACCTGTTTCCCTGCAACCATAGATGTTAGCACAATACCAATTCCACTTCGAGATGGAATATCGTGGTATATGGGTTTATAAAATGTCATCCGTTATTATGCGGCGCATAGGGTCTCATCCCCTATATAATGCGAGAATCAATCACTCCAATATATATACACTATTATATAATATATCACAATTCAATCAATTCAATCAATCAACCAATTATTTAAATTTAACTATTTAAATTTAAATAAAGACCAGATGAGTAAGATTAACTCACATTTGCCCCTTTAAATTTGCATTCTGTTCCAAAATGGCTTGTTTCCTTGATTTTGACCTTGAATAACAATTTATAAGATTTTATTAATATTTGACTAATTGAACAAATTTTTTAATTTTATTTAACCAATAATTTTTTTTAAACAAATTTCCTTTTAAATAAAATATTTTTAGTAACTAAGATAAATCACATAACTTCAGTAAATACATAAATTTGTACTAAACATATATTTGTAGTCATCCCTATATATATGATAAAATACGTGTTTGTTTACATAAATAAATTTATATTTTATATATATATTTTCTTTACAGTAAACATATACAAAAATAAACCACTTATATATATAACTCAAAGTTAATCCTATTGTTATATATAGTTTACTCAGTAATATGCATATATATAATTCGACGAAATAATTAAAAATAGAATACCTACTGAAAAATCAAATCTCTGATTTGTGTGTGTGTGTGTGTGTGTGTATAAATTGAATTTTTTTTAGAAAAAGAATTTATACCTTCTCTGCCGAGCTCAAAACCTAGCGAAGCCACTCGCGTCATCGTCCCTCGTCCCCACTTATTCGCTGCCCGCATGCGAGCTCGTCGTCGCTTGAACATCGACCCCCTCATTTCGCTCGGCTTCGGCACTATCACCAGAGGCCGCAACGTCGAGCTCCAGTAGCCTCATCCCGCTTCGACGTGACGAACACGACGGCAGCTCGATTTCGCTATTTCAAATCGCATGAAACCCTGAACCCATCCAGACCCACACAGTCAAGCGCACGCATCTCTGGACATTGATGAGGATGGGCCCGTTCATGGTGGAGGAGCAAAATCGATCGGTCGCAAATTTGATTCTTTTTATTTTGTGAACAATTTTGAATTAAGGGAGATTTCATTTTTTGATTCCTTATATTATTATGCTCGGCTGAGTAATTTAAAAGAAGATGCCTTGCGTGAACAGTTTGCAGAGCTACAGTGACATTTGATTGAAGAGAAGGGGAAAAGATTTGAAGTGAAAGGAATGCGGCTGAGAATTTGACTAGTTAAAAAAAATCCAATTAAATTCAAATTATCTTGATAAACGCAACTCTAAATATCGATTTCCTATCGAGGCGTGCCTCTAGGCCTTCATAATGTTATACCCCTATTCTGAACGCAATGGAAAAGGTTTCGAGTCCTAATTCGATCGTATGGAGAAGACAGCCTTTTGAACCCAGTTATTATATTGAATTTTGATATTAAATTTCAGCGCGTTTACCTATCGTATGCTTACACAACAATTCCAAACACTACGAAACCTGAAATCCGGTAATAATACAATATTACGGATCCAATGGAACTAGTTTCGTCAAACTCTGAGACTGTGCCCTAGACAGCTATTTTCAAATATCGATTTAAACGATTATTTTTAAAATTAAACAAGACACTTTGATATTCCATTTAGAAGTTCTACTATCTTTAGTACTATTTATACGAATTTTACGAGCCTTCAAAATATTTTTGATAAGCTTAGAATTCCAGATTTATTATTTTATCCAACTTCAATTAATTTAATTTAATAATTAAATTACCTAATAAATAGTGATATTTGAAATTCAAGTTTAAAATTAACTTTCAAATATTTAAAATCAAATAAATCTTCCAGTTTCAAATGTCCAAAAATACCGGGTCGTCACAGCTGCGATGGCCAGTGGCCGTGTAGGCGAGCGCGACAAACGGGCGCGACACTTGTTGGCATTCGAGGTGGCTCCTGTAGGGTTTTGTGTAACAGTGCTCTCTGACGTGGCTGATGAGGGTATTTTTTATTTTGTTTATTTCTATTTGTTTTGTTTAAATCTTATTTTAAATCGTTCTAATCTATATAACTTCTGCATACAATATCCAATTCACGCGCAATTTTTGTGTTAGGATCGTATCTAAATTTCGGACGTTTTGGCGCTGGTTTGGACGAATTCTAAAGCTGTTCAAATTTTAGATTTAAGTTGAATTTAAATTCAATTTAAATTCAAAAGGTGAGTGTTTTAACTCACTCACAACTTCTAAAATTTCTTATGTTTGTTAAATTAATTTTTGATGTGTTTAGAAATTTATTTATTGCTATTTGGTATAATTCTATCATCATTCCAGTTAAATTGAATTTATTGAATTAAATTGTTATTCAATTTATTATTGCGTATAAACTACCAGCTAAATAAATTTATTATTGAATATAAACTGCCAGTAATTACCTGTTGTTTATTATCCGTTCTATATTGATGCTATTGGTTGAAATGGATAATGATTGTGATAAATGATTGATGGGTGATATTGGATGAATGGATGCGGTATTTTATATTATATAAACCGCAAGTTATTATGCATTTCATTTCATTCCGGATTGCGGTTTAAAATGATGTATAACCGCAACTTTTATTTTAAATTACGGATTGAAATGATAAATATCCGTACCAGTTGACCATAGCATAGAAAATTATATATGGTTTTGTAAAGAAATATATATGGTTTTATGAGATATCGATTCAGATATTTGATAAAGGTTATTTTATATATGGTTAAATTCTTGGTTTCAAGCTATGTATAAAATTGTTTAAAGTATGTAATAAGTTAATAATAAAGTTTGATTTTATTAAAATATATTATGGATAAGTATTTACTTAAATTATATTTTAATATAGGGTTTATATTGATTTTTATAAATAAAAGTTGAGAAGATAGTTTTGAAATTGATTTGAGATTTATTTAATTAAGATCTTATTTAAATTGAGATTTTAAAAGAATATGGTTTTATAACTTAATTCGGATTTAAGGTGATTTAAGTGAATAAATTGAGGAATATTCTGTAACGACCCAGAATTTTAATTTATTAAAATTTGAATATTTAATTAATTTTAAATATTAATAAGTGAATTTATAAGTCGAATAAATTTTATTTTGAATAATTGGATTTAATTGGATAATTAAATCGATAATTTAATATGTTAAATTATGGAAATAATTGAAAATTGGGTTACATATGATTGAAAATGATTTGGGAAATTTTATTTTATCATATTGAAGTTAGAAAGATATTTTAGAACTTTTAAAATCGAATTAAAAGTTAATTTGTGAAAATTGAATATTTAAATATTAAATCGACTAGTGAAAATAGCCAATTTTCGAACAGTCTCAGAATTGGACGAAACTAGTTCCATTGGATCCGTAATAGTTAGTTATTATCGGATTTCAATTTTCGTAGCAATCGGAGTTATCGTTTGATCGTGGCAGCTCGAAACGCATCGAATTATTTTTAATTTTAATTTGGCGAGTTAAAATAGCCATTTTTCAAAAAGTCTCGGATTTCGACGAAACCAGTTTCATCGGATCCGTAATGTGATATTATTGTAAGGTTTCAAATTTCGTGTCAATTGGATTTACCGTTTGTCCCGTACAAATTAAAACGCCTAGAAAATCATTTAAATCGGTTTAATTTAAATTGAACGTTTATTGCCATAACTCGCACAGATGTCCGAATTAGCTTTCGAGACCTATTCCATTGTGTCCGGAACGCGGGGTAAACCCCAGAAACGCTGGTTACGGCACGTGAATCGGAGTTCGGAATTTCCGGAATGAATAGTGTCGTTCGTTCTTCTATAAATAGCCCCCCTCTCTCTAAATTAAATAAAAAAAAATATAAACCCTAGCCGCCGGTTTATAATTAATGGCCATAAGTGACCGAAACTTCTTCCCTTAATATCTCGAAATCCGTCAACAATTGTCGAAAGCTCTCAACTACAAACTTGTAGAGCTAGCCGAGCTCTTCGAATCCATATGGGGATGATGGGTATTTGAGCAACGTGGAGGCCGCTAGGAGGGCGCGACTGTCGACCGTTCGTTCTCGATTTTTGCGTCAGGGAGGGGGCCGAGCTCGAAGCTCTTCAGGCCGAGCATGGAGGGGATGGAGGCGAGCATGTTGAAGGTTGCTGATCGTCACTAAACTCGACGTGGTGGTGGCGTTTTTAAAACCTAATATGGAGCAATGGGTTGTTGTTCGGCCTGGGGGATACGCACGCGCGTGAGAAGAAGGAAGCAAGGGCCGTGATTTGCTAGCTGGAGATGAACGGTCTAGATGTGGGTTTGGAATTAATTAAATAAAATTTGTAAATATTAGTTTATTTTAATTCGTATAAATTCATAAAATCATAACTTTTTCATACGAGGTCGAAAACGCGCGAAACCAGTTGCGTTGGAATCGTAGGGACGAGCACTACGCGATGGAATTGGATTGGAGTCGTTAGGAGTTAGTGAGAATTTTGGGTAAAATTAAACATCCGTTTAATTTTATTCGAAATAAATCGCTAAAAACGAAAATAAAATCAAGGTGAGAACTTCTCACTCAATCGAATCAGTTTCGATTTTATTTTAAATAGTTAGATTTAAAATATTTGAATGCATGTTTGAATGATGATTGATATCTATTAATTGTTAAAATAGACATTATGCGCCGTTAGTAAGCGGATGTTATTTATTAAAAACATATACCGTGAATATTTCATAAACAGTGAAATTGGTATTATATATGATAGCAATATATATATATTGGCATATGTATATATTGCAGTTATTGATTTCCCGCATTGTATAGCGGATGAGACCCTATTGCGCCGTCTATTAAGCGGATAATATTTAAATCCCATATACCGCGATAATTTCGTACTGGAGCGGAATTGGTATTGTGCTAATGTTTTTGGATGCAGGAAAACAGGTTGGAGGGATCCAACTGGATTCCTCAACAGTATTTATTTGATTTCAGATATTTTGATATTTGATTGATTATCATATCGATATATGATATTGTTGTTGTCGTGATTGACTATTTGGTGTGTAGCATCACTAGCCCAAGTTTTGGAACTTTAAAATGATTTTTAAAGTGATTTTTGAAAATATACTATATGTTTGGAATTGATCCATTTTAAATAAATAAACGATATAATTTTTAATGTTATAAAAATTATGATTTTTGAGAAATATAGTTAAAGGTTGAATTTTGAAAATATGAGGCTAATGATTTTATAAAATAGTTTAATCGGGATTTTTGAAATTATTATAAAGAGTTTATATATAGGATTTACAAAATTTGATTATTTTATAAATCAAAAGGATGAAATTATAAAAAAGTTTAAAGACGTTTTAGAATAATAATATAAATTGATTTATATAAGATTTATAAATTGATAATTTGTAAATTAAAATATTGAAATTATAAAACGAGTTTTTATAAGTGTTAAAATGAATTGTGAATGAATTTCATAAATGAATGAAATTTATAGAATTATAATCGGTGAAGTTATAAATGAAATTTTATAAGCAGTGGGTTTATAAAATTTATAAAGTTATTGAAAGAATAGATTTGGATAAATAATTGAATCTTATAAGTTATAAGATTTATAATTATGAAGTTTAAAGGAACTAAACAAATAAATTTCAAGTGTTTAACTTAAAATACAGACCTTTGGTTTATAATTGAATTATGAATTGAATAGGTTAATAAAAGGAATTTATAAACGTTGTTTTATAAATTCGCAAACGACTTATTTTGATAAGTAAATTGTTGTAACCTATTAATGGAGTTATATTCACATTTTTGACTGTGAATAATCCTTTGAAATAAAATGAATAGAAGTGATGAAATTTGTAACGTAGTACAATCACGTTTTTGAATAGTGAATAATATGTTAAAGAAAATGTTTAGGATGTGATATTTTGAATTGAATTAAAACGATCTAACGATGTTTTAAAAGGTGTTAAGACTCGAAACCATAGATTTCAACATTCATTGTTGAAATAGACGTTTTCGAGAAATAAAAGGAAATGGTGGACTATAGCACTATTGTTATAGTAAATGATTTCCGAAAGGAAATGTTTTGTATAGTATTGGGATTTATATATCTATTTTAATTTCGAATCCCTATACTAGTGATTTTGGGTTGTCGTAACGATGTTTTACGTAACATTCGTTTTAGCCCAAATAAAAATGTTTAAGAGAATGATTTCCTTAAAGAATG
The DNA here is from genome assembly GCA_030765085.1 of Allium cepa. Classification (NCBI taxonomy): domain Eukaryota; kingdom Viridiplantae; phylum Streptophyta; class Magnoliopsida; order Asparagales; family Amaryllidaceae; genus Allium; species Allium cepa. The sequence continues at coordinate 459,743,773 of CM060929.1, read as the reverse complement.
AAATATATACTTAATCTCGATTTAAGTATATTGAATATTTTCTAAGTGTTGAAAATAAAAGATATGTGAATTACTTATTAAATAAGTATGGAAATGTTTTCCAATATAAAGTGAATATAAGAGAATTTATCTTTTTGAAGATAAATTGAAATGAATAATTGAAATCGTATAGGCATGGATATTGTGAAATATAAATTCACTATGGAATTTATAAAAGGAAGTGGAATTTGTTTAAAAATAAATATTGATTTATTTTTGAAGTGTGAAAATTATATATCTTGTAAAGATATTTTTGGGAAATAAATAACTTGGAAAATTATTTGGAATCTGGTGATGTTGTGCATATCCATTGATAGTTCAATAACCGACTATCAATATTTACCTTTGAAAGGTATTTGTTGGGATTTGTTGAATTTGAATGCTACACTTGTTTTTAAATTATTGCGCTCGTTATTCGGATTACCCATTCCGAATAGTGATACGACGTAATGGATAGCATTGATGACCGGTGTTGAAGACCGGATATTTGTGAGAGGGATAGGATGACCTATCGATTGTCTCTGCACTGAGTTGCAACGGTATAGAGACTTCCTAAGTGATGGGAAATCCGATCAGGATTGTGGATATCCGGATTGCAAGGACTTCTTTGTAAGTGCCTTCGGTTCTGTTCGAGCCCGGAACAGACTTGTATGGATTGTATGTCTGACGTTACAAATTGAGATATAAAAAAGATTTCTTTCAAATATATTTCTATTGGTGGCGGAGAATTTATTCTTTTAGCTTAACACCCTTCTCTGAGACGTACGAGCTCAGAGGTTATGTAGTTGAAGGTTATCAGCGATATATTCCCAATTTGGTAATGTTACATGCTGAGTGTTGCTATGAAATGATCATTGTGTTGATTATTGGTGATAGGATCATTTATTTGATCGTCTATCTTGGTGATCATTTCTATGATCATTTGTTGACCTAAAGCATGGCTTTTGTATAAAGTATGTTTTTTTGGACGTGACTTCGTCGAGCCTCACACCTCGGGAATGGTCAAAACAGGAAAGATGCAGCAAGGTTATGAGGGGTGGCGCCCTTTAGGGTATGTGCATTTCCTTCTGGAAAAGGGTGGTATCATGGTATGGAGCCCAGATACTTACTCATGTTGAAAACACTTTATGATTGTGTGAATTGATTGCGAGCGCTCGGTGAAAGGTCCCAAAGGACCGGGGGATGGCATATTCAGTCAGTTGTTACTCAGTTAAGGGTAACCCAGTCTTGTGTTGGTAGAGATCCGGTTTGGTTCTCGGGGATGTCCTTCCAGAGGCATTCTCATGTGGCAATGGGAAGTTCCTTGGCCTGATCATTCGTTGGAAATCCAATTCCCAATACGAAACCCTGTACGGTATTAGTTGTAGAACCTGCCATTTACTTATGGTGGTCACCACTGTTTAGATGGTAGCTATAGTAGGCATAGTTCGAAATGTCTATGCTGGCTAAGATATATATCTTTATTTTCGAAATGAATTTTTCTCTACACTATGCACTAGTAATAATATCAAATGTCTTTTAAATGCGTATCAAGCATCTTTGACTATCATAAGGAGAAATCTCCTCCGATTCTGCGTTTGCATTGTGTGTGTGTGCGGGAGGCCTTATGGTAGTCTCATTTTTAAAAAGCATTGCGAATTGACTTTAAAAATATTCCTCTATTTTGATTTCAAAGATAAATAAACTGTTTTGAGTTCTCACACCAGTCACATGACTGACTCGGAGTTTATTGTTTTCCTTCCTAAACTCTGGGTGCCCACCAATTTCCACACGGGCAGTCAAGAGTTAGGTTTATCAGGATATTCTGGATATTCTGGAATTGCTGGAGGCAAGCTGGATGGCATGGCGTATTACTAGTATATAGTATTTCTTTTCCGCTGTTTGATGTTGTTGTTGTTGTACACTCTGATGATATGATGTAATGAAATGTAATGTATGAAATGTAATAACTGATATAGTTCTTTGTTTAAAGATTATTCATTTATTTATTATATGTTGTTCCGCTGCGAATTGTGAGATTCTGTTATTGTTCTGTTATGTTCTATTCCGTTCTATTTTCTATTTTCTTCTCTCCATTTTCTATCTTTTCTCTCTTCTTCTCTTTCTTTTTCTTTTTCTTAAACATTGAGAATTCGTATTTCTGTTCATCTTGAATTAATCTATGGAGATTAGTGTATATTCAAGGAGTACGGATTTACGGGTCTTCACAGGTGGTATCAGAGCATATGGTTAAGCGACAACCATGGTTCTGTTGGGTATTACTCATTAGAGATAGAGTCAGTAGTGCTCTAGAATGAGTTTGAGTGTAATAATAGCTATGAGAGCGTATTTGTTAGTGAATATAAAATTGTTTTATATTGTGATGATTGGTTTATTGAGTGGCATATAAACTTTCATCAGCGTGGTCTGCAAAACTATGCCGAAGGGGTTTATAAACACTTGAATGGAACAATTCGACACAATATTGTTTACATTGGGTAAATGAAATAATTTTACCTTGATTATATTTTTATATATAAAGAAATAATTTTTCAGAATTATTAAAGTGTATATAAGTTGATTATTTAGTTGTTTGAATAATCTAAATTTAAAAATAATTGAAAGCAAATGAATTATAAGAAATGGAATTATAATTAAAGTGATTTACAATTGTAAAATAAACTTATATATATGAGAAGTGAAACTATATGAATATTTTTATGAATATGAGTTGAAATAAAAATGAATTTAAAGTTAAATGAAAATTTACTTTAGAATTGGAATCTGAATTTATTTATAAGTTGGAATTTAAGTTATGTAAAACCAAGTGATGTTTATAAAATGAAGTATAACTTAAGAGATGATGAATGAAGTTGATATTAGCATCGAAGAAAATTAATAAGTGAATTAATGAAGTGAAGTTATTAAGAATATGAACTTAAATTATATAAATGAAATTCAACTTTTGTAATTGAATTGAATTAACAAATTGAATGTTAATCAATTGAATGTGAATTAAGTTGATATGAAATAATGAATGTAAGTGTTAATTCATTAAAAATCTTATGTTATTGGAAAATTGAAAGATTGAATGAAAATCAATTTAATTAAACCAATTGAAAGTGATGTTATTAAACCAAATTAAATGAATATAAGCAAAGGAATTTGGTTGAAATTAATATACATTGATTGTTATATGGTTGTTAGTTGATTGATTATATATAATTCATTAAATATTAATGAAATTGAATTAATGAAATTGGAAGCTAAAGTAATTGAAATCCAATTGAAAGTTAAGTGAATCTTAAATAGAATTGAAGTTGATTTGGAAGTGAACCAACTTGAATATGAATTAGTAAATATAAACTAATTGAAAATGAACGTTAGTAAAAACATCCACTGTTAATAAATCAAATGTGTTTAAGTTGAAAACCTAATTCATTTAATATTAAAGAGAATATGAATGAATATTTATTGGTTATGAATTAGTTGAATGCTAGTTGGTTGATGGTTGAATATATTGCTTTTACTACATTTGCTATGTTGGCATATATAGTTATTATGTTGCTATATGTTGTATATCGATACTATTGTCCATATACATGATTCTCATGTTGTTTGTTGAGTGTTTAGTAGGTGCGGATCGCGTTTGCTTCGCATTTGGAGCTCGCTTTCGCGCTATATTAGCCGTATATGCTTGCTAATAAAATATAAGGTACATATCTCGGATTACATACCGTACTTTTATACCTTTTTCCCTGCGGGATGCCTCATTACTTGATGAGATGTATATTTGTGATATATATACTGTCATTTTTTTTTTCGGATCGAGCCGCGCAAAGGAGACTATGGCAAATTTTTCCGGAAATTTAAGGCGTTAGAAAAAATTTGAGAAAATTGGAAATTTTTTGAAAACTTTAACTTTGATTTTGGAGTTGAAAGTCAAACAATAGTAATTGTTTTTGAAAAGATAACTAAGTATGATTTGAAAACTTAGTAAAGTATTGTAAGGAATTTAACTATGAATTTTGGGAAAGTTAATAGATTCTGTAACTTTTCTTACTTGATAATTTCGAGGACGAAATTCTTTTAAGGGGGGAAGATTGTAACGACCCAGAATTTTAATTTATTAAAATTTGAATATTTAATTAATTTTAAATATTAATAAGTGAATTTATAAGTCGAATAAATTTTATTTTGAATAATTGGATTTAATTGGATAATTAAATCGATAATTTAATATGTTAAATTATGGAAATAATTGAAAATTGGGTTAAATATGATTGAAAATGATTTGGGAAATTTTATTTTATCATATTGAAGTTAGAAAGATATTTTAGAACTTTTAAAATTGAATTAAAAGTTAATTTGTGAAAATTGAATATTTTAATATTAAATCGACTAGTGAAAATAGCCAATTTTCGAACGGTCTCAGAATTGGACGAAATCAGTTCCATTGGATCCGTAATAGTTAGTTATTATCGGATTTCAATTTTCGTAGCAATCGGAGTTATCGTTTAATCGTGGCAGCTCGAAACGCATCGAATTATTTTTAATTTTAATTTGGCGAGTTAAAATAGCCATTTTTCAAAAAGTCTCGGATTTCGACGAAACCAGTTTCATCGGATCCGTAATGTGATATTATTGTAAGCTTTCAAATTTCGTGTCAATTGGATTTACCGTTTGTCCGGTACAAATTAAAACGCCTAGAAAATCGTTTAAATCGGTTTAATTTAAATTGAACGTTTATTGCCATAACTCGCACAGATGTCCGAGTTAGCTTCCGAAACCTGTTCCATTGTGTCCGGAACGCGGGATAAACCCCAGAAACGCTGGTTACGGCGCGTGAATCGGAGTTCGGAATTTCCGGAATGAATAGTGTCGTTCGTTCTTCTATAAATAGCCCCCCTCTCTCTCTAAATTAAATAAAAAAAAAATATAAACCCTAGCCGCCGGTTTATAATTGATGGCCATAAGTGACCGAAACTTCTTCCCTTAATATCTCGAAATCCGTCAACAATTGTCGAAAGCTCTCAACTACAAACTTGTAGAGCTAGCCGAGCTCTTCGAATCCATATGGGGATGATGGGTATATGAGCAACGTGGAGGCCGCTAGGAGGCGCGACTGTCGACCGTTTGTTCTCGATTTTTGCGTCAGGGAGGGGGCCGAGCTCGAAGCTCTTCAGGCCGAGCATGGAGGGGATGGAGGCGAGCATGTTGAAGGTTGCTGATCGTCACTAAACTCGACGTGGTGGTGGCGTTTTTAAAACCTAATATGGAGCAATGGGTTGTTGTTCGGCCTGGGGGATACGCACGCGCGTGAAAAGAAGGAAGCAAGGGCCGTGGTTTGCTAGCTGGAGATGAACGGTCTAGATGTGGGTTTGGAATTAATTAAATAAAATTTGTAAATATTAGTTTATTTTAATTCGTATAACTTCATAAAATCATAACTTTTTCATACGAGGTCGAAAACGCGCGAAACCAGTTGCGTTGGAATCGTAGGGACGAGCACTACGCGATGGAATTGGATTGGAGTCGTTTGGAGTTAGTGAGAATTTTGGATAAAATTAAACATCCGTTTAATTTTATTCGAAATAAATCGCTAAAAACGAAAATAAAATCAAGGTGAGAACTTCTCGCTCAATCGAACCAGTTTCGATTTTATTTTAAATAGTTAGATTTAAAATATTTGAATGCATGTTCGAATGATGATTGATATCTATTAATTGTTAAAATAGACATTATGCACCGTTAGTAAGCGGATGTTATTTATTAAAAACATATACCGCGAATATTTCGTAAACAGTGAAATTGGTATTATATATGATAGCAATATATATATTGGCATATGTATATATTGTAGTTATTGATTTCCCGCATTGTATAGCGGATGAGACCCTATTGCGCCGTCTATTAAGCGGATAATATTTAAATCCCATATACCGCGATAATTTCGTACTGGAGCGGAATTGGTATTATGCTAATGTTTTTGGATGCAGGAAAACAGGTTGGAGGGATCCAACTGGATTCCTCAACAGTATTTATTTGATTTCAGATACTTTGATATTTGATTGATTATCATATCGATATATGATATTGTTGTTGTCGTGATTGACTATTTGGTGTGTAGCATCACTAGCCCAAGTTTTGGAACTTTAAAATGATTTTTAAAGTGATTTTTGAAAATATACTATATGTTTGGAATTGATCCATTTTAAATAAATAAACGATATAATTTTTAATGTTATAAAAATTATGATTTTTGAGAAATATAGTTAAAGGTTGAATTTTGAAAATATGAGGCTAATGATTTCATAAAATAGTTTAATCGGGATTTTTGAAATTATTATAAAGAGTTTAGATATAGGATTTACAAAATTTGATTATTCTATAAATCAAAAGGATGAAATTATAAAGAAGTTTAAAGACGTTTTAGAATAATAATATAAATTGATTTATATAAGATTTGTAAATTGATAATTTGTAAATTAAAATATTGAAATTATAAAACGAGTTTTTATAAGTGTTAAAATGAATTGTGAATGAATTTCATAAATGAATGAAATTTATAGAATTATAAACGGTGAAGTTGTAAATGAAATTTTATAAGCAGTGGGTTTATAAAATTTATAAAGTTATTGAAAGAATAGATTTGGATAAATAATTGAATCCTATAAGTTATAAGATTTATAATTATGAAGTTTAAAGGAACGATTTAGTAAAAAAATAAATTTCAAGTGTTTAACTTAAAATATAGACCTTTGGTTTATAATTGAATTATGAATTGAATAGGTTAATAAAAGGAATTTATAAACGTTGTTTTATAAATTCGCAAACGACTTATTTTGATAAGTAAATTGTTGTAACCTATTAATGGAGTTATATTCACATTTTTGACTGTGAATAATCCTTTGAAATAAAATGAATAGAAGTGATGAAATTTGTAACGTAGTATATTCACGTTTTTGAATAGTGAATAATATGTTAAAGAAAATGTTTAGGATGTGATATTTTGAATTGAATTAAAACGATCTAATGATGTTTTAAAAGGTGTTAAGATTCGAAACCATAGATTTCAACATTCATTGTTGAAATAGACGTTTTCGAGAAATAAAAGGAAATGGTGGACTATAGCACTATTGTTATAGTAAATGATTTCCGAAAGGAAATGTTTTGTATAGTATTGGGATTTATATATCTATTTTAATTTCAAATCCCTATACTAGTGATTTTGGGTTGTCGTAACGATGTTTTACGTAACATTCGTTTTAGCCCAAATAAAAATGTTTAAGAGAATGATTTCCTTAAAGAATGAAATATATACTTAATCTCGATTTAAGTATATTGAATATTTTCTAAGTGTTGAAAATAAAAGATTTGTGAATTACTTATTAAATAAGTATGGAAATGTTTTCCAATATAAAGTGAATATTAGAGAATTTATCTTTTTGAAGATAAATTGAAATGAATAATTGAAATCGTATAGGCATGGATATTGTGAAATATAAATTCACTATGGAATTTATAAAAGGAAGTGGAATTTGTTTAAAAATAAATATTGATTTATTTTTGAAGTGTGAAAATTATATATCTTGTAAAGATATATTTGGGAAATAAATAATTTGGAAAATTATTTGGAATCTGGTGATGTTGTGCATATCCATTGATAGTTCAATAACCGACTATCAATATTTACCTTTGAAAGGCATTTGTTGGGATTTGTTGAATTTGAATGCTACACTTGTTTTTAAATTATTGCGCTCGTTATTCGGATTACCCATTCCGAATAGTGATACGACGTAATGGATAGCATTGATGACCGGTGTTGAAGACCGGATATTTGTGAGAGCGATAGGATGACCTATCGATTGTCTCTGCACTGAGTTGCAACGGTATAGAGACTTCCTAAGTGATGGGAAATCCGATCAGGATTGTGGATATCCGGATTGCAAGGACTTCTTTGTAAGTGCCTTCGGTTCTGTTCGAGCCCGGAACAGACTTGTATGGATTGTATGTCTGACGTTACAAATTGAGATATAAAGCAGATTTCTTTCAAATATATTTCTATTGGTGGCGGAGAATTTATTCTTTTAGCTTAACACCCTTCTCTGAGACGTACGAGCTCAGAGGTTATGTAGTTGAAGGTTATCAGCGATATATTCCCAATTTGGTAATGTGACATGCTGAGTGTTGCTGTGAAATGATCATTGTGTTGATTATTGGTGATAGGATCATTTATTTGATCGTCTATCTTGGTGATCATTTCTATGATCATTTGTTGACCCAAAGCATGGCTTTTGTATAAAGTATGTTTTTGTGGACGTGACTTCGTCGAGCCTCACACCTCGGGAATGGTCAAAACAGGAAAGATGCAGCAAGGTTATGAGGGGTAGCGCCCTTTAGGGTATGTGCATTTCCTTCTGGAAAAGGGTGGTATCATGGTATGGAGCCCAGATACTTACTCATGTTGAAAACACTTTATGATTGTGTGAATTGATTGCGAGCGCTCGGTGAAAGGTCCCAAAGGACCGGGGGATGGCATATTCGGTCAGTTGTTACTCAGTTAGGGGTAACCCGGCCTTGTGTTGGTAGAGATCCGGTTTGGTTCTCGGGGATGTCCTTCCAGAGGCATTCTCATGTGGCAATGGGAAGTTCCTTGGCCTGATCATTCGTTGGAAATCCAATTCCCAATACGAAACCCTGTACGGTATTAGTTGTAGAACCTGCCATTTACTTATGGTGGTCACCACTGTTTAGATGGTAGCTATAGTAGGCATAGTTCGAAATGTCTATGCTGGCTAAGATTTATATCTTTATTTTCGAAATGAATTTTTCTCTACACTATGCACTAGTAATAATATCAAATGTCTTTTAAATGCGTATCAAGCATCTTTGACTATCATAAGGAGAAATCTCCTCCGATTCTGCGTTTGCATTGTGTGTGTGTGCGGGAGGCCTTATGGTAGTCTCATTTTTAAAAAGCATTGCGAATTGACTTTAAAAATATTCCTCTATTTTGATTTCAAAGATAAATAAACTGTTTTGAGTTCTCACACCAGTCACATGACTGACTCGGAGTTTATTGTTTTCCTTCCTAAACTCTGGGTGCCCACCGATTTCCACACGGGCAGTCAAGAGTTAGGTTTATCAGGATATTCTGGATATTCTGGAATTGCTGGAGGCAAGCTGGATGGCATGGCGTATTACTAGTATATAGTATTTCTTTTCCGCTGTTTGATGTTGTTGTTGTTGTACACTCTGATGATATGATGTAATGAAATGTAATGTATGAAATGTAATAACTGATATAGTTCTTTGTTTAAAGATTATTCATTTATTTATTATATGTTGTTCCGCTGTGAATTGTGAGATTCTGTTATTGTTCTGTTATGTTCTATTCCGTTCTATTTTCTATTTTCTTCTCTCCATTTTCTATCTTTTCTCTCTTCTTCTCTTTCTTTTTCTTTTTCTTAAACATTGAGAATTCGTATTTCTGTTCATCTTGAATTAATCTATGGAGATTAGTGTATATTCAAGGAGTACGGATTTACGGGTCTTCACATATTCAGTTATCGAAATTTGAAGTTTTACTTAATGAATATTGAATTTAGTAAGAAAATATTTCAAAACTAAATAATAGTTAAAGTGAATTTGGGGGGGGTGTGTGTGTGTGTATATATATATATATATGAAATATAAAATTTAGTTTTGAAATATTGAATATTTAAGCTTTGAAATATATTGAAATTGAAATGGTTTATTTGGGAATTTAAATCTGTATTTGGAATTGATTTGTGAAGGGGAAGAAGCTATTTTATTTTATAAAATAATTTAATATTCAAACCATTTAAGTGGCGCAGTTATATTTCAAAGTTATGAAATTCAAAGTTTTATGTTTTCGAAGGCTATATTTCAAGTATTTGGGTTCTAAATATTACAACTTTGGAATGTTATGATTTTAGAAAAGGATATATTTGAAAATGATATCTTATTGATTTGGTTTTAAAAGAAGAAATGATATAGTAATTTTATGGTTTTGAAATGGATATTATATTCTGGTTTTAAAAGTATAAACTATTTTGAAAAGGCCGCGGTGTTATAATAACGATTGGTTGTTGAAGAGACCGTGATCGGAAATTGTCATACTCTCTGCCAACTCTGAAAACCACTTTAACAACCGTGTATGCGGTGGTGATTCCATAATGAAGTAGGATGGTGGCGGCATTTTTTTTTTGAGGTAAACACGTGGACCCGACTCCCGTCAGTTGGCATAAGGTGGCTAAAACAGGAGCAATTGACGGACTAATGAGATCATTCCTTTGATCGGACACACTCCTTCGCTATTATATTCTGACTTGGAGATTTTTTTGGTGGCCACTTTTGATTCTTTTGATTTAGGGGTGTTGTTCGAGGTGGGCGGTAGTAGGTGCTACGCATTACCACTGGCCCGGAAGTGTAATTGGTATATCTACCCTGACATTGCCTAGTTGTGCCGTGTCACCTACCATACCGAGCCTTTACTACGAGTTTCTATTTGTGTCGTACTTGTGGAGTATCCTCTGGTAGCTTCCCGATCTGGAGGTGTTACGGTACGGTATAGACTATTGGCGCTATTACGTGTTAAGGTGGAAAATGTAAAGCCTTAACGCTATTTAAAAGTAAGTTTATTTTACAATTAGACACTATTATAATAGCGAAATATTACTACATAGTAAATAGTTTAACGGATCCTTAGGAGATGTGAATCCTGGGCATCTCTTAAGTTACTAGACTCATATTTATTTCTGTTGATTTAACTCATATAAGATATTTTAGTTCTGACTCGAATGTTTTGTCTTTTCAATTCGCTCAGGTCAGTACGAGCATTTTAGGATTTGAAAGACCGTATTTTGGAGGACGAAGACGAAGATTTATTATTATATATTATTGTATTCCACTACATTCATACTGTTCTGCTGCATTATTAATATTCTATGGTATGTGAAACTCTGATAATATATTGTATAAGTAAAATCAAATATTTTGCAAAAAAAGATTTATGAACTGTTTATTTGATTATTATATTTTGTCGTTCCGCTGCAAGATTCTATTTTGTTTTGTTTCTTTCTTCCTTTTTCTTATTTACCCCATAACAATCCATCCTTCGGTATGGTTTAAGTCTGACATGTGTGGCTTACCGTCGATTCAAAACGTACAAAAAGACGGGATGTTACATTTGGCCATCATCCTGAGAAATTTTGGTAACAATCTTTCTTTTCTTTTTTCCATTTTTCTACTTGATTATATGATTTTTGCTCTTGTCTTCTACCTTCTATGGATCGGCCAGCCTTCCTCCATCACCTAGGCCGCCTCCACCACCACCACAACCAGTCAACACCACCTCCACCCCATCCCATGCCATAACCGTGGCCTCCCTTGAAGAAAATCCACATAAAAATGCACAAAATCCACATATATGTATCATAGCCGTGCTCATATTGTTCCACCACCTTGCACACCACTTTGGACGACCCAATCACCACCACCACCAGCAAATTCCTTACCTGATACCACTGCCACATCATCCTTCAGCCCATTACAGCCTGGCCGTGCCTGGTCACGTCTTGGCCGAACCCTTTTGTCGCCTTGAATCCATATAGTTTGCCTTGTAGTGTTAGTTCCTTGCACCACATATCTTTGCACCATCTTTTCTAGGCTAGGCCGGCCACCTATCAACCCAAAACCTGATCTAAACCCATGCTTTGGCCACATATATTATTGTATTCCACTACATTCATACTGTTCCGCTGCATTATTAATATTCTATGGTATGTGAAACTCTGATAATGTATTGTATAAGTAAAATCAAATATTTTGCAAAAATAGATTTATGAACTATTTATTTGATTACTATATTTTGTCGTTCCACTATAAGATTCTTTTTTGTTTTGTTTCTTTCTTCCTTTTTCTTATTTACCCCGTAACAATCCGCCCTTCTGTATGGATTAAGTGTGACATATGAGGTTTACCGTCGATTTAAAACGTACAAAAAGGCGGGACGTTACATCTGGTATCAGAGCTTTGGTTTAGCGATAAACCTTAGCTTTGTGGGGTCTGACTCTTTATTAATAGGGAAGTAATACCCAATGATGAGTCGCTGAGTGTATGTATATGAGAGAGCGTATTTGTTAGTGTTATAAAAAGGTTTTAATATTGTGTTAGGCTGTTCCGTTTTGTATTTATAAGTTCTGGTTGGTGCATGAGACGCTATGACATCAATAGGGATTTCTAAACACTTAATAGGACAGACCGACATAATATTTGTTTTTAATATAGGTGAATGTAATAATTTTTCCTATTATATTTTCTATATATAAAATATTTTTTTTAAAAAAAAGGATATATATTTGGTTGTAATATCTTGGTTGTTAGGTAGTGTAATTTATAAATATTAGTTTAAGGTAGGATTTGAAGTAAAATAAAATAAATGAAATTGGAAATGTAGAACTTAAGTTTCAGGGTTTTGAAACTTCCTTTCGAATGATTTTGGAATATAATAATAATATTATTAGAAGTATTTTCTGATCTAAATATTTCAATATAATTTGAAAGAATTGTTTTAAAGAAACTTTGAAAAGAAATAAGTTATGTACTTCCCTATCTGTCGCTGGAAAATAATTTCGGTGATGGCGGCCGCATCATCGACATTCTTTTTTGAGTTTCAAAGTGGGAAGACCACTGTAGTAGTTTTGCTACAAGATTTATTTTGATAAACAGATAATATTTTAAATTTTTTTAAATATAATTGGATATATAAACTGTAAGTATATACATCTATCTATTATTTTAAAATAATTTGAAATTTAACCCAGTATTTAGTTCTTAAGTTTCCATTAATTAATAGTTTCAATTAGTGTAGTGAAATGGAATTTAACCAATAATTGAAACCTCTAAATGAGATTAAAAGAAAGTTGGAATTGTAATCTTATAAAAAGAAAGATATAATTATTGAACATTTAATAAATTAAAAGAAATGAGGTAAAACTTGGGTAAGTTTCATTACATTCTTTAACATATATATATGACTTACCAACTATAAAAAATTAAAATGTTATAAGAAAATGTAATAGATATTATACAAGTAAAACTTGGGGAAATGAAATTATGCAATGAAACTCTTTAATAAATAAGAATTTGGTGTGTAGTTGTTATAAACTTAAGTATAATTGAAATACTACTAATTAATATAATAGAAGGCAGGTATTGTGAGTAAGAAATTTTAAACTTAAGTAAATAAGTTGAAGTTATTTCTAAAAAAAATTGTAAGAAATAAATGTAAATTAAAAAGATAAACCAGTATATGAATGAAAAGAGAATCAAGCAACAAATGTATGGATGTAATCAATAAGGATAAACTAATTCTGTTGTTTGAAATTGCTGTTGTTGTTTTGGTTTATGGTTGTTTGGGTAAGGATACTTTAAAATTGTTTGGATGAATAAATAATCTATTTAGTTTCATCTAAGACTGTTAAGTAAATGGTGCGCTTAGTATTTTATTTTTCATTCTGTACAATTTGAAGTTTTAAACGCGAACAGCTATTTGTTTTGTTTGATATGGATGGATAATTGATTTGTGTTGATTTTGTGTGATGGTTGTATGCCTTGTTGCAGTGGTTGATGTTTTATTAATTTGCTTGTTAGAGGTTGAAACAAAACTAATATTTCATTTTATATAGTTATTAACTCCTTTTAGATTATATAAGTGAAATACGGGTTATGGAAGCAATTGCTACTGCTTTTGATTTCATAATTAAGCGTTGTTTGCCCGACAAATAGGTACGTTTTCGGATTACGGTTTTATAGCGTTATTGTATTGTTCTTCCCGTGCTGGGATATATTATTTTGGAAATTTTAACTTGTATATTTTTATATTGATATTATATTTTCTTCTGAGCCTTCCCTTACAAAGGAGATTCTGCCAAAATTTTCAGTAAATTTTGGACTTAGAAATTTTTTGAAAAATGCTTTTCCAAACTTTAGTAATTTAAGTATTAAAGACCTAATGGTTATAAATTGGTATATTTTATTTAAATTAATTTATGTTGTAAATTTATTTGTTTATAAAGTAAATATTTTGAATAAGATGTATTGTTTATTTAATTCTTTCTTTTCCTCCTTTTTCCTTTTCGGGAACGAAAAGTTTTAAGTGGAGGAGAGTGTAACGTCCCCAAAAGAATTCGGTAATTTAATTTCTTAATTTAATAATTTTTTGGTAACTTAATATTGAAGGAAATGAAATTTTAGTGAATTATTAATGAAAATAATAACTTGGATAAGATTGGTAAGTTAAATTTTAATAACTTGAAGGTAACAGTATAAATGTAAGTTAATTGTTAATAACTTGGATGTAATTCCAATGAGTGAAACAATGTAAATGTTAATTATATTCTTATTGTAATAACAGAATGTTACCAAGATGAAATGATTTATTTTGTTTAAAATCTTAATTTATGTGTGCATTTATTTATAACAGGATATAAAAGGTAAATTTATAATTTAGAATGTTGACTTACTAATAAAATAATGTATAGTGAATGAAAATGGAATGAATTAGTGTATGAACTAATGGTAGCATTTGTTGTAAGCTAATAAGTAAATTAAAATGTAACAGTGCTAATTTAGGTTAATGATTAATAGGTTGAATGAAATGACCATTAATGAATTTATTAAAGTGGTAAAGTTATAATATAATAGATGGTAATTGGTTGGGAAGAATGAACATACAAGTATTTTAAAGGGTATAATGGTGACAAATGGTTGTTACCAGTTAATTCACTAATTACAAATAAAATAGTTAAATGTACTTTAATGATAATTAATATAATAACGGAAAGTGTGAATGTAAATTAAAAAGGAAACGTAAAATTTATTTATAAGATAGTAATTGGTGTAGTAGAAAGCATGAAACCAAGTAAATCAATTTATTAAGAATATTAACTGTAACTGGATGTAGATTTAAGTAATAACGTTAATGCAGGCTAATAAATAGCTAATTTAGCGCAATCACTATTAATTTGAACCTATTGCAATAAATGGGATTAAATATTACGTTAGTGTGGATTTAAGGTAATATTAGGTAATAATGTATTGTTGTGGTTTATGAATGAATTGATAATTAAAATTAAAGGTAGTGATGTTAAAATAAGTTGACTATAAACAAGTTGGATGAAATTCCAATAAAGGAGGTAATGCAAACATTATATTTGGCAAAGATTTCGATACTAGTATAAATTGTAGTTAATATACAATAAAGAAAGCAAGTTGAGTATTTATGTAATGCAATGTAAAAACCAGCATTAACTATGTTATTTGAAATTTGTGGATGGGGTATCAAGATCTAGGTCAAATAAAAACAATTTATTAGAATAAACATTCAATGACCGGATTAATTGCAATTAAATGAAATTTACTATTTAATTATTGTGTTATTTGAAATTTAGATAATATTTGAGAATAATAATGTAATAAACCATAAACCACTGTTAATTTCATCTGTTGGATAATAATGAATTGAATAATAAGAATGAAAAGAAAATTCAATGGGATTATCGAGAATTTAAATTTATAAATTGTGAATATAATGAAATTGAAATATTAACACTGAAACTTATAGATTTATCAACTCTAAATTGACATATAATTTTGGTTTAAATTAGTGTAAATGATTAAGAAAATTTAAAGGGATAAAATTTGTCAATTATAGAATTGAAATTTAAGATTTGATTTAATTAATTAATTATAGATTTATTTAATCAATGTAAAAATAACCATTTTGGCCACTGACTCGGATTTCGATGAAACCAGTTTCATCGGATCCGTAATGGTGAATTATTGTAGGATTTCAAGTTTCGCAGCGATTAGACTTGTCGATCGATTGTACGGACTCGAAACGACTTTAAATCAATTAATTGAAATCAATTTGAAATAATTTGATTTTAGCATAACTTTTTGATACGATGGGATTTGGACCTGAAACCTGTTTCATTGCATTTAAAATATTTAAAAACATTTGTTTGGATATATGGGTTGACCCAATTTCGTTCCGGAGTCAGAAAGGGCTTTTTGGGCCATTTTGTCGTTCAACGCGTATATCCAATCGATCCGATCCATTCTATTTCACCTTTGTCTATAAATACCCTATCATAAACCCTAATTGTTCCTCATTGTAAATTTGTCTGTACATACAATTCCTCTTCACCTCCTCATTTCAATGGCAGACAATTCTAGATCCAAACAAAAATCAAATTCATATCCAAAAATTCAAACTCCACAAACAATATCAAATTTTATATCGTCGGAAAGCTCTCGAAGAGCGCATCTCAATTCTATGATTCGTTTTTCAATTCTATGCACTATTTAGCCAAAATCAAAGAACCATTTTTGACCATTCATCACGCGTTGTTGAACTTCGTCTGATCGACTAATCGAGGGCACCGTTGTGTAGAGAGTCGAGAGCGTTGATCATCGGTGGTGTTTGCTTGGTGTTTTGATGGTCTGATCGTCGTCAATAATTCGATTAGGGTATGATTGTTCGCGGCGGCTGCTCCTTCTGGACGCGACTGGGGGCAATGTGTCGATCAGTGGTAGGTCGGGGAGGCTTGGAGAGGTCGGCGGTGGGTCGGGTCTTGGCCGCTGTAACAGCCCGCAAACCCGAACCCATTGAGTCACACTAGTTCTCAATAAACCAACTCAAGGTGAACGAAAATACGAACCATTTTGGGTTAATGAAGAAAGAGGTAGAGAAGAAAGGACAAAATAACAACAGAAACTAACCATCACAGCGGAATAAACTATAATATATAAATACAAATCTTTACTCAACAGAAAGATATATATGTTTTATACAATACATCATCAGAGTACATTAAAATCAACATCACAATCCAGGATAGTAATCATCACATGTCTTAACAGAATACACAATATACACAACCCAGTGGAATAACTAACACAAATACGAGGATACATATCGACATCCAGCTCGTCTCCTGAGCTCCATAGCATCCTATCCTGTAATCTATAATACTCGGTCTGACCCAAGCATTATAGTTAAATAACACCCGAGTCAGTCTGGAATACCAGCGTGAGAAAATCACACTCAATTTGATTATTAAAGTTTCAAAAATCCTTTGAAAACAAAAGCATCTCGTAAGACCACGCCACAGATAAACATGTCGGGTTTTTACCTTACGATAACTAAAACATTTTCTATAAAAATCCTCTGATATTATAATAGTGTCTATTTACAAATACTTGTTCAAATAGCTGAAATTGTTACATGATTAAATTCCAGCGTACTAGCCACAATGTAGGTAATACAAACAAAACTCGTACGAGGCACGTAGGGAGAATGGATTTCCAACTAATGACTATGCACTGGGGTACCACCTATCACGGTACCTGGTCTAGATCATTGTACCGAGGACCCACCATAAATCTCCTGCAACACAAGGTTGGAACTACCCCTTACTAGATAATTCCGAATAAGATCACCCTACGGTTGGGATCAGCAACCGCCATACAGCCGAAATAAAAATGGACATTTAGATAGGGATGACCTTACTCTCAAGTGGGGGCTACCCACAAAGCCTTACTGCATATCCCCTGATTTTCAGTCATTCTCAGTTGATGAGGCTCGAGGCTAAGCGTTACCTTTCAAAACCTATCCCTTAGAATGCCCATCGTCCACCTGACGATGTTTCGAAAGCATTCATCCATACAAGTCCGTCCTGTGTTCGAACGGAACCGAAGGCACTACTCCTACTACATCCATTTTGGAAATATCCTCAGGATTAGTAGCGACTAGCCCTTGCACTTCTGTAACAACCCTGTATTTTCTGATTATTGTAGTTGTATATTTTAATTATTTTAATTTAAATTCCTAATTTAAAAACTTTATTTTACTCATTAAAATAAATATATTTTGTTAATTGAAATATAAATGTTGATTTTGATGTGGATTAGAATTTCAAACATGCATAAATTGAATATTTCTAGAAAATGTGAATTTTTGGTCAATCTGGTCAAACTTTTGCCTTTAAATTTAAATTTTAAAAGTTTGAAAATTTGAATTTTATCTTTTATTATTAAAGTATATAAAATTTCAAGAACACTGCTTTTCGTTTCGTTGAAATCCGAATAATATTGTGAAAGTTATGCTTTTTACAAAATTGGGTGTAAATTGTTTTTTTTAACACTATTTTTTTATTTTAAATTATATAAATAATATTTTTAATTGTCGTATCTTATTCTAAATTGTATTATATGTTATGTTACATATATTTTTACCTTTTAAATATTTTTAAAGTGATGTTTGATTTTTTTCCAAAGCTCATTGAATTTATTTTCTATTTTTAAAGGTTAGTTTCCATTTTTCTGCTATTTTCTTCATTTAAATTATATTTAATTAAAATTTATTTATTCATTTTTATGTATGAATTTTATTTTTATGTTTTTATCTTTATTTATAAATATTTTTCATGTACATACAATTTTCACAAAGTTCATTTCATTTATTTTCAAATTTTCAAGCCTAATTTACATTTTCTTTGTTATTTTCTTAATCTAATTATATTTAATTAATATTTATTTATTTATTTATTTTTGTTTATTTACTATATTTTCATGTTTTATCTGTATTTATACATATTTTACATGTATTTAAATTTTAAAAAGAAATGGTGGAAATTTGAAAGGTTTGTGACTCTTTATTTGCTTAAGCCTTTTTGTATTCTGTCTTTTCATTTCTCAACCAACATCTCTTCAATTGGCTGTCTTAACTCCATTCTTCAGCCCTGTATTCTTCTTTATTTTTCACGTGAAAGGGAAGACTTCTCATCCCCTAAAAATCACGGCCATGAAGAAAAAAAAAGAAAAAAAAACAATGCCTTTTCTTTTCACATTTTTCCCTCTTCTTCATTGATTTAGCCTTCCTCTTCTTCAAGTTTGCTTGGCCTCACCTCTCTCCTTGCTGACCACCATCCTCTCCACCATCTACAGCAGCACCAACCCCCTCTCCTCTGACCACCACCTCTGGCCATGACCATTAGATGAAGCCACCACCTCAAATTTGCAAAGCACTTCACCAAAACAATGCTAGCCAAGCCTATACTCCACTATTGCCTTCATAGTTGCCTTTGGCCACCCCTAAGCCACCACCACCATCATCTACTTCACCTCTAGCTGCCCCATTCACTACTGTCCAGATCTGACCTGACATGAAGACCCCATAGCCGAGCCTATATGTGGTCATAGCCGAGTCAAAATGCACCAAAAACTTCACATATTTGCCTTGAACCCATGTATGCTTCATGTTGTAACTCTTCCACCCCTTCATCCACTTGTAACCTGACCTTTATGGTTGCCATACCTGACCCAAACCAGAGCCTAATGTGGTGAGATCAAGCCCATTTGATCATGTGACAAGCTTATGTTGTCGTGTGCAAGTCTTTTGCTTCTAAGGTTTGGTCATCTCTCTTGTTTTGCAACTGTTCTGCAAACTAAAGTTGTTGATTATATTTGTTTGTCGTTATCTATATTTGTGCTTATGTATGTTATATTTTGTGTTGTTTACAAGGGTCTCCATCAATTCAAATCAAATCGTGCTTTTTGTGCCTTTGGAATCGCTCTTGTGTGTGTTGTTTGTCTCTAGCTTCGTAAAAGATGAGTCTTTCTCACTCTGACATTTATACTTATGAAATTGTGAATTGATGACAAGTGGTTAGTAATATAAAATGTTATGCAAGTTAAAGTTGATCATATGATATGCTATGCCATGTTATTACCATGTTAAAACTGTTAATTATCACCTGACATCTGACATATGACATTATATTGTGACATTGACATTGTTTATATTGTTTATGCATATATTCACACTGCAAGTTCCCTGTTAGAATAGAATCACTATGGGTTGAAATGATACATACCCGAACGGAATTTAGATTAGGGAAAAATCGTTATGGGCTGAAATGATAGGCCTGAGCGATTTTTATTGTATTTTATTTGACTTGGGATTGCGGGTTTGAAATGATAGAATCCGGGTTTTCTTTGTAAACTACGGATTGAAATGATATATATCTGTATCACTTGACCTAGGTTAGAAAATTATATACAGACCCCGTGGTATATTTTTAAATGATTTTTATTAAAATATGTATTTCTTTAAAAGTATGAAATTTCGATTTAAAAATATATATTTTATGGTTTTAAGAAAATTAAATATTTAGTCTTGAAATTGTGAATTTAAGTATGTAAATTTGAAGTAATTGTGATTTTTGAGTTTAAATTTTATTTTAAAATGTAAATAAATAAGGGAAATTAAATTTAAAGTTTTGAAATGATATTTGAAGTAAAATGTTAAGTTTTATTAAATTTATAAGTTAATAAATAGTGAATTTTGACTTAATAAATTAATGGAGTTTTTAAATTGAATATTTGATCTTAAAATTTTATTGTGATAAATCATATGTTAAAATTATTTAAATGTGAAATTTTGAAGTCTACAAATATGATTTATAAGTTTAAAATTTGTTAAATTGAAGTTTTATTGTTTTGAAAAGTTAAAATAAAATCTGGAATTTTATAGCATTTCCAAAATGTTGTAGTCTTTTGACAGCATTTTAAATGCTGTTGTTTTTGAACTTGACTATGTTTGAAATAACTAAATATCTATTACGGCATGTTATAAATGTCGTTATTCCTGAACTAAACTAGTTTGGAAACTATAAGCTAGTATAGTACTGTATAAATGTTGTCGTGGCTTTAATTTGACAATGTTTTGAAATTTAACACTGTTTGTGTTATATTTTAAAGTGTTAAATGATTTAACTTTTGAAAATTTATTATTTGTGAATATAAGGAGTTTTGAATATATTTTAATATTTAAATTTGAATTTTTAAGTAACTTAAATTGAATTTGAATTTAAATAAAGTTTACTTGGTTATGTGTTAAATGGAATGAAATGTAATAAGATAAATGAATTGGTGAATGTGATTTTGAAAGGTGTTTTGTAATGATATTTGAAATAATAAATGAATGATATGTTTGATTTTAAAATGATATTTAGATTTGAGTATTTGAACTTGAATTAAATAATGATATGATAATGAGGTTTTGAAAGAATATGATATTTTAATGATTTTGAAATGATTGATCTTTATTTTGATAAAGAATATGAATGTGGAATAATATTTGATTTTGATTTATTTGATAAAGGAATATTTGAAGTTTATACATGTATGAAAAGATATTTGGTTTAGTTGTAATTTAAGTTTTTTTAATAATGTTGGATTTATGAAATGAATATTTCAAAACGAAATAATAATGAAATTAGATTTAAGATATGAATATATGGAATTATAAATTTAGTTTTGAAATGTGGGATATTAAAGTTTGGAAATATATTAAAATTGGATTGTTTATTTTGTAGATCAAATCTATATTTGAAATTTGAAATGTTTTGTTAGAAAACTAAACTGTATTGAAACTGATGGTTCGAATTGAATTAAATTGAAAATTTGAAATTTTGGTTTAATGGAATAAATTTGTAAAGTGTAAAGAATTAAAAGATTGATTTCAAATGTATGATTTTGGAATGTTATGATTTTCAAAGTAAAATGATTTCAAGTATTTTGGTTTCGGAAAAGTTATACTTTGAAAGTATTATGAATTTTTTTAAAGGTGAATATATTTTTGAAATGGAAATGATAAACTATTTGATTTGAATATAGTTTTGAAATAAAATGGTTTTGGTTTTGAAGTATAACTATTTTGAAAGGGATATAGTTTTGAAATGAAATGATTTTTAAAGTATAAACTATTTTAAAATGGCCACGGCGTTATAATAACGATTGGTTGTTAAAGAGACCGGGATCGGAAGTTGTCATACTCTCTGCCAACTCCGAAAACCACTTTAACAACTGTGTACGCGGTGGAGATTCCAGAATGAAGTAGGATGGTGGCGACGTTCTTGTGGTATATTACGTGGACCCAACTCCCATGAGTTGGCATAAGGTGGCTAAAACAGGAGCGATCTCGGGCCAAAAGGGGTAGCTCCTCTGGTCGGACACATTCCTTTGATACTATACTCGTACTGGTGATTGATTAGATGGCCATCCTCCGATTTTGATATGGGAGTGTGTTCCGAGGTGGGCGTATGTGACTGTTGCGTTACCACCAACCCGTGTGCGTAATTGGTATATCTACCCTGGCATTGCCTTGTGTGCCGTGTCACCTACCATACCGAGCCTTTACTACGAGTTTGTTTTTCTCCCGTAGCCCGTGTGGTATCCTCTGACAGTCACCCGGAGTGGAGATGGCATGATATTGGATGGACTACTGGGACTATTATGTGTGAAGGGTGATATGGGTAGCCCGGAACGCTATTTAAAAGTATGTTTATTTTACTTTAGACATTATTATAGTAGTGCAATATTACTACATAGTAAATAGTTTAATGGATCCTTAAAGGATGGGCGATCCCAAGCATCCTTTAAGTTACTGATGCATTTTGTTACTGTTCACTTGAGTTTATTTACAGTTCATAAGTATTTATGTCCTGACTCGAGTGTTTTGTATTTTGCTTTACGCTCGAGTAAGATTGAGTGAGCTAGCATTCAAGATTCACCTTCGGAGTTGGAGCTTTTCTTGAACATGCAGCCATCTATTTTTCTTTCTGTATCCAGTGATTTTAGTGATGTATTCTGATTTGTACCTGATGTATCTTGTTATTCTTCTGTTGTATCTTGTTTAACTCTGATGTATCTTATTTTTATATAGTAGCTTCATGAACTACTATCTCTTTTATTTCCGCTGCATTATTATTTACTCTGTGTCTGTGATCTGTGATTATGTATTTACTGTATATTCTAAGATTTACCAAATTTTATTTACAATGCGGTATTTTGAGCAATTCAAGTCCGACATGTGCGGATGCGAATGGTTGAAAATATCGGGTTGTTACAACTTCACTGCTCCATCTTCGATTCCAATCTCGTTTCCATACGAAACATACAAACCGGATCGAAGTGGTTTTCGAGAAATTAATCCCGATCCCGGTCTCTTCGAAACGATCAACGCATTTGGCCAATATTGATGGTCGGTTATTTAACTATCAATTAACATTCACAACATCCATCAAACAATAAATAATTTCTCCTAAATTATTTATTTATCTCAAAATATCTTCGCAAGATATATTTCCATTTTTCAACCCTTTTGAAAATAGTTTAACATATTACTCTCACAGAATAAATTTCCCAATTATTTATTTCCACTGAAACACTAAGTACAAAATACTTTTAGATTTTTAAAATAATTTAAAAGCACTTTATTATAAAAATATACTTCACAATAATAGAATTAAAACTACTTTAATAATTTATCAAAATATATGCTTTAAGAATATTTTAAATAAAACCACTTATAAAACATAAACTGATTTTTCTCTAAAAAAACAAATACCAAATCACTTTTATATATAATTACTACAATAATGGATTTGAAAATACTTACTTTAGAATTTAACATTTAGAAATAGTAAATTTCTAAAACATGCCCTTTTAAAATAAATCACCATTTATTTTAAAATAAGTTATCATCCCTTTAATAAATTCTCACCTTGAATTATATTTCCAAATATCCACCGATATTTTATTTCACTTTATAAACCCAGTTTATAAATTCCAAACTCTCGCTTTTTTTAAAAATTCCACTTTTATACACTTAAATCGATTTCCCATTGATTTCCAAATTTCTCCATTTTAAATTAAATTCCTTTGCTTACTCAATTTATTTTCAAAACCCATTTACTTCAGATTTTATTCCTTAATTAAGTTTTAAAATCTCTTAACTGAAAGTACCAATTCCAAATTCCCAAATCCCTTCCCGATTTCTTTAAATAAATTTAAACCTTAAATTCCAAAATAAATTCTTTAATTCTTTAACTAGTACCACTTTAAATTTAAAATTCATTATTCCTCTGTTTATTTAAGATCTCTTTTCTATGTTCGGCATTTATTAGAAGTTAAGAATCACTTTTATTCTTTTCCAATTCATTCTTTGATTTATTTAAATTTTCTATAATTATTTACTTATAAATCTTCTACTTTATTTCCTTTCAATAAAAATCCAATTTATATATTTTTGGTAATTCAGTTTACTCAAATATATTAGATCAAACCATAACATTCGGTACTCCAGTTATTAGTATAATTCATTACAGGATATCAATATTCATTCCACAGAATATTCGAACAAATTTAAAAATTTGAGGAATCCAGTTGGATCCCTCCAACCTGTTTTCCTGCATCCATAGATGTTAACACAATACTAATTCCACTTCGAGGTGGAATATCGAGGTATATGGGTTTATAAAATGTCATCCGCTGTTATGCGGCTCGTAGGGTCTCATCCGCTATATAATGCGGGAATCAATCACTCCAATATATATATATACTATAATATAATATATCACATCCAATAAATTCAATCATTCAACCAATTATTTAAATTTAACTATTTAAATTTAAATAAAGACCAGATGAGTGAGATTAACTCATCTATGCCCCTTTAAATTTGCAATCTGTTCCAAATTGGCTTGTTTCCTTGATTTTGACCTTGAATAGCAATTTATATGATTTTATTAATATTTGACTAATTGAACAATTTATTATTCATTCTATAATTTTATTTAACCAATAATTTATTTTTAAACAAATTTCCTTTTAAATAAAATATTTTTAGTAACTAATATAAATCACATAACTTCAGTAAATACATAAATTTGTACTACACACATATTTGTAGTGCACCCCAATATATATGATAAAATACGTGTTTGTATACATAAATAAATTTATATTTTATACTTTATATATATATTTTCTTTACAGTAAACATATATAAAAATAAACCACTTATATATATACATATAACTAAAAGTTAATCCTACTGTTATATATAGTTTACTCAGTAATATGTATATATATAATTCGACGAAATAATTAAAAACAGAATACCTACTGAAAAATCAAATCTATGATTTGTGTGTGTATATATATAAATTGAATTTTTTTTAGAAAAAGAATTTATACCTTCTCCGCCGAGCTCAAAACCTAACGAAGCCCCTCGCGTCATCGTCCCTCATCCCCACTTATTCGCCACCCGCATGCGAGCTCGTCGTCGCTCGAACGTCGACGTCCAGCACCGACTACAGACGTCGACCCCCTCGTTCCACTCGGCTCCGCCACTATCACCAGAGACCGCAACCTCGAGCTCCAGTAGCCTCATCCCGCTTCGACGTGATGAACACGACGGCGACTCGATTTCACTATTTCAAATCGCACGAAACCCTGAACCCATCTAGACCTACACAATCGTGCGCACGCATCTCTGAACATTGATGAGGATGAGCCCGTTCATGGTAGAGGAGCAAAATCGATTGGTCGCAAATTTGATTCTTTTTTTGGAACAATTTTGAATTGGGGAAGATTTCATTTTTTTGTTTCCTTATATTATTATGCTTAGCTGAGTAATTTAAAAGAAGATGCCTTGCGTGAACATTTTGTAGAGCTACTATAACGACCCAGAATTTCTATTAATTAAAATTTGAATATTTAATTAATTTTAAATATTAATTTGTAAAATTATAAGTCGAATAAATTTTATTTCGAATAATTGGATTTAATTGGATAAATTAAATCGATAATTTAATATGTGAAATTACAG
The DNA here is from genome assembly GCA_030765085.1 of Allium cepa. Lineage (NCBI taxonomy): Eukaryota > Viridiplantae > Streptophyta > Magnoliopsida > Asparagales > Amaryllidaceae > Allium > Allium cepa. The sequence goes on along the minus strand of CM060929.1, from coordinate 459,717,987 downwards.
AAATAATTGAAATTTGGGTTAAATATGATTGAAAATGATTTGTAAAATTTTATTTTATCATATTGGAGTTATCATATTGTATGGTTTTAAATTTCGTGTCAATCGAATTTACCGTTTGTCCGGGGCAAGCTAAAACGCCTAGAAATTTGATTTACCGATTTAATTTTAAATTGAACGTTTATTGCCATAACTCGCACCAATGACCGAATTGGCTCCCGAAACACATTCCATTGTGTTCGGAATGCGGGGTAAACCTTAGAAATACCAACCCTCACGCTTTGTTTGGAGTTCGGAAAATTCAAGGTGAATAGTGTTTGAGAATTTTTCTATAAAAGGCCTTGGATATTTCATTTTGCAAAATAAACAAGCTAGGGTTTGAGAACCTTCAGCCGCCGCCTCTTAAACATCAATGGCCGAAAACCTTCCTCATTCTTTCTCAAATTTCCCTCAATCCACAACTCGATTCAAGAATCTTCCAACTACAAATTTGTAGAGCACTCTGAGTTCTTGAAGTTCAACGGCTACAATCGAAATTGGAGCGACAAGGTGGAAGCTACGGGGCCGCGATGGCCGTCCGTTCATCATCAAATTGCATGCTCAATAGGGGGCCCATGCTCCATGCCTTTGCAGCCGAGTGAAGAGGAGGGGATGAGCTTTCGAATGGCATCACTTGATCGTTGAATCGTTCGTCGTGGTGGCCGAAATATTCAACCCTAGTATCGTGGTGATGGGTTTAGTTTCACGCGTCAACCTGTAGAAGGAGATGAGTTGTGTTCTACGGCCAAGATTAAGGGTGAAGGGATCTAACGGTGTTGATGCAGCTAGGTTAAATAATATAAAAAAATTATGTTGTAATTTAGTTTATTATAAATTCGTGTAACTTTAAAAATTCGTATCTCTTTCATACGAGGTCGAAAATGCACGAAACAAGTTGCGTTGAGTTTGTATGGACGAACACTACGCTGTGGAATTGGATTGGAGTCGTTTGGAGTTAGCGAAAATTTCGGGTAAAATTAAACGCGCGTTTAATTTTATTCAAAATAGAAAGCTGAAAACAAAATTGAAATCAAGGTAAGAACTTCTCACTCAATCGAATCGGTTTCGATTTTTGTTTTAAATAGTTAGATTTAAAATTCTTGAATGTATGTTTGAATGATGATTGTTATCTATTGATTGTTAAAATAGACATTATACGCCGTTAGTAAGCGGAGGTTATTTATTAAAAACATATACCGCGAATATTTCACAGTACAGTGAAATTGGTATTATTTATGTACTTGGAGTTGATTTCCCACATTATATAGCGGATGAGACCCTATTGCGCCGCCTATTAAACGGATAATATTTTAAATCCTATATACCGCGATAATTTCGTACTGGAACGGAATTGGTATTGTGCTAACATCTTTGGACGCAGGAAACGGGTTGGAGGGATCCAACTGGATTCCTCAACAGTATTTATTTGATTATGGATATTTTGATATTCGTTGATTAACATATACAGATATATGATGTCGTTGTTGTCGTGATTGACTATTTGGTGTGTAGCATCATTGGGCCAATTTTGGAATTTTAAAAGGATTTTTAAAGTGATTTTTGAAAGTATACGTTCATTAAAAATATTTTTGGAATTGATTCATTTTAAATAAATAAACGTTATAATGTTAATGTTATAAAAATTATGATTTTTGAGAAATATAATTAAAAGATGATTTTTGAAAATATGAGGTTAACGATTTTATAAAATAGTTTAAATTGGGATTTTTAAATTTATTGTAAAAAGTTTAAATATAGGATTTATGAAATTTGATTATTTCATAAATCAAAGAAAATGATGAAATTATAAAGGAGTTTAAAGACATTTTAAAAGAATAATATAAATTATTTATATAAAAGATTTATAAATTGATATTTATAAATTAAAATTGTTGGAATTATAAAATGAGTTTTTATAAGTGTTAGAATGAAGTGTAAATGAATTTCATAAATGATTGAAATTTATAGAATTATAAACGGTGAAGTTATAAATGGAATTTTATAAGCAGTAGATTTATAAAATTTGTAAAGTTAATTAAAAAAATAGTTTTGGGTAAATAAATGAATCTTATAAGTTATAAGATTTATAATTTGGGAAGTTTAAAAGAACGATTTTGTAAACAAATAAGTTATAAGTATTTAACTTATAATATGAACTTTTGGTATATAATTTAGTTATAAATTGAAATAGGTTAATAAAGGAGGTTTATAAAAGGAAGTTGTTATAAAATAAATAGAAATGGAATTTATAGACATTGTTTTATAAATCCGCAAACGACTTATTTGATAAGTAAATTGTTATAACTTATTAATGGAGTTATATTCACGTTTTAGACAGTGAATAATCCTTTAAAATAAAATGTATAGAAAATTATGAAATTGGTAAACGAAGTATATTCACATTTTTGGATAGTGAATAATATGTTAAAGAAAATGTTTTGGATGTGATGTTTTAAATAGAATTAAAACGATCTAACGATGTTTTTAAATGTGTTAAGGTTCGAAACCAGAGATTTCAACATTCATTGTTGAAATAGACGTTTTCGAGAAATAGAAGGAAATGGTGGACTATAACACTGTTGTTATAGTAAATGATTTCCGAAAGGAAATGTTTTGTATAGTATTGGGATTTATATATCTATTTTAATTTCGAATCCCTATACTAGTGATTTTGGGTTGTCGTAACGATGTTTTGCGCAACATTCATTTTGGCCCAAATAAATATGTTTAAGAGAATGATTTCCTTAAAGAATGAAATGGATACTTAATTTTGATTTAAGTATATTGAATATTTTCGAAATGTTGAAAATAAATAGATTCGTGAATTACTTATTAATAATTAAGTATGGAAATGTTTTTCCAATGTGAAATGAAACGTTTTGAGAATTTATCTTTTTGAAGATAAATTGAAAATGAATAATTGAAATCGTATATTCACAGATATTTTGGAAATGTAAATTCAATATGGAATTTATAAATGAAATTGGGAAAATTGGTTTGAAAATAAACGTTGATTTATTTTTGAAGTGTGAGGATTAATTTACGGATTTGGAACGTAAATACAAAGTAAATCGTTAAGGATTTATTTTATGGGTTTAAATGAACCATGTTGAAATGAAAATATTTCCACGTAAGGAAAATGTTTAAAATTTGTTTTCAAAAGTGGTAAATGTGAAAAGTGATTTGAAAATTGTTTGCAAATGGTTGAAGTGTGAAAATTATATATCTTGTAAAGATATTTTTTTTGGAAAATAAATTATTTGGAAAATTATTTGGAATCTGGTGATGTTGTCCATATCCATTGATAGTTCAATAACCGACTATCAGTATTTACCTTTGAATGGGTATTTGTTATGATTTGCTTGAATTTGAATGCCACACTTATTTTTAAATAAGCGCTCACTATTCGGGTTAGCCAGGAAAGGACCTTGGGGTCGTATAACCCATTCCTAATATGTGATACGTCGTTATGAATTGCATTTGAAGACCGGTGTTGAAGACCGGATATTTTTGAAAACGGAAGGATTACCGTCGAATGTTTCTGCACCGAATGGCCCCGGTATGGAAATTCCATATGTGATGGGAAGTCCTGACGCAATTAGTGAATATCCGGATTGCAAGGACTTCTTTGTAAGTGCCTTCGGTTCTGTTCGATCCCGGAACAGACTTGTATGGATAGTATGTCTGACATTACAAATTGAGATATAAAGCTGATTTCTTTCAAATATATTTCTGTTGGTGGCGGAGAATTTATTCTTTTAGCTTAAGATCCTTCTCTGAGACGTACGAGCTCAGAGGTTATGTAGTTGATGGTTATCAGCGATATATTCCCAATTTGGTAATGTGACATACTGAGTGTTGCTGTGAAATGATCATTGTTTGATCATTTGTGATATGATCATTTGTGATATGATCATTTGTTTGATCATTTATCTTTGTGATCATTACTTTGATCATTTGTTGACCCAAAGCACAGCTTTTGTATAAAGCGTGGCTTTGTGGACGAGACTTCGTCGGACCTCACACCCCGGAAATGGTCAAAACAGGAAGGATGCAGCAAGATTCTAAGGAGTAGCGCCCCTTAGTGTATGTCATTGCCTTCTGGATAGAAGTGGTATCATGGTATGGAGCCCAGATACTTAACTTATGTGAATGTTGCAAATTTATATGACTTTGTGATTGATGTTGATTGAGGATCCTCAGATAAAGGTTGTTACAACCGGGGGGTGGCATACGCGCGTCAGTAGTTACCTATTTTTGCAGAGGTAACCCGACCTTGTGTTGGCAGAGATCCGGTTAGGTTCTCGGGGCGTATTTCCAGAAGCGTTTCCATGTGGCAATGGGAAGTTCCTTGGCCTGACCATTTGTTGGAAATCCAAAGAAACAATACGAACCTTGTACGGTTTTAGTTGTATAACCTGCCGTGGAATGTGGCGGTAACCTGCTATTGAATATGGTATCTATAGTAGGCATACGATAATAGTCGTATGTTGGCTAAGATTTATATCTTTATTTTCAAAATGATTTTTTCTACACAATGCACTAGTAATAATATCAAATGTTTCTTTTTAATGCGTATCAAGCATCTTTGACTATCATAAGGAGAAATCTCCTCTGATTCTGCGTTTGCATTGTGTGTGTGTGTGCGGGAGGCCTTATGGTAGTCTCATTTTTAAAAGCATTGCGAATTGACTTTAAAAATATTCCTCTATTTTTATTTTAAAGAAAAATAAACTGTTTTAGTTCTCACACCAGTCACATGACTGACTCGGAGTTTATTGTTTTCCTTCCTAAACTCTGGATGCCCACCAATTTCCATACGGGCAGTCTAGAGTTAAGGTTTATCAGGATATTCTGGAATTCAGGAGTTGCTGGAGGTAAGATGGATGGCATGGCGTATTCACTAGTATATAGTATTTCTTTTCTGCTGTTTGTTTTTGTTTGTTGTTGTTGTACACTCTGATAATGTAATGTAATGTAATGTAATGTAATGTAATAACTGATATAGTTCTTTGTTTAAAGATTATTCATTTATCTATTATATGTTGTTCCACTGCGATTGTGAGGTTCTGATATTGTTCTGTTGTTTTCTTTTTGTTATGTTCTATCTTTTTCTTTCTTCTTCTACCTCTTTCTTCTTCTTAAAATCCTAAGTGTTCGTAATTCCATTCATCTTGAGTTAATCAATGGAGATTAGTGTCTATTCAAGGAGTACGGATTTACGGGCCATTACATTTGGTATCAGAGCATATGGTTAAGCGACAACCATGGCTCTGTTGGGTATTACTCATTAGAGATAGAGTCAGTAGTGCTCTAGAATGAGTTGAGTGTAATAATAGCTATGAGAGCGTATTTGTTAGTGAATATGAAATTGTTTTATATTGTGATGATTGGTTTGTTGAGTGGTGTGTGGATTCTGATTAATACGAGTAATTAACGTTGTTGATAGGGATCTCTAAACACTTATACAGAACAATTCGACAGGATATTGTTTTAAATTGGGTAAATGAAATAGTTTTACCTTGAGTATATTTTATATATAAAGGAATAATTTTTCAGAATTATTAAAGTGTATATAAGTTGATTGTTTGGTTGTTGAAAATGTAAGAATATATATAAGTTAATTAAAAGATGTTTGAATAATCTAAATTAAGGAATTATTGTATAAGCAAATGAATTATAAGTATGAAATTATAATTAATGTGATTTGCAATTGTGAAATAATCTTATATATATAAGAAGTGAAACTATATGAATATATTTATGAATAAGAGTTGTAAATAAAAATGAGTTTGAATAAGTGATGAAATTTGATTTTGGTAAAGGTTAAATAAAATTTACTTTAGAATGGGAATCTGAATTGATTTATAAGTGGGAATTTAAGTTAAGTAAAACCAAGTGATGTTTATAAAATGGAATATAACTTAAGTGATATTGAATGAAGTTGATTTTGGTATCAAAGTAAATTAATAAAGTTAAGTGATAGATGTGAACTTGAGTTATGTAATGAAATTCAACTTTTGTGGTTAAATGAATTAGCAGTTGAATTGAATTAATGAATTGAATGTAAATCAATTGAATGTGAATAATTGATATGAAATAATGAATGTAAGTTGAATTAATTAAAGCTAAGTAAAGGTGTTGAACCAAATTGAATGAATATAAGCAAAGGAATTTGATTGTAATTAGTATACGTTGGTTGTTATATGATAATTAGTTGATTGTATAAAAACCCATATGCAATTGAGTTAATGAAATTGAAAGCTAAAGTAATTGAAATCCAATTGGAAGTTAAGTGAATCTTAAATAGAATTGAATTTGATTTGGAAGTGAACCAACTTGAATATGAATTAGTGAATATAAACTAATTGAAAATGAATGTTAGTAAAAACATCCACTGTTAACGAATCAAATGTGATTAAACTGAAAACCCATTTCATTGAATATTAATGAGAATATGAATGAATATTTATTGGTTATGGATGCTAGTTGGATGATAGTTGGTTGATGGTTGAATATATTGCTTTTACTACATTTGCTATGTTGACATATATAGTTATTATGTTGCTATATGTTGTACATCGATACTATTGTCTATATACATGTTTCTCATTTGTTTGTTGGTATTTAGTAGGTGCGGATTGCGTTTGTTTCGCATTTGGAGCTCGCTTTCGCGCTATATTGGCCGTATATGCTCGCTAATAAAATATAAGGTACATATCTCAGATTAAATATCGTACTTTTACACTTTTTTCCCTGCGGGATGCCTCATCACTTGATGAGATGTATATTTGTGATATATATACTGTCATTTTTTTCGGATCGAGCCGCGCAAAGGAGAATCTGGCGAATTTTTTCGAAAATTTAAGGCGTTAGAATATTTTTGAGAAAAAAAATGGGAAAATTTTGTGAAAACTAAATTTTGATTTGGAGTTGAAAGTTAAACAATATAGTAGTTGTTTTTGAAAAGATAACTAAGTATGATTTGAAAACTTAGTAAAGTAATTGTAAGAAGTTTAACTATGAATTTTGGGAAAGTTAATGGATTCTGTAACTTTTCTTACTTGGTAGTTTCGAGGACGAAATTCTTTTAAGGGGTGAAGTATGTAACGACCCATAATTTCTATTAATTAAAATTTGAATATTTAATTAATTTTAAATATTAATTTGTGAATTTATAAGTCGAATAAATTTTATTTTGAATAATTGGATTTAATTTGATAAATTAAATCGATAATTTAATATGTGAAATTACAGAAATAATTGAAATTTGGGTTAAATATGATTGAAAATGATTTGTAAAATTTTATTTTATCATATTGGAGTTATAATGATGTTATAGAACTTTTAAAATCGAATTAAAAGTTAATTTGTGAAAATTGAATATTTTAATATTTAATCGACTAGTGAAATTAGCCATTTTTCAAACAGTCTCAGATTTCAACGAAACCAGTTCATCGGATCCGTAATGTGATATTATTGTATGGTTTCAAATTTCGTGTCAATCGGATTTACCGTTTCTCTGGGGCAAGCTAAAACGCCTAGAAATTTGATTTACCGGTCTAATTTTAAATCGAACGTTTATTGCCATAACTCGCACAGATGATCGAATTGGCTCCCAACACGTTCCATTGTGTTCGGAACGCGGGGTAAACCTTAGAAACGCTAACTGGCACGCTTCGTTTGGAGTTCGGAAAATTCAGGGTGAATAATATTTGAGATTTTTTCTATAAAAGGCCTTGGATATTTCATTTTGCAAAATAAACAATCTAGGGTTTGTGAACCTTCAGCCGCCGTCTCTTAAACATCAATGGACGAAAACCTTCCTCGTTCTTCCTCAAATTTCTCTCAATCCACAAATTGATTCAAGAATCTTCCAACTACAAACTTGTAGAGCACTCTGAGTTCTTGAAGTTCAACGGCTACGATCGAAATTGGAGCGACAAGGTGGAAGCTACGGGGCCGTGATGGCTGGCCGTTCATCATCAAATTGCGTGCTCAATAGAGGGCCGAGCTCCATGCCTTTGCAGCCGAGTGAAGAGGAGGGGATGGGCTTTCGAATGGCATAACTTGATCGTTGAATCGTTCGTCGTGGTGGCCCAAATATTCAACCCTAGTATCGTGGTGATGGGTTTAGTTGCGCGTGTCAACCTGTAGAAAGAGATGAGTTGCGTTCAACAGCCAAGATTAAGGGTGAAGGGATCTAACGGTGTTGATGCAGCTAGGTTAAATAATATAAAAAAATTATGTTGTAATTTAGTTTATTATATATTCATGTAACTTCAAAAATTCGTATGTCTTTCATACGAGGTCGAAAACGCACGAAACAAGTTGCGTTGGGTTCGTATGGACGAACACTACGCTATGGAATTGGATTGGAGTCGCTTGGAGTTAGCGAAAATTTTGGGTAAAATTAAACGCGCGTTTAATTTTATTCGAAATAAAAAGCTGAAAACAAAATTGAAATCAAGGTGAGAACTTCTCACTCAATCGAATCAGTTTCGATTTTTATTTTAAATAGTTAGATTTAAAATTCTTATATGTATGTTTGAATGATGATTGTTATCTATTGATTGTTAAAATAGACATTATACGCCGTTAGTAAGCGGAGGTTATTTATTAAAAACATATACCGCGAATATTTCACAGTACAGTGAAATTGGTATTATTTATGTACTTGGAGTTGATTTCCCGCATTATATAGCGGATGAGACCCTATTGCGCCGCCTATTAAGCGGATAATATTTTAAATCCTATATACCTTGATAATTTCATACTGGAACGGAATTGGTATTGTGCTAACATCTTTGGATGCAGGAAACAGGTTGGAGGGATCCAACTGGATTCCTCAACAGTATTTATTTGATTATGGATATTTTGATATTCGTTGATTATCATATACATATATATGATGTCGTTGTTGTCGTGATTGACTATTTGGTGTTTAGCATCATTGGGCCAATTTTGGAATTTTAAAAGGATTTTTAAAGTGATTTTTGAAAGTATACGTTTATTAAAAATATTTTTGGAATTGATTCATTTTAAATAAATAAACATTATAATGTTAATGTTATAAAAATTATGATTTTTGAGAAATATAGTTAAAAGATGATTTTTGAAAATATGAGGTTAACGATTTTATAAAACAGTTTAAATTGGGATTTTTGAATTTATTGTAAAAAGTTTAAATATAGGATTTATGAAATTTGATTATTTTATAAATCAAAGAAATGATGAAATTATAAAGGAGTTTAAAGACATTTTAAAAGAATAATATAAATTGGTTTATATAAAAGATTTATAAATTGATATTTATAAATTAAAAATATTGGAATTATAAAAGGAGTTTTTATAAGTGTTAGAATGAAGTGTAAATGAATTTCATAAATGACTGAAATTTATAGAATTATAAACGGTGAAGTTATAAATGGAATTTTATAAGCAGTAGATTTATAAAATTTGTAAAGTTAATTAAAAGAATAGTTTTGGGTGAATAAATGAATCTTATAAGTTATAAGATTTATAATTTGGGAAGTTTAAAAGAACGATTTTGTAAACAAATAAGTTATAAGTATTTAACTTATAAAATGAACTTTTGGTATATAATTGAGTTATAAATTGAAATAGGTTAATAAGAGGTTTATAAAAGGAAGTTGTTATAAAATAAATAGAAATGGAATTTATAGACATTGTTTTATAAATCCGCAAACAACTTATTTTGATAAGTAAATTGTTATAACTTATTAATGGAGTTATATTCACGTTTTAGACAGTGAATAATCCTTTAAAATAAAATGTATAGAAAATGATGAAATTGGTTAACGAAGTATATTCACGTTTTTGGATAGTGAATAATATGTTAAAGAAAATGTTTTGTATGTGACGTTTTAAATAGAATTAAAACAATCTAACGATGTTTTTAAATGTGTTAAGGTTCGAAACCATAGATTTCAACATTCATTGTTGAAATAGACGTTTTCGAGAAATAGAAGGAAATGGTGGACTATAACACTGTTGTTATAGTAAATGATTTCCGAAAGGAAATGTTTTGTATAGTATTGGGATTTATATATCTATTTTAATTTCGAATCCCTATACTAGTGATTTTGGGTTGTCGTAACGATGTTTTGCGCAACATTCATTTTGGCCCAAATAAATATGTTTAAGAGAATGATTTCCTTAAAGAATGAAATGGATACTTAATTTTGATTTAAGTATATTGAATATTTTCGAAATGTTGAAAATAAATAGATTCGTGAATTACTTATTAATAATTAAGTATGGAAATGTTTTTCCAATGTGAAATGAAACGTTTTGAGAATTTATCTTTTTGAAGATAAATTGAAAATGAATAATTGAAATCGTATATTCACAGATATTTTGGAAATGTAAATTCAATATGGAATTTATAAATGAAATTGGGAAAATTGGTTTGAAAATAAACGTTGATTTATTTTTGAAGTGTGAGGATTAATTTACGGATTTGGAACGTAAATACAAAGTAAATCGTTAAGGATTTATTTTATGGGTTTAAATGAACCATGTTGAAATGAAAATATTTCCACGTAAGGAAAATGTTTAAAATTTGTTTTCAAAAGTGGTAAATGTGAAAAGTGATTTGAAAATTGTTTGCAAATGGTTGAAGTGTGAAAATTATATATCTTGTAAAGATATTTTTTTTTTGAAAAATAAATTATTTGGAAAATTATTTGGAATCTGGTGATGTTGTCCATATCCATTGATAGTTCAATAACCGACTATCAGTATTTACCTTTGAATGGGTATTTGTTATGATTTGCTTGAATTTGAATGCCACACTTATTTTTAAATAAGCGCTCACTATTCGGGTTAGCCAGGAAAGGACCTTGGGGTCGTATAACCCATTCCTAATATGTGATACGTCGTTATGAATTGCATTTGAAGACCGGTGTTGAAGACCGGATATTTTTGAAAACGAAAGGATTACCGTCGAATGTTTCTGCACCGAATGGCCCCGGTATGGAAATTCCATATGTGATGGGAAGTCCTGACGCAATTAGTGAATATCCGGATTGCAAGGACTTCTTTGTAAGTGCCTTCGATTCTGTTCGATCCCGGAACAGACTTGTATGGATAGTATGTCTGACATTACAAATTGAGATATAAAGCTGATTTCTTTCAAATATATTTCTGTTGGTGGCGGAGAATTTATTCTTTTAGCTTAAGATCCTTCTCTGAGACGTACGAGCTCAGAGGTTATGTAGTTGATGGTTATCAGCGATATATTCCCAATTTGGTAATGTGACATACTGAGTGTTGCTGTGAAATGATCATTGTTTGATCATTTGTGATATGATCATTTGTTTGATCATTTATCTTTGTGATCATTACTTTGATCATTTGTTGACCCAAAGCACAGCTTTTGTATAAAGCATGGCTTTGTGGACGAGACTTCGTGGGACCTTACACCCCGGAAATGGTCAAAACAGGAAGGATGCAGCAAGGTTCTAGGGAGTAGCGCCCCTTAGTGTATGTCATTGCCTTCTGGATAGAAGTGGTATCATGGTATGGAGCCCAGATACTTAACTTATGTGAATGTTGCAAATTTATATGACTTTGTGATTGATGTTGATTGAGGATCCTCAGATAAAGGTTGTTACAACCGGGGGGTGGTATACGCGCGTCAGTAGTTACCTATTTTTGCCGAGGTAACCCGACCTTGTGTTGGCAGAGATCCGGTTAGGTTCTCGGGGAGTCTTTCCAGAGGCGTTTCCATGTGGCAATGGAAAGTTCCTTGGCCTGACCATTTGTTGGAAATCCAAAGAAACAATACGAACCTTGTACGGTTTTAGTTGTATAACCTGCCATGGAATGTGGCGGTAACCTGCTATTGAACATGGTAGCTATAGTAGGCATACGATAATGGTGGTATGTTGGCTAAGATTTATATCTTTATTTTCGAAATGATTATTTCTACACTATGCACTAGTAATAATATTAAATGTTTCTTTTTAATGCGTATCAAGCATCTTTGACTATCATAAGGAGAAATCTCCTCCGATTCTGTGTTTGCATTGTGTGTGTGTGCGGGAGGCCTTATGGTAGTCTCATTTTTAAAAGCATTGCGAACTGACTTTAAAAATATTCCTCTATTTTGATTTTAAAGAAAAATAAACTGTTTTTGTTCTCACACCAGTCACATGACTGACTCGGAGTTTATTGTTTTCCCTCCTAAACTCTGGGTGCCCACCAATTTCCACATGGGCAGTCTAGAGTTAAGGTTTATCAGGATATTCTGGAATTCAGGAGTTGCTGGAGGCAAGATGGATGGCATGACGTATTCACTAGAATATAGTATTTCTTTTCCGCTGTTTGTTGTTGTTTGTTGTTGTTGTACGCTCTGATAATGTAATGTAATGTAATATAATAACTGATATAGTTCTTTGTTTAAAGATTATTCATTTATCTATTATATGTTGTTCCGCTGCGATTGTGAGATTCTGATATTGTTCTGTTGTTTTCTTTTTGTTCTGTTCTATCTTGTTCTACCTCTTTCTTCTTCTTAAAACCCTAAGTGTTCGTAATTCTGTTCATCTTGAGTTAATCAATGGAGATTAGTGTCTATTTAAGGAGTACGGATTTGCGGGCCATTGCAGCTACAGTGACATTTGATTGAAGAGAAGGGGAAAAGATTTGAAGTGAAAGGAATGCGGCTGAGAATTTGACTAGTTAAAAAAAATCCAATTAAATTCAAATTATCTTGATAAACGCAACCCAAAATATCGACTTCCTATCGAGGCATGCCTCTAGGCGTTCATAATGTTATACCCCTATTCCGAACGCAATGGAAAAGGTTTCGAATCCTAATTCGATCATATGGAGAAGATAGCTTTTTGAACCTAGTTATTATATTGAATTTCGATATTAAATTTTAGCGCATTACCTATCGTACGCTCACACAACAATTCCAAACACTACGAAACTGGAAATCCGGTAATAATACAATATTACGGATCCAATGGAACTGGTTTCGTCAAACACTGAGACTGTGCCCAAGACTGCTATTTTCAAATATCGATTTAAACGATATATTTTTAAAATTGAACAAGACACTTTGAAATTCCATTTTAAAAGTTCTACTATCTTCAGTACTATTTATATGATTTTTACAAGCCTTCAAAATATTTTTAATAAGCTTAGAATTCCGTATTTACTATTTTATCCAACTTCAATTAATTTAATTTAATAATTAATTTACCCAATAAATAGTGATATTTGAAATTCAAGTTTAAAATTAACTTCCAAATATTTAAAATCAATTAAATATCCCGGTTTCAAATGTCCAAAAATTCCGGGTCGTCACATTCCTCCCCCCTTACAAGAACTTCGTCCCCGAAATTGCTAGTTTAGAAGAATGGTCTAATACCCGTTTACTTTTTCCAAACTAAACAGTTTTCAATGACTTCCCAAATCAATCTTTGTATTAAAGACCCCCTATCCCTCTTTCTAATTTCCCAAATTATCCATTAGTCCCAACAATATTACTTACTTCACAATTCAAATTTAAATTTAAAAGCAAATTTGAATTATCAAAATTTTCTCAAAATTTTTCTAACTCCCTAAATTTTCAAAAAATTTCGCCGGCGTCTCCTTTGCGCAGTTAGCTCGGTACAACTACAAAATGGCTTACGGCCTCCCAAATCCAAAAAAGAAAACAAAAGCCAAGTGGCTAGATCAAAACCCTATCAAAATCATACCGAAATTTAAATACATACATTTTTAGTCGGCAATTCAAATTTATCTTCTGAAATCAAAAATATCCATTTATCCTTTGTCTTATCACACCTATATATCCTGTTTAGCAATAATTTCCAATTACAACATTCAAAATTCATTTTATTCACTTCTTTTACACATTTTTAATATTTGCTTTACTTAAGCCCGTACGATGCACACATATCATTCGTACGCAATATCAAATTCGATCGCTCACTCGATCACACAATTCCACTTCCGAACTAGTATCGTCCATCCGACTTCCTAGTGCGGACTCAGATCTGGTTTCTTGATCAGAAACCATCATTCTCCTTGCATAGCCATAAACTCTGGTAGATAATTTCCAGAATCAATCAATATCCATATCCAGGGTTCGCCGGCGAAAATCGAGTGAAAAATCCTAACTCGGATCGATAAAATTATCTCGAAATTCTATGTTCGAATCTGGATCAAATACCTATGCGAGTAAAATAATATACGTACATCCCACATATAAATTCCTATTGATTATCAATTATATCAATTCCCTTTTTATCCACATTCATTTTGATTGTTAATCACTTATTCACAATTTTCCCTCGTCACAACTTCCAGTTTAAACCTTTATTCAATTATCCACTTAGAATAATTTCCTCAATACTAAATTTACTTAAGAATCTCACCATTCATTGCTTAAGTTCATTATAAATGCTGAATATACTTTTTATATTATTACTGTCACTTTATCACTTAGTTTTTATTTACTTCTATTCAATTGGATTCCAATTCCAAATAAATTCAATTTGCTTCAATTTGCAAATTAATTTCAAACCCCAATACTTTTTCCCAATTTCTTCCAGATTTTCATTTTAAATTTTATTTCAATTCAATTTCCCCCTTTTATTTTGAATATTGAATTCTATTCACATTCTCACAATCCATATTTAATTAACCATTTCTCCATTTGGTTTCACTTACTAGTTTGTTTTTATATCTCAAATAAAAGTTTGTTTGTAACTTTTTCTATCTTTAATTTCTTCGATTCATCTTACTTTACATTCGCAGTTAAATTAGATTTCAATATCCAGTTTCAATACTATTTGCTTACCAATTTTTAAATCAGTCGTCGTTAGCGAAAATTTTAGAAAATTTCTAACTCCCAAAATTTTCGAATTTTTTTGGCAGAGTCTCCTTTGTACGGAGGAGCTTTTGCAATTTGACAAGAGATATAAATATATATACATTGACCCACACGGTCGGAAAACAGAAAAACAATTCATATTTCCTATTTGTATTGCGTAGGCGTACCTTATTTAGGAGTTTTAAGCAAGCGACTATTTATTTTAGCATTTAACGCAGTCAAAACCAGCCAAGCGGCTTCCAAAAACCTGTACTTACTCAAATTAAACATGTAAGTGACAAATATACAAAGTTTATTATCATTTCAATTAATTTCAATAGCTAACACATGGGTATCATAAGCCATACCTGCCAAACAACACTTATAAGTAATTAATAAAGCTTCTACCACCAATTCAATTGCTTTCACTTGCATCCAACCAATTTCGATGCCATTTCATTCAATTCCAATGTTTTACAATTCAATTTCTTACATTCAGTTTATGTTAATCCAAACAAGCTCATATTTATTACAATTGATTCAAAAACCAATTTTATTGGCTTCTGTTAATCCATAGAATTTATATAATCTCATTTACGTCAAACGACAATTATTATTTTTATGCAAGTTCAATGATATGTACTTAAAAGAATATCCATTCCAGTTTATAACTACTTTTAGTTGATACCAATTCAATCTACACTTAATTCGATTTCATTTGAATCGATTCCATTCAATATATTTCGTATTCCCTATCCACATTCAATTTATTTAAATCCATTTATTAATCTCGGAACATTCCATATTGATTACATCGAATATTCATTCCATAATTCATTTACAAGCCAAACATTTGTCACATCAAATTGATATTCAACTTGCATTTAACTAATTCAAGTTCCATTTCCATATTTCATTTACCAATTAATTATCTATTTGTTTATTCAAGTTTTATACCCAATATTTGATTTTTATCTCAAAACCACTTTAACTATTTTACTGGAGTTTAATTTATTTTAAAATTTAAGTTTTGGATTTTATTCATTTCCCAAAATACAAAATAATTTTATTTGGCTTATTTGTTTCACTTCTAACTTTTATAAGTCACAAACTTGTTTATATCCATACTTTTATCTATTTACAATCAATCCCATTTACATTTTACTTTTTAATTCAAAATTATACATTTTATTTAGCCAATATATTTTTATTATCCCATAAACATTTTAAATAAGATTCTTGAGTTTAAACAAATTCCCAAAATTTCAAAATCACATTTGAAATCAATTACATCCAAAATCCTTTGGTAACTTCACTTATCTCTTTGAATTTCAAAACCAAACCCAGTTTTGCAAACAATCCCAATTTAAAATATCCGGGTAGCAATTTCTCTCTTGGAATCTCGAAAATGAACAACGATAATGCAGCAGTCATCACCGAAGTTATTTTCAGCGACCGAAAGAGAATTAAATGCTTTTTAATATTTTTAATTCCAAATCTCCCCAGATTTCAAATCCAACTAAAGATACTCCTGAAATAATACTATTATTTCTCCAAAACTTTTGAAAACATTTCAAACTTAAAGGAATTTAATTTTTTTCCCAAAAATTCCAAATTGCAAATCCTTTAAATCTATATTCAAACATTACTCTGGAATTTTATCTCATTTCAATTTTAAATGTTTCTCCGGAATTCTATTTCAACTTTGGTTATAAATTTTCAATTTCTTGTTCAATTTCTACACAGTAACGAGAATAATCCATTATTATCATTTTCTAACACCCAAGCATCCAAATATATAACTATAATAATTTATGGAAAATTATATCTTTTATATACAAAATAATTTGGGTGAAATTGTTTTATTTACCCTATTTTAAAACAATACTGTGTCGAATTGTTCTATTCAAGTGTTTAGAGATCCCTATTAATAATGTTAATTACTCGTATTGACCAGAATCCATAAACTACTCAATAAACCAATCAACCCAATATAAAATCATTTATATTCACTAACAAATATACGTTCATATCTATTAATACACTCAAACTCATTCTAGAGTACTATTGCCTCTATTTCAATGAGTAATCCCCACCAGAGCCAAGGTTATCACCAACCTTTGCTCTGATACCACTGTAACAGCCCGCAAACCCGAGCCCTTTGAGTCCACACTATTTCTCAATATACCAACTCAAGGTGAACGAAAATGCGAACCATTTTGGATTAATGAAGAAAGAGGTAGAAGAAGAAAGGACAAAATAACAACAGAAACTAACCATCGCAGCGGAATAAACTATAATATATAAATACAGATCTTTACTCAACAGAAAGATATATCTGTTTTATACAATACATCATCAGAGTACAATACAATCAACAACACAATCCAGGACAATAATCATCACATGTCTTAACAGAATACACAATATACACAACACAGCGGAATAACTAACACAAATACGAGGATACATATCGCCATCCAACTCATCTCCTGAGCTCCACAGCATCCTATCCTGTAATCTATAATACTCGGTCTAACCCGAGCATTACAGTTAAATAACACCCGAGTTAGTCTGGAATACCAGCGTGAGAAAATCACACTCAATTTGATTATTAAAGTTTCAAAAATCCTTTGAAAACAAAAGCATCTCGTAAGACCACGCCACAAATAAACATGTCGGGTTTTTACCTTACGATAGCTAAAACATTTTCTATAAAGATCCTCTTATATTATAATAGTGTCTATTTACAAATACTTATTCAAATAGCTGAAATTGTTACATGATTAAATTCCAGCATACTAGCCACAATGTGGGTAATACAAAAAAAACTCGTACGAGGCATGTAGGGAGAATGGATTTCCAACTAATGACTAGGCACTGGGGTACCACCTGTCACAGTACCTGGTCTAGATCAGTGTACCGAGGACTCACCCTAAGTCCCCTGCAACACAAGGAACTACCCCTTACTGGATAATTCCGAATAAGATCACCCCACGGTGGGACCATCAACCACCACACAGCCGAAATAAAAAGGGACATCTAGACAGGGATGACCTTACTCTCAAGTGGCGGCTACCCACGAAGCCTTGCTGCATATCCCTTGATGTTCAGTCATTCCCGGTTGATGAGGCTCGAGACTAAGCGTTACCTTTCAGAACCTATCCCTTAGAATGCCCATCGTCTACTTGACGATGTTCCGAAAGCATTCGTCCATACAAGTCCGTCCCGGGTCCTTACGGAACCGAAGGCACTACTCCTACTACATCCATTTTGGAAATATCCTCAGGATTAGTAGCGACTAGCCCTTGCACTTCACTTCTCCATCTTCGATTCCAAACTCGTTTTCACACGAAACATACAAACCGAATCGAAGTGGTTTTCGAGAAATTAATCCCGATCCTGGTCTCTTTGAAACGATCAATGCATTTGGCCAATATTTATAGTCGATTATTTAACTATCAATTAACATTCACAACATCCATCAAATAATAAATAATTTACCCAAAATTATTTATTTATCTCAAAATATCTTCGCAAGATATATTTTCATTTTTCAACCCTTTTGAAAATAGTTTCGAACATATTACTCTCACGGAATAAATTTCCCAATTATTTATTTTCAATGAAACACCAAGTACAAAATACTTTTAGATTTTTAGAATAATTTAAAAGCACTTTATTACGAAAATATACTTCATAATATTAGAATTAAAACTACTTTAATACTTTATCAAAATGTATGCTTTAAGAATATTTTAAATAAAACCACTTATAAAACATACTGATTTTTCTCTAAAAAACAAATACCAAATCACTTTTATATATAATTACTACAATTACAAATTTGAAAATACTTACTTTAGAATTTAACATTTAGAAATAGTAAATTTCTAAAACATGCCTTTTTAAAACAACATTAAATCTTTTAACTTATATTTAAAATTTCTTTGAAAACCATACTTGGCTATCCAGGGAAATACTCTTCTCTTTCATATCTTTAAAAATAAATCACCATTTATCTTAAAATAAATTATCACCCCTATAATAAATTCTCACCTTGAATTTATATTTCCAAATATCCACCGATATTTTATTTCACTTTATAAACCCAGTTTATAAATTCCAAAATCTCACTTTCTTTAAAAATTCCACTTTTATACACTTAAATCGATTTACAATTGATTTCCCAATTTCTCCATTTTAAGTTAAATTCCTTTGCTTACTCAATTTATTTTCAAAACCTATTTACTTCAGATTTTATTCCTTAATTAAGTTTTAAAATCCCTTAACTCAAAGTACAAATTCCAAATTCCCAAATCCCTTCCTAATTTCTCTAAATAAATTTAAACCTTAATTCCAAAATAAATTCTTTAATTCTTTAAATAATACCACTTTAAGTTTAAAATTCATCATTCCTCTGTTTATTTAAAATCTCTTTTCTATGTTCGGAATTTATTAGAAGTTAAGAATCACTTTTATTCTTTTCCAATTCATTCTTTGATTTATTTAAATTTTCTATAATTATTTACTTACAAATATTCTACTTTATTTCCTTTCAATAAAAATCCAATTTATATATTTTTGGTAATTCAGTTTACTCAAATATATTAAATCAAATCATAACATTCGGTGCTCCAGTTATCAATATAATTCATCACAGGATATCAATATTCATTCCACAGAATATTCAAACAAATTTAAAAATTTGAGGAATCCAGTTGGATCCCTCCAACGTGTTTCCCTGCAACCATAGTTGTTAGCACAACACCAATTCCACTTCAAGATGGAAAATCATGGTATATGGGTTTATAAAATGTCATCCGCTATTATGCGGCGCATAGGGTCTCATCCCCTATATAATGCGAGAATCAATCACTCCAATATATATATATACTTTATATAATATATCACATCCAATCAATTCAATCATTCAACCAATTATTTAAATTTAACTATTTAAATTTAAATAGAGACCAGATGAGTAAGATTAACTCACTTTTGCCCCTTTAAATTTGCATTCTGTTCCAAACTGGCTTATTTCCTTGATTTTGACCTTGAATAACAATTTATAAGATTTTATTAATATTTGACTAATTGAACAATTTATTATTCATTTTATAATTTTATTTAACCAATAATTTTTTTAAACAAATTTCCTTTTAAATAAAATATTTTAAGTAACTAAGATAAATTACATAACTTCAGTAAATACATAAATTTGTAGTAAACATATATTTGTAGTGCATCCCTATATATATGATAAAATACGTGTTTGTTTACATAAATAAATTAATATTTTATATATATATTTTCTTTACAATAAACATATATAAAAATAAACCACTTATATATATAACTCAAAGTTAATCCTACTGTTATATAGTTTACTCGGTAATATGTATATATATAATTCGACGAAATAATTAAAACTAGAATACCTACTGAAAAATCAAATCTCTGATTCGTGTATGTGTGTGTGTATATATATATAAATTGAATTTTTTTCTAGAAAAAGAATTTATACCTTCTCCGTCGAGCTCAAAACCTAACGAAGCCACTCGCGTCATCGTCCCTCGTCCCCACTTATTTGCAGCCCACATGCGAGCTCGTCGTCGCTCGAACGTCGACCCCCTCGTTTCGCTCGGCTTCGGCACTATCACCAAAGGCCGCAACCTCGAGCTCCAGTAGCCTCATCCCGCTTTGACGTGACGAACACGACGGCGGCTCGATTTCGCTATTTCAAATCGCACGAAACCCTGAACCCATCCAGACCCACACAGTCATGCGCACGCATCTCTGGACATTGATGAGGATGGGCCCGTTCATGGTGGAGGAGAAAAATCGATCGGTCGCAAATTTGATTCTTTTTATTTTGTGAACAATTTTGAATTGGGGGAGACTTCATTTTTTTGTTTCCTTATATTATTATGCCCGGCTGAGTAATTTAAAAGAAGATGCCTTGCGTGAACAGTTTGCAGAGCTACAGTGACATTTGATTGAAGAGAAGGGGAAAAGATTTGAAGTGAAAGGAATGCGGCTGAGAATTTGACTAGTTAAAAAAAATTCCAATTAAATTCAAATTATCTTGATAAACGCAACTCTAAATATCGATTTCCTATCGAGACGTGCCTCTAGGCGTTCATAATGTTATACCCCTATTCTGAACGTAATGGAAAAGGTTTCGAGTCCTAATTCGATCGTATGCAGAAGATAGCTTTTTGAACCCAGTTATTATATTGAATTTCGATATTAAATTACAGCGCGTTTACCTATCGTACGCTCACACAACAATTCCAAACACTAAGAAACTTGAAATTCGGTAATAATACAATATTACGGATCCAATGGAACTAGTTTCGTCAAACTCTGAGACTGTGCCCTAGACAGCTATTTTCAAATATCGATTTAAACGATATATTTTTAAAATTAAACAAGAGACTTTGAAATTCCATTTAGAAGTTCTAATATCTTCAGCACTATTTATATGAATTTTACAAGCCTTCAAAATATTTTTGATAAGCTTAGAATTCCAGATTTACTATTTTATCCAACTTTATTTAATTTAATTTAATAATTAAATTACCTAATAAATAGTGATATTTGAAATTCAAGTTTAAAATTAACTTCCAAATATTTAAAATCAAATAAATATTTCGGTTTCAAATGTCCAAAAATTCCGAGTCGTCACAGCCGCGATGGCTAGTGGCAGTGTAGGCGAGCGCGACAAACGGGCGCGGCACTTTGTTGGCATTCGAGGTGGCTCCAGTAAGGTTTTGTGTAACAGTGCTCTCTGACGTGGCTGATGAGGGTATTTTTTATTTTGTTTATTTCTATTTGTTTTGTTTAAATTTTATTTTAAATCGTTCTAATCTATATAACTTCTGCATACGATATCCAGTTCACGCGCGATTTTTGCTTTAGGATCGTATCTAAATTCCGGACTTTTGGCGCTGGTTTGGACGAATTCTAAAGCTGTTCAAATTTTAGATTTAAATTGGATTTAAATTCAATTTAAATTCAAAAGGTGAGTGTTTTAACTCACTCACAACTTCTAAAATTTCTTATGTTTGTTAAATTAATTTTTGATGTGTTTAGAAATTTATTTATTGCTATTTGGTATAATTCTATCATCATTCCAGTTAAATTGAATTTATTGAATTAAATTGTTATTCAATTTATTATTGCGTATAAACTACCAGCTAAATTAATTTATTATTGAATATAAACTGCCAGTAATTACCTGTTGTTTATTATCCGTTCTATATTGATGCTATTGGTTGAAATGTATAATGATTGTGATAAATGATTGATGGGTGATATTGGATGAATGGATGCTGTATTTTATATTATATAAACTGCAAGTTATTATGCATTTCATTTCATTCGGGATTGCGGTTTGAAATGATATATAACCGCAATTTTTATTTTAAATTATGGATTGAAATGATAAATATCTGTATCACTTGACCATAGGATAGAAAATTATACACAGACATCGCGGTTTATATATAAAAATATTTTGAAATGAGTTTTTATGGTTTTGTAAAGAAATATATATGGTTTTATGACATATCGATTCGGATATTTGATAAAGGCTATTTTATATATAGTTAAATTCTTGGTGTTAAGCTATGTATAAAATTGTTTAAAGTATGGAATAAGTTAATAATAAAGTTTGATTTTATTAAAATATATTATGGATAAGTATTTAATTAAATTATATTTTAATATAGGGTTTATATTGATTTTTATAAATCAAAGTTGAGAAGATAGTTTTGAAAATGATTTGAGATTTATTTAATTAAGATCTTATTTAAATTGAGATTTTAAAAGAATATGGTTTTATAACTTAATTTGGATTTAAGGTAATTTAAGTCAATAAATTGAGGAATATTCAGTTATCGAAATTTGAAGTTTTACTTAAAGAATATTGAATTTAGTAAGAAAATATTTCAAAACTAAATAATAGTTAAAGTGAATTTGGTGTGTGTGTGTGTGTGTGTATAATTTAGTTTTGAAATATTGAATATTTAAGCTTTGAAATATATTGAAACTGAAATGGTTTATTTGGGAATTTAAATCTGTATTTGGAATTGATTTGTGAAGGTGAAACAGCTATTTTATTTTATAAAATAATTTAATATTCAAACCATTTAAGTGGTGCAGTTATATTTCAAAGTTATGAAATTCAAAGTTTTATGTTTTGGAAGGCTATATTTCAAGTATTTGGGTTCTAAATATTATAACTTTGAAATGTTATGATTTTAGAAAAGGATATATTTGAAAATGATATCTTATTGATTTGATTTTAAAAGATGAAATGATATAGTAATTTTATGGTTTTGAAATGGATATTATATTCTGGTTTTAAAAGTATAAACTATTTTGAAAAGGCCGCGGTGTTATAATAACGATTGGTTGTTGAAGAGACTGGGATCGGAAGTTGTCATACTCTCTGCCAACTCCGAAAAACACTTTAACAACTGTGTACGCGGTGATGATTCCAGAATGAAGTAGGATGGTGGCGGCATTTCCTTTGAGGTAAACACGTGGACCCGACTCCCGTGAGTTGGCATAAGGTGGCTAAAACAGGAGCAATTGACGGACTAATGAGATCATTCCTTTGATCGGACACACTCCTTCACTATAATATTCTGACTTGGAGATTTTTTTGGTGGCCACTTTTGATTCTTTTGATTTGGGGGTGTTGTTCGAGGTGGGCGGTAGTAGGTGCTGCGCATTACCACCGGCCCGGAAGTGTAATTGGTATATCTACCCTGGCATTGCCTAGTTGTGCCGTGTCACCTACCATACCGAGCCTTTACTACGAGTTTCTATTTGTGTCGTACCTGTGGAGTATCCTTTGGTAGCTTCCCGATCAGGAGGTATTACGGTACTGTATAGACTATTGGTGCTATTACGTGTTAAGATGGAAAATGTAAAGCCTTAACGCTATTTAAAAGTAAGTTTATTTTACAATTAGACACTATTATAATAGCGAAATATTACTACATAGTATATAGTTTAACGGATCCTTAGGAGATGTGAATCCCGGGCGTCTCTTAAGTTACTGCACTCATAGTTATTTCTGTTGATTTAACTCACATAAGATATTTTAGTTCTGACTCGAATGTTTTGTCTTTTCAATTCGCTCGGGTCAGTACGAGCATTTCAGGATTTGAAAGACCCTATTTTGGAGGACGAAGACGAATATTTATTATTATATATTATTGTATTCCACTACATTCATACCATTCCGCTGCATTATTAATATTCTATGGTATGTGAAACTCTGATAATATATTGTATAAGTAAAATCAAATATTTTGCAAAAAAAGATTTATGAACTGTTTATTTGATTATTATATTTTGTCGTTCCGCTGCAAGATTCTATTTTGTTTTGTTTCTTTCTTCCTTTTTTTTACTTACCTCATAACAATCCATCCTTCTGTACGGTTTAAGTCTGACGTGTGTGGCTTACCGTCAATTTAAAATGTACAAAAAGGCGGATGTTACATTTGGCCATCATCCTGAAGAAATTTCGGTAACAATCTTTCTTTTCTTTTTTCCATTTTTCTACTTGATTATATGATTTTTTTTCTCTTGCCTTCTACCTTCTATGGATCAGCCAGCCTTCCTCCATCACCTAGGCCGCCTCCACCACCACCACAACCAGTCAGCACCACCTCCAGCCCATCCCCATGCCATAAACGTGGCCTCCCTTGAAGAAAATCCACCTAAAAATGCACAAAATCCACATATATGTATCATAGCCAACTCATATTGTTCCACCATCTTGCACACCCCTTTGGACAACCCAATCACCACCACCACCAGCAAATTCCTAACCTGACACCACTGCCACATCATCCTTCAGCCCATTACATCCTGGCCGTGCCTGGTCACGTCTTGGCCGAACCCTTTTGTCGCCTTGAATCCATTTAGTTTGCCTTGTAGTGTTAGTTCCTTGCACCACATATCTTTGCACCATCTTTTCTAGGCTAGGCGGGCCACCTATCAACCCAAAACCTGATCTAAACCCATGCTTTGGCCATGCATTTCAGATCTATGGCTGAGACATAAGTGGTAGAAAGCAAGTGCAATAACTTTGGATTTGTTTTATGCATTAATTTCTAACATGGTTTTATTGAATTTTGGGTTGAAAACTTATGTGTTGTTCGTATTGTTTGTTTGGATTTGTTCAAGGGAATTAACCTTGCCTCTCTCACACTCAAATCATTATCATGCTCTCGTGCCTTTGTTGATTCTATATTGTGTGTTTTGGTTGTCATCGACAGCTTAAACAAGTGAGTAATTCTCACCAGACGATTTGTACTTATATAACTAGTAAACTGACACCATTTGAATCTGAAAAATTATATCATCAGTTATAACTATTATATTATGATCATATGATGCTTACCACTGTTATTACACATGTTATATCATTAGTTACTGTTGTATGATGCTATTCTGTTATTTATATCAGTTATCACCATTGCAAGTTCCATGTAGATTAGAATCACTATGGATTGAAATGATACATACCCGAACGGATTTTAGAATAGGGAAAATCATTATGGGCCGAAATGATAGACCTGAACGGTTTTTAATTCATTTCATTTACTTGGGACTACGGGTTTGAAATGATAGAACCCGGGTTTTCTTTGTAAATTACGGATTGAAATGATATATATCTGTATCACTTGACCTAGGTTAGAAAATTATATACAGACCCGTAGTTCATATAATATTTTTCTGAAATGTTTAAAAATATTTTTAAATGTAAAATTATAATATTTTGATTTAAAAATGAATTTAAATGATTTTTATAATGTATTAATGATTTTGGAGTAAGTTAAAATATGAAAGAAATGAATATTTACGTTGAATTTTTTAAATATAACTTAAATTGGAATTTGTGAATTTTGTTTAAAAATGAAATTTTAATCAAGTAAATTATATATTTTTGAAATTTAAAACTTAAGTGTTAAGTTAAAAATTTAATTAAAGAAATGAAAATTTAACTTGAATTTAAGTAAGTAAATTATTATTAAATTTGATTTTTGTATAGAAATTTAACCTTATAAATTCATAAAAATAAAGGTATTGAAATGAAAGTTTTAAAGTGTGAAAATATATGATTTTATAAGTTAGAAATGGTTTAAATTAAAGTTTAATTGGCTATGAAATTGTATTTAAAATCTTGAATTTAATTGGTAGCATTTTTGAAATGCTATCCTTTCTAATGGAAAGGGATATTACAGCATTTGTAAATGTTGTAGTTAAATTAAATGAACCAAAGAGATAAATTGAACTAAAAGATATTATAGCACTTTGTAAGTGCTATAGTTGCTAAATATAACTTAAGTTTTACTTGAAATTAAATGAAACTTATTGCAGCATTTTAATGCTGTCTTTTGTTAAATGAATTGTTTTAAAACATAATATTTCGTAGCATTTTCTAAGTGCTACGAAAGTTGAATTTTCATTGTTTAATCAATCTAAATGAATAAGTAATCCTTGAACAAGATTAAATTTTGGAAATTAAATATTTAATTATTGAATATAATGAATAACTTAATTGATTTGAATGGAAATATTGATTTGAAATATAACTATTTTGAAATGTGGTTAAATGGTATTTTAAATTTAATAAAATGAATAATGTTTTGAATGATATTTTGATATTTTGAAATGTATTTGAAATGATATTGAATTTTGAAATGATATTTGATTTTTAAAGTATAAATACCATTTTTAAATTATGACCACGGGTTATAATAACGTTTGGTTGTTAAAGAGACCGGGATCGGATATGGGCATACTCTCTGTAGATACCCAAAACCACTTTAACAACTGTGTACGTGGTGGAGATTCCAGAACGAAGTAGGATGGTGGCGACGATCCTATTGAGGTATGAACGTGGACCCGACTCCCATGAGTTGGCTTAAGGTGGCTAAAATAGGAGCGATCAACGGGCCAAGTGAGGTAGCTCCTCCGATCGGACACACTTCTTCGATGCCATTCTTTTACTTTTGTGATTGATTTGGTGCGCACCTTTGATATGGGAGTGTAGCTCGAGGTGGGTGTATGTGGCTGCTGAGTTACCACCAGCCCAGAAGCGTAATTGGTATGTCTACCCTGGCATTGCCTTGTGTGGCTTGTCACCTACCCTAGCGAGCCTTACTACGAGTTTGTTTTTCTCCCATAGCCCATGGAGTATTTAGGGTAGTCTCTCGATCTAGAGATACGCTGATACTGGATGGACTACTGGGACTATTATGTGTGAAGGGTGATATGGGTAGCCCAGAAAGCTATTTAAAAGCAAGTTTATTTTACTGTAGACATTATTATAATAGCGCAATATTACAACATAGTAAATAGTTTATCGGATCCTTAGAGGATGGGCGGTCCCAGGCATCCTTTAAGTTACTTGTACCTTATTACAGTTCACTTGAGTTGGTTTACAGTATATAAGTATATATTGTCCTGACTCGAGTGTTTTGTGTATCGCTTTACGCTCGGGTCAGCCTGAGCATTCATATCTTTGGATTCTCTTTTCTGGAGCTGGTCTTTGCTGGAGATTCTGCTTATCTATCTGCTTATTTATCTATTTCTGTTCAGCTGTTCTAGTTTATTTCATATAATAATGAACTCTATGTATTTGGGATTTCTATTATGCTGTTCTAAGACTGATATTATGTATTTGTTTTGAGACTTTGTTATAGTTGCTTCATGAACTACTATGGTATTTTATATTCCGCTGCGAATTATTCTGATTTGTTCTTGTCTATGATTCTGTGTATTTGATTTCATTTTCTCCAAATTTATTTACAATCTGTTATTTTGCATCATTCAAGTCCGACATGTATGGATTATTGTCGAATTTGAATGGTACAAAATAGCGGGTCGACACAGTTGGTATCAGAGCTTAGGTTTTTGGCAAACCATTGCCTGAGGAGCAAAAACTCATTAGAGATAGTGTAGAACTACCCTAGAATGAGTGATGTCAAATCTCAGAGTCCTATCTTTGTGAGAGAACGTATTTTCAATGTATAAAATGATTTTTCAAAAATGATTTTTTGAAGGATTTTTCATAGATTATTTTGATATAAAAATTTTCTTCTTTTAAAAGGATTTTCAAATGTTTTCTAACTTCCTTCCTTTCGTATCAACCTTATTAGTGATTTCTTTTCTTTAGGATATTCATTCAAGTGTATTTATCTTATCTTATATTAATTTATCTTTGGTATTTCTTTATCTTGTCCTAAATTCATTCTTGAGCTTTTAAGAATGAACCGAGGAAATGGTAGAGGTCGAGGTAGTGGTCGTGGTAATGCCCCAGATCCTCAACCTGTTTCTCCTGTCGCTCCTGTTAGATTCACTATTCTTTGCAAGGAATTCACTCAACTTGGTGGAACCTCATTCACCGGTTCAGAGAGCATTATTGAGGCTCAGCAGTGGTTGCGCAGTCTTGAGAGGATATTTACTGGTCTCGAGATTACTGATGCCCAGAAGCGTCAGTTAGCTGCATGGAAGTTGCATGAGGCTGCTCTTGATTGGTGGGAGTCCGTTACGGCTAACACCGTCGAAGCTGATATTACTTGGGAACAGTTTAGGTATCTACTCGTGTTTCTTTGAATTCTGTTTTTCTTTCTCTTTCGTGCCTATTCTAAGTTTATCCATCATCTTTTCCAAGGAGGCTTTTGTGGCAAATTGGATGCCCGAAGCCGGGAAATCTTAGCTCTATCGTGAATTTATGGATCTCAAGCAGGGTACCATGTCTTTTGCTGAGCATGAGAGGAAATTCAACAAACTTTCCAAGTTTGATCTTAGCCTGATTGATACTCCTCTCAAGAAGAATGATAAATTTATTGCTGGTGCTCGTCCAGAGAACTATGGTCGTCTCATTTCTCATGTCCATGGCACTTTCAACCAGCTTATGGATATAGCTATCCGTTTTTAGAACCCTACTTCTAAGGGTTCTGCTCCTGCTCCTGCTCTTGCTGGTGCTCCTTTATCTTAGTCTTCCTCTGCCAATTCTTGGAAGAGAAAGCCTAATTTCCAGCAGTAGAAGTAGAATTGGCTCAAGAGTTCTGGTTTGAGATCTTCTTCATCTGCTCCTTCACAGAGGCAACCTGTTGATCTTTCTACTATCACTTCCTTTCGATGTGATCAGAAGGGACACTATGCCAATAGTTGTCCTGCTTTATCTGGTGCTGTTATTCCTCCACCTTCTCAGTTGGCTAGGCGTGATCTCTGCCATATCTGTCTCCAACCTGGTGACTTTAAGAAGGATTGCCCTACCCAGCAGAAGGGAAAGCCTTCTGGTATATTTGTTGTCTCATCTGCATCTTCTCAAGTTCCTCCACCTGCTCCTACTCCTGGTGATGACCAAGGTACTTTTTTTTGCAACCTTTCTTCATTTTTGTGTCATGTTCGTGCTTTATTTGATACTGGAGTTTTCCCATAATCTCATTTCTGTTGATTTTGTGATAAGTTAAGTATCTCCTTTCTCCTGAGTTTGCCTCTGTACCTTTATGTGTTTCAAATACAATTGGGACTCCGCAAACCTTAAAAGGATTTGTAAGCATGTGCTACTTTTCTATTCTTATTATTGCTTTGGTGGTGATCTTCATTTGACTCTTGTAATCAGATTCTATCCCGATGTATTAGTGAAGTCACTGCTTTACCTCCTAAGCGGGAAATTTCTTTCTGTATTAATCTTATTCCTGGAACTCTGGGAATGGGTTCTATGAACGGTTGGTCATGTCTTTTAGTTTGACTAATGCTCCAGTTTTCTTTGTTGATTTGATGAAACGTGTTTTCCGTGATGTGCTTAATAATTTTGTTCTAGTCTTTGTTGATGTTATCCTTGTCTTCCATAAGACTAAGAAGAACATATGTCGCATTTGGAATATGTTCCGGAGACTCTCATAAATCATCAACTGAAGGCTAAATTCTCTAAATGCCATTTCTGGAAGGATGAAGTCCGATTCCTTGGGCATATTGTTTCTGGTAATGGAGTTTCTGTTGATCCAGTTAATATAGCTGCGATCAATGTAAGATTTCTTTCCTCTCTTTCCTTTTATCATTTTATAATTCTGTTTTTTCTGTGTTTCCCGTACTTCATTCTTTTTTGGGGACGAAAAGATTTGAGTGGGGGAGAGTGTAACAACCCTATATTTTGGGATTATTTTATTTTATATTTTATTTCTGTTAAATTCATTTTCCTGATATAAAAACTTTGTTTTATTTATTAAAAAGAATAATTTTGTTATTATAAATATAAATTTTGCTTATTATGTG
Source organism: Allium cepa (assembly GCA_030765085.1). Taxonomy (NCBI): domain Eukaryota; kingdom Viridiplantae; phylum Streptophyta; class Magnoliopsida; order Asparagales; family Amaryllidaceae; genus Allium; species Allium cepa. The sequence continues at coordinate 459,687,782 of CM060929.1, read as the reverse complement.
AATTATAATTTCAAACCGATATAAATAGAATATTTTCCTGAAAAATGGATTTTTGGTCTAAATGGTCAAACTTTGACTTTTAAATTTTAAATTTAAATATTTGAATTCTTGAATTTTATATTTTATTATTAAATTATATTAAATTTCAAGAATACTGCTATTCGTTTTATTGAAATTGGATTTAAATTGTGAAAGTTGTACTTTTTTCAATATTGTGTGTAAACTGTTTTATTTAACAATATTGTTTATTTTAAATTATATAAATAATATTTTTATTTTTCATATCTTATTCTAATTTGTATATATATATGTTATATTATATAAATTTTTACTTTTAAATATTTTTAAAATGATGTTTAAATATTTCCAAAATTATTGAATTTATTTTCAAATTTTAAAGCCTAGTTTCCATTTTCTTTGCTATTTTCTTAATTTAATTATATTTAATTAAAATTTATTTATTTATTTTATATATTTATTTTTATTTCTGAGTTTTTATCTTTATTTATCAGCATTTTAAATGTATTTAAATTTTCAAAAGAAACAATAGAAATTTGAAAGGTTTTGTGATCTTTTATTTGCCTAAGTCTTTTCATCTACTTTCACCTCTTTATTTCCTAACCTTTTGCATTCAATTTTGGCCGATACTTTTCCTATTGCTCTAGCCACTTCTCTCCTCATTTTTCTTGTAGAAAATACTTCTCAACCTCCAAAAGTTCGGCCATCATCCTGAAGAAATTTTGGTAACAATCTTTCTTTTCTTTTTTTCTATTTTTCTATTTGATTATGTGATTTTTGCTCTTGCCTTCTACCTTCTATGGATCGGCCAGCCCTCGTCCATCACCTAGGCTGCCTCCACCACCACCACAACCATTCAACACCACCTCCAGCCCTTCCCCATGCCATAGCCGTGGCCTCCCTTGAAGAAAATCCACCTAAAAATGCATAAACTCCACATATATGTACCATAGCCGAGCTCATGTTGTTCCACCACCTTGCACACCACTTTGGCCGACCCAATCACCACCACCACCAGAAAATTCCTGACCTGACACCACTGCCACATCATCTTATAGCCCACTACAGCCTGGCCGTGCCTGGTCATGTCTTGGCCGAGCCCTTTTGTGGCCTTGAATCCATGTAGTTTGCCTTGTAGTGTTAGTTCCTTGCATCACATATCTTTGCACTATTTTTTCTAGGCTAGGCCGACCACCTATCAACCCAAAACCTGATCTAAACCCATGCTTTGGCCATGCATTTCAGATCTGGCTGAGGCATAAGTGGTAGAAAGCAAGTGCAATAGCTTTGGATTTGTTTTATGCATTCATTTCTAACATTGTTTTATTGAATTTTGGGTTGAAAACTTATATGTTGTTTATATTGTTTGTTTGGATTTTTTCAAGAGAATTAACCTTTCCTATCTCACACTCAAATCATTGTCGTGCTCTCATGCCTTTGTGGATTTTTTGTTGTGTGTATTGTTTGTCATCTCCAGCTTAAACAAGTGAGTAATTCTCACCAGACGTTTTGTACTTATAAAACAAGTAAACTGACACCAATTGAATCTGTAAAATTATATCATCCTATTTTAACTGCTATATTCTGATCATATGATGCTTACCCCTGTTATTACACATGTTATATCATCAGTTACTGTTATATGATGTTTTTTTGTTATTTATATCAGTTATCACCATTGCAAGTTTCCTGTAGATTAGAATCATTATGGGTTGAAATGGTACATACCCGAACGGACTTTAGAATAGGAAAAAATCATTATGGGCTGAAATAGTATGCCAAAACGGTTTTTAATTCATTTCATTTCCTTGGGAATGTGGGTTTGAAATGATAGAACACCGGTTTTCTTTGTAAATTACGGATTGAAATGATATATATCTATATCACTTTACCTAGGTTAGAAAATTATATATAGAGCCGTGGTTTATATAATATTTTTCTAAAATGTTTAAAAATATTTTTAAATGTAAAATATTAATATTTTGATTTAAAATGAATTTAAATGATTTTTATAATGTAATAATGATTTTGGATTAAGTTAAAATATGAAATAAATGAATATTTAGGTTGAATTTTTGAAATATAACTTAAATTGGAATTTGTGAATTTTATTTAAAAGTGAAATTTTAATTAAGTAAATTAAATTGAAATAAGTTATATTTTTGAAATTTAAAACTTTAGTGTTAAGTCAAAAATTTAATTAAAGAAATGAAAATTTAATGCTTGAATTTAAGTAAGTAAATTATTATTAAATTTGATTTTTGTATAGAAATTTAACCTTATAAAATCATAAAAATAAAGGTATTGAAATGATAGTTTTAAATTGTGAAAATATATGATTTTATAAGTTAAAAATGATTTAAATTAAAATTTAATTGGTTATGAAATTGTATTTAAAATCTTGAATTTAATTGGTAGCATTTTTGAAATGCTATCATTTCTAATGGAAAGGGATATTACAACATTTGTAAATGTTGTAGTTAAATTAAATGAACTAAAGGGATAAATTGAACTAAAAGATATTATAGCACGTTGTAAGTGCTATAGTTGCTAAATATAACTTAATTTTTACTTGAAATTAAATGAAACTTATTGCAGCATTTTAATGCTGTCTTTTGTTAAATGAGTTGTTTTAAAACATAACATTTCGTAGCATTTTCTAAGTGCTAAGAAAGTTTATTTTCATTGTTTAATAAATTTAAATGAATAAATAATCCTTAAAAAAATTAAATTTTGGAAATTAAATATTTAACTACCAAATATAATGAATTGACTTTATTGATTGAAATGGAAATATTGATTTGAAATATAACTATTTTTAAATGTGATTTAAATGGTATTTTAAATTTAATAAAATGAATGATGTTTTTAATGATATTTTGATATTTTGAAATGTATTTGAAATGACATTGTAGCTTGAAATGATATTTGATTTTTAAAGTATAAATACCATTTTTAAATTATAACCACGAGTTATAATAACGTTTGGTTGTTAATGAGACCGAGATCGGATATGGGCATACTCTCTGTCGATACTGAAAACCACTTTAACAACTGTTTACGCGGTGGAGATTGCAGAACGAAGTAGGATGGTGGCGACGATTCTATTGAGTTATGAACATGGACCCAACTCCCATGAGTTAGTTAAGGTGGCTAAAACATGAGCGATCGACGGGCCAAGTGTGGTAGCTCCTCCGATCGGACACACTTCTTCGATGCCATTCTATTACTTTTGTGATTGATTTGGTGCGCACCTTTGATATGGGAGTGTGGCTCGAGGTGGGCGTATGTGGCTGCTGCATTACCACCAGCCCGGAAGCGTAATTGGTATATCTACCCTGGCATTGCCTCATGTGCCTTGTCACCTACCCTAGCGAGCCTTACTATGAGTTTGTTTTTCTCCCGTAGCCCATGGAGTATTTAGGGTAGTCTCCTGATCTGGGGATACGATGATACTGGATGGACTACTGTGACTATTTTGTGTGAAGGGTGATATGGGTAGCCCGGAATGCTATTTAAAAGTAAGTTTATTTTACTGTAGACATTATTATAATAGCGTAATATTACTACATAGTAAATAGTTTAACGGATCCTTAGAGGATGGGCGGTCCCACGCATCCTTTAAGTTACTTGTACCTTATTACAGTTCACTTGAGTTGGTTTACATTATATAAGTATATATTGCCCTGACTCAAGTGTTTTGTGTTTTGCTTTACGCTCGGGTCAGCCTGAATATTCACAGCTTTGGATTCTCTTTTCTGGAGCTGGTCTTTACTGGAGATTCTTCTTATCTATCTGCTTATTTATCTATTTTTTTTTCAGCTGTTCTAGTTTATTTCATGTAATAATTAACTATATGTATTTGGGATTTCTATTATGTTGTTCTGTGACTGATATTATGTATTTGTTTTGAGACTTCGTTATAGTAGTTTCATGAACTACTATGGTATTTTAAATTCCGCTGCGAGTTATTCTGATTTGTTCTGTGTCTGTGATTCTGTGTATTTGATTTCATTTGCTCCAAATTTATTTACAATATGTTATTTTGCATCATTCAAGTCCGACATGTGTGGATTATTATCGAATTTGAATGGTGCAAAATAGCGGGTCGTCACATTTATGTATGTTATAAAGTATACGGTTATATACATATATACAGATATATATATAGATATAAGTACTATATGGTTTATTGTATTATATTGTTGTGATGTTGTTAAAGTTACAAAGTGTGAAAGGGTGTACAACTTACACATATCAAGCGTTATATATTATATAAAGTATGAAAAGTTGTCTGGATTATACATCAGTTTATATAGGTTATAATCTACCAGTTATATAAATATATTGTTTCGGCCGTACCATATATAGTTGCAACTATATATAGGTTTATATATATATATATATATATATATATACAAGATGTTGTGTTTCTTTAGTTTATATATTACCGCTTTAAAGCATGCGAAAGTATATGAGGTGTGGCTACAGTCTACATGATTTATTTTTGTGTCCAATATGTGTTATATATGCATGACGTTAGACTAATCATATTTGGAAATATAGTATATACTACTTTATAATTGGTCTGGTTTGTAATATTACTCTATACATGCAAATGTTGTTTATAGTCTATTAGTTTATACATAGTGGATCTTAGAGTATAAAATATTAAGGTTATATATATTTGAGTTTGGTTTGAGTATAAATACATATGTTACTTAATATTTGTTTTAAATTTAATATTGATTTTTAATAAATTAGCAAATTTTATCTATATATATATATATATATATTAAACTATTCTGTTTCCGTTCATCAATTCCTTCTTATTAGCTTTGAGCGTTGATTCGTGCCAATCTAGCTTTGCTCTGAAATTCATGCTTAAATTCGTAACTCAATTTCAGTGACTGTATCTGTGTTTGTATCTATTCCATCTCATGTCCTCTCTAGCCTCGAGAGGTGAGCAATCACTCATGATTAACATTCTTTTATTTATCAAATTTGATTTCAATTGAAACGACAATTGAAATATTCTGCTGTTAGTTATTTCACTGTTATATATATGTTATTACCTGTGCCTGTTCACTTGTGACATCTGACACCATTATCTGTTATTTATATTGATGATATATGCCTGTTATATTATTATCATATCAGTTATCACTCTACAAGTTCCATGTTAGTATAGAAATCACTATGGGTTGAAATGATACATACCCGAACGTACTTTAAAATATGAGAAAATCATTATGTGTTGAAATGATAAACCCAAGCAATTTCCATTTGAATTGAATTTGGGATTGCGGGTTGAAATGATATATACTCGCATTTTTATTTTAAATTGCGGGTTGAAATGATAAATATCTGTATCACTTGACCATAGGATAGAAAATTATATATAGACACCGTTGGTCTATATATAAATATTTTGAAAATGATTTCTATGGTTTTGGAAAGAAATATATGGTTTTATAAAGATATTGATTTTAGATATTATATAAAAGTTATGATTATATTCTTGATTTTAAGCTATGTATAAATTGTTTTAATATAAAATAAGCAATATTAAAGTTTGATTTTATTAAAATATAATATGTTTAAGTATTGATTTAAATTATATTTTAATGTAGATTTTATAATGATTTTTAATAAAATTAAGGTTGGGAAGATAGATTTGGAATTGATTTGAAATGGTATTTAATTAAGAATTTATTTAACCAAAAATCGATTTGGAACTTATTGAATTTGAGATTTTAAAAGGTATGATTTTAAAACTTGATGTTGATTTAAGGTGATTAAAGAATATTTCAAGTTTGAGTCTTATTTAAATGATATTGAATTTATTAAGTAAATATTTCAACAACCAAATATTAACAATTGAATTAAGATATATATGAAAGTATCAAATTTAGTTTTTGAAATTATGGAATATTTAAAGCTTTAAAATATATTGAAATTTAAATGGTTTATTTGTGGTTCAAATCTGTATTTGAAATCGATATAATTTAAAAGGTTTATTAAGAAACTGATTTGAACTGAGATTGAGGAATTGGAATTCGACTAAATGTGAATTTTGGAATTAGAGTTGCTTTGGAATCGATTTGTGTGATTTGAGGAATTATTTTATTATGTAAAGTGTTTTGGATTTTGAAATATATGGAATTTTAACTTAAATTTTGATTTAAGTGATTTAAAGTAATATGATATTTTATTGGAAAAAATGATATTTTACTTTTTGTTATATTTCTAGAGTATTATGATTTCGTAGTACTATGATTTTCAAAGGATAACGTTTTCAAAGTGTTATGATTTCCTAAGAGTTATGATTTCCAAAGTGTTATAAATTTCATACAATTTTGGTTTTGAAAGTGATAACTTCGAAAGTACTATGATTTTGGAAGTAAATATTTGAAATGGAAATTGATATGGTTTTGAAATGGCAATGATTCTTGGTTTTGAAAGTATATACTATTTTGAAATGACCATGGTATTATAATAACAATTGGTTGTTAAAGAGACCAGGATCGGAAGTTGTCATACTCTCTACCAACTCCGAAAACCACTTTAACAAGTATGTACGGTGGAGATTCCAGAATGAAGTAGGATGGTGGCGATGATCCTATTGAGGTATGAACGTGGACCCGACTCCCGTGAGTTGGCATAAGGTGGCTAAAACAGGAACAATTGACGGGTTAAGTAAGGTAGCTCCTTCCATCGGACACACTTCTTCGATACCATTCTATTACTTTTGTGATGATTGGGTGCACCATTCGGATATTTTTATGGGAGTGTGGCTCGAGGTGGACGGTTGCTGCAGCTATGCGTTACAACCGACCCGGAAGTGTAATTGGTATATCTACCTTGGCATTGCCTAGTTGTGCCGTGTCACCTACCCTAGCGATCCTTGTACGAGTTTGGTTTTCTCCCGTAGCCCGTGGAGTATCCTCTGGTGTCTTCCCGATCATGAGGAACTATGATACTGGATGGACTACTGGGACTATTACGTCGTAAGGGCCATATGGGTAACCCCTTAACGCTATTTAAAGTAAGTTTATTTTACTGTAGACACTATTATAATAGCGTATATTACTACATAGTAGATAGTTTAATGGATCCTTAGAGGATGGTTATCCCAGACATCCTTGAGTTACTTGTATTTCAGTTGTTATTTCACTTGAGTTGGATTTATTGATATAAGAATGTTAATCCCGACTCGAGTGTTTTGTGTTTGTTTTATGCTCGGGTCAGACTGAGTGGTACAACATTTGAGACTCACCTTTGGATTTGGAGCTTCATCTGGAGATCCAGCTATTTATCCAGCTTTCAGATATTCTGTTGATTCCAGTGACGTTTTATGATTTTGTATTTGACTATTATATTAAAACTTCTATTTATTCGAGACTTCTGTTGTATCTTTTTTAACTCTGATTGTGTGTATGTATATATATAGTAGCTTCGTAACTACTATTTCTTTATTTCCGCTGCATTATATTACTCTATGTCTGTGACTCTGTGATATGTTTATTTACTGTATATGATGAGTTTGCCAAATTTAAATTAACAATATGGTATTGTGAGCAATTCAAGTCTGAAAGGTACGGATGTGAATGGTCCAAAATAGCTGGTCGTTACAACTAACCTGGAATTTATTGTTCCCTTTCTAAACTCTGGGTGCCCATAATTTTCCACACGGGCAGCCTAGAGTCAGGTTATCAGTAAGTTCTGGAGCTAAGTCAGGAAAGTATGATGTGGAGATCAGGAGATCAGTTGGATGGCGAGACGTATCACACGTATATGATGAATTGTCCGCTGTGTATGGTTTGCTGCAAATTCAATTTCCATGTGTACAAGTTATCATAACTGCCCATTGTTGTGTTTTTTTGATATTATACTCTGATGATGTAATGTATAATCTGATATAGCTCTTTTGTTTAAAGATTAGTTATTTATCTGTTATATATTGTTCCGCTGCGATTGTGAGATTCTGATACTGTTTCTATTTCTTCTTCTACCTCCTTCTTCTTTAACCCTAATGGTTCGGTTTTCCGGCATTCAATTGTGCATCATTAGATACAGTGGACGTATTGATGTCGATTTTCGGGCGTCGAAAAATCGAGTCGTTACAATTTGGTATCAGAGCTTAGGTTGGCGATATACCTAGGCTTTGGTGGGAAAATTACTCATTGGAGATAGAGTCAGTAGTACTCTAGAATGAGATTGAGTATAACAATAGATCCGAGCACGTATTTGTTAGTGAATATAAAAAATTGTTTTTATATTGTGTTGACTTATCGGTTGAGTGTTTATGGATTCTGGTCGATATATGAGACGCAATGTCATCGATAGGGGTTTCTAAACTCTTAAACAAGATAAATCGACACAGTATTGTTTTAAAAATGGTAAATGAAATAATTGTACCCAAATTATTTTTGTATATAAAAGAAACAATTTATGTAAATTATTATAGTATATATATGGTTGCTTGATTGTTTGAAAGTGATAATATTAATTTATTATCATTATTGTGTGGAAATTGAACCAGAAATTAAAATCATAACCAAAGGTTAAGAAAATAATTCAGACAACGAAATGGAATTTAAACGTGAATTATAAATCTGATTTATAAAATTGAAATAAGATGCCAGAGTAATTTTTGATAAGGATTAAAAGGATTTGGGATTGAAATTTCAAAAGATTATATTCCTTGAGTTGAAAATGATTTTCACAGGTTTTGGAAAAATAATGGTGAAATTATTTGGGAAATATTTTTTAATTGAATTTGGAATATGGTGAGATTTGGAATTTAATTTTTTTTGAAGGGATAAAAACACTAAACTCTTTTCGGTCGCTGCGAAATAATTTCGATAATGATCGCGACATCATCGCGTTTATTTTCGAGTTTCCAAGAGAGGAATGCTACCCGAATGTTTTGAATTAGGAATATTTGTGAAATTGAGTTTGATTTTGAAATAGTTTGATTTTGGATATAATTGATTTCTAAAATGATTTTGAAATACTTAAGTGATTATTTATGTATTGATCCTGAGTCGGCGCTCGAAAATCGACATCAGATACATCACCCGTATCCGAATGCCGGAGATTCAAACGTCGAATCTAGTTCGCACGAAGCTTATAACACTAAGTATAACAGACACAGCGGAAACAGAAATGAATATCATATATCTCCAATGAAATACAATATCCCAAAAAAAAAAAACACTTCTTAACAAATATATCAGAGATACAACACCACAGCGGAAATATAATGCAGCAACAGCGGAACAATAACTTGAACTTGATCTCCAAGAGAGAAACTCCAAAATCTGCAATCTCTAACTCCAATGCTCCAATCCAAGGATAGCTCGAACTCTAAATCAAGTTGAACTTGATGCAAACCAAGAAACATCCAAAAACTTCTAGATCCACAGCTGAACTAGTTGAACTACTGATAAGCGGACTCTAGATTGCCCATGTGGAAAATTGTGGGCACCCGGTATGATGACCTGGGATTTTGGGCAATATCAATTTAATAATCTTTATTAATAATTAAATTGATTTGATAATTTTCTTTTATAAGCAATTAAATTGGCAAGTTTGTTCTTTTAAAAGCTAATAATATTTAATTGGTAAAATTTATCTTTTAAAAACTAATAAAAATGTTTTCTATTTATAATGTGTATATTTATTGGTATGTACATTGTAAATAGGAAGTCTTTAATTTATTAAGAATTATGTTTTCAAATTGTAATTTATATGTATGTACATATTGTGATTTGGAGTTATGTTTTAAAATTCAATATAATAATTTTCAAAACTAATGTTAATTTTTTTTTCCATTTAAGATATATATATATATATATATATATATATATATATATATTGAAAATGGGAAAGTATTGGTTTGAATTTAATAAAAGTGCTTTCAAATTTTAATATATACATAGATTGTAATTTGGAAGTTATAATTGAATATAATACTTTTCAAAGGCTATTTGAAATTTAAACTTTATATTTCTTAACAACAAAGATAATTTCCTATTTATTTAAAAATATATTTTAGCTTAAGTTTAAAATAAGATTTAATTAAAAGTTCATTTTCTTTTGCTTTTAATATTCTTTCTTATTAAAAATTTAAACAAAAGACAATTTGGTTTGTAAATACATAAAAGTAAAAATAAAATCTACAAAGCATATAATACATTTATTTGATTCAAAAACATAAGTAATTTATAAATAAATATTTACATAAATTCACATTTGTATTTTATATAAGATTTAAAAGCTTATTTATAAAGAAAAAGAGATAAATATAATATACATTTAAAACATAAGGCATAAATATATAAACTTAAATAGTTAGATAATTACATAAATGAGATATTAAACATGTGTAAACATATTAAGGTGGTTTAAGACATTTGTAAAAAATGTGAACATGTGCAAGCTAAGTAACAAACTAAGGACAAATGGCAATAATTTTTCCTTTGATAATTAAAATTTATAAATTCTAAAATATTAAAGAGAAATCTTTTTTTTCATTTTTATTTCTCAGTTCTAAATCCTTCTTCTCTTCTTCAACTAATAGCTGACACAAAAATCAAAGAAAGAAAAATACAAATGGAAATCCAAACAGAGTAAAAAAATCAAAGGCTAAATACAACATCAGTTCGAAATCTTCAACAACCTGAGGTCATACAAATCGTAATGAAGATCAACAGCTAGATTCATATTCACCAAAAAAAAGAAGTTCAAAATCAAACATCAGCCTGGAAATAAGAATCTGCTCCTCTGTTCTCTGTTTTATAATGTCAGGTGAGTAAACCTTTATCTAAAGACTGTTTAAACCTGTGATTATAATTAAATGCTTGTGATAGAATTTGTGTGGATATATTGTTTGTATATGTATCTGAATGTGAATGCATGTATGTATATATGATGTGTCTGTGTATATATGAAGTTTGGTCTCTATTATTTATACAGGATTGAAATAAGGCTTGAAATTTTTTATCTTCTCATGTATTCGATTTCAGACATTGATTTCTTAAAAGAAAATGTGTATAACAATGTGATATTAATTATAAAATGGACTCAGGAAGTTATATTATGTTTTTATCTCAAAATTTTTAAAATTACAGTGAATATTAAAACATGGGTTAAAATTGATTGAGCTAAATTCAATCTTTGGTTATAAAATATGATTCATAAAACAAAATGATGAATTATGAGGGGAGGATCATGATTTTTAGTTGGGAAATTGATGAGATATCCTGGGTTGTTCGATTTTGGGTTTATCGGCGATTGTCGACGAACTTGGACGATCTAAGACTCGGGGTTAGGATTGGAGATGGACGGGTTGTCGACGAATGCAGGAAAATTGGCTAGGCGATTTATCAACGGCCAAGGTGGCCAGAGATCGTTAATGTAGGGTTTTGGTTCTGAGTTTTGACGAGGAGGATGACGAGCATTATTCGATGTCGGTGACGCATGGGGACGGATTGCGATGGGGGTAAACGAAGCAGATGGTAGTGGCATAGCTTTTGGTTGATGGGCGTGTGACCCAGTGGTCGGAGGAGGTAACTGGAGGTGATTTTTCAGGTCATGTTGAGTTCCAGTTTTGATCTTTGGGTTCGATTTTGGTTTGGAAGCGAGTTGGTTAGAACTGGTGCTGGAGTGAGTCGATGAGTTGATCGTCGACTGGATGGTGACACTGACGTGGCATCGGAGTCAGCCTGGTTGACGTGCACGTGCACATGTGCACTTAGATGCCTGGTGAGGTATAAGATCGGAAAGATGAGGTGATGCTCGGGTATAAGCTCTGGATATATGAGGTTCGACTCGAAGTAGAAGTGGTAGTGGGGAACCTCGTGTTTTGATCGGGTATTGAGGGTTTTGCCTCAGGTTGTTTTGTTATGAGTAGGTTTTAAGATTTTTACAAGAAATATTCAAGGTTTAAAAACAAAGAATTTTGAGCTTGCAAATATTTCAAGTTTAAAAGCAAAGTGAAAAAGGTTTTGAAGTTTCAAAAATAATTGGTTTCAAGGATAAATGTTCAATAAAGTTTTAAAATATATATTTATGTAAATAAGTTTTAAAAGATATAACAATTAAGTTTTAAGAATATGAATTTATTTAAATAAATTAAACAAGTTTGGAAAGTTTCAAGGATTTTAAATGTTAAAATTTAATGTTAAATTGTTTGTCTTAAAAGTAAATTATATAAATTGATTTCTAGATGGGTTTTATTGAAGTTTAATGATGGAAATAAGTATTTAATATAAACAAAGAATTTTTCTTTAATTAGTAAAGGTTGAGATTAATTAAGAGGAGCTAATTAGTAAAATAAATTAAAAGTAAAATTACTTATTATAATTAAGGTTAATTACTTAATGATAGTTAATGAATGGAATTAAGGAAAGAATCATTAACTAGTGATTAGGTGATAATTAATTAATGTAATTAATTAAAGTTAATTAATTAGCTAATTAATTAAAGATAGTCACTTAATGTAACTGATCAAGTATAGTTACTTAGTGAAGTAATTAATGGATAATTACTGAATGTAATTAATTAAAGGGTAATCACTTAATGAAGTAATTAGAGGATCATTACTTTATGGAAGTAATTAAATAGAAGTGATTAAGGATTTATCACTTAGTTTAATTAATTAAGGATTAACTAATATAATTAATAAAAGGGTTAGTTAATTAATTAAATAACAATTAATTACTGAATGTGATTAATTATGGTTAATTAATGAATGTGATTAATTACTTATTAATGTTAATTAATTAAAAGAGTAATTAATTAATGGAAGTAATTAGAGGATCATTAATTAATTAATTAATGAGATTGATTAAAGGTTAATTATTGTAAATGGTTAAGGTTAATTCATTTATATAATTAATTAAAGGTTAATTACTTAATGTAATTAAAGAATAATTAATTAAGGTAGGTAATTAAGAGATGATTAATTAATTAATTTTGTAACTAATTAATGTTAAGTAAGCAGGATTAAAGTAATCTAGGTGATTTGAAGTCAGTAATTAATTTAATTAGAGATTAATTAAGAATGAATCAATCCTGTTTATGGTTAATTGAATGATATTGGATGATTTGGATGTGATATCTTTGATATATGTATGTGGTTCTTAGTGATATGAGATGTTGTGATTGAATTGTGATGATATGAATTATCTATCTATGATATTATGAATCATCTATATATATGTAATGTTATTCTGAATATGAATTTAATTGTTCAAAAATTTAAACAAATTGGACATTTAAAATGGCGTATTTTGGATTCGGTGAGATCGGGATCGGGTTTCCGAATTGGATATTCGAAAACCACATCGATCCAAATTAATGATAGGTCGTGAATCTCAATTGAAGACGAAGACTCGAAGTGTAAGAACTATGTATCATTATAACTCTAAGGGTGATTCCAAAACGAGTATAACGAAGATAGTACTTACAGATCCGAGATGAAGATTTAGAGTGCAAGGGCTATTGTCGTTAACTCTAAGGGTGATTAAAAATGAGTGTAACGAGATAGTGCCTTCGGTTCCGTTTGAACCCGGAATGGACTTGTATGGATTGAATGCTTTCAGAACATCGTCAGAAGGATGATAAGCATTCTAAGATAGATGTGTTCTATAAAGGTAATCACAGCCTCAAGCCTCATCAACCGGGAATGGCTAAAACAGGGGAGGTGCAGCAAGGCTAAGTGAGTCGCGCTCAAGTAGGACGAGATTTACCCCTGTCTAGAGGTCCCTTTTTATTTCGGCTTAGTAGGCAGTTGGTCTGCAGCCAACTACGGGGTTGTCTTGTTCGGGACTGTCTAGTAAGCGATGGTTCCGGCCTTGTGTTGCAGGGGATCAGGGTGGATCCTCGGTACGGTGATCTAGGCCACGTACTGTGATGGACGGTACCCCAGTAGCCTTGCCATTGTATGGAATCCAACCTCCAATAAGTGCCGTATGTTTTGATTGTGCCCAACTATGTTGCAATGTGAGATGCAAGCATTCCAGCTATTTTCAATTTTACTTGAAAACCTTAGACACTGTTATAATATCACCGGGTTTCCTATCAAATATTTTGGTTAGCGTAAGGTAAAAACTTACACATGCTTATATGTGGGGAGTCTTACGTGATGCCTTTCTTTTTAAAGAATTCTTCAAAGTTAAGCAGCTTTAACCCGTTCACTCACACCAGACCCATGTCTGACCCAAGTGTTTATTTTCTGTTTTATTAAACTCTTAGGTACTCAAATTTTTATAAGTAGCCAAGGTTCAGGTTAGCTTTGACGAATTCTGGAGGAGATTTGGAGCGGGAGGCTTCAACATGTAGATATATTATGGCTCCGCTGTGTTAGTGTTTGTCTTTGTATTATATTAATGTCTTGAGTTGTATGATAGACAGGTGTTTATAGCTGTTTAATTTGTGATGTATAAGTTGTGTAACTCTGATGTATATGATACTATGTAATATATTATGTGGTGTAATATATTTTATTTGTTCCGCTGTGAGATTCTGATGTTGTTGAGTTTCTTCTTTCTCATCTTTTCTCTTTTCTATCCCTTTCTTTCTTCATAATGATGCGTCTTTCTGTGAAATGAAAGCCGGGTCGTTACAGTTGGTATCAGAGCTCTAGGTTGAGTGAATACCTAGGCTTTGGAGTGATTTCTTTCTTGAGAAAGTGTAGTTGTAATATATATATATATATATATATATATATATATATATATATATATCCACCTAATATGTTTGGTTACCTGTCCGGGTTTCCAACATAAGTCATATGGGTAGATGGGGCAGTAGAGTGTGTGTAGCACAACTACCACTAATAGAAGAGGCCCATATGTTGAGGTTGGAGGTGTATCTATCGAGACTATAGACGTAACGACCCGGGGTTTTGCACCAGTTAATTATCGTCATTAGACGATTAAATTTGTTAGCTATTTGCTATTGGGAGTTTTTAATCGGGTTGAGATTCTTTTAAAAATTTGTTAAGGGTTATGTGGGCTTTAAATATTGGCCTACGTTTTTTCTTGGTGCTGTGTTGTATCAAAGAGATACCCGTTTCCTCCTCCTCCATTCATTTTTCTCTTCGCAGGCCCACAACAAAATAAACGAAAAAAAAATGGCTGCTAGGGTTTCGAAATTTCCCGAAGCTTGGTCAGGCACCGAGCAAAGGCGAGACGAGGGGGGGGGGGGGAAAGGGAATTTCGGCTATTGGATTTGCGCTCTTTGAGATAAGGTGTGTGATTTTCACTCACATCCTCTAATTCAATGTTAAGTATTTCGTGCATGATTTAGATGATTTCGGGTGTGTAGCTTTCTATAGGCTTGGATCAATTAGTGATTTTGTCAATACTATGCTTCGGCCATTCGATTATGTTTGGTGTTGATGATTTCTCTGACTTTATCAATTTTGTAAAATTTGATACTTGATACTCACGGTGTCGATTTTTGACTTGGTCAATTTACTTGGCCACCACGGTTTCGAAATGATTTTGCTGATGTTGATTTCGTTCTTTGTTTCCTTTGACTCCGGTCAGTTGCTGACGGCTTCAACTTGTTTTTGATATTACCAGACTTTGCCTTGATTTTTTTACGAAATTGATTCTGTTGTGATTTTTGCATCACCGCAACCTGGACTTTTGAAACTTGATTCTCTGGTCTTGTTCAACATGTGTGTTAAGCCTGTATACGTATCACTGCATATGCTGTTTACTTTGTTATCGAGTTGCACTACTTGCATATCCACATAAACTTGTTGTATCACCATTTTATGTTTACTTGAGGTTTTCACTTGAATGTTATTCTGGTCGACACTTTTATTTTGTTGCACTGTGTTTGACATGGTCTTGTAGTATTGAAACTGTAACTCGTTGGTTACTGGATGGATGATGTGCTCATTCCTGCTATTGCAGTTCCATCTGGTTCATTGTAGTTTGATTTTGGGTTGTACTGTCTTGAGCTCGAGTTGCTTCAATGTGATGTTTACACTGCTGTATATCACTGCATTGCTTTGAGTCATGGTAGCGGTCAAGTCTTGTTCATGCATTGTCCACTGGTATCAGTCATTGTTGTATCTTTGGTGCACTTGGTTTGTGATTCACTGTTGCATTCCTGTTTCATTTTCATGTGTAGTTATTTACCACTTGGTCAAGCTTTTCTTGTGTGGTCAGTTCCACTTGTTGTTCTGATTGCACTCGAGTCTTGTTCGAGTTCTTCATTGCACTATGCACTGCTTGACTTGTATCTGGTTCATATTGCATTGCATCATGTTCTATTGGTTCATGTATGCATACTTAAGGTTGTAACTGGAACCATGTGTATGCTGTGCATTTGTAGCTTGATTGAGTACATTTGTGTTTGTTAACTTCTGCTTGGTTTTGCTGCATTGAATTTGACTTGAGAACTTTTGTGTTGTGCTTTGTTAGGTGCATATCCTTGACCTGTTGCAGTGTTCATCCTAGCTTGTAACTGTGTCAAGTTGCTGTTTCATTGGGTTTGGTCATTTATATCTTCAGGTATACTGTTCGATTTTAGCCTTGACATGGTTGTTGACATTTCCTGTCACTGTGTGTTCGAGTCTGGTGCCTTTCGTAGCGTTGTTTTCTTATCTGATTCATTGATCTTTTGCATATTACATCACTGTAGTGGCGAGGCAGTGCATGCGAACGTGTACTGCAGCCAAATCAGAAGTGACGTTTTAATTGATAATTTCAATTGCTTGAATTGTTTCGTGTGTCCAATTCAATATATTTTGAAATTGTATTTTGATTTGGTTTAATTTGATTATTTTGTTGTAATCTAATTATCTATTGGATAATTAGATTATGTGTTTCTAATTATTTATTTAATAATTAGATTTTGCTGTTAATTGCTGTTTAGGTAACTCTGTTGTTTTCTAATTATCTTCATGGATAATCCTTCTAATTATCTTTGTTGATGAATTGGATTTATTGATTTGCTGTTTAATGTTGTTACGTGTTATATTTATCGTTATCCGATTTTCTTATTAAAGGATTGGATATGCGAGATTTATTGTGATTGTCATCTATTTGTTATTTAATTATTATTACTTCCGTGCATTAATTACTGAGTTTGAATTAGACTGATCCGCATGTTATTTTCTTTTGAATTAATACTCGGGTCAGACCGAGTTATTACAGGCTGTTGATACCTCGCTTTGAGATGTTGCTTGAGCTAGAAGTCTCTTCATATCTTTTGGAGTAGTCAGTTTTATTTTATAGGATGATATGTATTCATGTATATTATTGACAATAATGTACTTGTATATGTAACCTCCAGTGCGACAGTTGTAGTTGTATCACATGTATTGTAACTGACTTCGGTTATATATATATATATATATATATATATATATATATATATATATATATATATGAGATTTTATATTATCTGTGTTTTGTGTTTAGCTTATTTGTGTTATTATTATATATGTTGTCCTGAACTATTATGAACCGTCGTAGTTCATTTTATACTGAAATTGAATATGTCGATGGGAGTAAATAAACAAAGAGATGATAAAAATACAATATATACTACTCCTATCGAGATAACCAATACTAGTGTAAGGCCTAACTACGGATGGCCGCTCCTATCCAGCCTTATTCTTCGTAATAACAGAAAGTATTTCCTTTTAATACTCTTTGTTATTGTGAGCATGGAGGTGGGGCGTTACAAGTGGTATCAGAGCAGGGGTTTATGGACATAATATATAACATAACTTAGATGGAACATGTGTTACAACTATTTGTTAATGTTTTTATTTGTGCCTTGAGTCAAAACTAAAATTTTGAAATTGTGATGAAAATTTTAAATATCTTTATTTAAAAGTAAAAGTGAAATTGTGTTTTGATGATTTAATTAATTTGTGTTCTGTTTATTAGAGTGCGCAGCGGAAACAGTGAGATTGCCTTCGCTGAGTACAGCCGATAACCCTTTTGGTTTAAAAATCAAAATATGAAAATGAAATTAATTTCATTGTGTTGTTTAACCAGTGGTTTTGATTTTGTTGAGATTTTTGCTGTTTCAAATTATCTTCATTGAAGATATAATAGAGTGATTTCTTTGTTCATCTTGTAGTGTGTGTACAAATATGAGTTGCATGTTACTGCATTAATTTTACGTTGAATCGGTGTTTGGTTTTGAAACGTATTTAGTTGCCGTTATTTTTATAACGGAATTTTTACGCCGGTATTATATTTTTGAAGTGTGTTGTTTTGATGACATTTTTGATGAATAAAAATTACTGTTGTTTTAACTTCAGTAACTGTCAATTTTAAAGTGAATTTTTAAGCGGCTACCCCGCAACGCTGATTTGATATCTGTTTTTATGGTGTTTTGTGAAGTGCAATTTCCTCATCGAAATTGCTGTAGATGTTGCTATTTTAATCATGTATTTTCAAATCGTTTTAAAATAAAATTGTTTTTCAAAAATTTTACAGTTTGCGCTTTCAAAAGAATGAGGAAGCGATTTAAACGATTCAACAAAATTGAGGACTATGAACCCTTACTTTTGCCGATTCGGTTAATTCTGGACTTGTCCGTTTGAGAACGTAAAATGTTATTTATATAAAATACACGATTTTTCATTTTCAAGGAAACGATGAAGAGATTTAAATGATTTAGCAGAAGTACGGAGTATGGAACCACACTTTTACTATTTCGGTTAATTCCGGACTCGTTAATTGAAACATCTGCTGTTTGATGATACTGATGATTTTGTTGGGCTTTCGAGCCACTCTGTTCGACCTTCGGGTCATCTGATGGACCTTCGGGTCAATTACCAGTACTAGACCTTCGGGTCATCTGATGGGTGCCAAAAATTTTAGTATTTGGTAGGCTTAGGCCATATGAGATGCACGTGCGGCGTAGCTAAAACTCGCCATCTGCTGCGATCGATCCATCTTTTATGTTGATTTTTCTAGTTATCTGTTTTTTATTTCTAGATTTTGTGAATTGCGGTTTTGAATTCATTTGTGAGGAAAGTGATATTTGTTGTTTCTAATTATCTGCAGGTAATTAGATATTTGTTGATTTGAGTTCTAATTTTCTATTTGATAATTAGATAATAGTTGTTTTCTGATTATCGTTTTTGATAATTAGATATTTATTGTTTTCTGATTATCATTTTTGATAATTAGATATTTGTTGTTTTCTGGTTAACGTTTTTGATAATAAGATACTTGTTGTTTTCTAATTATCGTTTTTGATAATTAAATATTTGTTGTTTTCTGATTATCGTTTTTGATAATTAGATATTTGTTGTTTTCTGATTATCATTTTTGATAATTAGATATTTTTTGTTTTCTGATTATCGTTGTTGATAATTAGATATTTGTTGTTTTCTGATTATCGTTTTTGATAATTAAATATTTGTTCTTTTCTGATTATCGTTTTTGGTAATTAGATATTTGCGATTTATGATTTGCGTTTTCTAATTATCTTTGTTGATAATTAGATTTTGCTGTTTTCTAATTATCATATCGATAATTAGATATTGCTGTTTCATGATTTCTGTATTCTAATTATCTAATTGATAACTAAATATTGCTGATAATTGTATTTATTCAGTTTTGTTGTTTTTAATTATTTATTTAATAATTAGATTTTGTTGAGAATTTGTGAATTTCTTTGATGAAATTAAAAGATTTCGTTGGCATTTGTATTCTTGACCTTTATTTTTCCAGCTTAACCAGTTTATGTTAGAAAAATAATTATTATAGACGACTTTAATTTTGAAAATTGCGGGGACGCAATTTTTATAAAGAGGGGAATCTGTAATGACCCGTTGTTTTGCACCAGTTAATTATCATCATTAAATTTGCTAGCTATTTGCTATTGGGAGTTTTTAATCGGGTTGAGATGCTTTTAAAAATTTGATAAGGGTAATGTGGGATTTAAATAAAATCTTGGCCCACGTTTTTTCTTGGTGCTGTTTTGTATCAAAGAGATACCTGTTTCCTCCTCCTCCATTCATTTTTCTCTTCGTAGGCCCACAACAAAATAAACGAAAAAAATGGCTGCTAGGGTTTCGAAATTTCCCGAAGCTTGGTCAGGCACAGAGCAAAGGCGAGCTGAAGGGGGGGCAAGGGAATTTCGGCTGTTGGATTTGCGCTCTTTGAGATAAGGTGAGTGATTTTCACTCACATCCTCTAATTCACTCTTAAGTATTTCGTGGATGATTTAGATGATTTCGGGTGTGCAACCTTCTATAGGCTTGGATGAATTTAGTGATTTTGTCAATACTATGCTTCGGCCATTCGATTATGTTTGGTGTTGATGATTTCTCTGACTTTATCAATTTTGTAAAATTTGATACTTGAGACTCACGGTGTCGATTTTTGACTTGGTCAATTTACTTGGCCAGTACGGTTTCGAAATGATTTTGCTGATGTTGATTTCGTTCTTTGTTTCCTTTGACTCCGGTTAGTTGCTCACTGCTTCAACTTGTTTTTGATATTACCAGACTTTGTCTTGATTTTTTTTACGAAATTGATTCTGTTGTGATTTTTGCATCAATGCAGCCTGTACTTTTGAATCTTGATTCTCTGGCCTTGTTCGTCATGTGTGTTAAGCCTGTATACGTATCACTGCATATGCTGTTTACTTTGTTATCGAGTTGCACTACTTGCATATCCACATAAACTTGCTGTATCACCATTTCATGTTTATTTGAGGCTTGCACTTGAATGTTATTCCGGTCAACACTTGTATTTTGTTACACCGTGTTTGACATGGTCTTCTAGTATTGAAACTGTAAGTCGATAGTTACTGGATGGACGCTGTGCTCATTCCTGCTGTTGCAGTTCCATCTGGTTCATTGTAGTTTGATTTTGGGTTGTAATGTCTTGAGCTCGAGTTGCTTCAATGTGATGTTTACACTGCTGCATATCACTGCATTGCTTTGAGTCATGGTAGCAGTCAAGTCTTGTTCATGCATTATCCACTGGTATCAGTCATTGTTGTATCTTTGGTGCACTTGGTTTGTTATTCATTGTTGCATGCCTATTTCATTTTCATGTGTAGTTATTTACCACTTGGTCAAGCTTTTCTTGTGTGGTCAGTTCCACTTGCTGTTCTGATTGCACTCGAGTTTTGTTCGAGTTCTTCATTGCACTATGCACTGCTTGACTTGTGTCTGGTTCATATTGCATTGCATCATGTTCTATTGGTTCATGTATGCATGCTTAAGGTTGTAACTGGAATTGCTGCATTGAATTTGACTTGAGAACTTTTGTGCTGTGCTTTGTTAGGTGCATATCCTTGACCTGTTGCAGTGTTCATCCTAGCTTGTAACCATGTCAAGTTGCTGTTTCATTGGGTTTGGTCATTTATATACTTCATGTACACTTGTTTGATTTTAGCCTTGACATGGTTGTTGACATTTCCTGTCATTGTGTGTCCGAGTCTAGTACCTTTCGTTGCATTGTTTTCTTATCTAATTCACTAATCTTTTGCATATTACATCACTATAGTGGCAAGGCAGAAGTGACGTTTTAATTGATAATTTCAATTGCTTGAATTGTTTCATGTGTCCAATTCAATATATTTTGAAATTGTATTTTGATTTGGTTTAATTTGATTATTTTATTGTTATCTAATTATCTATTGGATAATTAGATTATGTGTTTATAATTATTTATTTAATAATTAGATTTTGCTGTTAATTGCTGTTTAGGTAACTCTATTGTTTTCTAATTATCTTCATGGATAATCCTTCTAATTATCTTTGTTGATGAATTGGATTTGCTGATTTGCTGTTTAATGCTGTTACGTGTTATATTTACCGTTATCCGATTTTCTTATTAAAGGATTGGATATGCGAGATTTATTGTGATTGTCATCTATTTGTTATTTAATTGTTATTGCTTTCGTGCATTAATTACTGAGTTTGAATTAGACTGATCCGATTATTATTTTCTTTTGAATTAATACTCGGGTCAGACCGAGTTATTATAGGCTGTTGATACCTCGCTTTGAGATGTGCTTGAGCTATGAAGTCTCTTCATATCTTTTGGACTAGTCAGTGTTATTTTATAGGATGATATGTATTCGTGTATATTATTGACAATAATGTACTTGTATATGTAACCTCCAGTGTCGAAAGTTGTAGTTGTATCACATGTATTGTAACTGACTTCAGTTATATATATATATATATATATATATATATATATATATATATATATATATATATATATATATATATGAGATTTTATATTATCTGTGTTTTGTGTTTAGCTTATCTGTGTAATTATTATATATGTTGTCCTGAACTATTATGAACCATCGTAGTTCGTTTTATACTGAAATTGAATATGTCGATGGGAGTAAATAAACAAAGAGATGATAAAAATACAATATATACCACTTCTATCGAGATAACCAATACTAGTGTAAGGCCTAACTACGGATGGCCGCTCCTATCCAGCCTTATTCTTCGTAATAACAGACAGTATTTCCTTTTAATACTCTTTGTTATTGTGAGCATAGAGGTGGGGCGCTACAGTGGACCCAATACTGTCTCGAATAAGCTTTGCAGCTTGGTGAAAGGATTTCACTGATCTTGGAAGGAAGCTTTTTTTTCAAGGATCAGAGTCCATCCTTGAAGTGCCAGTTTGGTTGCGCTCATATGAGTGGATTTTAAAGAGTTGAATCCGTCGGATAAGCAGATGTGAATGATGGTTTCTTGGCAACTTTAGGAAGGAACAGCTGCATGGTGAGAGAGAGTATTCATGGATGTTCCCGAAAATGTTTTCTTTGGAGTTAACTAAGGAAGTAGTGAGGGGCAGTCTATACCTACCGCGGGGAAGACTCGGCTGTTCAGGAATCTTTTGGATCTCAAGTAAGGGAGTTTTATCTATACTGGAGTATGAGACTAAGGTCGATGAGTTGCTTCGTTTCGGACATGGTCTCATGGACCCCCCTTAAGAAGAGTAAGTTGCTGCTGTTTGGTTTATAATCGAGTCTCTTAAGAAGATGTCTGCCCATCTCAAATGGCTCTTTGGTGGAGATAGCTTATATGGCTTTGAGGTTCGAGGAGCCTGTGGATAAAGAAGTCTTTGGATTAGTTGTGGTAGCAGTGCAGCTTGGAAGTGTCTTGGGAGCCTGAAGGAAGGTCATCTGGCTAAGCAGTTCATCGAGGTGGAGTTCAGAAGCAGCATAGTGGATCCTTTTCTTCGGTGGTTTTGAAGTCTTAGTGTTTCATCTGTCAGCAGTCCGGGCAGATGGTGAAGGCTTGTCCACTTCTTCTGGAAGCTCTGCAGAGCAGGATGTCTGTTTTGAAAGTGAACCATCGGTTTTTCTGGTAGATAAGCCATCCTTGAAGGATAGACCTTGATTAGGAAAGCTGTTCTAGTTGGTGAAGAGAAAACAGTTTCTTTCGAATCTGAACTGGGTAGGATCGCAAAAGTGACTTGCGATTAGTTTGGGAGTTCATTGAGTAATCTTTTGTTTGAGATTGAGGCATCTCATGTGGAGGTAAAAGCTATCAAAGTGGTCAGAGATTTTTCAGATGTCTTCGAGGAAGTTAGAATTTACCCACATCGGAGATTGAGTTTCCGTATTGACTTGGATTCCAGGAGCAATACTGATGGTTCAACCTAGTAGAGGGATGGCTCTTAGAGAGAGAAGAGTTTGGTGTAGCAGCTCAGGAAAATTTTAGAAATGGATTGATCACACCTAGTTTTTAAGTTTAGGTTCTGGTGTAAGGTTGTGTGACCAAGTCAGATTGGTCACTAAGATTTTATGGGCCTGATGAACTGTGTATGGATCAAGTTTGTGCTCGAATTCTTCGATTTCATTCTCATCTACTCCAGATCAGAGTTGTGCAATGGAGGCAAGGTAGCAGCTATTCTAGAGTAGGAGCAATCGAAAGTTGTAGTTTTCTTGGATTAGAGGGTTTCTACAGGAAATTCAAGTGTACCTCTAAGTGTGAAGGAATTTTCAAGATTTGAAGGCAAGATTGTGGGTGCACCAGTTATGGCTATTCCAGATAGGGCAAGTAAGCCTGAAGTCCACTAATGCTTGTGGAGTAGAGTTTGTGTTCTAGATTTCGGTGAATTTTAGGAGAACCATTTTGTGGAGTAGGATCCGGAAATTGGTTTGATCTTGGTCCAGTTTGTTTCAAGAAGCATCAACAAGGGTAAAGATGATCAGGAAGGATGGAGGTGACCCAGGATTGTCATAAGAGTTATGCAATTAAAAACTGATGTAATTTGGAATTTGAAGTTGAAAATTTGGATATTGTTTAAGTTTTCTTAAATCAAAGGAGCTATAAGATTTGGTAAGACTGAAGAGCTAGCTCCGAAAGTATTTTGGATCTTCCTGTGTTCTCGAGAGGATTAGTTCTTTGATCTACATGATTGAATTACCAGTCTGGATGGCTGGAATTCACATTATATTTCACGTATCTCTAAGGGAATACGTGTATGATCCATCACTGGTTATATAATCAGTAGCTCAGAAGGATATGATAGTTGAGCTGGTCTTGAGTTTAGTCTAATATCTGGTTCAGATTGTAGATCTAGATGAGAAAGAGCTCGGGATCAGAATGGTGTAGTTAGTTAAGGTCCTATAGAGCGAGTATCCCAGTATATGTACCTGGGAACTCTAGAAAGTATTAGGAAGGCTTATTCTGAATTTTGTCAGAATAGTTAGATTTGTTTGTTAGAATAAAATGGTTGCTATGATTATTAGTGTCTGGTTGATATGTATGCTTGTTGTTTGAAATTAAAACTTTTGCTGGATTATTAAATTATCTTTGCTTTTAAATTTTAGAGACGAAATTCTTTTAACGGGGAAGGAATGTGATGACCCGAGATTTTGGGCAATATCAATTTAATAATCTTTATTAATAATTTAATTGATTTGATAATTTTCTTTTATAATCAATTAAATTGGCAAGTTTTTTCTTTTAAAAGCTAATAATATTTAATTGGTAAAATTTATCTTTCAAAAACAAATAAAAATGTTTTCTATTTATAATGTGTGTGTGTATATATTGGTATATATATTGTAAATAGGAAGTTTTTAATTTAATAAAAGTTATGTTTTCAAATCGTAATATATATGTATGTATATATTGTGATTTTGAGTTATGTTTTAAAATTCAATATAATAATTTTCAAAACTAATGTTAAAAATATTTACCATTTAATATATATATATATATATATATATATTTGTATATATTGAAAATGGGAAAGCATTGGTTTGAATTTAATAAAAGTGCTTTCAAATTTTAATATATATATAGCTTGTAATATGGAAGTTATAATTTGATATAATACTTTTCAAAGGCTATTTGAAATTTATACCTTATATTCCTTAACAACAAAGATAATTTCTTATTTATTTAAAAATATATTTTAGCTTAAGTTTAAAATAATATTTAATTAAAAGTTCATTTTCTGTTGTTTTCAATATTCTTTCTTTTCAAAAATTTAAAAATGAGACAATTTGGTTTGTAAATACATAAAAGTAAAAATAAAATCTACAAAGCATATAATACATTTATTTGATTCAAAAACATAAGTAATTTATAATTAAATATTTACATAAATTCACATTTGTATTTTATATCAAATTTAAAAGCTTATTAATAAAGAAAAAGAGATAAATATAATATACATTTAAAGCATAATGCATAAATAAATATATAAACTTAAATAGTTAGATAATTACATAAATGAGATCTTAAACATGTGTAAACATATTAAGGTGGTTTAAGACATTTGTAAAATATGTGAACATGTGTAAGCTAAGTAATAAACCTAAGGACAAATGGCAATAATTTTTACTTTGATAATTAAAATTTATAAATTTTAAAATATTAAAGAGAAATCTGTTTTTTTTCTCATTTTTGTTCCTCAGTTCTAAATACTTCTTCTCTTCTTCAGCCAAAAGCTGATACAAAAAACGAAGAAAGAAAAATAAAACTGGAAATCCAAAATCAGAGGGAAAAAATCAAAAAAAGAATCAAAGGCTAAATACAACATCAGTTCCAAATCTTTAACAGCTTGAGGTCATACAAATCATAATGAAGATCAACAGCTAGATTCAAATTCACCAAAACAAAAGAAGATCAAAATTAAACATCAGCCTGGAAACAAGAATCTGCTCCTCTGTTCTCTATTTTATAATGTCAGGTGAGTAAACCTTTACCTAAAAACAGTTTAAACCTGTGATTATAATTAAATGCTTGTGATAGAATTTGTGTGAAAATATTGTTTGTATATGTATCTGAATGTGAATGCATGTATGTATATATGAAGTGTTTGAGTATATATGAAGTTTGGTCTCTGTTATTTATACAGGATTGAAATAAGCCTTTAAAATTTTTATCTTCTCATGTATTCAACTTATGACATCGATTTCTTAAAAGAAAATGTGTATAACAATGTGATATTAATTATAAAAATGGACTCAAGAAGTTATATTATGTTTTAATCTCAAAAATTTATAAAATACAGTGAATATTAAAACATGGGTTAAAATTGATCGAGCTAAATTCAATATTTAGTTATAAAATATGATTCATAAAACAAAATGATGAATTATGATGGAAGTCTCATGGTTTTTAGTTGGGAAATTTATGAGTTATCCTGGGTTGTTCGATTATGGGTTTATCGACGATTGCCGACGATCTTGGACGATCTGAGACTCGAGGTTAGGATTGGAGGTGGCGGGGTTGTCGACGAAAGCAAGAAAATTGGCGAGGTGATTTGTGAACGGCCAGGGTGGACAGAGATCATCAATGTAGGGTTTTAGTTCAGGGTTTTGTAGAGGAGGATGTTGAGCATTGTTCGACATCGGTGACGCATCGGGTCGGATCACGATGGGGGTAAACGAAGCAGATGGTAGGGACGTAGCTTCTGGTTGATGGGCGTATGACCCAGTTATCGGAGGTAGTGACCGAAGGTGATTTTTCAGGCCGGGGTGAGTTCCAGTTTTGGCCTTTGTGTTCGATTTTGGTTTGGAAGCGAGTTGGTTGGAACTAGTGCTGGAGTGAGTCGATGACTTGATCGTCGATTTGGGGGTGACACTGACGTGGCATCGGAGTCGGCCTGGTTGACGTGGTCGTGCACATGTGCACGTAGATTCCTGGTGAGGTATAAGATCGGGAAGATGAGGTAATGCTCGGGTATAAGCTTAGGATATATGGGGTTCGACTCAAAGTAGAAGTGGAAGTAGGAAACCTCGTGTTTTGATTGGGTATTGAGGGTTTTTGCTCGGGTTGTTTTGTTATGAGTAGGTTTTAAGATGTTTACAGTAAATATTCAAGGTTTAAAAACAAAATTTTTTGAGTTTGCAAATATTTCAAGTTTAAAAGCAAAGTGATACAAGTTTTGAAGTTTTAAAAATAATTGGTTTCAAGGACAAGCGTTTAACAAAGTTTTAAAATGTATATTTAAGTAAATAAGTTTTAAAAGATATAACAATAAAGTTTTAAGAATAAGAATTTATTTAAATAAATTAAACAAGTTTGGAAAGTTTCAAGGATTTTAAATGTTAAATTGTTTGTTTTAAAAGTAAATTATATAAATTGATTTCTAAATGGGTTCTAATGAAGTTTAATGATGGAAATAAGTATTTAATATAAACAAAGAATTTATCTTTAATTAGTAAAGGTTGAGATTAATTAAAAGGAACTAATTAGTATAATAAATTGAAAGTTAACTTACTTATTGTAATTAAGGATAATTACTTAGTGATAGTTAATGAATGGAATTAAGGAAAGAATCATTGACTAGTGATTAGGTGATAATTAATTAATGTAATTAATTTAAGTTAATTAATTAGTTAATTAATTAAAGATAATCACTTAATGTAACTGATTAAATATAATTACTTAGTGAAGTAATTAATGGATAATTACTAAATGTAATTAATTAAAGGGTAATCACTTAATGGAGTAATTAGAGGATCATTACTTTATGGAAGTAATTAAATGAAAGTAATCAAGGATTTATCATTTAGTGTAATTAATTAAGGATTAATTAATATAATTAATAAATGGTTCAGATAATTAATTAAAGAATAATTAATTACTGAATGTGATTAATTATGGTTAATTAATGAACGTGGTTAATTACTTGTTAATGGTAATTAATTAAAAGAGTAATTAATTAATGGAAGTAATTAGAGGATCATTAATTAATTAATTAATAATTATTGTAAATGGTTAAGGTCAATTCATTTATGTAATTAATTAAAGGTTAATTACTTAATGTAATTAAAGAATAATTTATCAAGGAGATTAATTATGGTAGGTAATTAAGAGATGATTAATTATCTAATTTTGTAATTAATTAATGTTAAGTATGCAAGATTAAGGTAATCTAGGTGATTAGAAGTTAGTAATTAATTTAATTTGAGATTAATGAAGAATGAATCAGTCTTGTTTATGGATGATTGAATGACATTGGATGATTTGGATGTGATATCTCTGATATATGTATGTGCTGCTTTGTGATATGAGATTGTGATTGAATTGTGATGATATGAATTATCTATCTATGATATTGTGAATCGTTTGTCTATATGTAATGTTATTCTGAATATGAATTTAATTGTTTAAACTTTTAAACAACTTGGACATTTAAAACGGCGTTTTGCATTCGGTGAGACCAGGATCGTGTTTCCAAATTGGATATCCGTAAACCACATCGATCCAAATTAACGATAGGTCGTGAACCCCAAGTGAAGACGAAGACTCGAAGTGTAAGAACCATATATCGTTATAACTCTGAGGGTGATTCCAAAATGAGTTTAACGAAGATAATACTTTGAAATTTGAGATGAAGATTCAGAGTGCAAGGCTATTGTCGTTAACTCTGAGGGTGATTCCAAAATGAGTGTATCGAGATAGTGCCTTCGGTTCCGTTCGAACCCAAAACGGACTTGTATGGATTGAATGCTTTCAGAACATCGTCTGGAGGACAATGAGCATTCTAAGGTAGATGTGTTCTATAATGGTAATCGTAACCTCAAGTCTCATCAACCGGGAATGGCTAAAACCGAGGATGTGCAGCAAGGCTAAGTGAGTCGCGCTCAAGTAGGATGATATTTACCCATGTCTAGAGGTCCCTTTTTATTTCGGCTTAGTGGGCAGTTGGTCTGTAGCCAACTGCGGGGTTGTCTTATTTGGGACTATCTAGTGGGGGATGGTTCCGGCCTTGTGTTGCAGCGGATCAGGGTGGATCCTCGATATGGTGATCTAGGCCACGTACTATGACGAGCGGTACCCCAATAGCCCTGCCATTGTATGGAATCCAATCTCCAATACGTGTCGTACATTTTGATTGTGCCCAACTATGTTGGAATGTGAGATGCAAGCATGCCAGCTATTTTCTATTTTACTTGAAAACCCTAGACACTATTATAATATCACTCGATTTCCTATCAAATGTTTTGGTTAGCGTAAGGTAAAAACTTACCCATGTTTATGTGCGGGGACTCTTATGTGATACCTTTCTTTTCAAAGAATTCTTCAAAGTTAAGCAACTTTAACCCATTTACTCACACCATACCCATGTCTGACCCAAGTGTTTATTTTCTGTTTTATTAAACTCTTGGGTACTCAAATTTTTATGAGTAGCCAAGGGATTCAGGTTAGCTTTGACGAATTCTGATGGAGATTTGGAGCAGGAGGCTTCAGCATGTAGATATATTATGGTTCCACTGTGTTAGTGTTAGTGTTTGTGTCAGTATTTTATTAATGTCTTGAGTTGCATGATAGACAGGTGTTTATAGCTGTCTAATTTGTGATGTATAAGTTGTGTAACTCTGACGTATATGATACTATGTAATATATTATGTGGTGTAATATATTTTATTCGTTCCGCTGTGAGATTCTGATGTTGTTGAGTTTCTTCTTTCTCATCTTTTCTCTTTTCTATCCCTTTCTTTTTTCATAATGATGCGTCTTTCTGTGAAATGAAAGGCGGGTCATTGCACCCAGAGTTTAGAAAGGGAACAATAAACTCCAGGTCAGTTAAGGGGCTGCTGTGAGCAAACGAAACCAGTTTATCTTGAATAAAACAAACAAAGGAAATTTAAGAAATTCATAATGTTTTTTGGAAAATGAAACTACCATAAGGGCTCCTGCCACACACACAATGCAAACGCAGAATTAGAGGAGATTTCTTCTTATGATAGTCAAACATGCTTGACACACAAAATCCTTTTGATATTATTATTAGTGCATAGTGCAGAAAACATTTCGAAAGTATAATATTAATCTTAGCCAACATAAGCATTTCGTAGTATGCCTACTATAGCTACCATGTTCAATAGCAGGTTACCAACACATTCCATGGCAGGTTATACAACTAAAACCGTATAGGGTGCATATTGTTTCTTTGGATTTCCAATAAATGGTTAGGCTAAGGAACTTCCTATGCCACATGGGTATGCCTCTAGAGGGACATCTCGAGAACTTAGCCAGATCTCTGCCAACACAAGGCCGGGTTACCTCTGTAACTAGGTAACTACTGACAAGAGTATGCCATCCTCCGGCCGTGACCAACTTTTATCCCGGGGTTCACCGACAAATAGCAACAACAACATAAGTAAATATCTAGGATCCATACCATGATACCACTTTTTATTCAGAAGGAAATGGACACACCCTAAGGAGCACGACCATTGATAAACTTGCCGCATCTTTCCGTTTTGACCATTTTCAGGGTGTGAGGTCTTGATGCAGTCCCGTCCCATAAAGCTACGCTTTTCACAAAAGCCATGCTTCGATCAACCAATATCAGCAGCACTCAGTATGCCACATTACCAAATTGAGAATATATCACTAGTAACTATCAACTACAAAACCTCTGAGCTCGTACGTCTCAAAGAAGGGTGTTAAGCTAAGAGAATAAATTATTTGCCACCAAAAAATGTATTTGATAGAAACCAGCTTTATATCGTAAAGTGTAATGTCAGACATACGTTCATATAAGTCCGTACCGGGTTCGAACAGAACCGAAGGTACTTCAAAAGAAGTCCTTTTAAATCCAGATATTCACAATCCGATCGAACTTCCCATCATTTGGGGAATCTTTATACCATAGCTACTCAGTGCAGAGAAAATCGACAGGTTATCCTTTCGTTTTCAAAAATATCATGTCTTCAACACCATCTTCAAATGCAATCTATCTCGTCGTATCATTATTCGGAATGGGTTATATGACATAAAGTCCTCTCCCGGCTAAACCGAATAATGGGCGCTTAACTTTAAAAACATATGGATCCATTCGGATCTTAGTTAAGTCACAACACATTTCACAAAAGCTTTCACTTTGAATGTGGTTTAAACAAATTTCTATTTTAAATCTTTGAACAAAATATTTATTTCCAAAAACCTTTCAATCGTTCAAACAAC
The DNA here is from genome assembly GCA_030765085.1 of Allium cepa. Taxonomy (NCBI): domain Eukaryota; kingdom Viridiplantae; phylum Streptophyta; class Magnoliopsida; order Asparagales; family Amaryllidaceae; genus Allium; species Allium cepa. Next base: position 459,656,338 of record CM060929.1, on the reverse strand, counting down.
TTCTTCACTATAATCTTTTAAATAAAAGATTCACCTTCAAAACCCTTTTTAATTTAGAAACAAGGTTCATTCAATATTTAACCAAATTCATTCATAATATTTACACAAAAGATCCATCTTTAGAATTCACTTTATTTCAAAACTAGATTTACTAAATCTTTAAGAAAGGTTTATTCATAGCTTTCAAAACAAATTCCCTTTCACATTTGATAAATCACTTAGAAAATTCATTCAACAAAACTAAAAATTCTTTCTTTATCTAAAACAATTATTATTTGAAAAACCAATGTTTTTCATTTCGTAACAATCCGCTTAATTTCACCCAAGTTAAAACCTTTTTAAAAGATAGGATCGAGTTGCCTCACCCTTGACAAGCTTGATTAAAATTAAGTTCCAATTTCCAAAATAATCCATTTGAAAAATACTTTTAAAATGGTTTGTAATCCTTATTATATAATTTATATAATTCTTTTAAATCATAGTTTCCAAAACATTGTTTGTTTCTTAAATTCATCTATTTAAAATTCCATCATTTCAAGAAACTATACACAAGAATATTTGGAAATATTCCAAATTTAAGCTTATAAATAAATATAGAATTCCACTTCAAAACTGAATTCAAATTAAATCAATTTCCAAAATTTTAACAAGTTATATTATATTCAAAATAATTTTCAAAACATCCTTTACAAAAGTTTTCATGTTTAACCCAATCACATTTTCGAAATCATTTTGGATTCAAAACTAAATTTTCAAAATCTTTTCGTTATTTTGAAAAACCTATGACTCAACCAATCTTCTTTGAATTCCATGTTTGTGTGTGTGTGAGAGTGTGGTCCAGGGGTTTTACACAATAGTGCAACATCATTAATCATCACAGATTCAAGCACAGCAATATTCGATAAGCGGTATAATCCTATAACGCTTATCTTCGGTCATAGATTCATAGATAAATAAGTAAATACATTATAGATAAGTAAATCATATAGAGCATAATCAACAGAAATTTACATCATAGAATATCTCAAATCAAAGGTAACAATCAATTCGATCATTTAATACAATCAAATCATCCACAAGCAAGATAAATTATCTAACTGTAATGAATTACCTAATCCTTTTTAATTATTATTAAGTAATTACAGTAATTTTTATTAATTAATTAATCACATAATTACTTTCATTAATTTTCCTTGATTAATTAATTATCCTTCACCTAAATCAATTTACCTTTGATCATTAATGAATTCACTTTTAGTTAGTTATTTAACTTTTAATAAATCATATTAATTACTTAATCAATTAACCTTTAATCATTAATTATCCTTAATCACTTTTATTAATTAATTAACTTTAAGTAATTAATTACCTTTAATTACTTTAATTAATCATGCTTTAAATTACATTAAGTAATTAAAAATAAGTAATTAATTTCATTAAGTAGTTATTCCTTAATTACATTGAGCAAAAATCTTTCTAAATAATCATATTAAGGAATTTACTTTTAATTAATTACATTAATTAATAATCACTTGGATTTATTATCCTTTAATTAATCATAATAATTAATCACCTCAATTAAGTAATTAATCAGTATTAAACTGCATTGGAAAAAAATTAGGAATTGATTATATTACTTTAAAAACAAATCAATCTTTAAAATATTTAACTTTGAAACTTTGTTAAAAACTTGTTTAAAATCCAATTTGTCTTTTTAAAAAGACATAGTTAATATGTCTTGAAACTTGATTAAATCTACCTTTTCATTTTAAACTTTGTTCATCCTCAAAAACTTGTTTTAAATAATTGCACTGTTTAAAACTTTGTTAAATATTTATTTTAAATTTAAAAAACCCCACTGCATTTCAATTATCCTGAGCCAACATTAAAGTTTCTCGAGCGAAATCTCAAGTTTCCCTCCACCTTTATTTTTTTTCGAGCCACCACGCAAATTACTTCAATTCTAACCTGAAAATCCTCATCTTCCCCACTCTACAGATACATGCCGCCTAATTTCGTGCATGTGCACGATCACCTGAGCGATCGTTGATCATCGCCGTGGCTTCCCATAGATCATCGCTGACCGCCTCTACCAAACCCGACAACCCAGACCTTGATTTGAGCTCGAAATCGAAATTGAGCTCGAGCATTCCAGTCTGGAACGAATCCGGTCGCTAAAACTTCTTCGTCAAGACGACTCCGACCTTTGACGACCCCGCCACCTTGACCTAAGCTGTGTTAGTCCTTGAGTTGATGGTTTTGATTACAACAACCTTAGAATAAGATTATAAAATATAAATACTAACATTATAGTTTAGATATATATGTATATGCAGGACTTAACCATGTAGGTACCAAGAATGAGGACTGTAAAGTATAGAGATTCAAGATATCAAGATTAAAGACTCATGAGTATCAAGATTATCAAGAGTTCAAGATTTCAAGATAAGTAATTTAGTATACAATTTTGTTAAAACTCTTAGAAAAGCACTGGCATCTTACAATCCAATTTATTCGTGGAATGGAATCCACTTCGACCCTGTTAAAGGGATGGAACCATAAGTAGGATGGAACCTACGAAAAATCTAGTGGAACATTGTTTTGTATCCGCTAACTTTTATTCAAATGATTTTTCAAAATTATCTTGTTTTCAAAATGTTTTCAAAACCTTCCCTTTAAAAGAATCAAAAACATCTATCCAGATTTTAAATGTTTTAGCCTCAAAATAATCTTTATTTTCATATATCAAGTTATCCTTGATTTTAAATTACCTCTTAACTATTATATTTAAATTTCAATATTTATACTTAGATTGAAAATATAAAATTATAATAAAACTTTATATATATTATTCTCTATATTTACTTATGTATTTTAACTATAGTCAAGTATATTTGGAAAGTATAAAATAGTTTTACTATAAGATAAAGGTTATTTTCAAAGAAAAACAAAACATCAAAATTTCCTTTGGGATGTTGACATGCCCTAGTACCCCATGTCGACATAGTGTCGGTTAGGATCAAAAATTTGAATTTCCAAAGAAGTGTCTATTCGCCATAACCTTTCACGAATGGACATGGCTGTTGTTCTTCTATAAATAGGGGTTAGTTTCAACGAATTTTAGATCATATTTTCTGGTTTTTCACTTCTCTTCTTCTTCTTCCACAATTTCTTATAAAAATTCTTATCATTACTCTATCGAAATCAACATTGAATCTAAATAGATCATCGCTGGTTTGATTCTCTGTCACTATCTCAACAAGATGCCAGTGCTATTCAGAGTTGTAGGCTTCTTTGTAATATATCTAGCGAGAAAAGGTGTGATTGTAGTCTTGGAAATCAATCAAGCGAGAAAAGGTGTGATTGTGGCCTTGGAAATCAATTGGGTGAACTTGTTGCCCAGAAAATCAAGTATCTCTACCCAGAGGATTGTGATTCTGGAGGGTGTACCTCGTAGCCTTGAAACCGAGGTGTAATTGTGCAATTGCTTTTGAAAAGAAATCCATACTTAGTTGTGCGGGACTGGATGTAGGGTAACTCCGAACCAGTATAAAATCCTGTGTGTTCTTTCCTTTACTGCATTTACTTTATTTCTGCATCTATGATTGATTCTGTAATTATATCTGTGTCTGAATTTTGCATAATTTTGTGTTCAAATCAATATAAATTCAAAAATATTTAGTAATTTCTTAAAAACACTATTCACCCCCCTCTAGTGTTTATTCTAACCTTAAGATCCAATATCCGCATTCCTCACATTTGGGATTTTTCACTCGATTTTCGACAGTGAACCCTGGATATGGATTTTTGATTGATTCTAGAAATTCTCTATCATAGTTTAAGGCTACTCCATGAGAATGACAGTTTTTTGATCAAGAAACCAGATCCAAGTCCGCACTAGGAAGTCGGGTGGACGATACTAGGGATTTTCACTCGATTTTCGATGGCGACCCTAGATATGGATTTTCGATTGATTTTGAAAATTCTCTATCATTGTTTAAGGCTATGCATGGAGAACAATTGTTTTTGATCAAGAAACTGGATCTGAGTCCGCATTAGGAAGTCGGGTGAATGATAATAGTTCGAAAGTGAAATTGTGTGATCAAGTGAGCGAACGAATTTGTTATTGCGTACGGATGATATACGGATATCGTACGAGCTTGAATAAAATGAATATTAAAATTTTGTAAAGAGATGAGTAAAATAATTTTGACTGTACTATTAAACATTATTGGTAGATAAGTACAGGTATCTAAAGGCAAAGGACAAATGGATGTTTTTGATCTCTGAAGATAAATTTGAATTGGCCAACATAGAGGTATGTGTTTAAATTTCTGTATGATATTTTATTGGGTTTTTGATCTATCTACTTGGCCTTTTTTTCTTTTGGAATTTGGGGGGCCCGTAGAGGTAATTTTAGTTGTACCGAGCTAGCCATGCAAAGGAGACGCTGGCGAAATTTTTCGAAAATTTATGGAGTTAGAAAAAATTTGAGAAAATTTTGAGAATTTAAAATTTGGTTTTGAATTGAAATTTGAATGGTTGAGTAAATAGTATTATTTGAAAACTATGGAAGAGTTTGGAAAGTTAGTAAGGATGACAGTGTGGCTTGGATAAAAAGATCGTCTTGGGAAGATGTTTAAAAACTGTTTTGTTTTGGGAAAAATAGTGAACGGGTTATGGATCATTCTTCTTAACTAGTAATTTCGAGAACGAAAATCTTTTAAGGAGGGAAGAATGCGATAACCCAAAATTTATGGATATTTGAAATAGGGATATTTAATTGGTTTTAAATATTTAAAAGTTAATTTCTAACTTGAATTTCAAATATGACTATTTATTTGGCAGTTAAATTATTGAATTTAATAATTTGAAACTGGGTAAAAATATTGAATCTGAAATTTTAAGCTTGTTAAAAATAAATTAAAGGCTTGTACAAATTCATCTTGATAATACTGAAGGAAATAGAACTAAAGTTGAATTTGAAAGTGATTTGTTCAGTTTTGAATTTGTATCTTTTGATCGATATTTAAAAATAGCATTCCGAGGTACAGTCTCGGATTTCAATGAAACCAGTTCCATTGGATTTGTGGTAGTGTATTACTATCAAATTTCAATTTTCATAGCATTCGGAGTTGTCATGTGATCGTACGATGGGTAAATGCGCTGAAATTTATATCGAAATTTAATATATTAATTGGGTCCAAAAAGTTCTCTTCTCGAAATGACCGAGTTAGGACTCAAAACTTTTTCCATCACATTTGAAATATGGGTATAACATTATAAATGCCTAGTGGCACATCTTGATAGGGGTTCATGATTTTAAGCTACGTTAATCAACACAATTTGAATTTGATTTTGAATTTAATATATTATATTATATATATCAACATCAGAACTTTTAGCCTTCTTTCAAAGGGACACGTGTCTTGCCTTCCGAGCACGTATTCATTTGGAATAACAAGCATCATTTTCTTTTTAAAAAAATATAGAACAGGCTAGCATTTAAAAAAAAAATCGAATTCTTTCCTTTCCCCTCCTTAATTCAGCTAAAGACAATAATAAAAATATTTGGGCGCTGTTTTAAATTTAAGTTCAAAATCGAATCAAGTTCTAATGGCCGAAGCCTAATTCTCGTTCTCCCTCATTAGTAAATTAGGGCATGTCTTAGTCCATCCTAAATCAAACGAACTGAGATCTATGGGTGACTGCAGCCAGTTCAATGAGGCGAGTTCATCGTTGTGGTTTAATTTTCGATCGGCGAAGAGGCGTCGAGGTGGCTGGGCGAACGAGGGTTGCTCGTGTAGGGGAAGCTCGAGTAGCGGCGTTAAAGAATCGAGGGGTAGTGGCCGTAGTCGCATGTAAGGGACGTCGAGCAGCATCGTTTGTGGGTTGCTTCGGCAAGGCGAGCAAGTGACCGAAGTCGCGTTTGGACGAGGGGCACGAATCGTGGTGTCGTGTGCAACGATTCGGCAGCTCAGATGAGGTTGAGTTCATGGGTTGCATGAGGTATGCGAGGCCGTATAAAAGTGCTGCAGTCGATATCGAAGATGCAGAAAGGTACGATTTTCTTTTTGTTATAAATTTAAATCGAATAAATAAGAGTTTATATACATATACAAAGAAAAAAATTACTGCTTTATATTCAGAAAATTTAAACTGATTTTATTTCTATTTTATGCACATATATTAATGTTCAGAAGAGTAATTATTATTGTTATTTTCAGAAATAGGAAAAAACAATTTTTTACACACACACGTGTATATATATATATGAAACTTTGGAAAACATAGGAAATTGCATAAAAATTAGTTTAATAAATATACAACTACCTATTTTAATTTATTAGTTCAATTTTAAAGATAATTTATTATGGTAGTTAATTTGCCTAATTAACTTGTTTAATTTATTCTAGTTACTAAATATTTATTATAGGAAGATTAATTAAAAAAATTAAATTATCCGTTTAAACTAAATTATTAGTTAATTAAAATTTTTTAAATGGTAATTGATCGTTCGATTAGTTCAATATTAATAAATCATATAATTGTTTATACAAGGTCTAAAACTGAAGAAAATAAGGTAGAATGGAAATGGATTGCAAAATAAAAGCAAAGGTGAGAACTTCTCACTCAATCGGATTACCTAGTTAAATTTAAATTATTGGTTGTTTGCTTGGATTGATAATTTTTATCAATTGGATTGGTATGTTATATATAATAGTGTGTATATATTGGACCGAATGATTTCCCACATTATATAGCGGATGAGACCCTATGCGCCCCGCATAATAGCGGATGACCCCACATAACGCGTGATTCCACCTCGAAGTGGAATTGGTTTTTTATATTGTGCTAACATCTATGGATAAAGTAAATTAGGTTGGAGGGATCCAACTGGATTGCTCAAATGTTTGAATTTATTTCATCTGTTGTGATATGATTCATTGATAATCTGTGAATGATTATAGTGGTAATTGAAATTATTGGAGGTTATGTTTTGGCCGAATATATTCTGGTATTTAAAGATACCAGAAATATAAAAATTGGATTGTTGGAAGTAAAATAATTTTAGAGAATTGGATAAGTTAAAGAAAGGAATTTGTAAAGGACAAAGGTTAACTTTTGTAATCCTATTGAATAATTCCAAGTACGGGGAAAAAGATTTTTTATAAATAGAAATAAATGGATTTTGAGAACATAAGTAGTATTGGTGAAAAGTTGAAGAATTTATTTTAAAATTTGGATTTTAAATGGTTTGGAAGAAATAAAGGGAGAATTTTAAAATTTAGCATGAAATTAATATTTCAGATTTAAAATAAGATTTTAAATCTAAATAATGGAGTGAATATGGAATTTGAAATAAATTTGGATAATAAATGAATTTATTTTAAAAGGGAGTAAATTTTGGAATTTAAATTAGAGATTGATTTAGTGTTAAAACTGTGTTTTTAAAAAGGTATGAGACTATGGAATTTATAGATTGGGTTTATAAAGTGACATAAGATATCAGTGGATATTTGGAAATATAAATTCACGCTGCGAATTTATAATGGAATGTGTATTTTTTTTTAAAATAAATAGTGGTCTATTTTTAAAGGTGTGAGACAAAAACGTATTTCCCTGAAAAGCCAAGTACATTTCCAAAGCAGATTTTTAAGTATAAGTTGGAAGTTTTAAAGTTGTTTTAAAAAATGTTTTTGAGAAATTATTTATTTAAGTTGTTTAGAATTTTAAAGTTAAATAATTATTAAATTAGTTATAGTAGCAATAATTTGAAGGGTTAATTTTTAATTATGATTTAAAAAGATAATTATTAATATTTATATTTTTTTATAAAGTAGTTTTATTTTAAATATAGTTTGGCTATAGTTTTTGTTTGGAAAAATTGTATAGAATTCAATAACCTTTATTTTTAAATTTGTTTTGTCTTAAGTTTTACATGAAAAATTATTATTAAATTTCATAATTAATATTTTTAAATAAGTGTTTAAAATAGTTTTTTATTTTAAGTATTTCCAAGTATATATATTTGGATAAGTGATTTAAATTATTTTAAAAACCTAAAGTATTCGACTTGGCAAATTTTTAGTGAAAATACATAATATTTGGAAACTTATTCCACGAGAGAAAAGTAGTTTGAAAATTGTTTTCAAAGGGTTGAAGTGTGGAAATATATCTTGCAAAGATATTTATAAATAAATAAATAAATTGGGGAAATTATTCTAATCTGATGGTTGTTTATGAATGTAATTTGATAGTTAAATAACAGACTATCAATATTGGCCTTTAAGACGACATTTGAATTTCGATGAGACTAGGGGTTGGATTCCAAATGGTTATCCAAAAACCACATCGAATCTTAAAGGTGGATAATTTGTTTGAAAGATTAAAAATGGAAATTTGTATCCACATGTCTTAAAATAAGCGCTCATTATTAAGTCGGGGTAGGACATTAAGTCATAAAACCCATTCTGAACAATGATACGATGGAATATATTGCATTTGAAGACGGTGGTTGAAGACCGGGTATTTTTGAAAATGAAAGAATTTTCTGTTGATGGTCTCTGCACCGAGTTGCTCCGGTATAAAGATTGCCCTATGTGATGGGGAGTCCGGACGTGATTAGGGGATATCCGGATTTGCAAGGACTTCTTTCCTTAATTGGAAGAAGTGCCTTCGGTTCCATTCAGACCTAGGATGGACTTGTATGGATGTATGTCGGACATAATAATTTGAGATATAAAGCTGATTTCAATCAAACACATTTCTATTTGGTGGAGGAGAAATTATTCTCTTAGCTTAACACCCTTCTCTGAGAGCTCAGAGGTTTTGTCGTTGATATTTATTAGTGATATATTCCTAATTTGGTAATGTGGCATGCTAAGTGCTGAGCATTGCTTGATCGAAGCATGCCTTTTGTGAAAAGCGTAGCTTTGTGGGACGAGACTTCATCGAACCTCACACCCTAGAAATGTTCGAAACAAGAAAGGACGCATCAAGGTTATGGGGGTCGCGCCTCTCAAGGTATGTGCATTTCCTTCTGGATAAAAAAGTGGTATTTTGGTATGGAGCCTAGATATTTTACTTATGTGGATAAAAAATGGTATTCTGGTCTGGAGCCCAGATATTTTACTTATGTGGTCGTTGGAATTTGAGGTGCCTCGGTAAAGGTCGGTTACGACCGGGGGAAGGCATACTCGTGACATTTTGTTAGCTAGTTGTAGAGGTAACTCAGCCTTGTGTTGGCAGAGATCCAGTTTGGTTCTCGGGATGTCCTTCTAGAGGCGTACCATTATTAGATAAACGAATTTCCTTAGCCTTGACCATTTGTCGGAAATCCAAACAAAACAATACTATCCCTTTACGATTTTAGTTGTAGAACCTGCCGTTTAACATGGTAGCTATAGTAGGCATACTATAATGGTACGTATGCTGGCTTAGATTAATATTATACTTGCGAAATGTTTTCCACACTATGCAATAATAATAATATCAAAAGGATTTCTGCGTATCAAGCATGTTTGACTACAATAAGGAGAAACCTCCCCCAAGTGTGCGATTGCATTGTGTGTGTGCCGGGAGACCTTATGGTAGTTTCATTTTCCAAAAAGCATGAACGGATTTCTTTTTTATCTCTTTTCTTTCAAACAACTGTTTTAAGTTTCTCTACACCAGTCTCATGACTGATCTGGAGTTTATTGTTCCCTTTGTAAACTCTGGGTGCCATAATTTTCCACACGGGTAGCCTAGAGTCAGGTTATCAGTAAGTTATGGAGCTGTGTGGAGATCAGGAGACCAGCTGGATGGTAAGACGTATCACTCGTATATGATGAATTATCCACTGTGCATGGTTTGCTGCAAATTCAGTTTCCCTGTGAACAAGTTATCATAACTGCCCAGTGTTTTGTTTTATTGATATTGTAATCTAATGATGTAATGTATAAACTTGTATAGCTCTTTTGTTTAAAGATTAGTCATTTATCTATTATATATTGTTCCGCTGCGATCGTGTTTCTATTTCTTCCTCTACCTCCTTCTTCTTTAACCCTAACGGTTCGGTTTTTCGGCATTCGATTGTTCGATATTAGATACAGTGGACGTATTGATGTCGATTTTCGAGCGTCGAAAAATCAGGTCTTTACAATTTGGTATCAGAGCTCAGATTGGCGATATACCTAGGCTTTGGTGGGAAAATTATTCATTAGAGATAGAGTCAATAGTACTCTAGAATGAGTTTGAGTGTAATAATAGATATGAGCGCGTATTTGTTAGAGAATATAATTTTTTTTTATATATTGTGTTGACTTATCGGTTGAGTGTTTATGGATTCTGGTCCATATGTGGGACGCCATGTCATCGATAGGGTTTCTAAACTCTTAAACAAGATAAACCGACACAACATTGTTTTAAAATAGGGTGAATGAAATAATTTTACCCAAATTATTTTTGTATATAAATGAAATGATTTTTGTAAATTATTATAGTATATATATGGTTGCTTGATTTCTAGGAAGTAATAATGTTAATTTATTATCATTATTGTGTGAAAATTGAACCAGAAATTAAAATCATAACCAAAGGTTAAGAAAATAATTCAGATAATGAAATGGAATTTGAAATGTGAATTGCAAATGTGGTTTATCAAATTGAAATAAGAAGCCGGAGTAATTTTTGATAGGAATTAAAAGGATTTGGGATTGAAATTTCAAAAGATTAAATTCCTTGTGCTGAAAACGATTTTCAAAGGTTTTGGAAAAATAATGGTGAAATTATTTGGGAAATATTTTTTAATTGGATTTGGAATATGGCGAGATTTGGAAGTTAAAAATGTTTTTGAAGGGATAAAACACTAAACTCTTTTCGGTCATTGGGAAATAATTCTGATAATGGTCGCGACATCATTGGTGTTAATTTTCGAGTTTCCAAGAGAGGAATTGCTAATCGAAGGTTTTGAATTGGGAATATTTGTGAAATTGAGTTTGATTTTGAAATAGTTTGATTTTGGATATAATTGATTTCAAAAATGATTCTGAAATACTTAAGTGATTATTTAAACTCTGGAATCTGATTTAAAAATGGTTATGGAATATTTATAAGTTTAAAAACTTATAAGGGTTTGGAAAAGATTAAACTGGAATGAGAAATTTAAGCCTAACAGGTTAAATAAAATACTATTGAAATTAGTCAAAATAAGATTCATATTGGAAGAGTTAAATAAAGTAAATGGAATTCAAGCTAAATATTGAAATTGCATTTGAATTGTGTTAAATAAGGTAAAGTAGAAAATAAATATAAGAAGTATATAAAATACTTATATTGAACTTAAGAAATGGATGATGGAATTCTTAAGTAAATTTGGAATTGAGGAAATATTCTAAGTTAATATTTGATTGGAGATTAGTGTGTGGAATGATAAGTGTGGATAAGTAAATAAGAATCAAAATAAATGTGAATAAAAGAGAATTGATACAGTTAAAAATCAATTGAGATAAATACGTAGGATGTACGTATATTATTTTATTCGCATAACGATTTGATCCAGATTCGACACAGAATTTCGAGATAGTCATATTAATCCGAGTTGAGATTTTTCACTCGATTTTCGACGGCAAACCCTGGATATGGATTTTTGATTGTTTCTAGAAATTCTCTATCATAGTTTAAGGCTATGCAAGGAGAATGACGATTTCTAATCGAGAAATCTGATCTGAGTCCGCACTAGGAAGTCGGGTGGACAATACTAGTTCGAAAGTGAAATTGTGTGATCAAGTGAGCGATCGAATTTGGTATTGTGTACGGATGATATACGGACATCATACGGGCTTGAATAGAATGAATATTGAAATTTTGTAAAGATACGAGTAAAATAAATTTGACTGTAATAGTAAACATTATTGGTAGATAAGTACAGGTATCTAAAGGCAAAGGATAAATGGATGTTTTTGATCTCTGAAGATAAATTTGAATTGGCCAACATAGTGGTATATGTTTAAATTTCTGTATGAAATTTGATTGGATTTTGATCTAGCCACTTGGCGTTTTGTTTTCTTTTAGAATTTGGGGGCCCGTAGAGGTATTTTGTAGTTGTACCGAGCTAGCCGCGCAAAGGAGACGCTGGCGAAATTTTTCTAAAATTTAGGGAGTTTGAATTTTTTTTTGAAAATTTAAAATTTGGTTTTGAATTGAAATTTGAATGGTTGAGTAAATAGTATTGTTTGAAAACTGTGAAAGAACATGGAAAGTTAGTAAGGATGATAATGTGGCTTTGATAAAAAGATTGTCTTGGGAAGATGTTTAAAAACTGTTTGGTTTTGGAAAATATAGTGAACAGGTTATGGATCATTCTTCTTAACTAGTAATTTCGGGGATGAAATTCTTTTAAGAGGGAAGAATGCGACGACCCGGAATTTTTGGATATTTGAAATTGGGATATTTAATTGATTTTAAATATTTAAAAGTTAATTTCTAACTTAAATTTCAAATATGACTATTTATTTGGCAGTTAATTATTTAATTTAATAATTTGAAACTGGGTAAAATATTGAATTTGAAATTTTAAGCTTGTTAAAAATATTTTAAAGACATGTAAAAATTCATCTTGATAATCTGAAGGTAATAGAACTTTAAAATTGAATTTAAAAGTGATTTGTTCAGTTCTAAATGTATATCATTTAACCGATATTTAAAAATAGCCTTCCAAGGCACAGTCTTGGATTTTGACAAAACCAGTTCCATTGGATCCATAATAGTGTATTACTTTCGGATTTCGTGTGATCTTATGATGGGTAAACGCGCTGAAATTTATATCGAAATTTAATATAATAACTGGATCCAAAAAGTTATCTTCTCCATACGACCTAGTTAGGACTCGAAACCTTTTCCATCATGTTCGGAATAAGGGTATAACCTTATAAATGCCTAGCGGCACATCTCGATAGAGGTTTGCGATTTTAACCTGCGTTAATCAGAACAATTTGAATTTGAATTTAACATATTATATTATATATATCAACATCAGAACTTTTACCCTTCATCTCAAAAGGACACGTGTCCTACTTTCCAAGCACGTGTTTGTTTGGTATAACACGCGTCATTTTCTTTTTAAAAAATGTAGAACGGCCTAGCATTTAAAAAAATAGAATTCTTTCCTTTTCCCTCTTTAATTTAGTTGAAGAAAACAATAAAAATAATTGGGCGCTGTTTTAAATTTAAGTTCAAAATCGAATCAAGTTCTAATGGCCGAAGCCTAATTCTCGGTCTCCCTCATTAGTGAATTAGGGCATGTCTTCATCGATCCTAAATCGAACGAAGTGAGATCTATGGGTGACTGTAGCCAGTTCGATGGGGTGAGTTCATCGTCGCAGTCTTATTTTCGATCGGCGATGAGTCTTCGTGGTGGCTGGGCAAACGAGGGTAGCTCATATAGGGGAAGCTCGAGTAGCGGCGTTGAAGAATTGAGGGGTAGTGGCCGTAGTCGCATATGGGGAGGACGAGCAACATCGTTCGTAGGTTGCTTCGACACAGCGAGCAAGTGACCGAAGTAGCATTTGAATGAGAGGCGCAAATCGTGTTGTTGAGTGCAGCGATTTGGCAGCTCAGATGAGGTTGGATTCATGGGTTGCTTGAGGTATGCGAGGCCGTATAATAGTGTTGCAGTCAATATCGAAGATGCAGAAAGGTACGATTTCCTTTTTGTTATAAATTTAAATTGAATAAATAAAAGTTTATATACATATACAAAGAAAGAAATCACTTCTTTATATTTAGAAAATTTAAAATGATTTTATTTCTATTTTATGCACATATATTAATGTTCAGAAGAGTAATTATTGTTGTTATTTTCAGAAATAGGAAAAAAACAAATTTTTACATACATACACACACACACACACACACACACACACACACATATATATATATATATATAGAACTTTGGCATAAGAAATTGCATAAAAATTAGTTCAATAAATATACAACTACCTATTTTAATCTATTAGTTCAATTTTAAAGATAATTTATTGTGGTAGTTAATTTGCCTAATTAACTTGTTTAATTTATTCTAGTTACTAAATATTTATTATAGGAAGAATAGTTAAAAAATTAAATTATTAGTTTAAACTAAATTATTAGTTAATTAAAAGTTTTTAAATGGTAATTGATCATTCGATTAGTTCAATATTAGTAAATTAATTTATTGTTTATACAAGGTCTAAAACTATGAAGAAAACAAGCTGGAATGGAAATGGATTGTAAAATAAAAGCAAAGGCGAGAACTTCTCACTCAATCGGATTATCCAGTTTAATTTAAGTAGTTAAATTTAAATTATTGGTTGTTTGCTTGGATTGATGATAGTTATCAGTTGGATTGGTATGTTATATATAATAGTGTGTGTGTGTGTGTGTGTGTGTGTGTGTATATATTGGAGTGATCAATTTCCCGCATTATATAGCGGATGAGACCCTATGTGCCGCACATAATAACATATGACCCCATATAACCCGATATTCCACCTCGAAGTGGAATTGGTTTTTTATATTGTGCTAACATTTGTGGATGGAGGGAAACAGGTTGGAGGGATCCAATTGGATTCCTCAAATGTTTGAATTTATTTCATATGCTGTGATATGATTTATTGATAATTTATGAATGATTATATTGGTAATTGAAATTATTGAAGGCTATGGTTTAGCCGAATATATTCAGGTATTTCAAGATACCAGAAATATAAAAATTGGATTATTGGAAGTAAAATAATTTTAGAGAATTTGATAAGATAAAAAAAGAAATTTGTAAAGGATAAAGGTTAATTTTGAAATCCTATTGAATAAATCCAAGTACGGGGAAAACGATTTTTTATAAATAGAAATAATTGGATTTTTAGAACTTAAGTAGTATTGGTTAAAAATTGAAGAATTTATTTTAAAATTCGGATTTTAAATGGTTTGGAAAAAATAAAGGGAGAATTTTAAAATTTAGTATGAAATTAATATTTTCAGATTCAAAATAAGATTTTAAATCTAAATAATGGAGTGAATATGGAATTTGAAATAAATTTGGATAAGTAAAGGATTTTTTATAAAAGGGAGTAAATTTTGGAATTCAATTTTGAGATTGACTTAGTGTTGAAACCGTGTTTTCTGAAAAAGGAATGAGACTATGGAATTTATAAACTGGGTTTATAAAGTGAAATAAGATATCAGTGGATATTTGAAAGTATAAATTCACCGTGCGAATTTATAATGGAATGTGTTATTTGTTTTAAAAATAAAAAGTGGTTTATTTTTAAAGGTGTGAGACAAAGCGTATTTTCCTGAAAAGCCAAGTATGTTTCCAAAGCAGATTTTTAAGTATAAGTTGGAAGTTTTAAAGTTGTTTTAAAAGAATGTTTTTGAGAAATTATTTATTTAAGTTGTTTAGAATTTTAAAGTTAAATATTTATTAAATTAGTTATAGTAGAAATAATTTTAAAGGGTTAATTGTTATTTATGATTTAAAAGATAATTATTAATATTTTTTTTATAAAGTAGTTTTATTTTAAATATAGTTTGGCTATAGTTTTTATTTGGAAAACTTGTATAGATTCAATAACCTTTATTTTTAAATTTGTTCTGGCTTAAGTTTTACACGAAAAATAATTATTAAATTTCATAACTAAAATTTTTAAATAAGTGTTTAAAATATTTTTTTTATTTTAAGTATTTCCAAGTATATATTTTTGGATAAGTGATTTAAATTATTTTAAAAATCTAAAGTATTCGGACATGGAAAATTTTCAGTGAAAATAAATAATATCTGGAAACTTATTCCATGAGAGAAAAGTAGTTTGAAAATTGTTCTCAAAGGTTTGAAGTGTGGAAATATATCTTACGAAGATATTTATAAATAAATAAATAATTTGGGGAAATTATTTAAATCTGATGGTTGTTTATGGATGTTATTTGATAGTTAATGTGACGACCTGGAAATTTTGAACATTTGAATTAAAAATATTTAATTGATTTTAAATATTTGAATGTTAGCTTAACTTGAATTTTAAATATCACTGTTTATTTGGCAATTAAATTATTGAATTTAATAATTTGAAATTGGGGAGAATATTAAATCTTCAGTTTTGAGCTGGTTAAAAATATTTCAAATGCTTGAAAAATTTATATTGATAATACAGAAGATAATGGAAGCTTTAGAATTGGATTTGAAAGTGTTTTGTTCAGTTTCAAAAATTTATCGTTTGAATGGATATTTAAAAATAGCCTTCCGAGGCACAGTCTCGGAATTCGACAAAACCAGTTCTATTGGATCTGTAATAATGTTTTATAATAGGATTTTAAATTTTAATAGTGTTTGGAGTGATCCTTTGGCCGTACGATAAGTAAAGGCGCTAAAATTAAATCGAAAATTCAGTATAATAGCTGTGTAACAACCCGATATTCGCGTCAATTCATAATCGACGTTAAAACGATTTATATTTTCGTCAATTGCCATTTTGAAGTTTTTAAAATTTAAATTAAAATTTAAATTACATATTGTTATAAAGTTTGATGGGCTTTGAGAAATTAAATGGTGGTCCATTTATTATTGGGCCGTGAAAAATTTAAAGGGATTTAATCGTGTTAATATTAGTTTGAAATTGTTGAGAGAATTATCGGACTTTAAAATTTGTTTCGGCCCATTTTCCTTTGTGATGTCGTTCCCTTCTTAATTGAATTCGACCGCACCCTTATCATCTCATTTTTCGTTAACCCTAAACAAAAATCGAATGAGGGAAGAAAATAATGGCTGCTCAATCGTTCGCCCCTCTTTTTCGTCCCTCGGTGAAAACTAGGGTTTCAAAACAAGTTGCGTGTCGATTTGTCGATTGTTCGTCTTCGTGTTGCTTGCTTCGACCACTTGATTGAGTCGCCTCTGCTTCGATTCGAACTGCGCGATCTTGGAGGTTCTTCGAACAAAGGTGAGTGAACGTTCTCACTCACATCTTCTTCTACTCGCTTTCGACATCTGTGATTTTCGGTGTTAACATTTTGGTCTCTGCCCTTTTGCTTTGCGAACGCAATTTGGATTTTTGGTTGATTTTGCCACTGCTATATCTCTTATCATAATTATGCGTTCGAGATTTGATGCGAGATGAGAATCGATTTGGGTATTTGCTTTTATGCTGTCTTGCTTGTTTAACTTCGACTTTGACACTGTTTGACCGTGTTCATCTCCTTAGTTGTGGCTATGGCCATTTGGGTTTACCGTTCCTGTGGCACTTGCGACCTGGCTTGGCTGCAGTCCTATGGCATCGGCACTTGACTTAGTGTTGCTTGATGTTCATTTATTTTGGGACAATTTGCATTTATATGGTTATCTGATTTACACTTGATTCATCGCTTCACGTCACTTGTGATTCACTGCATTTCTGAGTTTGGTCTGTAGCTCCCTGTTTTGAGTTAAAACCTCATTGACCTGATGCACTGTGGGTTCATGCCATAGGTTGCATACTTCTTGCATACTATATGATCACTGTAGTTGCATTCACTTCATGTTTGCATTGTCATATTGTATACTTGGACTTCACTGAAGTTATTATTGCATTCATGTTGATGTCTGGACACATGCTTGAGTCTCTGTTGCATGCATTGCTGTCGGGACTAGTTTGTCTTTCGATTCAACTTGAATCTGTACATTCATGTTGTATTTTGCTTGAGTTCCAATTGACTGCAACTGGAACCTATAGATAGTTGCTGTCTTCATGTACATGTTGCAGTATTCATTTATGGTTATTCAAAACCATTTCATTGTTGAAGTTGTTGCACTTTCCATTTGGATCCATCACTGCTGCATTCTTGTTTATACTGCCTTTAGCTTGTTGCATAGCTTTGAGTCCTTTTACTTAAGCATTGATCACTTCCAGTTTGGTGTTTGACTATATACTTATCCACTACTTCATACATGCTTCGAAGACTGGAAATTGATAGTCCTATACACTGTGTTCATGCAGCTTGATGTTGTTGTAAAATGTTGCACTTAGTAGTGGTACTTCCACATAAGCATTGAAGTTGTATTTTTCTGACTTCATAATTGTCACTGTATCATGTTGATACAGTTTGCAATTCAATTTGTTGAGCTTGGGGTATATTTTTCACTGTCCATAGCATATAGGACTGTGATACACTGTATTGGGCTTGAGTCTGATACTTTGAAGGCTGCACGGTCCTATTTCTGGTTGCATAAATACATTTTGATTTGGTCGAAAATTGTTCACATTTCTAGTGCACTGTTGTAGCCTTTATGCACCGTTCATGTCATTAACCAGTGTTACCCTATTTCCCAACTGCATTTGTATATTGGTGTATTCATCTCTGTGACCCTTCACGCTGTTGCAAGGGGTTGTACTTCACTGTGCATTAGACCTGAACTTGAAGTCACTGCATAACTCCCTTATGTATATGCATTCCACAGTATACACAGTGGTGCTGTTTGTACATGTATCATTGGCTGACCTTTGTGCCTTGTTGCTATCCCTTTATATGCAGTGCTATGTGCTGTATTGTTATATCTTTGGTGCTTTCACCATCATTCAGCTGTTTTCTTGAATTCGTTCCACTGCCTTGTGCATTTACTCATTTGAGTTACACGGTTTTCATTGGGTACATCATCACTGTAGTGGCATGACAGTGCACGCAAGTGTGAACTGCAGCCACACGGTATGGCGTGTATGATATTCTATTTGTTTTGACTTATGAATATTTTTGCGTATTCCATATTCCGTAGTGGCGAGGTAGTGCACACGTGCGTGTACTGCAGCCCTACTTGAATTAATATTTTAATTGATATTTCAATGGTTTGAACTGTTTGTTCATTTCAATTCAATATTCTGAATTGCATTCAGATTTGGTTTAATTACTGTCGCCTATTCATTATTTAATTATTATTGCTTCTGTGCACTAATAACTGAGTTTGAATTAGACTGACCCGAGTATTATTTTCTTTTGAATCTAATATTCGGGTCAGACCGGGTATTTCAGGTTGTAGATATTCTGCTTTGGGTTGCTGCTAGAGCTATGAAGTTCTTTCATATCTTTTGGAGTAGTCGTCGTCATTTGTAGTAGTCTGTAAAATTGTATAGGAAGATATGTATTCATGTATATTAAATCCGTTAATGTACTTGTATATGTAACTTCCTTAGTCGACTGTTGTAGTTGTATCATATGTACCGTGTCATATGTATTGTATCAAATGTACTGTAACTGACATCAGTTATTGTATATATGAGACTTTCTGTTCGATTTGTGTTCCGCATTATATTATCTGTGTGATATTTTATATTTACTGTTCTAAACTATTACGAACCATCGTAGTTCGTTTTATCCTGGAATTGGGGTATGTCGATGGGAGAAAATAAATCAGAGATGAAAAATGAAAGAAAATATATTTATATACCACTCCCATTGAGATAACCAATACTAGTATAAGGCCTAACTATTGATGGTCGCTCCTCAACAGCCTTATTCTCCGTGCTAGTTGACAACACTACACCGTAGTGTTCTTGGCTAGCGTGGGTATAGAGGTGGGGCGTCACAAGCTGGGTCCAAAGCTATCTTCTCCATACAATCGAATTTGACTGGGAACCTTTTCCATTACGTTCGGAATAGGCGTATAACATTGTAAACGCCTGGCGGCATGCCTCGATTGGAATTCGAAATTTTAAGTTGCATAATTATGATGGTTTGAATTTAAGTTTTTAAAAATTCAAATTTAAATGAGATTGTTGCATTAAATTATTGTGACGGAATCCTACATAAAACACGTATTGAAATTTCTAGCATGTGTCGTTCATGGTTAAACACGCGTTGCTTTTGAAAATGAAAAAAATATAAAATCGTTTCTTCCCTCTTTTTTATCAAAAACAAAATTCTCAGAAGAAAGAAAATAATGGCAGTAAATTGAATCCAATCGCGTTCCGCTTCATTTCTTCACAAATTTCTCAATCAAGCCGACCGACTTAATTTCAAATCGCGGCTCTTTCTATTTGAATCGATCAATTCAAATCATTATTTTTCCCCTTCTTCACCCAGATCCACGAGAGAACTCGAATCTATTTCGTTCGAGATTTTAATCAAGGGAAGGTCTCGCAATGGCACTCAGGGAGGAATGAAGGCATCACGACTTTAGAAGGTCGCTGACTATTCACACGCACACATCGGCAAGGCAAGTAGTGTGGTGAACGGGTGGTGTGCTCGACTGGGAGGATGCAGTGGAGTTCAACATTGATCTAGGGCCGAGTCAAGATAGATTGCAAGGCATAAGGTATAGTTTTGTTAATTTAATTTTCTTTCTGTTTAAATCAGTCGATGTCAAAAAGAAAAAAAAATATTTACAGTAAAGTTAATTACTGTTTTAGTTTGCAGGAAAGGAAAAATAAATAATATACATATATTCACATATATATTTCAGTTTACACACATAGATATAGATTTTTCAGTAAATATATGTATAGAGATAAGATCTGAAAATGGAAAATTTTGAATATTTGAAAGTTTATATAAATTAGATTTTATGAAATCTATGTAGATTATTTTATAATTAATATATACACTTGCATGTTTGAAATTTATATAGAAATGAGATTTTAGTTTACAGTAAAATGTAAAAATATTTTTAAAAGGGAGAATTATCAGTTAAATTAAATAGTTACTTTTAAATAATAAATTATAGTGTTAATTTATTTCGTTAAACTATTTATTTTTTAGTCACTGAAGAATTTTATTTAAAAGAAAATTTGTTTAAAAAAATTAAGTCATTAGTTTGAAATTAAATTTTCAGTTAAATAAATTTATTAAAAGAAATTGGTTAAAAATAAAATCATTGGGTAATTAAAATTATCAAACGAAAATTTATTACTCGATTATTTCGAATATTAATGAATTGTATAAATGTTTATGCAAGGTTTTAAATCGTGAAGAAATAGCTGATTTGGATTGGATTGCGAATTAAAAGCAAAGATGAGAACTTCTCACTCAATCAAATTTTCTGATTTAAATTTTAAAAAGTTAAATTTAAAATTGTTGATTGTGTGCTTGGATGATGGTTATTATCAGTTGTATTGAAATGGATCCTATGCGCCGCATAATAGCGGATGATATTATATATAAACCCATATACCCCGATATTCCACCTCGTATTGGAATTGGTATTATGTATGTATTTGGAGTGATTGATTTCCCGCATTATATAGTGGATAAGACCCTATGAGCCGCATAATAGCGGATGATATTATATATAATTCCATATACCGCGATATTCCACCTCGAAGTGGGATTGGTATTTTGTATTATGCTAACATCTGTGGATGTAGGGAAACAGGTTGGAGGGATCCAGCTGGATTCCTCAAATTGTTTAAATTTATTTCATATGATTGTGATATGATTTGTGGTGATCTGTGATTGTTTGTGTGATAATTGGAATTTTTGAAGGCTATGGTCTAGCCAAATATAATTTAGGTATTTTAAATCACCAGAAATATAATAATTGGATTTTTAAAAGGAAATTTAAAAATAGAGAATTTCAAGTAAATAGATCTTACAGAATTGGATAAATTTTAAAAAGAGGAATTTTGGAAACAATAAATGATTGGTTTTGAAATCCTATCAAATAAATTTCAAATACGGGGAATAAGATTTTTAATAAATAAGAATGAATGGATTTTTGACAATTTAAATAGTATGGGTTAAAAGTTAAAGAATTTATTTTAAAATTCAGAATTTTAAGTAGTTTGTGAAAAATAAAGGGATTTATTTTAAAAAGGTAACAAATTTTTGAAATTAAATTGGAAATTGATTTGGTGTTTAAAAATAAATCTTTGGGAAATCAATTTGAAAATTTTATTTGGTGTTTGGAAATAAATTTAGAAATCAATTTGGAATTTGATTTGGTGTTTGAAAATAAATTGGGAATCAATTGAAAATTTGATTTGGTGTTGAAAGTGGATATTTGGAAATGTAAATTCGTAATGGAATTTATAAAGGAAAGGGAAATTTTCTTTAAAAATAAATGTTGGTTTATTTTTGAAAAGTGTGGAAAGCAATTTACAAATTTAGAATGTAAATTGAAATAAATCGAGAAGGGTTTATTAATTGGTTTAGAATGGAATATTTTGAAACGGAAAGTGTATTTTCCCTAGAAAGCCGAGCATGTTTTCAAACTAGATTTTAAATATAAGTTTAAAATTTTAAAATGGTTTGAAAAAGAATATTGTGGAGAAAGTATTTTCTTAAATTGTTTTTAAATATTTAAAGTAAATAATTATTAAGTTAATTATAGAAGTGATTGTTTAAAGATTCAATTAATATTTGATTTAGGAAATTATTATTTAAATTGTTATACTCTATATAATTTTATTTTTAAAAATTAGTTTAGACTTGAGTTTTACATAAGATATTAGTATAATATTTTCATAACTGAATATTTTGAATAAAGTGTTTAAAATAGTTTTATTTTAAATGTTTCCAAGTATATTTTGGATAAGTGATTTAAATTATTTTAAAGTATTCGGACTTGGCAGATTTTCAGTGGAAATAAATAATATCCGGAATTTTATTCTACGAGTGAAACATGATTTGAAATTCGTTTTCAAAAGAATTAAAGTGTGAAAATATATCTTGTGAAGTTAGTTTGAAAATAAATAATTGGAGAGAATTTATTGAAAATCTGGTGATTGTTGTGAATATTGATAATTAAATAACCGACTACCAATATTGGCTTTTAAATGGTATTTGAATTTCGATGCGATCGAGGGTCGGATTCCAAATGGTTATCCGAAAACCACATCGAATCATAAATGATGGATCTTTTGTTTAAAGATCAAAATGGATATTTGTTATGATTGATTTGGAATTGAATATATCCACTTGTTTTTTTTAAATAAGCGCGCATTATTCGGTTAAGCCGAGAGAGGACCTTTGTGTTATAAAACCCATTCCGAATAAAGATACGACGAAATGGGATTGCATTGGTAGACCGGTGTTGAAGACTGGGTATTTTCGAAAACGAAAGGATAACCTATCGATTGTCTCTGCACCGGGTAGCTAAGGTATAGAGATTTCCTGAGTGATGGGAAGTCCGATCGAGATTGTGAATACGCGGACTGCAAGGGCTTCTTTTGAAATGCCTTCGGTTCCGTTCGAACCCGGAACCGACATGTATAGATGTGTGTCCGACGTTACACTTTGAGATGTAAAGCTGGTTTCTATCAAATACATTTACGCTTGGTAGCAGAGAATTTATGCTCTTAGCTTAACACCCTTCTCTGAGACGTACGAGCTCAGAGGTTATGTACTTGATGGTTACTAGTGATACATTCCTAATTTGGTAATGTGGCATGCTGAGTGTTGCTGATCATGTTAGTCGTTAAGTTGATGGTTTTGATGACAACAACCTCAGAATAAGATTATAAAATATAATTACTAACACTATAGTTTAGATATATATGTATATGCAGGATTTAACCATGCAGGTACCAAGAATGAAGACTGTACAGTATAGAGATTCAAGATATCAAGATTGAAGACTCATGAGTATCAAGATTATCAAGATTCAAGATTTCATGATAAGTAATTTAGTATAAAATTTTGTTAAAACTCTTAGAAAAGCACCGGCATCTTACGATCCAATTTATTCGTGGAATGAAATCCACTTCGAGCCTGTTAAAGGGATGGAACCCTAAGTAGGATGGAACCTACAAAAAATCTAGTGGAACATTGTTTTGTATCCGCTAACTTTTGTTCAAATGATTTTTCAAAATTATCTTATTTTCAAAATATTTTCAAAACCTTCCTTTTAAAAGAATCAAAAACATCTATCCTGATTTTAAATGTTTTAGCCTCAAAATAATCTTTATTTTCAAATATCAAATTATCCTTGATTTTAAATTATCTCTTAACTATTATGTTTAAGTTTTAATATTTATATTTAGATTTAAATATAAAATTATAATAAAACTTTATATATATTATTCTTTATATTTACTTATGTATTTTAACCAAAGTCAAGTATATTTAGAAAATTTAAAATAGTTTTTATATAAGATAAAGGTTATTTTCAGAGAAAAGCAAAACATCAAAATTTCCTTTGGGATGTCGACATGCCCTAGTACCCCATGTCGACGTAGTGTCAGTTAGGATTAAAAATTTGAATTTCAAAAGAAGTGTCTATTCGCCATAACCTTTCACGAATGGACATGGCTGTTGTTCTTCTTAAATAGGGATTAGTTTCAACGAATTTAACATCAGATTTTCTAGTTTTTCACTTCTCTTCTTCTTCCACATTTTCTTATAAATATTCTTATCATCTCAGCCGAAAACAACATTGAATCTAACTAGATCATCTCTAGTTTGATTCTCTATCACTATCTCAATAAGATCTCAGTGCTATTCAAATTTGTAATCTATCAAGCGAGAAAAGGTGTGATTGTAGCCTTGGAAATCAATTGGGTGAACTTGTTGCCCGTAAAATCAAGTATCTCTACCCAGAGGATTGTGATTCTGGAGGGTGTACCTCGTAGCCTTGAAACCGAGGGTGTAATTGTACAATTGCTTTTGAAAGGAAATCCGTACTTAGTTTTGCGGGACTGGATGTAGGGTAACTCCAAACCAGTACAAAATCCGGTATGTTCTTTTCTTTACTGCATTTACTTTATTTATGCATCTGTGACTATATCTGTGTCTGATTATTGCATACATTTGTGTTTAAATCAATATAAACTAAAAAGATTTAATAATTTCTTAAAAACACTATTCACCCCCTCTAGTGTTTATTCTAGCCTTAAGATCCATAATTCGCATTCCTCACATTTGGTATCAGAGCAAGGTTTTTAAAAGTTTCAAAATCTGATTTTTGAAAAAAGTTTTTTTAAATGGCTATGTTTAAGAAATTTGTTAATACTAGTTTAGAAATACTCAGATCATCATTGTAACGACCCGTATTTTTACGGATCGAAGAGTCGTAGAACTGTTGTTGTTAGGATGTTAGTGTTATTAAGTCATTTAGAATTTAAGTTGTTTGGAGCTTAAGTCGTCTAGAGATGAGTCGTCCAAGGTTGGGTCGAGTTGTAGCATGAGTCGGTGGAGCGACTTAGGAGTTGGAGCGACTTATAGGATTTGACCGACTTAAGAGATTAGACGACTTATAGGAGTTAACGACCTAAGTGTTGGACCGACTTATAGGATGGAACGACCTAAGGGTAATGGCTTAGGAGTTAACGAGTTAACGAGCTAACGAGTTAGTGACCTAGAGATTAGCGCTGTGTTGAGATAGGTCGGGCGAGTCTTAAGTCGTTGGGTCGTAGGGTTTGCTAAGTCACTAAGCCGTAGGTAGAGTAGAAGTGTTAACCCGTTAGGATGGTTAGGTCGGCATTATATTTAAGTCGTGACCGACTTATGTTAGGTCGTACGAGCGACTTAAGTGTTAGGTTGGCAAGGTAGTTAAGTCGCGTATATGTTCATGTGTGTTAGGTAGTTAGGTCGGCTACATTTGTAAGTCGTTGAGCCGTGGAGTGATAAGTCGTAGGTCTTTAGGTCGGCAAGGGTTAAGTCGTGACCGACTTAAGGAGGCCGAACGACTTAAGAATTTGGCCTATAAATACACGGCTTTGGTTCACTTTTTGGGATCCGAATTTTTTAAAGCGACGAAGTGCTGCTATTTAGAGAACTCGACTACAACACTTCTTCACTTCTTTTCTCCACTCTAATCTTGTGCTTCCATCCATCTAGATTGAAGATCAAATCGAAGATCCAAGAGCTTAAGTTGAAGATCTCCATCCATTGAGGAGAGATTTCATCTTTTGAAGGGAAATCTTGTCGGATCAAGCCAGATCCTTTGCTGTCCAGATCTGAAATTAGTTGCTTTTGAAGTGTTTAGGTGATTCGGTGAGTGGTGGTTATCTCTCACACGGACCCAAAGGATTATATTGGATCGGTGGCCTGTTTGTGTGTTAAAGATAGTGATTTCATGCATTTTCCTTAAGTCTGCATGTAGATCCATTGTTCATAAAGTTTTGATATCCACTTTACTACATGTTAACCTATGCTAGTTCATTCATCAAGATATTACTTAGAATCCATGCTTGTTAGGTTTGAACTCTTTATTTACGAAATTTCCATTTATTGTTATAACTGTTTATTTAGATCTTGTTTGAATGATTGATTACTTGGATTAATGATTGATTTGATTGATTGTTATGAGTTAGTTGATTGATGATTTGATTTGGACAAGTTGGTCGAAGATGATTCAAAAGCTAAGTGGAAAGGCTCTTGAATAAGGAAAGCTGCTTGTGGCATATGAAGCGGATGATAAATCTCATATGGATAGATTTGATGATAATGTTGAGATGGGACTTTGATATGATGTGATGAGGAAAAGCATGGTGTTGAGGTGGGACTTTGCTATGATGCGATAAAGCAAAGCATGATGTGAGATAGCCTTGGTTTAATCCAGATGGGATCATCCCAAGCATGTTGATAACTCGGTGATATGGTTCGATTTCGTTGATAATGGATGGCTCGAGAGACGCTTGAGCTAGTATGAGAATAGTCGTCGAGGAGGACGACTAGAAGGCTGAGATCTCATCGTTATTGAAGGTTCTAGTAAGCTCAAAGCAAGAGTACGCTGGGCAGATTTGATAATCCCAGGCACGGGCTGCGACGACGTGCTAAGTACTCTAGGCAGATTCGATAGTCCTAGGCGCGGGCTGCGACGACGTGCGGAGTTCTGTCTAGAACCGGGGTTACCATTAGCCCTTGACGGATGGATGAAAGGATGAGCCGTTCATTCAATTAACGGTGATATCGAAGCAATGATAACAGTGATAGCCAGAGTCATGGATGTTTGGTTGTATCATCATTCGGTCTCAAGAGCGATGTTTTGTGGGTGCTTATCTGATCTTGGTTTAGGCCTTGGGGGTTTGTGCCTGGAAAACATCGACCTTGACTCGAGTGATAATTGTTTTACTCTAAATATCTGCTTTGCTATGTTTATTTCTGCTTAGTGGGTTTGGGGGCTATCACTGTAGAAAGAGGTGGAGTGGGATGGTTGGGTTCCTATTCCTTTTTACCCTTTATGCTCTTTTGGTATGTTTGATAGTTGATTTACCGTTCACTAGGACTTTTTTCTGACTCAAGGTTTTATGTTCAACTCTTATTACCTTGGGCTGTTCATCCGTTTTGGGATGGGCAGACTAGGTAGCAGGTGACAGGTGCTGTTCTTAGTGACTAACGCTGTTGATGACGAAGACGAGCTGGAGGCTTTTGCATATTGTTTTCTTACTATATGTACTGGATGTTCCGCTGTTTGTATGATTCTCTGAGTGTTATGTAGTGGGGCTTGATGTATTGACTATTCAGATTGTTGTACCAAACGATTATGAGTTTATATGATGAGATTCTGTTCTATGGAGCTTCACTATGTATACTTTCCTATTATATCTTATCCATGCGCTGTGAGTAATACGATAGACTATTCTGTGTTTACCTTACCTTGATGATCGTCCATGATGGCTTGGAACACTTTAATGTGCATTATTTCCTTGTTGGGTGCAGGAGTCATGGGTGGTCATCACATTTGGTATCAGAGCTTTGGTTAATCGATTTTAGCCAACGCTCACTGACGTAACTACGTATGAGAGACGTAATTGTATTTTGATGGATGATTACTATATATAATATAGTAGTTTAGAAGGGTTAGAACCTCTTATGCGGATGTTTCTCAAGGTGTACTAATCATTTTCTTTTTAGATATTAAGAATGAGTCGAAGAGGGAGACCAGCTGCTAGGGAAGGCCGTGCTGCTGAGGGGACTACTGATAATGCTGCTATGTTTGAGGCCATGATGACTTCGATCATGAAAAGGATGCCAGCTCCAGGGCCATCAGTAGATGTGGGGGTTCAAGTTCAAGCTCCAAAACAGGTGGATTTTGCTAAGTTGTGTAAAGACTATAATGCTCTTGGAGGAAAGGTTTTCTTGGGGACAGAATCAACCATAGAAGACCAGAGATGGATAGATTCTTGTAGAAGGATTTTTGGTGACTTGGGAATTGAGGATGCAACTAAGAGGAAGCTTGCATCAAGACAGCTTCAAGGGAGAGCTTCTGATTGGTGGAACTCTATCACCATTGATACTCCAGAGGAAGAAATTACTTGGGAGCAATTCCAAGTCAGATTTGAGGCTAAGTTCATTTCTACAGCTCAGAAATCTGTTTTATTCAAGAAGTTTGTGGAACTCAAGCAAGGTGGAAGATCAGTTCTTGAGTATGTTTCTGAGTTTGAAGCTTTGTCCAAGTATGCTCGGTCATATATTGAGTCTTCATATCAGAAGAATGAGAAGTTTGTGACAGGCTTGGACAATTATCTTGGGAGGCAGTTGGTGGATCATTTGGACGATCCGTTTGAGAAGCTTGTGGAGAAAGCTCTCAGGCATGAGAATTTGTTTCCTAAGGAAGGATCTGTTGTTGCAGTAACCAAGGAAGGTTCTAAACCATAGCAGGGTGGAAACAAGAAAAGGAAGCAGCAGCCACAGAAGGGAAAGGATGGCCGCAAGAAGCCGAAGGGTGAAATGACCTGCTACAATTGTCAGCAGAAGGGCCATTGGTCTAGAGATTGTAAGAATCCGAAGGTGCCAGCGAAGTGCCGCAACTGTGACAAACCGGGGCATTTCAGGAAGAATTGTCCAGAACCGAGGGAGGACAAACAGATTGTGCAAGCTTATGCTTTGGGGGCTGTGCCATCGTCTTCGAAAACTCCTATGGCGGAAGAGAAAGGAAAGAGTGTGGTGGTTCAAGGTACTCTTTCCATTTGTGGTGTTCAAGTAAGAGTGTTATTTGATACTAGGGTGTCGCATTCCTTTGTTTGTAGTGAACTTGTAGGCCGGTTGGGTTTGGAACCGGATATTGTGGATAGACCATTGGTTGTGACTAATCCAGTTGGGGGTTCGTCTTGTTTGTGTATGATATGTCGTGGTCTGGTTGTATCGAGTCATGATTGCTCTTTTGTTTGTGATTATTTTGTTTTGAACTTTACGAGGTTCAGAATTATTTTGGGTATGGACTGGCTTAGGAAGTATGCGGCAAGGGTTGATTGTAAGAGGCTGGAGGTGACAGTCGAGAATGTGGAGGGGCAAAAGGTTGTGATACGATGTAAGCATGAAGAAGGCGTCTTCATGAGCTTCATGTATTCGCTAGTTGTTCCACGGGATGGACTGTCATCGGTGCCTATTGTGAATGGATTTGAGGATGTATTTGACGAGGTTAAAGGGTTACCGCCGCATAGAGAGATCGAGTTTTGTATCGATCTAGTTGAAGGAGCCAGACCTGTTGTGATGCCTCTTAGGCGTATGGCGCCTAGGGAACAGCAAGAGTTGAAGGTGCAAGTTGATGACCTTTTACAGAAAGGATTCATTCGGCGTACTGTGTCCGAATGGGGTGCACCAGTTGTGTTTGCAACCAAAGCGGATGGATCGTTGAGGTTGTGTGTGGATTATCGTGAGCTGAATAAAGTGACTAAGAAGAACAAGTATCCATTGCCAAGAATAGATGACTTGTTTGATCAGCTTCACGAAGCTAAGGTGTTTTCTCAGATGGATTTGGCAACGGGATTTCACCAGTTGAAAGTGGCAAAGGATAGTGTGCCGAAGACTGCTTTCAGGACACCATCCGGTTTCTATGAGTGGCTGGCAATGCCGTTTGGATTGACCAATGCACCGGCATATTTTGTGGATCTTATGAATAGAGTGTTCAGGGATCAGTTGAACAAGTTTGTACTTGTGTTTGTGGATGATATTCTGATTTATTCCAGAACTGAGGAAGAGCACAAGACGCACTTGCGGTTTGTTTTGGAAACCCTGCGAAAACATCAGCTGAAGGCTAAGTTTTCGAAGTGTCACTTTTGGAAGAGTGAAGTGAGGTTCTTAGGTCATGTTATCTATGGAAATGGAATAGCGGTTGATCCCGCCAAGGTGGAAGCGATCCAGGATTGGGTTAGACCTAAGAATGCATCTGATGTGAGAAGTTTTCTTGGATTAGCAGGATATTATCGTCGGTTTATCAAAGACTTTTCCAAGATAGCTGCACCATTAACAGGATTGACTAAAAAGAATCAAGTGTTCAGATGGGATGCTAAGTGTGAACAAGCTTTCGGAATCCTGAAAGAGCGACTGACAAGTGCTCCTGTTTTGACTATTCCAAGTGGAAATGATGAGATGGTGGTTTACACCGATGCATGTGATACTGGACTTGGAGCCATGCTAATGCAGAAGGATAAAGTTGTTGCGTATGCAAGTCGACAACTGAAGCCGCATGAAAGGAATTATCTGACTCATGATTTGGAGTTAGCGGCGATTGTATTTGCTCTGAAGATGTGGAGACATTACCTATTGGGAGTTCGATTCGAGTTGTTTACAGATCATAAGTCATTGAAGTATCTTTTCTCCCAAAAGGATTTGAATCTTCGACAGCAACGATGGCTAGAATTTTTAGCATCATATGATTTTGGTATAGCCTATACTCCGGGAAAGGGTAACGCAGTGGCATATGCGTTAAGTCGAAGACATGCAGAATTGGGAGCCATGTTTTCAGAATGGAAGAGTCTCGAGTATTTGGCTGGATTTGACTTCAGGCCCAGATGTGAATTGGAAACTGAGATGTTGACAAACTTATCAATAAGACCTATTCTGGTGGAAAGAATTGGCGAGAGCCAAAAGCGAGACGATAAGCTTGTCAAGATTATACGGGATTTGGAATCTGGATTGGATCCAGAGAAGGATAAGGGATTCGAGGTCGATCGAGAAGGTTGGCTTCGGAAGCAAGGACGACTGGTTGTTCCCGATATAGATGAATTGAGAGATGAAGTTCTGAAGGAGAGTCATCATTCGAAGTTGACAATTCATCCAGGTGGAAATAAGATGTATCGGGATAAGAAGAGAACCTACTGGGAAGGTATGAAGAAGGATGTTGGAAATTTTATTTCCAAATGTATGAACTGCCAGTTGGTAAAAGCCGAACAGAAGAAGCCTAGTGGATTACTTCAGCCGTTAGAAGTTCCTACATGGAAGTGGGAGCAAATATCGATGGATTTTATCGATGGGTTACCTAGAACCAGAGCAGGAAATGAAGGGATTTGGGTAATCGTAGATCGTTTGACTAAGAGTGCAAGATTCATTCCTGTTCGATCAACTAGGACTGCATCGAAATTGGCTGAGTTGTATGTTAAGAGGATAGTTCGATTCCATGGTATTCCGAAAAGTATAGTGAGCGATCGAGACCAATTGTTCACTAGTGGATTTTGGAAGACTTCCAGGAAATTTTGTAAACCCAGTTGTGTTTGAGTACAGCTTATCACCCTCAGACAGATGGTCAGACCGAGAGAGTCAACCGAGTTTTGGAGGATCTCCTCAGAGCATGTGTTTTGGACTTCGGAGGATCATGGGAAGATTATCTTCATTTGGTGGAATTTGCGTATAATAACAGTTACCAGTCAAGTATTGGTATGGCACCATATGAGGCATTGTATGGAAGACCGTGTAACTCTCCGACATATTGGTTGGAAACAGGAGAAAAGTTGATACTTGGGCCAGAAATGATTCAACAGAGTACGGATTGTATAGAGATCATTCGGCGACGAATGAAGGCAGCCCAAGACCGTCAGAAAAGTTATGCCGATAAGCGTCATAAAGATTTGGAATTCGGCGTAGGTGATATGGTTTTTGTAAGGATTTCTCCACTGAAGAATCTTATTCGATTCGGGAATAGAAAATTGACTCCGAGATTTGTTGGACCATTCCCAATCGTTGAGCGAATTGGAAAGATCGCTTATAGGTTGGAATTACCAGAAAAGATGTCGGGTGTGCACAATGTTTTTCACGTATCGTATCTACAGAGGTATGTGCACGACCCAAGTACAGTGGTTTCTGCTGATAGCTATGAAGATTTGGAAGTTGATCCAGTTGTGAGAAGACCTCGTAAGCCGCTTCGTGTGTGGAAACTGACACGAAACAACTTAGGAGGAAGGCAGTCAAGTTGCTCAAGGTACAATGGAGTGATGATGTTAACGATTGTACATGGGAGGAGGAAGAGAGGATGATGGCAGTTCATCCTGAACTCTTCAAGGTATGGCCCTAAGGTGTCGTGGCATCTCATGAAATTGTAACTTGTTCTAGTCTTAGAATTCTTCATGCTAGGCTAGTAATTGGATGCATGTTTTGTTGATTGCTATGGATGGTAGGCATGCAGAATTGTTTTGGTTGCTCTTGTTTGTTTGGAATTTCGGGGGCGAAATTCCTAAGGGGGAGAGAATGTAACGACCCGTATTTTTACGGATCGAAGAATCGTAGAACTGTTGTTGTTAGGATGTTAGTGTTATTAAGTCATTTAGAATTTAAGTTGTTTGGAGCTTAAGTCGTCCAGAGATGAGTCGTCCAAGGTTGGGTCGAGTTGTAGCATGAGTCGGTGGAGCGACTTAGGAGTTGGAGCGACTTATAGGATTTGACCGACTTAAGAGATTAGACGACTTATAGGAGTTAACGACCTAAGTGTTGGACCGACTTATAGGATGGAATGACCTAAGGGTAACGGCTTAGGAGTTAACGAGTTAACGAGCTAACGAGTTTGTGACCTAGAGATTAGCACTGTGTTGAGATAGGTCGGGGGAGTCTTAAGTCGTTGGGTCGTAGGGTTTGCTAAGTCGCTAAGCTGTAGGTAGAGTAGAAGTGTTAACCCGTTAGGATGGTTAGGTCGGCATTATATTTAAGTCGTGACCGACTTATGTTAGGTCGTACGAGCGACTTAAGTGTTAGGTTGGCAAGGTAGTTAAGTCGCGTATATGTTCATGTGTGTTAGGTAGTTAGGTCGGCTACACTTGTAAGTCGTTGAGCCGTGGAGTGATAAGTCGTAGGTCGTTAGGTCGGCAAGGGTTAAGTCGTGACCGACTAAAGGAGGCCGAACGACTTAAGAATTTGGCCTATAAATACACGGCTTTGGTTCACTTTTTGGGATCCAGATTTTTTGAAGCGACGAAGTGCTGCTATTTTGAGAACTCGACTACAACACTTCTTCACTTCTTTTCTCCACTCTAATCTTGTGCTTCCATCCATCTAGATTGAAGATCAAATCGAAGATCCAAGAGCTTAAGTTGAAGATCTCCATCCATTGAGGAGAGATTTCATCGTTTGAAGGGAAATCTTGTCGGATCAAGCCAGATCCTTTGCTGTCCAGATCTGAAATTAGTTGCTTTTGAAGTGTTTAGGTGATTCGGTGAGTGGTGGTTATCTCTCACACGGACCCAAAGGATTATATTGGATCGGTGGCTTGTTTGTGTGTTAAAGATAGTGATTTCATGCATTTTCCTTAAGTCTGCATGTAGATCCATTGTTCATAAAGTTTTGATATCCACTTTACTACGTGTTAACCTATGCTAGTTCATTCATCAAGATATTACTTAGAATCCATGCTTGTTAGGTTTGAACTCTTTATTTACGAAATTTCCATTTATTGTTATAACTGTTTATTTAGATCTTGTTTGAATGATTGATTACTTGGATTAATGATTGATTTGATTGATTGTTATGAGTTAGTTGATTGATGATTTGATTTGGACAAGTTGGTCGAAGATGATTCAAAAGCTAAGTGGAAAGGCTCTTGAATAAGGAAGGCTGTTTGTGGCATATGAAGCGGATGATAAATCTCATATGGATAGATTTGATGATAATGTTGAGATGGGACTTTGCTATGATGTGATGAGGCAAAGCATGGTGTTGAGGTGGGACTTTGCTATGATGCGATAAAGCAAAGCATGATGTGAGATAGCCTTGGTTTAATCCAGATGGGATCATCCCAAGCATGTTGATAACTCGGTGATATGGTTCGATTTCGTTGATAATGGATGGCTCGAGAGACGCTTGAGCTAGTATGAGAATAGTCGTCGAGGAGGACGACTAGAAGGCTGAGATCTCATCGTTATTGAAGGTTCTAGTAAGCTCAAAGCAAGAGTACGCTGGGCAGATTTGATAATCCTAGGCACGGGATGCGACAACGTGCTAAGTACTCTGGGAAGATTCGATAGTCCTAGGCACGGGCTGCGACGACGTGCGGAGTTCTGTCTAGAACCGAGGTTACCGTTAGCCCTTGACGGATGGATGAAAGGATGAGCCGGTCAATCAATTAACGGTGATATCGAAGCAATGATAACAGTGATAGCCAGAGTCATGGATGTTTGGTTGTATCATCATTCGGTCTCAAGAGCGATGTTTTGTGGGTGCTTATCTGATCTTGGTTTAGGCCTTGGGGGTTTGTGCCTGGAAAACATTGACCTTGACTCGAGTGATAATTGTTTTACTCTAAATATCTGCTTTGCTATGTTTATTTCTGCTTAGTGGGTCTGGGGGCTATCATTGTAGAAAGAGGTGGAGTGGGATGGTTGGGTTCCTATTCCTTTTTACCCGTTATGCTCTTTTGGTATGTTTGATAGTTGATTTACCGTTCACTAGGACTTTTGTCTGACTCAAGGTTTTATGTTCAACTCTTATTACCTTGGGCTGTTCATCCGTTTTGGGATGGGAAGACTAGGTAGCAGGTGACAGGTGTTGTTCTTAGTGACTAACGTTGTTGATGACGAAGACGAGCTGGAGGCTTTTGCATATTGTTTTCTTACTATATGTACTGGATGTTCCGCTGTTTGTATGATTCTCTGAGTGTTATGTAGTGAGGCTTGATGTATTGACTATTCAGATTGTTGTACCAAACTATTATGAGTTTATATGATGAGATTCTGTTCTATGGAGCTTCACTATGTATACTTTCCTATTGTATCTTATCCATGCGCTGTGAGTAATACGATAGACTATTCTGTGTTTACCTTACCTTGATGATTGTCCATGACGGCCTGGCACACTTTACTGCGCATTATTTCCTTGTTGGGTGCGGGAGTCATGGGTGGTCGTCACAATCATTGTCTCTTGAGTCTACATATAATCAATATTCAAATACAGGTTGTCTACTAAGATTGTTTGATGTGCAAGAATCATGCTTTATAGGAGTTGAGGACTCAATGCACAACGAACAAACTATGGAGATCAAAAGGAACAAATGGATACTCGATAGTGGATGTTCTAGACAAATGTATGGGAATCCAGATACACTGGATGATGTAATATACATAGGCGGAGGACTGGTTAACTTAAGAGACAATTAAAAAGGATATGTGATCGGCATCGGCAAAGTCGGTAACTCTAAAACTCCTATTATTACTAATGTTTTGCTAGTTAAGAATCTGAAACACAATCTGCTAAGTATAAGTCAACTATGTGATAAATGATATAAAATTAAATTTGAAAAAGATAAGTGTCACATTGAAGATAATAATTCAACCATAATATTTGAGGGAATTAGGAAAAAGAATATTTATATTCTTAGTATGAAAATTTCAAATGATAACTTGTGTCTTTTGGCAAATACAAGTGACCCTTGGATTTGGCATAAGAGATTTGGACATTTGAATTTCAAACTATTATCTAGACTGTCAAAACATGATCTAATAAGAGGTCTCCCTAAAATTAATTTTAAAGTAGATAGTTTATGCGATGCATGTCAACTAGGAAAACTTAGAAAAAGTTCCTTCAAATTAAAAGATATGATTTCTACTTCGAAACCTCTTGAATTACTTCATATTGATCTATTTGGTCCATCTCAAATTCTATCAATAAATAGTAGTAAATATGTTTTTGTAATTGTAGATAATTATTCTAGATTTACATGGATAATATTTTTGAAACATAAAAGTGATACTTTTGAATATTTTAAGAATTTTACAAAAAGGATTCAAAATCAACTTTCTCTAAAAATTATAACCATTCATAGTGGTCACGGTGGTGAATTTGAAAATGAAAAGTTTGAGGAATTCTGCAATAAAAAGGAAATAACTCACAATTTTTCATTTCTAGGAACTCCACAACAAAACGGAGTAGTAGAATGTAAAAATAGGGCGATTCAAGAGTGTGCGAGAACTATGCTTTTTGATAGTAATTTACCAAAATATTTTTGGGCAAAAGCAGTTGCTACCGCCTGTTATATTTTAAATAGAATTTTAATTAGACCTTTAATTGATAAGACATCTTATGAACTTATTCACTCAAAGAACCCAAAGGTATCTTATTTTAGAAGTTTTGGAAGTAAATTTTTTATTTTAAATACAAAAGATAACTTAGATAAATTTGATCCTAAATCCGACAAAGGTATCTTTATCGGATACTCTAATAGAAATAAAGCATACAGGGTATTTAATTTAAGAGCTAATACCATCGAATAAACAATGCATGTTTCATTTGAAGGAAATTTCAAAAATTTTGAAGATATAAAAGATGAAGAGGATTTAATCACTCAAAATCAAGAGTCAGCTGAAACTAATAATAAATTAAATCATCCTAATAAAAGGATTAAACTTTTAAAAGATCAGCCTATAGAAAATATACTTGGAGATATGCAATCTTTTATTAAAACTAGAAACCAACTAAGTCAAATGAGTAATGTAGCTTTTATGTCAACTATTGAACCCAAAAATCCAGAAGAAGCATCAACTGATGATTCATGGATTTTGGCTATGCAAGAAGAATTAAATCAATTCACTAGAAATGATGTTTGGGAACTTGTTCCTAGACCTGAAAATAAAACTATAATTGGAATTAAATGGGTTTATAAAAATAAAATGAATGAACAAGGAGAGGTTGTTAGAAATAAAGTCCAGTTAGTCGCTCAAAGTTATTGTCAAGAAGAAGGAATATGTTTTGATGAAACTTTTGCTCCCGTAGCAAGCTTAGAAGCCATTAGGATTCTACTTGCTTTCGCAAATCATAATAATTTTAAATTATTTCAAATGGATGTTAAAAGTGCATTTTAAAATGGATTTGTAAAAGAAGAAGTATTTGTTGAACAACCACCATTTTTAAAAAATGATAAATTACCAAATCTTGTTTACAAACATAAGAAAGCTCTATACGGTCTAAAGCAAGCTCCTAGAGCCTGGTATGATAGACTAAGATCTTACTTTTTACAATCAAATTTTGAAATAGGTAAAGTAAATAATACTCTATTTATTAAAAGAAATAAAAATGATATTCAACTAGTACAAGTCTACGTAGATGATATCATTTTTGGATCAACTAATTTTGAAATGAATAAAGAATTTTCTGAAATAATGACAAAAGAGTTTGAGATGAGTCATATGGGTGAATTAAACTTCTTTTTAGGATTACAAATAAAACAATTAGATAATGGTATCTTTATTAGTCAAGAAAAATATGCTAAAGACCTTGTTAGTAAATTTGGTTTGACTACTGCGAGTGGAAAACCCACTCTCATGGCAACCAATGAGTACCTTAGTAAAGAAGATCTCTCAAAAGATGTAGATCGAAAATTATATAGAGGAATGATTGAATCACTACTCTATATTACTGCTAGTAGACCTGATATCATGCATAGTGACTGTCTCTGTGCAAGATATCAATCTCATCCTAAAGAAACTCACTTAAAAGTTGTAAAATGTATAATAAGATATGTTAAACACACATTTGATTATGGCTTATTTTATCCTAAAAATGATTCTTTTGATTTAATATCTTACTGTGATGCCGATTATGCTGGTTGTAAATCAGACTGAAAACGTACAAGTGGAACTTGTCACATTTTAGGGCATTCTCTGATTTCCTGATTTAGTAAAAAGCAAAACATAGTTTCTCTAACAACTAAAGCAGAGTATATTTCTGCTGCTTTGGCTTGTTCTCGAGTAATATATATGCAACAAACTTTAAAAGATTTTGGTTTAAATATCTCAAAATCTCCAATTTATTGTGATAATACTAGTGCAATAAATTTATACAAAAATACTACTCAACATGCTCGAACTAAACATATTGATATCAGACACCACTTTCTCAGAGATAATATAAGTAAGGAAGTAATTACTCCCGATTATATCAATTCTGAGAATCAAATTGCTGATATCTTAGTAAAACCCTTAAATGAATCTGTATTTACTAAATTAAGAAGAGAATTAGGTATTTGTTCATTAACTGTAATATAAAATATAAATAACAAAGTATAATTAAAAATTAAATCAAAATAAATCAATTAGTAAAGATATTAAGACCTATGTCGACATACCCCCTATACCTATGTCGACATATAACGTTTTTAATTTTTAAAATATTTTCCAACCAAAAATTCAAATAAGTAGTTATAAATTACTCCTATTTCAAAATTTTATTCATTCTCTCTGTTCTCTCTCAATTCTAACTTCTGAAATAAATTAAACTATGGCCTCCTCTTCCAAATCAAACATAAAGTCAACCTTTTCATTCCCTTCTCCTACTTCTGGTCCATTTCAACGTACTATGCTCGCTCGAGTGACGAAAATAGAGGATTCTCTGAAGGATCCAATTCAAATGATGACTGAAATACAACTAGTACAACTTAGAATGGCAAAGGAACAAGAAAGGCAAGGGAAAATCCTTAGAAATTTGCAAAAATTTCTAATGGACAATCATGCTAATGCAATCATGATTGACGAGGATTCTTCAGGAGATCATGAGCAAGAGGAAAGTGAAGAAGAAGAAGAAGAAGGAGATGTTCCAATGGAAGAAGAGTATGCGGAAGACAACAACAAAGTCATTTGCGTTGGCGAAGTTTGTTTTGACAAGGATGGTAACTTGGTCGAACAACGTGGCAATTTTTGTGTCCATTACCCAAATTGTTCGATTCATAGATCTCCAGTTGTCAAAAATACTCAGTAGTTTCTTCTCTTTCGTTTTCATCGTTATTTGTATATATTAGTTACGTTCTACGAAAATGTAAAAATAAACAAATATAAATAATAAATGTTGTGTGTTCTTATATGTTCTTATATATATGTAATTAGATATGAAAGTATTATATAGAAACCTGGTTAGGAATGATAGTAGTCTAGGACTAAGTTTTAGTTTTAGAAGTAGGTATTGATTATCTATGATAACACTATCATTATAATCATATGTACTAGGGTATTAGATTAGGAGTTATATAGTTTGGAGTTAGTTTTTGTTGATGAAAAAGGGGGAGAAGTATAAAATAAGTTAGTTAGGCATAGATTAAGGGGGAGTTATCAGTTTCAGGGGGAGTTGTTAGAATAGAAGTAATATTTTATAAATAAAGGTTGTCATATCAAAAAGGAGGAGATTGTTAGTCCTTGAGTTGATCATTTTGATGACAACAACCTTAGTATAAGATTATAAAATATAAATACTAATATTATAGTTTAGATATATATGTATATGCAGGATTTAACCATGCAGGTACCAAGAATGAAGACTGTACAGTATAGAGATTCAAGATATCAAGATTGAAGACTCACGAGTTTCAAGATTATCAAGAGTTAAAGATTTCAAGATAAGTAATTTAGTACAAAATTTTGTTAAAACTCTTAGAAAAGCACTGGCATCTTACAATCCAATTTATTCGTGGAATGGAATCCACTTCGAGTCTGTTAAAGGGATGGAACCCTAAGTAGGATGGAACCAGCGAAAAATCTAGTGGAACATTGTTTTATATCCGCTAACTTTTATTCAAATGATTTTTCAAAATTATCTTGTTTTCAAAATGTTTTCAAAACCTTCCTTTTAAAAGAATCAAAAACATCTATCCAGATTTTAAATGTTTTAGCCTCAAAATAGTCTTTATTTTCAAATATCAAATTATCCTTGATTTTAAATTATCTCTTAACTATTGTATTTAAGTTTTAATATTTATACTTAGATTTAAATATAAAATTATAATAAAATTTTATATATATAATTCTCTATATTTATTTATGTGTTTTAACTATAGTCAAGTATATTTAGAAAGTTTAAAATAGTTTTAATATAAGATAAATGTTATTTTCAAAGAAAAACAAAACATCAAGATTTCCTTTGGGATGTCGACATGCCCTAGTACCCCATGTCGACCTAGTGTCAGTTAAGATCAAAAATTTGAATTTAAAAAGAAGTGTCTACTTGCAATAACCTTTCACGAATGGACATGGCTGTTGTTCTACTATAAATAGGGGTTAGTTTCAATGAATTTAACATCAGATTTTCTGGTTTTTCACTTCTCTTCTTCTTCCACATTTTCTTATAAATATTCTTATCATTACTCTGCTGAAATCAACATTGAATCTAACTAGATCATCTCTGGTTTGATTCTCTATCACTATCTCAACAAGATCTCAGTGCTATTCAGAGTTATAGGCATCTTTGTAATCTATCAAGTGAGAAAAGGTGTGATTGTAGCATTGGAAATCAATCAAGCGAGAAAAGGTGTAATTGTAGCCTTGAAAATCAATCAAGCGAGAAAAGGAATGATTGTAGCCTTGGAAATCAATCGGGTGAACTTGTTGCCCATAAAATCAAGTACCTCTACCCAGGGGATTGTGATTCTGGAGAGTGTACCTTGTAGCCTTGAAACCGAGGGTGTAATTGTAAATTGCTTTTGAAAGGAAATCTGTACTTAGTCGTATGGGACTGGATGTAGGGTAACTCCGAACCAGTATAAAATTCGGTGTGTTCTTTCCTTTACTTCATTTACTTTATTTCTGCATCTGTAATTGATTCTGTGATTATATCTGTGTCTGAATATTGCATACATTTATGTTTAAATCAATATAAACTAAAAAGAATTAATAATTTCTTTAAAATACTATTCACCGTCCTCTATTGTTTATTCTAGCCTTAAGATCCACAATCCGCATTCCTCACAGATCATTGGTTGATCGAAGCATGGCTTCTGTGAGAAGCGTAGCTTTGTGGGCGAGACTTCGTCGGGCCTCACACCCCGGAAATGGTCAAAACATTAAAGATGCGACAAGGTTATAGGGGGTAGCACCCCTTAGGCTATGTACATTTCCTTCTGGATAAAAGGTTGTATCATGGTATGGGACCCGGATATTTACCTATGTTGATATATTTAAAAATGTGATATCATGGTATGGAGCCCAGATATTGACTTGGCTATTGTTGGATGAGGCGCCTCGGATAAAGGTTGGTTACGACCGGGGGATGGCATACTCGTGTAGTAGTTACCTATTTTTGCAGAGGTAACCCGGCCTTGTGTTGGAAGAGATCCGGTTAGGTTCTCGAGGCGTCCCTCCAGAGGCGTACCCATATGGCCTAGGAAGTTCCTTAGCCTGACCATTTGTTGAAATCCATCATCAATACGAGCCCTGTACGGTTTTAATTGTATAACCTTCCATTTAATTATGGTGGTGACCCGCCATTTAACTGGTAGCTATAGTAAGCATAGTACGAAATGTCTATGCTGGCTAAGATTAATATTATACTTTCGAAAAGTTTTCCACACTATGCACTAATAATAATATCAAAAAGATTTTGCGTAGTAAGCATGTTTGACTATCATAAGAAGAAATCTCCTCCAATTCTACGTTTGCATCATTTGTGTGGCGGGAGGCCTTATGGTAGTTTCATTTTCCAAAAGCATTACGGATTTCTTTTTATTTCCTTTATGCAAATAACTGTTTTAAGTTCTCACACCAGTCCCATGATTGACCTGGAGCTTATTGTTTCCTTTCTAAACTCTGGGTGCCCATAATTTTCCACACGGGCAGCCTAGAGTCAGGTTATCAGGTCATTCTAAAATTCCAGGAGGTGCTATGGAGCTCAAAAGACAAGCTGGATGGCAAAACGTACTTCTGTATACTATTATCATTCAGTTGTGTATTCAATCATTTGGGAAGGTTATTATAACTGCCAGAGTGTGCTATGTACGTTGTTGTACTCTGATAATGTAATGTATAAACATATACAGTTCTTTTGTTTTAAAAATTGTTCATTTATCTATTATATGTTGTTCTTTTGCGAATGTGAGATTCTGTTATTAGTTCTGTCTCTTCTTCTACCTTCTTCTTCTTTAACCCAAACCGATCGGTTTTTCGGCATTCGATTGTGCGGCATTTGATACAGTGGACGTATAAATACCGACTTTTGAAAGTCGAAAAATTAGATCGTTACAGAGTAGTATCAGAGCAATTGGTTAAGCGATAATCTTAGCTCTGGTGGGGATTACTCATTAGAGATAGAGTCAGTAGTACTCTAGAACAAGTTTGAGTGTAATAAAAGATATAAGCGCGCATTTGTTAGTGAATATAAAACAAAAATTGTTTTTATATTATGTTGACTTATCAGTTGAGTGTTTATAGATTCTGGTCGGTGCAGTCTGGTCAACTGTATCGATAGAGGTTTCTAAACTCTTAAATGACATAAACTGACATAGTATTGTTTTAAAATCAGGTAAATGAGATAACTTTACCCAAACTATTTTTGTATAGGAAAGAAATCATTTTCCATAAAATTATTATAGTATATGGTTGTTTGATTATTAGGAGTGATGATATTAAATTATTATCATTGATTATTGAATAAGAAATTTGAAATCGTAATAAAGAGCTAAGAAATAAAATCCATGTACAAATGGGAATTGTAAATATGAATTGTAAACGTGATTTGTAATTAGAAATTAAATTTGATTTTGGACATAATTAATTTCAAAAATGATTTTGAAATGATGGAAAGACTCTAAAATCTTATTAAAAATAGTTATGGAAATATACATAAGTTTGAAAACTTAGGAAAATTCGAATTGAAACTAAATTCAACTTGATTTGATTTGAATAAAAGTAAATTTGAGAATTAAGTCTAATAGACTAAATGGTTGTAATAAAATTTATTAAGATGGAAAATAAATTTGTGATCGAATAAACAAATTTACAATTGCAGGTGAATGAAATTGAAACTGAATGTTGGAAATTCATTTTGAATTTGTTAGTGAAGTGAAAAAATGGTCAAGTTGTATCAAATGAAATAAAGTATTGAAATAAAAATTTTAGTGAAGTGGAACTAATTAAAATGGTTAGTTAAAATTGGACTGAGAGAAGATAAATTGAATTCAAATAGAACTGAAAATTAAAATTTGGATAAAAGTTGGAAATAAAAGTATCGAGACTTGAAATAAATTAGTAGATTGAAGCAAATTGAATTATATGGAATTGGTTTTCAACTTGAATGAAAGTATAAGTAATGGCGATTGGGAATGGAAATCAAATGTGAATAAAAGAAAAGAAAATTGATATATCTAATAATCAATTGGAATTAATACGTAGGATGTACGTATATTATTTTATTCGCATAACAATTTGATCTAGAATTTGAGCACATAATTTCGGGATATTTATATCGATCCGAGTTGGAATTTTTCACTCGATTTTCGATGAAGACCCTGGATATGGATTTTTGGTTGATTCTAGAAATTCTCTATCATAGTTTACGGCTATGCAAGGAGAATGACGGTTTTTGATCAAGAAATCATATCTGAGTCCACACTACGAAGTCGGGTGGACGATACTAGTTCGGAAGTGAAAATGTGTGATCGAGTGAGCGATCGAATTTGATATTGCGTACGAATGATATAAGTGCATTGTACGAATTTGATTGGAATGACTATTGAAACTTTTGCAAGTAAATTTTTGAATGTTGTAATTGGAATATTATTATGAAGTAGGGTATACAGGTGTTTTAAAGGAAAACGGAATTAGGATTTTCGATTTCGAAGATAAAATAGAATTGCTCGAAAAAGGTATGTATTTAAATTTCAGTATGAAATTTGATGATTTTCTAGACTAGCCACTTGGCTTTTTGTTTTCTTTTTGAAATTTGGGGGCCCATGGTGGCATTTTGTAGTAGTACCGAGCAAGCCGCACAAAGGAGACGCTGTTGAAATTTTTCAAAAATTTAGTGAGTAAGAAAATTTTTGAAAAAAATCTGAATATTTAAAATTTGTATTTAAATTTGAATTTGAATTGTGGAGAAAATGAAGTCGTTTGGAGGTTATGGAAGATTTTGGAAAATCAGTTGAAGTAATAATGGATCTTTAATAAAAAGATTTGTTTTGGTAAATTGATAAAACTGTTTTGGTTTTGGAAAAAAATAGTTAACGGATTGGATCATACTT
This sequence comes from Allium cepa, assembly GCA_030765085.1. Taxonomy (NCBI): domain Eukaryota; kingdom Viridiplantae; phylum Streptophyta; class Magnoliopsida; order Asparagales; family Amaryllidaceae; genus Allium; species Allium cepa. Next base: position 459,612,291 of record CM060929.1, on the reverse strand, counting down.
CTTAACTAGTAATTTCAGGACGAAATTCTTTTAAGGAGGGAAGAATGTGACGACCCGAAAATTTTGAACATTTGAAATTAAAATATTTAATTGGTTTTAAATATTTGAATGTTTGCTTAACTTGAATATCAGAATATCGCTGTTTATTTGGCAATTAAATTATCGAATTTAATAATATGAAACTGGGGAGAATATTAAATCTTTAGTTTTGAGATGGTTAATTTTTTTTTAAAGGGTTGAGAAATTTATACTGATAATACTGCAGATAATGAAAGCTTCAGAATTGGATTCGAAAGTATTTTGTTCAGTTTTAAAAATTTATCGTTTGAATTGATATTTAAAAGTAGCCTTACGAGGCACAGTCTTGGAATTCGACGAAACTAGTTCCATCGATCTGTAATAATGTTTTATTATCGAATTTTAAATTTTCGTAGTGTTTGGAGTGAACATTTGGCCGTACGATAGGTAAACGTGCTGAAATTAAATCGAAAATTCAATATAATAGCTGGGTCCAAAAAGCTATCTTCTCCATACAATCTAATTTGGACTTGGAAACTTTTCCATTGCGTTCGGAATATGTGTATAACATTATAAACACTTGGCGACACGCCTCGATTGGAATTCGAAATTTTGAGTTGCATAATTGTGACGGTTTGAATTTAAATTTTCAAAAATTCAAATTTAAATAAGATTATTGCATTTACTTATTGTGACGGGACCCTGCATAAAACACGTATTGAAATTTCTAGCACGTGTCGTTCATGGTTAAACCTGCGTTGCTTTTGAAAATGAAAAAAAAAATCGTTTCTTCCCACTTTTTTATCAAAAACAAAATTCTCATAAGAAAGAAAATAATGGCAGTAAATTGAATCCAATCGTGTTCCCTTTCATTTCTTCATAAATTTCTCAATCAAATCGATCGACTCAATTTCAAATCGTGACTCTTTCTATTTGAATCGATCAGTTCAATTCGTCATTTTCCCCTTCTTCTTCTAGATCCACGAGAGAACTCGACTCAGTTTCGTTCATGATTTTAATCAAGGTAAGGGCTCGCAATGGCATTCGGAGAGGGATGAAGGTGTCGCAACTTTAGGAGGCCGCTGACTATTCACACGCGTGCAATGGTAAGGCAAGTAGTGTGTTGAACGGGTGGTGCGCACGATTGGGAGGATGCAGTGGAGTCGACGTTGATCTAGGGCCGAGTCAAGATCGATTACAAGGCATAAGGTATGGCTTTGTTAATTTAATTTTTCTTTATGTTTAAATCAGTCAATGTCGAAAAGAATTTTTTTATTTATATATTTGCAGTAAAGTTAACTACTGTTTTAGTTTGCAGGAAAGGAAAAATAAATAATATACATATATTCACATACATATATATTTCAATTTACACACACACACAGATATATATATATATATATATATATATATATATTCCAGTAAATATATGTATAGGATAAGATTTGAAAATGGAAAATTTTGAATATACGAAAGTTTATGTAAATTAGATTTTATGAATCTATGTAGATTATTTCATAATTAATATATACACATGCATGTTTGAAATTTATATAGAAATGAGATTTTAGTTTACAGTCAAATGTAAAAATATTTTTAAAAGGGAGAACTATCAGTTAAATTAAATAGTTAGTTTTAAATAATAAATATAGTGTTAATTTATTTAGTTAACCTATTTAATTTTTAGTCACTAAAGAATTTTATTTAAAAGAAATTTTGTTTAAAAAAATTAAATCATTAGTTTGAAATTAAATTTTTAGTTAAATAAATTTATTAAAAGAAATTGGTTTAAAATAAAATCATTGGATAATTAAAATTATCAAACGAAAATTTATTATTCAATTATTTTGAATATTAATGAATTGTATAAATGTTTATGCAAGATTTTAAATCGTGAAGAAATGGCTGATTTGTATTAGATTACGAATTAAAAGCAAAGGCGAGAACTTCTCACTCAATCAAATTTTCTGATTTAAATTTTAAATATTTAAATTTAAAATTATTAATTATGTGCTTGGATGATGGTTATTATCAGTTGTATTGAAATAGACCATATGCGCCACATAATAGCGGATGATATTATATATAAACCCATATACCTTGATATTCCACCTCGTAGTGGAATTGGTATTATATATGTATTTCGAGTGATTGATTTCCTACATTATATAGAGAATGAAACCCTATGCGCCGCATAATAGCAGATGATATTATATATAATCCTATATACCGCGATATTCCACCTCGAAGTGGGATTGGTATTTTGTATTGTGCTAACATCTGTGGATGTAGGGAAACAGGTTGGAGGGATCCAGCTGGATTCCTCAAATTGTTTAAATTTATTTCATATGATTGTGATATGATTTGTGGTGATCTGTGATTGTTTGTGTGATAATTGGAATTTTTGAAGGCTATGGTCTAGCCAAATATAATTTAGGTATTTTAAATCACCAGAAATATAATAATTGGATTTTTAAAAGGAAATTTAAAAATAGAGAATTTCAAGTAAATAGATCTTACAGAATTGGATAAATTTTAAAAAGAGGAATTTTGGAAACAATAAATGATTGGTTTTGAAATCCTATCAAATAAATTTCAAATACGGGGAATAAGATTTTTAATAAATAAGAATGAATGGATTTTTGACAATTTAAATAGTATGGATTAAAAGTTAAAGAATTTATTTTAAAATTCGGAATTTTAAGTAGTTTGTGAAAAATAAAGGGATTTATTTTAAAAAGGTAATAAATTTTTGAAATCAAATTGGAAATTGATTTGGTGTTTAAAAATAAATCTTTCGGAAATAAATTTGAAAATTTGGTTTGGTGTTTGGAAATAAATTTTGAAATCAATTTGGAATTTGATTCGGTGTTTGACAATAAATTGGGAATCAGTTGGTAGTTTGATTTGGTGTTGAAAGTGGATATTTGGAAATGTAAATTCATAATGGAATTTATAAAGGATAGGGAAATTTGTTTTAAAAATAAATGTTGGTTTATTTTTGAAAAGTGTGGAAAGAAATTTACAGATTTCGAATGTAAATTGAAATAAATCGAGATGGGTTTATTAATTGGTTTAGAATAGAATATTTTGGAAATGGAAAGCGTATTTTCCCTGGAAAACTGAGTATGTTTTCAATGTAGCTTATAAATATAAATTTAAAATTTTAAAATGGTTTGTAAAAGAATATTTATGGAGAAAGTATTTTCTCAAATTGTTTATAAATCTTTAAAGTAAATATTTATTAAGTTAATTATAGAAGTGATTGTTTAAAGGTTTAACAAATATTTGATTTAGAAAATAATCATTTAAATAGTTATACTCTATCTAATTTTATTTTTTAAAATTAGTTTGGACTTGAGTTTTATATGAGATATTAGTATAATATTTTCATAACTAAATATTTTAAATACAGTGTTTAAAATAGTTTTATTTAAATGTTTCCAAGTATATTTTGGACAAGTGATTTAAATTATTTTATAGTATTCGGACTTGGAAGATTTCAGTGGAAATAAATAATATCGGAAATTTTATTCCACGGGTGAAAAATAATTTGAAATTCATTTTCAAAAGAATTGAAGTGTGAAAATATATCTTGTGAAGATATTTTGAAAATAAATAATTGGAAAGAATTTATTGAAAATCTGGTGATTGTTGTGAATATTGATTGATAATTGAATAACCGACTATCAATATTGACTTTTAAATAGTATTTGAATTTCGATGCGACCGGGGGTCGGATTCCAAATGGTTATCCGAAAACCACATCGAATCATCAATGATGGATCTTTTGTTTAAAGATCAAAATGGATATTTGTTATGATTGAATCTGGAATTGAATATATCCACTTTTTTTTTAAAATAAGCGCTCATCATTCGGTTAAGTCGGAAGAGGACCTTTGTGTAATAAAATCCATTCCGAATAATGATACGACGAAATGGGATTGCATTTGAAGACCAATTTTGAAGACCAGATATTTTCGAAAACGAAATTATAACCTATCGATTGTCTCTACACCACGTAGCTATGACATAGTGATTCCCTAAGTGATGGGACGTCTGATCGGGATTGTGAATACCCGGATTGCAAGGGCTTCTATTAAAAAGCCTTCGGTTCCATTCGAACCCGGAGCAGACTTGTATGGATGTATGTCTGACGTTACACTTTGAGATGTAAAGCTGGTTTCTATCAAATACATTTCTGCTTGGTGGCGAAGAATTTATTCTCTTAGCTTAACACCCTTCTCTGAGACGTACAAGCTCAGAGGTTATGTAGTTGATGGTTACTAGTGATACATTCCCAATGTGGTAATGTGGCATGCTGAGTGTTTCTGATCATTGGTTGATCGAAGCATGGATTTTGTGAGAAGCGTGGCTTTATGGACAAGACTTCATCGGACCTCACACCCCGGAATTGATCAAAACAGGAAGGATGCGATAAGGTTATAGGGGATAGCGCCCCTTAGGGTATGTACATTTCATTTTGGATAAATGGTGGTATCATGGTATGAACCCCAGATATTTACCTACGTTGTTATATTTTAAAAAGTGATATCAGGGTAAGGAGCCTAGATATTGACTTGTTTGTTGTCGGATGAGGCGCCTCAGATAAAGGTTCGTTACGACCGGGGAATGGCATACTCATGTAGTAGTTACCTATTTTTGCAGAGGTAACCTAGCCTTGTGTTGGTAGAGATCCAGTTAGGTTCTTAGAGCGTCCTTCCAGAGGCGTACCCATGTGGCCCAGGAAGTTCCTTAACCTGACCATTTGTTGGAAATCCATCATCAATATGAGCCATGTGCGATTTTAGTTGTATAACCTGCCATTTACTTATGGTGGTGACCCGCCATTTAAGTGGTAGCTATAGTAGGCATAGTACGGAATGTCTATGCTGGCTTAGATTAATATTATACATTCGAAATGTTTTCCACAATATGCACTAATAATAATATCAAAAAGATTTTGCGTGGTAAGCATGTTTGACTATCATAAGGAGAAATCTCCTCCAATTCTGCGTTTGCATTGTGTGTGTGGCGGGAGGTCTTATGGTAGTTTCATTTTCCAAAAGCATTGCGGATTTCTTTCTATTTCCTTTATGCAAATAACATTTTTCAAGTTCTCACACCAGTCCCATGACTGACCTGGTGTTTATTGTTCCCTTTCTAAACTCTGGATGCCTATAATTTTTCACACGGGCAGCCTAGAGTCAGGTTATCAGGTAATTTTGGAATTTGAGGAGGTGCTATGGAGCTCAAGAGACGAGCTGTATGGCGAAACGTTCTTCTATATACTATTATCATTCCGCTGTGTATTCAATCATTTGGGCAGGTTATTATAACTGCCAGAGTTGTGTGCTATGTAAGTTGTTGTACTCTTATAATGTAATGTATAAACATATACAGTTCTTTTGTTTTAAAAATTATTCATTTATCTATTATATATTATTCCGCTGCGAATGTGAGATTATGTTATTGCTTCTGTTTCTTCTTCTGCCTTCTTCTTCTTTAACCCTGGCGGTCCGGTTTCTCGGCATTCGATTGTGTGGTATTTGATACAGTGGACGCACAAATGTCGACTTTTGAAAGTCGACAAATCGGGTTGTTACAGTTAAATAACCGACTATCGATATTGGCCTTTAAGACGACATTTGAATTTAGATGAGACCGGGGGTCGGATTCCAAATGGTTATCCAAAAACCACATCGAATCTTAAAGGTGGATCTTTTGTTTGAAAGATTAAAAATAGAAATTTGTATCCACATGTTTTGAAATAAGCGCTCATTATTCAGATAAGTCGATGGAGGTCATTAAGTCTTAAAACCCATTTAGAATAATGATACGACGGAATGGAATTGCATTTGAAGACGGTGGTTAAAGACTAGGTACTTTTGAAACCGAAAGGATTTCCTGTTGATTGTATCTGCACTGAGTTGCTTCGGTATAGGGATCACCCTATGTGATGGGGAGTCCGGACGTGATTAGGGGATATCCGGATTTGCAAGGACTTCTTTCCTTAATTGGACGAAGTGCCTTCGGTTCCATTCAGACCCAGGATGGGCTTGTATGTCGGGCATAACACTTTAAGATATAAAGCTAATTTCTATCAAATAAATTTCTGTTTGGTGGCAGAGAATTTATTCTCTTAGCATAACACCCTTCTCTGAGACGTAGGAGTTCAGAGGTTATGTAGTTGATATTTATTAGTGATATATTCCCAATTTGGTAATGTGGGATGCTAAGTGTTGAGCATTGGTTGATCGAAGCATGGATTTTGTGAAAAGCGTAGCTTTGTGGGACGAGACTTCATCGAACCTCACACCCTGGAAATGTTCGAAACAGGAAAGGATGCAGCTAGGTTATGGGGGTCGCGCCTCTCAGGGTATGTGCATTTCCTTCTCGATAAAAAAGTGGTATTCTGGTACGGATCCCATATATTTTACTTATGTGGATAAAAAAAGGGTATTCTGGTATGGAGCCTGGATATTTTACTTATGTGGTTGTTGGAATTTGAGGCGCCTCGGTAAAGGTCGGTTATGACCGGAGGATGGCATACTCATGACAGTTAGTTACCTAGTTACAGAGGTAACCCGGCCTTGTGTTGGCAGAGATTCGGTTAGGTTCTTGGGACATCCTTCGAAAGGCGTACCCATTATTAGATAAAGGAAGTTACTTAGCCTTGACCATTTGTTGGAAATCCAAACAAAACAATACGAGCGCTTTACGATTTTAGTTGTAGAACCTGCCATTTAACATGGTAGCTATAGTAGGCATACTATAATTGTATGTATGTTGGCTAAGATTAATATTATACTTGCGAAATGTTTTTCCGCACTATGCACTAATAATAATATCAAAAGGATTTCCACGTATCAAGCATGTTTGACTACTATAAGGAGAAACCTCCCCCAAGTGTGCGATTGCATTGTGCATGTGCCGGGAGACCTTATGGTAGTTTCATTTTCCAAAAGGCATGAACGGATTTATTTTTTATTTCTTTTTGTTCAAACAACTGTTTTAAGTTTCCCACACCAGTCCCATGACTGACCTGGAGTTTATTGTTCCCTTTCTAAACTCTGGGTGCCCATAATTTTCCACACGGACAGCCTAGAGTCAGGTTATCAGTAAGTTCTGGAGCTATGTGGAGTCAGGAGACCAGCTGGATGGCGAGACGTATCACACGTATATGATGAATTATCCACTGTGTATGGTTTGCTGCAAATTCAGTTTCCATGTGAAAAAGTTATCATAACTGTCCAGTGTTGTGTTTTATTGATATTGTACTCTGATGATGTGATGTATAAACTGATATAGCTCTTTTGTTTAAAGATTAGTCATTTATCTATTTATATTGTTCAGCTGCAATTGTGAGATTCTGATATTGTTTCATTTCTTCTTCTACCTCCTTCTTCTTTAACCCTAACGGTTTGGTTTTCCGGCACTCGATTGTTCGGCATTAGATACAGTGGACGTATTGATGTCAATTTTTGGGCGTCGAAGAATCGAGTCTTTACAATTTGGTATCAGAGCTTAGGTTGACAACATACCTAGGCTTTGGTGGGAAAATTACCCATTAGAGATAGAGTTAGTAGTACTCTAGAATGAGTTTGAGTGTAATAATAGATATGAGCGCGTATTTGTTAGTGAATAAAAAAAATTGTTTTTATATTGTGTTGACTTATCGGTTGAGTGTTTATGGATTCTGGTCGATATGTGGGACACCATGTCATCGATAGGGGTTTCTAAACTCTTAAACAAGATAAACCAACAAAGTGTTGTTTTAAAATAAGGTAAATGAAATAATTTCACCCAAATTATTTTTGTATATAAATGAAATAATTTTTGTAAATTATTATAGTATATATATGGTTGCTTGATTGTTAGGAAGTAATAATATTAATTTATTATCATTATTGTGTGGAAATTGAATTAGAAATTAAAATCATAACCAAAGATTAATAAAATAATTCAGATAACAAAATGGAATTTGAAATGTGAATTATAAATGTGGTTTATAAAATTGAAATAAGATGCCGGAGTGATTTTTGATACGGATTAAAAGGATTTGGGATTGAAATTTCAAAAGATTAAATTCCTTGAGTTGAAAATGATTTTCAAAGGTTTTGGAAAAATAATGGTGAAATAATTTGGGAAATATTTTTTAATTGAATTTGGAATATGGGAAGATTTGTAATTTAAAAATGTTTTTCAAGGGATAAAAGCACTAAACTCTTTTCGCTCGTTGGGAAATAATTCCGATAATGACCGCGGCATCATTGCTGTTCATTTTCGAGTTTCCAAGAGAGGAATTTCTACCCGAATGTTTTGAATTGGGAATGTTTGCGAAATTGAGTTTGATTTTGAAATAGTTTTATTTTGGATATAATTGACTTCAAAAATGATTTTGAAATAGTTAAGTGATTATTTAAACTCTAGAATCTGATTTAAAAACGGTTATGGAATATTTATAAGTTTAAAAACTTATAAGGGTTTGGAAAAGATTAAATTGGAATAGGAAATTTAAGCCTAACAGGTTAAATAAAATAGTGTTGAAATTGGTTAGAATAAGATTCATCTTGGAAGAGTTAAATAAAGTAAATGGATTTCAAGCTAAATACTGAAATTGAATTTGAATTCTGTTAAATAAGGTGAAGTAGAAAATAAATATAAGAAGTATATAAAATACTTATATTGAACTTAAGAAATGGATGATGGAATTCTTAAGTAAATTTGGAATTGAGGAAATATTCTAAGTTAATATTTGATTGCAGATTAGTGTGTGGAATGATAAGTGTGGATAATTACATAAGAATCGAAATAAATGTGAATAAAAGAGAATTGATATAGTTAAAAGTCAATTGAGATAAATATGTAGGACGTACGTATATTATTTTATCCGCATAATGATTTGGTCTAGATTCGAGCATAGAATTTTGAGATAGTCATTTTAATCCGAGTTGGGATTTTTCACTCGATTTTCGACAACGAACCCATAATATGGATTATTGATTGATTCTGTGTAATATCCCGGAATTTTTAACAATATCAATTTAATAATTTGTATTAAAAATTAAATTGATATTGATATTCTGTTAATAATTATTCAAATAGATTTAATAATCTTCTTCAATAAATATTTAAATTGGTTATTTTATCTTTTAAAAATAAAAGATTGATTTCTATTTTCAATATAAATATATGGTATATATTTTAAATATATTAGTATTGTTTTAATTTTAATAAGTAAAATATATTTTCTAGTTTTAATATTTGTAGTAATTTGGAAAATTTGTTTTATTTAATATTTAAGCTTTTCAAAGTTAAATAAATGATTTTGGTTTAAATTTAATAAATGAACCATGTTTGAAAATTCTAATATATACATTATAAATTGGAAATTTTGATTTTAATAATATTGAGTTTTTTTAAAACTATTTCATAAATAAATATATGATTTTAAAATTTGATAAGAAAAATATTTAATGTTTAAATTAAATTGGCTTGAGTTTCAAATTTAGAATAAACAAACAAAATGGTTTTATGGCTTAATAAAATAGATATTTTATTGATAAAAATATAATTTCTTGTAAAATAATTTTAATTTAATAATAAGAGATTTATAAAAACAGTATTGATATTGTATTGTCTTTATAAATAAGTTGAATAGGATTTGTAATTTTTATTTCAAATTGAATTTATACGTATAACTTGAATTGAAAATATTTGATTTTAATTTAATTTGAGTTTGAAATTCCAAAGTATAAATCTTAAATTGTTTAACTATTAAATGTATAAGTTTCAATTTGTAAAACATGATTTGTTTTTATTTTCATTTATAAATTTATACCCATATTTAAAAATAAACTAACAAGTTAAACTAGGCTAATATACACATTAATTTATAAATTAATACTAATTATTTTAAAGAAACGAGTGTTTCATTCTTTTAACAAGTGTTCAAAATTTACATAACAATTTGACAAGTGTATAACATTTGTACAAGTGTAAAATTTAGTCTTAATTTTTTCTTTTATTTCATTAAATCTGAAAATACATCTAGTTTAGCTTGCATCTTCATTCATGCATATTCTTTTTCATTTCCTTAAACAAAACTCATTTTTCATATCCGTAATCAAAACTTGCATATTAAATTCCTGTTCAAAGTTAAAATTTGTTTACAAATTTGCAAGTTAAACCCCTCATCAAAAAAAGTCAAATCTGAATATCCTCAATCTGCATTGATTCACCAACATCTGCGTGTTCCACTTCCTCAAAATCAAACCCACCTTCATCTCAAATTCAAAACATCAGTTTGCAAAATTCAAGTGGAGCCTGCATTCTGTTTTAAACCTGGGAATGATAAGCATCTACATGCATGTGGAAAATTAGCAATTGCATCTACTCTCTGCATGCAAGTGATTATATGAAGGATCATGAGCATTCAGATTTCAAAAAAAAAAATTGCAACTCGGATTTTTTTATAAAAGAGAGAGCATGCCTGCATTCTTATTTCTACAAATTTCAAAAAAGAACAACTGAGCTCTGCATTGAATTAAGGTGAGTAACATTTAAATCTTAAACTGTAATTAGGTTGCATGTTAAATGTTTGAGATAAAATATGTTTGTGTGTCTGATGTAATTATGATTGTGTATGCATGTTGTTTAAGCATCTGGTGTGTTCCCAGATCAATATCTAACATCTGCACTTTTAACATCAAAGCTTTGCATTTAAATAAATGTAGTGATGTTGTGTTTATAAAGGCCTAATGTAAATGTGATTGTGTATGCATGTTTGTTCATGTTCTGCAGTGTACCCAGATCATCTTCCTATTTAAAAGAATCCCCTACAATTGATCTAATTTGAGATAGTATCTGGGTTTTAGAATAATTAAAAGGAGTTTGCTTATCATAGATAGAATTAAAAGCTATGAAGTGATGTGTTTGGTTGCCTGAAGTTTTAATTAAACTTAAGTAAATATATATACACACACACACACACAAGATGTTATCTCTGTAAACACAGGTAACATCATGTGATCTTTAACAAAACTTAAACATGTTTAACTTGTAACGCAGTACCATGAAACAAAAGTAATTACAAAAACATGATTTTTAAACTAATAATTTGTATTTTAGGGTGTTAATTCAAGTGACAGTTTAAAATTGAACTAAAATGGGTTTTAATCAAATCATGGTTATATATGACTTGAGAAGTTTTGGAATTCTTCCGAGTGATAGAGGAATTATAGGAGATGCTCAGAAAAATCATAAACGGGTTTGAAATTTGTTAGATTGGATGCAGTTTGAAAATCTTTGTTTAAACCCTAGTTTTGAATGGGGTTGAGGATTGGGTCAGTTTGAGGTAAAGGTTTGATCGAGTGTTTTGGTATTTGGGGAATGTGTAGTAGCTGTGTGAAGGAGCTCGAGGCCGGAGTGGGTGGACCTCAGGTGGTCGGAGCGGCGTATGGTTGCCGTTGACAGGTTTTGTTCAGTAACCTGATTTATGTTTTCAGGTTTGGGAAATTTCACTCAACTTTGATTCTTTGATTATTTGTTCGATCTGGTGATGATGTTAGGGCATGGATGAGTTTTTGGTTGAGGTTTGATCATCACCGATGATCAGGGAGGGCGAGGATCGCCGTGCATATGCACGGCGATGAGTTTTCTGGTGAACTGTTTTTGGGTTGGGTTGTTACAGGGGAGATGTGGGAAAGGTTTGAGTTCGCTCGAAGTAAGTAGGAAGAGAACTCGAAGCAGTCAGGCATGGAACTCGAAGTGTTTTAGCATAAGGCTCAGGTTGATCTGTAATTTCCAGGTTTATGAAACCTGTTTTTAAATCTGGGTTTTAAGATTTTAAAAATTTGTAGTTTTATGTTTAAATTAAGGTTTAAGTTTAAATTCAAATTCAAGTTTGAATTTATGATTTAAATATAAATCCCAGTTTTTAAATAAAAATCAAAGTTTCAAAAATTTAACTTAGTTAACTATTTCATGTTGGTAAATAGTTTAAACCTTTTAATAATGAGGTTTTAAAAATATGAGTAAGATTTGAAGATTTATTTAAAATCTGGAAATCTAAGTTTAAATATGAACTTCAGTTTTAAATTTAAAAAGAAGATTTAAATTTGGAAGTTTTAAACTAAGAATGAATTGAAACTTCTAAAATTTTGAAATGAATTTAACTTCAAATTTTTATGATTTCATTTTTAAGACAAATTTTTGTTTTGTCTTAAAATTAAATAAGTTTTAAATTTTTCAAACTTTGATAAGTTTAAATTACTTTTAATTTAAACTTGTATTTAAAATGAAAATTTAAAAGTAATTTCGAAAGTACTTTGTTTCAAATAAATTGTTTGTAAACATAATTTAGTTATGTTTTGTGTTGAAATTAAATTAAGATTAATGTTTTAGAATTAATTAATAAGGTAATTAAGATTAATTAATTAATTTAATAAATTAATTGAATTTGGAATTTATAATTGATTAATGATTAATCAATCTATAATTAAGATCATTAATTAGATTATTAATTAATGATGAATGAATATTATTAATTATGTAATTATGTTTTAAATCATGGTTAATTAATTTAATAATTAACTTTAATTAAGGAATGATTAAAGATAATTTAAATTGTAAATAATTTAAGTTAATTACTAAATGAAATAATTAGAGAATGGTTAATGAAGGACATTAACCAGGATTTAACAATTAATTAATTTGGTTAAATTTTTATAATAAATTAGATTAATTAATTTAATTATAATCAATTATGAATGGTTTGAGTATAATTACTTAGTAAAGTAATTAAGAAATTAATTACTTAATGTAATAATTTAGTGTAATATGATTGTTTAATTTAATTAATGAAGTTTAATTAAATTTAAACACTTGAGATTTAAAGATAATTACCTTATGTAATAAAAGATTTGGAATTTTCTTAGTTAAGTAATTGTTTAATAATTATAGGTTGTAATTAAGTAGAGATATTTAAGAATGAGGTAATTTGGATAAATTATTTAGTAACAAATCAAGGAATTAATTAAGAAATTAATTAAGGATAATTAATTTGTTTAATATAGTAATTAAGCTAGATAATTACTAAATGTAATTAATCTGTGATGATGATTAATAATTATAAGTTAATTACTTAAGGTAATTAATAAAAGGGGATCATTAATTATTATAATTAATGATGTAATTAAAAATGATTAATTATGATTAATTAACCAATAATAAGTAATTAAAGGTAATTAATTAATGTAATGAATTAAGAATTTATGTAATTAATTATGATTAATTAATTAATTGAAGGTTAATTATTGTTTGTTTGAGGATAAATAATTTATGAAATTAATTAAGGATAATTACATGAATGTAATTAAGAGAAATTAATCAAGAGTGATTAATTTAGGTAATTAATAATGAAGGATTAATAAATTGATTGTAATTAATTAAATGATTGGATAAGCAAGATTTATATTAGTAAAGTTATTAATTTAATTTATTTTAAATTAATTAAAGATGAAGTGATTAATTTAATTCATTTTAAATTAATTAAAGATATAGATGGTTAATTTAATTCATTTTAAATTAATTATATGGTGATGAATAAATCATTACGTAAGGATGAATGGGTGAACTTGATTGTCTTGAATGGATGTAATCTCAGTAATGAGATATATAATATTGTGTGGTATGGATGTTTGATTGTATTGTGATGTTAACATAGGTTATCTATTGTGATGGTGATATAGGGAATATCTATTTGATATTGATAATGTGGATTACCTGTTAAGTGATAATGTTGATTATCAGTTATGATTTATGAATTATCTATCTGTGTGTATATATATACTGTAATTGAATTGTTTTAAAAGCTTTAAAATAACTTCGACCTAAAAGACACGCTTTGGATTTCGATGAGACCGGGATCGGGTTTCCATATTTGGATATCTGAAAACCACATTGATTCCAAATAACGTTAGGTCGTGAATCAAAATGGAGCTTTGTGAAGACTCGAGGTGTAAGGACTATACGTCAGCATAACTCTGCGGGTGATTATGTAATGAGTTGACGGACTAGTTCTTATAGATTCGAGATGGTGATTCAGAGTGCAAGGTTTATCGTCGTTGACTCTGAGGGTGATTCCAATATAAGTGCAACGAGATAATGCCTTCGGTTTCGTTCGAACCCAGAACGAACTTGTATGGATTGAATGCTTTCAGAACATCGTCAGGTGGACGATGAGCATTCTAAGTGATGTATCCTATAAAGGTAATCGTAGCCTCAAGCCTCATCAACCGGGAATGGCTAAAACAGGGGAGGTGCAGCAAGGCTTCGTAGGTCGCTCCCACTAGAGAGCGAGATTTACCCCTGTTTAGAAGTTCCATTATATTCGGCTGTTTGGGTGGTTGCTAGCTACAACCACTGGGTTATCTTGTTCGGAACTATTCAGTAAGGAATGGGTCCGACTTTGTGTTGCAAGGGAGCGGTCGTACTCCTCGGTACGTTGATCTACGTCACGTACTGTGACGGGCGGTACCCCAGTAGCCCTGCCATTGTATGGAATCCTAAATCCAATAAGTGCCAACGATTTTGATTGTATTACCCATTTTGTGGCTAGTAGCTAGAATTTAATAATGTAACAATTTCGGCTATTTCATATTTATTTGAAAACCCTAGACCTATTATAATATCACTGGATTTCCTATCAAATGTTTTGGTTAGCGTAAGGTAAAAACTTTTCCATGTTTATGTGTGGGAAGTCTTACGTGATACCTTTCTTTTAAAAAGGTTTTTTGAAAGTTAAGCAACCTTAACCTGTTACTCACACCAGACCCATGTCTGACCTGGAGTTTTTTTTTTCATCATAAACTCTTGGGTACTCAAATTTTTACGAGTAGCCAAGGGATTTAGGTTAGGATTCAGGTTAGCTTTGACGAATTATGAAGGAGCAAATGGAGCAAGAGGCTTCTGCGTGTAGATATATATCTAGTATTCCGCTGTGTGTTCTCTGAGTTGTTGTTTTTGAGTTGTATTATGTTGTAATAACTAGACAGGTGTTTATAACTGTCTAGTATGTGTTGTTTTAGCTGTGTATCTCTGATGTATATGATACTATGTAATGTATTATGTGAATTAATATAATTCATTCGTTCCGCTGTTTAGATTCTGATGTTGTTTCTTTCTTCTCTTCTTTCTATTCTCTTTTTTATCCCTTTCTTTCTTAAAAATGATGCGATTTTCTGTGGTAAGAAAGTCGGGTCGTTTCACTTGGTATCAGAGCATTAGGTTGAGTGAATACCTAGGCTCTGTAGTGGTGTCTTTCTTGAGAGAGTGTACTTGTATTTTTTATATATAAATATATATATATATTTATTTCTACCTATCTATTGGGTTACCTGTTCAAGTTCCCCAATATAAGTTATAAGGAAGATAGGGTAGTAGTGTGTGTAACACGACCTACCATTGGTTGGAGTTTGAATGTTTGAGGTTGGAAGTGTTTTGTCAAGACTGTAAACCTAATACCGTCTCGAGTAAGTTCTGTAGTGATGAAGGATTTCATTTATCTCTGAAGGTAACCTATTAAGGTTCGGAGTTAATTTGTGAAGTTGATGAGTAGAGTTTGGATCTGTTGGCTAGGTGGAAGCAAGTAATGGTATTTTGGATACCTCAGGGAGTAGTAGCTGCGTGATGAGATGCAATGACTATGGATGTTCCTGAAGATGTTTTCTTTGGAACAAGTTAAGGAAGTGAGTCTGCTTCAGTGTTGTGGCTTTCAGCTGGTGGTTCTGTTTGCTTTGAGGTCCGAGTTTCTTGGAGAGCTTTGTTTTGGGAATCTTTGGCATCTGTGGCAGTAGTGCAGCCCGGAGGGTTCTGGGTATTGGCAAGAGATCTTCTGGCTTAGCAGTTTTTCTGAAGTGGAGTTCAGAAGCAATTAAGTGGACTCATTTCTTCGATGGGTTGGCTAGTTAAGTGTAAGCTGTTCAATTTGGTTAAGGAAGAACAGTTTTTCCTTGGATTTGGTTTGGGTGGTTCGCAAAAGTGACTTGTGATTGTTTGAGTGTTCTCTTGGGTTATCTGAATTTTTCTAGATGTCTTCAGGAAGTCAGAGTTTTGTTCGCATCTGGAGTTTGAGTTTTCTTATCGACTAGGAGTTCAGGAGTGGTACTGGTGGTTCAGATTAATAGAAGAATGGTTCCTAGAGATTGAGATGGTGTAGCGTCTCAGAGTTTTGGAGGAACTTCTGAAAGTTTCTTATGGATTTGCTGAATCATATCTCTGGGGTGTGTTGTCCAATTTGTGCTCGTATTCTTCTTCAGCATTTTCTTCTACTTCGAATCAGAGTTGAGCAGCAGAAGCAGTTTGGAAGTGTATCTGCTTTTCTATTCCGGACAGAAGAAGTTTTTGTCTTATGATGTTGAGGGGTTGAGTTTTATCTTGAGGGGATCATTTTGTTGTGTTGATTGTTCTAATTGTTTCTAGAAGCATCAGAGAAGGTTGAGATGATCAGTAAAGTTGGAGACAGCCCAGGATCGTCCGAACAGTTTTGTGGATAAGAGTCGGAGGAATTTGGATTCTGAAGTCTGGAGATTTGATTTTGGATAAGTTTTCTCCGATCGAAAAGGAGTTATAAAATTGGGTAAGTCTGTGAAGTTAGCTCTGAAGTGTTTCGGATCTTTTCTGTGATCTTGGGGATTGAGTGATTGGTCTACAGGATTGGATTGCCAGTTTGGATAACTGGGATTCGATGAGTTTCACGTATCTCTGAGAGAGTACGTGTATGATCTATCTCTGGTTATGGAACCAGCAGTTCTGGAGTTTTGGTTGTTGAGTCAGACTCGTTTGTAGTCTGATATCTTGTCTAGTGTTGTAGATAAAGTTGATAGGAGCTTTGTAGCTTCATTGTATTGATTGTTTGGATTCTCTAGAGCGAATATCCCGGTGTATATATACCTGGGGAAACTTGATAAAATTCTATCTAGAATTTGTCTGGATAATTAGATTTGTTTGATTGGTTGTTTTTGGTTGTTAGCATATGTTTGATATATGCTTGTATTTAAAATTTAAAATTTAATAAGATTATTAAATTACCTTTGTTTTAAATTTCGAGGACGAAATTCTTTTAAGGGGGAAGGATTGTAATATCCCGAAATTTTTAACAATATCAATTTAATAATCTGTATTAAAAATTAAATTGATATTGATATTCTGTTATTAATTATTCAAAGAGATTTAATAATCTTCTTCAATAAATATTTAAATTGGTTATTTTATCTTTTAAAAATAATAGATTGATTTCTATTTTCAATATAAATATATGGTTTATATTTTAAATAGATTAGTATTGTTTTAATTTTAATAAGTAAAACATATTTTCTAGTTTTAATATTTGTAGTAATTTGGAAAATTTGTTTTATTTAATATTTAAGCTTTTCAAAGTTAAATAAATGATTTTGGTTTAAATTTAATAAATGAACCATGTTTTAAAATTCTAATATATACATTATAAATTAGAAATTTTGATTTTAATTAGTATTGAGTTTTTTTTTAAAACTATTTCATAAATAAATATATGATTTTAAAATTTGATAAGAAAAATATTAAATGTTTAAATTAAATTGGCTTGAGTTTTAAATTTAGAATAAACAAACAAAATGGTTTTAAGGCTTAATAAAATAGATATTTTATTGATAAAAATATAATTTCTTGTAAAATGATTTTAATTTAATAATAAGAGATTTATAAAAACAATATTGATATTGTATTGTCTTTATAAATAAGTTGAATAGGATTTGTAATTTTTATTTCAAATTGAATTTATATGTATAACTTGATTTGAAAATATTTGATTTTGAATTTAATTTGAGTTTGAAATTCCAAAGTATAAATCTTAAATTGTTTAATTATTAAATGTATAAGTTTCAATTTGTAAAACATGATTTGTTTTTATTTTCATTTATAAATTTATACCCATATTTAAAAATAAACTAACAAGTTAAACTAGGCTAACATACACATTAATTTATAAATTAGTACTAATTATTTTAAAGAAACAAGTGTTTCATTCTTTTAAAAGTGTTCAAAATTTACATAACAATTTGACAAGTGTATAACATTTGTACAAGTGTAAAATTTAGTTTTAATTTTTCTTTTATTTCATTAAATCTGAAAATACATCTAGTTTAGTTTGCATCTTCATTCATGCATATATTTTTTCATTTCCTTAAACAACTCATTTTTCATATCCATAATCCAAACCTGCATATTAAATTCCTGTTCAAAGTTTAAAATTTGTTTACAAATTTGCAAGTTAAACCCCTCATCAAAAAAAATCAAATCTGAACATCCTCAAAATCCACAAATCTGCATTGATTCACCAACATCTGCATGTTCCACTTCCTCAAAATCAAACCCATCTTCATCTCAAATTCAAAACATCAGTTTGCAAAATTCAAGTAGAGCCTGCATTCTGTTTTAGACCTGGGAATGATAAGCATGTGCATGGATTTGGAAAATTAGCAATTGCATCTACTCTCTGCATGCAAGTGATTATAGGAAGGATCATAGCATTCAGATTTTAAAAAAAAAATTGCAACTCGGATTTTTTTTTTTAAAGAGAGAGCATGCCTGCATTCTTATTTATGCAAATTTCAAAAAAGAACAACTGAGCACTGCATTGAATTAAGGTGAGTAACATTTAAATCTTAAACTGTAATTAGGTTGCATGTTAAATGTTTGAGATAAAATATGTTTGTGTGTCTGATGTAATTATGATTGTGTATGCATGTTGTTTAAGCATGTGGTGTGTTCCCAGATCAATATCTAACATCTGAACTTTTAACATCAAAGCTTTGCATTTAAACAAATGTAGTAATGTTGTGTTTATAAAGGCCTGATGTAAATGTGATTTTGTATGCATGTTTGTTCATGTTCTGCAGTGTACCCAGATCATCTTCCTATTTAAAAGAATCCCCTACAATTGATCTAATTTGAGATAGTATCTGGGTTTTAGAATAATTAAAACGAGTTTGCTTATCATAGATAGAATTAAAAGCTATGAAGTGATGTGTTTGGCTGCCTGAAGTTTTAATTAAACTTAAGTAAATACACACACACACACACACACACACAAAAGATGTTATCTCTATAAACACAGGTTACATCATGTGATCTTTAACAAAACTTAAACATGTTTAACTTGTAACGCAGTACCATGAAACAAAAGTAATTACAAAAACATGATTTTTAAACTAATAATTTGTATTATAGGGTGTTAATTCAAGTGATAGTTTAAAATTGAACTAAAAATGGGTTTTAATCAAATCATGGTTATATATGACTTGAGAAGTTTTGGAATTCTTCCGAGTGATAGAGGAATTATAGGAGATGCTCAGAAAAATCATAAATGTGTTTAAAATTTGTTAGATTGGATGCAGTTTGATAATCTTTGTTTAAACCCTAGTTTTGAATGGGGTTGAGGATTGGGTCAGTTTGAGGTAAAGGTTTGATCGAGTGTTTTGGTATTTGGGGAATGTGTAGTAGGTATGTGAAGGAGCTAGAGGCCGGAGTGGGTGGACCTCAGGTGGTCGGAGCGGCGTATGGTTGTCATTACAGGTTTTGTTCAGTAACCTGATTTATGTTTTCAGGTTTGGGAAATTTCACTCAACTTTGATTCTTTGATTATTTGTTCGATCTGGTGATGATGTTAGGGCATGGATGAGTTTCTGGTTGAGGTTTGATGGTCACTGATGATCAGGGAGGGCGAGGACCGCCGTGCATATGCACGGCGATGAGTTTTTTGGTGAACTGTTTTTGGGTTGGGTTGTTACAGGGGAGATGTAGGAAAGGTTTGAGTTGGCTCGAAGTAAGTATGAAGAGAACTCGAAGCAGTCAGGCATGGAACTCGAAGTGTTTTAGCATAAGGCTCGGGTTGATATGTAATTTCCAGGTTTCTGAAACCTGTTTTTAAATCTGGGTTTTAAAATTTTTAAAAATCTGTAGTTTTATGTTTAAAGTAAGGTTTAAGTTTAAATTCAAATTCAAGTTTGAATTTCTAATTTAATTCAAATCCCAGTTTTTAAATAAAAATAAAAGTTTCAAAAATTTAACTTAATTAACTATTTCATGTTGGTAAGTTTAAACCTTTTAATAATGAGGTTTTAAAAATATGAGTAAGAATTGAAGATTTATTTAAAATCTGGAAATCTAAGTTTAAATATGAACTTCAGTTTTAAATTTAAAAAGAAGATTTAAATTTGGAAGTTTTAAACTAAGAATGAATTAAAACTTCTAAAATTTTGAAATGAATGTAACTTCAAATTTTTATGATTTCATTTTTAAGACAAACTTTTGTTTTGTCTTAAAATTTAAATAAGTTTTAAAATTTTCAAATTTCGATAAGTTTAAATTACTTCTAATTTAAACTTGTATTTAAAATGAAAATTTAAAAGTAATTTCAAAAGTACTTTGTTTCAAATAAATTGTTTGTAAACATAATTAAGTTATGTTTTATCTTGAAACTAAATTAAGATTAATGTTTTAGAATTAATTAATAAGGTAATTAAGATTAATTAATTAATTTAATAAATTAATTGAATTTGGAATTTATAATTGATTAATGATTAATCAATCTATAATTAAGATCATTAATTAGATTATTAATTAATGATGAATGAATATTATTAATTATGTAATTAAGTTTTAAATCAAGGTTAATTAATTTAATAATTAACTTTAATTAAGGAATGATTAAAGATAATTTATATTGTAATTAATTTAAGTTAATTACTAAATGAAATAATTAGAGAATGGTTAATGAAGGACATTAACCAGGATTTAACAATTAATTAATTTGGTTAAATTTTTATAATAAATTAGATTAATTAATTTAATAATAATCAATTATGAATGGTTTGAGTATAATTATTTGGTAAAGTAATTAATAAATTAATTACTTAATGTAATTAATTTAGTATAATATGATTGTTTAATTTAATTAATTAAGTTTAGTTAAATTTAAACACTTGAGATTTAAAGATAATTACCTTATCTAATAGAAGATTTGGAATTTTCTTAGTTAAGCAATTGTTTAATAATTACAGGTTGTAATTAAGTGGAGATATTTAAGAATGAGGTAATTTGGATAAATTATTTAGTAATAAATCAAGGAATTAATTAAGAAATTAATTAAGGATAATTAATTTGTTTAATATAGTAATTAAGCTAGATAATTACTAAATGTAATTAATTTGTGATGATGATTAATAATTATAAGTTAATTACTTAAGGTAATTAATAAAAGGGGATCATTAATTATTATAATTAATGATATAATTAAAAATGATTAATTATGATTAATTAACCAATATTAAGTAATTAAAGGTAATTAATTAATGTAATTAATTAAGAATTTATGTAATTAATTATGACTAATTAATTAATTAAAGTAATTAAAGGCTTATTATTGTTTGTTTGAGGATAATTAATTTATGAAATTAATTAAGGATAATTACATGAATGTAATTAAGAGAAATTAATCAAGAGTGATTAATTTAGGTGATTAATAATGAAGGATTAATAAATTGATTGTAATCAATTAAATGATTGGATAAGCAAGATTTATATTAGTAAAGTTATTAATTTAATTTGTTTTAAATTAATTAAAGATGAAGTGATTAATTTAATTCATTTTAAATTAATTAAAGATATAGATGGTTAATTTAATTCATTTTAAATTAATTATATGGTGATGAATAAATCATTACTTATGGATGAATGGGTGAACTTGATTGTCTTGAATGGATGTAATCTCAGTATTGAGATATATAATATTGTGTGGTATGGATGTTTGATTGTATTGTGATGTTAACATAGGTATCTATTGTGATGGTGATATAGGGAATATCTATTTGATATTGATAATGTGGATTACCTGTTAGGTGATAATGTTGATTATCAGTTATGATTTATGAATTATCTATCTGTGTGCATATAGACACTGTAATTGAACTGTTTTAAAAACTTTAAAATAACTTGGACCTAAAAGACGTGCTTTGGATTTCGATGAGACCGGGATCGGGTTTCCATATTTGGATATCCGAAAACCACATCGATTCCAAATAACGTTAGGTCGTGAATCAAAATGGAGCTTTGTGAAGACTCGAGGTGTAAGGACTATACATCAGTATAACTCTCTGGGTGATTCCGTAATGAGTTGACGGACTAATTCTTATAGATTCGAGATGGTGATTCAGAGTGCAAGGGTTATCGTCGTTGACTCTGAGGGTGATTCCAATATAAGTGCAACGAGATAATGCCTTCGGTTTCGTTCGAACCCGGAAAGAACTTGTATGGATTGAATGCTTTCAGAACATCGTCAGGTGGACGATGAGCATTCTAAGTGATGTATCCTATAAAGGTAATCATAGCCTCAAGCCTCATCAACTGAGAATGGCTAAAACAGGAGAGGTGCAGCAAAGCTTCGTGGGTCGCTCCCACTGGAGAGCGAGATTTACCCCTATCTAGTAGTCCCTTTATATTCGGCTGTGTGGGTGGTTGCTAGCTACAATCACAAGGTTATCTTGTTCGGAACTGTTCAGTAAGGAATGGGTCCGGCTTTGTGTTGTAGGGGAGCGGGCGTACTCCTCGGTACGTTGATCTAGGACACGTACTGTGACGGGCGGTACCCCAGTAGCCCTGCCATTGTATGGAATCCAAAATCCAATAAGTGCCAACGATTTTGATTGTATTACCCACTTTTGTGGCTAGTAGCTGGAATTTAATAATGCAACAATTTCGGCTATTTCATATTTATTTGAAAACCCTAGATCTATTATAATATCATTTGATTTCCTATCAAATGTTTTGGTTAGCGTAAGGTAAAAACTTTTCCACGTTATGTGTGGAAAGTCTTACGTGATACCTTTCTTTTAAAAAGGTTTTTTGAAAGTTAAGCAACCTTAACTTGTTACTCACACCAGACCCATGTCTGACCTAGAGTTTGTTTTTGTTTTCCATAAACTCTTGGGTACTCAAATTTTTACGAGTAGCCAAGGGATTCAGGTTAGGATTCAGGTTAGCTTTGACGAATTGTGGAGGAGCAAATGGAGCAGGAGGCTTCTGCATGTAGATATATATCTAGTATTCCGCTGTGTGTTCTCTGAGTTGTTGTCTTTGAGTCGTATTGTGTTGTAATAACTAGACAGGTGTTTATAACTGTCAGTATGTATTGTTTTAGCTGTGTATCTCTGATGTATATGATACTATGTAATGTATTATGTGAATTAATATAATTTATTCGTTCCGTTGTTTAGATTCTGATGTTGTTTCTTTCTTCTCTTCTTTCTATTCTCTTTTCTATCCCTTTCTTTCTTAAAAATGATGCGATTTTTTGTGGTAAGAAAGTCGGGTCGTTTCATTCTGGAAATTCTCTATCATAGTTTAAGGATATGCAAGGAGAATGACGGTTTTTGATCAAGAAAGCAGATCTGAGTCCGCACTAGGAAGTCGGGTGGACGATACTAGTTCAGAAGTGAAATTGTGTGATCGAGTGAGCGATGGAATTTGGTATTACGTACGGATGGTATACGGATATCGTACGTGCTTGAATAAAATGAATATTGAAATTATGTAAAGAGATGAGTAAAATAAATGTGATTGAACCAGTAAACATTACTGGTAGATAAGTACAGGTATCTAGAGGCAAAGGACAAATGGATGTTTCTGATCTCTGAAGATAAATTTGAATTGGCCAACATTGAGGTATGTGTTTAAATTTTTGTATGAAATTTGATTGGGTTTTTGATCAAGCCACTTGGCGTTTTGTTTTCTTTTGGAATTTTGGGGTCCGAAGAGGCATTTTGTAGTTGTACCGAGCTAGCCGCACAAAGGAGATGCTGGGGAAATTTTTCGAAAATTTAGGGAGTTAGAAAAATTGAGAAAATTTTGAAAATTTAAAATTTGGTTTTGAATTGAAATTTGAATGGTTGAGTAAATAGTATTGTTTAGAAACTATAGAAGAGTTAAAAAAGTTAGTAAGGATGATAGTGTGGCTTTGATAAAAAGATTGTGTTGGGAAGATGTTAAGAAAATATTTGGTTTTGGGAAAAGTAGTGAAAGGGTTATGGATCATTCTTCTTAGCTAGTAATTTCGGGGACGAAATTCTTTTAGGGAGGGAAGATGCGACGACACGGAATTTTTGGATATTTGAAATTAGGATATTTAATTGATTTGAAATAGTTAAAAGTTAATTTCTGACTTGAATTTCAAATATCACTATTTATTTGGTAGTTAAATTATTGTATTTAATAATTTGAAACTGTGTAAAATATTGAATCTGAAATTTTAAGCTTGTTAAAAATAATTTAAAGGCTTGTAAAAATTCATCTTGATAATACTGAAGGCAATAGAACTTTTAAAATTGAATTTGAAAGTGATTTGTTCAGTTTTGAATTTATATCGTTTAATCGATATTTAAAAATAGCCTTCCGAGGCACAGTCTTGGATTTCGACGAAACCAAATCCATTGGATCTGTAATATTGTATCACTATCGCATTTCAATTTCCGTAGCATTCAGAGTTGTCGTGTGATCGTACGATGGGTAAACGCGCTGAAATTTATATCGAAATTTAGTACAATAACTGGGTCTAAAAAGTTATTTTCTCCATACGATCGAGTTAGGACTTGAAACCTTTTCCATCGCATTTTGAATAGGGTATAACATTATAAATGCCTAGCAGCACGTCACGATAGGGGTTCACGATTTTAATCTACGTTAATCGGAACAATTTGAATTTTGAATTTAATATATTATATTATATATATCAACATCGGAACTTTTAGCCTACATCTCAATGGGATAGTGTCCTGCCTTCTAAAGACGTGTTCGTTTGGTATAACATGCATCATTTTCTTGTTAGAAAATATATAGAGCAACCTAGCATTTAAAAAAATCGAATTCTTTACTTTCTCCTCTTTAATTCGGCTGAAGACAATAAAAATAATTTGTCGCTGTTATAAATTTAAGTTGAAAATCGAATCAAGTTCTAATGGCTGAAGCCTAATTCTCTTTTTCCTTCATTAGTAAATTAGGGCATGTCTTCGTCGATCCTAAATCGAACGAAGTGAGATCTATGGGTGACTACAGCCAGTTCGATGGGGTGAGTTCATCATCGCGGTCTAATTTTCGATCGGCGATGATGCTTCGAGGTGGCTGGGCGAATAAGGGTAGCTCGTGTAGGGGAAGCTTGAGTAGCGGCGTTGTAGAATCGAGGGGTAGTGGCCGTAGTCGCATGTGGGGGAGGTCGAGCAGCATCGTTCGTGGGTTGCTTCGGCACGGCGAGTAAGTGACCAAAATCGCGTTTGGACGAGGGGTGCAAATCGTGGTGTCGAGTGCAGCGATTCGGCAGCTCAGATGAGGTTGGATTCGTGGGTTGCGTGAGGTATGCGAGGCCATATAATAGTGCTGCAGTCGATATCAAAGATGAACAAAGGTCCGATTTCCATTTTGTTATAAATTTAAATTGAATAAATAAAAGTTTATATACATATACAAAGAAGGAAATTACTGCTTTGTATTTAGAAAATTTAAACATATTTTATTTCTATTTTATGCACATATATTAATGTTCAGAAGAGCAATTATTGTTGTTATTTTCAAAAATTGGAAAAAAAACAAATTTTTACATACATACATACATATATATATAGAACTTTGGAAAACATAGGAAATTGCATAAAAATTAGTTTAATAAATATACATCTACCTATTTTAAACTATTAGTTCAATTTTAAAGATAATTTGTTGTGGTAGTTAATTTTCCTAATTAACTTGTACAAGTTACTAAATATTTATTATACGAAGATTAGTTAAAAAATTAAATTATTAGTTTAAACTACATTATTAGTTAATTAAAAAAATTAAATGGTAATTGATCATTCGATTTGTTCAATATTAATAAATCATATAATTGTTTATACGAGGTCTAAAATTGTGAAGAAAACAAGCTAGAATGGAAATAGATTGCAAAATAAAAGCAAAGGTGAGAACTTCTCACTCAATTGGATTACCCGGTTTAATTTAAATAGTTAAATCTAAATTATTGGTTGTTTGCTTGGATTGATAATTGTTATCAGTTGGATTAGTATGTTATATATAATAGTATATATATATATAATGGAGTGATTGATTTCCCACATTATATAGCGGATGAGACCATATACGCCCCGCATAATAGAGGATGACCTCATATGTCGCGATATTCCACCAGGAAGTGGAATTGGTTTTTATATTGTCCTAACATCTGTGGATGCAAGAAAACAGGTTGGAGGGATCCAACTGGATTCCTCAAATGTTTGAACTTATTTCGTATGCCGTGATATGATTTATCGATAATCTGTGAATGATTATATTGGTCATTGAAATTATTGAAGGCTATGGTTTGGCCGAATATATTCTGGTATTTAAGATACCAAAAATATAAAAATTTAACTGTTGGAAGTCAAATAATTTAAAAGAATCAGATAAGTTAAAAGAAGGAATTTGTAAAGGATAAAGGTTGACTTTTGAAATCCTATTGAATAAATTCCAAATATTGGGAAAAAGATTTTTTATAAATAGAAATAAATGGATTTTGAGAACTTAAGTAGTATTGGTTAAAAGTTGAAGAATTTATTTTAAAATTCGGATTTTAAATGGTTTGGAAGAAATAAAGAGAGAATTTTAAAATTTAGTATGAAATTAATATTTTAGATTTTAAATAAGATTTTAAATCTAATTAAAGGAGTGAATATGGAATTTGAAATAAATTTGGATAAGCAAAGGAATTTATTTTAAAAGGGAGTAAATTTTTGAAATCAATTTGGAGATTGATTTAGTGTTGAAACTGTGTTTTTTTATTTTTTAAAAGGAATGAAAATATGGAATTTATAAACTGGGTTTATAAAGTGAAATAAGATATCGGTGGATATTTGGAAGTATAAATTCACGGTGGGAATTTATAATGGAATGAGTAATTTGTTTTAAAAATAAATAGTGGTTTATTTTTAAAGGTGTGAGAGAAAAGCGTATTTTCTTGAAAAGCCAAGTACGTTTCCAAAGAAGATTTTTGAGTATAGGTTGGAAGTTTTAAATTTGTTTTAAAAGAATGTTTTGAGAAATTATTTATTTAAGTTGTTTAGAATTTTAAAGTTAAATATTTATTAAATTAGTTATAGTAGTAAAAAATTTAAAGGGTTAATTGGTAATTATGATTTAAAAAGATAATTATCAATATTTATATTTTTTTATAAAGTAGTTTTATTTTAAATATAGTTTGGCTAAAGTTTTTATTTGGAAAACTTGTATCGAATTCAATAACCTTTATTTTTAAATTTGTTTTGGCTTAAGTTTTACATGAAAAATTATTATTAAATTTCATAACTAATATTTTTAAATAAGCGTTTAAAATTGTTTTTTATTTTAAGTATTTCCAAGTATAATTTTTTGGATAAGTGATTTAAATTATTTTAAAAACTTAAAGTATTCGAACTTGGCAAATTTTCAGTGAAAATAAACAATATTTGAAAATTTATTCCGCGAGAGAAAAGTAGTTTGAAAATTGTTTTCTTAGAATTAATATTTAATTAAAAACACATATGAAAAATAAAAATCTTCATATCATATTTAAAAATTTATATTTATTAAAACACATATATAAAAATCAATTTGAAAATAAATAAGGAATTATAAAAAAACTATATATATATATATATAAATATAAAAATATCTATATTTTATAATTTTAAATCAAAACTAAAAAAATCAATATATTTTTGGAGCAAACAAATATTTATGTTGCGACTGAAATAAATATATGCGCAGACTATATTTATAACTTAAATCTTATAACAGGTTGCTAGCAAAAATATACAACTTGATATATATATATATAAAACTTGAATTTATATAACAGGTTTCTACAAATCTAACTTTATACATATATTAACACACACGCACACGCACACACATATTATTTCTAAAGCATTGCAGTTTCAATTGCAACAAATGTGAATGCTTATGTAAGATATATATAAGTGCATAAACATTTACCTTGTTTTCTTTCAAAAAGAATGCATGGGTCTCCACTAGGTCGCTTGGAGGAAGGGCTCGGCTCTACTGGGTGACTGCAATGGAGGTGCAGGCGGTCGGCAAGGGAAGCAAGGGCTGGAGGGAAGTGATGCAGTCAGGAATTGTTGCAGGTAAAAAGAGATTATGGGCACTAGCAAAAGTGGTGTCAGGCAAAGATTGAATGCAAACCCGAGTCTTACTATATGTATATTTTTTAAGAAGGAGGGGAGGCGGGTCATCTCGGTGGTGTTGGTGGAGGAAGTTGGCGGACGTGGTCATGGTAGTTCGGTAAGGAGGAACGATTCGATTATGATATGGTAGATGGAGGCTACAGGCACGGCGGAGAGAGGAGTGAGGCATGCAGTCTGGGAAGGTAGGGTTTGGAGGAGGAGTGGTTGTCTTCACAATAGTGGAAGAGGGGATAAATTTGACTCCTTATGGAAAGGACATAGGAGGGTTTTGGGTAAAGGCATAAATGGTCGAGCAAAAGAAGGTAGGGACCGGGAGAAGAAAATCTATAGCAAAAGGAAGTGGAAATGGCTCGGCATGAGACGAGTTGATTGTGGGGTCGATTGCATATGGAGGTGGTTCCAAGAAGACGTGGTTTTGGCATCACTTATGAAGGGACGAGCGGTTTCTTGCTTGCATGGACAAGTGCCAGGTAGGGGAATAAAAGGGATTCAGTTGATACTAAAAATTTGAGCAAGCTTATGTAAAACTTATAACATATTATTATATTTTTCTTTTCTCTTCGGAACGAATCAAAACAAAAGAGAAGAGAAAGACCGAAGGTAAATGAAACAAACCGGAATAATGTATTTCAACCACTGGGAATAGAGAAAGTCAAAATTTGATTTCTAAAGTTATTAAAGGAAAATGGTTGTTAGAATTATACGGTGGATATATGAAAGGACATAGGAAACCAAAAGGCTCAAATGCGAAGCCGATGTGACTAATCATTTTGCTGATTTCACCGCGTATCGGACATTGAAATGCACAAATGAATATAATATGGAGATCAGTACGATGAGACGAACAGAATGGTACACGGATATGAACGATATGATCATCTTATCAAAAGCCGACATTTGCTGCCAAAACAGCTGCTAAATCATTGAAAATAATATAAACGGAGCTAGAGCAGTCCCAACTTGGCGGAATGAATTACGACGTCTCACTCAGAAAATGATAAACATTTTATTATATAAAAATATTTAGATTTCGAACATATTTTATTTTCAACAAATTTACCGATTTAAATTAAAGTTGAAATGTAACAACTCTGGTTTTGGTGATTACTTGTAAAGTTTAATTATAATGGTGGTTATAATTTAATAATGGAGAAAATAAAATAAATTAGAGAGATAAAAATTTGTTAAAGTTATTTATTTCAAATAAACAACGGATTTAGAATAAGTGAAATAGAATTAAGAAGTTTGGTTGGTAATAAATTGTGAATAATGGTAATATGTTAATTTGGGGATTATTTGAAGTAAGTAAAGATAAAATAATTTAAATCAACATTATTTGTTGTAAATAAATATAAAATGTTGAAATAAAGTTTTAAAATTTTTATTATGTTAGTTTGTAATAAAAATGAGCATTATATAGTTTTAATTTTATAAAATGCAATAATTTTGGAAATTATTACCAAACGTTTAGTTTTGTTAATTTTTATTTAAACGTTTGAATTTAATATGGATAATAATATAAATAAAAAGGTAGAATTTTGTTTAAAAAATAATATTTGGATGTAAAAATAATGTTAATAAGGTTAGTCACATTTAATTGTACAAGAAAATGATTTTCGTGTAAATTTTAGTGTTAAAAATAGTGCTTTATGTAATTAATGTTGTAAATTGAAGTATTTAAATAAAAAAAAAAGAATTTCATTATGAAAAATAACCTTTATAGTTAAAATAACTATTTTTTGTTGTAAAATATTTTAAGAGCATAAAAATATTTCTATATAATTTTTATAGAGTTGAAATCATGTGTATATATGTTATAACCTATAAATGTTAGTGTATTTAGTGTATTAGGTGATAACTAGAGAATAGATAATTCTTTTTCTTATTGGGTCTTAGTCCATTTACTAACTTAACCAGATAATAGAAACTTCTCCTCCTCATTTAAACGTACATAAAGTTTTCGTCCAGTAAAGAAAGAAGAGGAAAAGACCAAAAGCTTCTTTCTCTTCAAAACTAAAAATCTAATTATCAAATTCCTTTATTTCTTTGAAATTTAATCAATTGAAGAGGATAAACTTAGGTAATCAAAGCGAAAACAGAAGTTATCTCATCAATTTCAAATTTTATCTATTGAGTTGTTTGTAATTGCGTTTTTGTGTTTGCTTGTCTGCAAAGTGACAATTTTCAGGTTGTTGAAGCTCCTACAAGGCCGAAGATCGCATCTTTTTTCAATTTTTCTCTTGGTGCTCAACAATATTGCAAAGGTGATTGCTAAAGTCATAAATATCTGGCCCAGACAAGAGTCTGGTAGCCATAAACTGCTAAAATTCGTTTGTAATATTGATTTTGAGCTGGTGCAAACACTGCCTGGCTACGACTTTAAGACATCATAACTTTCTAAAACTTTATCCAAATTGCATGATTCATTTTGTTTTTAAAGTGTAGTTGTAGAAATTTATGCATGCCAAATTTTAGGTCATTTGGATCTATGTAGCTTATAGAAATATATTGCCAAGCTTTGACCTGGAGCATATTCTTGCCCAGATTTTTACAGTGAAAACACTATCTGGCTCTGATTTTTAGACATTTAACTTTTTCAAGCTTTATCCAAATTGCATGGTTCTTTTTTCAGTTTATAGTATAGTTGTTGTACTTTATTCCTGCCAAATTTCAGGTCATTTCGACCAATGTAGCTTATAGAAATATATTGCCGAACTTTGACTCGGAGCATATTTTTACCCAGATTTTTACAGTGAAAACACTGGCTGGCTACGAATTTGAGACATCATAACTTTCTAATATCTTGTCCAAATTGCGTGATTCTTTTTGTAGTTTAAATTATAGTTTTTGAAATTTACGCATGCCAAACTCTAGGTCATTTCGACATATGTAACTTACAGAAATATGTTGCCGAACTTTGACTCGGAACATGTTTTTGCCAGATTTTTACAGTAAAAACACTGCCTGGATTCAACTTTGAGACATCATAACTTTATCATAGCTTTTTCAATTTTCATGATTCTTTTTTTCAGTTTCAAGTACGATTTAGACTATATTCTTAACAATTTTCAGCTTAATAAGAGGTCGTTTGACCCTCTTTTTCAGGCCTGGAAGTTGAACACAAGATGGTTTCAGGCCTGTACATTTCGGTTTTTGAACTGTTGCAAACATTGCCTGAGTGCATGTTTGAGACCGCATAACTCATTCATTTCTTACTGGAATTCAATGATTATTATTTTTTTTGAAAGATGAAGTTTTATACTACGTGTCTATCAAATTTCAACTCAATATGTGGTCATTTGGTCCTCTGTTTCACGCTAGGAAGTTGAACATAAGATGGTTTTCAGGTCTGGGCATGTTTGTTTTTTAACTGTTGCAAACATAGCCTGAGTCCATGTTTGAGACACAATAACTTTTTCATTTTCTATTGGAATTCATTGATTCTATTTTATTTGAAAGGTGAATTTTTCTACTTTGTGACCAATTTTTAGTTCAGTCAAAGGCCGTTCGGCCATCTGTTTTACGTTTGAAAGTTAAACCCAGAGAAGATTTCAGACCTGGGTATTATTTTGGTCAAGAGTTTATGTTATTTTTCCGTCCGATTTTTGACTTTTACTTCATGTTTTTGTGATATTTGTAAAGTATTTGGAGGGCTATGATGCTTATCAATAGGCTAGTCAAGTTTTGATGAATGTGGAATTCAAATTTGAGTTTGAATTTAATTTGAATCTCATTTTGAGTGGAATTATGTTGTTTTGGTTATTTTCGAACACGGTTTTGTCCAAATCTTTTTGAAATGATCTTTTAAAATTTAGGGGACTTAAAAATAATTTTTATATAATATTTTAAAGTATTTCAAGTATAAAACCTATTTATCCTTTATAATAAAGGAAATTTTCAAATATGGTTTCCAAATGGTTTTCAAAATCGATTTTTCCGAGCTTATTTTCAAGGTAAATTATTTTCTATAAAGTATACGTTTTTGCACTATTCAAGGGAATGAGAAAGAGAATTAAACAGTTTGGTAAACCACGTGGTATGGGACATGTGCGTTTATCTTATCGCTTAATTCATGACTTGTCCGTTTGATCGTTTTGACCTTCGGGTCATGTTCACCGATGAGATGAGGTAAATGTTTTACTGCTTTGAGTTTGAAATTTACTAGCGGTTAGTAAACCGTTTAGTGCAAACGTGTAGTATGGGACACACGTTAACACTATTCGGGTTCCTATCCGAAAGTTTGTGGCATATTTTCCATTGCGATGTGCCAGTACTGGACCTTTTGGGTCATTGCCATTGCGTGTATTTGTCTTCAAGACATTTTCCATTGTGACGTATTTGTCTTCGAGACGTTTTCCATTGTGGCGTAATTGTCATTGCAGCATATTTTTCATTGTGACGTTTTGCCTTTGGACGAGGTACCTATTTGAGATGATAGTATTTGGCACGGCTTCTGCCACATGCACATGCAAATACTTTTGAGATGATTTCTTCGATTATTTTCCCTAATATATCGCCCCTTTTCAAAATAGGTCCTTTGAACCATTCAATATACTTGTGGCGATTACCTTTCAGGAATTTGAACTCTTGGGAGTTCTATCTTTGAACCATTCGATATACTTGTGGCGATTTCTTCGAGTATCTTTAATGTTATTATTGAGATTTGCCTATTGGCGTTATTGCATGTGATTTGCCTTTTGGCGTTTATTTGGGATTATATTCTCCTATGTTGGAGAATTATATTTAATTGCCTTGTGGCGTATTTTTGAGATGGTGATTTCCTTGAGATTCTTTGAGTTATCGATATGGCAGGTTTGGGATTTCTCCTTTTAGGTGTTATATTTTTTTTCCTGAACCACCGTTGATGATTTGTGATATGCCGATTATATGAGGCTTTCTATATTTAATATTTTATAGATTGTCTTATCTCTTTTGAGATTATATGTTTGTGTAAGTGATATCATATCATCACTTAAAGTAACAATACCATACTTATACTCATGCTTATACTCAGTATTATTCCTTCTTGTTTAAGAAGAATATTACATTTATCCTTATGCATCTATTATGGCTTATACTTATAAGCTGATATGTTTAGCTAGACCGACCCGTGTATTTTATACACGGGTCAGACCGAGGTGTTACAGGTTGGGTACATTTGGACTTAGCCTATTATGCTTCTGCTGACCTCATTTGCTATCACCTTTTGATATAGCTTTTCTATTGTCTTCTTGTCGCTACTTTGACATGTATAATATTTTGACTCATGTGTATATTATGGTCGTCATACCACTTATTTTGTATTATTTGTACTGTATTGGGATGTATCTTTATATACGTGTGTGTGTGTGTGTATACATACATATATATATATATATATATATATTTGTTGTTCTATAATGTGTTATGCATTTGAGTTTTTGTATTTTTTTCTGATAGATCCTATAGCCACCTATAGTTTTGTATTAAGCATTTATTGGATATGTCGATCCACTTGAGAAACGAAGAATATATATATAGCAATAATCGACGTATTCAATAGATAATTAAGACAAGACTATAGATGGTCGCTCTAACCAGCCCTATTCTCCACATTAGCAGACAGTATTACCCAGTAATACTCTTTGTTAATGTGGGTCTCGGGGTGGGGCGTTACACCTTGGTATAAGAGCTGAGTTCAGAACAAAATATGATAAACACAGAACATAAACATATATTATGGTACATCAAAGTACAATACAAGTGTTACAAATCCTCTAATGATCGTGTCCTTAAAAAATTTCGTGTCCTTTGGGGGTGGATATAAGTGGGGAATATGTCTAGGAATATTTTTCAATTAGTAGTATTCCATAATTGAATTAATGATATCTTATCCTATGTACAATCCTTATCGTGATTATTTTATTCTAGTTCTTTTCGATACGGGTGCTTCATACATTTGTATCGAAGGAACTTGTTGATATCGTTAGACATTTCTTATCTTGTTACTTCTTTGAGGATTGCAAATCCTATTGAGGGGATCTGCAATACTTGGCATGTTGTGTGAAATTATTGAGGATGATCTTTGTAGCTTTTCTTTTTGCGCAAATCTGCATATTAGTCATCACTTTGGGTTAATATAATTTGGGGATGGATTGGTTTGCTTGTTATAAAAGCCCCAATCCTATGTTTTGAAAGGATCCTATATTTTAGGCATCCTAAATCGGCTGGTTTGTTGTCTCTTGTTCTTCGGAATGTTGAGGATAATTCCGAATTATCTTTATTTTTTCTTAAGTTTCGAGATAATGATGATGTGATACCTCGAATTCTAGTTAACTATGATTTTGTGGATATATGTGAGCCCTTTTCAGGTTTTCTACCCAATCGGGCGACTGAATTCTGTGTTGAACCCATTCCTGGTTCTTAGCCTATTTTGTCTTCCTAGGAGGATGTCCCCTAAGGAAATGAGGAACTCTAAGAGTGATTGTTGAAGCTTGAAGCCAAGCAATTCATTCAGTTCAGTCTTTACATGGGATGCCATGGTCATCTTTGTTATGAAATTTGAGGGTATTCTTAGGCTTTGCGTCCATTTTCGCAAGCTTAACAAGTTAACCATTAGAATGAGTATCTATTTCTTATGATTGATGACACATTGATCTATTTGGTGGTGTTAGGGTATTTCCTTGGCTTGACCTTGCACTGATTTTCATCAATTACGAGTTGTGGAGGATAGCATTCCTCTTACCGTAATCCGGACTCGTATGATTCTTGTGAGTGGCTCGTTATATCATTCAGTTTGACGAACACTCCAGTTTATTTCTGAATTCTTGTGAATCGACTATTCTAGGAATATCTCGATGAGTTCTCCTTGTATTCTTTGATTTTGAGTGTAAGTAACAATTTGATATTGCAAATCTTTCAAATAGAAGATGTATTTTTAAGTATAATTGGATTTTTATTTATTGAGACAAGCAAAGAATATTTTGTAAATTATATAAGAGGCATTTTTATAGAAAATGATTTTTGTGTTGGATTGTCCATCGAGTGCTTTAAGAATTCTGGTCGATGTACTTGATCAGCATTATCGATAGGAATTTCCTAAACGCTATGATGAGACAATCAGACTTGGTAAATTGATTTTTAATAAGTAAAGTTTAGAATAAATTAATATGGTTTGAGATTCAATTTTATTTTGAATGCGTAATGCAGCCATTGAACCATAATGATGGATGGATGAGTGGTGAGGCAATTTTGATCATTTGGTCAACTCTACAGCCAATCGATGGGGATATACGCTATAAATCAATGGTAAGGCGTTACCCTTGTATTATTTTAAAATTTTGAAATTGAATATGCTTATTTTAAACTTTTAGCATGAATTTGTGAGCATATTTTTGTTTAAAATTTTGATTTTGTTAAAATTTGTCGATGTGAATTTGTAAAATTCTTTAGAAAACAAATTTGAATTAATTATCAATTTTAATAAAGTTTTAGTTGATAATTATTGGAAAAATTAATTTTTGTGATAAAGTGGAAATGTGAATTTGTGTTGTTTTAATAAATGAATCATTTATGTAGTATAATCATTTTAATTGTAGGAATAACTTATATATATATATATATATATATATTGGTAGAATTCAAGAGTGAAGCTTTTTATTCACTTTAAATGAAGAGTTTGGAGATTAAATGGGATTTTTTAAAGAGGTTTTGAAATTTTTCAAAATGTTGAAATTTGAGAATTTGATTATGTAATAAAAGGATTTTGATAACCTTAAAAAATATTTGTTTAGTAAAATTGGAATATAAACGCCCATTTCTTGAGTTTATCTTGCCTTTGTATAGTTATCTAACGACTTGCATTTATGCATTCGTTTGGGTTTGGTGGCGTTTAAAGAAACCACCTCTTGTCGAGTTTTCTTACCTCTATTGCTGTCAATCCTTTATTCGTGCAGTTCCTTTCGTAAAGTGATACGGAAAGTCATGTCAACAATTATCTAGTTGTTTAAAACCGGGATAAATTTTGTTAAATCCCGATTGTATTCGAGAAACTCTTGAGAAATCAATCTCATTCGATTGATCTTTTTCTGTGGCATCCTGTTTGTGATCTTGACTCGATGGTAGACACCTTCGAAATCATGATGTATGTCTTGTAGAAATTCAATGGTGCGTAAATTCCAATATTGTCATTTGGGAAACCAAAGAATTAATCGAGCTATCTTACCTTGGTTTTCTATCATCCTGTGTCGAGGGTGAGAATTTTAAAATCTAGCTTATCTATCCTCCTTTACTTTATGAAATAATTTTTATTGAATACAACTCTTCTTTAGAAATTGCGACTACGCAATTTTTATAAGGGGGGAGTCTGTAACAACCTTGGTTTTGGTGATTACCTATAAAGTTTAATTATAATGGTGGTTATAATTTAATAATGGAGAAAATAAAATAAATTAGAGAGATAATATGTTAAAATTATTTAATTCAAATAAACAATGGATTTGGGATAAATAAAATAGAATTAAAATAGTTTGATTGGTAATAAATTATGAATAATGGAAATATGTTGATTTAGGGATTAATTGAAGTAAGTAAAGATAAAAACATTTAAATCAACATTATTTGTTGTAAATAAATATAATGTTGAAATAAAGTTTTATAATTTTTGTTATGTTAGTTTGTAATAAAAATGAGCATTACATGGTTTAAATTTTATAAAATGCAATATTTTTGGGAATTATTACCAAACGTTGAATTTTGTTAATTTTTATTTAAACGTTTGAATTTAATACGGATAATAATATAAATAAAAAGGTATAATTTTGTCTAAAAAATAATATTTGGATGTAAAAATAATGATATTAAGGTTTGTCACATTTAATTGTACAAGAAAATGATTTTTGTGTAAATTTTGATGTTAAAAATAGTGCTTTATGTAATTAATGGTGTAAATTGAAGTATTTAAATAAAAAATAAGAATTTCATGATGAAAAATAATTTTTATAGTTAAAATAACTATTTTTTGCTGTAAAATATTTTAAGAGCATAAAAATATGTTTGTGCAATTTTTATAGAGCTGAAATCATGTGTATATGTGTTATAACCTGCAAATGTTAGTGTATTTGTTTATTAGGTGATAACTAGAGAATAGATAATTCTTTTTCTTATTGAGTTTTAGCCCATTTACTAACTTAACCAGATAATAGAAACTTATCCTCCTTATTTGAACGTACATAAAGTTTTCTTTCAGTAAAGAAAGAAGAGAAAAAGACCAAAAGCTTCTTCCTCTTCAAAACTAAAAATCAAATTATCAAATTCCTCTATTTCTTTGCAATTTAATCAATTGAAGAGGATTAACTCAGGTAATCATAGCTAAAACAAAAGTTATCTCATCAATTTCAAATTTTAGTGACTGAGTTGTTTGTAATTGGGTTTTTGTGTTTGCTTGTGTGCAAATTGACAATTTTCAGGTTGTTGAAGCTCCTACAAGGCCGAAGCTCGCATCTTTTTTCGAATTTGCTCTTATGTTCAACAATCTTGCAAAGGTGAGTGCTAAACTCACAAATATCCAGCCGAGACAAGATTCTGGTAGCCATAAACTGCTAAAATCCGTTTGTAATGTTGATTTTGAGCTGGTGCATACACTGGCTGGCTCCGACTTTAAGTCATCATAACTTTCTCAAACTTTGTCGAAATTGCACCTTTTTTCATTTTAAAGTGTAGTCGTTGAAATTTATGCATACCAAATTTCAGGTCATTTCAACCTATATAGCTTATTGTAATATGTTGCCAAATTTTGACTCGGAGCATATTTTTGCCTAAAATTTTTTCAGTGAAAACACTGCCTGGCTCCGACTTTGAGACATCGTAGCTTTCTTAAACTTCTTCCAAATTGCATGATTCTTTTTGCAATTTAAAGTATAGTTGTTGTACTTTGTACCTGACAAATTTTAGATCATTTTGACCTATGTAGCTCATAGAAATATATTTCTGAACTTTGACTTGGAGCATATTTTTGCCTAGATTTTTACAGTGAAAATCTAGCCTAGCTCCGAATTTGAGACATCATAACTTACTAATATCTTGCCTAAATTGCATGATTCTTTTTGCAGTTTAATTATAGTTGTTGAAGTTTACGCATGCCAAATTTCAGGTCATTTAGACCTGTGTAAATTATATAAATATGTTGCCGAACTTTGACTCGGAACATGTTTATGTCCAGATTTTGACAGTGAAAACACTTCCTGGATTCTACTTTGAGACATCATAACTTTATCATAGCTTTTCAAATTTCATAAGTATGATTGTTGTACTATATGCTTACCAATTTTCAGCTCAACAAGAGGTCGTTTGTTCCTCCTTTCAGGCCTGGAAGTTGAACCCAAGATGGTTTCAGGCCTGTACATTGGTTTTTGAACTCTTGCAAACACGGCCTGAGTCCATGTTTGAGACAACATAACTCATTCATTTCTTACTGGAATTCAATGATTTTTTTTTTGAAAGATGAAGTTTTCTACTATGTATCTATTAAATTTCAACTCAATATGTGGTCATTTGGTCCTCTGTTTCACGCCTGGAAGTTAAATTCAAGATGGTATTCAAGTCTGGGAATATTTGTTTTCGTACTGTTGCAAACATGGCCTGAGTCCATGTTTAAGACAACATAACCTTTTTATTTTCAATTGGAATTCATTTATTCTTTTTTTATTTGAAAGATGAAGTTTTGTACTTTGTGAACACCAATTTTTAGCTCAATCAAAGGTCGTTCGTCTACCTGTTTTATATTCGAAAGTTGAACCCAGAGAAGATTTTAGACCTGGGTATTATTTCGCCCAAGAGTTTGTTCTTTTTCTGTCCGATTTTTGGCTTTTTCTTTATGTTTTTGTGATATTTCTAAAATGTTTGGAGAGCTATGATGCTCATCAATAGGCTAGCCAAGTTTTGATGAATTTAGAATTCAAATTTGAATTGAATTTGAATTTAGTTTGAATTTCAGTTTGAGTGGAATTTTGCTTGTTTTTGGTCGTTTTCGGGCACGGTTTTCTCCAAATTTTTTTGAAAAGATTTTTTACAATTTAGAGGATTTAAAAATAATTATTATATAATATTTTGAAGTATTTCAAGTATAAAACCTGTTTATCCTTTATAATAAAGGAAATTTTCAAATATGGTTTCCAAATGGTTTTCGAAATCGGGTTTTCAAAGCTTATTTTCAAAGTAAATTATTTTCTATAAAGTACACGTTTTTGCACTATTCGAGCGAATGAGAAGGAAAATTAAACGGTTTGGCAAAACAAGTGGTATGGGACACGTGCGTTTATCTTATCGGTTAATTACTAACTTGTCCGTTTGATCGTTTTGACCTTCGGGTCGAGTTTACCGATGAGATGAGGTAAATTTTTTACTGCTTTGAGTGTGAAATTTACTAGCGGTTAGTAAACCGTTTAGTGCGAACGTGTGGTATGGGACACAAGTTAACACTGTTCGGGTTCCTATCCGAAAGTTTGTGACACATTTGTCATTGCGGCATGCCAGTACTGGACCTTCGAGTCATTACCATTGCGGTGTTTGCCATTGCGGCGTATTTGTCTTCGATACATTTGCTATTGTGTCATATTTTCTTTGAGACGTTTTCCATTGCGGCGTATTTTCCATTGCGGCATATTTGTCATTGTGACATTTTGCCTTCGGGCGAGGTACCTATTTGGGATAACAGTACTTGGCAAGGCTTCGGCCACATGCACGTGCAAATACTTTTGAGATGATTTCTTTGACTATTTTCCCTAATATATCGCCCCTTTTAGGAATAGGTCCTTTGAACCATTCGATATATTTATGGAGATTACCTTTCAGGAATTTGAATTCTTGGGAGTTCTATCTTTGAGATTTGAGTTTTCTACACTGTCGTTATTTGAGATTTGCCTTTTGGTGTTACTATTGAGATTTGCCTATTGGCGTTATTGCATGAGATTTGCCTTTTGGTGTTTTTTTGGGATTATATTCTCCTATGTTGGATAATTATATTTAATTTCCTTATGGCATACTTTTGAGATGGTGATTTCCTTGAGATTCTTTGAGTTAACGATATGGCGGGTTTGGGATTTCTCCTTTTTAGGAGTTATATTTTTTTTCCCTGAACCACTGTTGATGATTTGTGATATGCCGATGATATGGTGCTTTCTATATTTACTATTTTATAGATTGTCTTATCTCTTTTGAGATTATATGTTTGTGTATGTGACATCATATCATCACTTAAAGTAACCATACCATACTTATACTCATGCTTAAAATCAGTATTGTTTATTCTTGTTTAAGAAGAATATTACCATTATCCTTATGCATCTATTATTGCTTATCCTTATAAGCTGATATGTTTAGCTAGACTGACCCGTGTATTTTATACTCGGGTCAGACCGACGTATTTCAGGTTAGGTACATTTGGACATAGCCTATTCTACTTCCACATGGCCTCATTTTGCTATCACCTTTTTGATATAGCTTTTCTATTGTCTTCTTGTCTCTACTTTGAGATGTATAATATTTTGACTCGTGTGTATATTGTGGTCGTCATACAACTTATGATGTATTATTTGTACTGTATTAGGATGTATCAGTATATACGTGTATATATATATATATATATATCTGTTTGTTGTTTTGTGATGAGTTATGCATTTGAGTTGTTGTATTTTGTTTCGATAGATCCTATAGGCACCTGTAGTTTTGTATTAAGCATTTATTGGATATGTCGATCCATTTGAGAAAGAAAGAATATATATTATATATATAGAGCACGAATCGACGTATTCAATAGATAATTAAGACAACACTATAGATGGTCGCTCCTAACCAGCCTTATTCTCCGCATTAGCAGACAGTATTAGCCACCAATACTCTTTGTTAATGTGGGTCTCGGGTTGGGGCGTTACATGAAAGTTCACAGTAAAACAATCTTCCATATTTTTTGATGAAATTCTGACATATGCTATATTTGAATAGACGCATACCAAATGTCAAATTTTCATTGTTAACTTTAATTTTTACAATTTGAAGAAAAATTCAGCTAATTACGTTATTTAAATCTTAAAAATTCTCGGGTTGTTACATATGCCTCAATCATGGTTGGTCAAATAGGTAAGAAGAGTAAGGGGTTAATGATTAAATAGTTTTGAAATGGCAATAAAAGAAGAGCAAATAAAGGAGAAAACCACTTCACCTTTTTTCTCTTCTTAAATGCTTAATCAAACACAATTAATTATCATTTTTTGACCCCTCCTCCTTCTCATTTTCAGTAGAAAATTCATGTTTCTCCAAGGCCATCAAAATCCGAAAAGCAAATCAAAATAAAATAAAATCAATAAATGGTTGTCTTCATCTCTAGATTGTAGTAGTATCTGGACGTCGATTCACCTAAATTTAATAGTTATTCAATCATTCAAGGTGTGAATAGCCTTGTTCAAAAGATAATTATCCAATCTCACTTAGATTATATATTACACCACTTAGTATAGTTTATATAACAACCCACTTTTCCGTACGGTTTAAGATGACAATAATAAAAACATGTCCAACACAAGTCGAACAGAAAGGTAGTTGTTAGAGGAAAGAAAGAAGAAAGAAGATGAGAAGAGAATACAACAACATAGAACCTCACATCGGAATGAATAATCTATAATATACAACAGATCTTTACACAAAGAGAAATATAATGCTCAAACACACACATAGAAATCAATCAGTATACTAACCTATTTCTGCCCGGACAGCTATAACCACCTATCCCCACGATTGCCGATAAATACGACAATGAATGTAGCAGAAAAATAATCATGTACGTGAATATGTCTTTGGGCCTCCAGCTCATCTTCTGAAGCTCCAAAAAACCCAAATACGAATATGTAAATATGCTTGGTCGCACCGGAAAATTATAATAAAATAACATACGAGTCAGTCTGGAAAACCAGTGTGCGAAAACACATCCAATTGGATTTTAGAGTTATAAAAACTTTTAGAATCAAAAGTATCAAGTATGACCATATGGCACATAAACACGGACGGGATTTCACTTACGATAACCAAACAATTTCATATTAAATTCTCCAATATTATAATAGTGTCTAAGATACAAATACTTATTAATCATTGCCGAAATCGTTAAATTAATTAAATTCCAACATATATAACTAAAACCATAAAGGCTTGTATTGAAGAATTGATTCCATACAATGACCAATGTAAGAAACTACCTTCTGATGGTACAACTCTAAATAAAATGCACCGGGGTTTGACAAGAACATCCTGCACCCCAGCCATGTAGGACTGGCCTACCACTTGACTAGTAGTACTGAATATGATTACCCCACTTTGGGCCCCAAAGCATACATGAGTAGATAGTAATCAATCTAGATTTGGTAGTGACCAACCCAGATGGGAGCGACCAACATGGCCTTGGTACAAGTTTGATTTTTGTCATTTCTCGGTTGATGACGCTTGAGGCTATGTTTTACCTTTTTGAATAGCAAACCAACTCGGAATGCTACATTTCCTTCCATTCGACGATACAATGTCAGCATTCATCCATAAAAGTCACTCAGGAGATGAACAAATAGAAGGCACGACCAATACATCCATCTTGGAATCACCCTCAGAATAGTAGAAAGTAGCCCTTGCACTTCCAAGAGCTCTGTCTTCAAATTCCATTATCTTCAATATGTCTTTACTTTGAAATGCTTAACTTGAATCGAAGTGGCTTTCGGATTACATATCCGATCCCGATCTCTTCTAAACAACATCCAATAGTTTTCGGTAAATTCGACCTCGGTTCTTTAGGAAATAAACATCCAAAGATTAGAACGGAGATCACCTCCTAACCGTTAGTGGATGTATTTCCTTATCATTTGTCTTAGAAGAGAGAAACGAGTTTATACATAAATTATAGCATCACCGATGGTAACTGTACCATATAATTCCCGTGTTTCTCCTAGATATTTCCAAAGTTATAATTTTAGTCCATATTTGATTGTTGGTTATTTAAGTATCAAATAATCAAACAATTCTTCCATAGATTTTATTTCCTAATGGTACCGACACTGTTTAAGCACAAATCAACTCCGACCTCTTAAATTAGTCTTTTCATTAATTTAAAACTACTTTGGAAAACCTTTATATACTTATATCTCAATAGTATAAGTATATCTACAACCTTAAGAATGATTCTTACCTTATATTCCACTTAATCTTTAGTTATAACTAAGTCATTTATAGCATAGATGGTAATTATTAAGTTGGGAAAAGAATATTCCCCACCCCCATTATTAAGAAGGTCAATTCGGGAAACCAAATTCTTATTATAAATAACTTTATTTAAATAAAATTCCTTTTTATGAATATGAACTAAGAATTCATTTTTAAATTTCCCTCCTAAAATCTTATTTACAAATATTAAAACAGATTTCTAGTCTCTTTATAAATTTCCAATCCAATTTAACAACTTCTTAAACTCATCCTTTATTTCATTTCTTAAATCTATCTTATTTATAAACTTCTTTTATTACAAAACCCTTCGTAAACTCATTCTGTAAATTTCTGTCTTATTTACAACCTTTAATAAGCTCCTAAATTCTTTTATAAAGCCTCTTTATAAATTTTCAAAATATAATTTACAAAAATCCTTCTTAAATCAAAGTCCCACAATATAGTTGTAAAATTGGTTAGTTTTCTTAACATCACCATTTCCTCAGAATTTCAATAAATTCCTAAACGGAATTTATCTTCTCCATTTATCAAATAAAATTGGTTTCCTTTTTTAAAAGATATTAATTAAGGAAACATTTCTTTTATTTATGTAAACACTTTCGTAAATCTATTCTTCGCCTTTTAAACAAGATTTAGACATTAACAACATTTTATACAAATAGTTCGCAAATATTATTTCAATTTTTCAGTCTTCTTCAAACCCTCAAAATTCCCTTTTAATATAGATAGACCCTTTAAATTTCCTTTTTAAAAAATAAATATTCATTATAATAATTTCTATAAAAATAATATTTTTTTTTAAATATCTACTTAATAATATATGTTAGATTAGAAAAAACAAGTAAGGAAAATTTAAAATAGAACGGAAAAATTTTGAAAAATCATTTTAAATTAAAATCTTATATAAATTATAAAACTATCAGATTTGAAATCATTCCCAAACGAAAATCATTACCGAACCACATTCACAATTTACAGTATTTCAAAAATGTTATATTTAGGACAATGGTAGAACTACCACTAATCACCCATAGACCACCGAGGGTAACTGAACTCGAACCAAAATAAAACCACATCGCACCAAAACAAACACCCCATAGGTATGAAGATCTCAGCCTCATCGACCTAAAGATCCAAGCTTTGCAAATTTTTGTAATTTATTCGATTTGATTTAGATTTTAAATGTGG
Organism: Allium cepa; assembly: GCA_030765085.1. Classification (NCBI taxonomy): domain Eukaryota; kingdom Viridiplantae; phylum Streptophyta; class Magnoliopsida; order Asparagales; family Amaryllidaceae; genus Allium; species Allium cepa. Next base: position 459,567,550 of record CM060929.1, on the reverse strand, counting down.
CTGCTTTTCTTTGTTTACTAGTGGAAATAAAAAAAGAAGGAAAGGAGCAACCTTTTATCGTTTGATTTTACAACCAGGTTGATATTTGAATAGAACTTAAGGCAGATATCAAACAAATATGTGCGCGGGAGGTACGTTTTGTTAGGTGAAGGTTAAGTTATTTAATGTTTTTGGTATCTCACTGCACATTTTTCATTCGTGTACAGATTCCAAATTGAAAACAAAAATACGGTCATGTTCAAAGCAACGATGCAACCCCAAATCAATAATAATATACATTAGTTATTGCAATTATGTAAAATCACAAAAACGCTGCTATTTAAAGATAAATCATCAGACAATTAATTAAATTATCCTCCAAAATAAAAATAATAGAAAAATCAAATAAATTAAACTAAAAAAAATCGTCAGTAGAAATCGAGTCATAAAAATAACAACTTATTTTCTGATTATTTAACTTGGATATTTATAGCTGTAAATAAATTTACAAATGAATTCACCGTTATTGTTTAATGATTTAAAATAAGTTAAATAAGTCCATTTAATTGATTGAATCAATATTCAATCTAAAATTCAGTTATTTGAAACGTTATTCAAATATAAATTCTCCAATCTAAATATTTTAACTAATCCCTATAATTGAATTTGAATTATTAACTTTAATCAAATCATTATATTTAGATTTTGAGATATTTAACCTCTTTAACCACTATTTTAACTTTTGAATCAATTAAATATTTCAAAATCATAAAAAATTCCGAGTAGTTACAGTTCATGATAAAATTACAAGTAGTTATAGTTTATGATAAAGTTAGGGGTGTGCCCTAGCGATAATTATGTAATTTGTTACATCTATCTAACTCGATAACCAATATTGTTCCAAAGAAAAGGTGTTTTCTTTCTATTATATACTTGATATAATGTATTATGTTAATTAATTAATATAATTAAAAGCATATTTAATAGAAAATCCATAAATGGTATATTTTATGATTTGTAACAACCCATAATTTTATAAATATTTTTAATTAAATTTTTATTTGAAACATCGATTTTTAAATCATTTAAAAGTGAATTTTTAGAATTTTTCCAATGTATTGTTTTCCAAATGAAATAAAATAAATGTTTTCTGCAAATTTTATATTTTGGTCAACTTTGGTCTAATTTTGAATTTCAGTTTAAACTTTTAATTTTGAATATTTAAATTTTAATCTTTTTCTTTGAAGTAGAATATAATTTTAAAAACCGTTCTGCTTTTCGTTTCGTTAAATTCTGAGTTATACTTTTAAAATTGGATAAAATACAACGTTTTACATGCAATTAATTTCTGTATTTTTCTTTTTATTTTCCTATGTCCATCTCTTTATTTTATTTCTCTATTTTATTTTTCTAGACTTTTATTTTATTTATTGGATTTTACTTGTTTATATCTTTTTATAAATGACTTGAGAAAATCAAGGGGACATATGTTACATTGTTTTAACTCTTGCCTTTTTAATTGCCTAGCCTCTTTATTATTTTTAGCCATTCATACCTTTAATCTAGCCGTGTATTTAGCCTTGCAATTCACGTACAAGTTATTTCTCAAACATTCCTCATTTTCATTTGCATTTAAGAATAAAATATATACGTTTCTTTCTCCTTAACTTGTACCTTTCTGCTTCCCTAGCATTCATAACTCATTAACCGTTCATTCCTTTAATTTAGCCATGCATAACTCCATCTATTAGCCGTGAGAAACTTTATCGATTCACGTACAAAAATTCACTTCTCCTCCTTATTTCAATTCTAGAAAATAATACAAAAAATGATGGCTTCCTTCTCTTCTTTCTTCTTCCATTTTTCTTTTGTTTTTCTCTTTTGTTTGCCTCAAGTAGCTCAGCTCCACCATGATCTAGCCCTTGCCGACCACTTCACCACCACAACATTACCTCCTCCTCACCACAAAACCAAATCCGTGACATCATGAAGTCTACATCACCAAAACCTATGCATGACCTTAGCCAATCTCCACCACATCACAACTTCCCTTCTTTATAGCCTCGGCGACAACATGAAACCCCATCTCCTATAGCTTTATCACTCCTTAGCCGTGTATTGTGATGTGCTTGACCAAGCACAAGCCCATGGCCGATCACATGAAACCTATGGCCGAACCTATTGGACCCAAACTCTTTCCTTTTTGCCTTCCAACATCCTTAACTTCCATTCTCTTCACCTTCCCTTGCATGGCCGTGCTTGTACATGACCTAGCCGAGCCTATGTTGCCTCATTCAAGCCATGGTCGAGCACACTTTGGTGTGGTCTAGGCCATTGAGACATGGCCAAGCCCATTTCTTGATGTAAAGCAAGGTTATGTCATTTGCTTCACATCTTTTCATGGTTTTAAATTTATCATCTTGTGTATCGAATCATATACTTATGTTGTGTGTACTTGTCTATGTACAAGATTGGATCTGTACTCTTCATCCACTCAAAAGTATAGTCGTGCCTTGTCATGCTTCTCAGAGTTTTAGTTGTGTGTTTTGAATTTGATTCTAGCTTTAAAATGGTGAATTTATCACTCTCGGCATGCGTACTTTTATAATTGTGAAATGATGACAAGTGAACATGTAAAACTGATATATTATGTTCATATATGCCTGTGATATGTTTATATGATGTTAAATGCTGTTTATATACTCGTTAAATCATTTGATATGATATATTATATTAAACTGTTCATTTTATTTACGGTATCTCACACTGTAAGTTCCCTATCACTACGGGTTGAAATGATACATACCCGAACGGACTTTAGAATAAGGAAAAATCATTAAGGGTTGAAATGATAGGCTCGGGCGATTTTTATTGTATTTTATTTACTTGGGATTGTGGGTTTGAAATGATAGAACCCGGATTTTCCTTTTTAAATTACAGATTGAATAGATACATATCTGTATCACTTGACCTAGGTTAGAAAATATTATATAGGCCCATGGTTAATTTTTAATATAATATTTTCCTAAACAAAAACTATTAAGTATTTTTGAGTTTTAAAATTTGTGAAATTTAGCTTAAAGATTTGGCTTAATGATTTAAAATATAAAGAGATTTGGTTTTTCTGTAAGTTAAAATTTCATAAGTTAATAATTGGTTTTAAATGAAATTTAAAGGTTTTATTTATGATAAATAACTTAACAATGAAATTTGAGTTATTGTGGAATTTTAAATGTAAACTAGTATTTGTAATGGATTTTATTTTGAAAAGGATATGTTTTGTATATTAAAAATGTATTTTGAATTGATAAAATGAAATACAACTTTAATTGGACCTTAGGTAATAAATTTATTTAGCTTGAAATCATAGTTTAATTGATGTCTAAAGAAATATATTTATAAAGAAATTTGATTGTTATATTAACAATGGTAAGATTATTTATTTATGAATATGATTGGAAAATGAATAATTATGATTTAAATGGTAAATGTATTTTAAATGTGTCTTAACTTGATAATTGGAAATTTGGTTTTTCAAAAGGAGATTTAAGTTAGTTAAATAAATGGAAATTTGGTTTTATTTATGAGATGGGTATTTTGAAATAAAGTATTAAGTTATTTGTTAAAAATGAAAGTTAGGTAAAATAGTGTAATTTTGACTTATAAACGATTTATAGTTAATTTGGATATTTTCTTTATAAAATTTTATTTTATTAAATCATAAGTTAAATAATATCCAAATGAATATTTTTTGAAGCGGGAAATATGATTTTTATAACTTAAAATGGCTAAAAATTGAAGTTTTAATGTTTTTGAAATGTTATAAGAAAATCTGGAATTTTATTGATAGCTTTTCAAAATGCTGTTGTTTTAAGATAGCATTTGCTAAATGCTGTCATTTCTGAAATATAACTAATTTTTTAAATAACTAAATACCTATTACAGCACTTTATAAGTGCTCCTGTTTTTGAAATAACTAAATATCTATTACAACATTTTTATAAATGTTGTTGTTTCTGAACTAAACTGTTTTGAAAACTAAATATATACCGTAGCACTTCATAAATGCCGCTGTTTCTAAATTTGACAATGTTTTTGAAATATTACTAATACCTATTGTAACACTTTATAAATGTTGTTATTGCTGAAAATACAATGTTTTGGAATTTTATAATTAAATGAATGAACTTAGGAAATGCTACAACTTTGGAATGAATCTTATTTGACATTGAATTTAAATGGTTTAAATGAATATTATTTTAAGAAGTGTTATGATTTTCTAAGTATTATGATTTCCAGATGATAAAATTTCAAAGTGCTATGATTTTGAAGTATTATTGTTTCAAAGTTTTTTGGTTTAAGAATTGTTATAACTTTGAAAGTCCTATGGTTCTGGAAATGAATTTATTTGAAAATATATTTAATTAAGAATTGTCTTTAAATATATCAATTTGAAACTTATTGAAACTAAAGATTTAAAAATATGACCTTATAACCGGTCTTGGTTAAGATGATTTTAAAGAATATTTCAAGTTTAATAAATTGAAGGAAGTATTCAGTGATTTGATATGTAGATTTTATTTAAAATGATATATTATTTTATTAGTTTTGAAATGTAATGATATGTTATTGACTTGGTTTGAAATGAAAATGATATCATATTTTTATGTGTTTTGAAAGGAAATGATATCGTGTTTGGTTTTGAAATGGATATGATATTTTAGTGTTGAAGTATAAACTATTTTCAAATAAATGGATATGATATTTTGGTTTTGAAGTATAAATGATTTTGAAATAAATATCCATGGGTTATAACAACGGTTGGTTGGCAAAGAGACCAGGACTCTCTATCGATACCGAAAACCACTTTGACAACCGTGTACGTGGTGGTGTTTCCAGAATGAAGTAGGACGGTGGCGACGATCCTATTGAGGTATGAACATGGACTCGACTCCTATGAGTTGGCTTAAGGTGGCAAAAACAGGAGCAATCTCGGGCTAAGTGAGGCCATCCCTCCCATCGGACACATTTCTTCGATACCATTCTATTGCTTTTGTGATTGATTGGGTGCTGTAACAACCCAAAATTTTAATATTTATTTTAATTCATTTTATTTAAAACTTTGGTGTTTAATGATTTAAAATTTTGAATTTTGGAATTTTTCCTGTAAAGTTTAGATTTTTGTTTGTAATTTCCTTTGTAAACATAATAAATAATTCATGTACATATATTTATATTTTATTCATTAAATATTTTGTGTATATTTTTTTATTTATTTTGTTTATTGAATGTTCTTTTGTATATACCTTTTAATTAATGGCAGGGAAACAAATCAAATTGACATATGTTACTTTTCTTTAATTTGGCATACGTTACTTTTGCTTAAATTCTTACCTCTTTATTTGCCCATCTTTTATTTCTTGCCTCAACTTTAGCCCCTCATACCCTATGCATTCACGTGAAAAAGGAAGTATCTCATCTCATGTTTTTCCATTTGTTTTTTTTTATTTAATAGGAAATAAATCCTTCCAAATATCTAGTCGTTTAAACATTTATTACATGCCTATTCTTTGCACTTGATTTGGCCGTGAATAACTCCTCTAGTAAATACTAATTCACATACAAATATTCCAAGCATCTCATTCCTCATTTGTCTATCCTAATTGAAAGAAAATTTTAGTAAGTATTCTATGGCTCCTTCTTCTTTTTCTATTTTTCCTCTTTGATTTTCTTTTGTTCTTCTCTTTGGTTCAACAAGTAGGTTCGGCCACAATGAATTGCTGACCAAAACTCCCCCTCCACCACCACCTGACCACGGCCTCCACCACCTCATCGTCTTTCCCCAAGCCTTGCCGTGACTCCAAGTCCAAACCATCACCAAAAAGCCTTGAAAACCCTAGCCAATCTCCTCCACATCACCAACTTCCTATTTCTAGCTTCGACCATAACTTCTTGTCACCACTTTTCCTTGTTTGGCCATGACCATCCCCTTCTCCTAGCCATATTTCAGATCTGGCTTGACCCTATTACCACATAGGCCGAACCACCTTAGACATAGGCCGAGCCAAACTACACTAGAATCCATGCCTTTTGCCTCTACTTGCCTTGCGTTTTCTTTTCCATGTCATAGTCGTGCCTTATGATCCCACAACCTAGCCTAACTTGCATCTAAACCTCATGGCCGAGCAAAGATGGGGTATGGCCGAGCCCACGAGTGGTGTAGCCAAGCCCACTTATTAATTTAATCTATTTTGTTTCAAATTTATTCATATCTTTTATTGTTGAATTCATAGTTTGTTGGGTTAGACCTTAAGTTTATATTTATTTATTTACTTATATATTTTTTAAATCTCAAGATTGAATTTGGTTGTTACTTCTTCTCAAATCTTATCGTGCCTTCTCGTGCTTTGAGTGTGGATATTTTGTTTGGATTGATCTCTAGCTCAAAAAGCTGAGTGGTTCACTCTTGACATCTGTACTTGTATAATTGTGAATCAATGACAAGTGAATATGTAGTGATTTATATGCTATATTCATACATGCCTGGGATATATTTATATGATGAAAAATGCTGCTTATACCTGTTACATCATCTGTTATAATTTTATATGTTTTACTGTTTATTTAATTATTACTTCTCATACGGCATGTTCCCTGTAGAGTAGAATCACTATAGGTTAAAATGATACATACCCGAATGGACTATAGAATAAGGAAAAATCATTATGGGTTAAAATGGTAGGCTCGAGTGATTTTTATTTGTATTAATTTACTTGGGATTACAGGTTTGAAACGATAGAACCGGGATTTTTCTTTTAATTTATGGATTGAAATGATATATTATCCGTATCACTTGACCGAGAGTAGAAAATATTATACAGACCCGTGGTTATTTTATAAATAATTTTCTGGAAACTATAAGTATTTTAAAATATGGAAATATGAAATTTTACATAAAATTTGATTTAACTGATTTAAATAAACTTTATAGTGATTTTTGTAAATAAATTGTATGATAAATTAATGGTTAAAATGTATGAAAAAAATAAGACTTAATTTGTTAGTTGAAATCGGGGTTTTAAATAAGAAAAATAAGATAATGGAAATTGAGTTTTATTTTTTGAAATGGAATTTTCAAAATAAAGTATTAAGTTATATAAGAAAAATAAAGTAAAGGAATAATGTGCTTGTGACTTAATTAAACGAATTATTGTTTAAGTGGGGTATTAATTCATAAAAAGTTTATTTTATTAAATCATAAGTAAATGATATAAATGTATATTTTTTTGAAGCAAAAAATAGGACTTTTTTTAAGTTTTAAATGGTTAAAAATGGAAGTTTAATGTTTCTGGAATTTTTGAATAAAAGATGGAATTAGCAGTGATAGCACTCCAGAAATGTTGTGGTTTTAAAGAAATCATTTGTTAAGCGCCGTCGTTGCTATAAGTAAACTAACTTTGAAATAATAAAGAGCTACTATAGCATTTTGTAAGTGCTGTGGTTGCTAAAGCTAAATCTTATTCAGAAATAACTATAAAGGGGTACTGTAGCACTTGGTAAGTGCTGCTGTTTGCTGTTATTAAAAGTAAACTGTTTTCAAATACTAATACCTACGGTAGCACTTGGTTAGTGCTGTTGTTTGCTGTTGTAAAATGGAGCTATTTTGAAGTAACTAAATACCTACCGTAGCACTTTATAAGTGCTATAGTTTTTGAATTTGACAATGTTTTTGAGACACTAATATATCTAATGTAACACTTTATAAATGCTGTTATAGCTGAAATTTTCAATATTTAGAAATTTTATAATTAGTGAATAAACTTTGAAATGTTTTAACTTGGCAATGAATATGGTTTGACATTGACTTTAAATGGTTTAAATGAATATGTTTTGATGTGAATATAAACCATTTTTGAACTCATAACCATGGGTAATAATAATACCATTTGGTTGGCAAAGAGACCGAGATCAGATATGGGCATACTTTTTGTTGATACCGAAAACCACTTTGACAACCGTGTATGCGGTGGAAATTCCAGGATGAAGTAGGACGGTGAGGACGATCCTATTAAGGTATGAATATGGACCCGACTCTCGTGAGTTGGCATAAGGTGGCTAAACAGGAGCGATCGACGGGACAATGAGGTAGCTTCTCTGATCGAACACATTTCTTCGTATGCCATTCTATTAGTTTATGATTGATTGGTGCGCACCTTTGATATTTTTAGGAGTGTGGCCCGAGGTGGGCTGAAGCTGCAGCTATGCATTACCACCAGCCCGGATGCGTAATTGGTATATCTACCCTGGCATTGCCTAGTTGTGCCATGTCACCTACCCTAGCGAGCCTTGTACGAGTTTGGTTTTCACCCGTAGCCCGTGGAGTATCCTCTGGTGGCTTCTCGATCAGGGGAAACCATGATACTGGATGGACTACTGGGACTATTATGTGTTAAGGGCTATATGGGTAACCCTTAACGCTATTTTAATGTATGTTCACTTTACTAATAGACATTATTATAATAGCGTATATTAATACATAGTAAATAGTTTAACGGATCCTTAGAGGATGGTCGCTCCCAAGCATCCTTTAAGTTACTTGTACATTTATTACAGTTCACTTGAGTTGGTTTACATTGTATAAGTATGTATGTCCTGCCTCGAGAGTTTATGTCTTGTTTACGATCGGGTCAGCCCGAGTATCAGCTTTGGACTTCACCTTCTGGAGCTAGGATTGCGGGAGATCATCTTTTATCTAGTTGTTATCTATTTCCATTCAGTAATTCTGTTTTAGCTTATGTTTGAGAGGCAGATGTATTTGGGATTTTCTGTATTTGTTTCAAACCGTATTTGGTTTAAGACTTTGTAATTTGTACTTATTTGAAATGTTGTTTGTAGTGGCTTCATGAACCACTATAGGTGTTTTATTTCCGCTGCGAGTATTCTGATATTCTGTGTCTGTGATTCTATGATTGATTTCATTTGCTCTAAATTTTATTACAATCTATGGTTTTAAACTATTCAAGTTTGACATGTTTTGACTATTTTGTCGAATTTGATTGGTGCAAAATAGTGGGTCATTACAGTTGGTATCAGAGCTTTGTTTCTTACGCCAACCATAGCCTGTAGAGCAAAAACTCATTAGAGATAGGGTCGAAATACGCTAGAATGAGTAAAATCAATTTTAGAATCATTTCTTTGTGAGAGAACGTATTTTAAAGTATAAAGGATTTTTCAAATGATTTTCAAAGGATTTTCAAAGAGTATTTTAATATAAAATTTCTTTTTTTGAAATCAAATTTTTCCAACTTCTTTCTTTCCACTATCCACCTTATTCAATTAGGTTCTTGGTTTAAATGCCTATTATAGTTGAATCTTATATAATCTATCTTTTGTCGCTAAGTTTACCTCGGTCCTAAAATTCATTCTTGATCTTTCAGGATGAATCGAGGAAATGCTAGAGGTAGGGGATGTGGCGCTGCCCCAGTTCCTACACCCGCTGCCCCAGTCAGGTTCACTAAGCTTTGCAAGGAATACACTGAGTTTGGTGGCACCAAGTTCGGTGGCACCAAGTTCACCGGATTTGAGAGCATAATTGAAGCTCAACAATGGTTGAAAGATTTGGAGAGGATATTCACCGGTCTCGAGATCACTAATGCCCAGCAACGTCAATTGGCAGCTTGGCAATTGAAAGGTGTAGCCTTGGATTGGTGGGAGTCCGTCACAGTCCACACTACAGAGGCTGACATTTCCTGGAACAATTTAGGTATCATCTTCTGTTTGTCTTGAATTTGGCTAAGTTCTCTTTGTTTGAAATCTGTCTCATGTTCCTTTATCATGCTTTAGGGATGCTTTTCTTATGAAGTTGATGCCCGTGGCAGGAAAGTCTCAGCTGTATCGGGAATTCATGGATCTGAAACAAGGTGATATGTCTTTTCCTGAATATGAAAGGAAGTTCAATGAACTTTCTAAGTTTGGTCTCAATCTGATTGACACTCCTCTCAAGAAGAATGAGAAGTTCATCGTTGGTGCCCGTCCGGAGTACTATGATCGTTCATAACCCACATGCATTGTCCCTTCGCCACTCTGATGGACATGGCCATTAGGTATGAGAATCATATTTCTAAGGATCCTCCTGCTACTAGTGCTCCTACATCCCAGTCTTCCGTTGCGAACTCCAAGAAGAGGAAGTCTAACTTCCTGCAGCAGAAGAGGAATCGAAACAAGACTCAAGGGTTGGGATCATCTTCTTCATCTCAGAGGCAGCCCATAGACCTATCTTTCGTTACTTGTTTCAGATGTGATCAGAAAGGACACTATGCTAATAGTTGTCCTACTTTGGTTGGTGCTACTATTCCCCCAGCTCAGTTGACCAGGTGGGATCTTTGTCATATCTGTCTCTAGCCTGGCCATTTCAAGAACAATTCCCCACTCAGCGGAAGGGCAAGGCTTCAAGGTTTTTTGATGTCACTTCTGCATCTTCACCAACCCCACCTCCCGCACCTGCACCTGCACCTGCTCCTAGTGATGACCAAGGTACACTTCAGGGCTCTTTTTCTCTGTTTTATTGGCATGTTCGCGTTCTTTTTGATACTGGAGCTTCATATAGCTTTATCTCTGTGGATCTTTGTAATAAATTTGAGCATTTTCTTTCTCTCGAGTTCACTCCTGTGCCTTGTGTGTTTCAAATCCTATTGGTGGTCCCGCGAACCTTGGTAGGATTTGTAGAAACGTGAAACTCTTCCATTCTGGCTATCGTTTTTCTGGTGATTTCTATGTTTTGGGTTTTGATGCTTTTGATCTATTGTTTGGAGGTGATTGGATGAAGAGGCATGATGCTTTTATTTCTTGTAGTACCCGAACTATTTCTCTTGTTGGGGATAAAGGTGATTCTTTGATTTTTCAGTGTAGTTTGCCCTAGGATTTTGCTGGTAGCTTTATTTATTCTCTTGATTCTTCTCCGGGCGATCTCCCTTCGACCTCTGTGGTAAAACTCAATCCTGACGTATTTGGTGAAGTCACTTCTTTACCTCCTAAGCGGGAAATTAATTTTCGTATTGATCTTATTCTTGGAGCTCGACCTATAGTTCTTCCTCCTAAAAGGATGCACCCCGAGATAATGTTGAGTTAAGGAAGCAAATTGAGGACTTGTCCTCCAAGTGTCTGATCGGACCTAGCCATTCAGAATGGGGAGCAGCAGTGGTTTTTGTCACTAAGTCTGATGATTCTTTGCGGATGTGTGTTGATTATAGGGAGCTGAACAAGCTCACTATGAGAAACAGATATCCTATGCCTCACATTAATGATATGTTTGATTATCTCTATGGAGCTTTTTCTCTCAGCTTGATCTTACCTTAGGTTTTCACCAGCTCAGAGTTGCTGAGGAAAGCATCCCTAAGACTGCTTTCCGTATTGAGAATGGATTTTATGAATGGTTAGTCATGCCTTTTGGTTTGACTAGTGCCCATGCTTTCTTCGTTGATTTGATGAATCGTGTCTTTCGTGATGTGCTCAATAAATTTGTTCTTGTCTTTGTTGATGATATCCTTGTCTTCTCCAAGAAAAGAGATGAGCATGAGTCGCATTTAAAATAGGACTCTAACTGATATTCGCAGTTTTCTGGGCCTCGTTGGTTATTATCGGAGATTCATTGAGAATTTTGCCGGATTTCCGCACCTCTCACTACTTTGACTAGGAAGAATGCTAAGTTTATTTAGGATGATATGTGTATAGCGGCATTCGAAGAGTTAAAGAGTAAGCTTACTTCCGCACAAGTGCTTACCGTTCCAAATGGAAATGAGGGACTAACGGTTTACACTGATGCATGTCGTGAGGGTTTGGGAGCTGTCCTAATGCAAGATGAAAAGGTCATTGCTTATGCTAGTCGACAGTTGAAGACTCATGAGGCTAATTATGTTGCCTATGATTTAGAGTTGCTTGCTATTGTTTTTGCTTTGAAGCTTTGGAGGCATTATCTTTAGGGTTCTATGTTTGAACTCTTCACTGATCATCAGTCTTTGAAATATATCTTCACCCAAAAGAATTTGAATTATAAGCAAGATAGGTGGCTTGAGTTTATGGCTTCTTACGACCTCGATATTAGCTATACTTCCGGTAAAGCTAATGTTGTGGCCGATGCTTTGAGTTGGAAGAAGGCGATGTTGTGTCAGCTGGTTGTTTCTTCTTCTCCTATTTTGGATCGTATCATGGATAAGCAGGATGACGATGAGATGCTTAAGCATGTGAAGGGGAGTGTTCGTAGCACGATTGGTGGTAGCAGTCTTGACGATAGTGGAGTTCAGATCGATGATAGAGGTATTTTGAGGATTAATAATCGGATTTGTGTCCCGAATGTCGATGGATTGAGGCAAGAGTTACTTCGGGAGAATCATTGATCCAGACTTTCCATCCATCCTGGTGTGGCGAAGATGTATTAAGATATGAAGAAGCTTTATTGGTGGAAGGGTATAAAGCGTGATGTCTTTATTTTTGTTAGTAGGTGTGCGACTTGTCAGCAAGTCAAGGCAGAATCAGAAGACCCCTGGTTTGTTGTGGCCTCTTGAGATTCCTAATTGGAAGTGGAAACAGGTTTCTACGGATTTTATCGATGGATTGTCGAGGTCTAGGAGGGGGAATGAAAGTATTTGGGTTATTGTGCATATACTGATCAAGTCCGCTCATTTTATTCCAGTCAAGTCTACCCATTCTCCTTCTAACTTATCAGAGATCTATATGAGGGAGATTGTTCGTCTGCATGGTGTTCCTCTTAGCATTGTTTGTGACCAAGATCCTACCTTTACTAGCCAATTATGGAAAGCTTTTCAAGAATCTTTGGGTACTTAATTGAATCTGAGCACTTCTTACCATCCCCAGACCGACGGTCAAACAAAAAGAGTGAATCAGATTCTGAAGGATCTCCTTCATGCTTGTGTTCTTGACTATGGAGGATCTTGGGAAGATCATCTTCATCTTGTTGAGTTTACCTATAACAACAGTTATCAGGTATAAAAATTCAACTTTCTGTTTTATCTTATTTTAATCTTTATCTATCACATTCTACCTTTTATCAGGCTAGTATTGAGATGTCTTTGTTGGTTGCTCTTTACGAAAGACCTTGTAGATCTCCATCTTGCTGGATTGAATCTGGTAATCGTTTGGTCCTTGGCCCAAAGATGATTTTGGAAGCTTTGGAGAAGGTTGAGGAGATTAAGAGGAATTTGAGAATTGCCCAGGATAGGCAGAAGAAGTATGCGGATCATCGTAGGAGGAGTTTGGAGTTTACTGTGGGATATTTGGTTTTCCTTAAGGTCTCTCCCTTGAAGTATATGATTCGGTTTGGGCGTAGAGGGAAGCTTACTCCTAGGTTTGTTGGTCCTTTCCGTATCTTTGTGAGGATTGGTTATCTAGCTTATCGTCTGGATTTGCCTGAGAAATTTTTTGGAGTACATAATGTATTCCACGTATCGCACCTTCATCGCTATTTGCATGATCCATCTCTTATTGTCCAGCCTTTTTCTCTTGATAGTTTAGATATTGAACCTAATTTTACTGTTGAAAGGAAGCCACTTCGTATCATCGATCGAGGTACGAAGCAGCTAAGAAGAAAATCTGTCAACCTGGTCAAGGTGCAGTGGAGTACTGATGATCGGGATTGTACCTGGGAGACGGAGGAGAGCATACGTGCTTCGAATCTGAAATTGTTTGTTTCAGGTGCTTTGCTTTGCTATCTTATCTTTATTTGTTTCCCTATTTCGTTCTTTTTTTAGGACGAAAAGTTTTGAGTGGGGGAGAGTGTAACAACCCAAAATTTTTAATAATTATTTTAATTCATTTTATTTAAAACTTTGGTGTTTAATGATTTAAAAATTTAAACTTTGGAATTTTTCCAATAAAGTTTGGATTTTTGTTTGTAATTTCCTTTTTAAATATAACAAATTAAATAATTTCTGTATGTATATTTATATTTTATTCATTAAATATTTTGTGTATATCTTTTATTTATTTTGTTTATTGGATGTTCTTTTGTATATACCTTTTAATTAATGGCTGGGAAACAAATCAAATTGACGTATGTTACTTGCTTCAATTTAGCATATGTTACTTTTGCTTAAATTCTGACCTCTTTATTTGCCCATCTTTTATTTCTTGCCTCCTTAATTGCTTTCTAGTCGTTCCTACCTCAACTTTAGCTGTTCATACCCTATACATTCACGTGAAAAAGGAAATATCTCATCTCATTTTGTTCCATTTGTTTCTTTTTATTTAATAGGAAATAAATCCATTAGAATCTCTACTTGAAATATACAGCTCGCACACACTCCAGATCAGTGATTGATTTCAAGGTTTCATCGTAAACCTAATTGGTTACTTGGGGACTCATTTTCTGATGAAGAAATGGAAATATCATTTTGTCAATTTTTGGAAATATTATTTTAACGTCGTTTAAACATTTATTACATGTCTATTCTTTGCACTTGATTTGGCCGTAAAAAACTCCTCTAGTAAATACTAATTCACGTACAAATATTCCAAGCATCTCATTCCTCATTTGTCTATCCTGATTGACAGAAAATTTCAGTAAGTATTCTATGGCTCCTTCTTCTTTTTCTATTTTTCTTCTTTTATTTTCTGTTTTTCTTCTCTTTGGTTCAACAAGTAGGTTCGGCCACCATGAATTGCAGACCAAAACTCCCCCTCCACCACAACTTGACCACGGCCTCCACCACCTCATCATCTTTCCCCAAGCCTTGTCATCACTCCAAGTCCAAACCATCACCAAAAAGCCTTGAAAACCCTAGCCAATCTCCTCCACATCACCAACTTCCTATTGCTAGCTTCGGCCACAACATCTTGTCACCACTTTGTCTTGTTTGGCTGTGACTATCCCCTTCTCCTAGCCATATTTCAAATCTGGCTTGACCATATTACCACATAGGCCGAACCACATTAGACATAGGCCGAGCCAAACTACACTAGAATCCATGCCTTTTGCCTCTATTTGCCTTACTTTTTCCTTTCCGTGTCATAATCGTGCCTTATGATCCCATAACCTAGCCTAATTTGCATCTAAACCTCATGGCCGAGCAAAGATAGGGTATGGCCGAGCCTACAAGTGGTGTGGCCAAGCCCACTTGTTAATTGAATCTATTTTGTTTCAAATTTATTCTTATCTTTTGTTGTTGAATTCATAGTTTGTTGTGTTAAACCTTAAATCTATATTTATTTATTTATTTTTTAAATCTCAAGATTGAATTTGGTTGTTACTTCTTCTTAAATCTTATCATGCGTTCTCGTGCTTTGAGTGTGGATATTTTGTTTGGATTGATCTCTAGCTCAAAAAAGTGAGTGATTCACTCTTGACATCCATACTTGTATAATTGTGAATCAACGACAAGTGAATATGTAGTGATTTATATACTATATTCATACATGCCTGGGATATATTTATATGATGAAAAATGCTGCTTATACCTATTACATCGTCTTATATAATTTTATATGTTTTACTGTTTATTTAATTATTGCTTCTCACACTGCAAGTTTACTGTAGAATAAGATCACTGTGAGTTAAAATGATACATGCCCGAACGGACTTTAGAATATGGAAAATCATTATGGGCTGAAATGATAGGCTCGAGTGGTTTTTATTTGTATTAATTTACATGGGATTACGGGTTTGAAATGATAGAACCCGGATTTTTCTTTTAATTTACGGGTTGGAATGATATATTATCCGTATCATTTGACCTAGAGTAGAAAATATTACACGGACCCGTGGTTATTTTATAAATGATTTTTTGGTAAATATAAGTATTTTAAAATATGGAAATACGAAATTTTACTTAAAATTGGATTTTATTGATTTAAATAAACTTTATAGTGATTTTTGTAAATAAATTGTATGAGAAATTAATGGTTAAAATGTATGAAAAAAATAAGACTTAATTAGTTAATTGAAATTTGGGTTTTAAATAAGAAAAGTAAGATAATGGAAATTGAGTTTTATTTTTTTGAAATGGGAATTTTCAAAATATAGTATTAATTTATTTGAGAAAAATAAAGTCAAGAGAATAATGTACTTGTGACTTAATTAAATGAATTATTATTTAAGTGGCATATTAATTCATAAAAAAATTATTTTATTAAATCATAAGTAAATGATATAAATGAATATATTTTTTGAAGCGAAAAATATGATTTTTTAAAGTTTTAAATGGTTAAAAAATGGAAGTTTAATGTTTCTGGAAATTTTGAATAAAAGCCGGAATTAGCAGTGATAGCACTCCAGAAATGCTGTGGTTTTAAAGACAGCGTTTGTTAGGTGTTGTCGTTGCTGTAAGTAAACTAACTTTGAAATAATAAAGAGCTACTACAGCACTTTGTAAGTGTTGTGGTTGCTGAAGCTAAATCTTATTCAGAAATAACTAAAAAGGGCTACTTTAGCACTTGGTAAGTGCTACTGTTTGCTGTCATTAAAAGTAAACTGTTTTGAAATACTAATACCTACGGTAGCACTTGGTAAGTGCTGCTATTTGCTGTTGTAAAATGGAGTTGTTTTGAAATAACTAAACACCTACCGTAGAAATTTATAAGTGCTGCAGTTCTTGAATTTGACAATGATTTTAGAACACTAATATATATTTACCGTAACACTTTATAAATGTTGTTATAGCTGAAATTTTCAATATTTAGAAATTTTGTAATTTAGTGAATGAACTTTAAAATGTTTTAACTTGGCAATGAATATGGTTTGACATTGAATTTAAATGGTTTAAATGAATATGTTTTGAAGTGAATATAAACCACTTTTGAACTCATAGCCACGGGTAATAATAATAACATTTGGTTGGCAAAGAGACCGGGATCGGACATGGGCATACTCTCTATCGATACCGAAAACCACTTTGACAACCGTGTACGCGGTAGAGATTCCAGGACGAAGTAGGATGGTGGCGACGATCCTATTAAGGTATGAATGTGGACCCGACTCCCGTAAGTTGGCATAAGGTGGCTAAAACAGGAGCGATCGACGGGCCAATGAGCTAGCTCCTCTAATCGGACACATTTCTTCGTATGCCATTCTATTACTTTGTGACTAATTGGTGCGCACCTTTGATGTTTTTAGGAGTGTGGCCCGAGGTGGGTGGTAGCTGCGGCTATGCGTTACCACCAGCCCAAATGCGTAATTGGTATATCAACCTTGGCATTGCATAGTTATGCCGTGTCACCTGCCCTAGCGAGCCTTATACGAGTTTGGTTTTCTCCCGTGGCCCGTGGAGTATCCTATGGTGGCTTCCCGATCAGAAGGAACAATGATATTGGATGGACTACTGGGACTATTATGTGTTAAGGGCTATATGGGTAACTCCTTAACGCTATTTTAAAGTATGTTTACTTTACTAATAGACATTATTATAATAGCGTATATTAATACATAGTAAATAGTTTAACGGATCCTTAGAGGATGGGCGGTCCCAAGCATCCTTTAAGTTACATGTACATTTATTATA
Organism: Allium cepa; assembly: GCA_030765085.1. Taxonomy (NCBI): domain Eukaryota; kingdom Viridiplantae; phylum Streptophyta; class Magnoliopsida; order Asparagales; family Amaryllidaceae; genus Allium; species Allium cepa. The sequence continues at coordinate 459,550,064 of CM060929.1, read as the reverse complement.
GTTTACTTGAGTTGGTTTACATTGTATAAGTATGTATGTGCTGACTCGAGTGTTTATGTTTTGCTTACGCTCGGGTCAGCCCGAGTATCAGCTTTGGACTTCACCTTCTGGAGCTAGGACTACGAGAAATCATCTTTTATCAAGTTGCTATTTATTTCCATTCAGTAATTCTGTTTTAGCTTATGTTTGAGAGATGGATGTATTTGGGATTTTCTGTATTTGTTTCAAATTGTATTTGGTTTAAGACTATGTAATTTGTACTTATTTGAAATGTTGTATGTAGTGGCTTCATGAACCACAATAGTTGTTTTATTTCCGCTGCGAGTATTCTGATATTTTATGTCTAATTGATTTCATTTGCTCCAAATTTTATTACAATCTATCGTTTTGAACTATTCAAGTTTGACATGTTTTGAATATTTTGTCGAATTTGAATGGTGCAAAATGGTGGGTCGTTACAGGTGCACCCCTCGATTTTGATTTGGGAGTGTGTTTCGAGGTGGGCGGTAGTGGCTACTACGCGTTACCACCAGCCCATGTGCGTAATTGGTATATCTACCCTTGCATTGCCTCGTTGTGCCGTGTCACCTACCCTAACGTGTCTTGTACGAGTTTGGTTTTGTGCCGTAGCCCGTTGTGTATCCTTTGGTGTCTTCCCGATCGGGAGGAACCATGATGCTGGATAGACTACTGGGACTATTAGGTGTTAAGGGGTATATTAGGTCACTCCTTAACGCTATTTAAAAGTAAGTTTATTTTACTATAAACACTATTATAATAGCGAAATATTACTACATCGTAAATAGTTTAACACATCCTTAGATGATAGGCAGTCCCAAGCATCCTTTAAGTTACTTGTACCTTTATATTACAGTTCACTTGAGTTGGTTTACATTGTATAAGTATGTATGTCCTGACTCAAGTGTTTTGTGTATTTCCTTTACGCTCGGGTCAGACTGAGTGATACAACTTTAGAGAATCACCTTTGGAGTTGGAGCTTTTCTTGAAGAATCCAGCTATCCATTTGACTTCCAGTTGATTTCAATTATTCGGTTGATTCCAGTTATGCATTCTGATTTGTATCTGATTATCATATTAAGACTTCTATAGTATCTTATGTAACTCTGATGTATTTATATAGTAGCTTCATGAACTGCTATCTCTTTGCTTCCGCTGCATTATTAAATTACTCCGTGTCTATGATCTGTGATTTATTTACTGCATATTCTGTCTTTTGCCAAATTTAAATTAACAATTTGGTATTTTGAATTATTCAAGTCAGACATGTATGGTTTATTGTCAATTTGAATGGTCCAAAATAGCGGGTCGTTACATGATAGTAGTTAAAAAGTGTTGTAACTGTTGGGTAGTATATTACTCATGGTTGTTAGGGGAAAATAGGGGACATATTGATAGTTATTAGATAACTATGGAATGATTCATCGGTAATTTTCTATTGGTTAATATAACTAAGGTCAAACGGAAAATATCAATGTGACTAACATAGATAACTATCTTGACTTGAGAATACTGTAGACCTTTAATATGAAAGCTCGACTTTAATTATAGTCAAATCATGGCATCCCATTACATTGAGTGACTATAGTTGGATCAAGTTGAAGTATTAGAGGTGACACGCTATTTAAGAGAAGATTCGTCTCCTTAGTTATATATGGTTAGTATCATGGTCAACTCAAGTCAACTTAAAGTCAAATTCTTTGGCCAGAGTATTTCGATTAATAATAGTTGTTACCATTGAAATAAGGACTTTGTGTTTATACTATAGAGTTGAATATGGATGATATTGGCATAATGACCATTACCGAATTCCATAAATCCAAAGTGTTATAGTTTTGACGAAGAGAATGGGTGTAAAATATTATAATTGGGTAACGCTTTGTGACGACCAGTATTTTTAAATATTTAAAAATATTAAATCAAATAAGATTTTTGAATAAAATTGTTAGGAATAAAAAAATTAAGATTTTATTCATACAAATTAGATTATAACATAAATTATGAGCTTATTAAAATTTCTATTAATGACATATGTTCGCAATAATATAAGGATGATAACAAATGTTAGTGTGTATTTTCATAACATTGGTTTGAATGATATTAACAATTATCTGAATGTAAATTTTCAATTGATTGGAATAATAAATGTTAATAAGGAAGAATAAATGTTTCTTTATTAAAAAAAGAATCATATGTTTATTTATTTGAAATGTTCGGTAGCTGAAAGATTAATTGTAGAGATGAGAAACTATTATTTGGTAAGAAATTTATAATTCCTGTTTGTATCCAATAGTACATAATTATGTTTAAATCATTGTTCGATAGGAAATAATTATTCTATTTCTCATTACATTTATTTTTTCCATTTTGAAATTCACCTTTGTAAACAACTTAAAAGAATGTAATTGAATAATTTCAATTAATGATAGAGAGGACACCAAATTGTAAATTAATAGGTGTAATTAAACATAGCTTATGTTTTGTGAAAATATAAGGAAAGTTGGTTTAATGAAAAGAACATTTATGTCAAATAAAATGGTTGTTTCATTTCTGAATGTAGGTTTAATTTCATTAAAATAAAGAATAGAATGATTTATTTAAAAGAAGAAATATATGTATATTTGAACTGTGTTTTAGTATATAAATGGATTACAAGAGTAGAAAAATAATTTATTTAAGTTATTTATTATTCTGTTGTATAAACAAAAAATTTATAAACGTGTTTCAATGACTAAAGGAAACAATTATTCTATTTTTCATCCATTTTAGTTGTCTATTCTGAAATTTAACTTTATAAGTAATTGTAATTAATGTAATTGAAATATTTCAATTAAAAAGGAAGAAAACGTTGATTGCAATTAATAGATTTTATAGAAGAAACACAACTTTTGTGTTAAACAGAAAGGATGTTTTAATGGAAATAAATATCATTTTGGAAAAATCAAATTGAACGTTCTTATTTTTATGGTAAGTAATTTATTTAGTATGCATAGATAAAAAAAATTAATTGCGTACAAATTTGAATATTATTTGACTTAATGAAGTTAATTTGGTTACGTTTCATAAATTGAATTTCAATAAGGTTGTGCAATGTACATGGTCCCTTCATTTCTTTTGTTATTAATTGTTGCATGTTTTGAGACGTACAAAAATAAAACTTTCATTTTACACAAGAATGATTTTGGATAAAAAATTGAATTTTAGAATAATATGCACACACATATTAATATTCAAACTTTTAAATATATCAGTGGGTTCATGGTTGTGTAAATATTGTGGAATCAATTAAAAATTACCTTTTATTAATAGTTGTACATTAATGACATAAGTTTATATATATATATATATATATTTCCATTTTTTATATGGTTAAAACTTGTCAATTGGTTGCATTAATGTGACCGTTACAGTAATTAAAAAGTAAAGTAAATCATTTTTATAGTGCACAGGTAGATATGTATTCATTAGTTAATAAATTGGTTTGATTAACTTATATATATATATATATATATATATATATATATATATATATTGAATGATTGATCATTGATTGATTGATTGCGTTAATGTAGTGTGGACATATATTAACATAAGACGAATGTTTTAATATGGATTTAAATAATGTAAATATATGTATATTTGGGTTTATTGATATGAATTAATTGGAGTAAGTTTTGGAATGTGGAACCCAAAGGTTTGTTTTTAGGATATAGGCGGTCCCTTCATTTGCTTTACATTTATTATCACCTAGCATTATCTCTCTTTTCATTTTCAAGTTCTCAGCGTAGCCTCCACTTGAGCATCCATTTAATTATTAGACTACTCATTTGTTTCTTATTATTAGTTGCTTTATTTGATTTATTTGTAATTAATAATTTCCATGTTCTTTTTATTTGTTTCTCCTTTATTCGTTTGCTCCTTTCAAATGCTTTACCTGAATTTTTTTCCTTTTCTTTTTTCCGTTTTTAATGTGAACATCCAAATTAATATTCATGTCATCTAATTAGCATTTACTATTCTCCATTTTTGAAGTATATTTTGCTTATGCATCATTAGTTCTTATAGCTTCCTTCCATTGACAATTCTTTCTCCTAAAGCTTAATATTTAAAACGGAAGATTTATTTTTATCTTTATTGATATATTTATTCCTTTAGTTCACATCTTTCAATATAACATTTTAGGGTTGTTCATATTCTTAATCTATTTCAATTCCTAGTTTGTATATATATACTTTATTAGCTTTTCATTTGTTTCCGTCTTCATTCCTATAGCCTCATTTCATTTTCTAATCTCATCTGTTGTACCTTCATTTTTCCAAATAAAATTTCCATCTCATTTCTTTTCTCTCTTCACCTTCCTCCTTCCTTTTTCATTTTTCTTCTTCTTTAAATCTCCATCTTCTCTTTTTTTGCTTCATTTTTTTCTTTCGTTTTATTCTTCTTCAAATCTTCTTCTTCTTTTTCAAAGCTTCTTTTTCTTTTTTAATTCTTCATCTTCTTTAAATTTTCTTCTTCTTTTCCAAACATTCTTCTTTTTTCCAAGTCTTTTTCTTCAGATCCATATCTATACAAGCTTCTCTATCTCTTCCAAAACATTTTAAAAAAAGATTAAGATAGCAAGGACAAAAAATTAAAATGAGGAAGTAGAAGCAGATCCAAATCCGACTAGAAAATGAAAATCCATATGGTGAGTGTTTAAACTCACTCACGAAATACAAAAAATTTATTGCAAGTTAAACCAGGTCATTTAGTGATAAATTTTTGATTGTTGGTTTGTAAATTTAATTAACATTTAATTTGAATACCTAAATTCCAATATGTGATAACTAATAATTATTGTGACATGTTATTAAATTAGTTGATTTGTTGAATTAGTTGATTCGAATGTTGATTGTATGTTGTGATGGGTGCTATTGTAATTGAATGTGTATTTGTTCATTTGTTTTGATATATCCTTGTTATCACCTTATAGTTTATTGTAATCATATAAATTTTCATATTGATTATTTGAACACTAAAGAAAGATAAAAAAACCCATTAATTTCATGTATTTAAATGAGAGGAAAAAAAAGTAGTATGTTTAGATTTACTATTCGAACCATATAAAAATGATTTTTGACAAATAAACCGTCGTTACATTATTTGAAAGTTTTCAAAATTAATTTTTGAAACATTGGGAAGTTTCCACAAAATTTATTGTTGAAACTGGAATATTTTATCAATCAAATCTCTTGAACTATGAAATTTAACTAGGAATTGTTCTGTAAATTTGTAAGTTACCAGAATGGACCTATTGTGAAATCTATTATATTTTGAATATGGAAACAATAACATTTTCAGAAATTTAAACCTTCAAATATGTACTTATCTGCATTCCTTGTTACATCTAATTTTTTGCATAAGAATTTTAGTTCTGATCGAGTGTATTATTTTCCTTTACGCTCGGGTCAGCCTGAGTATTTCAAGTGTATTGAAGACCATTTTATTTTGGAGGATGAAGACGGCGATGATTCTACTATTTATTATAATTATTCTACTGCATCATGCGCTCCACTGCATTATTTGTTTATTTCTGATGTATGTATTACTCAAATTTGAATTGTAAAAGTGTAATCAATTTATAAAACAGCTTCATGAACTGTTTATTTGATTATTATATCTTGTCGTTCGCTGCGAGGTTCTGTGTTTTGTTTTCTTTCTTTTCTTTTATTTTCTTATTTACCCCATTAAAAATCCACCTTTTTGAATGGTTTGAATTAGACATGTGTGGTCTATTGTCGATTTAAACCATCCAAAAAGGAGGGTCGTTGCAGTTGGTATCGGAGCCAGGTTTAGATATACCTTAGCCTGTTGGGGTTAACTCATTAGAGATAGGGTAGTAATATCCTAAAATGAGTTGTCTAAGTGATACAAGAACGCGTATTTGTTAGTGTTATAAAAATGTTTTATATAAGTTTTGAAATGAAATTATTTTTCCTAATATTATTTGATATATATAAAGGAAAATTTTAAACTAATATAGTTATTTGTAATGTGTTGCTTTATAAAATGGTAATATCTAATTAATATCATTTATTGTTAACTTGTTGTATTTTGTCAAATTATAAACATTGGCTATTATTGTTGATTGAATGTATGAACTAAACACTAGTTTAATAATGGGTATTAAAGAGAATGAAGTAGATAATTAGTATATTCGATATGAAATTGAAATATTGTTGTGAATTTTGTTGTTTGTTGATTGGTAGTTTCAACTATTGAAATTAAATGAAATATATGGATATTTTGGATAATCAAAACCTTTTAAATTAATACATGAGCTGAAACTTAGAAATTGTGTTGAATTATGCAGTTGAATTTGATAACCTTAATTTGAAAGCAAGTGAAACAAGGTTTAATTTGTTATATCTATGTCTAGTAAATAAATAGAACATTCTATACATTCTTGGCATGTAATGTAATAACATACAAGTGGAATGTTAAGCCATGGGATATTTAAATTGAAATTCTAATTAAGGACATGTTATAAATGAGATTAAATTGGAAAAAAATATGTTTATAAACTTGACTAAATTATGAAATGTGTCATTAATAAGTGGAAAGATAATGGTGAAACTATATGGGATAAGCAGATATGAATTAAAAGTGAAATGATCATAAATAAAGCCATGACTTACAAATTGTTATGAAATAAATGGATGTGCAATAAATGGTTATAAAGTTGTGATAACTTTAAACTCGAACATTGTCTTATAAAAATGAGTTAAGCTTTTATAAATTGGTTATAAACTATAGAAAATTCCTTCTGAAATGATTTGCAAATAAATGTAGTATTCAATGAGAAATATTACATGTGAAATCAATGTAATTTAAATTAAAGAGAAATATAAGCAATATTATGAGAATTGATATATTAATGTTTTATTTTAAATGGAGAAATTCGGTGAAACAAATATTAAGTATGAAGTGATATTTGTGTTAATCAGTGAGATTAAAAATGAATTTAATTGAAATGCGATTGTGATGGAAAAAATGGAATAATTACATAAGTTGTATGTTTATTATTTTATTCGCAAAATTAATTTGACTCGGATTTGTGTACACAAATTTGTGTGAATTTCACCACTTTGTGTTAGGATTTTTCATTCGATTCTTGATGGAGATTACTTGATATGGATTTTTGGTTTGGTTCTAAAATTCTCTATTATAGCGTATGGCTATGCAAGAAGAATGATGGTTTCTAGCAAAGAAACCACATCGAAGTCCGCATAAGGGAAGCTGAATGGACAATACTAGGTCGAAAGCGAGCTTTTTGCAAACAGTCAAATTAGGACTCGAGACCACCCCCATTGAGTTCAAAATAACGTTTGCGATCTTTTTGAGTATAACCTTCGATATGTTTGGAATAAGTTGATTTTTGCTACTTTTTCTATAGGGCTTTGGATTTGGGTTCAGCTCATTTGCCCAATTCTGGTTATATCAACCCAACCCCTCTCCACTTCTCTTCATTCATTCCTCATTTCCTTACTCTCTCAAGCTCAAGAGAATAATGGGGGAAAAGATTGAAAATTAGAATTCCTAAAACTCCAAGCCCTAGTTTTCATTTGCAAATCAAGTTCTAGCTCCAAATCCAAAGGGAAGCTATTGGTAAGCATCATCATCTTCTTCTTCAACTCATTCTCCTTTCAATTTTCAGAAATTCCTAAACTTAACTTTGGGAATGTTCTTCTTTTAAGCTTAGATTCAAGCTTCTTGTGTTGAGATTGAGGTGTGGTTGAATCTTCCTTTGCTTTCAAGCTTCTCCTTCATTGATTTTGTGAAAAGGTGAGATTTTTATCTCACATCTATGCTTATATCTATCTTTGAATGTTGGGTATGAATTCCTAACACTTATTCATGTGCATTTGATTTTGATTTGGGTTGGTTTTGTGAATATTCCAATTTTAGTGTTTTGAAAGCCAAATCCTTAAAAATCATAGCTTTGATCTTTGATCATGATTTTGTGATGCATCTAAGAGCTTGTAGGGCCGAGTAGTCGATTGACATAAACCCCTAGCGTCCATTACTCGTCCGATTTCAGTTTGGTGGAGATTTAGCCCTCACTTAGATAGGCTGGGAGGTGTTGGAAATAGGCTCCGATTGACCGAAGTTACTGAGCTGGTCGACCGACCTGCTACCAAAGTGCATAGCACTTCACTGTCTCTAGTCCGGTCGACCAGCTACAGAGCTCAGTCGACCGACCTGCTTCCCGAGAATTTTCCAGAACAGGGTCCGGTCGACCGAGCTCTGAGGCAGGCCGACCGACCTGTTGCTATTTTTCCTATTTCGCCTATTTTGCGTGGTTTCCAAATTTAATTGATTCATGCTCTTTCCCTATTTGTTGTTATCATTTGCTATTGTCTTTGATGACTTCTTTTCTTCGGGAATTTTAGGAATATCCATTTTGATGGATTCGGTATCGGTTTCTATTGGATTTTTATTCACGTCTTCGAATGTGAATTTTAGTGATTGATTGTTTCTACAATCATTTTTGTGATTTGTCACTTCAAAATATAAAGGTTTACAATGCTAGTAGTAAATATCAAAACCCTTTCTTCAAAACGATTTCAACACTATGCTCGTTTCTTAAACCGTTTTCCAATCTATTAGTATATACAAACCTTTACCTCACTCGTATGAGAAATCTAATTAAACGACTTAGTAAAACAAGTGGTATGAAACGCTTGCGTTTACTTCGTTGGTTAATTCTGGGACTTGTTCGATTGAATCTCTTGTGACAATTTTGTAGTGGAGATCTACAATTTGTTCGTAAATATTTAAGTTAAGCTAATGGTTATGGGACATGAAGCTAAGCTCATATATTTACTAGCTTAGAGTAATTGACACTTTCTTGATGATCATTGAGGATCATTTTTGTGATTTAGACTAGCGCTATGCTATGTTTCTTTGTCCACGAAGGGTACGGTACCTCATTTTATTGAGTTTTGTCTCATTTTTATTATAGGCTAACGACCTATTTATTTCTTGGGGTTTCGACCTAATTTTTGTGGGCTAACGACCCACGTTTTTATGGAGTTCAGATCTTCGGGCGTACCATTGTACTACGTCGTTGTTTCGAATTTTACGAGTTTAAGGTTCCTTGGGTGTACCGTTGTACTACGTTGTTGTTCCAAATTTTATGAGTTTCAGGTTCCTCGGGCATACTGTTGTACTACGTCGTTGCACCGGCTCTATGGTTAGTGACCATGGGATAGCGTCCATTTTGTGATACACGTGTCGGTGAGTTTTCAGGCTCCCATTTTGTGATAGGCCTCCCCCTTTTGTGATTCCTGGATTTCTATTGATGATTTCTAGAATTTGAATTTCACCAATTTTATGATTGGCATTTATATGTTGTCAATATTTGTGGCTTGGTGAATGAAATAAGGAGTATGACATTCCTTTTGATCTTTGAGAAGATTTTTGTGATATTGATTAATCTCCTGTTGATTTTCAATTACTTATTTATCAACGCTTGGCATTGTGATTATTATACGTTTAGTCATATCTCTTATTCTATATCATTTCATCTGATATTTATAGCCAGACTGATCCGTTTATTATTTTCTTATTAAATAATACTCGGATCAGACCGAGATGTTACAGGTGCTTCTGCTTGACTTCACTTCTAGGATTATCATCCTGATTTTTGGCTAACTACTTAGATTAGTAGTTTTTGTTGTATACCTTTGAGATATAGACTCCTAAATGTATACATATTCTTTTGTCTAGCACTTGTAACCATTCTTTTGTGATATTGTGGTTCTTGTTTGACCACTACTCTGATGTACACTTTCATGTGTTATATTCATATCTTTTTCCGCCTTTGTGATATGAATGTCTGTGACTGATTTGTGTTATGTTTATTTCTATGTTTGTTTCCGAAGAATATATATAGCCACTGTGTAGTAGCCTTGAGTTTGCATCGGCATGTCGGACTTCCTTGTACTATCTGACATATTGGTGCTCGCACAAAGCAATTACACGGATGGTCGCTCCTCAACAGCCTTATTCTCCGTGCTAGTTGACAGCATTACACCGTAATGTTCTTGACTAGCGTGGGTATAGAGGTGGGGCGTCACAGCTTGGTATTAGAGCCAAACTTCAGAACAATGTAGAATAATCTAGCAAGGATCATCGTCCTAGGTCCATCTTAGGAATTTTGCTTTAGGATTTAATTCGAGTCTGCGTACCGATTCATCATATTTTCTCAATGATTCCTTGTTTTATCTATCAAGATTGCTTGATATTCATTTCGTGAATAACCTTTTTCTTCTTCTTTCTTTCTTTCTGAAGGTAGAGAAATGGTTAGACCTGGTCGTCCCAGCATCAGTCAATCTCGTGCTACTCCCCAGGATGGAGTATTTATGTCTGCCCAGCAGTTTCTTGACCTAGTAAGGAATGCTCAAGCAGCCGGATCTAATCCAGAGTCTACTCACCCTAGGTCTGAATTTGCACGTTTGTGCAGCGATTATACCAATTTGGGTGGGAAGCCATTCAAAGGTTCCTAGATTATTATCGAAGTCCAGTCTTGGCTGAGATCGTGCGATAGAATCTCTTCTCGCATAAATCTTATCGATCTTCAACGTGTTCAGGTGGCCTCTAGTATGCTCCAAGAAAGAGCATTAGACTGGTACGAGCTTCTGATTTATGAAATAAATGAAGCGGATCTTACTTGGGAGATATTCCGGGAACGCTTCGAATTAAAATTTGTGCCAGAAGCTGGGAAGGTGACTTTGGCTCGCCGATTCATTGACCTTATTCAAGGTGAATCTTCTGTGACAGACTATGTCGCGTCTTTTGAATCTCTTTCTAAATACGGGGTTGAATACATTAATACCCCATTGAAGAAAAATCATAGGTTCGTCTATGGCTTGAATAAAAATCTCAAGAAGCCCTTACTTCTAAAGCTAGAAGTTTCTTTTGATCAACTTGTTGATATCGCTCTTCGACTTGAAGAGGCAGATAAAGAGAGTGATGCCGATGTTGTGGGTGCGAAACCAAAACTCAACAACAACAAGAAAAGGCCTATTAAGTTCAAAGGGTCTTATCCCAACAAGAAAGGGAAGCAAGCAATTCCGATGGCAAAGGCTTCTGCCCCTAGTAGTGGGAAATGCTACAATTGTGGTTCTAAAGACCATTATGCCAATAGATATCCGAAACCTCTCTTTTGCCACTATTGCAAAAGTTCGGACCATTATTTATCTTCTTGTCCCAAACTTCAAGGTAGGAAGGAGGGAAAGCTTAATGTTGCTCAAGCCTCTGGCAACACATCTCGTGGTAAAGGTATTTCTCATTCTATCTTTGATGGCATTATTTTATTTCGTGATCATCCTATTCGAGTTCTTTTTGTAACGGGTGCTGTAACATCCCGCCTTTTCGCATACTTTAAAACGACACACGTGCCAATTCAAAGCATACGCAAGGGCGGATTGTTATGGGGTAAATAAGAAAAACAGAGAAGAAATAAAACAAAATAGAATCTCACAGCGGAAGGATAAAATATAATAATAAATATACAGTTCAAAACAGTTTACAAAACAGTTATTTCACTTATACAATGAACATCAGAGTTACACATACCAATACAACAATGCAGCGGAATAGAAAGAGTGTGTAGTGCAATACTATATATAAAATAATACTGAATCTTCGTCTTCGTCCTCCAAAGCTAAAACCTGCTATCCTGAAACGCTCGGACTGACCCGAGCGAATTTGAAAAGACAAAAACACTCGAGTCAGACTAGAAAATCTTATGTGAGTTAAATAAACAGAAATAAATATGAGTACAGTAACTCAAGAGATGCTCGGGATTTACATCTCCTAAGGATCCGTTAAACTATTTACTATGTAGTATATTGCGTTATTATAATAGTGTCTATTTATAAAATAAACTTACTTTTTAATAGCGTTAAGGGGTTACCCATATAGCCCTTAACACGTAATAGTCCCAGTAGTCCATCCAATATCATAGTCCTTCCTGATCGGGAAGCCACTAGAGGATACCACACGGGCTACGGGAGAAAACCAAACTCGTACAAGGCGCGATAGGGTAGGTGACACGGCACAACTAGGCAATGCCAGGGTAGATATACCAATTACGCTTCCGGGCCGATGGTAACGCGAAGCCGCAGCAACCGCCCACCTCGAAACAACTCCCCAAATCAAAAAAATAGAAGTGGCCACTGAATCAATCCAAAGTCATAGTATAATATCGAAGAGGAGTGTCCGATCAGAGGAATGACCTCATTAACCCGTCGATCGCTCCTGTTTTAGCCACCTTATGCCAACTCACGGGAGTCGGGTCCACGTATTTACCTTACAGGAATCGTCGCCACCAACCTACTTCATTCTGGAATCTCCACCGCGTACACGGTTAGTCAAAGTGGTTTTCGGTATCGACAGAGAGTATGTCCATATCCGATCCCGGTCTCTTTGCCAACCCATCGTTATTATAACACCGCGGTCATTTAAAAATAGTTTACATTTTAAAACCAGAATAAACATTTCCATCTTAAAAACCCAAAACAATCCATTTTGATATTATTTTATAAACCCAAACCAATGATATCGTTTCCCAAATATATTTCCTTTCCAAAATTTTGTCACTTTTATTTTCAAAATCCCTTGAACCAAATATTTGGAAATTTAACTCTCAATATAATACTTCGAAATCCTTAGTTTTAAAATCATAATTTCAAAACTAAATGGTTTGGATATCCAACGGTATATGACTTGAAAGGTTCAACTTACTGTTACTTTATAAAGAAAATAAATTACATGGCTTTCCAAAATATTTCTTCTTTTAAAGTTAAACCATAATCTAAAATATTACTTCAAGTCCCAAAACCATTTCAATTTATATATATATATAAATCCATTGGAGTATTAAAATTCAAAGACTAAAGTTGGAATCTATTCCTTTCAACAAATTAAATGCTTCATTATTTAGTTTGAATATTCACATGAATTCATAAATAAACTCCAAATTCCAATAATAAGATATATACATATTTTCCAATTCAAATTATACTAACATATTCATTTCAATTTATTTTGGGAAAAATTCAATTATAAATATCATATCTTAAAATTCCACTTAACATTTTAAACATAGGATATAAATTATCAAACTCCATTTTCTAAATTTTCTTCCATTTTAAATAAAAGAATTTATACACCTTTTAATTTCAAAAATTTCAACTTCATATGTATGTAAGTATGGAAGAAAAATATTATACATTATAAAATTTAAGATTATTATAAACCGTATTCCATCCAAACCATAGAAATCACATTTAAAATAGTTATATATAGATACCGCGGTGCCTGTATATAATTTTCTATCCTATGGTCAAGTGATACGGATATTTATCATTTCAATCCGCAATTTAAAAATAAACTGCGGTTGTATATCATTTCAAACCGCAATCCCGAATGAAATGAAAAATGCATACTAACTTGCAGTTAATGATATCCAAATAAAACATCTATTCAACAACACATCCATCATCCAATTCACATACATCAATCAATATCAATCAATACAATATATGTTTGATAATATACAACAGGTAATAACTGGCAGTTTATTCAAATTATATTTATCAACTATTAATCTAACAGTTTATATTCCCCAATAATTTATATAACTGTTAATCTAGCAGTTCATATGCAACAATAATTTCTAACAGCCAATTTATACGCAATCAATCAATTTAATTAACAGCTAAATTCAATAAAATGCAATTCAACAGATATGGATGAAATAACATGCCAAAAGCTCATAATTAAATTTCTATTCATTTCTAAAATTTATTTAACAAACATAAAAGCTTCTAGTAATTGTGAGTGGGTTAAAACACTCACCTTTTGAATTTAAATCGAATTTAAATTCGATTTAAACCCAAAAATTTGACGGTCTCCAAATCTGTCCAAACCTGCGTCATCAGATCCGGAATTTAATTACGATCCTAATGAAAAAAATTTCGTGAGAAACTGAGCTCGTATGAAAAAGTTATGCCGAAAAATCGATTTGCAAACAAATTTAATTAAAACCAAAACTTACCTAAACTATCATAGCCACGTCATCAAAGGCGTTTGCTACACACGTAAAAGAACCAAACAGTAACTCACGAAAGTCATCCCATGCGAACAGCACCTAGTACGAACGGACCCATCTTCCACTGACGTTGACCAACCTTTGACTGAAGTTTCCAAGCGCCTCCGGCCATCATAGCCCACGCCACTACCACCATTCGCCTGCCCTTGCCGAGCCGCCTCCATCCCCCTGGGTCCGGTCACCCAGAACCTCCAGCCGCCGCCCAATCACGAAACCCTAATTGAATTATTCCCGACAATCCAACCATCGAAACGCCAAACAAAATACATAGATGCGCTCCCCATCGTCCATACTATAATACCCAGAAACAGAATCTCGATCCGACAAAGTTTGTGACGACGAAGATGAACGGTTTTGGGGCTGTTTGAATTTATTCTGGATGAACGACAGCTCCAATTGACAAACGAATTTCACCATGAGATTACGCGTATCGAATACTTCAACATATATTTTTTCTGGAATTTTCTGAAATTTTTGAGTTTTGACTTTTGATTTGGAACTGTGGATAGATCTGGAATTGGATCTGAGATGTATACATTTGGGGAAGAGAAAAGAGTGAAGAAATGAACGTACAGCAAATGAAAAAGAAAGGAGCTAGGGTTTATAGATGTATATTTATAGATAGGCTAGAGGTAGGGTAGCTAGACTGGATACGCGAACGTGCGTGACAAACCATGGTCCAAAAAGCCCGCTATGCCTCCGGAGTCGAATTTGTTAAAACTATATATCCAAATAGGTGTTTTAAAATATTCTGAACGCGATGGAAAAAGTTTCGCAACCAAATTCGATCGTATGAAGAAGTTATGCTAAAAAAAACAAAAATTTCACATTGATTTCAAAATGCGTAAATTTCAAGGCGTTTCGAGTCCGTACGATCAAACGACAAGTCCGATCGCTACGAAAATTGAAACATTATTATAATTCAACGTTACGGATCCGATGAAACTGGTTTCGTCGAAATCCGAGTCCGTGACAAAAATGGCTATATTTAATATTATTAAATCAATTAAATAAATCATAAAAAATCAATTTTTATGTTTCAACTCCTATTATTGGCCAAATTTCATTACTTAGATATTTCAATTAATCCCAATAAATTTAACAAGCTTGGATGTGAATAAAAATTTATAGGTATATAAATTTGCAATTTTAATTTCTGCACTTTCTTATTAATTGGGAATTATAAATTTATTCTCACAAATTACCTAATCTTGTACTTATACACTCTCATCTTAAACCAAATTAAATAAATAACTTGATTTCCATCTCAACTTACTTTTAATTGCAGTTAACCCTTTTCACCGTAATTAAAATTCCAAATTATAAATAAATTTTTATTTCCATTCCCTTAATTTTCTTAACTATTTATTTATTCAAATTTTCAATATTCAACATAAATAGTTTGGTTAAGTTCATTTATTTACCTTCTTCCTATGATTCACAGTTATGGATGTCAATATGATGAAGTTTACATTAGTTAAGATTTCACTCAATTGTTCTCTAAGTCAAATGTTTACAGCTTTCATTTAACTTTAATAACGTACTAATTTACGTTAAATTCCATTTTTAAATGAAGTAATTACCATTCGTTGAATCAAATACTCAATTCATAAATAAAGTCTTGTTTTCAAAAAGTTATATCACAAATGGTCAACTAAAATTTGAATAAGCTTTACTAAATTCTATGGTATTAAATGTTGCAATAAATCCAAATTGCCATGTCTTAAATCCGTATTACTAATTAAGTCTTGATTCCTTTATTATTCCTTTGGTTTTCAAATAAGTTTTTATGATGAATGTGAATTCAAATGAACAATGGAAACCCATTCCCATTTGATTTCACTATTCCATTAAATATCTTCATATTCCAGCTAAATCAACTAACGTATGAATTAGCTATTTCAATCTTCATTAAATTGCGGTTTTTATACAATAGAAATTAAATCCCATTAACATATAAATAAAGGTTGATATCCATCTATTTACATTATATCACACTTGTGCTTCTATTTAGCTTTGTATAAATGTATGAATGCGGAGTCTTGCCTATTAACGTATTAAATAAGCCTTAAAATCAATTAATGCCCCTCCTTAGTTTAACCTCTTTTTATCCGTATTTATTTTTAGAGTAACCCTTGGATTAAATTCCCAAATCACCAATTCAATTAATTATACCTTTCAATCCAAATGTAAATCTTCCACCTTTGAATTCTTATATTAAATGAATTTTATTCTAGGCAATATTTTTTTACAAATGTTTACTGATTCCACATTTATAGGTTTCTTAAATTTTACTCCATCTAAATGTGACACATTTTTATTTCATTTCAAATCAATATATATATTCATTCCTATTCAATATATATATTCATTCCTATTCCTTTCATTTGGTTACTGCATTGAAATCTATTTATTAGCTAATACTACGTTACTATCATTAATTAAATTTTGGATTATATTCCAATTCCTATAACTAGGCCTTAAGTCACCATTTTACATAGTTTTAATTTAGCGTTTATTTAAATCTTCGTTTATCGTTTAGAATTTCTACTAAATTGAAATGCACAACTTATGAACTTTAACCAATTTAGTCCACCTAATAAATTTTTCAAATGTTTGTGTGTATGTAATCCAATTCAGTTATTGTTACATTAATACCATTAAACCAACAAATTAAGACTTATAACTACAACACAACTTTCAGTTATTTTCAAATCTATGTCATATAACCTTTTAAATCTCTACCTGTAATTACAGTTACTATCTAACTCCTACATTCATCCTTTTAAAATCCTAAGACTTTAATTTTATACTGGATTAAATTAGCAAACATATAAATTAAATTTATAAAAATATCATAAATTTATCAGGTCGTTACAGGTGCGTCCCATTCTTTTATATCAAAAGAACTTGTTGATACCTTTTCTTTGGATGTTATGTGTTTAATGACTTCTTTGAGAATTGCGAATCCGGTTGGTGGATCCGCAACAATCAGTTTATTGTGTAAAGATGTCAAGATTATTTTAGGTGATTTTTCTTTCCTAGCCGATTTGCAAGTTATGCGCTACTTAGGCTTTGGAATTATTTTTGGGATGGATTGGCTTAACCATTATAAAGCCCAAATCCTATATCCTGAGCGGACTATTCATCTTCGACATCCACAATCTGTTAAGCAGATTTCTATTGATCTTAAAGATTCGGATTCCAGCGTGGTCGCATCTTTATATTCTTTAAATCCTTATGATGACGATAATGATGATGAGGAAGATATTGTTTCCCTTATTCACGTTGTTCGTGAATTTTCCGACATATTTGAGCCCGTTTTAGGATTACCACCTAAGCGAGCAATTAAGTTCAGAATTAATCTCATCCCTGGAGCTCAACCTATTACTCTCCTCCTTATCGTATGTCCAATAAAGAAAATGAGGAGATGCGTAAACAATTATCTGAATTGGAGACGAAGCAATTTATTCGCTCTAGTTCCTCGCCTTGGGGAGCTTCGGCTATTTTTGTGAAGAAATCCGATGGTACACTTAGGCTTTGCGTTGACTACCGCAAGCTTAATGATCTTACTATCAAGAATAAATATCCTTTACCTCGGATTGATGATTTATTTGATCAACTTAGTGGTGCTAGAGTCTTTTCACAATTGGACTTGGCTACGGGTTTTCATCAGCTTCGTATTGCAGAGAATAGCATTCCTTTGACATCATTCCGTACTCATTACGGATCTTATGAATGGCTGGTTATGCCATTTGGCTTAACGAACGCTCTGGCTTATTTCGTTGACCTTATGAATCGAGTTTTCAAAGACTTCCTCGATCGGTTTGTTCTCGTCTTTATTGATAATATTCTTGTGTATTCTAAAACCGAGGAGGAGCATGAAAAACATCTTCGGATTGTGTTGGAAACTCTTAGGAGTAACCAATTAAAAGCAAAATTTTCTAAATGCCATTTTTGGCAATCTCGGGTGAAGTTTCTCGGTCATATTATTTCCGAATCCGGAATTTTCGTAGATCCTTCAAAGATTGAAGCGATTCAAAATTGGAAGAGATCGGAGAGTGTGACGGAGATCCTTAGTTTTATCGGATTGGCGGGTTATTACCGTCGTTTTATCCAAGACTTTTCTAAAATTGTCATGCCTCTTACTAGCTTAACAAAGAAAGGTGTTAAATACATTTGGTCGGACAAATGTAAAGCTTCTTTTTAGAATTAAAAGAACTCCTTTCCAATGCTCCTATTCTTGTGATTCCCGAAGGAAATCAAGATTTTGTTGTTTATACCAATGCTAGTTGCGTTGGTTTGGGTGCCGTTCTTATGCAAAGAGAACGTGTTATTGCTTATGCTTCTAGGCAATTGAAGTCTGCCGAGACTAGATATGCCACTCATGATTTAGAGCTCGCGGCTATTGTTTTCTCCCTTCGTATTTGGCATCATTATCATTTGGGAGAAAAATTTATTCTTTACACCGATCATAAATCCTTGAAGTATCTATTTTCTCAAAAGGAACTTAATTTGCGTCAACAACGTTTGCTCGAATTTCATGCAGCTTATGATCTTGATATTCTTTATACTCCCGGAAAGGGAAATCGTGTTGCAGATGCACTTAGTCGTAAGCAACAAGCTGTTGTTTCTATGATGATATCCGAATGGAATGATCTCGGAATTTTATCCACTTATGAGATTCGAGATCGTGTTTCTGATTTATGTTCATCTCTTGTTTTATGTAGCCTTGAGGCTCATCCTTCTCTTTTAGACCGCATTCTTGAAGCTCAAAAGCTAGATCCCGAATTGGCTCTTCTTGGCCAAAATTTTAGGGATAAAATTGATATTGAAGGTTTGAAAGACTTTGATATTGATTCTCGTGGTGGTATTCGAAAATTTGGTAGACTAATCGTGCCAAATAATATTGATCTTCGTAAAGACATTTTAGAAGATTCACATCGTTCTAAATTTACCATTCATCCCGGTAGTAGTAAAATGTACGCGGATATGAAGCGAATTTATTATTGGGAGGGAATGAAATCTGATATTGCTAACTTTGTTAAGTGTTGCATGACTTGCCAACTCATTAAGGCCGAACATAAAAGGCCCGGTGGGTTATTGCAACCTTTAGAAATTCCAATATGGAAGTGGGATCAAATTTCCATGGATTTTATAGACGGCCTTCCCCGTTCTCGTTTGGGTCATGATAGCCTATGGGTGATAGTTGATAGACTTACTAAATCTGCCCATTTTATTCCCGTTCAGTCCAATCGGACCGTACCTCTTTTGGCCAAACTCCTTATTAAAGAAATTGTTAAATTGCATGGAGTTCCTACTTCTATTGTCAGTGACTGTGATCTATTGTTTACTAGTGGATTTTGGAAGAGTCTTCAAAAAGCTTTGGGAACGAAGCTTAATTTTAGCACCGCTTATCATCCTTAGTCAGATGGACAAACCGAGCGTGTGAATCAAACTCTTGAAGATCTTCTTCGTGCATGTGTTCTTGATTTTGGTGGAAGTTGGGAAGATCATATTTCTCTTGTTGAGTTTTCCTATAATAATAGCTTCGAATCTTGTATTGGTATGGCACCTTTTGAGGCACTCTATGGAAGGCCATGCCGTTCTCCTTCTTGTTGGCTTGAGGCGGTGAGAAGCTGGTTTTAGGTCTAGATTTTATTCGAGATTCAACAGAGAAGATTGACCTTATTCGTCATAGGATGAAAGAAGCCCAAAGTAGAAAAAATCCTATGCCGATAACCAGAGAAGGAAATTAGAATTTTCTGTAGGAGATCTTGTGTTTATCCGTGTTTCACCTATGAAGGGTGTTGTACGTTTCAGTCGATCGGGAAAGTTAGCACCTCGATATATTGGTCCATTTACCATCACCGAACGTATTGGTTCCGTGGCTTATCACCTTTTATTACCGGCTCAGTTTTCTACTATTCATGACGTGTTTCACGTTCCTCAATTACGGAAGCGCCTTCGAGATTCTGATTCTATTCTTGAGCCTGGTGTTCTGGAAGAAATTGAAGTTTCGCCTAATTTAACTTATGAGCAACATCCTTTTCGTATTATCGCTTCGGAGGTTAAGCGCCATCGAAATAAAGATGTTCCGCTTGTTAAAGTTCAATGGTCCTCAAATCCTAAGGATTGCTCTTGGGAATCTAGAGAATTCATCGAGCGAACACATCCGGAGTTACTTTCTCGTGCTCTTTGAGGTGAACTTCTTATTTCAAATTTCTTTTGTGTTTAATATGCTTTTATGGTTGTTACTATATATTTTCTTCTTAAATATTGCGAGGACGCAATTTCTTTAAGGAGGAGAGTCTGTAACAACCCGCATATTTTACGATTGAGTATTTAAATATTTCATCGTTAGTCAGATTATAGTCCAAAAAGCTAATTTTTGCAAACAGTCAAAATAGGACTCGAGACTACCCCCATTGAGTTCAAAATGATGTTTGCGATCTTTTTGAGTATAAGCTTCGATATGTTTGGAGTAAATTGATTTTTGCTACTTTTTCTATAGGGCTTTGGATTTGGGTTCAGCTCATTTGCCCAATTCTGGTTATATCAACCCAACCCCTCTCCACTTCTCTTCATTCATTTTCCTTACTCTCTCAAGCTCAAGAGAATAATGGGGGAAAAGATTGGAAATTAGAATTCCTAAAACTCCAAGCCCTAGTTTTCATTTGCAAATCAAGTTCTAGCTCCAAATCCAAAGGGAAGCTATTGGTAAGCATCATCATCTTCTTCTCCAACTCATTCTCCTTTCAATTTCAGAAATTCCTAAACTTAACTTTGGGAATGTTCTTCTTTTAAGCTTAGATTCAAGCTTCTTGTGTTGAGATTGAGGTGTGGTTGAATCTTCCTTTGCTTTCAAGCTTCTCCTTCATTGATTTTGTGAAAAGGTGAGATTTTTATCTCACATCTATGCTTATATCTATCTTTGAATGTTGGGTATGAATTCCTAGCACTTATTCATGTGCATATGATTTTGATTTGGGTTGGTTTTGTGAATATTCCAATTTTAGTGTTTTGAAAGCCAAATCCTTAAAAATCATAGCTTTGATCTTTGGTCATGATTTTGTGATGCATCGAAGAGCTTATAGGGCCGAGTAGTCGATTGGCATAAACCCCTAGCGTCCATTGCTTGTCCGATTTCAATTTGGTGGAGATTTGGCCGTCACTTAGATAGGCTGGGAGGTGGTGGAAACAGGCTCCGGTCGACCGAAGTTACTGAGCCGGTGGACCGACCTGCTACCAAAGTGCATAACACTTCTCTATCTCTGGTCCGGTCGACCAGCTACAGAACTCAGTCGACCGACCTACTTCCCGAGAATTTTCCAGAACAAGGTCCGGTCGACCGAGCTCTGAGGCCGGCCGACCGACCTCTTGCTATTTTTCCTATTTCGCCTATTTTGCGTGGTTTCCAAATTTAATCGATTCGTATTCTTTCCCTATTTGTTGTTATCATTTGTTATTGACTTTGATGACTCTTTTCTTCGGGAATTTTAGGAATATCCATTTTGATGGATTCGGTATCGATTTCTTTGAATTTTTATTCACGTCTTCGAATGTGAATTTTAGTGATTAATTGTTTCTACAATCATTTTTGTGATTTGTCACTTCAAAATATAAAGGTTTTCAATGCTAGTAGTAAATATCATAACCCTTTCTTCAAAACGATTTCAACACTATGCTCGTTTCTTAAACCGTTTTCCAATCTATTAGTATATACAAACCTTTACCTCACTCGTATGAGAAATCTAATTAAACGACTTAGTAAATAAAGTGGTATGAAATGCTTGCGTTTACTTCGTTGGTTAATTATTGGACTTGTTCGATTGAATCTCTTGTGACAATTTTCTAGTGGAGCTCTACAATTTGTTCGTAAATATTTAAGTTAAGCTAGTGTTTATGGGACATGAAGCTAAGCTCATATATTTACTAGCTTAGAGTAATTGACACTTTCTTGATGATCATTGAGGATCATTTTTGTGATTTAGACTAGCGCTATGCTATGTTTCTTTGTCCACGAAGGGGACGGTACCTCATTTTATTGAGTTTCGTCTCATTTTTATTATAGGCTAACGACCTATTTATTTCTTGGGGTTTCGACCCAATTTTTGTGGGCTAGCGACCCACGATTTTATGGAGTTCGGATCTTCGGGCGTACCGTTGTACTACGTCGTTGTTCCGAATTTTACGAGTTTCAGGTTCCTCGGACGTATGGTTGTACTACGTCGTTGCACCGGCTCTATGGTTAGAGACCATGGGATAGCGTCCCGTTTTGTGATACACGTGTTGGTGAGTTTTCAGGCTCCCGTTTTGTGATAGGCCTCCCCCTTTTTGTGATTCCTGGATTTCTATTGATGATTTCTAGAATTTGAATTTCACCAATTTTATGATTGGCATTTATATGTTGTCAATATTTGTGGCTTGGTGAATGAAATAAGGAGTATGACATTCCTTTTGATCTTTGAGAAGATTTTTGTGATATTGATTAGTCTCTTATTGATTTTCAATTACTTATTTATCACAGCCTGGCATTGTGATTATTATATGTTTAGTCATATCTCTTATTCTATATCATTTCATCTGATATTTATAGCTAGACTGATCCGTTTATTATTTTCTTACTAAATAATACTTGGGTCAGACCGAGATGTTACAGGTGCTTCTGCTTGACTTCACTTCTAGGATTATCATTCTGACTTTTGGCTAACTACTTAGATTAGTAGTTTTTGTTGTATACCTTTGAGATATAGACTCCTAGATGTATACATATTCTTTTGTCTAGCACTTGTAACCATTCTTTTGTGATATTGTGGTTCTTGTTTGACCACTACTCTAATGTACACTTTCATGTGTTATATTCATATTTTTTTTCCGCCTTTGTGATATGGATGTCTGTGACTGATTTGTGTTATGTTTATTTCTATGTTTGTTTCCGAAGAATATATATAGCCACTGTGTAGTAGCCATGAGTTTGCATCGGCATGTCGGACTTCCTTGTACTATCTGACATATTGGTGCTCGCACAAAGCAATTACACGGATGGTCGCTCCTCAACTTCCTTATTCTTCGTGCTAGTTGACAGCATTACACCGTAATGTTCCTGGCTAGCATGGGATAGAGGTGGGGCGTCACATCGAGTGAGCGATCGAATGTGATTTAGCGAAATGATGGCAAATGTACAACTTATGTTCTAATACTATTGATATGCTTTGATGCTGAAATTGAAAGTTGTTGCGTTTGATATCTTTGTAATTTAAATTGGTGTTTACTTCTATGTAAAACTACTATTAGTTTAAATCCATTTTTCAAACTATTTTCTTTTATTTTTCTTATACAAACTATTTATTATATTTTATTTACAAAACTATTTTAGAAACTTTCTTATTTACAAAAAATATGCTAAAAAATATTTTCAGACAATTTTATATACAATCTATCTTATTTACAAAAGCTGTCTTACAAACTATCTTACAAACTATTTTACAAACTATTTTACAAGCTATTTTACAAAATATTTTAGAATCTATTTTACAAACTATGCCATTTGCAAACTATTTTACAAATTATTTCACACAACCATTTTATATACAAAACTATTCTAAATTCAAAACCTTTTATAAAGCAAAGATGTTCACTCTCGTATGGCTATTCATACAGCGAAATTGATTTTGGAATTTTTTTGATTCTTGTATAAAATGGACTTTATATAAGTACAAGTGATTTTGAAACTATTGATTTTGGAAGGTATTCGATCTGAAGAGATAAATCTTATATATAACAGAATTTATATAAGAATGATTTGATATATTCGAGATTATTGATTTTGGAAAGTACTTTATCTGAAAATGAAACCTTATATATAATGGAATTTATATAAGTGTGATATATGAAGCTATGATTTTGAAAGGGTACTATATATGGTATTATATATTTTGAAGTAAGAGTATAGGGAAGTACCCTCCGTGAAGAAGTATAGTATGATATGCTTCGATCCAGATGGACTTGGGGAATCCAGGAATGGATTCGACCTATAAACCCTAATGGACTTGGGTGAATTCAAAAATGGATTTGAATTTGATATAGTTGTCCAGACATAAACTCATTGGTTCCTCGATTTTTTCCAGGGGAGATGTTTATTTAGTTTACCCAATGGAGGCGCTTTCGATCTTGGGATCTGTTGTTTATGGATCTTTCGGGAAGGGAGTGCATCCATTGTGTAAATCGTTGAAGCAGCAGCGTACCACTGCAGCAGAGGTCGATGGTCCCTTGTTTACGAATTGGCTACGATATTTTTTCTAGAATCCAGAAGGTAGAAGGGTCTTCTAGAAAGTTTTGTGTCCATTGTGTAAATACTGGATCAACAGCGGGCCACTGCTATCGTATTATCATCATTTGACATTGGATTTTGAGCGGTACTTCTCATACCTATTTTTAAGTATTTTCACTAAGTGTTGAAATAGATCTACTAAGTAGTTAGAGAATTCTAGCCTTGTGCCTGATCAATGCATGCCAGAGTCTGCAAGAACGAGGATAAACCTGTTAAGACATCGAGTTATAAAAGTATTTTGATAAAGTATTACATAAAGGATATTTTGATCATTTTTTTCCTTTCTAAATACTTTAAACATTTAAAATATTGTTTATTTATATATAACATGGTTTAATGGTTAGTGTTGTAAATATCATGAGAAATTATTCATTCAATAAAACATATTTAGAGTAAATGATTATTGATTTATTAATAATGTTTGAAAGGTGTCTTGAGATAAAACTATAAAATTTATAAATAATGGATTTAAGGTTTTCAATAGCTTCTTTGTAAATATAAGGAAGGATGTAAATAATTTTTTTCAAATAGTTTACATTTATTTATAAAGATGTAATTTAAAATATTTAATTGGTATTTATAAATGTAGCAAGAAATTTTACAAACGACTTTTTTGAAAAGTATCAATATATTAAAGATGGTTGATTTGCTAATGAAGCTTTCAAATGAATATTTCAAGAAAAAAGTTCATATTAGTTTGTTTGAATGTATAATTTAAAGATATTATATAAATAAAATAAAAGAGTTTAATTTGCGAAGTTTATTTATAGTAATATACTTGACAAATAAATTTGAATCTCTATTTTGGAAGTATAGTTTGGAATATTTACTTGATTTCGAAGTACTAATAGTAAATTTATTTGTTTATTTACTGTTTGAATTTTGTATTAAACCATGATAAATGTTTTTCCATGATTTGGATATTAATTTTTAAACAAGTGTTTAAATTTTATTATAAAGGTATAAAAATTTATACTTCTATTTAGAAATTTAATGTAAGATTTGAGGATACTATTCGTTTCAGTTTATAATCTTGAGTTTATACATATTTTAAAACTAACGAGTCCAATAAATTTTCGAATTTAAGGAACTTTATTTTAAAGTTATTATAATGTTTTGATATAAATTTCTAACATTGTTTCAGACTTTTGAAAAATCTTTACATAATGCCATAAGGATGTTTTAAATATATCTTATATTTTTACTAAGTGAAGGAGATTAAATGTTTTAATTGAATTTTAGATATATTAAAATATTTCTTTCTTTTCAAGGGCGAATACCAAAAACTTAAGTTTTAATTTAATAACAGATTTAATTAAGGGCAGTGTGTAACGACTCGATATTTTCAATAATTCGCTTCCGCACATGTCGGACTTGAATTACTCAAAATACCACGTTGTAAATAAAATTTGAAAAATCTCAGAATATACAGTAAATAAATAATCATAGATCACAGACACAGAGTAATAATAATGCAGCGGAAGTAAAAGAGACAGTAGTTCATGAAGCTACTATATAAATATATAAGATACATCAGAGCTAAACAAGATACAACAGAAGAGCAGCAAGGTACATCACGTACAAATCAGAATACATCACTGGAATCACTAGTTACTAAAAGCAAAATAGATGGCTGGATCTTCAAGTGAAGCTCCAACTCCGAAGGTGAGTCTTGAATGCTAAATCACTCAGTCTGACCCGAGCGTAAAGCCAAACACAAAACACTCGAGTCAGGACATAAATACTTATGAACTGTAAATCAACTCAAGTGAACAATAACAAAATGCATCAATAACTTAAAGGATGCTTGGGATCGCCCATCATTTAAGGTTCCGTTAAACTATTTACTATGTAGTAATATTTCACTATTATATTTATGTCTAATAGTAAAATTGTAACGACCCGATATTTTCAACCATTCGTATCCGCACATGTCGGACTTGAATTGCTCAAAATACCGCGTTGTAAATAAAATTTGGCAAATCTCAGAATATACAGTAAATACATAATCACAGATCACAGACACAGAGTATTTAATAATGCAGCAGAATTTAAAAGAAATAGTAATTCATGAAGCAACTATATAAAAATAAGATACATCAGAGTTAAACAATATACAGTAGAAGAGTAACAAGATACATCAAGTACAAATCAAAATACATCACTGGAAACACTGGATACTGAAAACAAATAGATGGCTGGATCTTCAAGAAAAGCTCCAACTCCAAAGGTGAGTCTTGAATGCTGAATCACTCAATCTGACTCGAGCGTAAAGCAAAACACAAAACACTCGAGTCAGGACATAAATACTTATGAACTGTAAATCAACTCAAGTGAACAGTAACAAAAAATACATCAGTAACTTAAAGAATGCTTGGGATCGCCCATCCTTTAAGGATCCGTTAAACTATTTACTATGTAGTAATATTGCGCTATTATAATAATGTCTATAGTAAAATAAACATACTTTTAAATAGCGTTCCGGGCTACCCATATCACCCTTCACACATAATAGTCCCAGTAGTCCATCCAATATCATGCCATCTACACTCCGGGTGACTATCAGAGGATACCACATGGGCTACGGGAGAAAAACAAACTCGTAGTAAAGGCTCGGTATGGTAGGTGACACGGCACACAAGGCAATGCCAGGGTAGATATACCAATTACGCACACGGGCTGGTGGTAACGCAACAACCACATACGCCCACCTCGGAACACACTCCCATATCAAAATCGGAGGATGGCCATCTAATCAATCACCAGTACGAGTATAATATCAAAGGAATGTGTCCGATAGGAGGAATGACCTCACTTGGCCCGAGATCGCTCCTGTTTTAGCCATCTTATGCCTACTCACGGGAGTTGGGTCCATGTAATATACCTCAAGAACGTCGCCACCATCCTACTTCATTCTGGAATCTCCACCGCGTACACGGTTGTTAAAGTGGTTTTCGGAGTTGGCAGAGAGTATGACAACTTCCGATCTCGGTCTCTTTAACAACCAAACGTTATTATAACGCCGTGGTCATTTCAAAATAGTTTATACTTTAAAAAGATCAAATCATTTCATTTCAAACTATATTTCTTTCAAAATAGTTTATACTTCGAAACCAAAACCATTTTTATTTCAAAACTATTTATTCAATCAAAATAGTTTATACTTCAAAACCAAAAACATTTCAAACATATATTCATTTCAAAATCATAATATTTTCAAAGTATAACTCTTTCGAAACCAAAAATACTTGAAACAATTACACTTTGAAAATCATAACATTTCAAAATCATACATTTGAAATCATCGGATATTCATTTAATTCTTTACATTTTACAATTCATTCAATTAATCCCAAATTTTCAATTTCCAACTTCATTCAATTCAAACCATCAGTTTCAATTAAATTTCCCAATAACCATTTCAAATCATATCATTTTCAAATATAGATTTGATCCACAAATTAAACTATTCAATTTTTAATATATTTCAAAGCTTTAATATCCCGCAATTCAAAAACTAAATTTTATAATTCATATATCTCAAATCTAGTTTCATTATTACTTAGTTTTGAAATATTCATTTCATAAGACCAATATTATTTAAATAAACTCAATTTACAATTAAACTAAATATCCTTTCATACCAATATAAACTTCAAATATTCATTTATCAAAAGTACATATCATTCTAATTCATATTCTTTATCAAAATAAAGATCAAATCATTTCCAAACCTTATTATCAAATCATTATTTGAGTTCAAATTCAAATACTCAAATTTAAATATCATTTTTAAATCAAATAAGTCATTCATTTGTTATTTCAAGTATCATTACAAAATACATTAAAAATTCCATTCAAAATTCATTTATCTCATTACATTTCATTCCATTTAACACATAACCAAGTAAACCTTACTTAAATTCAAATTCAAATTTAAATTCCTTAAAAATTCAAATTTAAATATTAAAATATATTCAAAACTTATTAAATTTCACAATTAATCAATTTCCAAAATTTAAATCATTTAACACTTTAAAATATAACTCAAACAGTGTTAAAACTATAACATTTCAAACATTGTCAAATTATAGCAACGACAGCATTTATAAAGTGCTATCGTAGCTTATAGCTTCCAAAAATGGTTTAGTTCAAGAATAACGGCATTTATAAAATGTCGTAATAGATATTTAGTTATTTCGAACATTGTTAGATTCAAAACAATAGCATTTAAAAATGCTGTCAAAAGACTACAACATTTTGAAAATGCTATGAATTCCAGATTTCATTTTTGCTTTTCAAAAAAAATAATAAAACTCCAAATTTTGTTATAACTCAAAAAATCATATTTCTAGACTTCAAAATTTCACATTTAAAATCATTTTAACATATGATTTAACACAACAAAATTTTTAGATCAAATATTCAATTTAAAAACTCCATTCATTTATTAAGTCAAAATTCACTGTTTATTAACATATAAATTAAATAAAACTTAAAATTTTACTTCAAATATAATTTTAAAACTTTAAATTTAATTTCCATTATTTATTTACATTTTAAAAATAAAATTTAAAGTCTAAAATCTCAATTATTTCACATTTACGTACTCAAATTCACAATTTCAAGACTTAATATTTAATTTTCTTAAAACCATAAAATATATATTTTTAAATCAAAATTTCATACTTTTAAAAATACATATTTTAATAAATATCATTTAAAAATATACCACGGGGTCTGTATATAATTTTCTAACCTAGGTCAAGTGATACGGATATATATCATTTCAATCCGCAGTTTACAAAGAAAACCCGGGTTCTATCATTTCAAACCCGCAATCCCAAGTCAAATAAAATACAATAAAAATCGCTCAGGCCTATCATTTCAGCCCATAACGATTTTTCCCTAATCTAAAGTCCGTTTGGGTATGTATCATTTCAATCCATAGTGATTCTATTCTAACAGGGAACTTGCTGTGTGAATATATGCATAAACAATATAAACAATGTCAGTGTCACAATATAATGTCATATATCACATGTCAAGTGATAATTAACAGTTTTAACATGGTAATTACATGGCATAGCATATCATATGATCATCATTAGCTTGCATAACATTTTATATTACTAAACACTTGTCATCAATTCACTATTTCATAAGTATAAATGTCAGAGTGAGAAAGACTCACCTTTATCAAAGCTAGAGACAAACAACACACACAAGAGCGATTCCAAAGGCACGAAAAGCACGATTTGATTTGAATAGATGGAGACCCTTGTAAACAACACAAAATATAACATACATAAGCACAAATATAGATATCGACATACAAATATAATCAACAACTTTAGTTTGCAGAACAGTTGCAAAACAAGATAGATGACCAAACCTTAGAAGCAAAAGACTTGCACACGACAACATAAGCTTGTCACATGATCAAATGATCTTGATCTCACCACACTAGGCTCTGGTTTGGGTCAGGTATGGCAACCATAAAGGTTAGGTTACAAGTGGATGAAGGTAGTGGAAGAGTTACAACATGAAGCATACATGGGTTCAAGGCAAATATGTGAAGTTTTTGGTGCATTTTGACTCGGCTATGACCACATATAGGCTCGGCCATGGGGTCTTCATGTCAGGTCAGATCTGGGCAGTAGTGAAAAGGGCAGCCAGAGGTGAAGTAGAGGATGGTGGTGGCGGCTAAGGGGTGGCCAAAGGCAACTATGAAGGCAATAGTGGAGTATAGGCTTGGCTAGCATTGTTTTGGTGAAGTGCTTTGCAAATTTGAGGTGGTGGCTTCATCTAATGGTCATGGCTAGAGGTGGTGGTCAGAGGAGAGGGTGTTGGTGCTGCTGTAGATGGTGGAGAGGATGGTGGTCAGCAAGGAGAGAGGTGAGGCCAAGCAAACATGAAGAAGAGGAAGGCTAAATCAGTGAAGAAGAGGGGAAAATGTGAAAGAAAAGCCATTGTCATTACTTTTTTTTTTCAATACATGGCCGTGATTTTTAGGGGGAAGATGAGGAAGAGTTTTCATATGAAAAGAAAAATGGAATGTCAGCTGAAGAGTGGAGTTAAGGCAGCCAATTGAAGAGATGTTGGTTGAGAAATGAAAAGACAGAATACAAGAAGGCTTGAGCAAATAAAGAGTCACAAACCTTTCAAATTTCCACCATTTCTTTTTAAATTTTAAATACATGTAAAATATATATAAATACAGATAAAAACATGAAAATATTGTAAATAAACAAAAATAAATAAATAAATATTAATTAAATATAATTAAATTAAGAAAATAGCAAAGAAAATGTAAACTAGGCTTGAAAATTTGAAAATAATGAAATGAACTTTGGAAAAATTGTATGTACATGAAATATATCTATAAATAAAGATAAAAACATAAAAATAAAATGCATACATAAAAATGAATAAATAAATTTTAATTAAATATAATTTAAATAAAGAAAATAACAGAAAATGGAAACTAACTTTTAAAAATAGAAAATAAATTCAATGAGCTTTGGAAAAATTCAAACATCACTTTAAAAATATTTAAAAGGTAAAAATATATGTAACATAGCATATAATAGAATTTAGAATAAGATATGACAAGTAAAAAAAAATTATTTAATTTAAAATAAACAATATTGTTAAATAAAACAATTTACACCCAATTTTGTAAAAGCATAACTTCCACAATATTATTCGGATTTCAACGAAACGAAAAGCATTTTTCTTGAAATTTTATTTACTTTCATAACAAAAGGTAAAATTAAAATTTTAAAACTTTTAAAATTTAAATTTAAAAGTCAAAGTTTGACCAGATTGACCAAAATTCACTTTTCTGGAAATATTCAATATATGCATGATTGAAATTCTAATCCACATCAAAATCAACATTTATATTTCAATTAAAAAAATATATTCATTTTAATAAATAAAATAAAGTTTTTAATTTTTAAACTAGGAATTTAAATTAAAATAATTAAAATATACAATTACAATAATCATAAAATACAGGGTTGTTACACTCTACCCCACTCAAAACTTTTCGTCCCCGAAAAGGAATGAGGTACGGGAAAGCACAAAAAAAGATAGAATGAAATAGTATTAAGACAAGATGACAAGAAGATTAAAATTATACCTGATAACTGTTGCTATAGGTAAGTTTAGCAAGGTGGAGATGATCTTTCCAACATCCTCCAGAATCAAGAACACAAGCATGGAAAAAAGTCTTTTAGAATCTGATTCACCCTTCCCGTTTAACCGATGGTCTGTGGATGGCAAGCAGTGCTTAGATTCAATGATGAGTACCAAAGATTATTAAAGATTATAGAAAGATTTCTAAACAGACTGGTATAAGCAATAACCTCCCATTCTGTAGCAAGATAAGGGAAATTAGGACAACCAAAAGATAGTTTGAAAAACAAAATAAGATAATAAATTTGAAACCATAAAATTTCAACTTAAACTGAAAATTAATTTTACATAAGTCAAATAAATCTTAAGCGTCTCTAGTTTCATTATCTTATCATCCAATTATCTTAAATTAACAAATCCCTAAAATCATTTATTTGAAAAATCTTTTATTATACTCAAAATGTACCAAATAAAATTTAATTCTTCTTCACTAGTAATTAAAATTAAAATTATTCCTCTCAATATATTTTATCACCTATGTTAAATATATTTACACTCATTGTAACTGCCTTAAATTGATTCTTAGTTCCTTTATCATCATTTTATATTGTAAATTATTTCATTACACTTTTTCTTTATTTACCTCTGTTAATCCTTTTATAACTTAAATTTAAGTATATAACATTTATAATAACCACTCAAATTTTATTTATAAAATCTTTTTTTTATATTGTATATTATCCAATTACATATTCAACTTTTGAAAATTAAGGTAAGTTATATTGGAATGAAATTGTGTATTATACAAATAAAACTTTCTAATTAAATTATTTCAAGCTTGAATATTAATCCAAATCTTGAAATTATACTTAGAAATTATCTTTGAAGAAAAATTTAGGAATTAAATTTCCGATAAATTCCAAACTATTTAGAGATAAATAAATGCTCATATACTATATATGTATATCCATTCAAATTTAAATCATATATCAGCATATGTTATAAATCCATTCTTATTTTAGAAATTAAAATCAATTAAATTTTCCCAAAAAAAAAATGTAGCAAGACTACAGAATGGTCTCTTCACTTCGAAACTCGAAAATGAACGTCGATGATGCTGCAGTCATCGCCGAAATTATTTTCCTGCGACAAAGAGAAGAGCATCAAATTTAAATTTAAAATTCTTTGGGAACAAATTTCTATTCGAAAATACTTTAAATATTATATCCTTTAAAACTTTGAACACAAAGTTTGAAATCCATCGAAAATTAAATTCTCAAATTCTTGTTTTACATTCATTTTAAATTTCCAAATAAATTTATAACCATGTTTTATAGTTCAATTAGATATATTAAACAATAGAAAATGATATATAAAACAAATATTATTTCGTAACAACCAATTCAAATAAAATCCAGATAAAGATTTATAATATAGTTACAAAATTTATTTCACAAAATTTATTTCCTTACTAAATTTTAAAAACATATTGTGTCAGTTTGCTCTGTTCAAGTGTTTTGGAAATCTTATCGATAGCGTTGATCAGATGAATCGATTAGAAACCCAAATCAACATCAACAACTCAAACAACACAATATATAAAACATTTTAAATATTAGTTTACAAATACACTTCAAGAATAATTTGAAGATAAGTTGGAAACAAAGATGAGATAATTAAATAACAGAATAGAAAGATGGATAAGCTTATATAAATCGCGGGCAAGCTTAACCCGGTCAACCGTGACTTAAAGAATAAGACCGATGCGGATTTCTTGGGTAAATAGACATTCGATCTCAAGATGTAGAGTTCGAAATTATAAGAGATACTAGCATCTAGACCGAGGATATAGAATCTCTGGAGAATCGATGTTGTTGTAAAGGAGTTTTCCCCTTTACAAATAAATTTTAGGTTGGCGAGACCGCCGACTCATTATGAAGATCTTTTGAAGTTGAGTTATGGGATACTACAGAAACAAAAGAAGATAAATAGTGAGGGAGACGAATGGATTTTGAAACCACAGGGAATGTTCCAAAATTCAAAGGATTCGAGTCAAAAAGGAAGAGGTTTAAACTCGAATGAAAGTGATTCTGTAAATACGTTTACCCTATATACTGAGTTTTTCCTAGAGCTACCAAAGCTCTGATACCAACTGTAACGACCCAATATTTTCAACCATTCGTATCCGCACATGTCGGACTTGAATTGCTCAAAATACCGCGTTGTAAATAAAATTTGGCAAATCTCAGAATATACAGTAAATACATAATCACAGATCACAGACACAGAGTATTTAATAATGCAGCGGAATTTAAAAGAAATAGTAGTTCATGAAGCAACTATATAAAAATAAGATACATCAGAGTTAAACAATATACAGTAGAAGAGTAACAAGATACATCAAGTACAAATCAAAATACATCACTGGAAACACTGGATACTGAAAACAAATAGATGGCTGGATCTTCAAGCAAAGCTCCAACTCCAAAGGTGAGTCTTGAATGCTGAATCACTCAATCTGACTCGAGCGTAAAGCAAAACACAAAACACTCGAGTCAGGACATAAATACTTATGAACTGTAAATCAACTCAAGTGAACAGTAACAAAAAATACATCAGTAACTTAAAGAATGCTTGGGATCGCCCATCCTCTAAGGATCCGTTAAACTATTTACTATGTAGTAATATTGCGCTATTATAATAATGTCTACAGTAAAATAAACATACTTTTAAATAGCGTTCCGGGCTACCCATATCACCCTTCACACATAATAGTCCCAGTAGTCCATCCAATATAATGCCATCTCCACTACGGGTGACTGTCAGAGGATACCACACGGGCTACGGGAGAAAAACAAACTCGTAGTAAAGGCTCGGTATGGTAGGTGACACGGCACACATGGCAATGCCAGGGTAGATATACCAATTACGCACACGGGCTCGTGGTAACGCAGCAGCCACATACGCCCACCTCGGAACACACTCCCATATCAAAATCGGAGGATGGCCATCTAATCAATCACCAGTAAGAGTATAGTATCGAAGGAATGTGTCCGATAGGAGGAATGACCTCACTTGGCCCGAGATCGCTCCTGTTTTAGCCACCTTATGCCAACTCACGGGAGTTGGGTCCACGTAATATACCTCAAGAACGTCGCCACTATCCTACTTCATTCTGGAATCTCCACCGCGTACACGGTTGTTAAAGTGGTTTTCGGAGTTGGCAGAGAATATGACAACGTCCGATCCCGGTCTCTTTAACAACGAAACGTTATTATAACGCCGTGGTCATTTCAAAATAGTTTATACTTTAAAAAGATCAAATCATTTCATTTCAAACTATATTTCTTTCAAAATAGTTTATACTTCGAAACCAAAACCATTTTTATTTCAAAACTATTTATTCAATCAAAATAGTTTATACTTCAAAACCAAAAACATTTCAAACATATATTCATTTCAAAATCATAATATTTTCAAAGTATAACTCTTTCGAAACCAAAAATACTTGAAACAATTACACTTTGAAAATCATAACATTTCAAAATCATACATTTGAAATCATCGGATATTCATTTAATTCTTTACATTTTACAATTCATTCAATTAATCATTTTCAATTTCCAACTTAATTCAATTCAAACCATCAGTTTCAATTAAATTTCCCAATAACCATTTCAAATCATATCATTTTCAAATATAGATTTGATCCACAAATTAAACTATTAAATTTTTAATAAATTTCAAAGCTTTAATATCCCGCATTTCAAAACTAAATTTTATAATTTCATATATCTCAAATCTAGTTTCATTATTACTTAGTTTTGAAATATTCATTTCATAAATCCAATATTATTTAAATAAACTCAATTTACAATTAAACTAAATATCCTTTCATACCAATATAAACTTCAAATATTCATTTATCAAAAGTACATATCATTCTAATTCATATTCTTTATCAAAATAAAGATCAAATCATTTCCAAACCTTATTATCAAATCATTATTTGAATTCAAATTCAAATACTCAAATTTAAATATCATTTTTAAATCAAATAAGTCATTCATTTGTTATTTCAAGTATCATTACAAAATACATTAAAAATTCCATTCAAAATTCATTTATCTCATTACATTTCATTCCATTTAACACATAACCAAGTAAACCTTACTTAAATTCAAATTCAAATTTAAATTCCTTAAAAATTCAAATTTAAATATTAAAATATATTCAAAACTTATTAAATTTCACAATTAATCAATTTCCAAAATTTAAATCATTTAACACTTTAAAATATAACTCAAACAGTGTTAAAACTATAACATTTCAAACATTGTCAAATTATAGCAACGACAGCATTTATAAAGTGCTATCGTAGCTTATAGCTTCCAAAAATGGTTTAGTTCAAGAATAACGGCATTTATAAAATGTCGTAATAGATATTTAGTTATTTCGAACATTGTTAGATTCAAAACAATAGCATTTAAAAATGCTGTCAAAAGACTACAACATTTTGAAAATGCTATGAATTCCAGATTTCATTTTTGCTTTTCAAAAAAAATAATAAAACTCCAAATTTTGTTATAACTCAAAAAATCATATTTCTAGACTTCAAAATTTCACATTTAAAATCATTTTAACATATGATTTAACACAACAAAATTTTTAGATCAAATATTCAATTTAAAAACTCCATTCATTTATTAAGTCAAAATTCACTGTTTATTAACATATAAATTAAATAAAACTTAAAATTTTACTTCAAATATAATTTTAAAACTTTAAATTTAATTTCCATTATTTATTTACATTTTAAAAATAAAATTTAAAGTCTAAAATCTCAATTATTTCACATTTACGTACTCAAATTCACAATTTCAAGACTTAATATTTAATTTTCTTAAAACCATAAAATATATATTTTTAAATCAAAATTTCATACTTTTAAAAATACATATTTTAATAAATATCATTTAAAAATATACCACGGGGTCTGTATATAATTTTCTAACCTAGGTCAAGTGATACGGATATATATCATTTCAATCCGCAGTTTACAAAGAAAACCCGGGTTCTATCATTTCAAACCCGCAATCCCAAGTCAAATAAAATACAATAAAAATCGCTCAGGCCTATCATTTCAGCCCATAACGATTTTTCCCTAATCTAAAGTCCGTTTGGGTATGTATCATTTCAATCCATAGTGATTCTATTCTAACAGGGAACTTGCTGTGTGAATATATGCATAAACAATATAAACAATGTCAGTGTCACAATATAATGTCATATATCACATGTCAAGTGATAATTAACAGTTTTAACATGGTAATTACATGGCATAGCATATCATATGATCATCATTAGCTTGCATAACATTTTATATTACTAAACACTTGTCATCAATTCACTATTTCATAAGTATAAATGTCAGAGTGAGAAAGACTCACCTTTATCAAAGCTAGAGACAAACAACACACACAAGAGCGATTCCAAAGGCACGAAAAGCACGATTTGATTTGAATAGATGGAGACCCTTGTAAACAACACAAAATATAACATACATAAGCACAAATATAGATATCGACATACAAATATAATCAACAACTTTAGTTTGCAGAACAGTTGCAAAACAAGATAGATGACCAAACCTTAGAAGCAAAAGACTTGCACACGACAACATAAGCTTGTCACATGATCAAATGATCTTGATCTCACCACACTAGGCTCTGGTTTGGGTCAGGTATGGCAACCATAAAGGTTAGGTTACAAGTGGATGAAGGTAGTGGAAGAGTTACAACATGAAGCATACATGGGTTCAAGGCAAATATGTGAAGTTTTTGGTGCATTTTGACTCGGCTATGACCACATATAGGCTCGGCCATGGGGTCTTCATGTCAGGTCAGATCTGGGCAGTAGTGAAAAGGGCAGCCAGAGGTGAAGTAGAGGATGGTGGTGGCGGCTAAGGGGTGGCCAAAGGCAACTATGAAGGCAATAGTGGAGTATAGGCTTGGCTAGCATTGTTTTGGTGAAGTGCTTTGCAAATTTGAGGTGGTGGCTTCATCTAATGGTCATGGCTAGAGGTGGTGGTCAGAGGAGAGGGTGTTGGTGCTGCTGTAGATGGTGGAGAGGATGGTGGTCAGCAAGGAGAGAGGTGAGGCCAAGCAAACATGAAGAAGAGGAAGGCTAAATCAGTGAAGAAGAGGGGAAAATGTGAAAGAAAAGCCATTGTCATTACTTTTTTTTTTCAATACATGGCCGTGATTTTTAGGGGGAAGATGAGGAAGAGTTTTCATATGAAAAGAAAAATGGAATGTCAGCTGAAGAGTGGAGTTAAGGCAGCCAATTGAAGAGATGTTGGTTGAGAAATGAAAAGACAGAATACAAGAAGGCTTGAGCAAATAAAGAGTCACAAACCTTTCAAATTTCCACCATTTCTTTTTAAATTTTAAATACATGTAAAATATATATAAATACAGATAAAAACACGAAAATATTGTAAATAAATAAAAATAAATAAATAAATATTAATTAAATATAATTAAATTAAGAAAATAACAAAGAAAATGTAAACTAGGCTTGAAAATTTGAAAATAATGAAATGAACTTTGGAAAAATTGTATCTACAAATAAATATAAAAACATAAAAATAAAATGCGTACACAAAAATGAATAAATAAATTTTAATTAAATATAATTTAAATAAAGAAAATAACAGAAAATGGAAACTAACCTTTAAAAATAGAAAATAAATTCAATGAGCTTTGAAAAAATTCAAACATCACTTTAAAAATATTTAAAAGGTAAAAATATATGTAAAATAGCATATAATAGAATTTAGAATAAGATATGACAAGTAAAAAAAAATTATTTAATTTAAAATAAACAATATTGTTAAATAAAACAATTTACACCCAATTTTGTAAAAAGCATAGCTTCCACAATATTATTCGGATTTCAACGAAACGAAAAGCATTGTTCTTGAAATTTTATTTACTTTCATAACAAAAGGTAAAATTAAAATTTTAAAACTTTTAAAATTTAAATTTAAAAGTCAAAGTTTGACCAGATTGACCAAAATTCACTTTTCTGGAAATATTCAATATATGCATGATTGAAATTCTAATCCACATCAAAATCAACATTTATATTTCAATTAACAAAATATATTCATTTTAATAAATAAAATAAAGTTTTTAAACTAGGAATTTAAATTAAAATAATTAAAATATACAATTACAATAATCATAAAATACAGGGTTGTTACAAAAATAAACTTACTTTTTAATAGCATCAAAGGTAACCCATATAGCCCTCAACACGTAATAGTCCCTTTAGACAGTCCAGTATCTGCATATCTCCTGATCGGGAGAAAATGAGAAGATACTCCATGGGCTATGGGACAAAACCAAACTCGTAGTAAAGCTCGCTATGGTAGGTGACACGGCACAGAAGGCAATGCCAGGGTGGACATACGAATTACGCACACGGGCTGGTGGTAACGTAGTAGCCACTACGCCCACCTCAGAACACACTCCCAAATCAAAATCGGAGGATGGACATCGAATCAGTCACAAGTAAGAGTATAGATCGAAGAAGTGTGTCCCACCAGAGGAGCTACCCTTTTTGGCCCGAGATCGCTCCTGTTTTAGCTACCTTATGCCAACTCACGGGAGTTGGGTCCACGTTCATACCTCAATAGGATTGTCGCCACTACCCTACTTCATTCTGGAATCTCCACCGCGTACACGGTTGTCAAAGTGGTTTTCGGTATCGACAGAGAGTATGCCTATATCCGATCCCTGCCAACCAATCGTTATTATAACGCCGTGGTCATTTCAAAATAGTTTATACTTCAAAAATCAAATCATTTCATTTCAAAACTATATTCCTTTCAAATAGTTTATACTTCGAAACCAAACCATTATATTTCAAAAATATATTCAAAACAATACAATATCATTTCCATTTCAAACAAATATTCACCTTGCAAAAATCATAATACTTAGAACCATAATACTTGAAATCATTACACTTTGGAAATCATAACATTTCGAAATATAACCAAAAATAAAATATCCATTTTTTCAAATAAAATATCATATTTAATCAAATTAAATCAATTTCAATTCAAATCAGTTTCTCAATAAACCATTTCAAATCTTATCAAATTTCAAGTACAGATTTGATTCGCAAATAACTATTAAATCTTTAGTATACTTCAAAGCTTTAATATCCCACATTTCAAAACTAAATTTTATAATTTCATATATCCCTCCATTCAATTTACCAATATTTAGTTTTGAAATATTTAGTTAATAAACTCAATATCATTAAAATAAATCCAAATTACAAGTAAACTAAATATCCTTTCATACTATTATAAACTTCAAAATTCATTTATCGAATAAATTAAATAAATCAAAATCAAATATCATTCCAATTTCACATTCTTTATAAAAATTAAGATCATGTCATTTCCAAACCATTTCGATCATAAAAATATCGTATCCTTTCAAAACCTCATTATCAAATCATTATTTGAATTCAAATTCAATTATTCAAATTTAAATATCATTTGAAATCAAATATGTCATTCATTTATTATTTCAAATATCATTTCAAAACATATTTCAAAATTCCATTTAAAATTCATTTATCTCATTACATTTCATTCCTTTTAACACATAACACGGTAAATATTATTTAAATTAAAATTCAATTTAAATCCCTTTTAAATTAAAATTTAAATAGTAAATTGTATTCAAAACTCCTTAAATTTCACAAATAATCAATTCCAAAAGTTAAATCATATAACACTTTAAAATATAACTCAAAACAGTGTTAAATCCATAACATTTCAAAACATTGTCAATTTTAGCAATAAAAACATTTATAAAGTGCTATTGTACAGTAGATATTTAGTTTCCAAAATAGTTTAGTTCAGGAACAGCAGCATTTATAAAATGCCATAATATATATTTAGTTATTTCAAACATAGTTACATTCAAAACAACAGCACTTAAAAATGCTGTCATAGGACCACAACATTTTTGGAAATGCTGTCAACAGAATTCCAGGTTTTATTTTAACTTTTCGGAATCATTAAAACTTCAAAAAAATTCTATTTTAAACTTTATAAATCATATTTAGGCTTCAACATTTCACATTTATATATTCTTAACATATGATTTATCACGACAAAGTTTTATAATTGAATATCTAGTTTAAAACTCAATTCATTTGTTAAATCAAAATTTCACTGTTTTTATTAACTTATTAATTTAAATAAACTTAACATTTTACTTCAAATATCTTTTCGAACTTTAAATTTAATTTCCATTATTTACTTACATTTAAAAATATAATTTAAAGTCAAAAATCACATTTACTTCAAACTTACATACATAGATTCACAAATTCAAAACTAAATATTTAGCTTTCTTAAAAGCATAAAATATATATTTTTAAAATCAAAATTTCATACTTTAAAAATACATATCTTAAGAAAAATCATTTAAAAATATACCACGGGGTCTGTATATAATTTTCTAACCTAAGTCAAGTGATACAGATATATATCATTTCAATCCGCAATTTAAAAAGAAAACCCAGGTTCTATCATTTCAAACCTGCAATCCCAAGTCAAATAAAATACAATAAAATTCACTTAAGCCTATCATTTCAGCTCATAATGATTTTTTCCTATCCTAATGTCCGTTCGGGTATATATCATTTCAACCAATAGTGATTATATTCTAACAGGGAACTTGCAGTGTGAACATATGCATAGACAATATAAACAAATACACTAAAAAGTCAATGTCACAATATATTGTCATATATCATATATCGGGTGATAATTAACAAAGTTAACATGGTAATAACATGGAATAACTTATAATATAATCATCATTAACTTGGATAAACATTTTATTACTAATCACTTGTCATCCATTTACTATTTCATAAGTAAACATGTTAGAGTGAGACGGACTCACCTTTTACAAAGCTAGAGACCATTACGACACACACACACAAGAACGATTACAAAGGCACGGCAAGCACGATTTGATTTGAATGAATGGAGAGCTATGAATATTCATCTTTTATACACCAAATAAACAAGACAATATAAGTATATATATATATATATATATAATACAAAGATTAATTGAAACATAATGGAAATAGAATTAACAAAGAACAAATGGATTAACCATGCTTTAAATCGCAAGATTGCTTAACCACCACTCCATGGTTTGTTCGGTCATGATGTTATAGGTTTGGCCATCATGTTTATTTGGTGGTAAGGATTGTGTATGCATCATATGAGCACGGATA
This sequence comes from Allium cepa, assembly GCA_030765085.1. NCBI lineage: Eukaryota > Viridiplantae > Streptophyta > Magnoliopsida > Asparagales > Amaryllidaceae > Allium > Allium cepa. Next base: position 459,508,065 of record CM060929.1, on the reverse strand, counting down.
TATAGGTAAGCGAATGGTTTTGAAGTTTTAACATGGAGAATACAACGAGGCAAGGCACATAGGTAGAGTTTTTGGTGCTTGTAGGCTCGGCCTAGTCATCATTGGGGCTCGGCCATGCAAGGTTTGGGTCAGGTAAGAGGAGAAGCTAATGGTTAGGGGTGAGGTCATGATGGTGGTGGAGCTATAGGTGGCGGCCAAGGCAAGATACGGAAGGTGTGTTGAAGTTATGGTCGGCTAGCATTGATTTTCCTGGATTTCTGCAAAGTTTTGTGAAGTTTTGGTCAAGAGGAAGGCACGGCCTGGTCTGGTCAGAGGAGAGGGGGTGGTTGCTGCCGTGGATGATAAGGGGAAAGCGATGGAGGTGGTCGGTGGAGGAGTGGAGGGGATATGGTCGAGCAAACAAGAGAAGATCAAGGCAAAAACCAAGGAAAAATGAAGAAGAACATAAGAAAAGAAGCCATGAACTCAATTTTTTTTTTAGGAAATGAGATAGCTGTAAATTTTGATGGCAATGAGAAGTTTCTCACGTGAATTAGCAATGATAAATGTACGGCTATCAAAAGAAAAGGACGGCCAAAGCAAGTGAAAAGGCAAGGAAAGGAAAAGTCACAAGCAAATGAAAAGACTTTGTCTCTTGAATTTCCATTTCTTTTAATTAACTAAAAACAAATAAAAATCAAGTAATAAAATAAAAAGATGACCAAAATAAAGTGGAAATGAAAATAAATAAATATTTTTAGGAAAAATAGGAAATAAATTGTAACAACCCTATATTTTGTAATTATTTTATTGTATATTTTAATTATTTTTAATGTAAGATTTTGATTTAAAAACTTGTTTTACTTATTTGAAATGATTAAATTTATTATTTAAATATAATCTTGATCTTTATATGAGTTATAATTCCAAGCTTGTGTAAGTTGACTATTTGCCTGAAATGCTGATTTTGGTCAAAATAGTCAAACTGTGACTTTTAACTTAAAATTTTAAAAGTTTAAAATTTTAATTTTTTTTTCTTTTATTATGAAAGTACATAAAATTCTAAGAACACCACTTTTCGTTTCGTTGAAATCGGATGTAAATTGTGAAAGTTATACCCTTTACAATATTGTGCGTATATAGGGTTATTTAACAATGACTATTTTAAATTGTATAAGTTACTTCTTCCTTGTTATATTTTACTTTAATATGTGATAATATGTTATATTATGTATATTTTGACTTTTAAGTATTTTTAAAATGATAATATAATTTTTCTAAAGTTCATTTGAATTTATTTCTATTTTAAAGCCTAGTCTATAATTTTAAGCCATTTTCTTGATTTAATTATATATAATTAAAATTTATTTATTTATGTTATGCACTCGCTTTTATTTGCTGTGTTTTACTTTATTTTATTCATTTTACATGTATTTAAATTAAAGTAAATTTTTCCAAAGTATATTGAAGTTATTTCTAATTCTTAAGTCAAGTTTTCATTTTCTGTGTTATTTTTCTTGTTTTAATCATATCTAATTAATATTTAATTATTAATATTTTATTTATCTGTTATAATTTCGAATTTTAACTGAGATTTTAATTATTTTCAGTTATTTAGATGTATATAAATATATATGAGAAATTTGAAAGGGTTAAAGACTAAGAAACGTAAAAAACGTTTCACTGTTTCTTTTGCAGTTTCTTTTGTCATCAATACATCTGTTTTTTTTGGCATTTCCCTATACCATCTCCAGCCGACTTCCCTTGCTCATTTGTCACGAAATTTCTCTCTTTCTCAACCCTAAAAATCATAGCCTCCATCTTGAGAAAAAATCTGGTAATGGCTACATCGTTTTCTACCTTTTTCTTCTCATTTTCTATGTATTTTGCCTAGTTTTCTATGCTTTCTGGATTGGCCTCTACCACCCACCATCACCACCATACTCTCCACCATCCCCTACCACTCTTCCTTGGCATCATCTCCAGCCATCATTTCAGATCCATCCATGGTCACACCTCCCTTGGTGACAAAACTCCACAAAATTGCAAATAATGTCCAAAATAATGCCCTAGCCACCACTATTACTTCACCACCTTCAAACTCCACCATGGCCACCACCTCTAGCCACGACCACCACCTTGCTACCACCACTACACTTCATCTTAGCCTCTGTCCAGATCTGAAATTGACATGGCCAAGACTCCATGAACCAAAACTCCACAAAAATACTGCATAAAGCCTTGAAACATTCATGATAGCCACCCTACCACTTCATATCTTCACCCACCACCTTGGCCACCACCATAGGCCGCCACCACCACCTTTTCCAGACCTCCCCACACCCCTCCATCTACTGTCCAAACCTGTACAAGTATGGCCAAGCCCCACTTGACCCAAGGCCGAGCCTCGTTGTGCTCAAAAACTTCATATATGTTGCCTTGATCAATTGTATACTTAATGTTATAGCCCTACCACTCCATACTCCTTCTAGCCGTGAGTTATGGTGCCAAACCTGAGCTATATCATCATCATGTCTGAACCCAAGAACCTCCTAGGCCAAGCATTTGAATGGTTAAAGCAAGGTCAAGTAATCTATTCCTTTGTTGCTTCGTATTTTCATTGTTTCAACATTGTTTTGCGTTGAATATTTATGTGTGTATTGTCTTGTTTTGGTTATTGTTTACAAAACAAATATCAAGGCTCTCCACTCATTCAAATCAAAAGTCATTCTATATCGTGCTTGTCGTGCTTTTGGAATCGCACTTGTGTTAGTTTTTTTGGTCTTCAGCTTGAAAAAGTGAGTCTTTCCCACTCTGACATTTATACTTATGAAAAGTGAATTGATGACAAGTGTTTAGTAATAAAAAATGTTTATGCAAGTTAATGATGATCATATGATATGTCATGCCATTTTATTACCATATTATTACCATGTTAAAACTGTTAATTTTCACCTGACATCTGATATATGACTGTATATTGTGATATTGACCTTGTTTATATTATTTCTGCATATGATCACACTGCAAGTTCCCGGTTAGAAAAAAAATGTTATGGGCTGAAATGATAGGCCTGAATGGTTTTAAATTTTTCATTTTGACTTGGGATTGCGGGTTTGAAATGATAAAACACGGATTTTCTTTGTAAATTATGGGTTGAAATGATATATTATCCATATCACTTTACCTAGCGTAGAAAATTATATACAGGCCCGTAGTTAAAATATGTTTTTCTAAAATTTTAAATATTTTAGAAATTTAATTATTATAATATTTTGATTTTAAATTTAATAAAAAAAGGATTTTTGTAAATTATTATTGATTTTCTGAATAATTGTAAGTGAAATGAATTAATGAAAAAGTTAGAAATTTTGAACGTAAGTTATTTTGGAAATTTTGATTTAATTATAATTGGAAATGTAAGTGAATATGAAATTATGATAAATTTATGATAATTTGAATTTAAATAAATTTAAAGTGATTTTTATATCATATTAATGATTTTAACAAAATTGAAATGTAAAATGAATGAATATTGTAAGTTGAAATTTTGAAATATAACTAAAACTGGAAATTTATAAAATTGACGTAAAAGTGAACTTTTAGTTATGTAAATAAAAATAAAACAAAGTAATATTTGAGAATTTGAACTTAAGTGTGTAACGACCCGATATTTTCAACCATTCGTATCCGCACATGTCGGACTTGAATTGCTCAAAATATCGCGTTGTAAATAAAATTTGGCAAATCACAGAATATACAATAAATACATAATCACATATCACAGACACAGAGTATTTAATAATGCAGCGGAAGTAAAAGAGATAGTAGTTCATGAAGCTACTATATATATAAGATACATCAGAGTTAAATAATATACAGTAGAAGAGTAACAAGATACATCAAGTACAAATCAAAATACATCACTGGAAACACTGGATACTGAAAACAAATAGATGGCTGGATCTTCAAGCAAAGCTCCAACTCCAAAGGTGAGTCTTGAATGCTGAATCACTCAACCTGACTCGAGCGTAAAGCAAAACACAAAACACTCGAGTCGGGACATAAATACTTATGAACTGTAAATCAACTCAAGTGAACAGTAACAAAAAATGCATCAGTAACTTAAAGAATGCTTGGGATCGCCCATCCTTTAAGGATCCGTTAAACTATTTACTATGTAGTAATATTGCGCTATTATAATAATGTCTACAGTAAAATAAACATACTTTTAAATAGCGTTCCGGGCTACCCATATCACCCTTCACACATAATAGTCCCAGTAGTCCATCCAATATTATGCCATCTCCACTCCGGGTGACTGTCAGAGGATACCACACGGGCTACGGGAGAAAAACAAACTCGTAGTAAAGGCTCGGTATGGTAGGTGACACGGCACACAAGGCAATGCCAGGGTAGATATACCAATTATGCACACGGGCTGGTGATAACGCAGCAGCCACATACGCCCACCTCGGAACACACTCCCATATCAAAATCGGAGGATGGCCATCTAATCAATCACCAGTAAGAGTATAGTATCGAAGGAATGTGTCCGATAAGAGGAATGACCTCACTTGGCCCGAGATCGCTCCTGTTTTAGCCACCTTATGCCAACTCACGGGAGTTGGGTCCACGTAATATACCTCAAGAATGTCGCCACCATCCTACTTCATTCTGGAATCTCTACCGCGTACACGGTTGTTAAAGTGGTTTTCGGAGTTGGCAGAGAGTATGACAACTTCCGATCCCGGTCTCTTTAACAACCAAACGTTATTATAACGCCGTGGTTATTTCAAAATAATTTATACTTCAAAATGATCAAATTATTTCATTTCAAACTATATTTCTTTCAAAACAGTTTATACTTCGAAACCAAAACCATTTTTATTTCAAAACTATTTATTCAATCAAAATAGTTTATACTTCGAAACCAAAAACATTTCAAACATATATTCATTTCAAAATCATAATATTTTCAAAGTATAACTCTTTCGAAACCAAAAATACTTGAAACAATTACACTTTGAAAATCATAACATTTCAAAATCATACATTTGAAATCATCGGATATTCATTTAATTCTTTACATTTTACAATTCATTCAATTAATCCCAAATTTTCAGTTTCCAACTTAATTCAATTCAAACCATCAGTTTCAATTAAATTTCCTAATAACCATTTCCAAGTCATATCAATTTCAAATATAGATTTGATCCAAAAATTAAACTATTCAATTTTTAATATATTTCAAAGCTTTAATATCCCGCATTTCAAAAACTAAATTTTATAATTCATATATCTCAAATCTAGTTTCATTATTACTTAGTTTTGAAATATTCATTTCATAAATCCAATATTAATTAAATAAACTCAATTTACAATTAAAATAAATATCCTTTCATACCAATAAAAATTTCAAATATTCATTAATCAAAAGTACATATCATTCCAATTCATATTCTTTAACAAATAAAGATCAAATCATTTCCAAACCTTATTATCAAATCATTATTTGAATTCAAATTCAAATTTAAATATCATTTTAAATCAAATAAATCATTCATTTGTTATTTCAAGTATCATTACAAAATACGTTAAAAATTCCATTCAAAAATTCATTTATCTCATTACATTTCATTCCATTTAACACATAACCAAGTAAACCCTATTGAAATTTAAATTCAAATTTAAATTCCTTAAAAATTAAAATTTAAATATTAAAATATATTCAAAACTTCTTAAATTTCACAATTAATCAATTTCCAAAAGTTAAATCATTTAACACTTTAAAATATAACTCAAACAGTGTTAAAATCTATAACGTTTCAAACATTGTCAAATTATAGCAACGACAACATTTATAAAGTGCTATCGTAGATTATAGCTTCCAAAATGGTTTAGTTCAAGAATAACGGCATTTATAAAATGTCGTAATAGATATTTAGTTATTTCAAACATTGTTAGATTCAAAACAATAGCATTTAAAAATGCTGTCAAAAGACTACAACATTTTGAAAATGCTATAAAATTCCAGATTTCATTTTAGCTTTTCGAAAATAATAATAAAACTCCAAATTTTTATTATAACTTAAAAGTCAAATTTCTAGACTTCAAATTTCGCATTTAAAATCATTTTAACATATGATTTAACACAACAAAATTTTTAGATCAAATATTCAATTTAAAAACTCCATTCATTTATTAAGTCAAAATTCACTGTTTATTAACATATAAATTAAATAAAACTTAAAATTTTACTTCAAATATAATTTTAAAACTTTAAATTTAATTTCCATTATTTATTTACATCTTAAAATAAAATTTAAAGTCTAAAATCTCAATTATTTCACATTTACGTACTCAAATTCACAATTTCAAGACTTAATATTTAATTTTCTTAAAACCATAAAATATATTTTTTAAAATCAAAATTTCATACTTTTAAAAATACATATTTTAATAAATATCATTTAAAAATATACCATGGGGTCTGTATATAATTTTCTAACCTAGGTCAAGTGATACGGATATATATCATTTCAATCCGCAGTTTACAAAGAAAACCCGGGTTCTATCATTTCAAACCCGCAATCCCAAGTCAAATAAAATACAATAAAAATCTCCCAGGCCTATCATTTCAGCCCATAACGATTTTTTTCTATTCTAAAGTCCATTCGGGTATGTATCATTTCAACCCATAGTGATTCTATTCTAACAGGGAACTTGCAGTGTGATCTTATGCATAAACAATATAAAGAAAATGTCAATGTCGCAATATATCAAATGTCAGGAGATAACTAACAGTTTTAACATGGTAATAACATGGCATATCATATCATATGATCATCATTAACTTGCATAAACATTTTATATTACTATACACTTGCCATCAATTTACTATTTCATAAGTAAATATGTCAGAGTGAGAAAGACTCACCTTTTACGAAGCTAGAGACAAACAACACACACAAGAGCGATTCCAAAGGCACGACAAGCACGACTTAATTTGAATTGATGGAGACCCTTGTAAACAACACAAAATATAACATACATAAGCCCAAATATAGATATCGACATACAAATAAAATCAACAACTTTAGTTTGAAGAACAGTTGCAAAACAAGAGAGATGACCAAACCTTAGAAGCAAAAGACTTGCACACGACAACATAAGCTTGTCACATGATCAAATGGGCTTGACCTGACCACACTAGGCTCAGCCTAGGTGTCAACATGGCTCGGCAATGGCCTAGAGACAAGGCTTAGGGCATGAAAGTGGAAGGTAAAGGCAAAACAAGTGGAAAGTAAAGGAGGCAAGGGGTTTGGGTCAAGGAATGGAAGGTTTTGGTGTACATTGGCTCGGCCTATGGTCTTATGGGCTCGGCCTGGTGCATCTTCAGGTCAGGTCAGAGATGATGATGAAGGCTATAGGTCATGACAGCAAGTGGTGGTGGTGTTAGAGGTGGTGGCCAAGGCTAAACATGAAGGAAATGGGAATACAAGGCTCGGTTAGGCAATATTTGGAGTTTTAAGCAAAGTTTTGTGGAGATGGCTTCAATTGGATGGCATGGTTTTTCATGGTCAGAGAAGGAGGAGATGTTTGCTGCTGTAGATGGTCGGTGGTGATGGAGGAGAAGTGGGGCCGAGCAAGCAAGAGGAAGAGGAAGGCTAAATCAATGAAGAAGAGGGAAAAAAATGGAAGAAAGAAGCCATTAGCTTGCAATTTTTTCTCAATATGATGTAGCCGTGAGTTTGAAATGAGGAGAAAGATATTTTTCACGTGAATTGAAGATGAGAAACATGGCTATAGGGTAGAGGGATGTACGGCTAAAGCAAGGAGAGGAAAAGGCAAAAGCAAATGAAGAGGCGGAAAAATGAAGAGCCTTGTGCAACTAAAGAGACACAAACTCTTCAAATTTCCATTATTTTCTTTTTAAACCTTATATAACTGAAATATATATATAAAATAAGAAAATTTAGTAAATAAACAAAAATAAATAAATTAATTATTAATTATATATAGTTTAATTAAATAAAACAGCAAAATTTGCAACTAGTCTTGAAAATATGAAAAATAAGTGCAATGAACTTGGGAAAATTTTTATGTACTTAAAAGTATTTATAAATAAAGATAAGAAAACAAAATAAAAAGGAAATCACAAAAGTAAATAAATAAATTTTAATTTAAATATAGTTTAGATGAAGAAAATAGCAGAAAAATGGAAACTAACCTTTAAAAATAGAAAATAAATTCAATGAGCTTTGGACAAATTCAAACATCACTTTAAAATATTTAAAAGGTAAAAATATATGTAACATAACATATAATACAATTTAGAATAATATATGACAATTAAAAAGATAATTTATATAATTTAAAATAAAAAGTAGTGTTAAATAAAACAATTTACACCCAATTTTGTAAAAAGCATAACTTTCACAATATTATTCGGATTTCAACGAAACGAAAAGCAGTGTTCTTGAAATTTTATTTACTTTCATAATAAAAGAAAAAATTTAAATTTTCAAATTTTAAAATTTAAATTTAAAACTAAAAGTTTGACCAGATTGACCAAAATTCACATTTTCTGGAAATATTCAATTTATGCATGTTTGAAATTCTAATCCACATCAAAATCAACATTTATATTTCAATTAACAAAATATATTCCTTTTAATAAATAAAATAAAGTTTTTAAACTAGGAATTTAAATTAAAATAATTAAAATATACAATTACAATAATCAGAAAATACAGGGTTGTTACACTCTCCCCCACTCAAAACTTTTCATCCCCGAAAAGGAATGAGGTACGGGAAAGCACAAAAAAAGATAGAATGAAATAGTATTAAGACAAGATGACAAGAAAATTAAAATTATACCTGATAACTGTTGCTATAGGTAAGTTTAACAAGGTGGAGATGATCTTTCCAACATCCTCCAGAATCAAGAACACAAGCATGAAAAAAATCTTTTAGAATCTATTCACCCTTCCCGTTTAACCGACGGTCTGTGGATGGCAAGCAGTGCTTAGATTCAAAGATGAGTACCAAAGATTATTAAAGATTATAGAAAGATTTCTAAACAGACTGGTATAAGCAATAACCTCTCATTCTGTAGCAAGATAAGGGAAATTAGGATAACCAAAAGATAGTTTGAAAAACAAAATAAGATAATAAATTTGAAACCATAAAATTTCAACTTAAACTGAAAATTAATTTTATATAAGTCAAATAAATCTTAAGCGTCTCTAATTTCATCTTATCATCCAATTATCTTAAATTAACAAATCCCTAAAATCATTTATTTGAAAAATCTTTTATTATACTCAAAATGTACCAAATAAAATTTAATTCTTCTTCACTACTAATTAAAATTAAATTTATTCCTCTCAATATATTTTATCGCCTATGTTAAATATACTCACACTAATTATAATTACTTTATCTTATTCTTAGTTCTTTTAACATTATTTTATTGTAAGTTATTTAATTATCCTTTCTTATATTTACCTCTGTTAATTATTTTATAACTAAGATTTAAGTGTATAACATTTATTATAACCATTCCAATTTTGTTTATAAAATCTTTTTATATTGTATATTATCCAATTTCATATTCAACTTCTGAAAATTTAGGTAAGTTATATTAGAATGAAATTATGTATTATACAAATAAAACTTTCTAATTCAATTATTTCAAGCTTGAATATTTATCCAAATCTTGAAATTATAATTGAAATTATTCTTCAATATAAAATTTAAGAACTAAATTTCCGATTACCTCCAAACCATTTGAAGATAAGTAATTATATATACATAATAAGTCAAATCAAATTTAAATCATATATCTATATATATTATAAATCAAATCATATTTTAGAATTTCAAATCAATTAAATTTCCCAAACCAAAGCTGTAGCAAGACTACAGAACAGTCTCTTCACTTCGAAACTCGCAAATGATCGTCGATGATGCTGCAGTCATCACCGAAATTATTTTCCAGCGACAAAGAGAAGAGCAAAAAATTTTGAACTTTAAAATTCTTTGGAAACAAATTTCTACTCGAAAATACATTAAATAGTACATTCTTTAAAACTTTAAACACAAGGTTTGGAAGCATTGGAAATTAAATTCCCAAATTCTTGTTTAAATTCATTTTAAATTTCCAAATAAATTTATAACCATGTTCATAGTTCACTTATTTATAAATGAAACAAGAGATAATGATATATAAAACCAAATATTATTTCTTAACAACCATTCAATAAAATTCAGAAAAGATTTATAATATAGTTACAAAATTTATTTCACAAAATTATTTCATTACTAAATTTAAAAACATATTGTGTCAGTTTGATATGTTCCAGTGTTTTGGAAATCTTATCGATAGCGTTGATCAGACGAATCGATTAGAAACCCAAATCAACATCAACAACTCAAGAAAACACAATAGATAAAACATTTTAAATATTAGTTTACAAATACACTTCAAGAATAATTTGAAGATAAGTTGGAAACAAAGATGAGATGATTAAATAACAGAATAGGGAGATGGATGAATTTATATAAATCGCGGGCAACCTTAACCGGGTCAACCGTGACTTAAAGAATAAGATCGATGTGGATTTCTTGGGTAAATCGACATTCGATCTCAGGATGTAGAGTTCGAAGTTATAAGAGACACTAGCATCTAAACCGAGGATATAGAATCTCTGGTGAATCGATGTTGTTGTAAATGAGTTTTCCCCCTTTACAAATAAATTTGAGGTTGGCGAGACCGCCGACTCATTATGAAGATCTTTTGAAGTGGAGTTATCGGATACTCCAGAAACAAAAGAAGATAAATAGTGAGGGTCACGAATGGATTTTGGAACCACAGGGAATGTTCCAAAATTCAAAGGAATCGAGTCAAAAAGGAAGAGATTTAAACTCGAATGAAAGTGATTCTGTAAATACATTTACCCTATATACTGAGTTTTGCCTAGAGCTACCAAAGCTCTGATACCAACTATAACGACCCGATATTTTCAACCATTCGTATCCGCACATGTCGGACTTGAATTGCTCAAAATACTGCGTTGTAAATAAAATTTGGCAAATCTTAGAATATACAATAAATACATAATCACATATCACAGACACAGAGTATTTAATAATGCAGCGGAAGTAAAAGAGATAGTAGTTCATGAAGCTACTATATATATAAGATACATCAGAGTTAAATAATATACAGTAGAAGAGTAACAAGATACATCAAGTACAAATCAAAATACATCACTGGAAACACTGGATACTGAAAACAAATAGATGGCTGGATCTTCAAGCAAAGCTCCAACTCCAAAGGTGAGTCTTGAATGCTGAATCACTCAATCTGACTCGAGCGTAAAGCAAAACACAAAACACTCGAGTCAGGACATAAATACTTATGAACTGTAAATCAACTCAAGTGAACAGTAACAAAAAATGCATCAGTAACTTAAAGAATGCTTGGGATCGCCCATCCTTTAAGGATCCGTTAAACTATTTACTATGTAGTAATATTGCGCTATTATAATAATGTCTACAGTAAAATAAACATACTTTTAAATAGCATTCCGGGCTACCCATATCACCCTTGACACATAATAGTCCCAGTAGTCCATCATATATCATGCCATCTCCACTCCGGGTGACTGTCAGAGGATATCACACGGGCTACGGGAGAAAAACAAACTCGTAGTAAAGGCTCGGTATAGTAGGTGACACGGCACACAAGGCAATGCCAGGGTAGATATACCAATTACGCACACGGGCTGGTGGTAACGCAGCAGCCACATACGCCCACCTCAGAACACACTCCCATATCAAAATCGGAGAATGGCCATCTAATCAATCACCAGTAAGAGTATAATATCGAAGGAATGTGTCCGATCGGAGGAATGACCTCACTTGGCCTGAGATCGCTCCTGTTTTAGCCACCTTATGCCAACTCACGGGAGTTGGATCCACTTAATATACCTCAAGAACGTCGCCACCATCCTACTTCATTCTGGAATCTCCACCACATACACGGTTGTTAAAGTGGTTTTCGGAGTTGGCAGAGAGTATGACAACTTCCGATCCCGGTCTCTTTAACAACCAAACGTTATTATAACGCCGCGGTTATTTCAAAATAGTTTATACTTCAAAATGATCAAATCATTTCATTTCAAACTATATTTCTTTCAAAATAGTTTATACTTCGAAACCAAAACCATTTTTATTTCAAAACTATTTATTCAATCAAAATAGTTTATACTTCGAAACCAAAAACATTTCAAACATATATTCATTTCAAAATCATAATATTTTCAAAGTATAACTCTTTCGAAACCAAAAATACTTGAAACAATTACACTTTGAAAATCATAACATTTCAAAATCATACATTTGAAATCATCGGATATTCATTTAATTCTTTACATTTTACAATTCATTCAATTAATCCCAAATTTTCAATTTCCAACTTAATTCAATTCAAACCATCAGTTTCAATTAAATTTCCTAATAACCATTTCCAAGTCATATCAATTTCAAATATAGATTTGATCCAAAAATTAAACTATTCAATTTTTAATATATTTCAAAGCTTTAATATCCCGCATTTCAAAAACTAAATTTTATAATTTCATATATCTCAAATCTAGTTTCATTATTACTTAGTTTTGAAATATTCATTTCATAAATCCAATATTATTTAAATAAACTCAATTTACAATTAAAATAAATATCCTTTCATACCAATAAAAATTTCAAATATTCATTAATCAAAAGTACATATCATTCCAATTCATATTCTTTATCAAATAAAGATCAAATCATTTCCAAACCTTATTATCAAATCATTATTTGAATTCAAATTCAAATACTCAAATTTAAATATCATTTTAAATCAAATAAATCATTCATTTGTTATTTCAAGTATCATTACAAAATACATTAAAAATTCCATTCAAAAATTCATTTATCTCATTACATTTCATTCCATTTAACACATAACCAAGTAAACCCTATTTAAATTCAAATTCAAATTTAAATTCCTTAAAAATTAAAATTTAAATATTAAAATATATTCAAAACTTCTTAAATTTCACAATTAATCAATTTCCAAAAGTTAAATCATTTAACACTTTAAAATATAACTCAAACAGTGTTAAAATTTATAACATTTCAAACACTGTCAAATTATAGCAACGACAACATTTATAAAGTGCTATCGTAGATTATAGCTTCCAAAATGGTTTAGTTCAAGAATAACGGCATTTATAAAATGTCGTAATAGATATTTAGTTATTTCAAACATTGTTAGATTCGAAACAATAGCATTTAAAAATGCTGTCAAAAGACTTCAACATTTTGAAAATGCTATAAAATTCCAGATTTTATTTTAGCTTTTCGAAAATAATAATAAAACTCCAAATTTTTATTATAACTTAAAAGTCATATTTCTAGACTTCAAAATTTCACATTTAAAATCATTTTAACATATGATTTAACACAACAAAATTTTTAGATCAAATATTCAATTTAAAAACTCCATTCATTTATTAAGTCAAAATTCACTGTTTATTAACATATAAGTTAAATAAAACTTAAAATTTTACTACAAATATAATTTTAAAACTTTAAATTTATTTTCCATTATTTATTTACATCTTAAAATAAAATTTAAAGTCTAAAATCTCAATTATTTCACATTTACATACTCAAATTCACAATTTCAAGAATTAATATTTAATTTTCTTAAAACCATAAAATATATTTTTTTAAATAAAAATTTCATACTTTTAAAAATACATATTTTAATCAATATCATTTAAAAATATACCACGGGGTCTGTATATAATTTTCTAACCTAGGTCAAGTGATACGGATATATATCATTTCAATCCACAGTTTACAAAGAAAACCCGGGTTCTATCATTTCAAACCCGCAATCCCAAGTCAAATAAAATACAATAAAAATCGCCCAGGCCTATCATTTCATCCCATAACGATTTTTTTCTATTCTAAAGTCCATTCGGGTATGTATCATTTCAACCCATAGTGATTCTATTCTAACAGGGAACTTGCAGTGTGATCTTATGCATAAACAATATAAAAAAAATGTCAATGTCGCAATATATCAAATGTCAGGAGATAACTAACAGTTTTAACATGGTAATAACATGGCATATCATATCATATGATCATCATTAACTTGCATAAAAATTTTATATTACTATACACTTGCCATCAATTTACTATTTCATAAGTAAATATGTCAGAGTGAGAAAGACTCACCTTTTACGAAGCTAGAGACAAACAACATACACAAGAGCGATTCCAAAGGCACGACAAGCACGATTTAATTTGAATTGATGGAGACCCTTGTAAACAAAACAAAATATAACATACATAAGCCCAAATATAGATATCGACATACAAATATAATCAACAACTTTAGTTTGCAGAACTGTTGCAAAACAAGAGAGATGACCAAACCTTAGAAGCAAAAGACTTGCACACGACAACATAAGCTTGTCACATGATCAAATGGGCTTGACCTGACCACACTAGGCTCAGCCTAGGTGTCAACATGGCTCGGCCATGGCCTAGAGACAAGGCTTAGGGCATGAAAGTGGAAGGTAAAGGCAAAACAAGTGGAAAGTAAAGGAGGCAAGGGGTTTGGGTCAAGGAATGGAAGGTTTTGGTGTACATTGGCTCGGCCTATGGTCTTATGGGCTCGGCCTGGTGCATCTTCAGGTCAGGTCAGAGATGATGATGAATGCTATAGGTCATGGAAGCAAGTGGTGGTGGTGTTAGAGGTGGTGGCCAAGGCTAAACATGAAGGAAATGGGAATACAAGGCTCGGTTAGGCAATATTTGGAGTTTTAAGCAAAGTTTTGTGGAGATGGCTTCAATTGGATGGCATGGTTTTTCATGGTCAGAGGAGGAGGAGATGTTTGCTGCTGTAGATGGTGGAGGAGATGGTCAGTGGTGATGGAGGAGAAGTGGGGCCGAGCAAACAAGAGGAAGAGGAAGGCTAAATCAATGAAGAAGAGGGAAAAAAGGAAGAAAGAAGCCATTAGCTTGCAATTTTTTCTCAATATGATGTAGCCGTGAGTTTGAAATGAAGAGAAAGATATTTTCACGTGAATTGAAGATGAGAAACATGGCTATAGGGTAGAGGGATGTACGGCTAAAGCAAGGAGAGGAAAAGGCAAAAGCAAATGAAGAGGCGGAAAAACGAAGAGCCTTGAGCAACTAAAGAGACACAAACTCTTCAAATTTCCATTATTTTCCTTTTAAACCTTATATAACTAAAATATATATATAAAATCATATAAAATACGAAAATTTAGTAAATAAACAAAAATAAATAAATTAATTATTAATTATATATAGTTTAATTAAATAAAACAGCAAAATTTGCAACTAGTCTTGAAAATATGAAAAATAAGTGCAATGAACTTGGAAAAATTTTTATGTACTTAAAAGTATTTATAAATAAAGATAACAAAACAAAATAAAAAGGAAATCACAGAAATAAATAAATAAATTTTAATTTAAATATAGTTTAGATGAAGAAAATAGCAGAAAAATGGAAACTAACCTTTAAAAATAGAAAATAAATTCAATGAGCTTTGGACAAATTCAAACATCACTTTAAAATATTTAAAAGGTAAAAATATATGTAACATAACATATAATACAATTTAGAATAATATATGACAATTAAAAAGATTATTTATATAATTTAAAATAAAAAGTAGTGTTAAATAAAACAATTTACACCCAATTTTGTAAAATGCATAACTTTCACAATATTATTCGGATTTCAACGAAACGAAAAGCAGTGTTCTTGAAATTTTATTTAGTTTCATAATAAAAGAAAAAATTAAAATTTTAAAGCTTTTAAAATTTAAATTTAAAACTAAAAGTTTGACCAGATTGACCAAAATTCACATTTTCTGGAAATATTCAATTTATGCATGTTTGAAATTCTAATCCACATCAAAATCAACATTTATATTTCAATTAACAAAATATATTCCTTTGAATAAATAAAATAAAGTTTTTAAACTAGGAATTTAAATTAAAATAATTAAAATATACAATTACAATAATCAGAAAATACAGGGTTGTTACAAAGTGTTAAGTTGAAATTTAATGTAATGGATTTTAAAAATTCAACATTGCATTTTAATAAGTGAATTATTATTAAATCTTGATTTTTGAATGGAAATTTAACTTTATAAAATCATGAACTTGAGGAAAATTAAATGTTGTTTATAAATGTGAAAATGTATGATTTTATAAGTTGAAAATGTTTTTAATAAAAATATAATTGGTTGAGAAATTTTATTGAATATTTGAAGTTAATTGAATGCATTTTTGAAATGCTATTAATTACAATGTAAATGATATTACAGCATTTGTAAACGCTGTAGTTGATGATAATGAACTAAAAAGCTAAATTGAATTAAAAGCTATTATAGTAATCTTTGTAAGTGCTATAATTTTTGAATTTAACTAAGTTATTCGAAATTTAAGTAAACCTAGTATAACATTTTAAAATGCTGTCTTTTGTTAAATTGAACTATTTTGAATGTAGCTTTCCTATAAGTTTTCTAAATAATGCGAAAAGTGAATTTTCACGGTTTTGATAAACTTAAGTGAATAAATAAACTTTGGAAGTTGAAATTTTTGGAAATTTAATAATTTAATTATTAAACATAATAACTTCATTGAAATGATAAAAAGGAATTTTTGGAATATAAACTGTTTTGAAATATGAATTGAAATGGTGTTTTAGATTGAATAAAATGAATAATGATTTGAAATGAATGAAGTTTGAAAAGATACGATATTTTGATATATTAAAATGATTTGAAACGAAGTTTTGAAAGGATATGATATTTTGATATATTAAAATGATTTGAAACGAAGTTTTGAAAGATATAATATTTTTGATATTAAATGATTTGAAAACGGAGTTTGAAAGATAGGACATTTTGATATTAACATGATTTAAAAAGAAGTTCTGAAAGATATGATATTTTGGAACTGAAACTTTGAAAGGTTATGATATTTTGAAATATTAAAATGATTTGAAAGGTAGTGTTGAAAGGGTATGAAAATTTAATATATTGAAATGGTTAGAAATGACTTGATATTTATTTTGATAAATATTTGAATTGAAAGATATTTTACGATGATATTTGAAATGGTTTGGAAATGATTTAATCTTTATTTTGATAAAGATTTGGATTGAAAATGATATTTTATTTTGAAGTATAAATTATTGTTTTAAAGTTATAACTACGGGTTATAATAATGATTGGTTGTTAAAGAGACCGGGATCGGATATTGTCTTATAGCCGGCCAATACCGAAAACCACTTTAACAACTGTGTACGCGGTGGAGATTCCAGAATGAAGTAGGATGGTGGCGACGTTCTCGAGGTATATATTACATGGACCCAACTCCCGTGAGTTGGCATATATGACTAAAACAGGAGCTATACCGGGCTACACAAAGGGTCGCACCCTTTCATCGAGCATGCTCCATTGGAAACCATTCTATTACTGTTGTGATTCGATTCGGTGGTGCCACTTTGATTCGGGGGTATTGTTCGAGGTGGGCGGAAGCTGCTGGCTTGCTGTCACCACCGGTCCAGGAGTGCAAACGGTGTATCCACCCTGGCATTTCCTCGCGTGCCGTGTCATATCCTTATATCGAGCCCACTACGATTTTGGTTTTAAAGATCCGACCGCGTCAAGGTTCACCATCCCCTTAACGCTATTTTCTATATGATTATACTTTACTGATTAGACACTACCGTATATAGCGTATATTACTACATAGTAAATAGTTTAACGAATCCTTAGAGGATGGGCGGTCCCAAGCATCCTTTAAGTTACTGATGCATTTTGTTATTGTTCACTTGAGTTGATTTACAGTTTATAAGTATTTATGTCATGACTCGAGGGTTTTGTATTTTGCTTTACGCTCGGGTCAGATTGATTGAGTTAGCATTCAAGATTCACCTTTGGCATTGGAGCTTTCCTTGAAGATCCAGCCATCTATTTTGTTTCAGTATCCAGTGGTTCAGTGATGTATCTGATTTGTACCTGATGTATCCTGTTACTCTTCTGTTGTATCTTATTTAACTCTGATGTATCTTATATTTTATATAGTAGCTTCATGAACTACTATCTCTTTTTCTTCCGCTGCATTTTTATATACTCTGTGTCTGAGATCTGTAATTTTATTTACTTTATATTCTGAGATTTTCCAAATTTTTATTTACAACACGGTATTTTGAGCAATTCAATTTCGGATGAGTGTCTACCCATACACTTATAATGGATGCGAATGGTTGAAACTACCGAGTCGTTACAGTTGGTATCAGAGCTTTGGTAGCTCTAGGCAAAACTCAGCATATGGAGTAGATGTAATTACAGAATCACTTTCATTCGAGTTGAATATTTTTCTTTTGACTCGATTCCTTTGAATTTTGGAACGTTCCCTACAGTTCCAAAATCCATTCATATCCCTCACTATTCATCTTCTTTTGACTCTGGAGCATTCCATAACTCCGCTTCGAATGATCTTTCTAGTGAGTCGGTGGTTACGCCAATTTCAAATTTAATTGAAAAAGGGGGAAAACTCCTTTGCAGTTAGCATCGATTCACCAGAGATTCTTATCTATCCTTGGTTTAGATGCTAATATCTTTTGTTATTTCAAACTCTAACTCTTGAGATCGAATGTAGATTTACCCTAGAAAAATCAACATTGATCTTATTCTTTAAGTCATGGTTGACCCGGTTAAGGTTGCCCGTGATTTGTATAAGCTTATCCATCTTCCTATTCTGTTATTTAATCATGTCATCCTTGTTTCCAACTTATTTTTAAATCATAATCTCCTTTGATTTGTGTTAATCAAAAAAATTTGAATCTCTATCCTTCTTTGAAAATCTATTCATGTATAGTGTATTTGTAAACTAGTATTTAAAATTAAAATGTTTTATATATTGTGTTGTTTGAGTTGTTGATGTTGAGTTGGGTTTCTGATCGATACGTCTGATCAGCGCTATCGATAAGATTTCCAAAACACTTTGACAGAACAAACGGACACATTATATTTAAAAAAAAAATTTGGTTAATGAAATAAATTTTGATATATAAATAAATTTATGGAACTTAATGAAATGAATTTAAAACAAGAATTTGAGGATTTAAATCCCGATTATTTTGATCTTTGGTTTAAAGTTTTAAAAGGTTATATTATTTAAAGTATTTTGAATAGAATTTGTTTTCAAAGAATTTTTAAAGGTTTAAAATTAGTACTCTTCTCTTTGTCGCTGGAAAATAACTTCGGTGATGATCGCGACATCGTCGACGTTCATTTTCGAGTTTCGAAGTTAGGAGACTGTTCTGTAGTCTTGCTACAGCTTTGTTTTGGGAAATTAAATTGATTTGAATTTCTAAAATATGACTTGATTTATAATATATATAGATATATGATTGAAATTTGATTTGACATATTATATATGTATATATATTATTTCTTATCTCTAAATGATCTGAAGAAATCGGAAATTTAATTCTTAAATTCTATTTTTAAAGAATAATTTCAATTATAAAAAGAAAATGAATTTTTTTTTGAATAAATGATTTAAGCTTGAAATGATTGAATTGGAAATTTTATTTGTATAATACAATTGCATTCAAATATAACTTACCAAAATTTCAGAAGTTAAAAATGTAATTGGATAATATACAATATAAAAAAGATGTATAAATAAAATTTGAGTGGTTATAATAAATGCTATACACTTAAATTTTAAGTTATAAAACAATTAACAGAGTTAAAGAATAATAAAGGGTAATTAAATAACTTACAATGAAACAATGTTAGAAGAACTAAGAATAAAATAAAGCAGTTATAATAAGTGTAAGTATATTTAACATCAGTGATGAATATATTGAGAGGAATAAATTTAAGTTTAATTAGGAATAAAGAAGAATTAAATTTATTAAGTACAATGTGAGTGTAATAAATGATTATTTTTCAAACCCATGGTTTTAAAAAAAATGGTTAATTTTAGATGATTGGATAATAAGATAATGAAATTTGAGATAGTTAAGATTTATTTAACTTGTGTAAAGATTTATTCTCTGTTTAAGTTGAAATTTCCATGCTTTCAAATTCATTTCCTTATTTTGTTTTCAAACTACCTTTTGGTTGTCCTTATTATCCTTATCTTGCTATAGACCGGTATAGGCATCTTTCTATAATCTTTCTATTTAGAAATCTTTCTATAATCTTTGATAGACCTTTGGTAATCATTTTGAATCCACCTTTTTCGTGCTTGTGTTCTTGATTCTGGAGGATCTTGGAAAGATCACCTAACCTTGTTAAACTTACCTATAACAACAGTTATCAGGTATAACTTCAATCTTCTTGTCATCTTATCTTAATCCTATTTCACTCTATCTTTTCTGTGCCCTTCCATACCTCATTCCTTTTCGGGGACGAAAAGTTTTGAGTGGGGGAGAGTGTAACAACCCTGTATTTTGTAATTATTTTATTGTATATTTTAATTATTTTTAATGTAAGATTTTGATTTAAAAACTTATTTTACTTATTTGAAATGATTAAATTTATTATTTAAATATAATCTTGATCTTTATATGAGTTATAATTCCAAGCTTGTGTAAGTTGACTATTTGCCTGAAATGCTGATTTTGGTCAAAATAGTCAAACTGTGACTTTTAACTTAAAATTTTAAAAGTTTAAAATTTTAATTTTTTTTCTTTTATTATGAAAGTACATAAAATTCTAAGAACACCACTTTTCGTTTCGTTGAAATCGGATGTAAATTGTGAAAGTTATACCCTTTACAATATTGTGCGTATATAGGGTTATTTAACAATGACTATTTTAAATTGTATAAGTTACTTCTTCTTTGTTATATTTTACTTTAATATGTGATAATATGTTATATTATGTATATTTTGACTTTTAAGTATTTTTAAAATGATAATATAATTTTTCTAAAGTTAATTTGAATTTATTTCTAATTTTAAAGCCTAGTCTACAATTTTAAGCAATTTTCTTGATTTAATTATATATAATTAAAATTTATTTATTTATGTTATGCACTCACTTTTATTTGCTGTGTTTTACTTTATTTTATTCATTTTACATGTATTTAAATTAAAGTAAATTTTTCCAAAGTATATTGAAGTTATTTCTAATTCTTAAGTCAAGTTTTCATTTTCTGTGCTATTTTTCTTGTTTTAATCATATCTAATTAATATTTAATTATTAATATTTTGTTTATCAGTTATAATTTCGAATTTTAACTGAGATTTTAATTATTTTCAGTTATTTAGATGTATATAAATATATGTGAGAAATTTGAAAGGGTTAAAGGCTAAGAAACGTAAAAAACGTTTCACTGTTTCTTTTGCAGTTTCTTTTGTCATCAATACATCTGTTTTTTTTTGGCATTTCCCTATACCATCTCCAGCCGACTTCCCTTGCTCATTTGTCACGAAATTTTTCTCTTTCTCAACCCTAAAAATCATAGCCTCCGTCTTGAGAAAAAAATCTGGTAATGGCTACATCTTTTTCTACCTTTTTCTTCTCATTTTCTATGTATTTTGCCTAGTTTTCTATGCTTTCTGGATTGGCCTCTACCACCCACCATCACCACCATACTCTCCACCATCCCCTACCACTCTTCCTTGGCATCATCTCCAGCCATCATTTCAGATCCATCCATGGCCACACCTCCCTTGGAGACAAAACTCCACAAAATTGCAAATAATGTCCCAAATAATGCCCTAGCCACCACTATTACTTCACCACCTTCATACTCCACCATGGCCACCACCTCTAGCCACGATCACCACCTTGCTACCACCACTACACTTCATCTTAGCCTCTATCCAGATCTGAAATTGACATGGCCAAGACTCCATGAACCAAAACTCCACAAAAACACTGCATAAAGACTTGAAACATTCATGATAGCCACCCTATCACTTCATATCTTCATCCACCACCTTGGCCATCACCATAGGCCGCCACCACCACCTTTTCCAGACCTCCCCACACCCCTCCATCTACTGTCCAAACCTGTACAAGTATGGCCAAGCCCCACTTGACCCAAGGTCGAGCCTTATTGTGCTCAAAAACTTCATATATGTTGCCTTGATCAATTGTATGCTTCATGTTATAACCCTACCACTCCATACTCCTTCTAACCGTGAGTTATGGTGCCAAACCTGAGCTATATCATTATCATGGCTGAACCCAAGAACCTACTAGGCCAAGCATTTGAATGGTTAAAGCAAGGTCAAGTAATCTATTCCTTTGTTGCTTCGTATTTTCATTGTTTCAACATTGTTTTGCGTTGAATATTTATGTGTGTATTGTCTTGTTTTGGTTATTGTTTACAAGAAAAATATCAAGGCTCTCCATTCATTCAAATCAAAAGTCATGCTATATCGTGCTTGTCGTGCTTTTGGAATCGCACTTGTGTTAGTTGTTTTGGTCTTCAGCTTGAAAAAGTGAGTCTTTCTCACTCTGACATTTATACTTATGAAAAGTGAATTGATGACAAGTGTTTAGTAATAAAAAATGTTTATGCAAGTTAATGATGATCATATGATATGCCATGCCATGTTGTTACCATATTATTACCATGTTAAAAATGTTAATTTTCACCTGACATCTGATATATGACTGTATATTGTGATATTGACCTTGTTTATATTATTTCTTCATATGATCACACTTCAAGTTCCCGGTTAGAAAAAAATGTTATGGGCTGAAATGATAGGCCTGAATGGTTTTAAATTTTTCATTTTGACTTGGGATTGCGGGTTTGAAATGATAAAACCCGGATTTTCTTTGTAAATTATGGGTTGAAATGATATATTACCCATATCACTTTACCTAGCGTAGAAAATTATATACTGGCCCGTAGTTAAAATATGTTTTTCTAAAATTTTAAATATTTTAGAAATTTAATTATTATAATATTTTGATTTTAAATTTAATAAAAAAAAGGATTTTTGTAAATTATTATTGATTTTATGAATAATTGTAAGTGAAATGAATTAATGAAAAAGTTAGAAATTTTGAACGTAAGTTATTTTGGAAATTTTGATTTAATTATAATTGGAAATTTAAGTGAATATGAAATTATGATAAATTTATGATAATTTG
Organism: Allium cepa; assembly: GCA_030765085.1. Classification (NCBI taxonomy): domain Eukaryota; kingdom Viridiplantae; phylum Streptophyta; class Magnoliopsida; order Asparagales; family Amaryllidaceae; genus Allium; species Allium cepa. The sequence goes on along the minus strand of CM060929.1, from coordinate 459,484,834 downwards.
AATTTAAATAAATTTAAAGTGATTTTTATATCATATTAATGATTTTAATAAAGTTGAAATGTGAAATGAATGAATATTGTAAGTTGAAATTTTGAAATATAACTAAAACTGGAAATTTATGAAATTGACGTAAAAGTGAACTTTTAGTTAAGTAAATAAAAATAAAAAAAAGTTATATTTGAGAATTTGAACTTAAATGTTAAGTTGAAATTTAATGTAATGGATTTTAAAAATTCAACATTGCATTTTAATAAGCGAATTATTATTAAATCTTGATTTTTGAATGGAAATTTAACTTTATAAAATCATGAACTTGAGGAAAATTAAATGATGTTTATAAATGTGAAAGTGTATGATTTTATAAGTTAAAAATGTTTTTAACAAAAATATAATTGGTTGAGAAATTTTATTGAATATTTGAAGTTAATTGAATGCATTTTTGAAATGCTATTAATTACAATGTAAACGATATTACAGCATTTGTAAACGCTGTAGTTGATGATAATGAACTAAAAAGCTAAATTGAATTAAAAGCTATTATAGCAATCTTTGTAAGTGCTATAATTTTTGAATTTAACTAAGTTATTCGAAATTTAAGTAAACCAAGTATAACATTTTAAAATGCTGTCTTTTGTTAAATTGAATTATTTTGAATGTAACTTTCCGTATAAGTTTTCTAAATAATGCGAAAAGTGAATTTTCACGGTTTTGATAAACTTAAGTGAATAAATAAACTTTGAAAGTTGAAATTTTTGAAAATTTAATAATTTAATTATTAAACATAATAACTTCATTGAAATGATAAAAAAGAATTTTTGGAATATAAACTGTTTCGAAATATGAATTGAAATGGTGTTTTAGATTGAATAAAATGAATAATGATTTGAAATGAATGAAGTTTGAAAAGATACGATATTTTGATATATTAAAATGATTTGAAACGAAGTTTTGAAAGGATATGATATTTTGATATATTAAAATGATTTGAAACGAAGTTTTGAAAGATATGATATTTTTGATATTAAATGATTTGAAAACGGAGTTTGAAAGATAGGACATTTTGATATTAACATGATTTAAAAAGAAGTTCTGAAAGATATGATATTTTGGAACTGAAACTTTGAAAGGTTATGATATTTTGATATATTAAAATGATTTGAAAGGTAGTGTTGAAAGGGTATGAAAATTTAATATATTGAAATGGTTAGAAATGACTTGATATTTATTTTGATAAATATTTGAATTGAAAGATATTTTACGATGATATATTGAAATGGTTTGGAAATGATTTAATCTTTATTTTGATAAAGATTTGGATTGAAAAGGATATTTTATTTTGAAGTATAAATTATTGTTTTAAAGTTATAACTATGGGTTATAATAACGATTGGTTGTTAAAGAGACCGGGATCGTATATTGTCTTATAGCCGGCCAATACCGAAAACCACTTTAACAACTGTGTACGCGGTGGAGATTCCAGAATGAAGTAGGATGGTGGCGACGTTCTCGAGGTATATATTACGTGGACCCAACTCCCATGAGTTGGCACATATGACTAAAACATGAGCTATACCAGGCTACACAAAGGGTCGCACCCTTTCATCGAGCATGCTCCATCGGAAACCATTCTATTACTGTTGTGATTCGATTCGGTGGTGCCACTTTGATTTGGGGGTATTGTTCGAGGTGGGCGGAAGCTGCTGGCTTGCCGTCACCACCGGTCCGGGAGTGCAAACGGTGTATCCACCTTGGCATTTCCTCGCGTGCCGTGTCATATCCTTATATCGAGCCCACTACGATTTTGGTTTTAAAAATCCGACCGCGTTAAGGTTCACCATCCCCTTAACGCTATTTTCTATATGATTATACTTTACTGATTAGACACTACCGTATATAGCGTATATTACTACATAGTAAATAGTTTAACGGATCCTTAGAGGATGGGCGGTCCCAAGCATCCTTTAAGTTACTGATGCATTTTGTTATTGTTCACTTGAGTTGATTTACAGTTTATAAGTATTTATGTCCAGACTCGAGGGTTTTGTATTTTTCTTTACGCTCAGGTCAGATTGATTGAGTTAGCATTCAAGATTCACCTTCGGCGTTGGAGCTTTCCTTGAAGATCCAGCCATCTATTTTGTTTCAGTATCCAGTGGTTCAGTGATGTATCTGATTTGTACCTGATGTATCCAGTTACTCTTCTGTTGTATCTTATTTAACTCTGATGTATCTTATATTTTATATAGTAGCTTCATGAACTACTATCTCTTTTTCTTCCGCTGCATTTTTATATACTCTGTGTCTGAGATCTGTGATTTTATTTACTGTATATTCTGAGATTTGCCAAATTTTTATTTACAACGCGGTATTTTGAGCAATTCAATTTCGGATGAGTGTCTACCCATTCACTTATAATGGATGCGATTGGTTGAAACTACCGAGTCGTTACATAAATAGAAAATAGTTCATTTAATTGAAACTAGACTTAAAAATTGTAAATAAAATATCACTGACCTTAGAAAAATTTCCACTACACTTTGAAATGTTTTAAAAATAATATATATATATATATAATATGTCATGTTACACGTGTAAACATAAATTAGAACATGAAATGACAAACAAAAATATTATTTATGTAAATTAAAATAAACAATTTTGTAAAACAAAACAATTTACATACAATAGTGTAAAAAACATAACTTTCACAATGTTAATTTGATTTCAACGAAACGAAAAGCATTATACTTGAAAATTTATTTACTTTAATAATAAAAGATAAAATTCAAAATTGCAAAATTTTAAAATTTAAATTTAAAAGTCAAAGTTTGACCATATTGACCAAAATTCACATTTTTGGAAAAATGTTCTATTTATTCATGTTTGGAATTCTAATTCACATCAAAATCAAAATTTATATTTAAAATAATTTTTTTATTTTCATTTTAATAAATAAAATAAAGTTTTTAAATTAGAAAGTTAAATTTAAAATAATTAAAATATACAATTAAAATAATCACAAAATACATGGTTGTTACACTCTCCCCCGCTCAAAACTTTTCGTCCCTGGAAAGGAATGAGGTACGAGAAAACACAGAAGAAGATAGAATGATATAGGATTAAGACAAGACGACAAGAAAATTGAAATTATAACTGATAACTGTTGTTATAGGTAAGTTTAACAAGGTGAAGATGATCTTCCCCAGATCCTCCAGAATTAAGAACACAAGCACGAAAAAGATCCTCTAGAATCTGATTCACCCATTCCACTTGACCGACGGTCTGTGGATGGCAAGCAGTGTTCAGATTCAAAATGCGTACCAAAGATTATCAAAGATTATAGAAAGATTTCTAAACAGACTGGTATAAGCAATAGCCTTCCCATTCTATAACAAGATAAAGGAAATAAGGACAACCAAAAGATAGTTTAAAAAACAAAATAAGATAATAAGTTTGAAACCATGTGAATTTCAGCTTAAATTGATAATTAATCTTACATGAGTTAAATAAATCTTTACTATCTCTAACTTCATTATCTTATTATCCAATTATCTTAAATTAACAATTTCTAAAATCATGGATTTGAAAAAAAATCCTTTATGATACTAAAAATATGCTCAATAAATTCAATTCTTCTTTATTCCTAATTAAAATTAAAATTATTCCTTTCTATACATTATCACCTATGTTAAATATATTTACACTTATTATAACTGCTTTATTTTATTCTTAGTTCATTTAACATCATTTTATATTGTAAGTTATTCAATTTATCTTTTATTCTATTTACCTCTATTAATCTTCTTATAACTAAAATTTAAGTCTATAACATTTATTATAACCACTCAAATTTTATTTATAAAATCCTTTTATATTGTATATTATCCAATTACATTGTTATTCTAAAAATTAAGGTAAGTTATATTGGAATGCAATTGAGTATTATACAAATAAAACTTTCCAGTTCAATCATTTCAAGCTTGAATATTTATTCAAATCTTGAAATTATAATTGAAATTAACTTTCAAGATAAAATTTAGGAATTAAATGTTCGATAAATTCCAAACTATTTAGAGATAAATAAATGCACATATACTATATATATAATCTATTCAAATTTAAATCATATACCAACATAAGTTATAAATGCAGTCTTATTTTAGAAATTCAAATCAATTAAATCCCCCGAAACAAAACTACAGCAAGACTATAGAATGTTCTCTTCACTTCGGAACTCGAAAATGAATATCGACGATGTTATAGTCATCACCGAAATTATTTTCTAGCGACAAAGAAAAGGGCATTGATTTTAAACTTTAAAATTCTTTGGAAACAAATTTCTATTCGAAAATACTTTAAATAATATATCTTTTTAAAACTTTAAACATAAGGTTTGTCAGGACCCGATTCTTCGTCTTCCGAAAATTCAACATCGATACTCACTTTATCAACTGCCGAGCAATCGAATGACGGAAAACCGAACACTGAGGGTTTAAGAAGAAGAAAAGAAAGAAGAAGAGGGAAAAGATAGAAAATAGAGCGAAGATAAGAAAATAGAAAATAGAACGAAACAGAAAGAGAACAAAAAAACAACATCAGAATCTCACAATTCACAGCGGAACAACATATAATAAATAAATGAATAATCTTTAAACAAAGAACTATATCAGTTATTACATTTTATACATTACATTTCATTACATCATATCATCAGAGTGTACTACAACAAACAACAAACAAACAACGGAAAAAGAAATACTATATACTAGTAATACGCTATGCCATCTAGCTTGCCTCCAGCAACTCCTGAATATCCAGAATATCCTGATAAACCTAACTCTTAACTGCCCGTGTGGAAATTGGTGGGCACCCAGAGTTTAGGAAGGAAAACAATAAACTCCGAGTCAGTCATGTGACTGGTGTGGGAACTCAAAACAGTTTATTTATCTTTAAAGATCAAAATAGAGGAATATTTTTAAAGTCAATTCGCAATGCTTTTAAAAATGAGACTACCATAAGACCTCCCGCCACACACACAATGCAAACGCAGACTTGGAGGAGATTTCTTCTTATGTTAGTCAAAGATGCTTGATACGCATTAAAAAGAACATTTGATATTATTACTAGTGCATAGTGTAGAGAAAATCATTTCGAAAGTAGAATATAAATCTTAGCCAGCATAGGTACCATTATAGTATGCTTACTATAGCTACCATACTAAATGGCAGGTTCTACAACTAAAACCGTACAAGTCTCGTATTGTTTCTTTGGATTTCCAACGAATGATCAGGCCAAGGAACTTCCCATTGCCACATGAGAATGCCTCTGGATGGACATCCCCGAGAACCAAACCGGATCTCTACCAACACAAGGCCGGGTTACCCCTAACTGAGTAACAACTGACCGAATATGCCATCCCCCGGTCCTTTGGGACCTTTCACCGAGCGCTCGTAATCAATTCACACAATCATAAAGTGTTTTCAACATGAGTAAGTATCTGAGCTCCATACCATGATACCACCCTTTTCCAGAAGGAAATGCACATATCCTAAAGGGCGCTACCCCTCATAACCTTGCCGCCTCTTTCCTGTTTTGACCATTCCCGAGGTGTGAGGCTCGGCGAAGTCACGTCCACAAAAACATACTTTATACAAAAGCCATGCTTTGGGTCAACAAATGATCATAGAAATGATCACCAGGATAGACGATCAAATAAATGATCCTATCACAAATAATTAACACAATGATCATTTCACAGCAACGCTCAGCATGTCACATTACCAAATTGGGAATATATCGCTGATAACATTCAACTACATAACCTCTGAGCTCATACGTCTCAGAGAAGGGTGTTAAGCTAAAAGAATAAATTCTCCGCCACCAACAGAAATATATTTGAAAGAAACCGGCTTTATATCTCAATTTGTAATGTCAGACATACAATCCATACAAGTCTGTTCCGGGCTCGAACAGAACCGAATGCACTTACAAAGAAGTCCTCGCAATCCTTATATTCACAATCCTGATCGGATTTCCCATCACTTAGGGAATCTCTATACCAGGAGCTACCCAGTGCAGAGACAATCGATAGGTCATCCTATCGCTTTCGCAAATGCCCGGTCTTCAACACCGGTCATCAATGCTATCCATTACGTCGTATCACTATTCGGAATGGGTAATCCGAATAACGAGCGCAATAATTTAAAAACAAGTGTAGCATTCAAATTCAACAAATCCCAACAAATACCTTTCAAAGGTAAATATTGATAGTCGGTTATTGAACTATCAATGGATATGCACACATCACCAGATTCCAAATAATTTTCCAAATTATTTATTTTCCAAAAATATCTTTACTAGATATATAATTTCAATACCTCAAAAATAAATCAATATTTATTTTTAAAAGAATTCCACTTCCTTTTATAAATTCCATAGTGAATTTATATTCCAAAATATCTATGAATATACGACTTCAATTATTCACTTCAATTTATCTTCAAAAAGATAAATTCTCAAAATATTCACTTTATATTGGAAAACATTTCCATACTTACTTATTAAGTAATTCTCAATCCATTTATTTTCAACACTTGGAAAATATTCAAATATACTTAAATCGAGATTAAGTATATATTTCATTCTTTAAGAAAATCATTCACTTAAACGTATTTATTTAGGCCAAAACGAATGTTGCGTAAAACATCGTTACGACAACCCAAAATCACTAGTATAGGGATTCGAAATTAAAATAGATATATAAATCCCAATACTATACAAAACATTTTCTTTCGGAAATCATTTACTATAACAACAGTGTTATAGTCCACCATTTCCTTTTATTTCTCGAAAACGTCTATTTCAACAATGAATGTTGAAATCTATGGTTTCGAATCTTAACATATTTTAAAACATCGTTGGATCGTTTTAATTCTATTTAAAACATCAAATCTAAACATTTTCTTTAACATATTATTCACTATTCAAAAACGTGAATATACTTCGTTAACAATTTCATCATTTTTATTCATTTCATTTTAAAGGATTATTCACAGTCAAAAACGTGAATATAACTCCATTAATAGGTTACAACAATTTACTTATCAAAATAAGTCGTTTGCGAATTTACAAAACAACGTTTATAAATTCTATTTCTATTTGTTTTATAACTACTTCCTTTATAAATCTCCTTTATTAACCTATCTCAATTCATATCTCAATGATATACTAAAAGTTCATATTATAAGTGAAATACTTATAATTTATTTGCTTGCAAAAATCGTTCCTTTGAACTTCATACTTATAAATCTTATAACTTATAAGCTTCAATTTTTTATCCAAAACCATTCTTTTAATAACTTTATGAATTTTATAAACCTACTGCTTATAAAATTCCATTTACAACTTCACCGTTTATAATTCTATAAATTTCATTCGTTTATGAAATTCACTCACAATTCATTCTAACACTTATAAAAACTCGTTTTATAATTCAAATATTTTTAATTTACAAATTATCAATTTATAAATCTCTTATATAAATCAATTTATATTATTCTTTTACAACGTCTTTAATCTCCTTTATAATTTCATCATTTTTATTTATAAAATAATTAAATTTTATAAATCGTATTTTTTCAACTTTGTATAATAAATTAAAAAATCCCAATTTAAACTATTTTATAAAATTATTAACCCATATTTTCAAAAATCAACTTTTAACTATATTTCTTAAAAATACAATTTTTTATAACATTAAAAATTATATCGTTTATTTATTTAAAATGAATCAATTTCCAAACATATAGTATATTTTCAAAAATCACTTCAAAAATCATTTTAAAGTTCCAAATTTTGGTCCAATGATGCTACATACCAAATAGTCAATCACGACAACAACGACATCATATATCGATATGATAATCCATCAAATATCAAAATATCTGAATTCAAATAAAAACTGTTGAGGAATCCAGTTGGATCCCTCCAACCTGTTTTCCTGCATCCACAAACATTAGCACAATACCAATTCCGCTCCAGTACGGAATTATCGCGGTATATGGGATTTAAAATATTATCCGCTTAATAGACGGCGCAATAGGGTCTCATCCGCTATACAAATGCGGGAAATCAATAACTCTAATATATACATATGCCAATATATATATATATATATTGCTATTATATATAATACCAATTTCACTGTTTATGAAATATTCGCGGTATATGTTTTTAATAAATAACATCCGCTTACTAACGGCGCATAATGTCTATTTTAACAATCAATAGATAACAATCATCATTCAAACATGCATTCAAATATTTTAAATCTAACTATTAAAATAAAAATCGAAACTGATTCGATTGAGTGAGAAGTTCTTACCTTGATTTTATTTTGTTTTAGCGATTTATTTCTAATAAAATTAAACGGACGTTTAATTTTACCCAAAATTCTCACTAACTCCAAACGACTCCAATCCAATCCCATAGCGTAGTGCTCGTCCATACGATTCCAACGCAACTGGTTTCGCGCGTTTTCGACCTCGTATGAAAAAGATATGATTTTTTAAAGATCACACGATTTTTTTTATAACTAAATTATACAACATAATTTAACTATTTATAAACCTAAGAATTATTGGCCGTTGGATCTTGTAACTCTGCATCTGGGCCGCACCCCCCTACCCCTTTCTTCTTCGTTCTCTTCTACAGGTTGATGCACGCAACCTAGAACCCACCAAGGCCGAACTAGGGTTTCACCTTACGCCACCTACGCTCGACGAAACTTCATCAAACCACCTCCATCTTGAAGCTTGTCGCCTACTCCATGCTCGGCTGCAGTACCATAGAACTCGGCCTCCCCTTTCCATCGTTTTGCGTGCATGAATCGTGCGCCTTCATCTCCTCTTTCTGGCCACCACGTCACTCCGATGACGATCATGACCGTTGGATAGATGGATCTTGGTGTCCACTATAAGTTTCTAGTTGGAAGTTTTCGATGAAAGTGGATGGATGAGGAGATCGAAGGGGAAGAACGTGGGAGATTTCTGGCCGTGGGTTGAGGGGGCGGCGGCTAGGGTTTAGTCTTTTATTTTATTTATTTTTTTTTTTTTATGAAGGGGTAAGGGTCTATTTATAGGAAATCGTTGAACACTATTCATCCGGGAATTCCGAACTCCGATTTACGCGCCATAACCAGCGTTTCTAGGGTTTACCCCGCGTTCCAGACACAATGGAACAGGTTTCGGAAGCTAATTCGATCATCTGTGCGAGTTATGGCAATAAACGTTCAGTTTAAATTAAACCGATTTAAACGATTTTCTAGGCGTTTTAATTTGTACCGGACAAATGGTAAATCCAGTTGACACAAAATTTGAAACCTTACAGTAATATCACATTACGGATCCGATGAAACTAGTTTCGTCGAAATCCGAGATTTTTTGAAAAATGGCTATTTTAACTCGCCAAATTAATATTAAAAACAATTCGATGCGTTTCGAGCTGCCACGATCAAACGATAACTCCGATTGCTACGAAAATTGAAATCCGGTAATAACTAACTATTACGGATCCAATGGAACTAGTTTCGTCCAATTCTGAGACTGTTCAAAAATTGACTATTTTCACAAGTCGATTTAATATTAAAATATTCAATTTTCACAAATTAACTTTTAATTCGATTTTAAAAGTTCTAAAATATCATTCTAACTCCAACATGATAAAATAAAATTTTACAAATCATTTTCAATCATATTTAACTCAATCTTCAATTATTTCTATAATTTAACATATTAAATTATTGATTTAATTATTCAATTAAATCCAATTATTCGAAATAAATTTTATTCGACTTATAAATTCACTTATTAATATTTAAAATTAATTAAATATTCAAATTTTAATTACTTAAAATCCTGGGTCGTTACAAGGTTTGAAACCATCGAAAATTAAATTATCAAATTCTTGCTATAAATTCATTTTAAATTTCTAAATAAATTTATAACCATTTTTATTGTTCAATTATTTATATATGAAACAGGAGGTAATGATATATAAAAATCAAATATTATTTCTTAATAACCATTTCAATAAAAATCCAGAAAATTTATAATATAGTTACAAAATTTATTTCATTACTAAATTTGAAAAACCATATTGTGTCAGTTTGCTCTGTTCAAGTATTTTGGAAATCCTATCGATAGCGTTGATCAGACGAATAGATCGAAAACCCAAATCAACATCAACAACTCAAACAACACAATATAAATCAAAACATTAAATATAGATTTACAAGTACAATTCAAAAATATTTTGAAGATAAATTGGAAACAAAAACAAGATGATTAATTAACAAAAGAGGGAGATGGATAAGCTTAAATAAATCGCGGGCAACCTGAACTGGGTCAACAGTGACTTAAAGAATAAGATCGATGTGGATTTTTCTGGGGTAAATCTACATTCGGTCTTAAGAAATAGAGTTAGGAATGATAAGAGATACCAGCACCTAAACTGGGGATATAAAATCTCTGGTGAATCTATGATGTTGTAAAGGAGTTTCCCACTTTTACAAATCAATTCGAAATTAGCGAGACCACCGACTCATTATAAAGATAATTCGAAGTGGAGTTATGGAATACTCCAGAATCGAAAGAAGATGAATAGTGAGGGACAAGAATGGATTTTGGAACCGTAGGGAACGTTTCAAAATTCAAGGGAAATTCGAATCAAAGAGGAAGAGATTCAAACTCGAACGAAAGTAATTCTGTAAATAAATTTACCATATATACTAAGTTTTGCCTCAAAGCCAAAGCTCTGATACCAACTGTAACGACCCGATATTTTCAACCATTCGCATCCACATATGTCGGACTTGAATTGCTCAAAATACCGCATTGTAAATAAAATTTGCAAATCTCAGAATATACAGTAAATAAACAATCACAGATCACGGATACAGAGTAATAATAATGTAGCGGAAGTAAAAGAGATAGTAGTTCATGAAGCTACTATATAAATATATAAGATACATCAGAGTTAAACAAGATACAACAGAAGAGTAAAAAGATACATCAAGTACAAATCATAATACATCACTGGAATCGCTAGATACTGAAAGCAAAATAGATGGGTGGATCTTCAAGCAAAGCTCCAACTCCGAATGTGAGTCTTGAATGCTGAATCACTCAGTCTGACCCAAGCATAAAGCCAAACACAAAACACTCGAGTCAGGACATAAATACTTAAGAACTGTAAATCAACTCAAGTGAACAATAACAAAATGCATCAGTAACTTAAAGGATGCTTGGGATCGCCCATCCTTTAAGGATCCGTTAAACTATTTACTATGTAGTAATATTTTGCTGTTATAATAATGTCTAATAGTAAAATAAACTTACTTTTTAATAGCTTCAAGGGTTACCCATATAGCCCTCAACACGTAATAGTCCTAGTAGTCCATCCAGCATCTGCATATCTACTGATCATGAGACTATGAGAAGATACACCATAGGCTACGGAAGAAAACCAAACTCGTAGTAAAGCTCGCTATGGTAGGTGACACGGTACACAAGGCAATGCCAGGGTAGATATACCAATTACACACACGGGATGGTGGTAACGTAGCAGCCACTACGCCTACCTCGGAACACACTCCCAAATCAAAATCGGAGGATGGCCATCAAATTAGTCACAAGTAAGAGTATAGTATCGAAGAAGTGTGTCCGACCAGAGGAGCTACCCTTTTAGGCCTGAGATTGCTCCTGTTTTAGCCAGCTTATGCCAACTCACGGGAGTTGGATCCACGTCTATACCTCAATAGGATCGTCACCACTATCCTACTTCATTCTGGAATCTCCATCGCGTACATGGTTGTCAAAGTGGTTGTCGGTATCGACAGAGAGTATGCCCATATCTGATCCCGGTCTCTTTGCCAACCAATCGTTATTATAACGCGTGGTCATTTCAAAATAGTTTTGTAACGACCCAGAATTTTATTTAATTAAAATTTGAATATTTAATTAATTTTAAATATTTATTAGTGAATTTATAAGTCGAATAAATTTTATTTTGAATAATTGGATTTAATTGAATAATTTAATCGATAATTTAATATGTTAAATTATGGAAATAATTGAAAATTGAGTTAAATATGATTGAAAATGATTTGTCAAATATTACTTTATCATATTGGAGTTATAACGATATTTTAGAACTTTTAAAATCGAATTAAAAGTTAATTTGTGAAAATTGAATATTTTAATATTTAAATCGACTAGTGAAATTAGCCATTTTTCGAACAGTCTTAGAATTGGACGAAACTTGTTCCATTGGATCCACAATAGTTTGTTATTATCGGATTTCAATTTTCGTAGCAATCGGAGTTGTCGTTTGACCGTGGCAGCTCGAAACGCATCGAAATTGTTTTAATATTAATTCGGCGAGTTAAAATGGTCATTTTTCAAAAAGTTTCGGATTTTGACGAAACTAGTTTCATCGGATCCGTAATGTGATATTATTGTAAGGTTTCAAATTTCGTGTCAATCGGATTTATCGTTTGTCCGGTGCAAGCTAAAACGCCTAGAAAATCGTTTAAATCGGTTTAATTTAAATTGAACGTTTATTGCCATAACTCGCACAGATGACCGAATTAGCTTCCGATACCTGTTCCATTGTGTCCGGAACGTGGGATAAACCCTAGGAACGTCGGTCACCGCGCGTAAATCAGAGTTTGGAAAATCCAAAATGAATAGTGTTTTCATTTGAAAAACTATAAAAGGAACACAACCCCTTGCTCACAATTGCAAAACCCTAGCCTTTATTCACAGCCGCCACCATCATTTTTGATGGCTGAAATCATCTCATCTTCTTCCATTAATCTCTCTCAATCCATACCATATTTCACAAAACTTCCAACTAACAAAATGTAGAGGATGGAGAGACGTTTCAATCTATACGGAGATGATGGCGTGAAGTGGAGCAGGTCGATGGCGGGGGGGGGGGGGGGGGGGGTGGGGGCGCGTTCGCCGTGAGTTCATGCACGCATTTCGATGGCAGGGTAGGGCCGAGCTCCACAAGGTGGTGGCCGATAGTAGCTATCGAGATGGGCTGCAAGATGGAAGTAGTTGATCGTGCTATAGTTCGTCGAGGAGGCCGAATTTTCAAACCCTAATTTATGCTATGGGTTTCTTCATGTTTCGGCTATTACTGGAGAGGATACGCGTTTGGGGGAGATGAGGGAGTGGACGGCCTGATGATGGTGGGGGGTGAGATCTACGGCCAGAAAAAAATATAGGTTTAAAATAGTTAATTATGTTGTAAATTATAATTATAAAAATCGTGTAACTTGTAAAAATCATAACTTTTTCATACGAGGTCGAAAACGCGCGAAACCAGTTGCGTTGGAATCGTATGGACTAGCACTATGCTATGGAATTGGATTGGAGTCGTTTGGAGTTAGTGAGAATTTTGGGTAAAATTAAACGTCTGTTTAATTTTATTCGAAATAAATCGCTAAAATGAAATTGAAATCAAGGTGAGAACTTCTCACTCGATCGAATCGATTTTTATTTTAAATAGTTAGATTTGAATACTTGAATGCATGTTTGAATGTTGATTGATATCTAATGATTGTTAAAATAGACATTATGCGCCGTTAGTAAGCGGATGTTATTTATTAAAGACATATACCGCGAATATTTCATAAACAGTGAAATTGGTATTATATATAATAGAAATATATATATATTGGCATATGTATATATTGCAGTTATTGATTTCCCGCATTGTATAGTGGATGAGACCCTATTGCGCCGTCTATTAAGCGGATAATATTTTAAATCCCGTATACCGCGATAATTTCGTACTGGAACGGAATTGGTATTGTGCTAATGTTTTTGGATGCAGAAAACAGGTTATAGGGATCCAACTGGATTCCTCAACAGTATTTATTTGATTTCAGATATTTTGATATTTGATGGGTTATCATATCGATATACGATATCGTTGTTGTCGTGATTGACTATTTGGTATGTAGCATCATTGGACCAAATTTTGGAATTTTAAAATGATTTTTAAAGTGATTTTTGAAAGTATACGTTTATAAAATATTTTTGGAATTGATTCATTTTAAATAAATAAACGTTATAAATTTTAATGTTATAAAAATTATGATTTTTGAGAAATATAGTTAAAAGTTGATTTTTGAAAATATAGGTTAATGATTTTATAAAATAGTTTAAATTGGGATTTTTGAATTTATTATAAAATGTTTAAAAATAGGATTTATGAAATTTGATTATTTTATAAATCAAAGAGAATGGTGAAATTATAAAGGACTTTAAAGACGTTTTGAAATAATAATATAAATTGATTTATATAAAAAGATTTATAAATTGATATTTATAAATTAAAATATTTGAATTATAAAACGAGTTTTTATAAGTGTTTGAATGAAGTGAAAATGGATTGCATAAGTGAATGGAATTTATAAAATTATGAATGGTGAAGTTATAAGTGAAATTTATAAATAGTAAGATTTATAAATTTTGTGAAGTTATTAAAGAATATAGGTAAATAAATGAATCTTATAAGTTATAAGATTTATAATTAGGAAGTTTAAAGGAACGATTTAGTAAACAAATAAATTATAAGTGTTTAACTTAAAATATAGACTTTTGGTTTATAAATTGATTTATGAATTGAATAGGTTAATAAAGGAGATTTATAAAGGAAATAGTTATAAAATAAATAGAAATGGAATTTATAAACATTGTTTTATAAATTCGCAACGACTTATTTTGATAAGTTAATTTTTATAACTTATTTATGGAGTTATATTCACGTTTTAGACAGTGAATAATCCTTTAAAATATAATGAATAGAAAGGATGAAATTGGTTAACAAGCATATTCACGTTTTTGAATAGTGAATAATATGTTAAAGAAAATGTTTTGGATTTGGTGTATTAAATAGAATTAAAACGATCTAACGATGTTTTTAAATGTGTTGAGATTCGAAACCATAGATTTCAACATTTATTGTTGAAATAGACGTTTTCGAGAAATAGAAGGAAATGGTGGACTATAACACTGTTGTTATAGTAAATGATTTCCGAAAGGAAATGTTTTGTATAGTATTGGGATTTATATATCTATTTTAATTTCGAATCCCTATACTAGTGATTTTGGGTTGTCGTAACAATGTTTTACGTAATATTCGTTTTGACCCAAATAAATATGTTTAAGAGAATGATTTCCTTAAAGAATGAAATATGTACTTAATCTCGATTTAAGTATATTGGATATTTTCCAAGTGTTGAAAATAAATGGATTTGTGAATAACTTATTAAGTAAGTATGGAAATGTTTTCCAATATAAAGTGAATATTTTGAGAATTTATCTTTTTGAAGATAAATTGAAAATGAATATTTGAAACCTATTGAAATAATATATCAGTAGATATTGTGAAATATAAATTCACTATGGAATTTATAAAAAGGGGAATTTGTTTAGAAATAAATATTGGTTTATTTTTGAAGTGTGAAAATTATTTATCTTGTAAAGATATGAATTTTGGAAAATAAATAATTTGGAAAATTATTTGGAATCTGGTGAAATTGTGCATATCCATTGATAGTTCAATAACCGACTATCAATATTTACCTTTGAAAGGTATTTGTTGTGATTTGCTGAATTTGAATGCTACACTTATTTTTAAATTATTGCGCTCGTTATTCGGACTACCCATTCCGAATAGTGATACGACGTAATGGATAGCATTGATGACCGGTGTTGAAGACCGGGTATTTGCGAGAGCGATAGGATGACCTGTCAATTGACTCTGCACCGAGTTGCTCCGGTATAGAGTTCTCCATATGTGATGGGGAATCCGATCAGGATTGTGGATATCCGGATTGCAAGGACTTCTTTGTAAGTGCCTTCGGTTCTGTTCGAGCCCGGAACAGACTTGTATGGATTGTATGTCTGACGTTACAAATTGAGATATAAAGCAGATTTCTTTCAAATATATTTCTGTTGGTGTCGGAGAATTTATTCTCTTAGCTTAACACCCTTCTCTGAGACGTACGAGCTCAGAGGTTATGTAGTTGAAGGTTATCAGCGATATATTCCCAATTTGGTAATGTGACATGCTGAGTGTTGCTGTGAAATGATCATTGTGTTGATCATTTGTGATAGGATCATTTATTTGATCATTTATCCTTGTGATCATTTCTATGAACATTTGTTGACCCAAAGCATGGCTTTTGTATAAAGTATGTTTTTGTGGACGAGACTTCGTCGAGCCTCACACCCCGGAATGGTCAAAACAGGAAAGATGCAGCAAGGTTATGAGGGGTAGCTCCCTTTAGGGTATGTGCATTTCCTTCTGGAAAAGGGTGGTATCATGGTATGGAGCCCAGATACTTACTCATGTTGAAACACTTATTATTTTGGTGTGATGTGGATTACGAGCGCTCGGCTAAAGGTCCCAAAGGACCGGGGGATGGCATACTCGTGTCAGTTGTTACCCAGTTAGGGGTAACCCGGCCTTGTGTTGGCAGAGATCCGGTTTGGTTCTCGGGGACGTCCTTCCAGAGGCGTTCTCATGTGGCAATGGGAAGTTCCTTGGCCTGACCATTTGTTGGAAATCCAAAGAAACAATACTATCTTGTACGGTTTTAGTTGTAGAACCTGCTTCCTCAGGAGGTAGCTATAGTAGGCATAATATAATGGTACCTATGCTGGCTAAGATTTATATTCTACTTTCGAAATCGCTTTATACACTATGCCCTAGTAATAAATATCAAATGTTTCTTTTTATTGCGTATCAAGCATCTTTGACTATCATAAGGAGAAATCTCCTCCAAGTCTACGTTTGCATTGTGTGTGTGGCGGGAGGTCTTATGGTAGTCTCATTTTTAAAAGCATTGCGAATTGACTTTAAAAATATTCCTCTATTTTGATTTTAAAGATAAATAAACTGTTTTGAGTTCTCACACCAGTCACATGACTGACTCGGAGTTTATTGTTTTCCTTCCTAAACTTTGGGTGTCCACCAATTTCCGCACGAGCAGTCAAGAGTTAAGGTTTATCGGGATATTGAGGAGTTGCTGGAGGCAAGCTGGATGGCATGGCGTATTACTAGTATATAGTATTTCTTTTCCGCTGTTAAATGTTGTTTGTTGTTGTACACTCTGATGTAATGATGCAATGTAATGTATAAAATGTAATAACTGATATAGTTCTTTGTTTAAAGATTTTTCATTTATGTATTATATGTTGTTCCGCTGTGAATTGTGAGATTCTGTTATTGTTCTGCTGTTTTCTGTTCCGTTCTATTTTCTTTTCTCTCTATTTTCTATCTTCTTATCTCTTCTTCTACCTTTTTCTATTTCTTAAACATTGAGAATTCATATTTCTGTTCATCTTGAGTTAATCTATGGAGATTAGTGTATATTAAAGGAGTACGGATTTGCGGGTCATCACAGGTGATATCGGAGCATATGGTTAAGCGACAACCATGGTTCTGTTGGGTATTACTCATTAGAGATAGAGTCAGTAGTACTCTAGAATGAGTTTGAGTGTAATAATTGCTATGAGAGCGTATTTGTTAGTGAATATAAAAATTGTTTTGTATTGTGTTGACTTATCGGTTGATTGTTTATAGATTCCAGTCGATGTAGTCTAGCTAACTATCGTAGATAGGAGTTTCTAAACTCTTAAACAAGATAAACCGACACGATATTGTTTTAAATTGGGTAAATGAAATAATTTTACCTTGATTATATTTTATATATAAGGAAATGATTTTTCAGAATTATTAAAGTATATATAAGTAGATTGTTTGGTTGTTGAATAAGATGTTTGAATAATCTAAATAAAAGAATAATTGTATAAGCAAAAGAATTATAAGAATTGAATTATAATTAAAGTGATTTGCAATTATGAAATAAACTTATATATATAAGAAGTGAGACTATATGAATATATTTATGAATATGAGCTGTAGATAAAAAATGAATTTAAAGTTAAATGGAAATTTACTTTAGAATTTGGAATCTGAATTTATTTATAAGTGGGAATCTAAGTTAAGTAAAACCAAGTGGTGTTTATAAATGAAGTATAACTTAAGAAATGTTGAATGAAGTTGATATTGGTATCAAAGTAAATTAATAAAGCTAAGTGATAGATATGAACTTAAGTTGTGTAAATGAAATTCAACTTTAGTAATTGGATTGAATGAATGGATTAAATGTTAATCAATTGAATGTGAATAATTGATATGAAGTAATGAATGTAAGTGTTAATTCATTAAAATCTTAGGTTATTGGAAAGTTGAATAATTGAATGAAAATTAATTTAATTGAACCAATTGAAAGTAAAGATGTTTAACCAAAATGAATGAATATAAGCAAAGGAATTTGGTTGTAATTAATATACATTGGTTGTTATATGATAATTGGTTGATTGTATATAATTCAATAAGAGTAATGAAATTGGAAGCTAAAGTAATTGGAATTCAATTGGAAGTTAAGTGAATCTTAAATGGAATTGAATTTGAATTGGAAGTGAACCAACATGAATATGAATTAGTGAATGCAAACTAATTAAAATTGAAAATGAATGTTAGTAAAAACATCCACTGTTAAATGAATCGAATGTGATTAAATTGAAAACCATTTCATTGAATATTAATGAGAATATGAATGAATATTTATTGGTTATGAATGTTAGTTGGATGATAGTTGGTTGATGTTTGCATTTGTTGTTTTGTTGCATTTGCTATGTTGACATATATAGTTATTATGTTGCTATATGTTGTATATCGATACTATTTGTCAATATACATATTTCTCATGTTGTTTGTTGAGTGTTTAGTAGGTGTGGATCGCGTTTGCTTCGCATTTGGAGCTCGCTTTCGCGCTATATTAGCCGTATATGCTCGCTAATAAAATATAAGGTACATATCTCGGATTAAATATCGTACTTTTATACTTTTTCCCTGCGGGATGCCTCATTACTTGATGAGATTTATATTTGTGATATATATACTGTCATTTTTTTTCGGATCGAGCCGCGCAAAGGAGACTATGGCGAATTTTTCCGAAAATTTAAGGCGTTAGAAAAAATTTGAGAAAATTGGAAAATTTGTGAAAACTTTAACTTTGATTTGGAATTGAAAGTTAAACAATAGTAGTTGTTTTTGAAAAGATAACTAATTATGATTTGAAAATTTAGTAAAGTTATTATAAGAAGTTTAACTATGGATTTTGGGAAAGTTAATAGATTCTGTAACTTTTCTTACTTAATAATTTCGAGGACGAAATTCAAGGGGGGAAGTATGTAACGACCCAGAATATTATTTAATTAAAATTTGAATATTTAATTAATTTTAAATATTTATTAGTGAATTTATAAGTCGAATAAATTTTATTTCGAATAATTGGATTTAATTGAATAATTTAATCGATAATTTAATATGTTAAATTATGGAAATAATTGAAAATTGAGTTAAATATGATTGAAAATGATTTGTAAAATTTTACTTTATCATATTGGATTTAGAACGATATTTTAGAACTTTTAAAATCGAATTAAAAGTTAATTTGTGAAAATTGAATATTTTAATATTTAAATCGACTAGTGAAATTAGCCATTTTTCGAATAGTCTTAGAATTGGACGAAACTTGTTCCATTGGATCCATAATAGTTTGTTATTATCGGATTTCAATTTTCGTAGCAATCGGAGTTGTCGTTTGACCGTGGCAGCTCGAAACGCATCGAAATTGTTTTAATATTAATTCGGCGAGTTAAAATAGTCATTTTTCATAAAGTGTCGGATTTCGACGAAACCAGTTTCATCGGATCCGTAATGTGATATTATTGTAAGGTTTCAAATTTCGTGTCAATCGGATTTATCGTTTGTCCGGTGCAAGCTAAAACGCCTAGAAAATCGTTTAAATCGGTTTAATTTAAATTGAACGTTTATTGCCATAACTCGCACAGATGACCGAATTAGCTTCCGAAACCTATTCCATTGTGTCCAGAACGTCGGTCAACGCGCGTAAATCGGAGTTTGGAAAATCCAAAATGAATAGTGTTTTCATTTGAAAATCTATAAAAGGAAGACAACCCCTTGCTCACAATTGCAAAACCCTAGCCTTTATTCACAGCCGCCACCATCATTTCTGATGGCTGAAATCATCTCATCTTCTTCCATTAATCTCTCTCAATCCATACCATATTTCACAAAACTTCCAACTAACAAAATGTAGAGGATGGAGAGACGTTTCAATCTATACGGAGATGATGGCGTGAAGTGGAGCAGGTCGATGGCGGGGGGCCGCGTTCGCCGTGAGTTCATGCACGCATTTCGATGGCAGGGTAGGGCCGAGCTCCACAAGGTGGTGGCCGATAGTAGCTATCGAGATGGGCTGCAAGATGGAAGTAGTTGATGGTGCTATAGTTCGTCGAGGAGGCCGAATTTTCAAACCCTAATTTATGCTATGGGTTTCTTCATGTTTCGGCTATTACTGGAGAGGATACGCATTTGGGGGAGATGAGGGGGTGGACGGCCTGATGATGGTGGGGGGTGAGATCTACGGCCAGAAAAAAATATAGGTTTAAAATAGTTAATTATGTTGTAAATTATAATTATAAAAATCGTGTAACTTGTAAAAATCATAACTTTTTCATACGAGGTCGAAAACGCGCGAAACCAGTTGCTTGGAATCGTATGGACTAGCACTATGCTATGGAATTGGATTGGAGTCGTTTGGAGTTAGTGAGAATTTTGGGTAAAATTAAACGTCCGTTTAATTTTATTCGAAATAAATCGCTAAAACGAAATTGAAATCAAGGTGAGAACTTCTCACTCGATCGAATCGATTTTGATTTTTATTTTAAATAGTTAGATTTAAATACTTGAATGCATGTTTGAATGTTGATTGATATCTATTGATTGTTAAAATAGACATTATGCGCCGTTAGTAAGCGGATGTTATTTATTAAAGACATATACCGCGAATATTTCATAAACAGTAAAATTGGTATTATATATAATAGAAATATATATATTGGCATATGTATATATTGCAGTTATTGATTTCCCGCATTGTATAGCGGATGAGACCCTATTGCGCCGTCTATTAAGCGGATAATATTTTAAATCCCATATACCGCGATAATTTCGTACTGGAGCGGAATTGGTATTGTGCTAATGTTTTTGGATGCAGAAAACAGGTTGGAGGGATCCAACTGGATTCCTCAACATTATTTATTTGATTTCAGATATTTTGATATTTGATGGATTATCATATCGATATACGATATCGTTGTTGTCGTGATTGACTATTTGGTATGTAGCATCATTGGACCAAATTTTGGAATTTTAAAATGATTTTTAAAGTGATTTTTGAAAGTATACGTTTATAAAATATTTTTGGAATTGATTCATTTTAAATAAATAAACGTTATAAATTTTAATGTTATAAAAATTATGATTTTTGAGAAATATAGTTAAAAGTTGATTTTTGAAAATATAGGTTAATGATTTTAAAAAATAGTTTAAATTAGGATTTCTGAATTTAATATAAAACGTTTAAAAATAGGATTTATGAAATTTGATTATTTTATAAATCAAGGAGAATGGTGTAATTATAAAGGAATTTAAAGACGTTTTTAAATAATAATATAAATTGATTTATATAAAAAGATTTATAAATTAAAATATTTGAATTATAAAACGAGTTTTTATAAGTGTTTGAATGAAGTGAAAATGGATTGCATAAGTGAATGGAATTTATAAAATTATGAATGGTGAAGTTATAAGTGAAATTTATAAATAGTAAGATTTATAAATTTTGTGAAGTTATTAAAGAATATATTTGGGTAAATAAATGAATCTTATAAGTTATAAGATTTATAATTAGGAAGTTTAAAGGAACGATTTAGTAAACAAATAAATTATAAGTGTTTAACTTAAAATATAGACTTTTGGTTTATAAATTGATTTATGAATTGAATAGGTTAATAAAGGAGATTTATAAAGGAAATAGTTATAAAATAAATAGAAATGGAATTTATAAACATTGTTTTATAAATTCGCAACGACTTATTTTGATAAGTTAATTTTTATAACTTATTTATGGAGTTATATTCACGTTTTAGACAGTGAATAATCCTTTAAAATATAATGAATAGAAAGGATGAAATTGGTTAACAAGCATATTCACGTTTTTGAATAGTGAATAATATGTTAAAGAAAATGTTTTGGATTTGGTGTATTAAATAGAATTAAAACGATCTAACGATGTTTTTAAATGTGTTGAGATTCGAAACCATAGATTTCAACATTTATTGTTGAAATAGACGTTTTCGAGAAATAGAAGGAAATGATGGACTATAACACTGTTGTTATAGTAAATGATTTCCGAAAGGAAATGTTTTGTATAGTATTGGGATTTATATATCTATTTTAATTTCGAATCCCTATACTAGTGATTTTGGGTTGCCGTAACAATGTTTTACGTAACATTCGTTTTGACCCAAATAAATATGTTTAAGAGAATGATTTCCTTAAAGAATGAAATATGTACTTAATCTCGATTTAAGTATATTGAATATTTTCCAAGTGTTGAAAATAAATGGATTTGTGAATAACTTATTAAGTAAGTATGGAAATGTTTTCCAATATAAAGTGAATATTTTGAGAATTTATCTTTTTGAAGATAAATTGAAAATGAATATTTGAGACCTATTGAAATAATATATCAGTAGATATTGTGAAATATAAATTCACTATGGAATTTATAAAAAGGGGAATTTGTTTAGAAATAAATATTGGTTTATTTTTGAAGTGTGAAAATTATTTATCTTGTAAAGATATGAATTTTGGAAAATAAATAATTTGGAAAATTATTTGGAATCTGGTGATGTTGTGCATATCCATTGATAGTTCAATAACCGACTATCAATATTTACCTTTGAAAGGTATTTGTTGTGATTTGCTGAATTTGAATGCTACACTTATTTTTAAATTATTGCGCTCGTTATTCGGATTACCCATTCCGAATAGTGATACGACATAATGGATAGCATTGATGACCGGTGTTGAAGACCGGGTATTTGCGAGAGCGATAGGATGACCTATCGATTGACTCTGCACCGAGTTGCTCCGGTATAGAGTTCTCCATATGTGATGGGGAATCCGATCAGGATTGTGGATATCCGGATTGCAAGGACTTCTTTGTAAGTGCCTTCGGTTCTGTTCGAGCCCGGAACAGACTTGTATGGATTGTATGTCTGACATTACAAATTGAGATATAAAGCAGATTTCTTTCAAATATATTTCTGTTGGTGTCGGAGAATTTATTCTCTTAGCTTAACACCCTTCTCTGAGACGTACGAGCTCAGAGGTTATGTAGTCGAAGGTTATCGACGATATATTCCCAATTTGGTAATGTGACATGCTGAGTGTTGCTGTGAAATGATCATTGTGTTGATCATTTGTGATAGGATCATTTATTTGATCGTTTATCCTTGTGATCATTTCTATGATCATTTGTTGACCCAAAGCATAGCTTTTGTATAAAGTATGTTTTTGTGGACGAGACTTCGTCGAGCCTCACACCCCGGAATGGTCAAAATAGGAAAGATGCAGCAAGGTTATGAGGGGTAGCTCCCTTTAGGGTATGTGCATTTCCTTCTGGAAAAGGGTGGTATCATGGTATGGAGCCCAGATACTTACTCATGTTGAAACACTTATTATTTTGGTGTGATGTTGATTACGAGCGCTCGATTAAAGGTCCCAAAGGACCGGGGGATGGCATACTCGTGTCAGTTGTTACCCAGTTAGGGGTAACCCGGCCTTGTCTTGGCAGAGATCCGGTTTGGTTCTCGGGGACGTCCTTCCAGAGGCGTTCTCATGTGGCAATGGGAAGTTCCTTGGCCTGACCATTTGTTGGAAATCCAAAGAAACAATACGATCTTGTACGGTTTTAGTTGTAGAACCTGCTTCCTCAGGAGGTAGCTATAGTAGGCATAATATAATGGTACCTATGCTGGCTAAGATTTATATTCTACTTTCGAAATCGCTTTATACACTATGCACTAGTAATAAATATCAAATGTTTCTTTTTAATGCGTATTAAGCATCTTTGACTATCATAAGGAGAAATCTCCTCCAAGTCTGCGTTTGCATTGTGTGTGTGGCGGGAGGTCTTATGGTAGTCTCATTTTTAAAAGCATTGCGAATTGACTTTAAAAATATTCCTCTATTTTGATTTTAAGGTAAATAAACTGTTTTGAGTTCTCACACCAGTCACATGACTGACTCGGAGTTTATTGTTTTCCTTCCTAAACTTTGGGTGCCCACCAATTTCCACACGGGCAGTCAAGAGTTAAGGTTTATCAGGATATTCAGGAGTTGCTGGAGGTAAGCTGGATGGCATGGCGTATTACTAGTATATAGTATTTCTTTTCCGCTGTTAGATGTTGTTTGTTGTTGTACACTCTGATGTAATGATGTAACGTAATGTATAAAATGTAATAACTGATATAGTTCTTTGTTTAAAGATTTTTCATTTATGTATTATATGTTGTTCCGCTGTGAATTGTGAGATTCTGTTATTGTTCTGCTGTTTTCTGTTCCGTTCTATTTTCTTTTCTCTCTATTTTCTATCTTCTTACCTCTTCTTCTACCTTTTTCTATTTCTTAAACATTGAGAATTCGTATTTCTGTTCATCTTGAGTTAATCTATGGAGAATAGTGTATATTCAAGGAGTATGGATTTGCGGGTCATCACAGGTGGTATCGGAGCATATGGTTAAGCGACAACCATGGTTCTGTTGGGTATTACTCATTAGAGATAGAGTCAGTAGTACTCTAGAATGAGCTTGAGTGTAATAATAGCTATGAGAGCGTATTTGTTAGTGAATATAAAAATTGTTTTGTATTGTGTTAACTTATCGGTTGATTGTTTATAGATTCCAGTCGATGTAGTCTAGCTAACTATCGTAGATAGGAGTTTCTAAACTCTTAAACAAGATAAACCGACACGATATTGTTTTAAATTGGGTAAATGAAATAATTTTACCTTGATTATATTTTATATATAAAGAAATGATTTTTCAGAATTATTAAAGTATATATAAGTAGATTGTTTGGTTGTTGAATAAGATGTTTGAATAATCTAAATAAAAGAATAATTGTATAAGCAAAAGAATTATAAGAATTGAATTATAATTAAAGTGATTTGCAATTATGAAATAAACTTATATATATAAGAAGTGAGACTATATGAATATATTTATGAATATGAGCTGTAGATAAAAAATGAATTTAAAGTTAAATGGAAATTTACTTTAGAATTTGGAATCTGAATTTATTTATAAGTGGGAATCTAAGTTAAGTAAAACCAAGTGGTGTTTATAAATGAAGTATAACTTAAGAAATGTTGAATGAAGTTGATATTGGTATCAAAGTAAATTAATAAAGCTAAGTGATAGATATGAACTTAAGTTATGTAAATGAAATTCAACTTTAGTAATTGGATTGAATGAATGGATTAAATGTTAATCAATTGAATGTGAATAATTGATATGAAGTAATGAATGTAAGTGTTAATTCATTAAAATCTTAGGTTATTGGAAAGTTGAATAATTGAATGAAAATTAATTTAATTGAACCAATTGAAAGTAAAGATGTTTAACCAAAATGAATGAATATAAGCAAAGGAATTTGGTTGTAATTAATATACATTGGTTGTTATATGATAATTGGTTGATTGTATATAATTCAATAAGAGTAATGAAATTGGAAGCTAAAGTAATTGGAATTCAATTGGAAGTTAAGTGAATCTTAAATGGAATTGAATTTGAATTGGAAGTGAACCAACATGAATATGAATTAGTGAATGCAAACTAATTAAAATTGAAAATGAATGTTAGTAAAAACATCCACTGTTAAATGAATCGAATGTGATTAAATTGAAAACCATTTCATTGAATATTAATGAGAATATGAATGAATATTTATTGGTTATGAATGTTAGTTGGATAATAGTTGGTTGATGTTTGCATTTGTTGTTTTGTTGCATTTGCTATGTTGACATATATAGTTATTATGTTGCTATATGTTGTATATCGATACTATTTGTCAATATACATATTTCTCATGTTGTTTGTTGAGTGTTTAGTAGGTGTGGATCGCGTTTGCTTCGCATTTGGAGCTCGCTTTCGCGCTATATTAGCCGTATATGCTCGCTAATAAAATATAAGGTACATATCTCGGATTAAATATCGTACTTTTATACTTTTTCCCTGCGGGATGCCTCATTACTTGATGAGATTTATATTTGTGATATATATACTGTCATTTTTTTTCGGATCGAGCCGCGCAAAGGAGACTATGGCGAATTTTTCCGAAAATTTAAGGCGTTAGAAAAAATTTGAGAAAATTGGAAAATTTGTGAAAACTTTAACTTTGATTTGGAATTGAAAGTTAAACAATAGTAGTTGTTTTTGAAAAGATAACTAATTATGATTTGAAAATTTAGTAAAGTTATTATAAGAAGTTTAACTATGGATTTTGGGAAAGTTAATAGATTCTGTAACTTTTCTTATTTACTAATTTCGAGGACGAAATTCTTTTAAGGGGGGAAGTATGTAACGACCCAGAATATTATTTAATTAAAATTTGAATATTTAATTAATTTTAAATATTTATTAGTGAATTTATAAGTCGAATAAATTTTATTTCGAATAATTGGATTTAATTGAATAATTTAATCGATAATTTAATATGTTAAATTATGAAAATAATTGAAAATTGAGTTAAATATGATTGAAAATGATTTGTAAAATTTTACTTTATCATATTGGAGTTAGAACGATATTTTAGAACTTTTAAAATCGAATTAAAAGTTAATTTGTGAAAATTGAATATTTTAATATTTAAATCGACTAGTGAAATTAGCCATTTTTCGAACAGTCTTAGAATTGGACGAAACTTGTTCTATTGGATCCATAATAGTTTGTTATTGTCGGATTTCAATTTTCGTAGCAATCGGAGTTGTCGTTTGACCGTGGCAGCTCGAAACGCATCGAAATTGTTTTAATATTAATTCGAAGAGTTAAAATAGTCATTTTTCAAAAAGTGTCGGATTTCGACGAAACCAGTTTCATCGGATCTGTAATGTGATATTATTGTAAGGTTTCAAATTTCGTGTCAATCGGATTTATCGTTTGTCCGGTGCAAACTAAAACGCCTAGAAAATCGTTTAAATCGGTTTAATTTAAATTGAACGTTTATTGCCATAACTCGCACAGATGACCGAATTAGCTTTCGAAACCTGTTCCATTGTGTCCGGAACGTGGGATAAACCCTAGGAACGTCGGTCACCGCGCGTAAATCGGAGTTTGGAAAATCCAAAATGAATAGTGTTTTCATTTGAAAATCTATAAAAGGAACACAACCCCTTGCTCACAATTGCAAAACCCTAGCCTTTATTCACAGCCGCCACCATCATTTTTGATGGCTGAAATCATCTCATCTTCTTCCATTAATCTCTCTCAATCCATACCATATTTCACAAAACTTCCAACTAACAAAATGTAGAGGATGGAGAGACGTTTCAATCTATACGGAGATGATGGCGTGAAGTGGAGCAGGTCGATGGCGGGGGGCCGCGTTCGCCGTGAGTTCATGCACGCATTTCGATGGCAGGGTAGGGCCGAGCTCCACAAGGTGGTGGCCGATAGTAGCTATCGAGATGGGCTGCAAGATGGAAGTAGTTGATCGTGCTATAGTTCGTCGAGGAGGCCGAATTTTCAAACCCTAATTTATGCTATGGGTTTCTTCATGTTTCGGCTATTACTGGAGAGGATACGCGTTTGGGGGAGATGAGGGAGTGGACGGCCTGATGATGGTGGGGGGTGAGATCTACGGCCAGAAAAAAATATAGGTTTAAAATAGTTAATTATGTTGTAAATTATAATTATAAAAATCGTGTAACTTGTAAAAATCATAACTTTTTCATACGAGGTCGAAAACGTGCGAAACCAGTTGCGTTGGAATCGTATGGACTAGCACTATGCTATGGAATTGGATTGGAGTCGTTAGGAATTAGTGAGAATTTTGGGTAAAATTAAACGTCTGTTTAATTTTATTCGAAATAAATCGCTAAAACGAAATTGAAATCAAGGTGAGAACTTCTCACTCGATCGAATCGATTTCGATTTTTATTTTAAATAGTTAGATTTAAATACTTGAATGCATGTTTGAATGTTGATTGATATCTATTGATTGTTAAAATAGACATTATGCGCCGTTAGTAAGCGGATGTTATTTATTAAAGACATATACCGCGAATATTTCATAAACAGTGAAATTGGTATTATATATAATAGAAATATATATATATTGGCATATGTATATATTGCAGTTATTGATTTCCCGCATTGTATAGCGGATGAGACCCTATTGCGCCGTCTATTAAGCGGATAATATTTTAAATCCCGTATACCGCGATAATTTCGTACTGGAACAAAATTGGTATTGTGCTAATGTTTTTGGATGCAGAAAACAGGTTGTAGGGATCCAACTGGATTCCTCAACAGTATTTATTTGATTTCAGATATTTTGATATTTGATGGGTTATCATATCGATATACGATATCGTTGTTGTCGTGATTGACTATTTGGTATGTAGCATCATTGGACCAAATTTTGGAATTTTAAAATGATTTTTAAAGTGATTTTTGAAAGTATACGTTTATAAAATATTTTTGGAATTGATTCATTTTAAATAAATAAACGTTATAAATTTTAATGTTATAAAAATTATGATTTTTGAGAAATATAGTTAAAAGTTGATTTTTGAAAATATAGGTTAATGATTTTATAAAATAGTTTAAATTGGGATTTTTGAATTTATTATAAAATGTTTAAAAATAGGATTTATGAAATTTGATTATTTTATAAATCAAAGAGAATGGTGAAATTATAAAGGACTTTAAAGACGTTTTGAAATAATAATATAAATTGATTTATATAAAAAGATTTATAAATTGATATTTATAAATTAAAATATTTGAATTATAAAACGAGTTTTTATAAGTGTTTGAATGAAGTGAAAATGGATTGCATAAGTGAATGGAATTTATAAAATTATGAATGGTGAAGTTATAAGTGAAATTTATAAATAGTAAGATTTATAAATTTTGTGAAGTTATTAAAGAATATATTTGGGTAAATAAATGAATCTTATAAGTTATAAGATTTATAATTAGGAAGTTTAAAGGAACGATTTAGTAAACAAATAAATTATAAGTGTCTAACTTAAAATATAGACTTTTGGTTTAGAAATTGATTTATGAATTGAATAGGTCAATAAAGGAGATTTATAAAGGAAATAGTTATAAAATAAATAGAAATGGAATTTATAAACATTGTTTTATAAATTCGCAACGACTTATTTTGATAAGTTAATTTTTATAACTTATTTATGGAGTTATATTCACGTTTTAGACAGTGAATAATCCTTTAAAATAAAATGAATAGAAAGGATGAAATTGGTTAACAAGCATATTCACGTTTTTGAATAGTGAATAATATGTTAAAGAAAATGTTTTCGATTTGGTGTATTAAATAGAATTAAAATGATATAACGATGTTTTTAAATGTGTTGAGATTCGAAACCATAGATTTCAACATTTATTGTTGAAATAGACGTTTCCGAGAAATAGAAGGAAATGGTGGACTATAACACTGTTGTTATAGTAAATGATTTCCGAAAGGAAATGTTTTGTATAGTATTGGGATTTATATATCTATTTTAATTTTGAATCCCTATACTAGTGATTTTGGGTTGTCGTAACAATGTTTTACGTAACATTCGTTTTGACCCAAATAAATATGTTTAAGAGAATGATTTCCTTAAAGAATGAAATATGTACTTAATCTCGATTTAAGTATACTGAATATTTTCCAAGTGTTGAAAATAAATGGATTTGTGAATAACTTATTAAGTAAGTATGGAAATGTTTTCCAATATAAAGTGAATATTTTGAGAATTTATCTTTTTGAAGATAAATTGAAAATGAATATTTGAGACCTATTGAAATAATATACAGTAGATATTGTGAAATATAAATTCACTATGGAATTTATAAAAAGGGGAATTTGTTTAGAAATAAATATTGGTTTATTTTTGAAGTGTGAAAATTATTTATCTTGTAAAGATATGAATTTTGGAAAATAAATAATTTGGAAAATTATTTGGAATCTGGTGATGTTGTGCATATCCATTGATAGTTCAATAACCGACTATCAATATTTACCTTTGAAAGGTATTTGTTGTGATTTGCTGAATTTGAATGCTACACTTATTTTTAAATTATTGCGCTCGGTTATTCGGATTACCCATTCCGAATAGTGATACGACGTAATGGATAGCATTGATGACCGGTGTTGAAGACCGGGTATTTGCGAGAGCGATAGGATGACCTGTCGATCGACTCTGCACCGAGTTGCTCCGGTATAGAGTTCTCCATATGTGATGGGGAATCCGATCAGGATTGTGGATATCCGGATTGCAAGGACTTCTTTGTAAGTGCCTTCGGTTCTGTTCTAGCCCGGAACAGACTTGTATGGATTGTATGTCTGACATTACAAATTGAGATATAAAGCAGATTTCTTTCAAATATATTTCTGTTGGTGTCGGAGAATTTATTCTCTTAGCTTAACACCCTTCTCTGAGACGTACGAGCTCAGAGGTTATGTAGTCGAAGGTTATCAGCGATATATTCCCAATTTGGTAATGTGACATGCTGAGTGTTGCTGTGAAATGATCATTGTGTTGATCATTTGTGATAGGATCATTTATTTGATCGTTTATCCTTGTGATCATTTCTATGATCATTTGTTGACCCAAAGCATGGCTTTTGTATAAAGTGTGTTTTTGTGGACGAGACTTCGTCGAGCCTCACACCCCGGAATGGTCAAAACAGGAAAGATGCAGCAAGGTTATGAGGGGTAGCTCCCTTTAGGGTATGTGCAGTTCCTTCTGGAAAAGGGTGGTATCATGGTATGGAGCCCAGATACTTACTCGTGTTGAAACACTTATTATTTTGGTGTGATGTTGATTACGAGCGCTCGATTAAATGTCCCAAAGGACCGGGGGATGGCATACTCGTGTCAGTTGTTACCCAGTTAGGGGTAACCCGGCCTTGTCTTGGCAGAGATCCGGTTTGGTTCTCGAGGACGTCCTTCCAGAGGCGTTCTCATGTGGCAATGGGAAGTTCCTTGGCCTGACCATTTGTTGGAAATCCAAAGAAACAATACGATCTTGTACGGTTTTAGTTGTAGAACCTGCTTCCTCAGGAGGTAGCTATAGTAGGCATAATATAATGGTACCTATGCTGGCTAAGATTTATATTCTACTTTCGAAATCGCTTTATACACTATGCACTAGTAATAAATATCAAATGTTTCTTTTTAATGCGTATCAAGCATCTTTGACTATCATAAGGAGAAATCTCCTCCAAGTCTGTGTTTGCATTGTGTGTGTGGCGGGAGGTCTTATGGTAGTCTCATTTTTAAAAGCATTGCGAATTGACTTTAAAAATATTCCTCTATTTTGATTTTAAAGATAAATAAACTGTTTTGAGTTCTCACACCAGTCACATGACTGACTCGGAGTTTATTGTTTTCCTTCCTAAACTCTGGGTGCCCACCAATTACCACACGGGCAGTCAAGAGTTAAGGTTTATCAGGATATTCAGGAGTTGCTGGAGGCAAGCTGGATGGCATGGCGTATTACTAGTATATAGTATTTCTTTTCCGCTGTTAGATGTCGTTTGTTGTTGTACACTCTGATGTAATGATGTAATGTAATGTATAAAATGTAATAACCGATATAGTTCTTTGTTTAAAGATTTTTCATTTATGTATTATATGTTGTTCCGCTGCGAATTGTGAGATTCTGTTATTGTTCTGCTGTTTTCTGTTCCGTTCTATTTTCTTTTCTCTCTATTTTCTATCTTCTTATCTCTTCGTCTACCTTTTTCTATTTCTTAAACATTGAGAATTCGTATTTCTGTTCATCTTGAGTTAATCTATGGAGATTAGTGTATATTCAAGGAGTACGGATTTGCGGGTCATCACAAGTTTATACTTCAAAAATCAAATCATTTCATTTCAAAACTATATTCCTTTCAAATAGTTTATACTTCGAAACCAAACCATTTTATTTCAAAACTATATTCAAAACAATACAATATCATTTCCATTTCAAACATATATTCACCTTTCAAAAATCATAATACTTCGAACTATAATACTTGAAATCATTACATTTTGGAAATCATAACATTTCGAAATATAACCAAAAGTAAAATATCCATTTTTTCAAATAAAATATCATATTTAATCAAATTAAATCAATTTCAATTCAAATCAGTTTCTCAATAAACCATTTCAAATCTTATCAAATTTCAAGTACAGATTTGATTCACAAATAACTATTAAATCTTTAGTATAGTTCAAAGCTTTAATATCCCACATTTCAAAACTAAATTTTATAATTTCATATATCTCTTCATTCAATTTACTAATATTTAGTTTTGAAATATTTTCTTAATAAACTCAATATCATTTAAATAAATCCAAATTACAAGTAAATTAAATATCCTTTCATACTAATATAAACTTCAAATACTCATTTATCGAATAAATCAAAATCTAATACCATTACAATTTCACAATTCTTTATAAAAATAAGATCATGTCATTTCCAAACCATTTCAATCGTCAAAATATCATATCCTTTCAAAACCTCATTATCAAATCATTATTTGAATTCAAATTCAATTATTCAAATTTAAATATCATTTAAAATCAAATATGTCACTCGTTTATTATTTCAAATATAATTTGAAAATACATTTCAAAATTCCATTCAAATTCATTTATCTCATTACATTTCATTCCTTTTAACACATAACACAGCAAACATTGTTTAAATTCAAATTCAATTTAAATTCCTTTGAAATTAAAATTTAAATACTAAATTATATTTAAAACTCCTTAAATTTCACAAATAATCAATTCTAAAAGTTAAATCATTTAACACTTTAAAATATAACTCAAAACAGTGTTAAATCCATAACATTTCAAAACATTGTCAATTTTAGCAATAACAGCATTTATAAAATGCTACAGTACAGTAGATATTTAGTTTCCAAAATAGTTTAGTTCAGGAACAACAACATTTATAAAATGCCGTAATAGATATTTAGTTATTTTAAACATAGTTACATTCAAAACAACAACACTTAAAAATGATGTCATAGGACCACAACATTTTTGAAAATGCCGTCAATAAAATTCCAGGTTTTATTTGAACATTTCAAAAACATTAAAACTTCAAAAAAATTCTATTTTAAACTTTATAAGTCATATTTAGGCTTCAACATTTCACATTTATATATTTTTAACATATAATTTATCACAACTAAATTTTATAATTAAATATCCAGTTTAAAACTCAATTCATTTGTTAAATCAAAATTTCACTGTTTTTCTTAACTTATTAATTAAAAAAACTTAACAATTTACTTCAAATATCTTTTCAAACTTTAAATTCAATTTTCATTATTTACTTACATTTTAAAAATATAATTTAAAGTCAAAAATCGCATTTACTACAAATTTACATACATAGATTCACAAATTCAAAACTAAATATTTAGCTTTCTTAAAATCATAAAATATTTATTTTTAAAATCAAAATTTCATACTTTAAAAATACATATCTTAAGAAAAATCATTTAAAATATACCACGGGGTCTGTATATAATTTTGTAACCTAGGTTAAGTGATACAGATATATATCATTTCAATCCGCAATTTAAAACGAAAACCCGAGTTCTATCATTCAAACCTGCAATCCCAAGTCAAATAAAATACAATAAAAATCACTTGAGCCTATTATTTCAGCTCATAATGATTTTTCCCTATTACAAGCCCATTCGGGTATGTATCGTTTCAATCCATAGTGATTCTATTCTAACAGGGAACTTGCAGTGTGAACATATGCATAGACAATATAAACAAATACACTAACAAGACAATATCACAATATACTGGCATATATCATATGTCATGTGATAATTAATAAAGTTAACATGGTAGTAACATGGAATAACATATCATATAATCATCATTAACTTGCATAAACATTTTATTACTAATAACTTGTCATCCATTTACTATATCATAAGTAAACATGTCAGAGTGAGACAGACTCACCTTTTACAAAGCTAGAGGCCATTACGACACACACAAGAACGATTCCAAAGCCACAACAAGCACGATTTTATTTGAATGAATGGAGAGCTATGAATACTGATCTTGTACACACCAAATAAACAAGACAATTTAAGTGTATATATATATATATACAATACAAAGATTAATTGAAACATAATGGAAATAACATTAACAAAGAACAAATGGCTTAACCATGCTTTAAATCACAAGATTGCTTGACCACCACTCCATGGTTTGCTTGATCATGATGTTATAGGTTCAGCCATCATGTTTATTTGGTGGTAAGGCTTGGGTATGCATCATATGAGCACGTCTACATAGGTAAGTGAATGGTTTTGGAGTTATAACATGTAGAATACAAAGAGGCAAGGCACATAGGTGGAGTTTTTTGTGCTTGTAGGCTTGGCCTAGTAATCATTGGGGCTCTTCCATGCAAGGTTTGGGTCAGGTTAGAGGAGAGGCTGATGGTCAGGGGTTAGGTCATGATGGTGGTGGAACTATAGGTGGCGGCCAAGGCAAGATACGGAAGGTGTGTTGAAGTTATGGTCGGCTAGCATTGATTTCCATGGATTTTTGCAAAGTTTTGGTCAAGGGGAAGGCATGTGTAACGACCCGCCTTTTTGGATAGTTTAAACCGACGACCAAATACACATGTCGATTCCAAAACCATTCAAAAGTGCAGACAGTTATTGGGGTAAATAAGAAAAGAAAAGAAATAAAGGAAATGAAACAACACAGGATCTCGCAGCGGAACGATAAAATATAATAGTCAAAAAACAGTTCATGAAGCTGTCTACTATACTTTGACAATTATTTATACAACATTTATCAGAGTTATACATATACAGCAGAGCAATTAAATAATGCAGCAGATAGCATGATGCAAGGGTAATAATAGTGATAGTATACCAAATCTTCGTCTCCATCCTCCAGAATAGATCTTCAAAAATCTGAAAAACTCAGGACTGACCCAAGCGTAATGAAAAGACAAAACACTCGAGTCAGGACTAAAATATCCATATGAAAGTTAAATCAATCGTAAATAAATATGAGTGTAACGGCGTCAGAGATGTTTACGGGGTTTGACATCTCATATCCAGTGTCAACATGCGTGCAATAACTCAAGAGATGTTACGGGATTTTCCATCTCTCAAGGATCCGTGAAACTATCTACTATGTAGTAATATACGCTAAGTAGATAATGTCTATCAGTAATATAAAGTATCAAAATAGCGTTAAGGCGTTACCATAATCCCCCTTAACACATTTTATATTCCCAAAAGCATATACAAGACCGTAGTTTCCCCAAAACCGGAAGTCACCAGAGGGCAATCCATATACTCAAGGTACAAACCAAAACGTAGTGGTCGCGAATAGGATAATCAGTATGACAAGGTACATGAGGCGATACCAACTAGGATACTAGTAGTTGCGTGATCCGGACTGATGTTGAGCATAGCAGCTACTACCTCAACACCGCGAAACAACACTCCCAAATCAAGGGGTGCACCCAAATCAAATCACAAATGTAATAGATATGGTATCGAAGAAGTGTGCCCGCTAGAGGTGGCGAACCTCAATGGCCCGGCGCGGCTCCTGTTTTAGTTATGTCAGGGGTCATCCAATATCGTTCTCTTTCTTCAGTCAACGCGTTCACCATACCATCCACTTCATTCTGGATCAACACTCCGCGTATAATAGTTATTAAAGTGGTTTTCGGTATCGACAGAGAGTATGTCCATATCCGATCCCGGTCTCTTTAATAACTACGTATTATTACACTGATGGCTCTTTTATATTTCAAATTGATTCATGATTGATAACAAAATATCATATTCGCTTTAAAATCAAATCCATTTCAAAATCATCATATATTCAAAATTATCAATTTTGTCCGATAAATCAATTTTACTTCAAAATTTGATTCGAATTCAATTTAGGTTATAATCTCTACTTTAACCTAGTTCGTATTTAAACCAAAGGTTTAAATATAAACATTTCGGTCTCTTTAACCAGTTTGAATTTAAGAAAATAGTTTAAATAGTTTAAAATAGTTAAATAATTCAAAATAGTTTAATAGAAAATATTTAAATAGTTTAATCGAAAATAATTTGAATATAAAATGGTTTATATATAAAATAGTTTGGAAAAAATCAAAAATTATTTGATAAATAATTCCAAAGTCAAACCGGTCAACTTCCCAAATTTCCTATCCAAATCAGATCCAAATTCCATTTCGATTTAATCGATTTATTCCAATTTCAACTTGAATAAATTTCTATTCCACGTAAATTTCGATTTCAATTCACAAATTTCTTTAAATTTCAATTCAATTCCAAATTAATTTAAATCTAAATTTCAAATAAATTTTCAATTCCAAACTCAAACTTGAAATATCATTTCATATCAATTTTCTTTGAAATATTCAGAGTTCGATTAAAAGTCCAATCTTTTAAAACAAATCAACTTTCAAAAATTTACACCGTATTTCAATTTTCAATTTAAATCTAAACTTCGATTTTATTTAATAATTTCGTTTACCAAGTTTAAATTCTAACATTTCGAGCTCCAATTCAAAATAATTCAATTTCCATAAATTGGATTTTATTCTTAAAATCAATTCATTTAAATAATTTCAAAACAACTTTAAAATCATTTAATTTATCCAACTCGGTGTCCGTATATAACTTTCTAACCTATGGCCAAGTGATTAGTTATTACAATTAAATGTCAGGGATGAATATATCATTTAAATCAATCACAGTGTCGTATGCATGCATAGCAGGATATATATAAACAAATAAACATCCAAACATTTAAATATCAACCAATAACATCCATCGAAATACATCATCCAATAGGCAATACAATTCACGGCAATTTCATATTTATCAACGTCAGGTAATTTAATCGCAATTCAATTTTAATTTAAATTTAACTGTCAATTTAATTTTTTTAACGGTGAATTCAAATGACAATCAATATGATAATTAAATTTTATCAAACAACAACAAATAAAAATCATAACTATGCATAATGTCAAATTTAACTAGCATAAAGATATTCAGTACGTTGTGAGCGTTATAAAACACTCACCTTGATTTTACGATTTTAAATCAAATCGAACGACGTTCGATTTAACATAAAATTTTAATGAGCTCCAAACACTTTCGGATCTGCACTGCAGCGCAGCTCTCATCTCCGTGATTCCGGCGCTTCTTCCCCAACGTGAAATTCACGTATACAAACCCATTAGCCGCCGATCTTCAAGCAATTTTCATGACCACCTCGTCGACTTCCAGAACGATCAGCTAGCGCCACCACGAAGCCCTTCACCAGAGCCACCTACGCACCAAGTTTCATCCCGTCATTCGCCGTCGTTTGCATGCAATCCAAGGAAATACGTACACACTTCCAAGTCAGATCTGCACGAATCCATGAAAAATTAGCATACATCAACCATATGGATTTGAAGAGCTCGTCGAGATTTACACTTTTGCTTTTGGAATTTTTCGATTTCGTCGAACGGATTGAGAGATATTAAGGAAAGAAGATCGGCAATTTCTGGCCATGGAATAGGTGGCGGCCATGATTTAGAATTAGGGTTTCTGGGTTAAAATAATAATAAAACTGTCTCGGTTTGCGTGCGTATTTATATAGGTAGGTCCAAAATCATCCGAACTTCAATCGAGACGTGCCGCCAGGCGTTTATAAGGTTTTACCCCCATTCCGGACGCAATGGAACTAGTTTCAAGGCCTAATTCGATCATATCTGGAAGATAGCTTTTCGAAGTCGATTATTTTAATTAAATTCGAAATTAAATTTCTACGCGTTTTAAGCTCGCACGGCCAAACGACAAGTCCAATTGCTACGAATATTGAAATCCTATCATAATTTACTATTACGGATCCGATGAAACAAGTTTCGTCGAAATCCGAGACTGTTTGAAAAATGGCTATTTTAACTCGTCAATTAAATACTAAAATATTCAATTTTCACAAATTTACTTTTAATTCGATTTTAAAAGTTCTACAACATCATTCTAACTTTAATATGATAAAATAGAATTTTACAAATCATTTTTAATCATATTAAACCCGTTATCCAATTATTCAAATAATTTCAAATATTAAATTATTCAACAAATTACATTAATAATCATTTTCCTTCAATAATCACCTTAAATTTTCTAATTAAAATAGCTAAAAATACGGGTCGTTACACTCTCCCCCACTCAAAACTTTTCGTCCCCGAAAAGGAAAAGAAGGGAAAAGGAACTAAGTATAGAATTCGACATTAGATATATTTTATTCAAAGTTACCAACTTATAAAACAATGAAATTCCATTTATAAAGTCATAACTACGCTTCCACAATGTTACTCCGAACGGCTTTCTAAATTTAAAAGTTAGTTATCAAAACAAGTTATAAAATTTAAAAACTTGAAAATTTTTCTAACACTCGGATTCACGGAAAATTTCGACAGGGTCTCCTTTGCGCGACTCGATCGAAAAATTTTACAATTCAATATATAACACAAATATAACCAATATATATCAAATATACATCTCATCTCAATGATGAGGCATCCCATATCTGGGGAAACAACATATATATATCACCAATACCATATAAAACCATAAGCGTACCTTTTATTTAGCATTTATTATCAGTTTACTTACATTTTGTATTTAGCACAGAAGCGAGCTCTACGACGAAGCGCAACCCCTTTGCTACCTACTAAAATGCTCAATAACTAAGTTAGAACCATGCATATAAAGATAGATTGATATATTTAGCCTACACAACATAAATATAACCTATTTAGCTTCAAAACTGAGATTCCAATTTCAGGACAGCAAACAAATCTCAGTTTTACGTCACCTAAACTATAAAATTTGGCAACAGAATCTAAACAAAAGTTTTTTTATTCATTTCAAGCTTTCCGGAATGTCCAAAATCATCGAATTCGGACCATACGTTCAAAAGTTACGGTCGTTTTACTTAGAGGATACGCCTCAGCCTGGGCAATGAATTGCGCAGGTCAGCGACGTTCACCCACGTTTTCGACCTTCTAAACGATATCAAAACACAAGACACTTAAAACAAAAGTTTTATATTAAGTTCTTAGATTTCCATAAAGTGCAAGATCATAAAAATCCGATAAACCAGTCAAAAGATATGGCGAAAATACTAAGGGTGTATACTACTGATTTTACTTATTTTTACACAGGACAGCGAGTAACATTCAAGTTTTTAACCAAGCAGACCAAGGAATTTTCTCAAGTTATCTAAACAAAAGTTGTGATAAAGTTTCTAAGCTTTCCGAAAAGTCCAAAATCGTCGAATTCTGTTTATCCATTTAAAAGTTATGGTTGTTTTCGTTTCAGCATATATTGGACAATGTTGGATTTTTTTTCTTCCAAAAATTTGCTTTTATTATTCCAAAGTGCAAAACATCAAAACTTCAAATTTTCTAAAGAACAATCATAAACACAAAGTCATCTATTTTCTTATTCATCCATGCAATAGGTTTACATTCAATTTGTTTCCGATTTATTCAAGTTTGTTTCATTCACATTTTTAATTCAAGTCAATTTGCTCCCAATTTGAATTTAATTATTTAAAATTTTATTCCGTTTATTCAATTCCATTAACACTAATGAATTCTACTTAATCAATTATCATCCATCTAACAACCAATGCATATCAAACATTAACATCCATCCAAAATCTACACTAAATCAATTATACATTTCCAAGTCAATTTTAATTTCATGCACTTCCAAGTTTATTGACATTTAGTTATATTCAAATTTAATTAGTTTCCATTTACCAATTTTATATTTCATTAAGTTTAAATTTTATTCATTCACTTATACATGTATCATTCATTTTACAGCTTAAATTTTTTTTATATTTACAACTATCAATAGATCTTTACATTTTATTTTTCACTCTCACGCTGGTATATTATTTCTCTACTTATCCTTATTAGCATTTTAAACCCTTTAAGTATTTGGTAAGTTATAGTTATGCAAATAGAATGTAGTTAAACAACATACAACTTCTTTTCATTTAAAGTTGAATTTTCAATTTGTCAATTCTTAAGTCATTACTTAAATTTCACTATAATTTAATTTCACATTTACATTCACATATAGTATTTTCATTTTATATTAACATAATTGTGAATCACCTTTAAATGTTAATTTAAATTCCAATTATTTACTAACAATTTTATTTATATTTGCAAACCATTAATTAAATGCATATTTCATTATTCAAACCTATACTTGTATATTATCCAATTAACAATTCATATAGCATTTTTGAACTTCTTAAGTATTTTGGTAAGTTATATCTAAGCTATAGAATGAAATTTAATACTATGCGAGTTTTACAGTTTCAATTTTATTTTAAGTTCATAATTTCCTAATTCTAAGGATTTCTACTTCAATTGATATTTTCACTTAGCTCTTAGGTTCATTTCTCATTTCACAATTCAGAAGTTCCTTAATGATTCAAGTCTAAATTCATTTCAATCATAAAAAAAAATCATTAATTATTAAAGAACTTAAGAATTCCAATCCCGGTTTCATTTCAAATCAAGGTTTGAAATAATATATACTTATATAATTTATATATCAAATCATACTATAGAGAATGCAAAACAAAATAAAATTTGAGTCAAAACAAGGTTTAGACAAGCTATTAAGTGGTCTCCCCCACTCGGACTCTCGAAAATAAACGCCAATGATGCGTGCACACATCATCGAAATCATTTTCTAGCGTCAAGAGAAGGGAATATAACACTTATCATAAAAAAAATCCTTCGAAAACAATTTCAACTCAATTATACTATCATATAATGCTCATATTATATTTTTCAAGTTCTTGTAAGTCAATCTCAAACACCGGAATTTAAATTCCCAATCCAAGTTAAAATTCATTTATATTCATTATCAATTGTGTTTACAAGATTTCATTTTCCTAAATCCATTGTTATTTAATCAATTGTTGTAAATATTGACTGATCAAACAATAACAATAATAATCTAATATTATCATCTCCTAACAATCAATTCAATCAAAATGAATAAATATTCAAATAATTCTTTTATATAAAATATATTCCAAAATGATATTGTGTTGGTTTGTCCTATTCGAGTGTTTAGAAATTCCTATAGACGCCTTGGCGTCCCAAGTATCGACCAGAATTCATAAATACTCAACGGAACAAATTAACACAATATAAAACCATTTTATATCAAATAACAAGTACGCTCTCTCATATACACTCAACTCATTCATATAGTTTACCTCTATTTCAATGAGTTATTCCCCACTAGAGCCAAGGTTTATCGCTAAACCAAAGCTCTGATACCAACTGTAACGACCCGCCTTTTTGGATAGTTTAAACCGACAATCAAATACACATGTCGATTCCAAAACCATTCAAAAGTGCAGATAGTTATTGGGGTAAATAAGAAAAGAAAAGAAAAGAAATAAAGGAAATGAAACAACACAGAATCTCGCAGCGGAACGATAAAATATAATAGTCAAATAAACAGTTCATGAAGCTGTCTACTATACTTTGACAATTATTTATACAACATTTATCAGAGTTATACATATACAGCAGAGCAATTAAATAATGCAGCAGATAGCATGATGCAAGGGTAATAATAGAGATAGTATACAAAATCTTCGTCTCCATCCTCCAGAATAGATCTTCAAAAATCTGAAAAACTCAGGACTGACCCGAGCGTAATGAAAAGACAAAACACTCGAGTCAGGACCAAAGTATCCTTTTGAAAGTTAAATCAATCGTAAATAAATATGAGTGTAACGGCGTCAGAGATGTTTACGGGGTTTGACATCTCATATCCAGTGTCAACGTGCGTGCAATAACTCAAGAGATGTTACGGGATTTTCCATCTCTCAAGGATCCGTGAAACTATCTACTATGTAGTAATATACGCTAAGTAGATAATGTCTATCAGTAATATAAAGTATCAAAATAGCGTTAAGGCGTTACCATAATCCCCCTTAACACATTTTATATTTTCAAAAGCATATACAAGACCGTAGTTTCCCCAAAACCGGAAGTCACCAAAGGGCAATCCATATACTCAAGGTACAAACCAAAACGTAGTGGTCGCGAATAAGATAATCAGTATGACAAGGTACATGAGGCGATACCAACTAGGATACTAGCAGTTGCGTGATCCGGACTGATGTTGAGCATAGCAGCTACTACCTCAACACCGCGAAACAACACTCCCAAATCAAGGGGTGCACCCAAATCAAATCACAAATGTAATAGATATGGTATCGAAGAAGTGTGTCCGCTAGAGGTGGCGAACCTCAATGGCCCGGCGCGGCTCCTGTTTTAGTTATGTCAGGGGTCATCCAATATCGTTCTCTTTCTTCAGTCAACGCGTTCACCAAACCATCCACTTCATTCTGGATCAACACTCCGCGTATAATAGTTATTAAAGTGGTTTTCGGTATCGACAGAGAGTATGTCCATATCCGATCCCGGTCTCTTTAATAACTACGTATTATTACACTGACGGCTCTTTTATATTTCAAATTGATTCATGATTGATAACAAAATATCATATTCGCTTTAAAATCAAATCCATTTCAAAATCATCATATATTCAAAATTATCAATTTTGTCCGATAAATCAATTTCACTTCAAAATTTGATTCGAATTCAATTTAGGTTATAATCTCTACTTTAACCTAGTTCGTATTTAAACCAAAGGTTTAAATATAAACATTTCCGTCTCTTTAACCAGTTTGAATTTAAGAAAATAGTTTAAATAGTTTAAAATAGTTAAATAATTCAAAATAGTTTAATAGAAAATATTTAAATAGTTTAATCGAAAATAATTTGAATATAAAATGGTTTATATATAAAATAGTTTGGAAAAAATCAAAAATTATTTGATAAATAATTCCAAAGTCAAACCGGTCAACTTCCCAAATTTCCTATCCAAATCAAATCAAAATTCCATTTCGATTTAATCGATTTATTCCAATTTCAACTTGAATAAATTTCTATTCCACGTAAATTTCGATTTCAATTCACAAATTTCTTTAAAT
Organism: Allium cepa; assembly: GCA_030765085.1. Classification (NCBI taxonomy): domain Eukaryota; kingdom Viridiplantae; phylum Streptophyta; class Magnoliopsida; order Asparagales; family Amaryllidaceae; genus Allium; species Allium cepa. Next base: position 459,441,388 of record CM060929.1, on the reverse strand, counting down.
TTCAATTCAATTCCAAATTAATTTAAATCTAAATTTCAAATAAATTTTCAATTCCAAACTCAAACTTGAAATATCATTTCATATCAATTTTCTTAGAAATATTCATAGTTCGATTAAAAGTCCAATCTTTTAAAACAAATCAACTTTCAAAAATTTACACCGTATTTCAATTTTCAATTTAAATCTAAACTTCGATTTTATTTAATAATTTCGTTTACCAAGTTTAAATTCTAACATTTCGAGCTCCAATTCAAAATAATTCAATTTCCATAAATTGGATTTTATTCTTAAAATCAATTCATTTAAATAATTTCAAAACAACTTTTAAAATCATTTAATTTATCCAACTCGGTGTCCGTATATAATTTTCTAACCTATGGCCAAGTGATTAGTTATTACAATTAAATGTCAGGGATGAATATATCATTTAAATCAATCACAGTGTCATATGTATGCATAACAGGATATATATAAACAAATAAACATCCAAACATTTAAATATCAACCAATAACATCCATCGAAATACATCATTCAATAGGCAATACAATTCACGGCAATTTCATATTTATCAATGTCAGGTAATTTAATCGCAATTCAATTTTAATTTAAATTTAACTGTCAATTTAATTTTTTTAACGGTGAATTCAAATGACAATCAATATGATAATTAAATTTTATCAAACAACAACAAATAAAAATCATAACTATGCATAATGTCAAATTTAACTAGCATAAAGATATTCAGTACGTTGTGAGCGTTATAAAACACTCACCTTGATTTTACGATTTTAAATCAAATCGAACGACGTTCGATTTAACATAAAATTTTAATGAGCTCCAAACACTTTCGGATCTGCACTGCAGCGCAGCTCTCATCTCCGTGATTCCGGCACTTCTTCCCCAACGTGAAATTCACGTATGCAAACCCATTAGCCGCCGATCTTCAAGCAATTTTCATGACCACCTCGTCGACTTCCAGAACGATCAGCTAGCGCCACCACGAAGCCTTTCACCAGAGCCACCTACGCGCCAAGTTTCATCCCGTTATTCGCCGTCGTTTGCACGCAATCCAAGGAAATACATACACACTTCCAAGTCAGATCTGGACGAATCCATGAAAAATTAGCATACATCAACCGTATGGATTTGAAGAGCTCGTCGAGATTTACACTTTTGCTTTTGGAATTTTTCGATTTCGTCGAACGGATTGAGAGATATTAAGGAAAGAAGATCGGCAATTTCTGGCCATGGAATAGGTGGCGGCCATTATTTAGAATTAGGGTTTCTGGGTTAAAATAATAATAAAACTGTCTCGGTTTGCGTGCGTATTTATATAGGTAGGTCCAAAATCATCCGAACTCCAATCGAGACGTGCCGCCAGGCGTTTATAAGGTTTTACCCCCATTCCAGGCGCAATGGAACTAGTTTCAAGGCCTAATTCGATCATATCTGTAAGATAGCTTTTCGAAGTCGATTATTTTAATTAAATTCGAAATTAAATTTCTACGCGTTTCAAGCTCGCACGGCCAAACGACAAGTCCAATTGCTACGAAAATTGAAATCCTACCATAATTTACTATTACGGATCCGATGAAACAAGTTTCGTCGAAATCCGAGACTGTTTGAAAAATGGCTATTTTAACTCGTCAATTAAATATTAAAATATTCAATTTTCACAAATTTACTTTTAATTCGATTTTAAAAGTTCTACAACATCATTCTAACTTTAATATGATAAAATAGAATTTTACAAATCATTTTTAATCATATTAAACCCGTTATCCAATTATTCAAATAATTTCAAATATTAAATTATTCAACAAATTACATTAATAATCATTTTCCTTCAATAATCACCTTAAATTTTCTAATTAAAATAGCTAAAAATACGGGTCGTTACAGCATGGCCTGGTCTGGTCAGAGGAGAGGGGGTAGTTTCCGCCATGGATGATAAGGGGAAGGTGATGGTGGTGGTCGGTGGAGGAGTGGAGGGGATATGGCCGAGCAAACAAGAGAAGATCAAGGCAAAAACAAAGAAAAAATGAAGAAGAACATAAGAAAAGAAGCCATGAACTCAATTTTTGTTTTTAGGAAATGAGATAGCCATGAATTTGTATGGCAATGAGAAGTTTCTCATGTGAATTAGCAATGAGAAATGTATGGCTACCAAAAGAAAAGGACGGCCAAAGCAAGTGAAAAGGCAAGGAAAGGAAAAGTCATAAGCAAATGAAAAGATTCTGTCTCTTTGAATTTCCATTTCTCTTAATTAAATAAAAAAATAAAAATCAAGTAAATAAAATAAAAATCTGACCAAAATAAATTGGAAATGAAAATAAATAAATATTTTTAGGAAAAATAGGAAATAAATAGAAAATAGTTTATTTAATTGAAACTAGACTTAAAAATTGTAGATAAAATATCACTGACCTTAGAAAAATTTCCACTACACTTTAAAATGTTTTAAAAATAATATATATATATATATATATATATATATATAATATGTCATGTTACACGTGTAAACATAAATTAGAACATGACATGACAAACAAAAATATTATTTATGTAAATTAAAATAAACAATTTTGTAAAATAAAACAATTTACATACAATAGTGTAAAAAGCATAACTTTCACAATATTAATCCGATTTCAACGAAACGAAAAGCAGTATACTTGAAATTTTATTTACTTTCATAATAAATGATAAAATTCAAAATTTCAAATTTTTAAATTTAAAATTCAAAGTTTGACCATATTGACCAAAATTCACATTTCTGGAAAAATATTCTATTTATTCATATTTGGAATTCTCATTCACATAAAATCAAAATTTATATTTAAAAGAAATTTTTTTTATTCATTTTAATAAATAAAATAAAGTTTTTAAATCAAAAAGTTAAATTTAAAATAATTAAAATATGCAATTAAAATAATCACAAAATACAGCATTGTTACACAGTAGGAGCTTAAGTAATATTTTACGAAATGATTCATTAATGACTTAGATCCATAATGGAAAATAAATTATGTAAGTAATTTATCTTTATATAAATAAATGAATGAAAAGTAAATAATGAGAAAAAAACCAATAGAATAAACTAAAGTAAATTTAAATTAGAATTTCGGTTATTGCAATGGAATAAAATTTTAACTATTTCATAATTGGAACTTCTAAGGTTGGAAGTAAGAAATAAAATACTAAGTATAAATGAAATATACAAGGAATTTGAAATTTTTAACTTGTAAATAAAAGGGATATGAAAATAAGAAATGATAACTATTGAACATTTATTTACTGAAATGAAAAAAATAAACTTGTGTAACTTTCAGCTACATTCTTAATAAAAACACATATATATATATAACTTACCAGAATATTTAATAGTTGTAATGTTAAATAAGGATATGTAGTGGAATATTATACAAGTAAAAGTTAAGTAATGGAAGTGTTCAATGGAATTTTTTCTAAATAAGAATTTTGATGTACAAGAAATGTTATAAACGTAAGTTAATATTATGAAATAATTTATGTAAGTACATCAAAGAAAGAAAAAGACATTGTATGAATGAATGAAAATAAATAAAAAGGTAAATAATGATGTGAAAAGAAATCAATTGAATAAACGCAAACAATATGTTGAAATTATTGGTTGTTTTGGCTTATGGGATGTTTGGAAAGGATACTTGTAACATCCCGCCTTTTTGTACGCTTAAGCAGACACACGTGCCAACTCAAACCATACAGAAGGGCAGATTATTGTGGGGTAAATAAGAAAAAGCAATGAAATAAAAAAACAAACTAGAATCTTGCGGCGGAACGATAAAATATAATAATTAAATAAATAGTTCATGAAGCTGTTTTACTAAACATTTTATTATACTTATACAATACATAGCAGAGTTACACATACCAGAGAATAATAAATAATGCAGCGGAATACAATGGTGTAGTGGAATATAATAAACAGTAATAATAAAATCTTCGTCTTCATCCTCCAGAAATAAGGCCTTCAAATCCTGAAATGCTCATGCTGATCCGAGCGAATTGAAAAGACAAAACACGCGAGTCAGAACAAAAAGATCTTATGTAAGTTAATTCAACAGAATAAATATGAGTGGAAACGGCCTCAGAGATGTTTGCGAGTTTTGACATCTCATATCCAGTGTCTAACATGAGTGCAGTGTTGGGCGAATTCTCACCCAGAAGATCTCGAGACCAAAAAGCGTCAGTTTCACCCGGGTTCGCAACCTCCATTCCATCCGGTTCCTAAGTCCATTCGGCATTCCAAGCGCGAGTCCATTCGGCAATACAGGCAACGGTTCATTCGGCATAACACCCATCCGGTCCAAGTTCCTGCCGAATCAACCCCCAACTCCACCGGTCCAACACAATTTCCATCCAAGCACTACCAGACCGGCCTCTTCTCAGAGCCTCCACCGAACCAGAAAACCATACCGGTCCAAACCACAACCGGACCAACCACAACCCCTTCAATACCGAACCAAGGTAAGGCCGAACCAAGTGGCTATCTCATCACCGAACCATCCACAACCGGACCAAGCTCCAACCTCTCCAAGCATGGCCGAACCAAGGCTTCGCCGAACCAGAACGCTACCAGGCCAGATTGCTTCAGCCCGGGCCCACCAGCAGCTATATACATCCAAGACCCCTGCCCCCAGCCTCACTCTATAAATAGAGGGGCAGGGGTACAACAATGGCAGACAAGTTTGAGAGCTCAAGCACGGAAGGAACTTTCAAACTACTTTCATATACTTGTACACAAAGCATTGTACTTGTAATCTGAAAGAAAGAAGATAATAACATATAAAGTGGACGTAGGCACGTTCTGGCCGAACCACTATAAATCTGTGTGTCTTTTACATTTCAGCCCCTGCTTTTTTCATATTTACATAACTCATCTAAATCATTGAGAATCACATAAAATCAACTAAATCACACGACTTGGAGGTGTTTGCCCATTTTTTGCGCAAACATTTTTGGTGCTTTCACTGAGAACTTCGAACTCGAAGCTAAAGCTTCCCTCATTCAACCTTCTTTCCCAATAGCACCCTTCATCGCCTAGGAAACATGACTTCCAGGCCAAGAAAAGACACCAACAAGGGAAAGAACGTTGCAACCAGCAGCGCTCCAAATCCAGTGGATCCAGATCAAGAGAACCATCCCACTACAGCAGCAGTGCCGCATGTAGATCAGGCAATTCCAACAGCCCCTGCCGCGGAACAACCGGTAGTAATCACTAGAGCAGACCTAGACAGAGTTGTGGTGGAAGTGACTAACCGCTTCGCATCCCAACAAGAAGCTTTGGTGAACCAACTCATGTCACGCTTGAGGGATGTCGAAGAATCCAACCGCAACACTGAATCATGGGGTGAATCTCAATCTGGAGGATCTCGGAGACAGCAAAGGTCTTCCCTCTTCGAGGAAGCCATCAACAGGAACAACAATGATAGGGGCCGCGCCCGGACTCAGCCCGAACTCCGACTCGAGGAAGCGCTTGGAACCGAACCCAGTGGGGGAGGCTCCAGGCGAGGGTCGGATGTAGCTGAGCCAGTCATGCCACCTAATCATAGAAACCCCGCTGAACGGAGCCGAGCTAGAACCCAGCCCGAAGTTGACCCCGTGGAAATGCTCGAAACAGAACCCCACAGGAGAAGATCAAGGCAGGGGGCAACTGTAGCTGGTCCTAGCATGCATCCGAGCAGCCAGAGGCAACCACTGGATAACGTCAGAAGTGATAGACTATACCATCCCTACAGGTCATCTGGACGAGATCGATCCCGCAGGGAAGAACCAAGTTCATTTCTATCCGCTCCAAATTCTGATGAAAGAATGGCACGATTATTCAGAGAATGCGTCCAACGGGAGTAAAGGGACCGAGGAATAGGCGCTAGGGTCACCAGCCCCTTCACCCGCAATATCGAATCTACCATCACCCCCCGGGAATGGAAAATGCCAACCATGGAACCTTACAAGGGAACTTCCGACCCCATCGTACACTTACAGAGATACACCCAGCATATGCTCATGAGCGGAGCAACAGAAGGGGTGTTGTGTAAATGCTTTCCGCTATTCCTAGCAGATCTAGCTACCTCCTGGTTCTGCCATCTACCCGAAGGATCTATCAGCTCATGGGAGATGTTGAAAGAAAGGTTCATTAGCCAGTTCCGCATCCATGTAGAACAACCCAAGAATGCTTATTCTCTATCCAATGTCAAACAGAAATCCGGAGAGACACTGCAACAATATCTAACCCGGTTCAACGCCGCAGCGGCCGCAGTCCAAGATGCCGATGAGAAGCTCACCCTAGTGTCCCTCTGTAGTGGTGTACACCCAGATACCAAGTTCGCTAGAAGACTAACTAAGGAAAAACCAGCTACTTTACCTGATTTCTTCCATGAAGCTGGAAAGTATATGAGACTTGAAGACGCCGCCATTGAGAGGCAGTCAGGGCAACAAGGTAAGACAACTTTGGACAAGGTTCCCGCTGCAGCTAAGGACACTCGAAGAAATGAATCTAGAGACAATGCTGGGGGCAGGAAGGTTGAAAAACGCCAATATCGACCAGGACCAAGATTTGACTCCTACACTCCTTTGAATGAAACAATCGAAAACATCTTTCTAGCCACTCAGGGCGAACTCGGATACAAGCGCCCCCCGCACAAGAAAGAATCTGATAACGCACTCAAGTCTGGAAAGTTCTGCCGCTTCCACGAATCCCACGGACATGACACCAATGAATGCCACCATCTCCGGGACTTGATCGAAGAACACATCAGAAGAAGAAGGCTGGAACGCTATGTGAAAGGCCAGAACAGGACTCCAACTCCTGCCAATGAGAACTCAAAGCGACCCCTCCCAGAAGTAGGCGGAGGGAATCGCAACACCAGTGGCTCTAGTCAAGAGAAGATAGTGGTCCATACCATCTCGGGAGGACCACACATCGCCGACAGAAGCTGGGCAGAGATGGAAAGATACGGCAAGTCACTTAGAAATGCTGAAGGCTATGTTAACTCCATTATGGAAGAACGCCACCCGAAACGGAAAGAGAGTGACGACATCGTATTCAATAGGCATGATTTAGAAGGAAGACAGTATCCACATATGGATCCCATGGTCATCTCTGCCTGGTTCGGTCCAGCTAAATTTTTCCGAATTCTAATAGACACAGGAAGCTCCGTAAATATCCTATTCAAGCATGCTTTCGACAAAATGAAGCTGTCAATGAAGGATGTGTCTCCCTGCAACAAACCCCTGCACGGTTTCACTGGAGATGCGAAAATGCCCCTTGGGCAACTTGACCTCTTCGTCGAAATAGGAAGTCATCTCCGCTCCGTTGTGCGAAAACAAACGTTCGTACTAATAGAAAACCACTCGGCCTACAACGCCTTCTTGGAAAGACCGGCCTTATCTGACTTCCAAATTGTCCTAGCCCCGTGGTGCCTAAAGATGAAATTCCCAACAGATAACGGAATAGGAGAAGTTGAAGGAGATCAAGACGCCGCTCGAGATTGCTATGTAACTGAACTTCGCAATAACCGTAGAAAGAATAAAGGGAAAGATGCAGAGACTACCCTCCGCATGAAAAGCTTGGAAGCATAGCAACTAAAGAAAGCCCCTCCTCTTCGATACACCAGCGATCCTTTCAATGAACTAGACCCCAGGGATAAGGAGGAGGAGGCTACCGCTGAGCCTGCAGAGGCCATGGAATTCGTATCCCTAGACAAACATGATTCAAGTAGACTATTAAAAATAGGATCTCAGCTAAAAACAGAATTGAAGGATCAACTCATTGACTTTCTCCGCCACAACTTAGATGTATTTGCGTGGACACATGCCGATATGACAGGAATCTCCCCAGACATAGCATGCCATATGCTGAACATCGATCCTACCAAGGTACCGATAAAGCAGAAAAAGAGAAGCATGGGAGCAGAACGATCAGTAGCCCTCGATGAGGAAGTAAAGAACCTACTTGCTAATGACTTCATACGAGAAGCCATCTACCCAGAATGGATCGCTAACCCGGTACTAGTAAAGAAAGCTAATGGGAAGTGGCGAACATGCATTGATTTCTCCAACTTAAATGACGCTTGCCCGAAAGACTGCTTCCCGCTCCCCCGAATCGATCAACTTGTGGACAGCACTGCCGGGCACGAACTTTTATCTTTTATGGATGCATACTCCGGATACAACCAGATTCCCATGCACGCTCCCGACCAAGACCACACTAGCTTCATCACTGACCGTGGATTATATTGTTACAAAGTCATGCCTTTTGGACTCAAAAATGCCGGAGCTACCTATCAGCGCCTCGTCAACAAGATGTTCGCGGAATTAATAGGATGAACTATGGAAGTATATGTGGATGACATGTTGGTAAAGTCCAGGAGAGCCGACGATCATGTAAGCCACCTGGGCGAGATGTTTCAGGTACTTCGCCGATATGGAATGAAGCTGAATCCTCTAAAGTGCTCCTTCGGAGTGTCATCGGGAAAATTCTTAGGATTCATCGTCCATGCCAGAGGAATTGAAGCAAACCCTGAACAAATCCGGGCTCTAAAAGAAATAAGGATACCTTCCACTCGAAAAGAAATGCAGAGCCTAAACTGAAAGGTGGCCGCCCTAAGCAGATTCATTTCCAAAGCAACTGACAAGTGCGTCCCTTTCTTCGAAGCTCTCAAGAAAGACAAAGGAAAGTTCGAGTGGACCGATGAATGCTTAAAAGCCTTCCTTAACCTGATCGAACACCTTCAGAGACCACCAGTACTCTCAACTCCAAACGAAGGCGAAGAGCTATACCTATACCTCGCTGTATCATCTCATGCTCTAAGCGCTGCCTTGGTAAGAGAAGAAGACCGCACACAACGCCCGGTATACTTTATAAGTAAGAGATTTACAGGGGCAGAAGCCAGATATCCTAAACTTGAGAAATTGGCATATTGTTTATTGATCGCGTCAGGAAAACTGCGACACTACTTCCAATCTCACTCCATCAGAGTTCTAACCGATCAACCACTAAGACAGGTGCTCCATCGTCCCGACACTTCTGGACGACTCCTCAAATGGTGCAATGAACTAAGTCAGTATGACGTCACCTACCATCCTCGCACCGCTATCAAGGGGCAAGCCATGGCCGATTTCATTGCCGAATTCACTACCAACGAAGGCAAGGATCAATTTGAAATAGCAAAAAACATCAAGTGGAACCTCTTTGTAGATGGAGCATCTAACGAACAAGGTCGGGGGCAGGTATTGTGATAATCACCCCCAGGGGAAGAAAGCCGTACTATGCATTAAGGTTGGAATTCGCGGCCACTAACAACGATGCGGAGTATGAGGCAGTAATAGCGGGATTGGAGCTTGCCTTAGAAATTGGAGTCAATTCTTTATGTCTTCATAGTGATTCTCAACTTATCGTAAACCAAGTACTAGGAGAGTTCCAGACACGAGGAGAACGACTCACATCATATCTAAAGAAAACCAAACTGCTGCTCGATCAATTGGACCATTATCTAATCAAACACATTCCTCGAGAAGATAACCAAGAGGCCGATGAACTAGCAAAGCAAGCTAGTATGAAGAATAGCACCATTTCCGGAGCACTAGCCATCTCAAGGCAGCTAGCCCCAAGTTTCGAACAAGTGAATCTGATAACTGCAACCGAAGAAGGAACTTGGATGACTCCTATCCGGAAATATTTGCAGGACGGCACACTACCAGACAAACGTGATGAAGTCAGGAGAATTTTGAGGAAAGCTCCCCACTACACAATACAAGAAGGCATCCTCTATCGGCGTGGCTTCTCTAGCCCCTTATTCAGATGCGTCGCAGGAAGGGAAGCCAAGAAAATCTTATTCAACGTCCATCAAGGAAGTTGCAGAGATCACACTGGAGGGCAGACTCTGGCGAAAAAGATACTCCGATATGGATATTACTGGCCCACACTAAACAAAGACGCCTTAGACTTCGTCAAGAGATGCGACAGATGTCAGAAATTTGCCAAGATTCCTCGACTACCCACAAATGAGATTACTCAAATGACCAGCCCTTGGCCCTTTGCTGTATGGGGAATTGATTTAATTGGCGAACTGCCAACGGGCAGAGGCGGAGCCAAATATGCTATAGTGGCAGTCGATTATTTCACCAAATGGGTGGAAATGGAACCCCTAAATAAAATATCTTCAGCAAAAGTTATCAACTTCTTGATCAAAAATATTCTGTGCAGGTACGGAGTACCACTCAAGATCATATCGGACAACGGACTCCAATTTGACAGCGAAGAATTCGCCGACTGGTGCCAAGAGCATGGAATTCATAAAAGCTTCTCATCAGTAGCTTATCCTCAGGCAAACGGACAAGTCGAAGCTGTCAACAAAATTCTCAAAACCCTAATCAAGAAGAAACTCGAAAAGTCAAAAGGCGCTTGGGTGGACGAACTTCCTACGGCACTTTGGGCCTACCGCACATCTTTCAGAACATCAACGGGACATACTCCTTTCTCTTTGGCATACGGATCGGAGGCAATGCTCCCTGTTGAGACTATTGTTCCTTCCCACCGTAGGATCCACTACAATCCAGAAGAAAACGAAGAACTCCTCCTCATGTCTTTGGATCTGATTGAGGAAAGGAGAAACGATGCAGCACTCAAAGCAGCAGCTCACAAACAAAAAGTGGTAGCACTATACAACTTCAAAGTCAAGCATCGCATCTTACAAGAAGGAGATCTTGTCCTCAGGCGAATCTTTCCACGCCCCGGGGCACTGGACCCCATCTGGGACGGACCATATGTAATTCATAAAGATCTCCACAACGGAGCTTATATTTTGTCAACAGTGGACGGAGAGGTGTTCCAGAGGGCATGGAACATCCGACACCTCCGTCGATACTTTTCTTAACTTGTACTGCCCATATGAAGTGAATTAACAAAGAGAATCAGTGGACGTAGGCATTTTCATGCCGAACCACTTTAAAAAATCTTGTCTCTTTTTAACTTGTTCCTTTATATCTTGGCTGCTTGTTAAGCTTTATCCTTTTCTGTTGAACAAAATCCTATGACATCTCCACTCAAGACGCACCACGGCCTCATCTGGACAAGGCCTAACAGGTACGCTACGATTCTATGCATTCGCCAATGAGACTCTTTTGCTCCAGCATCCCTCTGCTGCGGGTTAACTCATTGCTCGCGACTGCCCTCAAACCCAACTGTAATGAGCCGATTATAAGTCATCATAAAGGCCGACTATAGCCGATGGCAGCTCGTTACGGCGGTCGGCTCGCCGGCAACTGTGAACCTACTTTAAGCCCCAACATAAGGTGTGGCCAGCCAGGGGTAGTTCACGGCCAACGGCACCCACGCTAGCCGGCCACGGTAAATCGAATAATACCCACGATTACGGACCATAATGGTTCGGGTAGTTACCGTGCGCGATCTCGGCTCCGATGTGTCTTAAGTGCGGCTGTGGTAAAAAAGAAAACTCCCCACGGAGGCGTAAGATGGGTGACAAATGTCTCCAAGACCCACAGCTAGGGAAAGTGACTACAAAACCCGTTTGCCACGAACTTAAGCACATCGACGGCCTTCCGTGACTGGAAGTTTTACTTTTCCCATATTTCCATTTCATTTAAATACTTTTCTCCTATCCTGTATAACAAACTCTAAAGTACAGGAAACCAAATAGGGAGCATTCACTCATGAGAATCTAAGCCCGCGTACTGGGTGGCAAGATACTCAGCTATGTCCATGATCAGTTACACAAGACGCTCAAAGCTACCACCTGCAACTAAAACATGAAGGGCGGTACTCTCTTCTCTTGTACATAAATATGTAACTATAGTTTATTCATACGTCACACTAACATTGCAAAACATGAAATTATATTTCAAGCAACAGCTTAACATCAAACACAACGAAAATCACAGGCATATGCATACTTCTCACGCACCACATCAAAATGACAACAACATTTAAACATAACAAAATCAGCTTATGTCATAAAATCACATAAAGTTATTCTTTGCAAATAATATTATTACAGTCACATCAATGTTTTGGACTAACATAAACAGCGATAAAGGGAAATAAAAAGGTGGCCAAATCCGGACAAGTAACCAGCTGCGTCCACACTTCGCTCTCATCCTACCAACTCCCCCAAGCCTACTTGGTCGCAGGGTCGGAGCTCCCAGCGTGTTGATCGGAAGTTCCACCTGTCCAATCCAGAAGAGGAATTCATTAAACAAACGATAAACGATCAAATTATGGAAACCCAGAAAGAAAAGGAAAAGAGAAGAATAACTCACCAGCGTCCGCCGCTTGATCCTCATCCTCCAGTTGCACACCCGCTTCCTCCGCCGCAAGCAACCGCATCCCCTCCTTCACCGCCGCTTGCTCCTCTTTCGAGAACCGAGCAGTGACCTCATCTAGACTAAAAGCCACTCCACCTTCCTTACCCGCATTGACCCTGGCCTCCTCTAAAGCCCGAAGATATATCTTGGCCATGACCCGGGGATAGTCATCCATCCAAGACAAGCTACCCTCCTTCCAAGTGCGGAAGTACATGTCCTGCAGCATCTCGTCCATCATCCCCTCATTCTCCTCAAACTCCCTCACCCGGGCCTCGGAAACCTGCAACTTGGCGACAGCGACATCCCTCTCTGATCGGTATCTCAAGCAGTCAGCCTGGAGAGACCTCCTCATCTCCTCCATCTCCTCCTTTAACTTGACTTGAGCCATCTCCACGGCCTCAAGCCTCCCAGACAACTCCTCTACCTGCTCGAGATCCGCATTCCGAACCTCATCCACTGTTGCAATGGCCATGTCGATCTGCTCCTTACAGGCGGCCTCAATCTTCCGTAGTTCTGCCCTACTAGCCTTTTCCATGGTCTCTTTCAGCCGCCTGGAGGCTTCCTCGTGTTGAGAAATCTGAACGGCTTGACCGACAAGCTGTTCGGCCTGATCGGCAACCTTTAGCCGCAACCGAATATTAGCACTCCCAATCTCCTCCCCGGCCTTGACCAATTGAGCATGATGCTTCATTAACTTCTTGGTCTCTTCAGCCACCCGATCGATATTAGCTTTGGCTTCGTCTCCCATGGTAACTACCAGAGTAGTAAGCAGATCAAGATCTAGGGACTTGGCCTCATCTAGCACTCGTACCATGGGGTTGCGGGGAAGAAGGTGCTCACCCGTGGCCTCATCAAATGAAATATCCCGAGAGCTTGGATCTAAATCAGGATGACCGGCAAAGGGGTCGCGAGGCACGTCAGGACGCCTTATACGGATAACAGTGGGATTCTTAGAAGGAGGTGGAGGGGGGATAAACTCCGTGCTCTCCTCCGTGGTATCACGAGGAGGCTGAACAGGAAGCTGCGGACCAGGGGAAGGCTCAAATAAGGAACGACTCCTCTTCTTTTTCTGAATGCTCTCTTCAATGAGCCCAAGAAGAGGACGGTATCTGACCACGTCCCCAGGACGACCAGTAAGAGGCTTCGGCTTATCAGAAGCTCTCATCAACTTGAATTGTTCAAGGCGGTGTCGAACGTCTGACGTTTTAGCCGCCTGGCCTGCCCCTGGAGTAAAAAACAAGTGTTATGAACATACGACGATCCATAATTCAAGAAACATGTTAAGTTAAAAAGAAAGAAAAAGTGAGAATGCACATCTATTATACAAACCCTGCGGAGGAGTGGGATACTGCAATAAGTCCTGAATCTCATTCCAAGACGGAAGTGAACCACAAAATATTTCTAAGTCCCTATCGTAAATGGAATCGACAGAGGACAAAAGTTCACCTTGCACCGCCGGAGTCACCCTGGCTGAGGGGCCCTTAGGGGATAGATCGGCACCAGTCCCGACCTTGCCAGTCTCCTTCGCCTTCTCCGCTTCCGATTCTCCCTCCGATTCCCCGAAGGCCTGGCGGAGGGCCTCACCCAGTTCAGAGTCTTGCCCAGAAGTTAAGGCACCAGCACCACTACCACCCTGACCATCTCCATCTCCTCCGCCCTCCGACTCTCCTTCCGTATCACCTCCTTCGCCATCTCCCACACCTTCCTCCTCCGGGATGATCGGGCAAGTACTAGGAGAGGGGCCCTCAGACTCCTTAAGCTTCTTGCCTCCCACGACGGGATGTTGTGCAAAGGGCTTCCTCTTGCCACTCTTCACCGTGGCCCCCTCCTTAGCTTTAGCGGCCTTCTCCTCAGCCGTGTCCCTCTGCTTAACCACGGACTGGTGCGGCTGGATCAAGTTGTACTCCAGGAGGGTAGCGTTCCTGATCAGGAACGAAGCCGACCTGTCCCGTACGGGAATGGCCTTTATTTCAGCAGCCATCCGCGCCAAAGAATCATCTTCCACGACTGCAATGCCACCTGTCGCTAGCAAGAAATAGAAGCGTGTCAGAAGAAGCACTACAGTCAGAACATGGAAAATATAAATGAAATTCATCTTACAGCCGGAAGTGAAATGGCGGAAAGAAACAGAATCGTCCTTGATAAAAAACCATTCTTTCTCAAACATGGTAAACTTTGAATATAAGTCCAAGACCTGTTTGAAGGGCACGGCCGCTTCTAGACTAATATACGGAGACCCCTTCTTGTAGCCTCTCAGGTTATACAAGTATCGAATTTCCCGGTTAGAAGGAGGGCGTCCGTACCTCCTCTGGAAGATAACGAAAAGGCTCACCAGAATGGCATAAGAGTTCGGCTGGAGCTGGAATGGAGCCACCTTCAAATATGTGGTAAAGCTAACTATCCAGGCATTGATAGGAGGGATAGCACCACACATGCAATGATATCTGCTGTAAGCAAAGTAGCCTTCGGGGGGATTATGCGGTATCACTCCATCTCCCGGCAACAGCATGCGAGCCCTGTCTATCCCGAAGGAACGGGATATAACATCAAGTTGCTCCTTCTTTAGGGAGCTAGGAAAGCAATCGGGAGGGGAGACCAGAAGTTCCTGGGGATCGTACTCATCCACTAACGACCTCGGGGCAGGCCCATGTGGCACCGGTCTTGGTTGGGCTGGGGGCACGGAGGAGGATGACTCTCCTCTACTTTTAGATTTCTTTTTATCCGATCGGGTTTCCGCTTTGCGAGACATTTATCTGCAGCACAAGAAAAACACGGTGTTAGATCAAGAAGTATAGAAACGTGAACAAGCAAGTATATAAAGCAAGCAAGTGTATATAGGTCTGGTATTCCACTCGAGATTCAAGTATGAATTCCCATTCGGCATATACTCCATTCGGTAGTTTCATTCGGCATTGGAGGTTCATCCGGTATACGAGTTCATTCGGCTATGCAAACACACATTTTCATTCGGTAAAAAAGATCATTCGGCAAAAGGACATATACCTGATTCGGTAAAAGCTTGATTCGGCAAAAGGTTGATTCGGCTGGAGATTGGTTCGGCGCTCGTTGGTTCGGTAAGGAATAACTACGGGGGGATGGCCCCTATATATAGACGAGCGAGAAAGCACCGAACCAACCGGTTCGGCATACCGGACCAAACGAAAACCGAATGAAGCTATCCGAATCAGTGAAGACCAGTAGCAGGGGGCATGCAAAGTGTTTCACTCAGATAAGTACCGGACTCTAGGATCTACTGATAAAATAGAGATTATGATAACGATGAATAAGTAGTAAATCTCCCACTAACATGGGTTAATCATTTACACATGTACGCGACCACGAACGGTCCACAGACATGCTCTGAATGGCTATTGACCCTACCGTCGTGAGAATTTACACTTTGACATCCTTTTAAAACTCATCGGTTGAATGGATATTTGGTTCTGATAATTCTGAAATGGCTAAGCTACTTACACATGTACGAGGTTGCAAACGATCCTTAGGCATGCTCTGAGATGGCGATAAACCATCTTCGCAAACGATCCAGGGACCCCCTCGAACGTAAACCTGGCATCAATAATGCTAAGTCCCCTCGGGGTACACCTACTCGCCTCGAACGGCACCCTATCCCGAACGGTCGTCATTTGAAATCACATTAAAACTGTAAATTCCTTTGCAGGAAATCAACAGGATATGAACATCCAGCTCACTGCATTACAAAACACGCCTTCCTACCGTAAGGCATGAGAACACCAACAGGGTATGAACATCCAGTCCATGGCATTACAAAACAAGCCTTCCTACCACAGGGAAACAAAGCGCGACACATGCAAGCACATGCCCCACTTTAGGGGGCAGATGTTGGGAGAATTCTCACCCAGAAGATCTCGAGACCAAAAAGCGTCAGTTTCACCCGGGTTCGCAACCTCCATTCCATCCGGTTCCTAAGTCCATTTGGCATTCCAAGCGCGAGTCCATTCGGCAATACAGGCAACGGTTCGTTCGGCATAACACCCATCCGGTCCAAGTTCCTGCCGAATCAACCCCCAACTCCACCGGTTCAACACAATTTCCATCCAAGCACTACCGGACCGGCCTCTTCTCATAGCCTCCACCGAACCAGAAAACCATACCGGTCCAAACCACAACCGGACCAACCACAACCCCTTCAATACCGAACCAAGGTAAGGCCGAACCAAGTGGCTATCTCATCACCGAACCATCCACAACCGGACCAAGCTCCAACCTCTCCAAGCATGGCCGAACCAAGGCTTCGCCGAACCAGAACGCTACCAGGCCAGATTGCTTCAGCCCGGGCCCACCAGCAGCTATATACATCCAAGACCCCTGCCCCCAGCCTCACTCTATAAATAGAGGGGCAGTGGTACAACAATGGTAGACAAGTTTGAGAGCTCAAGCACGGAAGGAACTTTCAAACTACTTTCATATACTTGTACACAAAGCACTGTACTTGTAATCTGAAAGAAAGAAGATAATAACATATAAAGTGGACGTAGGCACGTTCTGGCCGAACCACTATAAATCTGTGTGTCTTTTACATTTCAGCCCCTGCTTTTTTCATATTTACATAACTCATCTAAATCATTAAGAATCACATAAAATCAACTAAATCACACGACTTGGAGGTGTTTGCCCATTTTTTGCGCAAACATGCAGTAACTTAAAAGATGTTCGGGATTCACATCTCCTAAGGATCCGTTAAACTATTTACTATGTAGTAATATTTCGCTATTATAATAATGTCTACAGTAAAATAAACTTACTTTTAAATTGCATTAAGGCTTTACATTTTTCACCTTAAAACATAAATATTCCTAGTATTCCATCCAGTATCATAGTTTTTCCTGATCGGGAAAACACCAGAGGATACTCCACGGGCTATGGGAGAAAACCAAACTCGTACAAGGCTTGCTAGGGTAGGTGACACGGCACAACTAGGCAATGCCAGGGTAGATATACCAATTACTATCCGGACTGGTGGTAATGCATAGCAGCTACTACCGCCCACCTCAACCCACACCCAAAAATAAAAGGTCTGCACCAATCAGTCATAGAGTAATAGAATGGCATACGAAGAAGTGTGTCCGACCAGAGGAGCTACTCATTGGCCTGGAATCGCTCCTATTTTTGCCACCTTATGCCAACTCACGGGAGTCGAGTCCACGTTCATACCTCAATAGGATCATCGCCACCATCCTGCTTCATTCTGGAATCTCCACCACGTACACGGTTGTCAAAGTGGTTTTCGGTATCGACAAAGAGTATGCCCGTATCCGATCTTGGTCTCTTTGCCAAACAATCGTTATTATAACACCGTGGTCATTTCAAAATAGTATTTACTTTCAAGACCAAAATATCATTTCCTTTTAAAACCATATCAATACGATATCATTTCCATTTCAAATATTTTTACTTCCAAATCATAGTACTTTCAAAGTTATAACACTTTCGAACCAAAACACTTGAAATTTAAATCAATTTGGAAATTCACAACACTTTGAAAACATTATCATTTGGAAATCGTAATACTGGAAATCATAATACCTTGGAAATGTTATCATTTGGAAATCATAACACTTTAGAAATATAACCAAAAATGAAATACCCATTCTTTTTCCAATAAAATATCGTATTAATTTAAATCACTTAAATCAAAATTTAAAGTAAAATTTCCGTATATTTAAAAATCTAAAATACTTTACATAATATAACAATTTCCTCAAATCTCGCAAATCAATTCCAAAGCACTCGAATTCCAAGATTCACATTTAATTAAATCTCAATTCCTCAATTTCAATTTAAATCAGTTTCTAAAAAAACCATTTCAAATTATATCAATTTCAAATACTGATTTGAACCCCAGAGTAAACCATTTCACTTTCAATATATTTCAAAGCTCTAAATATTCAACAATTTCAAAACTAAATCTTGAAATCTCTTTTATATCAAACTAACTTTAATATTATTCAGCTTCGGAAATATTCATTTAAATAAAATACAATATCTTTTAAATAAAACCCC
This sequence comes from Allium cepa, assembly GCA_030765085.1. Classification (NCBI taxonomy): domain Eukaryota; kingdom Viridiplantae; phylum Streptophyta; class Magnoliopsida; order Asparagales; family Amaryllidaceae; genus Allium; species Allium cepa. The sequence continues at coordinate 459,422,979 of CM060929.1, read as the reverse complement.
AAATTTCAAATCACTAATATTTCCTTCAATTTATTTAAACATGAAATATTCCTTTAAATCAACTTAAATCAAAACCACATTATAAAGTCATATCCTTAAATCTCCAAATCAATAAGTTTCAAATCGATATATCTAAAGACAATTCTTAATTAAATACATTTCCAAATAAATTTTAAATCCTCTTTAATTTAAAACTTATTTATAAAATAATTTCAATATCCAACAAAACCATATATATTACTTTTCAAAACCATAGAAATCTTTTTCAAAATATTTATATATATATAGACCAACGGTGTTTGTATATAATTCTCTATCCTATGGTCAAGTGATACGGATATTTATCATTTCAATCTACACTTTAAAATAAAAATACAGTTGTATATCATCTCAAACCACAATCCCGAATTTGTAATAATAGATCCATAACAAACTTACAGAGTTTAATGATATAAAATAAACACCTATTCAACCATTATCAACAATCCACATTAATCACAATCATCATTCAAAACAATCAATCAGCATCAATATAGAACTGATAGTAGATAACAGGTAATTAACTGACAGATATATTCAGTAATAAATTAAATAATGATTTAATTTAAATAGATTCAAACTAACTGAGATGATGATTAAGTAATTAAACGGCCATAAATAAATTCCAAATCGCATCATAAATTAAATCTAACAAACGTAAGAAATTTTAAAAGTTGTGAGTGGGTTAAAACACTCATCTTTGAATTTAAATTGAATTTAAATCCAATTTAAACCCAAAATTCAAATAGTCTTCGAAAATATCCAAACCAACATCAAAAGGTCTGTAATTTCGATATGATCCAAACATAAGAGACCGCGCGTGAATCTGACCTCGTATACGAAAGTTAAGCGATTTATAAGATATAGATTTAAAATATAAATTAAATAAAATAAAATTAGGAAATTAAACGCCACCCTATCATCTCTTCTAGAACCCGAAGACGCGCACGCACATCCAGGTTCTTCGAACCCTATCGCATGAACACACCGCCGCCTGATGCTCATCGCCGCTCACCCACGGTAGCCAATGGCAAGCACGACCCCTTCTCAGCACTCCCCCACGTTCAGTAGTCCTCTACACATGTAACAACCCATATTTTGATAATTAAAAATATTAAATTTAATAAGGTTTTGGGCTTTAATATTGTCAGAAATTAAAATTTATGATTTATTAAATTGAATCTTATTAGATTAGAAATTTTGACTTTAAGATAAATCTTAAAACAAATAATTTAATGAGATAAAACATATAATTGGCTAATATTGATTGAATGTAATTGACTACTATACTATGTTAACGTAATTTCAATCAACTTAAATAATAAAGGTTAATAAGGAATATAATAAACGATGTATAAATTGATGTAATCTTATGTTATTAATTGCAATTGGTTTTAATATGGAGTATGAAATCAATTATTTTGTACGTAAATTTATTAACCTTTGTTTGTAAACAATAAGTTAATAGATATGGATTATTAACGTATAACAACTGTTTTATTTATTTTCTTATTATTAAATCCGTTAGAAATTTATTTGGTAATTAATGGAGAATTAATGTAATTGAAATATTACAGTTGACATAAGAAGAAACGTTAGTTGTTGAGTGGTGAGTGTAAAACTTATGTTAATCAATTGCATAAGGGAATAGTTGATTTGATAATAAGAATGTAAATCAAAATAAAAGGATTTATTTGAAATTTAAATATGTAATGAACAGGTTTTATTACATTTCTAATTAAATGTTGGAATTAAATTAGTATATAGATATTGGGTTTAACATAGAAAATTGGATTTCAAAGGAAACAATTGGATTAATTATCTTCCCTGTATTAGGGTATGTTTCGAGATTTAATCATTGTAAGTAATAGTAATTATATCTTGCCATTAATAAGAGATAGAAGTAAATGGTAATTAATTTATGATATGTGCAATATATGTTTTGTGTTAAAAATATATTGAGAATTTCATTCAGAAATATTACGTTCAAATTGTAAGCACTTAAATTTGGTACAAATATAAAAATTATATGAAATTAATTGATAAAAAAATGATGTGGTTGTATGAAGTATTATTTCTGTGACTCTTTAATGGGATAATCTTTAAATATAAGTTGGTTTTAAAGGGGGAGGTGTTAATTGTAAATGAATGTGTAATAAAAAGGAATATGTTTTGATAAAAAGAAAAGAAAAGAATGGTTTCTTGATAAGAATATTCTTATCAAATAAAGTGAATATTTCATCTATGAATGTTAATTTTAATTTCATTAAAACAAAGAATTAAATTTTGTTGTATGTTTCAAGTTGGAATATTTGACTTATCTAAATATTTCTTAATTTGAATTTAATTAAAAAAATATACAATAATAAAATGGTAAGAAAACAACTTGAAGGTTTGGTTAAGTTTTTGATTTGGAATAGTTAGCATATTAACATAGGAGATTTATTCCGTTTCAAATTTGACTTTGGGGTCTCAGTTCATGTTTTAATGTGTGGGGTTGCGGTCTGCATTATGTTAATTGTAGTGTTTAATTTTATTTACTGTTTACTAAATAAAAATACATATATGTATGTAAATTTGAGCGTATTAGGGTTAATAAAAAATGTTAAAATGAATTGTTTTTTTTTGTATATTTGATTTGTGATTTCTATGTACGGACTACATTCTCAAATTTAAATCTGTCGCTTGCATTTATTTTATTTTATTACTACTTTCTTTCATTAAATACATGCCTCTTTTGGTCTTCCAGTAAGTTTTATTTATTTACACACGAGCCTTGCCTTGAAATATTTCATTTGTGAATGTAGATTTAATTTCATTAGAGTAAAGAATAAAATGATTTGTTAAAAAAGGAAATATACGTTTATTTGAACGCTGTTTTAGCATACATAGTGATTTCAAGAACAAGAATATAATTTAAGTTATTTATTATGGTGGTGTAAAACAACAAATTTATAAACATGTTTAAATGACTTAAGGAAACAATTATCTTATTTCTCGTCCATTGTGACGCCCCACCTCTATGCTCACAATATCAAAGAGTATTAAAAGAAATGTTGTCTGTTATCATGAAGAATAAGGCAGGATAGGAGTGGTCATCCGTAGTTAGGCCTTACACTAGTATTGGTTATCTCAATAGGAGTAGTATATTTTTGGTTTTTCATCTCTTATTTATTTGCTCCCATCGACATACCCAATTCCAGTATAAAACGAACTATGATGGTTCATAATAGTTTAGGACAATAAATATAATAATAACACAGATAATATAAATGCGGAACACAGTTAAAACAAAAAGTCTCATATATATATATAACTGATTTCAGTTACAATACATTTGACACAATACATATGATACAACTACAACAGTCGACTCTGGAAGTTATATATACAAGTACATTATCAACTAATATATATGAATACATATCAACCTATACTATGACACGACAACTCCAAAAGATATGAAAAGACTTCATAGCCCTAACAGCAACCTAAAGTAAGATATCAACAACCTGTAAATACTCGGTCTGACCCGAGTACTAAATTCAAAAGAAAATAATACACGGGTCAGTCTAATTCAAACTCAGTTATTAGTGCACAGAAGCAATAATAATTAGATAGCAATTAGACGACAGTCACAATAAATTCTCGTCTATCCGATCCTTAAATAAAGAAATCGGATAACGATAAATATAACACGTAACAGTGTTAAACAACAAATCAACTAAATCCAAATTTTCAACGAATGTAAATTAAAAAGATTATTAACGAAGATAATTTATAAAACACAGAATTGCCTAAACGGCAATTAAAACAAAAATCTAATTATTAAATAAATAATTAGAAACTCATAATCTAATTATCATATTGATAACTAGACGACAACAAAAATCACCAAATTAAACCATTCAAACACTAATCCAAAACATATTGAAATATCAATAAAATGTCAACTTGAGTAGGGCTGCAGTACATGCACGCGTGCACTGCCTCGCCACTACAACATATGGAATATGCAAAAGATAAATAAATCAAAACAAAATAGAACATACCGTGTGGCTGCAGTACACGCTTGCATGCACTGCCTTGCCACTACAGTGATGATGTACTCAAAAGTTCAACGAACCAAAATCAATGAAGAATCAAATATCAATGCCACGGCCTCGATGGTTAAAGCAGGCAGAAATGGACAATGTGCAAGTATATACACAATGTAAATTCATAAACGAACACAAGGGCAAACCCAAATATTGGATTCAACTCAAGTGAAATTAGAAAAACAAATCCAACTGAAATCAAGTGGTCAAGACAGCTAATTCATATGCAAACTGCCTCAACGCAACTGTAAAGCAACTCCACTCGAATGACCAAGTGCACAAAGGCAGTGGTACAAATACATGAAAACAACAGAATGATGGTGAGAGCACCAAAATATGGCACTACGACCCAACAATAAAGGACTATAAACCTAACCGGGCTAATTGGTAAAAATGAAGACTGTCTGAAGCACACGTGAAGTCCAGACCAAAAAAAGAAGGCGACATGAAACCAATGTGTCGGGATACAAACAGATGCAAAATGCATATAGTCGTGCAATACAAAACAGTGCCGACTACATCGAGTCTACAATGACCAAAATACTATCAAGACTTCTAGTCAAAAGCAACAGAAAAAGCAAGCTACTGAACCTCAATGCAAAATTCAAGGGCAAGTATACACATACTGTTGCAGTGAAGACTGCAGATAGTCCAGATGTAATGCAACCAAGATGTGGGGATACATAATGAAATTCTAGAAACAACAACAGTCATATATATACATACCTGAATGTATATATATACATGATAATGGAAAGACATATACATGTACAAATGACAACAAGGAAGCAAACAAGAATCGAGCTAACAGTGGACAAAGTTGAGGCTGACCCAAAACATACTAAGTGAAGAACAAGTTTGCAAGTGAAGACAACAATGGTGCCAGCAGTTCCAAACAGGTTCAGAGGCATTAGAGGTGACCTCAATGAACATGAAAACCAAGCTACATAATGGACATCAAGGGCTACAAGTACTCGAGCTCAAGGCAGTAAAATTCAAAAGTGCAACAAAATGGAACTGCAGATCAACAAATATGTATACCACTCAAACACAGTGAAGTCATAACTCAACTTAGTTTAGACCAAGTACAAAGAGCAACACTGTGAACAGAGTGAACCCAATTAAGGCAGCACGTAAAACAAGTGGAAGACGGCAATACTGTGGCCGAAACAAATAAGCAGATGAATTCCAACTATTATATATCAAAAGGTTTTAAACCCAAAACAAAGACCGTAATCAATCACTGAAGCAATTGAAAAAGGAAAGTAAATTCTCCTCTAAATTATTTCCACCAACTAAGTTTGCAGATTTCAAAAAGTCAATGCCGAAGAGAACAAGAACGAACAAAATCAAGCATCAAATTATACGAAATTGATAAAATCAAAGAAATCACAATTATCCAACACTTCAAACGGCCAAGAAATTCAGTTGATAAATTCAAACATACATATACGAACTCAAATGAAGGAGATCGAACTGGTATTAACAAAATCAGGGTCTCGAATCATATAAAAATAGTAATTTGAATTGGATGTGAGTGAAAATCGAATTCACTGACCTTAGCTTTTTGAAGAGCAGTAATTCGACGTCGCAGCCGAGAGACGATCGACAATTAGAGCAAGACAATCGAGCACTTAAAATCGCCATCTTCGAATTACAGAAACCCTACTTTGGAACCGAGAGAATGAAATCCTAATTTTTCATTAAAGAGGAGACGGGCCGCCCTTTTTTTTTTCTTTCAAATGTTTTTAGGGTTTTGAACTAAAATGAATGGGGAGGTAAGTGGAACGGTTATGTGCTCCAATATAACCGGTACCAAAAGCAAAAGAAATCATGGGCCAAAAATTTCATTTGAAAGCCCGCATAATCCCTTTAACAATTTTATAAAAGAATTTCAACCTGATTTAAAAACTCCAATAGCAATCATCAAGCTACATTAATCGTCTAATGACGAAAATTAATTAATTCAAAATACCGGGTTGTTACAGACTCCCCTCCTTATAAAAATTGCGTCCCCGCAATTTTCGTAAATAAAGACGTCAATAACAATTATTTTTCTAACTTAAACTGGTTAAGCTAGAAAAATAAAGGTCGAGAATACAAATGTTCGTCGACGGAAATTCTATCAGTTTAGAAAACCGTCAAACGAATTTAGATTAAAAATAACCGCAAGCGCACGATGTACGAATGTAGCACGTGGCGAATACGGGTCGATCCACAGGGAATAGATGATTTTAAAATTCTATTCAATCAAATTATACCGAAGTCGAGAGTGAATAGCTAGAAATGTAAGAAACTAACAAAAACTAGCAAAAGAAAATGATAAAAATATGAGAGTTAAAAGAACAATTTAGAGATAAATCCACTCTCTAGATCATATAAATCAACAAAATGAAGTTACGATCTCTCTTTTCTTTTCATTAGTGTAATTAGTTGATGTGTTTATCATAAGTATGATATATTTATGCTATTAATTAGCCCAATATAAACCATCAAACTATAACACAACCACTAATACACATTTAACTCTCATGAAATATGACAACAAAGTTGAAATAAAAATCTATTTTAAGCATAGCCTATTAACTATTGTTTAGAAATATAGGCTATCAAATTTCAATTTCAACATTCACTTCTTTGCTATAATCATATTTAGACGAAGAGGCAATTTGTGTTATGTTTGTTTAAGCATGGCCTATTTGTTATGAACAACATAGACTATTAAATCAAAGCTAAACAACATCATTAAACCACTTCAAGTGTTTCCATTAAAGCACAAAAAGAGAGTATAAACATCAAAATGTTGCATCTACATACTAGAGAGCTTCATTACCCCTAAATTGTAGGGATTAAGCTCTCATATTTGTTATCAAATCAACAAATGTAGAAAGCAACATGAAAGCAAAAAGAAAGGAAAATGAAAGCTAATGGAAAAGACAACTAATCTAATTGCATAAAGGTAAATCTACACTATTACATAAGAAGCGAAGAAGCATGTAAATAAAAGAGAATTAACATTGCATAAAAGAAAAGAAAATTACATGAAATAAAATGGCTAAGTAGCCATGGAAAGAAAGAGAGCTTTGATTTATTTTCTAAACTAAAACTAACTAACTAAGAGGAAGATGGCTACATGAAACATAAGGGGTATTTATACAAGTTAGAAACCCTAATGCATATTTTTGGGGAGTACCCAAAATGCCGTTGGAGGAAGTGTGGTGGCCAAGTTATCATTAGCTTTAATAATCCCCCACTTAAATGTACATGAAGCTTTAAATGTCTTTTAGCATGTGCATTAGCCTTTAATTTGTACATTAAGGTAGGTGGGTAGGTGGGGTACTCCGTGATCTTCACTTTGAATTATTTCCATTTTCATTCCTTTATATCTTCTTTGTACATGCATATTCCTTCATGAACCGCTTGTAATTGAGTTTAAATACCAAAAAAATAATATAGAAATTTCCCATTAAATTTTCGCAATTTGATATATGCACAAAAATGACCATTTTGCCCCTATATGAAGATGAATATGTGACAATTTGAAAACAATTTGAATTTGGTTTAAACAAGTAAAAATACCCAATATGATCATTTATTCAATTTAAATAGATTAAATATGGTGGTAAAAATATGCACATTTACGTGCACATCAAATACGGCCACACTTATCTTTTTATTCGTCCTCGAATAAATAAAAACTAAGATAAATCCATTTTCGTAGGGAGCACGATTACATTGAGCGTATGCAACAAGCCGTTAAACCTCTGGGTGCCCCCAGTAGGACGAGTGTTGTCTCGTGAGGGTTTTCAGCGGATACTACCCACAAAATCCAAATGCAGGATGAAAATATTTACAAAATGCAAGATTTATTTACAAAGAGATGAATGCAAGTTTTTGAAATATTTACAAAATTAAGGATTTATTTTTAAATCGACACAAATAAGTTAAATATTGGTTTTGGTCATTATCTTGAAAATTTAAGTCATTTACTTGTCAAATTTCCAACAAAAATGAAGTTATCATAAAAAATAGACAATAGTTTAACTTGTTGTTTCGATTGATAACAAAGTGTAATTATAAAATGGATCCTTAATTGATTATCAAAGTTTATCAAAGTGGTATTTTCATTTCTTTTCAATAACAAATCAAATAAACTAAGTAAAAATAGTGCTAGGATTTCAATTGCTTGCTCTCTCATTATTTGCAAGAAAAATTACACACCTAGCTCAAGTAAACTGAGGCCAGATATACCACCCATACACTGCCTTTCAGGCTTATGTGAGGGGAGTACAGAGCATGGCGAGTGCACACACTTTCGTACATACACCTATCGACCGTAGGTGGTTTTTATTAAGTCTGTTTTTTTACATGTGTTCCATACATGCATAACCGTGAGGACTTTTAAATGAGCATGGAAACACATAATCAAAGATTCCAAGTAATTCACCCATGCATAACCGTGAGGACTGTTAAATGAGGGTGAATATTTGGATGTTATTATTTTTTATTTTTATATTTTTTTTTAAAAAGAGAGAGAATTTTGCAAAATTATCTTAGCACCATTCAACTTAGAAGGCAAAAAAAATGCTATATCCCTTACTTTAAATCAACCACTTTTTTAAAACAAAGATTTTCAATTAGGATGTACTTCATAATTAACACGTATGAATCTTCCTATATATTAGTTAAACCATTATTGTCTATAACCAAACTTCATTTTTACTTTTGTTAAGACAAATAAATTTTCAATAATTTCAATTTAATAAACCAAAACCATATATTTATCCTATAGTGTTTCTTTAAAAATAAATCGAAATGCTAAAAAAAATTCTTCTTTTGTTTTTGGATTTTTTTTTTTTGAGTTTCTGGAAGAAAAATGAAAAATTAATCCTGAAAAATCAAGAAGAAGATGAGTCTTCCCCACACTTGATTTTGACTGTGTCCCCACAGTCAACCCAAGTGAAAGGAACATTTATTATTATTTACATGAAAATGAAAATGTATTTACACGACATCAGAAAGTATATCGTCAAAAAATAAATGAAACGGTCTTCCAAAGACCGATTCATTTGTCTCGTCAAGTGTGCGAGACAAAGCTTAAGCTCGAAAAACCAAATCGTAGAAGATTTTGAAGTTGATTGTCGATTTGGAAAAATGAATTCTGTTTTATTAAAAATTGGACGAGTTTTTTTATTTTCAATGATTTTCGGGGTTGATAAAACAATTGCTTGAAATTTATTTTCACCAAATTCAAGTATATCATCAATTTCAAAATCAAAGTGGTGATTTAAATCTTTCCCGTCGGAATTTAACAACTCATCATCCAAAAGTCCAAAAAATTCATGTTCATTAAATTCGTCTTCCTTTGTTGGATTATCAACAACTTCATTGTGTATCTCAAGTTCAAAATCCAAAGTTGTTGTATTCAAATTTTCGAAATCGAGAAAAGAAAGATCAAATTTTACATTTGGTTGCACACCCTCAAAAGAATTGAAATCCAACTTAATTACATTGTTTTCAATAAATTCATTAAGATCGTCATTATCAAATTCAAAAGTTGTTATTTGAAAATCGTCGATTTGGGTAAAAGGTGGATTATCACTTGACTCATCACACGTTGAGATTTGATTTTGTTGTTCACGTTGTTTCATATAAGTTTCAAACAACAAATCCGTGTGATCATCGTAAATTTCATTCATTTGTTCAACAAAATCCAATTTGTAGTTATTAAATTGAGAATTTTCGATTTGGATTTGTTGAGAACGAAAATTTTCACTCGTAACATGGTTAAGATTATTCCCATTGCCAAATTCATTTGAAAAGTTGTTTCCATTTTCATGTTGAGTTTGAAATTCATTTTGGAGTTCGAAATTAAATTGGCATGGGTTATAATCGTGATCGTTTGAATTTTGAATTGAATTCAAATATTGAAATCCTTGACTCGAGTTATTACACAAATAAGAATTACATAAATCATTTATCTCTTGATTTTGTCGTGTAGAAAGTTCGAGTAAAGATGAAATCATTTCAATGCTATTTTCAAGAGTCGAACGTTGGTCATCGTTTTGAAAATTTTGTTGTTCGAAATTTGAATTATTTACAAAATAGTTGTTGTTAAAATATCCATACGAATTTGGACTGAAATCATATGGATTATATTGATTTTCACAACTATTGTAAAATTCAAGTGGATATGGATATTCAGACATTTTCTAGAATGTTTTTTTTTGGGTTTTTTTTATAAACGAAAAATATTCACAAAGAAAATTTATTTTTGAAAAGGGAAATCGATTTTTGTTTTGTTTTTATTTTTCAATTTTTTTTCGAATTTTGGTTTTTCTAATTTTTGTTTTGGATTTTTTTGAAATCTCAAAGAAAAGGATTTAAAAATTTCAAAAAAAGGAATATTTACAATTTTTTTAGTTTTGAATTTTGAATTTTTTGTTTTTTTAAATATGCATGAACTAATGCAACTAAATGAATGCAAGATTTAATTACAAATGATTTATCCTAAGTTAACCCAAAATTGTATACTCACAAACTGTCTTAAATAAACAAGATAGTTCTAAACCAGGTAACGGGCAGGATTTATCGGTGCACCACGAATCACCGTAGCAATGCAGCCGAAGGTTTAAGTACCTTCAGAGGAATAACCACTATAATATTTACGAATCACCGTAATATTTATAAATGGTTATTACTCTACCGTAGCCTAGACACCAAGAAAATAAATTGTTCAAAGAAGACAATTTGTCAATATACAGTTAAGTGTTATGATTTCTAACCGTTATTATTAATCAAAATCTAGGATGAAATGCAAAACAGAAATTAAACGTGTATTAATAATGCAACTAAGAATGGAATTTTTTTTTTGAAAATTTGGTTTTTTTTAAATGCAAGTAAACTACAATGCTAGACAAACAAAAATAATAGATATATACAATGCAAGGCAAAAGAAAATTATAAATAAGTAAGCAGTTTTTTTTTGGGCAAGCTCAGCAACGCAAGCAATTTATTTTAGCAAGCACTTCTACTCCTTCTGCAACTTTGCTTTAGCAACCTGAAATAAAACAAGATATATACAAGATTTTTTTATATCGAGAAGGGACTTAAAAGAAATGAAAACCAAAACAAATTAAACTAAAAAGATTTTTTTTATTTTTATTTTTTTTTCAATTTTTTTTCAAAAGAGTAGGAAACTTAAGACAATCTAACTTAACCAAATTATTAAATCAAACAAAAATCCCTTTTTTTTCTGAAAGAGATTAAAAAAACTTAAGACTAAAATAAATAAATAACAACAAAAGGAAGACACGTATTCACAAACCCGGCCCGCTTTAAATTTCTAAACTTCCCCTATTTCTCTTTCAAAAAAAACCGATATTTGGCAACCAAAATTTCGTAAAATCCACTGAAATTCACAACCAAAATTGTCGGCTGTAGGATATGTATTGGATTATCGACTTCTCGATTGGGGTTGTGGGTCGCAATTTGAAGATGGAGGCTAGGTTATACGGCGATTTTGGGGGCGTTGGGAAATTGGGTGTGGCGGGTTGCTGCAATGACTACAGTTTGTTATTTGGTTCGATTTGCGGTTTTCAGGTTGGAAGTGGGATGTTAGGGGTAGTTGTGGAGTTGCAGGAGTGGTTTTTGCTTGATGGTGATGCTGTGTGACAGAAGTGTTATGTGAAGTGAAGTTTGGTGATTCAGGTGGGGTGGAAGTGGATGTCTGGTGGTTGAAATTTGTTTGGTAGGAGGACTGAAGGCAGGGGATGTATGTGATGTTTTTGCGGAAATGAGGTGGTGGATATAAAGGGATGTATGTGATGTTTAAGGTAGTGATAGTTTGCAAGAATTGATCTGTGATGGGGTTGAAGTTGAATTGTGGTGTATGCAGAGTAGTGGTCAGGTGGTTGATGCTGTCGGTGCAAGGAAGTGATGTCAGAGGGAATTGTAATGTTTGTTTGATGTCGGGGTGAAGTTGATGTTGTGATGGGTGGGTTAGATGAGAGATGTAGTTGAACTGGGGGGTTGTTGACAGTTTCAGAAGGAAATGGTTGAGGGGGTTTGATGTCTTGTAGTGTTGAAATATGCAAGTTATGGTGATTGGTTTTGAAGCAGGTGTAAGGAGGGGGATGGTTGTTGTTTAGACAGGAGGAGGAAGTAACGTAGGTATGGTAGCAACCGCCAAAAACTTGTTCGTCGACAGAAATTCTATCGATTTAGAAAACCGTTGAACGAATTTAGATTAAAAATAACCGCAAGCGCACGGTGTACGAATGTAGCACGTGGCGAATATGGGTCGATCCACAGGGAATTGATGATTTTAAAATTCTATTCAATCAAATCATACCGAAGTCGAGAGTGAATAGCTAGAAATGTAAGAAACTAACAAAAACTAGCAAAAGAAAATGATAAAAATATGAGAGTTAAAAGAACAATTTAGAGACAAATCCACTCTCTAGATCATATAAATCAACAAAATGAAGTTATGATCTCTCTTTTCTTTTCATTAGTGTAATTAGTTGATGTGTTTATCATAAGTATGATAGCCCAATATAAACCATTAAACTATAACGCAACCACTAATACACATTTAACTCTCATGAAATATGACAACAAAGTTGAAATAAAAATCTATTTTAAGCATAGCCTATTAACTATTATTTAGAAATATAGGCTATCAAATTTCAATTTCAACATTCACTTCTTTGCCATAATCATATTTAGACGAAGAGGCAATTTGTGTTATGTTTGTTTAAGCATAGCCTATTTGTTATGAACAACATAGACTATCAAATTCAAAGCTAAACAACATCATTAAACCACTTCAAGTGTTTACATTAAAGCACAAAAAGAGAGTATAAACATCAACATGTTGCATTTACATACTAGAGAGCTTCATTACCCCTAAATTGTAGGGATTAAGCTCTCATATTTGTTATCAAATCAACAAATGTAGAAAGAAACATGAAAGAAAAAAGAAAGAAAAATGAAAGCTAATGGAAAAGACAACTAATCTAATCGCATAAAGGTAAATCTACACTATTACATAAGAAGAGAAGAAGCATGTAAATAAAAGAGAATTAACATTGCACAAAAGAAAAGAAAATTACATGAAATAAAATGGCTAAGTAGCCATGGAAAGAAAGAGAGCTTTGATTTATTTTCTAAACTAAAACTAACTAACTAAGAGGAAGATGGCTACATGAAACATAAGGGGTATTTATACAAGTTAGAAACCCTAATGCATATTTTTGGGGAGTACCCAAAATGCCCTAGGAGCAAGTGTGGTGGCCAAGTTATCATTAGCTTTAATAATCCCCCACTTAAATGTACATGAAGCTTTAAATGTCTTTTAGCATGTGCATTAGCCTTTAATTTGTACATTAAGGTAGGTGGGTAGGTGAGGTCCTCCACGATCTTCACTTTGAACTATTTCCATCTTCATTCCTTTATATCTTCTTTGTACATGCATATTCCTTCATGAACCACTTGTAATTGAGTTTAAATTCCTACAAAATAATATAGAAATTTCCCATTGAATTTTCTCAATTTGATATATGCACAAAAATGACCATTTTGCCCCTATATGAAGATGAATATGTGACAATTTGAAAACAATTTGAATTTGGTTTAAACAAGTAAAAATACCCAATATGATCATTTATTCAATTTAAACAGATTAAATATGGTGGTAAAAATATGCACATTTACGTGCACATCAACAAACAACAAAGAAATCTTTTAATTCCATAAAAGAAATTCACAAAATCTCAACAAAATCTAATTACCAAATAGATAATCAGAAAACACCAAAACTGAATAATCACAATTATAAGCAATATTCAATTATCAATTACGATAATCAAAAATCTCAAATATCTAATCATCAAAAATGATAATTAGTAACAACAAATATTCGATTATCAAAAACGATAATCAAATCTCAAATCAACAAATATTCGATTATCAAAAACGATAATCAAATCTCAAATCAACAAATATTCGATTATCAAAAACGACAATCAAAAATCTCAAATCAACAAATATTCGATTATCAAAAACGATAATCATATCAACAATTATTCGATTATCAAAAACGATAATCAAATCAACAAATATTCGATTATCAAAAATGACAATCAAATCTCAAATCAACAAATATTCGATTATGAAAAAGGATAATCAAATCAACAAATATTCGATTATGAAAAACGATAATCAAATCCCAAATCAACAAATAATCAAATCAACAAATATTCGATTACCAAAAACGATAATCAAATCTCAAATCAACAAATATTCGATTATCAAAAACGATAACCAATTCCCAAATCAACAAATATTCGATTATCAAAAACGATAATCAAAAATCTCAAATCAACAAATATTCGATTATCAAAAACGATAATCAAATCAACAATTATTCGATCAAAAACGATAATCAAATCTGAAATCAACAAATATTCGATTATCAAAAACGATAATCAAATCAACAAATATTCGATTATCAAAAACGATAAACAAATCTCAAACCAACAAATACTCAAATCAACAAATATTCGATTATCAAAAACGATAATCAAATCTCAAATCAACAAATATTCGATTATCAAAAACGATAATCAAATCTCAAATCAATAAATATTCGATTATCAAAAACGATAATCAAATCAACAATTACTCGATTATCGAAAAAGATAATCAAATCAACAAACTTCGATTATCAAAAATGATAATCAAATCTCAAATCAACAAATATTCGATTATCAAAAGCGATAATCAAATCAACAAATATTCGGTTATCAAAAACGATAATCAAATCTCAAATCAACAAATATTCGATTATCAAAAACGATAATCAAATCAACAAATATTCGATTATCAAAAACGATAATCAAATCAACAAATATTCGATTATCAAAAACGATAATCAAATCTCAAATCAACAAATAATCAAATCAACAAATATTTGATTATCAAAACCGATAATCAAATCTGAAATCAACAAATATTGGATAATCAAAAATGATAATCAAATCTCAAATCAACAAATATTCGATTATCAAAAACGATAATCAAGTCAACAAATAATCGATTATCAAAAACGATAATCAACTCAACAAATATTTGATTATCAAAAACGATAATCAAATCAACAAATATTCGATTATCAAAAACGATAATAAAATCAACAATTATTCGATTATCAAAAACGATAATCAAATCTCATATCAACAAATATCCAATTACCCGTAGATAATTGGAAACAACAAATATCTAGAATCAATTAAGATAACTAGAAAATCAACATAAAAGGTGGATCGATCCCAACAAATGGCGAGTTTTAGCTACGCCGCACGTGCATCAACAAATGAGCGAAGCCTACCAAGTACTATATTTTTGGCGCCCAACAAATGACCCAGAGGTCCAACAAATGACCCGAAGGTCCAACAAACGACCCGAAGGTCTAGTACTGGTATTGACCCGAAGGTCCAACAAATGACTCGGAGGTCCAACAAAGTGGCTCGAAAGCACACGAAAATCATCAAAACAGCAAATATTACAATTAACGAGTCCGGAATTAACCAAAATAGCAAACGCACATGTCCCATAACCATGAGTTTTACTAAATCGTTTAATTCTCTTCATCGTTTCCTTGAAAGTGCAAAATTGTGTATTTCAAAAATAACATTTCACATTCTCAAACGGACAATTCCGGAATTAAGTGAATCAGTAAAAGAAAGGGGTCATAGTCCTCGATTTTGCTGAAACGTTTAAATCGCTTTCTCATTCTTTTGAAAACACAAACTGTAAAACTTCTGAAAACAATTTCATTTATTTTATAAAAGTAATAATTTACATTCTTAAACGAACAAGTCCGGATTTAAGCGAATCAGTAAAAGAAAGGGGTCATAGTCCTCGATTTTGCTGAAACGTTTAAATCGCTTCCTCAATCCTTTGAAAACGTAAACTAAAAATTTTTGAAAAACAATTTTATTTTTAAAACGATTTGCAAATTCGTGATAAAAACAGCAACATTAGTGACAATTTCGATAAGAAAATTGTACTTCTCAAAACACTTTAGAAACGGATTTCAAAATCAGCATTGCGAGATAACAGCTTGAAAATCCACTTTAAAATATGACGGATACTGAAGTCAAAGCAACAGTAATTTTTAAACGTCAAAATCTCATCAAAATAATTTGCATCAAAATATAACATCAGAGAATTTTCATTCATCAAAATGTCAACAAAACACCGTGCTTCAAAAATTTTGCATTGGTGCAAAAATCCCATTATAAAAATAATGGCAACAAAGTACGTTTAAAACCAAACATCGGTTCAACGTAAAAATAATGCAGTAACGTGCAACATAAATTTGCACGCATACCGCCAAAACGAACAAAGAAATCATTCAAATATATATTCAATGAAGATAATTCAAAACAGCAAAAATCTAATCAAATATGATTAGCATCAAAGAAAACCAGCAAGAATTTCAACAAATCAAACCACTGGTTAAACAACATAATGAAATTAAATTCATTTTCATATTTCGATTTTTTAAATCAAAATAATTATCAACTGTACTCAGCGAAGCAGTCTCACTGTTTTCGTTGCGTACTCTGATAAACAAAACACAATTCACTTTTATTTTTAAATACAGATATTTAAAAATTTCATCAAAATTTCAAAACTTTAGTTTTGACTCAAAGCACAATAAAACATCCACTGATAGTTGTAACACATGTTCCATCTAAGTTATATTTTATATTATGTCCATAAACCCCAAGCTTTGATACCAACTGTGACGCCCCACCTCTATGCTCACAATAACAAAAAGTATTAAAAGAAATGCTGTTTGTTATCATGAAGAATAAGCCTGGATAGGAGCGGCCGTCCGTAGTTAGGCCTTACACTAGTATTGGTTATCTCAATAGGAGTAGTATATTTTTGGTTTTTCATTTCTTATTTATTTACTCCCATCGACATATCCAATTCCAATATAAAACGAACTACGATGGTTCATAATAGTTTAGGACAATAAATATAATAATAAGACAGATAATATAAATGCGGAACACAGTTAAAACAAAAAGTCTCATATATATAACTGATTTCAGTTACAATACATTTTACACAATACATATGATACAACTATAACAGTCGACTCTGGAAGTTATATATACAAGTACATTATCAACTAATATACATGAATACATATCAACCTATACTATGACACGACAACTCCAAAAGATATGAAAAGACTTTATAGCTCTAACAGAAACCCAAAGTAAGATATCAACAACCTGTAAATACTCGGTCTGACCCGATTATTAAATTCAAAAGAAAATAATACACGAGTCAGTCTAATTCAAACTCAGTTATTAGTGCATAGAAGCAATAATAATTAGATAGCAATTGGACGATAGTCACAATAAATTCTCGTCTATCCGATCCTTAAATAAAGAAATCGGATAACCATAAATATAACACGTAACAGCGTTAAACAACAAATCAAATAAATCCAAATTTTCAACGAATATAAATTAAAAAGATTATTAATGAAGATAATTTATAAAACACAGAATTGCTTAAACGGCAATTAACACAAAAATCTAATTATTAAATAAATAATTAGAAACTCATAATCTAATTGTCATATTGATAATTAGACGACAAAAAAATCACCAAATTAAACCATTCAAATACTAATCCAAAACATATTGAAATATCATTAAAATGTCAACTCGAGTAGGGCTGCAGTACACGCAAGCGTGCACTGCCTCGTCACTACAACATATGGAATATGCAAAAGATCAATAAATCAAAACAAAATAGAACATACCGAGTGGCTGCAGTACACGCTTGCGTTCACTTCCTTGCCACTACAATGATGATGTACTCAAAAGTTCAACGAACCAAAATCAATGAAGAATCAAATATCAATGCCATGGCCTCGATGGTCAAAGCAGGCAGAAATGGACAATGTGCACGTATATACACAATGTAAATCCATAAACGAACACAAGGTCAAACCCAAATATTGGATTCAACTCAAGTGAAATTAGAAAAACAAATCCAACTGAAATCAAGTGGTCAAGACAGCTAATTCATATGCAAACTGCCTCAACGCAACTGTAAAGCAACTCCACTCGAATGACCAAGTGCACAAAGGCGGTGGTACAAATACATGAAAACAGCAAAATGATGGTGAGAGCACCAAAATATGGCACTACGACCCAACAATAAAGGACTATAAACCTAACAGGGCTAATTGGCAAAAATGAAGATTGGCTGAAGCACACGTGAAGTCCAGACCAAAAACAGAAGGCGACATGAAACCAATGTGTCGGGATACAAACAGATGCAAAATGCATATAGTCGTGCAATACAAAACAGTGCCGACTACATCGAGTCTACAATGACCAAAATACTATCAAGACTTCTAGTCAAAAGCAACAGAAAAAGCAAGCTATTGAACCTCAGTGCAAAATTCAAGGGCAAGTATACACATACTGTTGCAGTGAAGACTGCAGATAGTCCAGATGTAATGCAACCAAGATGTGCGGATACATAATGAAATTCCGAAAACAACAACAGTCGTATGTATACATACCTGAATGTATATATATACAGGATAACGGAAAGACATATACATGTACAAATGACAACAAGGCAGCAAACAAGAATCGAGCTAACAGTGGACAAAGTTGAGGCTGCAACCCAAAACATACTACGTGAAGAACAAGTTTGCAAGTGAAGACAACAATGGTGCCAGCAGTTCCAAACAGGTTCATAGGCATTAGAGGTGACCTCAATGAACATGAAAACCAAGCTACATAATGGACATCAAGGGCTACAAGTACTCGAGCTCAAGGCAGTAAAATTCAAAAGTGCAAAATAATGGAACTGCATATCAACAAATATGTATACCACTCAAACACAGTGAAGTCATAACTCAACTTAGTTTAGACCAAGTACAAAGTGCAACACTGTGAACACAGTGAACCCAGTTAAGGCAGCACGTAAAACAAGTGGAAGACGGCAATACTGTGGCCGAAACAAATAAGAAGATGAATTCCAACTATCATATATCAAAAGGTTTTAAACCCAAAACAAAGACCGTAATCAGTCACTGAAGCAATTGCAAAAGGAAAGTAAATTCTCCTCTAAATAATTTCCACCAACTAAGTTTGCAGATTTCAAAAAGTCAATGCCGAAGAGAACAAGAGCGAACAAAATCAAGCACCAAATTATACGAAATTGATAAAATCAAAGAAATCACAATTATCCAACACTTCAAACGGCCAAGCAATTCAGTTGATAAATTCAAACATACATATACGAACTCAAATGAAGGTGATCGAACTGATATAAACAAAATCAAGGTCTCGAATCATATAAAAACAGTAATTTGAATTGGATGTGAGTGAAAATCAAATTCACTCACCTTAGCTTTATGAAGAGCAGTAATTCGACGTCGCAGCCGAGAGACGATCGACAATTAGAGCAAGACAATCAAGCACTTAAAATCGCCATCTTCGAATTACAGAAACCCTACTTTGGAACCGAGAGAACGAAACCCTAATTTCTCGTTAAAGAGGAAACGGGCCACCATTTATTTTTCTTTCGAATGTTTTTAGGGTTTTGAACTAAAATGAATGGGGAGGTAAGTGGAACGGTTATGTGCTCCAATATAACCGGTACCAAAAGAAAAAGAAACCGTGGGCCAAAAATTTCATTTGAAAGCCCGCATAATGCCTTTAACAATTTATAAAAGAATTTCAACCTGATTTAAAAACTCCAATAGCAATCATCAAGCTACATTAATCGTCTAATGACGAAAATTAATTAATTCGAAATACCGGGTTGTTATAGACTCCCCTCCTTATAAAAATTGCGTCCCCACAATTTTCGTAAATAAAGACGTCAATAACAATTATTTTTCTAACATAAACTGGTTAAGCTAGAAAAATAAAGGTCGAGAATACAAACGACAAAGAAATCTTTCAATTCCACAAAAGAAAATCACAAAATCTCAACCAAATCTAATTACCAAATAGATAATCAGAAAACACCAAAACTGAATAATCACAATTATCAGCAATATTCAATTATCAATTACGATAATCAAAAATCACAAATATCTAATTATCAAAAACGATAATTAGAAACAACAAATATTCGATTATCAAAAACTATAATCAAATCTCAAATCAACAAATATTCGATTATCAAAAAGGATAATCAAATCTCAAATCAAAAAATAATCAAATCAAAAAATATTCGATTATCAAAAACGATAATCAAATCAACAATTATTCGATTATCAAAAACGATAATCAAATCAACAAATATTCGATTATCAAAACGATAATCAAATCTCAAACCAACAAATATTCGATATCAAAAACGATAATCAAATCAACAAATATTCGATTATCAAAAACGATAATCAAATCTCAAATCAACAAGTATTCAAATCAACAAATATTCGATTACCAAAAACGATAATCAAATCTCAAATCAACAAATATTCGATTATCAAAAACGATAATCAAATCTCAAGTCAATAAATATTCGATTATCAAAAACGATAATCAAAAATCTTAAATCAACAATATTCGATTATCAAAAACGATAATCAAATCAATTTATTCGATTATCGGAAACGATAATCAAATCTCAAATCAACAAATATTCGATTATCAAAAACGATAATCAAATCTCAAATCAACAAATATTCGATTATCAAAAACGATAATCAAATCAACAATTATTCGATTATCAAAAACGATAATCAAATCAACAAATATTCGTTTATCAAAAACAATAATCAAATCAACAAATATTCGATTGTCAAAAACGATAATCAAATCTCAAATCAACAAATAATCAAATCTACAAATATTCGATTATCAAAAACGATAATCAAATCTCAAATCAACAAATATTCGATTATCAAAAACGATAATCAAATCAACAAATATTCGATTATCAAAAACGATAATCAAATCAACAAACATTCGATTATCAAAAACGATAATCAAATCTCAAATCAACAAATATTAGATTATCAAAAACGATAATCAAATCAATAAATATTCAATTGTCAAAAACGGTAATCAAATCAACAAATATTCGATTATCAAAAACGATAATCAAATCAACAAATATTCGATTATCAAAAACGATAATCAAAAACGATAATCAAATCAACAATTATTCGATTATCAAAAACGATAATCAAATCTCATATCAACAAATATCCAATTACCTGCAGATAATTGGAAACAACAAATATCTAGAATCAATTAAGATAACTAGAAAATCAACATAAAAGGTGGATCGATCCCAACAAATGGCGAGTTTTAGCTACGCCGCACGTGCATCAACAAATGGCCGAAGCCTACCAAATACTATATTTTTGGCGCCCAACAAATGACCCGGAGGTCCAACAAATGACCCGAAGGTCCAACAAATGACCCGAAGGTCTAGTACTGGTATTGACCCGAAGGTCCAACAAATGACCCGGAGGTCCAACAAAGTGGCTCGAAAGCACACGAAAATCATCAAAACGGCAAATGTTTCAATTAACGAGTCCGGAATTAACCAAAATAGCAAACGCACATGTCCCATAACCACGAGTTTGACTAAATCGTTTAATTCCCTTCATCGTTTCCTTGAAAGTGCAAAATTGTGTATTTCAATAATAACATTTCACATTCTCAAACGGACAAGTTCGGAATTAAGCGAATCAGTAAAAGAAAGGGGTCATAGTCCTCGATTTTGCTGAAATGTTTAAATCGCTTTCTCATTCTTTTGAAAACGCAAACTGCAAAACTTCTGAAAACAATTTCATTTATTTTATAAAAGTAATAATTTACATTCTCAAACGAACAAGTCCGGATTTAAGCGAATCAGTAAAAGAAAGGGGTCATAGTCCTCGATTTTGCTGAAACGTTTAAATCGCTTCCTCAATCCTTTGAAAATGTAAACTGAAATTTTTTGAAAAACAATTTTATTTTTAAAACGATTTGCAAATTCGTGATAAAAACAGCAACATTAGTGACAATTTCAATAAGAAAATTGTACTTCTCAAAACACCTTAGAAACGGATCTCAAAATCAGCATTGCGACATAACCGCTTGAAAATCCACTTTAAAATATGACGGATACTGAAGTCAAAGCGACAGTAATTTTTAAACGTCAAAATCTCATCAAAATAATTTGCATCAAAATATAACATCAGAGAATTTTCATTCATCAAAATGTCAGCAAAACACCATGCTTCAAAAATTTTACATTGGCGTAAAAATCCCGTTATAAAAATAACGGCAACAAAATACGTTTAAAACCAAACATCGGTTCAACGTAAAAATAATGCAGTAACGTGCAAGATAAATTTGCACGTATACCGCCAAAATGAACAAAGAAATCATTCAAATATATCTTCAATGAAGATAATTCAAAACAGCAAAAATCTAATCAAATATGATTAGCATCAAAGAAAACCAGCAAGAATTTCAACAAATCAAACCACTGGTTAAACAACATAATGAAATTAAATTCATTTTCATACTTCGATTTTTTAAATCAAAATAATTATCAACTGTACTCTACGAAGTAGTCTCACTGTTTTCGCTGCGTACTCTGATAAACAAAACACAATTCACTTTTATTTTTAAATACAGATATTTAAAATTTTCATCAAAATTTCAAAACTTTAGTTTTGACTCAAAGCACAATAAAACATCCACTGATAGTTGTAACACATGTTCAATCTAAGTTATGTTTTATATTATGTCCATAAACCCCAAGCTTTGATACCAACTGTGACGCCCCACCTCTATGCTCACAATAACAAAGAGTATTAAAAGAAATGCTGTCTGTTATCATGAAGAATAAGGCTGGATAGGAGCGGCCATCCGTAGTTAGGCCTTACACTAGTATTGGTTATCTCAATAGGAGTAGTATATTTTTGGTTTTCATCTCTTATTTATTTACTTCCATCGACATACCCAATTTCAGTATAAAACGAACTACGATGGTTCGTAATAGTTTAGGACAATAAATATAATAATAACACAGATAATATAAATGCGGAACACAGTTAAAACAAAAAGTCTCATATATATAGCTGATTTCAGTTACAATACATTTGACACAATACATATGATACAACTACAACAGTCGACTCTGGAAGTTATATATACAAGTACATTATAAACTAATATACATGAATACATATCAACCTATACTATGACACGACAACTCCAAAAGATATGAAAAGACTTCGTAGCTCTAAAAGCAACCCAAAGTAAGATATCAACAACATGTAAATACTCGGTTTGACCCGAGTATTTAATTCAGAAGAAAATAATACACGGGTCAGTCTAATTCAAACTCAATTATTAGTGCACAGAAGCAATAATAATTAGATAGCAATTAGACGACAGTCACAATAAATTCTCGTCTATCCAATCCTTAAATAAAGAAATCGAATAACAATAAATATAACACGTAACAGTGTTAAACAACAAATCAACTAAATCCAAATTTTCAACGAATGTAAATTAAAAAGATTATTAATGAAGATAATTTATAAAACACAGAATTGCCTAAAAGGCAATTAACACAAAAATCTAAATATTAAACAAATAATTAGAAACTCATAATCTAATTATCATATTGATAATTAGACGACAACAAAAATCACCAAATTAAACCATTCAAATACTAATCCAAAACATATTGAAATATCATTAAAATGTCAATTCGAGTAGGGCTGCAGTACACGCAAGCGTGCACTGCCTCGCCGCTACAACATATGGAATATGCAAAAGATCAATAAATCAAAACAAAATAGAACATACCGTGTGGCTGCAGTATACGCTTGCGTTCATTGCCTTGCCACTACAGTGATGATGTACTCAAAAGTTCAGCGAACCAAAATCAATGAAGAATCAAATATCAATGCCACGGCTTCGATGGTCAAAGCAGGCAGAAATGGACAATGTGCACGTATATACACAATGTAAATTCATAAACGAACACAAGGTCAAACCCAAATATTGGATTCAACTCAAGTGAAATTAGAAAAACAAATCCAACTGAAATCAAGTGGTCAAGACAGCTAATTCATATGCAAACTGCCTCAACGCAACTGTAAAGCAACTCCACTCGAATGACCAAGTGCACAAAGGTGGTGGTACAAATGCATGAAAACAGCAAAATGATGGTGAGAGCACCAAAATATGGCACTACGACCCAACAATAAAGGACTATAAACCTAACCGGGCTAACTGGCAAAAATGAAGACTGCCTGAAGCACACGTGAAGTCCAGACCAAAAACAGAAGGCGACATGAAACCAATGTGTCGGGATACAAACAGATGCAAAATGCATATAGTCGTGCGATAAAAAACAGTGCCGACTACATCGAGTCTACAATGACCAAAATACAATCAAGACTTCTAGTCAAAAGCAACAGAAAAAGCAAGCTACTGAAACTCAGTGCAAAATTCAAGTGCAAGTATACACATACTGTTGCAGTGAAAACTGCAGATAGTCCAGATGTAATGTAACCAAGATGTGTGGATATATAATGAAATTCCAGAAACAACAACAGTCGTATATATACATACCTGAATGTCTGTATATATATATATACATGATAATGGAAAGACATATACATGTACAAATGACAACAAGGCAGCAAACAAGAATCGAGCTAACAGTGGACAAAGTTGAGGCAGCAACCCAAAACATACTACGTGAAGAACAAGTTTGCAAGTGAAGACAACAATGGTGCCAGCAGTTCCAAACAGGTTCAGAGGCATTAGAGGTGACCTCAATGAACATGAAAACGAAGCTACATAATGGACATCAAGGGCTACAAGTACTCGAGCTCAAGGCAGTAAAATTCAAAAGTGCAAAAAAAATGGAACTGCATATCAACAAATATGTATACCACTCAAACACAGTGAAGTCATAACTCAACTTAGTTTAGACCAAGTACAAAGAGCAACACTGTGAACACAGTGAACCCAGTTAAGGCAGCACGTAAAACAAGTGGAAGACGGCAATACTGTGGCCGAAACAAATAAGCATATGAATTCCAACTATCATATATCAAAAGGTTTTAAACCCAAAACAAAGACCGTAATCAGTCACTGAAGCAATTGCAAAAGGAAAGTAAATTCTCCTCTAAATAATTTCCACCAACTAAGCTTGCAGATTTCAAAAAGTCAATGCCGAAGAGAACAAGAGCGAACAAAATCAAGCACCAAATTATACGAAATTGATAAAATCAAAGAAATCACAATTATCCAACACTTCAAACGGCCAAGCAATTCAGTTGATAAATTCAAACATACATATACGAACTCAAATGAAGGTGATCGAACTGATATAAACAAAATCAAGGTCTCAAATCATATAAAAACAGTAATTTGAATTGGATGTGAGTGAAAATCAAATTCACTCACCTTAGCTTTTTGAAGAGCAGTAATTCGACGTCGCAGCCGAGAGACGATCGACAATTAGAGCAAGACAATCGAGCACTTAAAATCGCCATCTTCGAATTACAGAAACCCTACTTTGGAACCGAGAGAACGAAACCCTAATTTTTCGTTAAAGAGGAAACGGGCCGCCATTTATTTTTCTTTCGAATGTTTTTAGGGTTTTGAACTAAAATGAATGGGGAGGTAAGTGGAACGGTTATGTGCTCTAATATAACTGGTACCAAAAGCAAAAGAAATCGTGGGCCAAAAATTTCATTTGAAAGCCCGCATAATGCCTTTAACAATTTTATAAAAGAATTTCAACCTGATTTAGAAACTCCAATAGCAATCATCAAGCTACATTAATCGTCTAGTTATGAAAATTAATTAATTCGAAATACCGGGTTGTTACAGACTCCCCTCCTTATAAAAATTGCGTCCCCGCAATTTTCGTAAATAAAGACGTCAATAACAATTATTTTTCTAACATAAACTGGTTAAGCTAGAAAAATAAAGGTCGAGAATACAAACGACAAAGAAATCTTTCAATTCCATAAAAGAAAATCACAAAATCTCAACCAAATCTAATTACCAAATAGATAATCAGAAAACACCAAAACTGAATAATCACAATTATCAGCAATATTCAATTATCAATTATGATAATCAAAAATCACAAATATCTAATTATCAAAAATGATAATCAGAAACAACAAATATTTGATTATCAAAAACGATAATAAAATCTCAAATCAACAAATATTCGATTGTCAAAAACGATAATCAAATCTCAAATCAACAAATAATTATCAAAAACGATAATCAAAAATCTCAAATCAACAAATATTCGATTATCAAAAACGAAAATCAAATCAACAAATATTCGATTATCAAAAACGATAATCAAATCTCAAATCAACAAATATTCGATTATCAAAAACGATAATCAAATCAACAAATATTCGATTATCCAAAACGATAATCAAATCTCAAATCAACAAGTATTCAAATCAACAAATAATCGATTACCAAAAACGATAATCAAATCTCAAATCAACAAATATTCGATTATCAAAAACGATAATCAAATCTCAAATCAACAAATATTCGATTATCAAAAACGATAATCAAAAATCTCAAATCAACAAATATTCGATTATCAAAAACGATAATCAAATCAACAATTATTCGATTATCAAAAACGATTATCAAATCTCAAATCAACAAATATTTGATTATCAAAACGGTAATCAAATCAACAAGTATTCGATTATCAAAAACGATAATCAAATCACAAATCAACAAATAATCAAATCAACAAATATTCGATTATCAAAAACGATAATCAAATCTCAAATCAACAAATATTCGATTATCAAAAACGATAATTAAATCTCAAATCAACAAATATTCTATTATCAAAAACGATAATCAAATCTCAAATCAACAAATATTCGATTATCAAAAACGATAATCAAATCAACAAATATTCGATTATCAAAAACGATAATCAAATCAACAAATATTCGATTATCAAAAACGATAATCAAATTTCAAATCAACTAATAATCAAATCAACAAATATTCGATTATCAAAAACGATAATCAAATCTCAAATCAACAAATATTCGATTATCAAAAACGATAACCAAATCAACAAATATTTGATTATCAAAAACGATAATCAAATCTCAAATCAATAAATATTCGATTATCAAAAACGATAATCAAATCAACAAATATTCGATTATCAAAAACGGTAATCAAATCAAAAAATATTCGATTATCAAAAATGATAATCAAATCAAAAAATATTCGATTATCAAAAACGATAATCAAATCAACAGATATTCGATTATCAAAAACGATAATCAAATCAACAATTATTCGATTATCAAAAACGATAATCAAATCTCATATCAACAAATATCCAATTACCTGCAGATAATTGGAAACAACAAATATCTAGAATCAATTAAGATAACTAGAAAATCAACATAAAAGGTGGATCGATCCCAACAAATGGCGAGTTTTAGCTACGCCGCACGTGCATCAACAAATGGCCGAAGCCTACCAAATACTATATTTTTGTTGCCCAACAAATGACCCGGAGGTCCAACAAATGACCCGAAGGTCCAACAAATGACCCGAAGGTCTAGTACTGGTATTGACCCGAAGGTCCAACAAATGATCCGAAGGTCCAACAAAGTGGCTCGAAAGCACACGAAAATCATCAAAACAGCAAATATTTCAATTAACGAGTCCGGAATTAACCAAAATAGCAAACGCACATGTTCCATAACCACGAGTTTTACTAAATCGTTTAATTCTCTCCATCGTTTCCTTGAAAGTGCAAAATTGTGCATTTCAAAAATAACATTTTACATTCTCAAACGGACAAGTTCGGAATTAAGCGAATCAGTAAAAGAAAGGGGTCATAGTCCTCAATTTTGCTGAAACGTTTAAATCGCTTTCTCATTCTTTCGAAAACGCAAACTGCAAAATTTCTGAAAATATTTCATTTATTTTATAAAAGTAATAATTTACATTCTCAAACGAACAAATCCGGACTTAAGCGAATCAGTAAAAGAAAGGGGTCATAGTCCTCGATTTTGCTGAAACGTTTAAATCGCTTCCTCGATCCTTTGAAAACGTAAACTGAAATTTTTTGAAAAACAATTTTATTTTTAAAATGATTTGCAAATTCGTGATAAAAACAGCAACATTAGTGACAATTTCGATAAGAAAATTGTACTTCTCAAAACACCTTAGAAACGGATCTCAAAATCAGCATTGCGAGATAACCATTTGAAAATCCACTTTAAAATATGACGGATACTGAAGTCAAAGCGACAGTAATTTTTAAACGTCAAAATCTCATCAAAATAATTTGCGTCAAAATATAACATCAGAGAATTTTCATTCATCAAAATGTCAACAAAACACCATGCTTCAAAATTTTTGCATTGGTGTAAAAATTCCGTTATAAAAATAACGGCAACAAAATACGTTTAAAACCAAACATCGGTTCAACGTAAAAATAATGCAGTAACGTGCAACATAAATTTGCACGTATACCGCCAAAACGAACAAAGAAATCATTCAAATATATCTTCAATGAAGATAATTCAAAACAGCAAAAATCTAGTCAAATATGATTAGCATCAAAGAAAACCAGCATGAATTTCAACAAATCAAACCACTGGTTAAACAACATAATGAAATTAAATTCATTTTCATATTTCGATTTTTTAAATCAAAATAATTATCAACTGTACTCAGCGGAGCAGTCTCACTATTTTCGCTGCGCACTCTGATAAACAAAACACAATTCACTTTTATTTTTAAATACAGATATTTAAAAATTTCATCAAAATTTCAAAACTTTAGTTTTGACTCAAAGCACAATAAAACATCGACTGATAGTTGTAACATATGTTCCATCTAAGTTATGTTTTATATTATGTCCATAAACCCCAAGCTTTGATACCAACTGTGACGCCCCACCTCTATGCTTACAATAACAAAGAGTATTAAAAGAAATGCTGTCTTTTATCATGAAGAATAAGGCTGGATAGGAGCGGCCATCCGTAGTTAAGCCTTACACTAGTATTGGTTATCTCAATAGGAGTAGTATATTTTTGGTTTTTCATCTCTTATTTATTTACTCCCATCGACATACCCAATTCCAGTATAAAACGAACTACGATGGTTCATAATAGTTTAGGACAATAAATATGATAATAACATAGATAATATAAATGCGGAACACAGTTAAAACAAAAAGTCTCATATATATAACTGATTTCAGTTACAATACATTTGACACAATACATATGATACGACTACAACAGTCGATTCTGTAAGTTATATATACAAGTACATTATCAACTAATATACATGAATACATATCAACCTATACTATGACACGACAACTCCAAAAGATATGAAAAGACTTCATAACTCTAACAACAACCCAAAGTAAGATATCAACAACCTGTAAATATTCGGTCTGACCCGAGTATTAAATTCAAAAGAAAATAATACACCGGTCAGTCTAATTCAAACTGAGTTATTAGTGCACAAAAGCAATAATAATTAGATAGCAATTAGACGACAGTCATAATAAATTCTCGTCTATCCGATCCTTAAATAAAGAAATCGGATAACAATAAATATAACACGTAACAGTGTTAAACAACAAATCAACTAAATCCAAATTTTCAACGAATGTAAATTAAAAAGATTATTAATGAAGATAATTTATAAAACACAGAATTGCCTAAACGGCAATTAACACAAAAATCTAACTATTAAATAAATAATTAGAAACTCATAATCTAATTATCATATTGATAATTAGACGACAACAAAAATCACCAAATTAAACCATTCAAATACTAATCCGAAACATATTGAAATATCATTAAAATGTCTACTCGAGTAGGGCTGCAGTACACGCACGCGTGCAGTGCCTCGCCACTACAACATATGGAATATGCAAAAGTTCTGTAAGGACCCGATTCTTCGACTTTCGAAAATTCAACATCGATACTCACTTTATCGACTGCGGTGCAATCGAACGACGAAAAACCGAACACTTAGGGTTTTAAGAAAAAGAAAAAGACAGAAAAGATAGATAAAGATAGAAAATAGGGGAAAGATAATAGAAAATAGAACGGAACAGAAAACAACAGAACAACATCAGAATCTCACAATTCGCAGCGGAACAACATATAATAATAAATGAATAATCTTTAAACAAAGAACTATATCAGTTATTACATTTTATACATTACATTATCATCAGAGTGTACAACAACATACAACAACAAATAGTGCAGCGGAAAAAGAAATACTATATACTAGTAATACGCCATGCCATCCAGCTTGCCTCCAGCAACTCCTGAATATCCTGATAAACCTTAACTCTTGATTGCCCGTGTAGAAATTGGTGGGCACCCAGAGTTTAGGAAGGAAAACAATAAACTCCGAGTCAGTCATGTGACTGGTGTGAGAACTCAAAACAGTTTATTTATCTTTAAAATCAAAATAGAGGAATATTTTTAAAGTCAATTCGCAATGCTTTTAAAAATGAGACTACCATAAGACCTCCCGCCACACACACAATGCAAACGCAAACTTGGAGGAGATTTCTCCTTATGATAGTCAAAGATGCTTGATACGCATTAAAAAGAAACATTTGATATTATTATTAGTGCATAGTGTAGGAAAAAATCATTTCGAAAGTAGAATATAAATCTTAGCCAGCATAGGTACCATTATAGTATGCTTACTATAGCTACCATATTAGATGGCAGGTTCTACAACTAAAACCGTACAAGTCTCGTATTGTTTCTTTGGATTTCCAACGAATGATCAGGCCAAGGAACTTACCATTGCCACATGAGAATGCCTCTGGATGGACATCCCCGAGAACCAAACCGGATCTCTGCCAACACAAGGCCGGGTTACCCCTAACTGAGTAACAACTGACCGAATATGCCATCCCCCGGTCCTTTGAGACCTTTCAACCGAGCGCTCGCAATCAATTCACACAATCATAAAGTGTTTTCAACATGAGTAAGCATCTGGGCTCCATACCATGGTACCACCCTTTTCCAGAAGGAAATGCACACATCCTAAAGGGCGCTACCCCTCATAACCTTGCTGCATCTTTCCTGTTTTGACCATTCCGGGGTGTGAGGCTCAACGAAGTCACGTCCACAAAAACATACTTTATACAAAAGCCATGCTTTGGGTCAACAAATGATCATAGAAATGATCACCAGGATAGACGATCAAATAAATGATCCTATCACAAATAATCAACACAATGATCATTTACAGCAACACTCAGCATGTCACATTACCAAATTGGGAATATATCGCTGATAACCTTCAACGACATAACCTCTAAGCTCGTACGTCTCAGAGAAGGGTGTTAAGCTAAAAGAATAAATTCTCCGCCACCAACAGAAATATATTTGAAAGAAATCGGCTTTATATCTCAATTTGTAATGCCAGACATACAATCCATACAAGTCTGTTCCGGGCTCGAACAAAACCGAAGGCACTTACAAAGAAGTCCTTGCAATCCGGATATCCACAATCCTGATCGGATTTCCCATCACATATGGAGAACTCTATACCGGAGCAACTCGGTGCAGAGTCAATCGACAGGTCATCCTATCGCTCTCGCAAATACCGGGTCTTCAACACCGATCTTCAAATGCAATTCATAACGACGTATCACATATTCGGAATGGGTTATACGACCCCATGGTCCTTTCCCGGTTAATCCGAATAGTGAGCGCTTATTCAAAAATAAGTGTGGCATTCAAATTCAAACAAATCACATCAATTACCCATTCAAAGGGAAATATTGATAGTCGGTTATTGAACTATCAATGGATATGCACACATCACCAGTTTCCAAATAATTTTCGAAATTATTTATTTTCCAAAAATATCTTTACTAGATATATACTTTCACACTTCAAAAATAAATCAATATTTATTTTTAAACAAATTCTTCTTTTCATTTATAAATTCCATAGTGAATTTTCATTCCCAAATATCCATGCATATACGATTTCAATTATTCATTTCAATTTATCTTCAAAAAGATAAATTCTCAAAATATTCACTTTATATTGGAAAACATTTCCATACTTATTTATTCATAAGTAATTCACAAATTTTATTTATTTTCAACACTTGGAAAATATTCAATACTTTTCAATCGAAATTAAGTATATATTTCATTCTTTAAGGAAATCATTCTCTTAAACATATTTATTTGGGCCAAAACGAATGTTACGTAAAACATCGTTACGACAACCCAAAATCACTAGTATAGGGATTCGAAATTAAAATAGATATATAAATCCCAATACTATACAAAACATTTCCTTTCGGAAATCATTTACTATAACAACAGTGTTATAGTCCACCATTTCCTTTTATTTCTTGAAAACGTCTATTTCAACAATCAATGTTGAAATCTATGGTTTCGAATCTCAACACATTTTAAAACATCGTTAGATCGTTTTAATTCTATTTAAAACATCACATTCAAAACAATTTCTTTAACATATTATTCATTATTCAAAAACGTGAATATACTACGTTAACAATTTTCATCCTTTTATACATCTTATTTCAAAGGATTATTCACAGTTAAAAACGTGAATATAACTCCATTAATAGGTTTCAACAATTAACTTATCAAAATAAGTCGTTTGCGAATTTATAAAACAACGTTTATAAATTCCATTTCTATTTATTTTATAACAACTTCCTTTTATAAATTCCTTTATTAACCTATTCGATTTATAACTCAATTATAAAACAAAAGTTCATATTATAAGTGAAATACTTATAATTTATTTGTTTGAAAAATCGTTCCTTTGAACTTCATAATTATAAATCTTATAACTTATAAGATTCAATTATTTATCCAAATATATTCTTTAATAACTTTATAAATTTTATAAACCTACTGCTTATAAAATTCCATTTATAACTTCACCGTTTATAATTCTATAAATCTCATTCATTTGTTAAACTCTTATAAAAACTCGTTTTATAATTCAAAATATTCTAATTTATAAATATCCATTTTATAAATCTTTTATACAAATCAATTTGTATTATTATTCTAAAACGTCGTTAAACTTCTTTATAATTTCATCCTTTTGATTTATAAAATAATCAAATTTTATAAATCCTACGTTTTAAACTTTTTATAATAAATTCAAAAATCCCAATTTAAATATTTTATAAAATCCTTAACCCATATTTCTCAAATATAAATCTTTAATCGTATTTCTCAAAATCATAATTTTTATAACTTTAAAAATTATAACGTTTATTTATTTAAAATGGATCAATTCCAAAAACATAGTATATTTTCAAAAAAACACTTTAAAAATCATTTTTAAAATTCCAAAATTTGGTCCAATGATGCTACACACCAAATAGTCAATCACGACTACAACGATATCATATATCGATATGTTAATCCATCAAATATCAAAATATCTGAAATCAAATAAATACTGTTGAGGAATCCAGTTGGATCCCTCCAACCTGTTTTCCTACATCCACAAACATTAGCACAATACCAATTCCGCTCCAGTACGGAATTATCGCGGTATATGGGATTTAAAATATTATCCGCTTAATAACGGCGCAATAGGGTCTCATCCGCTATGCAAATGCGGGAAATCAATAACTCCAATATATACATATGTCAATATATATATATATTGCTATTATATATAATACCAATTTTACTGTTTATGAAATATTCGCGGTATATGTTTTTAATAAATAACATCCGCTTACTAACGGCGTATAATGTCTATTTTAACAATAAATAGATATCAATCATCATTCAAACATGCATTCAAATATTTTAAATCTAACTATTTAAAATAAAAATCGAAACTGATTCGATTGAGTGAGAAGTTCTCACCTTGATTTTAATTTCCGATTTCAGCGATTATTTCGAATATAATTAAACACGCGTTTAATTATACCCGAAATTTTCACTATCTCCAATCGCTTCCATTCCAGCTCCATCGCGAAGTGCTCGTCAAGACAAAGCCAACGCAAAAAGTTTCGTTCGATTTCGACCTCGTATGACCAAGATACAACAGTTTAAAGATTATACGATTTATAATAGAATTAAATTACAACTTAATTTTTATTTTCTTAACCAAATTCACATCAGGACCGTTCATCTCAACAAGCAAGAAATCCTGGCCGCTACTAGCTTCCATCTTCACGCGTATGCTTCCCAGGTGAGTTCGAACGCACGAACCCATGAAGCTCGCCCCTTAGGGTTTGAAACTACCGCTTCCTCGATCGCCTCTAGGTCGATCAACGACCACCATATCGCGCGCCTACCACCACCACACCCCCACGCCAAGTGCGGTCCAACCCGGTGCTACCATTTCCTCACGAAATCCATTCGAACGCAGCAACTTCACGTGCTAATTCCAGCGAATCCAAGCCACTTCAACGCAAATCCACCGTTGGATTTAAAGATCATGTGATGCTCTACAAGTTTGCTTTAGAAAGTTTTTGATAATAGTCGATGGATTTAGAGATAAACGAGAGGAAAGACGAGAGCTTTCTGGCCGTTCATAGCAATGGAGGCGGCGGCTGATGAATTAGGTTTAGGTTTTTTTTTATTTTATTTTTAGAGTGAAGGGGCTATTTATAGAGAATTTTCGAACACTATTCATCCCGGAAATTCCAAACTCCGATTCACGCGCCGTAACCAGCGTTTCTAGGGTTTACCCCGCGTTCCGGACACAATGGAATAGGTTTCGAAGCTAAATCGGACATCTGTGCGAGATATGGCAATAAACGTTCAATTTGAATTAAACCGATTTAAACGATTTTCTAGGCGTTTTAATTTGTACCGGACAAACGGTAAATCCAATTGACACGAAATTTGAAACCTTACAATAATATCACATTACGGATCCGATGAAACTGGTTTCGTCGAAATCCGAGACTTTTTGAAAAATGGCTATTTTAACTCGCCAAATTAATATTAAAAACAATTCGATGCGTTTCGAGTTGCCACGATCAAACGATAACTCCGATTGCTACGAAAATTGAAATCCGGTAATAACTAACTATTACGGATCCAATGGAACTGGTCTCGTTCAATTCTGAGACTGTTCAAAAATTGACTATTTTCACTAGTCGATTTTAATATTAAAATAATCAATTTTCACAAATTAACTTTTAATTCGATTTTAAGAGTTCTAAAACATCGTTCTAACTTCAACATGATAAAATAAAATTTTACAAATCATTTTCAATCATATTTAACTCAATTTTCAATTATTTCCATAATTTAACACATTAAATTATTGATTTAATTATCCAATTAAATCCAATTATTCGAAATAAAATTTATTCGACTTATAAATTTCACTTATTAATATTTAAAATTAATTAAATATTCAAATTTTAATAAATTAAAATTCTGGGTCGTTACAAGTTTAATAAATCAAAACAAAATAGAACATACCGTGTGGCTGCAATACACGCTTGCGTGCACTGCCTTGCCACTACAGTGATGATGTACTCAAAAGTTCAACGAACCAAAATCAATGAAGTATCAAATATCAATGCGACGGCCTCGATGGTCAAAGCAGGCAGAAATGGACAATGTGCACGTATATACACAATGTAAATTCATAAACGAACACAAGGTCAAACCCAAATATTGGATTCAACTCAAGTGAAATTAGAAAAACAAATCCAACTGAAATCAAGTGGCCAAGACAGCTAATTCATATGCAAACTGCCTCAATGCAAATGTAAAGCAACTCCACTCGAATGACCAAGTGCACAAAGGCGGTGGTACAAATACATGAAAACAGCAGAATGATGGTGAGAGCACCAAAATATGGCACTATGACCCAACAATAAAGGACTATAAACCTAACCGGGCTAATTGGCAAAAATGAAGACTGCTTGAAGCACACGTGAGGTCCAGACCAAAAACAGAAGGCGACATGAAACCAATGTGTCGGGATACAAACAGATGCAAAATGCATATAGTCGTGCAATACAAAACAGTGCCGACTACATCGAGTCTAAAATGACCAAAATACTATCAAGACTTCTAGTCAAAAGCAACAGAAAAAGCAAGCTACTGAACCTCAGTGCAAAATTCAAATGCAAGTATACACATACTGTTGCAGTGAAGACTGCAGATAGTCCAGATGTAATGCAAACCAAGATGTGTGGATACATAATGAAATTCCAGAAACAACAACAGTCGTATATGTACATACCTGAATGTATATATATACATGATAATGGAAAGACATATACATGTACAAATGACAACAATGCAGCAAACAAGAATCGAGCTAACAGTGGACAAAGTTGAGGCTGCAACCCAAAACATACTACGTGAAGAACAAGTTTGCAAGTGAAGACAACAATGGTGCCAGCAGTTCCAAACAGGTTCAGAGGCATTAGAGGTGACCTCAATGAACATGAAAACCAAGCTACATAATGGACATCAAGGGCTACAAGTACTCGAGCTCAAGGCAGTAAAATTCAAAAGTGCAACAAAGTGGAACTGCAGATCAACAAATATGTATACCACTCAAACACAGTGAAGTCATAACTCAACTTAGTTTAGACCAAGTAAAAAGAGCAACACTGTGAACACAGTGAACCCAGTTAAGGCAGCACGTAAAACAAGTGGAAGACGGCAATACTGTGGCCGAAAAAAATAAGCAGATGAATTCCAACTATTATATATCAAAAGGTTTTAAACCCAAAACAAAGACCGTAATCAATCACTG
Organism: Allium cepa; assembly: GCA_030765085.1. Classification (NCBI taxonomy): domain Eukaryota; kingdom Viridiplantae; phylum Streptophyta; class Magnoliopsida; order Asparagales; family Amaryllidaceae; genus Allium; species Allium cepa. The sequence continues at coordinate 459,385,977 of CM060929.1, read as the reverse complement.
AAGCAATTGCAGAAGGAAAGTAAATTCTCCTCTAAATTATTTCCACCAACTAAGTTTGCAGATTCAAAAAGTCAATGCCGAAGAGAACAAGAGCGAACAAAATCAAGCATCAAATTATACGAAATTGATAAAATCAGAGAAATCACAATTATCCAACACTTCAAACTGCCAAGCAATCCAGTTGATAAATTCAAACATACATATACGAACTCAAATGAAGGAGATCGAACTGATATAAACAAAATCAAGGTCTCTAATCATATAAAAACAGTAATTTGAATTGGATGTGAGTGAAAATCGAATTCACTCGCCTTAGCTTTTTGAAGAGCAGTAATTCGACGTCGTAGCCGAGAGACGATCGACAATACCGGGTTGTTAATCGTCTAGCTACATTAATCGTCTAATGATGAAAATTAATTAATTCGAAATACCGGGTTGTTACATCCATTTTGGTTTATCTATTTTTAAATTTAACTTTGTTGTTTATTGCAATTAATGTAATGGAAAGATCTCGATTAAAAAGAAAGAAAACTTTGATTGCAATTAATAGATTTAATAAAAGAAACGTACATTTTGTGTTAAACAGAATTGGTGCTTTAATGGAAATAAAAGAATTGAATGTTCTCATTTTTAAGGTATGTATAATTTTATTAATTGTGCGTAGATAAAAATTTGTATGTGTACAAATTGAGTATTATTTGAGTGAATGAAATTAATTTGGTTTCATTTTGAAAGAAATTGAATTTCAAAATGTGTATGTGGTCCCTTCATTTCTTTTTATTTATTGCATGTACGTTTTAAAATAGTTACCTCATAATTAAAACTTGGTCCGTTCATTTCTCCTTCGGTTTAATACCTAAGACTAAGCTTTTAGGCTATATATAATTCTTTTCATCTCATTTTTAGTTATAATTTTTTTTTAATTTTACTTTGGTTTGCAAATTTTCTCATTCCTATATACATTTCCTTATGCATTATCAATGCCTAAAGCATTTAAAACTAAATGTGCATTCTGTCCCTCCACCTTTATTTCCTTATTATTAAATAATCTATAATTTTATTTCTTCATTTGCATTTTATTTCTTCTATGACCTCATATTCATTTAGTTCACATCTTTCAATACTATGTTTTAGGGCTGTTCATATTTTACTTTATTTCAATTCCTAGTTTGTTTATATATACCTTATTAGCTTTTCATTTGTTTCCATCTTCATTTCTTTAGTCATATTTCATTTTCTAATCTATCTTCTATAGCTTCATTTTCCAAATAAAACTTCCATCTCATTTTTCTCTCTCTTCACCTTCCTCTTTCCGTTTTCATTTTTTCTTCTTTAAATCTCGTTCTTTTCTTCTTTTTTACTTCATTTTTTGTCTTTTTGTTTCTTCTTCTTTTTGAAAGCTTCCTTTTCTTTTTCCATTCTTCATCTTCTTTAAATTTTCTTCTTCTTTTTCCAAATCTTTTTCTTTAAATCCAGATCTATAACAACTTCTCTATCTCTTCCAAAAAATTCTAAAAAAAAGATTAAGATAGAAGGAAACAACTCAAAAGGAGGAAGTAGCAGCGGATCCAAATCCGACTAGAAAAGGGAAATCCAGAAGGTGAGTGTTTAAACTCACTCACGAAATACTAAAATTTTATTGCAAGTTAAACCAGGTCATATAGTGATAAATTTTTGATTGTTGGTTTGGAATATTTATTAATATTTAATTTGAATAGGTGAATTCCAATATGTGATTACTAATAATTACTGTGACATATTATTGAATTGGTTGATTTGTTGAATTGATTGATTTGAATATTGATTGTATGTTGTGATGGATGCTATTATGATTGAATGCATATTTGTTCATTTATTTGATATATCTTTGTTATCACCCTATAGTTTATCGTAATTATTTAAATTTCATATTGATTATTTGCACACTGAATAAGGATGTAAAACCCATGAATTTCAAGTATTTACATCAAAGAAAAAATAGTATGTTTAGATTTACAATTTGAACCATAAAAATGATTTTGGGAAGTAAACCGTCGTTACCTTACTTGAAAATTTTCAAAATTAAATTTTGAAACATGGGGAAGTTTCCAAAAGAAAAGTGGATATTGAAACTTTGGAACATTTTCACAAATCAAATCTCTAAAACTATGAAATTTAACTGGGAATTATTCTGTAAATTTGTAATCTACTAGAATGGATCGATTATGAAATTCATTTTATTTTGAATGTGGAAGCAATAACATTTCCAGAAATTTGAACCTTCGAAAATGTAGTTATCTGCATTCCTTATTTCATATACTTTTGATTTAATTTGCATAAGAATTTTAGTTCTGACTCGAGTTTATTATTTTCCTTTATGCTCGGGTCAGCCTGAGTTTTTCAGCATTGAAGACTATTTCTGGTGGACGAAGACGAAGATTCAATATATTATTGCTATTTATTATTCCACTACATTCTGTGTTCCGGTGCATTATTTGGTAATTTATGATATATGTATAACTCTGATATGAATTTGTATAAGTGTAATGACATGTTATTTGTAAAACAGCTTCATGAACTGTTTATTTGATTATTATATTTTGTCGTTATGCTGTGAGATTCTGTATTTTGTTTTTCTCTTTCTTTTTTTTTCTTATTTACCCTATTAACAATCCTCCCTTTTGAATGATTTGATTCCGACATGTGTGTTTATTGTCGATTTGAACTATCCAAAAAGGTAGTTTGTTACAGTTGGTATCAAAGCTTTGGTTTAGACATACCTTAGCCTATTGGGGTTAACTCATTAGAGATATGCTAGTAATACCCAAGAATAAGTTGTCTGAGTGTATATACGAGAGCGCGTATTTGTTAGTGTTATGAAAATGTTTTATATAAATTTTGAAATGAAATTATTTTTCCTAATATTATATGATATATATAAAGGAATAAATTTTTAAGACTAATATATTTATTTTTAATGTGTTTGATTTATGAAATGGTAATATTTAATTATTATCATTTGTGTTGACATATTGTATTTAATCCAATTATAAACATTGGTTAATTATTGTTGATTGAATTAACGAACTAAACACTAGTTTAATAATGGTGTATTAAAGAGAATAAAATGAATAATTAGGATATTTGTTTATGAAATTGAAATGTTGATGTGAATTTTGTTGTTGTTGACATGTAGTTTCATCTATTGGAAAAAAAGGGAATATTTGGATATTTTGGATAATCGAAACTTTTTTGTATTAATATAAGAGTGAAACTTGATAATTAGGTTGAATTATATAGTTGAATTGATAACCTTAATTTGAAAGAAAGTAAAATAAGCTTTAATTTGTTATATCTATGCTTAGTAAATGAATAGAATTGGGGTATACATTCTTAACATGTAATGTAATAATATACAAGTATGACTTTAAGCCTTGGGATGTTTAAATTGAAACTGTGATTAAGGAAATGTTGTAAATGAGATTAAATTGGAAAATATGTTTATAAACTTAATTAACATTTATGAAACGTGTCATAAATAAATTTAAAGTAAAGGTGATACTAAATGGAATAAGCAATATAAATTGAAAGTGAAATGATTACAAATAAAGCCATGACTTGTAAATTGTTATGAAATAAATAGATGTTGCAATAAATGGTTATAAATAAAGTTGTGATAATTTTATACTCGAACAATATCTTATAAAAAGTAATTAAGTTTTATAAATTGGTCGTAAAGAAATTCCTTATGAAATGATTTGCAAATAAATTAGTTTTAAATGAGAAATATTACATGTGAAATGAATGTAATTTAAATTAAAGAGAAATATAAGCAATATTTTGAGAATGGATATATTAATGTTTATATTAAATGGAGAAATTCCGTGAAACAAATATTAAAGTATGAAGTGATATTTGTGTTAATCGATGAGATTAAAAATGATTTATAACTGAAGGGTTAAATTTGAAATTCGAGAATTGAATTCCGGTATTTTGTAATTAGTTTAAGATTTTGGAAATATACATAATAATAATATAATTTAGTAGTATTTTCCAAATAAGAAATGTTTCAAATGAGTTCAAATGAATTCCAATGATTTCAAAGAAATCTCAATGAAGTTTTCAAGAAAATAGAAGTCCAGAACTCACTTATGTCGCTGGAAAATAATTTCGATGATGAGTGCACGCATCGTCGACATTGATTTTCGAGTCTCAGAGTGGGGGGGAGGCCACTTTAGTAGCTTTTCTATGCGAGTGATTTTGTGAAACCAATTTTGATTTCCAATTCCGAAGTATGATTTGATATTCGAAAGATATATGTATATATATTTGAAACGATTTGAAATGAACCGGTGTTCAATCCTCGAATTTCGAATTTGTTTTAGTATAACTATATTATAAAAAAACTGATTTATTGATTTGTTGCTGATTTCCAACTCTTGGATTTGAAATTTGATTTCACCGACTATTTTGAAGGTTCGAGCACTTCCAAATCAAGGTTTAAAATTTTAAAACTAAGAAATTTCGTAGAGTATAAATATTTGATCAAGAATATAAGTTTAGCTTTGTATGTTTAAAGTATGAAGGGTATGACTTAAGTAAATTTGAAACTTTTGTTAAATAAATAATTTGTGAAAATGAAATTTGGATTTTTCATATAGAAATAAATAGTGTAAAGGTTTTAAAGGGATAGTTATAAAGTTGGAAACAGGGATTATTTTCTAAACCTATTATTTTGGGAGCTCTGAAATTGAGATATTTAATTTTGAAGAAAATTAGTGAAATCATATATGATTTTGAAACTGAATTGATATTGAAATAATTTGAAATTGAGAACCTTATATTATTAAGTACTTGATTTGGGAATGGTCGAACTTATATAAAATGGATTTGTATAAGTATGAAGTTGATTTGAAATCTATTGATTTGAAAGGTACTCAATTTGGAAAGAGAATTTTATATAATCGAAGCCTACATAAGTGTGATTTGATATACTATTGATTTGGAAAGCATTCGATTTGAAAATGGAATCCCATATATAATGGACTTTATATAAGTATGATATCTGAAAGAATTTGGAAAGGTACTATATGATATATACTTTGAAGTAAAGATATGGAAAGTGCCTTCTGCTTGATATCCGCTTTGTGGCCACATTGTGGATTCATTCTATCGATATTATTCTCTCTGATTTTTGGTTTTCCGGATGTGATACACGAGTGTTCCCACCGTGGCGTAACCCATGGTTTTTTTCTCTTGCGACTGCATAGCGCAACTGCCTGGCTGAGTCTGGCCTAGGGGTACGGATTGTTTCCTGGGAGATCCTGGCGTAACCATTGTGTATCCTGCAATCTGTATAGGTCGCATTAGTAGCGAAACTGCCTGGCTGAGATAGCCTAAGGGTACGAATTGTTTCCTGGGGGACCCAGGCGTAACTATTGTGTATCCTGCACCGTACTAGTCATCATGGTGTAACTCGCAAGGCTAAGAAAACTTACGGATACGGATTGTTTCCTGGGGAATCCAGGCGTAACCATTGTGTATCTGCGAACCATGGTTGGACAAAGGTTTTGGTTTGGTAGTTTTGTTTGGATTGTACTTTCCATGTCTGTTTTTAAAGGTTTTTCAAGTATTTTCACTGTTTGTTAAAACAGGTCTACTAAATACTTGAAGAATTCTAGCTTTGCGCCTGATCAACGCTTGGCCAGAGTCTGCAAGAACGAGGATAAACCTGTTAAGACATCGAGTTATAAAAGTATTTTGATAAAGTATTATATAAAGACATTTTGGTCATTTTTTGTCAATTCTAAATACTTTAAAATGTTTAAAATATTGTTTAATAACTTACAACATGGTTTAATAGCAAATTATCAGTGTTGTAAATATTTTAGAAGTTAATAATTAAATAAAATATATTTAAAGTGAATGATTATTGATTTATTAAAATATTTGGAAAGTATCTTGAGATAAAATTAATAAATTTATAAATAATGGATTTAATGTTTTTAATAGCTACTTTGCAAATATAAGTAATGATGTAAATAATTATTTTCAAATAGTTTACACATATTTATAAAGATGCTATTTAAAATATTTAAACGGTATTTATAAATGAAGCAAGAAACTTTACAAATGAATTTTTGAAAAGTATTAAAGATGATTGATTTGCAAATAAAGCTTTCAAATGAATATTTCAAGTAAAATTTATATAAGTTTCTTTGAATGTATAATTTAAAGATATCATATAAATGGAAAGAAGAAAAAAATTTGATTTGCGAAGTTTATTTATAGCAATATACTTGACAAATAAATTTGATTCCCTATGTTGGAAGTATAGTTTGAAATATTTACTTGATTTCAAAGTACTAATAGTAAAGTTTATAGGTTTATTTACTATTTGAATTTTGTATTAGAATATTCATTTTGAAACAAGTGTTTAAATTAAATATGAAGGTATGAAATTTTATACATTGATTTAGAAATTTAATGTAAGATTTGAGTATACTATTAGTTTCAGTTTAATCATATTGAGTTTATACTTATTTTAAAAAATAACGAGTCTAATAAATTTTTTGGATTTAAGGAACCTTATTTTAAAGCTTATTATAATGTTTTGATATAAATTTCTAACATTGTTTTAGACTTTTGAAAAATCTTTGCATAATGCTATGAGGATGTTTTAAATATATCTTATATTTTTACTAAGTGAATGAGGTTAAATGTTTTAACTGAATTTTTAAATATGTTGAAATGTTTCTTTTCTCTTTAAGGGCAAATACCAAAAAACTTAAATTTTTATTCAATAACCGAATGGAGTTATTTTTAGATTTAAATTAAATTTAAATATGTAAGTTAAATTGTTTATAAATTGATCATTTTGAATAAAATATTTTAAATTCCTCGATTCCTTCTTGTTCCTTTTCGAGGACGAAAAAGTTTTGAGTGGGGGAGAATGTAACAACCCATATTTTAATAATTAAAAATATTAAATTTAATAAGGTTTTGGGCTTTAATATTGTCAGAAATTAAAATTTATGATTTATTAAATTGAATCTTATTAGATTATAAATTTTGACTTTAAGATAAATTTTAAAACAAATAATTTAATGAGATAAAACATATAATTGGCTAATATTGATTGAATGTAATTGACTACTATACCATGTTAACGTAATTTCAATCAACTTAAATAATAAAGGTTAATAAGGAATATAATAAACGATGTATAAATTGATGTAATCTTATGTTATTAATTGCAAATGGTTTTAATATTGAGTATGAAATCAATTATTTTGTACGTAAATTTATTAACCTTTGTTTGTAAACAATAAGTTAATAGATATGGAGTACTAACGTATAATCATTGTTTTATTTATTTTCTTATTATTAAATCCATTAGAAATTTATTTGGTAATTAATGGAGAATTAATGTAATTGAAATATTATAATTGATATAAGAAGAAACGTTAGTTGTTGAGTGGTGAGTGTAAAACTTATGTTAATCAATTGCATAAGGGAATAGTTGATTTGATAATAAGAATGTAAATCAAAATAAAAGGATTTGTTTGAAATTTAAATATGTAATGAACAGGTTTTATTACATTTCTAATTAAATGTTGGAATTAAATTAGTATATAGATATTGGGTTTAACATAGAAAATTGGATTTCAAAGGAAACAATTGGATTAATTATCTTCCCTGCATAAGGGTATGTTTTGAGATTTAATCATTGTAACTAATAGTAATTATATCTTGCCATTAATAAGAGATAGAAGTAAATTGTGACGCCCCACCTCTATACCCACGCTAGCCAAGAACACTACGGTGTAATGCTGTCAACTAGCACGGAGAATAAGGCTGTTGAGGAGCGACCATCCGTGTAATTGCTTTGCGCGAGCACCAATATGTCAGATAGTATAACATGCATGAAATCCGACATACCGATACAAACACAAAGCTACTACACAGTGGCTACAATAATCTTCGGAGACAAATATAGAAATAAACATAACACAAATCAGTCACAGATAATTCATATCACAAAGGCGGAAGAAGATATGAATATATAACTAACACATGAAAGTGTATATCAGAGTAGTGGTCAAAAAGATTCACAATAATACAAAAGAATAGCAACACGTGCTATACAAAAGAATACAACTGTGAGTCTATATCTCAAGTGTATACAACAAAAATTGCTAATCTATGTGGTTATCCAAAAGTCAGAGTAATGAATCCCTGGGGAGAAGTCAAGCAGAAGCACCTGTAACATCTCGGTCTGACCCGAGTATTATTTATAAGAAAATAATAAACGGATCGGTCTAGCTATAAAATATCAGATGACATGATATAGAATAAGAGATATGGCATAAACGTATGATAACCATACGGGCATACTACAATAAGTATGTAATTGAAACTCAACATGAGATTAATCAATATCACAAAAATCTTTCCAAAGATCCAAAAAGGGTTTCATACCCAAAACTTATATTCACAACAAGTTAATGACACACGAATTCACCAATGCACAAAAATTGACAAATCATATCAATGAAAATCACTAAAATTGGTGAAGCATAAATTCCATAATTCAACACACGAAATCCATAAATCACAAAAAGGGGGGAGAGGCCTATCACACGAACGGGAGCATGAAAACTCATCAACATATGTATCACATGAACGAGACGCTATCTCATGGTAGCTAGCCATTAATTTTTGACACACGGATGGCCCGAAGACCATGGGGAGCTATCCCACAAAGAAGCTCAATAGAATGAGTTACAGTCCTCCACGTGGACAAAGAGACATCGCACGATTGCTAGTCTAAATCGCAAAAATGATCGTCATGATCATCAAGAAGTGTCAATTACAGTAAGCTAGTAAATATATGAGCTTAGCTTCATGTCCCATAACCACTAGCTTAACTTCAATATTTACGAACAAATTGTAGATCTCCACTAGAAAATTGTCACAAGAGTTTCAATCGAACAAGCCAAGAATTAACCGACGAAGTAAACGCAAGCGTTTCATACCACTCGTTTTACTAAGCCGTTTAATTAGATTTCTCATACGAGTGAGGTAAAGGTTTGTATATACTAATAGATTGGAAATCGGTTTGAGAAAACGAGCTTTGTAATAAATTAGTGTTGAAATCATTTGAAGAAAGAGTTTTGATATTTACTACTAGTATAGAAAATCTTTATATTTTTAAAGTGACAAATCACAAAGAAGATTGTAGGAACAACCAATCACTAAAATTCACATTCGAAGACGTGAATAAAATCCAAAGAAATCGATACCGAATCCATCAAAATGGATATTCCCAAAAATCACGAAGAAAATGTCATCAAAGTCGATAATAAGTGATAATAACAAAAGGGAATCAAAACGAATCGATTAACGTTGGAATTCTCAAGCAAATAGGAAAACAGGGAAAAAGAGTGCAAATTCAGACGTCTGAAATCAAGGATTCAGACGTCTGAATTTGGAAAAAAATTACTTTTCAAAACAGAATTCAGACGTCTCAATCTTTGATTTCAGACGTCTGAAATAGGCAAATTTTAGCATATTTACTTTCTGGTTCCAAATGAACCAATTCAGACGTCTGAAATCATATATTCAGACGTCTGAATCTGGGAATAGAAATCTTCCCAGAACAATATTCAGACGTCTGAATATTACGTTTCAGACGTCTGAATCTGGGGTTCAGGGCATTCCCTGAACCTAGGCCAAAAAAATGGCCAAACGGATACCGGAAGCGATCGATCGAGCGACAACGACTAAGGATTTACGCCAAGCGACAACCCAGCCTTAACGGCTCTTCGATACGCCTCAAATATCAATGTCCAAATATCCATAAAAGTATTTTCATAGATGTTGATTTCAAACCATCAAAAATTGGAATATACACCAAATAAATCCAAACCAAAATCAATTGCACAAGAATAAGCGTTAGGAATTCATACCTAATAATCGAAGATAATTATAGACAAAGATGTGACATAAAAATCTCACCTTTGAACCCAAACAAATGAAGAAGAAGCTTGAAAGCAAAGGAGAATCAACCACTCTTCAAATCCAACTCAAGAAGTTTGATTCTAAGCTTTAAAAGAAGAACATTCTCATAGTTACGTTTAGGAATTTCTGAAATTGATAAGAGAATGAGTTGGAGAAGAAGAAGAGAAGGCTTACCAATGGGTTCTTCTATTAGTTTGGAACTAGAGTTTGATTCGCAAAAGAAAACTAGGGTTTGGAGTTTTAATTTCCCATTCCACTCACCATTGTTGCTAAAGCTTGAGTATTAGGAATTAGAAATGAAGTAATGAAGAGTTGGAGTGGATTTGGGACTGAATACATAAGTGGGGTTATTGGGCTCAGCCCAAACCAAAGCCCTAAGTAAAAAGTGGCAAAATTCCTCTAACTCCAAACATATCAAAGTTTACACTTGAAAAGATCACAAACGTCATTTTGAACTCAATGGAAGTGGTCCCGACTCCTAATTCAAACGCATGCAAAAAGTAGCTTTTCGGACTAAATTCCGAGTATCGATAAAATAGTTAAATATAATATTTAAATAAAATATTTAAATATAAAAATCGATAAATATGCGGGTTGTTACAGACTCCCCTCCTTAAAGAAATTGCATCCTCGCAATATTTAAGAAGAAGATATATAGTAACAACCACGAGAGCATACTCAACACAAAAGAAATCTGAAATAAAAGGTTCACCTTAAAGAGCGCGGGAAAGTAAGTCTGGATGTGTTTGCTCGATGAACTCTCTAGATTCCCAAGAACAATCCTTAGGATTTGAAGACCATTGAACTTTCACAAGTGAGACATCTTTATTTCGAAGATGTTTGGCCTCCGAAGCAATAATTCGAATAGGATGTTGCTCATAAGTTGAATTAGGCGAAATTTCAATCTCTTCCACAACACCGGGCTCAAGAATAGAAACGGAATCTCGAAGACATTTCCGTAATTGAGAAACGTGAAACACGTCATGAATAGCAGAAAATTGAGCCGGTAATGTGAGGCGATAAGCCATAGAACCAATACGTTCAGTGATAGGAAATGACCCAATATATCGAGGTGCTAACTTTCCCGACCGACTGAAACGTACAACACCTTTCATAGGTGAAACACGAATAAAAACAAGATCTCCAACAGAAAATTCTAATCTCCTTCTTCGATTATCGGCATAGGATTTTTGTCTACTCTGGGCTTCTTTCATCCTATGTCGAATAAGGTCAATTTTCTCTGTGGAATCACGAATAGAGTCTGGACCTAAAACCAGCTTCTCACCGGCCTCAAGCCAACAAGAAGGAGATCGGCATGGCGTTCCATAGAGTGCCTCGAAAGGTGCCATACCAATACTAGATTGGAAGCTATTATTATAGGATAATTCAACAAGAGGAATATGATATTCCCAACTTCCACCAAAATCAAGCACACAGGCTCGAAGAAGATCTTCAATAGTTTGATTCACGCGCTCGGTTTGTCCATCAGACTGGGGATGATAAGCGGTGCTAAAATTAAGCTTCGTTCCCAAAGCTTTTTGAAAACTCTTCCAAAATCCACTAGTAAACAATGGATCACGATCACTAACAATAGAAGTAGGAACTCCATGTAATTTAACAATCTCTTTAACAAAGAGTTTGGCCAAAAGGGGAACGGTTCGGTTAGACCGAACGGGAATAAAATGGGCGGATTTAGTAAGTCTATCAACTACAACCCATAAGCTATCATGACCCGAACGAGAACGGGGAAGGCCATCAATAAAATCCATGGAAATTTGGTCCCACTTCCAAATTGGAATTTCTAAAGGTTGCAATAACCCACCGGGCCTTTGATGTTCGGCTTTAACGAGTTGGCAAGTCATGCAACACTTAACGAAGTTAGCGATGTCAAGTTTCATTCCTTCCTAATAATAAAGTCGCTTCATATCTGCGTACATTTTACTACTACCGGGATGAATGGTAAATTTAGAACGATGGGAATCTTCTAAAATATCTTTACGAAGATTTCCAATATTTGGTACGATAAGCCTACCAAATTTCCGAATGCCGCCACGAGAATCAATATCAAAGTCTTTCAAACCTTCAATATCAATTCTATCCTTAAAATTTTGGCCAAGAAGAGCCAAGTCCGGATCTAGCCTTTGAGCTTCAAGAATGCGGTCTAAAAGAGAAGGATGAGCCTCAAGGATACATAAAACAAATGATGAACATATATCAGATACGCAGTCTCGAATCTCACAAATGGATAAGATCTCGAGATCGTTCCATTCAGATATCATCATAGAAATAACAGCTTGCTATTTACGGCTAAGAGCATTGGCGACACGATTACCCTTACCAGGTGTATAAAGAATATAAAGATCATAAGGAGCAAGGAACTCGAGCCAACGTTGTTGACGCAAATTAAGTTCCTTTTGAGAAAATAAATACTTCAAAGACTTATGATCGGTATAAAGAACAAATTTCTCTCCTAAAAGATAATGACGCCGAATCCGAAGAGCAAAAACAATAGCTGCGAGTTCTAAATCATGAGTGGCATATCTAGTCTCGGTCGTCTTTAATTGCCTAGAAGCATAAGCAATAACACGTTCTTTTTGCATAAGAACGGCACACATACCAACGCGACTAGCATCGGTGTAAACAACGAAATCTTGATTCCCCTCGGGAATAACAAGAATAGGAGCATCAGAAAGGAGTTCTTTTAATTTCTGAAAAGAAGCTTCACATTTGTCCGACCAAATGTATTTAACACTCTTCTTAGTTAAGCTACTGAGGGGCACGGAAATATTAGAAAAGTCTTTAATGAAACGACGGTAATAACCCGCCAATCCGAGAAAACTACGAATCTCTTTCACACTCTGCGGTCTCTTCCAATCTTGAGTCGCTTCAATCTTTGAAGGATCCACGGAAATTCCAGATTCGGAAATAATATGACCGAGAAACTTCACACGAGATTGCCAAAAATGGCATTTAGAAAATTTTGCTTTTAAGTGATTACTCCTAAGTGTTTCCAACACAATCCGAAGATGCTTCTCATGTTCCTCCTTAGTTTTTGAATACACAAGAATATCATCAATAAAGATGAGGACAAACCGGTCAAGGAAGTCTTTGAAAACTCTATTCATAAGGTCAACGAAATAAGCCGGAGCATTCGTTAGACCAAATGGCATAACAAGCCATTCATAAGATCCATAACGAGTACGGAACGATGTCAAAGGAATGCTATCCTCTGCAATACGAAGCTGATGAAAACCGGTTGCCAAGTCCAATTGTGAAAAGACTCTAGCACCACTAAGCTGATCGAATAGATCATCAATCCGAGGTAAAGGATATTTATTTTTGATAGTAAGATCATGAAGCTTGCGGTAGTCATCGCAGAGCCTAAGAGTACCATCGGATTTCTTTACGAAAATAGCTGAAGCTCCCCAAGGCGAGGAACTAGAGCGAATAAATTGGTTCGTCTCCAATTCGGATAATTGTTTGCGCATCTCTTCATTTTCCTTATTGGACATGCGATAAGGAGGACGAGTAATAGGTTGAGCTTCAGAGATAAGATTAATTCTGAACTCAATTGCTCGCTTAGGTGGTAATCCTAAAACGAGCTCAAATATGCCGGAAAATTCACGAAAACGTGAATAGGAGAAATAATATCTTCCTCGTCATCATTATCGTCATCATGAGGATTTAAAGAATATAATGATGCAATCAAAGAAGAATCTGAATCTTTAAGAATAATAGAAATCTGCTTTACAGATTGCGGGTGTCAGAGATAAATTGTCCGCTCGGGACATAGGTTGTGAGCTTCATAACGGTTAAGCCAATCCATTCCCAAAATCATTCCAAATCCTAAATAACGCATGACTTGCAAATCGGCTAGGAAAGGAAAATCACACAAAATAATCTCCACATCTTTACAAAGCAGACTAAGAGTTGTGGATCCACCAACCGGATTCGCAATTCTCAAAGAAGTCATTAAAGCAACAACACTTAAAGAAAAGGTATCGATAAGCTCTTGTGATATAAAAGAATGGGATGCTCCCGTATCAAAAAGAACCCAAATAGGCTGATCCCGAAATATAATAATACCATCAAGGATAGAATGAGAAATACCTTGACCACGAGATGTGTTTCCAGGGGCTTGAGCAACATTAAGCTTTCCCTCCTTCCTATTTTGAAGTTTTGGACAAGAAGATAAATAATGATCCGGGCTTTTGCAATAGCGACAAGTATGAGGCTTTGAACACTTGTTCGCAAAATGGTCTCTGGAACCACAGTTAAAGCATTTCCCTTCAGTAGAGGAAAAGGTCTTTGCAGCAGGAGTTGCTTGCTTCCCTTTCTTATTGGGATAAGGACCTTTGAATTTGTTTGGTCTCTTCTTGTTGTTGAAGTTTGGTTTGGAACCCACCACTTCAACATCACTTTCCCTATCCGCCTCTTCAAGACGAAGAGCGATATCAATGAGTTGGTCGAAGGGAACTTCTAATTTTAGAAGTAATGGCTTCTTGAGACTTTTGTTTAAGCCATAGACAAACCTTTGGTTCTTCTTCAATGGGGTGTTGATGTATTCAACCCCATATTTGGAAAGTGACTCGAAGGATGCAACATAATCAGTCACGGAGGCTTCACCCTGAACAAGGTCTATGAAACGTCGAGCCAATGTCACTTCCTCTGCTTCTGGCACGAATTTTAATTCGAAGCGTTCCCGGAATTGCTCCCATGTAAGATCCGCTTCATTAATCTCAGAAACAAGAAGTTCGTACCAGTCCAATTCTCTCTCTTGGAGCATACTGGAAGCCACCTGAACACGGTGAAGATCGACGAGATTCATGCGAATGAAGATTCGATCGCAGGTCCTCAACCAAGCCTGGACCTCAATATAGTTTCAGAACCTTTAAATGGCTTCCCACCCAGGTTGGTGTAATCATTGCACAAACGTGCAAACCCAGATTTAGGGTGAGTAGGTTCCGGAGTAGAACCAGCTGCTTGAGCATTTGTGACAAGGTCAAGAAGCTGCTGTAGTAATAAAAACTCCATCTTGGGGTGGAGCACTAGATGATCCAGCTCTAGGACGACCAGGTCTAACCATTTCTCTTCCTTAAGAAAGAAAGAAAGAAAGAAGAAGAAAAAGGTATTCACCAAATGAATATCAAGCAATCTTGATAAATAAAACAAGGAATCATAAAAGACAATAGGATAGAACGGTACGAAGATACGAGTTAAATCCTATGGCACGATTCCGAAGAGAGACTTAGGACGATGATCCTTGTTATAATATTCCATATTGTTCCGAAGTTTGGCTCTGATACCAAGCTGTGACGCCCCACCTCTATACCCACGGTAGCGAAGAACACTACGGTGTAATGCTATCAACTAGCATGGAGAATAAGGCTGTTGAGGAGCGACCATCCGTGTAATTGCTTTGCGCGAGCACCAATATGTCAGATAGTATAACATGCATGAAATCCGACATACCGATACAAACACAAAGCTACTACACATTGGCTATAATAATCTTCGGAGACAAATATAGAAATAAACATAACACAAATCAGTCACAGATAATTCACACCACAAAGGCGGAAGAAGATATGAATATATAACTAACAATGAAAGTGTATAACAGAGTAGTGGTCAAAAAGATCCACAATAATACAAAAGAATAGCAACACGCGCTATACAAAAGAATACAACTGTGAGTCTATATCTCAAGTGTATACAACAAAAACTGCTAATCTATGTGGTTAGCCAAAAGTCAGAGTAATGAATCCCTAGGGAGAAGTCAAGCAGAAGCACCTGTAACATCTCGGTCGTACCCGAGTATTATTTAAAAGAAAATAATAAACGGATCAGTCTAGCTATAAATATCAGATGACATGATATAGAATAAGAGATATGGTATAAACGTATGATAACCATACGGGCATACTACAATAAATATGTAATTGAAACTCAACATGAGATTAATCAATATCACAAAAATCTTCCCAAAGATCCAAAAAGGGTTTCATACCTAAAACTTGTATTCACAACAAGTCAATGACAAACGAATTCACCAATGCACAAAAATTGACAAATCATATCAATGAAAATCACTAAAATTGGTGAAGCATAAATTCCAGAATTCAACACACGAAATCCAGAAATCACAAAAAGGGGGGAGACGCCTATCACATGAACGGGAGCATGAAAACTCACCAACATATGTATCACACGAACGAGACGCTATCTCATGGTAGCTAGCCATTAATTTTTGACACACGAATGGCCCGGAGACCATGGGGAGCTACCCCACAAAGAAATGAGACGAAGCTCAATAGAATGAGTTACAGTCCTCCACGTGGACAAAGAGACATTGCACAATTGCCAGTCTAAATCACAAAAATGATCGTCATGATCATCAAGAAGTGTCAATTACAGTAAGCTAGTAAATATATGAGCTTAGCTTCATGTCCCATAACCACTAGCTTAACTTAAATATTTACGAACAAATTATAGATCTCCACTAGAAAATTGTCACAAGAGTTTCAATCGAACAAGTCCAAGAATTAACCGACGAAGTAAACGCAAGCGTTTCATACCACTCGTTTTACTAAGCCGTTTAATTAGATTTCTCATACGAGTGAGGTAAAAGTTTGTATATACTAATAGATTGAAAATCGGTTTGAGAAAACCAGCTTTGTAATAAAATAGCGTTGAAATCATTTGAAGAAAGAGTTTTGATATTTACTACTAGTATAGAAAATCTTTATATTTTTAAAGTGACAAATCACAAAGAAGATTGTAGGAACAATCAGTCACTAAAATTCACATTCGAAGACGTGAATAAAATCCAAAGAAATCGATACCGAATCCATCAAAATGGATATTCCCAAAAATCACGAAGAAAATGTCATCAAAGTCGATAATAAGTGATAATAACAAAAGGGAATCAACACGAATCGATTAACGTTGGAATTCTCAAGCAAATAGGCAAACAGGCAAAAAGAGTGCAAATTCAGACGTCTGAAATCAAGGATTCAGACGTCTGAATTTGGAAAATAAATTACTTTCCAAAACAGAATTCAGACGTATGAATCTTTGATTTCAGACGTCTGAAATAGGCACATTTTAGCCTATTTTCTTTCTGGTTCCAAATGAACCAATTCAGACGTCTGAAATCATATATTCAGACGTCTGAATCTGGGAACATGAATCTCCCCAGAACAATATTCAGACGTCTGAATATTACGTTTCAGACGTCTGAATCTGGGGTTCAGGGCATTCCCTGAACCTAGGCCAAAAAAATGGCCAAACGGATACCGTAAGCGATCGGTCGAGCGACAACGACTAAGGATTTATGCCAAGCGACAACCCAGCCTTAACGGCTCTTCGATACGCCTCAAATATCAATGTCCAAATATCCATAAAAGGATTTTCATAGATGCTGATTTCAAAACACCAAAAATTGGAATATACACCAAATCAATCCAAACCAAAATCAATTGCACAAGAATAAGCGTTAGGAATTCATACCTAACAATCGAAGATAATTATAGACAAAGATGTGAGATAAAAATCTCACCTTTGAACCCAAACAAATGAAGAAGAAGCTTGAAAGCAAAGGAAAATCAACCACTCTTCAAATTCAACTCAAGAAGCTTGATTCTAAGCTTTAAAAGAAGAACAATCCCAAAGTTAGGTTCAGGCATTTCTGAAATTGATAAGAGAATGAGTTGGATAAGAAGAAGAGAAGGCTTACCAATGGGTTATTCGATTAGTTTGGAGCTAGAGTTTGATTTGCAAAAGAAAACCAGGGTTTGGGGTTTTAATTTCCCATTTCACTCACCATTGTTGCTAAAGCTTGAGTATTAGGAATTAGAAATGAAGTAATGAAGAGTTGGAGTGGAGTTGGGACTGAATACATAAGTGGGGTTATTGGGCTTAGCCCAAACCAAAGCCCTAAGTAAAAAGTGGAATTTTCTCTAACTCCAAACAAATCAAAGTTTACACTTAAAAAGATCGCAAACATCATTTTGAACTCAATGGAAGTGGTCCCGAGTCCTAATTCGAACGTATGCAAAAAGTAGCTTTTCGGACTAAATTCCGAGTATCGACAAAATATTTAAATAAAATATTTAAATATAAAAATCGTTAAATATGCGGGTTGTTACATAAATGGTAATTAATTTATGACATGTGCAACATATGTTTTGTGTTAAAAATATATTGAGAATTTCATTGAGAAATATTACGTTGAAATTGTAAGCACTTAAATTTGGTACAAGTTTAAAGATTATATGAAATTAATTGATAAAGAAATAATGTGGTTGTATGATGTATTATTTCTGTGACTCGTTAATGGGATAATCTTTAAATATAAGTTGGTTTTAAAAGGGGAGGTGTTAATTGTAAATGAATGTGTAACAAAGAGAAAAATGTTTTGATAAAAATAAAAGAAAGGAATGGTTTCTTGATAAGAATATTCTTAACAAATAAAGTGAATATTTCATCTATGAATGTTAATTTTAATTTCATTAAAACAAAGAATTGAATTTTGTTGTATGTTTTTAGTTGGAATATTTGATTAATCTAAATATTCCTTAATTTGAATTTAATTAAAAAAATATACAATAATAAAATGGTAAGAAAACAACTTGAGGTTTGGTTAAGTTTTTGATTTGGAATAGTTAGCATATTAACATAGGAGATTTATTCCGTTTCAAATTTGACTTTGGGGTCTCAGTTCATCTTTTAATGTGTTGGGTGGCGGTCCTCATTATGTTCATTGTAGTGTTTAATTTTATTTACTGTTTACAAAATAAAAATACATATATGTGTGTAAATTTGAGCGTATTAGGGTTAATAAAATATATTAAAATGAATAGTTTTTTTTGTATATTTGATTTGTGATTTCTATGTACGGACTACATTCTCAAATTTAAATCTGTCGCTTTCATTTATTTTATTTTATTACTACTTTCTTTCATTAAATACATGCCTCTTTTGGTCTTCCAGTAAGTTTTATTTATTTACACGTGAGCCTTGCCTTGAAATATTTCATTTATGAATGTAGATTTAATTTAAAGAATAGAATGATTTGTTAAAAAAAAAAATACGTTTATTTGAATGCTGTTTTAGCATACATATTGATTTTAAGAATAGGAATATAATTTAAGTAAGTTATTTATTACGGTGGTGTAAAACAAAAAATTTATAAACATGTTTAATTGACTTAAGGAAACAATTATCTTATTTCTCGTCCATTTTGGTTTATCTATTTTGAAATTTAACTTTGTTATTTATTGCAGTTAATGTAATGGAAAGATTTCGATTAAAAAGAAAGAAAACTTTGATTGCAATTAATAGATTTAATAAAAGAAACACACATTTTGTGTTAAACAGAAATAGTGCTTTAATGGAAATAAAAGAATTGAACGTTCTCATTTTTAAGGTAGGTATAATTTTACTAATTGTGCGCAGATAAAAATTTGTATGTGTACAAATTGAGTATTATTTGAGTGAATGAATTAATTTGGTTACGTTTTGAAAGAAATTGAATTTCAAAATGTGTATGTGGTCCCTTCATTTCTTTTTATTTATTGCATGTACGTTTTAAAATAGTTACCTCATTATAAAAACTTGGTCCGTTCATTTCTCCTTCGGTTTAATACCTAAGCCTAAGCTTTTAGGCTATATTTAATTCTTTCCATCTCATTTTTGGTTATATTTTTTTTTTAAATTTTCCTTTGGTTTGCAAATTTTCTCATTGCTACATACATTTCCTTATGCATTATCAATGCCTAAAGCATTTAAAACTAAACGTGCATTTTGTCCCTCCACCTTTGTTTCCTTATTATTAAATAATCTATAATTTTATTTCTTCATTTGCATTTTATTTCTTCTATCACCTCATATTCATTTAGTTCACATCTTTCAATACAACGTTTTAGGGCTTTTCATATTTTTCTTTATTTCAATTTCTAGCATGTTTGTATATACCTTATTAGCTTTTCATTTGTTTCCATATTCATTCCTTTAGTCATATTTCATTTTCTAATCTATCTTCTATAGCTTCATTTTCCAAATAAAACTTACATCTCATTTTTTTCTCTCTTCACCTTCCTCCTTCCGTTTTCATTTCTTCTTCTTTAAATCTCCTTCTTCTCTTTTTTTTTACTTCATTCTTTGTCTTTTTGTTTCTTCTTCTTCAAATCTTCTTCTTTTTGAAAGCTTCCTTTTCTTTTTCCATTCTTCATCTTCTTTAAATTTTCTTCTTCTTTTTCAAACATTCTTCTTTTTTCCAAATCTTTTTCTTTAAATCCAGATCTATAACAACTTCTCTATCTCTTCCAAAACATTCTAAAAAAAGATTAAGATAGAAGGAAACAACTCAAAAGGAGGAAGTAGTAGCGGATCCAAATCCGACCAGAAAAGGGAAATCCAGAAGGTGAGTGTTTAAACTCACTCACGAAATACTAAAATTTTATTGCAAGTTAAACCAGGTCATATAGTGATAAATTTTTGATTGTTGGTTTGGAATATTTATTAATATTTAATTTGAATAGCTAAATTCCAATATGTGATGACCAATAATTACTGTGACATATTATTGAATTGGTTGATTTGTTGAATTGATTGATTTGAATGTTGATTGTATGTTGTGATGGATGCTATTGTGATTGAATGTATATTTGTTCATTTATTTGATATATCTTTGTTATCACTTTATAGTTTATTGTAATTATTCAAATTTCATATTGATTATTTGCACACTGAATAAGGATGTAGAACCCATGAATTTCAAGTATTTACATCAGAGAAAAAATAGTATGTTTAGATTTACTATTTGAACTATAAAAATGATTTTGGGAAGTAAACCGTCATTACCTTACTTGAAAATTTTCAAAATTAAATTTTGAAACATTGGGAAGTTTCCAAAAAAAAGTGGATATTGAAACTTTGGAACATTTTTATAAATCAAATCTCTAAAATATGAAATTTAACTGGGAATTATTCTGTAAATTTGTAATTTACTAGAATGAATCTATTTTATTTTGAATGTGGAAGCAATAACATTTCCAGAAATTTGAACCTTCAAAAATGATGTTATATGCATTCCTTATTTCATATACTTTTGATTTAATTTGCATAAGAATTTTAGTTTTGGCTCGAGTGTATTATTTTCCTTTATGCTCGGGGTCAGCCTGAGTTTTTCAGCATTGAAGACTATTTCTGGTGGACGAAGACGAAGATTTAGTATATTATTGCTATTTATTATTCCACTACATTCTGTGTTCCACCGCATTATTTGGTTATTTATGATATATGTATAACTCTGATTTGAATTTGTAAAAGTGTAATGACATGTTATTTGTAAAACAGCTTCATGAACTGTTTATTTGATTATTATATTTTGTCGTTACGTTGTGAGATTCTGTATTTTGTTTTTCTCTTTTCTTTTTATTTTTTTTATTATTTACCCCATTAACAATCCTTCCTTTTGAATTATTTGATTCCGACATGTGTGTTTATTGTCGATTTGAACTATCCAAAAAGGTGGGTTGTTACAACACGTCACCGATCGAGCCCAATGCCCTAGCCGCCGCTGAATTGGGTGAACCCTAATCGAATTTTCATCGCTGATTAGACCGTCACTTCGGCAAAAAGACTACACCGATGAACTCCCCTCTGGCCCCTCTACACAGCGATACCATCAATTTGATGATCTGACGCAGTTCATCGAAAAGTGATGAACGACCGAGAATGTTTTGACCAATTCCGGTCAAACTATGATCCCAATCGAAAAACAAACCACACCAGCGAATTACGCTCATCGAGAGCTTCAGATTGATATATCGTTTGATGTTATTTGAGGAGTTTGAATTTTTATGGTTGGATTTTGAATTAGAATTGAATTGGAAAAATTTAGGGTTTTCGGCTATTGAAGAAGAGGAGCAACAGAAGTTTCTATACGTAAAGAAATAGTGAATAAGAAATGAGCTAGGGTTTATAATAGGGTATTATTAGACAAAGCTGAAAATAGAATAGATGGACAAGATTAATTTACCCTTTGAATGACAAATGGCCCGAAAAGCCCGTTTCGACTCCGGAATGAAAATTGGCCAACCCATATATCAAAATATATGTTTTTGAATATTTTAAAATCAATGGAACATGTTTCAAGTCTGAATTCCATCATATGAAGAAGTTATGCTAAAATCAAGTTATTTCAAATTGATTTCAATCAATTTCAATCTAATTAATTTCTAGGCGTTTCAAGCCCATTCAATCAAACGACAAGTCTGATTGTTATGACACTTGAAATCCCATAATAATTCACTGTTCGGATCCGATGAAACTAGTTTCGTCGAAATTCGAGTCCGTGGCCAAAATGGCTATTTTCCAGTTAATTAAATAAGTTAATATTAAATTAATTAAATCACTATTTAAATTCAAATTCTATAATTTATAAATTTTATCATCTTGGATTACTTTATTAATTTATAATCCTTTATACCCAATTTCCATATCAATTTAAAGTTAATTAATTCACTAATTATAGTATTAAATTCCAATACAGTAAATTCATAAATTATCGATTGAAATTCCAATGAATCTATTTATTTGATTTCTCAACCTAGTTATCAAATCAATTATTAACTTGTGGGTATAATTAAAATTGGTTATATTTATTACGTTGACACTACCCAATTAATTCTAATATCAATTTTCATAATATTTAACTTCATTTACTATGAATTGAATTCCATATAATTATAATTAATTCCAAATAACCGATTTGATTCAATTCTAATCCCTTTTTGTTAAGTCGTCATTATTCTATAAGCTTATTTAATATTAATATGTCTTTTATTACATTAATATATTCAAATTTCTAACTTCTTTGTATTAAGCATCCTATTTCCATTTATTATATTTTTGCCAAAAATATACATTAATTACAATTAATATTCTCAATAAATTTATTTACTTGGTTTCATGCTTTTTTTTACATCATTTACTACCTTATGAATAAATTTACGTTTCTATTTTACATTCACACTTTTGGTTATTATATTAATTGTCATTAAAGTAACATTTAATTACGTTTATTTGTAATTGGTAAATTAACTGGTAACAACAACCATTTGTCACCATTATACTCTTTATAATACTTGTACGATTTTTCTTCACAAAAAATTACCATCTATTATATTACTTCACACATTAATTCAATAATTACATTTGTTTTCTCATATTCCATTTTTAAACAAACTATAATATTTTCACTATTTCAATTAATTTGAATTCCATTCCAGTTATAAACCACTCACTTACATTCATACTGGTACAATTCATTTTAGTCATTATTTTTATTAATAATTCACTAATTTTTATTTCCTTCAATATCAAATTTCAAAAATCTTATTAAATTAACAATTTTAATTATTGAAAATTTACGGGTTGTTACACTCTCCCCCACTCTAAACTTTTCGTCCCCGAAAAGGAAAAAGGAAGGAAAGAAGGAATTACGTAAACAATACATCTTATTCAAAAAATTTAACTTCACAAACAAATAAACTTAAAAAATTAATTAATTTAAATAAAATATTCTAATTTATAACCATTACATCTTTTAATACTCAAATTAATAAAGTTTGGAAAACATTCTTCAATTTTTTTTTCTAAGTCTAAAATTTTCCGGAAAAATTCGGGAGAGTCTCCCTTGTACGGAGAGGCTCGGGAGAAAAAATAATGTCAAATATACCAATATATAACATATATTTCCCAAATAATATATCCCAGCACAGGAAAATAATATAATAACATTATAAAACCATAATCCGAGAACATACCAATTTGTCGGGCAATTAACACGTATTTTATGAAACCAAAAGTAGTAGCAATTGCTTGCATAACCTGTATTTCACTTGTATAGTCCATAAAAGGTAAATAATTATATAAAATAAAATATTTAAAGTTGTTTTAATCATTAACAAACAAATCAATATAAACAACAGTCATTCACAACCAACAGCATACACATAATATACAAATCAACCATTCAAGCAAAACAAAACAATTGGTGTGTTCGGGTTAAGACACTTTAAATCCCATAGAATAAAAAATTAATGTAACGACCCGGCTTTTCGACTTTCGAAAGTCGACATTTATAAGTCCACTGAATCTAATGCCGAAAATCGAAAGCCGGAAAACGAACCGTTAGAGTTAAAGAAGAAGAAGATAGAAGAAGAAACAGAAATAATAACAGAATCTCACATTCGTAGCGGAACAACATATAATAGATAAATGAATAATCTTTAAAACAAAGAGCTATATCTGTTTATACATACATCACCAGAGTTTACAACAATACAATACACTGACAGTTATAATAATTTGCTTAAATGTGATATTTGACTTGCACCAACTCATACGCAACGAATACTATATAATATAAGTGATACGTCTCGCCATCGGTGGGTCTCTTAAGCTCCACAGCGCCTCCTGAATTCCAGAAAGACCTGATAACCTGACTCTAGGCTGCTCGTGTGGAAAATTATGGACACTCAGAGTTTAGAAAGGGAACAATAAACTCCAGGTCAGTCATGGGACAGTTGTGAGAACTTAAAAATAGTTATTTGCATAAAAGAAATAAAATGAAATCCGCAATGCTTTTTGAAAAATGAAACTACCATAAGGCCTCCCGCCACACACACAATGCAAACGCAGAATTGGAGGAGATTTCTCCTTGTGATAGTCAAACATGCTTACTACGCAAATCTTTTTGATATTATTATTAGTGCATAGTGCAGAAAACATTTCGAAAGTATAATATTAATCTTAGCCAGCATAGACATTTCGTACTATGCCTACTATAGCTACCATCTAAACAGTGGGTCGCCACCATAAATAAATGGCAGGTTATACAACTAAAACCGTACAGGGCTCGTATTGTTTCTTTGGATTTCCAACAACTGGTCAGGCTAAGGAACTTCCTTACC
The DNA here is from genome assembly GCA_030765085.1 of Allium cepa. Classification (NCBI taxonomy): domain Eukaryota; kingdom Viridiplantae; phylum Streptophyta; class Magnoliopsida; order Asparagales; family Amaryllidaceae; genus Allium; species Allium cepa. The sequence goes on along the minus strand of CM060929.1, from coordinate 459,360,991 downwards.
GAATGGAACGCCTCTGGAAGGACGCCCCCAAGAACCATCCCTCACTTCTCTGCCAACACAAGGCCGGATTACCCCTGCCCGGAAGTAACACCGACAAGCATGCCATCCCTCGGTCGTTACCGACCTTTATCCAGGGCCCCAACACTGGGCTCCATACCATGATACCACTATCAAAATCAACACAAGTAAGTATCAGGGCTCCATACCATAATACCACTTTTATCCAGAAGGAAATGGACATACCTAGGGGTGCGACCCTTGATAAACTTGCCGCAACTATCTTGTTTCGACCATTTTTAGGGTGTAAGGCTTGACGAAGTCTCGTCCACAAAGCTACACTTTTCAAAAAAGCCATGCTTTGATCAATCAACAAACAGCAGCACTTAGATGCCACATTACCAAATTGGGAATATATCACTAGTAGCCATCAACTACATAACCTTTGAGCTCGTACGTCTCAGCGAAGGGTGTCAAGCTAAGAGAATAAATTCTCTGCCACCGAACAGAAATGTATTTGATAGAAACCATCTTTACATCTCAAAGTGTGACGTTAGACATACATCCATACAAGTCCGTTCCTGGTTTAAATGGAACCGAAGGCACTTCAAAAGAAGCCCCTGCAACCCGGATAATCCCTAATCACGTCCGGACTCCCCATCACAAAGGATGATAAAATCTCTATACCGGAGCAACTCGGTGCAGAGACATTCGATGGTAATCCTTTCATTTTCCAAAATACCCAGTCTTCAACACCATCTTCAAATGCAATCCCATTTCATCGTAATAATATTCGGAATGGGTTTTATGACATAAAGTCCTCTCTCGGCTCAACCGAATAATGAACGCTTAATTAAAAACAAGTGGATATATTCAATTCCAGATTCAATCACAACAAATATCCATTTTGATCTTTAAACAAAAGATCCATCATTTATGATTCGATGTAGTTTTCGGATAACCATTTGGAATCCGACCCCCGGTCGCATCGAAATTCAAATAACATTTAAAAGACAATATTGATAGTCGGTTATTTAACTATCAATCAATATTCAAAACATTCACCAGATTTTAAACAATTTCCCCCAATTATTTATTTCCAAAATATCTTCGCAAGATATAAATATTCACCCTTTAAATTCTTTTGAAAACGAATTTCAATCATTGTTCACTCGTGGAATAAAATTCCCGATATTATTTATTTCCACTGACAATCTACCAAGTCTGCATACTTTAAAATAATTTAAATCACTTATCCAAAATATACTTGGAAACATTTAAAATTAAAAAAACTACTTTAAACAATCTATTTAAAATATTTAGTTATGAAAATATTATACTAATATCTCATATAAAACTCAAGCCTAAACTAATTTTTAAAAATAAAATTATTAGACAGAATATAACTATATAAATAACCATTTTCTAAATCAAATCTCAATTTGATCTTTAAAATAACCACTTCTATAATTAACTGAATAAATTACTTTAAAGATTTAAAAACAACTTAAGAAAATAATTTCTCCAAAGTATCCTTTCTAAAATCATTCTTAAAGCTTTTAATTTATATTTCAAAGCTACTTTGAAAACATACTTGGCTTTCCAATGAAAATACACTTTCCATTTCAAAGTGGTCCATTTAAACTAATTAATAAACCGTTCTTGATTTATTTCAATTACATTCCAAACCCGCAAATTTCTTCCCACACTTTTTAAAATTAAACCAACATTTATTTTTTTTAAAAAACAATTTCCCTTTCCTTCATAAATTCCCGTTCTGAATTTACATTTCCAAAATATCCATTGATATACAATTTTTCAAATCAATCTCCAAATATTCACTTTCAGCACCAAATTAAATTCCAAATTGATTCCCAATTTATTTTCAAACACCGAATCAAATTCCCAATTGATTTCTAAATTTATTTCCAAACACCAAATCAAATTTTCAAATTGATTTCCCAATATATTCTCAAACACCAAATAAATTTTCATTCAAACCCAAAATCAATTTTGATATTGATTTACTAAAGATTTAGTTTCAAATACCAAATCAAATTTCAAATTTATTTCTAAATTTATTTCTTTTGAAACAAATTCCCTTATTTCTCACAAACTATTTAAAATCCGAATAAATTCTACAAATTTAAAAAGAAATATTATTTAAATTCTCAAAATCTATTTTTTTTATTTTTACCTATTAAAAGTCTTATTCCCTATATTTGGAATTTTATTTAATAAGATTTCAAAAATAAACTTTTATTATTTTTGAAAACAATTTTCAAAATCATTTTACTTAAAATTCTCATTTTGAATTTCCTTTCAAAATCTAATTTTTATATTTCTGGTGATTTTGAAATACCCAAAATAATATTCAGCTAAACTTTGGCCTTCAATTATCAATGTCATTAATCACAGATTTTCAACCAATCATACCACAATATATAAAATAAATTCAAATAATTTGAGGAATCTATTTGGATCCCTCCAACCTGTTTCCCTACATCTACAGATGTTGGCACAATTACAAAATACCAATCCCGCTTCAAGGTGAGATATCACGGTATATGGTTTATATAAAATACTCCGCTATTATGCGGCGCATACGGTCTCATCCGCTATATAATGCGGGAAATCAATCACTCCAGATACATATATAATACCAATTCCACTTCGAGGTGGAATATCGCTGTATATGGGTTTACATATAATACTATCCGCTATTATGCGGCACATAGGGTCTATTTCAATTCAACTGATAACAATCATCATCTAAGCACACAATCAACAATTTTAAATTTAACTATATAAAATTTAAATCGAAAAATTCGAGTGAGTGAGAAGTTCTCACCGTTGCTTTTATTTGCACTTCATTTCCAATCCAGTTTGTTTTCTTGATTTTAGACCTTGTAACAACAATTATATCATTTATTAATATTCGAACAAATCGAACAATTAAATTCCCATTTTAAAATTTCCATATTTTCAAAATCCTATGTATATATTTCTATTTTCTATACATGCATATATAAAATTTCAGATTTAAATTACATTAAGGTTAACTAAAAGTTTAAAAGCTGCTTAAAACTTTTCGTACTGTATATAATTAAAATACCAAAATATATTTTTAAATTGAATTGAAAACAAATAAAACTGCTACCTTCCATCAAACTCACGAGCTCGCCGATGCCAAGGCTCCCAACTCCACTGTCATTCCTAGTACGTGCCGCGGACACTCTCACATTCCTCCTTGCTGACATCGCCATCGAGCAATTCTCAAACTCAACCTCGAATATATGTTAGCAAACTCTGACATGCTACCTCACCACTTCGACGATGCCATCGACTCGAGCTCTGAACTGTAGCTTAACCGAGACGTGAACGAGCTCGACTCAACAGCTTTGGCATAAGCGTCGTTCACCAAGGTCACCCATCGATTGCCGCATAGCCCTCTCGTCACTGCCCCGTCTATTCGAAATCGCTCCCAAATCTAATCACGATTCGCGATTCGAATAGGAGGAAGCATCAGCCATTCAACTTGTCGCCGAGATGATTTCGATCAAGCTCTCATATTTCTGCGATTTGATTTCGAAAAGGGAAAACTAGTTCTCTATGTTGCTTTGTGAATTCAATTTTGGGATTTAACCGGGAAGATGATTTCGATTTACTTCGGCCATGATGATTTAAACTGAACGAAATTAATTTCTCTATCTAGTGAACTTAATTTTTTTGAATGAAAGAACAGTTTCTTTGTTTTCAAAGGAATTTGATTTTTTTTTTTTATAAAACGAACGTGTGTTGCAATTTTGTAGAGAAAAGGGATATGTGTGTTAACCTCTACATGTGTATGCAAAGTCTTGAAACAATTTTTTTTAAGGCAACAATATTATTTATTTTTGAATTTAAATTTAAATTCAAATTGCTTCGATAAACGCAACTCAAAATCTCGATCTCCAATCGAGGCGAGCCGTTAGGCGTTTATAATGTTATATACCTATTCCGAACACAATAGAAAAGGTTTCGAGTCCAAATTCGATCGTATAGAAAAGATTGCTTTTTGAACCAGTTGTTTATTTTAAATTTTCGATTTAATTTTAGCACGTTTATCAATTGTACGATCACACGACAACTCTGAATGCTGCAAAAATTAAAATCCGATAATAATATACTATTACGGATCCAATGGAACTAGTTTCATCGAATTCCGAGACTCTGCCTCAAAAAGCTATTTTTAAATATCATTTAAACAATAAAATTTTAAAACTGAACAAATTACTTTCAAATTAAATTTTAAAAGTTCTATTACCTTCAGTATTGTAAGTATAAATTTTTCAAACCTTTAAAATATTTTTTAACAAGCTTAAACTGAAGATAAAATATTTTACCCAATTTTAATAAATTAAATTAAATTTAATTTAATTTCCAAATCTATTGTGATATTTTGAAATTAAAGTTAAATTAGCTTCCAAACATTTAAAATCAATTAAATATTCTAATTTCAAATGTCCAAAATTCTTGGTCGTCACATTCTTCCCCCGTTAAAAGAATTTCATCCCAAAATTACTAGTTAAGTAGAATGATTCATAACCCGTTTATTAATTTCCCAAAACCAAACAGTTTTGTCAACTTTTCAAAACAATCTTTTTATCAAACACCATCATTTCAACTAACTTTCTAAATCTTAACCATAGTTTCCAAACAACTTTATTTACTTTACAATTCAAAGATAAATTAAAATTAAAATTTTAAATTATCCAAATTTCTCAAAAACAATTTTAAATTTAACTATTTAAAATTTAAATCGAAAAATTCGATTGAGTGAGAAGTTCTCAGCTTTGCTTTTGTTTGCGCTTCATTTCCAATCCAGTTTATTTTCTCGATTTTAGACCTTGTAACAACAATTATATCATTTATTAATATTCGAACCAATCGAATAATTAAATTTCTATTTTTAAATTTCTATATTTTCAAAATCCTATGTATATATTTCTATTTTCTATACACGCATATATTAAATTTCAGATTTAAATTACATTAAGGTTAACTAAAAGTTTAAAAACTGCTTAAAACTTTTTCTTACTGTATATAATTAAAATACCAAAATATATTTTTAAATTGAATAGAAAACAAATAAAACTGCTACCTGCCATCAAACTCACGAGCTCGCCGATGCCAAGGCTCCCAACTCCACTGTCATTCCTAGTACGTGCCACGGCCACTCTCACGTTCCTTCTTGCTGACATCGCCATCGAGCAATTCTCAAACTCAACCTCCCAACTCCACAGTTCTTGATTTATTTCAATTACATTCCAAACCCGCAAATTTCTTCCCACACTTTTTAAAGATAAACCAACATTTTTAAAAAAAAATCAATTTCCCTTTCCTTCATAAATTCCCGTTGTGAATTTACATTTCTAAAATATCCATTGATATACAATTTTTCAAATCAATCTCCAAATATTCACTTTCAGCACCAAATTAAATTCCAAATTGATTCCTAATTTATTTTCAAACACCGAATCAAATTCCAAATTGATTTCTAAATTTATTTCCAAACACCAAATTTAATTTTCAAATTGATTTCGCAATTTATTCTCAAACACCAAATAAATTTTCAATCAAATCCAAAATCAATTTTGATATTGATTTCCTAAAGATTTAGTTTCAAATACCAAATCAAATTTCAAATTTATTTCTAAACTTATTTCTTTTGAAACAAATTCCCTTATTTCTCACAAACTACTTAAAATCCGAATAACTTCTACAAATTTAAAAAAAAAATTATTTAAGTTGTCAAAATCTATTTTTTTTATTTTTATCTGTTAAAAATCTTATTCCCTATATTTGGAATTTTATTTAATTAGATTTCAAAAATCAACTTTTATTATTTTTCCAAAACAATTTTCAAAATCATTTTACTTAAAATTCTCTTTTTGAATTTTCTTTCAAAATCTAGTTTTTATATTTCTGTTGATTTTGAAATACCCAAAATAATATTCAGCTAAACTTTGGCCTTCAATTATCAATGTCATTAATCACAGATTTTCAACTAATCATACCACGGTATGTAAAATAAATTCAAATAATTTGAGCAATCTAGTTGGATCCCTCCAACCTGTTTCCAAACATCCACAGATGTTAGCCAATTATAAAATGCCAATCCCGCTTCAAGGTAAGATATCATGGTATATGGGTTTATATAGAATACTCTGCTATTATGCGGCGCATATGGTCTCATCCGCTATATAATGCGGGAAATCAATCACTCCAAATACATATATAATACCAATTCCACTTCGAGGTGGAATATCGCTGTATATGGGTTTACATATAATACCATCCACTATTATGCGGCACATAGGGTCTATTTCAATTCAATTGATAACAATCATCATCTAAGCACACAATCAACAATTTTATATTTAACTATTTAAAATTTAAATCGAAAAATTCAATTGAGTGAGAAGTTCTCACCGTTGCTTTTATTTGCACTTCATTTGCAATCCAGTTTTCTAGATTTTAGACCTTGTAACAACAATTATATCATTTATTAATATTCGAACAAGTCGAACAATTAAATTCCCATTTTAAAATTTCTATATTTTCAAAATCCTATGTATATATTTCTATTTTCTATACATGCGTATATAAAATTTCAGATTTAAATTACATTAAGGTTAACTAAAAGTTTAAAAACTGCTTAAAACTTCTTCTTATTGTATATAATTAAAATACCAAAATATAATTTTAAATTGAATTGAAAACAAATAAAACTGCTACCTGCCATCGCACTCACGAGCTCGCTGATGCCAAGGCTCCCAACTCCACTACCGTTCCTAGTATGTGTCGCGGCCACTCTCACCATCCTCCTCGCTGACATCGCCACCGAGCAATTCCCAAACTCAACCTCGAATATATGTCAGCAACCTCTAACACGCTACCTCACCACTTCGACGATGCCATCGACTCGAGCTCTGAACTATAGCCTAACCGCGACGTGAACGAGCTGGACTCAACAGCTCCGGCATAAGCGTCGTTCACCAAGGTCACCTATCGATTGTCGTGTCGCCCTCTCGTCACTGCCGCACCTATTCAAAATCGCTCCTAAATCTTATCATGATTCGCATTTTGAATAGGAGGAAGCATCAGCCATTCAACCTGTCGCCGAGATGATTTCGATCGTGCCTTCATATTTCTGCGATTTGATTTCGAAAAGGGAAAATGAGATTGTTATGTTGCTTTGTGAATTCAATTTTGGGATTTAACTAGGAAGAGGATTTCGATTTACTTCGGCCATGATGATTTAAACTGAAAGAAATTAATTTCTCTATCCACTGAACTTAGTTTTTTTGAATGAAAGAACAGTTTCTTTGTTTTTGAAGGAATTCGAATTTTTTATATAAAACGAACGCGTGTTGCAATTGTGCAGAGAAAAGGGGATACGTGTTTTAACCTCTACACATGTATGCAAAGTCTTGACACAATTTTTTTTAAGGAAACAATATTATTTATTTTTGAATTTAAATTTAAATTCAAATTTCTTTGATAAACGCAACTCAAAATTTCGATCTTCAAATGAGGCATGCCGCCAGGCGTTTATAATGTTATACGTCTATTCCGAACACAATGGAAAAGGTTCCGAGTCCAAATTCGATCATATGGAGAAGATAGCCTTTTGAACCAGTTGTTTATTTTACATTTTTGATTTAATTTCAGCGCGTTTATCAATCGTACGATCACACGACAACTCCGAATGCTATGAAAATTGAAATCTGATAATAATATACTATTATAGATCCAATGGAACTGGTTTCGTTGAATTTTGAGACTGCGCCTCGGAAAGCTATTTTTAAATATCGATTTAAACAATAAAATTTTAAAACTAAACAAATTACTTTCAAATTAAATTTCAAAAGCTCTATTACCTTCAGTATTCTAAGTATAAATTTTTCAAACCTTTAAAATATTTTTAACAAGCTTAAACTGAAGATTAAATATTTTACCCAACTTCAATAAATTAAATTTTACAATTTAATTGCCAAATCCATTGTGATATATTGAAATTCAAGTTAAATTAACTTCCAAACATTTAAAATTAATTAAATATTCTAATTTCAAATGTCCAAAACTCTGGGTCGTCACAAATAACTATGAAGTATTCCATTTACTCAACAGTCTTAGATAAACTCAATAGACTATTCACGCATCTAAGTAATTAAAAGTATCTTTTACCTAAACAACTCATAAACCAAAACAAACAACAATTTCAAACAATAGATCTAGTTCATTCCTATTAATTCCATTTCATAGCATTTATTGTTTAAACTCGTTTTCGTTCATATAATGATTCATCCTTTAATTTACATTTACTTCTTACAAATTTTTATTTCCATTCACTCATTATGTGTTTATTCCAGTTATTTTCATTTAGCTTACAATTATTCATTTTCATTTATTCAAGTCATGTCAGTTTCTTCTTTATTGCATTATATTTATTCATTCATTATTTATTACTTAATTCCATTTATTAACATTCATTTATTTATAGTATTCATGTTTAATTCAATTTCTCAGCATATCAACTCATCTACTTATGTTTATAATCATTTATTTGTAATACTTACCTTTCTATTATACTAAATTAGAAGCATTTTCAATTATAATTAAGTTTATAATAACTACAACATCAAATTCTTATTTATTAAAGAATTTCATTGAATACTATCATTACTTGAAGTTTTACTTGTATAATATCCATTACATTTTCTTATTAAACATTAGAACTTTTAATATTTGGTAAGTTATATATATGCTTTTAAGGATGTAACTGAAAGTTACGAAAGTTTATTTTATTTCTTTTAAATTAACTTAATGTTAAATAATAATATCTTTTGTTTTATAAGTTACAAATTTCAAATTTCTTATAATTTCATTTATATCTTAGCCTTAAATCTCTTATTTTCATTTAGAGGTTCCAATTATTAATCCTGTGAAATTCCGTTTCACTACAATAATTGAAACTATTGATTAACAGAAACTTAAGAACTAATACCGGGTTACGTTTCAAATCATTTAAAATAATATATATAACCATATCTTTATATATCTATCAAATCATATTACAAATTCAAAATCAATATTAATTTATCAAACAATTGTGTAGTTACCACTACAACAGCCTTCCCACTTTGAAACTCAAAAATGAATGTCGATGATGCGTGCACTCATCACCGAAATTATTTTCCAACGACAGAGAGGGGAGTACAGAACTTATTTCTTTCCGAAATTTCTTTAAAACAATTTTTTTCAAATCATATTGAAATATTTGTATCAGCAAATACTTCTAAATAATATTATTATTATACTTCAAAGTCATTCGAAAGAAATTTTCAAAAAACCCCGGAAGTTATGTTCTAAATTTCTAATTTTCACTTATTTTATTTTTCAAATCTTATCTTCAACTAATATTCATAAATTTCACTACTTAACAACCAACATATTACAATCAAATATATCATTTATAAATCATTATTTTATATATACAAAATATATAATAGGCAAAATTAATTCATTTACCCATATTTTAAAACAAATATTGTGTCGGTCTTTCCTATTAAGTGTTTAGAAATCCTATTGATGTCATAGCGTCCTATGCACCAACCAGAATTTGTAAATACGAAACGGAACAAATTAACACAATATAAAAACCTTTTTATAACACTAACAAATACGCTTTCTCATATATATACTCTAAGTGACTCATCATAGGGTATCACTACCCTAATAATAAAGAGTCAGACCCCACAAAGCTAAGGTTGATCGCTAAACCAAAGCTCTGATACCAACTGTAACATCCCGCCTTTTTGTACGCTTAAGCAGACACACGTGCCGACTCAAACCATATAGAAGGGCGGATAGTAATGGGGTAAATAAGAAAAAGCAGAGAAAGAAAAAAACAAACTAGAATCTTGCAGCAGAATGATAAAAATAATAATCAAATAAACAGTTCATGAAGCTGTTTTACAAAACATTTGATTATACTTATACAATACATATCAGAGTTACACATACCAGAGAATAATAAATAATGCAGCAGAATACAATGATGTAGTGGAATATAATAAATAGTAATAATAAAATCTTCGTCTTTGTCCTCTAGAAATAAGGCCTTCAAATCCTGAAATGCTCAGGCTGACCCGAGAGAATTGAAAAGACAAAACACTTGAGTCAGAACTAAAAGATCTTATGTAAGTTAAATCAACAGAATAAGTATGAGTGGAAACGGCGTTAGAGATGTTTGCGGGTTTTGACATCTTCTATCCAGTGTCTAACGTGAGTGTAGTAACTTAAAAGATATTCGGGATTCACATCTCTTAAAGATCCGTTAAACTATTTACTATTAGTAATATTTCGCTATTATAATAATGTCTACAGTAAAATAAACTTACTTTTAAATAGCGTTAAGGCTTTACATTTTCCACCATAACACGTAAATAGTCCCAGTAGTCCATCCAGTATCATAGTTCCTCCTGATCGGGAAGACACCAGAAGATACTCCACGGGCTATGGGAGAAAACCAAACTCGTACAAGGCTCGTTAGGGCAGGTGACAGGCACAACTAGGCAATGCCAGGGTAGATATAACAATTACTATCCAGACTGGTTGTAACGCGTAGAAGCCACTACCGCCCACCTCGAGCCACACTCCCAAAAATCAAAGGTGTGCACTAATCAATCACAAAGTAATAGAATGGCATACGAAGAAGTGTATCCGATCAGAGGTGCTACCTCATTGGCCTGGAATCGTGCCTGTTTTAGCCACCTTATGCCAACTCATGGGAGTCGGGTCCACGTTCATACCTCAATAGGATCGTCGCTACCATCCTACTTCATTCTGGAATCTCCACCGCATACACGGTTGTCAAAGTGGTTTTCGGTATCGACAGAGAGTATGCCCATATTCGATCCCAGTCTCTTTGCCAACCAATCATTATTATAACACCGTGGCATTTCAAAATAGTATATACTTTCAAAACCAACATATCTTTTCCATTTAAAACCATATCAATACGATATCATTTCCATTTCAAATATTTTTACTTCCAAATCATAGTACTTTCAAAGTTATAACACTTCCGAACCAAAACACTTGAAATTTAAAATACTTTGGAAATTCATAAAACTTTGAAAATGTTATCATTTGGAAATCATAATACTTCGAAATAATAATACCTTGGAAATGTTATCATATGGAAATCATAGCACTTTAGAAATATTACCAAAAGTGGTGATTAATAATTATGTTTAATTAAAGATCGATTACTTAATGTAATTAATTTAATCAAAGCAAATTAATCTAAATCAAAGGTCATTAATTAATTTAATTAATGATGAAATTAAGAATTGATTAATTAAGAAATTTAATAATGTGGTGATTAATTTATGTAATTAATCAACAATAAATGTAATTAATTAAATTTATAAATAAGGTAATAAAATGTTATTTACTATAAATGATTTAGGATAATTAATTTGTAAAACTAATTAAATACTAATTACTTATTGTAATTAGAAATTGATTAATCAAAGGTGATTAATCAAGATGGATATTTAGAGGATGATTAATTAATTTGATTTGTAATTAATTAATGGTTGTATAAGCAGGATTTATAGGTGAAGTAATTAATTTAATTTACTTTAAATGAATTAGAGATAGAAGTAGTTAATTTAATTCATTTTAAATTAATTACAAATGGTATAAATAAATCATTGCTTATGGATGAATGATATTGATATTTCATTTGATGATTGTGATCTGGCATGAATAATATCTATGTGTCATGGATGCTTGGTTTAAATATGATAATATTTGGTTATCTGTTTAGATAATAATATTGATTATCTGTTTATGAGATTATCTGTGATTATTTACTATGATATTATGAATTATCCATCTATGTGTATGTTGATTTTATTGAATTAAACTGTTAAGACTAAATAGACAACTTGGCCTTAAAAGACACGTTTTGGATTTCGATGAGACCGGGATCGGGTTTCCGCATTTGGAACATCCGAAAACCACATCGATTCCAAATTAACGATAGGTCGTGAATCTGAAGTGAAGATGGAGATTCAGAATGCAAGGGTTATCGTCGTTAACTCTGAGGGTGATTCCAAAATGAGTGTAACGAGATAATGCCTTCGGTTTCGTTCGAACCCGGAACGAACTTGTATAGATTGAATGCTTTCAACCCATCGTCAGGTGGGCGATGAGCATTCTAAGAATTAAGTTTCTCTAAAGGTAATCGTAACCTCAAGCCTCATCAACCGGGAATGGCTAAAACAGGGGAGATGCAGCAAGGTTAGGTGGGTCATGCCCAAGCAGGACAAGGATATTCCCCTGTCTAGATGTCCCTTTTTATTCGGCTGTGTGAGCAGTTGGTTGCAAACAACTACGGGGTTTATCTTGTTCGGGACTGTTCAGTAAGGAATGGTTCCGGCCTTATGTTGCAGGGGGTCGGGAGTGATCCTCGGTACGTTGATCTAGGCCACGTATTGTGACGGGCGGTACCCCAGTAGCCCTGCCATTGTATGGAATCCACAATCCAATAAGTGCCCACGGTTTTGATTGTATTATGCACTTTTATGGCTAGTAGCTGGAATTTAATGAATGTAACAATTTCGGCTATTTTCTATTTACTTTAAAACCCTATACCTATTATAATATCACAGAATTTCCTACCAAATGTTTTGGTTAGCGTAAGGTAAAAACTTTTCCATGTTTATGTGTGGGAAGTCTTACGTGATACCTTTTATTTTCAAAGTTAAGCAACTTAAACCTGTTACTCATACCAGATCCATGTCTGACCCGAAGTTTATTTTTGTTTTCATAAACTCTCGGGTACCCAATTTTTTACGGGTAGCCAAGGGATTCAGGTTAGCTTTGACGAATTCTAGAGGAGCAATGGAGCAGGAGGCTTCAGCGTTATATATATATATATATAGTTCCGCTGTGTTGCAATCTCTGAGTCTCATTGTTTGAGCTGTAATGTATTGAGGTGTGTTAACTAGACAGGTGTTTATAACTGTCTAGTATATGATGTATTATCTATATAACTCTGATTGGTTTTGTATATTATGTAAATATTTATGTGATTATTATATTTTATTCGTTCCGCTGTAAGATTCTGATGTTGTTGTTCATCCTTCTCTATCTTTTCTATTTTCTCATCCCTTTCTTTCTTCAAGACGATACGTCTTTCTGGGCGTAGAAGGGCGGGTCGTCACAATTATGAATGCAAGGGTTTAGAAAATGAAAAGGTGGGAAAACAAAAGGACTTAAGCAACTAAAGAGTCACAAAACCTTTCAAATTTCTCTTATTTCTTTTGAATTTTTAAATACATATAAAATGCTAATAAATAAAGATAAAAACTCAAAAATAAAAATAAATATATAAAATAAATAAATAAATTTTAATTAAATAGAATTAAATGAAGAAAATAGCTTAAAAATGCAAACTATGCTTTAAAAATTAGAAATAAATTCAATACACTTTGGAAAAAATTTATTATCACTTTAAAAATATTTAAAATACAAAATATATGCAATATAACATATATATACAAATTATAATAAGATATGACCAATAAAAATATTATATATATAGTTTAAAATAAACAATATTGTTAAATAAATCAATTTACACAAAATATTGTAAAAAGTATAACTTTCACAATATAAACCCGTTTTCAATGAAACGAAAAGCAGTATTCATGATACTAAATCTATTTTCATAATAAAAGATAAAATTCAAGAATTCAAATATTTAAATTTAAAATTTAAAAGTCAAAGTTTGATTATATTGACCAAAAATCCACATTTCAGAAAATATTCTATTTATACCAGTTAGGAATTATAATTCACATAATAATCAACATTTATACTTAAAAATGAAATATTGGAAGAAAACAACTTTAAAATAATTTCAAAATAAAATAAAGTCATATTTAAATTATATGAAAAAAATCTTGGGTTGTTACAGTCAGGGTCATGTACAGGTCAGGTTAGAGGTAGAGTTATGGTTAGTGGTCACATCATGGTGGTAGTGGAGCAATAGGAGGTAGCCAAGGCAATCTAAGGTAATGGTGATGCAATAGTGGTCGGCTAGGCATGGATTTAAAGGGCTTTGCAACATTGTTTCGAGGTTTTGGTCACTTGAATGGTACGGCCAGTCTTGGTCAGAGGAGAAGTGGGTATGGTCGTGGATGGTGATGGGGAGGAAGTGGTGGTCGTCGATGGAGGAGATGGTGGAGGGTTAGGCCGAGCAATCATGAAGAAGTCAAGGCAAATTCATCTGAAAAATGAAGAGGAAAAGTGATAAATGGAGGAAGCCATTACCAGTTTTTGTTAGCCGTGAGAATGAAATGAGGAATGGATTTTTTTCATTGTAAATGAATGAGAATACATGGCTACACAATAAAGTGTACGACCAAAAATTCAAGCAAATGAAAAGCCAAAAGAAAGTGAAAAGTCTTGGCAAATGAAAAGTCATATGTTGTAAAGTTAGTCTCTTCAAATTTCCATTTCTTTAAATCAAATAAAAACAAATGAAAATTTAGTAATGAGTTAGAAAATGAAAAACAAAATAAAACAAAATAAATAATTTTAGGGAAAATATAAAAATAAATAAAGAAATAGTTTATTAATTTGAAACAAGACCTAAAAACTACAATAAAACATCATTAACTTTGGAAAATTATAACTTTACTTCTAAACCAATAAAAAGTCAAGTAAAATAAAATAAATGCTGAACAAAATAAAGTGTAAATGAAAATAAAATAAGGTCTTAAGTAAATATAAAAATAAATAAAGAATTACTTTAATCAATTGGAACTAGAAATTAAAATTTTTAAACAAAATTCAACTAACATCAGAAAATTTCAATTACACTTTAAAAAATATTTTAAAACTAAAATATATAGATAACATGTCATGTTACACATGCAAACATAAATTAGAATATGACATGAAAAACAAAAATATTATTTATATAGAATTAAAATAACAATTTTGTTAAATACAACAAATTACATCAAATAGTGTAAAAGGCATAACTTTCACAATATTAATCAGATTTCAACGAAATGAAGAGCAGCATTCTTAAATTTTTACTTTCATAATAAAAGATAAATTTCAAATTTTCAAATTTTCAAACTTTTAAATTAAAAGTCAAAGTTTGACCATATTGACCAAAATTCATTTTTTTGGAAAATATTCTATTTAGTCATGTTTGGAATTCTAATTCACATCAAAAATCAAAATTTATATTCAAAATAACAAAAATTATCTATTTTAATAAATAAAATAAGTTTTTAAATCAAAAATTTAATTTGAAAATAATCAAAATATACAATTAAAATAATTACAAAATACAGGGTTGTTACACTCTCCTCCACTCAAAACTTTTCGTCCCCGAAAAGGAATGAGGTAGGGAAAACACAGAAAAAGATAGAATGAAATAGGATTAAGACAAGATGACGAGAAGATTGAAATTATACCTGATAATTGTTGTTGTAGGTAAGTTTAACAAGGTGGAGATGATCTTCCCAAGATCCTCCAGAATCAAGAACACAAGCATGAAAAACATCATCTGGAATCCGATTCACACTTTTCGCTTGATCGACGGTCTGTGGATGGCAAGCAGTGCTCAGATTCGAAATGAGTACCAAAGATTATAGAAAGGTTTTCAAACAGACTGGTATAAGCAATAGCCTTCCCATTCTGTAGCAAGATAAGGAAAATAAGGACAACCAAAAGATAGTTTGAAAAACAAAATCAGATAATAAGTTTGAAACCATGGAAATTTCAACTTATATTGATAACTAATTTTACACAAGTTAAATAAATCTTAACTATCTCTAATTTCATTATCTTATCATCCAATTATCTTAAATTAACAATTCCTAAAATCATGTATTTGAAAAAAAAATCATTTATTATACCCAAAATGTAC
This sequence comes from Allium cepa, assembly GCA_030765085.1. NCBI lineage: Eukaryota > Viridiplantae > Streptophyta > Magnoliopsida > Asparagales > Amaryllidaceae > Allium > Allium cepa. Next base: position 459,344,982 of record CM060929.1, on the reverse strand, counting down.
TCAATAAATTTAATTCTTCTTTATTCCTAATTTAAATTAAATTTATTCCTCTCGATATTTTTATCACCTATGTTAAATATACTTACACTTATTATAACTGCTTTAATTTATTCTTAGTTCCTTTATGATCATTATATATTGTAAATTATTGCATTACTCTTTTATTCTATTTACCTCTATTAATCTTTTTATAACTAAAATTTAAGTGTATAACATTTATTATAACCACTAAAATTTTATTTATAAAATCTTTTTATATTGTATATTATCCAATTACATTGTTAACTTCTGAAAAATAAGGTAAGTTATATTGGTATGCAATTGAGTATTATACAAATAAAACATTCTAATTCAATCATTTCAAGCTTGAATATTTATCCAAATCTTGAAATTATACATGAAATTATCCTTCAAGATAAAATTTAGGAATTAAATTTCCGATATGTTCCAAACTATTTTGAGATAAATAAACGCACATATACTATATATATATCCATTAAAATTTAAATCATATATCAACGTATGTTATAAATCTAGTCTTATTTTAGAAATTCAAATCAATTGAATTCCCCAAAACAAAGCTGTAGCAAGACTACAGAACGGTCTCTTCACTTTGAAACTCGAAAATGAATGCGATGATGCTGTTGTCATCACCGAAGTTATTTTTCAGCGACAAAGAGAAGAGCACTAATTTAAACTTTAAAATTCTTTAGAAATAAATTTCTATCCGAAAATACTTTAAATAATATACCCTTTTAAAATTTTTAACACAAGGTTTGAAACCATCGGAAATTGAATTCTCAAATTCTTGTTTTAAATTTATTTTCAATTTCCAAATAAATTTATAAACATGTTTTATAGTTCAATTATTTATATATGGAATCAGAGATAATGATATATAAAAATCAAATATTATTTCTTAACAACCAATTCAATAAAGATCCAGAAAAATTTATAATACAGTTACAAAATTTGTTTCATTACTAAATTTGAAAAACCGTATTGTGTCAGTTTGCTCTGTTTAAGTGTTTTGGAAATCCTATCAATAGCGTTGATCAGACGAATCGATAGAAAACCCAAATCAACATCAACAACTCAAACAACATAATATATAAACAAAACATGAATTATAGATTTAGAAGTACAATTCAAAATGTTTGGAGATAGGTTGGAAACAAAAGACAAGATGATTAATTAACAATATACGGAGATGGATAAGTTTAAATAAATTGCGGGCAATCTTAACCAGGTCAACCGTGACTTAAAGAATAAGATCGATGTGGCTTTTATGGGGTAAATATACATTCGATCTCAACAGATAGATTTCGGAATAATAAGAGATACTAGCATCTAAACCGAGGATATAAAAATCTCAGGTAAATCGATGCTTATTGTAAAGAGTTTCACCCCTTTACAAGCAAATTTGAGATTAGCGAGACCGCCGACTTATTATAAAAATCATTCGAAGTAGGGTTATAGGATACTCCAGAATCAAAAGAAGGTGAATAGTGAGGGACACGAATGGATTTTGGAACCGCGGGGAACGTTCCAAAATTCAAAGGAAATTCAAATCAAAGAGGAAAAGATTCAAACTCGAACAAAAGTGATTCTGTAAATAATTTACCTTATATTCTAAGTTTTTCCTCAAATCCAAAGCTCTAATACCAAATGTAACGCTCCGATATTTTCAACCATCCGCACCCGCACATGTCAGACTTGAATTGCTCAAAATACCGCGTTGTAAATAAAATTTGGCAAGTTTCAGAATATACAGTAAATAAATAATCACAGATCACTGACACAGAGTAATAATAATGCAGCAGAAGTAAAAGAGATAGTAGTTTATGAAGCTACTATAAAAAAATTCTCGAACCAAAGTGCATAATATCAGTCTAGAATAGATATAACATCAAATCCCAAATGCATAGAAGTCCACTAATACAAGAGCTGAATAGAACAGCATAACTGAAATAGATAACTAGATAAGCAGATAATCTCCAACGATTCCAATCTCCAGAAAGTGAAATCCAAATCTGTGAATAATCAGGCTGACCCAAGCGTAAATAAAACACAAAAACTCGATTCAGGACATACATACTTATACAATGTAAACCAACTCAAGTGAACTGTAGTAAAAGCACAAGTAACTTAAAGGATGCTTGGAACCGCCAATCCTCAAGGGATCCATTAGACTATTTACTACATAGTAATATTTCGCTATTATAATAATGTCTATAGTATAATAAACTTACTTTAAAATAGCGTTATGGGGTGATCCAATATACCCCTTAACACAAATAATGCCAGTAGTCTATACAATACCTGCATATCTCCTGATCGGGAGACTATGAGAAGATACTCCATAGGTACGACACAAATAGAAACTCGTAGTAAAGCTCGATATGGTAGGTGACACGGCACAACAAGGCAATGCCAGGGTAGATATACCAATTGCGTACACGGGCTGGTGGTAACATAGCAGCCACTACGCCCACCTCGGAACACATTCCCAAATCGGAGGTGTGCACTCAATCAGTCACAAAAGCAATAGAATGGTATCGACGAAATGCGTCCTATCAGAGAAGCTACCCCTTTTGACTCTAGATCGCTCCTGTTTTAGCTACCTTAAGCCAACTCACGGAGTCGGGTCCACATTCATACCTCAATAGGATCGTCGCCACCATCCTACTTCATTCTGGAATCTCCACCGCGTACACTGTTGTTAAAGTGGTTTTCGGTATCGACAGAGAGTACGCCTATATCCGATCCCAGTCTCTTTAGCAACCAAATCGTTATTATAACCCGCGGTTATAATTTCAAAATAATATTTTATAATTAAAAAAATAAAATATCATTTCAAATTCAAATCTTTATCAAAATAAAGATCAAATCATTTCCAAACCATTTCAATATATCAAAATATCATATCCGTTATAATTTCAAAATAATATTTTATACTTCAAAATAAAATATCATTTCAAATTCAGATCTTTATCAAAATAAAGATCAAATCATTTCCAAATCATTTCAATATATCAAAATATCATATCCATTATAATTTCAAAATAATATTTTATACTTCAAAATGAAATAGCATTTCAAATTCAAATCTTTATCAAAATAAAGATCAAATCATTTCCAAATCATTTCAATATATCAATATATCATATCCTTTCAAAACTTCATTATCAAATCATCATTTGAATTCAAATCCAAATATTCAACTTTAAGTATCTTTTGAATTTCAAGATATCATTCATTTATTATCATTTCAAATCACCTTTCAAGTAGTTTATATTTAAATCAAATAATTCATTTAAACCATTTAAAAGTGAAATTATTATACTTTCAAATCAAATATTCAATTCCTAAAGTTTTAGTCAATCTTGAGCTCATTTATTCAGTTAAAAACTATAAACATTGAAATTTTCAGCCTTTCACAGCATTTAGAAAATGCTGTAGTAAGTTATACTAGAAAACCATTTATTTCAGCAAAGGAAGCATTTAAATAAAACTGCTGTAATAATTCAGTTCATTTGAAAATAGTTTATTCGGAAAAGACAGCATTTAAACAAAATTGCAGTAATAGTTCAGTTTAATTAAAACAGTTCATTTTAGCCTACTGCAGCACTTATCAAGTGCTGTTGTAGCCCTTTTATTAGTTTCAGGTTTTAGTTATCTTTCTTCAACCACAGCACTTACCAGGTGCTGTAATATGCCTTAGTTAAAATTTAGCTATAGTTCATTTGTATCAACCACGACACTTACAAAGTGCTGTAATATCATTTACAATAGATTTTAAGTTAACTTCAGAAACGATAGCATTTCTGAAGTGCTGTTATTTAATTTCCAGATTTTCAATGTAATTCTAGCAACAAATAAACTTTGATTTTAACCCTTTAAACATTATAAAAATCATATTTTAACACTCAAAAATGTTCATTAAAATAACATTTAACTTATGATTTTTATAAAGTAAATTTTCTTATAAATGAAATCAAATTTCAATAATTCACTTAACAAATTCAAGTGTACAAATTTCCATTCTTCAGATTTTAACAAATTTCTTAACACTTAATTTTTTTTCCATTTTCTAAATATAACTTAATTTCCATTTTATTTATATAACTTAAATTTCATTTTAAACAAAATCTCAAATTTCAATTTTAAGTTATATTTCAAATTCCAACTTAACCATTTATTTATTTAACATTTCCCACTTATAGAAAAATCATAAATCCTTTATTTAAAACATTTAAAATCTATTTAAATCAAATTATCATAAATTTTCATTTTTTAAAAATACTTAAAATATTCAAAAACACTTTATAAAATAACCACGGGTCTGTATATAGTTTTCTAACCTAGGTCAAGTGATATGGATATGTATCATTTCAATCCGTAGTTTACAAAGAAAAATCCAGGTTCTATCATTTCAATCCCGCAATCCCAAGTTAAATAAAATAAATAAAAATCGTTCAGGCCTATCATTTCAGCCTATAATGATTTTTTACTATTCTAAAGTCCGTTCGGGTATGTATCATTTCAACCCATAGTGATTTCTATACTAATAGGGAACTGGAAGTGATGATCATAATAGAAAGAACAGTGTAACAACATATACCAATATCAGATGATGTGACAGGTTAAATAACAGGATTAACATCAAATTCTTTATAACACAGGCAGGTATAATATGATATAATAGTACTACACTTTCACTTGCTATCAATTCATAGTTGTATAAGTATAAATGTAACGACCCTGAATTTTGAACAATTTAAATTGAAAATATTTAATTAATTTTAAATATTTGAATGATGGTTTAAATTGAATTTCCAATAAAACTATGAATTTGGCGATTAAATATTAAGATTTAATCTATTGAAAGTTGAATAAAATTTGAATTTGACTTTGGAGTTTGAAAATTTAATATTAAATTTGTATTTAAAAATTCGAACTACTGACTTAGAAAAAATAATTTAGATTTAAGAATTATTATTTATGTAAATTTATAAATTGATGGTTAGTTTTAATAACATTGTTCTTTGACTTAAATAAAATGGAATAAATTTTATTAGTACAAAATACAAGTATGAAATCTAATTGTAAAACATGTTAATATAAATTAATATTTGATGGTTGAACTTCAAACAAATATATACCTATGAAGCTTACTAAAGAAGACAAGAAAATGCAAGGCAAAAGAAAAACATAAGTATAAGTAATAGCTTGCAAATGAAGACATGAAGGACACAAGGTACTCAAGCATTAAATGCTTTCATCTCAGCCGAAATCACGTATCACTTCAGCCGTTCACTTTTTATTGCAATTCGACCCGTCCCCCTTTGTTTATTCATTCGAAACCCTAAATAAATCATACGAGAAAAAAAATGGCGGCCTCAGAAAATTTTCTTCGTTCGATCAAGAATGAAGGCTTTCGCTCCTCCGTTTCAAATTAGGGATTCGATTCATGGTTTGCTTCGTTCTGGGTTACTTGCTGATCAAATCTCGTGCTCATCGAAGCTAAGGTGAGTGAATATTTCACTCACATCTACTTCTCTCTACTGCTTAGCTATTATCTGATGCTTTTGAATTCTTGTTCGTGTCCTTTTGATTTTGATTTAATTTAACACTGCTTCGATTTTGGCTTTGCTGGTCACCACAGTGTTGACTTTTGACTTGTTCGACTTCGATTTTGATTTCATGAAAGGATTTTTGGCTTCGGCCTTCTTTTGCTTTGTGGACTCAACTTTGTTATGCTCTTGATCATTTGCTGTTGAGGTTTTGTATTGTTTGGTTTTGATAGAACTGTCTGGTGCATTTTTGTTGTGTGGATCTTGAATACTCATCCACTTCGCTTGTATCATCCTATATCCACACTTCATGTTTATGTGTATTTGCTCGACTTTGGAATTTTTCGAACCTGCCATCATGTTTTGTTCATCTCTGCTTGACTTTTAGTTGTACTTAGCAATACTTGATGTAGTAGTTTTGTTTACGGAAGCATATGCAGTTTGCTGTTTGACTTTGTATACTTTTTCTTGATCAAAAACAAAAAAAAAACAAAAAAAAATAAAAAAAAATTGCCTATATGTATTTATCTATTGCATACCTGTACACATTTCGGTCAGGTATCACTGACTGTGAGTTGCATTGAGCATTTTATAGTCTTCTTCGAACTGTTTGCGTTTCAGTGTACTTGTTGTTTTCATGTTCGATCACTAAGCACTTGTCATGTTGCATACTCTCTGTTGCACTGAGTCTTGATATCACTTGAACCTTAGTGTAGTTGTTGTTGCTTTTGGTTCACTATTTGCATCACTGGTCTTTGATGTTTAGACGGACCTGGACTTTGATATTGTTATGGTTTCGTTGGTTAGTCGAGTTGCCTACATGTGCTCTTGTAGTCGAGTATGCATATGTGTATTTGTAGCAGCTTGGTGTAGCACTTGTATTTAATCCGGATTCTTTTGGAGTCCAGTTCCATTCTGGTTTATGTTTTGATCGCTGAGACAGTTTTGACTTGTTTCAGTTTGAAGATTTGTCTGGTTACAGAACTATTTCTTGTTCCTGGTCTTGATGGTGCACTGTTACCCTATCATCTGGTTGCATTTGTCTTTGTTAGAATCTTGAAGTAGTCTTCATTGTTGCATTCCTTTGCTTCGAACATGTTGTCTGCAGATGCTTGGTGCATTCATGTATATTGGTTCAGATTTGTACTGAACTTGTTTTTGTGTCTTTCTTCCAATTTTCATCTGTGAATATTGTCGAGTCTGATTGTATAGCAGTTGTACACGTGTCTTGTGATCTTCATATATGAGTCCTTTGCATTCATGTACTTGAGTCATTTGATACATTGGATCTTTGCATTCAGTTTATTTAATTTGTTGAAGCTTTGCATCCATATATGTAACATCCCGCCTTTTCGCACACTTTAAACCGACACACATGCCGATTCAAACCATACGGAAGGACGGATTGTTATGGGGTAAATAAGAAAAACAGAGAAGAAATAAAAACAAAACAGAATCTCACAGCGGAAGGATAAAATATAATAATAAATATACAGTTCATAAATGGTTTACAAACACTTGTTATTCTTTACACAATAAATATCAGAGTTACACATACCAATACAATCAATGCAGCGGGAACAGTATGAGTGTGGTGCAATACTATAAATAATAATAATACGGATTCTTCGTCTTCGTCCTCCAAAGCTAAAGTCTTCGATCCTGAAACGCTCGGACTGACCCGAGCGAATTTGAAAAGACAAAAACACTCGAGTCAGAACTAAAAGATCTTATGTAAGTTATATTTTACAGAAATAAATATGAGTACTGTAACTTAAGAGATGCTCGGGATTTACATCTCCTAAGGATCCGTTAAACTATTTACTATGTAGTATATTGCGCTATTATAATAGTGTCTAATTGTAAAATAAACTTACTTTTAAATAGCGTTAAGGCTTTACATTTTCCACCTTAACACGGAATATATTCCCATAGTCTATACAGTACCGTAATCTCCCCCGTACTGGGCGTCGTCAGAGGGCACTCCATAGGTATGGTACAAAACCAAAATCGTATAAGGCGCGATAGGGTAGGTGACACGGCACAACTAGGCAATGCCAGGGTAGATATACCAATTACGCTTCCGGGTCGATGGTAACGCGTAGCCGCAGCTACCGCCCACCTCGAACAAACTCCCCCAAAATCAAAAATAGAAGTGGCCACTGAATCAATCCAAAGTCGAAGTATAATATCGAAGAGGAGTGTCCGATCAGAGGAATGACCTCATTAACCCGTCAATCGCTCCTGTTTTAGCCACCTTATGCCAACTCACGGGAGTCGGGTCCACGTATTTACCTTACAGGAAACGTCGCCCCAACCTACTTCATTCTGGAATCTCCACCGCGTACACGGTTAGTCAAAGTGGTTTTCGGTATCGACAGAGAGTATGTCCATATCCGATCCCGGTCTCTTTGCCAACCAATCGTTATTATAACACCGCGTTCATTTAAAAATAGTTTATACTTTAAAACCAGAATATAATCCATTTCAAAACCATAATATTACGATATCATTTCTTCTTTAAAACCCAAAAAGATTCATTTTGATATTATTTTTTAAAACCCAAATCAATGATATCATTTCCCAAATATAAATCTTTTCCAAAAATTATGCCACTTTTAAAATTTATAATTCCTTGTAACCAAATATTTGAATATTAACTTTCAACATAATACTTCGAAATCCATAGTTTTTAAAACCATTACTTTCAAAACTAAATGGTTTGGATATTCAACAGTATATAAAATAAGTGGTTTAACTTAAATGTTACTTTGAAAAGAAATATTTCTTGTGGCTTTACAATACATTTCTTTATTTAAAGTTAAAACCAAAATTTAATATCGCTTCAAGTTCCAAAACCATTTCAATAAATTCATATATATACGTAAATCCATTTTGAGTATAAATATTTCAACTAAAGTTGGATTTTATTCTTTCAAATCAAATGTTCTATTAATTAGCCTTGAATATTCACATAGAATCCATAATTTATAAGACTTCAATTTCTAGTAATAAATTATATATATTTTCCAATTCAAGTTATACTAGAATATTCATTTAATTTATTTTGGGAAAATCCAATTATAAATATCATATCTTAAAGTTTCCAACTTAACATTTAAACATAGGATATAAATTATCAAACTCCATTTACTAAATTTTCTTCCATTTTAATAAAGAGATTTATACACCTTTTTATTTCAAATTTTTCAACTCCATATGTATATAAATATGGAAGAAAACATTTATTCAGTATAAAATTTAAGATTTTTATAAACCGTATTCCATCCAAACCATAGAAATCACATTAAAAATAGTTATATATAGACCGCGGTGCCTGTATATAGTTTTCTATCCTATGGTCAAGTGATACGGATATTTATCATTTCAATCCGCAATTTTAAAAAAAAAAACTGCGGTTGTATGTCATTTCAAACCGCAATCCCGTATGAAATGTAAATGCATACTAACTTGCAGTTTAATGATATCCAAATAAAACAATCATTCAACAACACATCCATCATCCAATCCCAACATCGATCAATATCAATCAATAACAATTATATATATGATCATATATAACAGGTGATAACTGGCAGTTTATTCAAATTAAATTTATCAACTATTAATCTAACAGTTTATTCAGTAATAATTTATACAACTGTTAACTAGCAATTCATATGCAACAAAAATTTCCAACAGTCAATTAATACACAATAAATCAATTAAATTAACAGTTAAATTTAATAAAATGCAATTCAACAGATATGAATGAAATAAACATGCCAAATACTCATAAATAAATTTCAATTCATTTCTAAAATTTATTTAACAAACATAAAAGCTTCTAGAAGTTGTGAGTGGGTTAAAACACTCACCTTTTGAATTTAAATCGAATGTAAATCCGATTTAAACCCAAAATTTGACGGTCTCTAAATTTATCCAAACCAGCGTCATCAGATCCGGAATTTAATTACGATCCTAACAAAAGAAATTTCGTGTGAAACGGAGTTCGTATGTGAAAGTTATCACAATTAAACGATTTGCAATTGAAATAAAAAAAAAATTAAAAATAAACAAAACAAAAATAAAATACCGTGCCGCATCCACCTTCCCTCGTGAAAAACGCATATGCTTCTTCTTGATTGCTAACTTTGTTCCGTAATTTTTCTTTTATTTCGATTTACTTTAATTTTCCTCCTTATTATATGAATGTATGTATTTTAAAAGGTTTGAAAGAAAAAGAAGATTTGAAAAAGAAGAATTGAAAAAAAATGATTAAAATAAGAACTGAAAACGGAAGAGAAGATCTAGATTTGAAAAGAAGAAAGTTTGAAATAGAAGTAAATTTGAAGAAGAAGAAGAAGAATATTTGAAGAGAAAGAAAAAAAAAATTAAAATGAGAGATAATAAGGAGCTTTGAGAAAAACAAGAAAAAAAGAAGAAGAAGAAGAAGAAGAAGAAGAAGAAGAAGAAAAAGAATAGCATGGAGGCTAGGGTTAGAGTTAGGAGAAACAAAATGTAATAGAAGAATAAGAAGTAGGTTATTTATAAGGTTAGAGTTAGGTTTAGGGACAAATAGATTTGAAAGGAGAGGCTGCTATTAATTAGAAATAAAGTGAATATGAACACTTGGTATTGAAATATAGCAAATATGAACAGTCCTTTTTTTTTTTTAAAGTAGCAGGTATTAAAAAGAGGTATTTATTAATTAGAAAGAAAATGAATATGGAGGGACAAAAATAAATGACACGTTTCGTTAGTTTGATTCTAAATTAATTAAGTGCTAGATACAGAAAAATTTGAATACATCATATATATATATATTCATACTTTAACTGTGTGACAAAATTGCTAAACATACATCAAGTACGATTAATTGGTGACAATATATAGGAATAATCAACAATAAATGTGGATGCAATCACATAAGGATCTAATAGGGAAGGAGATAAAAGTAACAACGTTGATTAATTCCACTTTCCCACTTTAGCCAATCCAATTACAAAATTTAAAATTTTATAAAATTTCTCTCCTTTGATTTCTTAAACAATTTTAATAACTAACAACAAGTTATATGTTAATTCAATCATTAATCATTTCGCCAATTACCAAATTAAATTTCAATTATTCGCAATAAATCAAATTATAAATTTTTCATTCCAATAAATAAAATAAATCTTGATTTTTTTTTCTTCCATCCTTATTAATTCCACAACTTGTTCAATTTGAAAATCATTATCATATTTTCCAAATGTTACCTTAATTCAACACTTATGTAACGTATTATTAGATTCGTTGCAAGATTTCAATTTCAATCCCCATTTCTTAATATACTCAAATTCTGGACATTTTTATTTCCTTACCCATAAGTGTAACATTTATTGCCAATTCCATCCAAATTTAACAGGTAACCCTTAACAATGTTTTCAATCCAAAGGTTGTACTTAAGTTTACGTTATATTCTACAACTTATCATATTATGAAGAAAATTCACATTATTCCCTAATATTACCTTAATTCATATTAACTTAACATTAAATTTACTCTTCATTCTATTATTAACCTATTAGTATTAAATAGATGAAATTAACATTGGTTTTACACTCTATTACGTAGATATCCTTAAATTTTATCTAAGTTTATATTTACATAATATTCCAACATTAAATTTCATCCAATTTTTTTTTCTTCCTTTTTATTTTAATTAAATCCAATTTCCCTAAAGTTACATTCAAACAAGTAAATTTTGATTTCCAATCAATCATTATACTATAACATTCTTAACATTTTTTCATTACACTACTAAATTCTACCTTGATAAGTTTACGCTTCTATTGCTTTACTTTCACACTTCCGTTAAAATATAAATTAATTCTAAAGTAACGTTTATTGTTGACCCCGCCATTTTAATTACTCATATTTAGATGAACGTTATTTCAAATAAGTTCATTGACTCATTTAAATTAGGTAGTTTATAGTAGTTGTTATCCCACCCTTACAATTATTTCCTACTAACGTGCTACCAACTCCTTTAATTAAAATTTGAATTCCAAACCTTATTTAATATACTAAGTAAGATAAATAACATATATAGATTGCTACCAACTTTCCTTTTCTTGCATCTATGTGTTTATTACTTGACACACCAGTAAATATTACATATACACAAAATTCCGTTATCACTTGCCTAACAAGGTTATTATCACTTAAGATCTCACTGCATCCACATTTTCACATTTTCATTTCCTAGTTTCTTTACTTTATTCTACATAATTTATTACAAATGGGATTTTCTTTGCTTTACATCTTATTTGTATTTAACATTTCTCAATCACCAATTCATTTCACTTTAACTGCGGTAAATTGGCGGATAAATTGAATTTGATTCCCAAAATCTAAATTAACAAGAAACAAGGGTAGGTAACATACAATAGTCATTACTTCAAATTCTAGTCACCTAAATAGTCTTTTATTCCTTGCAAATAAATGTTACTATTTATTTTCATAGTACAAATCTCAATGATTATCCCATTTTAATTTGCTTAGGCCATTTATTTCACTATACATATCTACATAAATGGGTAATTTATTCAATTCATTAAGTGTCAATTCTATTAAGCCCTGTTTATATCTTATGCATTCTTCTATTACTTTACAAAAGGGAATAACTTTTAAACTCATACACTTAATAACAAAACCGTTATAAATCCAATAAACTTCCAAATCCAAGTTTGTACACATTTTACACAACTATTATGATTTCTCACAAACGTTGAATTTATTAAATGACCATTTATTATAATTTAATTCCCTTAATTGAATCAAATGCTTATTATTATATATATTCTTTTCATTCTACCATTCCTTCCCATTATAAATTCATTAACGTATTTACACATCTCTATCTTTCAAATATAAAATAACCAAACTGATTACAAACACTGTTTCTATCAATTTTCATAAGTTTGTTCAAAACTATACTTTTGTTTACATAAAATAAATTTTATGTTTCTATTAGTTTTCTTTTCCTTTCACTACAGGCATAAATTATTACTATCTACACTAATTACATCTTTGTATTAATGAACACCATTTAAGTTAATATTTATTCTAACATTCACAAATTCAACATTTATTTGTTTCTTAAAAATTACTTTAAATCAAGTTGTGACAATTTACATTATCCACATCTATTATCATAAAATTTTATAGTTACACTAAATTGCAACCACTATACCAAATTTCTACATTTATTTTTAACCAAATTAGAAATTATATTAATTCATTCTATTAAATATCATAAATTTAACGGGTCGTTACAATCTCCCCCACTCAAAACTTTTCGTCCCCGAAAAGGAAAAAGAAGGGAGGAGGAAGATTTATAGTGCATCTTATTTCAAATATTAACTTATAAACAATATTTTACTGGATTAATTTCCTTTAATGAAATATACTTGTTTTATAATCATTATATCCTTTAATACTTGAATTATTAAAGTTGGAAAAATACTTTCACAAAATTCTAAGTCCAAAATTTCCTGAAAATTTTGGCAAAGTCTCCTTTGTACGGAGGGACTCTGGAGAAAATATAATATCCAAATATACAAATATATTACACGTATTATCCAAATAAAATATCCCAACACGGGAAAATATATAAAATAGCGCTTTATACGTAATCCGGAAACGTACCTATTTGTCGGGCAATACGCTTATTATTACGGAACCAAAAGCAGTAGCAGTTGCTTCCATAACCTGTATTTTCTTATAAGCCTAAAAGGTTAAATATTTATTTTAAAATGAACTATTCTAGTGGATTCAATCATTCATATCCAATCAAATGCAACAACCATACATTTTAACAAACAGCACACACACCGCAAACAAAATCATTCAATCAAACAAACAATTAGTTGTTAGGTTCAAATTCCGAAATTGTACGAAATGTAAAATAACTATCAAGTGCATCCTTTACTCAACAGTCTTAGATGGAACAAAGATAGATTATTTCTCCATCCAACAACTTCAAAATTCCTTAGCCAACAACCATACATCAACCAAACAATTCAAATCAACACCAAAATAGCTTATTATACATTTATTTCATACTTCAGTGGTTTGATTTTCTTCCCTTCATTTATGAGGGATTTCTTTGTTCTTACAAGTTTTATTTTCCAATTATCCCAAAATTCATTATATTTGTATTTCCTTTTTATTACTTAAGTTTATAAAATAATTCTCATTAATAACAACAAATATTTTGAATATCTTCCTTTCTTTACTCTTTACTTGTAAGGTTTCCCTTAAATTCTTAATCTGCTAATCATTCATTCTTATAAGTGGAAGTTTTTATTTATCTATTAACTATGGATTACAGTCATTTAATTTTTCTTACTTTCCATTATATTAGAATAAGGAAGATTAAAACATACTTAAGTCAATAATCATACAATCAATTCTTATTTTGAATTTCATTTTATATACTTAGGTTCATATCATCTATTAATAATTCTTAACCCTTTTTCAGTAAAATTTCAATTATAACCTAAGTTTATACCATTAAATTCTTATTATAACAGTAATTTATTGAATACTTCATTTTTCCTAAATTCCTACTTGTAAAATATTCAATTCCAGTTTCTCATTTAACACTTCAACTTTTATATTTGGGTAAGTTATTTATGTTAAGGAAATTGCAATTGAACTTATACAAGTTTAATCTCCATTCTTTTAATTAAATTTAATGTTTATCCATATTACTCTTTGTCTCATATGTATGCAAATTCCTCTTTATAGCTTTGCAATTATTCTCTTATTTCAATTAGAGGTTTCAATTCATTTATTACTTAACTTTTATTTCACTAACAAATTTTAACAATTAATTAACGGAAAAATTTAGAATTAAATACCGGGTTAAATTTCAATTTATTTCAAAATAATAGATAAATAAGTTCTTACAACTCAATATCTCTAATTATAGTTAGAGCAATAAAAGAAAATTTTTAGAAAAGTTCAAAATAAATCTGCAGTAAAATTTACTACAGTGGCCTTTCCCCTTCGAAACTCGAAATGAAAGTCGATGATGCGGCCGTCATCACCGAATTTATTTTCCAGCGACAGAGAGGAAAGTACAGAATTTAATTTTTTTTTTCTCTCAAAATCTTCTTTAAAACAATTCTTCCAAATTATACGAAATATTTATATAAGAAATTTCTTATAAACCAAATCAATAAATTTCACAAATTCTTTGAAAGCAGATTTGGAAAAAATCCCGGACTTAAGTTCTAAAATCTCCAATTTGATTTATCATAATTTCAACTTAGCTTCAGTTATTATAAATATTTTATTTCCTAACACCCAATCTATAGCAACCAAATATATATATATTTTTATAAAAATATTTTTATATATAGAAAATATAATAGGCAAAATTCTTTCATTCACCTATATTAAAACAAATATTATGTTGGTCTGTCCTATTAAGTGTTTAGAAATCCCTATTGATGACATAGCGTCCCATGCATCAACCAGAATTTATAAATACAAAGCGGAACAGATTAACACAATATAAAAATCTTTTTATTAATACTAACAAATACGCTCTCTCATATATATACACTCAGCGACTCCCATAGGATATTACTACCCTATTAACAAAGAGTCAAACCCCACAAAGCCAAGGTTTATCGCTAAACCAAAGCTCTGATACCAGATGTAACATCCCGCCTTTTCGCACACTTTAAACCGACACACATGCCGATTCAAACCATACGGAAGGACGGATTGTTATGGGGTAAATAAGAAAAACAGAGAAGAAATAAAAACAAAACAGAATCTCACAGCGGAAGGATAAAATATAATAATAAATATACAGTTCATAAATGGTTTACAAACACTTGTTATTCTTTACACAATAAATATCAGAGTTACACATACCAATACAATCAATGCAGCGGAACAGTATGAGTGTGGTGCAATACTATAAATAATAATAATACGGATTCTTCGTCTTCGTCCTCCAAAGCTAAAGTCTTCGATCCTGAAACGCTCGGACTGACCCGAGCGAATTTGAAAAGACAAAAACACTCGAGTCAGAACTAAAAGATCTTATGTAAGTTAAATTTTACAGAAATAAATATGAGTACTGTAACTTAAGAGATGCTCGGGATTTACATCTCCTAAGGATCCGTTAAACTATTTACTATGTAGTATATTGCGCTATTATAATAGTGTCTAATTGTAAAATAAACTTACTTTTAAATAGCGTTAAGGCTTTACATTTTCCACCTTAACACAGAATATATTCCCATAGTCTATACAGTACCGTAATCTCCCCTGTACTGGGCGTCGTCAGAGGGCACTCCATAGGTATGGTACAAAACCAAAATCGTATAAGGCGCGATAGGGTAGGTGACACGGCACAACTAGGCAATGCCAGGGTAGATATACCAATTACGCTTCCGGGTCGATGGTAACGCGTAGCCGCAGCTACCGCCCACCTCGAACAAACTCCCCCAAAATCAAAAATAGAAGTGGCCACTGAATCAATCCAAAGTCGAAGTATAATATCGAAGAGGAGTGTCCGATCAGAGGAATGACCTCATTAACCCGTCAATCGCTCCTGTTTTAGCCACCTTATGCCAACTCACGGGAGTCGGGTCCACGTATTTACCTTACAGGAAATGTCGCCCCAACCTACTTCATTCTGGAATCTCCACCGCGTACACGGTTAGTCAAAGTGGTTTTCGGTATCGACAGAGAGTATGTCCATATCCGATCCCGGTCTCTTTGCCAACCAATCGTTATTATAACACCGCGGTCATTTAAAAATAGTTTATACTTTAAAACCAGAATATAATCCATTTCAAAACCATAATATTACGATATCATTTCTTCTTTAAAACCCAAAAAGATTCATTTTGATATTATTTTATAAAACCCAAATCAATTATATCATTTCCCAAATATAAATCTTTTCCAAAAATTATGCCACTTTTAAAATTTATAATTCCTTGTAACCAAATATTTGAATATTAACTTTCAACATAATACTTCGAAATCCATAGTTTTTAAAACCATTACTTTCAAAACTAAATGGTTTGGATATTCAACAGTATATAAAATAAGTGGTTTAACTTAAATGTTACTTTGAAAAGAAATATTTCTCGTGGCTTTACAATACATTTCTTTATTTAAAGTTAAAACCAAAATTTAATATCGCTTCAAGTTCCAAAACCATTTCAATAAATTCATATATATACGTATATCCATTTTGAGTATAAATATTTCAACTAAAGTTGGATTTTATTCTTTCAAATCAAATGTTCTATTAATTAGCCTTGAATATTCACATAGAATCCATAATTTATAAGACTTCAATTTCTAGTAATAAATTATATATATTTTCCAATTCAAGTTATACTAGAATATTCATTTAATTTATTTTGGGAAAATCCAATTATAAATATCATATCTTAAAGTTTCCAACTTAACATTTAAACATAGGATATAAATTATCAAACTCCATTTACTAAATTTTCTTCCATTTTAATAAAGAGATTTATACACCTTTTTATTTCAAATTTTTCAACTCCATATGTATATAAATATGGAAGAAAACATTTATTCAGTATAAAATTTAAGATTTTTATAAACCGTATTCCATCCAAACCATAGAAATCACATTAAAAATAGTTATATATAGACCGCGGTGCCTGTATATAGTTTTCTATCCTATGGTCAAGTGATACGGATATTTATCATTTCAATCCGCAATTTTAAAAAAAAATAAAACTGCGGTTGTATATCATTTCAAACCGCAATCCCGTATGAAATGTAAATGCATACTAACTTGCAGTTTAATGATATCCAAATAAAACATTCATTCAACAACACATCCATCATCCAATCCCAACATCGATCAATATCAATCAATAACAATTATATATATGATCATATATAGCAGGTGATAACTGGCAGTTTATTCAAATTAAATTTATCAACTATTAATCTAACAGTTTATTCGGTAATAATTTATACAACTGTTAACTAGCAATTCATATGCAACAAAAATTTCCAACAGTCAATTAATACACAATAAATCAATTAAATTAACAGTTAAATTTAATAAAATGCAATTCAACAGATATGAATGAAATAAACATGCCAAATACTCATAAATAAATTTCTATTCATTTCTAAAATTTATTTAACAAACATAAAAGCTTCTAGAAGTTGTGAGTGGGTTAAAACACTCACCTTTTGAATTTAAATCGAATGTAAATCCGATTTAAACCCAAAATTTGACGGTCTCTAAATTTATCCAAACCAGCGTCATCAGATCCGGAATTTAATTACGATCCTAACAAAAGAAATTTCGTGTGAAACGGAGTTCGTATGTGAAAGTAATCACAATTAAACGATTTTCAATTGAAATAAAAAAAAAATTAAAAATAGACAAAACAAAAATAAAATACCGTGCCGCATCCACCTTCCCTCGTGAAAAACGCATATGCTTCTTCTTGATTGCTAACTTTGTTCCGTAATTTTTCTTTTATTTCGATTTACTTTAATTTTCCTCCTTATTATATGAATGTATGTATTTTAAAAGGTTTGAAAGAAAAAGAAGATTTGAAAAAGAAGAATTGAAAAAAAATGATTAAAATAAGAACTGAAAACGGAAGAGAAGATCTAGATTTGAAAAGAAGAAAGTTTGAAATAGAAGTAAATTTGAAGAAGAAGAAGAAGAATATTTGAAGAGAAAGAAAAAAAAATTAAAATGAGAGATAATAAGGAGCTTTGAGAAAAACAAGAAAAAAAGAAGAAGAAGAAGAAGAAGAATAGCATGGAGGCTAGGGTTAGAGTTAGGAGAAACAAAATGTAATAGAAGAATAAGAAGTAGCTTATTTATAAGGTTAGAGTTAGGTTTAGGGACAAATAGATTTGAAAGGAGAGGCTGCTATTAATTAGAAATAAAGTGAATATGAACACTTGGTATTGAAATATAGCAAATATGAACAGTCCTTTTTTTTTTAAAAGTAGCAGGTATTAAAAAGAGGTATTTATTAATTAGAAAGAAAATGAATATGGAGGGACAAAAATAAATGACACGTTTCGTTAGTTTGATTCCAAATTAATTAAGTGCTAGATACAGAAAAATTTGAATACATCATATATATATATTCATACTTTAACTGTGTGACAAAATTGCTAAACATACATCAAGTACGATTAATTGGTGACAATATATAGGAATAATCAACAATAAATGTGGATGCAATCACATAAGGATCTAATAGGGAAGGAGATAAAAGTAACAACGTTGATTAATTCCACTTTCCCACTTTAGCCAATCCAATTACAAAATTTAAAATTTTATAAAATTTCTCTCCTTTGATTTCTTAAACAATTTTAATAACTAACAACAAGTTCTATGTTAATTCAATCATTAATCATTTCGCCAATTACCAAATTAAATTTCAATTATTCGCAATAAATCAAATTATAAATTTTTCATTCCAATAAATAAAATAAATCTTGATTTTTTTTTCTTCCATCCTTATTAATTCCACAACTTGTTCAATTTGAAAATCATTATCATATTTTCCAAATGTTACCTTAATTCAACACTTATGTAACGTATTATTAGATTCGTTGCAAGATTTCAATTTCAATCCCCATTTCTTAATATACTCAAATTCTGGACATTTTTATTTCCTTACCCATAAGTGTAACATTTATTGCCAATTCCATCCAAATTTAACAGGTAACCCTTAACAATGTTTTCAAGCCAAAGGTTATACTTAAGTTTACGTTATATTCTACAACTTATCATATTATGAAGAAAATTCACATTATTCCCCAATATTACCTTAATTCATATTAACTTAACATTAAATTTACTCTTCATTCTATTATTAACCTATTAGTATTAAATAGATGAAATTAACATTGGTTTTACACTCTATTACGTAGATATCCTTAAATTTTATCTAAGTTTATATTTACATAATATTCCAACATTAAATTTCATCCAATTTTTTTTTCTTCCTTTTTATTTTAATTAAATCCAATTTCCCTAAAGTTACATTCAAACAAGTAAATTTTGATTTCCAATCAATCATTATACTATAACATTCTTAACATTTTTTCATTACACTACTAAATTCTACCTTGATAAGTTTACGCTTCTATTGCTTTACTTTCACACTTCCGTTAAAATATAAATTAATTCTAAAGTAACGTTTATTGTTGACCCCGCCATTTTAATTACTCATATTTAGATGAACGTTATTTCAAATAAGTTCATTGACTCATTTAAATTAGGTAGTTTATAGTAGTTGTTATCCCACCCTTACAATTATTTCCTACTAACGTGCTACCAACTCCTTTAACTAAAATTTGAATTCCAAACCTTATTTAATATACTAAGTAAGATAAATAACATATATAGATTGCTACCAACTTTCCTTTTCTTGCATCTATGTGTTTATTACTTGACACACCAGTAAATATTACATATACACAAAATTCCGTTATCACTTGCCTAACAAGGTTATTATCACTTAAGATCTCACTGCATCCATATTTTCACATTTTCATTTCCTAGTTTCTTTACTTTATTCTACATAATTTATTACAAATGGGATTTTCTTTGGTTTACATCTTATTTGTATTTAACATTTCTCAATCACCAATTCATTTCACTTTAACTGCGGTAAATTGGCGGATAAATTGAATTTGATTTCCAAAATCTAAATTAACAAGAAACAAG
The DNA here is from genome assembly GCA_030765085.1 of Allium cepa. Lineage (NCBI taxonomy): Eukaryota > Viridiplantae > Streptophyta > Magnoliopsida > Asparagales > Amaryllidaceae > Allium > Allium cepa. The sequence continues at coordinate 459,324,630 of CM060929.1, read as the reverse complement.
GGTAGGTAACATACAATAGTCATTACTCCAAATTCTAGTCACCTAAATAGTCTTTTATTCCTTGCAAATAAATGTTACTATTTATTTTCATAGTACAAATCTCAATGATTATCCCATTTTAATTTGCTTAGGCCATTTATTTCACTATACATATCTACATAAATGGGTAATTTATTCAATTCATTAAGTGTCAATTCTATTAAGCCCTGTTTATATCTTATGCATTCTTCTATTACTTTACAAAAGGGAATAACTTTTAAACTCATACACCTAATAACAAAACCGTTATAAATCCAATTAACTTCCAAATCCAAGTTTGTACACATTTTACACAACTATTATGATTTCTCACAAACGTTGAATTTATTAAATGAAAATTTATTATAATTTAATTCCCTTAATTGAATCAAATGCTTATTATTATATATATTCTTTTCATTCTACCATTCCTTCCCATTATAAATTCATTAACGTATTTACACATCTCTATCTTTCAAATATAAAATAACCAAACTGATTACAAACACTGTTTCTATCAATTTTCATAAGTTTGTTCAAAACTATACTTTTGTTTACATAAAATAAATTTTATGTTTCTATTAGTTTTCTTTTCCTTTCACTACAGGCATAAATTATTACTATCTACACTAATTACATCTTTGTATTAATGAACACCATTTAAGTTAATATTTATTCTAACATTCACAAATTCAACATTTATTTGTTTCTTAAAAATTACTTTAAATCAAGTTGTGACAATTTACATTATCCACATCTATTATCATAAAATTTTATAGTTACACTAAATTGCAACCACTATACCAAATTTCTACATTTATTTTTAACCAAATTAGAAATTATATTAATTCATTCTATTAAATATCATAAATTTAACGGGTCGTTACAATATACTTGGGTCTTTGCCTTTTGGTCTGCATCATTGCTTGACATGTTGCACTGTTGTCGACACTGGGTTGCATACCTTATTGCATTCACTCTAAGTAAGTTGATTCTCTTTACCATATGCATCTGTAGTTGTTTCACCTGTTGTGTTTCGTTGTGGTTTCATGTCTGTAGTTGTCTGCATTCACTCCAGATATTCTTCACTTTTGTCTATGTTGATACTGTATGCTTGCATATCCATATTGCATATGTACTGATCTGGTCTATCTCCTTATGCAATTGCTGTTTGGACCTGTTTGTACCTATGTAATTCACTTGTATCACTTTCTATCACACTTCAGTTTGTGGTTGGCATTGATACAGTTTGTATTTGAGTTGAACTTGGTCCAGTCTCATGTAATTGTCACTGGTTACTGCACACTTGTACACACATTCATTCATGTTGTGTGTCATTGAGGTTTTTGCACTCAGGCCATATTACTCCTTATGCAGATATAATGCGTACCCATTTTTGTAAGTTCTCATATAAGTTATAGGTTGATATTTTTTTTTAGTGATTCATTCATGTGCCTATTTGTGAATATATTTGGTTCTGGTCTGGTCATCATGTAGTTCTATATATGTACATGTCTTGGTTCACTGTTGTACTTCACTGCACTTGATTGTGATGTTGTTACCAGACTTGAGTTGTACCTTTTTTCATGTTTTCTGGCCACTGTGTACTTTGAGTAGTATAGTTGGTTTATCATGCATGTTCACTGGTATCATTTGCTTTGTTGACTTGAGCATTTGAATGTGTATTTGGTTCTGGTGCTCTTGGACACTTGAGACTTTGCACTTTGGTGCTGCAGTTGAGTTGAGACCATAGCATTCATGTGTACATTACTTGTTTCACTGTTGGTGTTGATATTGCATGTTGAATCCAACTTGTCTATTGACTCAACTATGCACACGAGTTGGCGAGGCAGTGCACACGGGTACAAATGTACACGAGTGTACTGCAGCCACTCATGATTACCTGTCCCTGGTAGAAATACTGATATGCACAGATATTACACAATCAAAAGTGATGACAATAACCCATATATCTGAGTCAAACATTATTTTCAAAATGGAAAAAAAAACATTCTGTCATCTATCTTCTTTAAAATTTGAGTTTGCTGAATTGTTGTTTAACACTGTTAAGTGTTACATTTACCGCGATCTGATTTCTTTGTTAAAAGAATCGGATAGGTGAATTTATCTTTAACTGTCGTCTAATTGCTATTTAATTATTATTGCTGCAATGCACTAATAGCTGAGTTTGAATTAGACTGACCTTGCTCTCTTAGTGAATGTGATAGGGGGTTCTCGCTTCGCGGTTTGGTGGCGAACGGGAGACTCTTACCCCTACATGTCCTCTCTTAGTGAATAGGGATTGGTTAGGCGTAAGCCGAAACAGTCGAAAGGCTGGCCGTAAAAGAAAGGGCAGGGTACCATTGTATGCCACGGTGGGTCTGGGATGGTTGCAAAGCCTACCAGTCTCCATTGGCTCGTCCCGTTACAAAAATTGGTATCAGAGCTTTGGTTTACACAAAGCTTAGTTTATGGCGTTTAATATGAATAGTTACTAGAATCACTTTAAAGAAAATGTTTTTCAAACCTAAAGGAAAAAAAAGTTTTCTTTGAAAAATAAAAGGTATTTTGAAAATTAGAATTTTTTTCGGAAATTCCCCTCTCTAAATTTAGGGTTGCGATAGTTTCTCTTCGGTGAGGTCTTCTTAGATTTGAGTTCCGATCATTCGAAAACTCATTATCAAATTGCTGAAATTTATGAAAAATAAAATAAATGTTAAGTGAGTTAATAAAATATTTGGGAATTAATGAATTGGTTTAAATCAAATATTTTGGATATCTCCAAAATAATAATTGGGAAATAAAATGACGTGTCAATTTAGTATAGCCAAGGGGATCATTAAACTATAACTTGGGAATTTGATTCTGAATTCTTTTTGAAAATTGATTTCAAATGTTTTGAAGAATGATTTAGTAAATAAATGGATTATAAGTACTTAACTTATAAATGGACTTTTGGTATATAACTGAGTTATATAAATTGAATTGAATTAATAAAGGAGATTTATAAATCGAAGTTTTATAAATAGAAATGGAATTTGTAAAGATTGTTTATAAATTCGAAACCAATTGAATTTGATAAATGAAACATAGAAGTTATTAAAGGAGATATATTCGTGATTTTGGACAACGAATTATCCTTTAAGTTAAATATTGTGATAATAAAAGTTGGTTGGGAATTTTATTCACGATTTTGGACAGTGAATATATTATTAAATAAAATGGATGTGTTTTAGGGAAGTGATATTATGAAATGAAGTTAATGATTTTAAAGATGTTTTAAAATGTGTTAAGAATCGAAAGCATAGATTTCAACATTCATTGTTGGAATAGACCTTTCCGAGAGAAAGAAAGGAAATGGTGGACTATAACACTGTTGTTATAGTAAATGGTTTCCGAAAGGAAATGTTTCATATAGTATTGGGATTTATATATCTATCTTAAATTTGATCCCTATACTAGTGATTTTGGGTCGTCGTAACGATGTTTTATGCAACATTCGTTTTGACTCAAATAAATGTGTTTAAAAGATCGCTTTCCTTAAAGAATGAAATATATACTTGATTATGATTTAAGTATATTGAATACTTTTCAAGTGTTGAAAAGAAATGGATTTGTGAATTACTTATTATTAAATAAGTATGGAAATGTTTTCCAATATGAAGTGAATGTTTTGAGATTTTATCTTTTAAAGATAAATTGAAAATGAATATTTGAAATCGATTTGAAAATCGTATATTCAGAGATATTTTGGAAATGTAAATTCACTATGGAATTTATAAAAGAAAGGGAAATTTGTTAAAAATAAATATTGATTTATTTTTGAAGTGTGGAAATAAATTTACGGATTTGGAACGCAAGTTTAAAATAAATCGGTAAAGATTTATTTGATTGATTTAAATGAACCATTTTAAGTTTAAAATGGATAAATATTTGAAAATGTTTCCGTTTAAGGAAATTGCTTTGAAATTTGTTTTCAAAGATTGAAAGGTGAAAAATGATTTGAAATTTGTTTTCAAATGGTTGAAGTGTGAAAAATATATCTTGTAAAGATATTTTTGGGAAAGTTTGAAGTTGGTTTAAAACCAATATTGTGAAAAGTATGCGGAATTCAAACTATGAATTAAGTCGAAGTTGAAAAATTTCAATGGGAAATTTGAACAATTAGTTCAACTTGAAATTTTTCAAAAAGATTGAATCTTGAGTTAAATTGTGTTTAACTTCGACACCGAAAACAATATAAGTTGAGTTTTGAATTTTGGATGGTTGATTTGGATTGTATGTCTAACATTGTGAATTGATGACATATCAATTGATCTCTATTAAATATATATATGTTTGATGGTGGAGAATTTATTCTCTTAGCTTAACACCCTTCTCTGAGACATACGAACTCAGAGGTTATATATCGATAGACATCAATTATGTGTTGGAAATTTACGATGTAACGTAAAATCCGAATCGAGTGTGAAGTCGATAATAAATTGAATTATGAATATGAATTAGGTTTGAGATAACCTTAAAATTCTAAATCGACTTAGAGGAAAATTTTAAATCGGTAATGAGATGGGAAACTCATGAATCCTCTATTTGTTATGGGTATGAGATATTGAGGTTTTCGGAATTTATATATGAAAAAGTAGTAAATTCGAAAACCATCAGTTTGGAAAGTCAATTGTTATGGAAACATTATGTAAGTTTACATAGGTATGATATGTACGAAAGGTGAAGTACTACATATATACGATATTATGTTTTCTAAACTGAGGATATGAAAAAGTACCTTCCATTTAAAATTTGTGAAGGTTGTTGGAACTCGATATGAGTGTCCATGTGAAAATCGTAGCTACGTAGAATTTCCATAAGTTGGTGTGTCCATTTGGACTAGAATCCCTGGCGATAGATCATCGTGATGGGATCATATTGGTTTTGATGTATGCTAGCGTAATTCGAGGGGCGAGACGCCTATGGTTACAAGCGATTCCACTGGGATAGTGGTGTAACCGCTGTGTAAACCGCGATCTAGATATACTGGGGTGATAGCGTAATTTGAGGGGCGAGATGCCTAAAGTTACAAGCGATTCTACTGGTATAGTGGCGCAACCGCCGAGTAAACTGCAATCTAGACGCCAAAGCGTAATTCGAGGGGCGAGATGCCTACAGTTACGAGCGACTCTACTGGGATAGTAGCGTAACCGCCGTGTGGACCGCGATCTATGGCAACAACCATGGCGAAATTCAAGAGAGATGAGAAATCTACGGTTACAAGCGATTCTACTGGGATAGTAGCGTAACCGCCGGGTAAACTGTGATCCATGGGGGAACGTGCTTTCCATATCCATTTTTTTAAAAGAATTTTTAAAAGTATTTTCACTGGAAATTGAAGCAAGTATATTTAGTACTTGGAGATTTTTAGACTGCGCCTGGCCAGCGTATGCCTAATGTCTGTAAGAACGACAATAGACTTGTTAAATTTCGAGTTAGCAAGTATTTTTAAACTTTAAATAGCAAATCAATAGTCTGAAATCAAAATTACATAATTCCAACCTAATGAACTAAGGAAGAGGATTTTTGAAATATTTTGAAAGTCCACAGCTTTGGAAAAGATATAATATGCAAATCTAGAAAATGAAGAATTTCAAGTTTAAACCTGAGATTTGTAAGTCGAAAATTTTAGTAAAAGAATTTTGTGTCCTGATTGTAGAAATCAATGAACAAAGGAGATAGTGAACAAAGCTAAAATAAAACAAATGGAATGAATCCTATATTTATTTATTTGTAATAAGTTTCAAGCTTGGTGAAATTGTGTAGGCTATAAATATCGTTGAGATTTTAACGATCATTTTTCCTAACTTATAATTTCGGGACGAAATTCTTTTAAGGGGTGAAGATTGTAACGACCCTGAATTTTGAACAATTTAAATTGAAAATATTTAATTAATTTTAAATATTTGAATGATGGTTTAAATTGAATTTCCAATAAAACTATGAATTTGGCGATTAAATATTAAGATTTAACCTATTGAAAGTTGAATAAAATTTGAATTTGACTTTGGAGTTTGAAAATTGAATATTAAATTTGTATTTAAAAATTCGAACTACTGACTTAGAAAAAATAATTTAGATTTAATAATTATTATTTATGTAAATTTATAAATTGATGGTTAGTTTTAATAACATTGTTCTTTGACTTAAATAAAATGGAATAAATTTTATTAGTACAAAATACAAGTATGAAATCTAATTGTAAAACATGTTAATATAAATTAATATTTGATGGTTGATCTTCAAACAAATATATACCTATGAATCTTACTAAAGAAGACAAGAAAATGCAAGGCAAAAGAAAAACATAAGTATAAGTAATAGCTTGCAAATGAAGACATGAAGGACACAAGGTACTCAAGCATTAAATGCTTTCATCTCAGCCGAAATCGCGTATCACTTCAGCCGTTCCCTTTTTATTGCAATTCGACCCGTCCCCCTTTGTTTATTCATTCGAAACCCTAAATAAATCATACGAGAGAAAAAATGGTGGCCTCAGAAAATTTTCTTCGTTCGATCGAGAATGAGGGCTTTCGCTCCTCCGTTTCAAATTAGGGATTCGATTCGTGGTTTGCTTCGTTCTGGGTTACTTGCTGATCAAATCTCGTGCTCATCGAAGCTAAGGTGAGTGAATATTTCACTCACATCTACTTCTCTCTGCTGCTTAGCTATTATCTGATGCTTTTGAATTCTTTTTCGTGTCCTTTTGATTTTGATTTAATTTAACACTGCTTCGATTCTGGCTTTGCTGGTCACCACGGTGTTGACTTTTGACTTGTTCGACTTCGATTTTGATTTCATGAAAGAATTTTTGGCTTCGGCCTTCTTTTGCTTTGTGGACTCAACTTTGTTATGCTCTTGATCATTTGCTGTTGAGGTTTTGTATTGTTTGGTTTTGATAGAATTGTCTAGTGCATTTTTGTTGTGTGGATCTAGAATACTCATCCACTTCGCTTGTATCATCCTATATCCACCCTTCATGTTTATGTGTATTTGCTCAGCTTTGGAATTTTTCGAACCTGCCATCATGTTTTGTTCATCTCTGCTTGACTTTTAGTTGTACTTAGCAATACTTGATGTAATAGTTTTGTTTACGGAAGCATATGCAGTTTGCTGTTCGACTTTGTATACTTTGTCTTGATCAAAAACAAAAAAAAAAACAAAAAAAAATTGCCTATATGTATTTATCTATTGCATACCTATACACATTTCGGTCAGGTATCACTGACTGTGAGTTGCATTGAGCATTTTATAGTCTTCTTCGAACTGTTTGCGTTTCAGTGTACTTGTTGTTTTCATGTTCGATCACAAGCACTTGTCATGTTGCATACTCTCTGTTGCACTGAGTCTTGATATCACTTGAACCTTAGTGTAGTTGTTGTTGCTTTTGGTTCACTATTTGCATCACTGGTCTTTGATGTTTAGACAGACCTGGACTTTGATATTGTTATGGTTTCGTTGGTTAGTCGAGTTGCCTACATGTGCTCTTGTAGTCGAGTCTGCATATGTGTATTTTGTAGCAGCTTGGTGTAGCACTTATATTTAATCTGGATTCTTTTGGAGTCCAGTTCCATTCTGGTTTATGTTTTGATCGCTGAGACAGTTTTGACTTGTTTCAGTTTGAAGATTTGTCTGGTTACAGAACTATTTCTTGTTCCTGGTCTTGATGGTGCACTATTACCCTATCATCTGGTTGCATTTGTCTTTGTTAGAATCTTGAAGTAGTCTTCATTGTTGCATTCTTTTGCTTCGAGCATGTTGTCTGCAGATGCTTGGTGCATTCATGTATATTGGTTCAGATTTGTACTGAACTTGTTTTTTGTCTTTCTTCCAATTTTCATCTGTGAATATTGTCGAGTCTGATTGTATAGCAGTTGTACACGTGTCTTGTGATCTTTATATATGAGTCCTTTGCATTCATGTACTTGAGTCATTTGAGACATTGGATCTTTGCATTCATTTTATTTAATTTGTTGAAGCTTTGCATCCATATACTTGAGTCTTTGCCTTTTGGTCTGCATCATTGCTTGACATGTTGCACTGTTGTCGACACTGGGTTGCATACCTTATTGCATTCACTCCAAGTAAGTTGATTCTCTTTACCATATGCATCTGTAGTTGTTTCACCTGTTGTGTTTCGTTGTGGTTTCATGTCTGTAGTTGTCTGCATTCACTCCAGATATTCTTCACTTTTGTCTATGTTGATACTGTATGCTTGCATATCCATATTGCATATGTACTGATCTGGTCTATCTCCTTATGCAATTGCTGTTTGGACCTGTTTGTACCTATGTAATTCACTTGTATCACTTTCTATCACACTTCAGTTTGTGGTTGCCATTGATACAGTTTGTATTTGAGTTGAACTTGGTCCAGTCTCATGTAGTTGTCACTGGTTACTGCACACTTGTACACACATTCATTCATGTTGTGCGTCATTGAGGTTTTTGCACTCAGGCCATATTTCTCCTTATGCAGATATAATGCGTACCCATTTTTGTAAGTGCTCATATAAGTTACAGGTTGATATTTTTTTTTAGTGATTCATTCATGTGCCTATTTGTGAATATATTTGGTTCTGGTCTGGTCATCATGTAGTTCTATATATGTACATGTCTTGGTTCACTGTTGTACTTCACTGTACTTGATTGTGATGTTGTTACCAGACTTGAGTTGTACCTTTTTTTCATGTTTTCTGGCCACTGTGTACTTTGAGTAGTATAGTTGGTTTATCATGCATGTTCACTGGTATCATTTGCTTTGTTGACTTGTGCATTTGAATGTGTATTTGGTTCTGGTGCTCTTGGACACTTGAGACTTTGCACTTTGGTGCTGCAGTTGAGTTGAGACCATAGCATTCATGTGTACATTACTTGTTTCACTGTTGGTGTTGATATTGCATGTTGAATCCAGCTTGTCTTTTGACTCAACTATGCACACGAGTTGGCGAGGCAGTGCACACGGGTACAAATGTACACGAGTGTACTACAGCCACTCATGATTACCTGTCCCTGGTAGAAATACTGATATGCACAGATATTACACAATCAAAAGTGATGACAATAACCCATATATCTGAGTCAAACATTATTTTCAAAATGAAAAAAAAAACATTCTGTCATCTATCTTCTTTAAAATTTGAGTTTGCTGAATTGTTGTTTAACACTGTTAAGTGTTACATTTACCGCGATCCGATTTCTTTGTTAAAAGAATCGGATAGGTGAATTTATCTTTAACCGTCGTCTAATTGCTATTTAATTATTATTGCTGCTATGCACTAATAGCTGAGTTTGAATTAGACTGACCCGTGTATTATTTTCTTTTGAATGTAATACTCGGGTCAGACCGAGTATTTTACAGCTTGAAGATTTTCAGGCAGCGAAGTTAGAGAGAGAGAGGGATTACTGCATCACTAAAGTTTTTCAGGAAAATTTTTCTTGTACTAAATAATAAATTGTTCCGCTGTATTAAAATGTAATGCATTGTATAACTCTGATATTTGTATATAAAAGAAAAATTCATTTATGTGAAATATTATTATTATTCTGTGATTCTGTGACTGATTCTGTATAAATTCTATAAACTAAATAACAATCCGTCATTTTGAACGTTTCTAGTTGGTTTAATTACCGATTGGAGGCGGTCAGAACGGGGGATCGTTACAATAAATGTTGTAACAACCATGAATTTTGTGATTTATTTTAATTGTTTATTTGATTATTTTATTTGAATTTCTGATTTAAAAACTTTATTTTACTTATTCAAATGAATAAATTATGTTATTTTAAAATATAAATGTTGATTTTTATGTAAATTATAAGTTCAAACCTGAATAAATAGAATAATTCCAGAAAATGTGTATTGGTCAATGGTCAAACTTTGACTTTTAAAATTTAAAATTTAATCTTGAATTTTATCTTTTATTATGAAAATAGATTTAATTTCAAGAACACTGCTTTTTGTTTCGTTGAAATTCGATTTGTATTGTGAAAGTTATTCTTTTTTACAATATTGTGTGTAAATTGTTTATTTAACAATATTGTTTATTTTAACTTATATAAATAATATTTTTAATTTTTATATCTTATTCTAATTTTTATATATATGATATGTTATATATATTTTTTCTTTTAAATATTTTTAAAGTGATAATAAAAAAATTTCAAAGTTTATTGAATTTGTTTTCAATTTTTAAAGCCTATTTTGCATTTTTAAGCTATTTTCTTCATTTAATTATATTTAATTAAAATGTATTTATTTTATGCATTCATTTTTATTTTTAAGTTTTTATCTTTATTTATCATTATTTTATATTTATTTAAAATTTCAAAAGAAATTAGAGAAATTTGAAGAGTTTTGAGACCCGTTTATTTGCCTAAGTCTTTTTGTATTCCACCGTTTCATTTTCAATCAATACATCTTTTTATTTTTTTGGCCGTTCTTTTCCTCATTTTTTTCAGCTGACTTCCTCAACTTTTTCATGCATTATCAAAGCTTCTCAAACCTAAAAAAAGTGCGGCCATCATCTGGTAGAAAGATTTGGTAAAAAAATTCATTTCTTTTTCATCTTTTTCTACTTGTTTACATTGATTTTTGCACTTGTTTCCTTCCTTCTTGTGATCGGCCCCTCCTTCCTCCTCCACCTTGGCCTCCTCCACCACCACCTAAACCAACCACCACCTCCTCCAGTCCATACCCTAGCCATGCCGTCCACCCATATGATCAAATCCATCACCTTTTGCACAAACTTTATCCAAGCATAGCATAGCCGAGCACTACCAATGTTCCACCACCTTGAACTCCTCTTTGGCCGACCATACACCTCCACTACCAGCTTTTTCCGACCCATACACCACTGCCACACTTGTAGTTGACCACCTGAGAGACTGGCCCAGTAACAATCCGATATTTTCAACCATTCGCATTCGCACATGTGAGACTTGAATTACTCAAAATACCGCATTGTAAATAAAATTTTGCAAATCTCAGAATATACAGTAAATAAATATAATCATAGACACAGAGTAAAATAATGCAGCGGAATTAAAAGAGATAGTAGTTCATGAAGCTACTATAACAAAGTCTCAAAACAAATACATAATATCAGTCACAGAACAACATAATAGAAATCCCAAATACAAAAAGTTCATTATTACATAAAATAAACTAGAACAGCTGAACATGAGTAGATAAATGAGCAGATAGATAAACAGAATCTCCAGCAAAGGCCAGCTCCAGAAAGAGAATCCAAAGCTGTAAGTATTCAGACTGACCCGAGCGTAAAGCGAAACACAAAACACTCGAGTCAGGACAATATATACTTATATAATGTAAACCAACTCAAGTGAACTGTAATAAGGTACAAGTAACTTAAAGGATGCCTGGGACCGCCCATCCTCTAAGGATCTGTTAAACTATTTACTATGTAGTAATATTGCGCTATTATAATAATGTATATAGTGAAATAAACTTACTTTTAAATAGTGTTCTGGGCTACCCATATCACCCTTCACACATAATAGTCCCAGTAGTCCGTCCAATGACATAATATCTCCAGATAGACTTCCAAAGGATACCACATGGGCTACGGGAGAAAACCAAAATCGTACAAGGCTCGCTAGGGTAGGTGACAAGGCACACGAGGCAATGCCAGGATAGATATACCAATTACGCTTCCGGGCTGGTGGTAACGCGTAGCAGCCACTACCGCCCACATCGGAACACATTCCCAAAATCGGAGGGGCGCCCAATCAACCACAAAAGCAATAGAATGGTATCGAAGAAATGCGTCTGATAGGAGGAGCTACTTCGCTTGGCCCATCGATCACTCCTGTTTTAGCCACCTTAAGCCAACTCACGGGAGTCGGGTCCACGTTACATACCTCAAGAACGTCGCCACCATCCTACTTCATTCTGGAATCTCCACCGCGTACACGGTTGTTAAAGTGGTTTACGGTGTCGACAGAGAGTATGCCAGATATTTGATCCCGGTCTTTTTAACAACCAATCGTTATTATATCCCATGGTTATAATTTTAAAAATAATATTTTATACTTCAACGTAAAATATCATTTCAAATCCAAATCTTTAAAAATTTAATCATTTCCAAACCATTTTAATATATCAAAATAACCTATCCTTTCAAAACTTCATTTTCAAATCATTTTAATATCAAAGTATCATATCTTTTAAAACTTCATTTCAAATCATTTCAATATATCAAAATACCATATCTTTCCAAAACTTCATTCCAAATCATTTCAATATAGTTTTGACTTCAAAAATCAAATCATTTCATTGCAAAACTACTTCAAATAGTTTATACTACTAAACCAAAACAATTTTAATTCAAAACTATATTCAAATCAATACTATATCATTTATATTTCAAACATATATTCACCTTTCAAAAATCATAACACTTTCAAAGTTATAAAATACTTGAAATCATTACACTTTAAAAATTCATAGCATTTCAAAATCATACATTTGAAATCATCCTTTAATTTCTTACATTTCACAAATTTATTAAATTAACCCCAAATTTCAAATTTTCAATTTAATTCAATTCAAACCATCAGTTTCAATTCAATTTCAGTTTACTAACAAACCATTTCAAATCTTATAAATTTCAAATATAGATTTAATCCATAAAAATACAATATTCAATCCACAAAATACAATATTCAATCTTTAGTATATTTCAAAGCTTAAATATCCCACATTTCATAAATCCAACATCATTAAAATAAACTCAAATAATATATACTTCAAATATTCATTTATCAATTAAATTAAATAAATCATAAATCAAATATCAAATATTATTCAAAACATCATTCATTTTTATTCATTTAAATACCTTTTAAATCCATTCATTTGACTTAGGAATTAATTACCATTTCAACTTCCATTTAAAAATTTAACTCTATTTAAAACCATTTAAATGTCTCTTCATTATCTTTAGAAATTTAATATTTAATTTCCAAAATTTTATCACTTTCCAAAGATTATTTTTCATAAAAATTTATTAAAACAACAAAATATAATTTCCGTAGCACTTATAAAATGCTGTGTAAAGTTATAGTTTAAAACAGTTATTTTTACAAAAGACAGCATTTAAGTACTGTAATAGATTTCTTTTATTTTCAACTAAACTTAAGTTATCTTGATCAACTATAACACTTAAAAAGTGCTATAATAGCTTTTAGTTCTATTTATTCTTTTAGTTCATTTAAATTTAACTACAGCATTTGCAAATGCCATAATATCCGTTTTATTTAAAATTTCAAGAATTTAATGAAATTTCCAACCAATTAAATTTTTATTTAAATCATAGTTAACTTATAAAATTATATATTTTCACATTATAAAACCATTATTTCGGTATTCTTATTTTTATAAATTTTATAAGTTAAATTTCATGTAAAAAATCAAGTTTTATCATATTTTCCTTATTTAGATTAAAGTATTAAATTTCCATTTCTTTATTTAAATTTTTAACTTAACAATTAAGTTTAAATTCCCAAAATATAGCTTATTTCCCTTTATTTTACTTAAATAAATTTCACTTTTAACAAAAATTCAAAATTTCCAATTTAAGTTATATTTAAAAACTTTAACTTACACATTCATTTATTTAACATTCGAACTTATTCAAAAACCATTAGAAATTTTATAAAATCATTTAAAATACATTTTTAAATCAAAATATTATATTTTTCCTACTTTACATAATTTCCTTCTAAAAACAAAACATAAATTCCAAAATTTACTTTTAGTTCAAATTCTACTTTACCATTTACTTAATTCATTATTTAATTTATAGAAAATCACTAATATTTCTATAAAAATCATTTTTAATAAAATTTAAATCAAAATATCATAATACTTATATTTTTAAAATATTTAAAAAAAATTCAGAAAAATATATAAACCATGGGTCTGTATATAATATTCTAGCCTGGGTCAAGTGATACGGATATATATCATTTCAATCCGCAATTTACAAAGAAAACCCGGGTTCGATCATTTCAAACCCGTAGTCCCAAGTAAAATGAATGAAATGAAAACCGCTCAGGCTTATCATTTCAGCCCATAACGATTTTCCCTTATTCTAAAAGTCCGTCGGGTATGTATTATTTCAACCCATAGTGATTCTAATGTATAGGGAACTTGCAATGGTGATAACTGATATAAATAACAGAAATAGCATAAAATAACAATAACATATGATATAATAGGTGTAATAACAGGTGTGAACATCATATGATAATAATATAGCAGTTATAACAGGATGAAATACATTTATAGAATCAAATGGTGTCGGTTTATTAGTTATATAGGTACAGATTGTCTGGTGAGAATAATTCACTTGTTCAAAGCTGGAGATAGCTGCCAAAGCACACAACATAGATATAAAGAAGGCATAATAACACAGAAACAACTTGAGAGTGGAGAGCGAAAGCAAATTTCCTTGTTCAAACATTTAAACAAAACAATACAACATTATAAGTTTCAACACAAATTACACTTAAACAATATCTGAAATCACTACCCAAAACAAACTCAAATGCATTGCACTTGTTCTCAACTTCACATGGATCAGCTATGGTTTGGATTAGCTCAGCCTAGGCATGGATTTGGGGCTAGGTTTGGATCTATAGTGGTTGGCCTAGGTTGATTTGAATGGTGATGAATATAGGTGCAACAAAACAACAACTACAAGGTAAAGCTACATCATTTCAAAGCTATACATGGCTCGACCTCAGGCTATAGGGAACGGCTAGTGGGTCCAGGTGGTGGTGGGTGATGTGGCAGATGGTGGGGTCGGTCCTAGGCTGGTGGTGGTGGAGGAAGTGGCGACTAAAGGTTGGTGTAGGTGATGATGACAAAAAGTGGCTCGGTTTGCATACAAGTGATGGGTTTGTGAAATTTGGAGGTGATGCTTGCCTAGTTGAGCTCGGCCTGGCCATGGTGGTGGACTGGAGGTGTTGGTGAACGGCATGTGTGGTGGTGGAGGTCGTCCAAGGACTGGAGGAGGAGGTAGCCGATCCAACAAAGTAGAGAAACAAGGTGCAAAATCCAATAGAACAATTCGAAAAACAAGAAAAAGGAAGAAGAAATTTTACCTATCTCTTGATTAATGATGGTCGTATGTTTTTGGTTGAGAAATATCTTAGAGTTCGCATGAAAATGAAAAAGAAGATGCCGCTAGAAATGAGAAACAAAAGCACGGCCAATGAAGAGATGTAGGTTAAGAAATGAAAAGGCGGAAGATGAAAAGACTTTGGAAGTTAAAGGGTTTTAAAACCTTTCAAATTTCCACTAATTTCTATTTAATTAATATATACATGAAAATACTGATAATAAAGATAAAAGAACTCAGAAATAAATAAATAAATAAATAAATAAATGAATTGTAAATTAAATAAATTAAATAAAGGAAAATAGCAATATATATAAACTAGGCCTTATAAATTGAAATAAATTCAAGTAAACTTTAGAAAAATTACATTATCACTTTAAAAATATTAAAAGATAAAAATATACATAAAATAAAATATTAACACATATTAAAATAAAATATGACAAAGAAAATATAATTTATATAATTTAAAATAAACAGAATTGCTAAATAAATCAAATTACACTCAAAATTGAAATACACATAACTTTCACAATATAACTCCGTTTCCAACGAAACGAAAAGCAGTATTCAAGTTATTAAATCTACTTACATAATAAAAGATAAAATTTTAGATTTAAGTTTTTAAATTTAAAATTTAAAAGTCAAAGTTTGACCAGTTTGACCACAAATCCTTTTTCAGGAAAATATTCAATTTATACCAGTTTGAAATTATAATTCACATAATAACCAACATTTTTATTTCAAAATGAAATATTTGTAATAAAACAAGTTTAAAAATAAATTCAACATAAAATAAAGTCAAATTTTAAATTATATGCAGAAATCTAGGGCTGTTACTCTCCCCTACTCAAAACTTTTCGTCCCCGAAAAGGAATGAGTACGGGAGAGCACAAAAAAAGATAGAGTGAAATAAGATTAAGACAAGATGAAAAGGAGATTGAAATTATACCTGATAACTATTATAGGTAAGTTTAACAAGGTGGAGGTGATGTTTCCGAGATTCTCCAGAATTAAGAGCACAAGCACGAAAAGATCCTCTAATATCTGATTCACTCTTTCCGCTTGACCGACGGTCCGTGGATGGAAAGAAAGGCTCAGATTTAAAATGAGTACCAAAGATTATTAAAGATTATAGAAAGATTTCTAACCAGGAAAAATTATAAAAAGATGCCTATACCAGTCGGTAGCAAGATGAGGAAAATATGGACAACTAAAAGACAGTTTGAAAACAAAATAAGATAATAAGTGGAAACCATGGAAATTTCAACTTAAATTGATAATTAATTTTAAAAAATTTAAATAAATCTTAACTATCCCTAATTTCATTATCTTATCATCCAAGTTTCTTAAACTAACAATTTCAAAAAAATCAAGGATTTGAAAAATCATTATTTATTATACTCAAAATGTACTTAATAAATTTAATTCCTCTTTATTCCTAATTAAAATTAAATTTATTCCTCCCAATATATTTTATCACCTATGTTAAATATACTTACACTTATTATAACTGTTTTAATTTACACTTAATTCCTTCAACATCGTTTATATTGTAGATTATTCAATTAACCTTTTATAACTAAAATTTAAGGGTATAACATTATTATAACCACTCAAATTGTATTTATAAAAACTTTTTATATTGTATATTATCCAATTACATTGTTAACTTCTAAAAATTAAGTTAAGTTATATTTGAACGCAATGATATATTATACAAATAAAACTTTCTAATTCAATTATTTCAAATTTGAATCATTTATTCAAAAAAATTGATTTTCTTTCTATAACTGAAATTATTTTTTTAAGATAAAATTTAAGAATTAAATTTTCGATTCCCTTCAAACCATTTAGGGATAAATAAATATATATACATAATATGTCAAATTAAATTTTAAATCATATATCTATATATATTATAAATCAAGTCATAATTTAGAAATTCAAATCAATTAGATTTCCCAAAACAAAGCTGTAGCAAGACTACAGAATGGTCTCTTCACTTCGAAACTCGAAAATAAAAGTTGATGATGCCACGGTCATCACTGAAGTTATTTTCCAGTGACCAAGAGAAGAGCACTAATTTTTTAAGCTTTTAAAATTCTTTGGAAACAAAATTTCTATTTGAAAATACTTTAAATAATATATCCTTTTAAAACTTGAAAACACAATGTTTGAAACCATCGGAAATTAAATTCTCAAATTATTGATTTAAATTTATTTCAGTTCCCAAATCAATTTATCAATAACTATTTATAAATTCGTTTATAGAACTATAAATGATAAATCAACTATTATCATTTCAAATAATCAATTTAAATCAATTTATTAAGTTCCATAAATTTACTTATGTATCAAAATTTATTTCATTAATAATTTTAAAATAATATTGTGTCAGTTTGTTCTGTCAAAGTGTTTTAGTAATCCTATCGATAGCGTTGATCAGACGAATTGATCAGAAACCCAAATCAACATCAACAACTCAAACAACACAATATATAAAACAAAACATAGATTTACAAGTATAGTTCAAAATGTTTGAAAATAGTTTAGAAACAAAAGACAAGATGGTTAAACAGAGTAGGGAGATGGATAAGCTTAAATAAATCGCGGGCAACCTTAACCGGGTCAACCGTGACTTAAAGGACAAGATCGATGTGGATTGTCTGGAGTAAATCTACATTCG
The DNA here is from genome assembly GCA_030765085.1 of Allium cepa. Classification (NCBI taxonomy): domain Eukaryota; kingdom Viridiplantae; phylum Streptophyta; class Magnoliopsida; order Asparagales; family Amaryllidaceae; genus Allium; species Allium cepa. Next base: position 459,306,730 of record CM060929.1, on the reverse strand, counting down.
ATCCCAAGAGATAGAGTTTGGAACAACCAAAATATATTATCATCTAAACCAAGGATAGATATAAATCTCTGGTGAATCGATGCTAATTGTAAAGGAGTTTCACCCTTTATAAGAAAATCAAAATATTGGCGAGACCGCCAATTCATTATAAAGATCAATCGAAATGGAGTTATGGGATACTCCAGAATCAAAAGAAGCTGAATAGTGAGGGACACGGATGGATTTTGGAACCACAGGGAACGTTCCAAAATTCAAAGGAAATTCAAATCAAAGAGGAAAGATTCAAACTCGAACGAAAGTGATTCTATAAATAAATTTACCATATATTCTAAGTTTTGCCCCAAAGCCAAAGCCCTGATATCAATTGTAGCAACCCGATATTTTCAATCATTCGCATCCGCACATGTCGGACATGAATTACTCAAAATACCACGTTGTAAATACAATTTTGCAAATCTCAGAATATACAGTAAATAAATATAATCACAGATCACAGACACAGAGTAAAATAATGCGGCGGAATTAAAGGAGAAAGTAGTTCATGAAGCCACTATAACAAAGTCTCAAAACAAATACATAATATCAGTCACAGAACAACATAATAGAAATCTCAAATACAAAGAGTTCATTATTACATGAAATAAACTAGAACAGCTGAACAGAAGTAGATAAATAAGCAGATAGATAATCAGAATCTTCAGCAAAGGCTAGCTCCAGAAAGGGAATCCGAAGCTGTAAGTACTCAAACTGACCCGAGCGTAAAGCAAAACACAAAGAACTCGAGTAAGGATAATATATACTTATATAATGTAAACCAACTCAAGTGAACAATAATATGGTACAAGTAACTTAAAGGATGCCTGGGACTGCCCATACTCTAAGGATCCATTAAACTATTTACTATGTAGTAATATTGCGCTATTATAATAGTGCTTACAGTAAAATAAACTTACTTTTTAATAGCGTTCCGGGCTACCCATATCACCCTTCACACATAATAGTCCCAGTAATCCGTTCAATAACATAATATCGCCAAATCGAGAGACAACCAGAGGATACCACATGGGCTACGGGAGAAAACCAAACTCGTACAAGGCTCGCTAGGGTAGGTGACAAGGCACACGAGGCAATGCCAGGGTAGATATACCAGTTACGCTTTCGGGCTGGTGGTAACGCGTAGTAGCCACTACCGCCTACCTCGGAATACATTTCCAAAATCGAAGGGGCGCCCAATCAATCACAAAAGTAATAGAATGGTATCGAAGAAATGCGTCCGATCGGAGAAGCTACCTTACTTGGCCCGTCGATCGCTCCTTTTTTAGCCACCTTAAGCCAACTCACGGGAGTCGGGTCCATGTTACATACCTCAAGAACGTCGCCACCATCCTACTACATTTTGAAATCTCCACCGCGTACACGATTGTTAAAGTGGTTTTCGGTATCGACAGAGAGTATGCCGGATATTCGAACCCGGTCTCTTTAACAACCTATCATTATTATAACCCGTGGTTATAATTTTAAAAATATTATTTTATACTTCAACATAAAATATCATTTTAAATCCAAATCTTTAAAAATTTAATCATTTCCAAACCATTTTAATATATAAAAATAGCCTATCCTTTCAAAACTTCATTTTCAAATCGTTTTAATATCAAAGTATCATATCTTTCAAAACTTCATTTCAAATCATTTCAATATATCAAAATATCATATCTTTCCAAAACTTCATTCCAAATCATTTCAATATAATTTTTACTTCAAAAATCAAATCATTTCATTTCAAAACTACTTCAAATAGTTTATACTACTAAACCAAAACAATTTTAATTCAAAACTATATTCAAATCAATACTATATCATTTATATTTCAAACATATATTCACCTTTCAAAAATCATAACACTTTCAAAGTTATAAAATACTTGAAATCGTTACACTTTAAAAATTCATAGCATTTCGAAATCTTACATTTGAAATCATCCTTTAATTTCTTACATTTTACAAATTTATTAAATTAAACCCAAATTTCAAAATTTCAATTTAATTCAATTCAAACCATCAGTTTCAATTCAATTTCAGTTTACTAACAAACCATTTCAAATTTTATAAATTTCAAATATAGATTTAATCCACAAAATACAATATTCAATCTTTAGTATATATCAAAACTTAAATATCCCACATTTCATAAATCCAATATCATTAAAATAAACTCAAATAATATATACTTCAAATATTCATTTATCAATTAAATTAAATAAATGAGAAATCAAATATCAAATATTATTCAAAACATCATTCATTTTTATTCATTTAAATACCTTTTAAACCATTCATTTTATTTGGAATTAATTACCATTTCAACTTCCATTTAAAAAATTTATTCTTCTATTTAAAACCATTTAAATGTCTCTTCATTATCTTTTGAAATTTAACATTTAATTTCCAAAAATTTATCATTTTCCAAAGATTATTTTTCATAAAGATTTACTAAAACAACAAAATATAGTTTCCGTAGCACTTACAAAATGCTACGTGAAGTTATAGTTTAAAATAGTTATTTTTACAAAAGACAGCATTTTAGTGCTATAATAGATTTCTTTTATTTTCAACTAAACTTAAGTTATCTTGATCAGCTATAGCACTTACAAAGTGCTATAATAGCTTTTAGTTCTACTTATTCTTTTGGTTCATTTAAATTTAACTGCAGCATTTACAAATGCTATAATATCCTTTTTATTTAAAGTTTCAAGAATTTAAATAAAATTTCCAACCAAGTAAATTTTTATTTAAATCATATTTAACTTATAAAATCATATTTTTTCACATTATAAAACCATTATTTCAATATTTTTATTTTTATAAATTTTATAAGTTAAATTTCATACAAAAAATCAAGTTTTATCATAATTTCCTTATTTAGATTCAAGTATTAAATTTCCATTTCTTTATTTAAATTCTTAACTTAACAATTAAGTTGAAATTCCCAAAATATAACTTATTTCCCTTTATTTTACTTAAATAAATTTCACTTTTAACAAAAATTCAAAATTTCCAATTTAAGTTATATTTAAAAACTTTAACTTAAACATTCATTTATTTAACATTTGAACTTATTCAAAAACCATTATAAATTTTATAAAATCATTTAAAATACATTTTTAAATCAAAATATTATATTTTTCTTACTTTACATAATTTCCTTTTAAAAACAATACATAAATTCCAAAATTTACTTATAGTTCAAATTCTACTTTACCATTTACTTAATTCATTATTTAATTTATAGAAAATCACTAATATTTCTATAAAAATCATTGTTAATAAAATTTAAATCAAAATATCATAATATTTATATTTTTAAAATATTTAAAAAAATTCAGAAAAGTATACAAACCATGGGTTCTCAACTTCACATGCATCAACTATGGTTTGGATTAGCTCAGCCAAGGCATGGATTTGGGGCTGGGTTTGGATTTATAGTGGTCGGCCTAGGCTGATTTGAATGGCGATGAATATAGGTGCAACAAAACAACAACTATAAGGCAAAGCTACATCATTTCAAAGCTATACATGGCTCGGCCTCAAGCTATAAGGCACGACCAGTGGGTCCAGGTGGTGGTGGGTGATGTGGCAGAGGGTGGTGGTTAGTCCTAGGCTGGTGGTGGTGGAGGAAGGGGCGGCTAAAGGTTGGTGTAGGTGGTGATGACAAAAAGTGGTTCGGTTTGCATACAAGTGATGGGTTTGTGAAATTTGGAGGTGATGCTTGCCTAGTTGAGCTTGGCCTGGCCAAGGTGGTGGACTGGAGGGGTTGGTGAACGGTATGTGTAGTGGTGGAGGTCGGCCAAGGGCTGGAGGAGGAGGTAGCCGATCCAACAAAGTAGAGAAACAAGGTGCAAAATCCAATAGAATAATAGGAAAAACAAGAAAAAGGAAGAAGAAATTTTACCTATCCCTTGATCAATGATGGCCGTATGTTTTTGGTTGAGAAATATCTTAGAGTTCACGTGAAAAAGAAAAAGAAGATGTCGCTGGGAATGAGAAACAAAAGCACGGCCAATGAAGAGATGTAGGTTAAGAAATGAAAAGGCGGAAGAGGAAAAGACTTTGGAAGTTAAAGGGTTTTAAAAACTTTCAAATTTCCACTAATTTCTATTTAATTTATATATACATGAACATTCTGATAATAAACATAAAATAACTCAGAAATGAAATAAATAAATAAATAAAATAAATAAGCTTTAAATTAAATGAATTAAATAAAGAAAAATAGCAATATATATAAACTAGGCTTTATAAATTGAAATAAATTCAAGTAAACTTCAGAAAAATTACATTATCGTTTTAAAAATATTAAAAGGCAAAAATATAAATAAAATAACATATTAACACATATTAAAATAAAATATGACAAATAAAATATAATTTATATAATTTAAAATAAACAGAATTGCTAAATAAATCAAATTACACTCAAAATTGAAATATACATAACTTTCACAATATAACTCCGTTTCCAACGAAACGAAAAGTAGTATTCAAGTTATTAAATCTATTTTCATAATAAAAGATAAAATTTTAGAATTTAAATTTTTAAATTTAAAATTTAAAAGTCAAAGTTTGACCAGTTTAACCACAAATCCATTTTTCAGGAAAATGTTCAATTTGTACCAGTTTGAAATTGTAATTCACATAATAATCAACATTTATATTTCAAAATGAGATGTTTGTAATAAAACAAGTTTAAAAATAAATATAAAATAAAATAAAGTCAAATTTTAAATTATATGCAGAAATCTAGGGTTGTTACAGGCTGTGCCTAGGAAGCCTTTGGCCGAGCCTTAATTTGCTTGAAAATCATTGTAGTTTGCCGTTGTGATGTTGGTCCATGCACCTATACTTTTCGCCATCATTTTCCCAAGCTAGGCCGACCTTTAGGAACCCAAACCAGATCAAAGATCATGCTTTATCCATGCATTTCAGATCTATAGCTGAAGCATAGTTGGTAGAAAGCAAGTGCAAACACTTTGGCTTTGTTTTATGCATCCATTTCTAACATTGTTTATGTATATTTGGGTTGAAAACTTATGTTATATATATTTGTTTTGTCTCATGTATCTAAGGCTATTAATCTTTGGCTCTCCTGTGACGACCCGCCTTTCTAGCTCAGAAAGACGTATCATCGTTAAGAAAGAAATACGTAGGAAATAGAAAAGAAAGAAGAAAGAACAACACAATATCAGAGTCTCACAGCGGAATGAAAGAAAATATAATACACCACATAACGGTTACATAGTTACATATCAGAGTCATACATCACCATATAATATGACAGTCATACATACACATCTGTCACTTCATATCCAAAATACACTACATATTATAACTACTGCAGCGGACAAAATATATGGTTACGCCTGAACTCCTGCTCCAAGCTCCTCCAGATATCAGTATCCAAACCTGATTACTTGGCTACTCATAAAAAATTTGAGTACCCAAGAGTTTAAGTAAAACAGAAATAAACTCCGGGTCAGACATGGGCCTGTTGTGAGTAAACGGGTAAAAATTGTTTAACTTTGGAAACAAAGGTACCACATAAGACTTCCCAGAATAAATACGGGTAAGTTTTTACCTTACGCTAACTAAAACATTTTATAGGAAATTCAGTGACATTATAATAGTGTCTAGGGTTTTCAAGTAAAGCTAGAAAATAGCTGAAATGCTTACATCTCACATTTCAACATAGTTGGGCACGATCAAAACGTACGGCGCTAATTGGAGATTGGATTTCATACAATGGCAGCGGTACTCACAGTACCTGGCCTAGATCAGAGTACCGAGGATTACGCCCAATCCCTGCAACACAAAGCCGTATCCATTCCTTACCGAACAGTTCCAAATAAGATAACCCCACAGTTGTGGCCTACAACTACCCATTAAGCCGAAATAAGAGGGACATCTAGGCAGGCGTATATTCTACTCTCAAGTGGGTGCTACCCACGAAGCCTTGCTGCACCTCCCCTGTTTTAGCCATTCCCGACTGATGAGGCTTGAGGTCACGATTACCTTTACATAACTCATCACTTAGAATGCTCATCGTCCGCCTGACGATGTTCTGAAAGCATTCAATCCATACAAGTTTGTTCCGGGTTCGAACGAAACCGAAGGCATTATCTCGTTACACTCGTTTTTGGAATCACCCTCAGAGTTAACGACGATAACCCTTGTATTCTGAAAACATCATCTCGATCTTCACTTGATAAGTTACGACCTATCGTTAAATTTGGATCGATGTGGTTTTCGGAGAATCAAAACTGATTATTCTGATCCCGATCTCATCGCAATCCAATTGCTATTTTAAGGGCCAAGTTGTTTAAATAGTTTAAACAGTTAAATTCAAAACTTGAATTCACATAACAGTTACCACAGACAGATCATACACGGTCATCGCAGATATATATCCAGAATATATCACAACATATCACCAAATATCACCAAATAAACATAAGGGTAAATCAAACAAGAATCACCAATTCATACCAATATAGTTTGATTTACTCAACTTAATTAATCATTTTATCCTGCTTGATTAACCACTAATTAATCAACTTATTAAATTATTTAATTACTTCTTAATTACTCAATTCATTAATTATTTCTTAATTATTAATTAGTAACCTTAATTATTAGTTTATAAAAGTTAATTACCCATTAATTACCACTAATTATTTAATTAATCATTATTACCAATTAATTAGTCATTTAATCCTTAATTCATCACTTAATTTAACTACTATTTATTAATTAATTAACCTTAAGTAATTAATTAAAATTGTTATGTTAAATTTGATTAAACACAAGATTATAATTATCAATTTCTAATTACAAATTTATTTAACCTTAAGTTATTTATTTAAATTTTAAGTATAAAATTAAAATCAAATCTTAACTTAACACTATCCAACAATATTTACCAAATTAATATTAAACCAGGTGTAACAAAATACTTAAAGCGTTTTAAGCAACTTCATCAGAAAATGGACCCGAGGCAAGCTCCTCGTTTACGGGGGAAAACAAGTGTTTTCTTCCTTGTTACCCCGAGTTTCTCCCCTCTCTTCTCATACCCTTCTTCTTCTTCTACCTGATCTTTTCTTCTTCCCTTTTTTTTCAAGTTAAACGGTAGAACTACACAACTCACGCACGCACCAGGAACCCGAAGCATTTCCCTCCATCCTACTCGAGTATCACTCGAGTCGAAACAACCCACGAAGACGCTGACACACCCACGCCACCGTGCACGTGCACGGTGGTTCGCCAACGTTCTGGCGAACCCCTACGCCTCCGGCAAGCCACAAAACAACATCACTCGTGAAAACAAGATTCAATTCGTCGCGAAAATTTCAAAATCAAAATCCACCTATTCGCTCGAACCATCTACACGAACACATCGAACTAAATCGCCATGACCTACTAACGCCGACCACCTGTGGCGATGCAACTCCGCCCATACCTCGGCCATATTCTCTTCTACCATCCCCTACAATTTCGTGCAGCTCGATCAGCCTGAGTTGAAGAAATCATCACGTTCCAGACCCCAACCAAACTCACGACTTAAACCCTAAACTTCACTCGTTCCTTCAATCCTTTCAATAGAAAAATTATTTAACATTTTCCCATTATAATCGATTACCAGACCTACTTCGTGCAAAGTTTCAGCGATCGAAATTCATTTAATTACTGGGAATTGACAAAATCCAATTTTTGTTCAACTAACAACTGCACCCTAACCCCAACTCTAAAAATCATCAATATAGTTTTCAAAACCCTATTTTCGTATGAGGATTCATGTGGTATATTTGAAATAACAATTCACCATTTTCGAAATTTCCATTTTGGTAAGTGTTCCTGTAACATTTTGAATTTTTATACTGTATGTTATTGTTTTCCTTCTTGAACTATTTTTAAAATATAATTATTACTCAAATACACATCTTTTGTATTGAAACCCAAACATGATAATGATCAAAACATAAGGAATTGACTTTTGTTCAATCCTTTGCATACTGAACTCAAAGAACGGTGGGAAACCTGTTTTACAGAGCTTCAAAATGTTTAACAGAATGATTTAATCATCTCAACAATTCAAACTAACTTGGTCATATATAAATTATTCTTGAGTATAAAAGATAGCTTATTTACTCACCTGATATGAAATTAGACAGAGAGTTGTTTGAATGTTATAGAGTTTGTATTTCCAATCTGTTCTTGCTATTCAATCCCTGTTGATGATTTGCTCTTGAAGATGATGTAGTTGCCGTTTCTCTTTTTTTTTATAAACTCAGTATGAACGAGAATGAAATATAGGGTGATATATAGGAGAAACACATAGGGTGGTACATGATGAGATGCCATATTTTATTATGGACTGGAAAACCATTTTATAACTAAACCAGGGATATTTTTTTTCCAAAGTGGAGGCTGAAAAGAATTTTGGGGTGGCTACATTTATGGTTTTTGTCTTGTATATATTATCATACTTGTACCTATTTTTCTACTTTTCAGGTTTGTACAACCTGGTTCAAACTTGCTGAGCATATATGTATTACATTGTTCATTTCTTACTTAGCATTTTAAAGTGCAGCCCGGCTTGTATTGTAAGCATATATATGTGTAACTTGTCTTGTTTTCCTTGCATCATTCGTATGTATATAAATGTTATTCTTTTCAAACCTTTCTGATATGTTTATATAAAGTTGTTCTAGATATGAATTGGCTTATGCATTGATTTATAACATATACTTGTATTTATATATTTTATATTTCTATTTATCTCTTATATTTACATTATAGTTTTCTTATGTTTATGTTTACAACCATATATATGGTTTTATACTTAAGTTCAATATTCATATTTAATATTGATAAGGTTGCTTATTTTTAAACATTATTATTAAAGACTACATTTTTTTATTCATATGTTAGATCAAATATTATCAATGTAGAACCTTTGATTTTATTGAATAAGACAGAATTTATTTTAAATAAGTTTGAAAGAATTTATTTTAGATTTCCAATCAAAATTTCCTTCACAGACACATGTATACCGATAAATATTCAAAGATCTTATCAGCTTATAAAATGAAAAGCTTGTAAAATATATTGCCGAAATTCCAGGTCGTTACATTCCTTCCCCCTTAAAAGAATTTCGTCTCCGAAATCTAAAGCAACGGTTAATTCAAAAGCTTTTTATATCAATCATTCAAACATACATACCATTCATACCTAACTACTAACCAAACAAACATCGAAACAAACATCACTAGTTATCCGGACACAAATCCGGATATGCTTTCCTAAAGCTATCCAAAGTTTCCCAAGTGCAGTCTTGGGGATCCTCGCTCCGCTGTACTTTGACAAGCTTCACTGATATGTTCCTAAGTTGCTTCTCATCCTGGTCCACAATCTGAACTAGAGTTCTGACAACTGTTAGGTTCGACTCGACTTCCAAATCCTCCTGGACAACTGGTTCAACAATCAATGACGGATCATTAACAAACTTCTTAAGATGCGAGACATGAAAGACATTATGAATTCCAGACATCCGTTCTGGCAATTCAATTCTGTACGCCACAGTTCCAATTCTTTCAAGCGTTGAGAATGGTCCAATGTAAGTCGGTGCAAGTTTTCATGTCTTCCCAAATCTCACTGCTTCTTTGATCGGAGAAACTTTGACGAAAACTAAATCTCCATTCCCAAATTCCAAAGGTCTCCGTCTTCTGTCTGCATATTTCTTCTATCGATCCAGAGCAGCTTTCATCCGTTTCTTAATCAACTCCACTTTGGCGGAAGCTTCTCGAATCAAATCTGGTCCGAGCACAAGACGATCTCTCGACTCGATCCAGCATGATGGGGATCTACACGGCCTTCCATATAAAGCTTCGTAAGGAGCCATCTTAATACTTGCTTGATAACTGTTATTATAAGAAAATTCCACTAAATGAAGATGGTCTTCCCACGATCCATCGAAATCTATAACACAAGCTCGCAGCATATTTTCAAGAACTCGGTTGGTGTCTTCGGTTGTTTCCACTCCAGAATAGTGGCTACTTTAGCAGGGTCTACAGAAATATCATCACTAGAAACGATATGACCCAAAAATTTGACTTAAACTTCCAAAAATGACATTTTGAGAATTTGGCCTTCAGAACATGTCTCCTCAGAGTCTCCAAAACAATTCTCAAATGCTCCTTGTGCTCTTCCTCGGTCTTAGAATAGACGAGAATATCGTCGTTGAATACCAGAACAAACTTATTCAACAAGTCCCTAAAGACTCGATTCATCAAGTCTACGAAATAAGCAGGAGCGTTGGTTAAACCGAATGGCATAACCAACCACTCGTAGAAACAGTTAGGCCCTCTGAATGCAGTCAAGGGGATACTGTCCTCAGCTACCCTTAACTGATGAAAACCCGATGCTAAGTCTAGCTGAGAGAAAATTGATGCCCCATGCAACTGATCGAAGAGATCATCAATACGAGGCAATGGATATTTGTTGCGGATAGTCAATTTATTCAATTCTCTGTAATCAACACAGAATCTAAGTGAACCATCTGATTTAGTGACGAAAATAACTACTGAGCCCCAACTAGAAAAACTAGGTCTGATCAGACCAATCTCCAAGAAATCTTCGGTCTGCTTTACTAGTTCTTCCCTCTCCTTTGGTGCCATTCTTCGACTGGGTTGAACAACTGGTATTGCCCCTGGAATAAGATCAATTCAAAATTCGATTTCCCGATGTTGCGGTAAACATTTAACTTCTTCAAATATGTCAGGGAATTCCTTAACCACATCAATATCTTCAACATCTTCTTAAGAAGCCTCTACACTATATAAAAGACTACTCAAGCAAATTTCGGAACCATAATACATCACCATCGCAATTCTGCCTAGATCAGTTTCCAGCGAAACTGTTCTGCCTTCACAATCTAAGACGGCTTTGTACTTCTCAAGCCAATCCATACCCAAAATAAGATCAAATCCCTTGAAATCCAAAACAAAAGGATCACAAGAGAAACTATGAGATAGGTATGAGATCCTCAGATCTTTACAGATCTGATCCAACTTAGTTACTCCGCCAATAGGATTCGATACACAAATAGGTTGATCTACTAATGTAGGGGTTAGATGGAACCTATCTACCGCATCCAGAGAAATGAAACTCAAAGAAGCACCCGAATCAAACAGAACCTTAATATATATGCCATTTAAAAGTAAGGTACCTTCCAGTACTCCTTTGCCCTTTGAAGAAGAAGACGGTGCACCTTCCAAAGCGAAGACTTTATTCTGAGGTGCTTTATGAAGCAATGGGCAGTCTCTAATCATTTGTCCCGGTGGGTGGCAGTTGAAACAAAGCGACTTCTAAATCATCGCTGACCCTGGACCATGCTGTTGCTGAGATCCTTTCCTGGGACACCCATTTGCCAAGTGACCCTCTTGTTGACATATATAGCATTTCCGTGGTCCGCTGTTACTTTCTCCAGGTTTCTTTCCCTTTCCTTGCTTCTTCCACAGTAGATTGAACTTCCTTTTATTGGGATTTGCAGAATTTCCTCCAGATGCTGCTACAGGAACTACTGGTTTCTTACTCATCAGATTCTCGTATCTCAAAGCCATATCAATAAGCTCAACAAAAGATCCTTTCAGATGTGTGGTCATTTTCTCGTGATATTTTGGCTTTAAAACTTGTACAAACATCTCATTTTTATTGAGTGAAGTATAGATAAGTCCCGGTCCGTAGCAAGGTAGCTCATTGAATCTGGTTTCATATTGTGCTATAGACATACTCGCCTGCTTCAAATTCAGAAAATCCTGATACAGACGAGTTCTTCCTGCTGTAGGAATGAATTTCTCCTCAAACAGCTCCTTAAAATTATTCCAAGACATATCATCCTCTGAGACATTAGCTATCACAGTGTCCCACCATGCTGCAGCGCTTTCCTGCAACTGCCATGAAGCCATAACCCTTTTCTGCTCATCGGTCAGACCCATGCTCTTAAAAACGCGCTCGCACGAGTGTGACCAAGCTTGGACTTCAATAATAGTCTCCGTCCCTTTAAACGGTTTGCCTCCTAGATTAGTGAAGTCTTTGCATAGAGTGGCAAAACTGACTCGAGGCGGTACTGGTTCCACAGCCTCATTAGCATTCTGGCTTCTTCCATTATCGGTAGATGAACTGCCTCTACCTCTGCCTCTTCTCCTAGAAGTCATATTGGTAACCTAAACAGGTAACCAAATAAATTTAGATAGATATATAAATACATAAAAATACAAGTACGCGCTCTTAAGATAAAAATTATTCCAAAGCCTAGGTATTCACTCAACCTAGCGCTCTGATACTAACTGTGACGACCCGCCTTTCTAGCTCAGAAAGACGTATCATCGTTAAGAAAGAAATAGGTAGGAAATAGAAAAGAAAGAAGAAAGAACAACATAATATCGGAATCTCACAACGGAATGAAAGAAAATATAATACATCACATAACGGTTACATAGTTACATATCAGAGTCATACATCACCATATAATAAGACAGTCATACATACACATCTGTCACTTCATATCCAAAATACACTACATACTATAACTACTACAGCGGAAAAAATATATGGTTACGCCAGGAATCCTGCTCCAAGCTCCTCCAGATATCAGTATCCAAACCTGATTATTTGGCTACTCATAAAAAATTTGAGTACCCAAGAGTTTAAGAAAAACAGAAATAAACTCCAGGTCAAAAATGGGTCTGGTGTGAGTAAAATGGTAAAAATTGTTTTAACTTTGGAAACCATTTGGAAACAAAGGTACTACGTAAGACTTCCCAGAATAAATACGGGTAAGTTTTTACCTTACGCTAACCAAAACATTTTATAGGAAATTTGGTGATATTATAATAGTGTCAAGGGTTTTCAAGTAAAGCTAGAAAATAGCTGAAATGGTTACATCTCACATTTCAACATAGTTGGGCACAATCAAAACGTACGACGCTTATTGGAGATTGGATTCCATACAATGGTAGGGCTACTGGGGTACCGCCCATCACGGTACCTGGCCTAGATCAGAGTACCGAGGATTACGCCCAATCCCCTGCAACACAAAGCCGTATTCATTCCTTACTGAATAGTTCCAAATAAGATAACCCCACAGTTGTGGCATACAACTGCCCACTAAGCCGAAATAAAATGGACATCTAGACAGGGGTATATTCTACTCTCAAGTGGGTGCTACCCACGAAGCCTTCTGCACCTCCCCGGTTTCAGCCATTCCTAGTTGATGAGGCTTGAGGTCACGATTACCTTAATAGAACTCATCGCTTAGAATGATCATCGTCCGTTTGATGATGTTCTGAAAGCATTCAATCCACACAAGTTCATTCCGGGTTCGAACGAAACCAAAGGCATTATCTCGTTACACTCGTTTTTGGAATCACCCTCAGAGTTAACGACGATAACCCTTGTATTCTGAAAACATCATCTCGATCTTCACTTGATAAGTTACGACCTATCATTAAATTTGGATCGATGTGGTTTTTGGAGAATCAAAACTGATTATTCCGATCCCGGTCTCATCGCAATCCAAACACTATTTTAAGGGCCAAGTTGTTTAAATAGTTTAAACAGTTTAAATTCAACACTTGAATTCACATAACAGTGACCACAGGTAGATCATACACAGTCATCGCAGATATATATCCAGAATATATCACAACATACCACCAAATATCACCAAATAAACATAAGTGTAAATCAAACAAGAATCACCAATTCATACCAATATAGTTTGATTTACTTAACTTAATTAATCATTTTATCCTGTTTGATTAATCACTAATTAGTCAACTTATTAAGTTATTTAATTACTTCTTAATTACTCAATTCATTAATTATTTATTAATTATTAATTAATAACCTTAATTATTAGTTTATAAAAGTTAATTACCCATTAATTACCACTAATTATTTAATTAATCATTATTACCAATTAATTAGTCATTTAATCCTTAACTAATCACTTAATTTAAGTACTATTTATTAATTAATTAACCTTAAGTAATTAACTAAAATTCTTAAGTTAAGTTTGATTAAACACAAGATTATAATTATCAATTTATAATTACAAATTTATTTAACCTTAAGTTATTTATTTAAATTTTACGTATAAATTTTAAGTCAAATCTTAACTTAACACTATCCAACAATATTTACCAAATTAATATCAAACCTGGTGTAACAAAATACTTAAAGTGTTTTAATCAACTTCATCGGAAACTAGACCCGAGGCAAGCTCCTCGTTTACTCGGGAAAACAAGTGTTTTCTTCCTTGTTCCCCCGAGTTTCTCCCCTCTCTTCTCATACCCTTCTTCTTCTTCAACCTGATCTTTTCTTCTTCCCCTTTTTTTTTAAGTTAAACTGTAGAACCACACAACTCACACACGCACCAGGAACCCGAAGCATTTCCCCCATCCTACTCGACTATCACTCGAGTCGAAACAACCCACGAAGACACTGACACACCCACGCCACCGTGCACGTGCATGGTGGTTCGCCAACGTTTTGGCGAACCCCTACGCCTCCGGAAAGCCACAAAACAACATCACTCGAGAAAACAAGATCCAATTCATCGCGAAAATTTCAAAATCAAAATCCACATATTCGCTAGAACCAGCTACACGAACACATCGAACTAAATCGCCTCGACCCACTAACGCCGACCACCTATGGTGATGCAACTTTGCGCATACCTCGGCCATACCCTCTTCTACCATCCCCTACAATTTCGATCAACTCGATCAGCCTGAGGTGAAGAAATCATCTCGTTCCAGACCCCAACCAAGCTCAAGACTTAAACCTTAAACTTCACTCGTTCCTTCAATCCTTTCAATAGAAAATTATTTAACATTTTTCCCATTATAATCTATTACCAGGCCTACTTCGTGCAAAGTTTCAGCGATCGAAATTCATTTAATTACTGTGAATTGACAAAAATCGAATTTTTGTTCAACTAACAACTGCACCCTAAACCCAACTCTAAAAATCATCAATATAGTTTTAAAAACCCTATTTTCGTACAAGGATTCATGTGCTATATTTGAAATAACAATTCACCATTTTTGAAATTTCCATTTGGTAAGTGTTCCTGTAACATTTTGAATTTTTATACTGTATTTTATTGTTTTCCTTCTTGAACTATTTTTAAAATATAATTATTACTCAAATACACATCTTTTGTATTGAAACCCAAACATGATAATGATCAAAACATGAGGAATTGAATTTTGTTCAATTCTTTGCATACTGAACTCAAAGAACAGGGGGGAAACCTGTTTTACAGAGCTTCAAAATGTTTAACAGAATGATTTAATCATCTCAACAATTCAAACTAACTTGGTCATATATAAATTATTCTTGAGTATAAAAGATAGCTTATTTACTCACCTGATATGAAATTAGGCAGAGAGTTGTTTGAATGTTATAGAGTTTGTATTTCCAGTATGTTCTTGCTATTCAATCCCTGCTGATGATTTGCTCTTGAAGATGATGTAGTTGCTGTTTCTCTTTTTTTTATAAACTCAGTATGAACGAGAACGAAATATAGGGTGATATATATAGGAGAAACACATAGGGTGATACATGATGAGATGCCATATTTTATTATGTACCGGAAAACCATTTTATAACTAAACCAGAGATATTTTTTTCCAAAGTGGAGGCTGAAAAGAATTTTGGGGTGGCTGCATTTATGGTTTTTGTCTTGTATATATTATCATACTTGTACCTGTTTTTCTACTTTTCAGGTTTGTACTACCTGGTTCAAACTTGCTGAGCATATATGTATTACATTGTTCATTTCTTACTTAGCATTTTAAAGTGCAGTCCGGCTTGTATTGTAAGCATATATATGTGTAACTTGTCTTGTTTTCTTTGCATTATTCATATGTATATACAGGTTATTCTTTTCAAACCTTTCTGATATGTTTATATAAAGTTGTTTTAGATATGAATTGGCTTATGCATTGATTTATAACATATACTTGCTTTTATATATTTTATATCTCTATTTATCTCTTATATTTACATTATAGTTTTCTTATGTTTATGTTTATAACCATATATATGGTTTTATACTTAAGTTTAATATTCATGTTTAATATTGATAAGGTTGCTTATTTTTAAACATTATTATTAAAGACTATATTTATATATTCATATATTAGATCAAATGTTATCAATATAGAACCTTGATTTTATTGAATAAGACATAATTTATTTTAAATAAGTCTGAAATAATTTATTTTTGATTTCGAATCAAAATTTCCTTCACAGACACATATATACTGATAAATATTCAAAGATCTTATCAGCTTATAAAATGAAAAGCTTGTAAAATATATTGCCAAAATTCCGTGTCATTACATCTCCACTCTCAAATCATTTTCGTGTTGTTGTGCCTTCGAAGATTCTATGTTGTGTGTTTTGGTTGTCATCTCCAGCTTAAACAAGTGAGTGATTCTCACCAGACGATTTGTACTTATATAACTAGTAAACTAACACCATTTGAAGCTGTAAAAATATATCATCATGTTATAACTGCTTATGTTATGATCACATGAAGCTCACCCCTGTTATTACACATGTTATATCATCGTTACTGTTATATGATGTTATTCTGTTATTTATATCAGTTTATCACACTACAAGTGCCCCATAGAATAGAATCACTATAGGTTGAAATGATACATACCCGAACGGACTTTAGAATAGGGAAAAATCGTTATGGGCTGAAATGATAGGCCCGAGCGATTTTTATTCATTTCATTTTACTTAGGACTACGGGTTTGAAATGATAGAACCCGGGTTTTCTTTGTAAATTATGGATTGAAATGATATATATCTGTATCACTTAACCTAGGTTAGAAAATTTTATACAGACCCATGGTTTATATATATTTTTCTGAAAATTTTAAAGTATTTTAAAAAATGTAAATATTATGATATTTTGATTTAAATTTAATTAAAAATGATTGTTATAAAATATTAGTGATTTTCTATAAATAAAATAAGTGAATTAAGTAAATGGTAAAGTAGAATTTGAAATATAAGTTAATTTTGGAATTTATGATTTTGTTTATAAATTGAATTTATGTAAGGTAAGAAAATATGACAATTTTGATTTAAAAATGAATTTAGATAATTTTTATAAAGTAATTTTGGTTTTTGTATAAGTTAAAAAATGAAATAAGTAAATATTTAAGTTGAATTTTGAAATATAACTTAAATTGGAAATTTGTGAATTTTGTTTAAATGTGAATTTCTGATTGAATAAAATAAAATGAAAATAAGTTATATTTGGAAATTCAAACTTAAGTGTTAAGTAAAATATTAAATTATAAAAAATGAAAATTAATGCTTGAATTTAATAAGTAAATTGTTATTAAATTTTGACTTTTGTATGGAAATTTAACTTTATAAAATCATAAATATAATGGTATTTGAATGATTGTTTTGAAGTGTGAAATATATGATTTTTATAAGTTAAAATGATCTAAATAAAAAAAAATTGTTTGTGAAATTGTATTGAAACCTGAATTTAAATTGATAGCATTTTTGAAATGTTATTATATCTAATGTAAAGTACATTACAACATTTGTTAAATGCTGTAGTTGATATAAATGAACTAAATGGCTAAATTGAACTAAAGGCTATTGTAGCACTTTGTAAGTGCTATAGTTGCTAAATTTAACTAAAGTTTCTTGAAACTAAATTAAACCTATTACAGCATTTAAATGTTGTCTTTTGTTAAATGAATTGTTTTAAAGCATAACTTTCCGTGGCATTTTCTAAGTGCTGCGAAAGTTGAATTTCCATTGTTTTAATAAATTTAAATGAATAAATGATCTTTGAAAAGATTTAATTTTGGAAATTAAATATTTAATGTGACGCCCCACCTCTATACTCATGCTAGCCAAGGACACTACAGAGTAATGCCGTTAACTAGCACGAAGAATAAGGCTGTTGAGGAGCGACCATCCGTGTAATTGCTTTATGCGAACACCGATATGTCAGATAGTATAACATGCATTTAATCTCAAGAGGAAATCCGATATACCGATGCAAACTCAAAGCTACCACCCGGTGGCTATGCGGCCTTTGGAAACAAATATAGAAATGAACATAACACAAATCAGTTACAGATATTCATATCTCAAAGGTGGGAACGGATATGAATATAACACATAGTAGTGTACATCAGAGTAGTGGTCAAATAAGATCCACAATATCACAAAAGAATAGATACAAGTGCTAGAAAAAAGAACAATTATACATCATGGAGTCTATATCTCGTATGTATAACACAAAAACTACCAATCTAATGTAGTTAGCCAAAAAGTCAGATAAGAATCCCTAATGGGGAGTCAAGTAGAAGCACCTATAACATCTCGGTCTGACCCGAGTACTATTTAATTAAAAAATAATAAACAGATCAGCCTAACTATAAATATCAGATAAAAATGAGATAGAAATAGAGATACGACTAAAACGTATGATAATAATAATGTCATACTGTGGCAAATATACAGTGAATAACAACAAAGATCATACAATATCTCAAAACATCTCAGAATACAAAAAAGAATGTCATATTCTTTAACACTTTCACCAACCAGAAATATTGACAAATTTTTCCATGCCAATCAGAAAGTCAGTGAAACACAAAATTCAACAATTCACAAATATTGATAAAGCTTATCAATGTAAATCATGAAAAGTGGTGAAACGTAAATTCTAGAAATCACAATAAGAAATCCAGAAATCACAAAAGGGGGAGGCCTATCACAAACGGGAGCATGAAAACTCACCAACACATGTATCACAAACGGAACGCTATTCCATGGTTGCTAACCATCAATTTTGAGCCGAATCTCCATAGATAGCCCGAAGACCATGGGTTGCTACCCTACCAAATTGAACCGAAGTTCCACAAAACGGGGTTTTTAGTCCCCACACAAACAAATAGACATCACACATCGCTAGTCTAAATCACAAAATGTTCATCATCAATCATCAAGAAGTGTCAATTACACTAAGCTAGTAAATATATGAGTTTAGCTTCATGTCCCATAACCACTAGCTTAACTAAAAATATTTACGAACAAATTGTAAGACTCCACTCAAAAATTGTCACGAGAGTTTTCAATCGAACAAGTCCAAAAATTAACCGACGAAGTAAACGCAAGCGTTTCATACCACTTGTTTTACTAAGCCGTTTAATTAGATTTCTCAAACAAATGAGGTAAAGGTTAGTGTATACTAATAGGTTGGAAAACGGTTTTAATAAACGAGCTTTGTATTAAAATAGTGTTGAAATGGTTTTGATGGAAGAGTTTGATATTTACTACTAGTATAGAAACCTTTGTATTTTAAAGTGACAAATCACAAAAATGATTGTAGAAACAATCAATCATCAAAATTCACATATGAAGACGTGAATCAAACCCAAAAAAATCGATATCGAATCCATCCAAATGGATATTCTCAAACATCCCGAAGAAGAAGTCATCAAATTCAATAATAAATGATAACAACAAATCGGATATCACGTACCGATAAAAATTGGAGCCTCAAGGAAAATAGGCAAAATGGGATGAAACAAGAAGGTCAGTCGACAGGACCAGGTGTTCAATCGACGGACATAGGGATACGAAATTTCTATCCCCAGGGTCAGTCGACTGACTCAGGGTGGCCAGTCGACTGATACAGACCTTGGAAAATTCCTGGGTTCTAGTCCAGTCGACTGACCACCTGAGTCAGTCGACTGAACCTGCTTCTAAGCATTTTTCATCTACTGGTTCAGTCACTGACCTCCCGGTCCAATCGAATGAACCCGCTTCAGAAGCATATTCAGCCTAGCCCCCAAGTGGGGCAAAACCCATAACATGTGACAGAGGCAAATGAGCGAGCAACGACGACTAGGGAATTACGCCAAGCGACAACCCAGCCTTGTATGGCCTTCCGGAACATCCCGAAATCACGTTCAAACATCCATTAAAGGATTTTCACAAAGATTGGACTTGAAAACCAAAAATTGGAATATTCACCAATTCAATCCAAATCAAAAGCAAATGAACATAATTAAGTGTTAGGAATTCATGTCTAACAACAAAGATAAATATAGATATAGATATGAGATAGAAATCTCACCTTTAAACCCGAAAATAATGAATGAGAAGCTTGAAGACAAAAGGAAGATCAACCACTCTTCAATCTCAACACTACAAGCTCCAAACTAAGATCAAAAGCAAGTATTTCCTAAGTTAGGGTTTAGGAATTTCTGAAATTGAAGAGAGAATGAGTTGGAGAAGAAGGAGATACCTACCACAGCTTCTCTTGGAATTTGGAGCTAAACTTGGATTTGCAAAATGGAACTAGGGCTTAGGAATTTCTATTTCCAATATTTTCCCCCATTATTCTCTTTAGAGCTGAAAGTATTAGGAAAAGAAAAGGAATGAAGAGGAGAGGGGTTTAGTTTCGATATTATGTTGGCTAGTGGGCTGAACCCAAACTCAAACTTCAAGTGAAAAAAGGTCGAAATTTTAGCTAGCTCCAAACATATCAATGTTTATACTCAAAAAGGTTGCAAACGACATTTTGAACTCAATGGAAGGGGTCTAGAGTCCTAATTCGACTATTTGCAAAAAGTAGCTTTTGGACAAAAATTCGACTAACGATGTTGTATTTAAATAAAACATTTAAATTTAAAATCGTAAAATATGCGGGTTGTTACAGACTCCCCTCCTTAAAGAAATTGCGTCCTCGCAATCTTAAGAAATAAATAAAAAGTAACAACCATAAAAGCATATCAACATAAAAGAAGAAATTTGAAATAAGAAGTTCACCTCAAAGAGCACGAGAGAGTAAGTCCGGATGTGTTCGCTCGATGAATTCTCTAGATTCCCAAGTGCAATCCTTAGGATTTGAGGACCATTGAACTTTCACAAGAGGAACATCTTTATTTCGAAGGCGTTTTACGTCCGAAACAATAATACGGTTAGGATGTTGCTCATAAGTCAAATTAGGCGAAACTTCAATTTCTTCCACAACACCAGGCTCAGGAACATAATTGAAATCTCGAACGCATTTCCGAAGTTGAGAAACGTAAAATACGTCGTAAATAGCAGAAAATTGAGCCGGTAATAAAAGGAGATAAGCCACGAAACCAATAAGTTCGGTGATGGGAAATGGACCAATGTATCGAGACGCTAATTTTCCCGATCGATTGAAATGCACAACACCCTCCATAGGTGAAACACGAATAAACACCAAATCTCCCACAGAAAATTCTAATTTTCTTCTTCGGTTATCAGCATATGATTTTTGTCTACTTTGAGTTTCTTTCATCCTATGACGAATAAGGTTAATCTTTTCTATGGAATCATGAATAATGTCTGGACCTAAAACCAGCTTCTCACCTGCTTCAAGCCAACACGAAGGAGATCGGCATGGCATTCCGTAGAGTGCCTCGAAAGGTGCCATACCAATACTTGATTGGAAGCTATTATTATAGGAAAAATCAACAAGAGAAATATGATCCTCCCAACTTCCACCAAAATCAAGAACACAAGCATGAAGAAGACCTTCAAGAGTTTGATTCACATGCTCAGTATGTCCATCGGACTGAGGATTATAAGCGGTGCTAAAATTAAGCTTCGTTCCCAAAGCTTTTTGAAACTCTTCAAAAATCCACTAGTAAACAATGGATCACAATCGCTAACAATAGAAGTAGGGACCCCGTGCAATCTAACAATTTCTCTAATAAAGAGTTTGGCCAAAAGAGGTATGGTCCGATTGGACCGAACAGGAATAAAATGGGTAGATTTTGTTAGTCTATCAACTATCACCCATAAGCTATCATGACCCAAACAAGAACGGGGAAGGCCATCAATAAAGTCCATGGAAATTTGATCCCACTTCCTAATCGGAATGTCCAAAGATTACAATAACCCACCGGGCATTTGATGCTCGGCCTTAACGAGTTGGCAAGTCATGCAACGCTTAACAAAGTTAGCGATATTAGATTTCATTCCATCCCAATAATAAAGTCGCTTCATATCCGCGTACATTTTACTACTACTGGGATGAATGGTGAATTTAGAACGATGAGAATCTTCTAAAATATCTTTGCAAAGATCACTAATATTTGGCACGATGAGTCTACCAAAATTTCCAATGCCGCCACGAGCATCAATATCAAAAGCTTTCAAACCTTCAATATCAATTTTATCCCTAAAATTTTGGCTAAGAAGAGCCAATTGGGATCTAGCTTTTGAGCTTCAAGAATGAGGTCAAAAAGAGATGGATGAGCCTCGAGGCTACATAAAACAAGAGATGAACATAAATCTGATTCACGGTCTCGAATCGCACAAGTAGATAAGGTCTTGAGATCATTCCATTCGGAAATCATCATAGTAACAACCGTTTGTTGCTTTCGGCTAAGTGCATCGGCAACACGGTTCCTTTTCCGGGAGTATAAAGAATTTCAAGGTCATATGATGCAAGGAACTCGAGCCAACGTTGTTGACGCAAATTAAGTTCCTTCTGCGAAAATAATTACTTCAAAGATTTATGATCGGTGTAGAGAACAAATTTTTCTCCTAAAAGGTAATGACGCCAAATTCGAAGGGCGAAAACAATAGTCACGAGCTCTAAATCATGTGTGGCATATCTAGTCTCGGTTGGCTTTAGTTTCCTAGAAGCATAAGCAATAGCACGTTCCTTTTGCATAAGAACTACACCCAAACCAACACGGCTAGCGTCGATATAAACAATAAAATCTTGGTTCCCTTTAGGAATCACCAGAATAGGAGCATCGAAAAGGAGTTCTTTTAATTTTTGAAAAGAAGCTTCACATTAGTCCGACCAAATGTATTTAACTCCCTTCTTTGTCAAACTAGTAAGAGGCAAGGAAATTTTAGAAAAGTCCTTTATGAAATGACGGTAATAGCCCGCTAATCCAAGAAAACTATGGATTTCCGTCACACTCTCCGGTCTCTTCCAATTTTGAATCGCTTCGATCTTTGAAGGGTCCACGGAAATTCCGGATTCAGAAATGATATGACCGAGAAATTTCACACGAGATTGCCAAAAGTGGCATTTAGAAAATTTTGCTTTCAATTGATTGCTCCTAAGAGTTTCTAACACAATCTGAAGATGCATTTCATGCTCCTCCTCGGTTTTAGAATACACAAGAATATCATCTATAAAGATGAGGACAAATCGATCGAGGAAGTCTTTGAAAACTCGATTCATAAGGTCAATCAAATAAGATGGGGCGTTCGTTAAACCAAACGGCATAACAAGCCATTCATAAGATCCATAACGAGTACGGAATGACGTTAAAGGAATGCTATCCTCTACAATACGAAGTTGATGAAAACCGGTTGCTAAGTCTAATTGTGAAAAGACTCGGGCACCAATAAGTTGATCGAATAGATCATCAATCCCAGATAAGGGATATATGACGCCCCACCTCTATACCCACGCTAACCAAGGACACTACAGGGTAATGCCGTCAACTAGCGCGGAGAATGAGGCCGTTGAGGAGCGACCCTCCATGTAATTGCTTTGTACGAGCACCGATATGTCAGATAGTATAACTTTGCATTTCATCTCAAGAGGAAGTCCGACATACCGATACAAACTCAAAGCTACCATACGGTGGCTATATGATCTTCGGAAACAAACATAGAAATAAACATAACATAAACCAGCCACGGATAATTCATATCACAAAGGCGGAAATAGATATGAATATAACACATAGAAGTGTACATCAGAGTAATGGTCAACACAAGATCCACAAATATCACCAAATAAATAGATACAAGTGCTAGGCAAAAGAATAAGAATACATCAAGGAGTCTGTATCTCAAATGTATACAACAAAAACTACAAGCTAAGTAGTTAGCAAAAGTCAGATGATGGTTCCAGATAGGAAGTCAAGAGGAAGCACCTATAAAATCTCTGTCTAACTCGAGTATTATTTAAGAAGAAAATAATAAATGGATCAGTCTAGCTATAATTATCAGATAAAATGAGATATAAGAAGAGATATATAAAAACGTATGATAACCAAAAATGCCATACAATATCTCAAAACATCTCAAAACACAGAAATGATTGTCATATTCTTTATTTAATTCACCAAGCCGCAAATAATGACATACATATCAATGCCAATTGTAAAAGTTGGTGAAACATAAATTCCAGAAATCATCAATTAGAAATCCAGAAATCACAAGAAGAGGATGGCCAATCCCGAACGAGAGCATGAAAATTGGAACATCGACGCAGTTCAAACGGTACGTCCAATGAACTGAAAAGCCGGGACATAGATGTAGTACAAACGGTACATCCAGTAAACCGAAACACAAAAAAATTCGGAACATCGACGCAGTACAAATAGTACGTCCAATGATCCGAAAAGCCGGGACATCGATGTAGTACAAACGGTACATCCAATGAACCGAAACATAAAACAATTCGGAACATCGACGTAGTACAAATGGTATGTCCAATGATCCGAAAAGCTGGGACATCAATGTAGTACAAACAGTACATCCAATGAAATGAAACATAAAACAATTCGAAACATCGATGTAGTACAAACGGTTCGTCCAATGATCTGAAAAGCCGGGACATCGATGTAGTACAAACGGTACATCCAATGAACTGAAACATAAAACAATTCGGAACATCGATGCAGTACAAACGGTACGTCCAATGATCCAAAAAGCCGGGACATCGATGTAGCACAAACGGTATATCCAATGAACCGAAACACATTAAAAGAACATGGGTCGCTAGCCGATAAGAAAAATGAGGCGAAGCTCGATAGGACGGGGTACGTCCCCCCTCCCCCCACGTGGACAAAGAGACATCGCACATTGCTAGTCTAAACAATAAAATGATCATCATCGATCATCAAGAAGTGTCAATTACACTAAGCTACTAAATATATGAGTTTAGCTTCGTGTCCCATAACCACTAGCTTAACTTAAATATTTACGAACAAATTATAGATTTCCACTCGAAAATTGTCACAAGAGTTTTCAATCGAATAAGTCAAAGAATTAACCGACGAAGTGAACGCAAGCATTTCATACCACTTGTTTAACTAAGCCGTATAATTAGATTTCTCATACGAGTGAGGAAAAGGTTTGTGTATACTAATAGATTGGAAAATGGTTTGAGAAACGAGCTTTGTAATAAAATAGTGTTGAAATCGTTTGGATGAAAATGTTTTGATATTTACTACTAGTATAGAAACCTTTGTATTTTAAAGTGACAAACCACAAAATTGATTGTAAAAAGAATCAATCATTTTCACATACGAAGACGTGAATCAAATCTAAAGAAACCGATACTGAATCCATCAAGATGGACATTCCCAAAAATCCCAAAAAGAAGTCATCAAAGTCTACAATAAATGATAACAACAAATATGATCATCACGCATCGATTTAAATTGAAAATTCGATCCCAAAAAGGCAAATTGGGCAGAAACAACAAGTCGACTGACTCAGAGTGTTCAGTCGACTGACTCAGGTCCTGGAAACTTTTTGTTGCCAGGTTCAGTCGACTGACTCAGAGATTGCAGTCGACTGAGTCATGCCTAGAAACTTTCGGTTTTCAGGCTCAGTCGACTGACTCCGAGATTTCAGTCGACTGATACTGGCCCAGGAAATTTCTTGGTTTCAGCTCAGTCGACCGAACGCTCTGAGTCAGTCGACTGAACTGGGATTCCAGTATTTTCAGCCTAAAAATGAAGATGCAATCCCGTCAAAAATGCAACCGGACGAGAATTGGGCGCTTGGGGTTTATGCCAATCGACGACCCAGCCCTATAAGCTCTTCGGTGCATCACCAAAAGCATGATCAAGCATCAAGGCTATCGTTTTTAAAGATTTAACTTCAAAACATGGAAAATTGGAATATTCATAAAACCAATCCAAATCAAATGCAAATGCACATGAAGAAGTGTCAGGAATTCATGCCTAGCAACCAAAGATAATTATAGACATAGATGTGAGATAAAAATCTCACATTTTAACATGAAAACACAAGAGAGACGCTTAAAAACAAGCTAAGGTTGATTTCACTTCGATAACACCTCTAGAATCTTCAATCTATAAACAAAGGAGAAGATTTTCCTAAGTTAGGTTTAGAATATTTCTGAAATTGAAGAGGAATAGAGATGGAGAAGATGAAGAGAAGACTTACCAAAGCTTCTTCTTGAATTTGGAGTTAGAACTTGGATTTGCAAAGAAAATTAGAGCTTTGAATTTTAATTTCCCATTCCTCTCTCCATTTTCAGTTTTGCTTGAGTTTAAGAAATGAAACGAGTGAATGAAGAGGAGAGGGGCTGAGCTAGGGTATTAAGATAGAATATTGGGCTGAACCCAAACCCAAAACCCAATAGAAAAAGTAGCAAAAATCAACTTACTCCAAACATATCGAAGCTTATACTCAAAAAGATTGCAAACGTCGTTTTGAACTCAATGGGGGTAGTCTCGTGTCCTAATTCGACCGTTTACAAAAAGTAGATTTTCGGACTAAAATCTGACGAATGACTATATATTTAAGTATAAAATCGATAAATATGCGGGTTGTTACAGACTCCCCTCCCTAAAGAAATTGCGTCCTCGCAATACTTAAGAAGAAAATAAGGACTAACAACCACAAAAGCCTATCAACACAAAAGAAAGTTTGAAATAAGAAATTCACCATAAAGAGATAGAGAGAGTAATCCCGAACGAGTTTTCTCGATGAATTCTCTGGATTCCCAAGAGCAATCCTTAGGATTTGAGAACCATCGAATTTTCGCTCAACATCCGAAGCAATGATGCGAATAGGATGTTGCTCATAAGTCAAATTTGGTGAAACTTCAATTTCCCAATAACACCGGGCTTAAGAATAAAAATCGAAATCCCTAAGGCATTTCCGTAGTTAAGAGACGTGGAAAACATCATGAGTCACGTAGTACAATAATGGTACGCCTGAGAAACTAGTAAATCGAATAATTTGGAACAACGGCGTAGTACAATAACGGTACGCCAGATGTACCAAAGCTCAAATAATTCGAAACACCGACGCAGTACAAACGTACGTCAAATGAACCGAACATCATAAAGGAACATCGGACGTTTGTCCATAAAAGAAATAAGATGAAGCTCAACAAAACAAAGTACATCGAAACGTCTGATGAACTTGGTTAAAAACAGATCATACCATTCGGACATAATCAAAGAAATAACCACCTGTTGCTTACAACAAAGTGCATTGGCAACACGATTTCCCTTCCGGGTGTATACAAAGAATATCAAGATCATAAGATGCAAGGAACTCGAGCCAACATTAAGTTCCTTATGAAAAAATAAATATACCAAAGATTTATGATCGGGGTAGAGAACAAATTTCTCACCCAACATGATGATGCCAAACTCTAAAAGCGAAAGCAATAGCTGCGAGCACTAGATCATGAGTGGCATATCTAGTCTCGATAGGCTTTAATGATTTAGAAACATAAATGATAGCACGTTCTCTTTTGCAAGAGAACGGCACTCAAACCAAGACGATAAGCATCGGTATAAATAATAAAGTCTTGGTTCCCTTCGGGAACCACAAGAAGAGGAGTATCAAAAAAAAGAGTTCTTTTTAAGTAATCTTATTTCCCAAAAAGCTAAAGCTTTCAAAATCACGAATATCTTTATGTAAAAGTCCTTCTAGAAAAATTAACATTTTACAAGTCAATATATCGTGTCTGATTGTCTCATCAAAGCGTTTAGGAAATTCCAATCGATAACATTGATCAAGCGCATCGACCAAAATTCTTAAAGCACTCAATGGGCAAAACAACACAAAAACATCTTCTATATGATAAATATGTTTCTTAAATTTTTTAAGAATATTCCTTGTTCGTTTCAAGAACAAAAATCCAATTATACTTATAAATAAATCTTATGAAAAAGATTTGCAAAATTTTTAAAAAAAAATTCATCCAAAATTAATAATTTCAAGAATGGACTCATCGAAATATTCTTAGAATACTCGATTTATAAAATGGATGAAATAGACTGGATAAACTAAACGACACAATAAGTCATTCATAAAAGTCATAACGAGTGCGGAATGTGGTAAGTGGAATGCTAACCTCCGCAATTCGCAGCTAAAGAAAACCGGGGGCAAGATCGAGCTGAAAAGACCTCAACACCACTCAAAAGATTTCTTAGGAGATAGTCTAAAGAAAAATTCAAAAATACCTGAAAATTCACAAGCTACATGAATGAGAGAAATACCACTTTCTTCATCATGTGGGCTTAAAGAATAAAAATGATGCCACCTAAAATTTGAAATTGAAATCACAAAGAAAAATAGAAATCTGCTTAACAGATAGAGAATGTCGAGGATGAATTGTCCACACGAGACATAGGATATGGCTTCATAATGATTTAGCCAATCCTTACAAAAAGCAATTCCGAAGCCTAAGTAAAAATCGGCTCGGAAAGAAAAATCACATAAAATAATTTCGACATCAATAAAAAGCAAATTGAGTGTTGTGGATCCACCAACCGGATTCGCAATTCTCAAAGAAGTCATCAAGCCCAAAATGTTTAAAGAAAAAGAGTCAACAAGTTCCTTTGGTATAAAATAATGAGATGAAACCCATATCAAACAGAACTTGATTAAGATAACCACAAAATAAAGGTAGATGGATACCTTGACTAAGAGAAGAGTTGTTAGGGGATTGCACAACATTCAGCTTTCCCCCTCTCTTGCTTGGAAGTCTGGGACACGAAGATAAAAGTTGACCCGAACTTTTGCAATAACGACAAAAGAGAGGTTTCGGACATTTATTCGCATAGTGGTCGGTGGAACCCCAATTGTAGCATTTTCCACTACTAGAGATCTTAGCTACCTGAGTTTGTTGCTTCCCTTTCTTATTGGGAGTGGGGACTTTGAATTTGATAGGCCTCTTCATGTTGTTGTTGAAGTTTTGTTTAGCACTCTCAACTTCAACATCACACTCTTTATCGGCCTCTTCAAGACGAAGAGCAATATCAATAAGTCGATCGAAAGAAACTTCCAATTTCAGAAGAAATGGCTTCGTGAGATTCTTGTTCAGCCATAAACAAATCTCTGATTTTTCTTCAATGGGTTATTAATGTATTCAACCCCGTATTTAGAAAGAGATTCGAAAGATGCGACGTTGTCCATCACAGAAGATTCACCTTGTACAAGGTCGATAAAACGCCGGGACAAAGTTACTTTTTCAGCCTCTGGCACAAACTTCAATTCGAATCTCTCCCAGAATTGCTCCCAAGTGAGATCTGCTTCAACAATTTCAGAAATTAAAAGCTCATACCAATCCAATGCTCTTTCTTGGAGCGTGCTAGAAGCCACTTGGACTCGGTGAAGATCAACAAGATTCGTGCGAGAAAAGATGCGGTCGCATGATCTAAGCCAAGCTTGGATTTCTATAACACTCTCGGATCCCTTAAATGGCCTTCCAACCAAATCGGTATAGTCTCTGCACAAGCGTGCAAATCCAGATCTAGGATGAGTTGGCTCTGGAATGGGTCCGACAGCTTGAGCATTCTTTACAAGATCAAGAAGCTGCTGGGCAGACATAAATACTCCATTCTGAGGAGTAGCACTGGATTAACCGTCGTTGGGGCGGCCAGGTCTAACCATTTCTCTTCTTTAAGAAAGAAAGAAAGAAGAAGAAAAGGTTGCTTTCAAAATAAATATCAAACAATCTTGATTGATAAAACATGGAATCGTAAAAGAAAATAGGATAGAATGGTACGAAGACACGAGTAAATCCTAAAGTACGACTCCTAAGAAAAACTTAGGACAATGATCCTTGCTAGATTATTCTACATTGTTCCGAAGTTTGGCTCTGATACCAAGTGTGACGCCCCACCTCTATACCCACGCTAGCCAAGGACACTACGGGGTAATGCCGTCAAATAGCGCGGAGAATAAGGTCGTTGAGGAGCAACCCTTTGTGTAATTGCTTTGTGCGAGCACCGATATGTCAGATAGTATAACTTTGCATTTCATCTCAAGAGGAAGTCCGACATACCGATACAAACTCAAAGCCACTACACGGTGGCTATATGATCTTCGGAAACAAACATAGAAATAAACATAACATAAATCAGCCACAGATAATTCATTTCACAAAGGCGGAAAAAGATATGATTATAACACATAGAAGTGTACATCAGAGTAGTGGTCAACACAAGATCCACAAATATCACCAAATAAATAGATACAAGTGCTAGGGAAAAGAATATGAATACATCAAGGAGTCTGTATCTCAAATGTATACAACAAAAACTACAAGCTAAGTAGTTAGCCAAAAATCAGATGATGGTTCCAGATAGGAAGTCAAGAGGAAGCACCTGTAAAATCTCAGTCTGACCCAAGTATTATTTAAGAAGAAAATAATAAGCGGATCAGTCTAGCTATAATTATCAGGTAAAATGAGATATAAGAAGAGATATAATAAAAACGTATGATAACCAAAAATGTCATACAATATCTCAAAACATCTCAAAACACAGAAAAGAATGTCATATCTTTATTTAATTCACCAAGCCATAAATAATGACATACATATCAATGCCAATTGTAAAAGTTAGTGAAACATAAATTCCAGAAATTATCAATTAGAAATCCAGAAATCAAAAGAAGAGGATAGCCAATCCAGAGGGAGCATGAAAATCGGAACATCGACGCAGTACAAAAGGTACGTCCAATGAACCAAAAAGTCAGGACATAGATGTAGTACAAACAGTACATCCAATGAACCGAAACACAAAACAATTTGGAACATCGACGCAGTACAAACGGTACGTCCAATGATCCGAAAAGTTGGGACATCGATGTAGTACAAACGATACATCCAATGAACTGAAACGTAAAACAATTTGGAACATCGACGCAGTACAAACGGTACGTCCAATGATCCCAAAAGCTGGGAAATCGATGTAGTACAAACGGTACATCCAATGAACCGAAACATAAAACAATTCGGAACATGATGCAGTACAAACGGTACATCCAATGATCCGAAAAGCCGGGACATCGATGTTGTACAAACGGTACATCCAATGAACCGAAACATAAGACAATTCGGAACATCGATGCAGTACAAACGGTACGTCGAATGATCCAAAAAGTCGGGACATTGATGTAGCACAAACGGTACATCTAATGAACCAAAACACATTAAAAGAACATGGGTCGCTAGCCCATAAGAAAAATGAGGCGAAGCTCGATAGGACGGGGTACGGTCCCCTCCCCCCTCCCCCCATGTGGACAAAGAGACATCGCACATTGCTAGTCTAAACAATAAAATGATCATCATCGATCATCAAGAAGTGTCAATTACACTAAGCTAATAAATTTATGAGTTTAGCTTCACATCCCATAACCACTGGCTTAACTTAAATATTTACGAACAAATTGTAGATTTCCACTCGAAAATTGTCACAAGAGTTTTCAATCGAACAAGTCCAAGAATTAACCGACGAAGTGAATGCAAGCGTTTCATACCACTTGTTTTACTAAGCCGTTTAATTAGATTTCTCATATGAGTGAGGAAAAGGTTTGTGTATACTAATTGATTGGAAAACGGTTTAAGAAACGAGCTTTGTAATAAAATAGTGTTGAAATCGTTTGGATGAAAAAGTTTTGATATTTACTATTAGTATAGAAACATTGTATTTTAAAGTGACAAACCACAAAAATGATTATAGAAACAATCAATCATTAAAATTCACATACGAAGACGTAAATCAAATCCAAAGAAACCGATACCGAATCCATCAAGATGGATGTTCCCAACAATCCCGAAAAAGAAGTCATCAAAGTCAACAATAAATGATAACAATAAATAGGATCATCGCGCATCGATTTAAATTGGAAATTCGATCCCAAAAAGGCAAATTGGGAAGAAACAACAAATTCAGTCGACTGACTCAGAGTGTTCAGTCGACTGACTCAGGTCCTGGAAACTTTCTATTTTCAGGTTCAGTCGACTGACTCAGAGATTCCAGTCGACTGAGTCATGCCTGGAAACTTTCGGTTTTCAGGATCAGTCGACTGACTCAGAGATTTCAGTCGACTGATACTGGCCCAGGAAATTTCTTGGTTTCAGCTTAGTCGACTGAACGCTCTGAGTCAGTCGACTAAACTGGGATTTCCAGTATTTTCAGCCGAAAAATAAAGATGCAATCCCGTCAAAAATGCAACCGGACGAGCAATGGGCACTTGGGGTTTATGCCAATCGGCGACCCAGCCCTATAAGCTCTTCGGTGCATCACCAAAAGCATGATCAAGCATCAAAGCTATCGTTTTTAAAGATTTGACTTCTGAACACTAAAAATTGGAATATTCATAAAACCAATCCAAATCAAAAGCAAATGCACATGAAGAAGTGTTAGGAATTCATGCCTAACAACCAAAGATAATTATAGACATAGATGTGAGATAAATATCTCACCTTTTTACACGAAAACACAAGAGAGACGCTTAAAAACAAGCTAAGGTTGATTTCACTTCGATAACACCTCTAGAATCTTCAATCTATAAACAAAGGAGAATATTTTCCTAAGTTAGGTTTAGAATATTTCTGAAATTGAAGAGGAATAGAGATGGAGAAGATGAAGAGAAGACTTACCAAAGCTTCTTCTTGAATTTGGAGTTAGAACTTGGATTTGCAAAGAAAATTAGAGCTTTGAATTTTAATTTCCCATTCCTCTCTCCATTTTCATTTTTGCTTGAGTTTAAGAAATGAAACGAGTGAATAAAGAGGAGAGGGGCTGAGCTAGGGTATTAAGATAGAATATTGGGCTGAACCCAAACCCAAAACCCAATAGAAAAAGTAGCAAAAATCAACTTACTCCAAACATATC
Organism: Allium cepa; assembly: GCA_030765085.1. Taxonomy (NCBI): domain Eukaryota; kingdom Viridiplantae; phylum Streptophyta; class Magnoliopsida; order Asparagales; family Amaryllidaceae; genus Allium; species Allium cepa. The sequence goes on along the minus strand of CM060929.1, from coordinate 459,273,696 downwards.
GAAGCTTATACTCAAAAAGATTGCAAACGTCGTTTTGAACTCAATGGGGGTAGTCTCGTGTCCTAATTCGACCGTTTACAAAAAGTAGATTTTCGGACTAAAATCTGACGAATGACTATATATTTAAGTATAAAATCGATAAATATGCGGGTTGTTACAGACTCCCCTCCCTAAAGAAATTGCGTCCTCGCAATACTTAAGAAGAAAATAAGGACTAACAACCACAAAAGCCTATCAACACAAAAGAAAGTTTGAAATAAGAAATTCACCATAAAGAGATAGAGAGAGTAATCCCGAACGAGTTTTCTCGATGAATTCTCTAGATTCCCAAGAGCAATCATTAGGATTTGAGAACCATCGAATTTTCGCTCAACATCCGAAGCAATGATGCGAATAGGATGTTGCTCATAAGTCAAATTTGGTGAAACTTCAATTTCCCAATAACACCGGGCTTAAGAATAAAAATCGAAATCCCTAAGGCATTTCCGTAGTTAAGAGACGTGGAAAACATCATGAGTCACGTAGTACAATAATGGTACGCCCGAGAAACTAGTAAATCGAATAATTTGGAACAACGGCGTAGTACAATAACGGTATGCCAGATGTACCAAAGCTCAAATAATTCGAAACACCGACGCAGTACAAACGTACGTCAAATGAACCGAACATCATAAAGGAACATCGGACGTTTGTCCATAAAAGAAATAAGATGAAGCTCAACAAAACAAAGTACATCGAAACGTCTGATGAACTTGGTTAAAAAAAGATCATACCATTCGGACATAATCAAAGAAATAACCACTTGTTGCTTACAACAAAGTGCATTGGCAACACGATTTCCCTTCCGGGTGTATACAAAGAATATCAAGATCATAAGATGCAAGGAACTCGAGCCAACATTAAGTTCCTTATGAAAAAATAAATATACCAAAGATTTATGATCGGGGTAGAGAACAAATTTCTCACCCAACATGATGATGCCAAACTCTAAAAGCGAAAACATCATCATTATTATCGTTATCACGACGGTCTAGAGAATATAAAGATGCCTTCAATTTGGAATCTGAATCTTTAAGAACAATAGAAATCTTCTTAACAGATTGAAGATGTCGAAGATGAATAGTCCGCTCAAGACATAGGATATGGGCTTCATAACGGTTAAGCCAATCCATTCCCAAATCATTCCGAAGCCTAAGTAACGCATGACATGCAAATCGGATCAGAAATCATAATCACATAAAATAATCTCGACATCTTTACAAAGCAAACTAAGTTTTGCAGATCCACCAACCGGATTCGTAATTCTCAAAGAAGTCATCAAACATATAGCATCCAAAGAAAAAGTATCAACAAGTTCTTTTGAAATAAAAGAATGGGATGCACCCATACCAAAAAGAACTCGAATAGGATGATCACGAAACATAATAATGCCATCAAGGATAGAATGAGAATTACCTTGACCACGAGAAGTATTACTAGGTGCTTGCGCAACATTTAACTTTCCCTCCTCCTTGCTTTGAAATTTGGGACATGCAGATATAGTATGGCCTGAACCTTTGCAATAGCGGCAAACAAGGGGCTTCGAGCACTTATTAGCAAAATGGTCTTTAGAACCACAATTGTAGCATTCCCTTCGGCTAGGGGTAGGAGTCTTTGCTACAGAAGCTGCTTGCTTCCCTTTCTTGTTAGGATAAGGGCCTTTGAACTTATTAGGTCGCTTCTTGTTATTAAAGTTCAGTTTGGCACTCTCAACTTCAACATCACTTTCTTTATCGGCCTCCTCGAGTCGAAGAGCGATATCAACAAGCTGACCAAAAGAAACTTCCAATTTCAGAAGTAATGGCTTTTTGAGATTTTTGTTCAAGCCATAAACAAATCTCTGATTTTTCTTCAATAGGGTATTAATACACTCGACCCCATATTTAGAGAGAGATTCGAAAGATGCGATATAGTCGGTCACAGAAGATGTACCTTGAACAAGGTCAATAAAACGACGGGCCAAAGTCAACTTTTCAGCTTCCGGCATAAATTTTAACTCGGACCTTTCCCGGAATTGCTCCCAAGTAAGATCTGCTTCTATAATTTCGGAAATTAGAGGCTCATACCAATCTAATGCTCTTTCTTGGAGCATACTAGAAGCCACTTGGACTCGATGAAGATCAATAAGATTCATTCGAGAAAAGATGCGATCGAATGTTCTAAGCCAAGCTTGGACTTCGATAATGCCCTCGAAACCCTTAAACGACTTTCCACCCAAATTAGTGTAATCGTTGCACAAGCATGCAAATCCATATTTAGGGTGAATAGGCTCTGGAATGGGTCCGACCGCTTGAGCATTCTTTACAAGGTCAAGAAGCTGCTGGGCAGACATAAATACTCCATCCTGAGAAGTAGCACTGGATTGACCGGCGCTGGGACGGCCTGGTCTAACCATTTATCTTCTTCAAAAAAGAAAGAAAGAAGAAAAAGTTATTCTTGGAATAAATATCAAACAATCATGATTGATAAAACAAGGCATCATTAAGAAAATAGGATAGAACGATACGAAGACTCGAATTAAATCCTATAGCACAAACACTAAGAAAGACTTAGGACAATGATCATTGCTAGATTATTCTACATTGTTCCGAAGTTTGGCTCCGATACCAAGCTGTGACGCCCCACCTCTATACTTATGTTAGCCAAGGACGCTACAGAGTAATGCCATCAACTAGAACGAAGAATAAGGCTGTTGAGGAGCGACCATCCGTGTAATTGCTTTGTGCGAACGCCGATATGTCAGATAGTATAACATGCATTCAATCTCAAGAGGAAATCCAACATACCGATGCAAACTCAAATCTACTACTCGGTGGCTATGTGGCCTTCGGAAACAAATATAGAAATGAACATAACACAAATCAGTTACAGATATTCATATCTCAAAGGCGGAAACGGATATGAATATAACACATAGTAGTGTACATCAGAGTAGTGGTCAAATAAGATCCACAATGTCACAAAAGAATAGATACAAGTGCTAGACAAAAGAATAATTATACATCATGGAGTCTATATCTCGTATGTATAACACAAAAACTACCAATCTAATGTAGTTAGCCAAAAAGTCAGATAAGAATCCCTGATGAGGAGTCAAGCAGAAGCACCTGTAACATCTCGGTTCGACCCGAGTATTATATAAAAAGAAAATAATAAACGAATCAGTCTAACTATAAATATCGGATAAAAATGAGATAGAAATAGAGATACGACTAAAAAGTATGGTAATAATAATGTCATACTGTGACAAGTATACATTGAATAACAACAAAGATCATACAATATCTCAAAACATCTCAAAACACAGAAAAGAATGTCATATTCTTTAACACTTTCACCAACCGGAAATATTGACAAATTTATCCATGCCAATCGGAAGAGTTAGTGAAGCACAAAATTCACCAATTCACAAATATTGATAAAGCTTATCAATGTAAATCATGAAAATTGGTGAAACACAAATTCTAGAAATCACAAAAAAAAATCCAGAAATCACAAAGGGGAAGGCCTATCACAAACGGGAGCATGAAATCTCACCAACACGTGTATCACAAGCGGAACGTTATTCCATGGTTGCTAACCATCAATTTTGAGCCGAAGCTCCAAAAACGGCCCAAAGACCATGGGTTGCTACCCCGCCAAATTGAACCGAAGTTCCATAAAACGGGGTTTTCAGTCCCCACACAAACAAACAGACATCGCACATTGCTAGTCTAAATCACAAAATATTCATCATCGGTCATCAAGAAGTGTCAATTATACTAAGCTAGTAAATATATGAGTTTAGCTTCATGTCCCATAAACACTAGCTTAACTTAAATATTTATGAATAAATTGTAAGTCTCCACTCGAAAATTGTCACGAGAGTTTTCAATCGAACAAGTCCAAAAATTAACCGACAAAGTAAACGCAAGCGTTTCATACCACTTGTTTTACTAAGCCGTTTAATTAGATTTCTCAAACAAATGAGGTAAATGTTAGTGTATACTAATAGGTTGGAAAATGGTTTTAATAAATGAGCTTCGTATTAAAATAGTGTTGAAATGGTTTTGATGGAAGAGTTTGATATTTACTACTACTATAAAAACCTTTGTATTTTAAAGTGACAAATCACAAAAATGATTGAAGAAACAATCAATCATCAAAATTCACATACGAAGACGTGAATCAAACCCATAAAAATCGATACTGTATCCATCCAAATGGATATTCTCAAACATCCCGAAGAAGAAGTCATCAAAGTCAATAATAAATGATAACAACAAATCGGATAATCATGTAACGATAAAAATTGAAGCCTCAAGAAAAATAGGCTGAAACAAGCAAGTAATTCGACTCGACCAGCTGGCCAGTCGACTGACATAGGGATACGAAATTTCTGTCCCTAGGGTCAGTCGACTGACTCAGGGTGGTCAGTCGACTGATATAGACCCAGGAAAATTCCTGGGTTCTGGTCCAGTCGACTGACCACCTGAGTCAGTTGACTGAACCTGCTTCTAAGCATTTTTCATCTACTGGTTCAGTCGACTGACCTCTTGGTCCAATCGACTGAACCTACTTCAGAAGCATATTCAGCCTAGCCCCCAAGTGGGGCAAAACCCAAAACATGAGACGGAGGCGAACGAGCGAGCAACCACGACTAGGGAATTACGCCACGTGACAACCCAGCCTTGTATGGCCCTCCAAAACACCCCGAAATCACGTTCAAACATCCATAAAAGGATTTTCACAAAAATTGGACTTGAAAACCAAAAATTGGAATATTCACCAATTCAATCCAAATCAAAAGCAAATGAACATAATTAAGTGTTAGGAATTCATGCCTAATGACAAAGATAAATATAGATATAGATGTGAGATAGAAATCTCACCTTTAAACCAGAAAACAATGAATGAGAAGCTTGAAGACAAAAGGAAGATCAACCACTCTTCAATCTCAACACTAGAATCTCCAAACTAAGATCAAAAACAAGTATTTCCTAAGTTAGGGTTTAGGAATTTCTGAAATCGAAGAGAGAATGAGTTGGAGAAGAAGAAGGGGATACTTACCTAAGCTTCTCTTGGAATTTGGAGCTAAACTTGGATTTGCAAAATGGAACTAGGGATTAGGAATTTCCATTTCCAATCTTTTGCCCCATTATTCTCTTTAGAGCTGAAAGTATTAGGAAAATAAAATGAATAAAGAGGAGCGGGGTTCAGTTTGGATATTATGTTGGCTAGTGGGCTGAACCCAAACTCAAACTTCAAGTGGAAAAGGGTCGAAATTTTAGCTAGCTCCAAACATATCAATGTTTAAACTCAAAAAGGTTGCAAACGACCTTTTGAACTCAATGGAAGGGGTCTACAGTCCTAATACAGCTGTTTGCAAAAAGTAGCTTTTCGGACTAAAATCCGACTAACGATGCTATATTTAAATAAAACATTTAAATATAAAATCATAAAATATGTGGGTTGTTACATTTAATTATTAAATATAATGACTTGACTTTAAATAGTTTAAATGGAATATTTGATTTGAAATATAACTATTTTAAAATGAAATTGAAGTGGTAATTAAATTAAATAAAAATGAATGTGGTTTGGAAATAAGATACGTTATTGTGATATTTTGCAATGGATTTGAAATGATATTGAATTTTTGAAATGATATTTGATTTAGTAGTATAAAATACCATTTTGGAATTTTAACCATGGGATGTATTTAAATTTACGGTTTAACTGACCCGTAGAGGATGGGCGGTCCCAGGCATCCTTTAAGTTATTGTGCATTACTACTACAGTTCACTTGAGTTGGTTTACATTATATAAGTATATATTGTCATGACTCGAGTGTTTTGTGTTTTTCTTTACGCTCGGGTCAGCCTGAGTATTTATAGCTTGGCTTTGGATTCTTTCTAGAGCTAGGAATCGCTGGAGATTCTGCTTGTCTAGTTATCTTTTCCTCTTCAATTTTAGTTGTTCTATTTCAGCTTTGGTATTTATAAACTTCTATGTATTTGAGATTTCTATTGTATATGTTTTCAGAATGATATTATGTTTTTGAGAGTTTGTTATAGTAGCTTCATGAACTACTATGGTATTTTAATTTCTGTTGCGAGTTATTCTGATATGTTCTGTGCCTGTGATTCTGTGATTGTATTTCATTTGCTCCAAATTTATTTACAATCTGTTATTTTGCATCATTCAAGTCTGACATGTGTGTCTAGTTATGCACTTGGAGGGTGCAACATGATAGGGGGTTCTCGCATTTCGTTTAGTAGCGAGCAGATGACTCTTACTCGTACATGTCCCCACGGGGGTTGGTGGTGCAGTCGAGAGGCTGGCCGTAAAGGCAGAACACAGGTACCATTGTATGCTACGGTAGGCGTTACCCCACTAACGCGGTTCGTTATATTTGGTATCAGAGCTTTGGTTTTTGGCAAACTATTGACTGAGGAGCAAAAAACTCATTAGAGATAGCGTAGAAATACCCTAGAATGAGTGAAATCAATCTCATAATCATATCTTTGTGAGAGAACGTATTTTCAAAGTATAAAATGATTTTCAAATGTTTTTTAAAGGATTTTTAAAGATTATTTTGATATAAAATTTTCTTGTTTTGAAAGAAAATTTTCTGGACTTTATCCCTTTCGTATCCACCTTGTTAGTAATTTCATTGATTAGGATTTCCTTAAAAATTTCTGAACTTCTATCTTGGTTGGAATTTCTTAGATTAGGATTCCTCTCAATTTTCGAATGCTCCCACTTGTTTTGAAATCCATTCATGTCTCCCTAATTGTATTCTTTTGATTTTGGAGTATTCCATAACTTCACCTTGAATGACCTCTAAAGATCGACAGTTCCGTCAATCTTCGAATGATTTGTAAAGGGGTGAAACTCCATTACAATGGGCACCGATTCACCAGAGATTTCTATATCTATGGATTTCGATGCTATATATCTCCTACTCTACCTGGATTCTATCTCTGGCGATGGAATGTCAATTTGCCTTAGATTTTCGCATTGATTATATTCCTGAAGTCACGGTTGACCCGGTTAAGGTTGCCCGCGATTTATATAGGCTTATCCAACTTGTATTTTGTAATTTAATTATCTCATCTTCATTTGAGCTTATCTTCGAATCAGAATTCTATTTGATTAGAGTTTCCCTTAATTTGAATCTCTGTTTGTTTTGAAATCTATCCTGGAATCATCCTTTGGATATTTGTGTTTGGTTGTATTTTGAAATTGTGCATACATCTAAATTATTATTTTGATAAGGATGACCCTATTTTGTATATAAAAGTGAAATGTTTTCTATAAGGATTATATACCTTTTAAAAATGAAAATTTGAAGCTTTGAAAGGATTTGAAATTTTGAAAATTTATAAGAAATTTGATTTATATAAAAATGATTTATAATTGAAGGGTTTTAAATTTTAATTTCGAGGAGTCGAACTCCGGTGTTTTGAAATTGGTTTTAAGATTTTAGAAAATATATAATAATAATAATATGATTTAAAGATATTTTTCGAATAAGAAATGTTTCAAATGTATTCGAATGAATTCCAAAGATTTCGAAGAGATTTTAAAGAAGTTTCAAGAAAATAAAAGTCCAGAACCCACTTATGTAGTTGGAAAATAATATCTGTAATGAATGCATGCATCATCGACATTGATTTTTGATTTTCTGAGTGGGGGAGAGGCCACTCTAGTATCTTTGCTATGCAAGTGATTTTGTGAAACCAAATTTGGATTTCAGATTTCAAGGTATGATTTAATTTTCGAAAGATATATGTATGTATATTTGAAATGATTTAAAGTAAGCCGGTGTTCAGTCCTCGGGTTTTTGATTTGAAACCTATCTTTTGAAAATTGATTTATTGATTTGTTTTTGATTTTCAACTCTCGAATTTTAAAATGATTTCTTTGACTATTTGAATGTTCGAGCACTTCCAAATCAAGCTTTACTTTTCAAAGCTAAGAAATTTTGAAATATAATATATATATGCGTTGAAATATATTTAAGACTGAATAGTTTATCTTGTGGATCAAATCTATATTTGAAATTGATAATATTTGAAATAGTTTTGTTGGGAAAAATAAATTGAATTGAACTAACGGTTTGAATTGAATTAAAATTGGAAATTTTAGATTTAAGTTTAATTGAATAAATTTGTGAAACGTAAAGAATTAAGGGAATGTTTTATGATTTCAAATGTATGATTTCAAAATTTTATGATTTTCAAAGTGAAATGATTTCAAGTATTTTGGTTTCGAAAGATTTATAACTTTGAAAGTATAATGATTTTTGAAGTGAATATATGTTTGAAATGGAAATGAATTTGTTTGGCCAAAATCTTGTCAATTTGAAAACCAGGACTATTTTCAAAACCTATTGTTTTAAGAAACTTTGAAACTGAATATATGTAATTTGGAAGAAATGACTTGGCGAAATCATATATGATTTTGAAACTGAATTGATATTGAAATGGTTTGAAATTGAGAAACTTGTTTATTTAAATACTTTGATTTGGCAGTTATCGAAGTTATATAAAATTGATTTGTACAAGTATGAAGTTGATTTGAAACTATTGTCTTGGAAAGGTACTCAATTTGAAAGTGAAATCTTATATAATCGAAATCTATATAGGTCTGATTTGATAAACCATTGATTTTGGAAAGTATTTGATTTGAAATAAAATCTTATATATAAAGGACTTTATATAAGTATGATATTTGAAAGTGATTTGAAAGGACTATATGATATTTATTTTCGAAATAAAGATAGGGAAAGTGCCTTCTGCTTGATATCCGCTTTGTGGCCACACTGTGGATTCATTCTATCGATATTATTCTCTCTGATTTGGGTTTTTCGGATATGATACTCGAGTGTCCATCGAATTCCATCGTGATCTCCATGGTCTTATGATCACGACTGCATAGCGTAATCCGCAGGGGCTGCGAGAGCCTAAGGGTATGGATGTTTCCTAGGGGATCTAGGCACAATCATTATGTATCTGTGGTACTACCAATCTTCATGGCGTAATCGCAGGGCTGCGGTAGTCAGCCTACGGGTACGGATGTTTCCTAGGGGATCCAAGCGTAACCATTGTGTATCCATGATCCATAATCGACATGTTTTGGTTTGGTTGATTTGTTTGGATTGTACTTTCCATGTCTGTTTTTAAAAGTTTTCAATTATTTTCACTGGGTGTTGAAACAGGTCTACTAAGCACTTGAAGAAGTCTAGCTTTACACCTGATCAACGCATAGCCAGAATCTGCAAGCGCGAGGATAAATTTGTTAAGACATCGAGTTATAAAAGTATTTTTGACAAAAGTATTATCTATAAAGAATATTTTGATCAGTTATTTCCTTTCTAAAGATTTTAAAATGTTTTAAATATTGTTTACTTCAACCATCAGATTTGAATATAATGACTATTCATCATATTATAAAAATTCAAATTGAAAGTTTTACAGTTTAAATTAATGGCTCATCCTTGTCCTTCGACCTATTTTTCCCTCCTAGCTACTTTTTCCCTACCTTCTTTTTGGGATGTCTTCCAACCTATTGTTCTTTCTAGTTGTTTCTCCGCTCCCTTCCTTTTTGAGGACGAAAAGTTTTGAGTGGAGGAGAGTGTAACAACCCTGAATTTTGTGATTTATTTTAATTGTTTATTTGATTATTTTATTTGAATTTCAGATTTAAAAACTTTATTTTATTTATTAAAATGAATAAATTATGTTATTTTAAAATATAAATGTTGATTTTTATGTGAATTATAAGTTCAAACTGAATAAATAGAATAATTCCAAAAAATGTGTATTTTGGTCAAATGGTCAAACTTTGACTTTTAAAATTTAGATTTTAAATATTGAATTCTTGAATTTTATCTTTTATTATGAAAATAGATTTAATTTCAAGAATACTTCTTTTCATTTCGTTGAAATCTGATTTATATTGTGAAAGTTATGCTTTTTTGCAATATTATGTGTAAATTATTTATTTAACAATATTGTTTATTTTAACTTATATAAGTAATATTTTTAATTGTTATATCTTATTCTAATTTGTATATATATGATATGTTATATATATTGTCTTTTAAATATTTTTAAAGTGATAATAAAAAATTTCCAAAGTTTATTGAATTTGTTTTTTTAAAGCCAAGTTTGCATTTTTAAACTATTTTCTTCATTTAATTATGTTTAATTAAAATTAATTTATTTTATGCATTCATTTTTATTTATGAGTTTTTATCTTTATTTATCAGTATTTTATATGTATTTAAAATTTCAAAAGAAATTAGAGAAATTTGAAGAGTTTTCAGACCCTCTTATTTGCCTAAGTCTTTTTGTATTCCACCGTTTCATTTTCAATCAATACATCTTTTTTTTTTTGCCGTTCCTTTCCTTATTTTTTCCAGCTAGCTTCCTCATCTTTTTCACGCATTATCAAAGCTTCTCAACACTAAAAAAAGTGCGGTAGAGAGATTTGGTAAAAAAAATTCATTTCTTTTTCATATTTTTCTACTTGTTTACATTGATTTTTGCACTTGTTTCCTTCCTTCTTGTGATCAGCCCCTCCTACCTCCTCCACCTTAGCCTCCTCCACCACCACCTCCTCCAGTCTAGGCCCTAACCATGCCATCCACCCATATGATCAAATCCATCACCTTTTGCGCAAACTTCATCCAAGTATAGCATAGCCGAGCACTACCAATGTTCCACCACCTTCAACTCCTCTTTGGCCGGCTATACACCTCCACCACCAGCTTTTCCCGACCCATACACCACTGCCACACCTGTAGTAGACCACCTAAGAGACTGGCCGTGCCTAGGAAGCCTTTGGCCGAGCCTTAGTTTTCATGAAAATCATTGTAGTTTGCCTTTGTGATGTTGTTCCAAGCACCTATACTTTGCTCCATCATTTTCCCATGCTAGGCCGACCTTTAGGAACCCAAACCAGATCAAAGATTATGCTTTGGCCATGCATTTCAGATCTATAGCTGAAGCATAGATGGTAGAAAGAAAGTGCAAACACTTTGGCTTTGTTTTATGCATCCATTTCTAACATTGTTTATATATATTTGGGTAGAAAACTTATGTTATATGTATTTGTTTTGTCTCATGTATCCAGGGCTATTAATATTGGGCTCTCCACTATCAAATCATTTTCATTTTGTCGTGCCTTCGAAGATTCTGTTTTGTGTGCTTTGGTTGTCATCTCTAGCTTAAACAAGTGAGTAATTCTCACCAGACGATTTGTACTTATATAACTAGTAAACTGACACCATTTGAAGCTGTAAAAATATATCATCGTGTTATAACTGCTTATATTATGATCATATGATGCTTACCCTTGTTATTACACATCTTACATCATCAGTTACTGTTATATGATGCTATTCTGTTATTTATATCAGTCTATCACACTGCAAGTGCCCCGTAGAATAGAATCACTATGGGTTGAAATGATACATACCCGAACGGACTTTAGAATAGGAAAAAATCATTGTGGACTGAAATGATAGGCCTAAGCGATATTTATTCATTTCATTTTACTTGGAACTGCGGGTTTGAAATGATAGAACATGGGTTTTCTTTGTAAATTACGGGTTGAAATGATATATATTCGTATCACGTGAACTAGGTTAGGAAATTTTATACAGACCCATTGTTTATATATATTTTTCTGAAAATTTATAAATTATTTTAAAAAATGTAAATATTATGATATTTTGATTTAAATTTAATTAAAATGATTTATATAAAATATTAGTGATTTTCTATAAATTAAATAAGTGAATGGTAAAGTAGAATTTGAAATATAAGTTAATTTTGGAATTTATGATTTTGTTTAATGGAATTTATGTAAGGTAAGAAAATATGACAATTTGATTTAAAAATGAATTTAAATAATTTTATAAAGTAATTATGATTTTTGTATAAGTTAAAATATGAAATAAATAAATATTTAAGTTGAATTTTGAAATATAACTTAAATTGGAAATTTGTGAATTTTGATTAAATGCGAATTTCTGATTAAATAAAATAAAAATGAAAATAAGTTATATTTAGAAATTTAAACTTAAGTGTTAAGTAAAATATTAAATTATAAAGAATGGAAATTAGTGCTTGAATTTAATAAGTAAATTGTTATTAAATTTTGATTTTTGTATGGAAATTTAACTTTATAAAATCATAAATATAAGGGTATTTAAATGATTGTTTTAAAGTGTGAAATATATGATTTTTATAAGTTAAAATGATTTAAATAAAAAAATTATAATTGTTTGTGAAATTGTATTGAAACCTGAATTTAAATTGACAGCATTTTAGAAATGTTATTATTTCTAATGTAAAGTATATTACATCATTTGTTAAATGTTGTAGTTGATATAATGAACTAAATGTCTAAATTGAACTAAAGGCTATTATAGCACTTTGTAAGTGCTATAGTTGCTAAATTTAACTAAAGTTTACTTGAAATTAAATTAAACCTATTACTGCATTTAAACGTTGTCTTTTGTTAAATGAATTGTTTTAAAGCATAACTTTCCATGGCATTTTCTAAGTGCTGCGAAAGTTGAATTTCCATTGTTTTAATAAATTTAAATGAATAAATGATCTTTGAAAAGATTAAATTTTGGAAATTAAATATTTAATTAGTAAATATAATAACTTGACTTTAAATAGTTTAAACGGAATATTTGATTTGAAATATAACTATTTTAAAATGTGATTGAAGTGGTATTTAAATTAAATAAAAATGAATGTGGTTTGGAAATAAGATATGTTATTGTGATATTTTGCAATGGATTTGAAATGACATAGAATTTTTGAAATGATATTTGATTTAGAAGTATAAAATACCATTTTGGAATTTTAACCACGGGATGTATTTAAATTTATGGTTTAACTGACCCTTAGAGGATGTGCGATCTCAGGCATCCTTTAAGTTAATGTGCATTACTACTACAGTTCACTTGAGTTGGTTTACATTATATAAGTATATATTGTAAAGACCCGTAAATCCGTACTCCTTGAATAGACACTAATCTCCTTTGTTTAATTCAAGATGAACGAAAATACGAACCCTTAGGGGTTTTAAGAAAAATTTAAGAAAAGAAGAAGAGAGAAAAAGAAGAAAGAAGAAGAAAATAGATAATAGAGGGAAGAGAAAACATAAGATAGAAAATTTAGATAGGGAAAAGAAGATAGAAAATTTTAAAATTGAAAGAAAAGAGAATAGAGGAAAAAGAAAAACAGAAGAAAATAGGACGGAACAGAAAACAACAGAACAATAACAGAATCTCACAATTCGCAGCGGAGCAACATATAATAATAAATGAATAATCTTTAAACAAAGAACTATATCAGTTATTACATTACATCACATTACATTACATCATATCATCAGAGTGTACAACAACAACAAACAGTGCAGCGGAAAAAGAAATACTATATAAACTAGTAATACGCCATGCCATCCAGCTTGCCTCCAGCAACTCAAGAATATCCAGAATATCCTGATAAACCTAACTCTTAACTGCCCGTGTGGAAATTGGTGGGCACCCAGAGTTTAGGAAGGAAAACAATAAACTCCAAGTCAGTCATGTGACTGGTGTGAGAACTCAAAACAGTTTATTTATCTTTAAAATCAAAATAGAGGAATATTTTTATTTCAATTCGCAATGCTTTTAAAAATGAGACTACCATAAGGCCTCCCGCACACACACACAATGCAAACGCAGAATCGGAGGAGATTTCTCCTTATGATAGTCAAAGATGCTTGATACGCATTTAAAATAACATTTGATATTATTATTAGTGTATAGTGTAGGAAAAATTCATTTCGAAAGTAGAATATAAATCTTAGCCAACATACGACCATTATCGTATGCCTACTATAGCAACCATCCAAACAGTGGCGACCACCATAAGTGAATGGCAGGTTCTACAACTAATACCGTACAAGTTTCGTATTGGGAATTGGATTTTCAACAAATGGTCAGGCCAAGGAACTTCCCATTGCCACATGAAAATGCCTCTGGAAAGACATCCCCGAGAACCAAACCGGAACTCTGCCAACACAAGGCCGGGTTACCCCTAGCTGCGTAACTACTGACACGAGCACGCCATTCCCCGATCGTAAACGACCTTTCTCACGGGATCCCGAAAACCAACAACCACAAAGTAATAAATTCGTAGTAACCACATAGGTTAAATATCTGGGCTCCATACCATGATACCACCTCTATCCAGAAGGAAATGTACATACCCTAAAGGGTGCTACCCCTCATAACCTTGCTGCATCTTTCCTGTTTTGACCATTTCCGGGGTGTGAGGTTCGACGAAGTCACGTCCACAAAAACATACTTTATACAAAAGCCATGCTTTGGGTCAACAAATGATCAACACAATGATCACCAAGATAGACGATCAAATAAACGATCCTATCCCAATAATCAACACAATGATCATTTCAGCAACACTCAGCATGTCACATTACCAAATTGGGAATATATCGCTGATAACTTCAACTATATAACCTCTGAGCTCGTACGTCTCAGAGAAGGGTGTTAAGCTAAAAGAATAAATTCTCCGCCACCAACAGAAATATATTTGAAAGAAATCGGCTTTATATCTCAACTTGTAATGTCAGACACACAATCCATACAAGTCTGTTCCGGGATCGAACAAAACCGAAGGCACTTACAAAGAAGTCCTTGCAATCTGGATATTCACAATCCTGATCGGATTTCCCATCACTTAGGGAGTCTCTATACCGTTGCAACTCAGTGCAGAGACAATCGATAGGTCATCCTATCGCTCTCGCAAATACCGGGTCTTCAACACCGATCTTCAATGCAATTCACAACGATGTATCACATATTCGGAATGGGTTATACGACCCCATGGTCCATTCCCGGTTAACCCGAATAGTGAGCGCTTATTTAAAAATAAGTGTAGCATTCACATTCAATCAAATCACATCAATTACCCATTCAAAGGGAAATATTGATAGTCGGTTATTGAACTATCACTGGATATGCACACATCACCAGATTCCAAATAATTTTCCAAAATTCATATTTCACAAAATATCTTTACAAGATATATAATTTCAATACTTCAAAAATAAATCAATATTTATTTTTAAACAAATTCCACTTTCACATATAAATTCTATAATGAATTTATATTCCAAAATATCTATGCATATACGATTTCAACTATCCATTTTCAATTTATCTTCAAAAAGATAAATTCTAAATATTCACTTCATATTGGAAAAACAATTCCATACTTATTCAATAAGTAATTCACAAATCTTTTTATTTTCAACACTTAGAAAATATTCAATATACTTAAATCGAGATTAAGTATATATTTCATTCTATTAAGGAAATCATTCTCTTAACATATTTATTTGGGCCAAAACGAATGTTGCGTAAAACATCGTTACGACAACCCAAAATCACTAGTATCGGGATTCAAAATTAAAATAGATATATAAATCCCAATACTATACAAAACATTTCCTTTCGGAAATTATTTACTATAACAACAGTGTTATAGTCCACCATTTCCTTTTATTTCTCGAAACATCTATTTCAACAATGAATGTTGAAATCTATGGTTTCGAATTTCAACACATTTAAAACATCATTAGATCGTTTTAATTCTATTTAAAACATTCACATTCTAAACATTTCTTTAACATATTATTCACTATTCAAAAACGTGAATATATCTTGTTAACAAATTTCATCAATTCTATGCATTTTATTTCAAAGGATTATTCACTGTCTAAAACGTGAATATAACTCTATTTCTAAGTTATAACAATTAACTTATCAAAATAAGTCGTTTGCGAATTTATAAAACAACGTTTATAAATTCCATTTCTATTTATTTATAAAAACTTCCTTTTTATAAATTCTTTTATTAACCTATTCCAGTTTATAACTCAATTATAAACTAAAAGTTCATATTATAAGTTAAATACTTATAAAACGATTATTTTACAAAGATCGTTCTTTTAAACTTCCCAAATTATAAATCTTATAACTTATAAGATTCATTCATTTATCCAAAATCATTATTTTAATAACTTAATAAATTTTATAAACCTACTGCTTATAAAATTCCATTTATAACTTCACCGTATAAAATTCTATAAATTCCATTCAATTATGAAATTCATTTTCACTTCATTCAAACACTTATAAAAACTCGTTTTATAATGTCCATATTTCAATTTATAAATATCCATTTATAAATCTCTTAATATAAATCAATTTATATTATTCTTTTTAAACGTCTTTAAATTCCTTTAAAATTTCACCACTTCGATTTATAAAATAATCAAATTTTATAAATCCTATATTTAAACTTTTATAATATATTCAAAAATCCAATCTAAACTATTTTATAAAATCATTAGTTCATATTTCTCAAAAATCAGCTTTTAACTATATTCTCAAAAATCATAATTTTTATAACTTTAAAAATTATATCGTTTATTTATTTATAATGGATCAATTCCAAAAATATAGTATATTTCAAAAATCACTTTGAAAATCATTTTAAAATCCCAAAATTTGGGTCCAATGATGCTACACACCAAATAGTCAATCACGACAAACAACGATATCATATATCGATATGATAATCCATCAAATATCAAAATATCTGAAATCAAATAAAAACTGTTGAGGAATCCAATTGGATCCCTCCAACCTGTTTTCCTGCATCCAAAAACATTAGCACAATACCAATTTCGCTCCAGTACGAAATTATCGCGGTATATGTTTTTAATAAATATTATCCGCTTAATAACGGCGCAATAGGGTCTCATCCGCTAAAAAATACGGGAAATCAATCAACTGCAATATATACATATGCCAATATATATATATATTGATATTATTTATAATACCAATTTCACTGTTTATGAAATATTCGTGGTATATGTTTTTATATAAATAACATCCGCTTACTAACGGCGTATAATGTCTATTTTAACAATCAATAGATATCAATCAACATTTAAACATGCATTCAAATATTTTAAATCTAACTATTTAAAATAAAATCGAAACTGATTCGATTGAGTGAGAAATTTTCACCTTGATTTTATTTCCGTTTTAGCGATTTATTTCGAATAAAATTAAACGGACGTTTAATTTTACCCAAAATTCTCACTAACTCCAAACGACTCCAAACCAACTCCATCGCGTAGTGCTCGTCCATACGATTCCAACGCAACTGAGTTTGCATTTTTTCGACCTCGTATGAAAAAGTTACAAATATTTGAAGTTACACGATTTAATTAAACAAATTACAACATAATTATAATTTTTATAACCTAAAATAAATCACGGCAGTGTATTCAGATCCAATGCCTCAAGACCGTGCACAAACTCCTTCCCTCTCGTATACGAACGCACGTTTCCAGTAACCCATCAACGCCGGCCCTAGGGCAAACCTACGCGACCACCACGAGCTACTCCACCATGATCAGACACCACCATGTCGTGCGCCCATGCGAGAGCTATGCTCGGCCCAAGACCGGTCCCTCCTAGTGCCGCCATTGCCTCGTATTTCGTGCTCGAACGCACGGCCTTTGAGTCCAATTTCCCATCGATCCAAAGCACTAGAACGAAAACCCACCGTTGGATGTATCAATCACACTGCCCTCTATAACTTTCATGTAGAAAGTTTTTCGAATTAATGAAAGGATTTAAAGAAATTCGAGGGAGAAGGAAGGAGCATTTTCGGCTATAGGACCTAGGGCCGGCGGCTGCATAATGAAATTAGGGTTTTTATTTTTATTTTTTTTATTTTGAGATTTTTGGGGGTATTTATAGGAAAATTTCGAACACTATTCATCCGTAAATTCCGAACTCCGATTTACGCGCCGTAACCAGCGTCTCTAGGGTTTACCCCACATTCCGGACACAATGGAACAGGTTTCGAAAGCTAATTCGGAAGTATGTGCGAGTTATGGCAATAAACGTTCAATTTAAATTAAACCGATTTAAGCGATTTTCTAGGCGTTTTAATTTGTACCGGACAAACCGTAAATCCAATTGACACGAAATTTGAAACCTTACAATAATATCACATTACGGATCCGATGAAACTTGTTTCGTCGAAATCCGAGACTTTTTGAAAAATGGCTATTTTAGCTCGTCAAATTTAAATTAAAAATAATTCGATGCGTTTCGAGCTGCCACGATCAAACGATAGCTCCGATTGACACGAAAATTGAAATCCGGTAATAACTAACTATTACGGATCCAATGGAACTGGTTTCGTTCAATTCTGAGACTGTTCAAAAATTGACTATTTTCACTAGTCGATTTAAATATTAAAATATTCAATTTTCACAAATTAACTTTTAATTCGATTTTAAAAGTTCTAAAATATTGTTCTAACTCCAACATGATAAAATAAAATTTTACAAATCATTTTCAATCATATTTAACCCAATTTTCAATTATTTCCATAATTTAACATATTAAATTATCGATTAAATTATTCAATTAAATTCAATAATTCAAATTAAAATTTATTTGACTTATAAATTCACTTATTAATATTTAAAATTAATTAAATATTCAAATTTTAATTTCTAAAAATTCTGGGTCGTTACAATCTTCCCCCCTTAAAAGAATTTCGTCCTCGAAATTAACAAGTAAGAAAAGTTATAGAATTTATTAACTTTCCCAAAATTCATAGTTAAACTTCTTACAAATCTTTACTAAGTTTTCAAATCATACTTAGTTATCCTTTCAAAAACAACTACTATTGTTTAACTTTCAATTCCAAAATCAAAGTTATAGTTTTCAAAATTTTCCCAATTTTCCCAAAATTTTCTAACGCCTTAAATTTTCGAAAAAATTCGCCATAGTCTCCTTTGCGCGGCTCGATCCGAAAAAAAATGACAGTATATATATCACAAATATACATCTCATCAAGTAATGAGGCATCCCGAAGGGAAAAAGTATAAAAGTACGGTATATAATCCGAGATATGTACCTTATATTTTTATTAGCAAGCACATACGGCTAATATAGCGCAAAAGCGAGCTCCAAATACGAAGCAAACGTGATCCGCACCTACTAAACACTCAACAAACAACATGAGAACATGCATATATGACAATAGTATCAATATACAACATATAGCAACATAATAACTATATATGTCACATAGCAAATGCATTCAAACAACATATATTCAACCATCAACCAACTATCATTCAACTAACATCCATAACCAATAAATATTCATTTATATTCTCATTAATATTCAATGAAATAGGTTTTCAATTTAATCACCTTTGATTCATATACATTGGGTTTACTAATATTCATTTTCAATTAGTTTATATTCACTAATTCATATTCAAGTTGGTTCACTTCCAAATTAAATTCAATTCTATTCGAGCTTCATTTAACTTCCAATTGAATTCCAATTACTTTAGCTTTCAATTTCATTAACACTTAATGAATTATATACAATCAGCTAACAATCATATAACAATCAATGTATATTAATTACAACCAAATTTCTTTGCTTATCAATTGGTTTAATTTAATTGATTTTCATTCAATTATTCAACTTTCTAATAACATTAGATTTTAATGAATTACACTTATAATCATTATTTCATATCAACTTAATTTACATTCAATTGATTATTATTCAATCCATTCATTTATATAACTCAAGTTTATATTCATCACTTAACTTTAATAATTTACTTTGATCTAATATCAACTTCATTCAACATCTCTTAAGTTATACTTCATTTTACTTTAAATTCATTTTTTCTTACAACTCATATTCATAAATGTATTCTTTTATTTAGATTATTCAAACAACTAAACAATCAACTTATATACACTTAAATAATTTTGAAAAATTATTTCTTTATATATAAAAAATATAATCAAGGTAAAATTATTTCATTTACCCAATTTAAAATCAATATTGTGCCGAATTGTTCTATTCAAGTGTTTAGAAACCCCTTCGGCATAGTCTTGCGGACCACGCTGACGAAAGTTCATATGTCACTCAATAAACCAATCATAACAATATAAAACAATTTTTATATTCACTAACAAATACGCTCTCATATCTATTATTACACTCAAACTCATTCTAGAGTACTACTGACTCTATCTCTAAGAGTAATACCCAACAGAACCATGGTTGTCGCTTAACCATAAGCTCTGATACCACATTGTCAGGACACGATTCTTCGACTTCCGAAAATTCAACATCGATACTCACTTTATCGACTGCCGAGTAATCGAACGACGGAAAACCGAACACTGAGGGTTTTAAGAAAGAAGAAAAGAAGAAAAGAAAGAAGAGAGAAAGATAGAAGAAAGAAGAAGAAAATAGATAATAGAGGGAAGAGAAAACATAAGATAGAAAATTTAGATAGGGAAAAGAAGATAGAAAATTTTAAAATTGAAAGAAAAGAGAATAGAGGAAAAAGAAAAACAGAAGAAAATAGGACGGAACAGAAAACAACAGAACAATAACAGAATCTCACAATTCGCAGCGGAGCAACATATAATAATAAATGAATAATCTTTAAACAAAGAACTATATCAGTTATTACATTACATCACATTACATTACATCATATCATCAGAGTGTACAACAACAACAAACAGTGCAGCGGAAAAAGAAATACTATATAAACTAGTAATACGCCATGCCATCCAGCTTGCCTCCAGCAACTCAAGAATATCCAGAATATCCTGATAAACCTAACTCTTAACTGCCCGTGTGGAAATTGGTGGGCACCCAGAGTTTAGGAAGGAAAACAATAAACTCCAAGTCAGTCATGTGACTGGTGTGAGAACTCAAAACAGTTTATTTATCTTTAAAATCAAAATAGAGGAATATTTTTATTTCAATTCGCAATGCTTTTAAAAATGAGACTACCATAAGGCCTCCCGCACACACACACAATGCAAACGCAGAATCGGAGGAGATTTCTCCTTATGATAGTCAAAGATGCTTGATACGCATTTAAAATAACATTTGATATTATTATTAGTGTATAGTGTAGGAAAAATTCATTTCGAAAGTAGAATATAAATCTTAGCCAACATACGACCATTATCGTATGCCTACTATAGCTACCATCCAAACAGTGGCGACCACCATAAGTGAATGGCAGGTTCTACAACTAATACCATACAAGTTTGTATTGGGAATTGGATTTCCAACAAATGGTCAGGCCAAGGAACTTCCCATTGCCACATGAGAATGCCTCTGGAAAGACATCCCCGAGAACCAAACCGGAACTCTGCCAACACAAGGCCGGGTTACCCCTAACTGGGTAACTACTGACACGAGCACGCCATTCACCGATCGTAAACGACCTTTCTCACGGGATCCCGAAAACCAACAACCACAAAGTAATAAATTCGTAGTAACCACATAGGTTAAATATCTGGGCTCCATACCATGATACCACCTCTATCCAGAAGGAAATGTACATACCCTAAAGGGTGCTACCCCTCATAACCTTGCTGCATCTTTCCTGTTTTGACCATTTCCGGGGTGTGAGGTTCGACGAAGTCATGTCCACAAAAACATACTTTATACAAAAGCCATGCTTTGGGTCAACAAATGATCAACACAATGATCACCAAGATAGACGATCAAATAAACGATCCTATCCCAATAATCAACACAATGATCATTTCAGCAACACTCAGCATGTCACATTACCAAATTGGGAATATATCGCTGATAACTTCAACTATATAACCTCTGAGCTCGTACGTCTCAGAGAAGGGTGTTAAGCTAAAAGAATAAATTCTCCGCCACCAACAGAAATATATTTGAAAGAAATCGGCTTTATATCTCAACTTGTAATGCCAGACACACAATCCATACAAGTCTGTTCCGGGATCGAACAAAACCGAAGGCACTTACAAAGAAGTCCTTGCAATCCGGATATTCACAATCCTGATCGGATTTCCCATCACTTAGGGAGTCTCTATACCGTTGCAACTCAGTGCAGAGACAATTGATAGGTCATCCTATCGCTCTCGCAAATACCGGGTCTTCAACATCGATCTTCAATGCAATTCACAACGATGTATCACATATTCGGAATGGGTTATACGACCCCATGGTCCTTTCCCGGTTAACCCGAATAGTGAGCGCTTATTTAAAAATAAGTGTAGCATTCACATTCAATCAAATCACATCAATTACCCATTCAAAGGGAAATATTGATAGTCGGTTATTGAACTATCACTGGATATGCACACATCACCAGATTCCAAATAATTTTCCAAAATTCATATTTCACAAAATATCTTTACAAGATATATAATTTCAATACTTCAAAAATAAATCAATATTTATTTTTAAACAAATTCCACTTTCACATATAAATTCTATAATGAATTTATATTCCAAAATATCTATCCATATACGATTTCGACTATCCATTTTCAATTTATCTTCAAAAAGATAAATTCTAAATATTCACTTCATATTGGAAAAACAATTCCATACTTATTCAATAAGTAATTCACAAATCTTTTTATTTTCAACACTTAGAAAATATTCAATATACTTAAATCGAGATTAAGTATATATTTCATTCTATTAAGGAAATCATTCTCTTAACATATTTATTTGGGCCAAAACGAATGTTGCGTAAAACATCGTTACGACAACGCAAAATCACTAGTATCGGGATTCGAAATTAAAATAGATATATAAATCCCAATACTATACAAAACATTTCCTTTCGGAAATTATTTACTATAACAACAGTGTTATAGTCCACCATTTCCTTTTATTTCTCGAAACATCTATTTCAACAATGAATGTTGAAATCTATGGTTTCGAATTTCAACACATTTAAAACATCGTTAGATCGTTTTAATTCTATTTAAAACATTCACATTCTAAACATTTCTTTAACATATTATTCACTATTCAAAAACGTGAATATATCTTGTTAACAAATTTCATCAGTTCTATGCATTTTATTTCAAAGGATTATTCACTGTCTAAAACGTGAATATAACTCTATTTCTAAGTTATAACAATTAACTTATCAAAATAAGTCGTTTGCGAATTTATAAAACAACGTTTATAAATTCCATTTCTATTTATTTATAAAAACTTCCTTTTTATAAATTCTTTTATTAACCTATTCCAGTTTATAACTCAATTATAAACTAAAAGTTCATATTATAAGTTAAATACTTATAAAATGATTATTTTACAAAGATCGTTCTTTTAAACTTCCCAAATTATAAATCTTATAACTTATAAGATTCATTCATTTATCCAAAATCATTATTTTAATAACTTAATAAATTTTATAAACCTACTGCTTATAAAATTCCATTTATAACTTCACCGTATAAAATTCTATAAATTCCATTCAATTATGAAATTCATTTTCACTTCATTCAAACACTTATAAAAACTCGTTTTATAATGTCCATATTTCAATTTATAAATATCCATTTATAAATCTCTTAATATAAATCAATTTATATTATTCTTTTTAAACGTCTTTAAATTCCTTTAAAATTTCACCACTTCGATTTATAAAATGATCAAATTTTATAAATCCTATATTTAAACTTTTATAATATATTCAAAAATCCAATCTAAACTATTTAATAAAATCATTAGTTCATATTTCTCAAAAATCAGCTTTTAACTATATTCTCAAAAATCATAATTTTTATAACTTTAAAAATTATATCGTTTATTTATTTATAATGGATCAATTCCAAAAATATAGTATATTTCAAAAATCACTTTGAAAATCATTTTAAAATCCCAAAATTTGGGTCCAATGATGCTACACACCAAATAGTCAATCACGACAAACAACGATATCATATATCGATATGATAATCCATCAAATATCAAAATATCTGAAATCAAATAAAAACTGTTGAGGAATCCAGTTGAATCCCTCCAACCTGTTTTCCTGCATCCAAAAACATTAGCACAATACCAATTTCGCTCCAGTACGATATTATCGCGGTATATGTTTTTAATAAATATTATCCGCTTAATAACGGCGCAATAGGGTCTCATCCGCTAAAAAATACGGGAAATCAATCAACTGCAATATATACATATGCCAATATATATATATATTGATATTATTTATAATACCAATTTCACTGTTTATGAAATATTCGCGGTATATGTTTTTATATAAATAACATCCGCTTACTAACGGCGTATAATGTCTATTTTAACAATCAATAGATATCAATCAACATTCAAACATGCATTCAAATATTTTAAATCTAACTATTTAAAATAAAATCGAAACTGATTCGATTGAGTGAGAAATTCTCACCTTGATTTTATTTCCGTTTTAGCGATTTATTTCGAATAAAATTAAACGGACGTTTAATTTTACCCAAAATTCTCACTAACTCCAAACGACTCCAAACCAACTCCATCGCGTAGTGCTCGTCCATACGATTCCAACGCAACTGAGTTTGCATTTTTTCGACCTCGTATGAAAAAGTTACAAATATTTGAAGTTACAGGATTTAATTAAACAAATTACAACATAATTATAATTTTTATAACCTAAAATAAATCACGGCCGTGTATTCAGATCCAACGCCTCAAGACCGTGCACAAACTCCTTCCCTCTCGTATACGAACGCACGTTTCCAGTAACCCATCAACGCCGGCCCTAGGGCAAACCTACGCGACCACCACGAGCTACTCCACCATGATCAGACACCACCATGTCGTGCGCCCATGCGAGAGCTATGCTCGGCCCAAGACCGGTCCCTCCTAGTGCCGCCATTGCCTCGTATTTCGTGCTCGAACGCACGACCTTTGAGTCCAATTTCCTATCGATCCAAAGCACTAGAACGAAAACCCACCGTTGGATGTATCAATCACACTGCCCTCTATAACTTTCATGTAGAAAGTTTTTCGAATTAATGAAAGGATTTAAAGAAATTCGAGGGAGAAGGAAGGAGCATTTTCGGCCATAGGACCTAGGGACGGCGGCTGCATAATGAAATTAGGGTTTTTATTTTTATTTTTTTTATTTTGAGATTTTTGGGGGTATTTATAGGAAAATTTCGAACACTATTCATCCGTAAATTCCGAACTCCGATTTACGCGCCGTAACCAGCGTCTCTAGGGTTTACCCCGCGTTCCGGACACAATGGAATAGGTTTCGAAAGCTAATTCGGAAGTATGTGCAAGTTATGGCAATAAACGTTAATTTAAATTAAACCGATTTAAGCGATTTTCTAGGCGTTTTAATTTGTACCGGACAAACCGTAAATCCAATTGACACGAAATTTGAAACCTTACAATAATATCATATTACGGATCCGATGAAACTGGTTTCGTCGAAATCCAAGACTTTTTGAAAAATGGCTATTTTAGCTCGTCAAATTTAAATTAAAAACAATTCGATGCGTTTCGAGCTGCCACGATCAAACGATAGCTCCGATTGACACGAAAATTGAAATCCGGTAATAACTAACTATTACGGATCCAATGGAACTGGTTTCGTTCAATTCTGAGACTGTTCAAAAATTGACTATTTTCACTAGTCGATTTAAATATTAAAATATTCAATTTTCACAAATTAACTTTTAATTCGATTTTAAAAGTTCTAAAATATTGTTCTAACTCCAACATGATAAAATAAATTTTTACAAATCATTTTCAATCATATTTAACCCAATTTTCAATTATTTCCATAATTTAACATATTAAATTATCGATTAAATTATTCAATTAAATTCAATAATTCAAATTAAAATTTATTTGACTTATAAATTCACTTATTAATATTTAAAATTAATTAAATATTCAAATTTTAATTTCTAAAAATTCTGGGTCGTTACATATATTGTCCTGACTCGAGTGTTTTGTGTTTTGCTTTACGCTCGGGTCAGCCTGAGTATTTACAGCTTAGCTTTGGATTTCTTTCTGGAGCTAGAAATCGCTGGAGATTATGCTTGTCTAGTTATCTATTCCTTTTCAGTTTCAATTGTTCTGTTTCAGCTCTGGTATTTATAAACTTCTATGTATTTGAGATTTCTATTGTATATATTTTCAGAATGATGTTATGTTTTTGAGAGTTTGTTATATTAGCTTCATGAACTAATATGGTATTTTAATTTCCGCTGCAAGTTATTCTGATATGTTCTGTGTCTGTGATTCTGTGATTGTATTTCATTTGCTCCAAATTTATTTACAATCTGTTATTTTGCATCATTCAAGTCTTACATGTGTGGATTATTGTCGATTTGAATGGTATGAAATAGCGGGTTGTTACAAATGTAAAGCGTGAATATTCACATTTTTCAAGCTAAAGTTAGCGATTCAAACTACATAAATGAATTCCAGAAAGAACGATAACACGACTACAGATTCAAGTAGGAAGAGATCCAAGCTATTGATCTTATAACAACCAATAAACAAGAAAAATATAAATAGATATTCAACACAAAATATATATTGAAACAAACTTTAAAATAAGAAGCAATAATGAAATGAATGGTTTTGCCATGCTTCTATCATACAAGTACTCGGCCTAGGGTTCATGTGGTACGCCATGACATGTTTTGGGCTTGGGTTTGGTCTAAATAGGCACGACTACATGGAGTTGAAGAGGTAGGAGTTTGCAATCATAGAATACCAAGGGACAAGGAAAAAGGAAGGTTTGGTTGCATCTCTAGGCTCAGCCTATGTCATTTCTAGCTCGGTCAGGGTCATGTACAGGTCAAGTCAGAGGTAAAGTGATGGCTAATGGTCACATCATGGTGGTGGTGGAGCAATTGGAGGCGGCCAAGGCAATCTAAGGTGATGGTGATGCAATAGTGGTCGGCTAGGCATGGATTTAATGGGTTTTGCAACGTTGTTTTGACGTTTGGTTCACTTGAATGGTACGGCTAGTCTTGGTCAGAGGAGAAGGGGGTCTGGTTGTGGACGGTGATGGGGAGGAAGTGGTTGTGGTCGATGGAGGAGATGGTGGAGGGTTAGGCCGAGCAATCATGAAGAAGTCAAGGCAAAAATCATTGGAAAAATGAAGAGGAAAAGTGATAAAGGAGGAAGCCACTACTAATTTTTGTTAGTTGTGAGAATGAAACGAGGAATGGAGTTCTTCACGTGAAAATAAATGAGAATACACGGCAACATAATAAAGTGTACGGCCAAAAACTCAAGCAAATGAAAAACCAAAAGAAAGTGAAAAGTCCTGGCAAATGAAAAGTCAAACGTTGTAAAGTTAGTCTCTTCAAATTTGAATTTCTTTAAATCAAATAAAAACAAATGAAAATTTAGTAAATGAATTAGAAAATGAAAATAAATAAATAATTTTAGGGAGAATAGAAAAATAAATAAAGAAATAGTTTATTAATTTGAAACAAGACCTAAAAATTACAAATAAAACATCATTAACTTTGGAAAATTATAACTTTACTCCTAAACCAATAAATAGTCAAGTAAAATAAAATAAATGTTGAACAAAATAAAGTGTAAATGAAATTAAAATAAGGTCTTAATAAAATAGAAAAATAAATAAAGAATTACTTTAATCAATTGAAACTATAAATTAAAATTTGTAAACAAAATACAATTGACATTGGAAAATTTCAATTACACTTTTAAAAATGTTTTAAAACTAAAATATATACATAACATGTCATGCTACACATGTAAACATAAATTAGAACATGACATGACAAACAGAAATATTATTTACATAAAATTAAAATAACAATTTTGTTAAATACAACAAATTACGTCCAATGGTGTAAAAAGCATAACTTTCACAATATTAATCAGATTTGAACGAAACAAAGAGCAGTATTCTTAAATATTTATTTACTTTCATAATAAAAGATAAAATTAAAAATTTCAAACTTTTTAATTTTTAAATTAAAAGTCAAAATTTGACCATATTGACCAAAATTCATTTTTTGTAAAATATTCTATTTAGTCATGTTTGGAATTCCAATTCACATCAAAAATCAAAATTTATATTTAAAATAACAAAAATTATCTGTTTTAATAAATAAAATAAGTTTTTAAATTAAAATTAATTTAAAAATAATCAAAATATACAATTAAAATAATTACAAAATACATGGTTGTTACATTTTCAATTTCCATTCAACTCGCAAGCTCTCCATGAATACGCACTTAAAAATCATGATTCGTCCTTTAAATATCATCAATTTTGAAAACGTTTTAGACAATATACTTAAAACCAGAAATCATGATGTTTGAATTTCCAACATTTATTGAGTTTTCTTGTATTTTTTCAATTTCCAGAAAATGCTTTAATCAATTTTACCTAAAAATATTTTTAGGATCTAGATCTTGATTAAACAAGCATGTTTTTTTTAGATTCTAAACCCTAAAGAAAAATCAAAAGGAGAAATTTTGATTTTTGAAACAGGTTTAAACTTTGTAAACTTGGAACAAAACATCACAGACATGTGCACTCATTTTCCACATATATATTCATACATGCAGTCATATTCTATTCATGTATGCATACTTACTTTCCAGAATTATCACATGCAATCAAATCATCACAGTTTTAAGATTTACCAAGGTAGTTTACTCACCTAATTGTTTTGAAACAGAGACAGGCATTAAAACTGGAACTTGCTTGATTATTTGATCTTTTACTTTGATTTCTGTTTTGATCCGGAGATGATCATGATGTTGAACTTGTTGGAGCTGTTTTGATTCATTTCCCGATTTTGATTTGCATCTTTCTTGATTACAGGTTAAAGATTTTCCTTTCTCTTTAAATCTATTTTGTTTTTTTGATTTTTTCCAGGCTGTTGTTTTGAAAATCTAGAATCTCTAATTGAACTGAAGCTTTGATTTTGATTAAATTTGTTCTCAGGCTTTTGATATGTTGTGTTCTATTTTTTTCTGGTTTTGATTTTCATTTGTGGTTTCTTTTGATCGGGTTTGTAGTTGAAGAGTAAAAGAATTGAACTGAGAATGAACAGATTTTTCTTATCCTTAAACATGATATTAAATTTTAAATTTTAATAATATTTTGTTTTGCCACTTGTATTATTAAGTTACACTTGTAAATTTTTGTTAACACTTGTTATTCTATTTATCTCCTTAATTTACAAATGTCAAATGTTATTTAAATTGTGTTTAAGTCCTTATTTTAATTAATTCATAACTTTGTTTTAAACCTTACTTTATTTTAATTTATAAAACATGTTTTATGTTTTTAAATCTTTTCGTTTATCTTATTTGAATTTTAAACTTTATTAAATATCTTGATATAAACCATTTTTATTTCAAAACATATATATACATATATATAAGTTTAAAGCTTTTATCTATATTTATTATCAAGTATATAAAAGAAATGCATTTTAAATACTTAATAAAATCTCACTTTACATATTTACAGACCAATTTTTAGATATATATATATATATATATATGTTTTCTTATTAATTTCCAAAAGATATGTATATTTTAAATTTTTTTATTGATTCTTGTTTTCATATCATGTATACATTATACATACATTTTCAATTATTTTTACTTACATAACTTTTTAAAGAAAAATGATTTGAAAATCAATTATACATAAATAAACTTATATACGTATATTCTATTCTTCAAAATATAACTTTTAAATTTAATTAATTTTATAAAATAATTATTTTTGAATTTCAAACCAAAATTCTATTTGAAATCTTTTTATATATATTTATTTCTAAAATTTCAAATTAATTCTTAGTTTATTCACAAATTAACCAAAATTTTATATTAATTACTAGATTAATTAGGCTTAAAAATCAGGAATGTTACAAATTAATAAATTGTTTTGAGTAACATATATATATATATATATATATATATATATATATATATTGATTAATTGAATGATTAATTGTTAATTGATTGATTGTGTTAATGTAATGTGCCCATATATTAACACAAAACGAATGTTTTAATATGAAATTAAATAATGTAAATATATGTATATTTAGGTTTATTGATATGAACAAATTGGAGTAAGTTTTGGAATATGGACCCCAAAGGTTTGTTTATAGGATATAGGTGGTTCCTTCATTTGCTTAACATTTATTATCACCACGCATTCTCTCTCTTTTCGTTTTCAAGTTCTCATCTCCACTTGAGCATCAATTTAATTATTAGACTACTCATTCGTTTCTTATTAATTAATGGTCGTTCATTTGATTTACTTATAAGTAATAATTTCCACTTAGTTTTTATTTGTTTCTCCTTTGTTCGTTTGCTCCTTTCAAATGCTTTACCTGAAGTTTTTTCCTTTTCATTTTTTTGTTTTTAATTTGAACATCCAAATTAATATTCATGCCATCTAATTAGCATTTATTATTCTCCGTTTTTGAAGTTTATTTTGCTTATGCATCATTAGTTCTTGTAGCATCCATTCATTGGCAATTCTTTCTCCTGAAGCTTCGTATTTAAAATGGAAGATTTATTTTTATCTTTATTGATATATTTATTCCTTTAGTTCACATATTTCAATTAGGGTTGTTCATATTTTTACTTTATTTCAACTCCTAGTTTATTTATATATACCTTGTTAGCTTTTCATTTGTTTCCATCTTCATTCCTGTAGCCTCATTTCATTTTCTAATCTCGTCTGTTATACCTTTATTTTTCCAAATAAAATTTCCACCTAATTTATTTTCTCTCTTCACCTTCCTCCTTCATTTTTAATTTTATTCTTCTTTAAATATCCTTCTTCTCTTTTTTGCATCATTTTTTATTCTTTCATTTTGTCCTTCTTTAAATCTTCTCCTTCTTATTCAAAGCTTCTTTTTCAATTCTTCATCTTCTTTAAATTTTCTTCTTCTTTTCCAAACATTCTTCTTTTTTCCAATCCTTTTCTTCAAATCCAGATCCATGCAAACTTCTCTGTCTCTTCCAAGACATTCTAAAAAAAGATTAACATAGCAAGGAAATAAATCAAAAGGAGGAAGTAGTAGTAGATCTAAATCCGACTAGAAATGGAAAATCCATAAGGTGAGTGTTTAAACTCACTAAAGAAATACTAAAATTTCATTGCAAGTTAAACCAGGTCATTTAGTGATAAATTTTTGATTGTTTGTAATGACACGATTTTTCGACACCCGAAAATCGGCATCAATACGTCCATTGTATCAATTGCCGAACAATCGAATGCCAAAAAAATGAACCATTAGGGTTAAGAAGAAGGAGGTAGAAGAAGAGAAATCAAACAATCAATAGAATCTAACCATCGCAGTGGAATAAAATATAATAGATAATAACTGATCTTTACACAAAAGAAACTATATCTGTTTTATATCAATTACATCATCAGAGTACACATAACACACAACTGGACAGTAAGCATAACCTGTCCTCACAACAACTGAATATACATCAAATCAACCCAGCGGAATATTTTAAACAAGTACGGAAGTACATATCGCCACCTAGCTCGTCTCCTGAGGTCCACAACATCGTTTCCTGTAATCTATAATACTAGGTCTGACCCGTGCATTATAGTTAAATAACACACGAGTCAGTCTGGAATACCAGCGTGAGAAAACCACACTCAAATTGATTATTAAAGTTTCAAAATCCTTTGAAATCAAAAGCATCTCGTAAGACCACGCCACAAATAAACATGTCGGGTTTTTACCTTACGATAGCCAAAACACTTTTTATCAAATTCCTCGGATATTATAATAGTGTCTATATACAAATACTTATTAAAATAGCTGAAATTGTTACATAATTAAATTCCAGCATACTAGCCACAAAGTGGGTAATACAAACAAAAACCGTAAAAGGCACGTAGGGAGAATGGATTTCCAACTAATGACTAGGCACTGGGGTACCACCTGTCATAGTACCTGGTCAAGATCAGTGTACCGAGGATTACGCCCAATCCCCTGCAACACAAAACCGGACTACCCCTTATTGGATAGCCCGAGTAAGATCACCCCACGGTTGGGATCAGCAACCGCCACACAGCCGAAATAAAAAGGGACATCTAGACAGGGATGACCTCACCCTAATGGGCGCAACCCACTTAGCCTTGCTGCATAACCCCTGATTTTCAGTCATTCCCGGTTGCTAAGGCTCGAGGCTAAGCTTTACCTTTTTACAACTTTTCACTTAGAATGCCCACCGTCCACCAGATGATGTTCTGAAAGCATTCATCCATACAAGTCCGTCCCGGGTTCGAACAGAACCGAAGGCACTACTTCTACTACATCCATTTTAGAATCACCCTCAGGTTAGTAGCGACTAGCCCTTGCACTTCACTGCTCCATCTTCGACTCCGAACCCGTTTTCCCGTGAAAACGTACAAATCGGATCGAAGTGGTTTTCGAGAAAATTAATCCCGATCCCGGTCTCTTCGAAACGATCAGCGCATTGTCCAATATTGATAGTCGGTTATTTAACTATCAGTTAACATTCACAAACAACCATCAAACATAAATAATTTTCCAAATTATTTATTAATCTCAAAATATCTTTGCAAGATATATTTCCATTTTCAATTCTTCTTTAAAAGAGTTCCAAATCATCTTCCTCGCATGGAATAAATTCCCCAATTATTTTCTATTTCCACAGAAATCACCAAGTACAAATACTTAGATTTTAAAATAATTAAAACATATTAGTATAAAATATACTTTAAACATTTAAATTAAAAACTACTTTAATACTTTACTCAAAAAAAATATACTTTAAGAATATTTAAAATATAGCTACCTTATAGAACATAAAACTAAATTTTGATCCTTTTTAAAACATAATACCAAGACCTTTAAATAATTATACTAAGATAAATTTGAAAACTACTTACTTTAAACTTTAAACATTTAAAAATATTACATTTCTAAATACGCTTTTACAACTTTTAACTTATACTTAAAAAATTTGCTTCGGAAACGTACTTGACTATTCAGGGAAATACGCTTCTCTTTCACATCTTTTTAAAAATAAATCTCTATTTATTTTTAAAAATTTACCCATTCCTTTAATAAATTTCCACCTTGATTTTATTCTTCCAAATATCCACTGATATATTTCTTCATATTTATAAACCCAGTTTATAAGTTTCATAGTCCCAACTTCCTTTAAAATTCCAATTTCAAACACTTAATAAATTTTCAAATTGATTTCCCAATTACTCCATTTTGAAATAAATTTCATTACTTACTCCATTTATTTCAAAATCCATTAACTTTAGATTTTATTTCTTAATTATGATTTAAAATCTTTTAACTGAAAATTTCAATTTCAAATTTCCTAAATTCCTTCTTTATCCTTTTTAATAAATTTAAACCTAGGATTTTAAAATAAGTTCTTTATTCCTTTAAATAACTTCAGATATTTTCAGCCATTCGCATCCGCACATGTCGGACTTGAATTGCTTAAAATATCGCGTTGTAAATAAAATTTGGCAAATCTCAGAATATACAGTAAATAAATATAATCACAGATCACAGACACAGAGTAAAATGATGCAGTGGAATTAAAAGAGATAGTAGTTCATGAAGCTACTATAACAAAGTCTCAAAACAAAGACATAATATCAGTCTCTGAACAGCATAAAAGAAATCCCAAATACATAGAAGTTCATTATTACATGAAATAAACTAGAACGGCTGAAACAGAACAGATATATAAGCCGATAGATTAGAAGAATCTCCAGCAAAGACCAGCTCCAGAAAGAGAATCCAAAGCTGTGAATACTCAGGCTGACCCGAGCGTAAAGCAAACACAAAACACTCGAGTCAGGACAATATGTACTTATATAATGTAAACCAACTCAAGTGAACTGTAAAAAGGTACAAGTAACTTAAAGGATGCTTGGAACTGCCCATCCTCTAAGGATACATTAAACTATTTACTGTGTAGTAATATTGCGCTATTATAATAATGTCTACGGTAAAATAAACTTACTTTTAAATAGCGTTCCGGGCTACCCATATCACCCTTCACACACAATAGTCCCACTAGTCCATCCAATATCATAATATATCCAGATCAGAGACTACCAGAGGATACCACACGGGCTACGGGAGAAAACCAAACTCATACAAGGCTCGCTAGGGTAGGTGACAAGGCATAAGAGGTGATGCCAGGGTAGATATACCAATTACACTTCCGGGCTGGTGGTAACGCGTAGAAGCCACTACCTTCCACCTCGAAACACATTCCCAAAATCGGAGGGGCGCCTAATCAATCACAAAAGCAATAGAATGGTATCGAAGAAATGCGTCAGATCGGAGGAGCTACCTCACTTGGCCCATCGATCGCTCCTGTTTTAGCCACCTTAAGCCAACTCATGGGAGTCGGGTCCACGTAACATACCTCAAAAACGTCGCCACCATCCTACTTCATTCTGGAATCTCCACCGCGTACACAGTTGTTAAAGTGGTTTTCACTATCTATAGAGAGTATGCCAGATATCCGATCCCGGTCTCTTTAACAACCAATAGTTATTATAACCTGTGGTTATAATTTAAAATAGTTTATACTTCGAAAATCAAATCATTTTATTTCAAAGCTTTATCCATTTCAGACACAATATCCTTTCTATTTCAAACATATATCCACTTTTCAAAATAGTTTATACATTCAAAGTTATAACTATTTCGAAACTAAAATATTTGAAATCATCCTTTAATTCTTTACATTTACAAATTTATTAAATTAAACCCAAATTTCAAATTCTCAATTTAATTCAATTCAAACCATCAGTTTCAATTCAATTTCAGTTTCAGTTTACCAACAAACCATTTCAAATCTTATCAATTTCAAATATAGATTTAATCCACAAAATACAATATTCAATCTTTAGTATATTTCAAAGATTAAATATCACACATTTCAAAACATCATTCATTTTATTAAATTTAAATTCCATTTAACTCACATTTCAAAATAGTTACATTTCAAATTAACCTTTCCATTTAAATCATTTGAAGTCAATTCATTGTATTTAATAATCAAATATTTAATTTCCAAAATTTAATCTTTTCCAAAGATCATTTATTCATTTAAATTTTATTAAACAATGAAAATTCAACTTTCCAGCACTTAGAAACTGCTACGGAAAGTTATGTTTTAAAACAGTTCATTTAACAAAAGACAGCATTTAAATGCCGTAATAAGTTTCCTCTAAATTTTAAATAAACTTAAGTAAAGTTTAGCAACTATAACACTTACAAAGTGCTATAATAGCCTTTAGTACAAATTAGATTTTTAGTTCATTTGAAACAACTACAGCATTTACCAATGCTGTAATATCTTTTATATTAGAAAAGATAACATTTCAAAAATGTTGTCAATTAGAATTCAGGATTTTAAATACAATTTCAATTCCAATTAAATTTTAATATAAATCATTTTAACTTATAAAATCATATATTTTCACATTTTAAAACAATCATTTAAATACCTTTATTTTTATGATTTTATAAAGCCAAATTTCCATACAAATTAAAATTAAATAACAATTTACTTATTTAAAATTCAAGTATTTAATTTTCATCTCTTTAATTAAAATTTCAACTTAACACTTAAGTTTAAATTTCCAAAATATAACTTATTTAACATTATTTTACTTAATTAAAAGTTCACTTTTAAACAAATTTCACAAAATTCAATTTAAGTTATATTTCCAAATTCAGCTTAAATATTCATTTATTTCATATTTTAATTTATACAAAAATCATTAACACTTTAAAAATCATTATTACTTAATAAAAATCATTAAATTCATTTTTAAATCAAAATTGTCATATTTCCTTACCTTACATAAATTCCACTTATAAACAAAATCACAAATTCCAAAATTAACTTATATTCAAATCCTACTTCACCATTTACTTAATTCACTTATTTAATTTATAGAAAATCACTAATAATTTTATAAAAAACATTTTTTTAATAAAATTTAAATCAAAATATCATAATATTTATATTTTTAAAATATTTTAAAATTTTCAAAAAAATATATATAAACCACGGGTCTGTATATAATTTTCTAACCTAGGTCGAGTGATACAGATATATATCATTTCAATCCGCAATTTACAAAGAAGACCCGGGTTCTATCATTTCAAACACGCAGTCTCAAGTAAAATGAAATGAAATAAAAACCGCTCAGGCCAAGGGGTTTGCACTTGCTAGAATTTGATGCATAAAACAAAGCCAAAGTGTTTGCACTTGCTTTCTACCACTCATGCCTCAGCGATAGCTCTGAAATGCATGGCCAAAACATGTATTTGGATCTGGTTTGGGTTGAACATGGGTCGTCCTAGCATGTATTGGATGGAGCAAAGGTATGAGCATGAACTATGACTACAAGGCAATACAACATGATTTCTAAGCAACATAAGGGCTCGGCCAAGGCATCAAGGGCACAACCAGGTCTATAGAGGGCTGGAGGATGGCATGGCAGTGGGTTCAGGTCAGGAATTTACTGCTGGTGGTGGTGTAGGTGGCGGCCAAGGGGTGTGTGAGGTGATAGAACAATTGTAGCTAGGCTATGTT
The DNA here is from genome assembly GCA_030765085.1 of Allium cepa. Taxonomy (NCBI): domain Eukaryota; kingdom Viridiplantae; phylum Streptophyta; class Magnoliopsida; order Asparagales; family Amaryllidaceae; genus Allium; species Allium cepa. Next base: position 459,237,064 of record CM060929.1, on the reverse strand, counting down.
GGATATAGGTGGTGTTTGTGCATTTTTAGGTGGATCTACATCATCAAGGGGCACGGTTGTGACTCCCAACCTCTATGCTTACAATAACAAAAGTTATTATAAGGAATAACGTCTGCTATTACGAAGAATAAGGCTTGTTAGAAGCGACCATCCGTAAGTTATGCCTTAGATGAGTATTGATTACATCGATAGGAGTTGTGTAAATTACTCCCAACAATATAAATTCAATCCAAATCTAAAACGAAACTACGGTGGCTTAAGGAAAATTCAGAACAACTCATAATAACAACAACACTGATAGTATAATCACATCAGAACAAAAATATCAGATATATAGCGGAAGATAAGTCTGGATACATGCTACGACAATCGATAGTTCACATGAACCAAATATACATATAGGTAACCATCAATACATACACGAGTGAGAGTCAAACACCCAAAAGTAACACCTCGAAGTCTAGACGAAAGATGATGTGAAATCCCAAAAGCTGAAGCGGCAACGGAATCAGAGATAGCGATTATCCTAAAATAGCTCGGTCTAACCCGAGTATTATTTAAAAGAAAATAATAAACGGATCAGTCTAATTTAAACTTAGAATTGAATGCACCATAAACAACATCAAGGTAATATAATCATAGTCTCGAATGAGACTATTCAACATAAATAATCAACCTAGTTTTAAATGAAAAAATCTCATTTAAACACCATCAAAATCAACTTTCAAATTCACAATTGAATTCAAAACAGCAATTCACAAAATCTAGAAATCAAAAATAGATAACTAGAAAATCAGCATAAAAGTGGATCGATCCCAACAAATGGCGAGTCTAAGCTAAGCCGCACGTGCATCTCAAATGGCCGAAGCCTACCAAGTACTATAATCATAATTTTTGGCGCCCAACAGAGTGACCCGAAGGTCTAGTACTGGTAATTGACCCGAAGGTTCATCAGATGACCCGAAGGTCCAGCAGAGTAGCTCGAAAGCCCAACAAAATCATCAAAATCTTCAAACAGCAATTCCCCAGCAAATATTTCAATTAACGAGTCCGGAATTAACCGAATTAGTAAAAGTGTGGTTCCATACTCCGCACTTTTGCTAAATAGTTTAAATCTCTTCATCGTTTCCTTGAAGTGCAAAATTGTGTATTTTATATAAATAACAATTTACGTTCTCAAATGGACAAGTCTGGAATTAACCGAATCAGTAAAAGTAAGGGTTCATGGTCCTTAATTTTGCTGAAGCGTTTAAATCGATTACTCATTCTTTTGAAAGCGCAAACTGTGAAATTTTTGGAAACAATTTTATTTTAAAACGATTTGAAAACACGTGATTAAAACAGTAACATCTGTAGCAATTTTGACATGGAAATTGCGCTTCATAAAACATCGTAAAAACGGATATCAAATCAGCGTTGCGGGATAGCCGCTTGAAAATTCACTTTAAAATTGACGGTTACTGAAGTCAAAACAACAGTAATTTTTTTTAAAATCTCATCAAAACAATGCGCATAAAAAATATAGCACTGGAGTAAAAGTCCGTTATAAAATAACAGCAACAAAATACGTTTTAAAACCAAATATCGGTTCAACGTAAATCAAAGATTGTCTACACTGCTATATGTGCATCAAAATATGGCACTTCCTGGAAATATACTTCATCTTGCATGTAAATGAAGTAAATAAAAATAATTTCGTGCTACATATATTGTCATGTAAAAATGAAGTAGATGGGTAACACCACAATATACATGCACGACCACTATAATGTGGAATAGAAAATGACCTGGCAAGCTACATTCATGCACGCACGGAAGTAGGAAAATATAAAATGACCTGGACCCGATTCTTGTGTACACATTTGTACACAAAAAATGAAATGGACAAAAATATTTTCCCACAGGATTTGAACCAAAATTTTGTAGCAACATGAACATTATTTTCATGAGAAAAATGCAAAACCAGAGAAATGTGACCTGGGCAATATACATATGCGCACGCAAATAACAATGTATATGGCCTGGATAAATATTTTCATGCACGCACGCAATACCACACTCTTCCACTCAATATCACCTTGCCTTAGAAAAAAAAAGTTCCAAAATGATACAACGTGCATTAAAGTATGAAACGGCTGATTTTACACACCACACTCTTTCCACTCAATATTGACGCACGTTAACAAAACAAGTAAATAAATGACATGGTCACTTTTTCTTAGCGCACGCATATATTATTTGAGGAATGAAAATGAGCAATGCTACCGACGTGCTAAAATACTTGCACGCATGTAACAGTGATGGTCTGAACTAACGTTTTCACACTTTGCACGCAAATGAAAAATTGCAATAGTGTTTTGTGCAAACCAAAATAAACAATAAAAAAGCATCAAAATAAAATAAGCAGCATAGTTTTAAAATTAGAAATGTGAGTATATCACTTACCTTAAATTTGCTTCCAAATCAAACAGCTATTAGGAACAACTGGAACAAGAATTCTGAACTGCCTTTAATATTTGCAGAGCTACTAGAAGTTTTTTAAACAAAATAAAAGATGTAGCTTTTTCTTTACTTTTTCCCAATTGTGTATAAGTCAAAGAAAATGTGTGTGTTGGCCAAACTTTGTACAAATGCATTTATGAAAGAAACGTTCACCAGTGGGGAGAAAAGGACATGCTGAAGATAAATAATTATAGCAGCCAAAAAGGTTTCATATATTTGCTTTAGAATAAGTGACAGCAAGGCAAAAGAAAATGTTCCACTTTGTTTACAATTGGACCCATTCTCTTATACTCACATGAAGGCTGGGTTTACACTTAATTTCCAACCGACTTTGCAAATGAATTTGTTTTTTTTTCAAATCTGAAATTAAAATTTCCATTTTAAATTTTTGTTTTGACGATAGCCAAAATCGCGGTTGTTACAAACTCCCCCTTATAAAAATTGTGTCCCCGCAATTTTTATACTAGAAGTTGTTTGTAACACAAATTAATTTACCACAACAAAAATTTAAAATAGACAAGATAGATCAAGATTGCTCACCCCCATCCGAAGAGGAGAAAAAACCAGGATAAGAACGTTCAATAAATTCTTTGGTTTCCCAAGTGCAATCTTTGGGGTTTGCGAACCATTGAATTTTCACAAGCGGGACTTCTTTGTTCCAAAGGCGTTTAACCTCCGAAGCTAGCACACGAATAGGATTTTTCACAATAGAATAGTCGGGTAAGATCTCAAGATCTTGCAACATATGAGGATCAATAAAAGAATCTGAATCCCGAAGGCATCGACGAAGCTGGGATACATGAAATACGTCATGAATTCCCGAAAAATGAATAGGTAGCGATACACGATAAGCAACTGGGCCAATGCGTTTCGTAATAGGGAACGGTCCAACATATCGAGGAGCCAATTTCCCGGAGCTACTAAAACGCACCACACCCTTCATCGGAGAAATACAAATAAACACGTAATCGCCAACAGAAAATTCCAAAGGCTTCCTACGATGATCGGCATATGATTTCTGTCTATTCTAAGCCTCTTTGATTCTCTGTCTGATAATATCAATCTTCTCAGAAGATTCACGAATATAATCGGGGCCGAGAACTAACTTTTCCCCGGATTCCAACCAACAAGATGGTGATCTACATGGTCTTCCGTAAAGGGCTTCGAAAGGAGCCATACCGATACTGGATTGGAAACTATTGTTATAAGCAAATTCAACAAGAGATAAGTGGTCTTCCCAACTACCACCAAAATCAAGAATACAAGCTCGAAGGAGATCTTCTAAGACTTGATTTACCCTTTCAGTCTGAACATCATACTATGGATGATAAGCTGTACTGAGATTGAGCTTAGTGCCAAAAGCTTTCTGAAGGCTCTGCCAAAAACCACTAGTAAGAAGCGGATCTCTGTCACTAACAATAGAACTAGGCACACCGTGAAGTCGAACGACTTCTTTAATAAAGAGCTTAGCCAACAGAGGAGCAGTCCGATTGGACTTGATAGAAACAAAATAGGCTGTTTGGTCAATCTGTCAACAATCACCCAAACACTAATATGGCCTGACCTCGAACGAGGTAGACGATCAATGAAGTCCATATCCCATTTCCATAATGGAATCTCAAGAGGCTGCAAAAGACCACTAGGACGATGGTGTTCTGCTTTAATAAGTTGATAAGCCATGCAACGACTCACATAACCTGCAACATCACGCTTCATACCTTCCCAAAAGTATAAGTGTTTCATATCAACATACATCTTACTACTACCCGGATGAATAATATACTTAGAACGATGACAGTCCTCAAGAATGTCATTTCTAAGATTAAGAACATTAGGCACGATCAACCTTCCCTTCTTCCGAATACAACCATGAATATCAATATCAAAATCCTTTAGATCGTCACTTCGAGATTACGATTTACAACTCTGAATAAGATAAGAGATATCTGGATCTTGTTTCTGGGCATCGGCAACACGATCTAACAAACTAGGATAAGCTTCCATGCTAAATAAAAGCACGGGAGAATCAGAAACTGAAGGATGGTCTCTAATATCACAATGAGATAAAGCTTCCAATATATTCCACTCTGCTAGCGTCATGGAAACAACACTTGCTGCTTGCGGCTAAGCTCATCAGTAACTCGATTACCCTTACCAGGGGTATACAGAATATCGAAATCATATGAAGCAAGAAATTCAAGCCAACGATGTTGCCTCATATTAAGCTCTTTCTGAATGAATAGATATATCGGAGATTTGTGGTCAGCGAAGAGAGTAAAACGCTCGCCTAATAAATAATTTCGCCAAATCTTTAGAGCAAATACAATAGCGGCTAACTCCAAATCATGGGTAGCATAACGAATCTTGCTAGGCTTTAGTTGTCTAGAAGCATAGGCAATTACTCTATCCTTTTGCATGAGAACAGCACTGAGTCCATAACCACTGGCATCGGTATAAACAACAAGATCATGATTCCCTTTGGGAACCACTAAGATAGTAGCATGAGTAAGGAGATCTTTTAACTTCAAGAAAGAATTCTCACACTTAACAGACCAAATAAAAGGAACAGTTTTTCTCGTAAGAGTGGTAAGCGATAAAACAATACGAGAAAAGTCCTTAATGAACCGGCGATAATAACCCGCCAATCCAAGGAAACTACGGATCTCAGTAACAGTCTCGAGCCTCTTCCAATTCTGAATAGATTCGATCTTGGAAGGATCGACAGAGATACCATCGGAAGAAACAATATGACCAAGAAACTTCACCTTATTCTCCCAGAAGTGACACTTGGAGAATTTGGCATAAAGCTGATGCTGACGAAGAGTGCTCAAAACAATCTCCGAACGCTGAATATGATCGGCTTCAGATTTGGAATACATAAGAATATCATCTATGAAAGCTAAGACGAACCTATCGAGATATTCTCAGAATATCTGATTCATAAGATCAACAAAATACGCTGGAGCGTTCATCAAACCGAACGGCATAACAAGCCATTCATAACAACCGTATCGAGTACGGAATGCGGTATGAGGAAGGCTATCTTCCGTAACTCGTAACTGATGAAAACTGGTAGCAAGATCGAGTTGGGAGAAGAGCTTAGCGCCACTTAATTGATCGAACATGTCGTCGATCCTAGGTAATGGATACCTATTTTTGATAGTGAGCTCTTTAAGCTTGCGATAATCAATGCAAAGCCTAAGAGTACCATCTGGCTTCTTAATAAAGACAACGGTGGTGCCCCAAGGAGATGAGCTAGAACGAATAAATCGCTTGGCTTCCAATTCAGATAATTGTTGCTTGAGTTCCTCATTTTCCTTAGCAGACATCCACATGGGAGGACGACTGACAGAATGAGCACCAAAGATAAGATCAATAGGGAACTCAATTGCCCTCTTCGGTGGCAAACATGAGACAGGCTCGAAGACATCAGAAAAATCAGAAACAACCGGAATATTTTCCATGACATCCTCTGATTCGAAGGAAGAAATGAGAGCATTCGAAGTATGATCCATGCCTCGAAATACAATAGATAACTGCTCGATAGCATCGGGATGCTTGAGATATAAAGTTCTATCGGGACATAGAATTTGAACTTCATAACGGATGAGCCAATCCATACCCAAAATCATATCAAAACCAAGATGATCCATAACATGCAGATTCGCATGAAAGGAAAAACCATACAAAATAATCTCAACATCAACACACAACAAACCAAGAGTAGCGGATCCACCAATAGGATTCACAATCCTCAAAGGGTCACAAAGACTAACAACATCCAAAGGAATAACATCAACAAGCTCCTTTGACACGAATGAATGTGATGAATCCATATCGAAAAGAGCTTTAATAGAATGGCCATGAAATAAAATAAAACCTTCCAAAACAGAAGGATTAATACCTTTAGGCAGAGAAGAATCACCAAAATCTTTAGCAACATTAAGCTTCCCAGATTTGAGACCCTTTGAAGCAGTAGGGCAATCAGAAATCCAGTGACCCTCTTTCTTGCAATAGCGGAAAATGTGAGGCTTAGGACAACTACGGTGAAGACGATCTAGAGAACCACAATTATAGGACGCCCTCTAATTAGAAGGTGCACTATTAGGCTAAGAACTAGAGGTAGCTTGCTTCTTCTTCTTCTTCTGGTTGGAAGAATTAGGCTTACGAAATGTAACGACCCAGAATTTCTGTCATTTGAAATTTGTATATTTAATTGATTTTAAATATTAACAAGTAAAATTTGTAAGTCGAATAAATTATTTTTCGTATATCTAGATTTAATTAGATAATTAAATCCACAATTCAATATTTAAAACTACAGAAATAATTGAAAATTGGATTTAATGTGATTAAAAATGATTTATAAAGTTGTAATAAATCATGTTGGAGTTAGAACAATGTTTGTAAACTTTTAAAATTGAATTAAAAGTTAATTTGTGGAAATTGAATATTTTAATATTTAATTGATGACTAAAAATAGCCATTTTTCAAACAGTCTCGGATTTCGACAAAACCAGTTTCATCGGATCTATAATGTTAAATTATTGTAAGGTTTCAAATTTCGTGTCAATCGGATTTAATGTTTGTCCGGGGCAAGCCAAAACGCATAGAAATTAGTTTAACCGATTTAATTTAAATTTGATCGTTTATCTCCGTAACTCGCACATACGATCGAATTGGCTCTCGATACCTATTCCATTGTGTCCGGAACATAGGTTAAACCCTAGGAACGCCGGTCACCGTGCGAGATTTGTAGTTCAGAAAAATACGATGAATAGTGTTTTTGGCGAATTTTCTATAAAAGGACTTCACTATCTTCAATTTGCGAACAAAACCCTAACCCTAATCACAACTGCCATTTTCGTTCTATGGCCAGAAACGCATGAAATTTCCCCCTCGATTATCTCCCGATCCATCCACTTTTACAAGAAATCTCCACTACAAAATGAAAGAGCACTCCAAGATCTTCATATCCAACGGTTATGATCAGATATGAGCAAGTGAATCAGCGGCAAATCGACCACAAACATCTGAAGTTCACGCACGCTTTTGAAGGCGAGAAGGTGACCGGGTCTGACCGAATTCGCAGCGGTGGTAGATGGAGACGTGGGCATTCGCGTGGAAGTCGCTGATCGGCATGGAAGTGGGCGTGGTGGTCGCGGCCATCGAGATTGGGGAACGATGTTGGGTTTGTTTTCACGTAAATTACCTGGATATGGAAGAAAGGCAGGCAACGGCCCTGATGTGCTGTAGTGAAATCTAACGGCCTAGAGAAATAAAGGTTTAAAAATATAAAAGGAAACTGAAATTTAATTATATATTATTTCGTGAATGTTTAAAAAGCTATAACTTCGTCATACGAGGTCGAAAACGCATGAAACAAGTTGCGTTGGAGCCGTATGGATGACCACTACATTATGGAGATGGATTGAGATCTATTTGAGCTAGTGATAATTTCGGGTAAAACTAAATGCGTGTTTAATTTTATTCGAAATAAAACACTACAACTGTTATCGGAAACTCAAGGTGAAAACTTCTCACTCAATCGAATGTGTTTCGATTTAAAATCTAAATAGTTAAATTTAAAATTGCTTGATTGTGTGATTGAATGATGATTGCTATATGTTGTGTCGAAATAGACCCTACGGAGATTATTTATTAAACCCGTATACCGCGATATTTCACCTCGAAGTGGAATTGGTATTATATATGTACTTGGAGTTGATTTCTCACATTATATAGCGGATGAGACCCTATTGCGCCGCATAATAGCGGATAATATTTTATAAATCCCTTATACCCCGATATTTTGTCTTGAAGCGGAATTGGTATTGTGCTAACATCTGTGGATGCAGGGAAACAGGGTGGAGGGATCCAACTGGATTTCTCAAATAATTGAATTTGTTTCAATGTTGTGTGTTGAACTATTTATGATCTGTGTGATTATCTTTGTGATTGAAATCGTTGACGGCTAAAATTTAGCCGAATATATTTTGGTATCGTTAGATACCGGAAACAAATAAATTTGGACTTTTGAAAATTTATAGTAGAAATTTATCTTTGAGAATTGGACAAATTTTAAAAAGGAGTTTTAAAAGATAAAGTTTTATGTTTAATTATATTGAATAAAATTTCAAAATATGGAAAAAGCTTTAATAAATGGATCTCGGGAAATTTTATTCAAAGGTTGAATAATTTATTCAAAATACGAATTTTTAAAGAGTTTGAAAAATAAAAGAATTTGCCTTCTTTAGAAGGAATTTATTTTCTTGAAAAGGGATTTATTTTAAAAATAAATAAATTTGAAATCCATTGGAATTGATTTAAGTGATTGAAAATAAACCTTTTGGAAATCCATTTGGAAATTTATTTGGTGTTTTGAAATGAATTTGGAGTCAATTTGAAAATTGATTTGGGGCTTAGTAGAAATTGATTTCAATTTGAGATTTGAACGAAATTCACTTAGTGTTTAATTTCTTGGGAAATCAATTTGAAATTTGATATGGTGTTTTAAAATGAATCCTGGGAAATCCATTCTAAAATCGATTTGGTGCTTGAAATGAATGTTTGGAAAATCAATTTGGGATTTAAAATTGATTTGGTATTTTTTGGAAATCAATAGGAAATTAAATTGGTGTTGGAAGTGAATAATTGAAATCGATTTGAAAATCGTATAAAAAGTGAATATTTGGAAATGTAAATTCACAATGGAAATTTATAAGGGGAATTTGTTTTGAAAATAAACATTGATTTATTTTTTTTAATGTGTGAAAATAAATTTACGGATTTTGGGACGTAAATTTAAAATAAATCGGTAAGGATTTATTTGATTCGTTAGAATGAACCATTTTGAAATGAAAGTGTATTCTCCTTGGAAAGCCGAATAAAATTTCTGAATAGATTTGATATATATATATATATATATATATATATATATATATATATATATCTGTGTGTGTGTGTGTGTATGTATATAAAACTCTAGAATTGGTTTTGAAAAGTATACTTTGAAGAAATTAACTTCTTAAATTGTTTTAAATCCTTTAAGTAAAGATTTTTTGAATTGTTTATAGAAATGGTTATTTCTAAGATTTAAATCAATAATTGTTTTAGAAAATAGTTATTTAAATAGTTTTACTCTATCTACTAATTTTATTTTGAAAAATTAGTTTTGGACTTAAGTTATATGTAATATTAGTATGATATTTTTATAACTAATATTTTAAGTAAAGTGTTTAAAGAAAAATAGTTTTATTTTAAAGTGTTTTTCCGATATATTTTGGATAAGTGATATAAATTATTTTAAAGTATTTGAACTCGGCAGATTTCCAGTGAAAATGAATAACTATTTGGAAATGTTTCCGCTTAAGGAAAATGATTTGAAAATTGTTTTCAAAAGTTGTAACGGTGAAAAGTGATTTGAAATTTGTTTTCAAATGGTTGAAATGTGGAAATTATATCTTGTAAAGATATTTTTGGGAAATAAATAATTTGGGGAATTATTTGAAATCGGGTGATGTTGTGAATATTGATTGATAGTTAAATAACCGACTATCAATATTGACCTTTAAATAGGTATTTGTTGTGACTTGTTTGAAAATTTGGATGATGCACTTATTTTCAAAATAGTGCGCTCGTATTCAGATTACCCATTCCGAACAGTGATACGATGTAAATGGATAGCATTTGAAGACCAGTGTTGAAGACCAGATATTTTTGAAAACGGAAGGATTACCGTGGAATGTCTCTGCATTGGCTGATCTCCGATATAGAGATTTTATCACCCTTTGTGATGGGAAGTCCGGACGTGATTAGAAATTATCCGGATTACAAGGGCTTCTTTTGAAGTGCCTTCGGTTCTGTTTGATCCCGGAACAGACTTGTATGGTTGTATGTCTGACGTTACATTTTGAGATATAAAGATGGTTTCTATCAAATACATTTATGTTTGTGGCGGAGAATTTATTCTCTTAGCTTAACACCCTTCTCGGAGACGTACGAGCTCATAGGTTATGTAGTTGATGGTTACTTTCCCAATTTGGTAACGTGGCATGCTGAGTGTTGCTGTGTGCTGATCATTTGTTGATCAAACATGGCTTTGTGCCTAGCTTTGTGGACGAGACTTTATCGAGCCTTACAACCTGGAATGGTCGAAACGGGAAGAATGCAGCAAGGTTTTAGGGGATAGCGCCCCTTAGGGTATGTTCATTTCCTTCTGGATAGAGATGGTCTCATGGTATGGAGCCCAGATACTTAACCTATGTTGTTGCTGCAAATTTATAACTTTGCGGTTGTTGGTATTGAGGATCCTCCGATAAAGGTTGTTTACAACCAGGGGATGGCATACTCGTGTCAGTAGTTACCTACTTTTGAAGAGGTAACCCGGCCTTGTGTTGGAAGAGATCCGGTTAGGTTCTCGGGGCGTCTCTCCAAAGGCGTACCCATGTGGCGATGGGAAGTTCCTTGGCCTGACCATTTGTTGGAAATCCAAAGAAAAAATACGAGCCTTGTACGGTTTTAGTCGTAGAACCTGCCATATAATATGGTAGTTATAGTAGGCATACTATAATGGTACCTATGCTGGCTAAGATTGATATTATATTTTTGAAAAAATTTCTGCACTATGCACTAATAATAATATTAAAAAAAATGATTTTTTTTGCGTAGTAAGCATGTTTGACTATCATAAGGAGAAATCTCCTCCAATTCTGTGTTTGCATTGTGTGTGTGGCGGGAGGCCTTATGGTAGATTCATTTTCTAAAAGCATTGCGGATATTTTTCACTTACTTTGTTGTTGTTGTTTTAAAGATAAATAACTGTTTTAAGTTCTCACACCAGTCCCATGACTGACTTGGAGTTTATTATTCCATTCCTAAACTCTGGGTGCCCATCATTTTCCACACGGGCAGCCTAGAAACAGGTTATCAGGTTTTCTGGATTTTAGGAGTGCTATGGAACCCAGGCGGCGAGTTGGATGGCGATATGATATTATCTTTTCTGCTGTGCATTCAGATTGTAAGGACAAGTTTATATATCTGTCCATTATTGTGTTGTATATTGACTCTGATGATGTAATGTATAAAATGTACACTTCTTTTGATTTGAAGATTATTCATTTATCTATTATATATTGTTCCGCTGCGACTGTGGGATTCTGCTATTGTTTCTGTTATGTTTTCTTCTTCTACTACCTTTTTCTTCTTCTTTTAACCCTAACAATTCGGTTTTCCGGCATTCGATTATGCGGCATTTGATAGAGTGGACGTAAGAATGCCGATCTTCGGTTCCTGATAAAATCGTGTCGTTACAACGTGTTATCGGATCATTTGGTTAAGCGACAACCATGGCTCTGTTGGGTGTTGCTCATTAGAGATAGAGTCAGTACAACTCTAGAATGAGTTTGAGTGTAATAATAGATATGAGCGCGTATTTGTTAGTGAACATAAAAATGTTTTATATTGTGTTTGTTTATTCGTTGAGCTGTTTGTGAATTCTGGTCGGTATGTGGGACGCCATATTATCGATAGGGATTTCTAAACACTTAAACGAGGCAAGTCGACATAGTATCATTTTAAATTGGGTAAATGAAATAATTTTTTCTTGATTATATTTTATATATAAAGGAATAATTTTTCAGGAATTATTTAAGTGTATATAAATCGAATTGTTTGGTTGTTGAAAATGTAAAAATATATAAGTTAATAAAAGTTGTTTGAATAATCTTATATATAAGAAGTGAAACTATGTGAATACATTTATAAATATGAGTTGTAAATAAAAATGAATTTGAACTATGAATTTGAAAGTTTTGAATCCTGTTTATTTTGGAAGTTATTTTTCAAAATTAAAAGTTAAATAGTGAAATTTTATGAGAAAAAAATTATAAATGTGATTTATAAATAAAAGGAAATTTTTTGGAAGAATTTAAAGCACTAGATTCACTACTATTGCTAAGAAATAATAAGGGTGATGACTGCAGCATCATCGGTATCATTTTCAAGTTTCCATGTGATGGATTTGCTACAATAGTAAATTGTAAATTGAAGTTTTGTTGTGATAAACAAATTTGAAATTAAAATCCAAGTTATAATTGATGAACGTAAGTAAAACGAGTTTTGAACTTATAATATGGGACAATAAATTTAACTTGGTAAGGTTCAATAATTAGAATTGGATTTTGGTTTATTGAAATGAAAATTAAACCTAGGTGTGAAGTGATTATATAAAATGAGAAAAGCTAGGTAACACCAATTATTAAAATGGTTAAACAATTTTGTTAAGCAAAACAAAATCTGAATTCGATAGTGATATGAAAATTTGACTTAAGTAAAAGTTAAATAAAATGACTTTAGAATTGGAATCTGAATTGGATTTATAAGTGGAAAATTTAGATTAAGTTAAACAAATGATGTTTGAAATGGAATATAACTTAAGTAGTGTTGATTTTGTTATCGAAGTGAAATAATAAAGTGAATTAAATGGATGTGAACTTGAGTTATATAAATGAAATTCAATTTTATTTGTTAAATGAATTAGCAATTGAATTAATAAATGGATTGAATGTTAAACAATCTAATGTAATTGAATTGATATGAAATAATGGATATAAGTGTTAATTCATAAAGCTAATAAATTGGTAATTGAATAATTGGATGGAAGCCAATTTAATATTAAACCAATTGGAAATTAAAAGTGTTGAACCAAATTGAATGTAAACGAAATAAATTAATTTGGTTATATTGGATTGTTGTTTGATGGTTGCATTTGTGGTTATGTTGTAGCTATATTGGCACATACTGTTGTTGCTTCTGCTATATGTTGTATATTGATATTGCTTGCATATATACATGTCTCATTTGTTTGTTGAGTGTTTAATAGGCGCGGATGGCGTTTGCTTCGCATTTGGGGCTCGCTTTCGTGCTATATTAGCCGTATATGCTCGGTAATAATAAATAAGGTACATTTCTCGGATTAAATATTGTACTTTTACACTTTTTTCCCTACGGGATGCCTCATCACTTGTTGAGATGTATATTTGTGATATATATATATATATACTGTTATTTTTTTTCGGATCGAGCCGTGCAAAGGAGGTTATGGAAAAATTTATAGAAAATTTAAGGCGTTAGAATATTTTTGAGAAAATTGGAAAATTTTGAAAACTATAAACTTTGATTTTGGAGTGAAAAGTTAAACGATATAGTTGGTTTTGAAAAGTATAACTAAGTTTGGATTTGAAAACTTAGTAAAGTTTTTGTAAGAAGTTTAACTATTAGATTTTTGGGAAAGTTAAACACTTAAGAGATTTGTAAATCAAATTTCAACGTTTTTTTTTTTGAAAAGTTAATGGATTTTAAAACTTTTTCTTACTTGGCAGTTTCGAGGACGAAATTCTTTTAAGGGAGGAAGATTTGCAACGACCCAGAATTTCTGTCATTTGAAATTCGAATATTTAATTGATTTTAAATATTAACAAGTAAAATTTGTAAGTTGAATAAATTATTTTTCGAATATCTAGATTTAATTGGATAATTAAATCGACAATTCAATATTTGAAATTACAGAAATAATTAGAAATTGGATTTAATGTGATTAAAAATGATTTATAAAGTCGTAATAAATTATATTGGAGTTAGAACAATGTTTGTGAACTTTTAAAATTGAATTAAAAGTTAATTTGTGAAAATTGAATATTTTAATATTTAATTGACGACTAAAAATAGCCATTTTTCAAACAGTCTTGGATTTCGGCGAAACTAGTTTCATCGGATCCGTAAAGTTAAATTATTGTAAGGTTTCAAATTTCGTGTCAATCGGATTTACTGTTTGACGGGGCAAGCCAAAAAGAATAGAAATTAGTTTAACCGATTTAATTTAAATTTGATCGTTTATCTCCGTAACTCGCACATACGATCGAATTGGCTCTCGATACCTATTCTATTGTGTCCGGAACGCGGGTTAAACCTTAGGAACGTCGGTCACCGCGTGAGATTTGGAGTTCGAAAAAATACGATGAATAGTGTTTTTGGCAAATTTTCTATAAAAGGACTTCACTATCTTCAATTTGCAAACAAACCCCTATTCCTAACCCTAACCACAGCCGCCATTTTCGTTCTAAGGTCCGAAATGCATGAAATTTCCCCCTTGATTATCTCCCGATCCATCCACTTTTACAAGAGATCTCCAACTACAAAATGAAAGAGCACTCCAAGATCTTCTTATCCAACGGTTATGATCGGATATGAGCAAGTGAATCAGCGGCAAATCGGCCACAAACATCCGAAGTTCGCGCACGGTTTTCAAGACGAGAAGATGATCGGGTCTGACCGGATTCACAGCAGTGGTAGATGGAGACGTGGGAATTCGCATGGAAGTCGCTGATCGACATGGAAGTGGGCGTGCTGATCGCGGCCATCGAGATTGGGGAACGATGTTGGGTTTGTTTTCACGTAAATTACCTGGAGATGGAAGAAAGGCAGGCAACGGCCCCAATGTGCTGTAGTGAAATCTAACGGCCCAGAGAAATAAAGGTTTAAAAATATAAAAGGAAACTGAAATTTATTTATATATTAATTCGTGAATGTTTAAAAAGCTATAACTTCGTCATACGAGGTCGAAAACGCAAGAAACAAGTTGCGTTGGAACCGTATGGACGAGCACTATATTACGGAGCTGGATTGGGATCTATTTGAGCTAGTGATAATTTCGAGTAAAATTAAATGCATGTTTAATTTGATTCAAAATAAAACACTACAACTGTTATTAGCAACTCAAGATGGGAACTTCTCACTCAATCGAATGTGTTTCGATTTATATTTTAAATGGTTAAATTTAAAATTGCTTGATTGTGTGATTGAATGATGATTGCTATCTGTTGTGTTGAAATATACCCTATACGCCGTATATTAAGCGGAGGTTATTTATTAAACCCATATACCGCGATATTTCACCTCGAAGTGGAATTGGTCTTATATATGTACTTGAAGTTGATTTCCCGCATTATATAGCGGATGAGACCCAATTGCGACGCATAATAGCGGATAATATTATATAAATCCCATATACCGCGATATTCCGTCTTGAAGCGGAATTGGTATTGTGCTAACATCTGTGGATGCAGGGAAACAGGTTGGACGGATCCAACTGGATTCCTCAAATAATTGAATTTGTTTCAATGTTGTGTGTTGACCTATTTATAATCTATGTGATTATCTTTGTGATTGAAATCGTTGATGGCTAAAATTTAGCCGAATATATTTTAGTATCGTTAGATACCAGAAACAAATAAATTTGGACTTTAGAAAATTTAAGTTGAAAATTTATAGTAAAAATTTATCTTTGAGAATTGAACAAATTTTAAAAAGGAGTTTAAAAGATAAAGTTTTATTTTTAATTCTACTGAATAAAATTTCAAAATATGGAAAAAGCTTTAATAAATGGATTTCTGGCAATATTATTCAAAGGTTGAAGAATTATTGAAAATACGAATTTTTAAAGAGTTTGAAAAATAAAAAAAATTTGTCTTCTTTAGAAGGAATTTATTTTCTTAAAAAGGGATTTATTTTAAAAAGAAATAAATTTGAAATCCATTGGAATTGATTTTAGTGATTGAAAATAAACCTTTTGGAAATCCATTTGGAAATTTATTTGGTGTTTTGAAATGAATTTGGAGTCAATTTGAAAATTGATTTAGGGCTTAATAGAAATTTATTTCAATTTGAGATTTGAACGAAATTCACTTAATGTTTAATTTCTTGGGAAATCAATTTGAAATTTGATTTGGTGTTTTAAAATGAATCCTGGGAAATTCATTCTAAAATCGATTAGGTGCTTGAAATGAATGTTTGGAAAATCAATTTGGGATTTAAAATTGATTTGGTGTTTTTTGGAAATCAATAGGAAATTAAATTGGTGTTGGAAGTGAATAATTGAAATCGATTTGAAAATCGTATAAATAGTGAATATTTGGAAACGTAAATCCACAATAGAAATTTATGAGGGGAATTTGTTTTGAAAATAAACATTGATTTATTTTTTTTAAAAGTGTGAAAATAAATTTATGGCTTTGGAACGTAAATTTAAATTAAATCGGTAAGGATTTATTTGATTGGTTTGAATGAACCATTTTGAAATGAAAGTGTATTCTCTTTGGAAAGTCGAATAAAATTTCTGAGTAGCTTTGATATATATATATATATATATATATATATATATATGTATGTATGTATGTATATATATGTATGTATGTATGTATGTATGTATATAAAATTCTAGAATTGGTTTTGAAAAGGATACTTTGGAGAAATTAACTTCTTAAATTGTTTTAAATCCTTTGAGTAAAGATTTTTTGAAATGTTTATAGAAATGGTTATTTCTAAGATTTAAATCAATAATTGTTTTAGCAAATAGTTATTTAAATAGTTGTACTCTATCTACTAATTTTATTTTGAAAAATTAGTTTTGGACTTAAGTTATATGTAATATTAGTATGATATTTTTATAACTAATATTTTAAGTAAAGTGTTTAAAGAAAAATAGTTTTATTTTATGGTCTTTTCCCGATATATTTTGGATAAGTGATATAAATTATTTTAAATTATTTGAACTCGGCAGATTTCGAGTGAAAATGAATAACTATTTGGAAATGTTTTCGCTTAAGGAAAATGATTTGAAATTTGTTTTTAAAAGTTGTAAAGGTGAAAAGTGATTTGAAATTTGTTTTCAAATTGTTGAAGCGTGGAAATTATATCTTGTAAAGATATTTTTGGGAAATAAATAATTTAGGGAATTATTTGAAATCGGGTGATGTTGTGAACATTGATTGATAGTTAAATAACCGAGTATCAATATTGACCTTTAAATTGGTATTTGTTGTGACTTGTTTGAAAATTTGGATGCTACAATTATTTTCAAAATATTGCGCTCGTTATTCGGATTACCCATTCCGAATAGTGATATAAGGTAAATGGATAGGATTTGAAGACGGGTGTTGAAGACCGGATATTTTTGAAAACGGAAGGATTACCGTCGAATGTCTCTGCATCGGCTGATCTCCGATATAGAGATTTTATCACCCTTTGTGATGGGAAGTCCGGATGTGATTAGAAATTATCCGGATTGCAAGGGCTTTTTTTGAAGTGCCTTCGGTTCTGTTCGATCCCGGAACAGACTTGTATGGTTGTATGTCTGACGTTACATTTTGAGATATAAATCTGGTTTCTATCACATACATTTCTGTTGGTGGCGGAGAATTTATTCTCTTAGCTTAACACCCTTCTCTGAGACGTACGAGCTCAGAGGTTATGTAGTTGATGGTTACTAGTGATATATTCCCAATTTGGCAACGTGGCATACTGAGTGTTGCTGTGTGCTGATCATTTGTTGATCAAAGCACGGCTTTGTGCCTAGCTTTGTGGACGAGACTTCGTCGAGCCTTACAACCTGGAATGGTCGAAACAGGAAGAATGCAGCAAGGTTTTAGGGGGTAGCGCCCCTTAGGTTATGTTCATTTTCTTCTGGATGGAGGTGGTATCATGGTATGGAGCCTAGATACTTAACCTATGTTGTTGCTGCAAATTTATAACTTTGTGGTTGTTGGTATTGAGGATCCTTGGATAAAGGTTGTTTACAACCGGGAGATGGCATACTCGTGTCAGTAGTTACCTACTTTTGCAGAGGTAACCCGGCCTTGTGTTGACAGAGATCCGGTTAGGTTCTCGTGGCGTCCCTCCAGAGGCATACCCATGTGGCGATGGTAAGTTCCTTGGCCTGACCATTTGTTGGAAATCCGAAGAAACAATACGAGCTTTGTACGGTTTTAGTTGTAGAACCTGCCATCTAATATAGTAGCTATAGTAGACATACTATAATGGTACCTATGCTAGCTAAGATTAATATTATATTTTCGAAAAAAATTCCGCACTATGCACTAATAATAATATCAAAAAATTGATTTGTTTTGCGTAGTAAGCATGTTTGACTATCATAAGGAGAAATCTCCTCCAATTCTGCGTTTGCATTGTGTGTGTGGCGGGAAGCCTTATGGTAGTTTCATTTTCCAAAAGCATTGCGGATATTTTTCACTTCCTTTGTTGTTGTTATTTTAAAGATAAATAACTGCTTTAAGTTCTCACACCAGTCCCATGACTGACCTGGAGTTTATTGTTCTCTTCCTAAACTCTGGGTGCCCATCATTTTCCACATGGGCAGCCTAGAAATAGGTTATCAGGTTATTCTGGATTTTAGGAGTGCTATGGAGCACAGGCGGCGAGCTGGATGGCGAGATGTATCACTTGTATATGATATTATCTTTTCCGCTGTGTATTCATATTGTAAGGACAAGTTTATATAACTGTCCATTATTGTGTTGTGTTGTATATTGACTCTGATGATGTAATGTATATAATGTACAGTTCGTTTGATTTAAAGATTATTCATTTATCTATTATATGTTGTTCCGCTGTAACTGTGAGATTCTGTTATTGTTTCTGTTCTGTTTTCTTCTTCTTCTACCTTTTTCTTCTTCTTTTAACCCTAACAATTCGGTTGTTCGGCATTCGATTATGCGGCATTTGATACAGTGGACATAAGAATGCCGACCTTCGGATCTTGATAAAATCATGTCGTTACATGAAATGAACCCTCTTCTTGTTGGGGTTCTTGGAAACCTCAATCTCATCACCACTATCACGTTCCTTTTCGACAGCTTCAACGCAAAGTGCCGAATCAACAAGTTCCTCAAAAGAGAGGTTAAGCTGAAGCAAAAGGACTTTCTCTTCAAACCATCAATAAATCTAAGATTTTTCTTACGCGAAGTGTTAATTAACTCAACTCCGTATTTGGATAAGGCCTCGAAAGATGCAACATAATCAGAAACAGAGAACTTTCCTTGTTTCAACTAAAGGAAACTACAAGCAAGATTAGCCTTTTCTGATTCAGGAACGAACTTAAGTTATCGTTCCTTAAACTGGATCCACGAGAGAGAGGACTCATCAACTTCCGCAATAAAAAGCTCATACCAATCAACCGCACGCTCTTGCAACATGCTAGATGCCACGAGAACACGATGATGATCAGAAAGATCCATCTGAGAAAATATGCGCTCACAAGCGCGCAACCAAGTCTGAACCTCCAATACACTTTCTGATCCCTTGAAAGGCTGACCTCCAAGGTGGGAATAGTCACTACACATGCGGGCGAAGGCAGACTTTTGAGAGGGAGCTGCGGGGGTAGAAACAAGAGGCAGAGCACTCCTAAATAGCTCCATAAACTGATCAGCTGACATATAGACTCTGTCCGGATGACAACCACTAGACGGGCCGGCAGAAGAACGCTTCCCTCTACCTCTTCCACCCATAGGCTGAGAGACAAGAGAAGATAAGGATTAGTTAAAACAATACAAGAATGATAAGAAATTTAACACATGGAATACTACGGAATATGAGATTTATTCCTAGACATACTACAACATGTTAAAGTGGAAAGAATAGATTAGGAAAGCACGAATAAAACCCTCGAATAGTTGTAATGCATGTTCCATTCTGCTTCTGTTTTGTGTTTTATTATAATTTGTTCTGAATCTTAGCTCTGATACCAAGCTGTGACGCCCTACCTCTATGCTCACAATAACAAAGATTATTATAAGGAATAACGTCTGCTATTGCGAAGAATAAGGCTTGATAGAAGTGACCATCCGTAAGTTATGCCTTAGATGAGTATTGATTACATCGATAGGAGTTGTGTAAATTACTCCCAACGATATAAATTCAATCCAAAACTAAAACGAAACTACGGTGGCTTAAGAAAAATTCAGAACAACTCATAAAAGCAACAACACAGATAGTATAATCACATCAGAACAGAAATATCAGATATATAGCAGAAGATAAGTCTGGATACATGCTACAACAATCGATAGTTCACATGAACCAAATATACATATACATAACCATTAATACATACACGAGATGAGAGTCAAAACACCCAAAAGTAACACCTCAAAGTCTAGACGAAAGATGATGTGAAATCCCACAAGCTGAAGCAGCAACAGAACCAGAGATAGCAATTATCCTGAAATAACTCAGTCTTACCCAAGTATTGTCTAAAAGAAAATAATAAACGGATCAGTATAATTTAAACTTAGAATTGAATGCACCATAAACAATATCAAGTTAAAATAATCATAGTCTCGAATGAGACTATTCAGCATAAATAATCAACCTAGTTTTAAATGAAGAAATCTCATTTAAACTCCATCAAAATCAACTTTCAAATTCACAACTGAATTCAAAACAGCAATTCACAAAATCTAGAAATAAAAAATAGATAACTAGAAAATCAGTATAAAAGTGGATCGATCCCAGCAGATGTCGAGTCTAAGCTACGCCGCACGTGCATCACAAATGGCCGAAGCCTACCAAGTACTATCATCATAATTTTTGGTGCCCAACAGATGACCCAAAGGTCCAACAGAGTGACTCGAAGGTCCAGTACTGGTAATTGACCCGAAGGTCCATCATATGACACGAAGGTCTAGCAGAGTGGCTCGAAAGCCCAACAAAATCATCAAAATCTTCAAACAACAAATCCCCAGCAAATATTTCAATTAACGAGTCCAGAATTAACCGAATTAGTAAAAGTGTGGTTCCATACTCCGCACTTTTGCTAAATCGTTTAAATCTCTTCATCGTTTCCTTGAAGTGCAAAATTGTGTATTTTATATAAATAACATTTTACATTCTCAAATGGACAAGTTTGGAATTAACCGAATTAGTAAAAGCAAGGGTTCATGGTCCTTAATTTTGTTGGAGCGTTTAAATCGATTCCTCATTCTTTTGAAAGCGTAAACTGTGAAATTTTTGGAAACAATTTTATTTTAAAACGATTTGAAAACACGTAATTAAAGCAGCAACATCTGTAGCAATTTCAACAAGTTAATTGCGCTTCACAAAACACCGTAAAAACAGATATCAAATCAGCATTGCAGGATAGCCGCTTAAAAATTCACTTAAAATTGACGGTTACTGAAGTTAAAACAACAGTAATTTTTTTTTTAAAAAAATTTCATCAAAACAACATGCTTCAAAAATATCGCACCGGAGTAAAAGTCCGTTATAAAATAACGGCAACAAAATACGTTTTAAAACCAAACTTCGGTTCAACGTAAATTAAACATCGTCTACACTGCTATATGTGCATCAAAATATGGCACTGCCTGGTAATATACTTCATCTTGCATGTAAATGAAGTAAATAAAAATAATTTTGTGCTACATATATTGTCATGTAAAAATGAAGTAGATGGGTAACACTACAATATACATGCACGACCACTATTATGTGGAATAGAAAATGTCCTGGCAAGCTACAATCATGCACGCACGGAAGTAGGAAAATATAAAATGACCTAGACCTGGTTCTAGTGTTCACGTTTGTACACAAAAGTTGAAATGGACAAAAATATTTTCCACGGGATTTGAACCAAAATTTTGTAGCAACCTGAACATTATTTTCATGAGAAAAATACAAAACCAAAGAAATGTGACCTGGGCAATATATATATGCACACGCAAATAACAATGTATATGGCCTGGGTAAATATTTTCATGCACGCACGCAATACCACACTCTTCCACTCAATATCACCTTGCCTTAGAAAAAACAGTTCCAAAATGATACAACGTGCATTAAAGTATGAAATGGCTGATTTTACACACCATACTCTACCACTCAATACTGACGCACGTTAACAAAACAAGTAAATAAATGACCTGGTCACTTTTTCTTGGTGCACACATATATTGTTTGAGGAATGAAAATGAGGAATGCTACCGACGTGCTAAAATACTTGCACGCATGTAAAAGTGATGGTCTGAACTAACGTTTTCACACTTTGCCCGCAAATGAAAAATTGCAAAAGTGTTTTGTGAAAACCAAAATAAACAATAAAAATGCATCAAAATAAAATAAGCAGCATAGTTTTAAAATTAGAAATGTGTGTGTATCACTCACCTTAAATTTGCTTACAAATCAGGTAGCTACTAGGAGCAATTGGAACAAGAATTCTAAACCGCCATTAATATTTGCAGAGCTACATGAAGTTTTTTAAACAAAATGAAAGATGTAGCTTTTTCTTTGCTTTTTCCCAATCATGTATAAGTCAACGAAAATGTGTGTGTTGGCTAAACTTTGTACAAATGCATTTATGAGAGAAACGTGCATCAGTGGGGAGAAAAGGACATGCTGAAGATAAATAATGATAGCAGCCAAAAATGTTTCATATATTTGTCATAGAATAAGTGACAGCAAGGCATAAGAAAATGTTCCACTTTGTTTACAATTGGACCCATTCTCTTATACTCACATGAAGGCATGGTTTACACTTAATTTCCAACTGACTTTGCAAATGAATTTGTTTTTTTTTCAAATCTGAAATTAAAATTTCCATTTTTATTTTTTATTTTGACGATAGTCAAAATCGCGGTTGTTACAATGGCTATGGCATGGGGATGGCCTGGAGGAGGTGTTGACCAGAGGTGGTGGTGGTGGAAGCGGCCATGGTGGTGGAGCAGAAAGGCCAAGCCAAATAGAGATGAAGAAGCATGTGCAAAACCATGAAAACAAGATGAAAACATGAAAAAGAAAAGGAATTTTTACCAAACTTTTTGCAAGAGATGGGTCTGTGATTTTTTTGTGAGATGAGAAGTATTATTTTGTGCGTGAAATGAAAAGAATAATGTGATAGAGAAATGAAGGAGTCGGCCAAAAATTGAAGGCAAGAGGTTAGGAAAATGAAGAGAGGGGAAAACAAAGAGACAAAAGCAACTAAAGAGACACAAACCTTTTCAAATTTCCATTATTTATTTTGTAATTTCTAAATATATATAATTAAAGATAACAACTCAGAAATGAAAATAAATATATAAAATAAATAAATAAATTTTAATTAAATATAATTTAATTAAGAAAATGGCTTAAAAATGCAAATTAGGCATTAAAATTAGAAATAAATTCCATACACTTTGGAAAAATTTATTTCAATTTAAATACATGTAAAATTAATATAAAATAAAGTAAAACACTGCAAATAAAAGTGAATGTATAAAATAAATAAATAAATTTCAATTATATATAATTAAATTAAGAAAATAGCAAAGAAAATGGAAACTTGGTTTAAAAATTGAAAATAAATTCAATAAACTTTGGAAATTTTTTATTATCACTTTAAAAATATTTAAAAGTCAAGATATATATAATATAACATAAATATATAAATTATAATAAGATATATCAAATAAAAATATCATTTACATAAATTAAAATAAATAATATTGTTAAATAACTCAATATACACACAATATTGTAAAAGGTATAACTTATACAATTTAATTCCAATTTCAACGAAACGAAAAGCAGTATTCATGAAATTAAATCTATTTTCATAACAAAAGATAAAATTAAAGAATTAAAATATTTAAATTTAAAATTTAAAAGTCAAAGTTTGACCAGTTTGACCAAAAATCAACATTTCAGGAAAATATTCAATTTATACAAGTTTGGAATTGTAATTCATATAAAAATAAAAATTTATATTTAAAATGAAATTTTTAAATTAAAACAATTTTAAAATAATTTCCAAAATAAAATAAAGTCAAATTTAAATTATATGCAAAAAATCTAGGGTTGTTACAAAATACCTTACAGACTAACTTGCAAACCAACAGAAAAATATAGTTATCTCCAGACTACATATAATACTAACATATTGTCACTATAAGAGGAAGGCCTACCTCGCAAGCAAAGAGGACGTGTTGGGATATGGGTTTCTCGGTAGTGGAGCAATAGGAGGCCGAGACACAATGGTAGGTGGTGGGTAGTTGGCGAAAGTTGAAGCAAGTTGCGCTAGTGGAAGGGAAATAGGGAAGTTTTGGGCTGACGTAGCTAAGGGGTAGGCAGGGGAGGAAGAGGCACGAGATGCTTCGGTGGAGGTCAGATGACCAGGCGGTGCGTTGGCTATAGTGGCAAAGGCCGGTCAGGAGTGGATGGTGTACTCGGAGGCAGCTGCGATGAGAATGGGTCAGAGAATGAGGTTGCGAGAGTAGCCTGGGAGGAGAAAAATATGAGTTTGCTCGGCCAAAATAAAATGAAGATGGATAGTTTTTTTTCTTCAAATCGGAGAGCAAAAGAATGAGCTGGTAACCATTCATTATGATTCCATTTTGTTTAAGCCAATAAACAGAAGTAAAGATAGAAATTGGAAAAGGTAAAGTTAGCCCGTTTGAATTTGAAAGTAATAATGACAAGAGGCTATTGACTACTGGTTAAAAGACGGTGGAATATAAAGAGTAAGGAAAACCAAAAGATTTAAAACCAGTACCGACATGAAATCGTTTTTTGTCGATTCCGCTATGTATAGGACTTCAAACACAGAATTAAATATACCACAGAGATCAGCACGACGAGATGATCAAAATGGCACATAGATATCAGTTGTACGATCATCCGATCAAAAGTCGATAATCGCTACCGAAAATATTGCTATTTTGCCAGAATTAAGATAAACGGAGCAACAGAAGTCCAAATTTGGAGAAACGAAATATGACGTCTTACTCAGAAGATGATTTAGAAATTTTCCATAGAAAAATATTCAGGTTTTGAAAATATTATATTACCATCAATTATTAACTGACTTGAATTTAATAGAATTACACAATAAAATTTACTTTCATAAATTCTGATGAAAATTTACCATCTATTATATTTAATAGGACGTAATCCAAATATAAAAATTTTCATTTCAAAATATTATTATTTAAAATTTCACCAAACTTCAATTATATACGTTATAAAAATCAACTAAAAATTATTTAAATTTTACGGGTCGTTACACTCTCCTCCACTTAAAACTTTTCGTCCCCGAAAAGGAAGGAGGTAGGAGAATAGAAACAACCAAAAATAAAGGTAGATTGAAAGTCAAGGGTAAATAATTAATTTAAAACTATATAAATTTTACTTGGAATATTCATTTGAAAACTTCATTTGCAATTCAATTATCTTTAATACTTTAAAACTTTTCAAAACCCATTGGTAAAATTTCTTGCTTCATTTATCAATAGCATTTATATGTTTAAATAACACCTTGATAAATATATGAAAACTATTTGAAACAATTATTTACATCATTAGTTATATATACAAAGAAGCTATTGAAAACATTAAATCCATAATTAATAAATATACAAAATTTTATCTCAAGATACTTTCAAATATTATTAATAAATCAATAATCATTTACTTTACAACAACTTCTAAAATATTTATAACACTTAAATTTTTCTATTAAACCATGTAATATAAAAAAAAATTAAAAGGATATATTCAAATGGAAAAGAAGGTAGATTCGGGAAACGGAATATAGGTGAATAAATAAAACTGAGCAAATAAGGTAGATTCAAAAGAATAGTATCGGGCATGAATAGTTAATTTCAAACCATAAGAATTTCAGTTTCAAATATTCATACAGAATTTCTTGTTGGAAATACCTTTATAATAAAATACCTTTATAATAAAATACTTTTATATCGAAACAAATTTTCCTTTCGAAATTACTTTTATAACTCGATGTTTCAACGAGTTTACGCTCGTTCCTGCAGACTCTGGCTATGCGTTGATCAGGCGCAAAGCTAGAATTCTCCAGGTACTTAACAGACTTATTTCAACACCCAGTAAAAAATACTGAAAAAACTTTTGAAAACAGATATGGAAAGTACAATCCAAATAAATCAACCAAACCATACATTTGTCTAACCATGGATCGCGGGTACACAATGGTTACGCCTGGATCCCCTAGGGAACAATCCATATCCGTAAGCTTTCTCAACCCTGCGAGTTATGCCATGATGACTAGTAGAATGCAGGATACACAATGGTTATGCCTGGATCCCCCAAGAAACAATCCATACCACCAGGCCATCTCAGCCAGGCAGTTTCGCTACTAATGCGACCTATATAGATTGCAGGATACACAATGGTTACGCCTAGATCCCCTCAGGAAACAATCCGTTCCCCTAGGCCATCTTAGCCAGGCAGTTGCGCTATGTAGTCGCGCTCGTAAGACCATGGAGATCGCCATGGAATTCGATGGACACTCGAATATCATATCCGGCAAATCCAAATTAGAGAAATAATATCGATAGAATGAATCCAAGATGTGGCCACAGATCGGATATTAAGCAGAAGGCACTTTCCATATCTTTACTTCGAAAATATATATCATATAGTACCTTTCAAATCACTTTCAAATATCATACTTATATAAATTCCATATAAGATTTCATTTCCAAATCGAATCCTTTTCCAAAATCAATAGTATATCAAATCACACTTATATAGATTTCGATTATATAAGTTTTCACTTTTCAAAATTGAGTACCTTTCTAAATCATTATTCTCAAATCAACTTCATATTATACAAATCCATTTATATAAGTTCAACCACTCCCAAATCAATTATTTGGTAAAACAAGGTTCTCAATTTCAATTCATTTCAATATCAGTTCAGTTTCAAAATCATACATGATTTCACCAAATTATTTCTTCTAAATCAATTATCTTTAGTTTCAAAGTTTCCAAATCAACATAATTCAGGTCAAACAAATTCATCCCAAAATCATTATTATTAATTATTGGGTTTTTTTTCCAATCTATTTTCAAACCCAAATTTTTCTTCAAAATCAATTATTCCCAAAATAATTACATAGTTTAAAACCATCCTTTTTAAAACCTTTAAACTATTTATTTCTGTATGAAAAATCCAATTTCCAAAACAATTTCAAATCTATATTTCATACTAGTATAATTCAAAATAGTCTTATTAATTTACTTAACAAAGCAGTTTCAAACTTATATACTTTATCAAATAATTTATACCTTCAAAATTACTTAGCTTGAAAATAAACCTTAATTTGGAAGTGTTTGAACATTCAAATAGTCAGTGAAATCAAATTTCAAATCCAGGAGTTGGAAATCAGTAAATTAATTTCAATAGATTGGGTTAAATTCGAAACTCAAGGACTGAACATCGAGCTCACTTCAAATTATTTCAAATATTTATACATATATCTTTCGAGAATAAAATTATACCTCGGAATTTGAAATCAAAATTGGTTTCACAAATTCACTCGCATAGCAAAGCTATTAGAGTGTCCTCTCCCCCACTCTGAAACTCGAAAATCAATGTCGATGATGCGTGCACTCGTCATCGAAATTATTCTCCAGCGACATAAGTGAGTTCTGAACTTCTATTTCTCGAAAACTTCTTTGAAATTTCTTCGAAATTCATTGGAATTTATTTGAAGCCATTTGAAATATTTCTTATTCAGAAAATACATTCAAATTTTATTATTATATATTTTCAAAATCTTAAAACAAATTTTTAAAATACCTACGTTCAATTCCTCGAATTTCAAATTCAAAACTTTGCAGTTATAAATCATTTTTATATAAATCAAATTTCTTATATAAATTCCAAAATTTCAAATCCTTTTGAAACGTTTATATATCGAATATACTTATAAAAATAATAATTACTATATATAAAACAATTTCAAAATATATAGCCAAACCCGATTTTCAATGGATGATTTAAGAATGGATTTCAAAATAAAGATCGAGATTCAAATTAGAGGAACTCTAATTAACAAGAATTTTGATTCAAAGATAGGCTCAATCGGCGATGAGATAATTAAACTTCAAAATAGAAGATGGATGTACCTATATAAATCACGAGCGACCTTAACCAGGTCAACCGTGACTTAGGGAATATGATCGATGCGGAATTCCAAGGCAAATCGACATTTGATCGCCAGAGATAGAATTCGTCATAACAAAAGATAGCAGCATCTAACCTGAGGATATATAAATCTCTGGTAAATCAATGCCAATTGTAAAGGAGTTTCACCCCTTTTGCAAGTCATTCAGTGGGGTTATAGGATACTCCAGAATCAAAAGAATACAAATAGAAAGAGACAAGAATGAATTTTGGAACCGCGGAGAACGTTCCAAAGTTCAAAGGAAATCAGGTCAACAGAAAGAGATTCAACTCGAACGAAAGTGATTTTGTAAATCAATTTACCATATAAGCTAAGTTTTGCCTAGAGCCAAAGCTCTGATACCAACTGTGACAACCTGTTATTTTCATCCTTTCGCATCCGCACATGTCGGACTTGAATTGCTCAAAAGATAAGATTGTTAATTTAAAATTTGGCAAAACATAGCATATACAGTAAATAAATCAATCACAGAATCATAGACACAGAGTGTTACAATAATAATGCAGGGGAATAGATAAATAGTAGTTCATGAAGCTACTATACAAATATCAGAACAGAAATAAAATGCAACAGGATATCACAAATATAGTGAAGTCTCCAATGCAACAGATGACTTCTCTAAACCAATCAACTAGAAGAGCCGAAAGCTGAATCGATAGTTGGATCTCCAAACGAAGCTCCAAACTCTATAGGTGAGTCTCAAATGCTGTATCACTCAGTCTGACCCGAGCATAAAGTAAAACACAAAACACTCGAGTCAGGATTAACATTCTTATATCAATAAATCCAACTCAAGTGAAATAACAACTGAAATACTGGTAACTCAAAGGATGATTGGGATAACCATTCTCTAAGGATCCGTGGACCTATCGCCAGTGTAGGAATATACATTATGCACTGTGGCCATTTCAAATTAATTTATATTTCAAAACCAAAGTATCATTTCCATTTCATATATATATATATTTCCAAATTTTATCATTTTCAAAGTTACGATTCAAATCAACTCAAATTCCAAATTCAAATTTAACTAAATCTCAATTCAACAAATTTCAATTCAATTCAGTTTCTAATAAACAATTTCAAATTATATCGATTTCCAATGCAGATATAAATCACAAAATAAACCATTTAAATTCCAATATACTTCAAAGTTTTAATATGCACATTTTCAAAGCTAAATTTAATAGTTTCACATATCTTGATTTAACTTTTTATTATTTAGTCTTGAAGTATTCCCTCATTAAAATTCAATATCATTAAGTAACCTTAAATTACATCTTACTAAGTATTTCCTTTAATTCATTTAACATGGAATATTCATTAAGTTACTTAAATCAAAAATCCTGTTAAAATCATATCTTTAAATTTCAATTTCAATAATTTCAAATCGATTTTTTTATATTATATTTACTAAAATTCTTAATTACATACAATTTCAAATACATTTAAATTTATCTTCCCAGCAATAACTTATTCAAATTATTACCAAAATCTATAAATTTAAATAAGTACTTGGGCATATTATATGTATTAAATCAATCTCTATTTAATTAAATATTATTATTAAATCTATATATTATATTTCAATTGATATACAATATTTAAGAATCAATATTTATTAAAAACTTATATTTCTTTCCAAAACCGTAGAAATTATTTTCAAAATATTTATATATGGACCAACGATGTATGTATATAAAATTTCTTATCCTATGGTCAAGTGATACGGATATAATCATTTCAATCCGTAATTTAAATATATATATACAGGTAGATATCATTTCTACCCGTAATCCCAAATTCAATTCAATGAAAATCGCTTGGGTTTATCATTTCAACCCATAACGAAATTCTTCTATTCTAAAGTCCATTCGGGTATGTAACATTTCAACCCATAGTAAATTCTATACTAATAGGGAACTTGTAGAGTGATAAAAGTGTATGAATATGCGCTTTGCGCTTATATGATTTTGTTTGATGATAATAAACATATATATATATATATATATTCATTTAAATGTATTTGATAATGTACTATTTTATTTTTAATAAATTAAATAAATATTTGTTGAATAAAATAAATTACGCAGAATTTGAATGGAATTTGAATTCAAACAGAAATTTTATTCAAACAAATATTTATTACAATCTTGAATAGTACAAATTCAAGCTCTCACTATACATATACATTTTTGTTTACATCACAATTCAGTTTACATAAATTCCTCACTACATATCACTCACACCCTTATTTTATCTTCAACTGCATTCCAGTTTGATTCTAGCATCTGAGCAATCTGCAAAAATATTCACTAACGCAGTAAAATTGAAAAAGAAATATTTTTGCAATATAAAATGAAATATGATTTTTGAAAATATGATTTGCCTTAGTTATTTGGGTTGTTTGTCATCATTTACATTTGAATTCATTACACACGAACAGTGTGACATGCACAGTGTATCACTGTACATGCCACAGGGCCGTGCACATCGATATACACTTGATCGATTTACAGGGACAGGTGAGCACAGGTCAAACCCAAATGAAAAGACGGGTTCAACTCACGTGCAATCACGACACGAGCACAAGGTCAAACCCGAGTTTTTGAAACCGGATTCAACTAAAGTGAAATTTCAAAAATCAACATGAAGAATGATACAAAGCAGACATGAATGCATCAATAACCCAAATGTAGACCACAAAGAAATGCCACCAAGATCATATGTGCAGAGAATCAAGTCGACCAGGTAGCAATGATGGTAATGCAACACAGTGCAGACACCAATGATACAGGAGAGGTGAAGCTCAATGCAACATAGTGGCAAATGCATATATATATATATATATATATATATATATATATATATATCAAGTGAAGCATTTGTGTCAAAGGCATAGCAAATACAAGATATCATAAGTCAGACCAACAACAACATGGACTGCAACAATCAAGTAAAATGCAGAGAACAGTGCAATCATGAAGTATGCAAGCTCGACTAACAGGTTCAACCTCTTCATTAAACAACTCCAGACCAATAACTACATGAAACAAACCCAAATGAAGATCAACTAATCAACAGTGCACAAGAAAACCAGTCCAGCAATCATGCACAGATGCATTCAAGAAACAACAACATGTCCAGATACAACAAAGACCAAGTGCACGACTAAACTAACACGAATGCAACAGAAAACAACAGAGCAACAACAGAAGCACAATGACAATTTAGAGTATGATATGCAAAACTCTAGTGCTAAGTGCAGGCAGAGAAATGACACAACAGTCATGAACACAGAAACACAATGAAAATCAGAGAAAGGATGAAGACAACATGAAGTGAATCAAGTTCAGTGACACAATAGTCTTTGAACAAGAAAACCAGTGACATGAATGCAGTGTACATGTATGCAACATCAATGAACCAAATACTTAATTTGATTGTAAGAATGTACAACGAGACAGAGAAGTATACAACATACAAACAGGTACACGAGCTAATGAAGACTGCATCATGATGCAAGGCCAGAGACTACAATATCAAGTGCAAGTGCAACAATCGACAGCGTCAAAGCATCAAAGCTTACACAAGCAAACAACAAAGGGTCAGGATACAATCCAAACTGAAACTCCAGCAGTAATGCAAACGAGACCAAAGCAATGACCAGAAAACAAGTACAGGGAACAACAACATGAATGCAGTAACAAACAAAATGAATGAAAAGACTCAGCAATGTTCGAAATCAATGCTACAGTAGATGAACGCAAAGATGGTCGAAGCCGTGGCGATCAAGATGATTAAACAAGTCGAAGAATAACAATGCAGACATGCCAAAAATTAGTATAAAGCTGAGAATTGACCATGAAATTCAACAATACTGTGTTGACCATGTTAAAAATTCATGAACGCATCTTTGGAATAGTCAAAATGTAAAAGAGGAAAGTTTTTGCTGTATCACTCAAAAAGGATCGAACGTCCTCAAGCTAAAGCCGTGCGCATCAAGTCAAGTAATCGAAAATTAGGAAAGTATCGAATTGATATGAGCAAATACAAGTGCCTCGAATTCATATAAATACCAAACAACAAAGTCATCATCGGCATCGAGTTCAAATTGAAGTAATCATTAAACCAGCAACGAAAGAGGATACTTACCAATCTATCGAACTCGTTCAAAGAAGCAGCTGCGGAACGAAGCACAAATAAAGCAACCAGAATTGATCAACGGAGGAGCAACGTAATCTCGAAGTCAACCAAGCAGTCGATCTCAAGAGAATCGAACATCAGAGAAGCCGTGAACAAGAGCATCACAAAGCCCTAATTCTCTTAAGGACCGAAGCCCTAATTCGACAAAGAGGAACGACCAAGCCAAAAGGAAAAGGAACGAGATAAAGAAAATTGGGTCGGCCTTTATTTTTAAAGGGGTTTTTTTATTTAGGTTTTAATTTTTAAAGGGGTTTTTGTTTATCAAGTTTAAAGTTGTTTTTTATTTTGTTGTTTTTTCTTTTCGAATCAAAGTATTGGTAAATCACCACCTAGGTTGTAGGTAGTGTCAGATTGTCTAGTTAGAATTAGTTCAGTGAGCAGGGTGTGCGAGTTTGCAAAACTCTATAGGCGGGAGCAGAGTTTGTGAGTTTTCAAAACTCTATAGGCGGAGCAGGGGGTGCGAGTCTATTAAAGTGTTTGTAAGCGGGAGCAAGGGTTTGCGAGTCTGTTAGAGTGTTTGTAAGCGGGATACTGTTTAATTCTAATAGAAATCTGGGAATGCAGCAGTAGGCAGGGGTTGCCGAAGCTGGGTAAATTTTGTGTGTCATTTACTTCTCAACATATTTATTTCTGCAGTTCGTTTCTGTGTTTAAATCGAGAAAATTTACCATTAACCCTATTCAACCCCCCCCTCTAGGGTTAATCTAGATCCTACAAGTGGTATCAGAGCACGGTATTTTTCTTTAACTCTAGAGTCATGAATCCACCAAATAATACTTTTGTTGAGGGTCGTTCCAATATTATTCCTTCTATTTTCGATGAAACAGATTTTTTGAACTGGAAATTGAAAATGGAATTTTATTTAAAATCTGTTAATATTAAATGTTGGGATATTACTAAAAATGGGTGTGAGATAACAAATAAGGAAATTATCTCGATTAATGCTCTTGCTATGCATATATTATATTCTCATATTAATCATGATAATTTTTATTTCGTCTCTCATTGTGAAAATGCACAAAAAATCTAGAATACTTTCGATGCAATATATGGAGCAAAAGTCAACAGCAATGAGATGTCCTCCACAACCAACTCAGTTAAAGAAACGTGCTTAACAGGATTGGTAAATAGCAGTTGTGATGAGGATAATGATGATGGAGCAGCCGAGCTGGCATTACTAACGAATAAATTCAAAAGGAGGAACCACAAATACGGAAATCCAGCTCTAAATCAAAAATTAAAAAACAGAGAACACAATATGAAGCCAAGCGAGGTATCAAAACTCACTCACTCTGAATTACTTATTTATTTCCACGAAGTGAATGGCTGTTTTAAAGGACTTAGGGAGAAGTATGCCAAACTTGAATCACAAAAAGATACTTTGATAGAATTAAATGAACAACTTGACCAATTAGTTAAAACCTATCAAAGTAGGATCCCTAAGTATGATAAGTGTCCAACATTCAAAGAAGAAATTTAAAAATCAGAAATTAATATAAAATCACTTGAAAATGAAATTCTAATTTTGAAAGAGAACGAAAATACGAGGAGAGAAAATTCTATCAAAAAGTGCACACAATTATTGAACGAAAATGAATCTCTCAAAATACAAGTCCAACAATTGTCAATAACTTTAGATAAATTTTCAAAAAGTGAGAAATCGTTGAATCTGCTATTAGGGAAGCAAACTGTTAATACAGCTAGACAAGGACTTGGATATAATCAATCTGAAAATGTTGAAAGCGATATTAATCAAGAAAATTCCATGTGCACAATTTGTAGAAAATATGGACACGATCACAATAATTGTTGGTATAGACCCAAACATGTGAAAACCATACCAATTTGGGTTCCAAAAGGCACAAATATAAAATCTCTCAAAGTTAAAAAAATTTGGGTGCCAAAAGGAACATATATAAACAGTTTTGGGTCTCCACAAAACTATTTTTCTAAATCTTCTGCCACTAATAACCATGGACCTATAAAAACAAATAGGTCACATAAATCTTTTCCCGTGTAGGCGTGGTGGCAGGCTAAGGAACAACAACAGTGTTTTTTGGATTTTTGGCTATTGCAGAAACACAACGGGTGAAAAAGCAAAGTTCCTTAGCCAATTATAAAGGTGACAGGATCACAATGGATAAACAACGAAAAATATCGTAAAGGTAAAACAGGTAATGGTATATTTATTTGAACGATATATTTAATGTGATGATCCGCACCATAGTCTGAATTAAAATCAGCCAATACTGAGATGGTGAAGAGATGATTATTTTGATTCTGACTTGTTCAGCATGGTTATAATTTGGCTAACTCTATGTTCATGGTACTTTGATTATTTACATGACTTCATTTCAAATTCAAGAGAATGTCATTTGAAAAGTTGTTAAATTTGATTTAGAGAAATTTTGTTGCATACTTCATGGTCTGGTCAATCAAATTCAATTAATGATAATTTTAAGTGAAAGAGAAATTTAGATGCAGATTACACTGGTAATATAGTTGATAGAAAAATTACTAGTGGAACGTGATTAATTTTTTGAAACATTCATTTGCTGCATCGTTTTTCAAAGAAAATATCTAAATATTTTTCACTTGAAATAATTTTCAAAAAGCAGAATTTTTTCTCCATATAACCCCTTCGAGAAAATCATTTTTGACCATATTTTCAGATTAGTCATTTTTATTTTAAATGACAAATTTTGACTAATCCGACTCCCTACTAATTATCAAAAAGATAAATAGTGATTGAGAAGGTGATAAGTGTTGATATTTAACATACATTACTCAAGACGGTATATTTGGAAAATTTCTTTAGGAATTCAAACAAGAGTTATAAAACATTTTGTTGGGTACAGATTCCATGACCATTTCTATGTCTATCATATTTCTATCAACCATTGTTTATCAAATCTTAAAATATAGTTTGTCTATATGTGGCACTATAATCAGGAATCATTTGTTTTTCATTTCACATTTTTTGAAAAAAAAATAAATAAATATCCAAAGTATTCACTCTCATTTAAAAGTCCTCACGGTTATGCATGGGTGAATTATTTGGATTTTTGATTATGTGCTTCCATGCTCATTTAAAAGTCCTTATGGTTATGCATGCATGGAACACATATCAAAATTAATTGATTAAATAGACAAATTGATTCTAATCCCATTTAAAAGTCCTCACGGTCATGCGTGGTTAGAAGATACTTGATTTCATTTTTAAAAAAATTAAATTGGAATACTACTAATCTCATTTAAAAGTCCTGACGGTTATGCATGATTAGTAGACATTCAAATTCCTGATATAAATGTACCACAAGTAGATGCAACTGTATGGTTTTATATGATGACATCATTTCCATTCTTTCTAAAAGTGGAATATGCGCCTAACAAGGGTAGTTATGATTTTTGTTTGATTTTTATTAAAGTTTATTATTTATATTCTATTTGAGTTTAATGTTGGATTAATATTGATCACTCTATCTCTATTTTCTCTAACACTATTATTCTTTTGCTGATAACAAAAGGGGGAGAGAAAAGTTAAGATTTTGTCAAATAGAATCAAGCAAAGGTCAAATAATTTTCCATTTGCATATAGGCTTATCTATATATTTCTATTTATATGCATATATGTAGGGGGAGCATCGTGTAGAGAGGAAGCATTTAAATAGGGGGAGCAATTAGAGTATAACATTGATCAAATACATTTAACGTAGTCAAAATCTTAAATATATGTTTGTTATCATCAAAAGGGGGAGATTGTATGAATATGCGCTTTGCGCTTATATGATTTTGTTTGATGATAATAAACATATATATATATATATATATATATATTCATTTAAATGTATTTGATAATGTACTATTTTATTTTTCATAGATTAAATAAATATTTGTTGAATAAAATAAATTACACAGAATTTGAATGGAATTTGAATTCAAACAGAAATTTTATTCAAACAAATATTTATTACAATCTTGAATAGTACAAATTCAAGCTCTCACTATACATATACATTTTTGTTTACATCACAATTCAGTTTACATAAATTTCTCACTACATATCACTCACACTCGTATTTTATCTTCAACTGCATTCCAGTTTGATTCCAGCATTTGAGCAATCTGCAAAAATATTCGCTAACGCAGTAAAATTGAAAAAGAAATATTTTTGCAATATAAAATGAAATATGATTTTTTAAAATATGATTTGCCTCAGTTATTTGGGTTGTTCGTCATCATTTACACTTGAATTCATCACACACGAACAGTGTGACATGCACAGTGTATCACTGTACATGCCACAGGGCCGTGCACATCGATATACACTTGATCGATTTACAGGGACAGGTGAGCACAGGTCAAACCCAAATGAAAAGCCGGGTTCAACTCACGTGCAATCACGACACGAGCACAAGGTCAAACCCGAGTTTTTGAAACTGGATTCAACTCAAGTAAAATTTCAAAAATCAACATGAAGAATGATACAAAGCAGACATGAATGCATCAATAACCCAAATGTAGACCACAAAGAAATGCCACCAAGATCATATGTGCAGAGAATCAAGTCGACCAGGTAGCAATGATGGTAATGCAACACAGTGCAGACACCAATGATACAAGAGAGGTGAAGCTCAATGCAACATAGTGGCAAATGCATATATATATATATATATATATATATATATATATATATATATATCAAGTGAAGCATTTGTGTCAAAGGCATAGCAACTACAAGATATCATAAGTCAGACCAACAGCAACATGGACTGCAACAATCAAGTAAAATGCAGAGAACAGTGCAATCATGAACTATGCAAGCTCGACTAACAGGTTCAACCTCTTCATTAAACAACTCCAAACCAACAGCTACATGAAACAAACCCAAATGAAGATCAACTAATCAACAGTGCACAAGAAAACAAGTCCAGCAATCATGCACAGATGCATTGATGCATTCAAGAAACAACAACATGTCCAGATACAACAAAGACCAAGTGCACGACTAAACTAACATGAATGCAACAGAAAACAACAGAGCAGCAATAGAAGCACAATGACAATTTGGAGTATGATATGCAAAATTCTAGTGCTAAGTGCAGGCAGAGAAATGACACAACAGTCATGAACACAGAAACACAATGAAAATCAAAGAAAGGAAGAAGACAACATGAAGTGAATCAAGTTCAGTGACACAGCAGTCTTTGAACAAGAAAACCAGTGACATGAATGTAGTGTACATGAATGCAACACCAATGAACCAAATACTCAATTTGATTGTAAGAATGTACAACAGGACAGAGAAGTATACAACATACAAACAGGTACACGAGCTAATGAAGACTGCATCATGATGCAAGGCCAGAGACTACAATATCAAGTGCAAGTGCAACAATCGACAGCGTCAAAGCATCAAAGCTTACACAAGAAAACAACAAAGGGTCAGGATACAATCCAAACTGAAACTCCAACAGTAATGCAATAGAGACCATAGCAATGACCAGAACAGAAGTACGGGGAACAACAACATGAATGCAGTAACAAACAAAATGAATGAAAAGACTCAGCAATGTTCGAAATCAATGCTACAGTGGATGAACGCAAAGATGGTCGAAGCCGTGGCAATCAAGATGATTAAACAAGTCGAAGAATAACAATGCAGACATGCCAAAAATT
Organism: Allium cepa; assembly: GCA_030765085.1. NCBI lineage: Eukaryota > Viridiplantae > Streptophyta > Magnoliopsida > Asparagales > Amaryllidaceae > Allium > Allium cepa. The sequence goes on along the minus strand of CM060929.1, from coordinate 459,198,845 downwards.
AGTATGAAGCTGAGAATTGACCACGAAATTCAACAATACTGTGTTGACCATGTTAAAATTCATGAACGCATCTTTGGAATAGTCAAAATGTAAAAGAGGAAATTTTTTGCTGTATCACTCAAAAAGGATCGAACGTCCTCAAGCTAAAGCCGTGCGCATCAAGTCAAGTAATCGAAAATTAGGAAAGTATCGAATTGATACGAGCAAATACAAGTGTCTCGAATTCATATAAATACAAAACAACAAAGTCATCACTGGCATCGAGTTCAAATTGAAGCAATCATTAAACCAGCAACAAAAGAGGATACTTACCAATCTATCAAACCCGTTCAAAGAAGCAGCTGCGGAACGAAGCACAAGTAAAGCAACCAGAATTGATCAATAGAGGAGCAACGTAATCTCGAAGTCAACCAAGCAGTGATCTCAAGAGAATCGAACATCAGAGAAGCCGTGAGCAAGAGCATCACAAAGCCCTAATTCTCATAAGGACCGAAGCCCTAATTCGACAAAGAGGAACGGCCAACCAAAAGAAAAAGGAACGAGAAAAAGAAAATTGGGCCGGCCTTTATTTTTAAAGGGGTTTTTTATTTAGGGTTTAATTTTTAAAGGGGTTTTTGTTTATCAAGTTTAAAGTTGTTTTTTATTTTGTTGTTTTTTCTTTTCGAATCAAAGTATTGGTAAATCACCACCTAGGTTGTAGGTAGTGTCAGATTGTCTAGCTAGAATTAGTTCAGTGAGCAGGGTGTGCGAGTTTGCAAAACTCTATATGCGGGAGCAGAGTTTGCGAGTTTTCAAAACTTTATAGGCGGAGCAGGGGGTGCGAGTCTATTAGAGTGTTTGTAAGCGGGAGCAAGGGTTTGCGAGTCTGTTAGAGTGTTTGTAAGCGGGATACTGTTTAATTCTAATAGAAATCTAGGAATGCAGCAGTAGGCAGGGGTTGTCGAAACTGGATAAATTTGGTGTGTGATTTACTTTTCAGCATATTTATTTCTGCAGTTTGTTTCTGTGTTTAAATCGAGAAAATTTGCCATTAACCCTATTCACCCCCCCTCCAGGGTTAATCTAGATCATATAAAAAGATATGAAAATAAAAATAACATGCATATATGTAACGACCCGTTAAAATTATGATGTTTAATAGAATAGATTTATATAAGTTCTTATTTGTTTAAGAATAAAATGCAGAGATTTGGTATAGTTGTAGTAATTGCAATTTAGTGTAACTACAATATTTTATAATAATAGAGGTGGACAATGTAAATTGTCACAACTTGATTTGAAGTAATTTTAAGAAACAAATTTAAGTTGAATCTGTAAAAGTTAATATGAATATTTACTTTAATGGTATTCATTAATATAAAGATGTAATTAGTGTAGATAGTAATAATTTATGTCTGTAGTAAAGAAAAAAGAAAACTAATAGTAACATAGAATTTATTTTATGTAAACAAAAGTATAGTGGAACAAATTTATGAAAATTTATAGAAACAGTGTTTGTAATCAGTTTGGGTTATTAATATTTGAAAGATAGAAATGTGTAAATACGTTAATAAATTTATAATGGTAAGAATGAAATATATATAATAATAAGCATTGATTCAATTAAAGGAATTTAACTTTAATAAATGGTCATTTAATAAATTCAACGTTGTAAGAAATCATGATAGTTGTGAAAATGTGTACAAACTTCGATTTTTGGGAATTTATTGGATTTATAACGGTTTTGTTATTAAGGGATGAGTTTAAAGGGTTATTCCATTTTGTAAAGTAAAAGAGAAGAATGCATAAAAATATAACAGGACTAAATAGGATTGATACTTAATAAAATAGAATAAATTGCCCATTTATGTAGATATGTATAGTGGACTATAAATGGCCTAAGCAAATTTAAATGGAATAATTATTGAGATTTGTACTATGAAAATAAATAGTAACATTTATTTGCATGTAGTAAAAGCCTATTTAGGTGACTAGAATTTGGAGTAAACGACTATTATATGTTACCTATTCTTGTTTCTTGTAAATTGAGTTGGGAAATTTAGAATGATTTCAAGGTATATAACCTTTATGTTACTTAAACTAGAAAATGCAGTAGCTAAATTTGTGAAATCTAATTTTACGGAACATAGTGTGTAAGATCTTTGCTGAGAAAAATTTACTTTACAGGTAGTGTATATTCCTAATAAAATGAGACTATGGGTTATAGTAAAGTTTTAAAACCAGATTTTATCCATGTGAATAAAAGAATGGAGGTAATTGGATTTCTGCCATTAAGAAAATTTAAACGTTTATGATTACGTTAAATGAATTTAAGTTGAGATTGAAAATATTTATGTATGTTAAATTCATACATTTGGCTATAGTGGATTTAATAAATAAAAGATGAAATGGTGAAATCAAGTGGATATAAAAGTGTCAATTATACATTGAAATCATGTGGATATAAAGTTAATTGAAAACAAGAAGTTAATATAGGAATCAAGCCTTATTGTTTATTTGGATTTGTTGCAATAGTTGAGTCCATAAATTTAAGTTAAGGCTAATTCAAGTTAGTTGGACCATAGTTGATACAACTTTAGAAAGCAAGACTTTATTTATAATCTGAATATTAAATCCAACAAATGGTACTTACTACATATATAAATGGAATTAAACGTAAATTATTACGTTATTAAAGTAAAATGAAAATTTCAAACATTGGAGTGAAATCCTAAACTAATGTTAGTTGACATCAATAACTTTGGATAATAGAAAGGAAGTGAATTTAATAAAATCAATCAACAATTTTAAGGTTGAACTCATTAAGGTTGGAATTGATAATAGTTAAGAAAATAAAGGAAATGGGGATAAAGTTATTAATAATTTGGAATTTTATTTATGGTAAAAAGTTTATTTGAAATCAAATGAATTGGAATGGAAATCAAATCTATTTATCTAATTGGATTTTGATTGAGAGTATAAGATATAAGCTTTAATAAGTGAGTTTAGAATATAATTTATAATTCCCAAATAATAATAAAAAAATGCAGAAATTAACACTTCAAATTGAGACATTTATAGGTTTTAATTCACATCCAAGCTTGGTAAATAATTTGGAATTGATTGAACTATAGAAATAATGAAATTTGGCCAATATTGGGAGTTGAATAATAAAATTTGATTTTTGTGATTTAGTAAATTGATTTAATAAATATTAAAAATAGCCATTTTTGTCACGGACTCGGATTTCGACGAAACCAGTTTCATCGGATCCGTATCGGTGAATTATTATAAGGTTTCAATTTTCGTATCGATCGGACTTGTCGTTTGATCGTACGGACGCGAAACGCCTTGAAATCAATTTTATTAAAATCAATTTGAAATCAATTTGAAAATCTTGTTTTCAGCATAACTTCTTCATACGATCAAATTTGGTCACGAAACTTTTTCCATCGCGTTCAGAATATTTTAAAATACCTATCTCGATATATGGGTTTGACGAATTTCGTTCCGGGGTCAGAACGAGCTTTTTGGGCCTTTGTTTGTTCCGTACGTTCATCTATCTAGCCCATCCATTCTAACCCAGCCCAACCTATATATATGCTATCATAAACCCTAGCCTCCTCCTTATTGTCTTTGTCTGTACGTTCATTGCCTTCAGCCCTCTTTCTTCCTCAATGTATACATCTCAGATCAAATTTCAAATTGCAAAACAAAGTGAAAATTCAAAGTCCTCCTAAAAATCCAAAAAAAATATATGTCAATGTTTTCGATATGCGTAATATTCTGGTGCAATTCGTTTCTGATTTCGAGGCGTCGTTTGTCCAGAATCTGCAGTTCTTTCTCGGCCGTTCGTTTGGAATCTTGGTCGATCCAACGGTGGATCTTTGCCCAATCGTCGATCGGGAGGCATCGTTGCGGAGCTGGTGACGTGCAGGTCTTGGATCTGGTACCAATTCACCTAGATGCTAAGCGAGTTCGCCAGGAATTGGCTCAAGAGGCGCGGCGGTCGCGTAACAGGAGGGGCGACCGGAGGCTTCGCGACTGCTCGAGGTGGGGGCGGCCTGACCTAGGGTTTCGATTGCCGTGCTCTGATCAGCCTGAAGATGGCCGTGGGAGGTGAGCAAATTCGATGATGGTGGCGGCTCAGTCAACTTAGGGTTTGCGTTCGAACAGCCTGAGTCTCACGAGAAGGAGAAACGTGATTGGATCTCAGTGCTGACGTGTTTTGTTTGTTGAGGTGATTATGTTCCTTTTTATTAATTTATATTTGAATTTCAACTCGATAAAACCAAATAACTTTTTCATACGATACCCGTTTTACGAACGGTTTTTTTTGTTAGGTTCGTAATTTAATTCCGGACTTGATGACGCTGGTTTGGACAAATTCTGAGACGGGCAAATTTTTGGGTTTAAATCGAATTTAAATTCGATTTAAATTCAAAAGGTGAGTGTTTTAACCCACTCACAATTACTAGAAGCTTTTATGTTTGTTAAATAAATTTTAGAAATGAATAGAAATTTATTTATGAGCTTTTGGCATGTTATTTCATTCATATCTGTTGAATTGCATTTTATTAAATTTAACTGTAAATTTAATTGATTTATTGCGTATTAATTGGCTGTTAGAAATTATTGTTTGCATATGAACTGCTAGTTAACAGTTATACAAATTATCACTGAATATAAACTGTTAGATTAATAGTTGATAAATATAATTTGAGATAAAACTACAAATTATTACCTGTTGTATATTACCAAACATATATGGTTATTGACTGATATTGATTGATGTTTGTGATTGGATGATGGACGTGTTGTTGAATGGATGTTTTATTTGGATATTATTAAACTGCAAGTTAGTATGCATTTTTCATTTTTCGGGATTGTGGTTTGAAATGATAAAACCGCAAAGTTTATTTTTAAATTGCGGATTGAAATGATAAATATCCGTATCACTTGACCATAGGATAGAAAATTTTATACAGGCACCGCGGTCTATATATAACTATTTTAATGTGATTTCTATGGTTTGGATGGAATACGGTTTATAATAATCTTAAATTTTATACTGTATAAATATTTTTCTTCCGTATTTATGTACATGAAAAGTTGGAAATTTTGAAATAAAAAGGTGTATAAATTCCCTTAGTAAAATGGAAGAAAATTTAGAAAATGGAGTTGGATAAATTTATATCATATGTTTAAATGTTAAGTTTGGAAATTTAAGATATGATATTTATAATTGGATTTTTCCCAAGAAAAAAATTGAAATGAATATTCTAATACGAATTTGAATTGGAAAAATATTCTAATATAAATTGGAATCGAAAAATACATATGTTTTATTACTAGAAATTGGAGTTGTTTAAGGATTTATGTGAATATTCAAACTAAATAATAAAACATTTAATTTGTTGAAAGAATATATTCCAATTTTAGTTTTTGAATATTAATACTCCAATGGATTTATATATATGGAAATTTAAATGGTTTTGGAACTTAAGAGTGATATCTAAATTATGGTCTTAACTTTAGATAAAGAAATATTTCCATAAAGCCATATAACTTATTTCTTTACAAAGTGACAGTAAAGTTAAGCCCTTGAAATTCATATACCGTTGAATATCCAAACCATTTGAGTTTTAAAAGTTATGGTTGAAATTATGGATTTCCAAAAATATTATGCTTTGAAAATATTCGATTTTCAGATATTATGAAGTTAAAGCCTTTTTATTATTGGAAAGAAATTATATTTGGGATAAGTGGTAAAATATGGTTTTGGGTCTTGGAATGATATCGTAATATTATGGTTTTGAAATGGATTATATTCTGGTTTTAAAAGTATAAACTGTTTTAAATAACCGCGGTGTTATAATAACGATGGGTTGGCAAAGAGACCGGGATCGGATATGGACATACTCTCTGTCGATACCGAAAACCACTTTGACTAACCGTGTACGCGGTGGAGATTCCAGAATGAAGTAGGTTGGTGGCGACGATTCCTGTAAGGTAAATACGTGGACCCGACTCCCGTGAGTTGGCATAAGGTGGCTAAAACAGGAGCGATCGACGGGTTAATGAGGTCATTCCTCTGATCGGACACTCCTCTTCGATATTATACTATGACTTTGGATTGATTCAGTGGCCACTTCTATTTTTTTGATTTGGGGAGTTGTTTCGAGGTGGGCGGTTGCTGCGGCTTCGCGTTACCATCGGCCCGGAAGCGTAATTGGTATATCTACCCTGGCATTGCCTAGTTGTGCCGTGTCACCTACCCTATCGCGCCTTGTACGAGTTTGGTTTTCTCCCGTAGCCCGTGTGGTATCCTCTAGTGGCTTCCCGATCAGGAGGGACTATGATATTGGATGGACTACTGGGACTATTACGTGTTAAGGGCTATATGGGTAACCCCTTAACGCTATTAAAAAGTAAGTTTATTTTATAAATAGACACTATTATAATAACGCAATATACTACATAGTAAATAGTTTAACGGATCCTTAGGAGATGTAAATCCCGAGTATCTCTTGAGTTACTGTACTCATATTTATTTCTGTTTATTTAACTCACATAAGATATTCTAGTCTGACTCGAGTGTTTTTGTCTTTTCAAATTCGCTCGGGTCAGTCCGAGCGTTTCAGGATAGCAGGTTTTAGCTTTGGAGGACGAAGACGAAGATTCAGTATTATTTTATATATAGTATTGCACTACACACTCTTTCTATTCCGCTGCATTGTTGTATTTGGTATGTGTAACTCTGATATTCATTGTATAAGAAAAATCAAGCTTTTGTAAACTGTTTATGAACTGTATACTTGTTACTATATTTTATCCTTCCGCTGTGAGATTCTATTTTCGTTTTATTTCTTCTCTATTTTTCTTATTTACCCCATAACACTCCTCCCTTGCGTATGCTTTGAATCGGCACGTGTGTCGTTTAAAGTGTGCGAAAAGGCGGGATGTTACAGTTGGTATCAGAGCTTTGGTTTAGCGATAAACCTTGGCTTTGTGGGGTTTGACTCTTTGTTAATAGGGTAGAAATATCCTATGGGAGTCGCTGAGTGTATATATATGAGAGAGCGTACTTGTTAGTATTTATAAAAGATTTTTATATTGTGTTAATCTGTTCCGCTTTGTATTTATAAATTCTGGTTGATGCATGGGACGCTATGTCATCAATAGGGATTTCTAAACACTTAATAGGACAGACCGACATAATATTTGTTTTTAATATAGGTGAATGAAATAATTTTTCCTATTATATTTTCTATATATAAAAATAGTTTTATAAAGATATATATATATTTGGTTGCTATAGATTGGGTGTTAGAAAATAAAAATATCTATAATAACTGAAGCTAAGTTGAAATTATGATAAATCAAATTGGAGATTTTAGAACTTAAGTCCGGGATTTTTCCAAATCTGCTTTCAAAGAATTTGTGAAATTTATTGATTTGGTTTATAAGTATTTTCTTATATAAATATTTCGTATAAATTGGAAGAATTGTTTTAAAGGAGATTTTGGAAAAATTTAAATTCTGTACTTTCCTCTCTGTCGCTGGAAAATAAATTCGGTGATGACGGCCGCATCATCGACTTTCATTTTCGAGTTTCGAAGGGGAAAGGCCACTGTAGAAAATTCTACTGCAGATTTATTTTGAAATTTCTAAAATTTTCTTTTATTGTTCTAACTATAATTAGAGATATTGAGTTGTAAGAACTTATTTATCTATTATTTTGAAATAAATTTAAATTTAACCCGGTATTTAATTCTAAATTTTTCCGTTAATTAATTGTTTAAAATTTGTTAGTGAAATAAAAGTTAAGTAATAAATGAATTGAGACCTCTAATTGAAATAAGAGAATAACTGCAAAGCTATAAAGAGGAATTTGCATACATATGAGACAAAGGGTAATATGGATAAACATTAAATTTAATTAAAGGAATGGAGATTTAACTTGTATAAGGTTTAATTGCATTTTCTTTAACATAAATAACTTACCCAAAAATTAAAAGTTGAAATGTTAAATAAGAAACAAGAATTGAATATTTTACAAGTAGGAATTTAGAAAACGAAGTATTCAATAAACTACTGTTATAATAAGAATTAAATGCTATAAACTAAGGTTATAATTGAAATTTTACTGAAAATAAAGTTAAGAATTATTAATAGATGATATGAACCTTAGTATATAACATGAAATTCAAAATAAGAATTTATTATATGAGTATTCACTTAAGTATGTTTTATCTCCCCTACTCTAATATAATGGAAAGTAGGAAAATTTTAATGACTGCAATTCATAATTAATGAATGTTATTAATGAGAATTCAAGGGAAATCTTACAAGTGAAGATATTCAAAATATTTGTTGTTATTAATGAGAATTTATTTTATAGACTTAAGTAATAAAAGGAAACTTAAGTAATAAAAAGGAAATACAAATATAATGAATTTGGTGATAATTGGAAAATAAACTTGCAAGAAACAAAGAAATCCCTCATAAATGAAGGAAAGAAAAATCAAAACACTGAATTATGAAATAAATGTATAATGAGATATTTTGGTGTTGATTTGAATTGTTGGTTGATGTATGTTGCTGGGTAAGGAATTATGGAGTTGTTAGATTTACAAATAATCTATCTTTGTTCCATCCAAGGCTGTTGAGCAATGGATGTACTTGATAGTTATTCTTCATTTGTACAACTTCAAAATTTGAACCCGAACAACTAATTGTTGTTTGATTTAATGATTGTTTGTTGTTTGTGATGTGTGCTGTTTGTTAAAAAGATTATGGTTGTTGCATTAATAGGATATGAATGATTGAATCCAACTAAACATGTCACTGTAAATTAAATATTTAATTTTTCAGACTATATAAGTGAATACAGGTAATGGAAGCAACTGCTACGGCTTTTGGTTCCAAAATAATAAAAGCGTATTGCCCGACAAATAGGTACGTTTCCGGATTACGTTTAAAGCGCTATTTTATATATTTTCCCGTGTGGGATATTTTTATTTTGGGATATATATGTAATGTATTTGTATATTTGGATATTATATTTTCTCTAAGAGTCCCTCCGTACAAAGGAGACTCTGCCAAAATTTTCCGTGAATTTTGGACTTAGAATTTTGCTAAACATATTTTCCCAACTTTAATAATACAAGTATTAAAGGATATGATTGATTATAAATCAAGTATATTTCATTAAAGGAAATTAATCCAGTAAAATATAAGTTAATATTTGAAGTAAAATGCACTGTTATTCTTCCTCCTCCCTTCTTTTCCTTTTCGGGGACGAAAAGTTTTGAGTGGGGGAGATTGTAACGACCCGTTAAAATTATGATGTTTAATAGAATAGATTTATATAAGTTCTTATTTGTTTAAGAATAAAATGCAGAGATTTGGTATAGTTGTAGTAATTGCAATTTAGTGTAACTACAATATTTTATAATAATAGAGGTGGACAATGTAAATTGTCACAACTTGATTTGAAGTAATTTTAAGAAACAAATTTAAGTTGAATCTGTAAAAGTTAATATGAATATTTACTTTAATGGTATTCATTAATATAAAGATGTAATTAGTGTAGATAGTAATAATTTATGTCTGTAGTAAAGAAAAAAGAAAACTAATAGTAACATAGAATTTATTTTATGTAAACAAAAGTATAGTGGAACAAATTTATGAAAATTTATAGAAACAGTGTTTGTAATCAGTTTGGGTTATTAATATTTGAAAGATAGAAATGTGTAAATACGTTAATAAATTTATAATGGTAAGAATGAAATATATATAATAATAAGCATTGATTCAATTAAAGGAATTTAACTTTAATAAATGGTCATTTAATAAATTCAACGTTGTAAGAAATCATGATAGTTGTGAAAATGTGTACAAACTTCGATTTTTGGGAATTTATTGGATTTATAACGGTTTTGTTATTAAGGGATGAGTTTAAAGGGTTATTCCATTTTGTAAAGTAAAAGAGAAGAATGCATAAAAATATAACAGGACTAAATAGGATTGATACTTAATAAAATAGAATAAATTGCCCATTTATCTAGATATGTATAGTGGACTATAAATGGCCTAAGCAAATTTAAATGGAATAATTATTGAGATTTGTACTATGAAAATAAATAGTAACATTTATTTGCATGTAGTAAAAGCCTATTTAGGTGACTAGAATTTGGAGTAAACGACTATTATATGTTACCTATTCTTGTTTCTTGTAAATTGAGTTGGGAAATTTAGAATGATTTCAAGGTATATAACCTTTATGTTACTTAAACTAGAAAATGCAGTAGCTAAATTTGTGAAATCTAATTTTACGGAACATAGTGTGTAAGATCTTTGCTGAGAAAAATTTACTTTACAGGTAGTGTATATTCCTAATAAAATGAGACTATGGGTTATAGTAAAGTTTTAAAACCAGATTTTATCCATGTGAATAAAAGAATGGAGGTAATTGGATTTCTGCCATTAAGAAAATTTAAACGTTTATGATTACGTTAAATGAATTTAAGTTGAGATTGAAAATATTTATGTATGTTAAATTCATACATTTGGCTATAGTGGATTTAATAAATAAAAGATGAAATGGTGAAATCAAGTGGATATAAAAGTGTCAATTATACATTGAAATCATGTGGATATAAAGTTAATTGAAAACAAGAAGTTAATATAGGAATCAAGCCTTATTGTTTATTTGGATTTGTTGCAATAGTTGAGTCCATAAATTTAAGTTAAGGCTAATTCAAGTTAGTTGGACCATAGTTGATACAACTTTAGAAAGCAAGACTTTATTTATAATCTGAATATTAAATCCAACAAATGGTACTTACTACATATATAAATGGAATTAAACGTAAATTATTACGTTATTAAAGTAAAATGAAAATTTCAAACATTGGAGTGAAATCCTAAACTAATGTTAGTTGACATCAATAACTTTGGATAATAGAAAGGAAGTGAATTTAATAAAATCAATCAACAATTTTAAGGTTGAACTCATTAAGGTTGGAATTGATAATAGTTAAGAAAATAAAGGAAATGGGGATAAAGTTATTAATAATTTGGAATTTTATTTATGGTAAAAAGTTTATTTGAAATCAAATGAATTGGAATGGAAATCAAATCTATTTATCTAATTGGATTTTGATTGAGAGTATAAGATATAAGCTTTAATAAGTGAGTTTAGAATATAATTTATAATTCCCAAATAATAATAAAAAAATGCAGAAATTAACACTTCAAATTGAGACATTTATAGGTTTTAATTCACATCCAAGCTTGGTAAATAATTTGGAATTGATTGAACTATAGAAATAATGAAATTTGGCCAATATTGGGAGTTGAATAATAAAATTTGATTTTTGTGATTTAGTAAATTGATTTAATAAATATTAAAAATAGCCATTTTTGTCACGGACTCGGATTTCGACGAAACCAGTTTCATCGGATCCGTATCGGTGAATTATTATAAGGTTTCAATTTTCGTATCGATCGGACTTGTCGTTTGATCGTACGGACGCGAAACGCCTTGAAATCAATTTTATTAAAATCAATTTGAAATCAATTTGAAAATCTTGTTTTCAGCATAACTTCTTCATACGATCAAATTTGGTCACGAAACTTTTTCCATCGCGTTCAGAATATTTTAAAATACCTATCTCGATATATGGGTTTGACGAATTTCGTTCCGGGGTCAGAACGAGCTTTTTGGGCCTTTGTTTGTTCCGTACGTTCATCTATCTAGCCCATCCATTCTAACCCAGCCCAACCTATATATATGCTATCATAAACCCTAGCCTCCTCCTTATTGTCTTTGTCTGTACGTTCATTGCCTTCAGCCCTCTTTCTTCCTCAATGTATACATCTCAGATCAAATTTCAAATTGCAAAACAAAGTGAAAATTCAAAGTCCTCCTAAAAATCCAAAAAAAATATATGTCAATGTTTTCGATATGCGTAATATTCTGGTGCAATTCGTTTCTGATTTCGAGGCGTCGTTTGTCCAGAATCTGCAGTTCTTTCTCGGCCGTTCGTTTGGAATCTTGGTCGATCCAACGGTGGATCTTTGCCCAATCGTCGATCGGGAGGCATCGTTGCGGAGCTGGTGACGTGCAGGTCTTGGATCTGGTACCAATTCACCTAGATGCTAAGCGAGTTCGCCAGGAATTGGCTCAAGAGGCGCGGCGGTCGCGTAACAGGAGGGGCGACCGGAGGCTTCGCGACTGCTCGAGGTGGGGGCGGCCTGACCTAGGGTTTCGATTGCCGTGCTCTGATCAGCCTGAAGATGGCCGTGGGAGGTGAGCAAATTCGATGATGGTGGCGGCTCAGTCAACTTAGGGTTTGCGTTCGAACAGCCTGAGTCTCACGAGAAGGAGAAACGTGATTGGATCTCAGTGCTGACGTGTTTTGTTTGTTGAGGTGATTATGTTCCTTTTTATTAATTTATATTTGAATTTCAACTCGATAAAACCAAATAACTTTTTCATACGATACCCGTTTTACGAACGGTTTTTTTTGTTAGGTTCGTAATTTAATTCCGGACTTGATGACGCTGGTTTGGACAAATTCTGAGACGGGCAAATTTTTGGGTTTAAATCGAATTTAAATTCGATTTAAATTCAAAAGGTGAGTGTTTTAACCCACTCACAATTACTAGAAGCTTTTATGTTTGTTAAATAAATTTTAGAAATGAATAGAAATTTATTTATGAGCTTTTGGCATGTTATTTCATTCATATCTGTTGAATTGCATTTTATTAAATTTAACTGTAAATTTAATTGATTTATTGCGTATTAATTGGCTGTTAGAAATTATTGTTTGCATATGAACTGCTAGTTAACAGTTATACAAATTATCACTGAATATAAACTGTTAGATTAATAGTTGATAAATATAATTTGAGATAAAACTACAAATTATTACCTGTTGTATATTACCAAACATATATGGTTATTGACTGATATTGATTGATGTTTGTGATTGGATGATGGACGTGTTGTTGAATGGATGTTTTATTTGGATATTATTAAACTGCAAGTTAGTATGCATTTTTCATTTTTCGGGATTGTGGTTTGAAATGATAAAACCGCAAAGTTTATTTTTAAATTGCGGATTGAAATGATAAATATCCGTATCACTTGACCATAGGATAGAAAATTTTATACAGGCACCGCGGTCTATATATAACTATTTTAATGTGATTTCTATGGTTTGGATGGAATACGGTTTATAATAATCTTAAATTTTATACTGTATAAATATTTTTCTTCCGTATTTATGTACATGAAAAGTTGGAAATTTTGAAATAAAAAGGTGTATAAATTCCCTTAGTAAAATGGAAGAAAATTTAGAAAATGGAGTTGGATAAATTTATATCATATGTTTAAATGTTAAGTTTGGAAATTTAAGATATGATATTTATAATTGGATTTTTCCCAAGAAAAAAATTGAAATGAATATTCTAATACGAATTTGAATTGGAAAAATATTCTAATATAAATTGGAATCGAAAAATACATATGTTTTATTACTAGAAATTGGAGTTGTTTAAGGATTTATGTGAATATTCAAACTAAATAATAAAACATTTAATTTGTTGAAAGAATATATTCCAATTTTAGTTTTTGAATATTAATACTCCAATGGATTTATATATATGGAAATTTAAATGGTTTTGGAACTTAAGAGTGATATCTAAATTATGGTCTTAACTTTAGATAAAGAAATATTTCCATAAAGCCATATAACTTATTTCTTTACAAAGTGACAGTAAAGTTAAGCCCTTGAAATTCATATACCGTTGAATATCCAAACCATTTGAGTTTTAAAAGTTATGGTTGAAATTATGGATTTCCAAAAATATTATGCTTTGAAAATATTCGATTTTCAGATATTATGAAGTTAAAGCCTTTTTATTATTGGAAAGAAATTATATTTGGGATAAGTGGTAAAATATGGTTTTGGGTCTTGGAATGATATCGTAATATTATGGTTTTGAAATGGATTATATTCTGGTTTTAAAAGTATAAACTGTTTTAAATAACCGCGGTGTTATAATAACGATGGGTTGGCAAAGAGACCGGGATCGGGTATGGACATACTCTCTGTCGATACCGAAAACCACTTTGACTAACCGTGTACGCGGTGGAGATTCCAGAATGAAGTAGGTTGGTGGCGACGATTCCTGTAAGGTAAATACGTGGACCCGACTCCCGTGAGTTGGCATAAGGTGGCTAAAACAGGAGCGATCGACGGGTTAATGAGGTCATTCCTCTGATCGGACACTCCTCTTCGATATTATACTATGACTTTGGATTGATTCAGTGGCCACTTCTATTTTTTTGATTTGGGGAGTTGTTTCGAGGTGGGCGGTTGCTGCGGCTTCGCGTTACCATCGGCCCGGAAGCGTAATTGGTATATCTACCCTGGCATTGCCTAGTTGTGCCGTGTCACCTACCCTATCGCGCCTTGTACGAGTTTGGTTTTCTCCCGTAGCCCGTGTGGTATCCTCTAGTGGCTTCCCGATCAGGAGGGACTATGATATTGGATGGACTACTGGGACTATTACGTGTTAAGGGCTATATGGGTAACCCCTTAACGCTATTAAAAAGTAAGTTTATTTTATAAATAGACACTATTATAATAACGCAATATACTACATAGTAAATAGTTTAACGGATCCTTAGGAGATGTAAATCCCGAGTATCTCTTGAGTTACTGTACTCATATTTATTTCTGTTTATTTAACTCACATAAGATATTCTAGTCTGACTCGAGTGTTTTTGTCTTTTCAAATTCGCTCGGGTCAGTCCGAGCGTTTCAGGATAGCAGGTTTTAGCTTTGGAGGACGAAGACGAAGATTCAGTATTATTTTATATATAGTATTGCACTACACACTCTTTCTATTCCGCTGCATTGTTGTATTTGGTATGTGTAACTCTGATATTCATTGTATAAGAAAAATCAAGCTTTTGTAAACTGTTTATGAACTGTATACTTGTTACTATATTTTATCCTTCCGCTGTGAGATTCTATTTTCGTTTTATTTCTTCTCTATTTTTCTTATTTACCCCATAACACTCCTCCCTTGCGTATGCTTTGAATCGGCACGTGTGTCGTTTAAAGTGTGCGAAAAGGCGGGATGTTACAATATATCATCAATACAATATAATATAAACAATAGGATATGGTGTCATATCTCAAGGGTGAACATTTATAGATAATAGCATATCATTTGAATAACTACAACAGCATATTTCAATTGTCATCTTGATTGAAATCAAATTTAATAATTAAAAGAACGTTAATCATGAGTGATTGCTTACCTTTCAAGGCTAGATAGATGGAGGAGAAAGAGATTGGTTACGAATCCAAGCCCGAATTTCAAAGCGAGGCAAGATTGAACTCGAATTGATGAACGAAGCTGAAAGCTTGAAATTGACAAAATCTAATCAAACTGGATTTGATGAAGAAAATTGATATAAGTGAACTTATATATAACTATTTATAAAACCATATTCTCAACTCAGACACATTTTAAAATTAAATATATATAATAAAATGTTCAAATCACTTATTAATTTAAACACAAATTAAATTAAACATATATTTCAAAATAATTGGTTTGAATAAAACACATAAATAAAACAACTATTAAAATTGATGTAAGTATAACATATTATATATATATAAAGATACCTATTTTCAAAAATAATAATAATAATAATATAACTTATGTATTTTAAACCACCAATCTGATATATAATAAAACATTGTAAAATAAAATTAACAAATAGATATACTATATAACTGTAAACAGATTGGGACAAAAGTATATTTGCAAATCATATAAGTAGACTGTAAAATATATATGCAAGCAATTATAAAATATATAACGTATACTTTAAAAATCGATCAACTTACAAACTTTATAAACAGCATACTTTATATATAAAACAAAAACAGAACTCATGGCTTATACTAATATATATATATATATATATATATATATATATAACTAGTATATATATATACACATATAAACTCATATACATTCGCAAGTTTTAAAACTATAAGATATGAAACAAAAGAAAACAAAGCAGTTGTATAAAAATATTTATATAAACTTATACGTATATATAGAAACCCAAAGTATGCAGCTAACTTATATAAATATATATATATATATATATATATATATATATATATATATATATATATATATATTCAACAAATTCTTGAAAATCATTACAAAACAAAACAGATCTTACATATTTTCATATAATAGTTTATCAACATAATAATCCAAATATAACTTATAAAATAACATTTACCATGGTTATATATATATGTAAATATGTAATAGTAAACAATACTTGTAATTAGACTTTAAATCTATTATAACACATACATCTATACGAAATTTAATATAACACAATATATATATGTGAAATACCTTACAGACTAACTGGCAAACCAATAGAAAAATATAGTTATCTCCGGACTACATATAATACTAACATACTGTAACTATAAGAGGAAGGTCTACCTCGCAAGCAAAGAGGACGAGTCGGGCTATGGGTTTCTCGGTAGTGGAGCAAGGGCAGGCCGAGACACGCTGGTAGGCAGTGGGTAGTTGGCGAAAGTTGAAGCACGCTGGGCTAGAGGAAGGGAAACAGGGAGGTTTTGGGCTGACGTATCTAAGGGGTAGGCGGGGGAGAAAGAGGCACGGGACGCTTCGGTGGAGGTCGGATGACCAGGCGGTGCGTTGGCTGTAGTGGCAAAGGCCGGTCAGGAGTTAATGGTGTACGGTGTACTCGGAGGCAGCTGCGATGAGAATGGGTCAGAGAATGAGGTTGCGAGAGTAGCCTGGGAGGAGAAAAATATGAGTTTGCTCGGCCGAAATAAAATGAAGATGAATAGTTTTATTTTCTTCAAATAGGAGAGCAAAAGAATGAGCTGGCAACCATTCATTATGATTCCATTTTGTTTAAACCAATAAACATAAGTACAGATAGAAACTGGAAAAGGTAAAGTCGCCCGTCTGAATTTGAAAGTAATAATGACAAGAGGCTATTGACTGTTGGGCAAAAGACGGTGGAATATAAAGAGTAAGGAAAACCAAAAGATTTAAAACCAGTACCGACACGAAATCGTTTTTCGCCAATTCCGCTACGTATCGGACTTCAAACACAGAATTAAATATACCATAGAGATCAGCACGACGGGACGATCAAAACGGCACACAGATATCAATGGTACGATCATCCGATCAAAAGTCGATAATCGGTACCGAAAATACTGCAATTTTGCCAGAATTAGGATAAACGGAGCAATAGAAGTCCAAATTTGGAGAAACGAAATATAATGTCTTACTCAGAAGATGAATTAGAAATTTTCCATAAAAAAATATTCAGGTTTTGAAAATATTTTATTACCATCAATTATTAACTGACTTGAATTTAATAGAATTACACAATAAAATTTACTTTCATAAATTCTGATGAAAATTTACCATCTGTTATATTTTAGTGGACGTAATGCAAATATAAATTTTTTTATTTCAAAATATTATTATCTAAAATTTAACCAAACTTCAATTAAATACGTTATAAAAATCACTTAAAAATTATTTAAATTTTACTGGCCGTTACAGAGTCCTAATTCGATCGTATGGAGAAGATAGTTTTTTGGACCCAGTTATTATATTAAATTTTCAATATAGATTTTCAATGCGTTTTCCAATCGTACGATCACAAAACCACTCCAAACGCTATGAAATTTGAAATCCGATAATAATACAATATTACGGATCCAATGGAACCAGTTTCATCGAATTCTGAGACTGTGCCTCAGAAGGCTTTTTTTTAAATTCAATTCAAACAATATATTTTTAAAACTAAATAAAACACCTTTATATTCAATTTTAACAGTTTTATTCTCTCTGTATTATCAATATAAATTTTACCTACCTTCAGATTATTTTTAACAAGCTTAAAACTCTAGATTCAAATTTTACCAAATTTTTAATTTATTAAATTTAATCATTTAATTGCCAAATAAACAGTGATATTTGAAATTCATATTAACACTACCTATCAAATATTTAAAATCAATTAAATATTCTATTTCAAATATTCGAAATTTACGGGTCGTCACATTCCTCCCCCTTAAAAGAATTTTGTCCCTGAAATTACTAAGGCAGAAGAAATGTCCCAAACCCACTAACATACTAAAACATGCTTAGTGAAAATCTCATATTCACTTTTCTAATCTTTTAGTTCTGAATAAACATTTTGTCTCAACCAAAACAATTTGTTCTCAACTCCATTTCCAAAATCCTTTTATTACAATATCAATTTGAAATCGTTTTGCCGCTAACAAATTTTTTTCCAAAAATTTTCAAATATTTTCTAACTCCCAAAATTTTCGAAATTTTTTGGCAGAGTCTCCTTTGTATGGAGGAGCTTTTGCAATTTGACAAGAGATATAAATATACATAAATCGACCCACACGGTCGAAAAAATATATATTTCATATTCCTATTTTTATTGCATGGGCGTACTTCTATTTAGCATTTTTAAGCAAGCGGCTTATTATTTTGTCATTTTGCGCAATCAAATCCAGCCAAACGGCTTCGCTGAACCTGTACTTACTCAATTTAAACATGTAAGTGCCAAAATCATGTAATTTAACAACATTTTATATATTTAACTAGCAACATACGAGTTTCTATATGCAATGCAGGTTAAACAATATTTATAAGCAACTTATAAGGTTCCGACATTAATTTTAATTGTTTACAACTTGTTTATATACAACTTCATTCAATTTAAATGGTTTACAACTCAATTGCTTACACTCAATTCATTTTTAACCCAAACAACTCATATTCATATCAATTGATTCAAAAATCAATTATATTTGCTTCCACTAATTCATAGAATTTTATTAAATCTCGTTTACGTCAAACGACAATCATTTCTGTGCAATTTCGATGTTATTCACTTAATAGAATATCCATTTTAATTTTTATCCACATACAATTGATTCCAACTCATTTTATATTTAATTCCATCACATCTCTAGTTTATTCACCCAACCATACATTTACATTCCATTTCATCTCCGCATTGGTTTCATTTTAAAACCATTTCATTAAGCTTGGCACATTCAATACTTATAAGTTGATAACCATTTCCCAAATTAATTTAACCCAGACTTTTATTTAATGGACTTTCACGTTTACTCGAGGCCAAACTTTTGTTAACTATAAACTTAAGTTAATTTACTTTCTTCAAATTATTACAACTTCATAACTTCAGCTCACTTCGATTTAATTTGATTCTCATCAAATTCAATTACCCCACTCTTTATCCATTTTAATTCTTAATCCCATTCTCACTTTGTTAAAATAATATCCAAGATTATATTTAACTCATTTACACATGAATTGGATTTATTTGCAACCCAAATCATTTCTATTTTAATCCATTTCCATTCCATTTGACAACATTTCCACTTACATTTAATTCATTCCCAACCCAAGTTGAATTTTATTTATAACCCGAGCTTATTTCACAATTCAACTTCTATTTTACCAAATTAGGTTCCATTCCTATATCTCACCACATATTCAATTTACCACTTTATTCCCAATTAGTTTACTCCCACTTTCAATTCATTATTTGATTTCTATCTTCAAAATCACTTCCCTTAATTTCTGGAGTCCAATCTATTTTATAACTCAAGTTTTGGATTTTTATTCATTTCCCAATATACAAAATAATTTGATTTTGTCTTATTTTTTTTTAACTCGGAATTATACATTTTATTTAGCCAAGTATATATATATATATATATATATATATATATATTCAATGGGTTCTCAATTCTTTTATAAGTCATCGAAGTCTATTTATTCCCATTCATTCAGTTTCAATTCCATTTGCTTACAAGTTTAAACTCATTTATTTATTCTCAAATTCATTTCTAACTAATAAATTTTATTTCAATAACTTATTTCATTTAGCCTACTTAGATTTAGTTCCTCAACGTTCACTTTTTACTTACCTTGTTTAGTTACATTCTGATTTAATTCAAATTTTAAGCTTCTATAAGTTCTCCAATTTATTTACCTTCTATTTGCTAACTTCTTTTAATTTACTTCAATTAATTGGCTTACATTCTAACTTATTTTCGTTTTCTTACTTATTTCAAAATTTTAACTCTTCTCCAAGTTAGAATTTCTATTCTAAACAAATTTTCAAATTTTTTTTCTAGTTTCCAAACTTATTTATTATTCCATAAACATTTTTAATAAGATTACACAGTTTTAAACAATTGCTTAACATACCAAAACATTTCAAACCAACTCCAGTGCTTAAACTGTTACTAAAATGTTCAAAATTCAATTTTGAAAACACATATATCTAAATCAAATCAAATTTTGCAAACAAACATTAATCCAAAACATCCAGGTAGCAATCCCCCTCTTGGAAACTCGAAAATGAACATCGGTGATGCTGCAGTCATCACCGAAGTTATTTTCTAGCGACCGAAAAGAGTTAAATGCTTTTCTCTTTAAACCTTCAAATATTTTTAAATTCCAAATCTATCCAGATTTCAAATCCAATTCAAAAATATTCCTCAAATACATATTATTTTTCCAAAACTTTTTGAAAACCATTTCAAATTAAAAGGAATTTAAATTTTCCAAATTCTCTAATTCCAAATCCTTTCAATTCATACTTAAACATTACTCTGGGAAATTCCATCTCAATTTATGTTCAAATATTTCTCTGGAATTCTATTTCAAATTATAAATCACATTTACAATTTACATTTACAAACCCCATTTGCATATGAATTTATATCTTAGCTTTTAGTTATGATTTCAATTTCTTATTCAAGTTTTACATAACAATGATAATAATTTAATATTATTACTTCCTAACAATCACGCAACTATATATATATATATATATCTATAATAATTTCTGAAAATTATCTCTTTCATATACAAAAATAATTTGGGTAAAATTATTTCATTTATCCTTTTTTAAAACGATACTGTATTGGTTTATCTTGTTTAAGAGTTTAGAAATCCCTATCGATAACATGACGTCCCACACATCGACCAGAATCCATAAACACTCAACTGATAGGTCAACACAATATAAAACAATTTATATTCACTAACAAATACGTGCTCATATCTATTATTACGCTCAAACTCATTTTAGAGTACTACTGACTCTATTTCTAATGAGTAATCCCCCACCAGAGCCAAGGTTCTTGCTTAACCTTCAGCTCTGATACTAAGTGTAACGACCCGATTTTTCGAAGCCCGAAAATCGACATCAATACGTCCACTGTATTAAATGCCAAACAGTCCAATGCCAAAACAAAGAACCATTAGGGTTAAGAAGAAGGAGGTAGAAGAAGAGAAATCAAACAATCAACAGAATCTAACCATCGTAGCGGAATAAAATATAATAGATAATAACTGATTTTTACACAAAAAAACTATATCTGTTTTATATCAATTACATCAACGGAGTACACATAACACACAACTAGACAGTAAGCATAACCTGTCCTCACAACAACTGAATATACAGCAAATCAACCCAGCGGAATATTTTAAACAAGTACGGGAGTAGATATCGCCACCCAACTCGTCTCCTGAGCTACACAACATCCTTTCCTATAATCTATAATACTCTGTCTGACCCGATCATTATAGTTAAATAACACCCGAGTCAGTCTGGAATACCAACGTGAGAAAACCACACTCAAATTGATTATTAAAGTTTCAAAATCCTTTGAAATCAAAAGCATCTCGTAAGACCACGCCACAAATAAACATGTCGGGTTTTTACCTTACGATAGCCAAAACACTTTTTATCAAAATCCTATGATATTATGATAGTGTATATATACAAATACTTATTAAAATAGCTGAAATTGTTACATGATTAAATTCCAGCATACTAGCCAGAAAGTGGGTAATACAAACATAAACCGTAAAAGGCACGTAGGGAGAATGGATTTCCAACTAATGACTAGGCACTGTGGTACCACCTGTCACAGTACCTGGTCTAGATCAGTGTACCGAGGATTACGCCCAATCCCTTGCAGCACAAGACTGGACTACCCCTTACTGGATAGCCCAAGTAAGATCACCCCGCGGTTGGGATCAGCAACTGCCACACAGCCGAAATAAAAAGGGACATCTAGACAGGGATGACCTTACCCTAATAGGCGCGACCCACTTAGCCTTGCTGCATAACCCTTGATTTTCAGTCATTCTCGGTTGATGAGGCTCGAGGCTAAGCATTATTTTTTTATAACTTTTCACTTAGAATGCCCACCGTCCACCTGACGATGTTCTGAAAGCATTCATCCATATAAGTCTGTCCCGGGTTTGAACGGAACCGAAGGCACTACTCCTACTACATCCATTTTGGAATCACCCTCGGGATTAGTGGCGACTAGCCTTAGCACTTTACCGCTCCATCTTCGACTCTGAACTCGTTTTTCCACGAAAACGTACAAATCGGATTAAAGTGGTTTTCGAGAAAATTATTCCCGATCCCGGTCTCTTCGAAACGATCAGCGCATTGTCCAATATTGACAGTCGGTTATTTAACTATCAATTAACATTCACAAACAACCATCAAACATAAATAATTTTCCAAATTATTTATTAATCTCAAAATATCTTCGCAAGATATATTTCCATTTTCAATTCTTTTTGAAAATAGTTTCAAATCATCTTCCTCTCATGGAATAAATTCCCTAAACATTTTCTATTTCCACTGAAATCGCCAAGTACAGATACTTAGATTTTAAAATAGTTTAAAACACTTTAGTGTAAAATATACTTTAAACATTTAAATTAAAAACTACTTCAATACTTTACTCAAAAAAAATATACTTTAAGAATATTTAAAATATAGCTACTTTATAAAACATTAAACTAAATTTTGATCCTTTTTAAAACATAATACCAAGACCTTTAAATAATTACTACTAAGATAAATTAGAAAACTACTTACTTTATACTTTAAACATTTAAAAATAATAAATTTTCTAAACACGCTTTTACAACTTTTAACTTATACTTAAAAATTTGCTTTGGAAACGTACTTGGCTATTCAGGGAAATAAGCTTCTCTTTCACATTTTTTAAAAAATAAATCTCTATTTATTTTTAAACAAATTTACCCATTCCTTTAATAAATTCCCACCTTGAATTTATTCTTTCAAATATCCACTGATATATTTCTTCACTTTTGTAAACCCAGTTTATAAGTTTCATAATCTCAACTTCCTTTAAAATTCCAATTTCAAACACTTAATAAATTTTCAAATTGATTTTCCAATTACTCTATTTTAAAATAAATATCTTTACTTACTCCATTTATTTCAAAATCCATTAACTTCAAATTTTATTTCTTAATTATGATTTATAATCTTTTAACTGAAAATTTCAATTTCAAATTTCCCAAATTCCTTCTTTATCCTTTTAAATAAATTTAAACCTTGGATTTTAAAATAAGTTCTTTATTCCTTTATATAATATCACTTAAGTTTTTAAAATCCATTATTTCACTGTTTATTCAAATTCTCTTTTCCCAACGCGGAATTTATTTATTAGGATTTAAAATCATTTTTATTCTTTTCCAATTCATTCTCAAATTTATTCAAATTCTCTATAATTATTTTACTTAAAAATTCACTCTTTTATTTTCTTTTAAAATCCAATTTTATAGATTTTGCTAACTCAGTATACTGAAATATATTGAATCAAACCATAGCATTCAATATTCCAATTATCAATATAATTCATCACAGAATATCAAATATTCATAACACAGAATGTTAAACAATCTAAAATTTTTTTGAGGAATCCAGTTGGATCCCTCCAGCCCATTTCCCTACATCCACAGATGTTAGCACAATATAAGATATCAATTCCATTTCGAGATGGAATATCACAGTATATGGAATTAATATAATATCATCCGCTATTATGCGGCTTATAGGGTCTCATCCGCTATATAATGCGGGAAAACAATCACTCCAAATATATACATAATACCAATTCCACTTCGAGGTGGAATATCGCGGTATATAGGTTTAAATATATAATATCATCTGCTATTATGCGGCGCATAGGGTCTATTTAATTTTAACTAATGACAATCATCAATCCAAGCACAGCAACCAATAGTTTAAATTTAACTATAAAAATCCAGGTGAGTGAGATTAACTCACCTTTGCTTTTTAATTTGCAATCCATTCCATATCAGCTTGTTTCTTTTCAGATTTCAACCCTTGAATAAACATTATATGATTTTATTAATATTTGAACTAATCGAACAATTAATTACCATCTAATAAATTTAATTAACTGATAATTTAATTAAACTAAATTTTTTTCCTGTAATAAAATATCTTTAGTACCTAAAATAATTAAATAAGTTTACTAATTAAATAAATCTCCATATTACATCATTTTAAAATTAAACTAGTAAATTTTGAATGTATATATGTATATTTATTTTCTTTTTCATTGTGATACTACCTATATATATTCTAAAAATAAGTTATAGATTTCAAAAATCTAACTTTTTCATAAATTCCTATATTTTCCAAGATCCTATATATATATATTTACATACTTATTTTCTGTATTAAAATATGTACAAATACATATATATATTTAGATATGATAATCTGTTTTCTTATTTTCCTCTTTTTTAACAGCAGTTCATTTTACTATATACATGCAGATATATAATCATTTTTTAATAAAAACTACCGTTATATTATTCTCTTCAATAAATAACAGAATTGTAGTTTAGTTTACAGAAAAGTTTTCTCAATATACATACATACATACATACATACATACATACATATATATATGAACAGAAATTTTCTAAATATGTATAAATCTATATAAACTCTTTAATGTAAATCAAAAATCCAACTATATATATTTCTGTTTATATACCCATTTATTTCATTCGAATTAAAATAGAAATTTTATAACATACAGTAAAATATACCTTGCTATTTACATACACACACACACACACATACATACATACATACATAGATATATATATATATATATATTGATTTAATTTGAAGAGTAAAACATGAGTAACGATGAATTTAAAGTTGTTTTCGAAAATTAAATTACCTAATATACACAGAAAACGAATCACGAGCTATTGTTATCATTCCTCAACCCACCCGACGAGCTGCGACCCTCTTCCTCCATGAGCCGCCGCGATTCAACACGTACGCCAAGCTGCACCAGCCAACATCGCCTTCCACGTACACGTGCTCGAGCGATCAAGCTCCCACCCATCCCTCTAACGAACTTCCTACCACACTTTGAAGTCGCATGCGCTCGAGAATGGCCCCGCGACAAGGTAGCGACCTCCCCCTTCCACTCGTCGATGCTAGGATTTGATAATGGAAGGGTTTCGAATTGAATTCGTCACTTTATTTTTTTTCCAGCAATTATTATTTATTTTTATTTTTTTGTATACGATTTCGTTCACAACTGATTGAGGGAAAAAGATAAGATGCATGGTTTGAAAGAATAGGGGAGACAAGAAACGACGTTGGCGTGAGGGTTGATGGCTATAGTGATTTTGAAATGATGGGAAAAGGTTATGAAGTGGAAAGAATTTAAGCTGATGAATAATTTGACCAGTCAAACAATAAATATGTTGTATTTAAATTGTAAATTATCCTAATTTCGTAGCTAAAAATGCTGACTTCCTATCGAGGCGTGTCGCCAGACGTTTAAAATGTTATGCTCCTATTTCGAACACAATGAAAAAGGTTTCGAGTCCTAATTCAATCGTATGGAGAAGAAAGCTTTTTGGACCCAGTTATTATATTAAATTTTCAATACAGATTTTCAGCGCATTTTCCTATCGTACGATCACACAACCACTCCAAACGTTACGAAATTTGAAATCCGATAATAACACAATATTGCGGATCCAATAGAACTGGTTTCGTCGAATTCTGAAACTGTGCCTCGGAAGTCTTTTTATTTTAAATTCAAACAATATATTTTTAAAACAGAATAAAACACCTTTAAATTCAATTTTAACATTTCTATTATCTTCTGTATTATCAATATAAATTTTACTAGCGTTCAGATTATTTTTAACAAGCTTAAAACTCCAGATTCATACCAAAATTTCAATTTATTAAATTCAATCATTTAATTGCCAAATAAACAGTGATATTTGAAATTCATATTAAAACTACCTATCAAATATTTAAAACCAATTAAATATTCTATTTCAAATATTCAAAATTTCCGGGTTGTCACGTTGTTGGTTTGGAATTTTAATTAACCTTTAATTTGAATACCTAAATTCCAATATGTGATTACTAATAATTATTGTGCATGTTATTAAATTGGTTGATTTGTTGAATTGGTTGATTTGAATGTTGATTGTATGTTGTGATGGGTGCTATTGTGATTGAATGTGTATTTGTTCATTTATTTATATATACGCTTGTTATCACCCTATAGTTTATTGTAATCATCTAAACTCATATTGATTATTTGAACACTGAATAAAGATATGAAACCCATGAATTTCATGTATTTACATGAGAGAAAAAAATACTAATATATTTATATATAAAAATACTAATATATTTATATTTACTAATTGACTTGTAAAAAAAATGATTTTTGAGAAATAAACCGTTGTTACCTTATATGAAAGTTTTTAAAATCAAATTTTGAAACATTGGGAAGTTTCCATAAAATTTAATGTTGAATCTTGGAATATTTTATAAATTAAATCTCTTGAACTATGAAATTTAATTAGGAATTGTTCTGTAAATTTGTAATTTGCTAGAATGGATCTATTGTGAAATCTATTATATTTTGAATATGGAAACAATTACATTTTCGGAAATTTGAACCTTTAAAAATGTACTTATCTGCATTCACATCTAATTTCGATTTAAATTGCATAAGAATTTTAATTCTAACTCGAGTGTATTATTTTCCTTTACACTCAGGTCAATCTAAGTATTTTTAGTGTATTGAAGACCATTTTATTTTGGAGGATGAAGACGGAGATGATTTTATAATTTATTATAATTATTCCACTGCATCTTATGTTCTGCTGCATTATTTGTTTATTTCTGATGTATGTATAACTCTGATTTGAATTGTAAAAGTGTAAACAAATGATATTTATAAAACATCTTCATGAACTATTTATTTGATTATTATATTTTGTCGTTCGCTGTGAGATTTCGTGTTTAGTTTCCTTTCTTTTCTTTTATTTTTTTATTTACCCCATTAATAATCCTCCCTTTTGAATGGTTTGAATTAGACATATGTGATTTATTGTTGATTTAAACCGTCCAAAAAGGATGGTCGTTACCTACTTAATAACGTAAATTTGGATTTTATCAAAACTAAGTAAGCGATAAATTTTACCAAAGTGTCACACCACCTGCTATAAAATTCAAATAGTTTGATGGTAATCGCTGACCAAATTTACAACTGACGAGTCACACAACCACTATGATGAATTCTCTTTAGACCAAATGATTAATTAGTTTATAATTGTTATAAATTAATTAAATTAATTAATATTACAAAATATTAATTATAGGATTTTGAATATGTTTGATGAATAAATATTATTGTATATAATAATAGTTAAAAATATATATTTGTAACAACCCTGTATTTTGTGATTATTTTATTTTATATTTTAATTATTTTAGTTGAGTTTCTAATTTAAAAACTTTATTTTATTTATTTAAAATGGATAAATTTTGTATTTTAAATATAAATTTTGATTTTTGATACGAATTAGAATTCCAAACATGACTAAATAGAATAATTTCCAAAAAAGTGAATTTTGGTCAAAATAGTCAAACTTTGACTTTCGAATTTAAAATTTTAAAGGTTCGAAAATTTTAGTTTTATCTTTTATTATAAAAGTAAATAAAATTTTAAGAATACCGCATTTCATTTCGTTGAAATCTGATTTATAATGTGAAAGTTATGCCTTTTTAACTATTGTGTATAATTTGCTGTATTTGACAAAATTGCTTATTTAAAATTTTATAACTAATATTTTATTTGGTCATGTAATGTTCTAATTTATATTTATATGGGTAAAATAACATGTTATGTATATATTTTGGTTTTAAACCAATTTTAAAAGTGTAATTTACATTTTCCAGTGTCAGTTGTATTTTGTTACAATCTCTAATTTCCAGTTTCAATTAATTTAAGCAGTTCTTTATTTATATTATATTTTTCTTAAGAACCTTATTTTATTCACATTCCCGCTTTATTTTTTTCATCATTTTTTTATTTATTTGACTTTTCATTTTTTTAAAGTGAAATAGAAATTTATAAAGCTAGTGATGTTTTATTTGTAATTTTAAGCCTTGTTTTAAATTAAATAAACTATTTCTTTATTCTTTTTCTATTTTCCATAAAATTATTTGGTTATTTTCACTTTATTTTCATTTTCACTTTATTTTATATCTCAAATATTTATTCAAACCATTTTAAGTGAAGTAAGAATTTTTCAAGAACTAATGGTATTTTATTTGTAATTTTCATGTCTTGTTTCCAATTTTTTAACAATTTCTTTGATTCTTTTCTATTTTCTCTAAATTAAATTATTTATTCACATTGAATATGTTTTAAAAATTATTTTATTTCAAAATTTTGTTTTAGAATATTTTCAAGATGAAGTTGATAATTTTCCAAAGTCAATGGTGATTTATTTGTAATTTCTGGACCCTGTTTTCAATTTTTAAGCAATTTCTTTAATTATTTTTCCATTTTCCTTAAAATTTATTATTTATTTTTATTTTATATTACTTTGTTTCGGTTTTTAAAGTCAAATTACAGATTTTTTTCAATTGAATTTAAGAAAATGAAATTTGAAGAGTTTTAAAAAGCTTTGAAACTTAAGTCTTTTCATCTCCTATGTCCTTTCAATTGCCACAACTCCTCATTTACTTCTTTTGGCTGTGTATTACTTTGTTTGACCGTGTATTCCAATGCTCATTCATGAAAAAATATTTGTTCCTCATTCCATTCATGGCTTGCAAAAAAGCTTGGTAATGGCTACTTTTTCCTTCTTCTTCTTCTCATTTTTCATGTTTTTGCCTTGTTTCTTTGCCTTGTTTGCTCGGCCTCCCCTAGATAATCACGGCCACCACCTCCTACATAGCTTCCCTGTCACCACCATTACATACTCCTCTGACCATGGCTAGGAAGCACCACTCTATGAAGAGAAACCCCACCAAAATGCAACCTAAAGCCTTGAAAGCATGTTGTTTGACCACCACTTGTTCACCACTTTCATTTCCACCACCACCATCACCTTAGGCCGCCACCACCACCTCTGTCCAGACCCTTACTCACCCCTCCTACCTTTGACTAGACTCATACTCCGCAGGCCGAGCCAAACATCCCTTGTCCAGGCCCCTCTTGTCGACCAAAACCATGCTAGTGTGCCTAAAACTCTTCACATGCCTATGTTGTAACTTCCCCTTCATCTCTATCTTGTAGCCGTGAATCCCTTGGTCCAAAC
Source organism: Allium cepa (assembly GCA_030765085.1). NCBI lineage: Eukaryota > Viridiplantae > Streptophyta > Magnoliopsida > Asparagales > Amaryllidaceae > Allium > Allium cepa. The sequence goes on along the minus strand of CM060929.1, from coordinate 459,169,211 downwards.
CAGACCCAAACCATGATCAAACCTGAGCCAAAGCATGTCCAAACCTGAATCAAAACATCCCTTAGGCCGTGCAAGCATATGTAGAAAACAAGGTAAAAGTTTGTGTGTTTGATTTGCTTTTTTTCCATAGTTATTTAAATTCAATGTCGTATTGAATTATAATTTTTATTTGGTTTTGTATATGAGTTGTGACAAGATCATTAGCTTGGTTCTCATCCACTTGAATCCATTGTTGTGTCATCGTGCCTTCTAGAATCCATTTGTGTCATTTGTATTGATATTTCCAGCACAAAAAGATGAGTAAATCTCGCACGACATTTTACACTTATACAAATGTGAAGCGAAAACAATTGAATGTGTAGAATATTATGATATGTTATAGCTGCCTATGACTATTATTTATGATGTTAAACATGTTTATTTGTCTGTCATATCACCTGTTACTGATATATGTTGTGTTCGTTTATATCTGTTCATCACCGCCAGTTACATGTTAGTTTAGAAATCACTATGGGTTGAAATGATACATACCCGAACGGTCTTTAGAATAGGGAAAAATCGTTATGGGCTGAAATGATAGGCCTGAATGGTTTTTATTTATTTATTTTGACTTGGGACTGAGGGTTTGAAATGATAGAACCCAGATTTTTCTTTTTAAATTGCGGATTGAAATAGTATATATCTGTATCACTTGACCTAGGTTAGAAAACTATATACAGGCCCGTGGTTATTTTTTAAAGTGTTTTGAATATTTTTAAGTATTTTTAAAATGTAAATTTATGAAATTTGATTTAAATGGATTTTGAAATGTTTTAAATAAAGAAATTATGATTTTTCTGTAAGTTAAAAATGTTGAATAAATGACAAGTTAAATTGAATTTTGAAATATAACTTAAGTTTAGAAATTTGGAATTTTGGTTTTAAAAGCAAATTTAAGTTATAGAAATAAAATGAAAATTTAATTATATTTGGAAAATGGTAAATATGATAATTTGATTTTAATTTGAATTTAAATGATTTAATAAAGTATTTGATTTTTCTATGAATTAAAATGGTTAAATAAATGAATGCTTAAAGGTGTAAATTTAAAATATAACTTGACTTGGAAGTGTGAAATTTGGTTTTAAATTAAAGGTCAAGTAAATTAAATAAATTGGAAATTTAGTTTAATTTGGGAAATGGAAATTTAAAAATGTAAATGTTAATAAATTGTCAACTTGTAAAAATTTGAAAATTTACACTTGAATTTATTAAGTGAATTACTGAAATTTGGTTTAATTATAGAATGTTACTTTATAAAAATCATAAATTAAAAGAGTATTTTAATGAAAATTTTGGATGCTAAAAATATGATTTTTATAATGTTTAAATGGTTTCCAAGTATAACTTATAACAGCTTTTTCTAAATGCTGTAAAGGCTAAAGTTTTCAATATTTATGGGTTTTAACTAAGTAAATGATCTCAAAATGGTTTGAAACTTTGGAAATTGAATACTTGATTTGAAAGTATAATAATTACACTTTTAAATGATTTTAAATGAATAAATTTGTTGGAATATAAATTATTTAAAGGTGATTTGAAATAATAATAAATGAATGATATCTTTGAATTTAAAAGGTATTTAAAGTTGAATATTTGGATTTGAACTCAAATGATATTTTGATATTAAAATGATCTGAAAATGAAGTTCTGAAAGATATGATATCTTGATATTAAAATGATTTTAAATGAAGTTTTGAAAGATATGATATTTTGATATATTGAAATGATTTGAAAAGGAAGTTTTGAAAGGATATGCTATTTTGATATATTGAAATGGTTTGGAAATGATTTAATCGTTATTTTGATAAAGATTTGATTTTGGAATGATGTTTTATTTTGAAGTATAAAATATTATTTTTAAATTATAATCACGGGTTATAATAACGATTGGTTGGCAAGGAGACCGGGACCGGATATGGGCATACTCTCTGTCGATACCGAAAACCACATTGACAACCGTGTACGCGGTGGAGATTCCAGAATGAAGTAGGATGGTGGCGACGTTCTTGAGGTATGTTACGTGGACCCAACTCCCATGAGGTTGCAAAAGGTGGCAAAAACAGGAGCGGTCTCGGGCCAAGTAAGGTCGCACCTTCGATCGGACACATTTCTTCGATGCCATTCTATTGCTTTTGTGATTTATGGGCACCCCTTCGATTTTGGGAATGTGTTTCGAGGTGGGCGTGTGTGGCTGCTGCGTTACCACCAGCCCGAGTGTCGTAATTGGTATATCTACCCTGGCATTGCCTTGTGTGCCATGTCACCTACCCTATCGAGCCTTTACTACGAGTTTTTTTCTCCCATAGCCCATGTGTACCTTCTCGTAGTCTTCCGATCAGGAGATATGCAGATATTGGATGGACTATTGGGACTATTACGTGTTAAGGTGTAAAATGTAAAGCCTTAATGCTATTTAAAAGTAAGTTTATTTTACTGATAGACAATATTATAATAGCGCAATATTACTACATAGTAAATAGTTTAATGGATCCTTAAAGGATGGGCGGTCCCAAGCATCCTTTAAGTTACTTGTACTTTTACTATAGTTCACTTGAGTTGGTTTACATTGTATAAGTATGTATGTCTTGACTCGAGTGTTTGTATTTTTATTTAAGCTCGGCTCAGCCTGAGTTATTCACAGATTTGGATTTCCACTCTTTGGAGGTTCAGAATTGCTAGAGATTTATTAGCTTATCTAGCTTTATTTATTTCAGTTTTGTTGTTCTATTCAACTTGTACTTGGTTATCATATTGAGACTTTGGTTGTACTTTATTTCTTCTGTTGTATCTTATGTAACTCTGATATATTTATATAATAGCTTCATGAAATACTATTTCTTTTACTTCCACTGCATTATTATTACTCAGTTCTGTGATCTGTGATTATTTATTTACTATATATTCTGAGATGTGCCAAATTTTATTTACAACGCGATATTCTGAGCAATTCAAGTACGACATGTACGGATGCGAATGGTTGAAAATACCGGACATTATAGTTGGTATCAGAGCTTTGGCTTTGAGGCAAAACTTAGAATATACGGTAAATTTATTTACAGAATAACTTTCGTTCGAGCTTGAATCTCTTCCTTTTGATTCAAATTTCCTTTGAATTTTGGAATGTTCCCTGTGGTTCCAAAATTCATTTGTGTCCCTCACTATTCATCTTCTTTTGATTATGGAGTATCCCATCTGTAACGACCCATAAATTTTCGATAATATAAATGGTAAATTAAATAAGACCATGTGATTTAATATTTGGAGAAATAAATTTTTATAACATATTAATGAAATAATAAATAAATTTAAAATGTAACAGTGCTAATTTAGGTTAATAATTAACAGGTTGAATGAAATGTCAATTGATGAATTTATTAAAAAAATTAAGTTATAATAAGATAGATGGTAATTGGTTGGAAAGAATGAACATACAAGTATTATAAAGGGTATAATGGTGACAAATGGTTGTCGTCACCCATAATGTACCAATTTAAAAATAAAAGTAACTAAAGGTTACTTTAATGATAATTAATATAATAACGGAAAGGTGAATGTAAATTGAATAGAAACGTAAGTTTAATTATAAGGCATTAATTGTTGAATAAAAAGTTTGAAACCATGTAAATAAATTTATTGATAACATATATAAATATGATAAAGGGTTAGTGGCAACAATTATTATAAAGGTAAGCATTTATTTAGTCCATTTAATCAAGTTTGTAATCTATTGAAATGAATTCCAATTCAAGGTTATATTAGTATAAATTAGGGTAATAATTGGTAATAATGTATTATTAATGGGGTATGAATGAATTGATGATTAAATTAAAGGAAATAGTGTTAATGTAAGTAAAATGATAACAAATTGAATGGATTCCCATGTTAATTGAAAATTTAAATATGTTACAACTGGGTTATGAATTCAATATAAGATAAGAAAGTGGAAATATTATAGTTTGTTTATAAATGAAATATAAGAAAAACAAATGTAAGCATTGAATTAATTAATGAAATGATACAGTGTTAATGACAATTAACTAAAATTTGTGTACATATGGAATTTTAACCTGTGTTGGTAAGTAATAAACTTATAATGGTAAGTAAAGGAAAATAGTTGACAATTTATGTATGCTATTTATTTATTTAGTATGTTAACTAAAATTTGGAAATCAAATTGCAATTAAGAGAAATTAAGTAGAATGTTAATTGGAAATAAATTTTAATAAATGTTGCATTAATGTGAAATGTAGCACAATGGTTAGGAGTTGTAAAATTTGGTATATTAAGGTAATGAATGGAAGGAAAACAAGGTAACTAAGTTTATATAGAATAGTAATGAACTTAATAAAAGATTTGTATTGAAACAAATATGTCTATTGAAATCCAAATTTTAATAAGTGTAATTATTGTAGAAATTGGAATTTAAGGTTATGCAATTTGAAATAAAGATAATATGAGGAAATTTATGTAACAGTTTTAAATCCAATGTTTAATCCATCTATTTGACAATAATGAATGGAATAATAAGTAATTTATTTAATTAAATGGAATTTTGGGAATTTTATTTATAATTTGTGAATTTAATGAAATTGAGGTTAATATTGGAATTTATAAATTAATCATCTCTAAACTGACAAAATTTGTTTAAAACCATTGTAGATGATTGAGAAATAAAAAATGATAAGAATTGTCAATTTTAGAATTTAAATTTGAAATTTGATCAATTATTAATTTATTTAATTAATGTAAAAATAGCCATGTTGCCCACTGACTCGGATTTCGACGAAACTAGTTTCATCGGATCCGTAACGGTGAATTATTATAGGATTTCAAGTTTCATAACGATCAAGCTTGTCGTTTGATCGTATGGGCTTGAAACGCTTTGAAATCAATCAATTGAAATCTATTTGAAATAAATTGATTTTAGCATAACTTCTCCATACGATGGAATTTGGACTTGAAACCTGTTCCATTGATTTTAAATATTTTAAAACATCTATTTTGATATATGGGTTGACCCAATCTCGTTCCGGAGTCGCAACGGGCTTTTCGGACCATTTATCGTTTAGCGTTGTAATAACCCACAAACCCGATCCCCTTGAATTGACATTAATCTCCATCAAATCAACTCAAGGACAACGGAAATACGAACCATTTGGTTTTAAAGAAGAAGGAGGTAGAAGAAGAAAGTAGAAAAACAACAGCAGAATCTAACCATCGCAGCGGAATAAACTATAATATATAAATACAAATCTTTACTCAACAGAAAAATATATCCGTTTATACATTACATTCATCAGAGTACAACAAATAAACATCTCAACTCAGGACAGAAATCATGACATGTCCTACAACAGAATACATAGCTAAACAACACAGCGGAATATATAACAAATACGAAGAATACGTCTCGCCATCCAGCTCATCTGCCGAGCTCCACAGCATCCTTTCCTGTAGTCTATAATACTCGGTCTGACCCGAGCATTACAGTTAAATAACACCTGAGTCAGTCTGGAATACCAACGTGAGAAAATCACACTCAAATTGATTTTCTTAAGTTTCAAATCTTTTGGAAACAAAAGCATCTCGTAAGACCACGCCACAAATAAACATGCCGGGTTTTTTCCTTACGATAGCTAAAACACTTTTTATTAAAACCCTCTGATATTATAATAGTGTCTATAAAAAGTAAAATAGAATCTAGCTGAAATGCTTGCATCTCACGTTTCAGCAATAGTTGGGAACAATCAAAACCGTGCAGGCACGTAGGGAGAAAGGATTTCCAACAATGACTAGGCATTAGGGTATCACCTATCACAGTAAGTGGCCTAGATCACAGTACCGAGGAGTACGACCGCTCCCCTACAACACAACGTCGGAATCATCCTTTACTGGATAATTCCAAGTAAAATCACCCCACGGTTGTGATCAGCAACCGCAACACTAAGCCGAGATCAAAAAGGGACATCTAGATAGGGATGGCCTTACTCTCAAGTAGGTGCTACCCACAAAACCTTGTTGCATAACCCCTGATTTTCAGTCATTCCCGGTTGATGAGGCTTGAGGCTAAATGATACCTTTCAGAACATATCTCTTAGAATGCCCATCGTCCACCTGACGATGTTCCGAAAGCATTCGTCCATACAAGTCCATCCCGGGTTCGAAAGGAACCGAAGGCACTACCCTTACTACATCCATTTTGGAAATATCCTCAGGATTAGTAGCGACTAGCTCTTGCACTTTACTGCTCCATCTTCGACTCCGAACACGTTTTTACGAAACGTACAAACCAGATCGAAGTGGTTTTCGGGAATTACATCCCGATCCTGGTTTCTTCGAAGCGATCAGCGCATTTGACCAATATTGATAGTCGGTTATTTAACTATCAATTAACATTCACAACATCCGTCAACAATAAATAATTTCTCCCAAATTATTTATCTTAAATATCTTCACAAGATATAATTCCCAATTTTAACCCTTTTGAAAACAGTTTCAAAACATATTCCTCTCCCGGAATAATTTCCCAATACTTATTTCCACTGAAAACACCAAGTACAAAACTTTAGATTTTTAAAATAATTTAAAACATTATATGATAAAATATACTTAATATCTTTAAAATTAAAACTACTTTAATACTTTATTGAAATATATGCTTTAAGAATATTTTAAATAAAACCCACTTTATAAAATATAAAGTAATTTTCTTTTCTCCTTTTTAAAACATAATACCAAATCCCTTTTATATATATTTACTACAAAAATCAATTTGAAAAATACTTACTTTAGAAGTTAACATTTAGAAATAATAAATTTTCCAAAACATGCTTTTTAAAACAATATTAAAACCTTAAATTTATTTTTTAAAAATTTCTTTGAAAACCATACTTGGCTATTCAGGGAAATACTCTTCTCTTTCACATTTGTTAAAAATAAATCACCATTTATTTTTAAACAAATTCACATTCCTTTAATAAATTCTCACCTTGAATTTATATTTCCAAATCCACTTCACTTTTATAAATCCAGTTTATAAATTTCAAAATCTCACTTCTCTTTAAATTCCAATACCATACACTTAAAATCAATTTATAATTAATTTCTAATTTACTTTACTTTGAAATAAATTTCCTTACTTCATTTATTTCAAAATCCATTAACTTTCAGATTTAATTTCTTAATTATGATTTAAAATCTTTTTAACTGAAAATACCAATTTCAGATTTCCAAAGTCCCTTCTTTTCCCTTAATTAAATTTATTCCTTAAATTTAAAAATAATGTCCCTATTCACTTTAGTTTAAAATTTATTATTCCCATGTTAATTCCAAATTCCTCTTATTCCATATTTGTTAGAAATTTTCAAATTGCTTTTATTTTATTTTATTTTCAATTCATTATTGAATTTCTTCCAATTCACTAGAATTATTTTACTTAAAATTTTACTCTTTTATTTCTTTTAAAAATCCAATTTTATAGATTTTGATAACTCATTATACTGAGATATTTAATCCAACCATCCCATCCAATATTTAAATTATCAATAAAATCCTCACAGGATATCAAATATTCAGAACATAGAATATTAAATAATCTAAATAATTTTGAGGAATCCAGTTGGATCCCTCCAACCCATTTCCCTGCATCCACAGTGGTTAGCACAATACCAATTCCACTTCAAGGTGGAATATCGTGGTATATGGGATTAATATATTATCATCCGCTATTATGCGGCGCATAGGGTCTCATATGTTATATATATTGCGGGAAATCAATCACTACAATATATATATATATATATATATATATATATAGAATATATCACATCCAATCCATTCAATCATTCAACCAATTATTTAAATTTAATCATTTAAATTTAAATATTACCAGATGAGTGAGATTAACTTACCTTTGATTTCCGTCTTGCGAATTCGATCCAAACTGGCTTGTCTCTCCATAATTCCAGACCTTGTATAACATTTACACGATTTATTAATATTTGAACTAATCGAACAATTTAAATTTCGTTTAAGAAATTTAATTTAGGCTAATAAATTTTAATTTCTAGCTAACGAATTTATTTTAAACAAATAATTAAATTTTAAATAAATTTTCCTTTTATAAATCATTTGGTAACTGAAGAAATTAAATAAATCACCTAATTCCATTTTTAAAATAAACTAGAAAGTGTATAATATGTATATTTATTTCTAGATGCATACATGCTTACAAAAATAATCTATATTCTCATTTAAAATTTCTATTTTTCCTGAGCTTATCTATATATATATTTCCTTCTTAATAAACTAATAACTAAAAATTTAGTTTAAATTAATTTTCCTGAAATAAAATATTTTTAGTTACTAAAACTTTAATAAGTTTACCAAATAAATTAACCTCCCTGTTACATTATTATTAGTACAAAATTAAACTAATAAATCTGGTCTAAACACATTAGATGATTTGTTAATATTTGGAAAATTTGAACAATTATTTTCCTTTAATAAATTTCTTTTTAGTGCTAAACAATTAAAATAAATTAATTAGACAATTTTTCTCCAAACCCATTATTAAAAACAAACCTAGTAGAAATTTAAAATATGTATATTTATTTTATTCTTTTCTTCTTTGAAACTATTTATATAAAAATGATTTATATTTATTAAAAACAACAACTGTACTTTCCTTCACTGTAAGATACCCTTTCTGTTTCTATATATATTTATCCACTTCATGTTTTCTTTTGAAACTATCTATGCATACATACTTCTAAAATAATCTATATTGCCTTTTTAAATTTCTACCTTCTAAATCATATCCATATACAGACTATTCTATTTTGCAGTTTATATACAATTGTATAAATCTTAAATAAAAATAAATAACTTGGTTTATCTTCTATCGCAACATATCTATCTTCTAATACGTATGTATATTTTCTCTGATTTAAAACCATTTTGAAATATTCAAAATAAAAACAGAATTAACCTGCTGTTAAAATCGATGTCCAGATCGAGCCTAGCTACTCCGCAAGCGTCTCAAACCACGACTTCGCCGCCTCGAACACCAGAACTACACTCCGAAGCCCCAGCGAAACCAAGCCCTAACTCAAACATGCGTGAACGACTTGAGCATACCCAGATCGCCCCTTCACTAACCACCGCCCTCCTCCACAGCCTGCCGCGACGCCTTTTGACATCCCTCGATGTCGCGCCTCGACTTCACCACCATCTGCACGCCTCGCGATCGAACTTGAGTTTGATCCTCCCAAAACCCTAGGTGCTACGGCCGAGCACGAGATTCGATCGCAAAATGAAGCTGCAGTGCGTTGATACAGAGGTTTCGGTTTCACGATACAATCGATTGTTGGCAACCAATTGGGGATTGATTAAGTTATTGCTTATTTGAATTGAGTTAGAGAGAGGGGATTTCTTTTTTTTTGGGCTGTTGAAATTAATTGAAATGAAAGAACGTGATGATTTTTCTTTTTTTTTGAAAAGTGAGAAGCGTGCTATGGAAGGTTAGCTACAGCGATGCATTGAGTGCTGATGTGATAAGTTTTTGACCGGTCATATCATATATACAATATTATTTAAATTCAATTTGTTTCGATATAAATTTTTGACACGTTTATATATCGTACACTCACTTAACTACTCTAATCACTACGAAACTTGAAACCCGATAATAATACACTATTACGGATCCAATGGAACTGGTTTCGTCGAAATTCGAGACTGTGCCTCGGACGGCTATTTTTAAATTCAATTTAAATGATATATTTTTAAAACTCAAAAAACACTATTAAATTCAATTTTTAAAGTTCTATTACCTTCAGTATTATTAATGTAAATTTTCCAGACCTTCAAATTATTTTTAACCGGCTTAAAACTCCAGGTTCAATAATTTACCCAATTCTGATAATTAAATTCAACAATTAATTGTCCAATAAATATTGCATTTGAAATTCAAGTTAAAAATTAACTTTTGAATATTTAAAATTAATTAAATATTCCCATTTCGGATATCCAAAATTTAGGATCATCACATTCCTCCCCCCTTAAAAGAATTTCGCCCCCGAAATTACTAGTTGGGACGAATGATCCATAACCCATTAACTATTTCCCAAATCTGAAATGTTCCAACAATTTCTCAAAACAAATCTTTTTATCCGAGACACTCTAACCCTTTTCTAACCTTTCAAACTTATCCATAAGTCCCAAACAATATTACTTACTTAACGATTCAAATTTAAATTTAAAACCAAATTTGAATTATCAAAATTTCTCAAAATTTTTCCAACTCTCTAAATTTCCGAAAAATTTCGCCAGCGTCTCCTTTGCGCGGCTAGCTCGGTACTACTACAAAATGGCTCTACGGCCCCCAAATCTCAAAAAGAAAACAAAACGCCAAGTGGCTAGATCAAAAACCCAATCAAATTTCATTCAGAAATTTTAAATACATACCTTTTTAGTCGGGCAATTCAATTTATCTTCTTAACTCAAAAATCCCAATTTATCCATTGCTTCTATAGACCTGTATCTCCTACTAAGCAATAACACCCAATTACAGCTTCAAAACCATTTTATACATTCCTTTACAAATTTTCAATGTTTGCTTTACTCGAGCCCGTACGATGCACATATATCATCCGTACGCAAAACCAAATCTGATCGCTCACTCGATCACACAATTTCACTTGCGAACTAGTATCGTACACCCGACTTTCTAGTGCGGACTCAGATCTGGTTTCTTGATTAGAAACCGTTATTCTCCTTGCATAGCCGTGAACTATGATAGAGAATTTTCAAAATCAATCAAAATTCCATATCCAGGGTTCGCCGTCGAAAATCAAGTGAAAAATTCTAACTCGGATCGATATAACTATCTCGAAATTCTGTGTTCGAATTCTGGACCAATATAGTTATGCGAATAAATAATATACGTACACCTTATGTAATTAGCCCAATTGGTTTTTAGCTATACCAATTCTCTTTTATTCACATTCCCAACTATCTGTTTCAACCTTCATTAAATTATTCACTTAGCATATTTTCAATACCAAATTTACTTAAGAATTCACTATTCATTTCTTAAGTTCAATATAATTTTTTTTTATATACTTCTTATATTCATTTTTACTTCACTACTAAAGTTTAAATTCATTTCTATTCACTTTGCCCTTTACAATTCCATTTGAATTCAATTTGTTTCCAAACTCTGAATATTGAATTTTATTCAACTTACTTTACAATTTTAAATTAGATTTCAATCTTCAATTTCAATTCTATTTGCTTATCAATTTTTAAATCATTTGTCGTTAGTGAAAATTTCCAAAAATTTCAAAAAAATTCTAACTCCCAAAAGTTTTGAAAATTTTTGGCAGAGTCTCCCTTGTATGGAGGAGCTTTTGCAATTTGACAAGAGATATAAATATATATACATCGACCCACACGGTCGAAAAACAGAAAAACAGTTCATATTTCCTATTTGTATTGCGTAGTCGTACCTTGTTTAGCATTTTTAAGCAAGCGGCTATTTATTTAAGCAATTAGCACAGTCAAAACCAGTCAAACGGCTTCCAAAAACCTGTACTTACTCAATTTAAACATGTCAGTGTCAAATATACAAAGTTTATTAACATTTCACTTTATTTCAATAGCCTAAACACAAGTATTACCTAAATTTACACTAAACACTTACCATAAGCAAATGTATAAGGTTCCGACTCGAATTTAAATGTTTTCAATCCATTCACAAACCATTACACTCAATTCATTTACATTTCGTTCCATTTCAATGGTTTATCCTTCATTGCCTACGTTCAATTCAAGTAATCCAAATGAACTCATCGTAATTACAATAGATTCAAAAATCAATTTCATTGCATATATTAACTCATAGATTTTTATACAATCTCATTTGCATCAACGACGACCATTTTTATGAAAATTCAATGATGTTCACTTAATAGAATATCCATTCTATTTTATAACTACTTAAAATTGATACCAATTCAATTTATACTTTATTCTGTTTCATTTCCAATTAATTCCGTTCAGTTTATTTTGCATTCCATAATTTATTTACAAACCAAACATTTGTCACATCAAATTGGTATTCAACTTACATTTAACCAATATTTGATTTTTATTTCAAAATCTCTTTAACTATTCCACTAGAGTTCAATCTATTTTATAATTCAAGTGTTGGTTTTATTTATTCCCAAAATACAAAACAATTTCATTTTGGCTAATTTATTCCACATCTAACTTTTTATAAGTCACAAATTTATTTATATTCAGGTTCATCTATGTACAATCAATCCTGTTCACATCCTACAACATCCATTTTGGAAATATCCTCAGGATTAGTAGCGACTAGCCCTTGCACTTTACTTCTCCATCTTCGACTCCGAACACGTTTTTACGAAACGTACAAACCGGATCGAAGTGGTTTTCAAGAATTAAATCCCGATCCCGGTCTCTTCGAAGCGATCAGCGCATTTGACCAATATTGATAGTCGGTTATTTAACTATCAATTAACATTCACAACATCCATCAACAATAAATAATTTCTCCCAAATTAATTATCTTAAATATCTTCACAAGATATAATTCCCAATTTTAACCCTTTTGAAAACAGTTTCATAACATATTCCTCTCTCGAAATAATTTCCCAATATTTATTTCCACTGAAAACACCAAGTACAAAACTTTAGATTTTTAAAATAATTTAAAACATTATATTACAAAATATACTTAATATCTTTAAAATTAAAACTACTTTAATACTTTATTGAAATATATTCTTTAAGAATATTTTAAATAAAACCCACTTTATAAAATATAAACTAATTTTCTTTTCTCCTTTTTAAAACATAATACCAAATCCCTTTTATATATATTTACTACAAAAATCAATTTGAAAAATACTTACTTTAGAAGTTAACATTTAGAAATAATAAATTTTCCAAAACATGCTTTTTAAAACAATATTAAAATCTTTAATTTATTTTTATGAAATTTCTTTGAAAACCATACTTGGCTATTCAGGGAAATACTCTTTTCTTCACATCTCTTAAAAATAAATCACCATTTATTTTTAAACAAATTCACATTCCTTTAATAAATTCTCGCCTTGAATTTATACTTCCAAATCCACTTCACTTTTATAAATCCAGTTTATGAATTTCAAAATCTCACTTCTCTTGAAATTCCAATTCCAAACACTTAAAATCAATTTATAATTGATTTCTATTTTACTTTACTTTGAAATAAATTTCCTTACTTCATTTATTTCAAAATCCATTAACTTTCAGATTAAATTTCTTAATTATGATTTAAAATCTTTTCAACTGAAAATACCAATTTCAGATTTCCAAAATCCCTTCTTTTCCCTTAATTAAATTTAATCCTTAAATTTAAAAATAATGTCTCTATTCACTTTAATTTAAAATTTATTATTCCCATGTTAATTCCAAATTCCTCTTATTCCATATTTGTTAGAAATTTTGAAATCGCTTTTATTTTATTTTATTGTCAATTCATTATTGAATTTCTTCTAATTCACTAGAATTATTTTACTTAAAATTTTACTCTTTTATTTCTTTTAAAAATCCAATTTTGTAGATTTTGATAACTCATTATACTGAGATATTCAATCCAACCATCCCATCTAATATTTCAATTATCAATAAAATCCTCATAGGATATCAAATATTCAGAAACAGAATATTAAATAATCTAAATAATTTTGAGGAATCCAGTTGGATCCCTCCAACCTGTTTCCCTGCATCCATAGTGGTTAGCACAATACCAATTCCACTTCAAGGAGGAATATCGCGGTATATGGGATTAATATATTATCATCAGCTATTATGCGACGCTTAGGATCTCATCCGCTATATATATTGCGGGAAATCAATCACTCCAATATATATATATATATATATATATATATATATATATATATATATAATACATCACATCCAATCCATTCAATCATTCAACCAATTATTTAAATTTAATCATTTAAATTTAAATAATACCAGATGAGTGAGATTAACTCCCCTTTGATTTCCGTTTTGCGAATTCGATCCAAACTGGCTTGTCTCTCCACAATTCCAGACCTTGTATAACATTTATACGATTTATTAATATTTGCACTAATCGAACAATTTAAATTTCGTTTAAGAAATTTAATTTAGGCTAATAAATTTTAATTTCTAGCTAATGATTTTATTTTAAACAAATAATTAAATTTTAAATAAATTTTCCTTTTATAAATCATTTGGTAACTAAAGAAATTAAATAAATCACCTAAATCCATTTTTAAAATAAACTAGTAAGTGTATAATATGTATATTTATTTCTAGACACATACACGCTTACAAAAGTAATCTATATTCTCATTTAAAATTTCTATTTTTCCTGAGCTTATCTACATATATATTTCCTGCTTAATAAACTAATCAACTAAAAATTTAGTTTAAATTAATTTTCCTGAAATAAAATATTTTTAGTTACTAAAAATTTAATAAGTTTACTAAATAAATTAACCTCCCTGTTACATTATTATTAATACAAAATTAAACTAATAAATCTAGTTTAAACACATTAGATGATTTGTTAATATTTGGATAATTTAAACAATTATTTTCCTTTAATAAATTTCTTTTTAGTAGCTAAACTATTAAAATAAGTTTATTAAACATTTTTTCTCCAAACACATTATTAAAAACAAACCTAGCAGAAATTTAAAATATGTATATTTATTTTATTCTTTTCTTCTTTGAAACTATTTATACCAAAATGATTTATATTTATTAAAAACAACAACTGTACTTTCCTTCACTGTAAGATACTCTTTCTATTTCTATATATATTTATTCACTTCATGTTTTCATTTGAAACTATCTATGCATACATACTTCTAAAATAATCTATATTGCCTTTTTAAATTTCTACCTTCTAAATCATAGCCATATATAGACTATTCTATTGTGCAGTTTATATACAATTGTATAAATCTTAAATAAAAATAAATAACTTGGTTTATCTTCTATCGCAACATATTTATCTTCTAATACGTATGTACATTTTCTTCAATTTAAAACTATTTTATAATATTCAAAATAAAAACAGAATTAACCTGCTGTTAAAACCGACGACCAGATCGAGCCTAGCTACCCCGCAAGCATCTCAAACCACGACTTCGCCGCCTCAAACACCAGAACTACACTCCCAAGCCCCAGGGAAACCAAGCCCTAACTCAAACGCGCGCGCACGGCTCGAGCACACCCAGATCGCCCCTTCACTAACCACCGCCCTCCTCCACAGCCTGTCGCGATGCCTTTTGACATCCCTCGATGTCGCGCCTCGACTTCACCACCATCTGCACCCTCGCGATCGAACTTGAGTTCGATCCTCCCAAAACCGTAGGCGCTACGGCCGAGCACACGCCGCGATTCGATCGCAAAACGAAGCTGCGGTGCGTTGATACAGAGGTTTCGGTTTCACGATACAATCGATTGTTGGCAACCAATTGGTGATCGATTAAGTTATTGCTTATTTGAATTGAGTTAGAGAGAGAGGATTTCTTTTTTTTGGGCTGTTGAAATGAATTGAAATGAAAGAACGTGATGATTTTTCTTTTTTTTTGAAGAGAGAAGCGTGCTATGGAAGGTTAGCTATAGCGATGCATTGAGTGCTGATGTGATAAGTTTTTGACCGGTCATATCATATATACAATATTATTTAAATTCAATTTGTTTCGATATAAATTTTTGACACGTTTATATATCGTACACTCACTTAACAACTCCAATCACTACGAAACTTGAAACCCGATAATAATACAATATTACGGATCCAATGGAACTGGTTTAGTCAAAATCCGAGACCGTGCCTCGGACGGCTATTTTTAAATTCAATTTAAACGACATATTTTTAAAACTGAACAAAACACTATTAAATTCAATTTTTAAAGTTCTATTACCTTCAGTATTATTAATATAAATTTTCCAAATCTTCAAATTATTTTTAACTGGCTTAAAACTCCAGATTCAATAATTTACCGAATTCTGATAATTAAATTCAACAATTAATTATCCAATAAATATTGACATTTGAAATTCAAGTTAAAAATTAACTTTTGAATATTTAAAATTAATTAAATATTCCCATTTCGAATATCCAAAATTTCGGGTGATCACAAGCGTGTTTGTCAATCTGATTCATCTATTCTATTTTCCGCCTTGTCCATATATACCTTGCTATAAACCCTAATTGTCCCTCATTGTCAATCGTCTATACGTACAATTCCTCCTTACCTCCTCATCTCAATGGCAGACAATTCCAAATCCAATTGCAATTCAAATCAAAGCAAAAATTTCAAACTTCACATACTGTATTGAATTATATATCGATCTGAAGCTCTCAACGAGCGCATTTCAGATCTGCAGTTCGTTTTGGTTTTGACTCACTGTTTGGGCAGAAATCGAAGAACCATTCTCGGCCGTTCATCGCGCGTCGATGAACATTGTGGGATCGTCAAATCTTTTCTGTGTATTGTAGAGTGGACGATGGGGAGTGCATCAGTGGTGTTTGTTCCGCGATTCCATGGTTAGATCGACGGCTAAATTCGACCTGGGTTTCAAATTAATAGGCGGCAGCTGCAAAGAATTAGGTGTACGTCATTGTTGATCGTGGCCGTTGCGTGGCCTTGGGATGGACATGGGCGAGAGAGGCAGTGAGGCGCGTTCGTCGGCAGATCTTGTGGCGGCTAGGTCGCGAAAATCGTGCGTGGGTTAGGGTTTGCTGTCACGTGCGTTTTACTAGGTGGTGAGGAAGATGGTGTGACATGGCAAGGGTTGGTTTATTAATTTTTTTTAATTTAATTTTGATTTCAACTTGCTTAACTCCAATAACTTTTGCATACGAGGTCCGTTTCACGCGCGGTTTCCTCCGCTAGGTTCGTATTGGAATTTCGGAAATTTTAGCGCTAGTTTAGATGGATTCTGAGACTGTTCAAATTTTGGGTTTAAATTGGATTTAAATTAAATTTAAATTTAAAAGGTGAGTGCTTTAACCCACTCACAACTTCTAAAATTTCTTATGTTTATTAAATTGATTTATAATGTGTTTAGAAATTTATTTATGACTGTTTGGCATATTTTAATCATCATCCCAGTTAAATAAAATTTATTTAATTAAATTGTTATTAAATTATTCATTGCATATAAACTACCATTTAAATTGTTATTTATTTATTTATTTCATATAAACTGCCAGTTAAACAGTTATTTAATTTATTATTGAATATAAACTGCTAGTTAACACCTGTTGTTTATTTTTCGCTCTATATTGATGTCATTGTTTGAATTGGATGATGATTGTGATAAATGGTTGATGATTGATATTGGATGAATGGATGTTGTATTATATATTATTTTAAACTGTAAGTTGTTATGCATTTATATTTGGGATTGCGGTTTGAAATGATATATAACTGTATTTTTATTTTAAATTACGGATTGAAATGATAAATATTCGTAACACTTGACCATAGGTTAGAAAATTATATACAGACACCGCAGTATATATATATATATATATATATATAATATTTTTAAATGATTTTCTATGGTTTGTAAAGAAATATATGGTTTTATGGGATATTGATTTGGATTTTTATAAATGGTATTTTATGTATAGTTAAATTCTTGGTTTTAAGCTATGTATAAAATTGGTTTAAAATAAAATAAGTTTAATAATAAAGTTTGATTTTATTTAAATATATTATGGATAAGTATTTACTTAAATTATATTTTAATATAGATTTTATATTGATTTTACAAATCAAAGTTGAGAAGATAGTTTGAAATTGATTTGAGTTTTTTTCTAATTAAGAATTATATTTAATAAGAATGCATTTGGAACTTATTGAAATTTAGATTTTAAAAGAATATGGTTTTATAACTTAATTCGGGTTTAAGGCGATTTAAGTGAATAAATTGAGGTATATTTAGTTATTAAATTTGAAGTTTTATTTAAAGGATATTGGATTTATTAAGCAATATTTCAAAACTGAATAATAGTAAAGTGAATTTGGTATATATATGAATTATAAAATTAGTTTTGAAATATTGAATATTTAAGTTTTGAAATATACTGAATTTGAAATGGTTTATTTTGTGGATCAATCTATTTTGAAATCGATATAATTTGGAATGGTATATTTGAAACCGAATTGAATTGAAATTTATGATTTGGGGATTTGGTAAATTTTAAAATTTAGAAATTCGGGTTGTTTTGGAATTGATTTGTGAAATTTAAGAAGCTAGTTTATTTTATAAAATATTTTAATATTTAAACCATGTAAGAGGTGGAAGTTATGTTTCAAAGTTATAAATTTCAATGTATTACGTGTTGGAGGTGTTATAGTTTTAAGTCTTTGGTTTTGAAATTTTATAACTTTGAAATACAATGATTTTAAAATGATATAGTATTGATTTGGGTTTTAAAAGGGAAATGATGTCGTAATTACAGTTTTGAAATGAATATTATATTCTTGTTTTAAAAGTATAAACTATTTTGAAAAGACCGCGGTGTTATAATAACTTTTGGTTGATAAAGAGACCGGGATCGGAAGTTGTCATACTCTGTGCCAACTCGAAAAACCACTTTAACAATCGTGTACGCGGTGGAGATTCCAGAATGAAGTAGGATGGTGGCGGCGTTCTATTAAGGTATATACGTGGACCCGACTCCCGTGAGTTGGCATAAGGAGCTAAAACATGAACGATTCTCGGGCCAAGGAGATAGCACCTCTTATCGGACACATCCCTTCGATATTATACTCAGACTTTGAATTGATTCGGTGGCCACTTTTGATTTTGATTTGGGGGTGTTGTTTCGAGGTGGGCGGTAGTAGCTACTATGCGTTACCACCAGTCCGAATAGCAATTGGTATATCTACCCTGGCATTGCCTAGTTGTGTCGTGTCACCCACCCTAGCGAGCCTTATACGACTTTGGTTTTGTACCATACCTATGGAGTGCCCTCTGACGATGCCCAGTACGGGGGAAATTACGGTACTGTATAGACTATGGGAATATATGATGTGTTAAGGGGAATATTGGGTCACTCCTTAATGTTATTTTAAAGTAAGTTTATTTTACAGTAGACATTATTATAATAGCGAAATATTACTACATAGTAAATAGTTTAACGGATCCTTAGGGGATGTGAATCCCGAGTATCTCTTAAGTTACTGCACTCATATTTATTTCTGTTGATTTAACTCAGATAAGATATTTTAGTTTTGACTCGAGTGTTTTGTCTTTTCAATTCGCTCGGGTCAGTCCGAGCATTTCAGGATTTGGAAGACCGTATTTTGGAGGACGAAGACGAAGATTTATTATTATATATTATAGTATTCCACTACATTCATACTGTTCTGCTGCATTATTAATATTCTATGGTATGTGAAACTCTGAAATGTATTGCATAAGTAAAATCAAATATTTTGTAAAAATAGATTTATGAACTGTTTATTTGATTATTATATTTTGTCGTTCCGCTGCAAGATTCTATTTTGTTTTGTTTCATTCTTCCTTTTTCTTTTTTACCCCATAACAATCCGCCTTTCTGTATGGTTTAAGACTGACATGTGTGGTTTATCGTCGATTTTAAGCGTACAAAAAGGTGGGACGTTACACCATACCTCCACTTCGAATGATCTTTATAATGAGTCGGCGGTTCCGCCAATCCTAAATTTGCTTGTAAAGGGGTGAAACTCCTTTACAATTAGCATCGATTCACCAGAGATATATATCTATCCTTGGTTTAGATGTTAAAACTTTTGTTATTCCGAACTCTATCTCTTGAGATCGAATGTAGATTTACCCCAGAAAATCCACATTGATCTTATTCTTTTAAGTCACGGTTGGCCCGGTTAAGGTTGCCCGCGATTTATTTAAGCTTATCTATCTCCCTATTTTGTTATTTAATCATCCTGTCTTTTGTTTCCAACCTATCTTCAAAACATTTTGAATTGTATTTGTAAATTTATAATTAATGTTTTGTTTTATATTGTGTCGTTTGAGTTGTTGATGTTGATTTGGTTTTCCGATCGATTCATCTTATCAACACTATTGATAGGATTTCTAAAACACTTTAACAGAACAAACTGACACAGTATTATTTTAAAATTTGGTTAATGAAATAAATTTTGATATATAAGTAAATTTATGGAACTTGATAAATTTATTTAAATTGATTATTTGAAATGATAATACTTGATTTATCATTTGTTGTTCTATAAATGAATTTATAAATAGTTATTTATAAATTCATTTGGGAACTGAAATGAATTTAAATCAAGAATTTGAGAGTTTAATTTCCGATGATTTTGAACATTGTGTTTAAAGTTTAAAAGGATATATTATTTAAAGTATTTTCAAATAAAAAATTGTTTCCAAAGAATTTTAAAGTTTAAAAGTCATTGCACTTCTCTTTGTCGCAGGAAAATAATTTCGATGATGACTGCAGCATCATCGGCATTTATTTTCGAGTTTCGAAGTGAAGAGACCGTTTTGTAGTCTTGCTATAGCTTTGTTTTGGAAAATTTAATTGATTTGAATTTCTAAAATATGACTTGATTTATAATATATATAGATATTTGATTTAAATTTGATTTGACAAATTATGTACATACATTCATTTATTTTTAAATGGTTTGAATGGAATCGGAAATTTTATTCTTAAATTTTATTTTAAAGAATAACTTCAATTATAAAAAGAAAATCAAAATTTTGGATAAATGATTCAAACTTGAAATAATTGAATTAGAAAATTTTATTTGTATAATACTCAATTGCATTCCAATATATCTTACCTAAATTTTAGAAGTTAACAATGTAATTGGATAATGTACAATATAAAAGAATTTTATAAATAAATTTTGAGTGGTTATAATAAATGTTATACACTTAAATTTTAGTTATAAAAAGATTAACAGAGGCAAATAGAATAAAATGTTAATTGAATAACTTACAATATAAAATGATGTTAAAAGAACTAAGAATAAATTAAAGTAGTTATAATAAGTGTAAGTATATTTAACATAAGGGGTAAATATGTTGAGAGGAATAAATTTGATTTTAATTAGGAATAAAGAAGAATTAAATTTATTAAATACATTATGAGTATAATAAATGATTATTTTTCAAATCCATGATTTTAAAAATTGTAAATTTAAGAAAATTGGATGATAAGATAGTGAAATTTGAGATGGTTAATATTTATTTAAATTTTGTAATTAATTATCTATTTAAGTTGAAATTTCCATGGTTTGAAACTTATTTCCTTATCTTGTTTTTCAAAACTATCTTTTGGCTGTCTTTATTTTCCTTATCTTGCTACAGACTGGTATAGGCATTTTTTTTTAATAATCTTTCTATTTAGTAATCTTTCTATAATCTTTGATAATCTTTGGTACTCATATAACAACCTTGGTGTAAATTCACTAATTAATTAAATTTTGTTAGGAATGATTAATTTTAATTCATGATTTGTGAAATTTAATTGAGTAATTAAAACATATTTTAAGAATATTTGGTTAGATCTATTTAAGGAATAATTTTTCTTTCTTAAATAAAGAATTTCAATTTAAATTGGAATATTATTAAATCAATTATATAAAATTTGGTAATTAGAGTAAAATGTTAATATTGTGTTTTGTAGTTTAAATTGAAAAATTATAATTGTAAATTTAATTATCAAACTAAACCTATTTTTGTAAATAATTGATTTGTTTATCTTAAAAAATCCTACGGTAACTTTCAAAATGATGTCAATTCAGTTATGTGTTAGTATTGGGATTTTTTTATTAAAAATAATGAGAATTATTTTATTTCAGAAGTTATATTTAAAATTTTGTAATAGCTTAGTATTATTATAAATGGGAGTATTTAACTTGTTAATTTGATTTTGTTAAATTTGAGAAAATAACTTGTGATTTTGTAAAATATTGATTAGTGTAAATAAATGGAATAAGAATGAAATAGCAACACTTGTCTTAAGAAATTAATTAGCAACACTTTGCCTTAGAATCCATGCTCAAGCCCATGTAGCTCATTTAAGAGAAGTATTACTCCTTCTTTGTTTTATTCTTACGTTCATAGCTCTAGTAGAGAAATAGAAACAGAAGTATGTTTCTCAAAGCTAAGTAAAAACATAGTTCTTAAATCCTCAAATCAAAGCTAGAAATCAAAGGGCTTTTGGTCAATACTTGTAGAAATCAAAGCTACATAATCTTCTCTACCTTCTAGACTTATAAAGGTATGGTTTTTTGTTTTATTTTTAACTTAAGTGTTGCTGGTTGGATTTAGGTTTTTGAGCATTTAGGTGTATTAGAGGTTAGCAAAGAGATTGCAAGGTTGTAACAAGTCTTTGGATTAGATTAGCAAGCTATAGGAAGCTAAAAGGTGAGTTATTTACAACTCACACTTACTATCTCTAATTCATATGTGTGATTGTTAGTTGTTATTTGGATTGAATTAGCTTGTTGTTGATTGAATTGCTTTCAATTTGATTGTGAATCGATTGTATGTGTTGAATAAATGCAATGATTGTTTTCTGAAAATTGGACATGACAATCGCTGTAGTAAAACAGCGATATATTGGTGCAAAATGATCCAAAATGGCTCATTCTTTTTAGGTTAGAAAATAGATTCAATGAGAAACAATTTTTCTTTTGGTTACTACTCGAAATTTATCCATTTACTTGATCTGAAGTAGAACTGGACAAAGAAGAACAATTCTGTCTTTGTCAAAATTTTCTTATTTTGAATCTGAAATTGTTTTCGTCATAACTTTTTCGATATTCATCAGAATTTGATAATTCTTGATGTTTCAGAAAGCCTGGACCATGTTCTAAACTTTTGTTGTATGTTTTGGAAAACTCTGTAATTTAAAGGATCAAAATTGAGTTTTAAACTGATGCATGCTCTGTTGTGTCAATTTTTTAAGTTGAAATCTGAAATTAGAAAATGATCATAACTTTTGATTGGTAAGTCATAATTGAGTGTTGTTTTCTTCATTTGAAAGGAATTTCTATAAGGACCAACTTTAATGTTTTGTATTTTGCATAATTTTGAAGTTTAAAGGTTCAAAAACTTGTTTTTTTTTGTCGTTGGCCTGCTGATTAAATGACAGAGTTAACAAACTCAAATCTGAGAAATTGTTTCAGTCGTAGCTTTTGAACCATATGTCCAAATTAAATGATCTTTTTTGTTTAAAAGATAAATCATTTATTACAACTTTCATGCGTTGATTTTTCTGTAATTTTGAAGATAGCTATGTCAAAATTGAATTTTTTTTTCAGCTATCCCGAGAGCAAAATCCATATTTGCTCTGTGTTTGAAGCTGAAACAAAATTTGCCATAACTTCTTCGTTTCTCAACCGAATTTTATAATTTTGTATGTTCCGGAAAGTTTAGATAATGTGATACAATTTTAATTCTGTGTTTTCTGTAATTTTAAAGTTTTCTTGGTCGAAATTATGATTGTATGTTGCTGTCCTGAGAGCAGGATGACAGCAACAAACATTCATTGAACTTAGAATTGTATTAGCTTATTTTGCTCACACTCTTGTTCGATTTTGATGTTGTTTTTGAGATGTTTGGAGAGCAACGATGCCTATCAATGGGCCAGATATATTTGGAGAATTTGAAAATCAAATATAAATAGAATTTGAATTGATTTTTGGTAAAAGTTGAATTGAATTCGTATTGAATTCAAGTTACCGGTCTTGATTTATCTTTCTTGTTTTTCATCGTTTTCGAACACGGTTTTCACGAAACCATTGTGAAGTGATTTTTAAAATAAACGAACATTTCAAATTATTAATATATGGTATTTTAAAATTATTTTTCTAATATAAAATCTATTTATTTCCTATAATAAAGGAAGTTCAAATATTGGTTTTATCAATATTTTCGGGAAAAAGTTTTAAAAGCTTGTTTTCTCTAGTAAACTATTTTAAATATAAAACACACACTTTTGCATTATTTGAACGTATGAGAAAGAGAATTAAACGATTTAGTAAAACATGTGGTATGGGACATGTGCGTCTACTATTTCGGTTAATTTCGGACTTGTACGATCGAAACTATCCAGGTTATGATTTTTGGGTTACTTAGCCAATTTATGGTGGATTTTTTAGGTTATAATTCCTATATTTAGGAATTATCTAGAAAGGCCAATATTTGGCGAGTTTTATGGTTTGAGATTTCTACTTTGATATTTATGGTTTATGAGGAACCATTATGATGTTTTCACTTTTCGATGAGATGAGACGAGTTACGATGCCATTTAATATTTGTCAATGAGATGAGACGAGTATGGTGTCTCTTTATCACTCGCCAATGAGATGAGGCGAGGTATGATTTTCTGAGTTTTATGTTGTTCCTAGTGTGGCATCGACTAGCGGCTAGTAAACCGGTAAGTGCGAACGTATGGTATGGGACACTCGTTAACACTTTTCGGATTCCTATCCGTGAGTTTGTAACACATTCACGATGTTTACCTAACAGAACTGCTTTGAGAGGTGTTAGCGACCTTGTCATGAGGACAAACTGCTTTGGGAGGTGTTAGCGACGTTGTTAAGGCTGACAAAATGGCTTGGAAAGGTGTCAGCGACCTTGTCATAAGGACAAACTGCTTTGGGAGGTGTTAGCGACCTTGTCTAAGGCTTCGGCCGTTTGAGTTTAGCACGTGCAGCATTGCTTCGGCATTGTAATTAGTGATCTGGCCAATCTGTGTTTTTTGAGTTTTGAGTTCGCCGTTTTTGGCTCATTGGTGTTAAGGCTTTCTGAGTTTTGAACATGCACCGAATTCTTTATTGATTATGAGATTTTATGAGTTTGGATTCGTATCAAGTTCCATGAGCTTTTAAGATTGAGATATATGTGTGAGATTTAGCCATCTTGGCTTACTTATGAGTTTGAGATCTCACATTCTTATCGAGTTATCTTGTGTTGCTTTCATGACTTCTATTTGTGATTGAGATGAGTTTTCTCCTTTTTGGAGAAATGGTTCATCGAACCATTTGAGTTTTTCTTGAGTTTTATATGAGTTGATTTGAGTTCATTATGGGTTATCGCCAATGATATGAGGCACTTGTGTTTTATTTGAGTATTGAGTTTGAGTTACCTCTTTCGAGGTATTTAGTCACTTAGGTAGCGTTTGTTACTTAAGTATTGAGCTATGAGTTATCTAATCCTTCTCCTCTTTCGAGAAGAAGTATCACTATATCCATTCTGCTTTATATTATCGATATCGACTGATTTGTGTAGATAGACTGACCCGTGTATTTATACTCGGGTTAGACCGAGTTGTTTCGGGTATCATCTACTGGACTTAGCTTGAAGTTGATGTTGAATAACAGCTCTTCTTTCTCTTGAGTAATTTCTGTTCTTCCGCATACTCTGATGTATTTATATTTGATACGATGTATATGTTGTGGTCGAGTAGCACCTTTGTTGTATTCATATTGTATTGTACTAAACATGTATTAGTGTATATGTATATATATGAGGTTGATTACTGTTCTGTGATGTGCTTTACATTTAGTTATTGTATTTTGTTCCGATAGATCCAGTGGCCACCTATAGTTTTGGATTAAATATTTACTGGGTATGTCATTCCACTTGAAATAGAAAAGAAAAGTCAAAGTGCATTTATCGACGTATTCAGTAGATGTTTAAGACAAAGTTATAGATGGTCGCCCTTAACCAGCCATATTCTCCGCTTTAGTAGACGGAATAACTCGTTAATTCTCTTTACTAAGGTGGGTCTCGGGGTGGGGCGTTACAGCATGGTACCAGAGTTGTGGTCAGAACAATGTAGAATAAACACAAAACAGTACGTATATCACGATAAGTCGAAGTACAATACGAGTGAATCATTGTCCTTTATTCGAGCTTGTTTTCGAATCGTGCTTTGATTCTTTTTCGAGTTTTGGGATATGTTGAGATGGAATATGCTTAGGAATATAAATTGTATTCCGTAGTATTCCATAATTGAGTTTGATGTTATCTTATCTTATGAATAATCTTATTTGGGATTATTCTATTCTTATTTTTGTCGATGCGAGTGAGTTTGTATCGATGAAGCTTATTGATTCCTTTGAGTATTCTTGTTGTGTTCGTTTGAGAGTTGTGGATCGTATTGAGGGGATCCACAATGATTGGCTCGTTGTGAGCACTCTAAGATTTCTATTTGATGTTGCTTTTGTGAGTATTTGTTTTTTTACTCACAATCTTAAGATGCATTTGATTTGAGATGGATTGATATATTTGATATTAAGTTCAATCCTTTATTTTATAGGATCGTATTGTATATTTAAGTTTCCTATTTTGATTGGTTTATTATTTCTATCACTTTGAAATGTTAATGATGATTTCAAAGTTTCTAAATTCACTCTTGAGTATCGAGATGCGATGATATATCTCGAATTCCAGTCAAGGAGACTTTGTTTAGTATTGATGAGTCCGTTTGGGTTTGATATCCAATCGGGCAATCGAGTGTTGAATTAACCTTATTCCTGGATTTTAGCCTTCGGCTATCCTTCCAAGAGGACATCCACTAAGGAATGAGGTAAGTTTCTAGATTGTTCAAGCTTGATTGAGTTTATCATTCAATTTCTTTGAGTTATCCTTTTCGGATACTCAATCGGTGTTATCCTTTGTAGCATTACTTTGTTTGAAGTAATGATTTGTTGTTTGTGTGCTTCTACTCCTTCGAGAAGAATATCTTGCTTATCTTGTGTCTTGATGATTTCCAAGAGTGGCTCGTCATCTTGTAGGAGTTGAAAAACACTCCATCTCCTTCTGTTGTTTTTTTGAATCGAGTATTCTAGGAATATCTCGATGCGTTCTCTTAATGTTCTTTAGTTTGAGTTTTTGAAGCTATATATATATATATATATATATATGAGTTTTAAAAAGAAAAATTAGCTTTTTGAGATATTTTAAAAATCAAAGAATGCTTTGAGAATATATTTATATGAGTAGTATTCTTTTATTAAAATAATTTGAGAGTGTTGGGTTATCCATCTAGTAGTTAAGAGTTCTGGTCGATACGCCTGATCAACGTTATCGATAGGAATCTCCTAAATGCTATGATGAGGCAATCAAACACGATGAATTGTGTTTTGAAGATTGATATTATGAAAATAATATTTTGAGATTAAATATTAAATTTATTTTTGAATGGTAATTGCAGCCATTGATTTTAGAGACGAGTAATAGAGTGGCAAGGCAGTTTTAATCGTTCGCTCAACTCTGCAGCCAACAAATATATTTATTTATTAGAGACTCAATGGCGAGGCAATGCCATTTATTTATTTTTAAATTATAAAGATGAGAGTATAAATGAGATTGTTTTAGATATGTGCTTTATTGGAAGTATATATTGAGATTTTAGAATCTATATTACATACATTGAATGATTTAAAGGAAGGGTATAATAAGAGAATTTGAAGACTGTTTTAAAATCTATTTAAGTGGTTTAATAGAAGAGTAAAGAGAATTTAAACCCTTAATTTATTTTGAGGAATATTATTATGGATTTACAAAATTCTTTGGAAATTAATTTTGAAGTAAGAGAAGAAATTTGAATTTTAACTTTGAGTTTTAAATTACTTACTAAGTAATATAGTAAAGATTTTGAGAAATTTTCAAATTTTGAAAATTGAGATTTTAAAATTTAAAAGATGTTTAGATTTAAATTATAAATATCTTGGATTAAAAGAAAATTTGAGTTTATATCCTTGTTCTTGAGTATATTCTATCTTTGAGCTATTATTAACGACGTGCATTTTTCATGATCATTCGAGTTTGGTGGTCTTGTAAGAAGCCAACTTGTGATTTATCTATCTTGTCTATTGTGTCTACCCTGTTGTGAGGATGTTCTTTCTTTATACCTATGCGGAAAATCTTATCGATGTTCTTCTTTATTGCTTAGAGTTCGGGTTTAAGTGAGTTGATCCTGACTCTATTCGTAGAGTTTTGTGAAATCAATCATTTTCGATTTATTAATTGTTGAGCATGTTATTGAGTTTTGATCGAAGACGGGATATCTTTGAAATTCTTTCGAGTTACTTGAAAAATTCGATGGTTTACTAATCACTATTTTAGCATTTAATGAGCCATTAGATTAACCAAGTGAGTTTTTCCTTGTTTCTCTCTACCATTCTATGTTGAGAGTATGAATGGTTTGAGTTTCGAGCTTGTCCTTAATCCTTTGTCGATTGAAATTTTGAGTTGTTTACGGTTCTTTTTCTAGAAAATTGCGGGGACGCAATTTTTGTAAAGGGGGAATCTGTAACAACCTTGGTGTAAATTCACTAATAATTAAATTTTGTTAGGAATGATTAATTTTAATTCATCATTTGTGAAATTTAATTGAGCAATTAAAACATATTTTAAGAATATTTGGTTAGATCTATTTAAGGAATAATTTTTATTTCTTAAATAAAGAATTTCAATTTAAATTGGATTATTATTAAATCAATTATATAAAATTTGGTAATTAGAGTAAAATGGTAATATTGTGTTTTGTAGTTTAAATTGAAAAATTATAATTGTAAATTTAATTATGAAACTAAACCTATTTTTGTAAATAATTGATTTGTTTATCTTAATAAATCCTATGGTAACTTTCAAAATGATGTAAATTCAGTTAAGTGTTAGTATTGGGATCTTTTTATTAAAAATAATGAGAATTATTTTATTTCAGAAGTTATATTTAAAATTTTATAATATCTTAGTATTATTATAAATGGGACTATTTAAATTGTTAATTTGATTTTGTTAAATTTGAGAAAATAACTTGTGATTTTGTAAAATATTGATTAGTGTAGATAAATGGAATAAGAATGAAATAGCAACACTTGTCTTAAGAAATTAATTAGCAACACTTTGCCTTAGGATCCATGCTCAACCCCATGTAGCCCATTTAAGAGAAGTATTACTCCTTCTTTGTTTTATTCTTACGTTCATAGCTCTAGTAGAGAAATAGAAATAGAAGTATGTTTCTCAAAGCTAAGTAAAAACATAGTTCTTAAATCCTCAAATCAAAGCTAGAAATCAAAGGGCTTTTGGTCAATACTTGTAGAAATCAAAGATACGTAATCTTCCTTACCTTCTAGACTTATAAAGGTATGGTTTTTTGTTTTGTTTTTAACTTAAGTGCTGCTGGTTGGATTTAGGTTTTTGAGCATTTAGGTGTATTAGAGGTTAGCAAAGAGATTGCAAGGTTGTAACAAGTCTTTGGATTAGATTAGCAAGCTATAGGAAGCTAAAAGGTGAGTTATTTACAACTCACACTTACTATCTCTAGTTAATATGTGTGATTGTTAGTTGTTATTTGGATTGATTTAGACTGTTGTTGATTGAATTGCTTTCAATTTGATTGTGAATCGATTGTATGTGTTGAATAAATCCAATGATTGTTTGATGAAAATTGGACATGAAAACCGCTGTAGTAAAACAACGATATATTGGTGCAAAATGATCCGAAATGGCTCATTCTATTAAGGTTAGAAAATAGATTCAATGAGAAACAATTTCTCTTTTGGTTACTACTCGAAATTTATCCATTTACTTGACCTGAAATAGAATTGGACAAAGAAGAACAATTCTGTCTTTGTCAAAAATTTCTTATTTTGAATCTGAAATTGTTTTCGTCATAGCTTTTTAGATTTTCATCAGAATTGGATAATTCTTGATATTCCAGAAATCCTGGACCATGTACTAAAACTTTCATGTTGTATGTTTTGGAAAACTCTATAATTTAAAGGATCAAAATTGGGTTTGAAACTGATACATGCTCTAGTGTGTCAATTTTTTAAGTTGAAATCTGAAATAAAAAATGATCATAACTTTTGATTGGTAAGAATTTATTGAGTGTGGTTTTCTTCAGTTGAAAGGAATTTCTATAAGGAACAACTTTTATGTTTTGTATTTTGCATAATTTTGAAGTTTAAAGGTTCAAAAACTTGGTTTTTTTGTCGCTGGCCTGCTGATTAAATGACAGAGTTAACAAACTCAAATCTGAGAAATTGTTTCAGTCGTAACTTTTGAACCATATGTCCAAATTAAATGATCTTTTTTTTTTAAAAGCTAAATCATTTATCTACAACTTTCATGTATTGATTTTTCTGTAATTTTGAAGAAAGCTATGTCAAAATTGAATTTTTTTTTCAGCTATCCCAAGAGCAAAATCTATATTTGCTCTATGTTTGAAGCTAAAACAAAATTAGCCATAACTTCTTCGTTTCTTAACCGAATTTCATAATATTGGATGTTCCGAAAAGCTTAGATAATGTGCTACAATTTTCATTCTTTGTGTTTTCTATAATTTTAAAGTTTTCATGGTCGAAATTATGATTGTATGTTGCTGTCCTGAGAGCAAGATGACAGCAACAAACATTCATTGAACTTAGAATTGTATTAGCTTATTTTGCTCTCACTCTTGTTCGATTTTGATGTTTTTTTAAGATGTTTTGATAGCTATGATGCATATCAATGGGTTAGATATATTGGGAGAATTTGAAAATCAAATTTAAATAGAACTTGAATTGATTTTTGGTAAAAATTGAATTGAATTCGCATCGAATTCAAGTTACCGGTTTGATTTATCTTTCTTGTTTTTCATCGTTTTCGAACACGGTTTTCACGAAACCATTATGAAGTGATTTTTAAAATAAATGAACATTTCAAATTATTAATATATGGTATTTTAAAATTATTTTTCTAATACAAAATCTATTTATTTCCTTTAATAAAGGAAGTTCAAATATTGGTTTTATCAATATTTTCGGGAAAAGGTTTTAAAAGCTTGTTTTCTCTAGTATACTATTTTAAATATAAAACATACACTTTTGCATTATTTGAACGTATGAGAAAGAGAATTAAACGATTTAGTAAAACACGTGGTATGAGACATGTGCGTTTACTATTTCGGTTAATTCCTGACTTGTACGAACGAAACTATCCAGGTTATGATTTTTGAGTTACTTAGCCAATTTATGGCGGATTTTTGAGATTATAATTCCTATACTTAGGAATTATCTAGAAAGGCCTATATTTGGCGAGTTTTATGGTTTGAGATTTCTACTTTGATATTTATGGTTTATGAGGAACCATTATGATGTTTTCACTTTTCGATGAGATGAAACGAGTTACGATGCCATTTAATACTTGTCAATGAGATGAGACGAGTATGGTGTCTCTTTATCACTCGCCAATGAGATGAGGCGAGGTATGATTTTCTGAATATTATGTTGTTCCTAGTGTGGCATCGACTAGCGGCTAGTAAACCGGTAAGTGCGAACGTGTGGTATGGGACACTCGTTAGCACTTTTCGAATTCCTATCCGTGAGTTTGTGACACATTCACGATGTTTACCTAGCAGAACTGCTTTAAGAGGTGTTAGCGACCTTGTCATGAGGGCAAACTGCTTTGGGAGGTGTTAGCGACCTTATTAGGGCTGACAAAATGGCTTAGAAAGGTGTCAGCGACCTTGTCATGATGACAAACTGCTTTGGGAGGTGTTAGCGACCTTGTCTAAAGCTTCGGCCGTTTGAGTTTAGCACGTGCGGCATTGCTTCGGCATAGTTATTAGTGATCTGGCCAATCCGGGTTTCTTGAGTTTTGAGTTCGCCGTTTTTGGCTCATTAGTGTTAAGATTTTCTGAGTTTTGAACATGCATCGAATTCTTTATTGATTATGAGATTTTATGAGTTTGGATTCGTATCAAGTTCCATGAGCTTTTAAGATTGAGATAAATGTGTGAGATTTAGCCATCTTGGCTTACTTATGAGTTTGAGATCTCACATTCTTATCGAGTTATCTTGTGTTGCTTTCATGACTTCTATTTGTGATTGAGATGAGTTTTCTCCTTTTCAGAGAAATGGTTCATCGAACCATTTGTGATTTTCTTGAGTTTTATATGAGTTGATTTGAGTTCATTATGGGTTATCGCCGATGATATGAGGCACTTGTGTTTTATTTGAGTATTGAGTTTGAGTTACCTCTTTCGAGGTATTTAGTCACTTAGGTAGCGTTTGTTACTTAAGTATTGAGCTATGAGTTATCTAATCCTTCTCCTCTTTCGAGAAGAAGTATCACTATATCCATTCTGCTTTATATTATCGATATCGACTTATTTGTGTACATAGACTGACCCATGTATTTATACTCGGGTCAGACCGAGTTGTTTCGGGTATCATCTACTGGACTTAGCTTGAAGTTGATGTTGAATAACAGCTCTTCTTTCTCTTGAGTAATTTCTGTTCTTCCGCATACTCTGATGTATTTATATTTGATTCGATGTATATGTTGTGGTCGAGTAGCACCTTTTTTGTATTCATATTGTATTGTACTAAACATGTATTAGTGTATATGTATATATATGAGGTTGATTACTGTTCTGTGATGTGCTTTACATTTAGTTATTGTATTTTGTTCCGATAGATCCGGTAGCCACCTATAGTTTTGGATTAAACATTTACTGGGTATGTCGTTCCTATTGAAATAGAAAAGAAAAATCAAAGTGCATTTATCGACTTATTCAATAGATGTTTAAGACAAAGTTATAGATGGTCACCCTTAACCAGGCATATTCTTCGCTTTAGTAGACGGAATAACTCGTTAATTCTCTTTACTAAGGTGGGTCTCGGGGTGGGGTGTTACAACTCATTTTGAATTTGAGCATTGCTTGCCATCCACCTTGTTAAACTTACCTGTAACAACAGTTATTAGGTATAATTTCAATCTTCTTGTTATCTTGTCTTAATCTTAGTTCACTCTATCTTTTTCTGTGCTTTCCCATACCTCATTCCTTTTCGGGGACGAAGGAGAGTGTAACAACCTTGTATTTTGTGATTATTTTATTTTATATTTTAATTATTTTAATTGAGTTTCTAATTTAAAAACTTTATTTTATTTATTTAAAATGGATAGATTGTATTTTAAATATAAATTTTGATTTTTGATATGAATTAGAATTCTAAACATGACTAAATAGAATAATTTCCAAAAAAGTGAATTTTGGTCAAAATAGTCAAACTTTGACTTTTGAATTTAAAATTTTAAAAGTTTGAAAATTTTAATTTTATCTTTTATTATAAAAGTAAATAAAATTTTAAGAATACTGCTTTTCGTTTCATTGAAATCTGATTTATAATGTGAAAGTTATGCATTTTTAATTATTGTGTGTAATTTGTTGTATTTAACAAAATTGCTTATTTAAAATTTGTAAATAATATTTTATTTGGTCATGTAATGTTGTAATTTATATTTGTATGGGTAAAATAACATGCTTTGTATATATTTTGGTTTTAAACCATTTTTAAAAGTGTAATTAACATTTTCCAGTGTCAGTTGTATTTTGTTTACAATCTCTAATTTCCAGTTTCAATTAGGGAGAATTAATTTAAAGGACAAAGATATGTATATTTTTTGCCTTAAGAACACGGCCTCAGTATTTTTATAAGGACAAACATTCTTTTAAAATTTATTCATAAGGACAAACATTTTTCAAAATTATTCATAAGGACAACAAAACTACCACCGAGCTAAAACTGATACCTAAAAACTGCTACCGATAACTACAAACTGATACCTAAAAACTGCTATCAATAACTAAAAACTGATACCTACAGAAAGTTGTCCTTTAGGATAAAATATTGAAGGTCTGTCCTTGAGGCTAAAAAGCTGTGAAATTTTGTCCTTGACAATAATTTCGTGTTTCAATTAATTTAAGCAATTCTTTATTTATTTTATATTTTTATTAAGAACTTATTTTATTCTAATTCCCACTTTATTTTTTTCCTTATTTTATTTATTTATTTGACTTTTCATTTGTTTAAAGTGAAATAGAAATTTATAAAGCTAGTGATGTTTTATTTGTAATTTTAAGCCTTGTTTAAATTAAATAAAATATTTCTTTATTCTTTTTCTATTTTCCATAAAATTATTTGTTTATTTTCACTTTATTTTCATTTTCACTTTATTTTATATCTCAAAGATTTATTTCAAACCATTTTAAGTGAAGTAAGAATTTTTCTAGAACTAATGGTATTTTATTTGTAATTTTCATGTCCCGCTTCCAATTTTTTAACAATTTCTTTAATTCTTTTTCTATTTTCTCTAAATTAAATTGTTTGTTTCAGTTTAAATATGTTTTAAAAATCATTATATTTCAAATTTTTGTTTTAGAATATTTTTAAGATGAAGTTGATAGTTTTCCAAAGTCAATGGTGATTTATTTGTAATTTCTTGACCCTGTTTTCAATTTTTAAGCAATTTCTTTAATTCTTTTTCCATTTTCTTTAAAATTTATTATTTATTTTTATTTTATACTAATTTATTTTGGTTTTAAAATTCAAATTACTGATTTTATTTTTTTAATTGAATTTAAGAAAAAGAAATTTGAAGAGTTTTAAAAAGCTTTAAAACTTAAGTCTTTTCATCTCCTATGTCCTTTCAATTGCCACAACTCCTCATTTACTTCTTTTAGCTGTGTATTACTTTGTTTTGCCGTGTATTCCAGTGCTCATTCATGAAAAAAACATTTGTTCCTCATTCCATTCACGGCTTGCAAAAAAAGCTTGGTAATGGCTACTTTTTCCTTCTTCTTCTTTTTCTCATTTTTCATGGTTTTTGCCTTGTTTCTTTGCCTTGTGTGCTCGGCCTCTCTAGATAATCACGGCCACCACCTCCCACATAGTTTCCTTGTCACCACCATCACATACTCCTCTGACTATGGCCAGGCCACACCACTCCATGAGGAGAAACTCCACCAAAATGCAACCTAAAGCCTTGAAAGTATGTTGTTTGACCACCACTTGTTCACCACTTCCATTCCCACCACCACCATCACCTTAGGCCACCTCCACCACCTCTTTCCAGACCCTTACTCACCCCTCCTACCTCTGACCAGACCCATAAATACTCTACTAGCCGGGCCAAACATCCCATGGCCAAACCCCTCTTGTTGACCAAAACCATGCTAGTGTGCCTAAAACTCTTCACATGCCTATGTTGTAACTTCCCCTTCATCTCTAGCTTGTAGCCGTGCATCCTATGGTCCAAACCAGACCCAAACCATGATCAAACGTGATCCAAAGCATCTCAAAACCTGAAACAAAAATCCCCTAGGCCGTGCAAGCATATGTAGAAAACAAGGCAAAAGTTTGTGTGTTCGATTTGCTTTTATTCCATAGTTATTTAAATTCAATATCGTATTAAATTGTAATTTTTATTCGGTTTTGTATATGAGTTGTGACAAGATCATTAGCTTGGTTCTCATCCACTTGAATCCATTGTTGTGTCATTGTGCCTTTTGGAATCCGTTCGTGCCATTTGTATTGATCTCTCCAACACAAAAATGTGAGTAAATCTCACACGACATTTTATAGTTATACAAATGTGAAGCGACAACAATTGAATGTGTAGAATATTACGATATGTTATAGCTATCTATGATTATTAACTTATGATGTTAAACATGTTTATTTGTCTTTCATATCACCTGTTACTGATATATGTTTTTTAACTGTTCATTTATATATGTTCATCACTTCCAGTTACCTGTTAGTTTAGAAATCACTATGGGTTGAAATGATACATACCCAAACGGACTTTAGAATAGGTAAAAATCGTTATGGGCTGAAATGATACGCCTGAACGGCTTTTATTTATTTATTTTGACTTGGGACTGCGGGTTTGAAATGATAGAACCTGGATTTTTCTTTTTAAATTGCGTATTGAAATGATATATATCCATATCACTTGACCTAGGTTAGAAAACTATATACAGGCTCGTGGTTATTTTATAAAGTGTTTTAAATATTTTTAAGTATTTTTAAAATGTAAATTTATGAAATTTGATTTAAGTAGATTTTGAAATGTTTTAAATAAAGAAATTATGAATTTTATGTAAGTTAAAAATGTTGAATAAATGACTAGTTAAATTGAATTTTGAAATATAACTTAAGTTTAGAAATTTGGAATTTTAGTTTTAAAAGAAAATTTAAGTTATATAAATAAAATGGAAATTTAATTATATTTGGAAAATTTTAAATATGATAATTTGATTTTAATTTGAATTTAAATGATTTAATAAAGTATTTTGATTTTTCTATGAATTAAAATGGTTAATTAAATGTATGCTTAAAGGTGCAAATTTGAAATATAACTTGACTTGAAAATGTAAAATTTGGTTTTAAATTAAAGTTTAAGTAAATTAAATAAAATGGAAATTTATTTTAATGTGGGAAATGAAAATTTAAAAATGTAAGTGTTAATAAATTGACAAACTGTAAAAATGGAAAAATTTACACTTGAATTTATTAAGTGAATTACTGAAATTTGGTTTGATTATAGAATGTTACTTTATAAAAATCATAAATTAAAAGAGTATTTTAATGAACATTTTGGATGTTAAAAATTTGATTTTTATAATGTTTAAATGGTTTAAATTAAATTGTTTTCAAGTATAACTTATAACAGCTTTTTCTAAATGCTGTAAAAGGCTGAAGTTTTCAATATCTATAGGTTTTAACTAAGTAAATGATCTCAAAATGGTTTGAACTTTGGAAATTGAATACTTGATTTGAAAGTATAATAATTACACTTTTAAATTATTTTAAATGAAATAATTTGTTGGAATATAAATTATTTAAAGGTGATTTGAAATAATAATAAATGAATGATATCTTTGAATTTAAAAGGTATTTAAAGTTGAATATTTGGATTTGAACTCAAATTGTATTTTGATATTAAAATGATTTGATAATAAAGTTTGAAAGATATGATATCTTGATATTAAAATGATTTGAAATGTAGTTTTGAAAGATATAATATTTTGATATATTGAAATGATTTGAAAAGGAAGTTTTGAAAGGATATGCTACTTTGATATATTGAAATGGTTTGGAAATGATTTAATCTTTATTTTGATAAAGATTAGATTTTGGAATGATATTTTATTTTTAAGTATAAATATTATTTTTAAATTATAACCATGGGGTATAATAACGATTGGTTAGCAAAGAGACCGGGATCGGATATGGGTATACTCTCTGTCGATACCCAAAACCACATTGACAACCGTGTACGCGGTGGAGATTCCAGAATGAAGTAGGATGGTGGCGACGTTCTTGAGGTATGTTACATGGACCCAACTCCCGTGAGTTGGCATTAGGTGGCAAAAACAGGAGCTGTCTCGGGCCAAGTGAGGTCACACCTTCGATCAGACACATTTCTTCGATACCATTTTATTGCTTTTGTGATTGTTTGGGCGCCCCTCCGATTTTGGGAATGTGTTCCGAGGTGGGCGTATATGGCTACTGCGTTACAACCTGCCCGGGTGTCGTAATTGGTATATCTACCCTGGCATTGCCTTGTGTGCCGTGTCACCTACCCTATCGAGCCTTTACTACGAGTTTGGCTTTCTTCTGTAGCCCATGCGCATCTTCTCGTAGTCTCCAGATCAGGAGATATGCAGATATTCGATGGGCTACTAGGACTATTTTTTGTTAATGTGGAAAATGTAAAGCCTTAATACTATTTAAAAGTAAGTTTATTTTACTGATAGACACTATTATAATAGCGCAATATTACTACATAGTAAATAGTTTAACGGATCCTTAGAGGATGGGCGGTCCCATGCATCCTTTAAGTTACTTGTACTTTTACTACAGTTCATTTGAGTTAGTTTAAATTGTATAAGTATGTATGTCTTGACTCCAGTGTTTATATTTTTATTTACGCTCGGGTCAGCCTGAGTTATTCAGAGATTTGGATTTCCACTCTGTGGAGGTTCGGAATTGCTTGAGATTTCAGCTTATCTAGCTTTATTTATTTCAGTTTTTTTGTTCTGTTCAGCTTGTACTTGGTTATCATATTGAGACTTCTGTTGTACTTTATTTCTTCTGTTGTGTCTTATGTAACTTTGATATATTTATATAGTAGCTCCATGAACTACTATTTCTTTTACTTCCGTTGCATTATTATTACTCTGTTCTGTGATCTGTGATTATTTATTTACTATATATTCTAAGATTTGCCAAATTTTAATTACAACACGGTATTTTGAGCAATTCAAATCCAACATGTGCGGATGCGAATGGTTGAAAATACCGCGTGTTACAATATTGGTCGATATTCAATATCGATAAGCAATTAAATTCGATTTAATTAATAATATTAATTTAGGCTTAAGACGGGTTTAAAGACCACGAAAGGGGCTGGAAATTTCACCAAAAAGATGGAGATGATGGCAAAAAAATGGGCTAGGGGTATTTTAGATGGATGGCTCAGATTTAGGGAGAATGGGTAAGAGATATGATCAACCTTTCTCTCTATTCCTTCCACTATAAAAAATACTCCTAACCCTAATGTGTGTTAATCCTTTTTTGGCCGCCATGTTCATCTCCTTGATTCCCAACCACACATACACAAAGCTCCATTAAAGTTTATCTCAAATCAATTCAAATCGACAAATATTGGATACTCAACGGTCTACAACTCAAAGATTATCAGTCTGCCAAATTGAAAAGAGTTCTAAGGAGGGAAATTCATCATAGCAAGGTATATTTCGGGGCATAGTTTTGATGTGATTTCTTATTTCGTATAAATTATAATTCATGTATAATATTCTATTTCTTATACAGATATATCATATTTATATTGTTAGTTTGGTGAGATTCCTATATGCATGAATGTTGTCATATATTATATGTACATATAATAAAAAAAGAACTTTTTTTATTTAGATTTGATATATGCACAACCAAAATTATTTATTTTAACTTATATATATAGTAATTTATTATATTTATATTGTCTTCTTACACAGATGTAAATAACCTATAATGCATTGCGTCACCATATCCTATTAAAAATTGATCTAATATTTTATATATGAAAATTTATGCTAACTATAATTTTAGGTAACAACAAAATATATTTTTTAATTATTTAGTTTTTTAATACTATATAAATTGAAATAAAGGCTACACAATTAATATAAAATAAAATATGATTCGAAAATTATATTTTAATTTTTTTAAAATTTTCCTTCATTATATTAACTTTCTGCTAAAATTCTCGGATTTAAAATCAAAATTATTGTTGTTTAAAAATCATTTATAATAACGGCTAAAGTTAATTTAATAGTAAAAAATATCATTTCAACTCATAAACTTACGGATTATCGTATTCAAATTTCAGAGAATTTTAAATTTGAAAATATTTTATGAATTTATTTTTAATATTATTTTAATGTTATTCCGCTAATAAATTTATATATAAATAATTTGACAATATATGTTACCACCATTACTGTCATCGAGAAAGTCTTTTAACATTCAGCATCGACATCTTTAAGTGCACTCATATCGATGTTAACATGGCTACATCAAGGTTCGTTACTATCATCATCGTCATCGAGGAAGCTTCATGCATCAACCAACCTTGACATCATTGACATGATGATATTGACATCGATAAGCATAGTCGAAAGGTTATTAAAGACATCTTCATTTGACAATAAACCTATTAAACTCTTCGAGGAACACCAAGCTTCCATTTCAACATCGCCACCAACCCACATAGTTGTAGTTGAAGCTCATCGAGAATTAACATTGCCAAGTCATCGAGCCTAACGGGAAGAGTTGTTTATTTGAACACGCAACATCAATATCCATCAATATCGATGTGCATAGACAATTTTAATGTCACATTCTGAATTGGTTTCGAATATTGGAACTACAAGGGCCATGCCAAGAAAGTTGCAGTTATACAAACTTCGATGCGCAACATTACAGTTCATGTGGAGGCCGAAAAAGGCGTTCACCCTTGACACTCGATAAAGCTAAAGATGCCGAGGTTTGTGGATGCCGAAGCTTATCGCTTGCCAAACCCAATACATAGTGATTCAGGGGTCTTCATTTTAGGGGTTGAAATTTTCTTTTATCACTTCTCACTCATTTAGAACCCTGAATTGGATTAGGGATTTCGCTCATTATAAACTCGAAAGTGTTGCATCAATAATGATTTGTTCAATTAGTATGGAACTGGCTTAATTAGCATGATTTGATTTGTAGCTTAGACATATTCATTGTTATTTTCTTATATAATGATTTTAAAAAGGTTTTAAAAATGAATGATTTTTATATAAGCTTATATTTTGATATATAAAGCAATATTTTTTCTAATTATAATATATGTCAATATAATTGGTTGTTCATTGGAATTAAGTGGTAATTTGTACAACCAAATAGAAATTTGGATAAGGTTTAACTATGAAGATAAATTGGGTTCAAAATGGATTCAAAACTGAATTTAAATCCTAGAAAATTCAAAAGAATTTTCAAAGTATTAAAATAAGTTACCTTGATTTAATTTTCCAGCTAATGATTATGGAATATATGGTGTGTATGATTTCTAGATATGATAACTTTTATAAAGGTGCATTTCACTAGAAGGATAAACTTTGTAGTCCAATTAGTTTCTAGGACACACATTTATAGAAATTAATTTCAAGGCCAAAGTCAGTAGAATAATTACTTTTAAGGACAAAATAATTACTTTTAAGGACAAAGTCGGCAGTCCAATTACTTGTAAGGACATAATTTCATAGGTTTTTAGGCCTTAGAAACTGATTATTTTGCATTTTGTCCTTAAAAGTAATTATTTTAGTTGTGTGTCCTAGAAACTAATTGCACTTGCTAAAGAGGCCCTTGTGGCTAATTTCCACTTTTATAAATTGGTATTGTCTCCTAATAAATGGATGTTTATTTTTCTAAAATAAAAATGATAAAGAAGAATGAAATATTTTAAGGAAGTAACAATTTAGATAAGTATGACTTATAAATTAAAAAGGATTTCAATTGTGAGGTTTTAAAATCTAAGTCCAGGAAATTTGAATTTGTTTCAAAGTATTAAAAGAAATAATAAATAATATTATTCGAAATATTTTTAAATGTAGGAATCTTATTTTAAAACAAGAGTTGTTTTAAAAAAATTTAGAGGAATTTGTTTGAATTAAAAACCAAGAATGGTTTAAAATTTAAAGTATGACTTGGTGTGCAAAGGAAATAAATATGTATATATACGTGGAATATACATAATATCTAAGTTGATTGGAAGTAAACACTAATTGTTGATTTTGAATTTTCCCTGAAATGTGATGTAAAAACCCAAAGAAAAATAAGTTATTTAACTTATAAGCGGGAAGGGATATTGATAAGAAGTTTAAAATTTGAAATGGGGAATTCAAATTGAGTAAGGTTGATGGGATTAGATGAAATTGGGATTTAACTTAGGGAAGTTAAATAAGGTGAATTGAAAAGGGAGTTATAAGGGATCCCAAAAAGGGTTTGAGTTCTAGAAATGGGTAATGGATGCTATTGATCGATGTTTTAGATAATTTGGATGTTTATTTACTTTGACATATCCAGCTATCATCCTGTTGTTATTAACAATCTATGAAACTGTGAATTGGATTGTTTTAAATGAATTAAGAAGTGGATTGAGATAATATACATCCATTGCAGGAATAAAGTGGAAATAAAACCTTTTTTAAAACTAATTTGATTTTTGAAATGAAATTGTAATTATGAAATTGGAATCATTTTGAACTTAAGATTTAAATGTTAAAAAAAGGAACTTGTAAACTGAAATTGTTAAGAATTAGTTTCAAAATTTGAAGTTAGAAAATGGGTAATAAATTGGGTTCCGAAGATTAAATTGTTTAAAGATTTGGTTTGTGAATAAAAGGTTAAGGGTTAATTTGATTTAAGGGATTAAATCAACATTTAAAAATTTAACTCGAATTTATATAATTCAAGATGGTTTTAGAGTTGAGATTGGAATTGAAATTAGCTCAAATTGAAATGAATTAATTGGATTTGTAATCGAAGTTGAATAAGTTTAAATTAAATATGAATGAAGTTAATTTAAATTGAATTGAAATTGAATCAATTAAATGGAAGTGGAGATTAAAAATTGATTGGAATGGGAGGTTGGGAAATTGAACAGTTTGGCTTTGAACTATTTTCAAATAAATTGTTTTGATATAAACTGTCTTAAATCTATTTTTTCAAACTATTTACTATACAACCTTTCTTTTTTTTAAAACCTAAACTATCTTATACTTATTTTACAACTATTTTGAAACTATTTAACTATTTTGCAACAATTTTATAACTACTTAACTATTCTACAGCTATTTTACAACGAATTACTGTTTACAACCACTTAACTATCTTAAACTTTTCAAAGCTATTTTTCTAAATTCAAGCTAGCAGAGTGCAAAATGTTTGTAATTAAATACCAGTTGAGATAAGAATTGAAGTGATAACCCAAATGGAAATTGAAGGAATTGTAAATAAGTGAATAGAAATCAAAATGAACAAGAATAAAAAATTGATTTAGCTAATAATCAATGAAGATAAATACATAGGATGTACGTATGTTATTCTATTCGCATGATGATTTGACCCAGATTCGAGCATAGAATTTCAAGATAGTATATCGATCTGAGTTGGGATTTTTCGCTAGATTTTCGACGGCGAACCCTAGATATGGATTTT
The DNA here is from genome assembly GCA_030765085.1 of Allium cepa. Lineage (NCBI taxonomy): Eukaryota > Viridiplantae > Streptophyta > Magnoliopsida > Asparagales > Amaryllidaceae > Allium > Allium cepa. The sequence goes on along the minus strand of CM060929.1, from coordinate 459,126,489 downwards.
TGATTGATTCTGTAAATTCTTTATCATAGTTATGGCTAATCAAGAAGAATGATGGTTTATGATCAAGAAACCAAATCTGAGTCCGCGTTAGGAAGTCGGGTGAACGATACTAGTTCGAAAGTGGAATTGTGTGATAGAGTTAGCGATCAGATTTTATATTGCGTACTGATGGTATACGTACATCATACGTGCTTGAATGAAATAGATATTGAAAATTTTGAAAAGAAATGTAAAAATGATATTTTTTTTAATGAAAAAGTATATTTTGAGAAATATATGATGAATAAAAGTGGAAGTTGGATATCTCTATAATTGAAATTCACTTTATAAAAGAAATAAAACTTGAATATTTGATTTGGCATAAATGAAGTATGTTATATATTTGTTATATATGATAAACTACCCTTATTGAAATTATAACCAGAAGATGTGATTTTTGAAAATATTTAAAGTATAAAAAGGGAATTTGTATAACTATGAAGTGATCAAAAGAATTTTCAAGATTGGAAGGAATAAACTTATATATATATATATATATATATATATATGATTTTTTGAGAATGGAACTGAAAAAGTTTTTGGAACCCATTGATTTTGAAAAGCTTTGATTTTGGGAAAAAGCAAAATTTTGGGAATTTGGAAAGACAAGTTTGAGAATTATCGATTTTGTGTAAAGGAGATTTATGTGTGATACGTATAAAGAGTATGATTTGAAAGATACTATATGTGTATAGTATAAAATGTTTTAAGAATGCTATGAGGAAAAAGGCACTCCCATTTAGAGTTGAAACTTTGTAGGAGATCAATGGGGTGGTTCTGCCTTGAGCCCTAAGGGGGGTTCTAAATTTTGATCCCAGAGGATGTCCGGACTAAACTATAGTTCCTGAGGATTGTGGTTGGGGTAGCGAAAGTCGAGGACGCTGATGCCTACATAGACATTTGGGTTATGCAGTGATGGCAGTATAACTCGATGTAACTGCAATCTGCTGCACTCCATAGCATAAGTCGAGGGGTAGTGATTGCTTAAAGTCTACGTTTGATTTTACTGGGAAAGCGATGTAACATCGGTTGACTGCGATCTATGAAGACATGGCAAAAATCGTGTGGCAGTGAGTGCCTACAGGCTACAATGGGACTCGACTGATGTAGTCTGCGATCTATGTGTGGTGAAGTTTCATTTGGCAGCGATTCAAGGGCAATGATCCCTACAGTTACATGGTTTTTGTCATGATGGAAAAGTAACCCTGGGTGTAGCTCCGATTTGTGCCGGTTCCATGGTGTAATCGAGAGGCACAGATGCCTATAGTTTTCTATAGTTTCGTCGGGATAGCGACATAATCATCAGGCTAACTGCGACCATGGGGGGTGATGATTTCCATAGCATTCTCACCAAAAATGTTTTCTACATTTTCACAAATGGTTTCTAAGTATTTTCACTGGATGTTGGAAACGGGTCTACTAAGTACTTATAGATTTTCAGTCCTACGCCTGATCAACGTATGATCGAATTTCTATGAGAACAAGGATGGACTTGTTGAAACATCGAATTATAAAAATATTTTTATATAAAAGTTATTTTGGTAATATTATGTGGATTTTAAAGTGTTTTAAAATTTAAAATTTTAAGAGTAAAAGTTAAAGGTGTTTAAAGATGATCTAACAAATAATAAACATTGTAATAAAATTCTTGCTTCGTTCCTTTTTGAAGACGAAAATTTCTAAAGGGGGGAGGAATGTGACAACCCGGATTTTCAACGGTCATTAATTCGTAATTAAGTGGGTTAAATTATTAGAAATACAGATTTATAAGTTGAATAACTAAAATTCTGATAAATAAAAACATATCTGGATATAAAATATTAATTTGATAATCTTCTTATATAATTATTTAAATTTGCAAACTTATCTTTCAAGCAAATAAAATATGCTTTCTCTTTACTATTATTCATATATATATGGGTTGTGAATAAAACTATGATTTGAAATTCAAAGTAAATATCTTAAAAATAATTAGATTTCAAACTCTACATTTTAAATAGCATGTATACTTAGTTATTGATTTAAAATATTAATAATCTTAGTTTAAAATTAAAATAAGGATAAATATAAAAGTATAAGTATAAATCATATAAAAAGAAAATATAAAACATAAAAATAAAAACATAAATAAATATAAGATAATTCCTTTAGACATTTGTAAGCTTGTAAAAAGGCTTCGTGTATAAGTGTCAAATTTATTTATTCTATATACTTATACATATATATATCCCAATTTCTCCTTTCTTTCATTTTCTTTAAATCAAACCAAAAATCTAAAACTAAAATTAGAGAAAACCAAAACAAATCTTTTAAGTTTCAAACTGAAGCAAAGAAAATAATTAATTTAAGTTCAACTGAACTAAAAGTAGATCAATCTTCCAGTTCAAAATCAAGAGTAGTTGTTCCCAGACTTCAAATCATCCTCTGTTCAAATTATACAGTAAGTAAACATTCATTTTTTTATTCTGATGCATGTGATGAATAATTGAAGTAATGTTGTGGAAATGTTTTGCATGGATGAATTAACATGCTTTGTATATATATATTAGTACGATGTTGTTGTATGCATGTCTGTGCATGTCTCTGTTTTGGTTCAATAGACCAAAAACTTCTCAAAATTTGATTCCTCTTCATATAAACCATATTAGATTATGATGTTTAAAGGAAATATGTTTGTATTAACTAAATCTAAATTTTAAAAATATTTTTAAGTGTAGTTAGAAGGTAGAGTTACTGGAAATTTAGAAATCACAGTGCAAACGAAATATTACAGGGAAATCGACTATCTTAATTTCTTCACCTTTATAACCAGATTCGATTGTGAAAACTATGTTTTTAATGGTAACTTCATGATTTTTAAGTTAGTAAATTAAGTGAAATTCTAGGTTGAACGGAAATTGGGTTTTCATCGATTTTCGACGATCGAGGGTTCAGGGAAGGTCGGGGTTGTTGCTGAAGGTAGGAGGGTCGAGGAGCTCGGGAAAAATAGCCACAGATTTTTCAGGTCACCGTGGTGGCGAGATAGTGACATTGTAGGGTTTAAGGCGTGGTTCAGGTCAACGTTGATTTCGAGGGAAGTACGTCATCGTGATGGTTTCGGGTTGGATCGAAGGTGGGGGAAATGGAAGAGGAAGGTCTGGCGTATCTCCAGGCATGGTGACGTGGTTTCAGATGGTCGGAGGTGGCGATGCGAGGTGGTTTTGGTGATCGGTGTCGTTCCAGTGGTCCTCATTTTGCTCAAATTCGATTTTGAAGGTTGTATCGAGATTCTGAGTAGTGGTAACGATCGTGCTTGTCGTCATCGACTTGTTGGTGGTTGGGTGGTGATCGGAGCGACGTCGATGCAACATGCACGTGCACGCGTATCTCATGTGCCTAGTTTGAGGGGTTTCGTTGTAGGTTAGTATGGGAACAGAGAAGCCCCGGTTTTCTTAGGGGTTGGGCTCGGGTTTGTACGCAAGCAATGTTAGCAAGTCTTATAGAAGAAGGAAGAGTGTTGGGGAAGTTGAGTTGGCTCGAGATTTTGATCGGGTAGTTTGGGCTTGGGCTCGAGTATTTTTAATGTATGAATTAACCAAGTTTTAAAAGAGAAATTTTTGAACAAGTTTTAAAGCAAGTTTCAAACCAAGAATTGAAGTAAATTGCTTTGAACTTAATTTGTTTGATTTAGGGAAATTATATATTAGGTTAATTTTATTTTAAATTAATTCCTAAGTTTATTTAAAATAAAATTAAATGATGTAATTAAATGGATAATTAAGGATATATATTAAGCTTTAATTAATCAAAGGTCTCAAGTTATTTTATATGTTAATAATTATTTGATTCCAAATGTTATTTTAAATAAAATAATAAATGGCTTATAAGTTAATGACATTTAAGTAGGATTTATAAGTAATTAATTTATTCTGTTTTAAATTAATTATGAATGGTGTGTCTAGTAAATCTTGCCCATGATTGATTTAAATTCGATTGAATGTTTAGATTGCTTTAATATCTCCAGTATATTAATTGGGATATTCTGGGATATAAGACTCCTTGGATTGAACTATTGATAAATGTGAGACATATGTTTAAATAGATATCTGTGACGAATTTCTTTGTGAATATGATATTCTGAATTTAAATTGGATTGTTTTACTTAAACAAATTGGCTTAAAGAATGGCGTTGGATTCAAAAAGATTGGGATCGGATATTAGCAATATCCGGAACCACTTCGATTATTAATCTATAATTCTTTATAGGTTTGATTTGTAAAATCAAATAGGCTGGAATGGGATAAATTAAGTAAACTTGGCCATTTAAACTAAGTAAGGGTACTTGGATATTATTTTAAAATATCGATGGATTTGTGTAAAAATGGTTGGCTATAACAAGATAAGAACTCGTAGAGATGTACAAGTTACCTGGGTTTTCAAAGAAGCTTTACAACTTAGTATTTCAAGTTATATGGGTTTACTCATGCTGGTTTCCAACCTGACTCTGGTGTTACTTTATTGTAATGCTCGGGTCAGACCGAGTATTACAGATTTTCAGGTTAAGACATTCTGGAGCTCAGAAGGCGAGCTGAATGGAAGGGACGTATGTTTAGTATATTCCGCTGTGTATTAGAATTTATGTTGATTGTATTCAGGGACAAGTTATTATAACTGTCCAGTGTATTTGTGAATGATTGTACTTAGATATATTATATGTAAATTGACATTTGCAGCTTTCTTTGTGTAAATGTTGTTATTTGATATTATATTTTGTTCCGCTACGATTGTGAGATTTTGTGCTTTTGTTTTTCTATTTCTTCTTCTACCTCTTTCTCTTCTTAACCCTAACAGTCTGGGATTTCCAGCACTCGATTTCTCGGCACTCTATACAGCGAACGTATTAGTGTCGATTTTTGACGTCAACAGATAAATCAACACAATATAAAAACATTTTATATTCACTAACAGATACTCGCTCATATCTATTAATAAACTCAAACTCATTCTAGGGTAATACTGACCCTGTCTCCAATGAGTAATCCCCACCAAAGCCAAGGTTCTCGCTTAACCTTGCGCTCTGATACCAAATGTAAAGGCCTGTATCTCCATACCCTTTTGAATCGACAATAAATCACAAGTGTCCAACTCAAATTTAATGGAAATACTAATCTTTAGGGTTGAAGAAGATAAGGGATTGAAAAAAATAAAAACAACAATACAAAAACAAAATCTAACAATCGCAGCGAAACAACATATATATAATATATAAATACATATCTTTATGCAAAGAAGCTGCAACTATAAATATACATACAATTACCAGAGTACATCAGTCAACAAATTAATCTGGACAGTTATAATAACTTGTCCTCACCAATACTGAATATACAGTTTATCACACACAACGGAAAAACCAAGTATGTGAAATACGTCTGAAATCCTCTAGCTCGTCTCCTGAGCTCCATAGCATCCTAACCTAAATTTGTAATACTCAGTCTGACCCGAGCATTATAATAAAATAACACCCGAGTCAGTCTGGAAAACCAACGTGAGAAAACACACTCAATTTGAATTTAATTATTTTCAAAAATCCTTTAAAAAAAGGTATCTTGTAAGACCATGCCACACATAAATACAGCGGGTTTTTATCTTACGATAACCGAAACATTTTATATCAAAATCATCTGATATTATAATAGTGTCTATAAAAAATAAACTATAAAATAGCTGAAATGCTTGCATCTCACATTCCAAAATATTGGGTATACAACTAAAACTGTACAGCTCTTATTGGAGAATGGATTCCATACAATGACTGGGCATGGGGTACCGCCCATCACAGTACACCTCTAGGAAATATAAGAGATCGAACCTATCGATCCCTACCAACACAGGACCATCCTATCCCTTGTTGGATAGTACCGAATATGTTATCACCCTGGGTGTTCCCACCCTATTGAGCACTCTCTTTTCCATACAAAACCATATCCATAATTATAATATATCCAAGGGTATCTAGAAAGGTGATAACATAACCTACTTAGGTGTGACCTACTTAGCCCTATTATATCTCCTTTAATTTTCAGTCATTCCCGGTTGATGAGGCTAGAGGCTACATATTACCTTTGATTTAGCATTCATATACTTGGAATGCTAACACCGCCGTCCAAGCAACAATGCAATGATAGAAATCATCCATACAAGTTGTTTTGGGTATGGAAAAATCAAATCTCCAAATTATCGTCTTCACTATCTTCACAATATCAAAATTCGTAACGCTCAAATCGGATCGAAGTGGTTGTTGGATAATTAAATATGATCCTCGTCTCTTCGAAACGATCAACGAATATGGCCAGATTTGATTGTCGGTTATTTAACTATCAAATTACACAAATAAGCAATCACTAGGCCTAATTTTATAAATCTATCTGAAGATTCATTTCAAATATCTTATATATATATATATATATATATATATATTCAACTCTATTCCAACATTCCAACATTTGAAAATAATTTCAAATAATTATTCATAATAGGATATTTTTAAACCATTTCAACACTTAAAAATATTTTCGAATTCAACTTATAAGACTTAGAAAAATATTTCTATATAAATCACTTCACACTTAAAATATTTTCCAAAACCCTCTTTCAATATATAAGAGAATATTTGTAGGCAGATTCTCCAAAATCATTTTAATATCAAACTTAGGAAATATTTCATAACTTAATCTCTGGAATTATAAAAAATTCCATTTTAAAATTTCCAAAACCGATTATACTCTTTGATAAACCCAACCAACAATTTATAACTTATTTTATGAATTCAGATTCATTTTTGAAGCTCACGTATCTAATCATTTTGGATATTTTCTCAACTTTCCAAAATTCCATTATAAGATTTTCTCTTACAAAATCACATCCATTAAATAAAAACAGATTTACAAATCTCAAGAGTATTTATATATAACTTCAATCAATTTCCAAAACTCTATATTATAAAATAAGTATTTTTAAAAATAGTAATTAAAATTTCAAACCATTTTCATGAATATTAAAATATCAAACACTTTAAAATAGACAACGATAAGAAATTTCCAATTTATAAATAAAACTAATCGATTTACATGCTTATTTAAAAATTAGAATTCATTTCAGTTAAGATTGAATATTTGAACAATCAACTTCCTAAAATATTTCAATACTAAAAAACAATTTTCAAATTAAACAATTTAATAAATAAACAAAATCTCTTTTTAAAAAAAAAATTAACTTCTCGATAAAAATTTATTGTTAAAGTTTAATCTTAACCATTTTACATTCATAAATCTCTCTCGATTTATCACAAATCGATTTTCATAATCAACCCCACAATTATTTCCAATTTCCAATACAAGATTGACTATCTCTTTCTAAACCGATTTCCATAACTTGATATAAATTCATATTGTGAATTTATATTGTAACAACCCTAGATTTTTGTATATTATTTAAATTTGACTTTCTTTTCTTTTTTAAATTATTTTAAATTTGTTTTATTTCATATATTTTGGTTTTTAAATATAAATGTTTATTATTAAGAGAATTATAGTTTCAAACTAGTATAAATTGGATATTTTACTGAAAAGTGGATGTTTGGTCAAACTGATCAAACTTTGCTTTTAAACTTCAAATTTAAATATTTAAATTCTTAAATTTTGTCTTTTATCATTAAAATAGATTTAATAACATGAATACTGCTTTTCGTCTCGTTAAAAACGGAGTTAAATTGTGAAAGTTATGTATATTTCAATATTGAGTGCAATTTGTTTTTTTCAGCAATTTTGTTTATTTTAAATTATATAAATTACAATTTTATTTGTCATATTTTATTTTAATTTTATTTTAAATTTTATTTTATCTATATTTTTGTCTTTTAATATTTTTAAAGTCCTAATAAAAAATTTCCAAAATTTAATGCATTTATTTTCTATTTTAAAGCCTAGTTTCCATTTTTCTGCTATTTTCTTCATTTAAATTTTATTTAATTAAAATTTATCCATTTATTTTTGTGAATTCATTTTATTTGGTGTTCTTATCTTTATTTATAAATAATTTTCAAGTACATAAAAATTTTCCAAAGTTCATTGCATTTATTTTCAAATTTTCTAGCCTAGATTACATTTTCTTTGCTATTTTCTTGATTTAATTATATATAATCAAAATTTATTTATTTATTTTTGTTTATTTAATAAATTTTCGTATTTTATCTGAATTTATAAATATATTTCAGTTATATAAAAATTAAATAAAATAGAGGAAATTTGAAAGGTTTTAAACTATTGAAATTCCAATGGCTTTTCACCTCCTGACCTTTCATTTTCCCAACTCCTCTCTTTATTGATTTTGGCCATATACTTCATTTCTCTTCAGCCTCATCTTCATTTTCAAGTGAATTACACTTCCTCAAACATTTCTCAACAAAAAAATTACGGCCATCTCCTTGTTATTCAAAAATTTGGTAAAAATCTTATCTTCTCTTTTGTTTTTTTTATGTTTTCCATTGAATCTTTGCATATGTTCTCTACTTCATGGCTCCACTCCTCCTACTCCAGGCCTTGGCCGACCACCACCACCCCTTTCTCTGACCATCATCCACCCTAGTACCCCTCCTCCTCAGGCCAAGCCACACCAAGGCATAGATCATCACAAAAATCCACTAAATCCCATCACATGTTGCCTAGCCGATAACCTTTAGTCGCCATCTCCTTCTACAACCTCTAGCCGCCACAACCACCACCACCTCTGGCCTGACCTCCACCATCTTCCATGTCACTCACCACCACCTGGACCCACTGGACGTGCCCCATAGCTTCTAGCTGAGCCAAACTTCAGCAAAGAAATGATGTATGTTGCCTTGTTGTTGAAGTTTATGCACCTAGACTTGTGCACCATCTCCAAACCCACCTAGGCCGACCTGTTTGGACCCAAACCCAGCCCATAGTCCCTGCCTTAGCTGATCTTATTCGATCACTAACTGAACCATGTGAAGTTGAGAACAAGTGCAAACAATTCAATATGGTTTTGGGTATTGATTCCTTGAATTATTTGGTGATAATTTGTGTTGAAAACTTATATCTATCCTATTGTTTTGTGTAAATGTTTGAACAAGGCAATTTTCTTTGGCTCTCCACTCTCAAGTTGTCTCTGTGCTATCGTGCCTTCGTAATGTCAGTATTGTTGCTTTGGTGGCGATCTCCAGCTTTAAACAGGTGAGTTAATCTCACCAGACTAATATGTACTTATATAGTTAATAAACTGACATCACCTGAATCTGTATATGCATATCATCCTATTTTAACTGCTATATTATTATCATATGATGTTCACACCTGTTATTACACCTGTTATATCATATGTTACCGTTATTTTATGCTATTCTGTTATTTATATCAGTTATCACCATTGCAAGTTCCCTGCAGACTAGAATCACTATGGGTTGAAATGACACATACCCGAACGGACTTTAGAATAAGGGAAAATCGTTATGGGCTGAAATGATTGGCCTGAGCGGTTTTCAATTCATTCATTTTACTTGGGACTATGGGTTTGAAATGATAGAACCCATATTTTTTGTAATTTGTGGACTGAGTTGATATATATCTGTATCGCTTGACCTTGGTTAGAAACTATATACAGACCCGTGGTTTACATAATATTTTTTTCTGAAATGTTTTAAAAATATTTTAAAATGTAAAATTTATAATATTTTAATTTAAATTAACTAAAAATGACTTTTATAGAAATATTAGTGATTTTCTATAAATTTAATAATGAATTATGTAAATGGTGAAGTAGAATTTGAACAATAAGTAAATTTTGGAATTTATGTCTTGTTTTAAAAAAAATTATGTAAAGTAAGAAAATATAATATTTTGATTTAAAAATGTATTTTAAATGATTTTATAAAAATTATAATGATTTTTGAATAAGTTAAAATGTTAAATAAATGAATGTTTGAGGTTAATTTTGAAATATAACTTATTTTGGGAAATTTTGAATTTTTGTTCAAAGTAAAATTTTAGTTAAGGAAAATAAAGGGTAATAAGTTATATTTTGGAAATTTAAACTTAATTGTTAAGTTAATAATTTAATTTAAAGAAATGGAATGCAATACTTGAATTTAAATAAGAAATTATGTTAAAATTTGACTTTTGGATGAAATTTAACTTTATAAAATCATTCAAAAAAATAGAGTATTGAAATGATGTTTTAAATGTGAAATATATGATTTTATAAGTTAAAATGATCTATATTAAAAAGTTAATTGTTTGTGAAATGGTAATTAAAACTCTGAATTTGATTTGACGGTATTTTTAAGTGTAATGTAAAAGATATTGCAGCATTTTATAAATACTGTAGTTGTTTTAAATGAACTAAAAAGTTAATTTGAAGTAAAGGCTATTATAGCACTTTGAAACTGCTGTAGTAGTTAAACTTAACATTAAAGTTTATTTGAAATATAAGAAATCTATTGCAGCACTTAAATGCTGTCTTTTGTAAAAATAACTGTTTTAAACTATAATTTTACAAAACATTTTATAAGTGCTACGGAAACTATATTTTTATTGTTTTAATAAATTTTTATGAAAAATAATCTTTGGAAAATGATATAATTTTGAAAATTAAATGTTAAATTTCTAAAGATAATGAAGAGATATTTAAAGGGTTTTAAGTAGAAGAAATTAAATTTTTAAATGGTGAGTTTGAAATGGTAATTAATTCCTAAATAAATTGAATGATTTAAATGGTATTTAAATGAATTAAAATGAATGATGTTTTGAATAATATTTTGATATTTGATTTCTATTTTATTTAATTTATTTGATAAATGAATATTTGAGGTATATATTATTTGAGTTTATTAAATGATATTGGGTTTAGAAATATGGGATATTTAAGCTTTGAAATATACTAAAGATTTAATATTGTATTTTGTGGATTAAATCTATATATGAAATTGATAAGATTTGAAATGGTTTCTTGGTAAACTGAAATTGAATTGAAACTGATGGTTTGAATTAAATTAAATTGAAAATTTGAAATTTGGGTTTAATTTAATAAATTTGTAAATGTATAGAATTAAAGGATGATTTCAAATATTTTAGTTTCGAAAGAGCTATAACTTTGAATGTGTAAACTATTTTGAAAGTGAATATATGTTTGAAATAGAAATGATATTGTGTCTGAAATGAATAAAGCTTTGAAATAAAAATGGTTTGGTTTCGAAGTATAAACTATCTTTGAAATGATATTTTGATATTTAAATGATTTGTAATGAAGTTTTGGAAAGATATGATTTTGATATATTAAAATGATTTGGAATGAAGTTTTGGAAAGATATGATATTTTGACATATTGAAATGATTTGAAAGGAAGTTTTGGAAAGGTATTATATCTTAATATATTGAAATGATTTGGAAATGATCTAATCTTTATTTTGATAAAGATTTGGATTTGAAATGATATTTTATTTCAAAGTATAAATTATTATATTCTAAAGTCACAACCATGGGTTATAATAACGATTGGTTGGCAAATAGACCGGGATCGGATATCTGGTATACTCTCTGTCGATACCGAAAACCACTTTGACAACCGTGTACGCGGTGGTGATTCCAGAATGAAGTAGGATGTTGGCGGAGTTCTTGAGGTATGTTACGTGGACCCAACTCCCGTGAGTTGGCATAAGGTGGCGGAAACAGGAGCGGTCTCGGGCCAATTGAGGTCACACCTTTGATCGGACGCATTTCTTCGATACCATTCTATTGCTTTTGTGATTGATTTGGGCGCCCCTTCGATTTTTGGGAATGTGTTCCGAGGTGGGCGTATGTGGCTGCTGCGTTACCACGAGCCCGAGTGTCGTAATCGGTATATCTACCCTGGCATTGCCTTGTGTGCCGTGTCACCTACCCTATCGAGCCTTTACTACGAGTTTTGTTTTCTCCCATAGCCCGTGGAGTATTTAGGTTCGCCTCTTGATCTGGAGGTATGCTAATATTGGTTGGACTACTGGGACTATTACGTGTCATGGGGAATATTGGGTCACTCCTTGATGCTATTAAAAAGTATGTTTATTTTACTATTAGACATTATTATAATAGCAAAATATTACTATATAGTAAATAGTTTAACGGATCCTTAGAGGATGGGCGGTCCCAGACATCCTTTAAGTTACTTGTACCTTATTAGAGTTCACTTGAGTTGGTTTACATTACATAAGTATATATTGTCCTGACTCGAGTGTTTTGTATTTGCTTTACGCTCGGGTCAGCCTGAGTTATTCACAACTTTGGATTCTCTTTCTGGAGCTGGTCTTTGCTGGAGATTCTACATGTCTATCTGCTTATCTATCTGTTTCTATTCCAGCTATTATAAGTTATTTGATGTATTAGTGAATCTCTATGTATATGGTTTCTATCTATGTTGTTCTGTGACTGATATTATGTATCTGTTTTGAGACTTTGTTATAGTAGCTTCATGAACTACTATCTTTTTAATTCCGCTGCATTATTTTACTATGTGTCTGTGATCTGTAATTTTATTTATTTAATGTATATTCTGAGATTTTCCAAATTTTATATACAACGTGGTATTTTGAGCAATTCAATTCCGACATGTGCGGATGCGAATGGTTGAAAATATTGGGTTGTCACGGCTGGTATCAGAGCTTTGTCTTTGAGGCAAAATTTAGAATATATGGTAAATTTATTTACAGAATCACTTTCGTTCGAGTTTGAATCTCTTCGTTTGATCCGAATTTCTTTTGAATTTTTGAAACGTTCCCTACGGTTCCAAAGTTCATTCATATCCCTCACTATTAATCTTCTTTTGATTCTGGAGTATCCCATAACTCCGCTTCGAATGATCTTTATAGTGTATTGGCGGTCTCGCCAATATTCTAGTTTACTTATAAAGTGGGAAACTCCTTTACAATTAGCATCGATTCACTAGAGATCTTATATTTATCCTTGGTTTAGATGCTAATATCTTTTATTATTTAAAACTTTATCTCTTGAGATTGGATGTAGATTTACCCAAGAAAAATCCATATTTGATCTTACTCATTAAGTCACGGTTGACCCGGTTAAGGTTGCCCGCGATTTATTTAAGCTTATGCATCTCCCTATTTTGTTATTTAATCATCTTGGTATTTTGTTTCCAAACTATCTCCAAACATTTTGAACTATACTTGTAAATCTATGTTTTGTTTTATATGTTGTGTTGTTTGAGTTGTCGATGTTGATTTGGGTTTCCGATCGATTCGTCTGATCAACGCTATCAATAGGATTTCTAAAACACTTTGACAGAACAAACTAACACAATATTATTTTAAATTCGTTAATGAAATAAATTTTGATATATAAGTAAATTTATGGAACTTAATAAATTGATTATTTGAAATGAAAATGCTTGATTTAACATTTATATCTCTATAAATGAATTTATAAATAGTTGTTATAAATTGATTTGGGAACTGAAATGAATTTAAATCAAGAATTTGAGAATTTAATTTCCGATGGTTTCAAACCTTGTGTTTTCAAGTTTTTAAAGGATATATCATTTAAAGTATTTTCGAATAAGAAATTTGTTTCCAAAGAAATCTAAAGTTTAAAGAAATTAGTGCTCTTCTGTTTGTCGCTGGAAAATATTTTCGGTGGTGACCGCGGCATCATCGACGTTCATTTTCGAGTTTTGATGTGAAGAGACCGTTCTGTAGTCTTGCTACAGCTTTGTTTTGGGAAATCTAATTGATTTGAATTTTTAAAATATGATTTGATTTATATTATATATAGATATATGATTTAAATTTGATTTGACATATTATGTACATATATTTAATTATCTCTAAATGGTTTGAAGGGAATCGGAAATTTATTCTTAAATTTTACCTTAAAGAATAATTTCAATTATAAAAAGAAAATCAAAATTTTCGAATAAATGATCCAAACTTTAGATGATTGAATTAGAAAGCTTTATTTGTATAATACAATTGCATTCAAATATAACTTACCTTAAATTTTAGAAGTTAACAATGTAATTGGATAGTATACAATATAAAAAGTTCTATAAATAAAATTTGAGTAGTTATAATAAATGTTATACACTTAAATTTTAGTTATAAAAGATCGACAGAGGTAAATTTAGAAAAAGGGGTTAATTGAATAATTTACAATATAAATGATGTTAAAGGAATTAAAAATAAATTAAAACAGTTATAGTAAGTGTAAGTATATTTAACATAGGTGATAAAATATATTGAGAGGAATAAATTTAATTTTAATTATGAATAAAGAAGAATTAAATTTATTAAGTACATTTTGAGTATAATAAATGATGATCTTTCAAATCCATGATTTTGAAATTGTTAGTTTAAGAAAATTTGATGATAGGATAATGAAATTAGAGATAGTTAAGATTTATTTAATTTGTGTAAAATTAATTATCAATTTAAGTTGAAACCATGGAAATTTCAAACCTATTATCTTATTTTTTTTTCAAACTTATTATCTTATTTCGTTTTCAAACTGTCTTTTAGTTGTCTTTATTTTTCCTCATCTTGCTACAGACTAGTATAGGCATCTTTCTAACTTTCTGTTTAGAAATCTTTCTGTAATCTTTATTAATCTTCAATAATCATTTTTAATCTGAGCACTGCTTTCTATCCACATACCGTCGGTCAAGCGGAAAGAGTGAATCAGATTCTAGAGAATCTTTTCGTGCTTGTGTTCCTGATTCTGAAGAATCTCGGGAAGATCATCTCCACCATGTTAAACTTATCTATAACAATAGTTATCAATTATAATTTCAATCTCCTTATCATCTTATCTTAATCCTATTTCACTCTATCTTTGTTTGTGCTTTCCCGTACCTCATTCCTTTTCGGGGACGAAAAGTTTTGAGTGGGGGAGTGTGTGATAGCCCTAAATTTTTGTATATTATTTAAATTTGACTTTCTTTTATTTTTTTAAATTATTTTAAAAAAAATTATTTCAAATATTTCATTTTTAAATATAAATGTCGGTTATTAAGTGAATTATAGTTTCAAACTAGTATAAATTGGATATTTTACTGAAAAGTGGATGTCTGGTCAAACTGATCAAACTTTGACTTTTAAACTTCAAATTTAAAAATTTAAATTCTTAAATTTTATCTTTTATTATGAAAATAGATTTAATAACATGAATACTACTTTTCGTTTCGTTGGAAACGGAGTCAAATTGTGAAAGTTATGTATATTTCAATATTGAGTGCAATTTGTTTTACTCAGCAATTTTGTTTATTTTAAATTATATAAATTACATTTTTCTTTGTCATATTTTATTTTAATTTATGTCACAATTTTACTTTATGTATATTTTTGTCTTTTAATATATTTAAAGTGATAATAAAAGTTTTCCAAAATTTATTGCATTTATTTTCTATTTTAAAGCTTAGTTTCCATTTTTCTGCTATTTTCTTCATTTAAATTTTATTTAATTAAAATTAATCCACTTATTTTTGTGAACGCATTTTATTTGGTGTTCTTATTTTTATTTATAAATATTTTTCAAGTACATAAAAATTTTCCAAAGTTCATTGCATTTATTTTCAAATTTTCTAGCCTAGTTTACATTTTCTTTGCTATTTTCTTGATTTATTTATTTATTTTTGTTTATCTACTAATTTTTTTATTTTATCTGAGTTTTTATATATATTTTAGTTATATAGAAACTAAAATAAAATAGAGGAAAATTGAAAGGTTTTAAACTATTGAAATTCAAATGGCTTTTCACCTCCCGACCTTTCATTTTCCCAACTCCTCTCTTTATTGATTTTGGCCGCATACTTCATTTCTCTTCAGCCACGTCTTCATTTTCGCTAAATTACACTTCCTCAAACATTTCTCAACAAAAAAAAACGGCCATCTCCTTGTTGTTCAAAACTTTGGTAAAAATCTTCTCTTCTCTCTTGTTTTTTTTTATGTTTTCCATTGGATCTTTGCATATGTTCTCTACTTAATGGCTCCACTCCTCCTACTCCAGGACATGGCTGACCACCACCACCCCCTTTCTCTAACCATCACCTACTCTAGTACCCCTCCTCCTAAGGCCGAGCCACACCAAGGCATAGATCATCACAAAACTCCACTAAAACCCATCACATGTTGCCTACCCGATCACCTTTAGTCACCATCTCCTTCTACAACCTCTAGCCGCCACAACCACCTCCACCTCTGGCCTGACCTCCACCGTCTGCCACATCACCCACCACCACATGGATCCATTGGTCGTGCCCCATAGCTTCTGGCCTAGCCAAACTTTAGCAAAGAAATGATGTATGTTGCCTTGTTCTTGCCTTGTTGTTGAAGTCTATGCACCTAGACTTATGCACCATCTCCAAACCCACCTAGGCCGACCTGTTTGGACCCAAACCAGCCCTTAGTCCCTGCCTTAGTTGAGCTTATTCCATCACTAACTGAACCATGTGAAGTTGATAACAAGTGCAAACCATTCGATATGGTTTTGGGTATTGATTCCTTGAATTATTTGGTGATAATTTGTGTTGAAAACTTATATCTATCCTACTGTTTTGTGTAAATGTTTGAACAGGAGAATTTTCTTTGACTCTCCACTCTCAAGTTGTCTTTGTGCTATCGTGCCTTCGTAATGTCAGTATTGTTGCTTTGGTGGCGATCTCCAGCTTTGAACAGGTGAGTTAATCTCACCAGACTAATATGTACTTATATAGTCGATAAACCGACATCACCTGAATCAGTATATGCATATCATCCTGTTTTAACTGCTATATTATTATCACATGATGTTCACACCTGTTATTACACCTTTTATATCAAATGTTACTGTTATTTTATGCTATTCTGTTATTTATATCAGTTATCACCATTGCGAGTTCTCTGTAGACTAGAATCACTATGGGTTGAAATGATACATACCCGAACGGACTTTAGAATAAGGGAAAATCGTTATGGGATGAAATGATAGGCCTGAGCGGTTTTTAATTCATTCTTTTTACTTTGGCCTGTGGGTTTGAAATGATAGAACCCGGATTTCTTTTGTAAATTGCGGATTGAATTGATATATATCTGTTAGTACCAAAATTTGTCACTAACACTCTTAGAAAGATTGTGTAGAGAGATTAGTGAAGAAAGTAAATTAAAACAGAGAATTGAATGTAAATTTAATTGCATAAAGTAAGAACACCAAATTCATAGTGGTACGGCGTATCTGCCTACGTCCAATTTGAGGTTAATCTTTATTGCTTTTCTTAATAATTGAGTACAGATACAATCCGTTTCTCATTACTTGAATACAATTGCTAAGAGAAAAGATTAAGTCTTGAATGAGTGTTGAATGTGGCAGAGGCTCCCCAATGTTCTCTAAAATCTCATCCCTTTTTCTGTGCCCCTGCCCCCCTATTTATAGGCGAAGGTAGGGTGGACTTCCCTGGTGGGCCTGGTAGCTGAATATCTTGGTCCAAATAGTGTTAATTCTGTGCACCAAACCAGGGAGGCCGAACGGTAAGATGCCGAGCCACGACAATTGCGCTGAATGATGCTCTCATGCCGAACGAAGCTGGAATGTCGAACGATCCAGGGTTGCCGAACGTACCGTGCCGAACCAGGCTGGAATGCCGAACGATCCATGTCGGACCAGGTTGGAATGCCGAACGATCCAAGGTTGCCGAACCAGGCGGGAATGACGAACGATCCAAGGTTGTCGAACGTATTGTGCCAGACCATGCCGGAATGCCGAATGATCCAAGGTTGCCGAACCAGGCTAGAATGCCAAACGATCCAAGGTTGCCGAACGTACCGTGCCAGACCAGGCTGGAATGCCGAACGATCCAAGGTTGCCAAACCAGGCTGGAATGCCGAACGACCCTGGATCGTCGAACGATGTCTTTGGCCGAACGTACTCGGGAGGCCGAACAATCTTTAGTCGCCGAGCGATCTTATGCCGAGCGTTTCTCTTTGGCTGAACGGTATTCAATACCGAATGTTCCTCGATGCCGAATGCTCCTAGATGCCAAGCGCTATCCCCTGCCGACCGATGTGATGCCGAAAACCTTAACATGTCGAGTGTTCATCTGATGTCGAACGTTCTTCTGTGTCGAACGTTCTTCTGTTCCGAGCGTTCTTCTAATGCCGAACGTTCCTGGTGACGATTGCCTAGTTGCCTGGTCAAACGTCCAGGTAACACTTTGCCCCCCAAAGTACATCATGTGATCGAACAATGTTGTGCTTTGAACTATGAGTTTGTGTAATGCCGAGGCCGAACGATACTCAAATGCCGAACAAGATAAGCAATGCCGAACATGTTTCGTGCTTTGACCGGTTCTACCGGTCAGAGTCATTTCGACTTCCTATCTTCTCCTATAAAACCCGACACTCTACTTCTTCTTCTCTTTTTCACTTCTTACCCATGATTTTCCAAGAGCACGCAACTTATTTCCTTTAAGTTTCAATCATCCCTTCCATTCCTCGAATCCAGCATGTCCTTCCTACAATCCCTTCCCAAGCTCCTATCATTCCTCTTGGTAAGAATTTTCGCATATGTTCATTTAAAATCACAAACTGTAGTTAGACAGATGATAGGATGTAGGAGGTACGGGGATGAGGGAGACGAGAAGGGTCTTGATCGTGCCCCGAGGCTGAGACTTGATTTGACTTAGGTGATTCCAAGGCGGGTGGAACGTAGAGGAGAAAAGTGGATGGTAGAAGCGCTCGAAGGTGGGAGTTAGTTGGAGGTGCGTGGCATTGGAGGTGAGACCTAGTGGTATGGGTCGGCCTTGCAATGGTTCGGCATGATCTCCTCATGCCGAACGAGGTTGAAGAGGAAAAATCGAAGGGAAGAGGGAAAAGGTCAGGGCGCCGATCGATACCTTGGCCGAACAGCATTTTAGCCAAACACTATTCAGGCCAAACAACAGTTCGGTCGACCGATGGTCTGGCCGGACAGGATACAGGCCGAATGATAGTTTTGCCGAACGATAGTATGGCCGAACGTAACTTAAGCTGAACGAACACAAATGCCGGACCACATCCTGTCGGCCGAACATAACTTATGCCGAACGAACACAAATGCCGAACCACATCCTATCGGTCGAACATAACTTAAGCTGAACGGACACAAATGCCGAACGACATCCTATCGGCCGAACATAACTTAAGCCGAACGAACACAAATTCCGAACCACATCCTATCGGCCGAACATAACTTAAGCCGAACGAACAATTGCCTTGCCTAATTTCATAACAGAATAAGGACAGAAAATCCAGCATACTAGTATATCGAACTGATTTGGACTGATAACCCCCTAGGTCTAGCAGATATAAACCTGAACTTAAATTGACGTAACCGGTTAACTTCTTCTAACGTTTTCTAAATCTGAAACTGTAATCACCATAAGGCATGCTTTTGGAGACGGTCGGCGATGATGGTCTTCGAAGGCGATGATTTGAAGCTCATTTTACATCAACAGCCTTGTGACTTACCAAATTTTCAACGCATGTACACATTGATTGCACTAGTTCACACGCCACGTGGGGGGAATATTCGTGTTGTTAATTCTGACGTCGATTGTTTTTCGAGTATAGTTCAATCAGGTACTTTGCAGGATTCAACTCCCATCAAAGATGTCTAAAAAATCCAGCTCCGCCACAATCTCTGACAGACCTGGGCCGTCTTCCAAACAAGTAGTTGCAGATACTTCTGACCCGTCGGTTTCCCCCGCTCACAACTTAGCTTCTGATGCCCTGGAGGCATCGATTCTCTTGGATAACCCGATCGATTCACAGGCTTCGAAGATTAACGAAGCCACGCTTCAGCGAACATGCTCTATCCACGGAATCCCTTTTGCCGATGTGTTGGTTCCGTCGTGGAACGATCGTCCTCACCTGCCCCCAACTGGATATACGGCCTGTAACAAGTTCATGTGCTGGACGGGCAGCGTACCTCCGTTCAATTTATTTCTTCGAGACGTGTTGTAGTACATAGACATCGCCACGTCGTAGCTGCACCCTAACGGTCATGCTTTCATTTACAGGACATACCTCCTCTTCATGGCTGTCTTCTCTAGGCCTCCAACTCCCGGCGATATCAGATATATTTATATGATTAAGAAGAGGAGAGATAGCCCCTCCTTCGTGTTCCTCGAGCCGCACCACAAATGCCAAATTTTGACCGGAGCATGTAGCAAATTTGCCCTGTACAAACAGGAATGGTTCTATGTTCGTTGCCCTCTTGGTTTTGCGAGGAGATGGGTTGAAGGCAGTTAGTCTCTTCCCTGAGCCTACATTCGCACTCAATCGGAGTGCTTTTTCTAACTTCTTGTTTCATCTTTTCAGGCATCAACCCGCGTCCTGAGGGCCGAGGATATTCTGAGGCCGTCGAAGCCATTAGAGCTTTTTCCGCCGAGGAACGGGATATCCGAACCCTCATTTTAAATGAGTCATTATCGAGGTTCGGATTGTTAGCAGAAAGTCGACGGATTAGCCTTCCTGAGGGCATCTCTATTCCGAAGCCCGTATCTGGTAAAGGGAAAAAACTAGCCGAATCGTCATCGCGCCATGCCCCTGATGTACAGGAAGAGGGGGAAATCAAAGAGAGCGACGCACCGAAGCAGAAGGTGAGATTTTGGGTCCCGCTCAAGATCCTGTAGTTGAAGTGCACGATATTGAAACTTCATCTTCTCCTTCTCAGAGAAAAGAGGGGTTGACGTTCAAGATTAGAAAGGAGAAGGTTGGCTGAACTTCGAAGGTTACGCTCATTCCCTCGGAGCGAGAGACTTCTTCACAGCATGTAGAAAGCTCCTTAAAGGGCCTATCAGACCTCCCCATTCCCGATGATCTGCTCAATTATGACTTTGACGATCCGGAGGCATCTAAATTTCACTCGCCCGTTAGGGGCGATGTGGGTGCCCTAGCCCCATGTCAGGGAGAAAAAACTACTATTAGTAAAGCAACTGGTCCGTCGGGGGGAGATACTAGGATACGCACGAACACTTGCACTTCACTTTGTACTTAAATTCTCATTGTCACGCTACTCTTTTCTGACCTGCTGTTATTTGAATTCTGCGCAGCTGACATGGGGCGTTCACATGGATTTCGATCGTCTCCGTGGCTCTTCTATTTTCTATCCATCCGAGAGACGCCGAGATAGAGATGGTGACGGTGACAAAGAATGTCATTCCCGGGACTCATCATCTCGGAGGAAAACTTATCATCAGCCAAAATACCACCAGGGTACCTCTTCTCTCTAGGAGCAAAGTAGAGACAAACGCGGCCTAAAAAGGTCGCAACCTGATGCCCCCCGGGACCAACACTCCGATTCTTCTTCTACTCATCAGTCGTGGGACTCTCATAGGAGAGCTGAACTTTCGAAGCCGTCTCCTTCCTCTCCTTCCATAGACCCAACAGTATTGGAGTGGCTGGCCGAGCTTAAAGAAAAATTTCCAAAAATTTGCTTCGATGGGCTGATTCCGGCGATCCATCCTATACCCGGAGATGTTGAACAAAACGCCATCGCTTGTACCAATGATGTCTATCTTCAACATGACACGTTTGTTCATTTGGCCGAAAAACTTTTAGAAGTTTCCGTGGAGCGCCAGCATGAAATCGATCGCCTGAGGCTTGAGGCTATCCATGACAAGGATATTATCAAAGCTTAAGAAGTAGAACTTGCCACTTACAAATCTGAGCTTGAGGCCGCCCATCAGAGCGCCAGGGACACCGCTGAGGCCGTCACTCGTCTAGAATTAACTCACAAGAAAGAACTTGATGAGGCGGTTCAACGGTGTGGGGCTTTGGCTTTAGAGAAGGACTCAGTCCAGAAGGAGAGGGACGCATTCAGCCTCCAAATCAAGGAACTTGAAGAGCAGCTCCGCAAAGAGAATGAGGAGAAACGAGATGCCCAAGAAGAGTCACAACGATGACGAGATCGTCGTCGCTCGGCTCCTAAAAGAAAAACTTGAGGGCGAGCTTTCCAGAGTTGAGGAGTTAAAGAGTGAAGCCCGTGAAGAGGGCAAGAAGATAGCGTCCGTGGACATCGATCTGCGCCTTGAGGCGGCTAGGAAAGAAGGCAGGGAAGAGGTCAAGAGCATGTTTGACCCGCTAATTGCTGAGTTCAACGCCCGCGTTCTCATGCATCGAGACTTGGCTTTCTTGGATGAGGGTTATTATGAATCTTTAGCTGAGGCGTGGGAGACCCTGATAGAAATCAGAAAGGCCGAGCACGACGCTGAAGAAATTGATGAGGAGGCCTTGATAAAAGAATTCCTCAAGGGAAATGAACCTACGGACTTGTCGGCGGCCAAAGCTATTTATTGCAAAGGCTCCCCCTCGAGGAAAGGGAAAGGAATCATCGCAGGTCCATCCGGGATCAAGCCTCACATTCGTACTTCTATCCGGTCGGCCAGTCGGCCGGTACTTGATCCTTTCGAACAGCATATTGGCTACGACCCGGAATCCCCCGGCCTGGGCGTTCATGTTTTGTCTCCTATCCCGGAGGGTGAGACCCCTTTGATGGCTGGGAGTTTGCCAGAATCTGGTAGGTAACCCTTCACTTTAAGATTCCCAAAGTCGTCGTTCTCCATGATAAACTATTGTATTCTAACGTCAGCTTTTCATGGTTTCACGCAGGTCGCGTTGATCCCGAGCCCACTCCGAGGAGCGATGTTGTCAAAGAGTCGGAGGAGGCAAAAGATGGAGCTACCCACGCAGGGGAGGCTCCTGGTCCAGACGCTCAGGTGATTGGATAGCTTGATGAAGGCAAATCCGAGACTCCCTCTCTTACCGATGAGAGTTACGAGGTTGTGATCACGGGAGCTTCTGAGCATACATCCAAGCCAAGCATGAAGGAGTAGCTCGAGAAGGAGAAAGAAGATATGTCTAAGATCAAAGTCGAACCACCGGTTGTGGACTTAAGCGACCCTTTGAATAAGCCGCTAAAGGTTATCCTTCCCGGCGGGTCCAAGCCCACGGATGTTCCCCCTATCTCTTCAGTTGTTTCCTCCGTACCAAAGATAATCATCAAGGGCAAGCGTACAGGAGAGGAGTCTTCAGGAAAGAAGTCGAAGAAGCAAAAGAAGTAATTACTATCCTCGTTCAACGAGAGTTAGTTTAGGTCATGTAATAATTTTGTGTAATCTTTGTAAGTAGACTGTCGACTCCGAACTTTGGATTATTTGTAGTAGAAAACTCTTCCTGAATAAAATTTAGTTCCTTTTTCTATCTTTACAAAAGATCCATATTATTCAGTTTTCTTTGTGATTGTGGTTTGAATCCATGCTGCTGTACGTAACATAGACTTCTTGGTTCGCCTCCATATAGCTCGGGAATTCTTTGGGAGTTGTTTAGTCTCCGTTTTCCGCTCCGCACACTTAGGGTTCGAGAATCTGGAGACCCGACTTGCTTATGATCGAGTCCGCACTCTGGGGACTTTGGGTAATCCAGGCCGCCCTTCGAGGACTTGGAGGTTTGAATCGTTTATACTCGAGTCCGCACTCTGGGAACTTAGAGTACTCCAGTCCGCACTCTGGGGACTTGGAGGTTTAATTCATTTATACTCGAGTCCGCACTCTGGGGACATAGATTACTCCAGTCCGCGCTCTGGGATTTGGAGGTTTAATTCATTTATACTCGAGTCTGCACTCTGGGGACTTAGAGTACTCCAGTCCGCACTCTGGGGACTTGGAGGTTTAATTCGTTTATACTTAAGTCCGCACTCTGGGGACTTAGAGTACTCCAGTCTGCACTCTGGGGACTTGGAGGTTTAATTCATTTGTACTCGAGTCCGCACTCTGGGGACTTAGAGTACTCCAGTCCGCACTTTGGGGACATGGAGGTTCAATTTGTTTATACTCGAGCCCGCACTCTGGAGACTTAGAGTACTCCAGTCCACACTCTGGGGACTTAGAGGTTTAATTCGTTTACACTCGAGTCGGCACTCTGGGGACTTGGAGTACTCCAGTCCGTACTCTGGAGACTTGGAGATTTAATTCGTTTATACTCGAGTCCACACTCTGGGGACTTAGAGTACTCCAGTCCACGCTCTGGGGACTTGGAGGTTTAATTCGTTTGCGCGTGTTCATGCGTCATCCAGGAGAATATAATTTCCATTGCCTGTCACAGGGCTATCATTCACAGAAACATTAATAATTCATGGAAAGGATGGCTTCAATCCTTTATTAATCAAAGCAAGCTAAATTGTCTTATTACATGCTAGGAGCTGGAAATGAAAATGTACTGAAAAGAAATGCAACTAATTCATGAAAGAGATAAACTAAGTATAATAACGCCGCAAGTGATCGTTGTTCCATGCTCGGGGGAGTGTCGCACCATCGATGGTCGCTAGCTTGAAAGTTCCTTCTCTAACCCTCCGTTCGATGACGTATGGACCTTCCCATGCGGGGTTCATATGAGATGGGACAGGAAAAACTCGTTTCAAAACGAGATCTCCCACATCAAAGATCTTCGGTTGGACTTTCTTCTTATAATATCGGCCGACTCGTTGTCTGTATGAGGCCGCTTTCAAATCAGCTTCTTCGCGTTTTTCATCAATAAAGTCTAAAGATTCTAACAAGAGGCCCTGGTTCGACACAGGATCGTAGTGAGTTATCCGATGTGATGGGACTTCAAGTTCCATGGGTACGACAGCTTCAGTGCCATATGCCAATGCGAATGGAGTGTGGCCAGTCGCGGTCTTGTGGGTAGTTCTATAAGCCTAAAGCGCTGTCGGGAGTTCATCTACCCACTAGCCTCCAGCCTTCTCTAAACGCTTTTTCAGTACGGACTTGATTATTTTGTTTACGGCTTCCACCAATCCATTTGCCTTTGGGTGAGCAACTACAGCAAATCTTTTCTTAATGCCATATTTCTGAAAAAATTCCTTGAACTTCTTACTTTCGAATTGAGTTCCATTGTCCGTGATAATGGCCCGTGGAAGGCCAAAGTGGAATATGATGTTTCATACAACGAAATTAATAACTTTCTTGGTGGTGTTCGTGGCCATAGGCTCTGCCTCTGCCCATTTGGTGAAATAATCGACTACGACTATCGCATATTTCGCGCCTCCTTTGGCTATTGGCAAAGAACCAATTAAGTCAATCCCCCACATCGCAAATGGTCGGGGACTAACCATTTGTGTGAGGTCCGTCGGCGGAGCTCTCGGGATCTTGGCATATATCTGGCATTTGTCACATCTCCTCACATAGTCTGCAGCATCCCGATTTATAGTCGGCCAATAATATCCGTAGCGGAGGATTTTCTTTGCCAATGTTTGCCCCCTAGTATGGCCTTCGCATTCTCCTTCATGGACTTCTTTCAATACCCGTTTTATCTCATCGCGGGCCATGCACCGGAGCAAAGGGGTCAATAATCCCCTCCGATATATTATTCTGTCCTATACTACGTAACACGAAGCCTTACGAAGGACCTAGCGTCTTTCGCTCCTCTTTTTAGGCAAATCCCCTTGCAGTAGGTATTGTTTGATCAGGGTCGACCACGATTCCTTCTCTAGTTTAGTTTCCAACACGAAACTATCTCCATCATGTCTATACTTGGAGCATGGAGGGTCTTGACAGGGAACAATCCCATTTGTTGTGCATCGCCAGTGCTTGCAAATTTGGCCGACAAATCGGCTTCTCTATTTTGTTCGCGTGGGACATGCGAGATGTCGTAGTATTCCAGATTTGCCAGCAGCTCTTGAACCCGAGCAAGGTAAGGGGCAAGTCTCTGCCCTTTCGCTTGATAATATCCCTGCACCTGATATACTACCAGTTGTGAGTCACAAAAGATTTCAATTGACTTCACCCCCAGTTCGGTAACAAGTCTCATGCCAGCAATCAATGCTTCATATTCGGCTTCGTTATTTGTTGCTGCAAACTCAAGCTTTAAGGCGTAGCAAATCGATCGGTCTTCAGGAGTCATAATGACTATGCCAGCCCCCGAGCAACGGTCGTTAGATGCCCGATCGGTGTACATCTTCCATCGAACGAGAGGAATGACATTGTGACTGCTGGGTTCCTCTGGCGTAGTGAACTCGGCGATGAAGTCAGCTAGTGATTGTCCTCGTATAGCTCTTCGCGGAAGATAGGTAATATCGAACTGACTCAACTCAATATCCATTTCAACATACGCCCCAAAGTTTTCGGTCATTGGAGTACCTGTCGCAAGGGTTGGTCAGTGTAAACACTGATTGGGTGTGCCTGAAAGTAGGGATGAAGTCTGCGTAATGCAATCACCAAGCAATAGTCAAGTTTCTCGATCTTTGGATAATTCCTTTCCGCCTCCGTCATGCGTTTACTGACATAGTAAACTGGCTTTTGAATTCAGTCTTCCTCGTGAACCAAGGCTGTGCTGATGGCATGCTGGGACACAGCCAGATATACGTGCAACATCTCGTGGTCTATTGGTTTCGACAACACCGAGGGACTCTCTAAGTGCCTTACCAGAGCTCGGAATGCTTCTTCACAGTCGGCCGTCCATTCGAAGTTTCTCTTTCCCTTCTTTATAACATTGAAGAAAGGAATAAACTTGTCTGTAACTCTGAATATGAACCGACTCAGCGCAGCCACTTTTCCATTCAAGCTTTGCACCTGCTTTATGGTTCTGGGTACTCGTATATCTTGGATGGCCTGGATCTTCTCCAGGTTAGCTTCAATTCCACGTGCGTTCACAATGAAACCCAAGAACTTCCCCGATGCTACGCCAAACGAACACTTCAGGGGATTGATCTTCATTCCATAGTGCTTGAGTATATCGAACATCTCCGCTAAGTCTCAGATGTGGTCGTTCGACTGTCGTGACTTCACAAGCATGTCATCCACATAGACTTCCATTGTTTTACCAATTTGATCTTTGAACATTCGATTCACCAAACGCTGATAAGTTGCTCCTGCGTTCTTCAATCCAAAGGGCATTACTACATAGCAATATAACCCAACGTTTGTGACAAAGATGGTGTGTTCTTGGTCCGGGATGTGCATAGGGATTTGATTGTATCCAGAGTACGTGTCCATAAATGATAGTAGCCCATGCCCGGTCGTTGAATCGACCAGTTGGTCAATCCTTGGTAGTGGGAAGCTATCCTTTGGGCATGCCTTGTTTAAATCAGAATAATCAGCACACGTCCTCCATTTTCCATTTTCTTTTTTCACTAACACCGGGTTAGATACCCATTCAGGGTAGATGGCGTCGCGGATGAACGCATTGGCTTTAAGTTTGTCCACCTCCTCTTTGAAAGCCGCAGACCTTTCTAGGTCAATGCCCCTCCTTTTCTGCTTCACAGGCACATATTTTGGGTCTATGTTCAACATATGACTCACAATTGCAGGAGCAATCCCGCACATATCCGAATGGGTCCAAGCGAAAACATCAAGATTTGCTCGGAGGAAATCAGTAAGGTTATCAGCTATCATGGGGTCGAGTTGTGATCCTATCTTAAGGACTTGTGATGTGTAAGGACCCGATTCTTCGACTTTCGAAAATTCAACATCGATACTCACTTTATCGACTGCCGAGCAATCGAACGACGGAAAACCGAACACTTAGGGTTTTAAGAAAAAGAAAAAGAAGAAAAAGACAGAAAAGATAAAGAGAAAAGAACATAGAAAATAGAACGGAAAGAAAATAACAGAACAACAACAGAATCTCACAATTCGCAGCGGAACAACATATAATAATAAATGAATAATCTTTAAACAAAGAACTATATCAGTTATTACATTACATTACATTACATCATATCATCAGAGTGTACAACAACATACAACAACAAACAGCGGAAAAAGAAATACTATATACTAGTAATACGCCATGCCATCCAGCTTGCCTCCTGCAACTCTGAATATCCAGAATATCCTGATAAACCTTAACTCTTGACTGCCCGTGTGGAAATTGGTGGGCACCCAGAGTTTAGGAAGGAAAACAATAAACTCCGAGTCAGTCATGTGACTGGTGTGGGAACTCAAAACAGTTTATTTATCTTTAAAATCAAAAATAGAGGAATATTTTTAAAGTCAATTCGCAATGCTTTTAAAAATGAGACTACCATAAGGCCTCCCGCACACACACATGCAAACGCAGAATCGGAGGAGATTTCTCCTTATGATAGTCAAAGATGCTTGATACGCATTAAAAAGACATTTGATATTATTACTAGTGCATAGTGTAGGAAAAATTCATTTCGAAAGTAGAATATAAATCTTAGCCAGCATAGCTACCATTATAGTATGCTTACTATAGCTACCATATTAAATGGCAGGTTCTACAACTAAAACCGTACAAGTCACGTATTGTTTCTTTGGAGTTCCAACGAATGATCAGGCCAAGGAACTTCCCATTGCCACATGAGAATGCCTCTGGATGGACATCCCCGAGAACCAAACCGGATCTCTACCAACACAAGGCCGGGTTACCCCTAACTGAGTAACAACTGACCGAATATGCCATCCCCCGGTCCTTTGGGACCTTTCAACCGAGCGCTCGTAATCAATTCACACAATCATAAAGTGTTTTCAACATGAGTAAGTATCTGGGCTCCATACCATGATACCACCCTTTTCCAGAAGGAAATGCACATATCCTAAAGGGCGCTACCCCTCATAACCTTGCCGCATCTTTCCTGTTTTGACCATTCCCGAGGTGTGAGGCTCGACGAAGTCACGTCCACAAAAACATAATTTATACAAAAGCCATGCTTTGGGTCAACAAATGATCATAGAAATGATCACCAGGATAGACGATCAAACAAATGATCCTATCACAAATAATCAACACAATGATCATTTCACAGCAACACTCAGCATGTCACATTACCAAATTGGGAATATATCGCTGATAACCTTCAACTACATAACCTCTGAGCTCGTACGTCTCAGAGAAGGGTGTTAAGCTAAGAGAATAAATTCTCCGCCACCAACAGAAATATATTTGAAAGAAATCTGCTTTATATCTCAATTTGTAACGTCAGACATACAATCCATACAAGTCTGTTCCGGGCTCGAACAGAACCGAAGGCACTTCTCACGAAGCCCTTGCAATCCGGGTATTCACAATCCCGATCGAATTTCCCATCACTTAGGGAATCTCTATACCAGGAGCTACCCAGTGCAGAGACAATCGATAGGTCATCCTATCGCTTTCGCAAATACCCGGTCTTCAACACCGGTCATCAATGCTATCCATTACGTCGTATCACTATTCGGAATGGGTAATCCGAATAACGAGCGCAATAATTTAAAAATAAGTGTGCACTCAAATTCAAGCAAATCACAACAAATACCTTTCAAAGGTAAATATTGATAGTTGGTTATTGAACTATCAATGGATATGCACAACATCACCAGATTCCAAATAATTTTCCAAATTATTTATTTCCCAAAAATATCTTTACAAGATATATAATTTTCACACTTCAAAAATAAATCAATATTTATTTATAAACAAGTTCCCCTTTCTTCTATAAATTCCGTAGTGAATTTACATTCCAAAATATCCATGCATATACGATTTCAATTATTCATTTCAATTTATCTTCAAAAAGATAAATTCTCAAAATATTCACTTTATATTGGAAAGCATTTCCATACTTATTTATTCATAAGTAATTCACAAATTTTATTTATTTTCAATACTTAGAAAATATTCAATATACTTAAATCGAGATTAAGTATATATTTCATTCTTTAAGGAAATCATTCTCTTAAACATATTTATTTGGGCCAAAACGAATGTTACGTAAAACATCGTTACGACAACCCAAGATCACTAGTATAGGGATTCGAAATTAAAATAGATATATAAATCCTAATACTATACAAAACATTTCCTTTCGGAAATCATTTACTATAACAACAGTGTTATAGTCCACCATTTCCTTCTATTTCTCGAAAATTTTATTTCAACAATGAATGTTGAAATCTATGGTTTCGAATCTCAACACATTTTAAAACATCGTTAGATCGTTTTAGTTTCTATTTAAGACATCAAATCTAAACATTTTCTTTAACATATTATTCACTATTCAAAAACGTGAATATACTACGTTAACACATTTCATCCTTTTATACATTTCATTTTAAAGGATTATTCACAGTCAAAAATGTGAATATAACTCCATTAATAGGTTTCAACAATTTACTTATCAAAATAAGTCGTTGCGAATTTATAAAACAAGGTTTATAAATTCCTTTATTAACCTATATTCAATTTATATCTCAATGATATACTAAAAGTTCATATTATAAGTGAAATACTTATAATTTATTTGTTTGAAAAATCGTTCCTTTGAACTTCATAATTATAAATCTTATAACTTATAAGATTCAATTATTTATCCAAACCTATTCTTTTAACAACTTTATAAATTTTATAAACCTACTGCTTATAAAATTCCATTTATAACTTCACCATTTATAATTCTATAAATTTCATTCATTTATGAAATTCATTCACAATTCATTCTAACACTTATAAAAACTCGTTTTATAACTCAAATATTTTTATTTATAAATTATCAATTTATAAATCTTTTATATAAATCAATTTATATTATTCTTTTAAAACATCTTTAATCCCCTTTATAATTTCACCATTTTGATTTATAAAATAATTAAATTTTACAAATCCTATATTTAAACTTTTTACAATAAATTCTAAAATCCCAATTTAACTATTTTATAAAATCATTAACCCCATATTTTTAAAAATCAACTTTTTTTAACTATATTTCTCAAAAATCATAATTTTTATAACATAAAAATTATAACGTTTATTTATTTATAATGGATCAATTCCAAACATATAGTATATTTTCAAAAATCACTTTATAAATCATTTTGAAATTCCAAAACTTGGTCCAATGATGCTACACACCAAATAGTCAATCACGACTACAACGACATCATATATCGATATGATAATCCATCAAATATCAAAATATCTGAAATCAAATAAAAACTGTTGAGGAATCCAGTTGGATCCCCCCAACCTGTTTTCCTGCATCCACAAACATTAGCACAATACCAATTCCGCTCTAGTACGGAATTATCGCGGTATGTGGGATTTAAAATATTATCCGCTTAATAGACGGCGCAATAGGGTCTCATCCGCTATACAAATGCGGGAAATCAATAACTCCAATATATACATATGCCAATATATATATATATATTGCTATTATATATAATACCAGTTTCACTATTTATGAAATATTCGCGGTATATGTTTTTAATAAATAACCTCCGCTTACTAACGGCGCATAATGTCTATTTTAACAATCAATAGATAACAATCATCATTCAAACATGCATTCAAATATTTTAAATCTAACTATTTAAAATAAAATCGAAACTGATTCGATTGAGTGAGAAGTTCTCACCTTGGTTTCAATTTCGTTTTAGCGATTTATTTCGAATAAAATTAAACGGACGTTTAATTTTACCCAAAATTCTCACTAACTCAAAACGGTTCCAATCCAATTCCATCGCGTAGTGCTCGTCCATACGATTCCAACGCAACTGGTTTCGCGCGTTTTCGACCTCGTATGAAAAAGTTATCAATTTTTAAAGATTACACGAATTTATAAACTAAATTATACAACATAATTTAAGTTTTTTTAAACTTAACCTAATCTAAGCCACTGGATCATGCTTCCTTGCATCTGAACCGTGCATATGCTTCTCCTTCATCACGCAAGTCTACAGGAATCAACATACGCATATGAACCCATGGCAATTCAAACTAGGGTTTGAAAATTCGACCTCCACGTTGAACTATAGCACGATCAGGAACTTGCATCTCGAAGAGCACGACCCCCCTACCCACGCCCTAGGCAGCACCAAGCTCGGCCACCATATGAGTCTCGAAAATCGTGCCCATACGCACGTGAACGCGGGCCATTATCTCACGAAATACAACTTCATTCGCGATCTCCACCGTTGAACTTGTAGATCTTGATGCCCTCTTCATCTTTCGTGTTGGGAGTTTTCGATATTAATGAACGGATTTGGAGATTTGAGGGGAAGAAGGTCGCGTGTTTCTGGCCTTTGATTCTGGTGGAGGCAGCTAGGGTTTAGATTTTAGGGTTTATATTTTTTTTTTAATTTATGAAGGGGTAAGGGTCTATTTATAGAAAACGAACGAAACACTATTCATTCCGGAAATTCCGAACTCCGATACACGCGCCGTAACCAGCGTTTCTAGGGTTTATCCCACGTTCCGGACACAATGGAATAGGTTTCGAAAGCTAATTCGGAAATCTGTGCGAGTTATGGCAACAAACGATCGATTTAAATTAAACCGATTTAAACGATTTTCTAGGCGTTTTAATTTGTAGAGGACAAACGGTAAATCCAATTGACACGAAATTTGAAACCTTACAATAATATCACATTACGGATCCGATGAAACTAGTTTCGTCGAAATCCGAGACTTTTTGAAAAATGGCTATTTTAACTCGCCAAATTAATATTAAAAATAATTCGATGCGTTTCGAGCTGCCACAATCAAACGATAGCTCCGATTGCTACGAAAATTGAAATCCGGTAATAACTAACTATTACGGATCCAATGGAACTGGTCTCGTTCAATTCTGAGACTGTTCAAAAATTGACTATTTTCACTAGTCGATTTAAATATTAAAATATTCAATTTTCACAAATTAACTTTTAATTCGATTTTAAAAGTTCTAAAATATCATTCTAACTCCAATATGATAAAATAAAATTTTACAAATCATTTTCAACCATATTTAACCCTATTTTTAATTATTTCCATAATTTAACATATTAAATTATCGATTTAATTATTCAATTAAATCCAATTATTCGACATAAAATTTATTCAACTTATAAATTCACTTATTAATATTTAAAATTAATTAAATATCCAAATTTAAATTAATAAAAATCCTGGGTCGTTACATGATGGGTCGTTGCGGTTAACTAAGATGTCGATGGTTAGTTCAGCCGGTGCCACATTTGTTTCCCTGGGTTCCCCATCATCATCTCTCGGATCTATGTCTTTCTGGATCCGAGAGTGTCGCTCGAGCCGGGGCTCGGGCGCTACTTGTCAATCATCAGAACTTTGGATGTGGACGGAGTTGTCCGCGACCTTCCCTTTCTCTCTGCGTTGTGCCTCTCTCAACTCGGCCACATAGCACGCACGACCGATTGCCTGATCGTCGTGTACCACTCCAACTCCTTTATTCATTGGAAACTTCAATGTCAAACACCATAGGGCCAAAGCTGCCCTAAATTCTGCCAGGGCCGGACGTCCTAGAAATGCGTTGTATGGGGAGTCAACCTCCAATATTAGGAACGGTAGGATTCGCACCCTTCTACGTTCGCCCTGTCCCAGTTCAACTGGTAACTCCACATATCCCATTGCATCAGTTGCTACGCCATTAAAACCATGGATTCTGGCTTTAGATGGTTTCAAATCCTTCGCTTCCAACTTCATTTGGTCATATGCCTTCCAGAAGATGATGTTAACGGAGCTTCCGCAGTCAATTAGTATCCTCTTCACGAACGCCGGTCCGATTGTTGCCGAAATGACCATTGGGTCGATGGTAGGAGCTTCCACCTTATCCGCATCTCTATTCCTGAACATAACATCGTCGTTCATTGTGTACTGCTGCTTTGCGGGAGTTCCATCCTCCATATTCGAACAACACTCATACTCTGTATGTCTCAATGAGTTAGCGTATCGCTCCATCTCCTGCCAACTTTTATCTGCAGGATGAGGCCCGTCGGCGATCGAATTAATAATCAACCTTCCCACCGTACGAGAAGGCTGTTCTGGTTGGTGTGGCGCTGGCCCGTGTCCGGGGTCCGACGTTTCTTGCCTTCCGTCTTGCGAGTCTTTGACAAATTCCTGAAGCTTCTTCTATTTGATCAAATTTTCAATAGCGTCGTGGAGGTGTCTACACTCCTCTGTGTTATGACCATATGTCTCATGAAAGCGGCAGTACTTTCCAGTCTGCTTCTGTGCCTCCGTTGATTCCTTTGGTCGTGATTTCCTATACTGAAAGGTGTTGCAAGTTGACAAATAGATTTTTTCAAGAGATGCGTTCAGTGGGGTGTATTTACTGTAGGTCAAGATCCTTGACTTCCACTTCCCTACATCTCTCTTCTTTCCAGAATTTCCTCCTCCGGATCCTTTCGACTGCCCCGGTTTGTTCTGTACGTTGACTTGAGCTTTTCCTAAACTATCGCCTGTTTGCTTTATGGCGATGTTACTTTTCATAGACTCCTGAATAGGCACTGGTGCCTTGTCTCGCCTCGTCCATCGAGCTTCCTCCCTTCTTATAAACTGATGAGCTTTCGAATAAAAACGTTCCAGGGTAGCTGGTGGCTTTCCCGCCAACCAATCTCCAAACTCAGAATCTGGATCCACTCCACGCATTACCGCCATCAGTATTGTGTGGTCATTAGGGTTGCTCACTTCAGTAGCAGCCACATGAAATCTTTGCAAGTATGCTTTCAATGACTCTCCTGGAGTTTGGATCACACTTGATAAGGACATCACATCCTTTGGACGAGTGGTGTGTACGCTGAACTGTTCTATGAACTTTGTTGCCAGTTCGTCAAAGCTGGATATAGAACGAGGTGGGAGTCGGGTAAACCACATGGTGGCAATTCCGGACAAAGTGATTGGGAAGCACCTGCACTTGGTCGCATCATTGGCCCTTGCAGAATCCATCATCCATCCATATCTCATCACGTGTTGCCTGGGGTCAGTCTTCCCCTCATAGGTTGGAATAGTGGGCATGCTAAACTTTCGTGGATATTCAGCCTGCAGAACGGTATCCGTGAAGGGAGTAAGACTCTTAAATATTCCCCAATCTTCATTAGTCAAATCTTGGTCCTCCCTCAATAATTGCCTGACCATCGCCGATAAGTCTGGGGTAGGCATGGTAGACGGGAAATTAGGTTCCTTGGGATCTTGGTGGCCCTTGCGTTTGGTCTCTTCACGAGCTCGATCTTTTGTCGAGCAATCGGTAGCTCCTGTCTGCACACCTTCATCCTTACGACGTCTGCGCCTAGGAGGTTCGTCGGCTGAAGTTGAACTATCGTCTTCCGAGTAAGGGTCAGGGCTACCTCTGTCATTCTGACGTTGTTGCTCATCAAGCTGAGTTATGAGGTTAGCGTTGGCTTGCATTTGCTCAGCAAGTTGCCTTCTGTTTTCCTTAAGTTCTCTTATCAAGTCATTGAACTCTGCTTGAGAAACAACTTCCGCTTGATTTTGGTTAGAGGGTCTTGTGCCTCGAATCGCCTGCTGATTGCTAGGTCCAACTTGTTGTACGCTAGCAGTTTCATGGACATCTGCATTTTGAGATGCCGATTGGGTTCGTGGTCTTCCCATAGTAGAGTTGTTAGTTGTGACTCTCAGTAGAATATACAGATGCCTTGTGTATGATCTTGGATCTCCTTTGAGGGATTTATGCAATCGAGTAGCTACAAAGTAGATCCTTGCGGTCTGAGAATTCAATTCTCAGTAAAAGCACCAAAATGTTAGCACCAAAATTGGTCACTAACATCCTTAGAAAGATTGTATAGAGAGATTAGTGAAGAAAGTAAATTAAATCAGAGAATTGAATGTAAATTTAATTGCATAAAGTAAGAACACCAAATTTATAGTAGTTCGGCGTATCTGCCTACGTCCACTTTGAGGTTAATCTTTATTGCTTTTCTTAATAATTGAGTACATATACAATCTGTTTCTCATTACTTGAATACAATTGCTAAGAGAAAAGATTAAGTCTTGAATGAGTGTTGAATGTGGCAGAGTATCCCCAGTGTTCTCTAAAATCTCACCCCTTTTTCTGTGCCCCTGCCCCTTTATTTATAGACGAAGGTGGGTTGGACTTCCCTGGTGGGCCTGGTAGCTGAATATCTTGGTCCAAATAGTGTTAACTCTGTGAGGCCGAATGGTAAGATGCCGAGCCAAGGCAATTGCGTCGAACGATGCTCTCATGTCGAGCGAAGCTGGAGTGCCGAACGATCCAGGGTTTTCGAACGTACCGTGCCGAACCATGTTGGAATGCCGAACGATCCATGCCGGACCAGGTTGGAATGCCGAATGATCCAAGGTTGCCGAACCAGGCTAGAATGCCAAACGATCCAAGGTTGTCGAACGTACCGTGCCGGACCAGGCTAGAATGTCGAACGATCCAAGGTTGCCAAACCAGGCTGGAATGCTGAACGATCCAAGGTTGCCGAACGTACCGTGCCGGACGAGACTGGATGCCGAACGATCCAAGGTTGCCGAACCAGGCTGGAATGCCGAACGCCTAGGATCGCCGAATGATGTCTTTGGCCGAACGTACTCGGGAGGCCGAAAAATCTTTAATCGTCGAACGATCTTATGTCGAGCGTTTCTCTTTGGCCGAACGGTATTCAATACCGAATGTTCCTCGATGCCGAATGCTCCTAGATGCCGAGCGCTATCCCCTGCCGACCGATGCGATGTCGAACAACCTTAACATGCCGAGTGTTCATCTGATGCCGAACGTTCTTCTATGCAGAACATTCTTTTATGCCGAGCGTTCTTCTGATGCCGAACATTCCTGGTGCTGATTTCCTAGTTGCCTGGTCAAACTTCCAGGTAACAATATCTGTATCACTTGACCTAGTTTAGAAAACTATACACAGTCTCGTGGTTTACAAAATATTTTTCTGAAATGTTTTAAAAATATTTTAAAATGTAAAATTTATAATATTTTAATTTAAATTAATTAAAATGACTTTTATAGAAATATTAGTGATTTTCTATAAATTAAATAATGAATTATGTAAATGGTGAAGTAGAATTTGAACTGTAAGTAAATTTTAGAATTTATGTCTTGTTTTTAAAAGGAAATATGTAAAGTAAGAAAATATAATATTTTGATTTAAAAATGTATTTTAAATGATCTTATAGAAATTATAATGATTTTTGAATAAGTTAAAATGTTAAATAAATGAATGTTTGAGCTAAATTTTGAAATATAACTTATTTTGGAAAATTTTGAATTTTTGTTAAAAGTGAAATTTTAGTTAAGTAAAATAAAGGGTAATAAGTTATATTTTGGAAATTTAAACTTAATTGTTAAGTTAATTTAAAGAAATGGAATGCAATATTCGAATTTAAATAAGAAATTATGTTAAAATTTGACTTTTGGTTGAAATTTAACTTTATAAAATCACAAAAAAAAATAAAGTATTGAAATGATGTTTTAAATGTGAAATATATGATTTTATAAGTTAAAATGATCTATATTGAAAATTTAATTGTTTGTGAAATGGTAATTAAAACTCTGAATTTGATTTGACAGTATTTTTAAATGTAATGTAAAAGATATTGCAGCATTTTGTAAATGCTGTAGTTGTTTTAAATGAACTAGAAAGTTAATTTGAAGTAAAGGCTATTATAGAACTTCGTAAGTGTTGTAGTGGTTAAACTTAACATTAAAGTTTATTTGAAATAAAAGAAATCTATTACGGCACTTAAATGCTGTCTTTTGTAAAAATAACTGTTTTAAACTATAATTTTACGTTGCATTTTATAAGTGCTACGGAAACTATATTTTTTTTGTTTTAATGAATTTTTATGAAAAATAATCTTTGGAAAGTGATAAAATATTAGCAATTAAATGTTAAATTTCTAAAGATAATGAAGTGACATTTAAATGGTTTTAATGGGTTTTAAATAGAAGAAAATAAATTTTTAAATGGTGAGTTTGAAATGGTAATTAATTCCTAAATAAATTGAATGATTTAAATGGTATTTAAATGAATCAAAATGAATGATGTTTTGAATAATATTTTGATATTTGATTTCTGTTTTATTTAATTTATTTGATAAATGAGTATTTGAGGTATATATTATTTGAGTTTATTTAAATGATATTGGATTTATGAAATGTGGGATATTTAAGCTTTGAAATATACTAAAGATTTATTATTGTATTTTGTGGATTAAATCTATATTTGAAATTGATAAGATTTGAAATGGTTTGTTGGTAAACTGAAATTGAATTGAAACTGATGGTTTGAATTAAATTAAATTGAAAATTTGAAATTTAGGTTTAATTTAATAAATTTATAAATGTATAGAATTAAAGGATGATTTCAAATATTTTAGTTTCGAAAGAGGTATAACTTTGAATGTATAAACTATTTTGAAAGTGAATATATGTTTGAAATAGAAATGATATTGTGTCTGAAATGAATAAAGCTTTGAAATAAAGACGGTTTGGTTTCGAAGTATAAACTATCTTTGAAATGATATTTTGATATTTAAATGATTTGTAATGAAGTTTTGGAAAGATATGATTTTGATATATTAAAATGATTTGGAATGAAGTTTTGGAAAGATATGATATTTTGACATATTGAAATGATTTGAAAGGAAGTTTTGGAAAGGTATTATATCTTAATATATTGAAATGATTTGGAAATGATCTAATATTTATTTTGATAAAGATTTGGATTTGAATGATATTTTATTTCAAAGTATAAATTATTATATTTTAAAGTCACAACCACGGGTTATAATAACGATTGGTTGGCAAAGAGACCCGGATCGGATATCTGGCATACTCTCCGTCGATACCGAAAACCATTTTGACAACCGTGTATGCGGTGGAGATTCCAGAATGAAGAAAGTTGGTGGCGAAGTTCTTGAGGTATGTTATGTGTATCCAACTCCCTGAGTTGGCACAAGGTGGCAGAAACAGGACCGGTCTCGGGCCAATTGAGGTCGCACCTTTGATCGGATGCATTTCTTTGATACCATTTATTGCTTTTGTGATTGATTTGGGCGCCCCTCCGATTTTTGGGAATGTACTCCGAGGTGGGCGTATGTGGCTGCTGCGTTACCACCAACCCGAGTGTCGTAATTAGTATATCTACCCTGGCATTGCCTTGTGTGCCGTGTCACCTACCCTATCTAGCCTTTACTACGAGTTTGGTTTTCTCCCGTAACCCGTGGAGTATTTAGGGTAGCCTCCCGATCTGGAGGTATGCTGATGCTGGATGGACTACTAGGACTATTATGTGTCAAGGGGAATATAGGGTCACTCCTTGATGCTATTAAAAAGTATGTTTATTTTACTATTAGACATTATTATAATAGCGAAATATTACTATATAGTAAATAGTTTAAAGGATCCTTAGAGGATAGGCGGTCACATGCATCCTTTAAGTTACTTGTACCTTATTACAGTTCACTTACATTATATAAGTATATATTGTCCTGACTCGAGTGTTTTGTGTTTGCTTTACACTCGGGTCAGCCTGAGTTATTCACAGCTTTGGATTCTCTTTCTGGAGCTGGACTTTGCTGGAGATTCTACCTGTCTATCTGCTTATCTATCTGTTTCTATTCCTGCTGTTATAAGTTATTCGATGTACTAGTGAATCTCTATGTATTTGGATTTCTATCTATGTTGTTCTGTGACTGATATTATGTATCTGTTTTGAGACTTTGTTATAGTAGCTTCATGAACTACTATCTTTTTAATTCCGCTGCATTATTTTACTCTATGTCTGTGATCTGTGATTATATTTATTTACTGTATATTCTGAGTTTTGCCTAATTTTATTTACAACGCGGTATTTTGAGCAATTCCAGTCTGACATATGCGGATGCGAACGGTAGAAAATATCCGGTTGTCATAGTTGGTATCAGAGCTTTGGCTTTGAGGCAAAACTTAGAATATACGGTAAATTTATTTACAGAATCACTTTCATTCGAGTTTGAATCTCTTCCTTTGATCCGAATTTTTTTTGAACTTTTGGAATGTTCCCTACGGTTCCAAAGTTCATTCGTATCCCTCACTATTAATTCTTTTGATTCTGGAGTATCCCATAACTCCACTTCGAATGATCTTTATAGTGAATTGGCGGTCTCGCCAATATTCTAATTTACTTGTAAAGGGGGAAAATCCTTTACAATTAGCATAGATTCATCAGTGATCTTATATTTATCCTTGGTTTAGACGCTAATATCTTTTACTATTCAAAACTCTATCTCTTGTGATCGGATGTAGATTTACCCCCAAAAAATCCACATTTGATCTTATTCATTAAGTCATGGTTGACCCGGTTAAGGTTGCCCGCGATTTATTTAAATTTATCCATCTCCCTATTTTGTTATTTAATCATCTTGTCTTTTGTTTCCAAACTATCTCCAAACATTTTGAACTATACTTGTAAATTTATGTTTTGTTTTGTATGTTGTGTTGTTTGAGTGGTTGATGTTGATTTGGGTTTCCGATCGATTCGTCTGATCAACGCTATCGATAGGATTTCTAAAACACTTTGACAGAACAAACTGACACAATATTATTTTAAATTTGTTAATGAAATAAATTTTGATATATAAGTAAATTTTGACCTAGGTTAGAAAACTATATACAGACCCGTGGTTTACATGATATTTTTTTCTGAAATGTTTTAAAAATATTTTGAAATGTAAAATTTAAAAAAAATTAATATAAATTAATTAAAAATGACTTTTATAGAAATATTAATGATTTTCTATAAATTAAATAATGAATTATGTAAATGGTGAAGTAGAATTTGAACTATAAGTAAATTTTGGAATTTATGTCTTGTTTTTAAAAGGAAATTATGTAAAGTAAGAAAATATAATATTTTGATTTAAAAATGTATTTTAAATGATCTTATAGAAATTATAATGATTTTTGAATAAGTTAAAATGTTAAATAAATGAATGTTTGAGCTAAATTTTGAAATATAACTTATTTTGGGAAATTTTGAATTTTTGTTAAAAGTGAAATTTTAGTTAAGTAAAATAAAGGGTAATAAGTTATATTTTGGAAATTTAAACTTAATTGTTAAGTTAATTTAAAGAAATGGAATGCAATATTCGAATTTAAATAAGAAATTATGTTAAAATTTGACTTTTGGTTGAAATTTAACTTTATAAAATCACAAAAAAAATAAAGTATTGAAATGATGTTTTAAATGTGAAATATATGATTTTATAAGTTAGAATGATCTATATTGAAAATTTAATTGTTTGTGAAATGGTAATTAAAACTCTGAATTGGATTTGAAGTATTTTTAAATGTAATGTAAAAGATATTGCAGCATTTTGTAAATGCTGTAGTTGTTTTAAATGAACTAAAAAATTAATTTGAAGTAAAGGCTATTATAGCACTTTGTAAGTGCTGTAGTGGTTAAACTTAACATTAAAGTTTATTTAAAATATAAGAAATCTATTACAGCACTTAAATGCTGTCTTTTGTAAAAATAACTGTTTTAAACTATAATTTTACGTAACATTTTATAAGTGCTACGGAAACTATATTTTTGTTGTTTTAATGAATTTTTATGAAAAAATAATCTTTGGAAAATGAAATTTTTTTTGAAATTAAATGTTAAATTTCTAAAGATAATAAAGAGACATTTAAATGGTTTTAAAGGGTTTCAAATAGAAGAAATTAAATTTTTAATTGGTGAGTTTGAAATGGTAATTAATTCCTAAATAAATTAATGATTTAAATAGTATTTAAATGAATTAAAATGAATGATGTTTTGAATAATATTTTGATATTCGATTTCTATTTTATTTAATTTAATTGATAAATGAATATTTGAGGTATATATTATTTGAGTTTATTTAAATGATATTGGATTTATGAAATGTGGGATATTTAAGCTTTGAAATATACTAAAGATTTAATATTGTATTTTGTGGATTAAATCTATATTTGAAATTGATAAGATTTAAAATGGTTTGTTGGTAAACTGAAACTGAATTGAAACTGATGTTTTGAACTAAATTAAATTGAAAATTTGAAATTTGGGTTTAATTTAATAAATTTGTAAATGTATAGAATTAAAGGATGATTTCAAATATTTTAGTTTCGAAAGAGGTATAACTTTGAATGTATATACTATTTTGAAAGTGAATATATGTTTGAAATAGAAATGATATTGTGTCTGAAATGAATAAAGCTTTGAAATAAAAATGGTTTGGTTTCGAAGTATAAACTATCTTTGAAATGATATTTTGATATTTAAATGATTTGTAATGAAGTTTTGGAAAGATATGATTTTGATATATTAAAATGATTTGGAATGAAGTTTTGGAAAGATATGATATTTTGACATATTGAAATGATTTGAAAGGAAGTTTTGGAAAGGTATTATATCTTAATATATTGAAATGATTTGGAAATGATCTAATATTTATTTTGATAAAGATTTGGATTTGAATGATATTTTATTTCAAAGTATAAATTATTATATTTTAAAGTCACAACCACGGGTTATAATAACGATTGGTTGGCAAAGAGACCGGGATCGGATATCTGGCATACTCTCCGCCGATACCAAAACCACTTTGACAACCGTGTATGCGGTGAAGATTCCAGAATGAAGTAAGATGGTGGCGAAGTTCTTGAGGTATGTTACGTGTATCCAACTCCCTGAGTTGGCACTAGGTGGTAGAAACAGGACCGATCTCGGGCTAATTGAGGACGCACCTTCGATCGGACGCATTTCTTTGATACCATTTATTGCTTTTGTGATTGATTTGGGCGCCCCTCCGATTTTTGGGAATGTGTTCCGAGGTGGGCGTATGTGGCTGCTGCGTTACCACCAACCCAAGTGTC
This sequence comes from Allium cepa, assembly GCA_030765085.1. Lineage (NCBI taxonomy): Eukaryota > Viridiplantae > Streptophyta > Magnoliopsida > Asparagales > Amaryllidaceae > Allium > Allium cepa. The sequence goes on along the minus strand of CM060929.1, from coordinate 459,083,797 downwards.
GTAATTAGTATATCTACCCTGGCATTGCCTTGTGTGCCGTGTCACCTACCCTATCGAGCCTTTACTAAGAGTTTGGTTTTCTCCCGTAGCCCGTGGAGTATTTAGGGTAGCCTCCCGATCTGGAGGTATGATGATGCTGGATGGACTACTAGGACTATTATGTGTCAAGGGGAATATAGGGTCACTCCTTGATGCTATTAAAAAGTATGTTTATTTTACTATTAGACATTATTATAATAGTGAAATATTACTATATAGTAAATAGTTTAAAGGATCCTTAGAGGATAGGCGGTCACATGCATCCTTTAAGTTACTTGTACCTTATTACAGTTCACTTACATTATACAAGTATATATTGTCCTGACTCGAGTGTTTTGTGTTTGCTTTACGCTCGGGTCAGCCTGAGTTATTCACAGCTTTGGATTCTCTTTCTGTAGCTGGACTTTGCTGGAGATTCTACCTGTCTATCTACTTATCTATCTGTTTCTATTCCTGCTGTTATAAGTTATTCGATGTACTAGTGAATCTCTATGTATTTGGATTTCTATCTATGTTGTTCTGTGACTGATATTATGTATCTGTTTTGAGACTTTGTTATAGTAGCTTCATGAACTACTATCTTTTTAATTCCGCTGCATTATTTTACTCTATGTCTGTGATCTGTGATTATATTTATTTACTGTATATTCTGAGATTTGCCTAATTTTATTTACAACGCGGTATTTTGAGCAATTCCAGTCTGACATATGCGGATGCGAATGGTAGAAAATATCGGGTTGTCACGGTTGGTATCAGAGCTTTGGCTTTGAGGCAAAACTTAGAATATACGGTAAATTTATTTACAGAATCACTTTCATTCGAGTTTGAATCTCTTCCTTTGATCCGAATTTTTTTTGAACTTTTGGAATGTTCCCTACGGTTCCAAAGTTCATTCGTATCCCTCACTATTAATTCTTTTGATTCTGGAGTATCCCATAACTCCACTTCGAATGATCTTTATAGTGAATTGGCGGTCTCGCCAATATTCTAATTTGCTTGTAAAGGGGGAAACTCCTTTACAATTAGCATAGATTCACCAGAGATCTTATATTTATCCTTGGTTTAGACGCTAATAACTTTTACTATTCAAAACTCTATCTCTTGTGATCGGACGTAGATTTACCCCCGAAAAATCCACATTTGATCTTATTCATTAAGTCACGGTTGACCTGGTTAAGGTTGCCCGTGATTTATTTAAACTTATCCATCTCCCTATTTTGTTATTTAATCATCTTGTCTTTTGTTTCCAAACTATCTCCAAACATTTTGAACTATACTTGTAAATTTATGTTTTGTTTTGTCTGTTGTGTTGTTTGAGTGGTTGATATTGATTTGGGTTTCCGATCGATTCGTTTGATCAACGCTATCGATAGGATTTCTAAAACACTTTGACAGAACAAACTGACACAATATTATTTTAAATTTGTTAATGAAATAAATTTTGATATATAAGTAAATTTTGACCTAGGTTAGAAAACTATATACAGACCCGTGGTTTACATGATATTTTTTTCTGAAATGTTTTAAAAATATTTTAAAATGTAAAATTTAAATTTTTTTAATATAAATTAATTAAAAATGACTTTTATAGAAATATTAGTGATTTTCTATAAATTAAATAATGAATTATGTAAATGGTAAAGTAGAATTTGAACTATAAGTAAATTTTGGAATTTATGTCTTGTTTTTAAAAGGAAATTATGTAAAGTAAGAAAATATAATATTTTGATTTAAAAATGTATTTTAAATGATCTTATAGAAATTATAATGATTTTTGAATAAGTTAAAATGTTAAATAAATGAATGTTTGAGCTAAATTTTGAAATATAACTTATTTTGGGGAATTTTGAATTTTTGTTAAAAGTGAAATTTTAGTTAAGTAAAATAAAGGGTAATAAGTTATATTTTGGAAATTTAAACTTAATTGTTAAGTTAATTTAAAGAAATGGAATGCAATATTCGAATTTAAATAAGAAATTATGTTAAAATTTAACTTTTGGTTGAAATTTAACTTTATAAAATCATAAAAAAAATAAAGTATTGAAATGATGTTTTAAATGTGAAATATATGATTTTATAAGTTAAAATGATCTATATTGAAAATTTAATTGTTTTTGAAATGGTAATTAAAACTCTGAATTGGATTTGACAGTATTTTTAAATGTAATGTAAAAGATATTGCAGCATTTTGTAAATGCTGTAGTTGTTTTAAATGAACTAAAAAGTTAATATGAAGTAAAGGCTATTATAGCACTATGTAAGTGCTGTAGTAGTTAAACTTAACATTAAAGTTTATTTGAAATATAAGAAATCTATTACAGCACTTAAATGCTGCCTTTTGTAAAAATAACTGTTTTAAACTATAATTTTACGTAGCATTTTATAAGTGCTACGGAAACTATATTTTTGTTGTTTTAATGAATTTTTATGAAAAATAATCTTTGGAAAATGATAAAATTTTGGAAATTAAATGTTAAATTTCTAAAGATAATGAAGAGACATTTAAATGGTTTTAAAGGGTTTCAAATAGAAGAAATTAAATTTTTAATTGGTGAGTTTGAAATGGTAATTAATTCCTAAATAAATTGAATGATTTAAATAGTATTTAAATGAATTAAAATGAATAATGTTTTGAATAATATTTTGATGTTCGATTTATATTTTATATAATTTAACTGATAAATGAATATTTGAGGTAAATATTATTTGAGTTTATTTAAATGATATTGGATTTATGAAATGTGGGATATTTAAGCTTTGAAATATACTAAAGATTTAATATTGTATTTTGTGGATTAAATCTATATTTGAAATTGATAAGATTTGAAATGGTTTGTTGGTAAACTGAAATTGAATTGAAACTGATGTTTTGAACTAAATTAAATTGAAAATTTGAAATTTGGGTTTAATTTAATAAATTTGTAAATGTATAGAATTAAAGGATGATTTAAAATATTTTAGTTTCGAAAGAGTTATAACTTTGAATGTATAAACTATTTTGAAAGTGAATATATGATTGAAATAGAAATGATATTGTGTCTGAAATGAATAAAGCTTTAAAATAAAAATGGTTTGGTTTTGAAGTATAAACTATCTTTGAAATGATATTTTGATATTTAAATGATTTGTAATGAAGTTTTGGAAAGGTATGATTTTGATATATTAAAATGATTTGGAATGAAGTTTTGGAAAGATATGATATTTTGACATATTGAAATGATTTGAAAGGAAGTTTTGGAATGATATTATATCTTAATATATTGATATGATTTGGAAATGATTTAATCTTTATTTTGATAAAGATTTGGATTTGAAATGATATTTTATTTCAAAGTATAAATTATTATATTTTAAAGTTATAACCACGGGTTATAATAACGATTGGTTGGCAGAGAGACCGGGATCGGATATCTGGCATATTCTTTGTCGATACCTAAAACCACTTTGACAACCGTGTACGCAGTGGAGATTCCAGAATGAAGTAGGATGGTGGCGAAGTTCTTGAGGTATGTTACATGGACCCAACTCCCGTGAGTTGGCATAAGGTGGCAGAAACAGGAGCGTTCTCGTGCCAATTGAGGTCGCACCTTTGATCGGACGCATTTCTTCGATACCATTCTATTGCTTTTGTGATTGATTTGGGCGCCCCTCTGATTTTTGGGAATGAGTTCCGAGGTGGGCGTATGTCGCTGTTGCGTTACCACCAGTCGGATTTTCGTAATTAGTATATCTACCCTGGCATTGCCTTGTGTGTCGTGTCACCTGCCCTATCGAGCCTTTACTACGAGTTTGGTTTTCTCCTGTAACCCGTGGAGTATTTAGGGTAGCCTCCCGATCTGGAGGTATGCTAATACTGGATGGACTATTGGGACTATTACGTGTCAAGGGGAATATTGGGTCACTCCTTGATGCTATTAAAAAGTATGTTTATTTTACTATTAGACATTATTATAATAGCGAAATATTACTATATAGTAAATAGTTTAACGGATCCTTAGATGATGGGCGGTCTCAGGCATCCTTTAAGTTACTTGTACCTTATTACAGTTCACTTGAGTTCGTTTACATTATATAAGTAGATATTGTCCTGACTCGAGTGTTTTGTGTTTGCTTTATGCTCGGGTCAGCCTGAGTTATTCACAGCTTTGGATTCACTTTCTGGAGCTGGTCTTTGCTGGAGATTCTACCTGTCTATCTACTTATCTATCTGTTTCTATTCCAGCTGTTATAAGTTATTTGATGTATTAGTGAATCTTTATGTATTTGGATTTCTGTCTATGTTGTTCTATGACTGATATTATGTATCTTTTTTGAGACTTTGTTATAGTAGCTTCATGAACTACTATCTTTTTAATTCTGCTGCATTTTTTTACTCTGTGTCTGTGATCTGTGATTATATTTATTTACTGTATACTATGAGATTTGCCAAATTTTATTTACAACGCAGTATTTTGAGCAATACAAGTCCGACATGTGCGGATGCGAATGGTTGAAAATATGGGGTTGTCACATATATTCTCCATTCATCGAGTGACAATCACTTCAATTTATTTATATCTTCGTTTATAAATTTTATAAACTCATTTCCAGTTTCACTTGTTCATAAAATAATCACATTTATAGGATTTCATTTATAAACCCAGACCTTCATAAATCCTTTTTATGTTTCAAACCTATTTTAAATATCGATTTCAACTCCTTTTCCGTATTTCAAAAATACCACTTTAAATACGTAGTTAAAATTTCCTTATATAAACTATTTTAAAATCTCTATCTAAAATATCTTCTGAAATAGATAAGTACAAATCCCAAAATCAAACCAATTATTTTATCCAAATCAAATCCTTTTTAAATAATCCAAAATTCAATATAAAAATTATTAATTCCAAAATCGCTTTTGAATTTCCTTTTTAAATTCAAAAATATTATTGATGTTATTTAAATTACCAAAATTAGAGCTAGTTCTACTATAGCATCCAATAAATCAACTCATAACATAACCTATAACAGATTATCCACACACGTCATATATCAATATATATAGAATTAAAATACAAATCTTAAGGAATCCAGTTGGATCCCTCCAACCTGTCCCTGCTACCACAAATGTTATATAACATAAAATAATTATAATAATCCCGTTTCGAGGCAGGCTATCATAATAAAAAGCATCATCCGCTATTATGCGGGGTGCATAGTGTCTCATCCGCTCCAATCGGTGGGAAGATTCAACCTAACTAATATATACTAATATATATAATATAACATCCAATTGATAATAATCTATCAATCCATCCAAAGAATCATTAGCAATTTTTATCAACTATAATTCAAATTAGTTATCCAAAAAGGTGAGATTAACTCACATTAATTTTAGTTTCCGTTTCTGCGTTCTAGTTCCGACTAAAATCGGACAACGTTCGGTTCTAGTGAAAAATTTCAGTAGCTCCAGCTTCAACCAAACTAATTCCGAAGCGTAGCTATCATCGTTATGAACTCAACGCGACAAATCGCGCTCGATTCTAACATCGTATGAGCTAGTCATTAAAATTTTAAATTAAATAATTCGTAATTATATTTAAACCCTAGTTATTATTAATATAACTAATACCATTATATTAACCCATCTGCCAAATTCTTCTTCTTCTCCCCTTCTCTTCTATTTTTCCCTCATTCGCATGTACCCAATATCTCGTGCGTGGCATTTCACTGACACGACCAACCACATCTCCATTCGCCGAACCGAAACAATATATGAACTCCCCTAGTCAAGCTCAACCCGACCGACCCCTTCAATCAATGATTGAACCTCCCACCAGAGATGCGATTGCTCCAAGTCGCTACTACAGTAAAAAATGTAGCATTCACCATTCCTCCGCCACGTCTCATTAAACTCTGGTTGCCGATGCACCTTCTTTCCCAAGCTCGAATACATCCTCTACTCGAATCAAAACTTCACCAATGCCATAAATTTGCTAATCCTAACCAAAGCCACTTGTTCGACCTTTACCGTCGAGCCCAAAAATGACAATGCACCCCTTAATAAACACGTGGTGTTAGTCCTTGAGTTGATGGTTTTGATGACAACAACCTTAGAATAAGATTATAAAATATAAATACTAACATTATAGTTTAGATATATATATATATATATATATGCAGGATTTAACCATGTAGGTACCAAGAATGAAGACTGTACATTATAGAGATTCAAGATATCAAGAGTTCAAGATTTCAAGATAAGTAATTTAGTATAGAATTTTGTTAAAACTCCTAGAAAAGCACTGGCATCTTACAATCCAATTTATTCATGGAATGGAATCCACTTCGAGCCTGTTAAAGGGATAGAACCCTAAGTAGGATGGAACCTACGAAAAATCTAGTTGAACATTGTTTTGTATCCGCTAACTTTTATTCAAATGAGTTTTCAAAATTATCTTGTTTTCAAAATGTTTTCAAAACCTTCCTTTTAAAAGAATCAAAAACATCTATCCTGATTTAAAATGTTTTAGCCTCAAAATAATCTTTATATTGAAATATCAAATTATCCTCGATTTTAAATTATCTCTTAACTGTTACATTTAAGTTTTAATATTTATACTTAGATTTAAATATAAAATTATAATAAAACTTTATATATATTATTCTCTATATTTACTTATGTATTTTAACTATAGTCAAGTATATTTATAAAGTTTAATATATTTTAATATAAGATGAAGGTTATTTTAAAAGAAAAACCAAACATCAAAATTTCCTTTGGGATGTCGACATGCCCTAGTACCCCATCTCGACAAAGTGTCAGTTAGGATCAAAATTTTGAATTTCAAAAGAAGTGTCTATTCGCCATAACCTTTCACGAATGGACATGGTTGTTGTTCTTCTATAAATAGGGGTTAGTTTCAACGAATTTATCATCAGATTTTCTGGTTTTTCACTTCTCTTCTTCTTCCATATTTTCTTATATATATTCTTATCATTACTCTGCCGAAATCAACATTGAATCCAACTAGATCATCTTTGGTTTGATTCTCTATCACTATCTCAACAAGACCTCAGTGCTATTTAGAGTTATAGGCTTCTTTGTAATCTATGTAGGGAGAAAAGGTGTGATTGTAGCCTTAGAAATCAATCAAGCGAGAAAAGGTGTGATTGTAGCCTTGGAAATCAGTTGGGTGAACTTGTTGCCCGGAAAATCAAGTATCTCTACCCAGAGGATTGTGATTCTGGAGGGTGTACCTTGTAGCCTTGAAACCGGGGGTGTAATTGTACAATTGCTTTTGCAAAGAAATCTGTACTTAGTTGTGCGGGGCTGGATGTAGGGTAACTCCGAACCTGTATAAAATAAGATGTGTTCATTCCTTTACTGCATTTATTTTGTTTCTGCATCTGTGTTTGTTTCTGTGATTATATCTGTGTCTGAATATTGCATATATTTGTGTTCAAATCAATATAAACTAAAAAGACTTAGTAATTTCTTAAAAACACTATTCACCTCCCCTCAAGTGTTTATTCTAGCCTTAAGATCCATAATCTGCATTCCTCACATTTGGTATCAGAGCAAGATTTTCAGAAGTTTCATAATCTGATATTTGAAAAAGTTTTTTTTTTAAAAAAAGTGGCTATGTTTAAGAAATTTGTTAATACTAGTTTAGAAATATTCAGATCATCATTGTCTCTTGAGTCTGCATATAATCAATATTCAAATACAAGTTGTCTACTAAGATTATTTGATGTACAAGAATCATGCTTTATGGGAGTTGAGCAATCAATCCACAACGAACAAACTATGCAGATCAAAAAGAATAAATGGATACTCGATAGTGAATGTTCTAGATACATGACTGGGGATCCAGATATGTTGTATGATATAATATACAAAGACGGAGGACTGGTTAACTTTGGAGACAATTCAAAAGGATATATGATCGGCATCGGCAAAGTCGGTAACTCTGAAACCCCTATTATTACTAATGTTTTGCTAGTTAAGAATCTGAAACACAATCTATTAAGTATAAGTCAACTATGCGATAAAGGATATAAAATTAAATTTGAAAAAGATAAGTGTCACATTGAAGATAATAATTCAACCGTAATATTTAAAGGAATTAGAAAAAAGAATATTTATATTCTTAGTATGAAAATTTCAAATGATAACTTGTGTCTTTTGGAAAATGCAAGTGACCCTTGGATTTGGCATAAGAGATTTGTGCATTTGAATTTCAAACTCTTATCTAGAATGTCAAAATATTATCTAGTAAGAGGTCTCATTAAAATGAATTTTAAAGAAGATAGTCTATGTGATGCATGTCAACTAGGAAAACTTAGAAAAAGTTCCATTAAATTAAAAGATATGATTTCTACTTAAAAACCTCTTGAATTACTTCATATTGATCTACTTGGTCCATCTCAAATTCTATCAATAAATAATAGTAAATATGTCTTTGTAATTGTAGATGGTTATTCTTGATTTACGTGGACAATATTTTTGAAACATAAAAGTGATACTGTTGAATATTTTAAGAATTTTACAAAAAAGATTCAAAATCAACTTTCTCTAAAAATTATAACCATCCGTAGTGATCACGGTGGTGAATTTGAAAATAAAAAGTTTGAGAAATTCTGCAATAAAAAGGGAATAACTCACAATTTTTCATTTCCAAGAACTCCACAACAAAATGGAGTGGTAGAACTTAAAAATAGGACGATTCAAGAGCGTGCGAGAACTATACTTTCTGATAGTAATTTACCAAAGTATTTTTGGGCAGAAGCAGTTGCTACCGCCTGCGATATTTTAAATAGAATTTTAATTAGAACTTTAACTGATAAGACATCTTCTGAACTTATTCACTCAAAGAAACCTAAGGTATCTTATTTTAGAATTTTTAGAAGTAAATGTTTTATTTTAAATACAAAAGATAACTTAGATAAATTAGATCCTAAATCCGACAAAGGTATCTTTATCGGATACTCTAATAGAAGTAAAGCATACAGAGTATTTAATTTAAGAACTAATACCATCGAAGAAACAATGGATGTTTCATTTTGTGAAAATTTCAAAAAATTTGAAGATATAAATGATGAAGAGGATTTAATCACTCAAAATCAAGATATCAAGAGTTCAAGATTTCAAGATTAGTAATTTAGTATAGAATTTTGTTAAAACTCCTAGAAAAGCACTGGCATCTTACAGTCCAATTTATTCGTGGAATGGAATCCACTTCGAGCCTTAAAGGGTTGGAACCCTAAGTAGGATGGAACCTACGGAAAATCTAGTGGAATATTGTTTTGTATCCGCTAACTTTTATTCAAATCATTTTTCAAAATTATCTTGTTTTCAAAATGTTTTCAAAACCTTCCTTTTAAAAGAATAAAAAACATCTATCCTGATTTTAAATGTTTTGGCCTCAAAATAATCTTTATTTTCAAATATCAAATTATCCTTGATTTTAAATTATCTCTTAACTATTATATTTAAGTTTTAATATTTATACTTATAAATTATAATAAAACTTTATATATGTTATTTTCTATATTTACTTATGTATGTTAACTATAGTCAAGTATATTTATAAAGTTTTAAATAGTTTTAATATAAGATAAAGGTTATTTTCAAAGAAAAACAAAACATCAAAATTTCCTTTGGGATGTCGACATGCCCTAGTACCCCATGTCGACATAGTGTCAGTTAGGATCAAAAATTTGAATTTCAAAAGAAGTGTCTATTCGCCATAACCTTTCACGAATGGACATGGCTGTTGTTCTTCTATAAATAGGGGTAAGTTTTAGCGAATTTATCATCAGATTTTCTGGTTTTTCACTTCTCTTCTTCTTCCATATTTTCTTATATATATTCTTATCATTACTCTGCCGAAATCAACATTGAATCCAACTAGATCATCTCTGGTTTGATTCTCTATCACTATCTCAACTAGATCCTAGTGCTATTCAGAGTTATATGCTTCTTTATAATCTATCTAGTGAGAAAAGGTGTGATTGTAGCCTTGGAAATCAATCAAGCGAGAAAAGGTGTGATTGTAGCCTTGGAAATCAATTGGGTGAACTTGCTGTCCGAAAATTCAAGTATCTCTACCTAGAGGATTGTGATTTTGGAGGGTGTACCTTGTAGCCTTGAAACTGAGGGTGTAGTTGTACAATTGCTTTTGAAAATAAATCTGTACTTAGTTGTGCAGGACTGGATGTAGGGTAACTCCGAACCAGTATAAAATCCGGTGTGTTCTTTCCTTCACTGCATTTACTTTATTTCTGCATCTGTGTTTGTTTCTGTGATTATATCTGTGTCTGAATATTGCATATATTTGTGTTCAAATCCATATAAACTAAAAAGAATTAGTAATTTCTTAAAAACTCTATTCACCCCCCTCTAGTGTTTATTCTAGCCTTAAGATCCATAATCCGCATTCCTCACACATGGATCTTCGAATGAAGAATTCTAAAACTTTTTTTAGATTTTTCCATAACATAAATTTTGAAAAATTGATTTTTATGTTCAAGCCCTTTTTTCTCTAATCTGCTTGAAAATGAAGAAAGGGGAAGGGCGTTCAAAAGAAAAGAGTGTAGGATAGATTTCACCCAAGAGGGGGGTGAATAGGGTGATACTATTAATTATAAAAATTTAATGCGGAAGTTTATATAAAATAATTGCAGAACTGATCACAGCAGAATAATGGCAGCACAGATAATGGTCGGAATATAAAAATTAAAAAATAGAACACACAGATTTATCTAGCTTCGGCAAAACCCTGCCTACGTGCTGCCCCCAAGGTTTCTACTAGAAATTAAGTAGTCAGATGCTTATACATGTAAACTCACGACACCCGCTATCTACTAACCTAACTCTATGCTCGAAACCGTGCTACAACTTAGCCACGAGTTGCAAATTCTCGAACTACACTACCGTAGTTCGTCCCCTAATCACACGACTAGAAATTACAAAAGTTTAAAAGAAAAAATTACAATTTAGAAAGTGATTAAAAAATCAAAACCCTAATTTTAAAAATAAAGGCCCAAATGTATTTATCAAAGCCGGCCTAAATATATATTAAGTGATAACATAATTATCCGATTTATTCTTTTATCGGCCAGCTTTGCTCTGTGAAAATGGTTGCCTTTCTTCGTTCCTCTTCGTTCCTTTTTTTGTTCTGAAATTAGGGTTTTCATGGAATTGAGGCGCTGCTTGATTGTAAGTTGATTACAATGGCTATTACTTTGATTTGCATCGGCAGTCGACCGTTTCTTCACTCTATTCACGGTTGCTCCAATTTGATCGAGTTCGAGTAAAATGGTATGTGATTTACTCTTTTTGCTTTACTAATTTGCTTGCTTGACTTCGATGAACTATCTGCCAATGATGCTAAAGGTTTATATAGATTTTAATTCCTATAATTTCGTTCGTATTTTACATTTTGAATTCGTCTATTTATATGCTTGGCGGTTGATCTTTGTATAGATGCTCATGATGATTTCTAACCTTTTCAATTTGAATATTTTGTTGCCTGTTTACTTGATAATCACGGCTTTGAATTTTGTTTGATTCCTTGGCCACCACAGCGTGATTTTGAACTGTTTGGTTCCGTTCATTTATCATATTCTCTGATTTCGTGAATATCACGGCTTTGAGTTTCTGGCATTTGAGCTTGACATTGACTTTGGTTTAATATCTGGTATTGACATCGGTTTCTTAATTCTTGCTTTGTTTGAACATGTAACCTGTTGTTCCATGACTTCGGAATTTAACTATCTTTGTTCAAAACTGCATCCTGTCATTGTTATGGCTTCGACTTGATTTTTTGATATCACTAGACTTCGGTCATTTGAAAATTTCACTGTGATATTGTTTTGTTTGCATTGATGTGCACTTGATGTTTCATTTATTCGTTGGTCATCGTGTAGCTTGTCTGTCTTTATTCATGCCTTAGTTGCTTTGTGTCTGATCATATGTGTTTTCACTGAGTAGTTGTAGTGCACTATGCATGTCACTGCATTGCTTCGACAGGTTCCATTGGTGGCTTCACTTGCATATTGAACTGCTTCCATTTGTTTAAGATTTAATGCACTATTCTATGATTGGCCTTGGTTCTTGTGCATAGCATATTGAACTGGTCGAGTTTTTTTGTTGCATTCATTCTTCACTTCTGCATGTTGCCTCAAGTACATGTATATAGTTACTACGTTTGTTGTCTGACCCTTGTTGCTTTTGATATCATATTCAAGTTGACTGGTCTTGTAAGAATGATCTAGTGAACCATCTAGAACTTGTTTTTTACTATATACATGATTAAAGTTATAACCTTGTTGCTTCCTCTGGTTTCAAGTATGGTCTGCCCATGTTTCTGATCATGCTACTTGCTTCGAGGCAGTTTACATATAGTCTTTCTTGGTCTTGTAATTGATTTCATATGCTTTGTTTTCATACTTCATGCCTTTTGGAACTTATTTGAGCTGTACTGCTGGTTGCCTTTGAGTTTCTGGATTACATCAAGTACATGTTCATATGCCTAATATGTTGGCTTGAGTCTGGTACCTTGATGCACTGTATATTGATTCTTATGCAGTCTGCATTTGCTTGTATACTTCACTTGATATCTACCGCACCATGTAGTAGCTATGCTTGCATATTGTTGTCAGTGCATATGTGTCTTGCATATCAGGCTCATGTTATACTCCTCTGGCTACGGTTGCTTTGAGCATTTGTGTTCATGTTGCCAGGCTTGTGTTTTTTGATGCAGTCTTGACTGGTCGAGTACTTTTCAAGGGTATGCATTGAATTTTGGTCGAGGCTTGTTCTGTGTATCTTGACCCATAGTTTTCTATTCCAAATGAGTTGAATCCAGCTTAAAGCTCGGGTTCGACCTTGTGCTTAATGTCATGACTTAATATTTATTTCACTAGAGTTGAACCCGAATTTTGATTTGGGTTTGACCTTGTGCTCACCTGTCTCTGCAATTTTATCAAGTGTATATCGGTGTGCCTAGCCTTATGGCATGTATAGTGATGCACTGTGTATGTCACAAGTTGTTCTTGTTTGATGAATTCAAAATTAAATGATGACGAATAACCCAAATAACTGAGGCAAATAATATTTTCAAAATCACATTTTATTTTACAAGGCAAAATATTTTCTTTTCAATTTTACTGTGTTAGTGTTTATTTTGCAGATTGCTCAGATGCTGGATTCAATCTGGAATAGAGTTGAAGATCAAATTCGAGTGAATGATTGATATGTAGTGAGGTGCAAATGTAAATGATAAATTGTGATGTAATCAAAACTGTACTGAAATTGTGTGTGTATGTATATAGTGCGAGCTCAAATTTGTATTATTCAGAATTGTAATAAATATTTGTTTAAATTAAATATGTATATGAGTTTAAATTTTGTGTTATTTATTTTATTTAGTAAATATTATTTATGTGAAAAATAAAATAGTACATTAACAAATACATTTAAATGAATATATATATATATATATATGATTATTATCATCAAACAAAAATCGTATACTAGCATATTCAACAATCTCCCCCTTTTGATCATAACAAACATATATTTAAAATTTTGAGCGTATTAAATGTATTTGGTCATTGATAGACTCTATTTGCTCCCCCTATTTGTATGCTCCCTCTCTACAACAGAACTCCCCCTTCATATATGCATGAGAATAAATAAAAAATATGCAAATGATCCTAGATGCAAATAGAAATGCAAAATAAAATATTTGACCTTTATTTTTCAAAATCTTAACTTTTCTCTACCCCTTTTGTTATCAGCAAAAGAGTAACAGTGTTATAAAAATAAAGATATAATGATAGACATTAATACAATATTAATACTCAGTCGAATATAAATATTAAATTTCAATAAAAAATCAAACAAAAATCATAAATACTCTGTTAGGCGCATATTCCACTTTAGAATGATAGGGATGATGTCATCATATAAAACCCTACAGTTGTGTCTATTTGTGGTATATTTATTTCAGGAATTTGAATATTTACTAACCATGCATAATCGTTAGGACTTTTAAATGAGATTAATATTATTTTAAATGTTTATTAAAAAATGAATCCAATTATCTTCTAACCACGCACATCCGTGAGGACATTTAAATGGGATTAGAATCAGCATGTCTATTTAATAATCAATTTTGATATGCGATCCATACATGCATAACCATGAGGACTTTTAAATGAGCATGAAAGCACGTAATCAAAAATCCCAAGTTATTTACCCATGGATAACCGTGAGGACTTTTAAATGAGAGAAAATACTTTGGATGTTTTTATTGCTAAAAATATAATAAATTGAAGAACGAATAATTTCCCATTTAAATAACCACATATTGACATACTATATTGGATTTTGATTAGTGATGGTCGATAGAAATATGACAGAATTAGAGATCGTCATAGAATTTTTACCAACAAAAAGTTTTTATAACTCCTGTTTAAATTTCTAAAGAAATTTACTAATTAAACTGTCTCAAGTTATAGTATATGATTAATATCAACACTCGTCACTTTTTCAATCACTAGTTATCTTTTAGATAATGAGAATGGAGTCAGATTAGTCAATGTTGTCATTTAAGACCAAATCCAAAAAGAATTGTCAAATCGAATTTTCAAAAATGACTAATCTGAAATAAGGTCAACAAAAAATGACTTTCTAGAAGGGGTTTTGTTAGAAAAATTTCTGCTAAATTGAAAATTATTTCAAGTGAAAAATATGTAGATATTTTCTTTGAAAAACGATGTGGCTAATGAATGTCTCAACATAAATCACATTCCACTAGTAATTTTTCTATCAACTAGGTTACTTGTGTGATCTGCATCTGAATTTTCTTTGACTCAAAATTATCATTTGTTGGATGTGATAGACCAGACTGCGAAGTGTGCAACATAAATTTAAAATCATTTTAAATAGTTTTAAATGAAATTCTTTTGAATTTATATTGAAACCGTGTATACAAGCAAACACAAAATACAATGTCAAGTCAAATATATCCACATGCATCAATAAAACACCATCATAAGACCAAACAAATTTATATGAATTAGTTCAAGGGCGAAAAGATGATTGATCAACATTTTTCACAAATCAGAACCAAAAATAAGAACAAGTCAAATAAGAACATAAGAATAAGTCAATATCAAAGTCATCATTTATTTTATTATCACATAACAGGCTGATTCAAATCAGATTACTGTGCAAATTATCACATTAAATATACCATTACCTATTTTACCTTTACGATAACTTTTCGCTCTTGTTCATTGTGATTCTGTCACATTTGTACTAGGCTAAGGAACTTTGATTTGATGCCCGTCGTGTGCCTGGAACAGCCAGAATCCAGGTAATGTTGTTGTTGTTCCTTAGCTGCCACCATACCTACACGATAAAATATTGTTGTGACTTATTTGTTTCTATAGTTCCATGGTTGTTAGTGGCAAATGATTTTGAAAAGTAAGTTTATGGAGAGCCAAAACTATTTATATATGTTTCTTTCGGCACCAAGATTAGTTTAACTTTAAGCGATTTTATATTCGCGCATTTGGGAACCCAAATTGGTATGGTTTTCACGTGTTTGGTATCACACTTTTCTCTTTAACAGTGTTATTACTTGTTTTTTCATATTTTTACACTTTTGCAAATCCAAATGCATTCCTTTTATTCTCGAAGAGTTGATTTTCTAAGAGTACATTAAATAATTTATCTCTAGTGAAAAATTTCCGAGTAACCAACTCAAGTTTATTAACTTTGGATTTTAAAAGTATATTTTCATTTATAAGCTTCGAACAACCACTAATCGTACTTTCTCATTTTTCAAAAAGTTTCATTTTCAAGTCCAAATACTCATTTTTAAGCTCTCTAATTTTATTCTCAATTTCACGCATCTCAGTTTCAAAGAGTTGGAGTTTTATAAATTCATTATTTTCAAAATCATTGATTTTTTCAATCTCCTTTTCAAACTCGTGATTTAATCCAATAGTTTCATGTTTGCTTAAAATCACGTTTTCTTTTTCAAGGGTTTTGAATTTTTCGTTGATCTCGTTTAATTTCTTCTCAAAAATTGTACTTTTAGTACTTTCCGACTTCTTAAAACTATCCAATTCTTTTTGCAAATTATTATTTTGACAAATCAACTCAGTTTTGTTTTTCTCTCGAATTAAATTTTTATTTCTAACTTTTGGAAGTTTTCATGAAGACAAGCGAATTCTTTTTCATAGTTCAAACACCTTTTGCAATTAGAATTTTTATTTTTCTTAATATATTTAAGCTCATTTACCAAATCATTATTTTTCTGATGAAGTTTAGCTTGTTGCCTTTCCAACTTATTATTTCTTAACTCAAGAGCTTTATTTTTTTCAATTAATTTTTGGAAAAAGAGAACTAAATCATCGAATGGAAAATCACTTATCTCATCGGCCATTGAATCTTCATCGCTGCTGCATTTTGCCAGTCCTGTCAAGCACGTTTCTGAGTCGATTATGGGGGATATCTCACAATTGTTAACTTTTGCACCATATATTGCATCAAAAGTATTCCAAATTTCCTGTGCATTTTCACAATAAGAGACAAAATTAAAATTATCTTGATTAATATGAGAATATAGTATATGCATAGCAAGAGCATTAATCGATGTTTTTTTCTCATCTATTATATCACACCCGTTTTCAATAACATCCCAACATTTAATATTAATAGATTTTAAATAAAATTCCATTTTAATTTCCAATTCAAAAAAAAATGTTCCATCAAAAATAGGAGGAATGATTCTAAACCGACCCTTAGCAAAAGCATTATCAAAAGAAGCCATTTTAAAAATTCAAATTTGTAAAGAAAAAATCGGTCAGTAAAAAATCAGAATTTTAAAACAAAAATGGATTTTGTTCCTAGCTTTGATACCACTTGTAGGATCGATTTCACGCTAGAGGAGGGTGAATAGAGTGATATTATTAATTATGAAATTTAATGTGGAAATATATATAAAATAATTACAGCACTGATCACGGCAGAATAATAGCAGCACAAATAATGGCAAAATATGAAAAACCAGAGAATAGAACGCACAGATTTACCTAGCTTCGGCCTATGTGTTGCCCCCAAGGTTTCTACTAGAAATTAAGTAGTCAGGCGCTTACACACATAAACTCGCGACACCCGCTATCGACTAACCTAACTCTATGCTCAAAATGCTGTCACAACTCAGCCACTGAGTTGCGAATTCTCGAACTACACCTCCGTAGTTCGTCCCCTCGTCACACGACTAGAAAATACAAAAGTTTAAATGAAAAAATTACAATTTAAAAAGCAATTAGAAAATAAAAACCCTAATTTTAAAAATAAAGGCCCAAATGTATTTATCAAAGCCGGCCCAAATATATGTTAAGTGATAAATTAATTATCCCTTTTATTCTTTTATCGGCCCGCTTTGCTCTATGAAAATGGTTGCCTTTCTTCGTTCCTCTTCATTGCTTCTTTGTACTAAAATTAGGGTTTTCATGCAATTGAGGAGCCCTTGATTGTAAGTCGATTATAATGGCTATTACTTTGATTTGCGTCGGCAATCGACCATTTCTTCACTTTGCTCACGGCTGCTCCAATTTGATCGAGTTCGAGTAAAATGGTCTTTGATTTATTCTTTTTGCTTTACTGGTTAGCTTGCTTATACTCGATAAACTATCTGCCGGTGATGTTAATGGTTTATATAGGATTTTAATTCCTATAATTTCATTCGTATTTTACATTTTGAATTCGTCTGTTTATATGCTTGGTCGTTGATCTTCGTATGGATGCTCGTGATGATTTCTGATCTTTTCAATTTGTATATTTTGTTGCTTGTTTACTTGATAATCATGGCTTTTAAATTTTTTCGACTCCTTGGCCACCACGGCTTGATTTTGAACTGTTCGATTCCGTTCATTTATCATATTCTCTGATTTCGTGTGTAACGACCCGTAAAATTTCAATAATTAAAATTGTTAATTTAATAAGACTTTTGAAATTTAATAATGAAGGAAATAAAAATTAGTGAATTATTAACAAAAATTATAACTAGAATGAATTGCAACAGTATGAATGTAAGTGAATGGTTAATAACTTGAATGAAATTCAAATTAATTGAAATAGTGAAAATATTATAATTGTTTTATAATTGGAATATGAGAAAACAAATGTAATTATTGAATTAATGTGCCAAATAATATAACAGATGGTAATTGTTTGTGAAGGAAACATACAAGTATTATAAAGGGTATAATGGTGATAAATGGTTGTTGTTACCGGTTAATTTACCAATTACAAATAAAGATAATTAAATGATACTTCATGATAATTAATATAATAACGGAAAGTTTGAATGTAAATTAAATGGAAACGTAAATTTATTCCTAAGGTGGTAATTGATGTAATAAAAAGCATGAAACCAAGTTAATAAATTTATTGAGAATATTAATCGTAATTAATGTATATATTTGGCAAAAATATAATAAATGGAATAGGATGGTTAATACAAAAGAGTTAGAAATTTGAATATATTAACGTAATAAAAGGAAAAAAAATATTAACTAACTTTAAATTGATATGGAAATTGGAATTGGAATTGGAATTGGAATATAATAAATTAACTTTAATTTATGAATTTATGAACTTACTGGAATTGGAATTTAATACTATAATTGGTGAATTAATTAGCTTTAAATTGATATGGAAATCAAATATAAAGGATTATAAATTACTAAAGTAATCCAAGATGATAAAATTTATAAATTATAGAATTTGAATTTAAATAGTGATTTAATTAATTTAATATTAATTTATTTAATTAACTAGAAAATAGCCATTTTGACCACTGACTCGGATTCCGACAAAACCAGTTTCATCGGATCCGTAATGGTGAACCATTGTAGGATTTCCAGTTTCATAACGACAGGGCTTGTCGTTTGATCATACGTGCTTGAAACGCCTTGAAATAATTAAATTAAATCAGTTGAAATCAATTTGAAATAAACTAATTTTCACATAACTTCTCCATACAATGGAATTAGGACTTGGAACCTGTTCCACTGAGTTTAAAATATTTGAAAACATCTATTTTGATATATGCGATGACCCATATTCGTTCTGGAGACAGAATGGGCTTTCGGGCCATTTATCGTTAAATGCATAAATCAGTCATGTCCATTCATCTATTTTATGTTCTGTCTATAAATATCCTATTATAAACCCTAGTATTCCTCAACTCATTTGTCTATATGTACTTCTCCTTCCCATTTCTTTTTTCCAATGACAGACAAACAAATTCTAGATCCAATTGCAAATCAAATTCAAATCCAAAAATCAAACTCCTCTAAGTATATCATATTTATACCATTGGAAAGATATCGACGAGGGGAACCAACGACAAACGTTCGTTTTTCGTAATAGTGCTCAAATCAATCGAAAATCTCGTTCAAAGGTTGAATCGGCGAACCCTAAGCATTGAATTGGGCGTTTTTGATTAGGGCAACAATCGAACAATTGGTTTCTGGGTATTGGAGAGTTGGGCTCGTGGAGTCGTTTGGTGGTGGTCGGAGGTCGCGAAGTGGGAGGAGGTGTCGGGAAATTTCGATTTAGGGTTTCGAAATCCTAGTTACCAGCGGCGGCCGGCGGCGTTGATGGCGATCGGAGCTAGGCAGGCAGGCGTGTCTCAACGCGGGCAGGATGATGGTGAAGGTGGCTTGACGTATGGTGGTTGGACGGCGACGTTAGCGGTGGTCAAATATCTCGTCTATGAGTTCGAACGTGTGGCTTTGCTCTGTGTCTGGGTGATGATGTGTCAGGTTGCTATTGGATCGTTTAATTTTTTTGATTTTAAATCCAATTATTCTAACATGCATAACTTTTGCATATGAGGCCCATTTCATGCGCGGTTTGATCTGTTGGAATCATAAAAAAATTCTGGACATTATGACGTTGGTTTGGATAAATTCTAAAACTGTTTGAATTTTAGCTTTAAATTGGATTTAAATTCAAAGGTGAGTGTTTTAACTCACTCACAACTTCTAAAATTTCTTATGTTTGTTAAATTTAATTTATGTTATGATTATGAATTTATTTATGACTATTTTATATATTTTTAATCATCGTCTCATTTAATTGCATTTATTTAAATTAAATCGTTATTTAATGTATTATTGAATATAACTGCCAGTTAAACACATGTTATCTATTATTAGTTATATATTGATATTGATTGATTGTTTGGATGATGATTGTGATGGATGTGTGATTTTGATGATGGATGAATGGATGTTGTATTTTATATCATTATAATCTGCAAGTTCGTTATGGACTTATTATTATTAATTCAGGATTGCGGTTTGAAATGATATACAACTGTAAATTGTTTAAATTGTGGATTGAAATGATAAATATTCGTATCACTTGACCCCAGGGTAGAAAATTATATACGGACACCGTATTGGTTAAATTAAATAATTTTAAAATCCTTAAATTTTTGAATTTAATCAATTGATGTTTGAAATAAAATTTGATTTATATAAAGTGAAGTATTATTGGAAAAAAAATCAAGTTTTGCATTGAATTGTGAATTGGTAATTGGGAATTCTTTGAGCATTAAATCAGAAGTTTTAAATTAAACTTTTATGTATGAATGAAATTCCATTGAAATTGAGTTATTGAATTTGTTTAAAAATAACGTGGAAGTACTTTTGAAATTGGAATAATCCGTATTGATATTTCGAAAAAGGATTCAAACGATATGAAATTTGATAATTCATTGAAATTTGGTTTGTCGATTTGAATATTTAAAATGGTCCAAATATGTTGATATTAATTACAAACTCATATTTTAATATAAACTATTTTAAAATATATTTATAATTATTAAGGTTTTCAAATTTATTAGACTATATAACTAATATTAACTTTGTAAATTATTTTAATCTATTTTAAACCAATTTAATCTATTTTTTTTGGGAACTAGGGAAACCTGTTTAATCACTACCGACCAGCGATTCCTGAACAGTAAACCTCGGGAATAGCCGGAAGGCCCGCCACAACCAACTATTCCGGGCAGCCAAACCAATTTAATCTATTTTAAACTAAGTAAACCATTTTAATTTATTTTAAATCTAATTAATATATTTTAAACTATTTAATCTATTTTAATTATATTTAAGCTAAATCTAATCTATTTAAGCACCTTAAATCAATTTAAAATAGTTTACCTGTAATTAAACTATTCTGGGCATTTTAACTATTTATAACTATTTAAAACTAATTTACAAATTTCCAAACTAAGTACGTGGAAGAGATTTTATTCATTTCATTTCGGTTTCAAAAGAAATAAGATTAAAAGATGTTATAACCTAATTTAGGATTTTGAATGTTATAATAAATTGAAATGATGGTTTTGAAGCAAGGACTTAACCAGTTTTGGAAATATGAGTTTTGGAAGAAATTATGATTTTGAAACAATATAATTTCAAAGTGGAATGATTTGAAAGGGATATAGTTTTGAGACTACGATATTTTGATATAAGTTGTGAATTCAACTTTGAAAGAAATATAATTATCCTATTATGATTTCAAAGTGAATACGATTTTAAAAGGAAGTAATGATTTCGAAAGTATTATGGTGTTGAGAATATGATATTTTGATATTAATTGTGAATTTACTTTTGAAGTGTAAATGAACCATCCGTTGTGTAATGAGCGATTGGTTGTTAAAGAGACGGGATCGGATATTGTCATACTCTCTACCAATACCGAAAACCACTTTGACAACCGTTTACGCGGTGGAGATTACAGAATGAAGTAGGATGGTGGCGAAGATCCTATTAAGGTATGAACGTGGACCCGACTCCCGTGAGTTGGCTTAAGGTGGATAAAACAGGAGCAATTGACGGGTCAATGAGGTAGCTCCTCTGATCGACACACTTCTTCGATACTATTCTATTACTTTTGTGATTGATTGGGTGCACCCTTCGGATTTTATTTGGGGAGTGTGACTCAAGTTGGGCGATAGCTGCGACTATACGTTACCACCGACTCAGAAGTGTAATTGGTATATCTACCCTGGCATTGCCTAGTTGTGCCATGTCACCGACCCTATCGCGCCTTGTACGAGTTTGGATTTCTCCCGTAGCCTGTGTATTATTTAGGGTAGTCGCACGATCTGGAGATGTGCTGATACTGGATAGACTGCTGGGACTATTACGTGTTAAGGGGGATATTGGGTAACTCCTTAACGCTATTTAAAAGTAAGTTTATTTTATTGTAGACATTATTATAATAGCGAAGATTACTACATAGTAAATAGTTTAAAGGATCCTTAAGAGATGTGAACCCCGAACATCTTTTAGTTACTGCACTCACCTTAGACATTGGATATGAGATATCAAACCCCGTAAACATCTCTGACGCCATTTCCACTCATATTTATTCTGTTGATTTAACTTACATAAGATCTTTTAGTTCTGACTCGAGTGTTTTGTCTTTTCAATTCGCTCGGGTCAGCCTGAGCATTTCAGGATTTGAAGGCCTTATTTCTGGAGGATAAAGACGAAGAATTTATTATTTTTATTATTTATTATACTCCACTACACCATTGTATTCTGCTACATTATTTATTATTCTCTGCTATGTGCAACTCTGATATGTATTGTATAAGTATAATCAAATGTTTTGTAAAACAGCGTCATGAACTGTTTATGTGATTATTATTTTTTATCGTTCCGCTGCAAGATTCTATTTTGTTTTTTTATTTTTCCACTTTTTTATTATTCACCCTAATAACAATCCGCTCTTCTATATGGTTTGAGTTGGCACATGTGTCTGCTTAATGTATAAAAAGGCGGAATGTTACAGTTGGTATCAGAGCTTTGGTTTAGCGATAAACCATAGCTTTGTGGGGTCTGACTCTTTATTAATAGGGTAGTAATAGCCTATAATGAGTCACTGAGAGTATATATATGAGAGAGCGTATTTTTTAGTGTTATAAAAAGGTTTTATATTGTGTTAGTTTGTTCCATTTGGTATTTATAAATTCTAGTTGGTGCATAGGAAGCTATGACATCGGTAGGGATTTCTAAACACTTAATGGGACAGACCAACATAATATTCATTTTAAAATATGGGTAAATGAAATAATTTTGCCTATTATATATTTTTTGTATATAAAATAATGATTTATACTTATATATTTGGTTGTAATATGTTGGTTGTTAGGTAGTGAAATTTATAAATATTAGTTGAAAATAAGAATTTGAAAATAAAATAAATGAAATTGGAAATTTGGAACTTGAATTCCGGGATTTTGGAAAATTTATTTTGAATGATTTTGGAATATAATAAAAATATTATTTAGAAGTATTTTTTGATATAAATATTTCAATATAATTTGAAAGAAAGGTTTGAAGAGGCTTTGGGAAAAAATAATAATAATAAGTTTTGTACTCCCCTCTCTGTCGCAGGAAAATAATTTCGGTGATGAGTGCATGCATCATCGACATTTATTTTCGAGTTTCAAAGTGGGAAGGCTGTTGTAGTAGTAACTACACAACTGTTTGATAAATAAATCTTGATTTTGAATTTTAATATTACTTGATAGATATATAAAGATATGGTTATATTTATTTTATTTTAAAATGGTTTGAAACAGAACCCGTTATTTAATTCTTAAATTTCCGTTAATTAATAGTTTCAATTAGTATAGTGAAATGAAATTCAACTAACGATTGAAACCTCTAAATGAAATAAGAGATTTAATAATAAGTTATGAATGAAATTAAAAGAAAGTTGAAATTTGTAACATATAGAACAAAGGATATTATTATGGAACATTAAGTTAATTTAAAAGAAATAAAATAAACTTGTGTAACTTTCAATTACATCCTTAAAAGCATATGTATAACTTACCAAATATTAAAAATTCTAATGTTTAATAAGAAAATGTAATAGATATTATACAAGTAAAAACTTGAAGTAATGAAAGTATTCAATGAAATTCTTTAATAAATAAGAACTTGAAGTTGTAGATGTTATAAACTTAAGTATAATTGAAATGCTACTAATTTAATAGAATAAAAAGGTAAGTAGTATAAATAAATGATTAAAAACTTAAGTAGATGAATTGATATGATAAGAATTTTGAATTGAACATAAATACTATAAATAAATGAATGCAAATAAATGAAGTTATGCAATAATGAAGGAATGAATAAATACAATGCAACAAAAAGAATTGACATGACCTGAATTAATGAAAATGAATATTTTTAAGTAATAAATAAAAATGAATAAAATAAACACTGAATGAATAAATGGAAATAAAAATTTACAAGAAGAAAATGTAAATTAAAAGATGAATCATTATATGAATGAAAAGGAGTTTAAGAAATAAATGCTATGAAATGGAATTAATAAGAATGAACGTTATCTATTGTTCGAAATTATTGTTTGTTTTGGTTTATGAGTTGTTTGGGTAAAAGATACTTTTAATTGCTTAGATGTATGAATAATCTATTGAGTTTATGTAAGACTGTTGAGTAAATGGTACTTCATAGTTATTTGTCATCTAATGTGATTTAAAGTGTCTTAACCCGAACAAACCAATGGTTTTGTTATGCTTGAATGGTTGATTTTGTATATAATGTGTATGTTGTTGGTTGCGAATGATTATTATTCATATTGATTTGTTAGTTAGAGGTTGAAACAACTTTACATATTTCATTTTATATAATTATTATCTCTTTTTGGATTATATAAGTGAAATACAGGTTATGGAAGCAATTGCTACTGCTTTTGGTTTCATAATTAAGCGGTATTTGCCCGACAAATAGGTACGTTCTTGGATTACGGTTTTATAGCGTTATTATATTATTTTCTCATGTTGGAATATATTATTTTGGAAAATATATGTTGTATATTGTTATATTTGATATTATATTTTCTCTCGAGCCTCTCCGTACAAAGGAGACTCTACCGAAACTTTCCGTAAATTTTGACTTAGAAAATTTCTGAAAAATGTTTTCCAAACTTTATTTATCTGAGTATAACAAGATTTAATGGCAATAAATTGGTATGTCTTATTTAAATTAATTAATTTTGTAACTTATTTGTTTATTAAGTTAATATTTTCGAATAAGATGTATTGATTACTTAATTCCTTCTTTCCTTCATTTTTCCTTTTCGGGGACGAAAAGTTTTGAGTAGGGGAGAGTGTAAGGACCCGTAAAATTTCAATAATCAAAATTGTTAATTTAACAAGACTTTTGAAATTTAATATTGAAGGAAATAAAAATTAGTGAATTATTAATAAAAATAACAACTAGAATGAATTGCAACAGTATGAATGTAAGTGAATGGTTAATAACTTGAATGGAATTCAAATTAATTGAAATAGTGAAAATATTATAATTTGTTTATAAGTGGAATTTGAGAAAACAAATTTAGTTATTGAATTAATGTGTGAAATAATATAATAGATGGTAATTGTTTGTGAAGGATAAACATACAAGTATTATAAAGGGTAAAATGGTGATAAATGGTTGTTGTTACCAGTTAATTTACCAATTACAAATAAAGGTAATTAAATGATACTTTAATGACAATTAATATAATAACGGAAAGTGTGAAAGTAAATTAAATAGAAACGTAAATTTTTCCTAAGGTAGTAATCGATGTAATAAAAAGCATGAAACCAAGTAAATAAATTTATTGAGAATATTAATCGTAATTAACGTATATATTTGGAAAAAATGTAATAAATGGAAATAGGATGGTTAATAGAGTTAGAAGTTTGAATATATTAATGTAATAAAAGACAAACAAATATTAACTAAGTTTATAGAATAATGATGACTAAATAAAAAAAAGGATTAGAATTGAATCAAATTAGTTATTTGGAATTAATTATAATAAACAGAATTCAATTCATAATAAATAAAGTTAAATACTATGACAATTGATATTATAATGAATTGGATAATATCAATGTAATAAATATAACCAATGTTAATTATACCCACAAGTTAATAATTGATTTGATAACTAGGTTGAGAAATCGAATAAATAGATTCAATGGAATTTCAATCGATAATTTATGAATTTACTGGAATTAGAATTTAATACTATAATTGGTGAATTAATTAACTTTAAATTGATATGGAAATTGGTTATAAAGGATTATAAATTACTAAAGTAATCCAAGATGATAAAATTTATAAATGATAGAATTTGAATTTAAATAGTGATTTAATTAATTTAATATTAATTTATTTAATTAACTGGAAAATAGCCATTTGGACCACTGACTCGGATTTCGACGAAACTAGTTTCATCGAATCTGTAACGGTGAATTATTATAGGATTTCAAGTTTCATAACGATCGGGCTTGCTGTTTGATCGTACGGGCTTGAAACGCCTTGAAATAAATTAAATTAAAATCAACTTGAAATAAACTGATTTTTGCATAACTTCTCCATACAATAGAATTAGGACTTGAAACATATTCCATTAAGTTTAAAATATATGAAAACATCTATTTTGATATATGGGATGACCCATATTCGTTCCGGAGACAGAACGGGCTTTTCGGGCCATTTATCATTCAACGCGTAAACCAATCGTGTCCATTCACCTATTTTCTGTTCTGTCTATAACTATCCTATTATAAACCCTAGTATTCCTAAACTCATTTGTCTGTACGCACTTCTCCTTCCCATTTCTTTTTTCCAATGGCAGAAAACAAATTCTAGATCCAATTGCAAATCAAGTTCAAATCCAAAAATCGAACTCCTCAAAGTATATTATATTATATACTATTGGAAAGATATCGACGAGTGGAACCTACAGCAAGTGTTCATTTTTCATAATAGTGCTCTAATCAATCAAAAATCTTGGTCAAAGGTTGAATCGGCGAACTCTAAGCATTGAATTGGGTGTTTTCGATTGGGGCAACAATCGAGGAATTGGTTTTTAGTTATTGGAGAGTTGGGCTCGTGGAGTCGTTTGGTGGTGGTCAGAGATCGCGAAGTGGGTGGAGGCGTTGACAAATTTCGATTTAGGGTTTCGAAACCCTAGTTAACAGCGGCGGTCGGAGGCGTTGATGGTGATCGGAGCTAGGCAGGCAGGCTCAGCTCAACGCGGGCGGGACGATGGTGAAGGTGGCTTGACGTATGGTGGTAGGACGGTGAAGTTAGTGACGGTCAAAGATCTCGTCTATGGGTTTGAACGCGCGGCTTTGCTCTATGTCTGGGTGATGATGTGACAGGTAGCTATTGGATCATTTAAAAAAATTGATTTTAAATCCAATTATTCTAACATGCATAACTTTCGCATACGAGGTCCATTTCACGTGCGGTTTGATCCGCTGGGATCATATAAAAATTCCAGACATTATGACGCAGGTTTGGATAAATTCTGAGACTGTTTGAATTTTGGGTTTGAATTGAATTTAAATTCAAAGGTGGGTGTTTTAACTCACTCACAACTTCTAAAATTTCTTATGTTTGTTAAATTTAATTTATGTTGTGATTATCAATTTATTTATGACAGTTTCATATATTTTTAGTCATCATCTCAGTTAATTGCATTTTATAAATTAAATCGTTATTTAATTTATTATTGAATATAACTGCCAGTTAGATACCTGCTATCTATTATTAGTTATATATTGATATTGATATTGATTGATTGTTTTGGATGATGATTGTGATGGATGAGTGATTTTGATGATGGATGAATAGATGTTCTATTTTATATCATTATAATCTGCAAGTTCATTATGGATTTATTATTATTAATTCGGGATAGCGGTTTGAAATGATACACAACCGTAAATTGTTTAAACTGTGGATTGAATGATAAATATCCGTATCACTTGACCCTAGGTTAGAAAATTATATACGGACACTGGATTGGTTAAATTAAATGATTTTAAAATCCTTAAATTTATGAATTTATTCAATTGATGTTTGAAATAAATTTTGATTTATATAAAGTGAAGTGTTATTGGAAAAAAACCAAGTTTTGCGTTGAATTGTGAATTGGTAAAAGGGAATTCTTTAAGAATTAAATCGGAAGTTTAAAGTTAAACTTTTATGTATGAATGAAATTCCATCGAAATTGAGTTATTGAACTTGTTTAAAAATAACTTGGAAGTATTTTTGAAATTGGAATAATCCATATTGATATTTCGAACAAGGATTTAAACGATATGAAATTTGATAATTTATTAAAATTTGGTTTGTCGATTTGGAAATTTAAAATGGTCCAAATATGTTGAAATGAAGTGAATGTTTTAAATTTGATATTAACTACAAACTCATATTTTAATATAAACTGTTTTAAAATATATTTATAATTACTAAGGTTTTCAAATTTATTAGACTATATAACTAATATTAACTTTATAAATTATTTTAATCTATTTTAAACCAATTTAACCTATTTTAAACTAAGTAAACCATTTTAATTTATTTTAAATCTAATTAATTTATTTTAAATCTAATTAATATATTTTAAACTATTTAATCTATTTTAATTATATTTAATCTACTTCTAATTTATTTAACCACCTTAAATCAATTTAAAATTATTTACCTATAATTAAACTATTTTGTGGCATTTTAACTATTTATAACTATTTTAAACTAATTTCCAAACTATGTACATGGAAGAGATTTTATTCCTTTCAATTCGGTTTTAAAAGAAATAAGGTTAAAAGATATTATAATCTAATTTAGGATTTTAAATGTTATAATAAATTGAAATGATGATTTTGAAGCAAGGACTTAACCAGTTTTGGAAATATGAGTTTTGAAAGAATTATGATTTTGAAACAATATAATTTCAAAGGAAATGATTTGAAAGGGATATAGTTTTCAGACTATGATATTTCGATATAAGTTGTGAATTCGACTTTGAAAGAAATGTAATTATCGTATTAAGATTTCAAATGTGATATGATTTCAAAGTGAATGCGATTTCAAAAGTAAGCAATGATTTTGAAAGTATTATGGTTTTGAGAATATGTATTTTGATATCAATTGTGAATTTACTTTTGAAATGTAAAAGAACCATTCGGTGTGTAATAAGTGATTGGTTGTTAAAAGACCGGGATCAAATATTGTGATACTCTTTGCAAATATCGAAAACCACTTTGACAACCGCATACATGGTGGAGATTCCAGAATGAAGTAGGATGGTGGTGACGATCCTATTGAGGTATGAACGTGAACCCGACTCCCGTGAGTTGGCTTAAGGTGGCTAAAACAGGAGCAATTGACGGGTTAATGAGGTAGCTCCTCTAATCGGACACACTTCTTCGATACCATTCTATTACTTTTGTGATTGATTAGGTGCACCTTCGGATTTTTTAGGGGAGTGTGGCTCGAGGTGGGGTGTAACCACCCACTATTTTGGACCATTCAAATCGACAATAATCCACACATATCAGACTTGAATAATACAAAATAATATATTGTAATAAAATTCAGAGCAAATAAAATCAATCACAGACATAGAAATATCAGAATAACTCGCAGTGGAAAATAAAATACCATAGTAGTTCATGAAGCTACTATCATAAAGTCTCAAAACAAAATACATAATATCAGTCTGAAAATAAATACAACATCAAATCCCAAATACATAGAAGTCCACTAATACAAGAGCTGAAATAGAACAACAGAACTGAAATGGATAAAACTAGACAAGCTGATAATCTCCAGCGATTCCAATCTCCAGAAAGTGGAAATCCAAATCTGTGAATACTCAGGCTGACCCGAGCGTAAATAAAACACAAACACTCGAGTCAGGACGTACATGCTTATACAATGAAAACCAACTCAAGTGAACTGTAGTAAAAGTACAAGTGACTTAAAGGATGCTTGGGACCGACCATCCTCTAATGATCCGTTAAACTATTTACTATGTAGTAATATATGCTATTATAATAATGTCTAACAGTAAAATAAACTTACTTTTTTCATAGCATTAAAGGGTTACCCGTATAGCCCTTGACACGTAATAGTCTCAGTAGTCCATCCAGTATCAGCATACATCCAGATCAGGAGCTACCCTAAATACTCCATGGGATACAGGTGAAAACCAAAATCGTAGTAAAGCTCGATATGGTAGGTGACACGGCACACAAGGCAATGCCAAGGTAGATATACCAATTACGCACACGGGCTGGGGGTAACGTAGCAGCCACTACGCCCACCTCGGAACACATTCCCAAATCAGAGGGTGTCCACCAAATAATCACAAAGTAATAGAATGGTATCGAAGAAATGTGTCCGGCCAGAGGGGCTACCCCTTTTAGCTCGAGATCGCTCCTGTTTTAACCACTATAAGCCAACCCACGGGAGTCGGGTCCACGTTCATACCGCAATAGGATCGTCGCCACCATCCAACTTCATTCTGTAATCTCCACCGCGTACATAGTTGTTAAAGTGGTTTTCGGTATCGACAGGGAGTATGTCCATATATGATCTCGGTCTCTTTAACAACCAATCGTTATTATAACCCGTGCTTATAATTTAAAAATAATATTTTATACTTCAAAATAAAATATCATTTCAAATTCAAATCTTTATCAAAATAAAGATCAAATCATTTTCAAACCATTTCAATATCTCAAAATATCATATCCTTTCAAAACTTCATTATCAAATCATCATTTGAATTCAAATCCAAATATTCAACTTTAAATACCTTTTAAATTCAAAAATATCATTCATTTATTATCATTTCAAATCACCTTTCAAATAGTTTATATTTAAATCAAAATAACTCATTTAAACCATTTAAAAGTGAAGTTATTATACTTCCAAATCGAATATTCAATTTCCAAAAATTTAAGCATTTCTGAGCTCATTTACTCAGTTAAAAACCATAAACATTGAAAATTTCATACTTTCACAGCATTTAGAAAATGCTGTAGTAAGTTATACTTGAAAACAATTCATTTCAGCCAAAGACAGCATTTAAATAAAACTGTTGTAATAGTTCAGTTCATTAGAAAACAGTTCAGCTTGAAAAGATAGCATTTAAATAAAACTGCTGTAGTATTAATTTACATTTGAAAACAATTCATTTCAGCCTACTGCAGCACTTATCAAGTGCTGTTGTAGCCCTTTTATTAGTTTCAGATTTTAGTTTCATTCAGCAACCACAGTACTTACCAAGTGCTGTAATATGCCTTAGTTAAAATTTAGCTATAATTCATTTGTATCAACCACAACACTTACAAAAAGGTGTAATATCATTTACAACAGATTTTAAGTTAACTTTAGAAACGATATCATTTCTGAAGTGCTGTCATTTAAATTCCAGATTTTCAATGTAATTCCAGCAACAAATAAACTTTGATTTTAACCCTTTGAACATTATAAAAATCATATTTTAACACTCAAACGTGTTCATTAAAATACCTTTTAAATTATGATTTTTACAAAGTAAATTTCTTATAAATAAAATCAAACTTTTCAATAAATTCACTTAATAAATTTAAATGTAAAATTTTCTATTCTTTACATTTCAACGAATTACTTAACACTTAAATTTTTATTACCATTTTTCAAATATAACTTAATTTCCATGTTATTTATATAACTTAAATGTCATTTAAAAAGCCAAAACCCAAATTTCCAAATTTAAGTTATATTTCAAAATTCAATTTAACCATTCATATATTCAACATTTTTAACTTATAGAAATATCATAAATTCTTTATTTAGACATTAAAATTCAAATTAAATCAAATTTTCAGAAATTTATACTTTTAAAAATACGTATAAATTTCAGGAAACTTTATAAAATAACCACGGGCCTGTATATAGTTCTCTAACCTAGGTCAAGTGATACGGATATGTATCATTTCAATCCGCAGTTTACAAAGAAAAATCCGGGTTCTATCATTTCAAACCTGTAATCTTAAGTTAAAATAAAATAAATAAAAATCGTTCAGGCCTATCATTTCAGCCCATAACGATTTTTCCCTATTCTAAAGTTTGTTCGGGTATGTATCATTTCAACCCATAGTGATTTCTATAGTAACAGGGAACTTGCAGTGATGATCGGCATAAAATGAATAGTATAACAACGTATAGCCATATTAGATGATTTGAAAGGTTAATAAAAAGGGTTAACATCATATAATTTATAACATAAGCAGGTATAACATGATATAATTATTTCTACACTTCCACTTGCTATCACTTCATAGTTATATAAATATGAATGTCAGGTGTGATTACTCACATTTTTATGCTGGAGTTAGCATATCAAACAACATAAACGAATTCCAGAAAGCACCATGACACGACTACAGACTCAAGTGGAAAGAGAATCCAAGCTATTGATCTTGTGAACAACCAATAAAACAAGAAACTACAAATATAAATTCAATACAAAATATATTGAAATAAACTTTGAAATAAGAAGCAAAATGAACACAATTACTTTGGCCAAGCTTTCATAAATCAAGTGCTCGGCCTAGGGTGTGTTGTAGGCTCGGCCATGACATGGTATGGCTTGGGTATGGGTTCATGAAGGCATGGCTACATGGACTAGAAAGTGTATAGGAGTTGCAACATGAGGAATGCAAGGGGATAAAGAAAAATAGGAGGGTTTTGTTCACTTTTAAGCTCGGCCACATCTCAAGTGGGCTCGGCCATGTGTAGTGCAGGTCTGGCCAGTGGGTAGGTGGATGGTCAGAGGTGGTATCAAGGTGGTGGTGGAGCAATAGTAGGCGGCCATGGTGATATGTGGTGGTGGTGAAGCAACTAGGCTCGGCTAGAATGGATTTAAGGGATTTTGGTGTGGTGTTTGATCATATGGAGTGCACGACCTTGACTAGGAGATGATAGGCGGTGGATGGTGAAGAGGAGGAGATGGTGGTGGCTATGGCCGAGCATGGCAAGAGAAGAGCATGGCCAAAAAATTGAAAAACAATAGAAAAATGAAGAGAAAACGTGAAAAAAAATGAAGAAGCCATTACCAAATCTTTGTTAGCCATGAGAAAGAAATGAGGAATGAAGTTTTTCACGTGAGAATGGAATGATAAACTCATGGGTAAGACAATCAAATGCACGGCCATAACTCAAGCAAATGAAAAGTGAAGTGGAAATGAAGAGTCTTGGCTATTGAAATGTCTTAACTTGTAAAGTTAGTCTCTTCAAATTTCCATTTCTTTAAATCAAATAAAAACAAATGAAATTTAGTAAATGAATTACAAAATGAAAACAAAACAAAACAAAAATGAAAATAAATAAGTAATTTTTAGGAAAATAAGAAAAAGAAATAAAGAAATAGTTTATTAAATTAAAACAAGACTTAAATATTACAAACAAAATATCATAGCTTTGGAAAAATTTCTACTACACTTTAAAAATATTTTGAAAATAAAATCTTGAAATAAAATAAATTCTAAAATTATTTCAAAATTAAATAAGTCAAATTTAAAAATAATCTCAAAAATTTAGGGTTGTTACACTCTCCCCCGCTCAAATCTTTTCGTCCTCGAAAAGAACGAAATAAGGAAAAAAGGAAAAACAAGATGGAAAAGCAAATAGTACCCGGAACAAAAAATTCCGGATTCAAAGCACGAATGCTCTCCTCCGTCTCCCAAGTACAATCTCGATCATTAGTACTCCACTGTACTTTGACCAGACTAACAGATTTCCTTCTTAGTTGCTTCGTACCTCTGTCGACAATACGAATTGGCTTCCTTTCGACAGTCAGATTAGACTTAATATCCAAGCTGTCAAGAGCAGAAGGCTGAACAAGAAGAGATGGGTCATGGAGATACCGGCGAAGATGTGAGACATGGAATACATCGTGCACTCCAGAAATCTTCTCGTATAAATCCAGACGATGTGCTAAAGAACCAACTCTTCCCACAATGCGGAAAGGACCAATGAACCTAGGAGAAAGCTTCCCTCTACGACCAAAGCAAATAACATTCCTTAAGGGAGAGACGTTAAAGAAAACCAGATCACCAACAGTAAACTCTAGCTTCCGCCTACGCCTTTCAGCATACTTCTTCTGCCTATCTTGAGAAACCCTCAACTTCCTCTTAATCTCCTCAACTCTCTCAGAAGCCTCCAAAATAATATCAGGACTAAGAACCAGACGATTACCGGATTGAATCCAGCAAGATGGAGATCTACAAGGTCGTCCATATAGAGCAGAAAATGGAGACGTTTTGATACTGGCCTGAATTCCAAGAATAGAATGAGATAGATAAAGCATTAAGATAAGCTTAAATAGAAGATAAGATTATACCTGATAACTATTACTATAGGTGAATTCGACAAGATGGAGATGATCTTCTCAAGATCCACCATAATCAAGCACACAAGCATGAAGAAGATCTTCGAGTATCTGATTCACTCTTTCTGTTTGACCGTCGATCTGTGGATGTTAAACAGTGTTCAAATTCAGATGAGTACCCAAAGATTCCTGAAAAGCTTTCCGGAACTGGAGGGAAAATATAGGATCATGATCACAAACGATACTGAGAGGAACACCATGAAGACGAACAATCTCTCTCATGTATATCTCAGACAAGCTAGAAGCAGAACCGATAGACTTGACCGAAATGAAATGAGCAGACTTGGTCAGTCTATCCACAATAACCCATATACTCTCATTACCCCTCCTAGACCTTGGCAATCCATCAATGAAATCCATGGAAACCTATTCCCACTTCCAATTAGGAATCTCAAGAGGCTGCAACAAACCAGGGGTCTTCTGATGATCTGCCTTGACTTGCTGACAAGTCACACACCTACTAACAAAGATAGAGACATCCCGCTTCATCTCCTTCCACCAATAAAGCCTCTTCATATCCTGATACATCTTCGACACACAGGATGGATAAAAAGTCTGGATCGATGATTCTCCTGAAGTAGCTCTTGCCTCAAACCTCAACATTCGAGACACAAATCCTGCCATTAATCCTCAAAATCCCTCTATCATCGATCTAAGCTCCACTACTACTAAATGCTACCACCAACCCTGCTCCGAACATTCTCCTTCATCAATCTAAGCATCTCATCCTCATCTTGCTTAGCTATGATACGCTCCAAAAAAGGAGAAGAAGAAACCACAAGCTGACACAACAAAGCCTTCTTCCGACTCAGAGCATCGGCCACTACATTAGCTTTACCAGGAGTATCGCTAATATTAAGGCCATAAGAAGCAAAAAACTCAAGCCAACGAACTTGCCTCTGATTAAAATCCTTTTGGGTAAAAATATATCTCAGAGACGGAAGATCGGTGAAAAGCTCAAACTTAGTTCCTAGCAGATGACGCCTCCAAAGCTTCAAAGCAAAGACAATAGCAAGCAACTCTAAATCATGGACAGCATAATTAGCCTTATGGGTTTTCAACTGACGGCTGGCATAGGCAATGACCCTACCATCCTACATGAGAACATCACCCAATCCCTCATGACTAGCATCAATGTAAACCGGGAATCCCTCACTTCCATTCGGAACGGTAACAACCGGTGCAGAAGTTAACTTGCTCTTTAACTCAATGAATGTAGCTTCACACTTCTTATCCCAGATAAACTTTGCATTCTTATGAGTCAAAGCAGTAAGAGGTGTAGAATTCTGAGTAAAGTTCTCATTGAATCTCCGGTAGTAACCGGCAAGGACCAGAAAACTACGAGTCTCAAAAGGAGTCTGAGGAGTTTCCCAATCCTATAACAGAATAGGAAAAATAAGACAACAGAAAAGATAGAATAATTTAAATGATAAAGGGAAAAAAGAGAAAGAAAGGAAGACTTACATTGATCGTAGCGATCTTGACTGGATCAACATAAACTCCATTACTAGAAATAATATGCCCATGGAATCGGACTTCATCCTTCCAGAAATGGCATTTAGAAAATTTAGCCTTCAACTGATGATTTCTAAGAGTGTCTAGAACATATTTCAAATGCAACTCATGCACTTCCTTGGTCTTAGAGAAGACAAGGATATCATCAACAAAGACTAGAACAAATTTATTAAGCACATCACGAAAAACACGATTCATGAAATCAACAAAGAAAGTAAGAGCATTAGTCAAACCAAAAGGCATGACTAACCATTCATAAAACCCATTCTCAGTACGGAAAGCAGTCTTAGGAATACTTTCCTCAACAACTCTGAGCTAGTGAAAACCTGTGGCAAGATCAAGCTGAGAGAAAATAGTGGCACCATAAAACTGATCAAACATATCATTAATGCGAGGCATCGGATATTTTTTTTTCATAGTGAGATTGTTCAGTTCCCTATAATCAACACACATCCTCAAAGAACCATTAGACTTAGTGATAAAGACCACTGTTTCTCCCTATTCGGAATGGCTAGTTCCGATCAGATATTTAGAGGACAAGTCCTCAATCTACTTTCCGTGCTAAACCTTCTCACGAGGTTTCATTCTTTTAAAAGGAAGAACGACAGGTCAAGCTCCAGGAATAAGATCAATCCAAAAATCAATCTCCGCTTAGGAGGTAAAGAAGTGACTTCACCAAATATATCGGGACACAGTCTGACTACTGGAGTCGAATCGAGGTCACGGGGAGAAGAATCCAGAGAATAAATAAAACTGCCAGCAAAATCCTAAGGCATGCGGCACTGAATAATAAATGAATTACCCAGATCATCAACATGATAAACAGACCGGGCTTTACAAGAGATATGGGCATCTTGCCTTCCAAGCCAATCACTTCCATGCAACAAATCAAAAGCATCAAAGCCCAAAACATAGAAATCACCACTAAAGCGATGACCAGAATAGAGAAGCTTCACTTGCTTACAAATCTTATTAAGGTTTGCGGGACCTCCAATGGGATTTGAAACACATAAGGATTCAGAAACATACTCAGGAGAAAGGAGATGTTCGAACTTATCACACAAATCAACAGATATAAAACCGTGGGAAGCTCCTGTATCAAATAGAACACGAACATGATTCTGAAATAAAGAAAAAGTGCCCTGAAGAGTACCTTGGTCATCAGGAGTAGGAGCATGTGCTGGAGAAGATGCGGAGGTGACAGCAAATATACCGGAGGGCTTACCCTTCTGCTGGGTAGGGCAATCTTTTCTGAAATGGCCAGGCTGAAGACAGGTGTGGCAAAGATCATGCCTAGCTGACTGAGCTGGATGAGGAACAGCAGCACCAACAAGAGTAGGGCAACTATTATCATAGTGTCCTTTCTGATCATACTTAAAGCAGGTGATAGTAGAAAGGTCAATCGGTTGCCTTTGAGAAGGAGCAGATGATGAAGATCCCAAACCCGATTCTTGAGCCAATTCTTCTTCTGCTGATTAAAATCGAACTTTCTCTTCTTGGAATTAGCAGAGGAAGCCTGAGATGAAGGAGCACCAACAGAAGCAGGACCCTTAGAAGTAGGGTTCTCATAACGAATAGCCATGTCCATAAGTCCAGTGAAAGGGCCATGAACATGGGCAATAAGACGATCATAGTACTCAGGACAATTACCAACAATAAACTTCTCATTCTTCTTCAAAGGAGTGGCTATCAGGCCAGGTCCGAACTTAGAAAGTTCATTAAACTTCCTCTCATACTCTAAAAAAGACATGCTTCCCTGATTGAGATTCATGAACTCCCTATGAAGCTGGGATTTCCCAGCTTTGGGCATCCACTTAGCAACGAAAGCATCCCTGAAAAGAATGATAGATAAGCTTAGAAAAGGCACGAAAGAGATAGGAAACAGAATTCAAAGAAACACAAGAAGATACCTGAACTGCTCCCAAGTAAGATCAGCCTCGATGGTGTTAGCCGTAACGGACTCCCACCAATCTAATGCTGCTCCTTTTAGTCGCCAATCTGCCAATTGCCGCTGATGGGTATTAGTGATCTCGAGACCGGTGAAAATTCTCTCCAAATCTTTCAACCACTACTGAGCTTCAATTACGCTCTCAGATTCGATGAACTTGGTGCCACCAAGCTCAGTGTATTCCTTGCAAAGCTTAGTGAACCTAACTGGGACAGCGGTGCAGGAGCTGGGGCAGCACCACGTCCCCTACCTCTAGCATTTCCTCGATTCATCCTGAAATCAAGAATGAATTTAAGGACAGAGGCAAAATAGAGACAAAGATGGATTATATAAGACAAGGTTCAACTAGAATAGGCATTCAACAAAGGACCTAATTAAATAAGGTTGAGAAAGGAAAAGAAGTGGTTGGAAAATTTTAATTTCAAAACAATAAATTTTTATAATAAAATACTTCTTTGAAAATCCTAAAAATCATTTGAAAAAAATCATTTTATACTTTAAAATACGTTCTCTCACAAAGGGATTCTAAGATTGGCTTCACTCATTCTAGGGTATTTCTACCCTATCTCTAATGAATTTTTGCTCCATAGGCCATTGTTTGCCTCAAAACCAAAGCTCTGATACCAACTGTAACGACCCACTATTTTAGACCATTCAAATCGATAATAATCCACACATGTCAGATTTGAATAATACAAAATAACAGATTGTAATAAAATTCGGAGCAAATAAAATCAATCACAGAATCACAAACACAGAAATATCAGAATAACTCACAGCAGAAAATAAAATACCATAGTAGTTCATGAAGCTACTAACCACAAAGTCTCAAAACAAAAAAAATAATATCTGTCTGAAAATAAATAAAACATCAAATCCTAAATACATAGAAGTCCACTAATACAAGAGCTGAAATAGAACAACAGAACTGAACTAGATAAAACTAGACAAGCTGATAATCTCCAGCGATTCCAATCTCTAGAAAGTGGAAATCTAAATCTGTGAATACTCAGGCTGACTCGAGCGTAAATAAAACACAAACACTCGAGTCAGGACATACATACTTATACAATGTAAACCAACTCAAGTGAACTGTAGTAAAAGTACAAGTAACTTAAAGGATTCTTAGGACTGCCCATCCTCTAAGGATCCGTTAAACTATTTGTTACGTAGTAGTATACGCTATTATAATAATGCCTAACTGTAAAATAAACATACTTTTTTCATAGCATCAAAGGGTTACCTATATAGCCCTTGACACGTAATAGTCCCAGTAGTCCATCTAGTATCAGCATACCTCTAGATCAGGAGGCTACCCTAAATACTCCATGGGCTACGGGAGAAAATCAAACTAGTAGTAAAGCTCGATATGGTAGGTGACACGGCACATAAGGCAATGCCAAGGTAGATATACCAATTACGCACACCGGTTGGTGGTAACGTAGCAGCCACTACGCCCACCTCAGAACACATTCCCAAATCGAAGGTAGCCACCAAACAATCACAAAGTAATAGAATGGTATCGAAGAAATGCGTCCGACTAGAGGAGCTATCCCTTTTGGTCCGAGATCGCTCCTGTTTTAGCCAACTTAAGCCAACTCACGGGAGTCGGTCCACGTTCATACCTCAATAGGATCGTCTCCACCATCCTACTTCATTCTAGAATCTCCACCACGTACACTATTGTTAAAGTTTTTTTCAATATCGACAATGAGTATGCCTATATCCGATCCCCGTCTCTTTAACAACCAATCATTATTATAACCAGTGGTTATAATTTAAAAATAATATTTTATTCTTCAAAATAAGATATCATTTCAAATTCAAATCTTTATCAAAATAAAGATCAAATCATTTTCAAACCATTTCAATATCTCAAAATATCATATCCTTTCAAAACTTCATTATCAAATCATCATTTGAATTCAAATCCAAATATTCAACTTTAAATACCTTTAAATTCAAAGATATCATTCATTAATTATCATTTCAAATCACCTTTCAAATAGTTTATGTTTAAATCAAAATAATTCATTAAACCATTTAAAAGTGAAGTTATTATACATGCAAATCAAATATTCAATTTCCAAAAATTTAGGCACTTCTGAGCTCATTTATAAAGCTAAAAACCATAAACATGGAAAATTTCAGCCTTTCACAGCATTTAGAAAATGCAGTAGTAAGTTATACTTGAAAACAATTCATTTCAGCCAAAGACAGCGTTTAAACAAAACTGCTGTAATAGTTCAGTTTATTAGATAACAGTTTAGCTAGAAAAGACAGCATTTAAATATAACTGTTGTAGTATTCAATTACATTTGAAAACAGTACACTTCAGCCTACTACAGCACTTATCAAGTGCTGTTGTAGCCCTATTATTAGTTTCAGATTTTTGTTTCATTCAGCAACCACAACACTTACCAAGTGCTGTAATATGCCTCAGTTAAAATTTAGCTATAATTTATTTGTATCAACCATAGCACTTACAAAGTGCTGTAATATCATTTACAACAGATTTTAAGTTAACTTCAGAAACGATAGCATTTCTGAAGTGCTGTCATTTAAATTCCAAATTTTCAATGTAATTCCAGCATCAAATAAACTTTGATTTTAACACTTTAAACATTATAAAAATCATATTTTAACACTCAAAAATGTTCATTAAATACCTTTTAACTTATGATTTTTATAAAGTAAATTTCTTATAAATAAAATCAAACTTTTCAATAAATTCACGTAATAAATTTAAGTGTAAAATTTTCTATTCTTTACATTTTAACAAATTACTTAACACTTAATTTTTATTACCATTTTCCAAATATAACTTAATTTCCATGTTATTTATATAACTTAAATGTCATTTTAAAGGCCAAAACCCAAATTTCTAAATTTAAGTTATATTTCAAAATTCAATTTAACCATTCATTTATTCAACATTTTTGACTTATAGAAATATCATAAATTCTTTTTTAGACATTAAAATTCAATTTAAATCAAATTTTCATAAATTTATACTTTTAAAAAAACTTAAATTTCAGAAAACTTTATAAAATTATATATAAATCTATATTTTCTTATATAACAAAAATTTGATTAAGACATTTGAACAAAAGTTGTTTATAAAGTTATAACCTAAATTTTAAAAATAATTCAAAGAAGAAAAAATTTAGAAAATAGTTTGGAAATCAAATAACACAGTAATGAACAATATTAGTCAGAAATTCGAATAATTTATTTTCAGGTTTTAGAAATGGAATTGTTAATGAATTTTGATATTTAAATCATGATTTTTAAG
The DNA here is from genome assembly GCA_030765085.1 of Allium cepa. Classification (NCBI taxonomy): domain Eukaryota; kingdom Viridiplantae; phylum Streptophyta; class Magnoliopsida; order Asparagales; family Amaryllidaceae; genus Allium; species Allium cepa. The sequence continues at coordinate 459,042,634 of CM060929.1, read as the reverse complement.
TTTATAAATGGTGTGTACTTGCGAGTTAAATGGTGATCAGTATCTGATCAAATTCAGACGATCGCGTGGGTTATTGATAGCGGAGTCATGGCTAGAGGAAGGTCATGGAAGGGTGGTGGTAAGAAAAATACTTGGAGGATTAATAAACCACCGAGGGTGGCTGAACGTGGAAAACTAGGGTTCAAGGCTCGTTTTGGGACGATGAAGTTGACGAGGTGATTTCGTCGACTAGGGTGGATCGGACCTCACCGCAAGTGGAGGAATAGAAGCTGGAGACCGAGATGAAGCTTGGGTCGTGAAGGCATGGATGATCGTTGATGAGATCATCGGAGATGTTGGGTTTTTCTGAGCTGTTGGTTCCAGTGTTCGATCAGAACTGTTCAATTTCGATTGAGTGATCTTTTCAGACTTTTGGATTGTGGAAACTGTCGACGATGATGTCGTTGATGTGGGGGTGGCGGAGGCGATGACCTGAGAGTCAACGTCAACTTGTAAATGTGCAGGAGCGTTTATCTAGTGTCAGTGGGTTTCGCGTTGGGGAAGAGGAAGTTTATTCGAGTTCGTGCTCGAGGAATTTGGGTCCTGGCTCGGGTTCTTAGTCGGGGAAACACGTGTGGTTGTGGTAACAAGCGTTTAGAATTTTTAACATAACAAAGTTTAAAAGAAAAAGAAAATAGGAGCGGGAAAGTCTTCGGGAAATTTGGTATTTTACTCGAGTAAAGACCAGAGGTGGTCTCGGGTTTGTATTGAAACAGTTTTAGACTTTAAGTTAGAACAGGTTTTCAAAAAAATCTAATTAAATCTAGCTATGAACCTTTTCCTGATTAATTTTTGTAGGATAGTAAATGTTTTATTTTAGTTTGAAATTTGGATTAGTGAAAATATTATTCAAGTTAATTAAGTTTAAATTAAGAAATTAATTTAAAAGATAATGATGTTTTTAAAATGTTATTTGACTTCAAGTCTTAAGCTAATTTATGGATTAATCATAATAATTCTATTTTTAAAGATTAAAGGTTTAAAGATTCAAATGTTTTTAAAGATAAATTGATGAATAATTATTTTGTGTAATTTATTTAAAGCTACTTACTTTGTGTAATTAATTTAAGGCTGATTAGTTATTGCAATAATAATTAATGTAATGTGGTAAAGGATTTATTAGGGGTAATAAATTACTTAAAAAAATATTTACTTGATTAAGTAATTAATTAATGATTAAAGTTGATTAATCAAGTGGTTAAACAATAGTTAAATTAATTAATTCATAGTTCATTAATTCAATGTAATTAATTAAGGATAATTAATTTAATGATAATTGATTAAGGATTAATTAATCAATGTAATTAAGGATATTTAATTAAAATGGTTCGCAATTAATTAATATTAATTAACCAGGATTAGTAGTAATTCATAAGTAATTAAGTCTGATTTAAATTAATCAGATGATTAATTAAACCTTACTTATGGATGTTTGAATTGTATGAACTGCTGTGGGTTGTTTGATATCTCTACTGTGTGATGCTTTGTGATATGAATTGTTTTAATTCAAGCTGTAATGTTATTTATTCATATGTGATGTAATTAATTATCTTGATACAATTAATTATCTTGATATAATTAATTATCTAGGACGTAATTTATTATTTGTAATATATATCTGTGATCTGTGAATGAAAGATAAGTGTTATAGTTTATACCGCTTATCAAATATTTTATTGTATTTCAATCTGCGATGATTATGATGTTGCACTATTGTGTGTTAAACCCCTGGACCACACTATACACACACAAATATGGATTGCACGAGGAAATTGGGTAAGTCACAGATTTTTGAAATGATTTTAAAAAATTGAATTTTGAATTCAATTGGTTTTGGAAATGGATTGGGTTAAATATGTAAAGCTTTTGAAAAGAAGTTTTAAAAGGATAAAAGTTATTTTGAATAACTTATTAAAGTTTTGAAATTTAAATAACTTAACTGAATCTAAATTCAAGGTTCGAAATGGAATCCTATGTTTTGGAATTATGGTTTAAAATGTTATACAAATTATAAATTTGATTATATGGATTTAAACCATTTTAAAAGTATTGTTTTGGAAATTTAAATTTAACCCAATGGCTTAAACTTGTATAAATGAAATTGAATTTTTCCAAAATAAAAACTATTTGTTTTCAAATAATTATAGCTTTCATTTGAAAGAATGAATTTCCAATTTGTGTTAAAAAGATTTCAAATTGAAATGAAACTGTTTTGAAAGTTATCCAATTTGAAATTGGAAATGTTTAGGAAGTTATGAAATTAATCTTTGTTAAAAATTTAGATGAATAAATCGAATTTGAATTGGAAATTGTTTAAAATACCATGAATTGAATCTTTAGTAAAGATTTGAATATGAATGAATCAAATTTGAAATCGAAATGATTTGAGAGCTATAAATGAATCTTTGTTGAAGATTCGATAAACCTTGTTTTAAAACAAAGTGGATATTAAAGATGAATCTTTTGTTAAAAGATTTAGAGCTGTGAATAAATCTTTCTTAAAGATTTAGCAAATCCAGTTTTTGAATTAAAGTGAATCTTTATTTAAAGATTGGTGATCTTTGTGAAATGAATCTTTTGTTTAAAAAGATTTAAAATGGTAATTTGTTTAAACCATTTAAAGAAAGGTTTTGGGTTAATAAATTGTGACTTAACTGAGATCCCAATATCCATATATTTTCAAATATATTGCGCTCACTATTCGGTTTATCCAGGAGAGGACCTTTGTGTCATATAACCCATTCCGAATAGTGATATGACGTTATGGATTGCATTCGAAGACCGGGTGTTTACGAGAACAAACCTATCGATTTTCTCTGCACATTGGCTACGGTATAGAGATTCCCTAAGTGATGGGAAGTCCGATCGGGATTGTGAATACCCGGATTGCAAGGGCTTCTTCGGAAGTGCCTTCGGTTCTGTTCGAACCCGGAATAGACTTGTATGGTTGCATGTCTGACATTACACTTTGAGATATAAAGTAGATTTCTTTCAGATACATTTCTGTTTGGTGGCGGAGATTTATTCTCTTAGCTTAACACCCTTCTCTGAGACGTATGAGCTCAGAGGTTATGTAATTGAAGGTTATCAGTGATATACTCCCAATTTAGTAATGTGGCATTGCTAAGTGCTGCTGTGTGCTGATCGTTTGTTGATCATTTGTGATCAAAGCATGGCTTTGTGCAAAAGCGTAGCTTTGTGGACGAGACCTCTTTAGACCTCACAGCCCGAAAATGGTCGAAACAAGAAAGATGCGGCAAGGTTATAAGGGTCGCTCACTTTAGGGTATGTCATTTCCTTTTGGAAAAGGGTGGTATCAGGTATGGAGCCATGATATTTAACCTATGTGGTTGCTCCAATCTCATTACTGTGTGATTGTTGCTTTGTTGAGGCACCTCGGATAAAGGTCCCAAAGGACCGAGGAATGGCATGCTCATGTAGTAGTTACCTAGTAAGAGGTAACCCGGCCTTGTGTTGGCAGAGAACTGGTTAAGTTCTCGGGACGTCCCGCCAGAGGCATACCCATGTGGCAGTAGGAAGTTCCTTAGCCTGACCATTTGTTGGAAATTCGTCTTTCAATACGAACCTTGTACGGTTTTATTTGTAGAACCTGCCATTTACTTATGTTGGCGCGCCGCTGTTTAGATGGTAGCTATAGTAGGCATACCATACTGGTGGTATGCTGGCTAAGATTAATATTATACTTTTGAAATATTTTCTACACTATGCACTAAAATAATATTAAAATGATTTTGCTTAGTAAGCATGTTTGACTATCATAAGGGGAAATCTCCTCCAATTCTGCGTTTGCATTGTGTGTGTGGCAGGAGGCCTTATGGTAGTTTCATTTTCTATAAAGCATTGAAAATTCATTTTACTTTGTTTTTCAAACCAAATGTTTTTGTTTGCTCATACTAGTCTCATGACTGACCTGGAGTTTATTGTTCCCTTCCTAAACTCTGGGTGCCCACAATTTTCCATATGAGCAGTCTAGAGTTGGGTTTTCAGATAGTCAGATTTTGTAGATTATCTGGAGTTAGTTCAGTGGTTTGGTATGACCGACCTTGCTTATCTTTATGCAACACTTGCTGGTGGTTCGAGATAGTGTGGTTTGGAGCATTTGATCTTTGGGGATGGAAATTACCGATACTGGAGTTCTCTCTTGAAGACCATATTGGAGATATTGTTCTGCTGCTGATGTTATCTTTTCTTTCCGCTGCTATTGTATTGTATCATATCTCTGATGTATATTGATATTCATTGTATCATCATTGTATATGAATATTGTATCAAATGTTGTATATCAAATATATCATTCTTTTTTTTCCGCTGTGTTGTTATACTTAATGTGTTATAAGCTCCGGCGAACCAGATTCGACGTTTTGATCTACGGAATTTGAATACGAGTGACGTATTCGGTGTCGATTTTCGAAGGTCGAGTCAGGACCGTTACAGTGGTATCATAGCTAAGGTTGAACTTTAGCTCAAGAGTATAACACATTAAGTAACTCATTAGAGATAGGGTGAAGTGTTCCCTAGAATGAGTATCCCTAAGATATCCGTCCGAATGCCTCAGTAAATTCTCTTAGTATCCACTGATAGTAAGTATGAGTGCAAGAAGAGGATGAGATAGGGGACTGGGGAGTACCACTACAATTGGTCGATACCCTGAAACAACAACAGAAACAATTTTCTCTATCAATCTCCTTTGATCCAATTTCGATTCTTTGTCTGTTTCATGGCAGCTCGAGAGAGAAGCTTTGGTAGGAGATCATTATTTTGGTTAAACCAAAAGATGAGTTGATATGGGACATAAACTCTGGATGGGCCAGAATTTTTTGTTTGGATGAATTGGTTGCTTTGGTTGTTATGGTTGATAGGTATATTTGGTTTCTAAACTAATAAGTTTTGGGATTATATCCATAAATCTGTCTATTCTTTGGGGTCTCGATTTGTTCTACGAATGGTTAGTTATCCTTCGAGCTAACCAATGTCCTGCATACTTCGAAGATCTGGATGACCCGAGTATTTTGTGAAGAGTTAAATAGATTCGTTCTTATATATATTGTTGATATTCTGATTTGGTAAGCCAAATGTAGAATAGATTTTCAGTTTGATCTGGAAAGATATTTCTCTATCTTTCATCTGTTCTTTGTTATCTTCCCATCTGGCAAATTTCGGGGACGAAATTTCTTAAGGAGGGAATCTGTAATGATCCCGGATTTTAACTAAGTTTAAATTGATAATTAATTTAATTTTAAAAAATTAATTTATGAAATTAATTGGTAAATTGATTTCGGTTTCTCCAAATTCAAATATAAATGCATATAAAGTGATTTCAAATAGAATCTTTGTTTTTAAATTCGAAAGAAAGTATCTTATAAATAAATATTGGATTTATTAAACCTTATATTCCAAGGAACTAATATATATAGTTAGTTGTTAGTGATGAATAATTGGATTTCAAATCATTGTTATAAAATTTTATAAAGTACAAAATAAAATGTGAATTTAAATTAATAAACTAAGAAATATTTATATGTATGATTATTTATTTATTGTGTTATATCTCAATTCATTTTATTTATAAATTGTGTAAGTATAAGTAGAAGATTTAAAAAAATACATAACATGAAAATGTAAGTATAAACTAGATTGAAAACATGTTTCATAAATTGAGATAAAGCAAAGGGCTAAACATAAACTATAAATAAATAAAACTTAACAAAGGATATAAACACAATATGTACATTTTGACATTTGTAAAATAGATTTTAACATATTTTAACAAGTGTGAGAAGAACATCATATTAATTAACAAATGTAAACTTTTTTCATAAAAAATTTAACAAGTGTTAAACTAAATTAAACAAGTGGCAAAAGAGATTGTTTTCTTTTTGAATTAAGTCTGAAAAACATGCAAAAGAAAAAAAAAATCAGGCTGTTCATTCTTCTCAAAACAAAACTTATAAAACCTGAGAAAAAAAATATTAATAAAAAATTTCTCCGATCAAAAGTATCTAAAACCAGATCAAGGTTTCAACTTGTTTCAAACTGAAAACCAGAAACCTTCAAGCTGAGATGAAAACTCCAACCTGATTCAAAAGCAGGTTTAAACAAATCAAAAGCTTCAGGTTGGAAATGCAGATCAAAACAAAAGTTGTTGTTTCAAAATCTAGAAGCTAAGAAAAGGATTAAAAGCAGAGCTGACCATCTCAGCTAAATTCAGCGTAATCTAAAAATCAAAATAGCAGATCAAACAAATCAAAATCAAAGACCAAGCTTTGTTCTCTGTTTCAACATGACCAGAAGCATGTGAATACTATCAAATGTCAAGCAAAGATCAAGTCTAACTTCAACAAAATTAAAGTTTTCAAACCTAAAAAACATTCCAGGCAAAACTATCTCTGCTCTGTTCAAACTTCAAAGCAATGTGAGCAAACTACAGCCTAAAACTTTAAATTTGGTTCACATCTTGATTTTATGTGTGACAAATTTTGCTTGCATGTTGAATATATGTATATATATGTTTGTGAATAAGTGTGCATGCATGTAGATGTATATCTATACAGTTCTGTTAAATAACGGGTCCTCAAAAATTCAAGAAAAATCTATATTTTCTTGTATAACAAAAATTTGATTAAGACATCTGAACAAAAGTTGTTTATAATGTTATAATCTAAATTTTAAAAATAGTTCAAAGAAAAAAAAATTAGAAAATAGTTTGGAAATCAAATAACATAGTAATGAACAATATTAGTCAGAAATTTGAATAATTTATTTTCAAGTTTTAGAAATGGAATTGTATTTGCAAATAATGAATTTTGATATCTAAATCATGATTTTTCAGTTTATAAATTGTGTGTACTTGCGAGTTAAACGGTGATCAGTATCTGATCAAACTCAGACGATCGCGTGGGTTATTGATAGCAGAGTCATGGCTGGAGGAAGGTCGTGGAAGGGCGGTGGTAGGAAAAATACTTGGAGGATTAATAAGCCACCGAGGGTGGCTGAACATGGCAAACTAGGGTTCAAGGCTCGTTTTGGGACGATGAAGTAGACGAGGTGATCTCGTCGACTAGGGTGGATCGGACCTCACCGCAAGTGGAGGAATAGAAGCTGGAGACTGAGATGAAGCTTGGGTTGTGAAGGCATGGATGATCGTGGACGAGATCATCGGAGATGTTGGGTTTTTTATGAGGGTTTCAGTGTTCGATCAGAACTGTTCAATTTGATTGAGTGATGTTTCAGGCTTCTGGATTGTGGAAACTGTCGACGGTGATGTCGTCGATGTGGGGTGGTGGCGACGATGACCTGAGATTCAACGTTAACTTGTACACGTGCACGAGCATTTAACTGGTGTCAGTGGGTTTCGCGTTGGGGAAGAGGAAGTTTATTCGAGTTCGTGCTCGAGGAATTTAGGTCCTGGCTCGGGTTCTTTGTCGAGAAAACTCGTGTGGTTGTGGTAACAAGCATTTAGAATTTTTAACATAACAAAGTTTAAAAGAAAAAGAAAACAGGAGCAGGAAAGGCTTCAGAAAATTTGGTATTTTACTCGGGTAAAGACCCGAGGTGGTCTCTGGTTTGTATTGAAACAGTTTTAGACTTCAAGTTAGAACAGGTTTTCTAAAAAATCTAATTAAATCTAGCTTTGAACCTTTTCCTGATTAATTTTTATAGGATAATAAATGTTTTATTTTAGTTTGAAATTTGGATTAATGCAAATATTATTTAAGTTAATTAAGTTTAAATTAAGAAATTAATTTAAAAGATAATGATGTTTTTAAAATGTTATTTGACTTCAAGTCTTAAGCTAATTTATGGATTAATCATAATAATTCTATTTTTAAAGATTAAAGGTTTAAAGATTTAAATGTTTTTAAAGATAAATTGATGAATAATTACTTTGTGTAATTTATTTAAAGCTAATTACTTTGTGTAATTAATTTAAGGCTAATTAATTATTGCAATAATTGTTAATGTAATGTGGTAAAGGATTTATTAGGGGTAATAAATTACTTTAAAAAAATTACTTGATTAAGTAATTAATTAATGATTAAAGTTGATTAATCAAGTGGTTAAAGAAGAATTAAATTAATTAATTGATAGTTTATTAATTAAATGTAATTAATTAAGGATAATTAATTTAATGATAATTGATTAAGGGTTAATTAATCAATGTAATTAAGGATAAATAATTAAAATGGTTCGCAATTAATTAATATTAATTAACCAAGATTAGTAGTAATTTATAAGTAATTAAGTCTGATTTAAAATTAATCAGATGATTAATTAAGCCTTACTTATGGATGTTTGAATTGTATGAACTGTTGTGGGTTGTTTGATATCTCTACTGTGTGATGCTTTGTGATATGAATTGTTTTAATTCAAGCAGTAATGTAATTTATTCATATGTGATGTAATTAGTTATCTTGATATAATTAATTATCTGGGATGTAATTTATTATCTATAATATATATCTGTGATCTGTGAATGAAAGATAAGCATTATAGTTTATACCGCTTATCAAATATATTGTTGTATTTCAATCTGTGATGATTATGATGTTGCACTATTGTGTGTAAAACCCTGGACCACACTATACACACACAAATATGGATTGCACGAGGAAATTGGGTAAGTCACATATTTTTGAAATGATTTTAAAAAATTGAATTTTGAATTCAATTGGTTTTGGAAATGGATTGGGTTAAATATGTAAAGCTTTTGAAAAGAAGTTTTAAAAGGATAAAAGTTATTTTGACTAACTTAATAAAGTTTTGAAACTTAAATAACTTAACTGAATTTAAATTCAAGGTTCAAAATGGAATCCTATGTTTTAGAATTATGGTTTAAAATGTCATACAAGTTATAAATGTGATTATATGGATTTAAACCATTTTAAAAGTATTGTTTTGGGAATTTAAATTTAACCCAAGGGCTTAAACTTGTATAAATGAAATTGAATTTTTCCAAAATAAAAACTATTTGTTTTCAAATAATTATAGCTTTCATTTGAAAGAATGAATTTCCAATTTATGTTGAAAAGATTTCAAATTGAAATGAAATTGTTTTGAAAGTTATTCAATTTGAAATTGGAAATGTGTAGGAAGTTATGAAATTGATCTTTGTTAAAGATTTAGATGAATAAATCAAATTTGAAAAGGAAATTGTTTAACATACTATGTATTGAATCTTTAGTAAAGATTTAAATATGAATGAATCAAATTTGAAATTGAAATGATTTTGAGAGCTATAAATGAATCTTTGTTAAAGATTCGATAAACCTTGTTTTAAAACAAAGTGGATTTTAAAGATGAATCTTTTGCTAAAAGATTTAGAGCTATGAATAAATCTTTCTTAAAGATTTAGCAAATCCTGTTTTTGAATTAAAGTGAATCTTTATTTAAAGATTGGTGATCTTTCTGTAATGAATCTTTTGTTTAGAAAGATTTAAAATGGTAATTTGTTTAAACCATTTAAAGAAAGGTTTTAGGTTAATAAATTGTGACTTAATTGAGATCCCAATAACCATATATTTTCAAATATTTTGCGCTCACCATTCGGTTTAGCCGGGAGAGGACCTTTGTGTCATATAACCCATTTCGAATAGTGATATGACGTTATGGATTCCATTCAAAGACCAGTGTTGAAGACTGGGTGTTTGCGAGAATGATAGGATAACTTAACGATTGTCTCTGCACCGATTAGCTCAGGTATAGAGATTCCCTAAGTGATGGGAAGTCCGATCGGGATTGTGAATACCCGAATTGCAAAGGCTTCTTCGAAAGTGCCTTCGGTTCTGTTCGAACCCGGAACAGACTTGTATGGTTGCATGTCTGACATTACACTTTGAGATATAAAGCAGATTTCAATCAGATACATTTCTGTTTGGTGGCGGAGATTTATTCTCTTAGCTTAACACCCTTCTCTGAGACGTACGAGCTCAGAGGTTGTGTAGTTGAAGGTTATCAGTGATATATTCCCAATTTGGTAATGTGGCATTGCTAAGTGCTGCTGTCTGCTGATCATTTGTGATCAAAGCATGGCTTTGTGCAAAAGCGTAGCTTTGTGGACGAGTCCTCTTCGGACCTCACAACTCGGAAATGGTCGAAACAGGAAAGATGCGGTAAGGTTATGAGGGTCGCTCTATTTAGGGCACGTCATTTCCTTCTGGAAAAGGGTGGTATCAGGTATGGAGCCCTGATATTTAACCTATGTGGTTGCTCCAATCTTATTACTGTGTGATTGTTGCTTTGTTAAGGCGCCTCAGATAAGGTCCTAAAGGACCAGGGGATGGCATGCTCGTGTAGTAGTTACCTAGTAAGAGGTAACCCGGCCTTGTGTTGGCAGAGAACTGGTTAAGTTCTCGGGACGTTCGGCCAGAGGCGTACCCATGTGGCAGTAGGAAGTTCCTTAGTCTGACCATTTGTTCGAAATCCATCTTTCAATACGAACCTTGTACGGTTTTATTTGTAGAACCTACCATTTACTTATGGTGGAGCCCCACTGTTTAGATGGTAGCTATAGTAGGTATACCATACTGGTGGTATGCTGGCTAAGAATAATATTATACTTTCGAAATGTTTTCTACATTATGCACTAATAATAAACGATTTTGCGTAGTAAGCATGTTTAACTATCATAAGGAGAAATCACCTCCAATTCTATGTTTGCATTGTGTGTGTGGCGGGAGGCCTTATAGTAGTTTCATTTTCCAAAAAGCATTGCGAATTTCATTTTACTTTTTTTCAGACCAAATGTTTTTGTTTGCTCATACCAGTCTCATGACTGACCCGGAGTTTATGGTTCCCTTCCTAAACTCTGGGTGCCTACAATTTTCCACACGGGCAGTCTAGAGTTGGCTTTTTTAGATAGTCATGTTTAGTAGATTATCTGGAGTTAGTTCAGTGGTTTGGTACGACCGACCTTGCTTATCTTTGTGCAACACTTGCTGGTGGTTTGAGCTAGTGTGGTTTGGAGCATTTGAGCTTTGGAGATGGAGATTACCGATACAGGAGTTCTCTCTTAAAGACCATATTGGAGATATTGTTCCGCTGCTGATGTTATCTTTTCTTTCCGCTGCTATTGTATTTTATCATATCTCTGATGTATATTGATATTCATTGTATCATCATTGTATCTGAATATTGTATCAAATGTTGTATATCAAATGTATCATTCTTTTCCTTCTGCTATGTTGTTATACTTAATGTGTTATAAGCTCCGGCGAACCAGATTCGACGTTTGGATCTGCGCCATTTGAATACGAGTGATGTATTCGGTGCCAATTTTCAAAGGTCGAGTCAGGACCGTTATAGAAATTCACGGCTAAAACAATGAGATGCACGGCCATAACTCAAGCAAATGAAAAGTCTAGTGGAAATGAAGAGTTTTGGCTATTGAAAAGTCTTAAGTTGTAAAGTTAGTCTCTTCAAATTTCCATTTCTTTAAATCAAATAAAAACAAATGAAATTTAGTAAATGTATTACAAAATGAAAAAAAATGAAAATAAATAATTTTTAAGAAAATAGGAAAAAGAAATAGTTTATTAAATTGAAACAAGACTTAAAAATTACAAACAATATATCACTAGCTTTAGAAAAATTTCTACGACACTTTAAAAATGTTTTAAAAATAAAATCTTGAAATAAAATAAATTCTAAAATCATTTCCAAAATGAAATAAATCAAATTTAAAAATAATCTCAAAAATTTAGGGTTCTTACATGGGCGGTAGTTGCGGCTATGCGTTACCACCGACCCGGAATTGTAATTGGTATATCTACCCTGGCATTGCCTAGTTGTGCCGTGTCACCTACCCTATCGCACCTTGTACGAGTTTGGATTTATTCATTAGCTTTTGTATTATTTAGGGTAGTCTCCCGGTTTAGAGATGCACTGATACGGGATAGACTGTTGGGACTATTACGTGTTAAAGGGGAGATTGGATAACTCCTTAACGCTATTTAAAAGTAAGTTTATTTTACTGCAGACATTATTATAATAGCGAATATTACAACATAGTAAATAGTTTAACAGATCCTTAAGAGATGTGAATCCCGGACATCTTTTAAGTTACTGCACTCACGTTAGACACTGGATAGGAGATGTCAAACCCCGTAAACATCTCTGACGCCATTTTCACTCGTATTTATTCTGTTGATTTAACTTACATAATATCTTTTAGTTCTGACTCGAATGTTTTGACTTTTCAATTCGCTCATGTCAGACTGAGCATTTCAAGATTTGAAGGCCTTATTTCTGAAGGATGAAGACGAAGAATTTATTATTACTATTTATTATATTCCACTACACCATTGTATTCCGCTGCATTATATATTATTCTCTGGCATGTGTAACTCTGATATGTATTGTTTAAGTATAATCAATTTTTTTGTAAAACAGCTTCATGAACTATTTATGTGATTAATATATTTTATCGTTCCGCTGCAAGATTCTATTTTGTTTTTTTATTTCTCCACTTTTTTCTTATTCACCCCAATAACAATCCGCCCTTATGTATGGTTTGAGTTGGCACGTGTGTCCACTTAAAGTAAAACACGGCGGGATGTTACATTGTGAATATCATAGCTTTGAGTTTCTGGCATTTGAACTTGACATTGACTTTGGTTTGATATCTGCTGTTGACATCGGTTTCTTAATTCTTGCTTTATTTGAACTTATATCTTGTTGTTCCATGACTTTGGTATCTAACTATATTTGTTCAAAACTGCATCTTGTCATTGTTACGGCTTCGACTTGATTTTTTTATATCACTTGACTTCGGTCATTTGAAAATTTCTCCGTGATATTGTTTTGTATGCATTGATGTGCACTTTCTATTTCATTTATTCACTGGTCTTCATGTAGCTTGTTTGTCTTCATTCATGCCTTGGTTGCTTTGTGTCTGATCATATGTGTTTGCACTGAGTAGTTGTTGTGCACTGTGCATGCCACTGCATTGCTTCGAGTCAGGGTCCATTGGTGGCTTCACTTGCATATTGAACTGCTTCCATTTGTTTAAGACTGAATGCACTGTTCTATGATTGGCCTTGGTTTTTGTGCATGGCATATTGAACTGTTCGAGTTTTTTTGTTGCATTCATTCTTCGCTTCTTCATGTTGCCCCAAGTACATGTATATAGTTACTGCATTTGTTGTCTGACCCTTGTTGCTTTTGATATCATGTTCAAGTTGGCTGGTCTTGTAAGAATGATCTGGTAAACCATCTAGAGCTTGTTGTTTACTGTATACATGATTAAAGTTATAGCCTTGTTGCTACCTCTGATTTCAAGTATGGTCTTCCTGTGTTTCTGATCATGCCACTTGCTTCGAGGCAGTTTGCATACTGTCTTTGTTGGTCTTGTAATTGATTTCATATGCTTTGTTTTCATACTTCATGCTTTTTGGAACTGCTTTGAGCTGTACTGCTGGTTGCCTTTGGGTTTCTGGATTACATCAAGTACATGTTCATTTGCCTGATATGCTGGCTCGAGTCTGGTACCTTGATTCACTGTACATTGATTCTTATGCAATCTACATTTGTTTGTATACTTCACTTGTATTTGTGCTCACCTGTCTCTGCAATTTTATCAAGTGTATATATGGTACGTACAGTGATGCACTGTGCATGTTATAAGTTGTTCGTGTTTGATGAATTCAAAATTAAATGATGACGAACAACCCAAATAACTGAGGCAAATAATATTTTCAAAATCACATTTTATTTTACACTGTAATATATTTTCTTTTCAATTTTACTGCGTTAGTGTTTATTTTACAGATTGCTTAGATGCTAGATTCAATTTAGAATAGAGTTGAAGATCAAATTTGAGTGAATGAGTGATATGTTGTGAGGTAAAATGTAAATGATAGGCTGTGATGTAATCAAAATTATATTGAAATTGTGTATATATATGGTGAAAGCTCAAATTTGTTCTATTCAAAATTGTAATAAACAATTGCTTGAATTAAATATTTGTTTGAATTTAAATTCTATGTTGTTTATTTTATTCAGCAAATATTATTTAATAATGTGAAAAATGAAATAGTAGGTTAACAAATACATTTAAATGAATATATATATATATATATATATATACATGTATATGTTTATTTCATCAAATAGAAATCATATATTAGCATATTCAACAAAGAGACGGGTAGATCATAAGTAGGTTAGCTATAGGTTGTCTAATGTGAAGGGGATATTGTATAAAGTCAAATCAAATTATATATATATATATATACGTATGTATATATGTATATGTATATCCCAAAATATCTAGATATTTTATTCCAAACTTCGATCGAGGCGTGCTGACTGGCATTCCTAATGTTATAACCCTATTTCGAACGCAATGGAACAAGTTTTGAGACCTAATTCGATCGTATGGAGAAGATTGCATTTTGAACCCAATATAATATTAAATTTTCGATATTGAATTTAACGCGTTTTTATCCCGTACGACCAAACGGTGCATATAATTGCTACGAAATTTGAAATCCGATAATATTACCCTATTATGGATTCAATGGAACTAGTTTTTTCAAATTCCGAAAGTGTGCCTTGGATCGCTATTTTTACATGTCGATTAAATCGATGATTTCAAAAATTAACGAAATCACTTGAAATTTCAGTTCTACAAACTTACTGACTCAATTATAATTCAAATAGAATTTATATCAACATTAGAAATCGTTTCAATTCATAGTTAACTCAAAATTTTCAATTATTCACCATTTCTTTATTACGTTAAATCGCTATATTTGAAATTTAAATTTCATTCTATAATTTCAACCAAAATCTTCATATTCAGAAAAATCAATTTATGTTTCAAATCCAATATTTAAAACCATTTAAATATTATGAATCAAACGAAGAAAAATCCAAGTCATTACAAAAGTAGTAGAAGTGTTATACATGAAAGTTGTAGCCACTAGAATTTCACATTGTTTGAAAAAAAGAATTGCCTAATTTGGATCTGTTTTGGAGGATTTATACTCGAATGAAAAAGAGGTATTTTCAGCCAATAAAATTGGGCTCAAAAATACTTTAGGACGAATGGTGTTTTCATCTTTTATAGGCTTTGAATGGGAAGAAGTGGTCAATAAGAAAGTTGTAGCCATTGAAATTTTAAATGGTTTCAAAGAAAGAATTCCCTCATTTTGTTCTGTTATGAGGAAGTTATGCTGGAGTGAAGAAGGTTGAAAAATGTGTTGAGAGAGTGGGCTATTTAGAGAAAAAAGAAGAGTGTAAAAGTATCTATGCATACATCACCATTTCATGGCTTCACCAACACACCTCCCCCCCCCCCTTAGGCATGGCCATTATCACCCCTCCATGTTCCCATCAATTCCATTCACTTCATGTATGCATATGTCGACTTATGTAAGCTTAAGGAGGACGGTTGCTTAAAATATCTTTAGATTTTGTATTATGTATGTATTTTTAAGTGTATAAGTATATATGTATGTATACATATATTCATGTGCATGTTAATGGATGCATTTAAATGTTATATATGTGTACATGGCATATAAACAACATTGCATTGATTCCGAACAACTTTCATTCGATAAACCGTTGTCGATCGGAGAACTGATTCTCCGTCACATTTTCACTTATACTTCAAAATACATATATATGTAAAGAAAATTTGGAAAACATTTTCTTATCATTTTGAATTAAAAAATCATATAAATTTAATATTAAAAATTATTTACAAAAATCGCTGTTATACAGATAAAGCGATATCGATTTTTCCTTATATTTTCAAATCAAATACATATCTTTATAGAACTATTATAAATGATTTGTTATCACTTTATTGCTACTCAAAATGAATTATCATCATTTAAAATAATTATTTGAATAGCTAAAATAATTACTAAATTGTTAAATCTTAATTAACTTAAAAAATCAATTACCATATTTAAGAGCATTATTAATAATGTCAAAAACACATTTTATTTTCAAAAACAAATCAATTGATTTTATTTCATATTCTTGTTTAATTATAAAAGTAAGCGTATGAATCCAGCTCTATGCACGACGTTTTACGATTATAGAGCTCTTTACTGATAAAATAGTTTTTAACCATTTTATCGATTCAGATTTCGAGGAAAGTGTTTTTGTAAATATTTATTCAAAATAAAATTACCATTACTTATTATCACTCAAAACTATATTATTTGAATTATCAATCTTTTATTTGCAGAAATTTGAAAATAAATACAACTTATTAAAGTGATAAATTTACGGGTCGTTATAGACCTCCCCCATTAAAATTATTTCCTCCCTGATTACTCAAAACAAAAACCTAAAGGTTTTGCCTAAAATATTTATTTTCAAACTTTTACCCGTATGATGTATATAGATCACCCCCACGTAATATCTGATTCGATCTACTATTAGAATCTACAACTTTACTTCCGAACTAGTATTGACCCTTCGATCCTTTAATGTGAATTCTGACAAGGCTTTCTGATTAGAACTTTAGTTTTCCTTGCATAGCTTGGAACTATGATAGAAAACTCAAGTATCCAACCATAATTCTCATCAATGTTCGTCGTTAGGAATCGAGTGATAAATCCTCTTTTGGATAAGTGTTAAATACATCGAAGTTATGCACTCGAATCTTAAATTAAATCGTGCGACAAAATAATCCATATACTTCATATGTATTTATTAACCTTTCAAAAAAAATTATGAAAACATTTCATAAAACTTTCCTTCTTCCATAAAGATACTTTTTTATACATAACCATTTTACATTTTTTATTTCCAAATATTTATACTTAAAAGCACATTTCTTTTCAAAAGATAAATATCTTTTTATTATAACACATCTCTAAACATATCTTAATGGTTTCTGAAAAGCTCATTTTCAAATAATTCATTGAATTGATAAATTGCCATAAACTTCCTTTAACTAATATCAAATGTGAAAACATTCTTTATTTAGTTAAAACTTACTTTATTAATTAATTAACGTTTCTTTATTAATTTAAAACTTCCTTTATAGACACATACACATATATTCTCTTTACTTATAACAGTTTTAATACTTGTTTATATACTTGTTCAAATGTTTTAAATATATTCATAATTTACTTAACTAGTTTTACTTACTTTAAAATATAATTGAAGAGATTAAAACAATTACTACCAAAACAATGTTAAAATGAACTTCTCTTTTCATAACATGTTAATTATAATTTCTCCATCTTTTAATAAAAGGCTATAATACTTGTTATTATCTTTAAAATCCCATTATTAAAGATCTAAATATACCCATAAGATTTTTTTTCAAAGTGTCATTCAAGGGTTTAAAAACAAATGTTGCTAAAATATCATTTAGTACAAACTCAAAACCATTCATTGTTAACTTTAAATATTATTTAAAAGATCAAATCATATATTATTTAAAAGATCAAATCATACCTATGCTTATCAATTAAGATAATACACTTTGATAATAAAGTAACAACCATTAATTAATTTATCAACAAATGATTCACATTATCCTTTTTGACTTTAGAAGATTATATTGATCGAGTACCTCAAAAATGAAACTAAGGAACTGGGTCTACCAATAGTATTACATATTTCCTTCATAAGAAGGAGAATACTTAAAAGAAGCGTTTACTATCTGAACTCATCTCCTGCCCATTTTTAGCTACTTTCAAGCCACATGAATCAATTAATCATAATATATTTTTTGTTTTCAAATTCCAATTTTTAGAAATACTACCATTACTATTCCTTTTCCAAAAATCATTTGAAGTTCCTTGCAAAAATACCAAAATTTAAATTCATAAAATTCCTTTATAAAGCATGTTTTATAAATCCATTTTATAAAATCACTTATATAAAACATATTCGTAAGATTTATTTATCTTAAATAAATTTCTTTATTAAACATTTATTTTTTATTGAATACCCCATAATCAAATTGTGAAAATAAAGTAATGAGATGTTCATGCTTAAACTTTTAAATTAAATAACCGATCAATTAATGATATTAACTGAGTATTATCATTTCCTTAATCAAATAACCATATTATTTGAAAAATATTATTTATATTCAAAATATAATCATAGATAAAATTATTTCGTTTATAAATTTTCAAAACCAAAATCATTTGTATATAATATTACCAAATATGCACTCATATATACTACTATCAAACTCATCTAGGGTGTTACTAATCATATCTCTAATGAGTTACTCATTCATGGTATTACTAACTCTATCTTTGATGAGTCTTTTACCCTTATCGGGCTTAGGTGCTCGCTCAACCTAAACTCTGAAACCACTATGTGCGGACCTGTTTCTTCGACTCCCAGAAATCGTCACTAATACATCCACGATATTCACGTGTCATAAATCCAAGTGCTGGAGAAGCAGATTCTCAAGGGTAAGAAAGAAAAATAAAGATAAAATAGAATGTCACATATGCTATTTCAATAAATAATCTTTACAACGGAATTAAAATACATTTATCAGAGTTAACATTGACAATTACAAATATCTATCCTTACAAAGGCAGAAAACGATACTACTCAAGTGTGGTGGAAATAGATAACAATCTTCAGAAAAATCTTCTAATTCCACGTTTCGAGCTTCATTCAGCTTTCTTCTAAATTAAACCTGACTAGTAGGCTACCCGGGGAAAATTAGGGTGCTCAGAGTTTAAGGAAAAGGAAAAAATAAACTCCAGGTCAGTCATGGGACTGGTGTG
Organism: Allium cepa; assembly: GCA_030765085.1. Lineage (NCBI taxonomy): Eukaryota > Viridiplantae > Streptophyta > Magnoliopsida > Asparagales > Amaryllidaceae > Allium > Allium cepa. Next base: position 459,023,846 of record CM060929.1, on the reverse strand, counting down.
AAAACTCAAAATATGCGTTTTAGAAAAGAAAAAGGTATCTCATAAGACCACGCCATACATAAACATGGAACAGGTTTTAACCTTATGATAACCAAATCATTCTATGTAAAAATACTTGATATTATATTAATGACACATCTTTGAAGACATTTTCAAGTAAACTTATCAATCTTAGCCGAAATTGTTAACATTATTAAATTATAGCATACTAGGCTCTACAAACAAGATGGCAGGAACTTATTGGAGAACGGATTTTATATAAAATGACCAAGTAAAGGGATTACCTTCCGACAGTACATCTCTAGAGGAATGTACCAATGCCCAACTGATGGTCCTCTACCAACACAAGACCGGCCTACCTATTCCTAGATAGTACCGAATACGTCATCACCCCAGTCGTTACCGACCTATCCGAGCGTGCTCTAGCATACATCATATTAATTTAAAACCAAACGTCATAGCGGGTAGAAATATATCTGTAAGGGGATATCATACCGTAACGGTTTCGAACCACATAGCCTTGCGACATCTACCATGTTTGGGTCATTTTCGGGTGTAAGGCTTGAGGTCACAATTACCTTTCACATAGCACATCATCTTCCTTTGAATGACACACTACCATTCCATCAACCCCTATTGACTTCCACAAACATATACCCTTTGGGCTTATACGCCTTAAAGAATGGTGTTAAGCTAAGAGAAGTTGCCTTCTCCGCCACCAATTAGATGTATGTTTATAAAAGTCAGCGATTAAATTTCAAGAATGCAATGTCAGACATCCATTCATACATGTTCGTTCTAGGACTGAAAGAAACTGAAAGCACTCTCCTACCACATCCTTTGGGAATTAACCTTGGGATTAGTAGCAAGAAGTCCTTGCAACCTAAAGAATTTTAGAAATTAAGGGATCACTGCTACTTTAGTATTTGGCAGTTAACTAGAAGTATCAGCAAGCAATCCTTTCATCCTAAAAATCCCTAGTCTTCATTCTTTATTCTCTCTATCAGGACTTTATTTTTTAAACGCATACATTGGTTTAAGTGTTTTCGGATAGGAATTATGCCAGAACTGACCCCGATTCCTTCAAACCAATCATTGGTAAAAAAAAGGTTTTGTGAATAAAGAATCATTCTTTAATTGATTAAGTTCTTATTATTAGTGATATACATTTCTAAAACATTCTTTCTGGTATATATGGGATTGTTAAACCTCATTTATCAAAACCTTTTTAATCTTGGAATAATTCTAAATCATTTCATTTTTCACTTAGGAAAATATTTCCAAATCGTTTCATTTAAATCGTAACAAAAATTACTTAATTCAAAAACTCATAATTTTGGTTGAGTTAAAACCATGTTATCTAGGATGTTAATCCAAAACCAGTAATTGTTAAGTGAGCAGAATCTATAGAAATCATCTAATTCTACTCAATTTCAATTTTCGTATTCAACAAATACTATGGACGAAATAAAGGTGAAATCACCTTTTAAATTCCATGAATGGTACGAGTTCCCTCTTCGGGCTTTAACACCAAGTACAAGAAGATCATCTCCATAAAATTAAAATTGTTTAAATTTGGAAAATATTTCTTTTGTATTCTTTTTGAAGTTTTGATCCAAGTAAATCAAATTTACTAACCCCTTCATCGGGCCAGTCTGGATAGCCAGGGAGAGTAAGAAACTGGTTTTCCAAACCTAAGCCTTGACACTATCTCTTTAACACGCATAAGGCGGTCGAGTTATTTGATCGACTCTAAATCATTAAACCTTTAATCATTTTATAAATCCTTCAGATTACCTTAAAATAATTTATTAATTATTTAAAAACATTTACAAAAAAACTTGGAAAAGAACGGTTGCGTTCAAAACTATATTTCAAAAGTTATAAAAAAGTGTTACGGAAAAGTGTTGTGGAAAGTGCTTTTAGGCTATATTGATCAAAATGGCTTATTATTTGAAAATACATTTTTATTACTAAAATCATTTTTAAAATTTTTTACAATATTTATTAGATTTATTTCACATTTTAAAACATCATTTTCAAAGAAATCCAATTCTAGATTCCAAACCAAAAAATCCGGATTTTTCAAAAAACTTGATGTCCCGTCCGGTTTGGGTCTTGGTTTCTAGTAGATCGATCAATAGCACCTGCATGTGCATCTACATCATCCTTACGGCGTCTACGCCTAGGAGGTTCATCAGCAGAAGTCGAATTATCATCTTCAGAGTAAGGGACAGGGCTACCTCCAGCATTCTGATGCTGCTGCTGAGTAAGCTGAGTCATGAGGTCAGCGTTGGCTTGCATTTGCTCGGCAAGTTGCCTTCTACTTTCCATAAGTTCTCTTATCAAGTCATTGAATTCTGCTCGGGAAACAACTTCTGCTTGGTTTTGGTTGGAGGGCCCTGCACCTCAAATAGCTTGTTGATTGCTAGTTTCCAGTTGTTGCACACTAGCGGTCTCATGGGCATCTGCATTTTGAGAGACTGATCTAGTTCGTGGTCTTCCCATTGTAGAGTTGTTGGTTGTAACTTTGAGTAGAATCAACAGATGCCTTATAGATGATTATGGATCTCCTTCGGGGGATTTATGCAATCCAGTAGCTGCAAAGTAGATCCTAATAGCCTGAGAATTCAAATTCTCAGTGAAAGCACCAAAATGTTAGCACCAAAATTGGTCACTAACACCCTTAGAAAGATTGTGTAGAGAGATCAATGAAGAAAGTAAATTCAAACAGAGAAGAGAACATAAATTTAAATGCGGAGAACAAGAACACCAAATTTATAGTGATTCGGGGGAACTGCCTACATCCACTTTGAAGTTGATTTCCATTGATTTCCTTGATGGGTGATTACAGATATAATCCGTTTTTAGTTACTAGAATACAATTGCAAAGTAAAAGAAATAAGTCTGGAATGAGTCTTGAAAATGGCAGAGTCTCCCCGGTGTTCTCTAAAATCTCCTCCCTTTTTCTGTGCCCCTGCCATCCTATTTATAGGCGAAGGTGGGTTGGACTTCCCTGGTGGGCCTGGTAGTTGAATATCTTGGTCCAAATGGTGTTAACTCTGTGCGCCGAACCAGGGAGGCCGAACGGTAAGATGCCGACCCAAGGCAATTGCGCCGAACGATGCTCTCATGCCGAACGAAGCTAGAGTGCTGAACGTACCGTGCCGAACCAGGCTGGAATGCCGAATGATCCATGCCGGACCAGGTTGGAATGTCGAACGATACAAGGTTCCCACACCAGGCTGGAATGCCGAATGACCTAGGATCGCCGAACGATGTCTTTGGCCGAACGTACTCGGGAGGCCGAAAAATCTTTAGTCGCCGAGCGATCTTATGCCAAGCGTTTCTCTTTGGCCGAACGGTATGCAATACCGAATGTTCCTCGATGCCGAATGCTCCTAGATGCCGAGCGCTATCCCCTGCCGACCGATGCGATGCCGAACAACCTTAACATGCCGAGTGTTCATCTGATGTCGTACGTTCTTCTATGTCGAACGTTCGTGGTGTTGATTGCCTAGTTGCCTGGTCAAACTTCTAGGTAACACTTACTATAAAAGGCATCAATTATAAATCAAACGTCTAGTATTAAAGCAACTAAAAGCTGATTTTAACATGAATGCATCATTAACAATCAACATATGTTGTGTGCTTATGGTTTAGAAATATCTATATATGTTTTAACGTTCTTTCTTACGGACACATGCTTCATCTACGTTTTGATTGATAACTAAACTATTTGATATTTATATCAAAACACTTGTTAAGTTTTTATGCATTTCTGAAAGATGCTTTCATATCCATCTCGGATCGTACTCAAAATACCCACAAACTCAATATCGCTCCCACTGACTTCGGCACACTTCGGTTGTTATGTGCAAAAATCCAGTCTAAATCTATATTCAATACTTTCTGCTTCAACATATACATAGCAAAACATAAATTCATACTAGGCGATAACTTTGTGAGTAAGATCCAAACTAGCTTGAGCACATCGAATGATGAATTCGTTAGGTTAATTTCGACAGTTAAAATTCACAATATTATTCTTATCGATGAAGCTCACTATATTCTAAATGCATTTTTCTTTCTCTTAAACCATAATTTGATAATATGTTTGGAAATTTTTTGGATTTGCACATCGAACCATATCATAGAGTCAATACTCTTAATGGTCTAATTAAACAACTAAAGATTATTTATTCTTGATATCGACAAGAAACTCATAGTTTCTCTTTAGTGTACAAGAATACTTATTAGACGGTCTAATGTATTTGTCTTCATTTAGGTTTAGTCAATTTCTGTTCATCCCTTATAACTAGTTTTATCATTAGACCGTATCCAAATTTAATTTTTACCAATAATTTCTTAAAGAAATTCTTCCGCTATGAAGTTAGTATTTCTTGAAACAATAGTTGTTTCTCAACATAATAGAATGGACATTCATGAGCATTTGATGAATTACCTTATATAAAACTAAGTTGCATTAGTTCACAATATGTTTATGTTCACAACATAAATTAATCATCTAGTGACTACCGTTCCCAAAATTCCCTTGGGACGATTCATACGAGGTCTCTTACGTACAAATTACGTGTAGTCTTTGGACTCGCACAACATGCTATCTCCCTGACCTAGGATAAGTAGGGGTTTCTTATAAATCCTTATCTCATATGGTTTTGTAAATTACTCTTTGGATGAAATTAATTTTAATCTAGTCTACATGTAACGACCTGAAATTTTTAACGTTTCAAATGGGAATATTTAGTTTATTTAAATATTCAGATTTAATTTAAATTTAATAAATAAGAAGAAAATAAATTTTTAATATAATGACTCGATTTCTATTGTAGTATTTTTACTTTAATTTATTTGATTTTCGCATTATTTTTAATTTGGAAAATAACTAAGTTGTCGTTTGACGATTTTTCGAAAAATGATGGTACTTTTGTGATTTTACAAGATTAAATAACTTGTGTATTTTATTATTGTTTTGAGATTGTGTCGCATTTTTGCGTATGATTGTATTTTTTATCGTTCTACATGAACGAAATTCTATGCGGTGACTTATTGGAAATTCAATTGTAAACGAAACTAAAGACTTAGATTAACACATACTTTTCTTTCTTCTATCTCTTCTATTCCTTTTTCCATTTCCAATAACAAAATAAAACCATCCTCCTTGTTTAAAAATTAAAATCAAATGATCCACTTAACATAAAAATATCGAACAAGAATCTTCATGGGGATTAGATCTATAATTTTATATGTGTTTATTAATGCTCAGTTGTGTTTTGGATGTTCGACCTAAGTGACATGAGCTAGAATTTTGGTTGGGTGAAGTTGAAGTCGTTGGTTGGCGAATCAAAGCTTGACATCGCATTTCTTTTGTGGAAGAGCACCTAGAGGTCGAATTTTGGGAGGTGAGGTCAAGGAAATCAAAATGAGACATTTTGTACGTCATGAGGTGGAGCTTCGGTCGCATTTCAACTGAGGTAATCGAGGGTTCCATCTCGAGGTGCAACACGAAGCTTAGAGGAAGAGAGAATCAACGGAATCGACGGTTTGTGATTTCGTGGAGCGTAAGTCCGTGTCGATGTGTTTGTGTGCTCGTTTAGGATGGGTTAGATTAGGAGTATGCAAGGCCTGGAGTTAAGAAGGGAAGGGAAGAAGTGATTTGAGAGGTAATTAAATTTAAACAAGTAATTATGTGAATTATTAATTTAATTTAAATCCAAATATTATAAAATGAATAGTTTTTGCATACGAGGTCCAATCGAGATGCGGTCTTTTGCACTATGCTTGTAATAGCAATGTCTACATGATGGAACTGGTTTTGAGTTTGAAGCAATTGAAATTTTGAGCTAAAATCGAATGTTGTTCGATTTTAGACCATACCGGAACGCCTAAGCGTCCATTGGAATTTCGATGAGTAATCTCATATCTGCATAAATACTACAATGCTCTATGGTAATAAAAAATTATTGTTTACATGTATGAACAATTTATTTGTTTGGTTAGCTGAATATCCGCTTTTAAAAAGCGATTGGCAGAAATGCAAGGAATTTTGTAGAGAAATTCGGATTTCTCGCAGTTGTGATTTTAAATTTTCAATTATATACGTAATGATTTTAATTCCATTTGTATTACTGTTATAGAGATTGTTAATTATCAAAACATGGTAGTTGGGCATATTGGATGTCACATTGATATATGTTAAAAGTTGAACTTTTTTAGTGATAAATGTAGTAATAGCATTAGTTATGTGTTATGGTAGCCATTGACCTCGTTATAGTAGTTTGAAATACTATTAATTGCTGTTTGATTTGAAAATGGTTTTGAATTAGGAAATGATTTTTAAATCTGACCCTTTTGGAATTTCTATGATATTTTATTTAAAATGGTTTTTGGACTTCTCTATTTTACTTCAACTTCTTTTATTATTCTTTTCTAATATATGTATATATATATATTTTAAAATTGTTTTTGGATAGTATTTATGTTTATAGAAAGTTATTATAATAAAGAATGTTTATTTTAAAAGAAAATAAAATGGGATTATCTTTTATTTTAAAGTGATTTTGTTTTTAAAAGAAAGTAGAAATATTTTGGAATAAATATTTATGAAATGTTTTATATAAGATGTATAAGAGGATAGGTTTATAAATGTTATTTTTTTAAATAAAGTAATAGTTTTATCAATAGTATTTTATAGATACAAAGAATGGATTTATACATAATATTTTTAAAAGGGAAATGATACTATTTGCAGAATTGGATAATAATTCACATTTGTGGATTTATAGTAATATACAAAATGATTATTTAATAGAGGAATTTAGTCTTAATTTGAAAATGAAGACTTGTGTTAAGAATAAAAGAGTTTTATGAATACGTTTGGAGATTTATAAAAGAAGTATATAATTATGTTTTGAGATTTATAAAAGATGTTTTATAATAAAAGAGGATATTTTATAAAAGTAGCTTTATAAATGAATTTGGAGTTATTAAAAAGAGTTATAAATAAATTTGGAGATTTATAAAAGGAGTTTTATAAATAATATTTTATAAAAGGAGTTTGTGAATACAAATGAGTTTTAAAAATAGAAAGGGGTTTTATAAGGATTTTATTAAAGGGATCTATAAAGAGAATTTTTATAAATAGAATGAGACTTGATTTTCATAAATGATTAATTCAATTATCAATGATAAGTAAAGTATTTTTTCATACTTAACACCAAATCTCGAGGTGTGGAAACTCATCTTTATCTTGAGAATTATGAAGGTGTATCGAGACAAGGATGCTTTTATAATTTGTTTGATTTGATTATTAATCGAGAGATGGTACTGTTTGAAATATGAAAGTGGTGGTAAGTATATTTGGTCTAATTTCTATTTGATCTACTGACTTACACTAAAAGGAAAGTGATTTGAAGTTTATCATTATCAATGTTTTAAACGACATTTGTTTTAATCCTATTAAGTATGGTTTTGGAAATGAAATATTTTTTAAGATTTGTGAATATACTTATACTGTTGAGATAAGTATATGGGTACATTCTTTGAGTATTGGAAATGTGGCGATTTGTAAATGTACTTATACAGTTGAGATAAGTGTATGAAAAAGATTCCTAAATATTCAAAGTGAAATATTTTGTAAATATACTTATGCAGTCGAGGTAAGTATATGGAAAAGTTTTAAAAGTATTGAAATTGAAATGTTTCTGAATATAACTGTACAATTGGAACAAATATATCATTATTTTTCAAGTATTTAAAGAGTATAGAAGATTTGTTAATATATCTTTGTAAAAGTATTTTTGATACAAGTATTTTCAAAATGATTTTGATTAATAAAAAGATTAATTAAAGAGGCGTAGTGGTTGCTTTGTGCTTAACCATGCTTGGTTAAATCTTTGATTGAATTATTTGTTTATTTGATAGTTAAATAACTGAGTATCAAATGTTGGCCAGTTTTTGAAACTATCGTTGTCGGTTCCAAGGGACCAGGATCAAATATATTATCCAAAAACCACTTCGAACCGGCATAAGCGTTCGAATTGGAGATATCTTGAAGATGATCAAAGAAGGAACTCTTTGAAGTGCAAGGGCTACTTGCTACTAATTCTGAGGGTGATTTCAAAAGGATGTACAAGAAGTAGTGCATTCAGTTTGTTCATATTTTGAATAACTTGTATGGACGAATGCTAACATTGCATTGTTGCTTGTAGGGCAGTGTTAGAATTCCAAGTGGATTGGTATATAAAAGGTAAAATGTAGCCTCAAGCCTCATAACTGGAAATGAATAAAATCGGGGATATGTTGCAAATCTATATGGATCGTACCCATTAAGGTATGGTCATCAGCTTTCTAGATCAATATTTATGGATTTTGTATATGCATGAGAGCTCTCAAGAAAAGGTTGCAATTGTAACACCCCACCTCTATACCCACGCTAGCCAAGAACACTACGGTGTAATGCTGTCAACTAGCACGGACAATAAGGCTGTTAAGGAGCGACCATCCGTGTAATTGCTTTGCGCGAGCACCGATATGCCAGATAGTATAACATGCATTTAGTTTCAAGAGGAAATCCGACATACCGATACAAACACAAAGCTACTACACAGTGGCTACAATAATCTTCGAAAACAAATATAGAAATAAGCATAACACAAATCAGTCACAGATAATTCATATCACAAAGGCGGAAATAGATATGAACATTACACTAGGAAGTGTACATCAGAGTAGTGGTCTAAAAAGATCCACAATATCACAAAAGAATAGTTACACGAACTACACAAAAGAATAAGTATACATTATGGAGTCTATATCTCAAATGTATACAACATAAACTACTAATCTAGGTAGCTAACCAAAAGTCAAGGAGGTAGTCTCGGATGTAAAGTCAAGCAGAAGCACCTGTAACATCTCGGTCTGACTCGAGTATTATTTAATAAGAAAATAATAAACGGATCAGTCTAACTATAAATATCAGATGAAACGATATAGAATAAGAGATATGACTAAACACATAATAATCACAATGCCAAGCTGTGATATATATAAGTAATTGAAAATCAACAAGAGATTAATCAATATCGCCAAATCTACACAAGAATCAAAGGAAATGTCGTACTCCATATTTCGTTCACCAAACCATAAATATTGACGATTATATCAATGTCAATTCACAAAAGTCAATGACACACGAATTCACCTATGCACAAAAATTGATAAATCATGTCAATAGAAATCACAAAAATAGGTGAAGAAGAAATTCCAGAATTCGACACACGAAATCCAGAAAACACAAAAAAAGGGGGGGAGGCCTATCACACGAACGGGAGCATTAAAGCTCACCAACATATGTATCACACGAACGAGAAGCTATCTCATGGTAGCTAGCCATTAATTTTGACACACGAACGGCCCGAAGGCCATGGGGAGCTACCCCACCAAATTGAGTCGAAACTCCACAAAACGGGGTTTAGTCTCCCTCGCAGACAAAGAGGCATCACACATTGCTAGTCTAAACCACAAAGATGATCGTCATGATCAACGAGAAGTGTCAATTACACTAAGCTAGTAAATATATGAGTTTAGCTTCATGTCCCATAACCACTTGCTTAACTTAAATATTTACGAACAAACTGTAGATCTCCACTATAAAATTGTCACAAGAGATTCAATCGAACAAGTCCAAGAATTAACCGACGAAGCAAACGCAAGCGTTTCATACCACTCGTTTTACTAAGCCGTTTAATTAGATTTCTCATACGAGTGAGGTAAAGGTTTGTATATACTAATAGATTGGAAAACGGTTTAAGAAACGAGCTTTGTAATAAAATAGTGTTGAAATCATTTAAAGAAAGAGTTTTGATATTTACTATTAGTATTCAAAACCTTTATATTTTTAAAGTGATAAATCACAAAGAAGATTGTAGAAACAATCAATCACTAAAATTCACATATGAAGATGTGAATGAAAATCCAAAGAAATCGATACCGAATCCATCAAAGTGGATATATCCTAAATTCCCAAAGAAAATGTCATCAAAGTCGATAATAAATGATAGCAACAAATAGGAAACAACACGAATCGATTAAAGTTGGAAATTCAACCAACTAGGCAAAATATGCATAGTTGGAAAATAGCAGCAGGTCGGTCAACCGGACTCCCTTAGTCGGTTGACCGAACCAAAAATAGAAGTGCACGGGGTAGCAGGTCGGTCGACCGGACCTTGAGCTCGGTCGACCGAGCCCTGTAGCCTGCACTTCCAAACAGAGGCAGGAAGTGCCCGTTCTATAGGTCGGTCGACCGGCCCAGGGGCTCGGTCGGCCGAACCTGTTGCAGGCACTCCCATGCCCTATTTCAAATGAGGTGCAAATCTCGATCAATTCGTAATCGCACGAGCAACGGCGCTAAGGGTTTATGCCAATCGACTACCCGGCCCTATATGCTCCTCGATGCATCACCAAAACATGTTCAAACATCAAAGCTATGATTTTTAAAGAATTGAACCCAAAACACTAAAAATTGGAATATTCACCAATTCAATCCAAACCAAAAGCAATTGCACACAAATAAGTGTTAGGAATTCATACCTAACAATCGAAGATAGTTATAGACTAAGATGTGAGATAAAAATCTCACCTTCGAACCCAAATTAATGAAGAAGAAGCTTGAAAGCAAAGGAAGATCAACCACACTTCAATCCTAACTCAAGAAGCTCGATTCTAAGTTTAAAAGAGAAACATTTTCCAAATTAGGTTTAGGAATTTTCTGAAATCAAAGAGAGAATGAGTTGGAGAAGATGAAGAGGATGCTTACCAATGGGTTCTCTTAGAATTTGGAGCTAGATCTTGGATTTGCAATGAAACTAGTGCTTGGAATTTCTAATTTCCACTCTCTTCCACCATTGTTGCTTAAAGCTTAAAGTGTTAGGAATATGAAATGAAGTAATGAAGAGGAGAGGGTTGGAACTGAGTTAAGTGGGGTTAATGGGCTCAGCCCAAACCAAAGCCCTAAGTGAAAAAGTAGCAAAATTCCACTAACTCCAAACATATCAAAGTTTACACTTAAAAAGATCGCAAACGGTGTTTTAAACTCAATGGGAGTGGTCTCGAGTCCTAATTCGGTTTTTTGCAAAAAGTAGCTTTTCGGACAAAAATCTGACTAACGATGAAATATTTAAATAAAATATTTAAATATACAATCGATAAATATGCGGGTTGTTACAGACTCCCCTCCTTAAAGAAATTGCGTCCTCGCAATACTTAAGAAGAAAATAAGAGTAACAACCATAGAAGCATATCAACGCAAAAGAAAACTTGAAATAAGCAGTTCACCATAAGGAGCATGAAAGAGTAAGCTTGAACGGGATCGCTCGATGAATTCTCTGGATTCCCAAGAGCAATCCCTAGGATTTGAGAACCATTGAACTCTCACAAGAAGAACATCTTTATTCCGAAGGCGCTCAACCTCCGAAGCAATAATGCGAATGGAATGTTGCTCATAAATGAAATCTGGTGAAACTTCAATTTCCACAATACTTCCGGGCTCAAGAATAAAAACCGGAATCCCTAAGGCATTTCCGTAGATAAAAGACGTGGAGAACGTCAAGAATAGCAGAAAATTGAGCTGGTGCAACGACGTAGTATAATAACAGTGCGCCCGAGAAACTAGAAACTCAAATAATTTGGGACATCAGCGTAGTACAAAAAGGGTACATCCAATGAACCAAAGCCCGAATAATTTCGGAACACCGACGTAGTACAAAAGCGGTACGTCCAATGAACCGGTAAACCGGAACAACGATGTAGTATAATAATGGTACATCCATTGATCTAGATAAGACGGAACATCGATGTAGTTTAATAACAATACATCCGATGAACCGAACACCATAAAAGAACATCGGACGCTAGTCCATAAAAGAAATGAGGTGAAGCTCAACAAAACAAAGTGCATCTAAACGTCCGATGATCTTGGTAAAAAGATCATAAGATACAAGAAATTTGAGCCAATGGAGTTGACGCAAATTAAGTTTCTTGGGGGTAAATAAATATTTCATAAATTTACGATCAGAGTGGAGAACGGATTTCTCCCCCAAAAATGATGATGCCAAATTCTAAAAGTAAAAACAATAGCCGCGAGCACTAGGTCATAAGTGGCATATCTAGACTCGATAAGCTATAATGATTTAGAAGCACAAGTGATAGCATGTTCTCTTTTGCAAGAGAACGACATCCAAACCAATACGACTAGTATCGGTACAAATAGCAAAGTCTTGGTTCCCCTTCAGGAATCACAAGAATAAGAGTATCGAAAAGAAGAGTTCTTTTAAATAATCTTCTTTCCCGAAAAGCTAAAACTTTCAAAATTACACTTAAATTACGTAATCATCCTTTTAGAAAATTTTACTTATTTAAAGTGAATTTTACTGTGTTTGATTGTCACATCAAAGCGTTTAGGAAATTCCTATCGATAACGTTGATCAAGCGCATGGACCAAAATTCATAAAGCACTCAACGGGCAATACAATCACAAAATCATCTTCTAGATAATAAACATGTTTCTAAAAACTTTTGAAAATTCTCTTTGTTCGTTCTAAAAACAGAAAATCCTATTTATACTTAAAAATAAATCTTATGAAAAAGATTTGCAAAAATTTTAAATTGCTAAGTTCATCCAAAAATCAATAAACACAAGAATGGTCTCACCGGAATATTCATAGAATACTCGATTAATAAAATGGATGAAATAAGCTGGACAAACTGAATGACAAAATAAGTCATTCATAAGAATCATAACGAGTGCGGAATGCGGTAGGTGGAATGCTAATTCCCGCAACTCGTAACCAAATGAAAATCGGTGGCAAGGTCGAACTAGAAAGACCTTAACACCACACAAAAGATTTCTTTGGTGATAATCCTAAGACAAACTCAAAAATACCGGAAAAGTTTCACAAATTATTTAGATAAGAGAAATAACACTTTTCTCATCTTGAGGGCTTAAAGAATAAAATGATGTCTTCAAAAATTTGAAATCGGTATCACAAGAAAAAATAGAAATCTGCTTAACAGATAGAAAATGTCGAAGATGAATAGTCCACACGGAAAAATAGGATATGGGCTTCACAACGATTAAGCCAATCCTTACAAAAATCAATTCCGAAGCCTAAGTAAAAATCGGCTCGGAAAGAAAAATCATATAAAATAGTTTCGACATCAATAGAAAGCAAATTGAGTGTTGCGGATCCACTAATCCGGATTCGCAATCCTCAAAGAAGTCATCAAGCCCATAAATGTTTAAAGAAAAAGAATCACAAGTTCTCTTGATATAAAATAACGAGATGATTATATCAACAAGAACTTGAAAAGGATAATCACAAAACAAATGAAATCAAGGACTGAACGAGAAATACCTTGACCAAGAGAAGAGTTGCCAGGGGCTTGCAGCTTTCCTTCTCTCTTGCTTGGAAGCTTAGGACACGAAGACAAAAGATGACCCGAACCTTTGCAATAACGACAAAAGAGGGGTTTCGGGCACTCCCTTGCATAGTGGTCAGTGGAACCACAATTGTAGCATCGTCCACGACTAGAGGTAGGAGTCTTTGCTACCGGAGTTTGTTGCTTCCCTTTCTTATTAGAATCGAGGCCTTTGAATTTGATAGGCCTCTTCAAGTTATTGTCGAAGTTCTGTTGGGCACGCACAACTTCAACATCACCTTCATTATCGGCATCTTCAAGACGAAGAGCGATATCAATAAGCTGATTAAATGAAACCTCAAGTTTCAGAAGTAATGGCTTCTTAAGATTCTTATTCAAGCCATAGACAAATCTCTAATTTTTCTTCAATGGGGTATTAATGTACTCAACCCCGTATTTGGAAAGAGATTCGAAAGATGCGACATAGTCTGTCACAGAAGATTCACCTTGAACAAGGTCAATAAAACGCCGGGCCAAAGTTACCTTTTCAGCCTCCGGCACGAATTTCAATTCGAATCTTTCTCGGAATTGCTCCCAAGTGAGATCCGCTTCAACGATTTCAAAAATTAAAAGCTCATACCAATCTAACGCTCTTTCTTGGAGCATGCTAGAAGCCACTTGGACTCGATGTAGATCAATAAGGTTCATGCGACAAAAGATACGATCGCATGATTTGAGCCAAGCTTGAATTTTTATAACACTCTCGGATCCCATGAATGGCCTTCCACCCAAATCGGTATAGTCTCTACACAAGCGTGCAAAACCAGATCTAGGATGAGTGGGCTCTGGATTGGGACCGGCTGCTTGAGCGTTCTTTACTAGATCAAGAAGCTGCTGGGCAGACATAAAAACTCCATCTTGGAGAGTAGCACTAGATTGACCGGCACTGGGACGGCCAGGTCTAACCATTTCTCTTCTTTAAGAAAGAAAGAAAGAAGAAAAAGGTTATCCACCAAATGAGTATCAAGCAATCTTGATAGATAAAACAAGGAATCATAAAGAAAACAGGATGAATCGGTACGAAGACTCGAATTAAATCCTAAAGCATGACTCCTAAGATAGTCTTAGGACGATGATCCTTGTTACAATATTTCGTATTATTCCGAAGTTTGGCTCGGATACCAAGCTGTGACGCCCCACCTCTATACCCACGCTAGCCAAGAACACTACGTTGTAATGCTGCCAACTAGCACGGAGAATAAGGCTGTTGAGGAGCGACCATCCGTGTAATTGCTTTGCGCGAGCATCGATATATCAGATAGTATAACATGCATTTAGTTTCAAGAGGAAATCTGACATACCGATACAAACACAAAGCTACTACACAGTGGCTACAATAATCTTCGGAAACAAATATAGAAATAAGCATAACACAAATCAGTCACAGATAATTCATATCACAAAGGCGGAAATAGATATGAATATTACACTAGGAAGTGTACATCAGAGTAGTGGTCTAAAAAGATCCACAATATCACAAAAGAATAGTTACACGAACTACAAAAAAGAATAAGTATACACTATGGAGTCTATATCTCAAATGTATACAACAAAAACTACTAATCTAAGTAGTTAACCAAAAGTCAAGGAGGTAGTCTCGGATGTAAAGTCAAGCAGAAGCACCTGTAACATCTCGGTCTGACCCGAGTATTATTTAATAAGAAAATAATAAACGGATCAGTCTAACTATAAATATCAGATGAAACGATATAGAATAAGAGATATGACTAAACACGTAATAATCTCGATGCCAAGCTGTGATATATATAAGTAATTGAAAATCAACAAGAGATTAATCAATATCACCAAATCTACACAAGAATCAAAGGAAATGTCGTACTCCATATTTCGTTCACCAAACCATAAATATTGACGATTATATCAATGTCAATTCACAAAAGTCAATGACATACGAATTCACCTATGCACAAAAATTGATAAATCATGTCAGTAGAAATCACAAAAATAGGTGAAGAAGAAATTCCAGAATTCGACACACGAAATCCAGAAATCACAAAAAAAGGGGGGAGGCCTATCACACGAACGGGAGCATTAAAGCTCACCAACATATGTATCACACGAACGAGAAGCTATCTCATGGTAGCTAGCCATTAATTTTTGACACACGAACGGCCCGAAGGCCATGGGGAGCTACCCCACCAAATTGAGTCGAAACTCCACAAAACGGGGTTTAGTCTCCCTCGCAGACAAAGAGACATCGCACATTGGTAGTCTAAACCACAAAGATGATCGTCATGATCAACGAGAAGTGTCAATTACACTAAGCTAGTAAATATATGAGTTTAGCTTCATGTCCCATAACCACTTGCTTAACTTAAATATTTACGAACAAACTGTAGATCTCCACTATAAAATTGTCACAAGAGATTCAATCGAACAAGTCCAAGAATTAACCGACGAAGTAAACGCAAGCATTTCATACCACTCGTTTTACTAAGTCGTTTAATTAGATTTCTCATACGAGTGAGGTAAAGGTTTGTATATACTAATAGATTGGAAAACGGTTTAAGAAACGAGCTTTGTGTTTGCGCAAAAAATGGGCAAACACCTCAAAGTCGTACGATTTAGTTGATTATATGTTGTTCTTAGTGATTTGGGTGATTTATGCAAATATGTAAAAAGCAGGGACTAAACTATACAAGACACACAGATTTATAGTGGTTCGGCCAGAACGTGCCTACGTCCACTTTATATGTTATTTTCCTTTTCCGATCCGATTACAAGTGCAAAGCTTTGATTACAAGTATATCAAAGTTGTTTGAAAGTTCCTTCCAGGCTTGAGCTCTCCAACTTGTCCCCCATTGTTGTACCCATGCCCCTCTATTTATAGAGTGAGGTTGGGGGCAGGGGTCTAGGATGTTTATAGCTGCTGGTGGGCCTGGGCTGATGCAATCTGGACCGACAACTTTGGTTCGGCATGCTCTGGTTCGGTCGTTGCTTGGTGGAGTTTGATTCGGTGGTGTGCAGAGGGTTCGTCCGGTCTTGGTTTGGTTCGGTGGGACTTGGTTCGGTGGGCAGACATCCGGTGGTGGTTGGTCCGGTGCTTGATTCCGTGGGGCTTGGATCGGCATTGGTTTAGTGGAGATGTTGGACCGGTAGTGGGTGGTGAAAGATGGAGCTTCGGTTGTAGTTGATTCGGTGGGAAGGGAAGTGGAGTTGGTTCGGTCTCGGTACTACCGAATGGATCCTATACTGAGAATGCCGAATGATCCCTTGTGCTGGGAATGCCGAATGAGCGTTCATATTTGAGAATGCCGAATGAGCCATGGGGAGTTCGAATACCGAATGAACTCAAACACTTGAACTACCGGACGAAAGTGAGGGGTTTTAAGTACCAGATGACGCTTATTACCGGATGAACTCGGGGAGTGTAGTGTCGAACGAACTCTTTCCTTGCTTTACCGAATGAACCTTTGTACTTGAATCATGAGTGAAATCCCAGACTTATATACGCTTGCTTGCTTCTTCTTGTTCCGGTCGTGGTGGAAACGCACACAACATTGATATTCCAGTTTTGACCAAAAATGGGATAACACTTTGCCCCCCAAAACATGTCTTGTGATAATAAGGCGTGTTTTGAATGGTTCCGAATCCATTATCCAAAGTCATAACCATATTGCCAGAGAATATCATCCTTGACTGCTCCGAGCCGATATCCAGTTCCAAATCCAATAACCAAAGCTTGAGCCAATTCCATGTCCATCCGAACTCGACAACCGAGCCCTAAACCGTTCTTATCCAATAGCCAATAACCGAATCCAGGATCTCTCCGGGCTCCTGCCAAGCGCAATCTACACCTGACGGCCGTGATCCAGTCTCCCTGGATGTTAAGCTAGCCTCATCGTGTTCTTGCCAAGCGTAATCCACACTTGACGACCTTGGTCCAGTGTCCCTGGACGTTGAGCTAACCTCTCCGGGTTCTTGCCAAGCGTAATCCACACTTGACGACCTTGGTCCAGTGTCCCTGGACGCTGTGTTAACCTCTCCGGGTTCTTGCCAAGCGTAATCCACACTTGACGACCTTGGTCCAGTGTCCCTGGACGCTGTGTAATGCCATGGCTTATGTCCTAAGTCGGATCCGGGTCTCTCCGGACCCTTGTGGAGCATAGTCCATACTCAACGACCTGAAAGTAACAATTGATAATACAGGGCCTAAGTCCTAGGCCGAATCCTGGTCACTCCGGACCCTTGCCGAGCATAGTCCATACTCGACGACCTGAATGAGTCAATTTACCATGTTCGGGCGAAGCGACTCACCCCTTGCCAGGCATAATCCATACCTGACGACCGTTTATCAAAAATCAGATAGAAATCCAATCGAAATCCAATCGAAATCCAATCCAAAATCCAAATCCAAAATCCAAATCCAAATCAAAACCAGAAAGCCAGAAATCCAAACCAGCATCCAAAACCAAAAACAATCATTCAAAGGAAAATCCAAATCAAAAAGCAAGAAAAACTAGGAGCTCAATCCAAGCTCCAAAACCAAAAACCAAAAACAAAAGCAGTGTCCAATCCAAAAGCAAAAGACAAATTTCGCAAACCATAGCATTGCAGTTTGTCATCATTCAGAGCATGCCTAGGGGCTATCTCCATCCCCGTACATGTGTAATTGACTTGGTTGCTTGCCAATAGTTCGCTACTTATTTCATAATAACCTGGTCAATGGATGGTCAACCGACCATCATTCCTGGGCCTCCCGCCATCGTAGCTTGAGGTAGGCGGCGGTAGCTCCTGCCCCGCCGTTGCATTCCGAGGTCCAACATATTGTGGCAGCTGTCCATTCCTTACATGCTCCTCAATTATGTCCTTTAGGTGCCTGCAGCTGTTGGTGTCGTGTCCGTCCAAATCATGGAAGAGACAGTGCCTTCCTGATGTTCTTTCCCGTTCTGTTGGTTCTCTCCTAGCCGGCCTCCGGTAGGGAAGGCGATTCCGAGTATCCAGGTATATCCGCTCCAGCGTCTCGTTCAATCCTGTGTATGTGGAAAACTTTGGATCCTTCCATTGCTTCCTAGCATTTCTAGAATCATCGTCCAACTTCCTTTTTCCTTTGTCTTTATCCAAACCTTTGCTGGATGGTCCTCCAACCTCAATTGCATTAACCTTTTTTAACTTTAAATCCGTACTCGCATCTTCTTGCCGAAGGAACCTTTCTGCCTCGTGAAAGAATTCGTCGAGATCCCATGGGGGATCTCGTATCAGAGATACCTTGAAATCCGAGTTCTCCCTGACTCCTGATACTGCTGCCATTAAAACCATCGATGGATCAGGCCGATCCACCGAAGCAACTGCGGCACTGAATCGAGTTAGAAAGGTTCTAAGCGATTCATCGATCCTTTGCTTTACCGATGTTAATGTCATCACGTTCTTCGGTCTCTTGACATAAACTCGAAACTGTCCCAAAAACCTTTCCACCAATTCCCTCCAAGTCCTGATAGATCCTTCTCCCAGCTGCTTAAACCACATCGCAGCTAAGTCCGTTAAGTACAAATGGAAGCATCGAGCCATCACTTCCTCCGATGCCCCCAGCACCTCCATGTGTCTGGTGTACCTCATCAAGTGATCTGTAGGGTCTGCCTTGCCATCGTATACCTCCATGCTAGGTAGCTTGAACTTAGGTGGATTCTGAGCCATCCTTATTTCCCGTGCGAACGGACTCCTGTTTACCCCTTCCAAGTCTCCGCTGGTCAAACCACCTCGCACAGTCTTCCTGATTATATCTACCAATCCAGCGTTGTCTGTCGGGGGTTGCCCCCGAGGGAATTCCGGTACATACTCTTCATGTGGCTCGCTAGCTGCAACGTCGATTCTAGCCTGTTGAACTCCTTCCAAAGGTCCTCCCGTGTTGGATCCTACGGGCCTGCCCCCAAGCCCTTGTCGATTGCCTTTGGCTCTGCATCCTGTCCTCCATTGGGCTCCGTAACCCTAGCTCCTTGTCCTGCATCCACCGCCGCTGTGGCTATTCCTAAGTTCTGGGTCCCCGTAGCTCTCATTTGCTCCAAGAAAGTCTGCATCATCTCCTGTTGACTCTTCAACAACCTCTCTTGCAGTGAATTTGTTTTGGCTTCCATTTCGTCCCGGGTTATGTAGATCGAAGCCGGTCCTTCCTCAGCTCCGGAGGATGCTTGCTGACTTCCTTCCGGTTGGCTTCTTTCAGCCCTTTGCCTTCTACTATTTAGCCTAGCCATTGTCTCCCAAATCCAAACTTCTATCCGATATAGCGGGCGCTAGTTCCTCTCAATGAAAGCACCAAAATGTTTGCGCAAAAAATGGGCAAACACCTCAAAGTCGTACGATTAGTTGATTATATGTTGTTCTTAGTGATTTGGGTGATTTATGCATATATGTAAAAAGCAAGGACTAAACTGTAAAAGACACACAGATTTATAGTGGTTCGGCCAGAACGTGCCTACGTCCACTTTATATGTTATTTTCCTTTTCCGATCCGATTACAAGTGCAAAGCTTTGAATACAAGTATATCAAAGTTGTTTGAAAGTTCCTTCCAGGCTTGAGCTCTCCAACTTGTCCCCCATTGTTGTACCCCTGCCCCTCTATTTATAGAGTGAGGTTGGAGGCAGGGGTCTAGGATGTTTATAGCTGCTGGTGGGCCTGGGCTGATGCAATCTGGACCAGCAACTTTGGT
This sequence comes from Allium cepa, assembly GCA_030765085.1. Lineage (NCBI taxonomy): Eukaryota > Viridiplantae > Streptophyta > Magnoliopsida > Asparagales > Amaryllidaceae > Allium > Allium cepa. Next base: position 459,003,684 of record CM060929.1, on the reverse strand, counting down.
TCGGCATGCTCTGGTTCGGTCGTTGCTTGGTGGAGTTTGATTCGGTGGTGTGCAGAGTGTTGATCTGGTCTTGGTTTGGTTCGGTGGGACTTGGTTCGGTGGGGAGACATCCGGTGATGGTTGGTCCGGTGCTTGATTCTGTGGGGCTTGGATCGGCATTGGTTTAGTGGAGATGTTGGACCGGTAGTGGGTGGTGAAAGATGGAGCTTCGGTTGTAGTTGATTCGGTGGGAAGGGAAGTGGAGTTGGTTCGGTCTCGGTACTACCGAATGGATCCTATACTGAGAATGCCGAATGATCCCTTGTGCTGGGAATGCCGAATGAGCGTTCATATTTGAGAATGCCGAATGAGCCATGGGGAGTTCGAATACCGAACGAACTCAAACACTTGAACTACCGGACGAAAGCGAGGGGTTTTAAGTACCAGATGACGCTTATTACCGGATGAACTCGGGGAGTGTAGTGTCGAACGAACTCTTGCCTTGCTTTACCGAATGAACCTTTGTACTTGAATCATGAGTGAAATACCAGACTTATATACGCTTGCTTGCTTCTTCTTATTCCGGTCGTGGTGGAAACGCACACAACATTGATATTCCAGTTTTGACCAAAAATGGGATAACACTTTGTAATAAAATAGTGTTGAAATCATTTGAAGAAAGAGTTTTGATATTTACTATTAGTATTGAAAACTTTTATATTTTTAAAGTGACAAATCACAAAGAAGATTGTAGGAACAATCAATCACTAAAATTCACATACGAAGATGTGAATGAAAATCCAAAGAAATCGATACCAAATTCATCAAAGTGGATATATCCTAAATTCCCCAAGAAAATGTCATCAAAGTCGATAATAAATGATAGCAACAAATAGGAAACAACACGAATCGATTAAAGTTGGAAATTCAAGCAACTAGGCAAAATATGCATATTTGGCAAATAGCAGCAGGTCGGTCAACCAGACTCCCTGAGTCGGTTGACCGAACCAAAAACAGAAGTGCACGGGGTAGCAGGTCGGTCGACCGGACCCTGAGCTCGGTCGACCGAGCCCTGTAGCCTGCACTTCCAAACAGAGGCAGGAAGTGCCCGTTCTACAGGTCGGTCGGCCGAACCTGTTGCTGGCACTCTCATGCCCTATTTCAAATGAGGTGCAAATCTCGATCAATTCGCAATCGCACGAGCAACGACGCTAAGGGTTTATGCCAATCGACTACCCGGCCCTATATGCTCCTCGATGCATCACCAAAACATGTTCAAACATCAAAGCTATGATTTTTAAAGAATTGAACCCAAAACACTAAAAATTGGAATATTCACCAATTCAATCCAAACCAAAAGCAATTGCACACGAATAAGTGTTAGGAATTCATACCTAACAATCGAAGATAGTTATAGACTAAGATGTGAGATAAAAATCTCACCTTCGAACCCAAATTAATGAAGAAGAAGCTTGAAAGCAAAGGAAGATCAACCACACTTCAATCCTAACTCAAGAAGCTCGATTCTAAGCTTAAAAGAGAAACGTTTCCTAAATTAGGTTTAGGAATTTTCTGAAATCAAAGAGAGAATGAGTTGGAGAAGGTGAAGAGGATGCTTACCAATGGGTTCTCTTAGAATTTGGAGCTAGATCTTGGATTTGCAATGAAACTAGTGCTTGGAATTTCTAATTTCCACTCTCTTCCACCATTGTTTCTTAAAGCTTAAAGTGTTAGGAATATGAAATGAAGTAATGAAGAGGAGAGGGTTTGAACTGAGTTAAGTGGGGTTAATGGGCTCAGCCCAAACCAAAGCCCTAAGTGAAAAAGTTGCAAAATTCCACTAACTCCAAACATATCAAAGTTTACACTTAAAAAGATCGCAAACGGCGTTTTAAACTCAATGGGAGTGGTCTCGAGTCCTAATTCGGCTGTTTGCAAAAAGTAGCTTTTCGGACAAAAATCTGACTAACGATGAAATATTTAAATAAAATATTTAAATATACAATCGATAAATATGCGGGTTGTTACAGCAGTGCAAATAGGATGATGACATATTCAATACTATCTTGTAAGAGGTAGGCCAGTCTTGCCATATGGAGGGTCCATGTGAGGCCCTCGATACATTTCATTTAGAGGTGCACTATGATAGGCGTTACCCCAGTAGCCTTGTCATTGTATGAAATCCATTCTCCAATAAGTGCCCTACGGACTTAGTTGTATACCTATTATGTTGGAATTTAATTAATGAAACAATTTCCGCTATGATTCCATATTTATTTTAGACCCCGGACATTATTATAATTTCATAAGATTTCCTATAAATACTTTGATTATCGTAGGGTAGAAATCCGTCCTTGTTTATGCATGGCATGGTCTTACGAGATACCTATGAAAGGTTTTATAACATTAAAATACATAACACTGGTTCACCAGATTGATCCATGCGTTATTTTCTTACAATGCTTGGGTCAACTCGAGCATGTTTTCCAAATTTAGTTTGGATGCTTTGGAGCTTCAGGAAATGAGCCGAATGCCCCCAAGACATATCTATGTATATTTTTTCCACTGCATTTGTTTATTTGTATTTATCAGCATTTTTGAGGACAAGCTGTTGTAACTGTTCAAGCAAATGATTAGTCAGTTTAATCTGATTAGCGCATGTAAATTATAGTTTTCCTTTGTAGAGATATGTTGTATATAATATATTACCCATCACAATGTGAAATTATGTTTTATCTTTTTCTTACTTCCCCCAACAATTGGTCTTTCGATACTAGGATGCTCTGCTTGTGAATACCGTGGATGTACTAGTGTCGCCTTTTGTGGGTCTTAAAGGAAAACTAAAAACTTCTATAAAACGATCATTTCGTATATTACCATAACTCCATAAATATGAATTATTATCCAATTCCTCAAATGGTATCATTTCCCTTTTAAAAATATTATTTACAAATCCATTATTTTTATCTATAAAATACTATTTATAAAACTATTCCTTTGTTTAAAAAATTAATATTTATAAATCTATCCTTATATATAAAATCTTATATAAAATGTCTCATAAATATATATTCCAAAATATTTCTACCTTCCTTTCAAAAATAGAATCACTTTAAAATAAAAGATAAACCCCTTTTATTTTCTTTTAAAATAAGCATTCATTATTTAATAACTTTCTATAAAGATAAATACTTTTCAAAAATAATGTTAAAACATTTACATATATACATATCAGAAAAGAAGAATAAAAGAATTTGAAGCAACATAGAGAAGTCCAAAACTTCATTTTAAATAAAATATCGCAGAAATTCCAAAAAAGTGATTTAAAAATCATTTATCGAATCAAAATCATTTCCAAATCAAAAATAGCAATAGTATTTCGAAATACTCTGACCTCGGAGTACCGATTCTAGTTGACTCAGTATAATGAGGCCAATAGCTAACATAGCACTTAACTAATACTATTGCTACCTTTATCACTAAAATGGTTCAACTTTTAACATATATCTGTATCACATCCGATATAGCGAAGTACCAAGTTTTAAAATTTAACAATCTTAATAATAGGTATGTAAATGCAATTAAAGTCAACTTATACATAACTGAAAAATTCAAAATCACAACCGTAAGTAATCTGAATTTCTCTACAAAATTCTCTATATTTCATTTTAAATGTCAATCCTTTTTTAAAAGTGGATACTCAACTTGTAACAACCCTGTATTTTGTAATTATTTTATTGTATATTTTAATTATTTTTAATGTAAGATTTTGATTTAAAAACTTATTTTACTTATTTGAAATGATTAAATTTATTATTTAAATATAATCTTTATTTTTATATGAGTTATAATTCCAAACTTGTGTAAGTTGAATATTTGCCTGAAATGCTGATTTTGGTCAATATAGTCAAACTGTGACTTTCAACTTAAAATTTTAATTTTTTTCTTTTATTATGAAGTACATAAAATTCTAAGAACACCATTTTTCGTTTCGTTGAAATCGGATGTAAATTGTGAAAGTTATACCCTTTACAATATTGTGCGTATATAGGGCTATTTAACAATGACTATTTTAAATTGTATAAGTTACTTTTCTTTGTTATATTTTACTTTAATATGTGATAATATGTTATATTATGTATATTTTGACTTTTAAGTATTTTTAAAATGATAATATAATTTTTCTAAAGTTCATTTGAATTTATTTCTAATTTTAAAGCCTAGTCTACAATTTTAAGCCATTTTCTTAATTTAATTATATATAATTAAAATTTATTTATTTATTTTATGCACTCACTTTTATTTGCTGTGTTTTACTTTATTTTACTCATTTTACATGTATTTAAATTAAATTAAATTTTTCCAAAGTATATTGAAGTTATTTCTAATTCTTAAGTCAAGTTTTCATTTTCTGTGCTATTTTTCTTGTTTTAATCATATCTAATTAATATTTAATTATTAATATTTTTTTTATCTGTTATACTTTCGAATTTTAACTGAGATTTTAATTATTTTCAGTTATTTAGATGTATATAAATATATATGAGAAATTTGAAAGGGTTAAAGGCTAAGAAACGTAAAAACGTTTCACTGGTTCTTTTGCAGTTTCTTTTGTCATCAATACATCTGTTTTTTGGCATTTCCCTATACCATCTCCAGCCGACTTCCCTTTCTCATTTGTCATGAAATTTTTCTCTTTATCAACCCTAAAAATCATGGCCTCCATCTTGAGAGAAAAAAATCTGGTAATGGCTACATCTTTTTCTACCTTTTTCTTCTCATTTTCTATGTATTTTGCCTAGTTTTCTATGCTTTCTGGATTGGCCTCTACCACCCACCATCACCACCATACTCTCCGCCATCCCCTACCATTCTTCCTTGGCATCATCTCCAGCCATCATTTCAGATCCATCCATGGCCACACCTCCCTTGGTGACAAAACTCCACAAAATTGCAAATAATGTCCAAAACAATGCCCTAGCCACCACTATTACTTCACCACCATGGCCACCACCTCTAGCCACGACCACCACCTTGCTACCACCACTACACTTCATCTTAGCCTCTGTCCAAATCTGAAATTGACATGTCCAAGACTCCATGAACCAAAACTCCATAAAAACAATGCGTAAAGCCTTGAAACATTCATGATAGCCACCCTTTCACTTCATATCTTCATCCACCACCTTGGCCACCACCATAGGCCACCACCACCACCTTTTCCAGATCTCCCCACACCCCTCCATCTACTGTCCAAACCTGTACAAGTATGGCCAAGCCCCACTTGACCCAAGGCCGAGCCTTGTTGTGCTCAAAAACTTCATATATGTTGCCTTGATCAATTGTATGCTTCATGTTATATCCCTACCACTCCATACTCCTTCTAGCCGTGAGTTATGGTGCCAAATCTAAGCTATATCATCATCATGGCTGAACCCAAGAACCTCCTAGGCCAAGCATTTGAATGGTTAAAGCAAGGTCAAGTAATCTATTCCTTGTTGCTTCGTATTTTCATTGTTTCAACATTGTTTTGCGTTGAATATTTATGCGTATATTGTCTTGTTTTGGTTATTGTTTACAAGACAAATATCAAGGCTCTCCATTCATTCAAATCAAAAGTCATGCTATATCGTGCTTGTCGTGCTTTTGGAATCGCACTTGTGTTTGTTGTTTTGGTCTTCAGCTTGAAAAAGTGAGTCTTTCTCACTCTGACATTTATACTTATGAGAAGTGAATTGATGACAAGTGTTTAGTAATATAAAATGTTTATGCAAGATAATGATGATCATATGATATGCTATGCCATGTTATTACCATGTTTAAACTGTTAATTTTCACCTGACATCTGTATATGACTGTATATTGTGATATTGACCTTGTTTATATTATTCATGTATATGATTGCACTGCAAGTTCCCTGTTAGAATAGAATCATTACGGGCTGAAATGATAGGCCTGATTTAATTTATTTAATTTAATTTAACTTGGGATTGCGGGTTTGAAATGATAAAACCCGGATTTTTCTTTGTAAATTACGGGTTGAAATCATATATTACCCGTATCACTTTACCTAGCGTAGAAAATTTTATACAGGCCCGTAGTTAAAATATGCTTTTCTAAAAATTTTAAATTATTTTGGAAATTTAATTATTATAATATTTTGATTTGAAATTTAATAAAAATAAAAATTTTGTAAAATATTATTGATTTTCTGAATAATTGTAAGTGAAATGAATTAATGAAAAAGTTAGAAATTTTGAACGTAAGTTATTTTGGAAATTTTGATTTAATTTTAATTGGAAATTTAATTGAGTATGAAATTATGATAATTTGAATTTAAATGAATTTAAAAATGATTTTTATCATATTTATGATTTTTTAATAAAGTTGAAATGTGAAATGAATAAATATTTTAAGTCGAAACTTTGAAATATAACTAGAATTGGAAATTATGAAATTGATGTAAAGTGAACTTTTAGTTAAGCAAATAAAAATAAAACTAAGTTATATTTGAGAATTTGAACTTAAGTGTTAAGTTGAAATTTAATGTAATGGATTTTAAAATTGAACATTGCATTTTAATAAGTGGATTATTATTAAATCTTGATTTTTGAATGGAAATTTAACCCTGTAAAATCATGAACTTGAGGAAAATTAAATGATGTTATAAATGTGAAAATGTACGACTTTATAAGTTAAAAATGTTTTAATAAAAATATAACTGGTTGAGAAATTTTATTGAATATTTGAAGTTAATTGACTGCATTTTTGAAATGATATTAATTACAATGTAAATGATATTACAGCAATTGTAAATACTGTAGTTGATGATAATGAACTAAGAAAAAGCTATTGAAAAAAAAACTATTATAGAAATTGTTGTAAGTACTATGATTTTTGAATTTAACTAAGTTTATTTGAAATTTAAGAAAACTCTATTACAACATTTTTAAACGTTGTCTTTTGTTAAATTGAACTGTTTTGAATGTAACTTTCCATAGAGTTTTCTAAATGATGCGAAAAGTGAATTTTCACTGTTTTGATGAACTTAAGTGAATAAATGAACTTTGGAAGTTGAAATTTTTGGAAATTTAATAATTTAATTATTAAGCATAATAACTTCATTGAAATGATAAAAAGAATTTTGGAATATAAACTGTTTTGAAATATGAATTGAAATGCTATTTTAGATTGAATAAAATGAATAATGATTTGAAATGAATGAAGTTTGAAAAGATACGATATTTGATATATTAAAATGATTTGAAATGAAGTTTTGAAAGGATATGATATTTTGATATATTAAAATGATTTGAAACGAAGTTATGGAAGATATGATATTTTTGATATTAAATGATTTGAAAAACGGAGTTTGAAAGATAGGACATTTTGATATTAACATGATTTAAAAAGAAGTTCTGAAAGATATGATATTTTGGAACTGAAGCTTTGAAAGGTTATGATATTTTGATATGTTAAAATGATTTGAAAGGTAGTGTTGAAAGGGTATGAAAATTTAATATATTGAAATGGTTAGAAATGACTTGATATTTATTTTGATAAATATTTGAATTGAAAGATATTTTACGATGATATATTGAAATGGTTTTGGAAATGATTTAATCTTTATTTTGATAAAGATTTGGATTGAAAAGGATATTTTATTTTGAAGTATAAAATATTGTTTTAAAGTTATAACTATGGGTTATAATAACGATTGGTTGTTAAAAAGACCGGGATCGGATATTGTCTTATAGCCGGCCAATACCGAAAACCAGTTTAACAACTGTATACGCGGTGGAGATTCCAGAATGAAGTAGGATGGTGGCGACGTTCTCGAGGTATATATTACGTGGACCCAACTCCCGTGAGTTGGCATATATGACTAAAACAGGAGCTATACCGGGCTACACAAAGGGTCGCACCCTTTCATCGAGCATGCTCCATCGAAAACCATTCTATTACTGTTGTGATTCGATTCGGTGGCGCCACTTTGATTCGGGGGTATTGTTCGAGGTGGGCGGAAGCTGCTGGCTTGCCGTCACCACCGGTCCGGGAGTGCAAACGGTGTATCCACCCTGGCATTGCCTCGCGTGCCGTGTCATATCCTTATATCGAGCCCACTACGATTTTGGTTTTAAAGATCCGACCGCGTTAAGGTTCACCATCCCATTAACGCTATTTTCTATATGATTATACTTTACTGATTAGACACTACCGTATATAGCGTATATTACTACATAGTAAATAGTTTAACGGATCCTTAGAGGATGGGCGGTCCCAAGCATCCTTTAAGTTACTGATGCATTTTGTTACTGTTCACTTGAGTTGATTTACAGCTTATAAGTATTTATGTCCTTACTCGAGGGTTTTGTGTTTTGCTTTACGCTCGGGTCAGATTGATTGAGTTAGCATTCAAGATTCACCTTCGGCGTTGGAGCTTTCCTTGAAGATCCAGCCATCTATTTTGTTTCAGTATCCAGTGGTTCAGTGATGTATCTGATTTGTACCTGATGTATCCTGTTACTCTTCTGATGTATCTTATATTTTATATAGTAGCTTCATGAACTACTATGTCTTTTTCTTCCCTGCATTTTTATATACTCTGTGTCTGTGATCTGTGATTTTTATTTACTGTATATATTCTGAGATTTGCCAAATTTTTATTTACAACGCGGTATTTTAAGCAATCCAATTCCGGCATGAGTGTCTACCTATACACTTATAATGGATGCGAATGGTTGAAAATACCGAGTCGTTACAGTTGGTATCAGAGCCAGGTTGCTCTAGGCAAAACTCAGCATATGGAGTGAATGTATTTACAGAATCACTTTCATTCGAGTTTGAATCTCTCCCTTTTGACTCGATTCCTTTGAATTTTGGAACGTTCCCTACGGTTCCAAAACCCATTCGTATCCCTCACTATTCATCTTCTTTTGACTCTGGAGCATTCCATAACTCCGCTTCGAGTGATCTTTTTAGTGAGTCAGCGGTTACGCCAATTTCAAATTGAATTGAAAAAAGGGGAAAACTCCTTTGCAGTTAGCATCGATTCACCAGAGATTCTTATCTATCCTTGGTTTAGATGCTAATATCTTTTGTTATTTCAAACTCTAACTCTTGAGATCGAATGTAGATTTACCCTAGAAAAATCAACATTGATCTTATTCTTTAAGTCACGGTTGACCCGGTTAAGGTTGCCCGTGATTTATATAAGCTTATCCATCTTCCTATTCTGCTATTTAATCATGTCATCCTTGTTTCCAACTTATTTTTAAATCATAATCTCCTTTGATTTGTGTTAATCAAAAATTTGAATCTCTATCCTTCTTTGAAAATCTATTCATGTATAGTGTATTTGTAAACTAGTATTTGAAATTAAAATGTTTTATATATTGTGTTGTTTGAGTTGTTGATGTTGAGTTGGGTTTCTGATCGATACGTCTGATCAGCGCTATCGATAAGATTTCCAAAACACTTTGACAGAACAAACAGACACAATATATTTAAAAAAAAAATTGGTTAATGAAATAAATTTTGATATATAAGTAAATTTATGGAACTTAATGAAATGATTTAAATTGATAATTTGAAATGATAATACTTGATTTATCATTTATTGTTCTACAAATAGATCTGTAAATATTTGTCTATAAATTTATTTGGGAACTGAAATGAATTTAAAACAAGAATTTGAGGATTTAAATTCCGATTATTTCAAACTTTGGTTTAAAGTTTTAAAAGGTTATATTATTTAAAGTATTTTGAATAGAATTTGTTTTCAAAGAATTTTAAAGGTTTAAAATTAGTGCGCTTCTCTTTGTCGTTGGAAAATAACTTCGGTGATGATCGCGACATCATCGACGTTCATTTTCGAGTTTCGAAGTTAGGAGACTGTTCTGTAGTCTTGCTACAGCTTTGTTTTGGGAAATTAAATTGATTTGAATTTCTAAAATATGACTTGATTTATAATATATATATATAGATATATGATTGAAATTTGATTTGACATATATTATTACTTATCTCTAAATGGTTTGAAGAAATCGGAAATTTAATTCTTAAATTTTATTTTAAAGAATAATTCCAAAAAAAAATCAAAACTTTGGATGAATATCAAGCACGAAATGATTGAATTGGAAATTTTATTTGTATAATCAATTGCATTCAAATATAACTTACCAAAATTTCAGAAGTTAAAAATGTAATTGGATAATAAACGATATAAAAAGATTTTATAAATAAAATTTGAGTGGTTATAATAAATGTTATACACTTAAATTTTAATTATAAAATGATTAACAGAGGTAAATATAATAAAGGGTAATTGAATGACTTACAATAAAATGATGTTAAAAGAAATAAGAATAAAAGAAAGTAGTTATAAAAAAAAGTGTAAATATATTTAACGAGAGTGATAAATATATTGAGAGGAATAAATTTAATTTTGATTAGGAATAAAGAAGAATAAAATTTATTAAGTACATTGTGAGTGCAATAAATGATTAATTTTCAAACCCATGGTTTTAAAAAATGGTTAATTTTAGATGATTGGATAATAAGATAATGAAATTTGAGATAGTTAAGATTTATTTAACTTGTGTAAAGATTTATTCTCTGTTTAAGTTGAAATCTCCATGCTTTCAAATTCATTTCCTTATTTTGTTTTTCAAACTATCTTTTGGTTGTCCTTATCATCCTTATCTTGCTATAGACCGGTATAGGCATCTTTCTATAATCTTTCTGTTTAGAAATCTTTCTATAATCCTTGATAGACCTTTGGTAATCATTTTGAATCCATCTTTTTCGTGCTTGTGTTCTTGATTCTGGAGGATCTTGGAAAGATCACCTCCACCTTGTTAAACTTGCCTATAACAACAGTTATCAAGTATAACCTCAATCTTCTTGTCATTTTATCTCAATCCTATTTCACTCTATCTTTTCTTTGCCCTTCCATACCTCATTCCTTTTCGGGGATGAAAAGTTTTGAGTGGGGGAGAGTGTAACAACCCTGTATTTTGTAATTATTTTATTGTATATTTTAATTATTTTTAATGTAAGATTTTGATTTAAAAACTTATTTTACTTATTTGAAATGATTAAATTTATTATTTAAATATAATCTTTATTTTTATATGAGTTATAATTCCAAACTTGTGTAAGTTGAATATTTGCCTGAAATGCTGATTTTGGTAAAAATAGTCAAACTGTGACTTTCAACTTAAAATTTTAAAAGTTTAAAATTTTAATATTTTTTTTCTTTTATTATGAAAGTACATAAAATTCTAAGAACACCACTTTTCGTTTCGTTGAAATCGGATGTAAATTGTGAAAGTTATACCCTTTACAATATTGTGCGTATATAGGGTTATTTATCAATGACTATTTTAAATTGTATAAGTTACTTCTTCTTTGTTATATTTTACTTTAATATGTGATAATATGTTACATTATGTATATTTTTACTTTTAAGTATTTTAAAAATGATAATATAATTTTTCTAAAGTTCATTTGAATTTATTTCTAATTTTAAAGCCTAGTCTACAATTTTAAGCCATTTTCTTAATTTAATTATATATAATTAAAATTTATTTATTTATTTTATGCACTCACTTTTATTTGCTGTGTTTTACTTTATTTTATTCATTTTACATGTATTTAAATTAAATTAAATTTTTCCAAAGTATATTGAAGTTATTTCTAATTCTTAAGTCAAGTTTTCATTTTCTGTGCTATTTTTCTTGTTTTAATCATATCTAATTAATATTTAATTATTAATATTTTGTTTATCTGTTATACTTTCGAATTATAATTGAGATTTTAATTATTTTCAGTTATTTAGATGTATATAAATATATATGAGAAATTTGAAAGGGTTAAAGGCTAATAAACGTAAAAACGTTTCACTTTTTCTTTTGCAGTTTCTTTTTGTCATCAATACATCTGTTTTTTTGGCATTTCCCTATACCATCTCCAGCCGACTTCTCTTGCTCATTTGTCACGAAATTTTTCTCTTTCTCAACCCTAAAAATCATGGCCTCCATCTTGAGAAAAAAAATCTGGTAATGGCCACATCTTTTTCTACCTTTTTCTTCTCATTTTCTATGTATTTTGCCTAGTTTTCTATGCTTTCTGGATTGGCCTCTACCACCCACCATCACCACCATACTCTCCACCATCCCCTACCACTCTTCCTTGGCATCATCTCCAGCCATCATTTCAGATCCATCCATGGCCACACCTCCCTTGGTGACAAAACTCCACAAAAATTGCAAATAATGTCCAAAACAATGCCCTAGCCACCACTATTACTTCACCACCTTCATACTCCACCATGGCCACCACCTCTAGCCACGGCCACCACCTTGCTACCACCACTACACTTCATCTTAGCCTCTGTCCAGATCTGAAATTGACATGGCCAAGACTCCATGAACTAAAACTCCACAAAAACAATGCGTAAAGCCTTGAAACATTCATGATAGCCACCCTATCACTTCATATCTTCATCCACCACCTTGGCCACCACCATAGGCCGCCACCACCATCTTTTCCAGACCTCCCCACACCCCTCCATCTACTGTCCAAACCTGTACAAGTATGACCAAGCCCCACTTGACCCAAGGCCGAGCCTTGTTGTGCTCAAAAACTTCATATATGTTGCCTTGATCAATTGTATGCTTCATGTTATAAACCTACCACTCCATACTCCTTCTAGCCGTGAGTTATGGTGCCAAACATAAGCTATATCATCATCATGACTGAACCCAAGAACCTCCTAGGCCAAGCATTTGAATGGTTAAAGCAAGGTCAAGTAATCTATTCCTTTTTGCTTCGTATTTTCATTGTTTCAACATTGTTTTGCGTTGAATATTTATGCGTATATTGTCTTGTTTTGGTTATTGTTTATAAGACAAATATCAAGGCTCTCCATTCATTCAAATCAAAAGTCATGCTATATCGTGCTTGTCGTGCTTTTGGAATCGCACTTGTGTTTGTTGTTTTGGTCTTCAGCTTGAAAAAGTGAGTCTTTCTCACTCTGACATTTATACTTATGAGAAGTGAATTGATGACAAGTGTTTAGTAATATAAAATGTTTATGCAAGATAATGATGATCATATGATATGCTATGCCATGTTATTACCATGTTATTACCATGTTTAAACCGTTAATTTTCACCTGACATCTGATATATGACTGTATATTGTGATATTGACCTTGTTTATATTATTCCTGTATATGATTACACTGCAAGTTCCCTGTTAGAATAGAATCATTACAGGCTGAAATGATAGGCCTGATTTAATTTATTTAATTTAATTTAACTTGGGATTGCGGGTTTGAAATGATAAAACCCGGATTTTTCTTTGTAAATTACAGGTTGAAATGATATATTACCCGTATCACTTTATCTAGTGTAGAAAATTTTATACAGGCCCGTAGTTAAAATATGCTTTTCTAAAAAATTTAAAATATTTTAGAAATTTAATTATTATAATATTTTGATTTGAAATTTAATAAAAATAAAATTTTTGTAAAATATTATTGATTTTCTGAATAATTGTAAGGAAATGAATTAATGAAAAAGTTAGAAATTTTGAACGTGAGTTATTTTGGAAATTTTGATTTAATTTTAATTGGAAATTTAATTGAGTATGAAATTATGATAAATTTATGATAAGTTGAATTTAAATGAATTTAAAAATTATTTTTATCATATTTATGATTTTTTAATAAAGTTGAAATGTGAAATGAATAAATATTTTAAGTCGAAACTTTAAAATATAACTAGAATTGGAAATTATGAAATTGATGTAAAGTGAACTTTTAGTTAAGCAAATAAAAATAAAACTAAGTTATATTTGAGAATTTGAACTTAAGTGTTAAGTTGAAATTTAATGTAATGGATTTTAAAATTGAACATTGCATTTTAATAAGTGGATTATTATTAGATCTTGATTTTTGAATGGAAATTTAACCCTGTAAAATCATGAACTTGAGGAAAATTAAATGATGTTATAAATGTGAAAATGCACGACTTTATAAGTTAAAAATGTTTTAATAAAAATATAACTGGTTGAGAAATTTTACAGAATATTTGAAGTTAATTGACTGCATTTTTGAAATGATATTAATTTACAATGTAAATGATATTACATCAATTGTAAATACTGTAGTTGATGATAATGAACTAAGAAAAAGCTATTGAAAAAAAAACTATTATAGAAATTGTTGCAAGTACTATGATTTTTGAATTTAACTAAGTTTATTTGAAATTTAAGAAAACTCTATTACAACATTTTTAAACGTTGTCTTTTGTTAAATTGAACTGTTTTGAATGTAACTTTCCGTAGAGTTTTCTAAATGATGCGAAAAGTGAATTTTCACTGTTTTGATGAACTTAAGTGAATAAATGAACTTTGGAAGTTGAAATTTTTGGAAATTTAATAATTTAATTATTAAGCATAATAACTTCATTGAAATGATAAAAAGAATTTTGTAATATAAACTGTTTTGAAATATGAATTGAAATGCTATTTTAGATTGAATAAAATGAATAATGATTTGAAATGAATGAAGTTTGAAAAGATACGATATTTGATATATTAAAATGATTTGAAATGAAGTTTTGAAAGGATATGATATTTTGATATATTAAAATGATTTGAAACGAAGTTATGGAAGATATGATATTTTTGATATTAAATGATTTGAAAAACGGAGTTTGAAAGATAGGACATTTTGATATTAACATGATTTAAAAAGAAGTTCTGAAAGATATGATATTTTGGAACTGAAGCTTTGAAAGGTTATGATATTTTGATATGTTAAAATGATTTGAAAGGTAGTGTTGAAAGGGTATGAAAATTTAATATATTGAAATGGTTAGAAATGACTTGATATTTATTTTGATAAATATTTGAATTGAAAGATATTTTACGAATGATATATTGAAATGGTTTTGGAAATGATTTAATCTTTATTTTGATAAAGATTTGGATTGTGAAGGATATTTTATTTTTAAGTATAAAATATTGTTTTAAAGTTATAACTACGGGTTATAATAACGATTGGTTGTTAAAGAGACCGGGATCGGATATTGTCTTATAGCCGGCCAATACCGAAAACCACTTTAACAACTGTATACGCGGTGGAGATTCCAGAATGAAGTAGGATGGTGGCGACGTTCTCGAGGTATATATTACGTGGACCCAACTCCCGTGAGTTGGCATATATGACTAAAACAGGAGCTATACCGGGCTACACAAAGGGTCGCACCCTTTCATCGAGCATGCTCCATCGGAAACCATTCTATTACTGTTGTGATTCGATTCGGTGGCGCCACTTTGATTCGGGGGTATTGTTTGAGGTGGGCGGAAGCTGCTGGCTTGCCATCACCACCGGTCCGGGAGTGCAGACGGTGTATCCACCCTGGCATTGCCTCGCGTGCCGTGTCATATCCTTATATCGAGCCCACTACGATTTTGGTTTTAAAGATCCGACCGTGTTAAGGTTCACCATCCCCTTAACGCTATTTTCTATATGATTATACTTTACTGATTAGACACTACCGTATATAGCATATATTACTACATAGTAAATAGTTTAACGGATCCTTAGAGGATGGGCGGTCCCAAGCATCCTTTAAGTTACTGATGCATTTTGTTACTGTTCATTTGAGTTGATTTACAGCTTATAAGTATTTATGTCCTGACTCGAGGGTTTTGTGTTTTGCTTTACGCTCGGGTCAGATTGATTGAGTTAGCATTCAAGATTCACCTTCGGCGTTGGAGCTTTCCTTGAAGATCCAGCCATCTATTTTGTTTCAGTATCCAGTGGTTCAGTGATGTATCTGATTTGTACCTGATGTATCTTGTTACTCTTCTGATGTATCTTATATTTTATATAGTAGATTCATGAACTACTATCTCTTTTTCTTCCGCTGCATTTTTATATACTCTGTGTCTGTGATCTGTGATTTTTATTTACTGTATATTCTGAGATTTGCCAAATTTTTATTTACAACGTGGCATTTTGAGCAATCCAATTCCGGCATGAGTGTCTACCTATACACTTATAATGGATGCGAATGGTTGAAAATACCGAGTCGTTACACAACTGAACCAAACCAATAAATCATTCAAACATGTAGACAATATTTTTTATCTACTATATATCATTATAATATTTACTCAGATGTGACATAAGTCACCGAAATTCCAACGAACACTTAGGCATTCCAGTTTGATCTAAAATCGAATTCTAATTGCTCCAAAATCGACGAAACTTGTTCCAACTTGTAGATAATGCTACTACGAGCGCAACGCAAAAGACCACGTCTCGATTGGATCTCGTATGCAGAAGTTATTCATTTTATAAGATTTAGATTTAAATTAAATTTAATAATTCACACTAATTACTTGTTTAAATTTAATTACCCTCTCAAATCTCTTCTTCTCTTCCCTTCTCAAATCTAGGCCATGCACACTCCCAATCCAACCCATCCTAAACTTGCACCTACACTCATCGACACCTAAGCTTCATGAACCGTCGATTCCATTAATCCTCTCTTCACCTCAGCTTCGCGATACACCCCAAGATGGAACACTCGATCACCCCATTGAAATGCGACCCATGCTCCACCTCACAACACACAAAATGTTGCATTTTGATTTCCATGACACCTCCCAAAATTCAGCCTTTTAGTGCTCTTTCACTTGAGAAATGCGATGGCAAGCTCTTATTCGCCAACCGTCGAGTGCTACTCCACCTAACCAAAAATATAGCTTATGTCACTTAGGTCAAACATCCTAAAACACAATTGAGCTTCACCAAACACATATAGGATTGTAGATCTAGTCCTCACGAACCTAAAGAGTCTTATTTTATATTTTCTTTTTAGTGGATCTTTTGATTTTAATTCTTAAATGAAAAGGATGGTTTTCTTTTGTTACAAGAAATGAAAAAAGGAATGGAAGAGAGAGAAGAGGGAGAAGTAAGTGTTGAATATTATGTCTCTGTTTTAGCTTACAATTGAATTTCCAATAAGTTGTCCTATAGAATTTCGTTCGTGTATGAACCATAAATGGCAAAAAAAAAAATCGCGCACAAAAATGTGACATGATCTCAAAACAATAAAAAATACATCGGTTATTTAATTCTGTAAAATCACAAAATTACCGTCGTTTGTCGAAAAATCGTCAAACTACAATTTAGTTATTTTCCTAATTAAAAATTATGAAAAAATCAAATAAATTAAATTAAAAATGCTACAATGGAAATCGAGTCATTATATTAAAATTTTATTTTCTTATTATTTATTAAATTCGAATCAAATCTCAATATTTAAATAAATAAAATATTCAAATTCGACACATTAAAAATTTCAGGTCGCTATAATACTACTCCTAAGTACTCCCTTATAGAAAGATTTTAACTCAACGTCACACATCTTTAATAGTGCTCTGTTTAACAAAGTTTAATTACTCCTTATTAATGAATCATTGTGTTCTATAGGAGGGAATGACCTTTAAGACAGAATCTTTATTCATATTAGATACATACGAAATTTTTTCCAATATACTCACTAATTTGATCAAATCGAACCGTTTATGTCGCATGTTATATTATTGCCTTTGTTTTATATTCTGTGGGCTTATCATATACATATACATGTGTATCAAATACACATGTTCATGTTTGTGATAACTCATTGGTGAATATGACGAGTATGTTGAATCGTTTTTATAACAACCTAGTGTTGAGAAGAAATTAATTAAAACTAATAATGATAATTTAATTAATTATCACGGATTTTTAGAATTAAATAGAAATGATTTGGAATTATTTGTAAATATTTGAATTTGAATAATAAAAGTGTAGAATTTAATTATTTAATCGGTAATAACTATCCTTTTGAATTTCAATTGGATTTAAATGTTTCAAAAGTGATTGGATAATTGTATAAAGTCGTACATTAATAGAAATGGGATTAGAAATATATTCTAGAAGGAAAAAGGAATATGTTTTATTTTAATAAGGAGTTTTGGAATTTATTTAATAAAAATATTTAAGATGTAACTGTAAAGTGATTTTTAGTAATGTAAGTCAAAATATGGAAATAGTAATTCAATAAAGTTATATGATAAATAAGAAACGAAAATGTGACTTTTATTCGAGAATTTGGTACTGAATTCTGTTAGGTAAAAATTTAAAGAAGTGGAAAACAAGATAAGAAGGAAATAATTGTTTTAATGATTTCATGAAGCCAAAGCCCAAACATTAAACCCAAACCCAATTTTAAGTATCCAGACTTCTTTAAGTCCAAAAACATCCTTCCTTCACATTTTCAATTCACGTATATTTTCCACTTATGATTTTTAAATCTTCAAGCTTCAGGAAATTATGAAAATCCACTTCTTTTCCTTCCTTTAAAAATAAAACTAAAATGAAATAAATTACCATAAATTCTCAAATTTAAATATAAGCTTCTCGACAGCATTTTACACCAAAAGCTAAGTCGAAGTTCGAGTTTTGGTAATGTTTTAGAGCTTTGGATGTCAGACGGTGGATGAAGAAAAGACGCAATAGCATCTTTAGGCTAAGGTGAGTACCATTACTCATGAATCTATGTCTAAGTCTTGCAATTCAATTCATTTATTTGCTTGTTTGATTGATGGATATTATTGTGTGCGCATTGAATTAGACGACTTTACAATCGAATAAAAGGAGAAAGTGGCCTGAATCGAGGAGATGAAGGCATAAAATCGCGATATTAGAAGTGTGACTAATTGACCGCTAATATGCTAACCAGTCAACACGTATGTAAGTTATTGTTATATATATATATATATATATATATATATATATATATAACAAAAGAAAACTTAACAAAAATATGTTTAGAAAGTAAAATTTTGATGAATTGTAAATATGAAATTATTTTTGTGAAAATTTTTTAATTAATAATATTTATTAATTACTTAATTTAAATATTGATTATTTAATGAAAATTTAGTTTTTGGTTCTTAATAAATCTATAAAATTTTATTAATTCTAGAAAAATATAAAATGGTTTTTAATTATTGTTTTATAATTTTCAAAGTATATTTCATGAATTTAGAATACAATATAAAGTTTTGAAAAATATGTTTCAAGGAACTGGGATATAATAAATTGATTTAGAAGTTATAAAATTATTTAAAATTAGTATTTAGTTACATAAAATGACGAAATAATTGTTATGAGTTGTACTTAATTTTACTTACTATTTTTGGAATTTCAAAAGAAAGAAATGAGCTTTCAGAAGTAATTTTTGAATACTAAATTATTATTTAAATTTATAGAATGTTGAGGAATTATTATATCCACTATTTAAAATCCTAAAATGCTCTTATTAAATACAGATATGTTTTTATAAATAAATATATCTATATCTCTTTCTAAATAAATACCATTTATATTTCTACGAACACTTTAAATAAGTTTTTATTAATTGCGGATATGTTTCTATAAATATTCGTATATATATTTAAGTTTCTTCCTAACTAGATTTATGTATCATGTTCGTACTAATTCTATATAGTGAGAAATCTAAATAAACGGATTAGTAATATCATATGGTATGAGACTTTCACTAATATATTTTCGATTATTCTTTGGACTCGTTGTGTAGAATACTAAAGAAGTGAGTGTGATATATGAGCTCTAAGAAAATGGACTAGTAACATGCGGTTGTATGGGACGTCGTTGTGTTATTTTTGGGTTACTCTTTGCTCGTGAGTGATACTCATACAGAGATTTACTAAGCATGATGGAGCTCATTGCGGTGAGCCATGTATTTAGCTGCGTGTAAGTATGTAAAAATCCATGTGTCGACATACGTATTTGGCTGTATGTCATCTAATACATATATATTACCAGTTTTTCTATTACTCCAACTCCCATTATGGCACAGGAGCAAACCAGATTACTAGTATCCTTCTTATCAACTTGATTAAGGTGGTCGTGTCTCGGATCTATGACACGTTTTCTTATTTAGTTGAGGTTGTGTGTTGGCCTATTACTGTGTGTTAGTATATGCGTTATCCCCTTTGTGTCACCTAGGCCAACAGTCTATTACCATTTTAGGGGCACGTGTAGGGTCATGATTGTGTCCTCGTGTAGTCGAGTACACTGATGGATCGGAGTCACAATACTCATCGAGGTAACTAAGACTATAGGTGTCGTGTTAGACGGACACTTGTGAGTCTCCTGGAGCAAATGCGCATGTGATGTAAGTCTCGCATCTGGTTCTGGTGTGTGTGAAATATAGACATATACTTATACTATCACTTGAGTTGAGCTATGATCATAGCTAAGACTATCTCCAGTGTAAGATCAATCCTCATATCCTTCTTAGACGTGTGTCGTCGAATACCTTTCTTTTTAGCGTGTGTCACCCATTATCTTTCCTTGGTGTGTGTCGCCAATTACTACTCATTGGCTTATGTTTCCAATTATTCCTTGGGCGTGCGATGGCGACTATACTTTATAGTCATGTGTCACTAATTATATGTTTGTATATAGGTTTGCATACATGTTACATTTATGAGTATAAAAGACCTAGGAAAGTCAACCTCATTATTATTTGAGAGTTATAATTAGGCATTGCTATGAGCGAGCCTAATTATGCTTGACGATTATTCTTGTACTGATGATGTTAGTATATTTGAATGCTGCACCACTGGACACTATTCCATTTGACCCATATTTTGATATATTTATTTGGGTAATGATATGTTTGTTATACCGTACTGGCTGTTATCATATAATGGCATCAACATTTTAGGCATAGTCTGACCCATGTGTTATTTATATAATACTCCTGTTAGTTTGATACATTTCAGGTTCAGGGACAAAGTGACCAGCATTTAGTTTGGGCATAGAGGAGGCTAGTATTCAATATAGTAGTTTATTATTTTGTATTATATTATCTCTTGTATGTATATCAATGTGATGGATATTATGTTAGTACCTTAGGCGTTAGTTTTGATGACAACAACCATATGATATTATATAAAATATAAGTATTAATGTTTTTATCAAAGTAATATTTAGTATATAGTGCAGGATATTAGATAGGTGTTGATTAAGAAGACTATGCAGTATCAAGAGCAGATCAAAGAGGCTAATATAAAGATTCAAGAGCTAAAGATTGAAGACTCGTAAATATTAAAGATTCAAGATATTCCAGATAAGTTATAGTCATAGATTATTGTAAAAACCTTGGTAGCACTTCTTTGATCTCTCTCTTCATTTTTCTTTTCAATGGTTTTCAAACATGCAAAATTTCAAAAAGATTTTAAAGAATCTCAATTTTCAAAATGAACTTTCAGAATAGCTTTTAAATGATTTCTTAAAATTATTATATTTTGAGTAATTAAGTTTTTAAACTTTTAAATCTGCTATACCTTGTTATAATTTTAGTTTTATAATCTCCAAATTTTTATAAGTATATTATAACAACAATTATAACTTTGTTTTTTAGATGTATTTTCACTCATACCTTATACATTATTTTCAAAAGAAATGAGTATTTTAATCCTTTGTATATTTAAAATATTTAAAAATAATTTTATAGTTTTCTTGAGTTTTGATATGAATAAAATGTGTATAAACTATGTTTAGATGATTATACAAAGTTTAAAAATATTCTACAAATCTTAATATTTTCAAAATAATTTTATTAAGTTTTTAAAGTATAAAGTGATTAATCGACGTAAACTAGTACTATATATTAATTTTTTTCAAAATTCGAATTCGAATGGAAGTGACTTTTGGTAGTATATCTTTACCATTGGACATGATCATTGTTTCTCTATAAAGGAGGGGTTTGCAACAAATTATTTAACTACATTCTCATATTTTCTGTTCTCATTTACTCTCTTGATTTCTAAAAAAAACTCTACTCAAATTTAATCAAAATCGAATGCAAACTCTATTTATTTGATTCCCTATCACTTGCTCTCTGATCTCTCTTATCTTTATCACTCAAAACATGATCAGAGTGCTATTCAAGAGGTTATAGGAGCATTTGTATTCAAGATCAAGAATTTGAGTCTCTAAATTCTATCAAATCATACTCTTATACCTTTGGGTATGCTGAATGTCCTTGAAATCCAAGTGCATGTGGATGTTTCCTATCTAAATCAAGTGGTTGTGCTTGGTGTCTCGTTTGAATGGAAGTGGATGGTGTCCCGTCCGAATCCAATGAGCGTACCTGAGTTCGGAAAATCTAGAGGGTCTGTCTCGTAGCTTTGAAATCAAGATTGCAACGACTTTGATATTTGAAAAGAGATATGTACATTAAATTGTACAGGACTGGATGTAGGGTATCTCTGAACCAGTATAAAAATTCCTAGTGTGATCGCTCCAAATCTTTACTTTTAACTTTATTGCATTTATATTTATCTGTCTTTGCATCTGCGATTTTTGATTTTACATTGTTTAATTATAAATCTTAAAAGAATTTAAAAATTCACAAAAATCAACAAACATAATTCACCTCCTCTAGCGTTAACTTAGCCTTAAGATCCATCTTCTACAAACTATCATTTGGTAAGAGCATTTGTTTTCAAAGTAATCATAATTTTGATTTTTAAAAAGTTTTAATGGCTAACAACACTGTTAATTCACTTGTTAGTAACTCCTTTGTCAAAGGACAATCTACGACTAGACCCCCAGCTTTTAATGGCAGTAATTAAACATATTGGTCATGTAGAATGAAAATATAGTTATAGTCATTTGGTTCACATATTTGGAATATCACACAAAATGAGTACACTGAGCCTAGACTGACTTTTCATAATTGGCTGCTGACCAAAAGGCAGTTGCACAATGTAATTCTAAGGTCATGAATAATTTGTTCTTTTCATTGGATAGAAATGAATTTAATAGGGTATTTAACTATAAGTTTGCATTTTAAATATGAAGAACACTACAAGTTACACATAAGGGCATTAGTACAGTTAAACGGACCAAATTTTTTATGTTAACTAACATGTTCCAATTATTTCCAATTACTTTAAATGAGACCATTTTGATATGTATAGTAGATTTCAAGATATAGTTCATTCACTAATTACATTGGGTAAAAGTTTTTCTAAAGATGATCAAGTTAGAAAAATCCTCAATTCACTTACTTCTTAATGGGACCA
The DNA here is from genome assembly GCA_030765085.1 of Allium cepa. Lineage (NCBI taxonomy): Eukaryota > Viridiplantae > Streptophyta > Magnoliopsida > Asparagales > Amaryllidaceae > Allium > Allium cepa. Next base: position 458,980,506 of record CM060929.1, on the reverse strand, counting down.
AAAGAGACTTGCTATTGAAGAGGCTAATGACATTAGCGTTCTGAATATTGAAGAGTTAATTGGCAATTTAATGTCATTTGAAGCATAAATGCAGGGAATGAGAAAAAGCAAGGCAATAGAGAAGAAATCCTTGACTTTCAATGCCACAACAAATGATCGGGATTCTAACAATGATGATGACGAGGAAATTTCCATCATGACAAGAAACTCTAGAAAAATTCTAATTTATAGAAATATGAATAATTTCAGAAGAAATGATAGCAAAAATCCAGGAAGTGGAAATGGAAGCGGAAATGTTGTTAGATGCTTTAACTGCAATAAACTTGGCCATATGTAACGACCTAGAATTTTGGACATTTGATTTTGGAATATTTAATTAATCTGAATATTAAATTATTAGTTCAAAAGGTTAGATAACTAATATAAGAATTTAATTGAAGTTCAATAGCTGGAATGCAATTAAAGAGTTAGTTAAATATTTGATTTGAACAATTTATATTTGGATAACGGTTCAAATAACTGAATTTTAAATCTAATATCAATCCGATTGACTTAAAGGGCTAGTTTAGCTCTTTTACATAAGTTAACAATAACGATGAATTCAGTTGTAATTGATATGTTATGAATAATAGTTCGAACAAATAAATTAGAAAATAATTTCTTATTGTTTCAACTCGATTTCTTTTAACATATTTTCAATTTAATTTAATTGATTTTTCCATAAATTTTAGTTTGGAAAATTTTTAAATTGTTGTTTGACGTTTTATCATCAAATAGCAGTGTTTTGTGATTTTATAGAACTTAATAGCCGGTGTATATTATTATTTTTTTCGGATCACCTCGTTGTTTTGAGCACGGCCGTATTTTCGTTTTGTTGATTTGGAGTCCATACAAGAACGGAAAATGACACAGAGAGACGCCGGTAATTTGAGAAAAATCATAAAAAAGTTATAACTCACCCAATAATCTGTATTCTCAGCACACCCTTTTTTCTTGTTCCAGTTCATACTCCTTGGCATGCATTATTTCTCTCCCCATCTCTTTTCTTACATCATGCTAGCAAACATAGAAATCGCCTTTCATTAAAAATCTCAGAATAAGGACTTCATCTTTATAAAATTCAAAAATTACTCAAATCAAAATCAAGGTCGACTATGTCATTAACGTTTCTCTGAGTTACGGTGATAGAAAGATAAAAAAAAAAGAAGGGAAACGAGGATGAACTTCTTTAAATTTCAATTAAAAATCAAATTCTCGATGTAAAATTACAATGTTTGTTTCTATGGAATCCATGAAGAAGGAGCTTCGTTTTGATATGCTTTTTGGTAGGTGCGGCAGTGTTTCATGGTTCTCGATTTTCGAAATTCAGTACTAGGGTTTTAGATTGTTAAGGATTTGGCCATCGGGTTGAATAACATAGGATATATTGGCGGTTATGAGGTCGATTGGTTTCCCATGCAAGTTCTTGGTGATGTACGGCCGGTCAGAGGTGGGTCCGACATTTGGGGTTGGATGATGGCCACGTCAGGTCGCGATGTATAAGGGGAGGTCGTGCTCGACTTCATGGTGACTCGGTCAGAATGTTTTGGCCGAGGAGTTCGATGGTGGAGTCGAAGTGGGATTTCATACACCGGAGGAGGAGCATCGTCTTGTCGGAGATGCGGCAATGGAGTTTGGGGAGCAGCTGTTTTCAACGGGGTTGTTTTTGGAAGAAGATGTGCGGGTGGGCTTCTGCTTTAGGCCGGATTATAAATGTAGGGTAATTAAATATTTATAGGTTTAATTGATTAATTAATTTGTTTAATTAACCCGAATTCTTATAATTTATATAACTTGTGGATGCAAGGTCAGATTTGAACGCATACGTTCGTAGTAACGAGATCTATGCTATGGAATTGATTTGGTATGAATTGGAGCTATTTGAATTTTGTGCTAAATTAGAACATTGTTCGAATTTAGATGGCACCGTAATGCAGAAGCGACAACGGGAATAATAGTGAGTAAAACTCACTCTCTCTTGCCACTAAAATTTTTGTATAAGAGGAAATAGTTTTATTTATGTTGTTTACTGTCTATGATTGTTTGGTTGGTTTACTATATTATTAGTTAGTAGTTGATTATATTTCCGTCTATTGGAGCGGATGAGACCCTATACGTTTTCATGTATGAGCGGGTGATCCTTTATATACGATCCTACCTCAAAGCGATTGATTTTTTTATGATTATATACTGCATGTGATTTGTGATGAAGGTGAATAAGTTGGAGGGATCCAATTAGATTCCTCACAAAGTTGATTTATTTTCATATATACTGATATATGATGTGTTGGATGCCATAAATGTTAATATGGATGTAAATTTTCCCCGGTTAGTGCTTGGCAGCACTCTGTCTCTTCTTAGAATTTTTGAAATGCTATTAAGAGAATTTTTTTGTTTTAAATGGTTTCCAAAATTAATATGTTTTTATGAATTATCTTGAATTATTTAAAGAAACTTTTTACATAATAATAATAATTAAAATTTGTATACTAAATTAATAATTTTATGAAATGGTTTTAAATAGAAATTATATAAGATTACATTGTATCGATTTAGAAATATAAAATAGTAAGTTCATTTTATTATATAGGATTATGGTCTTTAAAGGATGATAATAATAATTTTGTATATATATATTATTAAATGGTTTATTTTAAAGTAGTATAGCTATAAATTAAAGAATGAACTTTATTTATGATATTTTATAATTTAGTTTTGTAAATGAGACAATAAGTTTATAAAACGATGTTTTATAAAATAACGAGAAATATTATCATTTGGCAAAATTGGAGAAATAAACCATATTTTTGGGTTTATAAGAAATAAGGAAAGGGTTATCTTGGAAAAAATAGTTGATTCTATTTTGGAAAGTAGAAAATTGGAATGAACTAGGAGACGTTTGAACAGGGTTTTGTAAAATAGAAATGAGAATTTTAAACCTTGTTTTATAAATATGAAAATGGATGGGTAATCGATATTTATAAACAGATTTTGATTATAAAAGAGATTTATATAGAAATAGATTTATAAACGCAAATTTACAAATAAAGAGATTTTATGAAAAGGAAGTTATGAATGGAAAAGGATTTATAAATGTAGTTTTATACATTTGGAAGTGATTTATATTAAGAATTAAATATGGTTCTTTATAAAGGGAATATATTCACATTTTAAAGTGAATAATCTTTTGAAAGAAATGGTTATGAATGTGATGTTTTTAAAATGGAGCTAAATGCTTTTAAAGATGATTTTAAAATGTGTTAAGTGATGAAAACATAGATTTCAACATTTATTATTGTACTAGACGTTTTCGTTGTAAGTAAAGAAGACATGAACTATAACACTATTGTTATAGTAGGTGATTCCAAAAGGAAAATTTTTGTATAATGTACTGGATTTATGTATATATTCTATATATTGGTGTTAATATTCGAGATGGGTAACTTTATCTATTTTGAAGTTAAGAATGTTGTTCAGTCAAGGTCTGTGAGGTAATAATACCCCAACTTGATTGGCTTTATTGTTAACTAATAAACAGTTGAAGTTCGACATCGAAGATGGATACCCAGTGTAGTTAGTTGAGTCCCTATACTGGTGTTTTGGGTTGTCGTAACGATGTTTTACGCAACATTCGTTTTGTCCCAATAAAGTGTGTTTTGGAAATTAAGAGTTTTCTCTAAAAGATTTAAAATATACTTATTAGTGATTTAAGTATACCGAGATATTTTCTAAGTGTAGAAAATGGGATGGTTTATGAATATACTTATACCGTTGAGATAAGTATATGAGAATGTTTTCCAAATATTGTAAGTGATAAAGTGATTAGAGGATATATCTTAGTAAAGATATTTTGTGATAAATATTGCGCAAGTTATTTAATTAATATAAGATTAATTAAAGAGGATCAATGTTGCTTGGTGCTTAACCAGTAGTATTTCCATTTGGAAATAAGTCTTTGGATGAATGTTTGTTCCTTTGATTTTTAAATAACTGACTACCAAAGTATTGGCTAATTTTTAATTATCCAATGTTGTTTCAAAGAGACCGGGATCGGATATGTTATCCGAAAACCACTTCGATCTAGCGAATGTGTTTCGAAGTGAAGGCATCATGAAGACCATGGATCAGGATAGAGATGTAAAGTGCAAGGACTAATCGCTACTAATCCTGATGGTGATTCCAAAATAGATATAGTAAGAATAGTGCCTTTGGTTTCGTTCAGACCTAGAATAGACTTGTATGGATGAATGCTATCAGCACATTGTCATTGGAGGGAAATGAGCATTCCAAGTGTAAATTTCTTGAAATGTAATCGTAGCCTCATCAACATGGAAATGACTAAAATTGGGCATGCAGTAGGGCTAAGTAGGTCGCTCCCATTAGGGTATGTCATCATCTTTCTATATTACCCTGTTTTGATGGATTTGGTTGTGCATGAGAGAGATCTCGATTAAGGTCGGAAGATTGGGATGATGACATATTCGACACTACTAATCAAGTGGTAGGCCAGTTTTGTGTGGCTAGGTACAAGATATTCTTGTCAGACCCGTATGCATTGTTCTAGAGATGCACCTATCAGAGGTAGTTCCTTACATGCTTACGGTATGGAATCCATTCTCCATTATGTGCCTTTACGGTTTTGACTGTAGAGCCTAGTATGCTGGAATTCAATTAATGTAATAATTTCGGCTACTTTAATAAGTATTCGTCCTTAGACACTATTATAATATCACAGGATTTTTATGTAAAAATATTTTGGTTATCGTAAGGTAAAAACCCATCATGTTTATGTGTGGCGTAGTCTTACGAGATACCTTTTTGATTTCAAAGATTTATTCTAACTTTAAATCCTATGGTGTTTGTTTTCTTACGCCGGTTAGTTTGGATGCTTGGAGCTTCAAGAGACGAGTTGGAGGCCTAGAGACGTATTTACATAGATGGTTATATTTTCCACTGTATTCATCGGTATGTTATCAGCGGTTGTAAGGACAGACTGTTATAACTGTCCAGGCTGAAATAGGTTAGTATACTTTGATTGATGTTGTATATATACATATTATAGTTTTTATTTTGTGTAAAGACTTGTGATATATTATAGATTATTTATTCCGTCTTCAGATTCTATTTTGTTTAGTTTTCTTCTTAGCTTCTTTCTTCTTCTTTTCCCATAGTAATCGGGTTATTCGACATTCGATTTCTTGGCATGTGATACAGTGGATGTATAAGTGTCGATTATCGAGGGACGAAAATCCATTTTGTTACACTTGGTATCAAAGCATTGGTTGAGAAAATACCTAGGCTTTGGTGTGGGGTTACTCATTACAGATAGGGTCAGTAATACCCTAGAATGAGTTTGAGTGCATATATAAAGGAGCGTGTATTTGTTAGTGAATATAAAATAAATTTATATTGTGTTGGTTGATTTATTGAGTGGCTTATGAATTCTGATCGGCAGAGTCTGTACAATTGTATCGATAGAGGTTTCTAAATACTCGAACAGAGCAATTCGACACGGTATTGTTTTGAAATGAGGTAAATGAAATAATTTGACCTAAATTATATTTTATATATAAAAGAATACTTTTCCAGAAATTATAATAGTTATATATTTTATGTTTGGTTGTTAGGAATGATAATATCGATTATTATTATTAATTGGTTGTTGTGCCTTAATGAAAGTTGTTTATTATAACATAAACAGGGATAAAGAGAAGTGAAATTTTACAAGTATATTTATCAAAGTGATTTATAATAAAAATGGATTTAATTTGAGAATTTAAATCCCAAAGATTTTGAAATATATTTTTTCAAAGTGTGGTGAAAAATAATAATAATATTATTGTAAGTATTTTTTAGTAGAAATAATTTTCAAAGGACTTTGAAAGAAATAAAAGCATTGAACTCATTTCGGTTACTGGAAAATAATTTCGATGATGATCGCGACATCATTGGTGTTTATTTTCGAGTTTCTAATTGATGGATTGCTACCAATATGATTTCCTATAGGAGTCTTGTTATGATAAACAAGTTTTTTATTCTAAGAAATTTAAAATTTTGATTTGATATAAATGAGATATGTATATATATGATTTCAAATTGATTTGAAATAAAACCGGGTGTTTAGATTCTGAAATTTGATATCTACGTGTTTGTGAAATAAATAAAAATAAGTTTTTGAACTTATGATTTAAGAGATGGTATAGATAAGAAAATGAAATTTGAAATTGAAATGTGAAATTAAAATTTAACTTATGTAAAGTTAAATAAATTGAGTAAATGAAATTAATTGGGAGTTTAACTTAAGTGAAGTTAAATGAAATTGAATTGAGACGAAATGAATTGAAATTAAGTTGTAAAATAAATTTGATAGAATTGTTGCTGATAAATAAATAAGGTGACAACGGAATGTGAATAAATTAAATGAATTAAAGGGAATGAAAGTCAATGTAAATTAATTTAATACGGATTAATTGAATGTAAATAATGCGAAGGAATGCGATAATGAATATAAATGAGAATGAGAATGACTATGAATACTATGGATGTGAATAAATGAATGGATATTGTAAGCAAATTGATATGATTATAAAAAAATAAAAATTACATGTTGGTAATTGAAAATTGAAAATTGCAAAAATTATATGGTTGGACATTATGTGTAAATAAGAAACAGGTATATAGAAGCAAGAGCTAGTTGATGCTTTGGATTTCAAAAATGTAATGACCCAGAATTTTTGTGAATTAAAATTTGTATATTTAATTGATTTTAAATATGAATAAGTGAAATTTATAAGTCGAATAAATTTTATTTCGAATAATTGGATTTAATTGGATAATTAAATCGATAATTTAATATTTGAAAATACACAAATAATTGGAAATCGAGTTAAATATGATTGAAAATGATTTGTAAAATTTTATTATATCATATTGGAGTTAGAACGATATTTTTGAACTTTTAAAATTGAATTAAAGGTTAAATTGTGAAAATTGAATATTTTAATATTTAATTGACGAGTTAAAATAGCCATTTTTCAAACAGTCTCGGATTTCGACGAAACCAGTTTCATCGGATCCGTAATGTGATATTATTGTATAGTTTCAAATTTCGTGTCAATCAGATTTACCGTTTGTCCGAGGGAAGCTAAAACGCACAGAAATTTAGTTAACCGATTAATTTAAATCAATCGTTTATTGCCATAACTCGCACAGATGATCGAATTAGCCTCCGAAACCTATTCCATTATGTCCGGAATGTGGGATAACCCTAGAAACGCCGGTCACCGCGCGAGATTTCGAGTTCGGAAAATCACGGATGAATAGTGTACGTCGTTTTTTTCTATAAAAGGACTCCATCTTTCACCATTTGCATTCAGAAACCCTAATTAGGTCAGGGCCGCCATTTTATTTTCAATGGCCATGGAAGCTCGAAACTTTCTTCCTTAATCTCTTCCAATCTACAAACCTTTACACCTCGACTTCAACTACAAAGTTGTAGAGAATTGCGAGAGCTATCCATCCATACGGAGATGATCGAAAACGAAAAGGTGGATCGACGGCAAATCTCAGTTGAACGTGTGCGTTCAAGCACGAATTCCGAGGCCATGGTGCAGCCGAGTTGTACGAGATTCGAGCCGAGAGTTGTGCTCGTGTTGAACTTCGAAACCATGTTCGCCGATTGTCTTCAAAGTCGTCGTTGATGGTCGCGTGGTTTGGTTTCGAACGGAGCAGGTTGGGTTTCTTCACGCGAACATGTTTACTGAAGGGAGGAAGAAGATGGGGAGTGCGGCCATGATCTGATGGCAACAAAATGGACGGCTGTGATTGAATTTTAGGTTAAAATTTAAAATAAGATTGTTAATTTATTTATATTAAAATTGTATAAATCTTTAAAATGCAATATCTCTTTCATACGAGGTCGAAAAATTACGAAACCAGCTGCGTTGGGTTCGTATGGACGAGCACTACACAATGGAACTGGGTTGGAGTCGTTTGGAGCTAGTGAGAATTTTGGGTAATTAAACGCACGTTTAATTTTATTCGAAATAAAACGCTGAAACTGAATTGAAAGCAAGGTGAGAGTTTCTCGCTCAATCGAATCTGTTTCGATTTATATTTTAAATAGTTAGATTTAAAATTGCTTGATTGTATGTTTGAATGATGATTGTTTTCTATTTATTGTTAAATAGACATTATATGCCATTAGTAAGCGGAGGTTATTTATTAAAAATATATACCGCGAATATTTCACTGCGAAGTGAAATTGGTATTATTTATGTACTTGGAGTTGATTTTCCCGCATTATATAGCGGATGAGACCCTATTACGCCGCATAATAGCGGATAGTATTTTATAAACCCCATATACCGCGATATTCCGTCTCGAAGCGGAATTGGTATTGTGCTAACATCTTTGGATGCAGGGAAACAGGTTGGAGGGATCCAACTGGATTCCTCAAATAATTGAATTGGTTTCAATGTTGTGTGTTGATTATTTATTGATCTATTTATAATCTGCGTGATTATCTTTATGATTGAAATTGTTAAAGGCTAAATTTTAGCCGAATATTTTTTTTTGGTATCGTTAGATGCCGAAATTAAATAAAATTGGATTTTTGAAAACTTAAGTTGAGAATTTAGAATAAAATTTAATTTTGGAATTTATTCATTTTAAATAAATACGAGCCGCGCAAAGGAGACTATGGCAAATTTTTCCAAATTTAAGGCGTTAGAATATTTTTGAGAAAAATTGGAAATTTTTTGAAAACTAAGTTTAGATTTAGAAACTTAGTAAAGTTTTGTAAAAAGTTTAACTATGAATTTTGGAAAAGTTAAACACTTAAGAGATTTGAAAAATCCAATTTGAATGGTTTGTTTTGGAAAGTTAATGCATTCTGTAACTTTTTCTTACTTGGTAATTTCGAGGACGAAATTCTTTTAAGGGGTAAGTTTGTAACGACCCAGAATTTCTGTTAATTAAAATTTGTGTATTTAATTGATTTTAAATATTAATAAGTGAAATTTATAAGTCGAATCAATTTTATTTCAAATAATTGGATATAATTAGATAATTAAATCGATAATTTAATATTTGAAAATACAGAAATAATTGGAAATCGAGTTAAATATGAATGAAAATGATTTGTAAAATTTTATTATATCATATTGGAGTTAGAACGATATTTTAGAACTTTTAAAATTGAATTAAAAGTTAAATTGTGAAAATTGAATATTTTAATATTTAATTGACGAGTTAAAATAGCCATTTTTCAAACAGTCTCGGATTTCGACGAAACCAGTTTCATCGGATCCGTAATGTGATATTATTGTATGGTTCAAATTTCGTGCCAATCTGATTTACCGTTTGTCCGGGGAAGCTAAAACGCACAGAAATTTAGTTAACCGATTTAATTTTAAATCGATCGTTTATTTCCATAAATCACACAGATGATCGAGTTAGCCTTCGAAACCTATTCCATTGTGTCCGGAACGCGGGATAAACCCTAGAAACGCCGTTCACCGTGCGAGATTTGGAGTTCGAAAAATCACGGATAAATAGTGTACGTCGTTTTTTCTATAAAAGGACTCCATCTTTCACCATTTGCATTTAGAAACCCTAATTAGGTCAGGGCCACCATTTTATTTTCAATGATCATGGAAGCTCGAAACATTCTTCCTTAATCTCTTCCAATCAACAAATCTTTACACCTCGACTTCAACTACAAAGTTGTAGAAAATTGCGAGAGTTATCCATCCATACGGAGATGATCGAAAACAAAGAGGTGGATCGACGGCAAATCTCAGTTGAACGCGTGTGTTCAAGCACGAATTTCGAGGCCATGGTGCAGCTGAGTTGTACGAGTTTTGAGCCGAGAGTTGTGCTCGTGTTGAACTTCGAAACCATGTTCGCCGATTGTCTTCAAAGTCGTCGTTGATGGTCGCGTAGTTTGCTTTCGAACGGAGCAGGTTGGGTTTCTTCATGCGAACGTGTTTACTGAAAGGAGGAAGAAGATGGGGAGTGCGGCCATGATCTGATGGCAACCAAATGGACGGCTGTGATTGAATTTTAGGTTAAAAATTAAAATAAGATTATTAATTTATTTATATTAAAATTGTATAAATCTTTAAAATGCAATATCTCTTTCATACGAGGTCGAAAAATTACGAAATCAGTTGCGTTGGGTTCGTATGGACGAGCACTACACAATGGAACTGGATTGGAGTCGTTTGGAGCTAGTGAGAATTTCGGGTATGTTTAATTTTATTTGAAATAAAACGCTAAAACTGAATTGAAAGCAAGGTGAGAACTTCTCACTCAATCGAATCTGTTTCAATTTATATTTTAAATAGTTAGATTTAAAATCGCTTGATTGTATGTTTGAATGATGATTATTATCTATTGATTGTTAAATAGACATTATACGCCGTTAGTAAGCGGAGGTTATCTATTAAAAACATATACCGTGAATATTTCACTGCGAAGTGAAATTGGTATTATTTATGTACTTGGAATTGATTTTCCCGCATTATATAGCGGATGAGACCCTATTGCGCCGCATAATAGCGGATAGTATTTTATAAATTCCATATACCACGATATTCCGTCTCGAAGCGGAATTGGTATTGTGCTAACATCTTTGGATGCAGGGAAACGGGTTGGAGGGATCCAACTGGATTCCTCAAATAATTGAATTGGTTTCAATGTTGTGTGTTGATTATTTATTGATCTATTTATAATCTGCGTGATTATCTTTATGATTGAAATCGTTAAAGGCTAAATTTTAGCCGAATATTTTTTTTGGTATCGTTAGATGCCGAAATTAAATAAAATTGGATTTTTGAAAACTTAAGTTGAGAATTTAGAATAAAATTTAATTTTGGAATTTATTCATTTTAAATAAATAAACGTTATAATTTTTATTATTATAAAAATGATATTTTTGGAAAATAATACTTAAGTATGATTTTGGAGTTATATAAGCTTTAATAACGATTTTAAATTATTAAAAGGATTGGTTTATTTAAATTGGGATTTTTGAATTATTATAAATGATTTATATAAAATATTTATAAAATTGATATTTATAAATTAAAATATTGGAATTATAAAACAAGTTTTTATAAGTGTTAAAATGGAATATAAATGGATTTTATAAGTGAATGAAATCTATATATTTATAAATTGTGGAATTATAAAATGAATAGGTTTTATAAAATAAAAGAATTATAAGTAATTAACTTATAAATTGGATTTTTGCGTGTAAATGGAATATGGATAGAATTTGTTAATAAAGTGATTTTATAAGTTGAAGTGGCCATAAAATATAAATGGAATTTATAAACGTTGTTTTATAAATCCGAAAACGACTTATTTTGATAAGTTAATTATTATAGCTTATTAAAGGAAATATATCCACGATTTTAGACAGTGGATAATCTTTTAAATAAAATATGTAGAAATGTTGAATTTGGATAAGGAAATATATTCACGATTTTGGACAGTGAATAATATATTAAAGAAATATTTTGGGAAAGTGATTTTAAATAGAATTAAAATGATTTAAAGATGTTTTAAAATGTATAAAGTATCGAAACCATAGATTTCAACATTCATTGTTGAAATAGACGTTTTCGAAAAATAGAAGGAAATGGTGGACTGTAATACTGTTGTTATAGTAAATGATTTCCGAAAGGAAATGGTTTATATAGTATTGGGATTTATATATCTATTTTAAGTTCGAATCCCTATACTAGTGATTTTGGGTTGTCGTAATGATGTTTTATGTAACATTCGTATTGACCCAAATAAATGTGTTTAAGAGAATGTTTTCCTTATAACATAAAATATATACTTAATTTAGATTTAAGTATATTGAATATTTTCAAAATGTTGAAAATAAATAGATTGGTGAATTACATATTATTAAATAAGTATGGAAATGTTTTTCCAATATGAAGTGAATGTTTTGAGATTTTTATCTTTTAAAGATAAGTTGAAAATGAATATTAGAAATCGATTTAAAAATCGTATATTCATAGATATTTTGGAATTGTAAATTCACTATGGAATTTATAAAAGAAAGGGAAATTAGTTAAAAATAAACGTTGATTTATTTTTGAAGCGTGGAAATTAATTTACGGATTTGGAACATAAATTTAATAAATAAGTAAGGATTTATTTAATTGGTTTAAATGAATCATTTTGAAATGAAAGTTGTAAGGATGTAAACTGATTTGAAATTGGTTTTCAAATGGTTGAAGTGTGGGATATATATCTTATAAAAAATAAATAATTTGGGCAAATTATTTATAATCAGGTGATGTTGTGAATACTGATTGATAGTTAAATAACCGACTATCAATATTGACCTTTAAATAGGTATTTGTTGTGAATTGGTTGAAATTGTAATGTTACACTTATTTTTAAATTATTGCGCTCGTTATTCGGATTACCCATTCCGAATAATGATACGTCGTAATGGATAGCATTTGAAGACCGGTGTTGAAGACCGGGTATTTGTGAAAACGATAGGATGGCCTATCGATTGTCTCTGCACCGTTAGCTACGGTATGGAGATTTCCTTTGTGATGGGAAGTTTTATCGGGATTGTGAATACCCGGATTGCAAGGGCTTCTTTTGAAATGCCTTCGGTTCTGTTCGAACCCGGAACAGACTTGTATGGTTACGTGTCTGACATTACATTTTGAGATATAAAGCAGATTTCTTTCAAATACATTTTTGTTGGTGGCGGAGAATTTATTCTCTAGCTTAACACCCTTCTCTGAGACGTACGCGCTTAGAGGTTATGTAGTTGAAGGTTATCAGTGATATATTCCCAATTTGGTAATGTGGCATGCTTAGTGTTGCTGTGTGATGATTATTTATTGATCATTTGTTGATCAAAGCATGGCTTTGTGCCTAGCTTTGTGAACGAGACTTCGTCAGACCTCACTCTCCGGAAATGGTCAAAACAGGAATATGCGGCAAGGTTATGAGGGTCGCGCCCTTTAGGGTATGTCATTTCCTTCTGGAAAGGGTGGTATCATGGTATGGAGCCCAGATACTTACTCATGTTGACACACTATATTTATTACTGTGTGATGTTGGTTATCGAGCGCTCAGATAAAGGTCCAAAGGGACCGGGTGATGGCATAATCGTGTAGTAGTTACTTAGTGACAAAGGTAACCCGGGCTTGTGTTGGCAGAGAGCTGGTTAAGTTCTCGAGACGTCCCGCCAGAGGCGATCCCATGTGGCAGTGGGAAGTTCCTTAGCCTGACCATTTGTTGGAAATCCAAATAAAACAATACACACCTTGTACAGTTCTAGTTGAAGAACCTGCCATTCACTTATGGTGGCGCCCCACTGTTTGGATGGTAGCTATAGTAGGCATACGATAATGGCCGTATGTTGGCTGAGATTTATATCTTTACTTTCGAAATGATTTTTCCTACACTATGCACTAGTAATAATATCGAATGTTTCTTTTAATGCGTATCAAGAATTTTGACTATCATAAGAAGAAATCTCCTCCAATTCAGCATTTGCATTGTGTGTGTGGCGGGAGGTCTTATGGTAGTCTCATTTTCCAAAAGCATTGCGAATTGACTTTAAAATTATCTTTGTTTTTGTTGTTTTAAAGATAAATTGTTTTAAGTTCTCACACCAGTCCCATGACTGACTCGGAGTTTGTTGTTTTCCTTCCTAAACTCTGGGTGCCCACCAATTTCCACACGGGCAGTCAAGAGACAGGTTTATCAGGTTATTCTAGAATTCAGGAGTTGCTGGAGGCAAGCTGGATGGCATGGCGTATTCACTAGTATATATTACTTATTTTCCGCTGTTTGTTGTTGTACACTCTGATGATGTAATGTAATGTGATGTAATAACTGATATAGTTCTTTGTTTTGATGATATTCATTTATCTATTATATGTTGTTCCGCTGTGAGTGTGAGATTCTGATATTATTCTTTTGTTTCTTTCTGTTTGGTTCTGTTCTTTTCTTTCTTCTTCTCCTACCTTTTTCTTCTACCTCTTCTTTTTAGCCCTCATGGTTCGGTTTTCCGGCATTCGATTGCTCAGCAGTTGATACAGTGGACGTATTGATGTCGATTTTCGTAACTCGAAGAATCAGGTCCTGACAAAAACTAAAATTGGTCACCTGACTAAAAGGTGCATGTTTCGATTTCGATTGGTTTGATGATTTTATGGCTAGCCATTTGGATATTGATTTTGTTTTGGTGGATTTGGGTCCGTGGTGATGTTTTCGACCGATCGAGCCACGCAAAAGAGTAGCTATCGGAATTTTTTATAAATTTAAAGTGTTATAAATTTGTTAATTAATTTTAACTAAAATGAATTTTGAAAAGTTAACAGTTTTGAAAGCATTTTATACCTTTGTAATTTCGAGGATGAAATTCTTTAAGGAGGGAAGAGCGTAACGACCCAGAATTTTGGACATCTGATTTTGGAATATTTAAATAATCTAAATATTAAATTATTAGTTCAAAAGGTTAAATAACTAAAAATCCAAAAATATAAGGATTTAATTGATGTTGAATAACTGGAACTCAAATTAGAGTTAGTTAAAATATTTGAATTGAACAATTTATATTTGGATAACTGTTCAAATAACTGAATTTTAAATTGAATATCTATTTGATTGATTTAGATGAATTATTTAACTCTTTTACATAAGTTAACAATAACGATGAATTCAATTGTAATTGATTTGTAGTGATTAATAGTTCGAACAAATAAATCGGGGAATAATTTTTTACTATTTCAACGCCATTTCTTTTGACGTATTTTTAATTTAATTTAATTGATTTTTCCACAAATTTTAATTTGGGAAAATTTTAAATTATTGTTTGACATTTTATCGTCAAATAGCAGTGTTTTGTGATTTTATAGAACTCAGTAACTGGTACATATCATTATTGTTTGGTATCACCTCGTTGTTCTGAGCACGGTTGTATTTTAGTTTTGTTGATTAGAAGTCCATACAAGAACAAAAAATGGTACGGCGAGACGCCGGTAATTTGAGAAAAATTATAAAGTAATTATAACTTACCCAACAATTTGTATTCTCAACACGCCCTTCTATTTTCTTATTCCAGTTCGTACTCCTCAGCACATATTATTTCTCTCCCGATCATTTTTCTTTCATCATGTCCGCAAACAAAGAAATCACCTTCCATTAAAAATCTCAAAACAAGGACTTTATCTTTATAAAATTCAAAAATTACTCAAATCAAAATCAAGGCCGACTATGTCATTAATGTTTCTCTGCCTCTCTTCTCTTTTGAATTTCAGTGATACAAAGATTGAAAAAAGAAGAAGGGAAAAACGAGAATGCACTTCTTTAAATTGCAATTAAAAATCAAATTCTTAATGTAAAATTCCAACGTTTGTTTTTATGGAATCCATAAGGAAGGAGCTTCATTTAGATATGCATTTTGGTAGGTGTGGCAGTGTTTCATGGTTCTCGATTTTGGAAGTCAATACTAGGGTTTTAGATTGTTAAGGATTTGGCCAAGGGTTTGAATAATGGAGGATATATTGGTGGTTGTGACGTCGATTGGTTTCCCTTGCGAGTTCTTCGTGATGTACGGCTAGCCAAAGGTGGGTGATGGCCACGTCAAGTCACGATGTATTAGGGGAGGTTGTGCTCGACTTCATGGTGACTCTGTCAGAATGTTTTGGCTGAGGAGTTCGATGGTGGAGTCGATGTGGGATTTCATACAACGGAGGAGCATTGGCCAGTCAGAGATGCGACAATGGAGTTTGGGGAGTAGATGTTCTTGGCGGGGTTGTTTTTGGAAGAAGAGATATCGGTGGGATTTCATTTTAGGCCAGGTTATAGATGTTGGGTACTTAGATATTTACAGGTGTAATTGATTAATTAATTTGTTTAACTAACCCTAATTCTTATAATTTATATAACTTGTTGTTGCAAGGTTAGTTTTTAACGCTGGTTTTTGCATTACATTTGAGGTAACGAGATCTACGCTATGGAATTGATTTGGTACGAATTTGAGCTATTGGAATTTTACGCTAAATTCGAACGTTGTTCGAATTTAGATGGCACCAGAACGCGGAAGCGAAAATGGGAATAATAGTGAGAAAAACTCACTCTCTCTGGCCACTTATATTTTTATATAAGTGGAATTAATTTTATTTATGTTGGTATTGCCTGTGATTGCTTGTTTGGTTATTTACTATATTATTAGTTAGTAGTTGGATATATTTTCCGCCTATTGGAGCGGATGAGACCCTATACGTTTCGCTGTATGAGTGGATGACCCTTTTTATGCGATTCCGCCTCGAAGCGGTTGATTTTATTTTATTATTATATATTGCATGTGATTTGTGACGCAGGTGAACAAGTTGGTGGGATCCAACTGGATTCCTCGTATAGTTGATTTGTTTTTATATGTGGTGATATATGATGTGTTGGATGCCATAAATGTTGATATGGATGTAAATTTTCCCCAGTTAGTGTATTGGCAGCGCTATGTCTCCTTTTAGAAATTTTGAAATGCTATTAACGAAACTTTTTGTTTTTAAATGGTTTTCAAAACTAATATGTTTTTATAAATTATCTTGAATTATTTAAAGAAACTTTTTATATAATAATAATAATTAACTTTTGTATATTAAATTAATAATTTTATGAAATGGTTTTAAAAATAGTGATTTTCTAAGATTATATTGTATCGATTTAGAAATATAAAGTATTAAGTTCAATTTATAGTAAAGGAATATGGTCTTTAAAGGAAGATAATAATAATTTGGTATAAATATTGTTAAATGCTTTATTTTAAAGTAGTATAACGATAAATTAAAGAATGAACTTTATATGTGATATTTAATAATTTAGTTTTGTAAACAAGGAAATAAGTTTATAAAACGATGTTTTATAAAATTAAGGGAAATATTATCATTTGGTAAGATTGGAGAAATAAACCATATTTTTGGGTTTATAAGAAATATGAAAAGGGTTATCTTGGAAAAAATAGTTGATTCTATTTTGGAAAGTAGAAAATTGGAATGAACCAGGAGATGTTTGAACAGGGTTTTATAAAATAGAAATGAGAATTTTAAACCTTGTTTTAAAGACGTGAAAATGGATGCGTAATGGATATTTATAAACGAATTTTGATTATAGATGAGATTTATAAAGAAATAGATTTATAAATGGAAATTTATAAATAAAGAGATTTTATGAAAGGAATTTATGAATGGAAAAGGATTTATAAATGTAGTTTTATAAATTTTGAAATGATTTATATTAAGAATTAATAAGGATTTTTCACGTTTTAAAGTAGATGATCTTTTGAAAGAAATGGTTATGAAAGTGATATTTTTAAAATGGAGCTAAATGATTTTAAAGCTAATTTTAAAATGTGTTAAGTTACGAAAACATAGATTTCAACATTTATTGTTGTAATAAACGTTTTCGTGGAAAGTAAGGAAGGCATAGACTATAACACTATTAATATGGTAGGTGATTCCAAAAGGAAAAGTTTTGTATAGTGTACAGGATTTATGTATATATTCTATATATTGGTGTTATCATTCAAGATGGGTAATTTTTATCAATTTTTGAAGTTAAGAACGTTGTTCGATCATGGTCTAAGAGGTAATAATACCCTAACTTGATTGGCTTCATTATTAACTAATAGACAGTTGAAGTTCGATATTAAAGATGGTTACCCAATATAGTTAGTTGAATCTCTATACTAGTGTTTTGGGTCGTCGTAACGATGTTTTACGTAACATTCACTTTGACCCAATAAAATGTGTTTTGGGGATAAGGAGTTTTCTCTAAAAGATTTAAAATATACTTATTATTGATTTAAGTATACCGAGATATTTTCTAAGTGTAGTAAATGGAATGGTTTGTGAATATACTTATACCATTGAGATAAGTATATGGAAATGTTTTCCAAATATCATAAGTGATAAAGTGATTAGAGGATACATCTTTGTAAAGATATTTTGTGTTAAATATTAGGTAAGCGATTTAATTAATACAAGATTAATTGAAGAGGATCAATGTTGCTTGGTGCTTAACCAGTAGTATTTCCATTTCGAAATAAGTCTTTGGATGAATGTCTGTTCCTTTGATAGTTAAACAACCGACTATCAAAGTATTGGCCAATTTTTAATTATCGAAGTTATTTCGGTAAGACCGGGATCAGATATGTTATCCGAAAACCACTTCAATCCAATGAACGGGTGTCGAAGTGAAGGCATAGTGAAGACCATGGAATCAATATAGAGATATGAAGTGTAAGGGTAATCGCTACTAAACAGCACATTGCCATTGGAGGGCAATGTGCATTCCAAGTGTAAATTTCTTGAAAGGTAATCGTAGCCTCAAGCCTCATCAACCGAGAAATGACTAAAACAGGGCATGTAGTAGGGCTAAGTGGGTCGCTCTCATTAGGGTATGTCATCATCTTTCTAGATTACCCTATTTTGATGGATTTGGTTGTGCATGAGAGATCTCGAGTAAGGTCGAAAGACTAGGATGGTGCCATATTCGGTACTACTAGTCAAGTGGTAGGCCGGTTCTATGTGGCAGGGTACGAGATGTTCTTGTCAGACCCGGGTGCATTATTCTAGAGATGCACCCATCGGAGGTAGTTCCTTACATGGTCATAGTATGAAATCCATTCTCTAATATGTGCCTTTATGGTTTTGATTGTTGAGCCTAGTATGCTGAAATTTAATTAGTGTAACAATTTTGGCTATTTTAATAATTATTTGTACTTAGACACTATTATAATACCACGGGATTTTAATGCAAAAATATTTTGGTTATCATAAGGTAAAAACATGTCGTGTTTATGTGTGGCTTGGTCTTACGAGATACCTTTTGATTTCAAAGATTTCTTATAACTTTAAATCTAGTTGGGTCTGTTTTCTCATGCTGGGTTTCCAGACTGGCTCGAGTGTTATTTTATTATAATGCTCGGGTCAGACCAAGTATATTAAAGAATAGTGTGGATGCTTGGAGCTTCAAGAGACAAGTTGGAGGCCCAGAGACGTATTCACGTAGATTGTTATAACAACTACTGTATTCTTGGTGTGTTATCAGCAATTGTGAGGACAGACTGTTATAACTGTCCAGGCTGAAATAGGTTAGTATACTCTGATTGATGTTCTATATATACATATTATAGTTTTGCTTTTGTGTAAAAACTTGTGATATATTATAGATTATTTGTTCCATTGTGAGATTCTATGATGTTTTGTTTCTTCTTATCTTCTTTCTTCTTCTATTCCCCTAACAATCGGGTTTTTCGACATTCGATTGCTCGACATGTGATATAGTGGATGTATTAATGTTGATTATCGAGGCTCAAAATTTATGCTCATTACACCATATGTAGAGAGACTGTCCACATCTAAAGAAACCAAAAAACTCATCAAATACTGATTCATCCATAAAACGAAGAAGAGCCTATACTGCTACGTTGGATGATTCGAAATCCTCAAGTGATAATGATCTAGATACAGAGAATGTCAATATGTGCTTAATAGTAAAAATCCATTCTGAAAAGTCCAGACAAATGGAACAAATATAGGTACGCGTTTGAAATTAAAATTTTGAATTTTTTTTACATGCTTGATTGCTAGGAATAACCTATAGACTAATAATAATGATATTGGATGAATATAGTGCGTATGTATTAAATATTTTATTATTTAATTATAAAAAATATGTATTTAAAATAATTTTTAAATTATTTACTAAAGTACATATATTATTCATTATTAATAATTATAGAACAGTTATATATATACATATATAGAAAAATAATAATAATTTGTTCCATTCCTCTTTTTTGAAATTCACGTGTTGTATGTCGAATATACCCACTATGCATATGTCAACATATGCACTTGAATTCATAATGTGGATTTTCATTTCAAATTCAAAATTTGAATTTCCATCCACCTTTTCACTAATCCAATTGTATTGAAAAGGTTTCTTTTGATCAGATTACATGTCCATTAATTCTCTATTTAATTATATTATCTCCATCCATTCATTTTACTCTCCTTTTAAAAATTCAAAATTCACTAACTCTCTTATCTCTTCAAACTATTCTTCAGCGGCTTCCTCAAGCAACACTCCATCAACCACGAGGCTATCTAAGAAAAGAAAAGGCTTCCTTTTTCATGACAAAGAAGCTATACAAGCCTATATAGAGTATATATCTTTCGAAAAAGCCTATTTGGAAGATCTGCTATTTTCGAAGATTTATACTTGTGATCCTTATAATCTTTGTTTTCAAAATGGAGTTCTTGGTTTAATAGATGCTTCCTAAAATGATTTCGTATGTTATCCAAACTTAGTAAAATTATTTTATGCGAATTTGAAAGGAAAGTTTTATGATGGAAATGATGGAGAAGTTTGGAGTAGTGTCAAATGCACTCAAATTGTATTGAATCGTGAAATTTTAAGTAACATTCTCGAATGAAAATATAGTGGAATGAACCTTTCAAATTTTAAGGTTAATGTCAAAATCGTGGAATTTTTCATGATATTTTTGAAAGTGATGATGATTTTAAGTTCAAAAACAAAAATTTGTGTCCTAAAGCAAGAATTTTAAGTCTTCATTTGCAACAAAGTATAACTCCAAGGAGAGGAAATTATAAAAATCCGACTCAAAAAGTTTTCAAAGCTCTTCTTTTCATTTGTGATCACTACAACATAAATTGGTCACAGTTTATTTTGGATGAATTTTTTTTAAGAATCTCTCTAGGCATGAGAACACACTATATTATGGTGTGTATCTTACTAGAGTATTCACATAATTTGATGTTGACCTAAAAGGAAACCATTCCATGAAAATTTTTCGACAAGGCCAACATCTCTCTCATGCAAATTTTAATTATATTCAAGCCTTATGAACACTTTCTAAAAAGGAACATAGATTGATTGAGGAAGAGGAGTAAGAAATAAGGAAGAGGAAGGAGAAGAAATGGAAGTGTAGGAGAAAGGACAAGAAGAGGAAGAAGATACTTCATTGGAAAGTATCGAATGCTATCTCATCCTTCCAACAAAGAACTTCTCAAAAATCAAGATAAGATTGTTTTCAACCTAAAGAAGCTTAAGAGATCTTTTTCTAAGAAATTTGCTTCATTTTCCAACAAAGTAGAAAAATACTTTGGAAAGATCATTCAAAAGATTATGTTTTTCTAGTCTCTAGTTTGGATTGT
The DNA here is from genome assembly GCA_030765085.1 of Allium cepa. Lineage (NCBI taxonomy): Eukaryota > Viridiplantae > Streptophyta > Magnoliopsida > Asparagales > Amaryllidaceae > Allium > Allium cepa. Next base: position 458,959,228 of record CM060929.1, on the reverse strand, counting down.
TCTAGTTTTCATTCTATGTACCGTTTATGTTTATCTTTGGATTCCATGTAATCTTCCTTTATTATCAATGAAACTTTGTTCCTTGCTATCATGCATTGTTATTAGTCTTTGGAAAGTCATACAAATGCAGTAGTACAAGGCAAATACAATAGTATTGCAAACTAAGATGGTTATTGAAATTATGATACATATGTTGATGTATGTATATATTGTATTATATGCCGACATACAACAACTAGATTTCAAAAAAAATTAAAATTCAAAATAAAATAACTACCAAACACCTATTCATTTCAAACGAATTTTCACCCCTATATAAACCTATTCACTCTAGAGAACATCATTTATCTTTCTTCTCTCTTTTCATTTATAAACTTATCTTTTCAAAAATGGCTTCTTCACACCAAAAAATATGTGAAAATCTTGAACGAACTCTATAATTGTTCCAGAATATCCTTACTTTGATTATTAGAAATCAAAAACACTTAGAACTAAGTCAAATACAGATGATTAAAGAACAAAGGAAGTATTTTGACACTATTTGGTGGATAATATCTCCTCTTATCAAAGACATACCAACCAACAATCCTAATAGTGCCATCAACAAAGATGATGAAGATTAGAATGTCATCAAAGCGGATCCAATTTTCGGTTCTGTTGGTTGGGTAGAGGTTCTTAAGGAATTTTAAGTTTGATTAGTTAGTCTTAATATATATATACGATATAAAATAAATTTGTACATTAATATATTACCCTATGGACTGGTATGCATAAAAATACTGGATTGGATTAATTTGTCTGAATTGTATTCTTTGACTGATTGGATTGATTTGTATTTGATTTAGATAAATAATATGTATGTAATTGATTAATATGATTAATAAAATTTATGTTATCCCTTCTTATTTACATATATCATTCTTTCTCCTTTTATATCATATAGTAGCTTAGTTGGGGGGAGTTTTGATTTATTTTCATTGTTGACGACAAAGGGGGAGAAGTACATAAAATATCCAAGCTTAGATTAAGGGGGAGTTTTATAACTTAGGGGAAGTTGTATCATATTTTATAAATATGGCTGTCATCATCAAAAAGGAGAGATTGTTAGTACCTTAGGCATTGGTACTGTTGACAACAACCATATGACATTATCTAAATATAAATACTAATGTTTTTTTATCAAAGTTATATATAGAATACAATGTAGGATATTAGACAACGTTGATAAAGAAGACTATACAGTATCAAGAGCAAATTCAAGAGGTTGATGTAGTGATTCAAAAGCTAGAGATTGAAGACTCATGAGTATTGAAGATTCAATATATTCCAGATAAGTTATAGAGTCATAGATTATCGCTAAAACTTTAATAGCACTTCTTTGATCTCTCTCTTTAATTTTATTTTCAAAGGTTTTCAAACAATCTCAATTTCAAAATGATTTTAAAGAATCTTATTTTCAAAATAATCTTTTAAAATAGCTTTCAAATGATTTCTAAAGATTATTATATTTTGAGTAATTAAGTTTTTAAACTTTTAAATCTATTATGCCTTGCTATAATTTCTTTTTTATGATCTGCAAATGTTTATAAGTGTATTATAAATTTATTATAACTTTATTTTTAGATATATATTCACTCATACCTTATATATATTATTTTCAAAAGAAATTAATATTTTGATCCTTTATATATTTGAAAATATTTCAAAATAAGTTTGTAAAGTTTTAAGTTTATGATTAAAATGTGTATAAACTATGTTCAGATGATTGTACAAAGTTGAATAATATTCTACAAATCTTAACATTTTCAGAACAATTTTATCAAGTAGGTTTTCAAAATATAAAGGGAGATGTCGACATACCCTAATACTATATGTCGACATATAGGTCGATTTTTTCAAAATTTAAATTTGAGTGGAAGTGTTTTTTCGTTGTATCTCTTTACGAATAGACATGACCGTTGTTTCTTTATAAATAGGTAGAGTTTCTATTGAAATTTAACTACTTTCTCATATTTTCTCTTCTCTTTTACTCTCCTGATTCCTAAAAGAAAATCTGCTCATAATATTCTCAAATTTAATCAGAATCGAATTCAAACTCTATTGATTTGATTCTCTATTAATTACTCTATGATCTCTCTCATCTCTAGCACTCAAAACACGATTAAAGTGCTATTCAAGAGGTTGTAGGTGCATTTGTATTCAAGATCGAGAATTTAAGTCTGTAAACTATATCAAGTGATACTCTTATACTCTTGGGTGTGCTTGGTGTCCTTGAAATCCAAGTGGGTGTTCTTATGTCCCGTCTAAATCAAGTGGGTGTGCTTAATGTCCCATTTGAATCCAAGCGGGTGTGCTGGTTACCCGTCCGAATCCAATGAGTGTACTCAGAGCTTGGGAAATCTAGAGGGTGTGTCTCATAGCCTTCAAATCGAGATTGTAAATAATTTGGTGTTTGAAAAGAAATATGTATAACAAATTATACGGGACTGGACGTAGGGTAACTCCGAACCAAAATGAAAATTCCTGGTGTGATCTCTCTAACTCTTTACATTCTACTTTTACTGCATTTATATCTGTCTATGTTTGCATCTGTGGTTGTTATTCTAAATTGTTTAATTATAATATTAAAAGAATTTAAAAGATTAACAAAAATCAATCAACACTATGCATTTCCTCTCTAGGGTTAAAGGAGCCTTAAGACCATCTTTCGCAAACTAACATATTAGACATACTTTGTATGTTTAATTTTATATATTATCGCTGCAATTCTGACTTTGTGTTCTATGATATCTACTGTTGTATTATTATATCCTAGAGGCACACATGTTATTGCTCTGTGTCGATACTGTATACGTTTTAGGATGAGTTATATTCGATGTTTTAAATATATATCAGTGTTAGTCTAAGGGAATATTCACATGTATACCCCATATCGCCTCATTCTCTATATTATTTAACGGTATTAATTAGTAATACTCTTGGGTAGTATGTGTAATGAACCATAATTTTCGATAATTTAAATTAGTTAATTTAATAAGATTTTTGTAATTTAATATTGAATGAAATAAAAATTTGTAATTTATTTATGAAATAATAAATAGAATGAAATGTAACAATGTTAATTTGAGTTAATCATTAACTTTAATGAAATTTCAATCAATGGAAATAATGTAAATGTTATAACTTGGTTATAATTTTAACACAAGGGAACAAATGTAAATATTGAATTAACGCATGAAATAGTATAATATATGGTAATTGAATAAGATCAATATTATGTAAGCAATTATAATATTTGTTTGTAATAATAAACTTACAAAGGTGATTTAATAAAGGAAAAAGGTAACAACTGTAAATTATCATCTATTTATGTTATATATTAAATTAAATTAGCAATCAAATGCAATAGATATAATTAATTATTATGTTAATTTAAACTAAGGTAATAATTGAAAATAACGTTAACTTCATTCATAATATGACAATTGGTTGAATAAAAGAATTGAAATCAAGATTGATCAATTTTATTGGAATATAAATTATAATAATTGGGTTTATTGTAGTTAAATGAAATTAAAAATTATGTTAATTGAAATTAAGATGAAAATAGAGAATATTTGTGTAATAGGACATAAACAAATGTTAATCATAACTATAAGATGATGATTGATTGAGCAAACAAGATTGAAAGTCATACAAATGGATTTATTGAAATTTAAGTTATAATTACTGCATTTATTGGAAATTGAAATTTAACACTGTAAATTTGTGAAATATTCAACAATGAATTGATATAGAAATTTGTTATAAAGGATCATAAATTATTAAATAATCTAAAGTGATAGAAATTGTTAAATATTAAATTTGAATCGAAATTTGATTTAATTAATTTAATATTTAATATTAACCGCAAAATAGCCATTTTGGCCATTGACTCAGATTTTTTTGAAACTACTTTCATAGGATTCGTAACGGTGAATTATTGTAGGATTTTAAGTTCTGTAACGATCGGACTTCTCGTTTGATCGTACGGGCTCGAAACGCCTAGAAATCAATTTAATTAAAATCAATTGAAATCAATTTGAAATAAGCTGATTTTAACATAACTTCTTTATATGATGGAATTAGGACTTGAACCTGTTCCATTGGGTTTAAAAATATCGATAACATCTACTTTGATATATGAGATGACCCATTTTCGTTCTAGAAGCAGAACGGGCTTTTCGGGTAGTTTATCGTTCCAATCTAAATCAATCTGGTCCATTCTTTTGTATTTCAGCTATACCTATAAATAGCTCGTTATAAATCCTAGCTACTCTTTATTTTTATTTTTCGGTATGTACATTTCAATCTACTCCTCCTTCTCAATGGCTGACAAACTAAACAATCTTCTCAATTCAATTTCAATTCAAAATTCAATTCCAAAAATCAAACTCCACAAAACCCTATCAAATTATATATCGTTTCGTAGCTCTTGACAAGCACAATCCAAATCCGTTATTTGTTTTCCAATTTGGAGCATGGCTTGGATAGAATTTCCCGACAGAGTTTTGGCCGTTCATTGTGGTCGGTGTGATTCAACAGTAGATCCTCACCCTGGCGACGGTCATGAAGCATGGGGTGGTAGAGCTCGTCGAGCAGGTCTAGGGGATGTAGCCGCTCATCTCAGGGAGGTCGGAGTTTGCCAATTTTGGCGATTATAGGTCGATGAGGTGGAGCATAACGCGATGACCGGAGTGGCTCGTTTGGGTATCGGTGGTAGCGGCCGGACGTGGGGAGTACGTCGACGATCTCTGATGTGGTCGCTGGTGGTGGTAGCGGCGATGCAAATTGATGAGAAGATAGCGACGGCTTGTTCCTTCGAATGCGAGAGTTTGAGTTTCTGGCTAGGGTTACGCAGCTATTTGCGTGGTGATGTGGCCCTATCTTTTCTATTTGTTTAATTTAATTTTTTTTGAAATTCAATCGTTCTAACTCTTATATCTTTTGCATACGAGCTCGGATTTGCACGTAGTTTATTTTTTCGGCGTCGTATTGAGATTTTTGACATTTTGACGCAGGTTTGGACGAATTTTAAGGCTATTTGAATTTTGGACTTAAATTGAGTTTTAATTCGATTTAAATTCAAAGGTGGGTGTTTTAACCTACTCACAACTTCTAAAATTTCTTATATTAATTAAATTTAATTTGTGATGTGATTAGAAATTTTTGATTGATGTTTGGTATATTTAAATTGCCATTATAGTTAAATTTGATTTTTATTGCATTTAAATTATCATTTAATTAAATATTGAATTCTTAGTTTATCATTTTAATACATGCATTGATTATCAGTTATCTATTGATGTTCTTTGAATGATTTAGATGATGATTGTGATGTATGTCTAATTTGTTGATATTGGATGATTGGATGTTGCATTTTATATTGTTATAATATTGCAAGTTCCATATGGGTTGAAATTATACATACCTGAATGATCTATAGATTAGCGAAAAATCGTTATCGGTAGAAATGATAGACTCGAGCGATTTTATGGATTTTATTTAATTCGGGATTGTGGTTGAAATGATATATAATCGTAAAATTTTAAAGTGCGGATTGAAATGAGAAATATCCATATCACTTGACCCTAGGGTAAAGAATTATATGCAGACACCGGATTGGTTAAATTAAATGATTTTAAATCCTTAAATTTTTTAGATTAAATTAAATGATATTTGGAAATAAAATTTTATTTATATAAATTAAATTATTGAAAAAATCAAGTTTTATGTTAAAATGTGAATTGGTTGAAAGGAATTTTTTTTAAGAAGTTAAATTGAAATTTTAAAAGTCGAATTTAAAATATAAGTGAAATTTTGTCAGAATTAAGTTATTTGATTTGTTGGAAATATAACTTTGAAATGCATTGAAATTAGAATAATTTAAAGTGATATTTTGAACATGGATTGGAAGCGATATTGAATTAAATAATTTATTGAGAATTGGAATTTTAAAATCTAAAATTGGGTTTTGGAATTTTAAAGTCAAAATGTGTTGAAATGTAATAAATAGTTTAAATTGATATAAATTTCATATTCATGTTTTAATATAAACTGTTTTAAAGATATACCATTTTAAAAAAAAAAATTATTAATATTTTCAAACTATTAAACAATTTTAACCTATATTAACTAATTAAATCATCTTAACCTATTTTAAACCACTTAATTTATTTTAAACTCTTTTCTAAATTTTCAGACTAAATAAAGTAGAAGGGTTTGTGTTCAATTCATTGGTTTGAAAGAGAATACGGTTAAATGATGTTATAACCTAAGTTGGGATTTAAAAGTTATAATTAATTGAATATGATGATTTTGAAGTAAGGATTTAGCCTATTTTGGGAATATGATTTTTGGAAGAAATTATGATTTTGGAAACGATATGATTTGAAAGTGAATATGGTTTGAAGCGAATATGATTTTGAAAGAGATATGATTTGAAATTCAATATGATATTTTGATATAAATTGTGAATTAACTTTTGAAATGTAAATGAACCATTCGGTGTGTGATAACCGATTGGTTGTTAAAGACACCGGGATTGGATATTGTCATACTCTCTGCCAATACCGAAAACCACTTTAACAACTGTATATGTGGTGGAGATTCCAAAAATGAAGTAGGATAGTTTGGTGAACGATTTCTATATGAGGTACGACGTGACCCTGACTCTCATGAGTCAGCTTAGATGTGACTAAAACAGCTGCCATGCCGGTCTAAGTGAGGTCGCACCTCCGATCGAGCACATTTCTTCGATACCATTCTATTACTTTGTGATTGATTTGGTGGACACCCTTGATTTTTGATTTGGGAGTGTGTCCGAAGTGGGTGGTAGTAGCTGTTATGCGTTACCAGCAGTCTGGATCCGCAATTGGTATATCTACCCTGGCATTGCCTCGAGTGCCGTGTTCACACGCCCTAGAGCGCCTTCAACGAGTTTATTTTGTGTTGTACCTATGGAGTGCTCCCTAATAGCCCACCTATGGGTGGAGTTTACAGTATCTGTATAGACTACGACATTATATAAATTGTGTTAAGGGGGATATAGGTAACTCCTTAATGCTATTTTAATGCTTTACTTTATTGTAGACACTATTATAATAGCGTATTGTACTACATAGTAGATAGTTTAACGGATCCTTAGGAGATGTGAATTCCGAACATCTCTAAGTAACTACACCCACGTTAGACACTGGATAGGAGATGTTAAACCCCGTAAATATCTTTGACGTTGTCACATGCATATTTACCATTGATTTAACTTACATAAGATCTTTTAGCTCTGACTCGAGTGTTTTGTCTTTTCAATTCGTTCGGGTCAGCTTGAGCATTTCAGGATTTGAAGACCTTTTCTCTTGAGGATGGAGAAGAAGACTTGTACTATTATTATTTATTACATTTTGCTGCATCATGTTGTTCCGGTGCATTTATTTATTTATTCTTGTTGTTTGTAGCTCTGATTCTGTATTATATAAGTAAATCAAATTTATTTACAAAACAGATTCATGAACTATTATTTTATTATTATATTTCGTCATTCCACTGCGAGATTCTATAATTTATTATTTCTTTCTCTTTTTATTATTAACCGCATAACAATCTGCCCTTTTGAATGATTTGAGTCGGGCAAGCGTGTCTGCTTAAAACGTCCGAAAAGGCAGGTCGTTACAGTATGGGTATAGAGATGGTGTGTTACATTTTGTGTATTAATGGACTTACAATTGGATAAATCTATATGTATCAATCCGAAAAATTCATTGACTCTTATTATGCTCCTACTAACTAGGTGCATAGCCCTTAACTGTTTGAGATATAATTAACCAATATCATATTAATGAATCAGAATCATATTATATTTATTGTTCAAAACTATGTCTTAGTCTTTAATTCCAAAATAATAGTAATTTTTCTTTAGATATTTAGTATTTTCAATTGCATCACTTTTGTTGCGAAGCAAATGCCACATTATAGTTTTTATTTCATAACGACTATTCATAATATTCACCTAAAATGTTACTATATCTATTTTTCAACCGATATTAAAAATAGTCATTATTTCATAAGTAATGTTTGGTAAGTTTTACGAAAACAATTTTCCTAACTTAATGGAATCAATAAGTGTTATTTGGCATGCTTCCACTATTTCTGCCATTACTAGAACACCGTACTGAATTTAGAGATCCATCATTTACTTAATATAAATTATTTATTTCATATACTACAACTAGTTTGTTGTAACATCTCGTATCTGGAGCCAAAAGATAAGTGCTATGGATGCTGCAGTCATCCACAGAATTAACTTCTGAAGAAGAAGTACAACAGTATTAATGGTATCTATAATATTAGAAGCACTTGAATATGAACAAAATCATAGATTTCCAAAATACAATAATTTTAGTGATTATATTTTAAATAAATCATATCCAAGTTACAAAAAATCCCAAACATAATCTTAGGCATTGATCAAATATAATTTACAACAATACGCCAAGAGCAACATATGAAGATGCCCCCTTGGATGTCCAAAGAAATATAGACATAATTGTCTTAATACGCAGTGGAAATAATTTTAATACAGAATACCTAAATTAGATATCCGTCAGCCACCTGCTCGCCTTCGAATGCTTTATTAACCAAAATCCACTAAAAGATGAAAACATAAACCTTTAGCCTACTCAAATCAAATTTTGAGCACCCGAGAGTTTAAGGGGAAACAAAAACTTCGGGTCAAACTTAATGTCTGATACGAATAATTTCTATTATATCTTAGTTTGCTGATAAATAGCAAGACTACGCCACTTAGCGGAACGGGTTTACTCTCACTAATATCTCTTTTCAAAACATATATTTTGCAAATCCTTTCCTGTAATCAAACTAGTTAATCAACAGATTATAATAATAATAATATAGCAATATCCATTATGCCAAAATAGGAAATGAAAGAGACTATCTGTCTAAAATCTGAACTATCCATTCTAAATTCTAAGCTATCTGCTCTTTTCTGGACTATCTGTCCTTAAATTGATTATAGCAATATCGTTTATGCTAGATAATGGGCTCTACCAAAATAGGTAAACAAAAGGGTGGACTATTCTTAAAAATTTAGCAAGCTACATTATACTAATAAATGAACTATCTATTCATATCAGTGCTGACTTCTCTTTTTGGACTAACTGTCCTTAAAAATTTAGCAAGGTCCATTATGCTAATAAATAAACAAACTATCTATTCATATCAGAGCCGGCTGCTCTTTCTGGACTAACTGTCCTAGACTAACCGTCCACCATGTAGACTTCCCTCAAAATGGACTGAATGTCCGAATTTAAAATGAGCTGGCTGACCGAATTTTCTTTTGGGTAAACTACCCTTCAAATATCTAAGCTAACTACTCTAAGAAATATCAGAGCTAACTGCTCATTGAATTTTCCTTGAAACCTTTTCAGAATGATTTGATCCGCCAAATCATATATATACAAGGAAAATATAACTTTAGCTTACTCTAAGCTATTTTTGCCATGTTATATATACTTTACTTAAAATAATGTTGATGATGTTCAATAAGGCATGTCTGTCCTTTAAAATAAATTAAAGTCCTTTATAATTTAAAAGACTTAGGCTATCTGCCTAATTCTTATATTCGAAACCTTTTCTTAAAACTCATAAACAACCTTACGAAAACATAGAAGGTTACTCCTTTAAAATCCTTCATAAAACCCTTCGAAAATATTGAAGGTAACTCCTTCATATCCTATAATAAACCTTTCGAATAATTTAAGGTAACCCCTTCTAAAACTTTTAAAAGCTTTCATTTCATAAGCTATAAAACATATAACATCTGCCATTTAAATCCTTTAAACCTTAGCCTTTCGAAAACATAACAAAACTATACCTTTCAACCTTGCCGGAAGGGTTTTTTCGACCTAGTCGAAAGGTTTCATATTTCGACTTTGTCGAAAGCCTGGGGGACCTCCCCTATTTAATAAACCTTTCGAAAGAAATGTAATTCAAACCTTTCGAAAGCATTGGGTTCAATTTAAAAACGGTGGAAACCTTTTCGAAACCCTTCAAAGTTAACTACTTTGAAACCTTTAAAACGTTTCGACTTAAAACATTTAGTTTATGCTAAAGGATTAGAAAACATTGGAGTCGAAAGCAACTACTTCGAAACCTTTATAAAAACTTTCGAAACTATTTGAAGACAATGAAGTGTTGGTGTTGGAACCAACCCTTCGAAATCAATGAAGAGTGGTGGAAAGTTTTATAAAACAAAAGAAAACATTTGACTCCATCTATGTCGAAAGGTTAGGAAGGGGCAATAATGCTTTCAGCCTTGTTGAAAGCTATACCTTTCAACCTTGTTGGAAGGTTTCATTTAAAACAAGAAAGCAAACCAATCAAAAACTTTTTCTTTTAAACCTTTTCGACAATTTCGAAAGCTCTTTGTTGAAAGTTAGCAGGCGTATTTTCTTCAAACCAAAACAAAACTTCATCTCTTTCGAAAGCTATAACCTTTCGTCCCTAAACCTTTTGACTCCATCCAAACCACTACATACCAGTTACCTGATACCATGTGCCATGGTATTTACCTAGCCGAAAGGTTTGATACCTTTCGACTTTGTTGGAAGGTCTAGAATTAAGGTGGAAACTCTGCCGAAAGGGTTGAAATATAAGAAAAACTATTTATTTGTACTTTAAAACAATTCTGTTCTACCTAACTTGCCTTGTTTGTCTAAATTTGATTGGTTGCTAGAATTTTATATTCAAAAGTGCTGTCGACTGCCCTTATTTGGTAATTTGAATAATTTTTGAAAGCCGCTTTCTCCTTTATAATTATATAAAACATTTAAACACCTTCAGAAATTCTGGAAAAATCCAAAAAATCAAATAATATGTTCTCATCAACATATATAATTTTCGAATCCAAATTATAATTATTTTTCCCGTAAATAATTTTGTAATCCAAATAAACATTTTCTTCCTTAGAAAATTCATAACAAAAAGTATATCCTCTTGAAATCCTCCCAGGTTACTATATCCTCATCAACTGTCGACGTTATACCGTTCTATCAAAACAATGTGGTCCCCGAAGCTACCTGGACACCAACCTCGTCTTCTGCTCGTCATTGAGCCTTAAATCTGCTAAAATTCTTTCATAGTGCAACAACCAATTCTCTACTTCAATGGCATCCTCCATTCCCATAAATGGCTTCCCTCCTAGCTTCACGTAATCATCGCTCATCTTAGAAAAATGATTAACCATTGGAACTTCTAGAACTCCTGCTCCCATCGCATTTCCTCCTACCACCCTGGCTGCAACTCCTACCGACATCGTATTCCTGAAAAACTGATACATGGCTTGACCTAGTTTTTTAGATAGGGATGGGGAGAGGCAAGTGCGGCCTAGTCTAGCTTTAGTCCTGTCCCAGTATAAAAATTGGCGGTAGGCAAGTCAAGTTGGTAAGCCTTTATTCCGACCTACGAGACTTCTGCACCAGCATTCTCCGCCTAACCTCGGCCTCTCCCTACACCAGGTCCGATGTTCCTTTTGATGCTTCCTCCTTCTTAGTTAAATCTGGTTCTTCTACCATCCATATCTGTATACAAACCTCATGAGATATAGAAAGATAAGATAATCAAAGATAGATGAATGGAGATAAAGCGCAACTTATATATAACAAATACAGGTACGTTACTACAGCGTTAACCTAACCACAAATCTTACTCCAATTTCCTCAGGTTATTGTTTTCAAAACCAATTTTTAGTTAAATTTTTCATAAACCTATGCTCTGATACCAAGCTGTAACATCCTGTATTTGGACGGCAAAAGCTAAACCAATGGATGCTGCAGTCATCCACAATATTAACATCTGATGACGAAATACGGTAGTGTTAATGGTATCCATAATATCAGAAGCACTTGAATATGAACAAAATCACATATTTCCAAAATATAATATCTTCAGTGATTATGTTTTAAATAAATCATATCCAAGTTACAAAAAAATCTCAAACGTAATCCCAAGCATTGATCAAATATAATTTACAACAATATGCCAAGAGTGACATATGAAGATGCCCCCTTGGATGATCAAAGAAATATAGACATAATTGTCTTAATACACATCGGAAATAATTTTAACACAGAATCCCTAAATTAGCTATCCGTCAACCACCTGCTTGTCTTCGAATGCTTTATTCGCCAAAATCTCCTAAAACTTGGAAACCTAAACCCTCAGCCTACTCAAATCAAATTTTAAGCACCCGAGAGTTTAAGGGGAAACAAAAACTCTAAGTCAAACTTAAAGCCTGGTATGAATAAATTCTTTTACATCTCAGTTTACTGATAAATAGTGAGACCACGCCTCTTAACAGAACAGGTTTCCTCTCACTAATATCTCTTTTCAAAACATATATTTTGCAAATCCTTTCCTGCAACCAAAGTGGTTAATCAACAGATGATGATGATGATGATGATGATGATGATGATGATATAACGGTATCCATTATGCTAAAATAGGAAATGAAAGAGACTATCTATCTAAAATCTGAACTATTTGTTCTAAATTCTCAGCTATCTACTCTTTTCTGGACTCTCTATCCTAAAATTGATTATAGCAATATCTTTTATGCTAGATAATGGGCTACCGTCCAAAACAGGTAAAAAGGGTGAACTAATTGTCCTTAAAAATTTAGCAAGGTACGTTGTGCTAATAAATGAACTATCTGTTCATATCAGAGCTGACTGCCCTTTCTAGACTAACTACCCTTAAAAATTTAGCAAGGTACATTATGCTAATAAATGAACTATCTGTTCATATCAGAGCTGAGTGCTCTTTTTGGACTAACTATCCTTTGGGTTGTCTGCCCTCAAAATGGACAGAGTCTCCACATTTAAAATGAGTCGAACTGCAATTTTCATTTGGGTTAACCACCCTTCAAATTAGTAAGCTAACCGCTCTACAAAATATCTGAGCTAACTACTCTTTAAATTTTCCTTGAAACCTTTTCAGAATGATTTAATCCGTCAAATCATATATATACAAGGAAAATATATATTTAGCTTTACTCTAAGCTATTTTTTCCATGTTATACTTTAATCAAAATAATATTGATGATGTTCAATAAGGATTATCTATCCTTTAAAATAAATTAAAGTCTTTTATAACTTAAAACACTTAGGCTATCTGCTTAATTCTTATATTTGAAACCTTTGTGTAAAACCATTAAACAACCTTCCGAAAACGTAGAAGGTAACCTGTGATGCCCCACTCGAGGCCCATATTAGCAAAGAGTATTATTAGATAATACCGTCTGCTAATGCGGAGAATAGAGCTGGATAGAGTGACCATCTATAGCCTTGCCTTAACTATCTATTGAATACATCGACAAGCTTCTTCGATACGAAAGAATGTGAAGCACCCGTATTGAAAAGAACTGGAATACTATGGTCATGAAATAGAATAGAACCTTACAAAATAGATAGAGATATACCTTTGGGCTGAGAAGAACCTCAAGAAGCCTTAGTAGCATTAAGCTTGCCAGACCTGGCACTAGCAGGAATAGTAGGGCAGTTGGAAACATGATGACCTTCCTTCTTGTAATAGCGGCAGAAGAGAGGCTTAGGACAAGCTCGAATCATATGATCGGGAGAACCACAATTGAAACAGTTCCAAATGGAAAGTGTTCCAGTAGACTGAGTCTGAGAGCTAGAACCAGCAGTCTTCTTCTTCTTGGAAGGAAAAGACTTGGACTTCTAAAATGGAAACTGCTTCTTGTTGGGGTTCTTGCGAACCTCAACATCATCACCACTATCACACTCCTTCCCGATAGCTTCGAGATGAAGTGCCAAATCAACCAACTCCTCAAAAGAAAGCTTAAGCTGGAGCATTAAAGACTTCTTAAGATATTTTTTAAGACCAGAGATAAACTTCAGATTCTTCTTATAAGAGGTGCTAATGAATTCAAGACCATACTTAGATAAGGCCTCGAATGATGAAACATACTCAGAAACGGAAGACTCCCCTTGCTTCAATTCAAGAAAGCGATGGGCCAATAAAACTTTCTCAGATTCAGGAACGAACTTGAGTTCGAATCGTTCCCGAAACTGAGTCCAGGATAGAGCAGACTCATCAATTTTGGCTATAAGAAGCTCGTACCAATCAAGGGCACCCTCTTGCAATAAGCTAGAAGTTACAAGAACTCTATCATGATCAAAAAGATCCATGCGAGAGAAGATACACTCGCACGTGCGAACCCAAGCTTGGACCTCAAGAACAGACTCGGAGCCTTTAAACGGTTTTCCCCCAAGATGAGAAAAATCACTGCACAAACGTGCAAAGGCAGACTTGCATGGAGGAGATACCTGAGTAGAAGCTGGAGGTTGAGTGCTCCTAAACAACTTCAAAAACTAATCTGCAGACATATAAACGCCGTCCGGATGCGAGCCGCTGGATTGCCCAGCACCCGAGCGTCGTCCTATGCCTCTTACAGTCATGAGCTGAAAGTTAAGATAAGATAAAGATTATTCACAAGGAAGATATCATTAATTCAAATGTGGAATACTACGGAATAAAATGCATTCCTAGACGTATTCCCAATCCTATCTATCCCAAAGGCACGGAAGGAATAGAGGCACGAAAATTCGAAGATTTGTAACACTTATTACACTTTGATGTACCTTAATATGTGTTTCTATTCTTTATTTATCATATTTTGTTCTGAACACAGCTTGGCATCGTATCTCACTAGCCAGTCCATACCCAAAATCATATCGAATCCCAAATAAGAAATAACGTGCAGATTCGCACAAAAAGAAAAGCCACATAAAACAATCTCAATATCATCACAAAGCATGCTAAGGGTCGTGGATCCCCCAATAGGATTTGCAATCCTCAATGAAGTAACCATACAAGAAACATCCAAAGATAAATCATCGACATCCAGATTTGTTTTCTCAGCTATCACTTGTTCTTCGGGATGTGGACAATTCCGAAATGACTTTATATTCTCTTGACTCTAAAGATGATGATGATATATCTTGTATTCCAATTGCTTGTGACTTTTCTGATGTTTTTGAGCCTGTTTCGGGTTTGCCACCAAAGCCGGCAGTTGAGTTCCATATTGATCTCATTACAGGCGCACAGCCAGTTAGTCGCCCTCCCACGATGATGTTTATAAAGGAAAATGAGGAACTCAAGAAGCAGCTTTTAGAGCTTGAGTCCAAGCAGTTGATTCGGTCCAGTTTTTCACCGTGGGGTGCCGCGGTCGTCTTCGTAAAGAAGTCGCATGGAACTCTTAGGCTTTGCAATGATTATCACATGCTTAATGAGTTAACCATCAAGAATAGTTATCCATTGCCTCGGATCGATGACATGTTCGATATTTTGAGTGGTGCTAAGATCTTTTCTTAGCTCGATCTTGCCACGGGTTTTCATTAGTTACGAGTCGCGGAGGATAGCACACCTCTTACGGCTTTCCGCACTCGTTATGGTTCTTTTGAGTGGTTCGTTATTCCATTCGGTTTGACGAACGCCCCTGCTTTTTTTGTCGATCTTATGAATCGAGTATTCCGGGAATATCTCGATAAGTTTGTCCTTGTGTTCATCGATGACATTCTTGTTCATTCTAAGTCTAAAGCTGAGCATGCTAATCACTTGAGAATTGTCTTGAGTACTCTCCGTCAATCAACTTAGAGCCAAATTCGCCAAGTGCCTTTTTCGGGAGAATAAGGTTAAGTTCTTAGGCCACGTTGTATCTTCTGAGGGAATTTCAGTCGATCCCTCAAAGATCGAAGCCATCCAGAATTGGAAGAGGCCTAAGAATGTTCATGAGATTCGTAGTTTCCTTGGATTGGTGGGTTATTACCGCCGGTTCATTAAGGATTTTTCCCGTGTTGTGCTTCCTCTCACCAGCCTTACTCGGAAAGGCATTCGTTATATTTGGTCCGACCAGCATGAAGCTTCCTTTCATATATTAAAGGAACTTCTCACTAATGCTCATATTCTTGTGGTTCTCGAGGGGATCATGATCTTGTTGTCTACACCGATGCTTGTGGTAGTGGTCTCAGTGCTGTTCTTATGCAGAAGGATCGGGTAGTTGCTTATGCTTCTAGGCAACTGTGTCCGAGTGAAGTTCGCTATGCCACTCATGATCTTGAGTTAGTCGCCATTGTCTTTGCCTTGAAGATTTGGCGACACTATTTATTAGGCGAGTGCTTCACTCTCTATACCGATCATAAATCCTTGAAGTATTTGTTCACTCAAAAGGAACTCAATATCAGGCAATAGTGTTGGCTCGAGTTTCTTGCCTCCTATGACTTTGATATCCAGTATACCCCTGGTAAGGGTAATCGTGTTTTTGATGCGCTTAGTCGAAAACATTCGGCTGTCGTTTCTATGATGTTGGTCGAATGGGATATTCTTGAGACTCTATCTTTTTGTGAAATTCATGATCGAGGTTCATCTTCTGATTCTTCTATTCTATTATTTAGTTTGGGAGCTCGACCCATTTTATTGGATCGTATTGCCGATGCTCGGCAGCTTTATCCTGATTTGTTGCATCTTATTCAGCTTTGTGAGACTGAATCCCGTGATGAGGCGTTGTGGGATTTCAGCATTGATTTTCATGGGTGTCTTCACAAGAAGAACCGTCTTATTGTGCCTTCTGATCTTGCACTTAGGCATGACATTCTTGATGACTGTCATCGTTCTATGTATACCATTCATCCTGGAAGTAGTAAGATGTATGCTGATATGCATCGTCTTTATTTTTGGGAAGGCATGAAGCGCGATGTAGCGAGTTATGTGAGTAATTGCATGACTTATCAACGTATTAAAGCCGAACATCAGCGTCCTTCGGGTCTTCTTCAGCCTCTAGAGATTCCATTGTGGAAATGAGATTAGATTTCGATGGATTTCATTGACGTCCTACCTCGTTCGAGATCGGGCCATTCTTGCATTTGGGTTATTGTTAATCACCTCACTAAGTTTGCTCGTTTTGTTCCTATTAAGTCTAATAGGACTGCTTCTCATTTGGCTAAGTTATATGTCAAGGAAATCGTGAGACTTCACGGTGTTCCTAGTTCTATTATGAGTGACCATGATCCTTTATTCACGAGTCATTTTTGGCAGAGTCTTCAACAAGCTTTGGGAACAAAGCTTAATTTTAGCACAGCTTATCATCCGTAGCATGATGGACTGACTGAATGGGTGAATCATACATTGGAAGATCTCCTCTGTATTTGTATCCTTGATTTCGGTGGTTGTTGGGAGGATCACCTACTTCTGGTAGAGTTCTCCTACAACAATAGTTTTCAGTCCAGTATTGGTATGGCTCCTTTCGAAGCCTTATACGGAAGGCCATGTCGACCACCTTCTTGTTGTTTGTAATCTGGTGAGAAGCTTATTCTTGGCCCAGATTCTGTTCGTGATTCTTCTAAGAAGATTGATCTTATTCGTCTGAGAATGAAAGAGGCGCAGAGCTGCCAGAAATCCTACGCGGACAACCGTAGGAAGCCTCTTGAGTTCTCAGTTGGTGATCTCGTCTTTATTCATGTTTCTCCTCTGAAAGGGTTATGTGCTTCAGTACGACTGGGAAATTGGCTCCTCGCTTTATAGGACCATTTTCTATTACTGAACGTATTGGCCTTGTGGCTTATAGAGTTTCACTTCCAGCTCATTTATCTGGCATTCATGACATATTTCACGTCTCTCAACTTCGAAAGTATCTTCAAGAATCGGATTCTATTATCGATTCTCCTGATTTGCAAGAGCTTCAGGTCTCACCAGACTTATCTATTGTACAGCAGCCTATTCGCGTTGTCACCTCGAAGGTGAGACACCTTCGAAACAACGTCGTGCCACTCGTTAAAGTTTAATGGTCCGCTAATCCCAACTGTACTTGGGAAACCAGAGAGTTTATCGAGCGATCTTATCCAGGTTTTCTATCTTTGCTTAGCGATGGTGAGAATATTTCTACATCTCAAGCTTGTTTCCTTTTCTTTTTGGGTGATGTAATTATGTAGTTGTTACAAATATCGTCTCTAGGAATTGCGTGGACGCAATTTTGTTAAGGAGGGGAGATCTGTAACAACCCGCATATTTTACGATTATATATTTAAATGTTTTATTTAAATATAGCGTCGTTGATCGGATTTTTGGGTCCGAAGTGTTACTTTTTGCAAACTGTCGAATTGGGGTTCGAAACCAATTCCATTGAGTCCAAAATGGCGTTTGTAATCTTATTGAGTATAAGCTTCGATATGTTTGGAGATTGTAAAATTTTGATCCTTTTTCACTTTGGGTTTGGGTTTGGGTTTAGCCCACTAACCCAACTTAATACCCTAGCTCATTAGCTCTTCATCCTTTCATTCATTTCATTACCTAACACTCTTGCCCAACTGAAAATGGGGTAAAGGAATGGGAAATTGAAACTCCAAGCCCTAGTTCCATTTGCAAACTCAAATTCTTGCTCCATAATTCAAGGGAAGCTATTGGTAAGCATCCTCTTCTTCTTTCCCAACTCTTTCTCTCTTCAATTCCAGAAATTCTTAAACCTAATTTAGGAAATATTTGTTATGATCTTAGATGGGAGATTTTAGTGTTGATGTGAAGAGTGGTTGATCTTCTCTTTGTATTTAAGCCTCTCAATCATTGTTTTTGAGTTAAAAGGTGAGATTTTTATCTCACATCTATGTCTATATCTATCTTTGTTGTTAGGTATGAATTCCTAACACTTTTTGATCTTCATTTGCTTTTGATTTGAATTGGTTTTATGAATATTCCAATTTTTAGTGTTTTGAAGTTAAATATTTAAAAATCCTAGATTAGATGCTTGAACATGTTTTTGGGGTGAGTCGAAGAGCCTATAGGGCTGGGTTGTCTCGTGGCATAAATCAAAAGTTGCAATAGCTCAATCGATCGGCTCCGTTTGGAATTTTGTCCCCTTGGGGGCTAGGCTGAATACACTGGAACTCCCAATTCAGTCGACTGGACTAGAGGGTCAGTCGACTGAACCGAACCCAGGGAATTTCTTGGGCCAGTGTCAGTCGACTGACCACTCTGGGCCAGTCGATTGAGCCTGGAAACCGATAGTTTCCAGGCATGATTCAGTCGACTGACCACCCTGGTTCAATCGACTAACATGGAAACAGAAAGTTTCCAGGATCTGAGTCAGTCGACTGACCACCCTGGTCCAGTCGACTGAATCTGCTATTTTTGCCCAATTTGCCTTTTGTGTTTGAATTCCCAATTTTTACCGATTCGTGATTATCCGATTTGTTGTTATCATTTATTATTGTCTTTGA
The DNA here is from genome assembly GCA_030765085.1 of Allium cepa. Lineage (NCBI taxonomy): Eukaryota > Viridiplantae > Streptophyta > Magnoliopsida > Asparagales > Amaryllidaceae > Allium > Allium cepa. Next base: position 458,939,882 of record CM060929.1, on the reverse strand, counting down.
TGACTTCTTTTTAGATTTCGTACACGGGTTTTATAAATGAGTTTTGAAATGTCTTTCAAGTAAATTGGTTTGGAATAATCATATATATTATTTCAAGTATAAAAATTACAAAAGCTATTTATAAAGTGATTTAAATTGCATTAAAAACTCGTTCTCTAACTTATAATTTCTATATAAAATACACAAATTTGCACTCCAAGCGAAGAGGGAGGAGAATTAAATGATTAGATAAAACGCGTGCTATGAACACATGCGTTCATCTTTTTAGTTAATTCCTAATCTATTCATTTGAATGTTTTGACCTTTGGGCCTTGTTTACCGATGAGATGAGGTAAACATTGTACTGCTTTGAGTGTGAAATTGACTAACGGATAGTAAACCATTAAGTGCGAGCATGTGGTATGAGACTCACGTTAACATTTTTCGGATTCCTTCCGAGGAGTTTGTGACACATATTGCCAGTTAGTGGTGTCCAGTACTGGGCCTTCGGACCTTCACCACTACGGTTTGTTGCCTTCGGGTGTGTTGCCTTCGGGTTTGCGCCTTCGGGTTTGTTGCCTTCGGGTGTGTTGCCTTCGGGTTTGCGCCTTCGGGTTTGTTACCTTCGGGTGTGTTGCCTTCGGGTTTGCGCCTTCGGGTTTGTTGCCTTCGGGTGTGTTGCTTCGGGTTTGCGCGTTCGGGTATGTTGCCTTCGGGTGTGTTCCCTTCGGGTTTGTGCCTTCGGGTTTGTTGCCTTCGGGTGTGTTGCTTCGGGTTCGCGCCTTCAGGTTTGTTGCCTTCGGGTGTGTTGCTTCGGGTTCGCGCCTTCGGGTTTGTTGCCTTCGGGTGTGTTGCCTTCGGGTTTGCGCCTTCGGGTTTGTTGCCTTCGGGTGTGTTGCCTTCGGGTTTGCGCCTTCGTGTTTGTTGCCTTCGGGTTTGTGCCTTCGGGTTTGTGCCTTCGGGTTTGTGCCTTCGGGCTTATGGATCCTCGTTTATTCAGTACTGAGCACATGCATTTCTTTGTTTCATTGATATTTATATTCCCTAGTGTATCGCCTTTCAGTGTAGGTCCTTTGAACCACACGATGTATAGCGGTTACCTAGTGGAACTTGTGTTACCTTCATTGGTATTTGTTATTTGCCTTTGTGACTTGATTTGGGGATATTCACACCCATTGTTTATTTGAGTTGCCAACGATATGAGGCTTGTTATGATTCATCTGTTGTTAGATGATTGAGATATCTCTTTTAGAGGTATTTGTTGCACTTTATGACCTTGCAGGTTCATTATTTCTCAGTTTATCTAACTGATTTGTTTAGCTAGACTGGCTCGTGTGTTTTTATACTCGGGTCAGACCAAAATGTTTCAAGTTAGGTACATTTGGACTTAGCCTATTTTGCTTCCGCATGGACTATTCCGCTAGCTCCTTTTTGTTATAGCTTTTTGTGTAGTCCTTTTTGGTTGTAACTCTGGCATGTATTCTTTCGACACACCTATATATTGCGGTCTTCTATACCACTTGACATGTATCATTTCATATACTCTGTTATGTATTTGTATATGTGTATATGATGATCTACTATTCTGTGATGTGCACTACATTTGAGTTGTTATATTTTCTTATGATAGATCCTTCAACCACCTATGGTTTTGTTTTAAGTATTTATTGGATATGTCGATCCTTCTAGTATGGCAATTGTCGATGTATTCAATAAATAGTTAAGGCAAGACTATAGATGGTCGCTCATATCCAGCTCTATTCTCCGCATTAGCAGACGGTATTATCTAATAATACTCTTTGCTAATATGGGTCTTGGAGTGGGGCATCACATAACTCCTTCAAAATCGTTCTTAAAACCCTTCGAAAGTATTAAAGGTAACTCCTTCATATCCTATAATAAACCTTTCGAAATCACTGAAGGTAACTCCTTTTAAACCTTTAAAAGCTTTCTTTTCATGAGCTTTAAAACATATGACATTTGCCTTTTAAATCCTTTAAACCTTAGCCTTTCAAAAACATAGAAAAACTATACCTTTCGATCTTGTCGAAAGGTCTCACCTTTCGACCTAATCGGAAGGTTTCTTTTCGACCTAGTCGAAAGGTTTCAACTTTCGACTTTGTCGGAAGCCTGGGGACCTCCTCTACTTAATAAACCTTTCGAAAGCAATGTAACTTAAAACCTTTCGAAGACATTGGGTTCTATTTAAAAACAGTGGAAACCTTTCGAAACCATTCAAAGTTGACTACTTTGAATCCTTTAAAACGTTTCGACTAAAAACATTTAGAATATGCTAAAGGATCAGACAAACATTGGAGCTGAAAGCAACTGCTTCGAAACCTTTATAAAACATTTCAAAACCATTTGAAGATGATGAAGTGTTGGTGTTAGAACCAACCCTTCAAAATCAATGGAGAGAAGCGACAAGTTTTAGAAAATAAAAGATAACCTTTGACTCCATCTATGTCAAAAGGTTAGGAAGCGACAATAATGCTTTCGACCTTGTCGAAAGTTATACCTTTCAACCTTGTTGGAAGGTTTCATTTAAAACAAGAAAGAAACCAATCAAAACCTTTTTTTAACCTTTCTTGACAATTTCGAAAGCTCTTTGTCGAAAGTTAGCAGGCATATTTTCTTCAAACCAAAACAAAACTTCATATCTTTTCGAAAGTTATAACCTTTCGTCCCTAAACCTTTCGACTCCATCCAATCCAATACGTACCAGTTAACCATTACTTTGTGCCTTGGTATTTGACCTAGCCAAAAGGTTTGATACCTTTGGACTTTGTCGGAAGGTCTGGAATGAAGGGGAAACTCCGTCGAAAGGGTTGAAATAGAAGAAAAACTATTTATTTGTTCTTTAAAACAATTCTTTTGTAATCCACCAGCCTTGTTTGTCTAAATTTGATTGGTTGCCAAAATTTTATATTCAAAAGTGCTGCCGAGTGTCCTTATTTGGTAATTTGAATAATTTTGAAAAAGCACCTTTCTCCTTTATAATTAACATTTAAGTCCCATACCTTAAATAATTTTATATAACTGTTAAAACACCTTCAAAAATTCTAGAAAAATTCCAAAAAATCAAATAGTATGTTCTCTTCAACATATAAGATTCTTGAATCCAAACTATAATTATTTTTCCTGTAAATAATTTCATAATCCAAATAAACCTTTTCTTCCTTAGAAAATTCATAACAATTCCACAAAAATTCAAAAAATTCAGAAAATCGAAACCCATCTCTAAAATAACTTTTTAGATCATTATAAAAATTCGCAAGGCTAACGGATGTCATTTAATAGGGTTTTCCTCTTAAAATATGCCATAAAATCTATATAAACATACATAAATCATCAATGTGTGTGTGTGTATATCATTTTATCTTTCAAAAACATGTAAAACTTCTGCAAAATCATTCGAAATTAAGCTTAAAACTAAAACCATAAAAATTCAGAGATGTAAACATTATTAACCTTTTGCTTTAATGATTGAGGAGCTTGAGATTTGAATGAGTTTGATTTGAATTTTCTTTCCTTAAGCTTCTCTTTTGTCCTCTTCTTCTTCCTTCGTTAATGGTGGCCGACCAAGCTTTTTTTGAAAGTGACAATGAATGTGTGTTGAAATACACGGCCTAAGGAAGATGATATGGGAATTACCTCTTTCCCATAATACCCCTCCTCTAATTCATTTTTAAACCCTTCATTTAATTTATTAGTTAAAAAGGCATGACTACCTTAATTAAATCAAATCTCAATATCCTAATCAACATATTATTTTATTTAGTTTATCTAACTAAATTTCCTAAATAATGTTATCAAATATCTGGGGTGTTACATTTATAGCGGAGAGCTCTTTGATCAATTATCTTGAACTCAAAGAAATAAATCCTAAAGAAGACATTTTTCTATATGAAATACATTTCGGAATAGAAATCAAATTTCTTATTCCAATATTAATCATCAATTATTATTTTACAATTCTCGTTTCTGATGTTTGTTGATGAAGTAGAAATGACTATTCACTCTCTTCATCCAAACTGCATCTTAAATAACATCTAATCATGTATACTCGTTTTTCTTTCTAAATGGTCAAACCATTCAAAAGAATACTCTTACTACAACATCGTTAAGAACTTTTTACAATCGTGCACTTGATCGTACTTAAAATTTTAAGACATCAAATATGTTACACTTTGCATAAACTGACCAAACTGACATTTTAGTGACCGAGTTCTTAGATCTGTTTTATAGTTTTGGTCTAGCGTTACATTTAAAACAGTATGATCTTTATAGTAACCAATTAAATTGAATACTCAATCTCATAGTACATTTTATTTGTTTGTTTCGAATGAACTAACTTCATCGAAGTATCGTACAATATGAACTGTGATCGTTCCCCCTATAACAATTATGTGCGATAGTATATGGATCAAATATCTGTATTATTGTATTGCTTTTAGAATTCGAAATTCATAAAATGCAATATACAGTCTTGACCAAGAAAACACATAAGCGAACAAATTACGAACATATTTAGTAGCTACAGAATCATTTAGTAGTTGAAAAATTAGGTGCTTGCATAGGTGTTGAAACATTAACATGTTATAAGCATTTATTAATGAGTATATGTTATATTTCTTTTGATAATCCTCAGTTCAGTTTATTTATATATCTCAATTGATAAAAGTTTTATCAATCATATTAAACACACAAATTTATCGATTTAGATTATATAATATTATAAATCATATGTTCTTAGAATATTAGAAAGGTTAAATGTTATCATTTCATTTTTCTAATAAGACAATTCTTTTATGTCTCACCGAACCCTAAGTCAATACATAAAAGTCTTTCAACTTTACTAGTGAGTGTTAGGACTCGTCCGTCTTGGAATTTCGACCTTGAGTTTTCTCTACAAGTCATAACTCCACGAACGATGGATAACACCTCATCGATTGTATCGTATACAACTCCTAACTTGGCACCTTATCCTAATTTCACTTCGACCTTGAGTTTACTTGACAAATCTAAACAAAATTATTCACTCGTACCTACCATATTGCGACAACTTAAGTACAGTATATGTACCTTGAGTTTGCTCAATAAATACATATGGTTATCTTACCTCGTCTATTCAATAAATTAATAATAATATACAAAACATCCCTAGCTTGAATTTGCTCAACAACTAAGAAGTATGCAAGTAATTTATTAATATATATATATATGGTAGAGGATAACATTACACTGAAGATTCATAATCCTCGGCTTATTATATTGAGTGATATTGACTTATGGAATAACGTATTTCTTTTGAAATGCCCTTGTGATTCAAGTGTCGGACACATTATAAATCACGGTATACGTACATTTACGTATGTATTTATTCCTTAAATGTATTTAAGGTTTCCTAATGTTCCACTTTTAATTTATACATTATATTATATAAGTTTTATTATTATTTAACTTTTGTATTTCATATTACTTATATAATAGTCTTATGTATAATATTATATTAAGTAAATCTTATTTAATAAATTTAATTAATTATTATATTATTCAATTATAACATATTGTATTGAATATGTATATACAATAACCCTTATAGTAATACACATATATCATATGTATATATGTATATTTTTGGTATTTAAATTTATTAATTAACTTTAAATTAATTTATTTAATTAAACCATTTTAATTAAATTTGATTAATTTCGAAAACTCTTTTATACACATGTATACTCATATTGTCTTAAAAAATTCAAGACCACATTATATATATCATATATATATATATTATACATGTATATATATCAATTAACTTATTTAGTTAATTCACTTATTTTATTAATCTTGTTAATACATAATATTTTCGAAATTAATTTTATAACATTTTCAAATTTTGATATTGTATATATAACACTTATATATGTGTCTTATTTTAAATTAAACTTTAAAAATTTAGAACTTTTATTTAATTTTCAAAGTAATTATAAAATTTATATTACAACATTTATAATATTTTTGTTATTTTAAATTTTAAATTTTAAATTTAAAACTGTTATTTTTTATTTCAAAATAATTTTGAAATTAGCTCAAGGCCCAATTCAAATTGGGCCATTTTTTATTAGAGATGACCTTTTAGGCTTACCTCGTCTTCTCAGGCCAGGCTAGTAGCTAGATAGGGCGGAGTACTTGATTACCCAAATCCAACCTTAGACGCTATATTTGTAAAAACTCTACTATACTGATAGGCTTTAATAAGTAAGAAATAATATGACTAACTTGGACATCATAGGCTATTTAGCTCTTATACTAATGTTGGAACTAGGCCGGCCTGCAGCGGAAGTTATAGGTGAATTTGAATTTTTTTTACCATATTGGATATTTATTGAGCCTATGAAGTCTAATTTATTTAGAACATTTCTAAATTTATTTTAAATAAAATCTTTATTTTATTTAAATTTATAAACAATATAGTATTATTTAATTAATCGTATGATACACACACACGCACGTGAATCACACACACACACACACACATATGTATGTGTGCATGTGTAAAATATCAATCTGTGCAATGTAATACAGGCCCATATATAGATGTTGGAATTTACGTCGCAACGGACTTATTAACTTATCCAATATGCAAATATATTATCAAATGTATGTTTATATATATATATATATATATATATTGAAAATGGGTGAATTTTATTTCTAGTATGGTTTGGAACATAGCCCATACAAACTCAACATAGCCAAATACGAACAATACACATAAATAAACACACACAAAAGGTGTCTCAAAACATGAAAAGGAAAAGTTAGAAACAATTATCCTACTTTCATACGTAACAACTACTTTTCATTTCCAACTCAATCATTCCATTTTCAGACCGAAAAACACTACCTATTGCTCGAAACAAAATCATGGCGGCTCATAGATTTTCATGCCTCCAATGCCTGTCTTTTCATCGCATCTCTATTGGTAAGGTCCTACTTCTTTGTGCGTTCACATACGATCCTTATATCGATCTGATCTAAGTCTCATTTCTTGTTTTGGAACACTCATTGGTTTCTTTCTTTCCAAACATGAAGAAAAATAGCCATAAGTGTTATCTGCTTTATCTACTTGAGAAAAACTGAACCTCCCTGGCAGCTTAGGTACATCAATTCATCTTCTAATTTACTGATAGGCTGCATGTCATCATTTTTCCCTTTAAACCTCATCAAGGTTCTAGCAGAGTATTCGCATTCGAAAAATAAATGGTCATTAGATTCATTTGCTGAATTGCAAAGTTTGCATCTTAACTCAACATTGAGACCCCAATTGGCTAATTTGTTTATAGTAGGAAGACAATAATTAACTGCTCCATGTGTTTTAAAAGCCATTTTAGGATTATTCATCCTTGACCAAATAGCCGAAGCCTAATTTTTAACTTCATTCTTCATGCAAACTACTTCCATTCTATTCCAGTGGAAAAATTACCATCTTTAGTATGGTTCCAAGCCCAAATCTCCTCTATTAAATTCATAAAGATAGGTGTATAATGAACTGCTTTTGAGATATCCTATAGCCCTTTTTGTTTCGGTATACACCTCCCTACTCATACAATATGATCAACTTTATTGTCAAATACCCCCACATTAGAGACATGATCCCATCCTAATTTGTCTATAAGAGTGTGAAGGATCTTTCCAGAAACTAAACTATGCCCCTCTGGTAAATTTCCTGCTTGTGTACTTCTTAAGCTCATCTCTTTTTTCAAGAATGCATTTCCAAACCCCAGATGCATCCTTGTCAACCTTCAGGATCCATAAATTATCATTAGAATACCTCTTCCTCATCCATACTTCCTCATCCATTCCGACCACAGGTTGTGAGAGTTTATGATTTTCATCCTAGTTTGAGACTATAAGTCTTTTTCAGATCCTTCTGGTTCACCAGACCCACTCCTCCTCCAGACTTAGGTTTGCACAGGACATCATAGCTCACTTTATGAAGTCCACATTTCCAAATAAAGTTAGCACACATTAAATTTATCTTTTCAATAGAGAAATATGGGATTTGATATGTTTGGATCCAAAATCTCACTTTAGCAGTGACCACTGTATGTACCAAATCCACCCTGCCTACAAAGGAGAGAAGTTTGGAACTCCATCCATTTAATTTGTCTTTGGTTTTGCCAATTAATTCTCCATACTCCTCATCAGTAATGACATTAGAGGATAGGAGCACTCCTAGATATATTACAAGGAGGGCTCCTTCTTGTATGTTTAGAGAATTGAGAGTAAAGTTCTTATCCCTGCAAAACTTATTAAAATAGCATTTTTACTTCTGGGAATCAAGTTGGAGGCTGGCATACCTTTCCAATTGAGTGAAGATACTTTTAATACTATTAGCAGCTTTTTTAGAAGTTTTATGGATATTATAAGATCATCTGCATAAAGTAGGGATGCATAACATGCCGATGATTTTACATAGGCTGGAATAACCTATGATGTGTAACGACCCAGAATTTTTATTAATTTAAATTTGGATATTTAATCAATTTTAAATATTAATAAGTGAATTTATAAGTCGAATAAATTTTATTTCGATTTATTAGATTTAATTGGATAATTAAATCGATAATTTAATATGTTAAAATTATGGAAATAATTGAAAATTGAGTTAAATATGATTGAAAATGATTTGTAAAATTTTATTTTATCATATTGAAGTTAGAACGATATTTTAAAACTTTTAAAATCGAATTAAAAGTTAATTTGTGAAAATTGAATATTTTAATATTTAAATCGACTAGTGAAAATAGTCAATTTTTGAACAGTCTCAGAATTGAACGAAACCAGTTCCATTGGATCCGTAACAGTTAGTTATTACGGGATTTTAATTTTCGTGTCAATCGGAGTTACCGTTTGATCGTGGCAGCTCGAAACGCATCGAATTATTTTTAATATTAATTTGGCGAGTTAAAATAGCCATTTTTCAAAAATCTCATATTTCAACGAAACTAGTTTCATCGGATCCATAATGTGATATTATTGTAAGGTTTCAAATTTCGTGTCAATTGGATTTACCGTTTGTCCGGTACAAATTAAAACGCCTAGAAAATCGATTTAATCGGTTTAATTTAAATTGAACGTTTATTGCCATAACTCGCACAGATGATCGAATTAGCTTCCGAAACCTGTTCCATTGTGTCCGAAACGTGGGATAAACCTTAGGAACGTCAGTTTCGGCGCGTAAATCGGAGTTTGGAAAACCCGGATGAATAGTGTTCGATATTTCCTATAAATAGACCACCTTCCTTCATAAATTAGAAAAAAAAATAAACCTAATTCTAAAACCCTAGCCGCCGTTCATAGCAACCAAAGGCCAGTATTTCTCCTCCTTCTTCCTCAATTAACTCGAAATCCATTGATTAATTCCAAAATTGTTCAACTACAATGTTGAAGAGGGCAACACGAACTACAAGATCAACGGTCACGATCGAGATTGGAGCTGTATTTTGGGAGATGGGGGGCCGCGTTCCCTAGGGCTTGCGCACGGTTTTCGAGAGGCATTAGGGGGCCGAGTTGCATGTGCTTGGGGCCGAGCATGGAGGTGATGGAGGCGCTTCCATTGGCGTTCCCTGATCGAAGTATCATCAAGCGTGGAGGTCGAATTAATTAACCCTAGATTTGAAAGTTGGGTTCGGTTTTGTTTGTGCGACCTGGAGATGGATTGCGTGAGGGAGAGATGATGAACGCACGGTGGAGATTGTATGGGGCATGATCTCACGGCCTGGAATTGTTGTAGGTTAAAATAAATAAAAGTTTGTTGTAAATTATTTATATAAAAATCGTATAAATTTCATAAATGCATAACTTTTTCATACGAGGTCGAAAATGCGCGAAACCAGTTGCGTTGGAATCGTATGGATGAGCACTACGCGATGAAATTGGATTGGAGTCGTTTGGAGTTAGTGAGAATTTTGGGTAAAATTAAACGCGCGTTTAGTTTTATTCGAAATAAATCGCTAAAACGGAATTTAAAATCAAGGTGAGAACTTCTCACTCAATCGAATCGGTTTCGATTTTATTTTAAATAGTTAGATTTAAAATTGTTGAATGCATGTTTGAATGATGATAGATATCTATTGATTGTTAAAATAGACATTATGCGCCGTTAGTAAGCGGATGTTATTTATTAAAAACATATACCGCGAATATTTCATAAACAGTGAAATTGGTATTATATATAATATCAATATATATATATATATATTGGCATATGTATATATTGCAGTTGTTGATTCCCTGCATTTTTTTAGCGGATGAGACCCTATTGCGCCGTTATTAAGCGGATAATATTTTAAATCCCATATACCGCGATAATTTCGTACTGGAGCGAAATTGGTATTGTGCTAATGTTTGTGGATGCAGGAAAACAGGTTGGAGGGATCCAACTGGATTCCTCAACAGTTTTTATTTGATTTCAGATATTTTGATATTTGATGGATTATCATATCGGTATATGATATCGTTGTAGTCGTGATTGACTATTTGGTGTGTAGCATCATTGGACCAAATTTTGAAATTTTAAAATGATTTTAAAGTGATTTTTGAAAGTATACGTTATAAAAGATTTTTGGAATTGATTCATTTTAAATAAATAAACGTTATACTTTTAAAAGTTATAAAATTATGGTTTTTGAGAAAATATAGTTAAAAGCTGATTTTTGAGAAATAAGGGATTAATGATTTTATAAAAGAGTTTAATCGGGGATTTGAATTTATTATAAAAAGTTGAAAATATAGGATTTATAAAATTTAATTATTTTATGAATAAAAATGGTGAAATTATAAAGGAATTTAAAGACGTTTCAAAGAATAATATAAATTGATTTATATTAAGAGATTTATAAATTGATAATTTATAAATGAAAATATTTGAATTATAAAACGAGTTTTTATAAGTGTTTGAATGAAGTGAAAATGGATTGCATAAGTGAATGGAATTTATAAAATTATAAATGGTGAAGTTATAAGTGAAATTTATAAATAATAAGATTTATAAATTTCGTGAAGTTATTAAAGAATGGTTTTGGATAAATAATTGAATCTTATAAGTTATAAGATTTATAATTATGAAGTTTAAAAGAACGATTTTGTAAAATAATCGTTTTATAAGCATTTAACTTATAATGTGAACTTTTGGTTTATAATTGAGTTATGAATTGAATATAGGTTAAGAAAGGAATTTATAAACGTTGTTTTATAAATTCGCAAACGACTTATTTTGATAAGTAAATTGTTGAAACCTATTTATAGAGTTATATTCACGTTTTAGACAGCGAATAATCCTTTAAAATAAAATGAATAGAAATGATGAAGTTTGTTAACGTAGTATATTCACGTTTTTGAATAAGTGAATAACATGTTAAAGAAATTTTTTTAGATGTGAGGTTTTAAATAGAATTAAAACGATCTAACGATGTTTTTAAACATGTTAAGATTCGAAACCATAGATTTCAACATTTATTGTTGAAATAGATGTTTCGAGAAATAGAAGGAAATGAGGGACTATAACACTGTTGTTATAGTAAATGATTTCCGAAAGGAAATGTTTTGTATAGTATTGGGATTTATATATCTATCTTAAATTCGAATCCCTATACTAGTGATTTTGGGACGTCGTAACGATGTTTTACGCAACATTCGTTTTGACCCAAATAAATATGTTTAAGAGAATGATTTCCTTAAAGAATGAAATATATACTTAATCTCGATTTAAGTATATTGAATATTTTCTAAGCGTTGAAAATAAATAAAATTTGTGAATTACTTATGAATAAGTAAGTATGGAAATGTTTTCCGATATAAAGTAAATATCTTAAGAATTTATCTTTTTGAAGATAAATTGAAATGAATAATTTAAATCGTATATGCATGGATATCTTGAAATATAAATTCACTATGGAATTTATGAATGAAAAGGGAAGTTGTTTAAAAATAAATATTGATTTATTTTTGAAGTATTGAAAATAATATATCTTGTAAAGATATTTTGGAAAAGAAATAATTTGGAAAATTATTTGGAAACTGGTGATGTGTGCATATCCATTGATAGTTCAATAACCGACTATCAATATTTCCCTTTGAATGGGTAATTGATGTGATTTGTTTAAATTTGAATGTCACACTTATCTTTAAATAAGCGCTCGCTATTCGGGTTAACCGAGAAAGGACCATGGGGTCGTATAATCCATTTCGAATATGTGATACGTCGTTATGAATTGCATTTGATGACCGGTGTTGAAGACAGGGTATTTGCGAAAGCGATAGGATGACCTATCGATTGTCTCTACACTGGGTAGCTCCTGGTATAGAGATTCCCTAAGTGATGGGAAATTCGATCGGGATTGTGAATACCCGGATTGCAAGGGCTTCGTGAGAAGTGCCTTCGGTTTTGTTCGAGCCCGGAACAGACTTGTATGGATTGTATGTCTGACATTACAAATTGAGATATAAAGCAGATTTCTTTCAAATATATTTCTGTTGGTGGCGGAGAATTTATTCTTTTAGCTTAACACCCTTCTCTGAGACGTACGAGCTCAGAGGTTATGTAGTTGAATGTTATCAGCGATATATTCCCAATTTGGTAATGTGACATGCTGAGTGTTGCTGTAAATGATCATTGTGTTGATTATTTGTGATAGGATCATTTGTTTGATCGTCTATCTTGGTGATCATTTCTATGATCATTTGTTGACCCAAAGCATGGCTTTTGTATAAAGTATGTTTTTGTGGACGTGACTTCGTCGAGCCTCACACCCCGTGAATGGTCAAAACAGGAAAGATGCGGTAAGGTTATGAGGGGTAGCGCCCTTTAGGATGTGTGCATTTCCTTCTGGAAAAGGGTGGTATCATGGTATGGAGCCTAGATACTTACTCAAGTTGAAAACACTTTATGATTGTGTGAATTGATTGCGAGCGCTCGGTTGAAAGGTCCCAAAGGACCGGGGGATGGCATATTCGGTCAGTTGTTACTCAGTTAGGGGTAACCCGGCCTTGTGTTGGTAGAGATCCGGTTTGGTTCTCGGTGATGTCCATCCAGAGGCATTCTCATGTGGCATTGGGAAGTTCCTTGGCCTGATCATTCGTTGGAAATCCAAAGAAACTATATGAGACTTGTACGGTTTTAGTTGTATAACCTGCTATGGAATGTGGCGGTAACCTGCTATTGAACATAGTTAGCTATAGTAGGCATAGTTCGGAATGCCTATGCTGGCAAAGATTTATATTCTACTTTCGAAATGAATTTTTCCTACACTATGCACTAATAATAATATCAAATGTTCTTTTAAATGCGTATCAAGCATCTTTGACTATCATAAGGAGAAATCTCCTCCGATTCTGCGCTTGCATTGTGTGTGTGTGCGGGAGGCCTTATGTTAGTCTCATTTTTAAAAGCATTGCGAATTGACTTTAAAAATATTCCTCTATTTTGATTTTAAAGATAAATAAACTGTTTTGAGTTCTCACACCAGTCACATGACTGACTCGGAGTTTATTGTTTTCCTTCCTAAACTCTGGGTGCCCACCAATTTTCACACGGGCAGTCAAGAGTTAAGGTTTATCAGGATATTATGGAATTCTGGAGTTGCTGGAGGCAAGATGGATGGCATGGCGTATTACTAGTATATAGTATTTCTTTTTCCGCTGCACTGTTTGTTGTTGTTGTAACACTCTGATGTAATGATGATATGATGTAATGTGATGTAATGTAATAACTGATATAGTTCTTTGTTTAAAGATTATTCATTTATTATTATATGTTGTTCCGCTGCGAATTGTGAGATTCTGTTGTGTTCTGTTCCGTTCTATTTTCTTTCCTCTCTACTTTCTATCCTTTCTATCTTCTTCTCTCTTTTTCTTTTCTTAAATTCTTTTTAAAACCCTAACTATTCGGTTTTTCGGCAACGAAAAATCGATGACGTTACATTTGGTATCAGAGCATATGGTTAAGCGACAACCATGGTTCTGTTGGGTATTACTCATTAGAGATAGAGTTGAGTGTAATAATAGCTATGAGAGCGTATTTGTTAGTGAATATAAAATTGTTTTATATTGTGATGATTGGTTTGTTGAGTGGTATATGAACTTTCATCAGCGTGGCCTCGACAACTATGCCGAAGGGGTTTCTAAACACTTGAATAGAACAATTCGACACAGTATTGTTTTAAAATTGGGTAAATAAAATAATTTTACCTTGATTATATTTTTATATATAAATGAATAATTTTTCAGAATTATTAAAGTGTATATAAGTTGATTGTTTAGTTGTTTGAATAATCTAAGTAAAAGAAGAATTGTATAAGCAAAAGAATTATAAGAATTGAATTATAATTAAAGTGATTTACAATTGAGAAATAAACTTATATATATAAGAAGTGAAACTATATGAATATAACTTAAGAGATGTTGAATGAAGTTGATATTAGTATCAAAGTAAAATTAATAAAGTTAAGTGATAAATGTGAACTTGAGTTATATAAATGAAATTCAACTTTTGTAATTGAATTGAATGAATGGATTGGAGTGAATAATTGATATGGAAAATGAATATAAGTGTTAATTCATTAGAATCTAATGTTGTTGGAAGTTGAATAGTTGAATGAAAATCAATTTAATTAAACCAATTGATAAGCAAAGGAATTTGATAGTAATTGATAAACATTGGTTGTTATATGGTTGTTAGTTGATTGTATATAATTCATTAAGTGTTAATGAAATTGAAAGCTAAAGTAATTAGAATTCAATTGGAAGTTAAGTGAATCTTAAATGGAATTGAATTTGAATTGGAAGTGAACCAACTTGAATATGAATTAGTGAATATGAATGTTAGTAAGAACATCCACTGTTAATGAATCAAACGTGATTAAATTGAAAACTTATTTCATTGAATATTAAAGAGAATATGAATGAATATATATTGGTTATGAATGATAGTTGGTTGATGTTGCATTTGTTGCTTTTACTACATTTGCTATGTTGGCATATATAGTTATTATGTTGCTATATGTTGTATATTGATACTATTGTCTACATGCATGTTTCTCATGTTGTTTGTTGAGTGTTTAGTAGGTGCGGATCGCGTTTGCTTCGCATTTGGAGTTCGCTTTCGCGCTATATTAGCCGTATATGCTTGCTAATAAAATATAAGGTGCGTATCTCGGATTACATACCGTACTTTTATACCTTTTTCCCTTCGGGATGCCTCATTACTTGATGAGATGTATATTTGTGATATACATACTGTCATTTTTTTTCGGATCGAGCTGCGCAAAGGAGACTATGGCGAATTTTTTCGAAAATTTAAGGCGTTAGAAAAATTTTGAGAAAATTGAAAAATTTTGAAAACTATAACTTTGATTTGGAATTGAAAGTTAAATGATATAGTTTGTTTTTGAAAAGATAACGAGGTATGATTTGGAAAACCTAGTAAAGTATTGTAAGAAGTTTAACTATGAATTTTGGGAAAGTTAATAGATTCTGTAACTTTTCTTACTTAATAATTTCGAGGACGAAATTCTTTTAAGTGGGGAAGATTGTAACGACCCAGAATTTTTATTAATTTAAATTTGGATATTTAATCAATTTTAAATATTAATAAGTAAATTTATAAGTCGAATAAATTTTATTTCGATTTATTAGATTTAATTGGATAATTAAATCGATAATTTAATATGTTAAAATTATGGAAATAATTGAAAATTGAGTTAAATATGATTGAAAATGATTTGTAAAATTTTATTTTATCATATTGAAGTTAGAACGATATTTTAGAACTTTTAAAATCGAATTAAAAGTTAATTTGTGAAAATTGAATATTTAATATTTAAATCGACTAGTGAAAATAGTCAATTTTTGAACAGTCTCAGAATTGAACGAAACCAGTTCCATTGGATCCGTAATAGTTAGTTATTACCGGATTCCAATTTTCGTGTCAATCGGAGTTACCGTTTGATCGTGGCAGCTCGAAACGCATCGAATTATTTTTAATATTAATTTGGCGAGTTAAAATAGCCATTTTTCAAAAAGTCTCAGATTTCGACGAAACCAGCTTCATCGGATCCATAATGTGATATTATTGTAAGGTTTCAAATTTCGTGTCAATTGGATTTACCGTTTGTCCAGTACAAATTAAAACGCCTAGAAAATCGATTTAATCGGTTTAATTTAAATTGAACGTTTATTGCCATAACTCGCACAGATGATCGAATTAGCTTCCGAAACCTGTTCCATTGTGTCCGGAACGCGGGATAAACCTTAGGAACGTCAGTTTCGGCGCGTAAATCGGAGTTTGGAAAACCCGGATGAATAGTGTTCGATATTTCCTATAAATAGACCACCTTCCTTCATAAATTAGAAAAAAAAATAAACCTAATTGTAAAACCCTAGCCGCCGTTCATAGCAACCAATGGCCAGTATTTCTCCTCCTTCTTCCTCAATTAACTCGAAATCCATTGATTAATTCCAAAATTGTTCAACTACAATGTTGAAGAGGGCAACACGAACTACAAGATCAACGGTCACGATCGAGATTGGAGTTGTATTTTGGGAGATGGGGGGCCGCGTTCCCTAGGGCTTGCGCACGGTTTTCGAGAGGCATTAGGGGGCCGAGTTGCATGTGCTTGGGGCCGAGCATGGAGGTGATGGAGGCACTTCCATTGGCGTTCCCTGATCGAAGTATCATCAAGCGTGGAGGTCGAATTAATTAACCCTAGATTTGAAAGTTGGGTTCGGTTTTGTTTGTGCGACCTGGAGATGGATTGCATGAGGGAGAGATGATGAACGCACGGTGGAGATTGTATGGGGCATGATCTCACGGCCTGGAATTGTTGTAGGTTAAAATAAATAAAAGTTTGTTGTAAATTATTTATATAAAAATCGTATAAACTTCATAAATGCATAACTTTTTCATACGAGGTCGAAAATGCGCGAAACCAGTTGCGTTGGAATCGTATGGACGAGCACTACGCGATGAAATTGGATTGGAGTCGTTTGGAGTTAGTGAGAATTTTGGGTAAAATTAAACGCGCGTTTAATTTTATTCGAAATAAATCGCTAAAACGGAATTTAAAATCAAGGTGAGAACTTCTCACTCAATCGAATCGGTTTCGATTTTATTTTAAATTGTTAGATTTAAAATTGTTGAATGCATGTTTGAATGATGATAGATATCTATTGATTGTTAAAATAGACATTATGCGCCGTTAGTAAACGGATGTTATTTATTAAAAACATATACCGCGAATATTTCATAAACAGTGAAATTGGTATTATATATAATATCAATATATATATATTGGCATATGTATATATTGCAGTTGTTGATTCCCTGCATTTTTTTAGCGGATGAGACCCTATTGCGCCGTTATTAAGCGGATAATATTTTAAATCCCATATACCACGATAATTTCGTACTGGAGCGAAATTGGTATTGTGCTAATGTTTGTGGATGCAGGAAAACAGGTTGGAGGGATCCAACTGGATTCTTCAACAGTTTTTATTTGATTTCAGATATTTTGATATTTGATGGATTATCATATCGATATATGATATCGTTGTAGTCGTGATTGACTATTTGGTGTGTAGCATCATTGGACCAAATTTTGAAATTTGAAAATGATTTTAAAGTGATTTTTGAAAGTATACGTTATAAAAGATTTTTGGAATTGATTCATTTTAAATAAATAAACGTTATACTTTTAAAAGTCATAAAATTATGGTTTTTGAGAAAATATAGTTAAAAGCTGATTTTTGAGAAATAAGGGATTAATGATTTTATAAAAGAGTTTAATCGGGGATTTGAATTTATTATAAAAAGTTGAAAATATAGGATTTATAAAATTTAATTATTTTATGAATAAAAATGGTGAAATTATAAAGGAATTTAAAGATGTTTTAAAGAATAATATAAATTGATTTATATTAAGAGATTTATAAATTGATAATTTATAAATGAAAATATTTGAATTATAAAACGAGTTTTTATAAGTGTTTGAATGAAGTGAAAATGGATTGCATAAGTGAATGGAATTTATAAAATTATAAATGGTGAAGTTATAAGTGAAATTTATAAATAATAAGATTTATAAATTTCGTGAAGTTATTAAAGAATGGTTTTGGATAAATAATTGAATCTTATAAGTTATAAGATTTATAATTATGAAGTTTAAAAGAACGATTTTGTAAAATAATCGTTTTATAAGCATTTAACTTATAATGTGAACTTTTGGTTTATAATTGAGTTATGAATTGAATATAGGTTAAGAAAGGAATTTATAAACGTTGTTTTATAAATTCGCAAACGACTTATTTTGATAAGTAAATTGTTGAAACCAATTTATGGAGTTATATTCACGTTTTAGACAGCGAATAATCCTTTAAAATAAAATGAATAGAAATGATGAAGTTTGTTAACGTGGTATATTCACGTTTTTGAATAAGTGAATAACATGTTAAAGAAATTGTTTTAGATGTGAGGTTTTAAATAGAATTAAAACGATCTAACGATGTTTTTAAACATGTTAAGATTCGAAACCATAGATTTCAACATTTATTATTGAAATAGAGGTTTCGAGAAATAGAAGGAAATGAGGGACTATAACACTGTTGTTATAGTAAATGATTTCCGAAAGGAAATGTTTTGTATAGTATTGGGATTTATATATCTATCTTAAATTCGAATCCCTATACTAGTGATTTTGGGACGTCGTAACGATGTTTTACGCAACATTCGTTTTGACCCAAATAAATATGTTTAAGAGAATGATTTCCTTAAAGAATGAAATATATACTTCATCTTGATTTAAGTATATTGAATATTTTCTAAGTGTTGAAAATAAATAAAATTTGTGAATTACTTATGAATAATTAAGTATGAAAATGTTTTCCGATATAAAGTGAATATCTTAAGAATTTATCTTTTTGAAGATAAATTGAAATGAATAATTGAAATCGTATATGCATGGATATCTTGAAATATAAATTCACTATGGAATTTATGAATGAAAAGGGAAGTTGTTTAAAAATAAATATTGATTTATTTTTGAAGTATTGAAAATAATATATCTTGTAAAGATATTTTGGAAAAGAAATAATTTGGAAAATTATTTGGAAACTGGTGATGTGTGCATATCCATTGATAGTTCAATAACCGACTATCAATATTTCCCTTTGAATGGGTAATTGATGTGATTTGTTTGAATTTGAATGTCACACTTATCTTTAAATAAGCGCTCGCTATTCGGGTTAACCGGGAAAGGACCATGGGGTCGTATAATCCATTCCGAATATGTGATACGTCGTTATGAATTGCATTTGATGACCGGTGTTGAAGACCGGGTATTTGCGAAAGCGATAGGATGACCTATCGATTGTCTCTGCACTGGGTAGCTCCTGGTATAGAGATTCCCTAAGTGATGGGAAATTCGATCGGGATTGTGAATACCCGGATTGCAAGGGCTTCGTGAGAAGTGCCTTCGGTTTTGTTCGAGCCCGGAACAGACTTGTATGGATTGTATGTCTGACATTACAAATTGAGATATAAAGCAGATTTCTTTCAAATATATTTCTGTTGGTGGCGGAGAATTTATTCTTTTAGCTTAACACCCTTCTCTGAGACGTACGAGCTCAGAGGTTATGTAGTTGAATGTTATCAGCGATATATTCCCAATTTGGTAATGTGACATGCTGAGTGTTGCTGTAAATGATCATTGTGTTGATTATTTGTGATAGGATCATTTGTTTGATCGTCTATCTTGGTGATCATTTCTATGATCATTTGTTGACCCAAAGCATGGCTTTTGTATAAAGTATGTTTTTGTGGACGTGACTTCATCGAGCCTCACACCCCATGAATGGTCAAAACAGGAAAGATGCGGCAAGATTATGAGGGGTAGCGCCCTTTAGGATGTGTGCATTTCCTTCTGGAAAAGGGTGGTATCATGGTATGGAGCCCAGATACTTACTCAAGTTGAAAACACTTTATGATTGTGTGAATTGATTGCGAGCGCTCGGTTGAAAGGTCCCAAAGGACCGGGGGATGGCATATTCGGTCAGTTGTTACTCAGTTAGGGGTAACCCGGCCTTGTGTTGGTAGAGATCCGGTTTGGTTCTCGGGGATGTCCATCCAGAGGAATTCTCATGTGGCAATGGGAAGTTCCTTGGCCTGATCATTCGTTGGAAATCCAAAGAAACAATACGAGACTTGTACGGTTTTAGTTGTATAACCTGCTATGGAATGTGGCGGTAACCTGCCATTGAACATAGTTAGCTATAGTAGGCATAGTTCGGAATGCCTATGCTGGCTAAGATTTATATTCTACTTTTGAAATGAATTTTTCCTACACTATGCACTAATAATAATATCAAATGTTCTTTTAAATGCGTATCAAGCATCTTTGACTATCATAAGGAGAAATCTCCTCCGATTCTGCGCTTGCATTGTGTGTGTGTGCGGAAGGCCTTATGGTAGTCTCATTTTTAAAAGCATTGCGAATTGACTTTAAAAATATTCCTCTATTTTGATTTTAAAGATAAATAAACTGTTTTGAGTTCTCACACCAGTCACATGACTGACTCGGAGTTTATTGTTTTCCTTCCTAAACTCTGGGTGCCCACCAATTTTCACACGGGCAGTCAAGAGTTAAGGTTTATCAGGATATTATGGAATTCTGGAGTTGCTGGAGGCAAGATGGATGGCATGGCGTATTACTAGTATATAGTATTTCTTTTTCCGCTGCACTGTTTCTTGTTGTTGTAACACTCTGATGTAATGATGATATGATGTAATGTGATGTAATGTAATAACTGATATAGTTCTTTGTTTAAAGATTATTCATTTATTATTATATGTTGTTCCGCTGCGAATTGTGAGATTCTGTTGTGTTCTGTTCCGTTCTATTTTCTATTTTCTTTCCTCTCTACTTTCTATCCTTTCTATCTTCTTCTCTCTTTTTCTTTTCTTAAATTCTTTTTAAAACCCTAACTATTCGGTTTTTCGGCAACGAAAAATCGATGACGTTACATGATGACAGGCTATCTTCATTTGTAAGGAAAAGAATTCCATAGCCACTGCAAAAAGGTAGGGTGAGAGTGTTGGAACTGGACCAGCCTGCAACGTAAGTTATGGGTGAATTTCAAAAAATTTACCCTATTGGATCTTTATTGGGCCAATGAAGTCTAACTGAATTTGAACATTTCTAAATTTCATTTAAATAAAATAATTTATTTTATTTAAGTTCAAATATATTAAGATATGAAATTAATTTTATTTGATTTAGTTTATACATAAATATATCATATACATATATGTGTGAGTGCATGTGCAACATAATAATCCGTGAAATGTATAATATGCTCATATGTAGATGTTGAGATTTATTTATTTGACTATTATATTTTGTCATTCTGTTGTAAGATTCTGTTTGTTTTTTCTTTTTCTACTTTTTCTTATTCACCCCAATAACAATTCGCCCTTTTGTATGGTTTGAGTTGGCACGTGTGTCTGCTTAAAACGTACAAAAAGGCAGGATGTTACAGTAGATATGTCCAATATAAAATTTATATTTGAATTCTAATTTAAAATTAATTAAAGAGTCACTTCTGTATGGTTTGAATTGGCACGTGTGTCTGCTTAAAACGTAAAAAAAGGAGGGATATTACAGTAGATATGTCCAATAAAATTTATACTGGAATACTAATTTAAAATTAATTAAAGAGTTAATTGATTAAATTTGTTAAATAATGCTTAATTAATGATATATTATAAGTAAGACCATCATATAAGTAATATGAAATATAAAAGTTATATAACAATAAAACTTATATGATATGTGTATAAACTAAATGTGGAACATTAAAGAAACCCAAATAGACTTGAGAAATACATACAGATGTAAATGTACATATATCGTGATTTTTAATGTGTCCGACACTTGAATCACTGGGGTATTTCGTAATAAATATATTATTCTATAAGTCGATATCACTCAATATATATATTGAAGATCATGGATCTTCAATATAATGTTGTCCTCTACCATATATATATATATATATATATTAATAGATTACTTACATACTCCTTATTTGTTGAGCAAACTCAAGCTATGGATGTTATGCGTAGTATTATTAATATATTGAACAGATGAGGTAAGATAACTATATTTATTTGTTGAGCAAACTTAAGGTACATATACTATACTTAGGTCATCAAGATATGGTAGGTATGAGTGAATAATCTCTTTCGATTTGTTGAGAAAACTCATGGTCGAAATGAGATTAGAACAAGAAAAAATGGGTTAGGAGTTGTGTGTGATACAACCGATAAGGAGTTATCCATCATTTGTGGGGCTATGATCTATTGAGCAAAGTCAAGGTCAGAATACCAAAACAAACGAGTCCTAACACCCACTAGTGAAGTTGTAAGACTTCTATGTTTCATCTTAGAGTTTGGCGGAATATAAAAGACTAATGGGAGCCTTATTAGAAAAATAAAATGGTAGCATTTAACCTTTCTAATATTGTAAGAACATATGCTATATAATGTTATAATTAGCTACAATGATAAATTTGTGCATTTAATATAATTGATAAAACGTTTGTCAATTAACATAAATATACAAACCAAATTGAAATTTGACAAATAGAAATATAATATATACTTACTAATAATTCTAATTGCATGTTATATAATGTTCCTATACCTGTGCAAGTGCCTAATTTCAACTACTTAACACATTCGTAAGTTGGCCACTTATATCTTTATTTGGTTTAGACCATGTATTGCATTTCATGAGTTTTTGAAGTCTAAATGCAATTCAAGACTATGGATATTTGATCCATGTACTTTCACATATAAATGTTATATGGTGAACAGTCATAGTTTGTAGGGTACAATATTTCGATGAAGTTAGTTCATTCGAAGTAAACCATTAAACAGTATTTTAAGATCATGTATTCAACTTGAATGATTTCAAAAGGATCATATTGTGTTAATGTAACACAAGACCATAAACTATGAGATACATCTAAGAACTCGATCGTTGAAATGTCATCTTGATCGGTTTACATAAAATGCAAAATATTTGATGTCATAAATGTTAAGAAGAATCGAATGCATATTTGTAAAAGGTTTGTTATGATATTGTAGTAAGGTTTTCTTTTGAATAGTTTGACCATTTGAATGAAAAATGAATGTATAAGAATAGATGTAATTTAAGGTAAAGTTCGAATGAAGAGAATGAATAACCACTTTTACTTCATAGGGAAACATAGGAAACATGAATTGTAATACTAATTGATACTTAATATTGGAATATGTAATATGATATTTATTTCGAAATGTATTTTTATATAGAAAATTGTTTTCTATAACATTTATTTCTTTGAGTTCAAGATATTTGATCAAAGAACTCTCCATTATAAACTAGTTACAGCATATAAAATAAGTAACAATATTAAACGAATGGTGGACCTCTAAATTTAGTACGCTATTATAGTAATGGCAAAAATAGTGGAAGCTAATGATTGCATCAAATTACGAAAATTGTTTTCGTAAAATGTATCGAACATTATTTGTGAAATAATGTTTATTTTTGGTATTAGCTGAAAATTAGATATAACTATATTTTAATATGAGTATTATGAACATTCATTATGGAATAGAACTATATTATGGAATTTGTTTTGGAATTATAGACTAAGCCGTAGTTTTGAGAAATAATTTTACTATATGATTATGAATCATATGATGCAGATTAATTATATCCCAAACAATTAATGGCTATGCATCCATTCAGTGGGAGCATCATAATAGTTGATGAACTCTTTAAATTAATACATATTGATGTATGCAATCACAAGTCTATTAATACCAAAAGGGTTCCACATACTTCGTTATATTCATCGATGATTTATTATCAACATGTACATATGTATTGAATACACATGTAATAAGTTTATGATAAAGTCATAGAATATAAAAGAAAAGTATAAAAATAATATGCAATAGAATAAAATGATTTGATTTGGTCGAATAAGTGTGTATATTGGAAAGAGTTCCAAATGTACCTAAAAATGAATATAGATTCGTTCTCAAAAGTCATTCCTCCATATGAAACATAATGATGCATTGATAAGGAGTAACCAAACATTGTTGGACAATTTACGATTAATTGTGAGTGAAGTTGAGTTAGTTCCTTTCTATGAGGTCATGTACTTAAGAGTAGTACATAAGGTTGATATTATTTGATCTAAACAATAATTTACAAAATCATAGCAAATAAGGGTTTGTAAGAAATCCCAACATATCCTAGGCCAAGGAGTTGGCAAGTTGTGTGAGTCAAAAAATTGTACGTTATAATTGTTCGTGAGGGATCCTGTATGAATCTCCAAACAGTTTTCTAGAAAGGTCCGTCATCAAATGACATATTTATGTTTTGAACATAATTTTTTTAACTAAAATCAATTCTATAAGTAAAAAGGTTCATAAAGTGTTTATGAATCCCTATTCTATTTGCACTAAGAAACAATTTTTGTTTCAAGATATATCAATTTCATTGTGAAGGAATTTCTTTGAGAATTTTTGGTAGTTAAATGGAGTTGGATCCGATCCATAGATAGAACTGACTATATGAGATGAAGTGAAATTAACTAACCTAAATGAACACATAGCATTAGAATGTCTAATAAGTATTCTCGTACATCGAAGAGAAACTATGAGTTTCTTATCAATGTCAAAAATATACATTAACCTCGGTTGTTCAATTAAATCGTTAAAATTGTTGATTCTATATGGTATGATTCACAAATCTAAAAGAATTCTAAGTACGCTATCAAAATATGATTTTAGTAGTCATAACCAAAAAATGTGATCCATCGGCCGAGATTGTGTCTTTATTGGAAAGACTAATGTGGTTGGAATTAAATGAGCAATGTTGATAAGAATAATATCACAAATTTCAGTTATTGAAATTAGCATAACAGATTCGATATTCAACATGCACAATTTAATTCAGATTTACTCACAAAATTATCGCTCGATAAGACTTAGTGTTTGGTACTTATGTATTGAAACAGAAAATTCTAGATAACGATTTAGAGTAAGCCATTTACACATATTAACCAAAAATGCCTCAAAGTCAGTGGGAGCGACATTGGGTTTGTGAGTCTTTGGATATGATCCAAGAAATGATATAAATATATCATTTTATAAGCATCAAGATTGAATAAGTATTTTGATAGAAATGTCAAATAGTTTGATTTTCAATCAAAGAACATAGGAAGCGTGTGTTCATAAGAATGTTAGAATGTGCATTGATATTTCCAAACTATAAGTAAACAGCATGTTGTTGATTTTAACAATATGCATGTGTTAAAATCAACTTTAGTCATTTTAATACTCAATTTTGGATTGTAAATGATGTCTTTTATAGTGAGTATAAAAGATATAGGGATTGTCCCAAAACGATATACAAGAGTACCCTATCAAAAAGAGAATATGTAAGTTGGATTCCTTATGCATTAGCAGTATGAATTATCATACAGGTTATGTTGTGTGTGATATTGTGTTTTGTTTATGTATTTGATACATGGAGCAAATATAAAATCCAAATTGATATCATAAATGGTTGTTTGAGGTGTTCTCGCGTATTTTATAAATACTAGAGAATTGTTTATAGAAACAACGAACTCGTTATGATGGAACGTTTGGGCACAAACTTTTATAAGTGATATTGAGTATAACATGTCAATGATAAAATTCAAGTTAAAATCTTTAATTTGAAAATGTTTCAATATAAAGGTGATTGTGGTCGATTAACGAAATGTTGAGAACATTAACTTGAATAGCGCTATGATAAACCAATGTATATAGATATAAATGCACAAATTTATAATTGAGGCAAATATGATTCCAAAAATTGAGAATCCCATAATATTGTTATAAGATAACAATGTCATGAAATTGGTCATGATAGAACTTAAAGCTCACTAGAAGTTGAAAGACATACTTCAAATTGTTCCACATGATAAAGGCAGTTTATCGGCGTTAGAGAGAGTTAATCGAAAAAGTAGATAATTAAAACATAATAGCATACCCATTCACTAAGGGACTGATCTAATTGGTTTTAAAAAAACTGATTGGAGAAGTTGGAATCAGATTGCATAATTGACCCCAAATGCAAGTGGGAGATTGATAGAGTAGGGGTATGCCCCTAAGGGAAATTATGTAATTTGTTACATATATCTAACACGTTGACCAATCTTGTTCGAAATAAAAGTTATTTTCTTCCTATTATATACTTGATATAATGCGATTATATTAATTAATTAACTTAATTAAAAGTATATTTAATATAAAAATCCATAAATGGTATATTTTGTGATAGTAGTTACAAAGTGTTGTAACCGTGAGTAATTTATCACAACGAAACAAATATACCATTTTAAATGATCCTAGTTAAGATGCATCAAGGCTGGATATCGATGTATCCGTTGAGACTAGAGTACGTAACACTCTTCAAATGTTGGATAGTGTATTACTCATGACTATTGGGGGCACCTAGGGGTTACGTACTAATAGTTATTGGATAACTATGGAACAACTCACTCGATAGTTTTCTATTGGTAAATATAACTAAGGTCAAACAGAAAATATCGATGTGAATGATTTAGACAGTTCTCTCGATTTGATAATACTGTAGATCTTTAATATGAAAGCTCTGCTTTGATTATAGCCGAATCATGGCATGGCATCCATCGGGTGACTATAGTTGGGTCGAGTGGATGCATTGGAAGTGAATCACTATACAAGAGAGGATTCATCGCCTAAATTATATGCGGTTAGTATCATAGTCAACTCAACTCAACTCAAAGTCTCTGGCTAAAGTATTTCGGTTAATAATAATTGATATTATTAAACCAAGGACTTTGTATTCGGACTATAAAGTTGAATGTGGACGAGCTTGAAATTTTGACCATTACCAAATTCCATAAGTCCAAAGTGATATAGTTTTGACGAAGAGAATTGATGTATACAAATGTCACAATCGGATTACGCTTATTAAACTAAAATCAGATTTTACCAAAAAAGAGTAAGCGGTAAATTTGGCCTTAATGTTACACCACGTGCTAAGTGACGTGTAAACGTTAACATTAGAATAGTTCGATGTTAATCACCGACCAAATTGACACCCAAGAGTTACACAGCCGAAATGATGAATTCCCTTAAGACCGAACGATTTGATTAGTTTGTAATTGTTATAATTAACTAAATTAAATAATATTTATGAAATATTAATTATAAAATTTGAATATGATTTGAGAAATAAATAATGTTATACATATTTATAACATTTATAAATATATCGATCGATATACAACATCGACAAGCGATTAAATTAGATTTAGTTACGTAGTATTTTGGCTTGGGTTTAGATGGGTTTAAGGCACATTATTGGGGCTGCAAAATTTCGGTTTTGGAAAGATCTAGGGGTGGCTAAAATATTGGGAATTGGCTTAGAGATAATGGGTTGAGATCAAGTAAGAATGGGTAAAAAGGTTTCTCTCGTTTCTCTCTAATACAACCATATATATATATATATATATATATATATATATATATGTATATGTATATGTATATGTATGTATGTATGTGTATCTCTAAAATAATGACTAACCTTTTTTTGGCCGTCATTACCTTCTACATTGCTGGTTAAAACATAACTCTCAGTCCACTCCAAATTTCTCAAACATATTTCAAATTAAAATAATACTATTCAATAGTTAGAGGTCGGTGATTCCAAACTTGCAATCTGACGAATCAAGAACAGTAAAAGGAAGGGAATTCACTGCTTCAACGTGGATCAAAGGCATCATTAAATTGGTAATTTTAATTCATATTATAGTAATTAAATTATATTCTATGATCCTATATGAGTAATTTCATATCTGTTTAAATATATTGCTACTATATGTTAAGTTAGGTGAGATTTTGTAAGTAGATGTAGTTGTCACAAATCATTTTGGTTTATGTGCATAATTTGTTTATTATACTATTTGATTTATGTATGGACAAATATTGTTTACTGTAAAAAATCAATTTTCATCATTAATAATTTTTTATATATATTTGTTAATAAATTCATACATACACACACACACACACACACACACACACACACACACACACACACACACATATATATATATATATATATTAGCGTATATTTCTCTCTCACAATAGCATATATGCATATATAAGATATATATATATATATATATATATATATGATTTAGAATATTTAGTGCAATTATTTACATATAATATGAATTTACTAATTCGAAATTAATTATCATACATATATTCATATTTTTAAATTAATATTTATTGAATATTGAATTGTTTATTATATATAAAATACCTATTACTTTTAAAATTTGATTTTATATTTTCAAAAAATATTATATCATTCCAGAAACATATAGAAAAAATTTAGATTTTTTCAATAAAGTTTTCTATTTTTAATAATTAATATTATTTCATAAAAACTGTTTATAATTTATTAAAAATAATAATTTAATTGAAAATTTCTTCAAAAAATTTCGTAACCTTTCATTCATGATCCTAAAATTTCTAAAATTTTAAAATTTGAATTTTTAATAATATATTATTTTATATTAAATAATTATTGCCGAAACCAATGTATTTGTTTTAAAAAATAATATTTAATCTTTGAAAAATCTTCAGATTTTTTGAGGTCTATTTTGTGATCCTAGATTTTTTTTAAAATTGTAAAATTTGAATGTTCATCAATAGATTATTTTATGTTAATTATTTATGGATGAAAACGTTATTTTATTCATAATATATACAAATTAAAATATTAGAGTTATTATGTTTGCAAAACTAAGTTAATTTTGAATTATAAATAATTGGTCTCTCTCTTTCTATATATATATATTTATCTGTATATAAATGTTTTATGTTTATATATTATATATAATATATTTATACATACATATGTGTGTGTGTATTTTATTTCAAAAAAAAAATATTTTTTAGCACATATACATGCACATATTTGGACAACATACGTGACATATAAAATAAGCTAATATGTCTGTTGCGATATATTTATGAAGCTACTTTATAAAACGTTTGATTATACTTATACAACATAGATCAGAGTTACACATACCAAAGAATAATAAATAATGCAACGGAATACGTGATGTAGTGAAATATATAATAAACAATAATAATAATACAATCTTCATCTTCGTCTTCGTCTTCGTCCTCCAGAAATAAGGTCTTCAAATCCGGGAATGCTCAGGCTGACCTGAGCGAATTGAAAAAACAAAACACTCGAGTCAGAACTAAAAGATCTTATGTAAGTAAATCAATGGTAAATATGAGTGCAACGGCGTCAGAGATGTTTATGGGTTTTGACATCTTCTATCCAGTGTTTAACGTAGGTGCAGTAACTTAAGAGATGCTCGGGGTTCACATCTCCTAAAGGTCCGTTAAACTATCTACTATGTAGTACAATACGCTATTATAATATGTCTACAGTAAAGTAAAAGTATTAAGGTAGCGTTAAGCTGTTACCCATATCCCCCTTAACACATGTTTATATATTCGCATAGTCTATACAGTATCATAATTCCCCCGTAAACTGGAGGGCCATCAGAGGGCACTCCATATGTATGGTACCAAACAAACTTGTAGAAGGCGTGCTAGGGCATGTGAACATGACACACGAGGAAATGCCAAGGTAGATATACCATTTGCGGATCCAGACTGGTGGTAAAGCATAGCAGCTACTACCACCCATCTCAGAACACATTCCCAAATCAAAATCGAAGGGTGGCTACCAAAACAAACACAAATCAGAATATAATATCGAAGAAGTGTGTCCGTCGGAGGAATGACCTCACTTGGCTCGGCATGACTCCTGATTTTAGTCACATCTAAGCTGACTCATGGGAGTCAAGGTCACGTCATACCTCATACGGAAATCGTTCACCAAACCATCCTACTTCATTTCTAGAATCTGCACCACGTACACAGTTGTTAAATTGGTTTTCGGTATTGGCAAAGAGTATGACAATATCTGATCTCGGTTTCTTTAACAACCAATCGCTTATTACACACCGGATGGTCCCTTTACATTTCCAAAATTATTTCATATTTTATATCGAAATATCATATTCTCAAACCATATCGCTTTCAAATCATATTCACTTTCAGATCATGTTCACTTTCAAAAGTCATAATTTCTTTCAAAACCATATTTCCAAATCAGGTTAAATCCTTACTTCAAAATCATCAATTTATTATACATTTAAATCTCAACTTAGGTCATTTCATCATATTTGCTTTTAAACCAATGAATTTGGAATATAAACACTTCCCTTTTACTTAGTTTGAAAATTTAGAAAGTAGTTTAAATAGTTATAAATAGTTAAAATGGTTAAAATAGTTTAAATGAATTTTCAATAGTCAAAATACACTAGAATAGTTAAAATAGTTAAATAGATTTAAATAGATTAAATATAATTAAAATAGATTAAATAGCTTTAAAATAGATTAATTAGATTTAAATTAAATTAAATGGTTAAATAAGTTAAACTGGTTTAGAAATAAGTTAAAATAATTTATATAGTTAATATAGGCTAAAATAGTTTGAAAATTTGAAATCTTAGTAATTAGAAAATTTTAAAATAATATATTTTGAAAATAGTTTATATTTAACATGAATTAGGAACTTAAATAAATCTAACTATTTATTTTATCTCAACATATTTGGACCATTTTTACATTTCCAAATAATAAACCAAATTTCAAACCTCCAATTTTTAAGTTTCAATAGATTATTGAATTTCCTCTCATTTCCAGTCCAAATTCGAATATCAATTCGAATTACTCCCATTTCAAAATATTTCAAATTTATATTTTAAACCAACTCAATGCTTAATTGTGATAAAATTTCATTTATACTTAAAAGTTTAACTTTTAACTTTCCAGTTAAATTTCTTAAAGAAATTCTTTTCTTTAAACCAATTCACATTCAACACAAAACTTGATTTTCCAATAATACTTCAATTTATATAAATCGGATTTATTTCAAAATATCATTTCATTAAATTCAAAAATTTAAGGATTTTAAAATCATTTAATTTAATCAATCCGGTATTCGTGTATAATTCTCTACCCTAGGGTCAAGTGATACAGATATTTGTCATTTCAATCTGCAATTTAATATTTTACGGTTATATATCATTTCAAACCGCAATCCCGAATTTAATAAAATCCATAAAATCGCTCGAGTCTATCTTTTCAACCCATAACGATTTTTTCATAATCTATAGATCATTTGGGTATGTATCATTCCAACCCATAGTGAACTTGCAGTTTATAACAATATAAAATACAACATCCATTCATCCAATATCACAGTCATACATCAATCACAATCACCATCCAAATCAATCAATAAATATCAATATAGACTGATAATCGATAACAGGTATGTAACTGGCAGTTTATATTCAATAATAAATTAAATAACTATTTAATTCAAATAAATTCAAATTAACTGAGATGATGATTCAAAATATACCAAATAATCATAAATAAATTTCCAATCACATCATAAATATAATTTAACAAACATAAGAAATTTTAGAAGTTGTGAGTGGGTTAAACACTCACCTTTGAAATTAAATTGAATTTAAATCCAATTTAAGCCCAAAATCAAAATAGTCTCCAAATTCATTCAAATAAGCGTCAAAATGTCCGAAATTTTGATATAATCCCAGCGGAAGAAACTGTGCGTAAAACGGATCTCGTATGAAGAAGTTATGTTGATTAGAAGATTTATGATTTTATTTTCAAAATAAAAAAAATAAAAAAAATACACGCTTATCATACCCTTCCACTCGAACGCCTGCTACAATGTCGTTCACGTGCTCATGAAGACCTAATCGCGATCGTCGTCGCCCGCTAGGGCGAATCACGGCCACGTTGAACCACGAGAATGACGCCCGACATCACCTCAGCCTCTCACGACCACCGTGAAACCCCTCCACTTGCCATCGACGCACGAAAATAGGGCAGCCGCCACTAGTAAATCAAATCCTAATCAAATTTTTCACCTCGATCTAGCCATCGAATCACCGAACAAACTTTACCGATGAACTACAGGCAGCGATCTCCACAGCCCCGTACCCTCCAACCGTCGATCGGTTCAGTTCGATCGCGACGTGATGTATGGCCAAGATTTGTTCTTCAATTTCTGGACAAACAGAGGTTCAAATTGAAAAATGAATTACAGATCTGAGATGCGCTTGTTGAGAGCTTCAGATCGATATATAATTCGATATTGTTTAAGGAGTATGATTTTCAACTTGATGTTTGATTTGGATTCGAAATTTGAAAATTATGTTTTGTTTACCATTGAAATGAGGAGTTGAGAAGAAATGTACGTACAAACAAATGAGAATAAGGAGTGGCTAGGGTTTATAACGAGCTATTTATAGGTATAGCTGAAATAAAAGAATGGACCAGATTGATTGAAAGATAAATGACTAGAAAAGCCTATTTTGACTCCGGAACGAAAATGGGTCAACCTATATATCAAAATAAATGTTTCAATTATTTTAAACTCAATAGAACAGGTTTCAGGTCCAAATTCCATCGTATGAAGAAGTTATGCTAAAACTAACTTATTTCAAATTGATTTCAAATAGATTTAATTAAATTGATTTCTAGGCATTTCAAGTCCATACGATCAAATGACAAGTCTGATCGATACGAAACATGAAATCCTACAATAATTCACGTTTATGGATCCGATGAAACTGATTTTGTCGAAATCCTAGACAGTTGCCAAAATGGCTATTTTTCAGTTAATTAAATAAATTAATATTAAATTAATAAGTTGAATTTTCAATGTCAATTATATGGTTAACAATTTTTACCATTTTTGATTTCTTTAACATTCACAATAGTTTAAACAAGTTTAGCTATCAAATTAAAGTTATTTAATTTACCAATTACAGTATTAAATTTCAATTGCCATTAATCCTATTTATTATAATTAAATTCCAATAAATTGTTTTTAATTGGTTTAAATCTTTACACTCAATCAAATTTATTATTCTAAAGATATAGTTTACATTGTTTACATTTCATTACATTAATATATTCCAGTTCCCATACTTTATTTGTATTAATTACTATATTTCAATTATATTGAAATTTTGTCAAGTTTATACGTTAATTAAATTTTAAAGTCTCCATTAATTATTTATCTCGCTTTCATTCTTTTATTACATCACTTGTAAAATTATGAATAGAATTTACATTGGTTACATTTTTATTGAATTAATATTCTCCGATTACCAATTTAGTCTACATTAATTGTACTAGTTAAGTGAATTAACTCCAGTTGATTTCAGATTAAATTTTATGAATTAAATAAATAGGTAACTTATAACCATTGCTACCCTTAACTTTTAATTACATCTAAAAGTTCATTAATTACAACAAATGCTACAATCAACTATAAAACTCTAATTTCATCTTTTATTTGTGTTTAACTGTTTTACTTCCATTATGCTGAAATTTTGTCACTTATACCCATTTAATATCCCAATTCATTTATTTATCTTGGTTTCAATATTTTATTTAATCAATTATTACTCTATGAATAAAATTTACATTATTACCAAATATTACCTAAATCTACATTAATGTAATACTTAATTACATTTATTGCAATTGGTTTCAAATTAAATATAGAAGGCTAATTAAATAGGTAACGTATATTAATTATTACCATTAACTTTAAATTACACTTATAAATTCATTATTTACACACAAATGTTACAGTTTCTTACATAACCCAAATTTTATTCAATGGTCATTTATTTCATACTATTTTCTTATATCAATTTATAACCAAGTATAACAATTTACATTGTTCAAATTGTTAATTATTACCTTTAATTATCATTTGTTGCTTCATTTCAGTATTCATTACATAATTAATTTACAGATTTTTATTTTTTCCAAATTTAATTACCAAAATCTTATTAAATTAACAAATTTAATCATCGAAAATTACGGGTTGTTACATTTACTATAACATTTATAGTGTATACTATAACCTTTATAGTGTAACACACATATATCATATATATGTGTATTTTATTTGATTAATTAATCTTTAATCAATTTATTCATTCAAACAATTTTTATCAAACTTTATTAATTCAAAATTTATCTTGTATACATACATGTATACTTACGTTATCTTAAATATTTTAAAATAACATAACATATACCAATATATTTAATACATGCATATATGCGTTAATTAATTAACATATTTAATTAATTTATTTTATTAATATTACTAATAAATTTAAAATTTGAATTATTATATAAATATTTTCAAACATTTTGAAATATCATTACCTTTCAAACATTTTGAAAACTTATGTAGTATTATAATTATTATAATAAACATGTTTTATTTTAAATTTAACTATTAAATTTAAAATCTTTAACATTAATTTTCAAAACGATTTTGAAAATTAACCCAAGGCCCAATTTAAGTTGGGCCTTTTCTATTAGGGAAAAGCTTTGGGCTCACTTTACCTTTTAGGACAGACCGGTAACTAGGTAGGACAGGGTACTTGATTACCTAATTCCAATCCTAGGCATTACCTTTCTAGACATTGTACTAAGTGGGCAAACTTAATCAGTTAGCCATAATATGACCAATTTAGACGACATAGACTATTGGGTCTGATACCATTGTTGGAACTAGACCAGTCCGTCGTGGAAGTTATGGGTGAATTTCAAAAAATTTACCCTATTGGATCTTCATTGGGCCTATGAAGTCGAACTAAATTAGAACATTTCTAAATTTTATTTGAATAAAATAATTAATTTTATTTGAATTCAAATAAATTAAAATATGATATTAATTTATTTAATTTAGTTTATTAGATAAATATATCATATACATATATATGTGAGTGCATGTGTAACATAATAATCCATGAAAGGTATAATATGCCCATATGTAGATGTTGGGATTTATATCGCAATATACATATTAGCTTATTTTGTATATCATGTATGTTGTCCAAATATGTGCATGTATATGTGTTACAATATATATATTTTTTAAAGAAACAAAATACGCACACACACATATATTTGTATAAATATATTATATGTAATATATGAACATAAAACATTTATATAAAGATAAATATATATATAGAAAGAGAGAGAACATTTATTAATAATTATTTATAATTCAAAATTAACTTATTTTTGCAAACATAATAATTTTAGTACTTTAATTTGTATATATTATGAATAAAATAATGTTTTCATCCATAAATAATTAACATAAAATAATATATTGATAAAAATTGAAATTTTACAATTTTCAAAAATCTTGGATCATAAAATAGAGCTTATAAAAAATTTAGAGATATTTCAAAGTTGAAATATTATTTTTTTGAAACAAATACATTGATTTCCACAATAATTATTTAATATAATGTAATATGTTATTAAAAATTCAAGTTTTAAAATTTTAAGAATTCTAGGATCATGAATGAAAGGTTACGAAAATTTTTAAGAATTGTTCAATCAAATTATTATTTTTAATAAATAAACAGTTTTATCGAAATAATATTAGTTATTAAAAATAATAAACTTTATTGAAAAAATCCTAAATTTTTTCTGTACATTTCTAGAATGATATAATATTTTTAAAAAATAAAATTGCAATTTTAATCTAATAATTATTTTATATATAATAAACAATTCAAAATCCAATAAATGTCTATTTAAAAATATGAGTATATGTATGATAATTAATTTTCGAATTTTTAAATTCATGTTATATATAAATAAATGCACAAATTTTTTTAAATCGGATATATATATCTTATGTATGCATATATGCTATTATGAGAGAGAAATATACACTAATATATATATATATATATACATACACGAATTTATTGACAAGTATATATATAACAATTATTAATGACAAAAATTGATTTTGTACAGTAAACAACATTTGTCTATACATAAATAAAATAGTATAATAAACAAATTATGCACATAACCAAACTGATTTATGACAACTACATCTACTTACAAAATCTCACATAACTAAACATATAATATCAACATATTTAAACAGATATGAAATTGCTCATTATAGGATCATAGAATATAATTTAATTACTATAATATGAATTAAAAATACCAATTTAATCATGCCTTTGAATCCACGTTGAAGTAATGACTTTCCTTCCCTTTGCTGTTCTTGATTCGTTAGATTGCAAGTCCGGAGTCACCGACCTCTAACTATCGAATAGTATTATTTTAATTTGAAATATATTTGATAATTTTGAAGTGGATTGAGAGATATGTTTTAACCAGCAATGTAGAAGGTAATGGCGGCCAAATAAAGGTTAGTCATTATTTTAGAGATACACCTATATAGGGTTGTATTAGAGAGAAACTCGGAAAACCTTTTTACCCATTCTCACTTGACTTCAACCCATTATCTCCAAGCCAATTTCCTATGTTTCAACCACCTTAGGCCTTCTCAAAACCAAAATTTTGTAGCCCTAATGATGGGCCTTAAACCTTCTAAGCCCAAGCCAAAATACTATGTAATTTAATCTGATTTAATCGCTTCTCGATATTGTATATCGATCAATATATTTATAATTGTTATAAATATATATAACATTATTTATTTCTCAAATCATATTCAAATTTTTATAATTAATATTTCATAGATATTAGTTAATTTATTTAATTTATAATAATTATAAACTAATTAAATCGTTCGGTCTTAAGGGAATTCATCATTTCGGCTCTGTAACCCTTAGGTGTAAATTTGGTCTGCGATTAACATCGAACTATTCTAATTTTAACATTCACACGTCACTTAGTAGGTGGTGTGACATTGTAGCCAAATTTATCGCTTTCTCATTTTCGATAAAATCCAATTTTAGTTCAATAAGCGTTACCCGGCTGTGACATTTGTTTACACCATTTCTCTTCGTCAAAACAATATCACTTTGGACTTATGGAATTTGGTATTGGTCAAAATTTCAACCTCATCCACATTCAACTTTATAGTCCAAATACAAAGTCCTTAGTTCAATAACAATAGTTATCATTATTAACCGAAATGCTCTGGCCAGAGACTTTGAGTTGACTGTGATACTAACCACATATAACCGAAGAGACGAATTCTCTCTTGAATAGTGTTTCATTTCCAATACTTTCACTCGACCCAACTATAGTGACTCGATGGATGCCATGCCATGATTTAGGTATAATCAAAGCGGAGCTTTCATATTGAAGTTCCACAGTATTCTCATCGAGAGAACTGTGAAATCAGTCACATCAATATTTTTTGTTTGACCTTAGTTATATTAACTAACATGAAACTATCGAGTGAGTCCTTCGATAGTTATCCAATAATTATTAGTACGTAACCCTTAGGTTCCCCCATTAGTCATGAGTAATATACTGCCCAAAATTTGGAAAGCGTTACGTATCACAGTCTCAACGGATACATCGATAATCAATCTCGATGTATCTTGAGCAGGAACATTTAAAATGGTATATTTATTTCATTGTGAAAATTACTCACGGTTACAACACTTCATAACTGCTATCACAAAATATATCATTTATCGATTTTTCTATTAAATATATTTTTAATTAAGTTAGTTAATTAGTATAATCACATTATATCAAGTTTATAATAGGAAGAAAATACCTTTTATTTCGAACAAGATTGGTCAACGGGTTAGATATATGTAACAAATTACATAATTGCCCCTAGGGCATACCCCAACTCTATCAGAGAGAGGGTCACCTTACCTTAGGCCTTTATTTCTAGTAATGAATCCCTTAGGAGTGTCAATGATCATAACTGAAAATGTAGGGGTAAATATGCATTCCTCAATGAGAGTGGTCAAATTATCAGGAAATCCCATCATATTAGCATATGAATGATGAATCTTCTATCAATGCTTTATGCAAATCCACCTTAATGCAAATGTTATTAGCTCCTTTCTTATTAAAATTTCTAACCAATTTGTGAGCAAGAATGGAATTTTAGTGACGCATCTTCCCCTAACAAAGGCAGACTGGCTTTCAGATATGAGCTCTAGAAATATCTTTATAATTCTACTGCAAATAACTTTGCTAACAATTTTGTATAACATTTTGCAACAAGCTGTTGCTATGTAGTCTTCCGCTTTGTTTGGCTTATTGACTTTTGGGATGAGTGTTAGAAAGATGTGGTTTAATCATGCAAAATTTTAGTAGAATTGAAATTCTTGAACTGTCTCTAATATCAATGATTTTATGTCTTCCTGGTGAGTTTGAAGAATTTAGTATTCCAGCCATCTGGCCCGGGGCTGGAATCATCATGAGTGGAATGTGTAGCTATTTTGATCTCATGCTCGGTTACAGCAGCATGCATCATCTCTAGACCTTCACCAAAGATCAAGGCCCTATAGTTAACATAAGGTAAGGAAGCATCATACGGTCCATTGTATAAATTAGTAAAGTAAGTAATTGCTTCATATTCAAATGTTCCGCATCAGTAATGGTTTCTCCATGCTCATCCAGTGTGTTAAGAATCTTGTTATAGTTCTGCCTATAAGACATTTTAGTGTAGAAAAATTTAAGTGCATTCATCGCACTTAAGTAAGCCAATTCTCTTTAGCCTTTTGCTTCACTTCAACTGCTTGCTGGTACAACGAATTCTGTAACTGTTTCTTAGTTGCATAGTAGTTGGTGTTGATAATCTCATTTAAAGGGTCAGCATCCAGCATGTCTAAAAGATTTTTACATTCTTTTTGCAAGTGCTCAATATGGTCTTGTTGTTTGGGTATGTTTTTGTTCCTTTGCTTAAGTCTAGCTTGAACTTCTTTAAGCATCAAAATGAGAGTAAACCAAGCATTCCCTTCAGCTTGTGTTATAGTCATTAAATCAATAACACTATCATAGTCTTCTAAAAGGCACCAATGGTTAGCATAGCGAAATGGTTTACCTTTAGCCTTCAGCTTTGATTGATTAAATTGGATGTAAAGAGAAGAGTGATCATTGGTAGAACTAAGCAGAACTGTAACACTAAGTTTAGGGATTTTATTTATCATTTCAGCATTCGCTATACCCTATCTAACCCGTAAGTAATTTTCTTAACTTCTCCACTTTTCCATGTGTACTTCAACTTAGCGCAGTTAGCTTCCATGAGGCCAGCAGCAATGACACATTTATTGAACTCTTTGGTTTACAATAATTTAAGGGTACCTCCTCCCTTTTTTCATTTTTTTAAGTACTACATTGAAATTACCCAAAACCATCCATTTCTCATCTATATTTATTGCTAGTTGAACAATTTTTGTCCAAATATTAATTCTAACAGATGCCCAATTACGAGCGTATACAAAAGTTATCACAGTAGGCAGTCCACCTACTTATCAGCTTCAACAGTAATCCGTCGATCATCCATATCAATATGATTAGCTTTCCAAATAGCTTTACGTCAATTAATTAAGAATCTACCTTTTGAATGGAACAAATTATTATTTAACCATTGCCTCTAATCACCAAACTAACTTTCAAACATAACTATAGATTGATTCCCCATTTATTTTCCAGGAAATCCATTAAAGTTGGGTTAAACTTGTTTCTAAAATTGAAAAGGTATAATCTTCTAGTGTCATTATTTAGACATCTTATATTCCAACAAAGAATGGACATTAATTACTTTAGGTTCTGCTCCTTGCTAAAGGAGCTTTTGGTGCCCGGACATTCTCCTGCTTATCTTTACCCTTAGTGAATTATTCTTTGTATTTTGGGTTCGCTTTATTATACTTTTGATGTGGGTTGGGCTCTTTGTATAAAATATCTTCCTCATTAACTACATTTATATTCAACTTATTAATATCTTCCATATTCCTGGAGTATCCATCACTTGCATTGGATCCTATCCATCTCCAGGCCTTATCTCTTCGAATGAATTTGAGTGCTGCTGAAACTGCTCCTTTTGCTAATAGGATATCTGTGCAGGCTTCTCCCTTGACTCCTTGATGCTGCTTCTGGTTACTGGGGTCCTCCAACTTTCCACTAGATGCTAGTGCAGCATCTTCACTGGTACTAGTATTATTGTAATTGATGTTTTTTGGGTTTGTATCACACTCTAGTTCTGTCTGCTACTCCGAGCCATCATGAATTTTGTTTGTCTCTTGATTGTGCATAGGCGTAGAGGGTTTGGTGTTAATTGTTGCTTCTGATGGTGCTTTTAGCCTCCATTGTTATGATTGAGTAGCTTTAGGATATGGGCATTGAATCCCACTGTGCCCAAAACAGTTACACTCTTTGCAAACAGGTGGAATAAACTCATATTCTACCTCCTGAACATATGTTCTCCCATGGCTGTTTTTAGCCCTGATATTTCTCCTGAAATTAGTGTCTTTTTTTTACCTTCATAAGCACTCTGTCATACTTCAGTCTTTTCATCTATCATGTGTTTTCATCTATGTTTATAGGCATTCCAATTAGGCTAGCTACTTGGCTAATCCCTCTAGCATTCCATAATGGTGAGTGCAAGTTATTAAGTCTAATCCAGATAGGGTAGCATTCAAGCATATCCCTTTCAAATTGAAAGTTAGCATCCCATCTCTTCATGAAAATTAGTCTACCATCCATAAACCATGTGCCACAATTTAACACCTTTTCAAGGTCTACTTCTAATTCAAATTTAACTAGGAAAATACCATTATCCCTGGAAAATACTTCCCATTTCCCACTTGGCTTCCATTATCTTTTAAAAAATGCATTGATATAAATATAGTATGAACGATTACCTGCCACGTAGATAAACGTAGAGTACTCCATATTACGTTTGATTGTTAATTTGTAGTCCAGATCCAGCAAAATCACCATCCAGATCTAATTTGGGCCTATGGAATTCCATGTTTTCTTTTGTCTTTATGCTCTTTCTCAATAAGTCGGCCAAAGTTTTAGATCCCTACTGCTTATTGATTTTGAATAAGTTCAATTCTGCCCTAGGTTTTGTCCATTCTCTTTAATTATTGTTTTCCATTGCCCCGCTTCAGTGGTTTTCTTTTTATCTTGGCGTTTGACCTACTGCCACCCTTCCCCATCATCCACCTCATTCTCCTCTGTTGAAGCCCTAGTCGTCGCAGTGTGTTTGAAGCGGATGCCATTTTTTTATATATATGTTTACACACACATCCACTCTTTTACTTCTATATATAAAATATAACAATATATATATATATAATTATAGTATATATATAAACATAAGTATAAAATATTTACAATGTGCATATATTTATAAATATATTAAATGTTTAAATCATTTGTAAAATATATTAAACATAATAAAAAAATTGATGTAAGGCCGGATACAGTACATGTATAAATATAATTTTTTAAATGTATATGTATGTATGTATGTATGTATGTATGCATTAAACTCTTATATATATATATATGCATGTATGTATGTATATCTATAATAGTAAATACATATTACTATGTAAAAAATCATAAAATAAATTATACTAAATAAATAGCCACCTAGACATGCACATGCATTGCTCTAATTTTCTTATTTTAATTTTAAATTATATATATGCATACATACAAATATACATATATATATACACATATATGTTAATAAAATCGCACTAAATTAATAAAATTTAATAAAAAAATTATTTTTTAAATTTTCAATAAAATTCTGGGCGAAAATTTATGATATGATTTAAAATTTTAAAAATAATTCCATATCTATTTTCTATTTTCATTTTATATTTAAATATTTAGAGATATAAAAAGTTTTTTTACTTTCAGTCGAGAGTATCATATGTATTGATATAATTTTATGGAATATAAAATATTTTACAATACATATATAAATTTGTATAATTATTTATATTATTAATTGATTTAAATATTATTTCAACAATATAAAATATATAAAATTATTTTCTCCCTACCGAAAATAATATGCTTATTAGATATTATGCAAAAAAAAATATTGACGTATTTTCATAAGTATAATGTGGTACTCAAAGTATAAACTATATCAACATATATATTAAATTATTTAAATAATAGAAAAATGATTATTTAAAAAAAAATTGAACTATGCTACACATTGATGTATTATCATAAATTTAAAAAAACATATATACATATACGTATAACCAATCAAAATTGTGACAATATATTTACATGTTGGAATCGTCACCTAACTAACAATGTAATATATAAAGTAAAAATTATTAATGTAGATTATTATTTATTAGTATGTTACGAATATATCTTACTGCCAAAGCCCGTAAACATACCTTGAAACGACGAGATTTGATCCTAGAACTAATTCCAATCAGCAAACTTATAACCTATGAATCGTTGACCACCAACTACCAATCAGTACTGAATCTGATTTGATTTGAAATTGATATGGGAAAAGGATGGAGGGGAAAGGTTGCACTGAAATAAAGAGGACAAAGAGGCTTAAAAAAATCTTTCAAAAAATGAGGGTAGAGATCTTTATATAGAGGAAGAAAAGGAGAGAAGTTTGGATCTAATCTTTTACTTATTCTCCTTCCATCTTAGTCATCCATTTCAAAGCTCTCTTACCCCTCATTAGGCCGCATGTATTACCCCATATTTGAGCCGGTTCTACCAAATTCCATGGACATCAAACTCATTTGTGCCTGAATAAAATATCATGCAATTAAATCTAATTTAATGATTATCGATATCATATATTGATCAATGTATTTATTACT
Organism: Allium cepa; assembly: GCA_030765085.1. NCBI lineage: Eukaryota > Viridiplantae > Streptophyta > Magnoliopsida > Asparagales > Amaryllidaceae > Allium > Allium cepa. The sequence goes on along the minus strand of CM060929.1, from coordinate 458,896,931 downwards.
ATTATAAATATATTTAATAATATTTTTTCATCAAATAAAATCAAAATTTAAAATTAATATTTCACAAATATTAATTAATTATAAAGATTACAAATTGATTAAATTGTTGGTCAAAGGAATATTCATCGTTTTTGTTGAGTAAGTCGTTAGATGTAAATTTGATCAGCGGTTAATATTGAACTATTCAAATATTAAAGTTTGCGCGTCACTTAGTAGGAGGTGTCATATTTTGACAAATTCACCACCTGCTTTGTTTTAGTAAAATCCAATTTTACTTTGTTAAGCGCTACCTAGTTGTGACTTTTATTTACACCTATTCTCTTTGTCAAAACTATATAACTTTAGACTTATGAAATTTCATAATGGTCAAATATTCCAATATCGTTAGTATTTAGTTCTATATTCCACGCATGGAGTTCTTGGTTTAAAGTAACAATTATTATTAACTGACTACTCTGCCCAGAGACTTTTACTTTGAGTTGACTGTGATATTAACCCCATATAAAAATGGATCCTCTCTTGAATAGTACCTCACTTTCAATACTTCCACTCGACCCAACTATAGTCACCTGATGGATACCGTACCATGATTTAACTATAACCAAAGCGGAGCATTCATACAAAAGGTCAACAACATGCTCAAGTCGATAGAACTATGTAAATCAATCACATTGATATTTTCAGTTTGACCTTACTTATATTAACCAACAGAAAACTATCGAGTGAGTCGTTCCATAGTTATCCAATAATTATCGATACACAATCTCTAGGTGCCCCCCAATAGTCATGAGCAATACACTGCTCAACATTTAAAAAGCGTACTGTAGTCTCAATGGATATACCGATATCTAGTCTCTATGCATCTTCATTAGGAACATCTAAAATGATGTGTTTTATGATATTGAGATACAATACTTACGATTACAACTATTTGTAACTAATATCACAAACGCACCATTTATGGATTTTCTATTAAATATACTTTTAATTAAACTAGTTAATTAATATAATACATTATATCAAATATATATAGAAAGAAAACACCTTTTATTTTGAACAAAATTGGTGATCGTGTTAGATATATGTGACAAATTACATAATTGCTCCTACGACATACCCCTAACTCTATCAGCTTAGTATTGGTGTAACGACCCAGAATTTCTGTCAATTAAAAATTATATATTTAATTAATTTTAAATATTAACAAGTCAAATTTATAAGTTGAATAATTTATTTTTCGAATATCTGGATTTAATTGGGTAATTTAATTGATAATTTAATAATTGAAATTCCAGAAATAATTGAATATTTGATTTAATGTGATTAAAAATGATTTAAAAAGTTATATTAAATCATATTGAAGTTAGAACAATGTTTGTGAACTTTTAAAATTGAATTAAAAGTTGATTTGTGAAAATTGAATATTTTAATATTTAATTGACGAGTTAAAATAGCCATTTTTCAAACAGTTTCGGATTTCGACGAAACAAGTTTCATCGGATCAGTAATGTTAAATTATTGCATGGTTTCAAATTTCGTGTCAATCGGATTTACCGTTTGTCCGGGGCAAGCCAAAACGCATAGAAATTGGTTTAAATCGATTTAATTTAAATTTGATCGTTTATTTCCATAACTTGCACAGATGATCGAATTAGCTTCCGAAACCAATTCCATTGTGTCTGGAACGCGGAGTAAACCCTAGAAACGCCAGTCACCGCGTGAGATTTTGAGTTCGAAAAATTTGGGATGAATAGTGTTTTTGAGAATTTTTATAAAAGGACTTCACAACCTTCAAATTGCAACAAAACTAGGGTTTCATCCCTAGCCGCCTCTATAACCATCAATGGCCAAAAACTTGATTCCTTTTGCTCCAATTTTCTTCAAATCCACAACTCGATTCAGAAAACGTTCAACTACAAAAACAAAGATCATGTCGAGTTCTATAAAATCGACGGTCACGATCGTTTTTCATTGAGTGGATCGACGTGAATTTGGGGTTGAACGGCCGAAAGTCATGCTTGTTTTTCTCGAGCCATGGAGGACCGAGCTCCACTATGTTACAGCTGTGGGAAACACTCGCGTGGGGCGATTGAATGGCGCAAGTTGATCGTTGCAGAAGTGCTTGTGTTGACCGCGAGATTTAGGGCTTGGGATATGTTTTGGGTTGGGCTTCTTTTTGTAGAACGCGATGATGAGGAGAGGTTGCGTTCGGCGACCACAATCTAGGGCTTAAATTTGCACGGCCGAGATTAAGGTTGTAAAATATTAAAATAAAAATGTAATTTAATTATATTTAAAATTGTGTAAACTTTGTAATGTTATATCTTGTTCATACGAGATCGAAAAAATACGAAACAACTTGCATTGGGTTCGTTTTGTCGAGCACTACGCGATGGAACTGGTTTGGAGTCGTTTGGAGCTAGTGAAAATTTTGGTTAAAATTAAACGCGCGTTTAATTTTATTCGAAATAAAACGCTACAACTGTTATCGGAAACTCAAGGTGAGAATTTCTCACTCAATCGAATTATTTCGATTTAAATTTTAAATAGTTAAATTTAAAATTTCTTGATTGTGTGATTGGATGATAATTATTATCAGTTGTATTGAAATAGACCCTATACGCCGTATATTAAGCGGAGGTTATTTATTAAAAACATATACTGCGATAATTCCAACTTGAATGGAATTGGTATTATATATGTACTTGGAGTTGATTTCGCGCATTATATAGCGGATGAGACCCTATTGGGCCGCATAATAGCAAATAGTATTTTATAAATCCCATATACCACGATATTCCATCTCGAAACGGAATTGGTATTGTGCTAACATCTTTGGATGTAGGGAAACAAGTTGGGGGGATCTAGTTGGATTCCTCAAACATTTGAATTTGTTTCAATGTTGTGTGTTGATCTATTTATTGATCTATTTATAATCTGTGTGATTATCTTTGTGATTGAAATTGTTAAAGGCTAAAATTTCGCAGAATATATTTTTGGTATCGTTAGATGCCGAAAATAAATAGAATTTGATTTTTGAAAATTTAAGTTGAGAATTCATAGTAAAATTTAATTTTGAAATTGATTCATCTTAAATAAATAAACGTTAAAAATTTTATGTATAAAAAATTATGATTTTCGTCAAATATAACTGAAATGTAGTTTTTTAAATAAGTAGTTGATTAATTTATAAAATTGTTTAAATTGGGTTTTTTTGAATTATTATAAATGATTTATATAAAAGATTTATAAAAACTGATATTTATAAATTAAAATATTGGAATTATAAAACGAGTTTTATATAAGTATTAAAATGAAATATAAATGGATTTCATAAGTGGATGAAATCTATGGATTTATAAATTGTGAAGTCATAAAATGAATAGATTTTGTGAAATAAAATATTTATAAGTAATTAACTTATAAATTGGATTTTGGCGTGTAAATGGAATATGGATAGAATGTGTTAATAAAGTGATTTTATAAGTTGAAGTCGTTATAAAGTATAAATGGAATTTATAAACGTTGTTTATAAATCCGAAATCGAATTATTTCAATAATTTTAATTATTAGAGCTTATTAAAGGAAGTATATTCACGATTTTGGGATAGTGGATAATCCTTTAAATAAAATATGTAGAAATTGAATTTGGTTAACGAAGTAAATTCCCGATTTTGGGCGGAGAATAATATATTAAAGAAATATTTTGGGAAAGTGATATTGTAAATAGAATTAAAATGATTTAAAGATGTTTTAAATTGTATTAAGTGTCGAAAACATAGATTTCAACATTTATTGTGGAAATAGCCGTTTTCGAGAAATAGAAGGAAATGGTGGACTATAACGCTGTTGTTATAGTAAATGATTTCCGAAAGGAAAACTTTTGTATAGTATTGGGATTTATTTATCTAACTTAATTTCGGATCCCTATGCTAGAGATTTTTTTGGTTGTCGTAACGATGTTTTACGCAACATTCGTTTTGACCCAAATAAATGTGTTTAAGAGAAGTTTTCCTTAAAGAATAAAATATATGCTTAATTTGGATTTAAGTACATTGAATATTTTCCAAATGTTGGAAATAAATAGATTGGTGAATTACTTATTATTAAATAAGTATTGAAATGTTTTCCAATATGAAGTGAATGTTTTGACATTTTATCTTTTAAAGATAAAAAAACGAAAGTGAATAATTGGAATCGATTTGAAAAATCGTATAAAAGGTGAATATTTGGAAATGTAAATTCACAATGGAAATTTATAAGGGAAATTTGTTTTAAAAATAAACATTGATTTATTTTTAGAAAGTGTGGAATAAATTTACGGATTTGGGACGTGAATTTAATAAATCGGTAAGGATTTATTTGATTGGTTTTAATAGACCATTTTGAAACGAAAGTTGTAAGGGTGTAAATTGATTTGAAATTTGTTTTCAAATGGTTGAAATGTGGAAATTATATCTTGTAAAGATATTTTTAGAAAATAAATAATTTGGAGAAATTATTTGAAATCGGGTGATGTTGTGAACATCGATTGATATTAAATAACCGACTATCAATATTGACCCTTGAGTGGCTATTTGTTGTGAATTGGTTGAAATCGAATGCTACACTTATTTTTAAATTATTGCGCTCGTTATTCGGATTACCCATTCCGAATAGTGATACGACGTAATGGATAGCATTGAAGACCGGTGGTGAAGACCGGGTATTTGTGAAAACAGTAGGATGACCTATCGATTGTCTCTGCACCGTTAGCTACGGCATGGAGATTTCCTTTGTGATGGGAAATTCGATCGGGATTGTGAATACCCGGATTGCAAGGCCTTCTTTTTAAGTGCCTTCGCTTCTGTTCGAGCCCGGAACAGACTTGTATGGTTACGTGTCTGACATTACATTTTGAGATATAAAGCAGATTTCTTTCAAATACATTTCTGTTAGTGGTGGAGAATTTATTCTCTTAGCTTAACACCCTTCTCTGATACGTACGAGCTCAGAGGTTATGTAATTGAAGGTTATCAGCGATATATTCCCAATTTGGTAATGTGGCATGCTGAGTGTTGCTGTGTGATGATTATTTATTGATCATTTGTTGATCAAAGCGTGCCTTTGTGAAAAAGCGAAGCTTTGTGGACGAGACTTCGTCAAACCTCACACCCCAGAAATGGTCGAAACAAGAATATGCGACAAGGTTATGAGGGTCGCTCCCTTTAGGGTATGTCATTCCCTTCTGGAAAAGGGTGGTGTCAGGTATGGAGCCCTGATGCTTAACCTATGTGGTTGCTCCAATCTCATTTTTCTATGTGGTTGTTGCTTTGTGATCGAGGGCCCTCGCATAAAGGTCCCAAAGGACCGAGGGGTGGCATATTCGTGTAGTAGTTACCTAGTTACAGAGGTAACCCGGCCTTGTGTTGGCAGAGAGCTGGTTAAGTTCTCGGGATGTCCCGCCAGAGGCGATCCCATGTGGCAGTGGGAAGTTCCTTAGCCTGACCATTTGTTGGAAATCCAAAGAAACAATACGAGCCTTGTACGGTTTTAGTTGTATAACCTGCCATGGAATGTAGCGGTAACCTGCTATTGAAAATGGTGGCTATAGTAGGCATAAGTGCGAAATGCCTATGCTTGTTAAGATTTATATCTTTACTTTCGAAATGATTTTTCCTTCACTGTGCACTAGTAATAATATCAAATGTTTCTTTTTAATGCGTAGTAAGCATCTTTGACTATCATAAGAAGAAATCTCCTCCAATTCTGCGTTTGCATTGTGTGTGTGCGGGGAGGCCTTATGGTAGTTTCATTTTCCAAAAGCATTGCGGATATTTTTCACTTCCCTTGTCGTTGTTTGTTTTAAAGATAAACTGTTTTGAGTTCTCACACCAGTCCCATGGCTGACCTGGAGTTTATTGTTCTCTTCCTAAACTCTGGGTGTCCATAATTTTCCACACGGGCAGTCTACAGTCAGGTTATCAGGTCATTCTTGATTCAGGAGTGCTATGGAGCTCAAGTGGCGAGATGGATGGCATGTCGTATCAACTAGTATATAGTATTTCTTTTCCGCAGTTTGTTGTTGTAAACTCTGATAATGTAATGTGATGTAATGTAATAATTGATATAGTTCTTTTGTTTTAATGATATTCATTTATCTATTGTATGTTGTACTGCTGCGACTGTGAGATTCTGATATTGTTTCTGTTCTGTTTCCTTACTTCTTTTATCTTTTCTTGTACCTCTTCTTTTTAACCCTAACAATTTGGTTTTTGGGCATTTGATTATGCGGCATTTGATACAGTGGACATAAGAATGCCGACCTTCAAATCCCGAAAAAATCGAAATGTTACAATTAGAGGTAGATTGGAACTCATTAAGTCAACCATATATCCCATCATCACTTATTGAATGTAATGTTTTAGGCTTTCAACAACAACGGTTAATAAAATCAAACACGTGTGTTTAAATTTTGTCTCTAAAGAAAAATACGATAAATTCCTTTGGAAGTGGTCTGCAAAGAAAAAAATAGAGGGAGTATTAGGGTTAAAAGCCTTTGAGGAGTGAATACCACTTTAGGTATCAATTTTTTGTGGAAAGTGTTTAATGAGAAAGGTATTTAGGCAAATTGGATGAAAACAAAGTACATTAAGAATCAATCTTTTTAGGATATAGAAATCAGAAATGATTATTCAGAAGTGCTGAAACACCTTTTGAAGATTGGAGGGAATCTTTGAAATGTATCGAGAGAAGAATAGTAGAGGGAGATTAACCTCCATGCGGTACGACCCCTGGTTGAGCGGGAGAGATTAATACATTGATTAGGGGTTGAACAATTGAAAGACTACGAGGAGAAAACATTATGGTCAAGCAGATTTTAGAAAATGGTGATTGGAGAGCCAATAACGTCACCAACTTAAGACGCTTCAGAAATGAAATTTTAATAGCCAAAATATACAAAAATGAAGAGAGAGACTATTGGTCTTTGTCTAGCAGCAAAAATGGAAAGCACGGTTTAAATCGATATATGGAACACATTCAGAAATACTCATAACAATGCAAACTGAGCTAATTTTGTTTGGACCAACATACATGCACCAAAGATGGTCGTATGTGTATACAATGCAATCAACAACTACATGCCAACTAAACATAAACTAATTCAAAGCTGTATGAATGTGGATCCAAAGTGTGTATTGTGCACACAGCATGATGAAGATGTGAAGCATTTAATTTTCAAATGTGCATACTATTTCAAAGTATGGGAATGGTGTAGTAACAAATCGCATTATGCAATAACACAACAGGATAATTACAAATCACAGAACAGATAAATAAACTCAAAATCAGATACCACCAGAATAACAAGCAAAGATGTGGCTAAATTAGTACTGCCTCTCAATACCACATATATTGATTTTGATGACAACAACCATATAAATATAGGTGCTAATGGTTTTCAAAGTTATATAGAATATTTTGCAGGATATCATACATGTTTACACATGCACAGGATAATCAAGTTTGAAGACTGATCGGTAAAAAAAACTTTCGATCAAGATTCAGAGATAATCAAGATATTTGAAGACCCATAAGTTTAAAGACGAAGACACAAAGAATTCAAGACTACAGTTTAATGAACATTAGATTAATTTGTTAAAGTCCTTGAATAACAACTTTCTTTTCTTTGAATACTCTCATATCAAAATTATTTATTTTATAGTTATTTTATTTTCAAAACAGTTATTTTATTTTCAAATACTTATTTTATTTTCAAAATATATTTCTATAAATATTTTATAAGAACTTTATATGTTAAAGTATTTGAAAGCTATACTTAAATAATCTTACAAGAGTTCCGAATTTTGCAACATTTAAAGTGGACACAGGCTACATAGGTATGTCGACATTTGTAGCGTTGAAGATATGTCTTTTGAATTTTGAATAGTTGTGATTTTTTGTTATATCTCTGCATGAGTAGACACGTCCTTTCAAACACTATATAAATAGGAATGGAAAATTAATTTTTATAACTACTTTCTCTACTTTATTCTTACTCCACTCATTATATATTTCACAAAATCCACTTTTTATATTCTTCAAATTCAATCACTACTTTACTATATTTATTCTTTACAATGTACTCACTGATTTGAATGTATTTTCTCATCAATTCAAAGATCAAAGTGCTATCATAGGGCTATAGGATAATCTGTATCTAAAGTACAACCGTTTGTATCTGAAAGCAACTCTTTACTATTATTTGTCTGGATATGCTTATTGCATGTTCAAATCAAGTGCGTATACTTGTTGCTTGCTTAAATCAAGTGAGTGATCTTGTTGCCCGATTAAATCAAAAGAGCCTATCATGAACGTGTAAATCAAGAAGACATATCTCATTGTCATAAAATCGTGACTGTATTCTGTTTTTCTTGCTACTTGTTTAAAGTAGGCGTTAGAAAGAAAATCCATATATACACGGTACAAGATTGGACTTATGATTGGTTAATCCGAACCGGTATAAAACTTCTGTTGTCATCTTTCTCACTTTTACTTAAACGCAGACACACATGTGTGTGTATGTATTTATATATGTATAGAAATGTATACGTGTATACCATGCAAAACGTTTCGTCCATCCACCCTTTGATATGCTAGGCATGACCTGTTTTGAATTTACATTTATTATTACACAAATTTTTACAGGGAAGAATGACCAATCTAATCAGAAAAGAGAAATGCCTCTATTTCTGCTTCTAAAGCTCTACAGGCCCATCAACTGCACAGGAACCAGAAGAGAAGTTCATAAATTGACATGGGAACAAAAGGCAAGCCCATGCAAAGATCTAAACAAAAAGCAGCAGTAGGAGAGTTACAGATTCTACTCATACCAATTGACTCCAAAACTCTCAGATCTAAGCACTACAAAAGTAGCAGAACTTCACATCAACAAATGACAAACTTTGTGTTAATGATAAATGAGAGGGACTGCGTCAAGTGCTCAGGTCTAGTAGATTGTTCATGCTGCTGCATTTTTTTCATCAAATTTCCGAAATGAAAACATGTATTTTATCATCAAAATACGGTACTCTCTCTGCCGCAATGTTACTGAAGAAAAGGGGAACGGCTCAAGTTATGTGTGGGCTGAATTAATGAACTTAAGCCTGTCAAAATTCAAGAGCTTGGGTTTGAATATTACCCGTTTATTTTGAAGTGTGTGTAGTTTTGGGCCTTGGTCCTAAAATTATTTATATTTTAATCGCGGTCTGTTGTGTTGAGCTGAATTGTATTGAAGTAGCCTATTCACTTTCGGCTACTAGTTTTGCAAATACTTGTACATATCTCGTGGCCAGCCTATCGATTGTTGAATTTCGTACCAAACATGTTCACAGGACCACAAGGCCCATATTAATGCAACACAAATATCTAGATTTAACGTTTGACACTGAGTTTGATTAACTTTAATCCCTTTGGAGTTTGGAAGTTATGCTGCTAACCAGCCTTACCTTAATTTAAGTGACACGCATATAAAACCGTATGCAAATACAATTTGACACAGGCATCTGTTCTTATTTAAATGGAAACTTGCGGTTGAAATCAACAAACAATTGAAATGTTGTACCATTTGAAGAGAGTCATTAATACCAATCTACAATTGTCCAGGAACAATTAACAGTTACCAACTGCTAAGCAAAGTTCTAAGCATTATAAAAAATTATATTACATTAACAATTAACAATTACCATGTAAAGTGATGCTTAAGCTTAGATATGTTCTAGCGCAAGTAGGCATTATAAAAAGCTTGAAACCCAACTCCTAAGCAAGGACATTAGAACCTTGCTAATATCTTGATTATTGTATTAGCAGTACTCAACAAATACGGGACATAATTTCCATACTGTTATTTATTAATTTTCATGTCATGTGGTCGATACAACAAATTGCATTAAATGACATCTTCAATTTGTGATTTCGGCTTGTTCAAGTAAACTGCTTCGAACTAAAACATCTGTATATTTAATGCAATACTTGATTTAAAGTCTAAATCATTTGAATATTTAATACAAATAAAGAATTAAAGTCCACCAACATCATTTGACGCCGAACACATTAAAAGTAAAATCTGTAGAATAGATCATTACAATGAGCGCAGATAGTAGATTTTTATTGTGCTGAATATTTGAGAAAATAAAAATAAAACATGTTTGAGATTTAGTGAAAATTCTTTATTTGAAAATTTTGAATTACACGAGATGTCCTTAATTTACAGCTTTTAGAAATGTTTATTTTTGGCTATACACTAGTCGCCACCGTCGAAACATTAATCTGCTGCACGTAATTTCACATTCCATGTGCAACCATGCTTCAACACCTCTTTATAGCACTACTTCTAACATACTCTTGCCTCACCTCTTCACCATAACCGTTGGTAGAAAAATAATAACGTAGGTACATAAACATTCCTGCACAGTGTTATTGTAACTTTTAATATGTAGCAGGTTCAAAATGCTACTGTACGGTCATATTATAAGAAAATATTCCAATAAAATTTAAAAATGATATTAGGTACTTAATATAAAAAAAATTGCAATTTCTAAACGATGCAACAAACATGTAAAAAACAAAAATGAAATTGAATATTATAGGAAAATGTAGCATTAATCCCTAGAAAAATAGATAAAAAGAATGAAACATAATACATAGTAGCATTACAACATAAGTTGCTTTATACAATTTCAAATCACTTGATATTTTTATAAAAAGCGTTACTATAATAGTAAATATTAGTACGAAGTAGTATTGTAACACTAAATATTACATTTTTTTTTTTAAATCACATAAACTTCTATATATTACAGTTCATAATCCGTTTATGAATTGCTGCTACAACTCACAAAATGCTACTATAATTCGTAAAATGCTAATATAAAATAGCATTATCAATAGGAATTTACATAATTATATTAAAAACATGAAAACCATTCGTAATATTATTAGAAATATTTGTAAAGTTCTCTACAAGTATCCTAAAACATGAAAATAAATGTTTTCTTGACATGTTTTGAGGAGATGTGGTTGTATATGTTTGAAATTTGAGAATGTTTTTTATGATTGTTTTGTTTATCATTTTAAAAATATCATATACTTTTCTCTATTTTTATATTTACCGTAAGAGCTTTAAATGCATAAAAATATATGGATCAATACTATTATACATTCGCACTTAGGTATGTTAGTCATACTCTCAAGTTGTATTGAAATCAATTTATATATGAGGTTTTAGGCTCAAGGAAAAAGTTGGAGAAAAATTTAGTTTCGGAGACAGAAGTTGGTTTTTTAGGCTGAATGATATGTTTTAATGTAAATCACACAATGATGGTTGTAACTATCATTTTCAGTTTACATCAAAATGTGTCATTCAGACTAAAAAATAAACTTGTTGTTTCTGAGACTAAATTTTTTTGCAACTTTTTCCTTGTGTCTATTTTCCTATTTATATATTATTTATCTTTTAATAAAATGTACTACATGCTAAAATATCAAATTCAAAATCTCATGTACATGAATATTTTTATGCGTGGAAATTTATATACATACTTATTCTAAAATCAACTAAGTACATACATTTATTGCATTGATAAATATAAATCTTAACAATTAATAAATTGGTATATTATTCATTTTTATTTGCTAAAAAAATAATTTAATTTTTATTCAAATATAAAAAGTATACATGATCCCATAATAAAAATTACTTGTGGAGTAAGTTTGCTTCACAACTCACTCTCCCTATCATGAATGTTAAATTTAAGTTTTTAAAGATCTTTATAAAATTAATTTTTTCACAATATACCATGGAGAATAAGGCTCAATTACTGGGAAGTAACACTGCATGGCCCCCCCTCTAATTATTCTACTGAAATTAGTTTTTTGGTTGTTCGATTTAAATCCCATTTACTAACATTTTTGGCATATTTCTGCACATTCACACGAGGAACTTTGATGCAAACATTTACAAGTGTTACTTCTTTTAAACATGTTTAGTTCAAGAAGATTAATTTTGGATTGTCCATGAGACATTCATGGACAGTAATTAATAGATTATTAATTCTGATCGGGTTATGAAATTAATAGCGAACTGAAACAGGAACTAACGTGAAAGCATTTCGATCTATAATACATATGTCGGCTATATTTTGACTGTCATATCATAACCTTATCCATGAAAAATATATATTTAAAACGATAAATGTCTGTGAAGATGTGAAGTACAAAAGGCTCAATATTTTTCTCGTCGACCACGTGCACCATCCAAAGTGTTTGGCTATCACTTGAAGAAAAGACATAGTACAAGATAGATGGATAGACAATATACAGATTTAGATCTTGACGAGAGAATCATGGCACAAGTTCATTTTATATCTAAATATCTATTCCTTTGCACCGGACAACCGTTCTTTGTGTTACAGTAGAGCAAGCAAGCGAATTGACACCTATTTAATCACATCTCTTCCAATCTTTGTCGTCTTTTTATATTTTCAATTTGGTCTTCACTTCCTCAAACAGTTAAGTGATGCATTGAACAGATATTTAATCAAAAGCAAATCTGATATGTGTTAAAATATTATAGGTAAAACGGTATGGAAAAAAGAAGAGGCTGTGGTGCTAACCCAGTGTACGTTGGCTCATGGAATGAATCAAAGAGCGAGCTTCGCTTATTTTGATGAAAATGTTCGTGGCTCTTTGGCAAAGGTTAAAGCCAATTTTGCAAACAGCGTAAATAGTTTTGTACGCCCCACTGGCTGTTGCAATTCTCATGCGTCAGTTGTAGTTTTTTTTATCTCTTTCTTTTGTTTGTTATCAATCCACTTTGTCTTCTTCTGACTGTCTGTACTAGCCTTTGACTCTGATTATTTAATTTCCAAAATCTCCATTAAACTAAGGTGGTTTTGTTGGATTAGGGTAGGGTACCAAATCTATTTTGTTTTGAAGTATGTTTAATATAAGAAAAGGGTTGCTTGGTATTTTTATTTTGTTAGTTGACAGTTTAAAAAAATTGAAGCAATATTCAAGCATAACGTAAATCTACATCCATGCTTTCAATCTGTCTTTACATGATTTGATATGAATTCATGCTGACTTTTTATCTTGCAGGTAGTGTACCGCGTTACATTCAAATATTTTGTTCTGTTTCTCTATGTTTGTCCTAATAGTGTTTTGTAAAACACAAAATAACAATGGATCTGAATGGGAGGAGGGAGTACACTATTTTTTGAAACTTAGGTGGATGATTAGAAGAAAACCTGACGTCTCGAATATAAGGATTGATTAGTTGACTCTTTACATTCTGGACCTTCCATGCATTGAGTTTATGCAATTCTCCTAAATGCTAAGTTGTTAATCGATTATCTTGTCTTTTGATATCTCTGATTGGCATATGACACATTTAACGTTCTCACATTGAATTCAGTAACCCACTTGAAAATCAAGGAATATTTTATGGGAACATTGAAGCAAGTGTTATAAGAAAAACCTCCATTCTTTAGTTTTACGATATTTACAGAGAACTTCGCAAATTTTCATAGAAAAATATTTAAATATTTAAAAATTCTGAATTACAATCTGCAAACATATTTGCATTTTTTCAAAGAAAAACTATTTTAATCGTAAAAACATGCAATTAATGTTCGGATTCGATTTTTCAAATTTTTTTTCCTTTACCAAATTAAAAATAAAACTGTAATTTAAAACATGTTTTTGAGGAATGGTAAGATAAGGGACAAACTAAATTTCCATGAAAACAAACCAAACTGATCAAAATAACATTGCATTTGCATGAGATAACTCAGAATAAAACTTGCCTTTAATTTTTTTTATTAACCTGTGTATGCTTTGAGTAGTTCTTATTTCATCGTTAGAAATTCAAACTATATGGAGGTTGTCAAAATATGTGTGTGTATTTTGTTAATCCAAAGGGTATTCCGAAAGGGTAAGTTCACAAATAGAGAATGTGATTTTAAGTTATGAAAGAGATATTTAAAAGAGGTACTTTTATGAAAGTTATGTTGTATTAATTATTGGTATTTATGATTGCTTTTCAATAAATTAGTATCAACATAAGTAACTAAAACACTAATAAGGTATAGCAGTTATATTAGATCATATACAATAATGCAAAACGGAAACACATTTTTAGTCCATACAATGCCGAACAATAGATATAAATTCAATAAACAATAATTCGGGGAAGTCCTGCAGTAATTCGCTGTATATTTTAGAGAGAGAAAATGAAGAGAATGTTTGCATGGAAAATACTCTTTATTGTTGAACTAAACTTTTTTTTTTGCTTGATATAAACACAAAGACATCACCCCTGTTTATATTAATAACATCACCTAAACAATGGTTATTATTTTGTCATCATTACTTTCGTCTAAGAATTATAATTAACTTTCTATAATTTGCTTCATATGTCTGAACTCATCCTTATCTTCTACATAATTCTATGGACCGTATAGAAAGTGCTTTCTACATAAGATTTCTCTAAAACATATTTCTAGGAATTGGCCTTACTACATCAAATAATTAAGACCTAAAAGATAATACAAAATCAAGTTGATATTTCAACACCCCCTTAAACTTGATTTTGCCATTCGAAGTAAAATTTTCAATACGATAAAAATTTTGTGCTTGAGGAGTTTGGTGAAGATATCTGTTTGAACCAAAAATGGCACAAACACCCAAAAGAGTAAGAGACTGGAGATTAAATGGAGAAAGTAAATGAAAAATGAGTAATATCAAGCACATACAAATTTTGTAGTGGTTCGTCAATGTTGGCCTACGTCCACTTAAATGATTTTATTGTTTTTACACTAGATTTTGTGATTACAAGTAGGAGGGATCGGTAGGGATCCCTGAGTACAATGGAGTTCATGTGTAACAGCAGCGTAAAGATCTATAAAATTAAAATATTGCCCATGTATTTATAGAAGTAAACGACCAAATATTTCGCTGATATTTCTCCTACAGAATCTTCTCATGAAGACGAAGTCCTCCAAAAAATCCAGCCCTTGATCCTCTATGGATGGGGATCGGTATTGATCCCTGTATATGGAAATAGCGGGTCGACGATTCCACATGGTGGTCCTTCTTGGTATTGGTTTTGAGTTTCCAATGTTGTTTTGCATGGTCGTCTAGGTGTTTTTTGGTTCAAGCGATAGATCTACAGAAGGTTGAATTACTACTTTAGACCATATATGAAGATTATCAATACTATGCATATGAACTCTAGAACAACACTTGAATCAAGCTCTATATAGATAGAGAATAATGCCATAGGAGTGGGGACCACTTTGGGTGTCCCTTAGGATCGATACCGATCCCCTATGTAAGGTGGAGTACTATTCTATACTTGGTGTATTTCGAAGTGTTGCTCTTCTAAGTCTGTTTGACCGTCGTCTCATAGTCCTGTCTGTACTTGATTCCTGGACCCTACGATCATCTCTCTTGACTGCTTTCCTCGATAATTATCGAGTCTAACTTGTCCACTCAATCTAAATATTACCGGGTCAAAAGGCCAAATAACACTTCCCCCTAAAATACATCTCGTTTTGAACATGATGTGCTTTGAATTGAGACAATTTAGAATCACTATAATAGATTTCACTCAGTTACTCAGATTGTCGTTATCCTTCCATCAGTGGCTTTCACGAAGAGTCATATCTCCAACTGTCAGTTGCGATGCTTGGTCGATATCTGACATTGTAAAATCAAAATGTATTCTCTCGGTAATTGTCTTTGCTCGATTCCATTGAGCTAGTTGATTGAACTAGCAAGCCATAGGTATCTGAACTGGTTTCTCTTCTGAAAGCCCTAGGTAAGAATTCAATTTCTATTGATTTAGGAAATTGCATGTCAAGTATGCATACGCACTCGTACGTTCATGCACATATTTTTGCCATTGGCTCCCTGGCATGTTCGTGTGCCTATAGGTTATTGCCAAGTTCCATGGAATTGTAATCACAAGTTGTTTCATTTGTTTTTTTTATCCTAATCCATTCCTTCGGTCGTAGCCTTAAGCTGTATCGAACACTAGGCATGGGTCATAGTATTAAATTGTCGTATCCAGGTTTTAGGTGATTATACTCCTATCCCCAGTCTTGGGTTAATGAGGTTAGCGTACAAACAGTCAAGTCTCATCCTCATGAAGTTATATTTTGCCCCGTCGAGTCTAAGGACTGAGTTAGCGAATGGGTAGTCCGGTCATGCCCATCTTGAGCTTGCACTCTCCCTGTCGGATCAAAGGTAGGAGTTAGCAAATCTTTAGATCATAGATAGTGTTAGTTAATGGATGGTCGGATCACATCCATCTTCGGTTGTGCTTCTTCTCTAGTGTCAAGGGCAGAAGCTGGTGAGTGAACGGTCAAGTCACATCCACCTTTATGATTTGTACTCTTCCCATCGAGTTAAGGAAAAGATCTAGAAGATGAATGGTTGGGTCAAGTCTGCTTTAAGTTCGGCGATAGACGGTCGGATCATGTCCTTTTGTGTTTAAACTCCCCTTGTCGGGCCAAGGGAAAGAGTTAAGAGATAGGTGGCCAGTCATATATGCTCATTTATTGTTTAATCTCCTTCTGTCAGATCAAGGGAAAGAGTTAGGTTGATGGATGATTAGTCACATCTATTTTGGTTTGAACTTCCCTATCGGTCCAATGGATAGAGTTAAGTTAATGGATGGTCAGTCACATCCATTTTGGTTTGTACTCCCCTGTCGGTCCAAGGGATAGAGTTAAGTTGATGGATGGTCAGTCACATCCATTTTGGTTTGAACTCCCTCTATCAGGTCAAGGGATAGTGTTAAGTTGATGGATGGTTGGTCACATCCATTTTGGTTTGAACTCCCCCTGTCGGGTCAAGGGATCGAGTTAGGTTGATGGATGGTCGTTCACATCCATTTTGGTCCGAACTCCCCCTATCGGGTCAAAAGATGGAGTTGAGTTGATGGATGGTCAGTCATATCCATTTTTGGATCACGATCTTTCCCTTAAGTAAGGGGTAAGAGATGAGTGGTCAGGTCACGCTCGCCTCGGTAGAGCTCCACAGGTATGATCATGTTCCATGGAGATTCAATGTGCACCTAACTCTAGGTACCAACACACTTGCATTACTCATATGAAATTTCATTCAAGTTGGTCTTGGTTCACAAAAAAATTGCATAAAGGTAAAGTTGCATGGTTGAAAATCCATTTTATTGAAAAATAATAGAGTTTGTCCTATGAAATACTTCAAAACAAATAGGAGTAAGGTTTATTCTCGCATGAAATACCATCGTAGAAACTCCCTATTCCATTCTGCTCTAGCCCTTTATAGTTGGAAGATGACCATCAACGATCTAGTTTATAATCAGTCTCCTTTCAACTAGCCTAGGTACGTCAGCATTAGGAGCGGTCTATCCTTGTTCGGAATCGGATGTTCCTTATCCGCCATCTTGCAAGTTTTTCACAAACTATTAGAGCTTTTTCTTTCAGATCAATTCTTCGATCATATCATGAAAGTATCTTCACTAGTTCGTGTAATGACCATATATCTCATGAAATCTACAGAATTTTCCAAACTTCCTTACGTCTTCAGTTGACTTTCTCGAGGCTGGTTTCTTATAATGCTTTGAGTCGTGAGTAGTTAAGTAAATATTTTCAGTTGAGTCATTCAATGGGGTATAGGGTCAAATCTCGGCTCGATCGTCTCCTTGATTTCGGATTTTTGTCTGGGGCCCTGCTACGGCCTTTTCTCCGACCATTACTCTTATTCTGTACATTCACAGCTATGTTTCTGGAACTCTCTTATGACTATCTCACAACGACGTTGCTTTGCATTACTTTGGCCTAATGGCAAGTATCATTTCCTCTCCTAGTTAGTTTAACTTCCTCCTTACACAAGTATTGGGCCGCCTTATTGTAAAAACGATCCAGAGTAGCAGGAGGCTTTCTCGATAACCATTCGATAAAGTCTGTATTGGGGTGGACCTACCGTCGATCAAAGCCATCAGGATTATGTTGTCCTGAGGGTTGCTCAACCCAGTCATAGTGGTATTAAATCTTTGCAAAAAGTCCTTGAGCAATTCCTCGGTCCTTGGAATAAGTTAGACAACGACATTACATCCTTGAGGTGAGTCGCGTGTATTCTAAACTACTCGATAAATTTCCTTGCCAACTTATTAAAAGTAGAGATAGACCTTGGTGGTAGTCGAGTAAACACATGGTTGCCACTCCTTCTAGGAAGATTGGGAAGCACCTGCAATTGATTGCATATGATGCTCTAGTAGAGTCCATATGCCACTTGTCTTTCATGAGATGTTGTCTAGGATCAGTCTTTCCTGAGTATGAGGACAACGTCGGCATGTTGAACCTTCGTGGGAACTCTTCATGTAGAATGGCTTTAGTGAAGTGATTTTGACTCGGGGAGATATACCAGTTGTCGTTAGTTTGGCCTTGACTTTCTCTTACAAGCTGCCTTACCATCTTAGCCAAGTTCGGCTCCTGGGTACCTGTTGGGTTGTGGTAATTGTAATCTATTCCTTGTGCTTGGCCTGGTAAATGATCCTGGTTCGCGCCTTGTCACCTTAGTTCTCCTACCTTCGAAACAATCGTTTGCCCGGCAGCCCCATATTCATCCCTTGAGGGCTATTCAATAACAAACTCTTGATTTTCGGTGCCCTCGTCAGTCACAGTGTGTCCGGATTGCGTTTCAATTCTAGCTCGAAGTCTTGCTCCTAGGTGGACAGGGTCGACACTGAACCCTATAGGGGGATCGATAATGATCCCTATGCCAGATGGGAGTTAGTCGTGTAATCTTTGGGCAGTTGGCTTGATGCTCCAGCTCTGTTGTGTCTGTCCTTTGCCTTATGCTCCTCTAGAAATGTTCAAATGATAAGGAACTTCCGTATTCCAAGTATGGAGGAGTTGGCTCTCTCCTAGTCTTTTTATGGTGGGTATTCAGTTGGGTCATCAAGTTTCTGTTCTCTTGGATTTGTCGGTTCAACTCCACATGACTACCTTGTAGCTCTTTCATCATACGCTCAAAATCAATCTTGGTGATAACATCTAAAGGATTTTGGACATTAATAGCTTCTTGTTGTGCATCTTTATCCTAAACATGGAGGTTGGCGTTTTCTACTGCTTTAGTAACACTTGAGGAAGCAATAGCTTTGTCTTTCCTAAGGGCCATTGAAGATGGCTTCCTGTAGACTTTGTACAAATCTGAGTAGTAGAAAAACTAGTTGAGAAGAAAATAGATCTCTTCTATTGATTTTAGGCAATCCAATAGTAAACAAGAATTCAAATAACCCATGAATCAAGTTTCTCAATGAAAGCACCAAAATGTTTGATCCAAAAATGGCACAAACATCCAAAAAGAAAAAAAAAGTGGAGATTAACTGAAGAAAGTAAACGAAAACTGAGTGATAACAAGCATACACAAATTTATAACGAGTCGGCAATCTTAGCCCACGTCCATTTGAATGATTTTATTCTTTTGCAGTAGATTTTGTGATTACAAGTAGGAGGGATTGGTTGGTGTTTGCACCAAAAATGGTCACGAACACCCAATCACAAATGAAAGCACCAATATCCAGTCACAGATCACAGATAGAGTATATGTAGTGGACATAATATGAAGAATAAAAAAAAATTAAAAAGAAAATGGTAAAAAAGACAAGATTTATAGTTGTTCGATTAACTCTGACCTATGTCCACTCCAGAAATTTTCTTTTTATTTATACCGAATCTAAATACAGTTACAATTTGGAGTTTTTTAAACAAGAATGGCAGAGTAGCCTTTAGGTGGAAGATGAAGAGAAACAGAATGAGAATCTCTTTTCTGAAGCCCCGCTTGCCGTATTTATTGGCAAAACCCTGGTTGCTGGACTTTCTAACTGGGCCCACCAAAACCACAATCGAGCCCAATTCGTTCGTCACTGCCGACCTCGATTTCTTAATATGTGGATCCCAAGCGCCCAGAGTACTAACCCGAAGTAATCCTAACACTGACCCGAAGCAAAATGGAATATGACTCGAAATAACTTGCGCCTTCCTCAATGCCGACCCTAGAAATGCTGACCCGAAGCTCCGTGTGATGCTGACCCGAAGTAGGACTGCTGCCGACCCGAAGTGACTCTAACATGCCAATCTTTAGAAGTAACATGATATGCCAATCCCATGTTCCTATGACCCAAGGTTAGGCACATGCCGACCCGAAGAACCACTCTATGATGCCAACCTCTCTTCAATATGTCGATCCTTATCTTTGCCAACCTAAAGATCTTTCAATGCCGAACCGAAGCATGCTAGATGCCGACCTGAAGTCATTACCGGCCCCAAGAAAATATGTCGATCCCTCAATGACCCGAAGCGAGTATCCCTCTGACTCAAAGCAACCCTCCTGAAAACCTGAAGTAAACACAAAGATGACTCGAAGCAAAATCCAAGCAACTCGAATTTTCTCAAAATCCATATTCCAAGTATCCCACACTTTTTGTCCATCGACTATGCTGAATCCCGGCTACATATTCATGTTTATTATCCATGATTGATCGTCTATCCATCATCTTGACCAATACGATGATATTTCAGCCCGGACAACTGAGCAAGCATTTGAGTTAATCTGACTGTCTATGGCCTTGCCAAAAGGCGGGTTAACATTTGCCTCACAAAACATGCCTTGCTATTGAAAGGCGTATTTTTAATAGGTTTAAATCTGATATCCAAAGCCCATATTCCATCTATAACCATATCATCCAATCCATAATCCAATCCACTATTAAGCAATTCCATCCAAGACCGATAGCCTAATCCACAACTGTTCCGAGTTGTTATCCAATTCCAAATCCATTAACCGAATCCACGATCTCCTTGGATCATTTTATTCAAATCCGAGACCACTCTAGGTCCTATCCAAATTTGGGGATCTTTCCAGTTCCAAATCCAAAATCGGGACCTTTCCGGGTCCATATCCAAATCCGAGGACCACTCCAGGTCCTTAGCCAAATCCTTAGCTGTTCAAAGCCCAATCAATATCCATTTCACATTTTGAAAGCCAGTAACTGAATCCTACGATCTCTCTGGATCGTTGATGGCCTCTCTGGACCCTTGCTAAGCTTGATCCAAACTTAACGATTGGATTGGCAGATCCTATCATGCTCCAATGAAGCAACCTATTCCTTACACTTTGGTTCGATATCCTTGAACATTAAGTGATACTCTGGTCCTCCTAGACCGATTATAGCCTCTCCGGGATCTTACTGGATCCCATCCTATCACTCTTCGGTAAAGGGGAAACAACGTCGAGCGAGCCGATCTTGTCGTTCTCTGGCGAAGAGGCGTCCCACCCTGCATTCCGGTTTAGTATCCCTGAACATTAAGCGATGTCATGGCCTAAGTCCTAGATCGATTACATCCACTCTAGGCTATTGTTGAATCTCACCCTACCATACTCCGGTGAAGGGGAAACAACGTCGAGTGAGCTGATCCTGTCGCTCTCCAGTGAAGCGGCATCACTTCCTACACTCCGTTTCTGTATCCCTGAACATTAAGCGATCAATTTCCAACTAACTTCCAGTTTCCATTCCATAACTCTTCAGTTAGGGATTTGTTTCATAAAATCCAAATCCATTTATTAAATCCAAAATCCAAATGTTCAACAAGAAAAGGCAGAAAAAGCTAAGTGTCGCCTCTTTGGACGGAGTACTCTATTACTTTCTCAGAGCATTCCTGGGAATCACTCTGGTTCCCTTCCATGTGTAAGTGGAATAGCCACTTTATTTTTGAAGCAAAATCAGAAAGATTATTTGATGACTGAAGTTCAAATCCAAAACTCGGACCTTGCCATCATGATCAGTTGATGACATGTCGTGATCCCGATACAGGGTCATCCTTGTTTAGTGCAGGCGGTAGCTGCTCATGTTCTACCGCTCTTGTCTGGTTCCTCAAATAATGTAGCAATCTAGCACTCCTAATGTGTTCTTCCACCATGTCCTTCAAGTGGCGGCATTCATCCATGGCATGCCCTTCCAGCTCATGGAATAGGTAGTACCTCCCGCTCTTGTGCTTCCGCTCCATGGGATCCCTTCTAGGTGGTTTCCGATAGGGGAGTTTCCCCCATGTTTCCAAGTAAATCCATTCCAAATTCTCCATCAAGTCCATATATGTTGTGAATTTGGGTTCCCGATCTCCCTACCATTTGTTAAAATCATCATATCCATCGTTCTGCTTTTTCTTTCCTTTATCCATTCCACGTCCTTCCCCAGACGTTCCTTCGCCTTATGTGGCATTCACTTCCTTCCTTTTAGTGCGTGCATCCTCTAATCGTATAAACCTTTCCGCCTCGTGGTAAAAATCTTCATGATCCTATGATGGATCTCGTGCCAATGAATCTTTGAACTCAGTGCCTTCTACAATTTCTGCTACCGCCACCATCAAAATCATTGATGGATCCGGGCGATCCACCGAATCCATGGCTGCGTTGAACCACATTAGAAAATTCCTTGCTCCTATCCTTTGCTTCATCGATGCCAATGTCATTACATTCTTCGTCCATGTATCGTGGACCCTGAACTGTCTCATGAAGCGTTCCACTAGCTGATCCTATGTCCTAATCGATCCATTCTCTAGCTTCCTGAACCAGAGCGCAGCCAAATCCATCAAGTATAAAGGAAAGCATGTTGCCATCACCTCCTTAGATGCCCCCAACACCTCCATATGCCTAATGTATCTGGTTACGTGCATAGTCGGGTCTGACTTCCCATCATAGGCCTCCAACATTGGTACTTTGAATTCTAGAGGGTTCCTTGCATTTCTGATATTCAAGTGAACGGACTTCGATTAACTTCTTCCAAGCCTCTGCTCGGTGCTCTCCTCTCATAATCCTTCTTATCAATCCAGCCATCCACTCGTCTCCATCTGGGGGTGGCCTCCTATTTGCATTTCCACCCTACCCCATGTCCTGGAGGATATTTTGGGTAGTAATCTTCATGTTGCTCATTCACGTTTGCGTTGGCCCAAGCCTGCAGAGCTTCATTCACGGGCCTTCCAATTTTCAATCCCGGGGATCTGCCCCTAGGCCTTTTCCAATTCTCTTCACGTTCTCCATTCTGGTTCTGAATCCGAGTTGTAGAGATTTCTACAGCTCCGACTCCTTGTCCCACATTGCCAGCAGCTGCGGTTGGTTTTTTTCCTAGGTTTTGTGTCCTTGTTGTTCCCATTTGCCTGAAGAGATCCTGCATCATCTCTTTCTGCCTTTTCAGCATCTGTTCCTGCATTGAATCTATCATAGTCTGCATTTCATCCCCTGAGATGTAGATGGATGCCTGATTTGCTCCAGTCCATGAGGAAGCCTCCTGACTTCCCTCTTGATGGCTTCTCTCTGTCACTTGTCTCCTGGTCGATTGCCTAACTATAGCTTCTAGAATCCGAGTTCCCAAGCCTTTAAATCCAAAATCCAAGCTTCCAAATCCCTGGATGCTAGATCTCTCAATGAAATTACCAAAATGTTTGCATCAAAAATGGTCACAAACACCAAATCACAAATGAAAGCACCAATATCCAGTCCCATATCACAGATAGAGTATATGTAGTGGATATAATCTGAAGAATAACAAAAGTTATAAAGAAAGCGTTAAAAAAACAAGATTTATAGTGCTTTGGTTAACTCCGGCCTACGTCCACTCTAGAAATTTTCTTTTTATTTATATTAAATCTAGTTATAGTTACAATTTGGAGTTTTTGAAACAAGAATGGCAGAGTTGCCTTTAGGTGGAAGATGAAGAGAAACAGAATGAGAATCCCTTTTCAGAAGCCCCGCCTACTGTATTTACATGCAAAACCCTGGTTGCTGGGCTTCCTGACTTACACGGGTCCACTAAAACCACAGTCGAGCCCAACTCGTTCATCACTACTGGTCTCAAGTTCTTAATATGCCGATCCTAAGTTCCCAGGGTACTGACCTGAAGCAAAATGGAATATGACTCGAAGTAACTTGCGCCTTCTTCAATGCCGATCCCAGAAATGCCGACCCGAAGCTCCATGTGATGCCAACTTGAAGCAGGACTGCTGTCGACCCGAAGTGACTCTAACATGCCGACCCCTAGAAGTAACACGATATGCCGATCCCAAGTTCCTATGAAGACTTGAGGTTGCGCACATACCGACCCGTAGAGCCTCTCTAAGATGCCTACCTCTCTCCAATATGCCGACCCAAAGATCTTTAAACGCCGACACGAAGCGTGCTAGATGCCGACCCGAAGTCATTACCGACCCTATACAAATATGCCAATCCCTCAATGACCTGAACTGATTATCCCTCTGACTCAAAGCAACCCTCCTGAAAACCAGAAGTAAACCCAAAGATTACCCTAAGAAAAAGCCAAGCAACCCAAAGCAACTTGACTTTTCCCAAAATCCATATTCCAAATATCCTGCACTTTTTGTCCATCAACTACGCTAAATCCCGGCCACATATTCATGTTTATTATCCGTGATTGATTGTCTATCCATCATCTAAACTAATACCATAATATTCTAGCCTCAATAACTGAGCAATCGTTTGAGTTAAATCCGTCTGTCTATGGCCATGCCAAAAGGCTGGTTAATAGTAGGGATCCTAAAGTACAATGGAGTTTGTGTGTAGCAGCAATGCAAATATCTTTAGAATGAAGCATTTCCATGTATTTATAGAGGTAAAAAACCAAATATCTCATTGATATTTCTCCTGCACAATCTCTTCATAAAGACAAAGTCCCAAAAAATTCGGTCATTAATCCCCTATGGATAGGGATTGGTATCGATCTCTATAGGGGGATCGGTACCGATTCCTATATCTAAAAATAAGGGATCGGCAATTCCACCTGGTGGTCCTTCTTGATATTAGCTTTGAGTTTCCAATGCTGTTTTGCATGGTCATCTAGGTATTTGTTTGGTTCAAGCGATGGATCTACGGAAGGTTGAATTGCTGCTTTAGGCCGTATATGGAGATTATCAATACAAAACATATGAAATTTGAAATAACACTTGAATTAGGCTCTACATATATAGAGGAGAGTGCCATAGGAGTGGGGACCACTCTAGGTGTACCCTTACGGATCGGTATTGATTCTAAAGTAGGGTGGAGTACCAATCCATACTTAGTGTATTTCGGGATGTTGGTCCTTTAAGTCTGTTTGATCTTCCTCTCATGTTCTTGTCTGTACTTGGTTCTTAGACCCTAGGATAATCTCTTTGGACTTCTTGCCTCGATAATTGTCAAGTCTAATTATCCAATTAATCTGAATATTACCAAGTTAAAAGACTGGATAACAATATCAACTACTTGATCATGCATCTTCACGTACTCCAGTTGCACTTCCTTTGTGGGTGACATACTCTCTAAAGCAATGATAGCATGTATCAACGTGTTTGCTTTGATCATGGAAGATTGGATTCTTTGCTAAAGAAATTGCCTACTTTCTGTCCACAAAAATCTTAATTAGCTCTTCTTATGGCATATACAACTCCTTTAACAGGTTCCATAACCAAATTACATGGTAAATACATGAAGTAGCATCTATTTACTCCGCTTCGCATGTGGAAAGATTGACTATTGATTGCTTCTTTGGCTCCATGTGAAGGTTGTGTCTTCCATGTAGAACATGAAGCCGCTTATGCTCTTTTAGTCATCTATATGTCTACTTCAATCACCATCACTATATCTAACAAGCTTGTAATTATCAGAAACATGGTAGTACAAGCCAAAGTTTGTTGTCTCTTTGACATATCAAAGAATACTCTTTGCTACCTTCAAATGAGTTGTTGTTGGATTCTCTATGTACCGGTTGATAATTCCTACCACATGTAGGATGATGGGTCGTACGCCCGTTAAATGTTACAAGCTTTCAACCAAGCTCTTAAAGAGTTTTAGGTCCACTTTTTCTCCTTTTTGGTATCTTGACAATTTGATTCCACATTCCTTTAGGATGTAGACTGGGTTACAGTCATCGATCTTGAACTTCTTTAGCACCCCCTAACATAGTATTCTTGAATTATTAGGATGCCTTTGTCTTCTTGTTTTACTTCAATGCCGAGGTAGTAAGACATAGGGCCAATATCAGTCATCTCGAACTCCATTTTCGTCTCTTTTTTAAACTCATTAAACATGTTCAAATTGCTACCTATGAAGATCACATCATCTATATACATGCATATAATAATGTATTGCCATTTTGAATTTTGATATAGAGTGCATGCTCATATGGACATTATATGAAGTTTCTCTCTTGGAAATACTTATCAATTTGGGTATTCTATGCTCTGGGGGCTTGTTTCAACCCATAAAGTGCCTTCTTTCACTTCAAGACCCTATCTTTTCTCCCTTGACTTCATAGCTCTGTGGTTGCTCAATGTTGACTTCTTCTTCAAGGACTCCATTTAAGAAAGAAGATTTCACACCCATTCGATGTATCTTCCAATTGTTTTGAGATGCCAATGAAATTATTAGCATTTTCTAGTTGAGCATTTGGAGCAAATACTTCATTGTCAATGTCAAATCTTTGACTTTGGCATTTTTCCATCAATCTCATATTGTATCTTTCAAATATTTTTGGTGATCTTCTTTGCATTTTACACCCATTTCACACAGATCACCTTGTGCCCTTTTGGAAGTGATGCTGACTCCTATGTGTCATTCTTCCTAATCGCTATCTCTTTATCCATAACATTTCACCAACTCTTCTTGTGCATAGCTTCTTGGAAGTTCATAGGCTCACCATCCGCAAATAAGAAAAGAAAGTAAGATCGTCTTGATTTTCAATTACCTTGTAAATTTCTTAAAGGCTTTTAAAGTGTGAAGCCTTTTCACTTGAGCCATCATCTTCTTGAGAAATCAATTATGGTGAAGCTGGTGGGGTAGCAAGCTCTTCTCTTGATTGTTCCATCCTTGGTTGTTGCATGTCATCTTCTTCAAAGTGTGGAAAGAAGTTGTAGTTTTATTATGTGGTCTCCAATCCAATTCTCCTTCTTTATCGAACACAACATCTAGACTAATGATTGTCTTCCCCATATCAGAATTGTAGAGCTTGTAACCTTTAAATTTGGTGTCATAACCAATTAAGATGCATTTCTCACTTTTTGCATCCAACTTCCTTTGCTTCTTATTCGGTATGTGTATGTGAGCTATGCTTCCAAAGACTCTTAGATGGAAAATGTCGGGCTTCATTTCACTCTATGCTTCTTGTAGTGTTTTCCCCTACACACTTCCTATCGAGGATCGGTTTGATAGGTAAACCACACATGTAACTGCTTCAAACTAAAAATCTGTAACAACCCGGAAATTTTCGAACCCGAAAACTCCAGATAGTTATGAAAAGAAGAAAGGGATAGAAGAAGAAGAAGAAAAAAAAACATCAGAATCTCACATCGCAGCGGAATAAAATATAATATATAGAATACAATTTTTAAATACAAGAAATCTATACTGTATACATATACATACATACCATCATCAGAGTACATCAATCAACTCATACAGAGACAACTACTATAAGATCATACACAGCGGAAATAATAGGCAAATACGTAGATACGCTCTGTCATCAGCTCGTCTCCTGAGCTCCAGCATAAAACCTGAACCTGTTTAACTCGGTCTGACCCGATCATCATATAAAACAACACCCGAGTCAGTCTGGAAAACCAGCGTGAGAAAATCACACTCAATTGGATTATTAAAGTTTCAAAAAAAAAAATCTTTTGAAAATAAAAGCATCTCGTAAGACCACGCCACAAATAAACATGTCGGGTTTTTACCTTACGATAGCTAAAACACTTTTTATTAAAGTTCTCTGATATTATTATAATGTCTATAGAAAGTAAATAGAATCTAGCTGAAATGCTTGCGTCTCACGTTTCAGCAATAGTTGGGCACAATCAAAACCGTACAGGCGCTTATTGGAGTTTGGATCCCATACAATGGCAGGGCTACTGGGGTACCGCCCGTCACAGTACCTGGTCTAGATCAGAGTACCGAGGATTACTCCCTTCATCCCCTGCAACACAAGGCCGGAACCATTCCTTACTGAACAGTCCCGAACAAGATAAACCCCGTGATTGGCGCGACCAACCACCCACTAAGCCGAAATAAAAAGGGACATCTAGACAGGGGAAATATCTTGTCCTGCTTGGGCATGACCCACCTAACCTTGCTGCACCTCCCCTGTTTTAGCCATTCCCGGTTGATGAGGCTTGAGGTTTAACGTTACCTTTCAAGAACGCGTCACTTAGAATGCTCATCGTCCGCCTGACGATGTTTTGGAAGCATTCAATCCATACAAGTTGCCCTGGGTCTGGACAAACCGAATCACCGTCTTCAACTCTTTACGGTCTTCATTCGTAATCGTTCAAACCGGATCGAAGTGGTTTTCGGATAATTAAATCCGATCCCGAACTCTTCGAAACAATTAGCGCATTGTCCAATATCGATAGTCGGTTATTTAACTATTAATTAATCACACACAAGCAACCATCAAATAATTCCTACAAATTATTTATTTCAATTATCATACAGATAATATTCCCATTTAACCACTCGAAATAGATTTTCAAAATCCTTTAATTCCATGAAATCACTTAATTGATTTCTTATATCACTCACAACTGATTTACCCTTTGGAAATATCATTTATTTCTCATTCATTTTCACAAATCAATTTACACTTTCCTTATAATTTCTCAAACTCACTTACTCCACTTAATAAGATTTCTCCTAAATCTTATCCCATTTAAATTAATTTTCTTACCATCACAAGAGGACTTTAATTGGATTTTAAAAACATTTTGAAAACATATAGATTTATAAAATAAGAAGTAATATTAAATAACTGGTTCTAGAAAACTTAGAGTTTATAATAAACAATAGCTAAACCTTCAAAATAACTAATTCGAAAATATTTTACTTTCAAATAATAGTTTATAAAAAGATTTATGTAGTATAGTAATTTAAAATATTCCTTTTAAAATAAATTATAATTTTAGAAAATCCAATATCCATTTATAAAGGCCTCTTGTCCACATTCACCTTTTTAAATATCCTGCTATTTTCATTCAACCAATTTCATATCTCATTTATAAATTCCATTCATGAATTTATAAAATCTCCTTGGATTTCATTTATTATAAGATAGTTTGATTTAAAAATCTCATCTTTATAATTTATTTCTTTCTATAAAGTTCCATATTTTCTATTTAATAAGTTCCATTCATTATTAAATAAAATCTCCTTTTGACTCTTAATAGAATTTCTTATTCATAATTCTTAATAGAATCTTCCTTATTTCTTAATAAATTTTCTTTTCTTTTCTTATTAATATTTCTTTTTATTTCCTTAATAGACCTCCATTTCCATTCCTTAATATAATTCCATTTTCTTTAATTCCTTATCTATTACAATATTCCTCCAAGTATAATTTATAATTTAAATTTTTCCAAACTCAACTTTATCACATTAAAGTTTAATTTAAGTAGAAAATATACTTTTATTTTCTTTTCTTCATTCTCACTTTAAGTAGATTCAAATTTCAAATAAATATTTTCTATTTGAGTTTTATTTAACTTCTTCAAATTAATTTATCAACGGTAATAGAAAATTTAAAATTTTCAACTTCTCTGTGATTCAACAGTTGATAATTCGATTATCTATAAAACCACCCAAATCAATATATCATCTGTCACAGAACAGCATATATACGAAATAAAATAAATAGTTTTGAGGAATCCTGTTGGATCCCTCCAACCTGTTTTCCCTGCATCCACAAATGTTAGCACAATAAAATAACAATTTCACTTCAATGTGAAATATTGCAGTATATGGTAAAAAGTTTATTTAATTATTCACTAATTCAACCATCATTCAAGCAATTCAACAAATAAATTTAAATTCAACAATTTAAATTTGACTCTAACTAAGTGAGATTAACTCACCTCTTTCCCTTTCTATTTTGCCAATCCAATCCAATCCTGACTCGTTTCCATATTTTTGACCTTGAATAACAATTTCATGGATTTATTAATATTTGAACAGATCGAACAATTAATTCCTGTTTAAATAAATTTATTCTCCAGCTCTAATAATTTAATTTATCTTACGATTTATTTCAACAAATACTTAAATTTTAAACTAATAATTTATATTTTATATATTCTTCAAACTGCACATTTAAATAGTCTATATATATGCTAAAAAAAATCTAATTTGTCATAAACTTTAAACTTTTCTATGTATATATATTTTTTCCACCTTATTCTCTCTCGGACTACTAAATTCTATATTTAAACTTTATTCTCTTGTTTTATTTTATTATTATATATTTTTTTATATACAAATACATTTGTAAATTAAATAGATCTGGATTAAACAGTGTAACCAATTTCTTTTTTTTTTCTTTTCTAATCCAAATATATCAATAAGATTCAGAAAACAAGATTCGTACCTCACTGACCCTCGTGCAAAACCATCCATCTTCTCCTTCTAGATGCTGCCGTTCGAAACCCTAGCTTGCCCCCATCGCCTCTGCACCACCACGAACGTTGACTCGAAGTCGATCATCGCATCCCTACGCGCGCGCGACTGCTCGTACCGCCAGTGCTCGAATTCGACAACCCACAAACGCCACACACACACCCCAGTCGCGTCACACATCCCTACGACCCTAATCGCGCCTCAAGATGCGACCGCTACCACACGAACGCGAAATCAATTTGCCCCCAATTCCTAGCTCCAGCAACCCACGATCGATTTCTCCCCTCTCTCGCGCCACCTGATCGAACACGACTTTTTTTTTTTGAATTGCCGAAGAATCAGCTATGAGCTTAGAAAAGAAGTAGGGCAAAGGTTCGGTAATTAAAATCAAGGAGAAGGGTTTTGATAAAGGAAGGAGAAGGAATAAGGTGTCTCGGTCATGAAAAATAATTTCTGAGACCGAAAAGTGAAACAGGCAGCATCGATAATAAAGAAGATGGAAGTGTATTCGGGAAGACGAGGTAATAGTGTGTTGAGGAAGCTATACGAATTGTTTTATGTTAAACGTTATATTTAAAAATATTCTCGAATTCAATTATAGCGCGTTTGCTTATCGTACAAACACACGGTCACTCCAAAAATTACGAAATTTGAAATCCGGCAATAATTCAATATTATGGATCCAACGGCACTGGTTTCGTTGAATTCCGAGACTGTGCCTCGGAAGGTTATTTTTAAATGTCAATTTAAACAATGGAAATTTAAAATTGAACAAACGGAAGTTAAATTCAATTTTAATCTATCTATTATTCTCAGTATTATTAATATAAAGTTTATAAGCCGTTAAAATATTTCTAACAAGCTTACAATTCCAAATTTAAATAATTTACCCAATTGTCAATTGTTATTTAATTTATTCA
Source organism: Allium cepa (assembly GCA_030765085.1). Classification (NCBI taxonomy): domain Eukaryota; kingdom Viridiplantae; phylum Streptophyta; class Magnoliopsida; order Asparagales; family Amaryllidaceae; genus Allium; species Allium cepa. The sequence goes on along the minus strand of CM060929.1, from coordinate 458,865,498 downwards.
ATTTATTGTTATATTTAAATTCTGAGTTCTTTTTATTAAATCAAACCAACTTTTCATATTGAAAACAAATTATATCTTCAAATTAATTATTTAAATTTATTTTAAATATCACAAATTAACTGTTGAAAAAGCCGGGTCGTTACATTCCTCCCCCCTTAAAAGAATTTCGTCCCCGAAATTACTAGTTAGGAAGAATGGTCATATACCCGTTATTATTACTTCACAATTAACAATTCAACATCCTACCAAACTACCCTTTTTAATAAAAGATACATTATCCTTCTTATTAACTTTCTAAACTTGTCCCAGTTTCAATCAATACTATTTGTTTAACCATTCAAGTTTTCAATTTAAACTCAAATTTTGAATTATCAAAATTTTCTCGAAATTTTTCTAACACCCTAAATTTCCGAAAATTTTTGCCAGCGTCTCCTTTGCGCGGCTAGCTCGGTACAACTACAAAATGGCTCTACGGCCTCCTAAATCTCAAAAGAAAACAAAAGGCCAAGCGGCTCAATCAAAATCCCAATCAATTTCCATATAGAAATTCAAACACATACCTTTTTGTCGGGCATTTCAAATTTTATCTTTTGAAACCAAACTCAATTCTCTTAATCTTTATATTACCTGCAAATCTTACACAGCAATATATCCAATCACAATATACAAAACATATTATCGACATCCTTATAAATGTCCATATCTATTCATTCAAGTATTTATTTAGCTTACCTTTGAAATATCAATTCCCGATTGAGAATGTATCATTCCTTACTTAAATTAGTATAAACATCTTATGTGTTTCTTATATTTACTTTCATCTTACCACTTTAGTTTGTATTCATCCTTATTCAATTTTATTCTTTCATTCCCATATGAATTTAATTTATCTATAACTCTAAATATTCAAATTCTAATTTTCATTTATATCGAATTCATGTCTTAATTTTAAATTAGTTTCATTTTCTAATTTATTTAAATTTTCAATTTGAAAACATTTGTCGTTGACAAAAATTTCTAAAATTTCAAAATTTTTCTAACTTCCAAAATTCATGAAAATTTTTGGCAGAGTCCCCTTTGTACGGAGGAGCTTTTGCAATTTGACAATAGATATAAATATATATACATCGACCCACACGGTCGGAAAAACTAAAAACAGTTCATATTTCCTAGTTTATATTGCGTAGGCGTACCTTATTTAGCATTTTAAGCAAGCGGCTTATTAAATTTTAGCATTTACGCGCCCAAAATCCCGCTATACAGTCTTCTGGTACCTGTACTTACTTAATTTATAAACATTAGTAACATATTTATGACAATTTATAGCATTGCATTCATTTAAACAACTACAACACATCCAAAACATAAGCAATGCAATATAAATAACTTCATAACAAATTTTTATGGTTTCCAAACTAGTTCCATTTGTTTCTAACTGACACAAACACCGTTTGCATTCAACTTTAAGTGAGTTATAACACATTTACTTATTCCCGATTCATAATTATTCCCAAACAAACCTGTTTTCAACTTAATTGATTTCAAAAATCAATTTTACTACTTATCAATTCAAAGTCATATTCTATAAACAATATATATACAAGCAGTTTTGTATAAACGATTGATAAGGTTCCAATTAAATCCAGTTGTCTTTACTCAATTCATAATATCATATTCGATTCAGAATGATTTTCAATATCATTCTTTTATTCAATCCAGTTTAATCACTTTTATTTTTCCACGGAACTTTATTTAATCATGTTTACGACAACAACAATTATTTCTATGCAAATTCCAACAATATTCATACAAACAAACAGTCACTTTATTTTTATAACTGTTTTAAAAATTAATTCCAACTCTAGTTATATGAAATTTCATTCCATTTCTAATTTATTTATAAACCATATCTTTGCATTGATTTATTCAACACCGTTTTTATTAAGCTCGACAACTTCAATGCTTAAAATTTAACAAACATGTCTCAAATTTATATAAGTCGTGCTTCATTGAATTTAGACTTAAGTTGATTTACTTCAAATTATTTAATTTTCATAACTTAAGTTAATTTCATTTATCCATAAATTCTTTTCCAATCTAATTTGATTTTATCTAAATCAAATTTCTTTCATTCACTTCTTAATTCAATGAATTATTTCATTTAAAAATTCAATTCCCATGTTCGATTCATTCTCGAACTTATTTAATTAAATTTAAGACCATTTCCACTTTATTTATTCTCAATTGGATTTTGATTGCACTTCTAACCATTATATTTAATCCAAATTCATTTTATTTACCAACCAATCCAAGTTGAATTTTGTATTTATGATTCAAGTTCTCTTTCTACCATTCACTTAAATTCACAACCCCATTCAACTCTATGTAACCAATTCAAAGTTTATTCACATATTCAAGCTAATAAATTATCCCTAACTAGTTTATTTCCAATTTATAATTCAATACTTGATTATTATTATTATTTTTATTTTTTTTTAGCTTCAAAAATCTCTCCATTTAAATTTCTTTGGTTCAATTTTATTTTATAATTCAGGTTTGGATTTTCTAATCATTTCCCAAATTCAACAATTCTATTTGACTTATTTATTCCAGTTAAATCAAAGTTCTCAATCCAATTAAATTTTTTATTCATTATCCAATCACAGCCAATGTTTAAGGTACTTTTCCCATTTATTTTATTCGATGAACTTCCACTTCCATCGAAGTCACCTTTCCATAATTTTACATCTTAAGTTAATTTAATTATTGCAACTTCTTACTTAAATTCATTGCAATTGGTTTTGATACTCATCTAGATTAAATCCCATGTAATTTAATTAGCCATTCTAAATTGGTTTAGATAACATCCAAGACCAAATTATTCCATCCATGCTTAATTTGGATTTTATTTGTAACTTCTAATTACCTTTACTTTAGTCCGACTCCAAAACAATTTCAATTCATATTTAATTTACTTCCCATTCAATGGAATTTCTATGTATAATTCAGGTTTCATCCCTAAATTCCATTTTAATTCCAAATTTCAATTTTATTCAATACAACTGAATTTTATTTTCAGTTTAATTCAATAACTTCCATTCACATAACTTGAATAAATTTCAATCTACTTAAGTTTTATTTCTCTTCTCAATTTATTCACATTCTAAATTTTTATTTACTTCTCCACATTATTTATATTTTTTTATATATATTCATCATCTCACTTCAATCACACAAAATTTTCTTATTCATTACTCACATTTCAAAATTTTAATCTTAAATCCAAGTTAAATTCTCATTTCTAACCTTCACTTGATTTTAAATTCCTAAATTCAAATTTAATATGATTTCCTGGGTTTTATAAGCTATTTTGGATTTTAAAATCTCATTTATCTACAATACTAGCATCCAAACATCCAAGTTATAATAATAATTTCAGAAAAATATTCCTTTTATATCAAAATATATTTTGGATGAAATTATTTCATTCACCCATCTTTGAAAATCAGTATTGTGTCGAATTGCTCTACTCAAGTGTTTAGAAACCCCTTCGACGCAGTTTCGAGGCTGTGCCGACGAAGGTTCATATACCACTCAATAAATCAATCAACACAATACAAAATCACTTTATATTCACTAACAAATACGCGCTCATATCTATAAATACGCTCAAACTCATTCTAGAGTACCATTGACTCTATCTCTAATGAGTAATTCCCCACCAGAGCCAAGATTCTCGCTTAACCTTTCAGCTCTGATACCAAGTGTAACAACCCGGAAATTTTCGAACCCGAAAACTCCAGATAGTTATGAAAAGAAGAAAGGGATAGAAGAAGAAGAAGAAAAAAAAAACATCAGAATCTCACATCGCAGCGGAATAAAATATAATATATAGAATACAATTTTTAAATACAAGAAATCTATACTGTATACATATACATACATACCATCATCAGAGTACATCAATCAACTCATACAGAGACAACTACTATAAGATCATACACAGCGGAAATAATAGGCAAATACGTAGATACGCTCTGTCATCAGCTCGTCTCCTGAGCTCCAGCATAAAACCTGAACCTGTTTAACTCGGTCTGACCCGAGCATCATATAAAACAACACCCGAGTCAGTCTGGAAAACCAGCGTGAGAAAATCACACTCAATTGGATTATTAAAGTTTCAAAAAAAAAAATCTTTTGAAAATAAAAGCTTCTCGTAAGACCACGCCACAAATAAACATGTCGGGTTTTTACCTTACGATAGCTAAAACACTTTTTATTAAAGTTCTCTGATATTATTATAATGTCTATAGAAAGTAAATAGAATCTAGCTGAAATGCTTGCATCTCACGTTTCAGCAATAGTTGGGCACAATCAAAACCGTACAGGCGCTTATTGGAGTTTGGATCCCATACAATGGCAGGGCTACTGGGGTACCGCCCGTCACAGTACCTGGTCTAGATCAGAGTACCGAGGATTACTCCCTTCATCCCCTGCAACACAAGGCCGGAACCATTCCTTACTGAACAGTCCCGAACAAGATAAACCCCGTGATTGGCGCGACCAACCACCCACTAAGCCGAAATAAAAAGGGACATCTAGACAGGGGAAATATCTTGTCCTGCTTGGGCATGACCCACCTAACCTTGCTGCACCTCCCCTGTTTTAGCCATTTCCGGTTGATGAGGCTTGAGGTTTAACGTTACCTTTCAAGAACGCGTCACTTAGAATGCTCATCGTCCGCCTGACGATGTTTTGGAAGCATTCAATCCATACAAGTTGCCCTGGGTCTGGACAAACCGAATCACCGTCTTCAACTCTTCACGGTCTTCATTCCTAATCGTTCAAACCGGATCGAAGTGGTTTTCGAATAATTAAATCCGATCCCGGACTCTTCGAAACGATTAGCGCATTGTCCAATATCGATAGTCGGTTATTTAACTATCAATTAATCACACACAAGCAACCATCAAATAATTCCTACAAATTATTTATTTCAATTATCATACAGATAATATTCCCATTTAACCACTCGAAATAGATTTTCAAAATCCTTTAATTCCATGAAATCACTTAATTGATTTCTTATATCACTCACAACTGATTTACCCTTTGGAAATATCATTTATTTCTCATTCATTTTCATAAATCAATTTACACTTTCCTTATAATTTCTCAAACTCACTTACTCCACTTAATAAGATTTCTCCTAAATCTTATCCCATTTAAATTAATTTTCTTACCATCACAAGAGGACTTTAATTGGATTTTAAAAACATTTTGAAAACATATAGATTTATAAAATAAGAAGTAATATTAAATAACTGGTTCTAGAAAACTTAGAGTTTATAATAAACAATAGCTAAACCTTCAAAATAACTAATTCGAAAATATTTTACTTTCAAATAATAGTTTATAAAAAGATTTATGTAGTATAGTAATTTAAAATATTCCTTTTAAAATAAATTATAATTTTAGAAAATCCAATATCCATTTATAAAGGCCTCTTGTCCACATTCACCTTTTTAAATATCCTGCTATTTTCATTCAACCAATTTCATATCTCATTTATAAATTCCATTCATGAATTTATAAAATCTCCTTGGATTTCATTTATTATAAGATAGTTTGATTTAAAAATCTCATCTTTATGATTTATTTCTTTCTATAAAGTTCCATATTTTCTATTTAATAAGTTCCATTCATTATTAAATAAAATCTCCTTTTGACTCTTAATAGAATTTCTTATTCATAATTCTTAATAGAATCTTCTTTATTTCTTAATAAATTTTCTTTTCTTTTCTTATTAATATTTCTTTTTATTTCCTTAATAGACCTCCATTTCCATTCCTTAATATAATTCCATTTTCTTTAATTCCTTATCTATTACAATATTCCTCCAAGTATAATTTATAATTTAAATTTTTCCAAACTCAACTTTATCACATTAAAGTTTAATTTAAGTAGAAAATATACTTTTATTTTCTTTTCTTCATTCTCACTTTAAGTAGATTCAAATTTCAAATAAATATTTTCTATTTGAGTTTTATTTAACTTCTTCAAATTAATTTATCAACGGTAATAGAAAATTTAAAATTTTCAACTTCTCTGTGATTCAACAGTTGATAATTCAATTATCTATAAAACCACCCAAATCAATATATATTCCTGTCACAGAACAGCATATATACGAAATAAAATAAATAGTTTTGAGGAATCCTGTTGGATCCCTCCAACCTGTTTTCCCTGCATCCAAAAATGTTAGCACAATAAAATAACAATTTCACTTCAATGTGAAATATTGCAGTATATGGTAAAAAGTTTATTTAATTATTCACTAATTCAACCATCATTCAAGCAATTCAACAAATAAATTTAAATTCAACAATTTAAATTTAACTCTAACTGAGTGAGATTAACTCACCTCTTTCCCTTTCTATTTTGCCAATCCAATCCAATCCTGACTCGTTTCCATATTTTTGACCTTGAATAACAATTTCATGGATTTATTAATATTTGAACAGATCGAACAATTAATTCCTGTTTAAATAAATTTATTCTCCAGCTCTAATAATTTAATTTATCTTACGATTTATTTCAACAAATACTTAAATTTTAAACTAATAATTTATATTTTATATATTCTTCAAACTGCACATTTAAATAGTCTATATATATGCTAAAAAAAAATCTAATTTGTCATAAACTTTAAACTTTTCTATGTATATATATTTTTTCCACCTTATTCTCTCTCGGACTACTAAATTCTATATTTAAACTTTATTCTCTTGTTTTATTTTATTATTATATTTTTTTTTATATACAAATACATTAGTAAATTAAATAGATCTGGATTAAACAGTGTAACCAATTTCTTTTTTTTTTCTTTTCTAATCCAAATATATCAATAAGATTCAGAAAACAAGATTCGTACCTCACTGACCCTCGTGCAAAACCATCCATCTTCTCCTTCTAGATGCTGCCGTTCGAAACCCTAGCTTGCCCCCATCGCCTCTGCACCACCACGAACGTTGACTCGAAGTCGATCATCGCATCCCTACGCGCGCGCGACTGCTCGTACCGCCAGTGCTCGAATTCGACAACCCACAAACGCCACACACACACCCCAGTCGCGTCACACATCCCTACGACCCTAATCGCGCCTCAAGATGCGACCGCTACCACACGAACGCGAAATCAATTTGCCCCCAATTCCTAGCTCCAGCAACCCACGATCGATTTCTCCCCTCTCTCGCGCCACCTAATCGAACGCGACTTTTTTTTTTTGAATTGCCGAAGAATCGGCTATGAGCTTAGAAAAGAAGTAGGGCAAAGGTTCGGTAATTAAAATCAAGGAGAAGGGTTTTGATAAAGGAAGGAGAAGGAATAAGGTGTCTCGGTCATGAAAAATAATTTCTGAGACCGAAAAGTGAAACAGGCAGCATCGATAATAAAGAAGATGGAAGCGTATTCGGGAAGACGAGGTAATAGTGTGTTGAGGAAGCTATACGAATTGTTTTATGTTAAACGTTATATTTAAAAATATTCTCGAATTCAATTATAGCGCGTTCGCTTATCGTACAAACACACGGTCACTCCAAAAATTATGAAATTTGAAATCCGGCAATAATTCAATATTACGGATCCAACGGCACTGGTTTCGTTGAATTCCGAGACTGTGCCTCGGAAGGTTATTTTTAAATGTCAATTTAAACAATGGAAATTTAAAATTGAACAAACGGAAGTTAAATTCAATTTTAATCTATCTATTATTCTCAGTATTATTAATATAAAGTTTATAAACCGTTAAAATATTTCTAACAAGCTTACAATTCCAAATTTAAATAATTTACCCAATTGTCAATTGTTATTTAATTTATTCAATTTATTGTTATATTTAAATTCTGAGTTCTTTTTATTAAAACAAACCAACTTTTCATATTGAAAACAAATTATATCTTCAAATTAATTATTTAAATTTATTTTAAATATCACAAATTAACTGTTGAAAAAGCCGGGTCGTTACAAAATCCTTTGATAGCCTCTTACTTTTGAGTACACTCCTCACCAGCTCAAGGATTGTCATGTTCATCCTCTCTACTACTCTATTTTGTCAAGGGATCTGGGCATCGTTGGCTGCTATCGAATTCTACTATCTTTGCAATACTTCTGGAATTCTTTAGATGTGAACTCTCCTCCACAGTCAGATCTCATGGCTTTGATTACAAGGCCACTTTCCTTCTTAATATGGGCTTTGAACTTCTTAAGTTCTCGAACACCTCTTATTTCTCCTTTAAAAACTACATTGATGTTTTTCTTGCAAAATAATCCATGAAGTGAAGGAAATAGTTACTCTTACCAAGTCTTAGCTTGATCAGGCCATACATATGTATGTATGACTTCCAATGGTTATTGAAAGCTTGAGTCTGACTCCTTTGGAATGCTCATTTTGACTTGCTTTTAAAGTAGACATCCTTCACACACTTAATCATGATGGATAACGCAAGTTAATCTCTTACCATTTCCTTCTTAAAGAGTAACACTACTACTTTGAAATTTAGATGCCTAAATCAAAGATGCCAAAGTCGAGATGCATCTTTATAGCACAACTTAAGACATTGTGCGACATCATTTTGAATGTTGAGTACAAACATTCTATTTCTTAATATTAGTACCTTAGCAATGAAGTTACTTATGATGTCTTTATAGAGTTATTATATTTTAAATGAATATCACAACTTCCTCTAAGATTTTTCCTAGGCTCAAGATGATGCTCTTCATGTTTGGCACATGGTAAACATTGGAAATGAATTGGTGGCCTCCATTCTTTAATCGGATGAGAACGTTTCCTTTACCTTTCACTGCTACCTTTGATTCATCTTCAATGGCCACGTTTCCCTTCACGGATTCATCAAGCACTACGAACATGCTTCTTTTTCCGCATATATCGTTGCTTGCACTACAATATAGTACCATTGATTATCTTTGCCTATTTCATTTCCTTGTAAGCCAGTAGTAAGGTACCATCTCCTTGGTTATTTCTTCTATGTAATTGGCCTTCTCTTCAAGTCTACTGTTATTTAGAGCTCTACAATTGGATACATAATGTCCAAATTTCTTACAATTGTAGCATTTGACATGTGATTTTTCATACCTTGATTTTGAGTTTTCCTTCCCATGACCTCTTGTTGAGTTTTCTTCTCTTTAGTTGTTGCTATTATTGCTGTTGTCATTGTTGTTGTCATTGTTGGGTCTTCAAGCTTATCCTTGTTCTTGACCATAACCTCATCTTTGTTAGCTTCGATTGGTTTCTTTTTTTTTTGAGTCACCTGTGTCTTGAATGCTTACTATGTGATCACTTCCTTCTTTATTTTCTTTTCTTCATAAGCTTGCAACAAACCATAAAGTTCCATCATTGCTATGGACTCTAAATCTTTTATCTCTTCGATAATGGCGACAATATGTTCGTGATACAGTTAGGGGTATGGCTTATGGAAAACTATGTAATTTGTCACAGATATTTGACTCAATAACCAATCTTGTTCAAAATAAAAGGCATTTCTTTCTATTATATACTTGATATAATGTGTGATACTAATTAATTGTTTAATTAAAAGTATATTTAATATAGAAAATCCATAAATGGTATGTTTAATGAGAGTAGTTATAATGTGTTGTAATAATGAGTGATTTATCATAGTAAAATAGGCATACCTCTTTAAATATTTTTAGTCAAGATGCATCTAGATTGGATATCGATACATCCCTTAAGACTAGATTACGTAGCATTCTCCAAACTTCAAACAGTGTATTACTCATGGGTGCTAGGGACACCAAGGAGTTACATATTGATAGTTATTGGATAATTATGGAATGTCTCACTCAATAATTTTATATTGGTTAATATAACTATGGTCAAACAAAAAATATTGATGCGATAATTTTACACAATTCTCTCAACATAAGAATACTATGGAGCTTCAATACGGAAACCCCGTTTTGATTATAGTCGATCATGGCATGGTGTCAATCGAATAAACATAGTTGGGTCAAGTGGAAGCATTGGAAGTGAAACACTATCCCAAAGAGAATTCATCTCCTTAGTTATATGGCTTTAGTTTTACGGGTTTAATTTAAGACAACTTAAAGTCAAAGTATCTAACCAAAGCAGTACGGTTAATAATAATTTTTATTAATGAACCAAGAATTACAAAGTTGAATGTGAACGATGTTGGAGTTCTGACCAAAATCAAATTACATTAGTCCTAATAAGATACCGTAACAACCCGCACCTTAATGGGCCTAAATTTTATCAAAAATTAAAATCCAAATCCATCAAAGTATAGATCGTTGGATTTGGTACCTGCAAATAAGCATGAGCATTATCAGAGGTTGATATAAATCTAAACTCACAATGCAAACAATAATAGGATAATAATACTAACTATGACTGCTACCTTGGAACTAATGGTATTCCTTGGATAGCAGATTATCACATCAGCATTGAGCATGAGAGAAAGAAGACACTCCAACAACAAAGCACATCCAGCTCCAGTGACATGTTCCTCTAAATCTATCCTATAAGTTGTAATGAGGATTGGGTCAGAACAACATTCTGGTGACTAGAAAAAAATAAACTGTCCATAACATAAACTTATACTAATGGTTTCCATTTAATTGTTTTGTCCATTAAGGTTAGCAATTCTAATCCAACCTTGCATTGCACATCCAATTACATACTTACCCCTGTCAATGGACGAAATACTAATGAAGCTATATCAACCACCTAATACTTCCAAACCCATTAGCCACTTAATATTTCTAAATATGAAGTGGGCTTCTATAATACTTTTAAAAGAGAAATAGGCAGACTCTGTTATTTACGACCTTAATTGAGGCAGACTCCATCATTTAAGACCTATTTTCTAGGTGGTTTCCTAACAATGTCGTCAATAGTCAATGGGTCCTCGCTACAAGACCTCTAACGACTATTTAAGACTTTTGACATTTAATGTCCAACTATTACCGCATTTATCGCCGACAAAATCATAGTCATGTAATAAACAGTATCAAAGTCACTTAATACCTTTTTATTAGAAAATAGGTAGACTCTGGTCATTTAATACCTTAACTAAGCAGACCTTATCATTTAAGACATATCCCCAAGGCGTGCTTCTAAATGGTACTATTATTATTTCGGCTTTAGCAATGTAAGACACTGTATCCAAGCCACTTAATACTTGGAATTGTATTAGTTGGAATCAATGAATGAATTTAAAGATTTAGAAAATGTGATAACAAAGTTCCAACAAATTGATTTTGGAAAGTTAAAGGATTAAAAGAATTTGGTAATCTATTTCAGCTACTTGATTTTGAAAAGTTAATAGGTTTGGGGCACTTTTCTTACCTGCTAATTTTGAGGATGGAATTCTTTTAAGAGAGGAAGAATGTAACAACCCATAATTTTAGTAGATTGATTTTGGGATATTAAATTGGTTTTAAATATGGAAGAGTTAATTTTATAAGTTAAATAACTTGAATTTCAAATATAGCGATTTTTTTGATGATTAAATTGTTGAATTTAAATTTGGAATTGTCTAAAAATAATTAAATCCTGAACTTAATGTGAATAAAAATGATTTCAAAAGTTGATTTAAATTCTATTTAAATAAGTATGAAGATAGTAAAATTTTAATTTAGATTCAAAAGTAGTTAATTTGGTTTTATAATAATTCATTTTAATTAACGTATAAAATAGCCTTCCAGGGCATCGTCGTTGATTTTGACAAAACAAGTTTCATTGGATCTGTAATTATGAGTTATTATACGCCGATTAATTTCGTGGAAATTGGATGTATCATTTGATCGTATGAGTTTGAAACATATATAAATTAAGTTTAGCAATTTATATAATGTAAATGGGTTTGAAAAACTATCTTTTGTGTATGATCGAATTAGGTCTCGAAGCTAGTTCTATTGCATTCAGAATAGGGGCTATTCATATGGAAAGCCATGCGGCATGTCTCAATAGGAGTTTGAAATTTTTGAGTGTTCAAAAGCTAGATATTTTCTAATTAAAACTACACACACACACACACATACATACACTATTTTATATCCATACTTCTCCACATGCTTTCACTGTTAGAACCATACGTTCCTTCTCTATTTAAAACGCGACCAACCAGCAAAAAAAGTTCTCGTTTTCAAAATTTAAACTTCCCCTCATCCTACGGCTTTTGTTCATTGAAGCCACTCAAGATAGTTTCAAGTCATGTCTTCAACTAGAGAAATGTCGATATTGACGAATTAAACTTGTTCAATTGTTGGATTGGGCTACAATGATCCCTATGCAACGCAGTATCAAGATGAACAGAATTCATTCATATGCGAATTCTGGTGCCTACGTTCATTTATAGGCGATGGACTCAAAAGGAGAAGTGTAAGGGAACATGGAGGGCTAGCTTCGGCCAAAATTTGGTAGCCAATGGCGATCTACGGCGACGACAAATCAAAGAGGAAGGGGTTTGACTTTGATGGGTTCTGTAACAACCCGAGATTTTGGTGATTACCGTTAATATTAAATTATAATGCAAATTATAATTTAATATTGTGTTCAAAAATGAATTGGATAATAAAATGGGGGATTATATTATTTATTTTATGTAAACAATATCTTGATGAATATAATTTGGGATTTGAAATTTAAATAAGTCATTTATTTTATTTGAAGCCGATTTCAACATTCGATGGTTGAAAAAAAGTGTAAATGAATGAAATAAAGTTTGAAAAACTTTATTTTTGTATTGAAAATAAATAATTGTGATGGTTAATTTTAATTAATTAGTAATATTGAAAATTTATTCCAATGTTAGCCTTTTATTGCAAAATAAAAGGAATAATATGAAGAAAATAAAATTTAGAAGTGTAATTAGGCTTGAAATGATGTATAATATTATAAATATGTTAAAACTTTTTAATACACTTCATTAGACTTAAAAATAAATTTTATTTGGTTGAAATGGATGAAAATAGTGATTTTTCACTAAAAATGCGAATATTGGTAAATATTGTTAAAAGTTTGTGTTATATAGGGAAAATAATATTTTTAATTAATTTTTGATGCCACTAACATGTTCCTTTATTAAAATTGAACAATGCAACTTGTTTCATATGATTTGGAAATTTTGTGCAAAAGTTATGTGTAAATTACTAAAACAAATATGCATATTTACTCTAAATATTTTTCTAAGTATGAGAATTGGGCTTATAGGGTTATTTTGTGCCCACAAACCCAATTTCTAGAATGTTCAAAGAGATATACGTTCATTTCTCTCTGACTATTTTTTCAGCAAAACACTTTTCTTCTAAAATCTTCAATATTCTAAATAATGACCTCCATATGAAGAAAATAATCAAAGTGCAACTTTATTTGGGTAAATACAACATTATTGAAAAACATTATCAATATTAACCTTTTTTTTGGCAAGGCCAGCTGGTTTTATAGTGGACCGTCCACTTTTTATTACGAACGTAATAAAAATTTGAAGTACAGGAGAAAGGTAAAAGCACCTTAACTACTAAGAAAAGAAAGAAAACAACACAGGAGTGTGATAGACATATCACAACTACTATATGAATATCGAAAAAAACTACTCCTCCAAAGAGGTAGCATCACCATCATCCACTAAATCCTAGGAAGACAGCAAAGGGACATTCTCCAACAGACCAGCATAAGGGCAAAAATGGAAAGCAAGACAAGGATCATAAGCCACAGAATCAGAAGAGTACACAAAGGAACGTTCCCAGGATGTATCAACAAGCAAGATAGAATTCGATCTTACAAAATAACCATCCAAAACAAGAGCTAATGAGTCACCAGACGGTCTATAATAAAGGCATCTAAGGTCTAGATGATCATCAGAAACAAATCTAAAGAAAGAAACATCCAAGGGGTTAAATCTCATGTTATAAATGTGATCAACCCAACACCTCTCAGCATCATCCCAAACAATAGAGGGACAAGGCAGACCAGGAATAGGGGCAGCAACAGGAATTGCAGAAACATTACCAGCGACCAACAAAGCAGAAAGGGAGGCAGGTCTACCAGAAGACGCAGGAGGCGGACCCGAGACAGACAAAGGAACTGCCAAAGGAGGGTCAATAGGAGAGACAGAGGAAGAAACCTTAGGAACCCATTTCCTGAGTGGGGGGCGAGGCAGTGGGATCTTAGGAGCAGCAGCAGAGACAATAGAATGCTTGCAGACAATTGCCAGGTGGCCAAAAGAGTGACAGAAGGAACAGATATCTGGAACCCAACCGTAGCGAACACGGACCTCCACAACATGCCATACAGCTAGCTGAACAGGAATAGAAGAAGGTAGCGGCTTATCAGGGGAAATCTCAATCAGGTCCTTAGCATACACCAATTTTTCGCGCGCAACAATTTGAATCAAAACATTTCAATTTTCCAACGTTACAAGCTAGCCAGTTCAAACCAAGCAAAGGTTGAAGAGCAGAGCGAATTTGTGAAAAACAGACCCAAACGGGGATAGAAAGAACATGCTCACGCGCACTAGCCACAATAGGGGACCAAGGAGTAATAATAAAGGGCTGCCCATCAAAAAAAGAAGGCTCAGCCTCAAGCACAAGACGACGTTCCTCGAGGGAGGAAAACTTAAGGAAATACAAGGAGTCAACCAGCTTAACACGTAAATTACCACGAAGCTTCTAGGTCCTATGACAAACAGAAGCCGCATCGAGGAGGCAGTGATTAGGATCCAAAAAGAAACCAACTAAATAATCTGACCAAAAATCCAATCCGGCTTGCAACACAATAGGAGGAGGGGTCATCACTCCATTTTCTTCAATAATTTCAAACTCAATTGACTTATAGTCACCCGCATTACGGGGTTGGGAGGAGAAAAGAGAGGACCAAGATTTGGTGCCAGCAAGTGAAGTGGCAGCAGGTTTATGAAGTGGTGATCCAAGTTGCACCTCCTCATGGGGCAAGCCAACAGAAGCCATACAGGCCGAACATTTAGAACATGAGATACTGGGCTGGGGATCACATTTAACATAGGCATTATCACAAGCACCATCCGAGCGACAAATAACACAAGACGAAACAGCAGAATCAATGCGCAAAGCACTACCAATCAGACCGTGCTCCATACCAGTACCATCAGAAACAACTCGTACTTCACACGTGTCATTCACTTTCAATTTAGAACAAGTATTGCCCAAAACACAATTCGAATTACCAGATATACTCGAAACTTCATGGCACGCAACATCAGGTAGAGGCACCTTACCGAAAGCAATCAAAGGCGAAACACCAACCTCACATCCAGATACAGCAGCAGGTTCCAAAATCGAAACCACAGGAACTGTAAAGGAGCATGCAGCAGGAGCAAGGGGAGTAAGATTAGAAGCAGGCAAAGGAGGAAAGTCAGTGTCAGAGTGGAGAGGAGGCAAAGGAAGCTCCATAGACGGCATGCCTTAGAAAAATCGAGCAGATCTAGTCGACGAGCGGGACGGTGAAGGAGCGGGGAGCAGAGGGAAATGGGATGGAGAAACAGGCATACGACGGGAAGGAGAAGGGGAGGAGGGCAGGGGGGAAGGAGAGCAAACCAGAAATCAGGTAGATGAGATGCAAAATGGATGAAGAAAGGCAGAACAGGTCGCCATTAATTTGACACAACAGGAAAAATATGTGGATATTTTATTGATTTGCTTTTCAGCAATCAAAGGAAAAATGTTAACCTTTTATTGATTTTAAAAAGAGAAAATTTGAAGAAATTATGTATTTTATTAAAATAAAAGATGAAATATAGTTTGGAAAAAATATTTTGATGATTAAAAAGTATTATAATGATTTATCGCAATTTATTTGACACAAAAGAAATTTTTGGTTAAGTTATTGCACTAAAAATAGCGTTTTCACACTAAAATGGTGTAATTTGTAAAATATTGTCAAAGATAAGGTTTTATTTATAAAAATAACTTTTTATTGCCGAAATAAATTTTATTATTTTATATAATAACAATTTTAGTTACATACATCTGTTGTATAGATTTTTATTTGACTTTAAAATGTAAAAGGAGATATATATATATATATATATATATATAATGTTAGAATATGATAAATATGTACATAGCTTTATGTTTTCACTAAGTATATTTAGACTTAGGCTCATTTGGGTAAGGTTTGAATCCATCAACCCTCTCTAGAACCATCTAGTATAGGAGAAATATGTGTACATACCCTTTTTTCTCATCTTCCTCCTTAAAATAAAAGATACAGTAAGTGGAAAGAAAGAAAAACAATGGCTTTCTCTAACTAAACTCAATTCCACTCAATTTCGCTACTAATTCAAACAGAACTTCACCAAAATAAGAATAGAGAAAGGATTTCACCTTCAAGCTCCAATCTTTCTTCACAAATTTGGGTATTTTCTATCTAAAAACAAAGGTGAGTTTAAAACTCACATTTTCTAGGTTTGATTGAGATTTCAAAGTAAGAAATCTCAATTTTGTTTGTTGCATGTTTATTTGTGAAATTGCCGTCAGTAAATTGGGCATATCTATTTCGTTTTAAATCGAAATTTGATAATTTTTGATGTTCTGGAAAGAATAGATATAGATATACAAGTTTTATGTTTTGATTTTCTAAAATTTTGATGTTTTCTTAATCAAAATTGTGTTTGTTTGTTGCTATCCCGAGAGCAAATTGACAGCAGCAACAATCACAGGCCAAAGAAGTGTTTTAGCCATAAGTTATTCGTTTCTTATCTGATTTAGGTCAAATTTTTTTTACTGGAAACCAAATTCAATAAGGAATAATTTATCTTCAGGTTTCATTTCAATATTTTACTGTCTGATTGACCTAAAATAGATTTGAATACAGAAGTATAGTTATGTCTTTAACATAATTTCCTGAGTTTGAATCTGATATTGTTTGAGGTATATCTTTCTCGATTTTGATCGGAATTCGATAATTTTTAATATTTCGAAAAGCACAATTCATGCACTACAATTCTTATTCATTGACTTTTTTTGTAGTTTCGAGGTAGCTATGTCAAAATCGATTTTTTTTACTGCTATCCCGAGAGAAAAGCTATTATTTGCTCTCTGTTTGAAACTAAAACGAACTTAGCTTTATCTTCTTTGTTGCTTATCCGGATTTGATAATTTTTAATGTTCTGAAAATCTTAGGTCATGTGCTACAAGTTTTATTCATTGTGTTTTCTGGAATTTTGAAGTTTGCTTGGTCGAAATTATGGTTGTATGTTGCTGTCCTGAGAGCAAAATGACAGCAACAACAATCGTTGACCTAGAATTGTATTAGCTTGTTTTGCTCTCATTCTCTTCAGTTTTGATGATGTTTTGAGATATTTTGAGAGCTATGATGCCTATCAGTAGGCTAGCTATATTTGAAGAATTTTAAATTCAAATTTAAATGGAATTTGAATTGATTTTGGGTTAAATTTGAATTGAATTCGTATTGAGTTCAAGTCATCGGTTTTGAGATAATGCTCTGAGTTTTCATTGCTTTCGAGAACGGTTTTCACTAAACCATTTTTGAAATACATGGACATTTCAAATTATTATTACATAGTTTTTTTTAAATTATTTTTTGAAATAAAGATACATTTATTTCCTGTAATAAAGGAATTTCAAATATTGGTTTTAACAATCGTTTTTGTAAAATCGTTTTAAATTTCTGTTTTCTCTAATAAAATGATTTTATGAATAAAAATTACTTATTTTTATGAATTACGGATGTATAAGAAAGACAATTAAATGGTAAAGTAAAACATGTGGTATGAGATACATGGATTTGCTTTATCGCTTAGTATTGGACTTATACGATCGAAACCCTTTCCATGAATTGTTTGAGATGATTTAAGATGTTATTAAATTTTGGGTAGATTATATGGTCCGAGAACACCAATTTAGGAGTACATTCGATGAAGGACCATCTTAAGATGTGTTTCTTAATCGCCGTTGAAATGAGATGAACTAAGAGGTAGAAATTCCTATTTGGAATTATGGTTATAAATAACCATCTAGATGTTATTTTTACTTGCCAATGAGATAAGGTAAGCTTCTTTATGATGATTTTACGATGTTGAGATGTATTATGATAGTTTTTACTTGTTGATGCGAAGAGACAAGTCACGATGCCCCTAGTGCTCGTCAATGAGATGAGACGAGCATAGTATTGTGTTTACTTTCCAATGAGACAAGGTTGAGTATATTTTCTTGATGTTTATGATGTTTTACAGTGTGGTACCAACTAACGGCTAGTAAACTGTTAGGTGCGAATGTATGGTATGTGACATACGTTAACACCTATTGGGTTCCTATCCAAGAAGTTGAGACACATTCATGATGTTTACTAGTACTACGAACCACGAGTACTCCATTGGAGTCATCACGATGTAGTTGCTACTCCGATCATCACGATGTTATTAACTCGGGTCTTTGTGACAGGGAGTCATTATGATGTTATAGACTATAGTCATTCATGATGTTCATGATGTTAAGATGTTATTTGACTCCAGTCATCATGATGTTTGTGGTACCAAATAGTAGTACTAGTCACGATGTAGTGTGCATAGCATTGCTTCGGCATGCAATCGAGGATCTGGCCAATCCGGGATTTCTTTGAGTTTTGATGTTTTAGACTTCATCGTCTTTAGATGATTATTAAATTGATAGCCTAGTGCCAGATAAGATGTATACATATTGGTGAAATCATTTATGATTTTACTCTTTGATTGGGTTATTTGCATTATGGATTGATGATTTAATGATTTTATAGACTACTTGATGTTAAGATGGAGTTGAGATGTATTTATATATTTATACCAATGAGTTGAAGTATAAATGATTATGAAGAATCTTTTATGATGAGTTTTAGTGATGGATTTGAGATGTATCTATATTCATACCAATGAGATGAGGTATGAATAAGTATAATGCTTCTTTTATGATTGGATTTAATATTTCGTTGAATGATCCTTTGGTGTGCCAATGAGATGAGGCACATCCATATGCGTTTTATTCTAGAATGAAGGATATGTACCTTTGATGTATTGTTATATTGACAACCACTTCTAAGAAGATAGTTGAAGCATTTGAAGTCATTATCCATATTCCTTTATACCGTCGATGATATGAGGCGAAAGCGATGTTTATTGAGTCTTATCTTTAAAACTTTGCTCGCCGATGTTCCATTTGCTTAAGTGTCAGTTATTCCACTTAAGTATGACTTTATCATCGTTATCTCTTCTACTCGCCAAGAAGAGATGTTGTCCTTTCTTATGACGTTGAAACCCTGTTTAGGGCATGGCATCCTTTAAGAAAAAGGATACCATAGCATTCACCTATTTATCCTTATCGATTATTCTGTTTAACTGATGATTTTAGCTAGCTTGACCCGTGTGTTTTCACTCGGGTCAGATCGAGTTATTTCAGGTATCATATATTGGGCTTAGCTTGAAGTCGACGTTGGATATCAGCTCTTATTTCGCGTAAGTAGTTTATTTCTTCTGCATACTCTGATGTTATTACATTTGATTTGATGTATATGGTGTGTGGTCATGTACCACCTTTATTGTATTCGTATTGTATTGTACTGAACGTGTATCAGTGTATTTGTATATATATGATGTTGATTACTGTTCTGTGATGTGCTTTTCATTTAGTTATTGTATTTTGTTCTGATAGATCCGTTAGCCACCTATAGTTTTGAATTAAGTATTTACTGGGTATGTTCATCCACTTGAGATAGAAAAAAATCATATTGCATTTATCGACGTAATTAGTAAATGTTTAAGACAAAATTATAGATGGTCGCCCTTAACTAGCCCTATTCTCCACTTTAGTAAACAGAATTACTCGCTAATTCTCTTTATTAAGGTAGGTCTCAGGTGGGGCATTACAGCTTGGTATGAGAGCTGTGGTCAGAACAAAGTAGAATAAACACAGAACAATACGTATATCATGATATATCGAAGTATAATACAGGTGAATCATTGTCCTTTATTCAAGCTTGTTTTGAATCGAGCCTTGATTCTTTTTTTGAGTTTTGGGATTGTTGAGATGGAATATGTGTAGGAATATAGATATATTGTATTCCGTAGTATTCTATAATAGAGTTTGATTCATCTTATCTTATTTAAAATCTTATTTGGGATTATTCTATTCTTATTTTTGTCGATACGAGTGAGTTCGTATCGATGGAGCTGATTGATTTCTTTGAGCGTTCTTGTTGCATTCCTTTGAGAGTTGTGAATCCTATTGAAGGGATCCACAATGATTGGCTCGTTGTGAGCATTCTGAGATTTTGGTTTATGTTTCTTTTGTGAGTATTTGTTTGTTACTCACAATCTTGAGATGCATTTGATTTGAGATGGATTGACTTATTTGTTATTAAGTCCAATCCTTTGTGTTATAGATCCTATTGTATATTTAGGTTTCCTATTTTGATTGGTTTATAATTTCTGTCAATTTGGGATGTTAATGATGATTCCAAAGTTTCTAAATTCACTCTTGAGTATCGAGATGTTGATGACATATCTCGAATTCCAGTCAAGGTGACTTTGTTGAGTTTTGATGAGTCTGTTTGGGTTTGATGACTAATCGGCCAATCAAGTGTTAAATTAACCTTATTCCTAGTTGTTAGCCTTCGGTTATCCTTCCACGAGAAATTCCACTAAAAAATGGGTGAGTTTCTGGGTTGTTCGTGTTTGATTGAGTTTATCATTCAGTTTCATTGAGTTATCCTTTTCGGATACTCAATCGGTGTTATTTTTTGTAGCACTACTTTGTTTGAGGTAATGATTTGTTGTTTGTGTGCTTCTTCTCCTTTGAGAAGAATATCTTGCTTATCCTATATCTTGATGATTTTTGGGAGTGGCTCATGACATCGTAAGATTAATGAACAATTTATCTCCTTTTGATGATTTTGAGAATCAAGTATTCTGGGAATATCTCGATGCATTCTCTAAATGCTATTTAGTTTGAGTTTTGAAGCTATATAAATATGAGTTTTAAAGAGAAATTTGAGCATTGAGATATTTAAAAAAAATCAAAGAATATTTTGAGAATATATTTACATGATTAGTATTTCTTTTATAGAAAAAATTTGAGAGTGTTGGGTTGCCCATCGAGTAGTTAAGAGTTCTAGTCGATACGCCTGATCAACGTTATCGATAGGAATCTTCTAAATGCTATGATGAGGCAATCAGACATGATGGTTTGTGTTTTAAAAATTGAGATTTTGAAAATAATATTTGAGATTAAATATTAAATTTATTTTTGAATGCTAATTGCAGCTACTGATTTTAGAGACGAGTAATAGAGTGGCGAGGCAGTTTTGATCGTTTGGTCAACTCTGCAGCCAATAGATATATATATTTATTAGAGACTCAATAGCGAGGCAATGCCATTTATTTATTTTTAAATTATAAAGATGAGAATATAAATGAGATTATTTTGAGCGGTGCTTTACTGGAAGTATAGTTTGAGATTTTAGAATCTATATTGTATAAAAATGGATGTTTAAGAGAAGAGATATAAGAGAATTTGAAAATTGTTTTTAAACTATTTAAGTGGTTTAATAAAAAGAGTAAAGAGAATTTAAACCCTTAATTAATTTTGAGGAATATTATTATGGATTTACAAGTTTCTTTGGAAGCTAATTTTAAAGTAAGAGAAGAAATTTGGACTTTTAATTTGAGTTTTAAATAACTTACTAAGTAATATAGTAAAAAGTTTGAAAATTTTCAAATGTTGAAAATTGAGTTTTAAAATATAAAAGATGTTGAAATTTAAAAATTCTAAATATCTTAGATTAAAAGGTAATTCGAGCTTATATCCTTGTTCTGGAGTATATTCTATCTTTGAGCTATTATTAACAACGTGCATTTTTCGCAGTCGTTCGAGTTGGTGGCCTTGTGAGAAGCCTTCTTGTAATTTATCAATCTTGTCTATTGTGTCTACCCTGTTGTAAGGATGTTCTTTCTGTATATTTATGCAGAAAATCTTATTGATGATCTTCTTTATTGCTTAGAATTTGGGTTTAAGTGAGTTTGATCCCGATTCTCGTAGAGTTTTGTGAAATCAATCATTTTTGATTGATTAATTGTTGATCATCTTATTGATTTTTGATTTGAAGATGGGATCTTCGGAATTCTTCCGAGTTACTTGGAAATTTCGATGGTTTGCTAATCACTATATTAGCATTTGATGGGCCATTGGATTAACCAAGTGAGTTTTTCCTTGTTTCTATCTACCGTTCTATGTTGAGAGTACGAATGTTTGAGTTTCGAGCTTGTCTTCTATCCTTTATCGATTGAATTTTTGTGTTGTTTACAACTTTTTTCCACTAGAAATTGTGAGGATGCAATTTTGTTAAGGGGGGAGTCTGTAACAACCTGGGATTTTGGAGATTACCGTTAATATTAAATTATAATGCAAATTATAATTTAATACTGTGTTTAAAAATGAATTGGATAATAAAATGAGGGACTATATTATTTATTTATAAACAATATCTTGATGAATATAATTTGGGATTTGAAATTTAAATAAGTCATAATAATTTATTTGAAGCCTATTTCAACATTTGATGGTTGAAAAAAAGTGTAAATGAATAAAATAAAGTTTGAAAAACTTTATCTTTGGATTTGGATTGAAAATAAATAATTGTGATGGTTTAATTTTAATTAATTAGTAATATTGAAAATTTATTCCAATGTTAGCCTTTTATTGTAAAATAAAAGGAATAATATGAAGAAAATAAAATTTAGAAGTGTAATTAGGCTTGAAATGATGTATTAATGTTATAAAAATGCTAAAACATTTTAATACACTTCATTAGACTTAAAAATAAATTTTATTTGGTTGAAATGAATGAAAATATTGATTTTTCACTAAAAATGGAAATATTGGTAAATATTGTTAAAAATTTGTGTTATATGGGGAAAATAATATTTTTAATTGGAAAATTAAATTTTTGATGTCACTAACCTGTTCCATTATTAAAACATGAACAATGCGACTTGTTTCATGTGATTTGAAAATTTTATGCAAAAGTTATGTGTAAATTACTAATACGCATATGCATATTTACTCTAAATATTTTTCTAAGTGTGAGAATTGGGCTTATAGGGTTACTTTGTCCCCCACAAACCCAATTTCTAGAATGTTCAAAGAGATATACGTTCATTTCTCTCTGACTATATTTTCAGTAAAACACTTTTCTTCTAAAATCTTCAATATTCTGAATAATGACCTCCATATGAAGAAAATAATCAAAGTTCAACTTTATTTGGGTAAATACGACATTATTGAAAAACATCATCAATATTAACCTTTTATTGATTTTAAAAAGAGGAAATTTGAAGAAATTATGTATTTTATTAAAATAAAAAATGAAATATAGTTTGGAAAAAAATATTTTGATGATTAAAAAGTATTATAATGATTTATTGCAATTTATTTGACACAAAAGAAATTTTTGTTTAAGTTATTGCATTAAAAATAGTGTTTTTGCACTAAAATGATGTAATTTGTAAAATATTGTCAACGATAAGGTTTTATTTATAAAAATAACTTTATATTGCCGAAATAAATTTTATTATTTTATATAATAACAATTTTAGTTACATACATCTGTTGTATAGATTTTTATTTGACTTTAAAATGTAAGAGGATATATATATATATATATATATATATATATATCTGTGTGTGTGTGTATGTATGTATGTATAATGTTATAACATGAGAAATATGTATATAGCTTTATATTTTCACTAAGTATATAGTCTTAGGCTTATTTGGGTAAAGTTTGAATCCATCAATCCTCTCTAGAACCATCTAGTAAAGGGGAAATAGGTGTACATACCCTTTTTTCTCATCTTCCTCCTCAAAAATAAAATAAATACAGTAAATAGAAAGAAAGAAAAACAATGGCTTTCTCTAACTAAAACTCAATTCCACTCAATTTCGCTACTAATTCAAGAAGAACTTCACCAAAATAAGAATAGAGAAAAAATTTCACCTTTAAGCTTCAATATTTCTTCATAAATTTGGGCATTTGCTATATAAAATCAATGATGAGTTTAAAACTCACATTTTCTAGCTTTGATTGAGATTTCAAGATAAGAAATCTCAATTTTGTTTGTTGCATGTTTATTTATGAAATTGCCGTCAGTAAATGGGGCATATCTATTTCGTTTTAAATCGGAATTTGATAATTTTTGATGTTCTGGAAAGAATAGATATAGATCTACAAGTTTTCTTGTTTTGATTTTACTAAAATTTTGATGTTTTCTTAATTAAAATTGAGCTTGTTTGTTGCTGTCCCGAGAGCAAATTAACAGCAGCAACAATCACAGGCCAAAGAAGTGTCTTAGCCATAAGTTATTCGTTTCTTATACGATTTAGGTCAAAAAAATTTTGCTGGAAACTAAATTCAATAAAGAATAATTTACCTTCAGGTTTCATTTCAATATTTTACTATTTGATTGACCTAACACAGATTTGAATACATAAGTATAGTTACGTCTTTGACAGAATTTCCTGAGTTTGAATCTGATATTGTTTGAGCTATATCTTTCTCGATTTTGATCGGAATTCGATAATTTTTAATGTTTTGGAAATTTAAATTCATGTACTACAAGTTTTATTCATTGATTTTAATGTAATTTTGAGGTTAGCTATGTCAAAATCGATTTTTTTTACTGATATCCCGAGAGCAAAGCTATTATTTTCTCTGTGTTTGAAACTAAAATGAACTTAGCTTTAACTTCCTTGTTTCTTATTCGAATTTGATAATTTTGGATGTTCTGGAAATCTTAGGTCGTGTGCTACAAGTTTCATTAATTTTGTTTTTTTGGAATTTTGAAGTTTGCTTGGTCGAAATTATGGTTGTATGTTGCTGTCCAGAGAGCAAAATGACAGCAACAACAATCGTTGACCTTAGAATGGTATTAGCTCGTTTTGCTCTCAAGCTCTTCGGCTTTGATGATGTTTTGAGATATTTTGAGAGCTATGATGCCTATCAGTAGGCTAGCTATATTTGGAGAATTTTAAATTCAAATTTAAATGGAATTTTGAATTGATATTGGGTTAAATTTGAATTGAATTTATATTGAATTCAAGTTTTCGGTTTTGAGATAACCCTCTTAGTTTTCATTGCTTTCGAGAACGGTTTTCACTAAACCATTTTTGAAATATATGGACATTTCGAATTATTATTACATAGTTTTTTTTTTGTTTTTTTTAAAATAAAGATAGATTTATTTCCTATAATAAAGGAATTTCAACTATTGGTTTTAATAATCATTTTCAGAAAATCGTTTTAAATTTCTGTTTTCTCTAATAAAATTATTTTATAAATAAAAATTACTTATTTTATGAATTACGGACGTATAAGAAAGACATTTAAACGTTAAATATATGGTTGAAACCCTTTCAATGAATTGTTTGAGATGAATTAAGATTTTATTAAATTTTGGATAGATTATATGGTCCGAGAACTCCAGTTTAGGAGTATATTCGATGAAGGACCATTTTAAGATGTGTTTCTTAATTGCAGATGAAATGAGATGAATTAAGAGCTAGAAATTCCTATTTGGAATTATGGTTATAAATAACCATCTAGATGTTATTTTTACTTGCTAATGAGATAAGGTAAACTTCTTTATGATATTTTTACGATGTTGAGATGTATTATGATAGTTTTTACTTGTCGATGAGAAGAGACAAGGCACGATGCCCCTAGCACTCGTCAATGAGATGAGACGAGGTTGGGTATATTTTCTTGATGTTTATGATGTTTTACTAGTGTTATACCAACTAACGGCTAGTAAACCGTTAGGTGCGAACGTATGGTATGAGACATAAGTTAACACCTATTGGGTTTCTATATGAGAAGTTGAGACACGTTCACGGTGTTTACTAGTACTACAGACCACAAGTACTCGATTGGAGTCATCACGATGTAGTTGCTACTCCGATCATCACGATTTTATTAATTCGTGTCTTTGTGACAGGGAGCCATTGTAATGTTATAGACTATAGTCATTCATGATGTTCAAGATGTTAAGATGTTATTTGACTCCGGTCACCACGATGTTTATGGTACCAAATAGTAGTACTAGTCATGATGTAGCGCGCGTAGCATTGCTTCGGCATGCAATTGAGGATCTGGCCAATCCGGGATTTCTTTGAGTTTTGATGTTTTAGACTTCACCGTCTTTAGATGATTATTATATTGATAGCCTTGTGCCAGATGAGATTTATACATATATGGTGAAATCATTTATGATGCTACTCTTTGATTGAGTTATTTGTATTATGGATTGATGATTGGATGATTTTTATATACTACTTGATGTTAAGATGGAGTTGAGATGTATTTATTTATTTACACCGATGAGATGAGGTATAAATGATTATGAAGAATCTTTTATGATGAGTTTTAGTGATGGATTTGAGATGTATCTATATTCGTACCGATGAGATGAGGTATGAATAAGTTTATTGCTTCTTTTATGATTGGATTTAATATTTCCTTGAATGATCCTTTGGTGTGCCAATGAGATGAGGCACATCCATATGCGTTTTATTCTAGTATGAAGGATATGTACCTTTGATGTATTATTATATTGACAACCACTTCTAAGAAGATAGTTGAATCATTTGAATTCATTATCCATATTCCTTTATACCGCCGATGATATGAGGCGAAAGCGATGTTTACTGAGTCTTATCTTTAAAACTTTGCTCATCGATGTTCCATTTGCTTAAATGTCAGTTATGCCACTTAAGTATGACTTTATCATCGTTATCTCTTCTACTCGCCAAGAAGAGATGCTGTCCTTTCTTATGATGTTGAAATCCTGTTGAGGGCATGACATCCTTTAAGAAAAAGGATACCATAGATTTCGCCTACTTATCATTATCGATTATTCTGTTTAACCGATGATTTTTGCTAGCCTGACCTGTGTGTTTTCACTCGGCTCAGGTCGAGTTGTTTCCGGTATCATATATTGGTCTTAGCTTGAAGTTGATGTTGGATATCAGCTCTTCTTTCGCTTGAGTAGTTTATTTCTTCCGCATACTCTGATGTTTTTACATTTGATTTGATGTATATGGTGTGGTCATGTACCACCTTTATTGTATTCATATTGTATTGTACTGAACGTGTATCAGTGTATATGTATATATATGATGTTGATTACTGTTCTATGATGTGCTTTTCATTTAATTATTGTATTTTGTTCTAATAGATCCGTTAGCCACCTATAGTTTTGAATAAAGCATTTACTGGGTATGTCGATCCACTTGAGATAGGAAAAAAAAATCATATTGCATTTATCGACGTAATTAGTAAATGTTTAAGACAAAATTATAGATGGTCGCCCTTAACCAGCCCTATTCTTCACTTTAATAGACAAAATTACTCGTTAATTCTCCTTATTAAGGTGGGTCTCGGGGTGGGGCGTTATAGGTTCATTGGAGCTGGCGGTGGCTTATGGAGGGGCGAGGTCATGGGCATCAGCTGTGGCCGAGGCTGGGTGTGATTCTATGATCAACCGAGGGCGGCAGAGGCTCTATAGCGGTGGTGAGGGGTCTTGTTTCCGGTGACGTTGGGTTCATGGGTTAGAAGGCAGCGGTTTTGAGGAGAATTAGCGGCAGTTAATTGAACTAATTAAGGCTTATAGTTAATAATGGATT
Source organism: Allium cepa (assembly GCA_030765085.1). NCBI lineage: Eukaryota > Viridiplantae > Streptophyta > Magnoliopsida > Asparagales > Amaryllidaceae > Allium > Allium cepa. Next base: position 458,837,733 of record CM060929.1, on the reverse strand, counting down.
TGTCAATAAATTTTTAATGTTTAATTTGTAGGTCCTATAAAACCAATAACTTGTTCATTTTAGGCCCAAATATAATCCGGTCAGTCACGTTAGGGTTGTATGGATATAAACTACGTCATGGAATCGGATTGGAGACGATTGGAGCTCATTGAATTTAATGCTAAATTAGAACATCGTTCGAATTCAGTCGGGACCAAAATGCCGCAACGAAACTAGAATAATTATTGTTTAAACTCACTTTGGTTAACCAATAATATTTATAGTCGAAAAATAATTGTTGATTAGATGTTTGGATGATTTACCATTTTATTAGTTGGTTTGGATATATATACCACCTGGAAGTGGATGATCCATATTATATAATTATATACTATTTGTAATGCAAGGGAACATGTTGGAGGGACCAGGATTCCTCATCACTGTTGCTTTTAATTTCAATAAAATTGATGTTACATGAATTATTGGATATGAAGCGTGATTTATGAACACTATTGCTTATGACATTGTTTATGTTTAAAACTGAAACCCAGCAGTATTAGAAAATCAATAATCGATATTGGTTAAGCGATTGGTAGTTATTGGCCTTGAATTAATATTTAAAAAAATACTATAAATTTTTATTGGAGTTGGAATTGAATTTTGAGATAGGAAATGATTTTAAAATCCAAATTTAGATTTTGGAAATATTTTGTTTTAAAAATTTGATTTCGATTTTATTCTAACCTTTTTATTTATCTTTTTCTAAGCTATTATTTAATATTGTTTTAAAAGTTATTTTATTTATTTAACATTGTTTTAAAGTTATTTTATTTGTTTAATGTTGTTTTTAAAAGTTATTTTATTTATACACAATATTGTTTTAAAGTTATTTATTTATAATTAATACTATTTTTAAGGTTATTTATCAATAATTTAATATTTTGGAAATTATTATTTAATTAATTAATATGGTATGAAATTAATAATAATGATTTATTAATTCTATTTTTGGAATTAATTACTATTATTTTTAATAAGATTGAAAATTAATTATTAGTGTTTTATTAATAATGTCTCTGGAATTATTAATTATTATTTTAAGATATTTCAAGGTAAAGAATAATTAATATTTATTTACTTAAGGGTTACCATTAATAATTATTATTACATAATAGTGTTTGAAGTAAATGATTTTTATTTTTCTATAGATGTTTTTAGATTTATAAATAGAGTTTTATAAACGGGCTTGGGTTTTATAAGGGGTTTCTATAAAGAGTTTATAAATGGTTTCAGAGATTTACAAAATAGTTTATAAAGGGATTTTGAGATTTATAAAGGATTTATAAATGATTTTTAAATTGTATAAAAAGGAAATCTTCCTCGATGTTTAGTGAATATACTTATACCGTTGAGATAAGTATATGGAGATTTTCCAAGTATGGAAATATAGGGATTTCTGGATATTTATATATTTTTGTAAAGGACTGGATACAAACAATCACAAGATGAATTTAGTTAGTGAAAAGATTAATTAAGCAGTCTAGTGATTGCTTATGTGCTTAACAAATGTTGGTTTTACCTATGAAATTACATCCTTGATTTGAATGTGTGTTTTTTGATAGTCAAGTAACTGACTATCAAATATGACCCAAACGTAACTTTGGAAATATCTAGGAGAAACACGTGAGCTATATGGCACATTCATCTCTGATGATGTTGTACCGTGCGTATAAATCTCGTTTCATTCTCCTAGGACAAATGATAATGAAATCCTTCTACTAATGGTTAGGAGGTGATCTCCACTCTTATCTTTGATTGTTTATTTCCTAAAGAACTGGGGTTAAGTTTACCGAAAATTATCTAATGTTTCTTTGAAGAGACATGGATAAGATATGTTATCCGAAAAGCACTTCAATCCAACATAAGCGTTTCAACGTGAAGACATCTTGAAGATGATGAAATTGAAGATGAAGCTCTCAAGCGTTTCATTCAGTCCTCAAACGAACTTGTATGGATGATTACTAGCATTGCATTGTTTCCTTGAGGGTAGTGTTAGAATTCCAATTGGTAAGTGCTACATAAAGGTAAAACATAGCCTTAAGCCTCATCAATCGGATATGACTAAAACAAGGGAGATGCAGCAGGGCTAAATGGGTCGCTCCCAAGTAGGGTATGATCATTCCTATCTAGAGTTTATATTATCTCGCATTTTTATACTTCGAGGCCCATTAACAGAGGGGTGATCATATTCGGTACTACTAGTCAAGTGGTAGGCTGGTTTTGTGTTGGCAAGGGAACCTAACGAGGTCCTCAGTGTTATTTTATCTAGAGATGCACCGTGATGAGCGGTATCCCAGTATGGAATCCATTTACAATGTGTTCCTTTACGGTTTTAGTTGTATACCTATAATGCTAGAATTTAATTAATGCAACATTTTGGCTATAACTAAAAAGTATTTGTATCTTAGACACTATTATAATATCCCTGGATTTTCATATGAAATGGTTTAGTTATCGTAAAGTAAAAACACACCCGTGTTTGTATACGGCGTGGTCTTACGAGATACTTTTCATTTTCAAAGGCTTTTTATAACTTTAAAATTCAGTTGGGTGTGTTTTCTCACACTATTTTTCCAGACTGACTCAGGTGTTGTTTTATTATAATGCTCGGATCAGGCCGAGCGTTTATAGATTTCCTTGGATGCATTGGAGCTCGAGAGATGAGCTAGAGGTCCAAGACGTATCTATATATTTCTTTCTGTTACGCTGTCAGCAAGTTTGAGGATAGGCTGTTATAACTTCTCGGGCTGAAGTAGGTTTGTATACTCTGATTGATTTATGTATATTACATTTCTTCTTTGTGTAAAGATTTATTGTATATTATTGATTATTCGTTCCGTTGTGAGATTCTACGGTATTGTTTTTTTTCTTTTTCTCTTCTTCTAATTCTCCTCCCTTCTTTTTCCTTCCTTCTTTTTCCCTAACTATCCACCTTTCCATTCAATTTGAGTGGGTCATGTGTGGTTGATTGTCTGCTTAAACAGTACAAAAAGTTGGATCATTACAAAATCAAACTAATTTACAAATATTGAACGGATCTGAATTCCAACAATTCTAAATATAGAAAAGTTTATATTCTAATAAGATTAGGGTAATAATCCAAAATTATGGCATTATCATACAACCTATTTTAGATCTGCAATAAATTTCATTTAATTCAATATTCTTAATTCATACTTTTGGGACTGATTTCCAGATCAGGTTGTATGCAATCCTAGGTTAACTTATGAACAAGAATATGTAGGAGATATTTATTATATTCAATTCGTTGCCTACAACTCATAACAATTAGGCATAAAAATCAAATAAACACCAACGAGATAATTTTCACATTTTACATTTTATAAAAATTCCCACTCACCTTTTAAAAGCGATCCAAATCTCCAGGTCTGAAGTAGAATCTTTTATTCATCTCCAAATCCTTTTTAATCCAAGAGATATGTATAAAATGGTATATATATACATTCTAATTACAAATCTAAGAAGACATTTTAGATTGTGAGAGAAAATTTATACAAATATATAAATTACCTCAAATACGCATATGGTTGATTATCTTTTCTTCTTTTTTATTAGATTTCTACTCTTCTTCCATTTGTATGATTATAGATACAAGTACCATATCTTTATAATTTAGAAAAAATGTAGAGAAGAAGAAATGACAGACCTTCACTTCTATCTCCATAAAAATATGAGAAGAGAATGGAGGATTAGGCCTGAATTTTTAGGCACTAGAATCAACAGAACTGTTAGATCGAAATATATTAAATTTCGGCCATTGCCACCAAGGTTTACGGGAGCCATCAAGTCACCACTGGTTGACTGCCCTTGGATGACCGATCGACCGCTAGGGGTCGACCGTCCTTAATGATGGGTCAGCCTGTGGGCTTGGGTAATTAATATAAAAACATATATTATTTTTTATTTGCTTATTTTTGTTTTGAATTCATTTTTCATCTGTAATTTCTTCATTTGGACTCTGATCGTAAAACTCCAAATATGAAAGTTGCTTAGAATTTTACCACGAATGCAATGATGTAAATTACGTAGTCAAATTCCATCGTTTGCATAAATTATATTTTCAAAACCTAATTAATTAACTAATTAAATAACTAGCGTCAAAGTGAAGGGTGTTACGATATAGTTTTGACAAAAGAATTGGTATAAATAATTGTTACTACCACTTATAATAAGTAAAATTAGATTTCATCAAAAGATGTATAAACAAAAAATTCAACCAAAATGTCACACCACTAGCTAAGGTGACGTGTGAACATAAATGTTCGAATTATTCGATATTCGTTGCTGACTGAATTTACACCTTTGAGTCGCACAACTATAACAACAAATACTCTGAATAAACCACATGATTTAATTAATTAATAATCATTTTAAATTAATTAATATTTCAAAAAATACCGATTATTAATTTTTATTTGATTTGTTTGAGTACCATTAATTCCTCTCTAATGCCGAAAATTTAAGAGCCACATTCTGAAAAATTCCCAAAACAAATAAAAATCAAATCATTTAGTAAAAGTGGTTTATCCATCTTGATCTTTGCAAAATCTAAAGGATGATTTCTGGATCAAGGAGCTCTTGAATCATTATTCAAGGTGTGATTCATTGGCAACATCATAAGATGATTCTCTAATCAATTTATTTAAATGTTTTATCATTCATAAGTTTTGGATTTGAATGATTCATTATATGTTTAATTGATTGCTTTAAACATGTGAATCAAAAACCCATTTATCTCTATTAAATGTTTGCCTATTGTGTTGATTCAACTTAAATCTACACATGTGCTTTATTCCCTAATAATATATGCTCTTTTATTTTAATATTATTAGATCAGTTATCTCTTTTGTTTTTTTGTTTACATTGTACGTTTAGTTTAGATTGGAATTCTATTGCTATTAATTTATATGTGACTTGGTTGTCTAATCTTTTCTATTTTAGGAATTATTGTTTGTACAATATTTTGTTTTGAAAGTTGTTTCGATTGATTTAAGTTTTATGTTACATATTTAGGATGAATACACTTGTGATAAGTTACTTTGACACATTTTTGTTCACTAATTTCATGAGAATAAATGTTAATTCATTCTAAGTTTTACAAATGGACCTTTTGTAAAATTTTAATTTTTTAATTTTGAGTTAATTATTAGATCTAAGATTGTTATTCTGATTGTATGTATATATATTTTAAGCTACAAATTAATTGAGTACATATGTTTCACTTTTTTTTGAATTTAGAACTTTGTTCTTATTGTTGTATACATACGTGTGTATGTACACACACACATGAATATAACTATGCGTATACATTCTTAATTTTAGTTTTAACAAATAAACTTTTACAAAAAATATTATTTTTGTTAAACCACCTATTAATCTAAACCAATTTTAAGATGTTCACTTTACTTTAAAATATGCCAAAAAACCAAAAAACTTTAGTGTAAACAAGAATATGTGTGTGTGTGTGTGTTATATTAGATGTTTGTTTATATATAAAAAAATGTTGCTTCATTAAAATTTTTTTTAACAAAAAAGTCATATATAAAGGAAAACATTAACAATGCACACATCTTATATGTTGCGCTTACACAATATACACTGCGAGTATACTTGGACACACTCATTTCATAATATGTTTGAGTTGATCATTGATGACATTTAACGAATCATTAATCTAATCAGAAAGAGACCGAAATGAAAGGTTTCTCTCCAATTAAGATATTTCTTCCCTCAATTGATTGCATAGGTTTTTGAGAAAGAAACAAAAGGTTTCCTTTCAAGTTAACTTTAATAAGTAATTGTTATGCACATGAATGTGTTAGGTACATTCATCATTATACATTTGAATTTAAATGGTCTATAACTTCCTTTTTACCAAATAAAATAAAATAAGGTCTAATTTAAAATTTTACTAGATTGAATCTTATATACCGTTAGACTTCATAGGCCCAATACATCTAAATATGTTTTTTTTTGAAATCTACCTAGTTCGTCCGCTTTTAACTGACTTGGTTCCAAAAATGATATCAGAGCCAAATAGGCTATGCGGTATAAATTAGTCATGCTAGGTCTAACTAATTTAGTAGGGTGTACATAAAAGTAGTGTGTAGGCTTGAATTTCAGTAATCAAGCACCATATCCTCCATGGATACTGACCTAGCCTGAAAGTGAAGTGAAAGGTTACCCCTAACAGAGAAGGTCCATTTGAATTGGGCCTTGAGATAATTTTCAAAATTGTTTTGGAAATTAAAATGAAAATTTAAATTTAGAAGTTAAATTTAAAATAAGTAATACATTATAAATGTTATAATGTAATTTAAAAATTATTTTGAAATTAAAATAAGATGTTAAATTTAAATTTAGATTAAGAATTACATTATAAATGTTATAATATGATTTTCAAAGTTGGCTTTGAAAAAAATTTATATTATAAATGTTATATTACATGTTTCAAATGTGCTTTGAAAGTATACTAAACATATTTTGAAAATTTTAATATTTATTAACAATATTAGTAAATTAAATAAATTAATCAAATGGTTAATTAATTAAAATATAAATGTGTATAATATGTATATAGATATATGTTGCATTATCTTGAATTGTTTAAGTTGATGTAAGTATATATATATATATATATATATATAAGGAATTTCAAATTTAATATTTAATTAAATTATCTAATTTAATAAGTTAATTAAAATTAAATGAAAAAATAATACATACATACAAACACACAACATGTACACGCACATACACACACACATATGTGTATAACCATAAATGTTGTGGTATACAAATTCAATTAAAATGTTTAATTGAATAACATAAAATTAAATACAATGTTAACTAATTAAATAAGATTTAATTTATGCAATGTATGTAAGACTACTATAAGAGGTAATCAAAATTTAAAGTTATATAATACTTAAACTTATGTAATATGTATAAAACAAAAGTAGAACAGTAAAAAGCCTAAAATAGACTTAAGGAACAAATACATACGTATAGTGCGTATACTACGATTTTTGATGTGTCCGACACTTGAATCACCAGAGTAATTTATATGAAATAAATTATTCTAGAAGTTTATATCACTTAATTAAGTATATTAAAAATTATGAATCCTTAATATAATTGTTTTCCTCTATAATTTATATATTAATAAATTACTTGCACACTCTTTGGTTGTTGAACAACGTATCGACCAAGAGTTTTGGTCGTTCATTTTGAACGTTCAATTTATTTTAAATGTTGAATTTGAATGTTTAAATGATCTTGAATATGTAAGAGTTACTGAAATAGTTTAACATTTCAAATATACCAATCAATTTGAATTGATAAATAATAAATTTAATGATTGGAAATTGGGACAATACTGAAGTCTGAGAATAAACGGGGGATGGAAAATGGTTTCTAGAATTAATTTAAATTCTATTTGGATTAGAATTATAATATTGGACTGGTGAATGGAATTAAAGCCGATAAGTTTAAAATTGGGAATTTATATATTATTAAAAGTGAAAATTTAATTTATAGAAATAATGTAAATAATCAAATTATGATTAAATTGAATTAGAATGATTTCTAGTATGAATATAAATTCTATGTGATTTATTATGGATTTAGTAAGTTTTTAAAGTTGAAATTTTAAATGATTCGACGATTTCGAAAATTGCTCGATTTAATTGATGAGTTAAAATAACCTTCCAGGGCATTGTCTCGGAATTTGACGAAACCAGTTCCATTGGATCCGTAATAGTTTATTATTATTAGATTCGTTGTGTTTGGAGTTACTGTTTAGTCGTACGGGAGAGGAACGCGCCGAATTAAATATCGAAAATTTAATATTTTAAATCGATTCAAAAAGCTATCTTTCACATACGATCGAATTAGGCCCTGAAACATGTTCCATCGTGTTTGGAATAGGGGTAAAACATTATAAATGCCAGAAGGCATGTTTCAATTGGAGTTCGTTTGAAAAAGGCATGAAATTTGTGAAAAATATTATTAAATTAATAAATAAACCTATATATATTCACGTTTCAAAACAGTAAACCCTAAACAGTGTAGCCGTCATCTATAATTTTAAAGGCCGAAAGCCACTGCCCTTCCTCCTCGATTATCTCATCATCCATTCAATTTCAAGCCATGTATCTAAGGGAAAAACATCGATGACGAAAAGATCTACGAAATCAATAGTTGCGATCGAGTATTGTGGTGGAGATCTTCAGCAAGCGAAAATTTTGGATTTAATCGAACGTGTTCGATTTAATTTAAAATTTGAGCGTTGGCGATTTAAAATTCAAGGTGAGTTAATCTCACTCAATTTTGGACTGCTAGCATTAATTTTAATTTGTTAAAATTAATAAATGTTTGAATGGTTAAATTGTTCATTTTTATCAGTTGAATGTGATATTATATCTAGTAGTATATATATATTGGAGTGATTGTTATTCCCGCATTTATATAGTGGATGAGACCCTATGCACCCTGCATAATAGCGGATGACCCTATATACCACGATATTCCACCTCAAAGTGGAATTAGTATTTTAACGTTGTACTAACTTCCATGGATGCAGGGAAACAGGTTTGGAGGATCCAACTGGATTCCTCAAAAATGTTGAGTTTAATTGCATATATAGTGATATATGTTTTTGTTGAATAATCTGTGACATGTTATTGTTTGATTTGAAATAATTGGATGTTATGGCAGTTAACCTTTGGATTTTTTAAATACCAATAAAAATATATGATTTAATTGGTAAAGAATTGTAAATGGGAATTTTGAAGTAAAAATGTCTATATAGAGTTTTGGGTAAATCTATTGGCTAAAGTAAATGGTTTTGAAATTGTAATGCAGTTATTTCGGATTATGGTGAACAACGATTTTGGAAATAAAAATATATAAAGGATTTTTAGTTATTAGTCAGGTGATTTTAAGAGTGTTAAAATATTCTGGAAAATTAGTTGTTTAATTATTTTAAATTGTTTAATCATAATTTTTTAATAATTACTTACGTTATAATGATTATTAAAGATTTATTATTTTTTAAGAATTGGTTAGCATTTTTATTTTAAAGGATAATGATTAAATATTAATATGGTTTTGTATAATAACTTTTTATATAAGTATATTTATATGGATAAAACTTGAAACTTATTTTAGAAGTTTATAAGCATTATATTGAGTTAATTATTTAATAAGTTTTTTTTCCTGAGAGTAATGGTATACTCGTGTGGTGTAAATCGAAGGCAGTGAGTGCCTGCAGCTAAGTCTTGAATTTCTCTAGGATAGAGACATAACCATTGAGCTGTGATCCACGATTTGATACTGCGGTGGTACTTTCCACATTATTTTAAAAAAAGGGTTTTCAAATATTTTTGAAAGGATACTTGGTGAATATACGGATTTTGATAAGATAAGTACATGACTTTTGGATAAAGAGATTTAATTTATTTAAAATTTAATTTAAATAAACTTGGTGTTTTCGGTGAAATTGAAGTATTTTATTGAAATAATTGTTTTATTTGATAGTTAAATAACCGACTATCAAATTTGGACTAAAATATAACTTTGGAAATATCTACAAGAAGTACGGAGATTATATGGTTCAGTTACCGTTCGAGGTGCTATAATGTACCTATAAACTTGTTCGTTCTTCTAGGACATGTTTTAGGAAATCCGTCCACTAACGGTTAGGAGGTGAACTCCGATCTTATTTTCATTTGTGTATTTCCTAAAGAATCGGGGTTTAGTTTGCAGGGTAACATCGAATGTTGTTTCGAAGAGACCGGGGTCAAATTCGTGGTCTGAAAACCACTTCGATCCAACGAGTACGTTTTCGATATGAAGACAAGAGCTTGGAGTCGAAGATGGAGTAGTGAAGTGCAATGGCTAATCGCTACTAATTCTAAGGGTGATTCCAAAATAGATGTAGTAAGAGTAGTGCCTTCGGATTCGTTCGGACCGGGAACGAGTTGTATGGATGAATGCTTTCAATACATTGTCATTGGAGGACAATGAGCATTCTAAGTGAATATTTCTAAAAAAGCAATGCTTAGCCTCGATCCTCATCAACCGGGGGAGATGCAGCAATGCTAAGTGCTTCGCACCCAAGTAGGATAAGGTTACCCCTGTCTAGAGTCCCTTTTATTCGGTTGTGTGGCGGTTGCTGATCCCAACCGTGGGGTAAACTTATTCGATCTATCCAGGATAGAGGTTGGCCGGTCTTGTGTATCAGAGGATCCCGGAATGGTCCTCGATAGGCTGTTCTAGTGTACTGTGATAGATGGTACCTAGTGCCTAGTCATTCAGTTGGAATCCATTCTCCAATACGTGCTTTTTCGGTTTTGATTATAGAGCCTAGTATTTGTAATGACTCGTAAAATTTCGATAATTAAAATAGTTATTTTGATAAGATTTTTGTGATTAAATATTGGGATAAATAAAAATTTGTGATGTATGAATGAAATAATAACTAAAATGAAATGTAATAATGTTCATTTAGTAAATTATTAACAATTTGAATGAGATTCCAATTAATTGAAATGCTTTAAAGGTTGCATTTGGTTATAAAGTAAATATAGGAAAACAAATGTAAATATTGAATTTATTTAATGAAATAGAAATTAACTGGAATAAAATGAATTAGTATTAATTTAATATAATTGAAAATTGCTCTAAATGTAATTCCAAATTAGTTAAATTGATTAAGAGTTATAACTGATATAGATTGTAAATAAATTATAGTAATGTACGTATTAATTGATAATTGGATTAAAGAAGAAATTGATAATTTAAAGGATGTATTAATTAATAAAATACTGTGTAATAAATTGTAACTGAGTAAAATTAGTGTAATGTAAGTTGTTATAGCAATTGCTTGTAAACAATAAACTTTCAAATGCCATTAAGTGTACAAATGGTGACAATTGTTAACTATTACCAATTTAATTAATCTATTACAAATAAATGTCATTAAATGTTCATTAATGTGAGTGAAGTCAATAACTGTAAATTGTGAATGTAATGGAATGAATAGAAATATTAATTTTATCCATAAGATAATAATTGATTTAACCTAAAGGAATGAAACCCAGATAAATAAATTTATTGGGATACTAAATTTTAATTAATGAGCATAAGTGATAAAAATTCAACAAATTCAAAATATAGTATTTAATCCAAATAAAAGAAGGAAATTGAAGAATATTAATGTAATGAAATATAAAACAAATGTTAACTATGTTATTAGATTTATAATTGATTGAATATAAAGATTGAATTCAAATAAAATCAATTTATTTGAAATTAAATTTTAATTAATTGGATTTAATTACAATTGAAATCAAACACGATAATTGGTATGACAATTAACATTGAATTGATATAGAAATTATTTTTAAATGATTTTTAAATTTCTATGTAACCTTAGGTGATAGAAATTGTAAATTATTAAATTTGAAATTGAAAGGTGATTATTAATTTAATATTAATCTATTTAATTAATATGAAAACAGCCATTTCGGCCACTAACTTGGATTTCGACGGAACCAGTTTCATTGGATCTGTAATGGTGAATTATTATAGGATTTCAAGTTTCATAGCGGTCGGACTTGTCGTTTGATCATGCAGACTCGAAACGCCTAGAAATCAATTTGAAATAAACTGATTTTTGCATAACTTCTTCATACGATGGAATTTGGACCTGAAATCTATTCCACTGATTTTAAATTTGTCGAAAAACATCTATTTTGATATATGGGATGAACCATTTTCGTTCTGGAAACAGAACGGGCTTTTCGAGTCGTTTATCGTTCAATCAAATCTTGCCCATTCATTCTATTTTCAGCTTTGCCTATAAATAACCTGTTATAAGCCCTAGTGTTTCTCAACTCAGTTTGTCTGTATGTACCATTTCATTTGTTCCTCTCTTTCCAATGGCAGATAAGCCCTAATTTGCAATTGCAATTTCAAATCAAATTCAATTCGAAAAATTAAAACTCCTCAAACTATGTCGAATTTTATATCGACTTGAAGCTCTCGATGAGCGCAAGTCAAAACACCTTAAACTACGTTGGGTTATTGGCACCTGAGGTCGCCTAAAATTGAGGTTCATCAGAGCGGAGGCGTTCAACCTATGGGGGGCCAAAGTGGGTGCGATGCCAGGCATAGGTGCGACCTGGGACATGCAGTCGGTTCGCGTTGGTGGATCGGTGGTTGGGTGAGTGGGAGGGCGAGCATACATGGTCAAAGGCGTAATGAAATAGCGGCTCTGGTTCGAGGAGGACCGATGATGCTAGGGTTCGATACTTTCTGGTGATGACATGTTTTTTTTTAAATTTAACTATTTTATTTGTTCATTTAAAAATTTTAAATTGTTCAATGTGTTCTAATACCCATAACTTTTAAATACGAGGCCCGATTCATGCACAGTTTGTTCCGATAGGATCGTATCGAAATTATGAACAATTTAACACTGGTTGGGACGAATTCCGAGACTGTTCGAATTTTGGGCTTAAATTGGATTTCAAATCAATTTGAATTCAATAGGTGAGTGTTTTAACACACCGACAACTTCTAAAATTCCTTATGTTTGTTAAATTAAATTTATGATGTGATTGGAAATTTATTTATGGCTGTTTAGTATATTCAAAATCATCATCTCAATTAATTTGAATTTATTTGAATTAAATCATTATTTAATTTATTATTGAATTTAAATTGCTAGTTAAATACCTGTTATTGATTATCAATTATCTATTGATGTTTGTTGATTGATTTGGGTAATGATTGTGATGGATTTTAATTGTTGATATTAAATTAATGGATGTTGCATTTTATATCGTTAAAACTGCAAGTTCTCTATGGGTTGAAATGATACATACTCGAATGATCTATAGATTAGGGAAAAATCATTATGGGTTGAAATGTTAGACTCGAGCGATTTTATGGATTTTTATTTAATTCGAGATTGCGGTTTGAAATGATATATAACCGTAAATTTTAAATTGCGGATTGAAATGATAAATATCCGTATCACTTGACCCTATGGTAGAGAATTATATACAGACAATGGATTGGTTAAATTAAATGATATTAAAATCTTTAATTTTAGAATTTAGTTAAATGATATTTTGAAATAAGAATTCGATTTATATAAATTGAATTATTATTGAAAATTAGATTTATGTTGAAATTTAAATTGGTTTAAAGGAATTGTTTAAAGAAATTAAATTGAAATTTTAAAGTTGAATTTGGAGTATAAGTAAAGTTTGTCGAAATTGAGTTATTAAAATTATCCGAAATATAACTTTGAAATATATTGAAATTGGAATAATTTAAGTTGATATTTGAAATAGGGTTTTGGAAGCGATATTGAATTTAATATTTTATTGAGAAATTGAATTCACAGATATGAAATTGGGTTTTGGAAATTGAAATAGCCCTAATGTATTGGAAGGAAATGAATAGTTTAAATTGATAATAAATTTAAATTCATATTTTTCATATAATCTGTTTTTTTTTTAAATTATTGTAAAGAACCTAAATTTTAAGATTTTCAAATGATTAAACTATTTTAACCTATTTTAACCGTATTAAATCAATTTAACCTATTTTAAACATTTAAATTGATTTTTAAGCTAATTAACCCATTTAAACTTATTTTAAATCTAATTAATCTATTTTTAAAGCTACTTAATCTATTTTAATTATATTTAATCTATTTAAATATCTTAAATCAATTTAACAGTATCTTTAATCTATAATTAAACCACTTTAGAGTATTTAACTATTTATAACTATTTTAACTATTTATAACTATTTCCTAACGTTTCAGACTAAGTAAAGAGGAAGTGCTTATATTCAAATTCATCGATTTAAAAGAAAATATGATAAAATGATGTAATAACCTAAGTTGGGATTTATGTAACATATTATGAGTAAATATGATGATTTTGAAAGGAGGGTTTAAACTATTTTGAAAATATGATTTCGAAATTGAATATGATTTCAAAAGTGATATGGTTTGAATTGAATATGATATTTTGATATCAACTATGAATTGATTTTGGAAATGTAAATGAGCCATCAAGTGTGTAATAAGCGATTGGTTGTTAAAGAGACCGGGATCGGATATTGGCCTACTTTCTGCCAATATCAAAACCACTTTAACAACTGTGTACGTGGTGGAGATTCCAGAAATGAAGTAGGATGGTTTGGTGAATGATTTCTGTATAAGGTATGGTGTGACCCTGACTCCCGTGAGTCAGCATAGATGTGTCTAAAACAGGAGCAATAGACGGGCCAAGTGAGGTCATTCCTCCGATTGGGCCTATATTCTGACTTTGTGATTTATTTGGTGGCCACCCTCAATTTTGATTTGGGAGTGTGTTCCGTGGTAGGCGGTAGTAGCTACTATGAGTTACCACCAGCCTAGAAGTGTAATTGGTATATCTACCCTGGCATTTTCTAGTTGTGCCATGTTCACATGCCCTAGTGCGCCTTCTACGAGTTTGTTTTATGTCGTACCTATGGAGTGCCCTCTAGTAACTTCCCGAACAGAAGGTATTATGGTACTGTATAGACTATGAAATTATAAAACGTGTTAAGAGGGATATGGGTAATGCCTTAATGCTATTTTAATAGTTTACGTTACTGTAGACATATTATAATAGCGTATTGTACTACATAATAGATAGTTTAATGGATCCTTAGGAGACGTGAATCCCAAACATCTCTTGAGTTACTACACTCACGATAGACACTGGATAGGAGATGTCAAACCCCATAAACATCTCTGGCGTCGTTACACACATATTTACCGTTGATTTAACTTACATAAGATCTTTTAGTTCTGACTCGAGTATTTTGTCTTTTTAATTCGCTTGGTTCAGCCTGAGCATTTCAGGATTTGAAGACTTGTTTCTGGAGGACGAAGACGAAGATATTATTTGTATTTACTATATTATTCCACTACATCATACTGTTCCATTGCATTGTCATTTATTTATCTCTATTATGTGTAACTCTGATTCTTGTTTATTTCCGTTGCAGTGTTTGTTTAAAATTACCAGAAAATTGTGAGGGCAGGTTGTTATAACTGTCCAGCCTGGTAATTATTGATTTGTGTACTCTGATTTTAGATATGTATATTATAGTTTCTAATTTATGTAAATAACTATTGATATTATATATTGTTCTATCTGTTGTGAGATTGTTTTTGTTTATTTTTTTTCTTCTTCTACCTACTTTCATTTCCCTCAACAATCTGTCTTTCCGGCACTCGATCGTTCGGCATGTTATACGATGAGCGTACTTATATCGATTTTCGAGGATCGTGAAGGCAGGTCGTGACAAGAAAACTCAAGCTAAGGATGTTATGTGTAGTATTATTAGTATATAGAGTAGACAAGGTAACATAGCTTTATGTATTTATTAAGCAAACTCGAAGTACAATTACTATACTTGGGCCGTCGCAAAATGGTAGACATGCATGAATAATCTTTTTTGATTTGTTGAGCAACCACAAGGTCAAAATGAGATTTGGACAAAGAACCATGGTTGAGAGTTGTATATAATACAATCAATAAGAAGTTATCCATCATCTGCGGAGCAATGACTTGTTGAACAAAATCAAGATCAGAATACCAAGATAGAAGAGTCTTAAAATCCATTAGTGAAGTCTAAAGACT
The DNA here is from genome assembly GCA_030765085.1 of Allium cepa. NCBI lineage: Eukaryota > Viridiplantae > Streptophyta > Magnoliopsida > Asparagales > Amaryllidaceae > Allium > Allium cepa. The sequence continues at coordinate 458,821,972 of CM060929.1, read as the reverse complement.
CCTATGTTTCATCTTTGGGTTTGGAAAAACATAAAAGACTAGTAGGAGCCTTATTAGAAAAATGAAATGGCAGCATCTGACCTTTCTAATAATGTAAGAACATCTGTTGTATAAAGCTATAATAATCTATATTGATAAATTTGTGCAATTGGTATAATCGATAAAATGTTTACCAATTAAGATACATAAATGAACCGAAATAGTGATTGACAAATAAAAATGTAAAAAATACTTAATAGTAAATATTATTTGCATGTTGTTGTTTCAAGACCCATGCAAGCATCATAGTTTACAACTACTAAATACATTTGTAATTGTCATTTACATGTTTATTTACCTAGCATTGTATCTTGTCCTTTCTGAGTTTTGAAGTCTATAAAAAAAACTTGAATATGGATGTATGATCCATATTCATTCACATATAAATGTTATATGGCGAACAGTCATAATTCATAATGTACGAAAATTCAATACAATTAGTTCAGTCGAAATAAGCAAGTAAACCATATAGTGAGATTATGTATCCAATATGATTGATTACGATGATGATCATGTCATGTTAAGTGTAACATTGGACCAAGAACTATAAGAATGATCTAAGCATCCATTCACTGAATAGTCCGTTTGATCAGTTTACGTAAAATGCAACTTATTTAATACCCTTGTATGTTAAGGATGACTGAATGCATTTTTTTAAAGAGTTCGTTATGATCATGTAGTAAGGGCTTAATTTTGAATGGTTCAACCATTTAGAAAGGAAAACAAATGTATGAGGGTAGATGTAACATAAGGCATGGTTGGGATAAAGAGAGTTAATGGTTAGTTATGCTTAAGGAAACATCGAAAACGAGAATTGTAAAATAACAATGGATACCTAACAAGGAATAAGAAATATGATATCTATTCCAAATGTATTATCAAATAGAAAATTATTTCCTAAGAAATTTATTTCTTTAATTTTAAGATACTTGATTAGAAAATTCTTGACTGAAACTAGTTACAGTAAGTGAAATAAATAGCCTTTATTAAGTGGTTAAATAGAACTTCATATTTCATATGCTCTTATAGTAATAACGGAAATGGTGAGAGCATGACATATAACACTTATTAGTCGCATCAAATTAAGAAAATTATTTTCCTAAAATGTACCAAAAATTATTTATAAAAATAATTATTATTTTCAATATCGACTAAAAATAGACTGTTTTATTTCAATACGAATATTACGAATATTCCTTATAAGTAAAACTATAATAGTGGTATTTCTGATGCATTGGAAAATACGAAAATATCTTAATTTGTTGGCAATTATTTTGGAATCATGGTTTAAGCTATAGTTTTGAGAAATAATTTATGATTATATGAATATGAATCATATAGTACTAGTAAACTATGCCTTGGACAATTAAGGGTAGAGCACCCATTCAATTGGAGCATTATAAGTGTTGATGAACTCTAAGCATTGATGCATATAGATGTATGCAATTGAAAATTCCAAAATGATTCCACATCATTTTTTTATTCATTAATGAATTACATAAATAAAACATGTATGTATAATACACATGTGATATGTTAATGATGGGTTCATAGAATATAGAATAGAAGTAAATAAAATAATATATGATAGAAAATAAAATGATTTGATGGGATCAAATGGGTGAGTATATTGGAAAGAGTTCTGGACGTATGTAAAATTGAGTAAAGATTCAATCTTAAATGTCACTCCTTCCTATGATACATAGTGATTATCAATAAGGAGTAATCGAACTTTATTGAATGAAGTATGATTAATTATGAGTGAAGTTGGATTAATTTCTTTCTATACGGTCGTATACCTATGAGTTGCACATAAGGTTAAAATTAATTTCATTTAAATAACGGTTTATAAAATCTTAGAAGATGTGGGTTTATCTAGCGACCTGGATTTTTATGGTTTGATTTTAAACATTTAATTTATTTTAAATGTCGAATTTGAATGTAATTGGATTTTTAATTTGAAGTTTATCGATCGAATAAGTGAATAAGATTTAAATTTCAAATAGAGAGATTATCATTATATTAGAAATAGCGAATAATTGAAATTTGAATTGAATATGAATCCAAAATGATTTCTAATATTGATATAAATTCTATTTGAATTAGAATTCAGTTAATAAATTTTTAAAACTGAAATTTCAAGTGATTTTGAATTTTTTTGAAATCGTTGAATTTATTGACGCGTTAAAATAGCGATGCAGGGCATAATCTCGGATTTCGACAAAACTAGTTCCATTGGATCCGTAATAGTGTATTATTATCGAATTTCACTTTTTGTAGCGGTTGGATTCACCGTTTTGTCATGTGTTCTGGAAACGCCACGAAATAATTCAATCGAATTTAACTTAAATAGTCAAAATAAAATGCTATCTTCTCCATAGGATCAAATTTGGTTCAAAATCTTGTTCCATTGGGTTACGCATTAATAGGAGTTTGGAATTTCATGGCATTTAAAGCAAGATATTTGGAAAAAAATTAATATATTATAATTGGAAATTTAGACTCGTTGTTCCCTTCCTTCTGAAATAAGCCGTTCCCATCTAGTTAGGACACAAGTTCCCCTTCCTCCTTCAACTTCAGCCCGAATTTTCGAAGCAGATCGAAATCGAGACAAACAAATAAAAAAGTAAAATCGAAGTCGAATTCGTTGAAATCGTAAGAGCATAGAGGAGGGAGGCTAATGCCCGAAGCTCTTAAGCAGTCGCGTTATGGTTTTGGTCGCATTCTTCAGTAAGGGGTTTGGAGGAGGTTCGACTCCTGTAGGTCGACAAGATGAATGGTGGCATCGCAAGTTGGTTTGCAGAGTCATTGTCATACGTGGGAAGTCGCGATTGACTAGGGCGATTGAGCTTTGGATGGCAATTGGCTATGAGCTCGAATTCAAGCTGTGGAGGCACGATGCCGTGAACAAAGCGGCAGTCTTCAGCTGGAGCATGCTCAAGGTGATGGGTATTTGGTGTGCAGCAATTATGGCGTATGACTTGGAGGCTGCTAGCGCATGACTGGTTGGAGTGAGGTCGAAGGGCGCGTAATGGTTTGTGATTGTTGATGTGCTACTAGAATTGGATCGTAGTTGTTCGATTAGCTGCAGCGATGGTGTCGAGTTTAGGCGGCTGAGTTTGGTTTTTGTTGAGGAAGACTTCAGCGTTTAATTTGAGTTTAGTGCATCGCAAATGAGAAGCTTTAAATATTCAATTTAAGTTAATTTCATAATCTTTCCATTTATTTTAAATTACAATCAATATTTATAAAATTCATAATTTATCTATACGAGGTCCAAAATGAATAAAACAAGTCAAGTTTGGTTCGTAGCTAGAAAATCAATGCAATAGAATTGGTTTGGAATTTTACGGAGTCAGCTGGGATTTTTACTAATTTAAAAATCTGAACATTCGATAAAATAAAAATCGAGGTGAGTAAATCTCATGCAATTTTGATTTACTGGTTTTAATATAAAATGTAAGGAATTTATTCTTTGATTGATCGAATGAATTTATAAATTATTATCAATTGGATGTTATATTATATATATAGTGGTATATATATTATTAGTTGGATATAATCCCCGCCTATTGGAGTGGATGAGACCCTATGCGGCCCGCATAATAGCGGATGATTCTATATTACCGCGATATCCCGTCTCGGAGCGGGATTAGTATTTTTATGTTGTATAACATCTATAGTTTCAGGAAAACAGGTTGGAGGGATCCAACTAGATTCCTCAAAATATATTGTTTATTTTCCATATATAGTGACATATGATGTGATTAAATAAATCCGTTATGGATTGTTGTGTGATTTAGTTATTGGATGCTATAGTAGCACTGGCCTTAAATTTGGTATCTTAATTACGATAATATTATTTCTTTGAATTTGGAGAATTTAAAAGTAGATTTTGAATATAAAAATACTTATATCGAAATTTGGATTATTTTAAAGAAAATTTGATTTGGATAAAATAAATGACTTGATTTTGGGGTTTAGTACTTATCTATTCGTAAAATGTTTAAAATAGAAATTTTAAAATAATTTATATTAAGTATTTTTAATAATGGATTTTTTAGATGATATTTCCGAAGATTTGTAAAGAAGTTGAAATCAATATTTAAAAGTTGATTTGTATAATAAATGGGATTTATAAGAAATGAATTCATAAAATGAAATTTTATAATGGAGATTAGTTCTATGAACAAGTGAATCTCAGGGGAGTTTGTAAATTTATAAACGAAGTTTACAAATAAGGGAAAATGATATCAGTTGACAAATTTGGAATATAAATTCACGTTGTGAATTTATATCATGATATGGAAATCAGTTTTGGAAGAAAATAGTGGATTCTATTTTTGAAATATGAGAATGGTTAGGAAATCGAAATGAATTGATGTGTTATGAATCGAGAAGGATTTATAAATTGAAATTGGTTATAGGAATTTTAAAAATAAATTTCTATCGAGAAGTTAAGTTTTGTTCTAAGAGGAATTTCTATATATTCAACTAGGTAAATTTAAGCCGTTAGTAATGAAATATTTCGGAAAGTCGATTATTCAAATATTTAGTATTTATTAAAATGAATTCACATTTTATAATAAGATTTCTAAATCAATTAGTTTATTTTATAATGAAATAGGAAATGAATTATCAATGTTTATTTTAAGTGTTTTAATATTTTAAATAATTATTTAAATGTGTTTTTAAATAGATTTTTATTTTTAAAAATACTTACTATATGTGTGTGTGTATATAGATTTTTGAAAGTGATTGAAATTCATTTATGGATACTTTCAAGATCTGTAAACCGAGTTTTATTTAACATATGAGATTTTATAAGAAGAAACTTAATGTAGAATTCTGGAAAACTTAAGAAAATTTTCGAATCGTTGAAATAAGGGAACTTCGAAAGATGAATTAGAATTCATAAGGGAAGTTAGAAATGGGTAGTTGGAATATCGACAAGTGTAATCGATTTTGGAAATATTAAAGGAAATTAATTATTGAATTCCGAGGACTTATGTAATCTGTTATAAATGAACTAAGGGATTCACAAGTCAATTTTAAAAGATTTGAGAAATAGGGAATAAATGGAGTATTTTCCCTAAGTATTGGGAATAGAATGTTTTAAAGGAAAAATAGACTTATAAATATTTCCTAGGTATTGAACTGAAAGGATTTGAAATATTTTAACTATGAGATTATTATTATTTAAATATTTTCAAAATGTTGAATTATAGATGGAATTGGAAGCAGATATTTCTAAGTATTGAGATGGTTTGAAATTATCTAGTTATGGATATAAGTATTTGAATTTATTTTCAAATATTTAAATATTGTAAGAGATTTGGATATATATATATATCCTTGTAATGATATTTTGAAACGAATATTTTAAAAGATTAAATAAATTGGGATTAGTGACTGTTTATGTATGATATTTGATTGTTAAATAATCGACCATCAAATCTGGCCAAATTCGTTGATAGTTTCGAAGAGACCAAGATCGGATTTGATTATCCGAAAACCTCTTCGATCCGATTTGTGCATTAAAAATTGTGATATCATGAAGATAGTGAAGACCGCGATTTTGGAAATTTGATTTGTTCAGACCTAGAATAACTTGTATGGATGAATGCTATCATTTGCATCGTGGTTTGGAAGGCAGTATTAACATTCCAAATATGAATGCTATTCTAAAGGTAAAACGTCACCTCAAGGCTTATCAACCGGGAATGACTAAACCAGGGGAGATGCAGCACGGCTAAGTGGGTCGCACCCAAGTAGGGTATGTTATCACTTTTCTAGATACCCTCGGAATATATTTTAATTTATGGACATGGTTATACATGGAAAAGAGAGCGCTCGATTAGGGTGGAAACATCCAAGGTGATAACATATTCGGTACTATCCAGTAAGGGATAGGCCGGTTTTGTATTGGCAGGGATCGTTAGGTATGATCTCGGTACATTTTTCTAGAAGTGTACTGTGGCGGGAGGTACCCCAGTTGTAACGTCCCACCCTGAGACCCATATTAACAAAGAAAATTACCGGGTAATTCTATCTGCTAATGCGGAGAATAGGGCTGGTTAGGAGCGACCATCTATAATCTAGTCTTAAACATCTAGTGAATACGTCGATGAATGCTCTATATTTTTTATCTCTCATGGATCGACATATCCAATAAACGCTTAATATAAAACTATAAGTGGCTAACGAATCTACCAGAACAAAATACAATAACATAGTGCATATCACATCATAGAATAATAAACATCATATATATAAATACGTATACACATATTCATCCCAGGACAATACAAAATGAAAACAAAAGTGGTTCAGAGATCACACAATATACATCTAATCGAAATACATATCAGAGTCAAGCGGAAGGGAATATAAACTACACAAAAGTGCTAGGCTGATATCCAAGAAGATGCATCAATGCTAAGGCCCATAATTGAAAGCTAACCTGAAATGACTCTGTCTGACCTGGGTATAAAATAGACGAGTCAGTCTAGTTAACCAATCAGTTAATAAGAATAGATGATAATATGAAGCATATAATACAAGGTGATAATTCTTCACGAATGAGAAGAGGCAATAGAAAAGCATGTCCATATCTTAAGTGAATAAATATCACTCAAGCATAAAGTACCTCTAAAGTAGTAAGTCAAAATAAAATATCAAGTATAATAGTCGCCTCATATCATCGACGATAGCCAAAATTAGCTATAAGGGTTTCTCTAACCTTATTTCTTAAATAGAAGAAAACTCAAATGACAAATCCCAAAATGGAGAAACCTCAAACACAAAATACGCCAAATGGCAAACTCGAATATCGCCAAAAGGAGAATATAATCTCAATCTCAGAAATAGGACCTTATAGCCCAAATAAAAGGCCCAATGCTATAAATAAAGTATGGACCGAGCAGCCTAGTAATAGCCCGAAAGATGTAAAATGAGAAAGGACCCAACAGCCCATTTGTTGCTACAAAAACCCAGCTTGAACCCAGCAGCCCAATAAAAATCCCAACAGCTATAAAATATAAAAGGACCCAACAACCCAATCTATGGTCCAACAGCCTACCAAGTACTGTGTACTAGAGACCCCTGGCATCTTTTAGGACCTAACATCCCCTACATAGTTCCACAGCTATATATATAAGTATTTGTATATGTAGAACCCAACAGCTTAAATACTGGAATTCGCCTGAGAATGTATTACCAACTCTCAGCTAGGAACCCAAAAAGTGGTAACGTGCATCCCATACCATACATTCTCACTAAACGGTTTACTAACCGTTAATCAATGCCATATTGGAAAGCTCGAAACTTGTCTCATCTCATCGATAAGTATAAATAAACCTCATGATGGTTCATCATGAACCATAAATCTCAAAATAGGAAATCACAAACTCAAACTTGCCTCATATCATTGGCAAGTATAAAAAACATAGTGATGGATCTCATCGACCATAACTCTTGGAATAGTAGACTCAAACCATCAAACTCGCCAAATATTGGCCATCCTAGATAATTCCTTTGAATAGGAATTATACTACTCAAAATGCGCCATAAAATGGCAAAAAAACTCAAAATCGACAACCTCTAATTAGCCTCGAATGTATAAGTCTAGAATTAACCAAAATAGTAAACGCCTATGTCCCATACCATGTATTTTACTAGAACGTTTAATTATCTTTCTCGTATGTTCTAATAATGCAAAATTGTGTATTTAATATTTAAAATAATTTACTTTAAAAAATAAGCTTTTAAATCAATTTATGAAATCAGTTTTGAAAACCGCATTTAGAAATTCCCTTATTGTAGAGAATAAATAAATTTTCATATTTGGAAATACTTTTAAAGTACTATATAATAATTATTTTGATTGCCCCTTTTATTTTTTTCAAAAATTGTTTGGAGAAAATCGTGCTCGAAAATAATGAAAAACCTATAAAATACTCAAAACTGATAACTCCAATTCAATTCGAATTCAATTCGAATTCAATCCAAACTCAATTCAAATTCAACTCAAATTTGAATTTCAAATTCTCAAAAATTTAGCTAGCCCATCGATAGGCATCATAGCTCTCAAAACATCACAAAAATTTCTTGAAAACGAGAAGCAAAAGCTAGGAAAACAGGTTAAACCCAAAATCGGAACAACCAACTCACACAAATGAAAAGCACACAGAAGCAAGGCTCGATGGCTCGACCGCCAGGTCGACCTTTCTACTCTATAGGTCGACCGTATGGTCGACCTATGTGAAAGCCAGGTCGACATGGCGGTCGGCCTATGTAGTCTTCTCGTGTGAATTTGGATTCCTGGTGCTGATGCATGCGCGAACTGATTTTTGAGTTAATATTTCACATAACAAACGAACTCTAAAGATGAAATTTTGTAGTAATCAAATACAATATATGAACTATCACCTAAAAGAAATCCGACAGCATTTCATTACTAGAATCAAAAGATATAAACATTCAAAGATGCAACCCAGAACTGATTTTCACAGAGAAATAAAAACTACAGTAAACGATTACAGACAAATTTTTTGTACAGATTCAAGCTATTTGCACTTTGAATTAGATAGAATCTATGAGCTATTCAACGCACCTTGCTATATCAAAACAACAACCCTGATTATTTGCTGAAAGGAAGAAGCTTGGGTTGAATTTGAGCTTCTATAACCTGTAAAATTATGAAACAGATGCATGCAAGAAAGAAGAAAGTAGTTAACAAAGAATGTTTCACAAATTTGGATTTTTGATGAAATATTAGATTTTATATTTTGATTACTTGTAGATTTAGCTTCAAATTGATTTTTAAAACACTAGATTTTAGTTTAATTGATGATATTTGGCTAGGGTTTGTAAGAGGAAATGAGTTTCTTAAGTTTTGAAGCTTCAGGGAATTTGAAGGAGAATGAAGGTACGTACTTAATTTCTTTCTCTTTTCTGGTTTACTAACATGTTGGGCAAGACACTAATGGGCTTGGACCCAAATTGAATAATTAGCCAATGTTTATTTATTTTAACACTTAATACACAAGAACACTAATGCAATGGATCCAACCAACCAATATTTCAAGTCTTCACTCAAATAAAAAATGTAAATTTATGTACATGCAAAATAGAATATTTTATACCAATAAAAAGATTAATCATTACTTTTAAGACATTTTATTATTATAAACCTTAATTTACAAAAATACCATATTTTCACCAATAAATGCAAAAGTTAACATTTTTGACTTCTAAAATTCAACAAAAATTGTTTTCTTAATTAGAAAAATATAACAGACCACGTTATACTCCAATTCATAATCAAAACATGTTTATAAACACAATTTCACCCTTTTATTAAATATAATACACTTTTAAAAATAATTACTTCTTTTAAAAAATATTAAAAGAAGAAAATGATAATAATTAATAAAATTATTGCACTACCACTAAATAAAAATCATCTTCCACTTATTATTAACTCAAACTATTATAATAAAGTTCCCAAAACTTTATTTTTCTCATTTATTCCCAAAATTTATTGTTTATTCCAAATAAACAATATAAATATCGAATTTATTATTAATTCTCAATGTTAAAGTTATAATTTAATATTTATAGGTAATCACTAAAACCAGGGTTGTTAGAGACACCCCCTCATAAAAATTGCATCCCCGCAATTGCCTAGAAAGAGCTGTAAAAACACAATTATTTCACTAAGCAAAGATAGATAAAAAAGCTTGAAGTTTTAAAAATTTCTCACACTCTCAGGCTAGGATGGTAGAAAACCAAGACACGACCCGCTCGATTAATTTTATGATTTCCAAAGCACTAATATCAGGACTAGCAAACCATGGAATTTTTCGAGCAATGCATAAAATTTCGAAGGTGTCTCACCTTCGAAATAGAAAGTTAACAAGATGCTATACAAAAATGATTACCAGAATGAAATTGATTTCTCAAAAGCTCCTTGAGTAGAGTTGGGATTTAATACAGCTCCAACCCGAAAACTAATCAACAAGATGATTATTGATATGATCTTTCTGTATGACACTACGGAAGGAACCACATAGATGCTAGATAGACATAATAGAGGCAAGATAGATCAACCAAAAGGTGGTTTCTTTAAAAGCCACTACACTCAAACGACCGCATAAATGTACGTCATTAGAAAATAACATAAGAGTAAGATAAACACAAGGAATAAAATATATGTATTAACTCTTAAACAAAAATTCTTAGAATTCCAAAATTCAATATTTTTGGTATTTTATCACCACAATTTTCAATATTTGAATTTTTTTCAAAACTTCTTTACTATAATACTTTATAAGTATTACAAAGACTAAAATTTAAATAAATATTTCTCTTGTTACAAATTAAATTCCCAAAAGAATTTTATAAATTCCTACCAATATATTCTCTAAGAAAATCTAAAATCTCATCATCTTTGTTTTCCAAACCACCAAAAGTTTTGAAAACAAGCTTCAAATTTATTACATATAACTTTTATATTATAATAAAATATACAATAGACATTTTAAATTTTGAAACCCAACATATTTTATCTAGCAAAAAACATTTTAAAAATAAGCGTATTTATATTTAATTCCATAGATTCAAAACAATACAGTGGCTTTACCTCGCCATCGGTTTATAGTGAACGACTCTATTCATTGACTGTAGAGTTGACCATGTAATCAAAACTGCCTCGCCACTTAATTAACCATCACCATGGTTCAATGGCTGCATATACCATTCAAAATAAAAAATTTAATACTCAATTCCTAAACTAATTTATTTCCAAACTCAACCTCGTAAAATCTTAATTATCATGTCTGATTGCTTCATCATCGTGTTTAAGAAATTCCTATTGATAACGTTGATCAGGCGCATCGGTTAGAATTCTTAAAGCAATCGATGGACAACCCAACACAGAAATCATTTCTATAAAAAGAAATATCTCTAATATATAATACACAAAATTATTCATTGATTTCACAATAACTAAATTTCCAATTTCTCTTAAAACATATATCAATTAGCTGCAAAAACTCGAAATCAAAGAACACTAAAGAGAACTCATTGATATATTCCCGGAATACTTGATTCACAAGGTAGACATAATAAAATGGATTATTCGTCAATCCAAATGATATAACCAGCCACTCACAAGAATCATATGAGTGTGGAATGCGGTGAAAGGAATGCTATCTCCCATGACTCAAGTTGAAGAAAATTAATGCAAGGTCAAGCTAAGGAAAGTATAATGACCCGTAAAATTTCGATAATTAAAAATTTGTCAATTTTAAAAAAGTTTGTGATTTATTGTTGGAAGAAATAAAAATTGGTGATTTTATAATAAGAATATATCTGGAATACAATATAATAGTATAATTTAATGTAATTGATAACTGCTTTAAATGTAATTCCAAGTAATTTAAAATGATTAAAAGAGTTATAATTGGATATAGATTGTAAATAAATTATACTAGCTTGTATTAATTGACAATTGGAGTAAGGAATAATTGATAATTTAAATGTTGAGTTATTAATGAATGTTTGCACAAAAAATGGGCAAACACCTCCAAGTCGTATGATTTAGTCGATTATATGTTGTTCTTAATGGTTTGGGTGATGTATACAGATGTATGAAATAGATGGACTAAACTGTAAAAGACACACAGATTTATTGTGGTTCGGCCAGAACGTGCCTACGTCCACTTTATATGTTATTCTCCTTTTCTATTCAGGTTACAAGTACAAAGCTTTGATTACAAGTAACTGAAAGTTGTTTGAAAGTTCTATCCGTGCTTGAGCTCTCAAACTTGTCTACCATTGTTGTACTCCTGCCCCTCTATTTATAGAGCGAGGCTGGGGGCAGGGGTCCTAGATGTATATAGCTGCTGGTGGGCCTGGGCTGATGCAATCTGGCCTAGTAGTGTCGGTCCGGTACGCCTTGGTTCGGTGGTAGGTGGTAGATGGTTTGGTTCGGCAGGAGGTTGGTTCGGTGGTGAGTGGACCGGCAGTGCATGGGGATGGAGTTGGACCGGTGGAGGTTGGTCCGGCCAAGGTTGATTTAGTGGTTAGTGCAGAGGGGATTGTTGGAGTTGCTTTGGTCCAGTAGTGGGTTGATCCGACAATGGGAGGAGTGGTAGATGGATCGGCTATGTAGGGAAGTGTAGTTGGACACGTTGTGCTTGGAGAGGTGGGTGGTTCGGTGGACCGGATGGTTCGGTGGACGTGGTCCGGTGAAGGGTGGAAACGCGCCCAACATTTGCTCCCCAAAGTGGGGCATATGCCATCATATGTCGCGCTTTGTTTTAGCTTAGGTGATTCTCATCCGGTCTTGTCTGCCGAACCATGCGGTCCGGTCATCCTGTGTCGTTTATAAATAGGGGTGTTAGGCCTTCGTTATCCCTTTATCGTTTTGAGATAGCCGAATCAGTCGAATACCGGATCAACTAAGTGCCGAACTCCCTCCCGAATCATCTAGTACCGAATCAGGTGTGTTTCTTTTGCCGAATGAGGTTTCTTCGTTTCACTGAATGAGCGTAAAGACACTCAGTACCGAATGAACTAAAATCTTTTCAACGCCGAATGGACTCGGAAATCTTTTAGTACCAAATGAGCTCAGGGACCTTATGTGCCGAATGATCCTGAAAACCTTTATCTTTTGAGTTTTGAATTCGAGTGAAATTTCAGACTATATACACTCGTTTGTTTATATCCTCTGTTCTAACAATGTACTTTCTTGTGTTGCAGATAAATGTCTCACAAAGTTGAAACTCGATCAGATAAGAGGAAATCTATGGACAGGAGAGAATCCCCCGCTGTGCCCCCAGTCCAGCCGGAACCAGCGCGACATGGGTCTTCCCTGAGGTCATTAGTGGACGGATATGGCCCTCAAGAGCTTCTGAATTCTTCTCCCGATTGCTTTCCAAGCTCCCTCAAAGAGGGACAACTTGATGTCATCGCTCGCTCCTTCGGGATTGACAGAGCGAGCATGCTGCTGGCGGGAGATGGTGTGATGCCGTATGATCCTCCTGAAGGATATTTTATCTATAGCCAATACCATTGCATGTGCGGGGCCATTCCTCCGATCAATGCGTGGATAGTCAGCTTCATTACCTACCTGAAGGTGGCTCCTTTCCAGCTTCAGCCCAACTCCTACGCTATCTTAGTGTCTCTATTCGTTATCTTCCAGAGGAGGTATGGGCGCCCCCTTCTAGCCGGGAAATCCGATACTTGTATAATCTGAGGGGCTACAAGAAAGGGTCTCCTTACATTAGTTTAGAGTCGGCCGTGTCCTTCAAGCCGGTCTTGGACTTATACTCGAAGTTTACCATGTTTAAGAAGGAATGGTTCTTTGTCAAGGATGACTCCGTTTCTTTTCGCCTTTTCACTTTTGGCTGTAAGTTGAATTTCATTTGTAATTTCTCGGTCCCGACTGCAACGCTTCTTCTTATATGCTTCTGTTTCTTGCTAGCGACTGGTGGCTTTGCGGTCGTGGAGAATGATCGCCTGGTACAGATGGCTGCGGAGATAGAGGCCATCTCAGGAAGGGATAGGTCGGCTTCTTACCTAATCAGGAATGCCACTCTCCTGGAGCACAACTTGATTTTGCCACGTCAATCTGTGGTTAAGCAGAGAGATATAGCCGAGGAGAGGGCTGCCAAAGCTAAAGGCGAGGGCATGACGAAGAGCAGCAAGAGGAGACCTTTCTCGGTACCTCCAGTCATCGGGGGGAAGAAGCTCAAGAAATCTGATGGACCCTCTCCCAGCACATGCCCAGATGCTCCGAAGGAGGAAAGTGGAGAGGAGGAAAGAGGCGAGGAGGAGAGCGGAGGCGATGGAGAAGGTGATGGCGGTAACGGTGGCGAAGGTCAGGGTGGTAGTGGCGTTGGTGCCCTGACCTCTGGGCAAGCGGGTGAGATTCAAGAGTGGACGGATAATGCTTTCCGCCAAGCCTTTGAGGGGTTGGGGGAAGGGCCGGCCTTGGTGGAGAAATCGAAGAAGTATGATAAGGCCGGGACTGGTGCCAGTCTATCTTCTGAGAGTATTTCAGCTAAGGAAACTCGGCGGTTCAAGGTGAATTCTTAACTCCTTTTTTTAACTTCATATGTTTCTTGAATCATAGTCTCATGCATGCTTGTAACACTTGGTTTTTATTTCATGATCGGTTGAGGCGGCCAAGACATCAGACATTCGGCACCGCCTTGAGCAATTCAAACTCTTCAAGGCTTCTGCTAAACCGAAGCCCTCGACTGACCGTTCCGGGAGCGTAGTCAGTTACCGTCCTCTTCTTGGAGTTATCGAAGAGGATATTCAAAAGAGAAAGAGGAGGCGTTCCATGTTCGAACCTTCACTTGGACCTCGGCCCCCAACCCAGCCTATTCATGACATCACGGAGGAAGATACTGAGTCCATACCATCTCCGCATCCATCAGAAAATCCTTCTGTTACTCATATTGATCGTCCCGGCTTGGCTCGTAATCCATTTGCGGGTCATCTAGATCTGGACCCGAGTTCTCATGATATTTCCTTCGATGAGGTTACTGGTGAGCACCTCCTACCCCGCAATCCTATGGTAAGGGTACTTGATGAGGCTAAGGCTTTGGATCTTGACTTGTTGACTACTCGGATTGTGACTATGGGGGATGAGGCCAAGGAAAACATCGATCGGGTGGCTGAAGAGACCGGGAAGTTAATGGAGCATCACGCCCGACTGGTCAAGGCTGGAGAGGAAATCGGAAGTGCTAACATTCGGCTGCGACTAATGGTTTCCGATCAGGCCAGACAGCTCGCCGATCAGGCCATTCAGATCTCCCAGCATGAGGCGGCCTCCGGACGGCTAAAGAAAACTATGGAGGAGGCTAGTAGAGCCGAGTTGCGAAAAATGGAGGCCACCTGTAAGGAACGAATTGATATGGCCATTGCCACTGTGGATGAGGTTCAGAGAGCGGATCTTGAGCAGATAGAGGAGTTATATGGGAAGCTTGAGGCCGCAGAGCTTGCTCAAGCTAAGCTGAAGGAGGAGATGGAGGCGATGTGGAAATCCCTTCAGGCTGATTGCTCGAGATACCGATTGGAGAGAGACGCTGCCGTTGCAAGGCTGTCGGCTTCCGAGGCCCGGATGAGGGAGTTTGAGGAGAACGAGGGGATGATGGATGAGATGCTCCAGGACATGTATTTCCGTACTTGGAGGCATGGCAACCTTTCCTGGATGGATGATTATCCCCGGGTTATGTCTAGGATATATCTCCAGGCTTTGGAGGTAGCCAAGGCAGAAGCGGATAAAGAGGGTGGCGCGGCCTTCAGAATGGATGTGGTTACCGCACAGTTCACCAAGGAGGAGAAGGCGGCGGTGAAGGAAGGCATGCGGCTGCTTGCCGCCGAGGAAGTGGGTGTGCGGTTGGAGGATGACGATCAGGGAGCAGACGCTGGTAAGTCTTCCCTTTTAATCTTTTCATGATTTGATTGCTTATCTTTCGTGACTATTGATGGATTCTCTTCTGAATTGGGCAGGCGGGACCTCTGGAGTACATGCGGGGAGTTCTGACCCTGCAGTTAAGTAGATCCGGATGGCGGGCAGGATAGAGGCGGAGCCCCGATGTAGTTGACTCTTTTATTTGGTCTGTTTGACATTCCGGTATATACTAGTCCAAAACATTATTGTATTTTCAGGCTGTAATTATGTCATTGCAACGAACGTCTTTATGTAACTTTATAACATAAGCAGATTCTGTTGTGTTTGAATGTGGTTGTTATTTTGATATGTTGCATAAGAAATACAGCTGCGTGTTTATGCATGTGATTTAATCGTATTTGATGCTAAGTTTCTGCTCAAAATATTATTTCATGTCTTGCAATGCCAATATGATGTGTGAATAAATTAAAGCTACATATTTGTATACAAGAGAAGAAAGTACCGCCCTTCGTGTTTTAGTTGTAGGGGGTTGCTTTGAATGTCTTGCGTGACTGAGTATGAAATGTAGCTGAGTGTTCCGTCATCCGGATGTGAGTTCATATTTCCACAAGCGAGAGTTCCCCTATTTTGTGACCTGTACTTTAGGGACTGTTTTATAGGATAGGAGAAAAGTTTTTAAATGAAATGGAAATATGAGAAAAAGTAAAACTTCCAATCACGGAAGGCCGTCGATATGCTTAAGTTCGTGGCAAACGGGTTTTGTAGTCACTTTCCCTAGCTGTGGGTGTTGGAGACATTTGTCATCCATCTTACGCCTCCGTAGGGAGTTTATCTTTTTTACCACAGCCGCACTTAAGACATATCGGAGCCGAGATCGCGCACAGTAACTACCCGAGCCATTATGGCCCGTAATCGTGGGTATTATTCGATTTACTGTGGCCGACTAGCGCGGGTGCCGATCGTCAACCGTGAACTACCCCTGGCTGGCCACACCTTATGTTGGGGCTTAAAGTAGTTTACAGTTGCCGGCGAGCCGAACGCCGTAATGAGCTGCCATCGGCTATAGTCGGCCTTCTTGATGGCTTATAATCGACTCATTACAGTTGGCTTTGAGCGCAGTCGCGAGCAATGAGTTAACCCACAGCAGAGGGATGCTGGAGCAAAAGTGTCTCATTGGCGAGTGCATAGATTCGCATAGTACCTGTTGGGTCTTGTCCAGGTGAGGTTGCGCCGTGAAGTGTCTTGAATGGGGATGCCATTACACAGGATTTTGTTCAACAGAAAAGGATACAGTTAACAAGCAGCCAGGATATAAAGGAACAAGTTAAAAAGAGACAAGTTTTTTAAAGTGGTTCGGCACGAAAATGCCTACGTCCGCTGATTCTCTTTGTCAATTCACTTTATATGGGCAGTACAAGTTAGGAGAAGTATCGACGAAGGTGTTGGATATTCCATGCCCTCTGGAACACCTCTCCGTCCACTGTTGACAAAACATAAGCTCCGTTGTGGAGATCTTTATGAATTACATATGGTCCGTCCCAGATTGGATCTAGTGCTCCAGTGCGCGGGAAGATTCGCTTGAGGACAAGATCTCCTTTTTGTAAGCTGCGGTGTTTGACTTTGGAGTTGTATTGCGCTGCCACTTTTTTCTTGTGTGCTGCTGCTTTAAGTGCTACATCATTTCTTCTCACCTCAATTAGATCCAAAGACATGTGGAGGAGTTCTTCTTTCTCTTCTGGGTTGTAGTGGATCCTACGGTGGGAAGGCATTACAGTTTCAACTGGGAGCATGGCCTCCGATCCGTATGCCAAAGAGAAAGGAGTATGCCTTATTGATGTTCTGTAAGATGTGCGGTAAGCCCAAAGTGCCGTAGGAAGTTCATCCACCCAAGCGCCTTTTGACTTTTCAAGTTTCTTCTTGATTAGGTTTTGAGGATTTTGTTGACAGCTTCGACTTGTCCGTTTTCCTGGGGATAAGCCACAAATGAGAAGCTTTTGTGAATTCCGTGCACTTGGCACCAGTCGGTGAATTCCTCGCTATCAAATTGAAGTCCATTGTCCGATATGATTTTGAGTGGAACCCCGTACCTGCATAAAACATTTTTGATCAAGAAGTTAATAACTTCTGCCGAAGATATTTTATTTAGAGACTCCGCTTCCACCCATTTGGTGAAATAGTCAACTGCCACTATGGCATATTTGGCTCCACCTCGGCCCACTGGCAGTTCGCCAATCAAGTCAATTCCCCATATTGCAAAGGGCCAAGGGCTGGTCATTTGAGTAATCTGATTTGTGGGTAGTCGAGGAATCTTAGCAAATTTCTGACATCTGTCGCATTTTTTGACGAAGTCCAAGGCGTCTTTGTTTAAAGTGGGCCAGTAATACCCGTATTGGAGTATTTTCTTTGCTAGAGTCTGCCCTCCGGTGTGATCTCCGCAACTTCCTTGATGGATGTTGGACAAGACTTCCTTGGCTTCCCTTCCAGCGACACACCTTAATAAGGGATTAGAGAAGCCGCGCCGATAGAGGATGCCGTCTTGTAATGTGTAGCGGGAAGCTTTCCTTAAGATTTTCTTAGCTTCGTTACGCTCGTCGGGCTGTGTGCCACTTTGTAAGTACTTCCGGATGGGAGTCATCCAGGTTTCCTCTTCGATTGCAGCTATCATATTCATTGGCTCGTAACTCGGGGCTAGTTGCATTGAGATGGTTATTGTTCGGGAAGCGATGTCGTCCTTCATGCTAGCTTGCTTTGCCAGTTCATCGGCCTCCTGATTCTCTTTTCGAGGAATGTGTTTGATTAAATAGTGATCCAATTGATTGAGCAGCAGCTTGGTTTTCTTTAGATATGCTGTGAGTCGTTCTCCTCGAGTCTGGAATTCTCCCAGTATTTGATTTACAATAAGTTGAGAATCACTATGGAGACATAAAGAACCGACTCCAATCTCCAGGGCAAGTTCTAATCCGGCTATCATTGCTTCGTATTCTGCGTCATTGTTGGTGGCAGCGAATTCCAACCTTAGGGCGTAGTGCAGCTTCCTTCCCCTGGGGGTGATTATCACAACACCTGCCCCCGAGCCTTGTTCATTTGATGCTCCATCTACGAAGAGATTCCACTTGATATCTTCTGCTATTTCAGATTGCTCCTTACCTTCGTTAGTAGTGAATTCGGCAATGAAATCAACTATGGCTTGCCCCTTGATAGCGGTGTGAGGATGGTAGGTGATATCATATTGACTCAGTTCAATGCACCACTTAAGTAGTCGCCCAGAAGTGTCGGGGCGATGGAGTACCTGCCTTAGCGGTTGATCGGTTAAAACTCTGATGGAATGAGATTGGAAATAGTGTCGCAGTTTCCATGACGTGATTACCAAACAGTATGCTAGCTTTTCACGTTTCGGGTATCTGGCTTCTGCCCATGTAAATCTCTTTCTTACAAAGTATACGGGCCGCTGCGCGCGGTTGTATTCTCTCACCAAAGCGGCGCTTAAAGCATGGGACGATACAGCAAGGTATAGGTATAGTTCCTCGCCTTCATTTGGAGTTGAGAGTACTGGTGGTCTCTGGAGGTGTTCGATTAAGTTAAGGAAGGCTGTCGAGCATTCTTCAGTCCATTCGAACTTTCCTTTGTCTTTCTTTAGAGCTTCAAAGAAAGGGATGCATTTGTCGGTTGCTTTAGAGATGAACCTGCTTATGGCGACCACTTTCCCGTTTTGGCTTTGCATCTCTCTTCGAGTGGATGGTATCTTGATATCTTGCAAAGCCCGAACTTGTTCGGGGTTTGCTTCAATCCCCCTGGCATGGACGATGAATCCCAAGAACTTTCCCGATGATACTCCGAAGGAGCACTTTAGAGGATTCAGCTTCATTCCATATTGGCGAAGTACTTGAAACATCTCGTCCAGGTGGTTTATATGATCGTTGGCTTTCCTTGATTTTACCAGCATGTCATCCATATAGACTTCTATAGTTCGTCCTATTAATTCTGCAAACGTCTTGTTGACGAGGCGCTGATAAGTAGCTCCGGTGTTTTTAAGTCCAAAAGGCATTACTTTGTAGCAGTACAATCCCCGGTCAGTGATGAAACTAGTATGGTCTTGATCGGGGGCGTGCATAGGGATCTGGTTATATCCTAAGTATGCATCCATAAAGGATAAGAGTTCGTGTCCGGCTGTGCTGTCCACGAGCTGATCGATTCGGGGGAGTGGGAAGCAGTCCTTTGGGAAAGCGTCATTTAAGTTGGAGAAGTCGATACATGTTCGCCACTTCCCGTTAGCCTTCTTTACCAGTACCCGGGTTGGCGATCCATTCTGGGTAGATGAATTCTCGTATGAAGTCATTGGCAAGTAAGTTCTTTACTTCTTCCTCGAGGGCTGCTGATCGTTCTGCCCCCATGCTCCTCTTTTTCTGCTTCACTGGCACCTTGGTGGGATCGATGTTCAGTACGTGGCATGCTACGTCTGGGGAGATTCCTGTCATGTCGACGTGCGTCCATGCAAATACATCCATGTTGTGGCGAAGAAAATCGACAAGTTGATCCTTCAATTCCGCTCTTAAGTGAGACCCGACTCTTAGCAGTCTACTTGGGTCATGTTTGTCTACAGATACAAATTCCATAGCCTCTGCAGGCTCGGTGGTGGCCTCCTCCTCCTTGTCCCTGGGGTCTAATTCGTTGAAAGGATCGCTGGTGTATCGAAGAGGAGGGGCTTTCTTTAATTGCTATGCTTCCAAGTTTTTCATGCAGAGAGTAGTCTCTGCATTTTTCCCTTTATCTTTTCTGCGGTTATTGCGAAGTTCAGTTACATAGCAGTCTCGAGCAGCGTCTTGATCTTCCTCCATTTCTCCTATTCCGTTATCTGTTGGAAATTTCATCTTCAGGCACTATGGGGCTAGGACAATTTGGAAGTAGACAAGGCTGGTCTTCCCAAAAAGGTGTTGTAGGCCGAATGATTCTCTATTAGTACAAATGTTTGTTTTCGCACAACGGAGCGGGGATGACTTCCTATTTCAACAAAGAGGTCCAGTTGCCCGAGGGGCATCTTCGCATCTCCAGTGAAACCATGCAGTGGTTTGTTGCAGGGAGACACATCCTTCATTGACAGCTTCATTTTGTCGAAAGCATGCTTGAATAGGATATTTACTGAGCTTCCAGTGTCTACTAAAATTCGGAAAACTTTGGCTGGACCGAACCAGGCAGAGATGACCATAGGGTCAATGTGTGGGTACTGCCTTCCCTTTAGATCATGCCTACTGAATGTGATGTCGTCATTCCCTTTCCGTTTCGGGTGGCGTTCTTCCATAACAGAATTAACGTGGCCTTCATCGTTTCTAACTGACTTACTGTATCTTTCCATCTCTGCCAAGCTTCTGTCGGCGATGTGTGGTCCTCCTGATATGGTAAGGACCACTATCTTCTCTTGACTGGAGCCGCTGGTGTTGCGATTTCCTCCGCCTACTTCCGAGAGGGGAAGCCCCGGGTTCTCATTAACAGGAGTTGAAGTCCTGTTCTGACCTTTCACATAGCGTTCTAGTCTCTTCCTTCTGATGTGTTCTTCAGTGAAGTCCCGGAGATGATAGCATTCATTGGTGTCATGCCTGTGAGATTCGTGGAATCGGCAGAACTTTCCAGACTTAATTGCATTATCTGATTCCTTCTTGTGCGGGGGGCGCTTGTATCTAACTTCATCCTGAGTGGCCTAGAAGATGTTTTCGATTGTTTCGTTCAAAGCGGTGTAAGAGTCAAATCTCGGTCCTAGTCGATATAAATGCTTTTCTCCCTTCTTGCCCCCAGCATTGTCTCTAGAGTCATTTCTCCGAATATCCTTTGCTGCAGCGGGAACCCTGTCTGGAGTTGCCTTAGCCTGTTGTCCCGACTGCCTCTCAGTGGTAGCGTCTTCAAGTCTCATATATTTTCCAACTTCTTGGAAGAAATCGGGTAAAGTAGCTGGTTTTTCTTTCGTTAGTCTTCTAGCAAATTTAGTATCCGGGTGCACGCCACTGCAGAGGGCCATTAGGATAAGTTTCTCATCGGCATCTTGAACTGCAGCCGCTGCGGCATTGAATCGGGTTAAATATTGCTGCACTGTCTCTCCAGGCTTTTGTTTGATATTAGATAAGGAATAAGCGTCCTTGGGTTGTTCCACATGAATGCGAAACTGGCTGATGAACTTTTCTTTCAACATTTCCCACGAGCTGATGGACCCTTGGGGTAGATGGCAGAACCAGGAGGTAGCTAGATCTGCCAAGAATAGTGGGAAGCAATTTACACAATACTCCCTCTGTTGCTCCGCTCATGAGCATATGTTGTGTGTATCTTTGTAGGTGTACGACGGGGTCAGAGGTTCCCTTGTAAGGTTTCATTGTTGGCATTTTCCATTCTCGGGGGGTGATAGCAATTTCGATATTATGGGTGAAGGGGCTGGTTACCCTAGCGCCTATCTCTCTATCTCTTTGGTCCCATTGGACGCACTCTCTGAACAATCGCGCCAACCTTTCATCAGAACTTGGAGCGGGTAGAAATGAGTTTGGTTCTTCCCGGCGGGATTGATTCCGTCCAGATGACCTGTAGGGATGGTATCGTCTATCACTCCTAACATTCTCCAATGGCTGCCTTTGGTCTTCCGGGGGCATGCTGGGATCAGCCACAGTTGGCCCTTGCCTTGATCTTTCCCTGCTGGGTTCTCTTCTCAGCACTTCCTCGGGTCCAACTTCGGGCTGGACTCCAGCTCGGCCCCGTTCCTTGGTGTTTCCACGGTTAGGTAGCATGGCGGGCTCAGCTACATCCAACCCTTGCCTGGTACCTCCCCCGTTGGGTTCGGTTCCAAGCGTTTCCTCGGGTCGGAATTCGGGCTGAGTCCGGGTTCGGCTCCTACCATAGCTGTTTCTGTTGTTAGCTTCTTCAAAGAAGAAAGACCCTTGTCGTCTCCTAGATCCTCCGGACTGGGACTCACCCCATGATTCAGTGTTGCGGTTGGTTTCTTCGACATCCCTTAAGCGTGACATGAGTTGATCCACTAAGGCTTCTTGTTGAGATGCGAAGCAGTTAGTTACTTCAGCCACAACCCTGTCCAGATCCGCCCTTGTAATTGGTTGTTCCGTAGCAGGGGCCGTCGGATTTGCCTGATTTAAATTTGCTGTTAGAACAGGACGATTGTCTTGGTCTCTGATCACTGGATCTGGGATACTGCCAGTTGCGATGTTCTTTCCTTTGTTAGCATCTTTCTTCCGTCCGGGAGGCATGTTTTCCAAGCAATGAATGATGTTGATAGGAAAAGGGTTGAGTGGGAGAATCTGAAGCTTCGAGCTCCTTTTCTCAGTGAAAGCACCAAAAATGTTTGCACAAAAAATGGGCAAACACCTCCAAGTCGTATGATTTAGTCGATTATATGTTGTTCTTAATGGTTTGGGTGATGTATACAGATATATGAAATAGATGGACTAAACTGTAAAAGACACACAGATTTATAGTGGTTCGGCCAGAACGTGCCTACGTCCACTTTATATGTTATTCTCCTTTTCTATTCAGGTTACAAGTATAAAGCTTTGATTACAAGTAACTGAAAGTTGTTTGAAAGTTCTATCCGTGCTTGAGCTCTCAAATTTGTCTGCCATTGTTGTACCCCTGCCCCTCTATTTATAGAGTGAGGCTGGGGGCAGGGGTCCTGGATGTATATAGCTGCTGGTGGGCCTGGGCTGATGCAATCTGGCCTAGTAGTGTCGGTCCGGTACGCCTTGGTTCGGTGGTAGGTGGTAGATGGTTTGGTTCGGCAGGAGGTTGGTTCGGTGGTGAGTGGACCGGTAGTGCATGGGGATGGAGTTGGACCGGTGGAGGTTGGTCCGGCCAAGGTTGATTCGGTGGTTAGTGGAGAGGGGATTGTTGGAGTTGCTTTGGTCCGGTAGTGGGTTGATCCGGCAATGGGAGGAGTGGTAGATGGATTGGCTATGTAGGGAAGTGTAGTTGGACCGGTTGTGCTTGGAGAAGTAGGTGGTTCGGTGGACCGGATGGTTCGGTGAACGTGGTCCGGTGAAGGGTGGAAACGCGCCCAACAATGAAGTAACGTGTAATAAATTGTAATTGAACAAAATTAGTGTAGTGTGAGTTGTTATAACATTTGTTTGTAAATAATAAGCTTACAAATGTTATTAAATGTAGCAGTGGTGAAAATTGCTGTTTGTTACCAGTATATTTAATCAATTGCAATTAAATGTAATCAATTGTTACATTTATGTGAGTTAAGATAATAACTGAAAATTGTGAATGTAATAAAGTGAATATGAATGTCAATTATATTCATAAGCCGATAATTGATTTAATAAAAGAATGAAACCAAAATAAATAAATTAATTAGGATTTTAAGTTATAATTAATGTGTAAAATTGGCAAAAATTCAATATAATTGAAATATAGTAGTTAATACAAATAAAAGATAGAAATTGTAGCATATTAGTGAAATAAGATATCAACAAATGTTAACCATGTTATTAGAATAACAATTGCTTGAATAAAAAGAATTGAAATCAAATTTAATCAATTTATTGGAATTAAATTTTAATTAAATGGACTAATTGCAGTAGAAACTTAACACTGTAATTTGGAAAGTAATTAACACTGAAATTTTAGGTAAATTTGCTCTAAGTTATTATAAGTGTCTAACTAATCAAAAATGATGAAATTTATTAGTTTATAAATATTGAATTAAAAGTGATTAATTAATTTAATATTAATTTAATTAATGTGAAAGTAACCATTTTGGCCACTGTCTTGGATTTCGATGAAACTAGTTTCAACGTATCCATAATGGTGAATTATTGTAGGATTTCAAGTTTCGTAACGATCAGACTTGTCGTTTGATCGTACGGGCTCGAAACGCATAGAAATCAATTTAATTAAAGTCAATCGAAATCAATTTGAAATAAGCAAATTTTAAAGCAACTTCTTCATATGATGGAATTAGGACCTGAAACCTGTTCCATTGAGTTTAAAAATATCGAAAACATCTATTCTGATATATGGGATGACCCACTTTCGTTTTGGGAACGAAACGGGCTTTTCGAGTCGTTTATCGTTCAACTTTCAAATCGTTCTAACCCATTCATTTCTATTTTAGATCTGCCTATAATAGCCTGTTATAAACCCTAACTATTCTTGTTCCATTTGTCTATACATACAACTCTATCTGTTTTGCTCTTTCCAATGGCAGACAAACAAAAACCTAAGTCCCAATTCCAAATTAAATCGCAAATTCAATTCCAAAATCAAACTCTCAAAACCCTAACAAATTATATATTATTTCGAAGCTCTCGGCGAGCGCAACTCGAATCTGTGATTTTTTTCCGGTTTGGATCATAGTTTGGCTGGAATTTCTTGAAACGGTCTCGGTCGTTCATTTCGTCGTGATCGACTTCAACGAATCGTCGATCCGTTGGTACTGGGTTATGGAGAGGACCAAGAGGAGTTCATCCAAGCGGTTGGCATGATGAGTTGATGGTTGGATTGAGGGGATTAATTCGATTAGGGTTTGGGGCTATCGGCAGCGCTGTGATGTTTGGTCGATCGAGTTCGAGGGGGAGATGGCCATTGGCTGGGGTGATGGCGACGTGTAGTTTGGAAGTGGGGCAGAAGCCACGGCTAGCCGTGGACAATCGATCGACGACTTCTTTGTTCGTGTTCGAGCGTGGATTAGCAGGCTAGGGTTTCTACGTAGGAACGATGATGACATGGTGATTTGTGTTAATTCGTTTTCTTTTATTATTCTATTTAAATTTAAATTCAAACATTATAACTTATATAACTTTAGCGCACGAGGTCCGATTCATGCGCGGTTTTCTCCATTGGGATTGTATTGGAATTTCAAACATTTGACGCTAGTTTGGACAAATTTTGAGATTGTTCTAATTTTGGGCTTATTTTGGATTTTAAATCGATTTAAAATAAATGTGAGTGTTTTAACCCACTCATAATTACTAAACTATCTTATGTTAGTTAAATTTAATTTATGTTGTGATTAGAAATAAATTAATCGATGTTTAGTATGTGTAAATTGTTATTCTAGTTAAATACGGACACCAGACTGGTTAGATTAAATGATTTTTAAAAGTTTTAAAATTTGAATTTAGTTGAATAGTATTTTGAAATAAAAATTTGATTCGTATAAACTGAATTATTTATGAAAGTCCAAGCATAAATGTTGAAATTGAAATTGAATTTGGTAAATTGTTCAAAGGATTTGAATTGGAATTTCAAAGTTGGAGTGTCAAATATGAATGAATTATCGGAAATTGAGTTATTGGAAATGTTGGATATAACCTTGAAACCTATTTTAAATCAATTTAAACTATCTTAATCAATTTAAAACTATTTTAATTTATTAATCTATTATAAGCTATTTAGTCCAATTTAAACTATTTTTCCTATTTTAAACTAATTAAATTTATTTAATCTATTTTAAATCCATTTGATATAATTTAAATCCACTTAATCTATTTTAATTTTATTAAATATATTTAAAAATTTACTTAATATAATTTAAGTCAATTTAATCTATAAATAATCTATTTAGAACATTTTAAACACAATAAAATCTATAAAATCTATTTTAAATCTATTTAAATCATTTTAAATCTAATTAAATCACATTTAAATCTATTTAAACTTTTTCACTTTTTAAAATATTTTAATCTATTTAATCTATTTTAAAGTATTAAAACTATTTATAATTATCTAAACTATATTGTAAAATTTCAGACTAAGTATAGTTGAAGTATTTATATTTAAATTCTTGTTGATGATAAAACCTAAGTTGGAATTTGGAATTAATAACTTTTGTGAAATGAAATATTTGAGTAAATATGATTTTGGAAGTAAATGTGATTTTGAAAGTGAATATGATGAAAATGATATGGTTTTGAGAATATGATATTTTGATATAAATTATGAATTGACTTTTGAAATGTAAAAGAACCATCTGTTATGAAATAAGCTGCGATGATCCAGAATTTTTGGATATTTGAAATTGAAATATTTAATTGATTTTAAATTTTCGAAAGATAGTTTAACTTGAATTTCAAATATCACTGTTTATTTGGCAATTAAATTATTAAATTTAATACTTGGAAAATGGTTAAAATAGTGAATCTTGGTTTTTAAGTTGGTTAAAAATATTTCAAAGGCTTGGAAAATTTGTATTTATAAAACTGGAGATAATAGAAGTTTTAAATTTGAATTTGAAGTGTTTTTTTCAATTTTAAAAATATATCATTTAAATCGATATTTAAAATATAGCCTTCCAAGGCACAGTCTCGGATTTCGACGAAACTAGTTCCGTTGGATCCGTAATATTGTATTATTATTGGATTTCAATTTTCGTAGTGTTTGGAATTGTCGTGTGATTATACGGTAGGTAAACGCGTTGAATCTATATTGAAATTTTCTATATAATAACTAGATTCAAAAAGTTATGTTTTCCATACGATCGAGTTAGGCCTCATAACCATTTCCATTGTATTCGAAATAGGGGTATACTATTACGGCGCGCCTCGATAGAGGTTCGTGATTTTAAGGTACGTTAATCGAAACAATTTGAATTTGAATTTGAATTTGAATTAAATTTAATATATCACATATCAACATCAGACTTTTTGGCCTTCATCTTAAAGGAACACGTGTCCTGCCCTTCCAACACGTGTATTTTCCTCTTTCCTTTTACTTTATTAAACTTATGTTATCAAAGCATTTCAAAAGGAAGAATAAAACAGTTGCTTGAAAGTTTTAATGGCCGAACAAAATCACGTCTCCCATCCTCCTTTCAAAATTCATTCACAGATCAATTCGTGGCTCCTTTTCAAAACATCCCAAAACAAATTGAGCAGGAAGGCAAATAACCAAGTCGATTTTTCTCTCCAGCTTCCCTCCTCTTAAAGCAAGTGCGAGATTCTTAAAAAAATAATTAAACCCTTGAAATTTGGGATTCCACCAGAGATTGTTGTGAAGAACTCGTTGTGCCACCAGCCTGCGATTCAAGATCTAGTCATAATGTGGACCTCGCTGCCTCTATTGATAAACGTGATGTGGTTGATATTGCTGGCATCAAGATCCCAGAGTCACGGTTGGTATATAAACAAAGGTAGGATTAACTCTATGTTATACTACTTATGCATGAACGAGAGATGCTGGAGTTTGAATTTGCGATGTTGTTAGAGGTTGATGATGATGTAGTGTTTGGATTAGATGATGACGACATTTGCTCCGTGGCAAGGTGAGGGTATTTTCTACTTGTTTTATTAAATTATATGTATATATACATATTATAGGTAAACAGTGAATGTATATATGATACAAAGATATTTACAGAAGATTTAAAAATGTTTTGATTCAAAGAAAATAAAAATAAATTGTTAACAGTAAAGTAAATGCTTATTTTTGAGGTTTACTAGAAAAGGAAACATATATATTCTGTCAAGATTTTGGGAAAAGAAATATATATAAAGCCTGAAAGCATGATTTTTTTTGAAATTATGGATGGAAAGGAATAAAAATAAAATAAAGTTATATACTGTTGGGTAATCATGTTTAAACAGAATATAGTATGGATAAGACTTATAAAAACAAGGATTTTAAATGTTTGAATTGAAAAGTATATAAAATTTGTATTTTTGAAAATTTAAAGACCATTTATATTTCGAATGTGGCTTCCAAGGGGAAGTTTAAAATAGTTATGACAATTTAAAATTTGTAAATCAATTTTAATTTAAAACAAAATTTATTTACCTCGGTGAGTAATAAAGATATGAAATTTGTTGATACAAGGTCCAAAACCGTAAAGGAAATAGCTGATTTGGGTCGGATTGCAAAGCAAAAATCAAAGGTGAGTTAATCTCACTCATTTGGATTACCCTTTAAATTTAAATAGTTAAATTTAAATTATTGGTTAAATGATTGAATTGACTGGATGTGATATTAATATAATAGTGTGTGTGTATATATTGGTGCGATTGATTCCCGCATCATATAGCGGATGAGACCCTATGCACCCCGTAGAATAGCGGATGACACTTTATACCATGATATTCCCTTCGAAGTGGGACTGGTATTTTTATATTGTGCTAAATCTGTGGATGCAGGGAAACAAGTTGGAGGGATCCAACTGGATTCCTCAAATTATTGAAATTTGTTTTCATAATCTGTGATATGACTCATTGATTATCTATGATTGATTTTATCAAGATTTGAAGTATTGAATGTTATAGGTTGACGGAATATATTTTGGGTATATTGAAATATCAAAAATATAAAGAATGGACTTTTGAAGGAATTAAAAAGAGAATTTTAAGTAAAATAATTTAGCAAATTTGGATAAATTTGAGAATGAAATTGGGAAGGAATAAAAGTTGATTTTTGAATTCTAATAAATAATTTCGAGTATGGTAAAAAATATTTTTGAGTAAATGGAAATAAATGAATCTTAAGGGCTTAAGTGGCATTGTTTAAAAATTAAAGAATTTACTTTTAAATTTTGGATTTAAATGGTTTGGGAAGAAATAAGAGGAGAATTTTGAAATAAAGTATGGAATTGATATTTTCAGTTTAAATAAGATTTTAAATCATAATTAAAAATTAAATCTTGAGTAAATGGATTTTGAATAAACTTGAACAAATCGAGAAATAATTCTATGGGGAATTAAATTTAGAGAATCGATTTTAAAATCAATTAAGTGATTTGAAACAGTATTTCAAAAGAAAATGAGATTACGGAATTTACAAACATGGTTTATAAATAAAGTGAATATTTATCAATGGATAAATTTGAAAGTATAAATTAATGGTGGGAATTTATAAAGAGATGGTAATTTCTTTTAAAAATATAAGGTGGTTTTATCTTTAAAAGTGTGGAAAAGGAAATTTACGGGATGTGGATGTAATTTAAATTGTGATAAATCGAGCAGGATTTATAAGTGATTAGATGGACTATTTTGGAATGGAAAGTGTATTTTCCTGAAAAGCCAAGTATGATTTCAAAGCAGATTTTTAAGTATAAGTTTAAAGTTTAAAGTTGTTTTAAAGAATGTTTTTAGAGAAATTATTATTTAGTTGTTCTTTTTAAATTTTTAAAAGTAAATATTTATTAATTTAATTATATAAGTAAATTATTTTAAAGGTTTAACTAGTATTATGATTTAAAAGACAATTATTTAATATTTATACCATATAGAATAACTTTTATTTTAAATATAGTTTTGGCTTCAGTTTTACGTGAGAAATTATTATAAAATTTCATAACAAGTATATTAAATAAAATGTTTTAAGTAGTTTTTTTTAAGTGTTTTAAGTATATATTTTGGATAAAGTTATTTGGATTATTTAAAAATCTAAAGTATTAAGACCTAGTGATTTTCAGTGGAATAAAACATTTAGGTGGAATTTATTCTGCGAGAGAGAATGTGATTTGAAAACTATATTCAAAAGGTTGACGTGTGAAGAAAATATCATCGGAAGATATTTTTGAAATAAATAATTTGGGAAATTATTTAAGGTCTGATGGTTGTTTGTGAATGTTATTGGATAGTTAAATAAACGACTATCAATATTGACCAATGCGCTGATCGTATCAAAGAGACCGAGATCGGGATTAATCTTCCGAAAACCACTTCGATCCGATTTGAACGTTTTTGTGAGGAAGACAAGAGCTTGGAGTCGAAGATGGAGCAGTGAAGTGCAAGGGCTAATCGCTACTAATTCTAAGGGTGATTCCAAAATGAATGTAGTAGCAATAGTGCCTTCGGTTCCATTCGGACCTGGAATGGACTTGTATGGACGAATGCTATGAAAACATCGTCAGGGGACGATGAGCATTCTAAGTGTATATGTGCTAAAAGGGTAACGCATAGCCTCGAGCCTCATCAACCGGGAATGGATAAAACAAGGGAGTTGTAGTAAGGCTAAGTGGCTAGCAACCAATTAGAGTAAGGTCATCACTGTCTAGATGTCTCTTTTATTCGGCTGTGTGAGTTGTTGCTGATCCCAACAGTGGGGTGATCTTATTCGAACTATCCAGTAATGGGTAGCTCCGATCTTGTATAGCAGGGGATCACATGGGATCCTCGGTACGCTGATCTAAACCAGGTACTGTGACGGGCGGTACCCTAGTAGCACTTCCATTGTATCGAATCCAATCTCCAATAAGCGCCTGTATGGTTTTGATTGTGCCCAACTATGCTGAAACGTGAGGCACAAGCATTTCAGCTTGATTCTATTTTACCTTCTATAGACACTATTATAATATCAGAAAGATTTGATAAAAATATTTTGGTTATCGTAAGGTAAAAATCTGGCATGTTTATTTGTGGCATGGTGTTACGAGATACCTTTGATTTCAAAGGATTTTGCAAACTTTAATAATCCAATTGATTGTGTTTTCTCACGCTGGTTTTTCAGACAGACCCATGTGTTATTTCACAATAATGCTCGGGTCAGACCGAGTATTATAGGATACAGGATGGCAAGTTGTAGGGCTTAGTATTCAAGATGGATGACGAGACGTATCGCACGTACTTGATATATATTCCGGTGCGTAGTATAAGATGTATAGTCTACTTTTGGGTAAGGACAAGTTGTTACAACTGTCCAGTATTTGGCTGTTGTTTGTATATACTCTGATGATGTAATGTATTATTCAGTTATAGATTCTTTTGTATAAAAACATGTTATTATCTATTAAATATTATTCCCCTGCAATTGTGAGATTCTAATGTTGTTTTCTATATTTATTCTTCTACCTCCTTCTTCTTTCTCTTACGGTCTAGTTTTTTCGGCATACGATTGTTCGACATTTGATACAGTGGACCTACTGATATCGATTTTCGAGGGTCGAAAAATTGGGTCGTTACAGTTGGTATTTGAGCTGAAGGTTAAGCGAGAACCTTGGCTCTGGTAGGGATTACTCATTAGAATAGAGTCCGTAGTACTCTAGAATGAGTTTGAGTGTATTAATAGATATGAGCACGTATTTGTTAGTAATATAAAAGTCGTTTTATATTGTGTTGATTGGTTCATTAAGTAGTTTATGGATTTTGGTCAGTATGAGTAATTAACTTATTGATAGGGATCTCTAAACACTTGTATAGAACGATTCGACACGGTATTGTTTTAAATAGGGTAAATGAAATAATTTTGCCCAAATTATTTATATATATAAAAGGAATAGTTTTCGTAAATTATATGGTTATATAAGGTTGCTTGGCTGTTAGGAAGTGATAATATTAAGTTATTATCATTATTAAAATAAGAAATTGAAGTTATGACCAAAGTTAAGCAAATAAATTTATATATAAAATGGAGTCTGTAAATGGGATTTATAATTGAGATAAGATAAAATTCCAGAGTAAAGTTTGAATATTATTAGAAGGATTTGAAAATTAAAATTTAGGAAAAGTTTAAATTCCTTTGGGTTTGAAAATGGTTTTCAAAGGTTTTGGAGATATAATAGTGATATTGTTTGGAAATTATTTTTGTATGGATATGAAATCTGGTGAGATTTGAAATCAAAAATATTTGAAAATGTTTTTAAAAGATTAAAAGCACTAAATTCTTTTCGGCCGCTGGAAAATAATTTTGGTGATGACTGCAACATCATCGAGATTCATTTTCGAGTTTTCAAGGGAGGAATTGCTGCATAAATGTTTTAAAATGGGTATTGGTTTGCAAATTTGGGTTTGATTTTGGAATGCAAGGAATAATTGGTTTGGGTATTATTGATTTCAAAAATGATTTTTTAAATGTTGAATAATTGTTTAAAAGACTCTGGAATCTTATTAAAAATGTTTATGGAATAATAAATAAGTTTGGAAACGTACAAAAATTTAAAATTTGTTTAGAATAAAATTTCAACTTAAGAAGATTTAAATCTAAAATAAGTACGAAAAAAATAAGCTAGTGAAGTAAACCAAGTAAATGTAGTAAATTAGAGGGATTAGTGAAGGGAATGTAAATAAGTTGGAAACTTATAGAAGTTTAAACTTTGAATGGAAGCAGAATATAATTGTAGCTGGTTAAATAAAAGTGAATTTGATGAAAATTCTAAGTGAACTAAATATAATGGTTATTGAAATAAAATTTATTAATTGGAAATAGATTTGCAAATGAACAAATGAATTTACATTTGTAAGGAAACGGATTGAAATTGAATATTTAGATGATATTCAATTTAAATTGTGCAAAGTAAAGTAAAGTTGAAGAATTAGTTCTAAGTGGACTAAGAATAATTAAAGTTTGGAAATAAAAAGCGTTTGAGATTTAAAATAATTAGTAGTGGGTCTAATTGAAGAAATTATTAATTGAATATGGTTTGAGATAAAAAT
This sequence comes from Allium cepa, assembly GCA_030765085.1. Taxonomy (NCBI): domain Eukaryota; kingdom Viridiplantae; phylum Streptophyta; class Magnoliopsida; order Asparagales; family Amaryllidaceae; genus Allium; species Allium cepa. The sequence goes on along the minus strand of CM060929.1, from coordinate 458,789,152 downwards.
AAATAGAATTCAATATTTAAAATGAAAGGTAAATTATTCAGAATGGAATTGAAAATTTGAGTCAAATAAAAATAGATATAAAAGCTTAAGTGGTGAAGTAAAGATAAATATTAAAGTATATAGAATATTTATAATAAACTTAAGGAAGGTAAATGGTAGAATTCTAAGTTAATGAATGAAGGTTTAATAAGGATGTGTGAAATGATAATTGTGAATAAGTGAATAGAAATCAAAATAAATGTGAATAAAAGGGAATTGATATAGCTAATAATCAATTAGGGCAAAATGCGTAGGATGTACGTATATTATTTTATTCACATAGCGATTCAATCCAGAATTCGAGCATAGAATTCCGAGATAGTTATATCGATCCGAGTTGGACTTTTCACTTGATTTTCGACAGCGAACCATGGATATGGATTTTTGATTGATTCTGGAAATTCTCTATCGTAGTTGTGGCTATGCAAGGAGAATGACGGTTTCGGACCAAGAAACAGCTCTGAGTCCGCACTAGAGAGTCGGGTGAACGATACTAGTTCGGAAGTGAAATTGTGTGATCAAGTGAGCGATCAGATTTGGTATTGCGTACAGATGGTATGTGTACATCGTACGGGCTTGATTGAAATAAATGTTGAAACTTTTGTAAAAAAATATATAAAATGATTTTGAATGCTATGATTGGATACTATTTCTTGGTAGTATACATGTATTTAAAAGCAAAGGAAAAATTGGTTTTTATCGCAGAAGATAGATTTGAATTGACTGACTAAAATGTATGTATTTAATTGTCATATGAAATTTGATGATTTTCTGGTCTAGCCACTTAGCCTTTTGTTTTATTTTGAAATCTGGGCACTCATAGATGCATTTTGTAGTCGTACCGATCTAACCGCACAAAGAAGACACTGGCGAAATTTTTCAAAAATCTAGGGAGTTAGAAAAATTTTGAGAAAATTTTGATAATTTAAATTTGGTTTTAAAATAAAATTTGAAATGGTTGAGTAAGTAATATTGTTTGGAAATTATGGAAAAGTTTAGGAAGTTAGTAAGAGTGATAGTGTCTTTAATAAAAAGGTTGTTTTGGGTGTTGTTAAAATTGTTTGGTTTTGGGAATTTGTTAAAAACTATTTAGATTGGGAAATAGTTAACGGGTTATGAATCATTCCTCATAACTAGTAATTTCGAGGACGAAATTCTTTTAAGGGGGAGGAATGTGACGATTAGGAATTTTTGGATATTTGAAATTGGAACATTTAATAGATTTTAAATATTTGAAAGTTAGTTTAACTTGAATTCAAATATCACTATTTATTTGGCAATTAAATTATTACACTTAATAATTGGAAATTGGTTAAAATAGTGAATCTTGGTTTTTAAGCTGGTTAAAAATATTTCAAAGGCTTGAAAAAATTATATTTATAATACTGGAGATAATAGAAGTTTTAAATTTGAATTTGAAGTGTTTTCTTCAGTGTTAAAATATATTGTTTAAATTGATATTTAAAATATAGCCTTCCGAGGTACAGTCTCGGATTTCGACGAAACCAGTTCCATTGGATATGTAATATTGTTTTATTATTGGATTTCAATTTTCGTAATGTTTAGACTTGTCGTGTGATTATACGATAGATAAACTCATTGAATCTATATCGAAATTTTCTATATAATAACTAGGTTCAAAACGCTATCTTCTCCATACGATCGAGTTAGGCCTCGTAACCTTTTCTATCGCATTCGAAATAGAGGTATACTATTATGAACGTCTGGCGGCACGCCTCGATAGGGGTTCGCGATTATATGCTACGTTAATCGAAAAATTTGAATTTGAATTAAATTTAATATATCACATATCAACATAAGACCTTTTTTGGCCTTCATCGCAAAGGAACACGTGTCCTGGCCTTCTAAACACGTGTATTTTCTTCTTTCCTTTTACTTTATTAAACTTATGTTATCAAAGCATTTGAAAAGGAAAAATAAAACAGTTGCTTGAAAATTCTAACGGCCGAACAAAATCGCGTCTCTCGTCCTCCTTTCAAAATTCATTCACAGATCAATTCACGGTTCCTTTTCAAAACTTCCCAATACAAATCGGGCAGGAAGGCAAATAACCAAATCGATTTTTCTCTCTAGCTTCCCTCTTTCTAAAGAAAATGCGAGATTCTCAAAAAATAATAAAACCCTTGAAATTTGGGATTCCACCAGAGATCGTCGTGAAGAACTCACTGTGCCACCAGCCTGTGATTCGAGATCTAGACTGAATGTGGACCTCGCTGCCTCTATTTATAAACATGATGCGATCGGTATTGCTGGCATCAAGATCCAAGAGTCACGGTTGGTATAGAAATGAAGGCAGGATTAATTCTGTGTTCTACTACTTGTGCATGAACGAGAGATACTGGAGTTTGAATCTGTGATGTTGTTTGAGGTTGATGATGTTGAGTGTTTGGATTAGATGATGACGACAGTTGCTCCATGGCAGTTGCTCCGTGGCAAGTTAAGGGTATTTTCTGCTTGTTTTATTAAATTATATGTATATATACATGTTATAAGTAAACAGAGAATGTATATATGATACGAAGATGTTTACAGAAGTTTTAAAAATGTTTTGATTCAAAGAAAATAAAAATAAATTGTTAACATTAAAGTAAATGCTTATTTTTGAGGTTTACTGGAAAATGGAAAAATATATATTCTGTCAAGATTTTGGGAAAAGAAAAATACATAAAGTCTGAAAGCATGATTTTTTTTGAAATTCTGGATGGAAAGGAATAAAAAAAAACGAAGTTATATACTGTTGGGTAATCATGTTTAAACCAGAATATAGTATGGATAAGACGTATAAAAAAAGGATTTTAAATGTTTGAAGTGAAAAGTTTATAAAATTTGTATTTTTGAAATCTTATAGACCAAGTATATTTCAGACGTATTTCCAAGGGGAAGTTTAAAATAGTTAAGACAATTTAAAATTAGTAAATCAACTTTAGTTTAAAACAAAATTTAACTACCTCGTTGAGGAATAAAGATATGAAATTTGTTGATACAAGGTCCAAAATCATGAAGGAAATAGCTGGTTTGGGTCGGATTGCAAAGCAAAAATCAAAGGTGAGTTAATCTCTCTCATTTGGAATACCTATTAAATTTAAATATTTAAATTTAAATTATTGATTAAATGATTGAGTTGATTGGATGTGATATTATATATAATAGTGCATATATATATTGGAGTGGTTGATTCCTGCATTATATGGCGGATGAGACCCTATGCTCCCTACATAATAGCGGATGACCCTTTATACCGCGATTCCACCTCGAAGTGGGATTGGTATTTTTACATTGTGCTAATATTTGTGGATGCAGGAAAACGGGTTGAAGGGATCCAACTGGATTCCTTAAATTATTGAAATTTGTTTTCATAATCCATGATATGACTGATTGATTATCTGTGATTGATTTTATCGGGATTTGAAGTATTGAACGTTATGGGTTGATGGACCATATTTTGGGTAAATTGAAATATCAAAAATATAAAGAATGGATTTTTGAAGGAATTAAAAAGAGAATTTTAAGTAAAATAATTTAGCTAATTTGGGTAAATTTAAGAATGAAATTGGGATGGAATAAAAGTTGATTTTTAAATTCTAATAAATAATTTCGAGTATGGGAAAAGAGATTTTTGAATAAATGGAAACAAATGAATCTTAAGGACTTAAGTGGCATTGTTTAAAAATTAAAGAATTTATTTTAAAATTCAGGATTTAAGTGGTTTGGGAAGAAATAAAAGGAGAATTTTGAAATAAGGTATGGAATTGATATTTTCAGTTTAAATAAGATTTTAAATCATAATTAAAAAGTAAATCTAGAATTAATGGATTTTGAATAAACTTGAATAAATCGAGAAATAATTCTATGGGGAATTAAATTTAGAGAATCGATTTTAAAATCAATTAAGTGATTTGAAATAGCATTTCAAAAGAAAATAAGATTATGGAATTTATAAACAGGGTTTATAAATAAAGTGAATATTTATCAGTGGATAAATTTGAAAGTACAAATTCACGGTAGGAATTTATTAAGAGATGGTAATTTGTTTTAAAAATAAAAGGTGGTTTTAATTTTCAAAGTGTGGAAAAGAAAATTTACGGGATAGAGATGTAAATTAAATTGTGATAAATTGAGCAGGATTTATAAGTGATTAAATGGACTATTTTGGAATGGAAAGTGTATTTTCCTTAAAAGCCAAGTATAATTTCAAAGCAAATTTTTAAGTATAAGTCTAAAGTTTAAAGTTGTTTTAAAGAATGTTTTTAGAGAAATTATTATTTAGTTGTTCTTTTTAAATTTTTAAAGGTAAATATTTATTAAGTTAATTATATAAGTAAATTATTTTAAAGGTTTAACTAGTGTTACGATTAAAAAGATAATTATTTAATATTTATACGTTATAGAATAACTTTTATTTTAAATGTAGTTTTGGCTTAAGTTTTACATGATAAATTATTATAAAATTTCATAACTAGTATATTAAATAAAATGTTTTACATAGTTTTTATTTTAAGCGTTTTAAAGTATATATTTTCAGATAAAGTGATTTAGATTATTTAAAAATCTGAAGTATTAAGACTTGGTGATTTTCAGTGGAAATAAAACAATTTGGTGGAATTTATTCCACGAAAGAGAATGTGATTTGAAAACTATTATCAAAAGATTGAAGTGTGGGGAAAATATCTTGCGAAGATATTTTTGAAATAAATAATTTGGGAAATTATTTAAGGTCTGATGGTTGTTTGTGAATGTTATTGGATAGTTAAATAACCGACTATCAATATTGGCCCATGCACTGATCATTTCAAAGAGACCGGGATCAGGATTAATCTCCCGAAAACCACTTCGATCCTGTTTGAACGTTCTCATGAGGAAGACAAGAGCTAGGAGTCGAAGATGGAGCAGTGAAGTGCAAGGGCTAATCGATACTAATCCTGAGGGTGATTCCAAAATGGATGTAGTAGGAATAGTGCCTTCAGTTCCGTTCAGACCTGGAACGGACTTGTATGGACGAATGCTATCAGAACATTGTCAGGGGAACGATGAGCATTCTAAGTGTATATGTGCTAAAAAGGTAACGCATAGCCTCGATCCTTATCAACCGAGAATGGCTAAAACAGGGAAGGTGTACCAAGGGTAAGTGGCTAGCAACCAATTAGGGTAAGGTCATCCCTGTCTAGATGTCCCTTTTATTCGGCTGTGTGGGTGGTTGCTGGTCCCAACCGCGGGGTGACCTTATTTGGACTATCCAGCAAGGGGTAGCTCTGGTCTTGTGTAGCAAGGAATCAGAGGGGATCCTCGGTACGCTGATCTAGAACAGATACTATGAAGGGCGGTACCCCAGTAATCCTGCCATTGTATGGAATCCAATCTCCAATAAGCGCCTGTACGGATTTGATTGTGCCCAACTATTCTGAAACGTGAGATGCAAACATTTCAGCTAGATTCTATTTTACTTTCTATAGACACTATTATAATATCAGACGGGTTTGATAAAATGTTTTGGTTATCGTAAGGTAAAAACCCGATATGTTTATTTATGGCGTGGTCTTACAAGATACCTTTGATTTCAAAGGATTTTGGAAACTTTAATAATCCAATTGAGTATGTTTTCTCACGTTGGTTTTCCAGACTGACTCGCGTGTTATTTCACTATAATGCTCGGGTCAGACCGGTATTATAGGATAAAGGATGGGTTGCTGTGGGGCTCAGGATTCGAGTTGGATGGCGAGACGTAACGCATGTACTTGATATATATTCTGATGTGCAGTATAAGCTGTATGATCTGCTTTTGGGTAACGACAGGTTGTTACAACTGTCCAGTATTTGGCTGTTGTTTGTATGTACTCTGACGAGGTAATGTATTATTAAGTTACAAATTCTTTTGTATAATAATCTGTTGTTATCTATTATATATTATTCGCTGCGATTGTGAGATTCGAATGTTATTTTCTATATTTCTTCTTCTACCTCCTTCTTCTTTCCCTTGTGGCCTATATTTTTCGGCATTCGATTATTCGGCATTTGATACAAGGGACATATTGATGTCGATTTTCGGGTGTCAAAAAATCGGGTCGTCACATAAGCGTTTTGTTGTTAAAGTGACCGGGATCAGATATTGTCATACTTTATGCCAATACTGAAAACCACTTTAACAACTATGCACGTGGTGGAGATTCCAGAAATGAAATAGGATGGTTTGCGAATGATTCTGTATGAGGTATTTACGTGACCTTGACTTCCACGAGTCAGCTTAGATGTGACTAAAATAGGAGCCATGCTGGTCCAAGTGAGGTCGCACCTCCAATCGGGCACATATTTTTTATACCATTATGACTTTGTGATAATTTGGTGGCCACCCCTCGATTTTGATTATAGGAGTGTGTTTCGTGGTGGGCAGTAGTAGCTGCTATGCGTTACCACGAGTCCGGATCCCCAATTGGTATATCTACCATGGCATTGCCTCGGGTGTCGTGTTCACATGCCCTATCGCGCCTTCTACGAGTTTCTCTTGTGTCGTACCAATGGAGTGCTCCCGATAGCCCACCTACTGGTGGAGTTTACAATATCTGTATAGACTACGGCATTATATAAAATGTGTTAAGGGGGATATGTGTAACGCCTTAATGCTATTTTAATATTTACTTACTGTAGACATATTATAATAGTGTATTGTACTGCATAGTAGATAGTTTAACGGATCTCTAGGAGATGTAAAAATCCCGAACATCTCTTAAGTTATTGCACTCAAGTTAGACACTGGATAGGAGATGTCAAACCTGTAAACATCTCTGATGCCGTCACACTCATTTTTACCATTGATTTATGTAACGTCCCGCCTTTTTGTACGCTTTAAATCGACGATAAACCACACACGTCAGGATTAAACCATACAGAAGGGCGGATTGTTATGGGGTGAATAAGAAAAAGCAGGGAAAGAAAAAGAACAAAACAGAATCTTGCAGCGGAATGATAAAATATAATAATCAAATATACAGTCCATAAAGCTGTTTTACAAAATATTCGATTATACATATACAATATATATTAGAGTTACACATATCAGAGAACAATAAATAATGCAGCGGAACAGTATGAATGTAGTGGAAAAGTATAATAGATAATAGTAATAAAATCTTCGTCTTCGTCCTCCAGAAGTAAGGTATTCAAACCTGAAATGCTCAGGCTGACCCGAGCGAATTGAAAAGACAAAACACTCGAGTCAGAACTAAAAGATCTTATGTAAGTTAAATCAACGGAAATAAGTATGAGTGTAACGGCGTCAGAGATGTTTACGGGATTTGACATCTCCTATCCAGTGTCTAATGTGAGTGTGGTAACTTAAGAGATGCTTGAGATTCACATCTCCTAAGGATCCGTTAAACTATTTACTATGTAGTAATATTTTGCTATTATAATAGTGTCTACAGTAAAATAAACTTACTTTTTAATAGCGTTAAGGGGTTACGTATAGCCTTACCACATAATAGTCCCAGTAGTCCATCCAGTATCAGCGCATCTCCAGATTGGGAGACTACCCCAAATACTCCACGGGCTATGGGAGAAAAACAAACTCGTACAAGGCGCGCTAGGGTAGGTGACACGGCACACAAGGCAATGTCAGGGTAGATATACCAAGTACGCATCCGGGCTGGTGGTAACACGTAGCGTGCAGCTACCGCCCACCTCGAGCCACACCCCCAAATCAAAAAAATCAAAAGTGGCCACCGAATCAATCCAAAAGTCAGAGTATAATATCGAAGGAGTGTATCCGATCAAAGAAATGACCTCATTGGCCCAAGAATCGCTCATGTTTTAGCCACCTTATGCCAACTCACGGGAGTCAGGTCCACGTATATACCTCAAAGGAAACGCCGCCACCATCCTATTTCATTCTGGAATCTCCACCGCGTACACGGTTGTTAAAGTGGTTTCGGAGTTGGTAGAGAGTATGACAACTTCCGATCCCGGTCTCTCTAACAACCAAACGTTATTATAACATCGCGTTCTTTTCAAAATAGTTTATACTTCAAAACCGGAATATAATATCCATTTCAAAACCATATAAATACGATATCCTTTCCATTTAAAAAACCAAATCATTATGATATCATTTTTGTAAAAACCCAAATCAATATAATATCATTTTATTTCAAATATATCTCTTTCCAAAATCATAGCACTTTCAAAATAATAATATTTCGAAACCAAACGCCTGAAATATAACCTTTCAAAACACAATACTTCGAATTTCATAGCTTCAAAACCATAACTTCCAAAACTTAAATGGTTTGGATATTCAAACAATATATAAAATAAAATAGTTTGAATTTAAAATCACTTTATAAAGTAAAATAGTTTCCTCGTCTTCACAATTTTTATTCACTTTATATAAAATCTCAATTCATAACTTTCAACTCACTTTCAGTTTCAATAAACCATTTCAATTTCAATATATTTCCTACTTTGAGTATTAAACAATTTCAAAACTAAGTTTGGTAATTACGATTCAACAATTCAATGTTCTGTTATTTAATTTTGAAATATTTGCATAATAAATCCATTATCATTTAAATAAAACTCAAATTACAAATAATTAGATATTTCCTTCAATTTATTTATACTTGAAATATTTGTTTAACTCATCTTGAACAAAATCCAGTTATAAAAATCGTACCTTTTAAAATTTCAAGTTTAATAAATTTTACATCAACATATGGAGTTTAATTCTTAAATAAGCTTAATTTCAATAAATTTTCAATTTACCTTCCAATCTTAATTTGTTTAAATCATTATAACCTCTATATTAAAGTATGATTTAAATACTTAAGCATATTTTATTTTAATAAAATCGAACTCCATTATTAAACTTATATTATTAAACAATTTATACATAGCTTAAATTCAAGAGTTTAACTATATACAAAATAATAATTATAAAATATCCAAATCAATATCTTATAAAACCATATATTTCTTTACAAAACCATAGAAATCATTTCAAATATTTTTATAAATAGACCACGGTGTCTGTATATAATTTTCTACCATATGATCAAGTGATACAGATATTTATCATTTCAATCCGTAATTTAAAATAAAAATACGGTTATACATCATTTCAAACCGCAATCCCAAAAAAATGCATAACAACTTGTAGTTTATAATAATATATAATACAACATCCATTCATCCAATATCAATAATCAACCATTTATCACAATCATCATCCAATTCAAGCAATAACATCAATATATAACAGACAATAAAAAATAGATATTTACTGACAGTTTATATTCAATAATAATTTAATTTAACTGGCAGTTTTTATGCAATAATAAATTGAATAACAATTATATTCAATAAATTTAATTTAACTGGAATGATGATAAAAATATACCAAACTACAATAAATAAATTTCTAATCACATCAGAAATTAATTTAACACACATAAGAAATTTTAGAAGTTGTGAGTGGGTTAAAACACTCACATTTTGAATTTAAATTGAATTTAAATCCAATTTAAACACAAAATTTGAACAGTCTCAAATTTCGTTCAAACCAGCATCATAATGTTCGAAATTTTGCTAGGACCGCAGTGGAGCACGCATGAAACGGACCTCGTACGTAAAAGTTATTCGTATTAGAAGATTTGAATTCGAAAATTAAAATAAAATAAATTAGAAAAAAGGTCACCATTCACGCTGCCACATTGCGCTTCTTCTTGCTTCATGGGCACAGTACCACGTTCGAACGCACAGTATTACACGCGCCTACACCAACTTTGATTGGACTTTGCCGCCGCTCTAGGCCACTAGGGCCACCACCAATCTCGCTGTCGTGCTAGTCATGCCAAGCCGACCTTGGCCACCCCCCTCCGATCGCCTCTAGACCCACCGCCGCCGCAAAATCTAGGGTTTCGAACCCTAAAATGCAAATTCTGGTTGCCACGGCCGATAATACGCGATATGACCACCGTAGAACGACTCCAAGCGATGATCCCTACCGGACCCACAAACCAATTTCAACTATAAGCGAAAAAATCAAGAATCCCCAAATCGAACCCTAAAACCGCGTTTTCCAATTTTGACCGTGATTCCTGATCGACTCGAGCATCATTTCCAAAAACAAACAGTTGCCGTAGATTCGTATTGTCGATATATATGATATATAATTTTTTCGGATTTTTCCGAGGAGCTTGAAATTTTGATTTGATTTTGAATTGCAATTGGATCTGGAATTTGATTGTCTGCCATTGAGGAGGAGAGACAGCTGAATTGGAATTGTACGTACATAATAATGATATAAGAAGTAGGCTAGGGTTTATAACAAGATATATATAGGCAAGCTGAAATTAGAATGGACCGGATCGACCGGATCGATTGGATATATGCGTTGAACGATTAAATGGCCCGAAAAGCCCGTTCTGACTCCAGAACGAAATTGGGTAAACCCATATATCAAAATAGATGTTTTAAAATATTCTAAATGCAATGGAACAGGTTTCAAGTCCAAATTCCATCGTATGAAGAAGTTATGCTAAAATTAATATATTTCAAATTGATTTCAATTTCATTGATTTGAAGGCGTTTCGAGTCCGTACGACCAAACGACAAGTCCGATCGATACGAAACTTGAAATCCTACAATAATTCACCGTTGCGGATCCGATGAAACTGGTTTCGTCGAAATCCGAGTCAATGGCCAAAATGGCTATTTTTACATTAATTAAAAAATTAATAATTGATTAATTAAATCAAATTTCCAATTTCAATTCTAAAATTGACAATTCTTATCATTTTATATTTCCAAATCATTCACACTAATTTAACAAATTTAGATGTCAATTTAAAGTTAATTTATTTATCAATTTCAGTGTTAATCTTAATTTATTGAATTCAGAATTTATAAATAAAATTTCCAACAATTCCATTAAATTAAGTCAATCAATAATTATTCCGTTCGTTATTGTTAAATACATGGATTTAACATTTGATTCAAAACTATTATATTAATTTTCTCATATTCCATCTTTATTTCAATTAACGTAAAATTTAATATTTAATTCTACTTATTTGCAATAAATCCAATTATTTGACTTTAAATTCCAATAAATAAATAAATCCTGACTCCCATTCTTTTAATTCAACTAATTATCATATTATCATCTTAGGTTCCATTTATATTGGTATATATCCTGATACATTAACATTTTCCCATTCATACTTTATTATCAAATAATAAATATCTTAATTACTTATCTAGCATTGATTCTATCAAATTACAATTTTACATACTATTTCATCAATTAATGCAACTTTGAATTTATTCCCCGATTTATTAATTTCAATCAATTAAAACCTTACAATTGGTTTCAATTAATTGGGATTGCACTAAATTAGTTATTTAACCACTTGTATTAACATTATTCCCTTAATTTACATCCAATTACTATTAATCAATATATTATTTCATTGGTTAACCCAATACTTACTTTTATTTACCTATTTTCCATTGCTTTATTACATTTACACATTACAATTACAATTCTTACCCACATTAATGAGACATTTATTTTCATTTAAATGTAATTGATTTCCAATTAATTTGGTTGACTAGATATATTCTGGTAATTTATGATGATTGTTACCATAGCCTTAAAATTTCATTTAGGCTTATTATTTCAATTATTTATTATAATTATTTACATCATATGAATTCATTATATTACCATAAATCATACATTAATTCATATATTCATACAATACTTACATTTATTTACTTATATAAAAATTTTATTCTTAAATATAACATTTACAACAAATTAATAGGCCAATTAAATAGTAACTTACGACCGTTATTATTACTTTGATTCACATTAATGAGTTCATTGTTCGCAACAAATGTTACCATTCTTATATACCCAATCTTTATTCACTAGTCATTCATTACATATTATTCCACTTATAAATTTTAATGTTTGCATTAGTTTTCTTGCATTAATTTATAGCCAAGCATAACAATTTACATTACTTCAATTAATTTTAATTTCATTTCAATTGTTGATACTTAGTTTTAATTTCCATTGCTACACTTCATTCTTAACATTTACTTTATTATAATAAATTATAAAAAAATTATTTATTTCTAAATTTAGTTACAAAGATCTAATTAAATTAACCAATTTATTTATCAAAATTTACGGATCGTTACAATTTAACTTACATAAGATCTTTTAGTTCTGACTCGAGTGTTTTGTCTTTTCAATTCGCTTGAGTCTGGTTAAGCATTCAGGGTTGAAGATCTTATTTTTGGAGGACGAAGACGAAGATTTATGGTATTATTATTTATTATATTTATTACACTGTATCATGTTGTTCCACTGCATTAATTTATTATTTTTCATTGTTTTATGTTATTCTGATTTTGTATTGTAAAGAATAATCAAATGTATTTATAAAACAGCTTCGTGAACTGTTATTTGATTATTATATTTTGTCATTCTATGGCGAGATTCTATATTTGTTTTTTTCTTTCTCTTCTTTTTCTTATTTACCCCAATAATAATCTATCCCTTTTGTATGGTTTGAGTCGGACGTGTGTGGTTTATCGTTGATTTAAACTGTCCAAAAAGCAGGTTGTTATAGTTGGCATCAAAGCTTCGGTTTAGCGATAACCTTAGCTTTGCGGGGTCTGACTCTTTAGAAATAGGGTAATAATACCCTAGAAATGAGTCGTTGAGTGTATATATATGAAAGAGCATATTTGGTAGTATTATAAAAGGTTTTGTATTGTGTTAATTTGTTTCGTTTTGTATTTATAAATTATGGTTAGTATATAGGACGCTGTGACATCGATATAGATTTTTGAACACTTAATAGGGCAGACCAACACAATATTGTTTGAAATACAGGTAAATGGAATAATTTTGCCTATTATATATTTTGTATATAAAATAACAAAATTTTATAATGATACAGTGGGTTGTAATATTTTTTTTGTTAGGTATGGAAATTTATAAATATTGGTTGAAAAATGAGATTGTAAATAAAATAAATATAAATTGAAATCGGAGAACTTAAGTTCCGGGATTTTTGAAAATTTCTTTTGAAAGATTTTGTAATATAATCTTAGCATTATTTTGGAATAAAATATCTGTTTTCTGGTATAAATATTTCAAGGTGTTTTGAAAGAAATATTTTAAAAAGAAATCTTTAAAGGAAATAAGATTTGTACTCATGTAACGACCCGTAAAATTCTATAATTAAATTGGGTAATTTAATAAGATTTTTGTAACTAAATTTAGAAAGTATTTTTTTATAATTTATAATGAAGCAAATGTTAAAAATGAAATGCAACCATGGAAATTAAAGCTAAGTATTAACAATTGAAATGAAATTACGATTAATTGAAGTAATGTAAATTGTTATACTAGGCTAAGAATTGAATATAAGAAAACAAAGGTAAATAGTGAATTAATTAATGAATTAATAATAATAAATAGTAATTGAATAAAATCAATGTCCTGTAAGTAATTATAATATTGTTTGGAAATGAAAACTTATAAAAGTATGAATAAGAGTAAGAGTATTGAATCAACCAATGGAATAATATATTGATTAAAGTAACTGAATGTAAATTAATGTAATAAGGTTTATGCAAGTCGATAAGTAACTAATTTAGTGCAATACCTATTAATTGAAACAATTGTAAGGTTATAATTGATTGAATCTAGGGAATTGGGAAATAAATTCAAAAGTTATATTAATTGATGAAATAATACGTAATAAATTGCAATTTGATAAAATGAATGCTAGATAAGTAATTATAATAATTGTTAGTTGATAATTAAGTATGAATGTGAGTAAATTTGACAATAGTGATAATTATTAATTGTTTACCCATTCATTTAATTTATTAAATTAGATCTAAATCAATTGCAACATTTGTTTGTTAATAATAGCTTATAAGTGAAATTAAACGTTAATTGTAACAATTATTATAAGTTAACTATTTATTTACTGTATTTAATTAAAACTGGTAATCAATTGAAATAAATCTAAATTAAATATTTTGTCAATGTGAATTTAGTAAAAAATGGGAAATAACATTTACTTTTTTCATAATATGAAAATTGGTTGAATAAAAGGAATGGGAATTCAAGATTTACTAATTTATTGAAAATTAAATTTAATAATTGAATTAATTGCAAATAAATGGAATTTAAAATTTAATGTGAAATCAATTGCAGTTAATTGACTTAATTTGTGCAGTTAGGGTAGATTTGATTTGTCATTGAAGACTGTTAATTCAACAAGAAGTAACCAATGTAACTCTATCCATAATATGGCAATTGATTTAATGAAAATAATTGAAATTCATGTTTGATTTATTTATTGGATTTTGAGCTGTAATAAATGGATTAAATGAGATAAAATATTACGTTAATTGAAATAAAGATGGATTGTAAGAATATTAATGTAATAGGTTGGTTCCAAGGTTAAATTCATCTAATTGACAATAATAAATTGAATAATAGAATGAAAAAAAAATTAAATAAAATTTTCGGAATTTAAATTTATAATTTTTGAATTTAATGAAATTGAAGTTAATACTGAAATTGATAAATTAATCAACTCTAAATTGACGTTTTTATTTGTTTTAATCATTGTAAAAGATTGAGAAATCAAAAATGATGAAATTTGTCAATTATTGAATTGAAATTGAAAATTTGATTTAATTAATTAATTATTAATTTATTTTATTACTGTAAAAATAGCCATTTTGGCCACTGACTCGGATTTCGACGAAACCAGTTTCATCAGATCCGTAACGGTGAATTATTATAGGATTTCTAGTTTCATAACGATCGGGCTTGGCGTTTGATCGTATGGGCCTGAAACGCCTTGAAATCAATTAATTGAAATCAATTGAAATCAGTTTGAAATAACTTGATTTGAGCATAACTTCCTCATACGATGGAATTTGGACTTGAAACCTGCTCCATCGCGTTTAAAATATTTAAAAACATCTACTCTAATATATGGGTTGGCCCAAATTCGTTCCGGAGTCAGAACGGACTTTTTGGGTCATTATTCGTTCAACGGTCCAAACCAATCTGATTCGTCCTTTTTTTTCAACCCTGCCTATATATATCCTGTTATAAACCCTAATTGTTCCTTATTGTCATTTGTTTGTACATACAATTCATTCTGTTCCTCCTCTTCCTTAGTGGTAGACAAATTCCTAGAACCCTAAAATCCAATTGCAATTCAAAATCAAATAATAATTTCAAACTCCACAAACCATATCGAATTATATACGGATTTGAAGCTCTCGACGAGCGCAAGTCAAATATATGATTCACTTTTCAATCTGAGTTTCAATGTGACCGGAATTTGAAGATTAAGCCACGGCCGTCCGTTTATCATCGTCTCATCTAACGGTGGATCTTTAATCTGGTTGCGATTGGGTGGTATTGGAGTGTGGAGTTGGTTGAGGGGCTTCAATCTGTACAGTTGATTCATCGTAGAGGGGTCAGAATTCACCATGTTAGGCTCGCCTTGGCAGCGGTGGCGAGCGTCTTTGACGCATCGGAAGGAGTCGCATGTGTATGGATGGGGGCGCCCGATGAAGGGCAGTTCAATGGTAGTGGTCGATCGTTGTGCTGTGGGTTGTGGTGAGCGGAATAACTCGAACAAGGGTGGCGGCTGCATGGGGTAGGGCATACGTGCGGCTGTGGCTGGGTTGATCGCGATGAAGGTAGGGTTTGCGCAATAGTGGAGGACATGTGGCTTGCTGTGGTTCGTTCGTTCTGTTTTTATTTTGTTTTATTTTATTTAAATCGTTCAAAGATTCTAATCGATGTAACTTTCACATACGAGGTCCGTTTTGGGTGCGTTTTCTTGCATTTGGATCGTATTAAAATTCCTGACATTTTGGCTCTAGTTTGGATGAATTCTGAGACTGTTCAAATTTTGGGTTTAAATTGGATTTAAATTCAATTTAAATTCAAAAGGTGAGTGTTTTGACCCACTCACAACTTCTAAAATTTCTTATGTTTATTAAATTGATTTGTAATGTAAGTAGAAATTTATTTACGACTGTTTGGCATATTTTAATCATCATCTCAGTTAAATTGAATTTATTTGAATTAAATTGTTATCTAGTTTATTATTGCATATAAACTGCTAGTTAAATAGTTATTTAGTTCATTATTGAATATAAACTGCTAGTAAACACCTGTTGTTTATTATCTGTGATATATTAATGTTATTGTTTGAATTGGATGATGATTGTGATAAATGGTTGATGATTGATATTGGATGGATGTTGTATTTTATATTGTTATAAACTGCAAGTTGTCATGCATTTTTATTTCATTCGGGATTGCGGTTTGAAATGATATATAACTGTATTTTTATTTTAAATTACGGATTGAAATGATAAATATCCGTATCACTTGACCATAGGGTAGAAAATTATATGCTGACACCGTGGTCTATATATAAAAATATTTTGAAATGATTTTTCTATGGTTTTGTAAAGAAATATATGGTTTTATAAGATACTGATTTGGATATTTTATAAATGTTATTTTATATATAGTTAAATTCTTGGTTTTAAGCTATGTATAAAATTGGTTTAAAGTATAAAAAAAGTTAAATAATAAAGTTTGATTTTATAAGATATAATAGGGTTAAGCATTTATTTAAAATTATATTTCTGGAGTTTATAATAACTTAAATGAGAATAAGGTAGGAAGATAAATCTGAAATTGATTTGAAATTTGATAAAATAAAGGTATGATTTTTATAACTGGATTTTTGTTCAAGATGAATTAAACGAATATTTCAAGTATAAATAAATTGAAGGAAATATTTAGTTATTTGTAATTTGAGTTTTATTTAAATGATAATGGATTTATTATGCAAATATTTCAAAACTAAATAATAGAACATTGAATTGTTGAATCGAAATTATCAACCTTAGTTTTGAAATTGTTTAATACTCAAAGTTTGAAATATATTGAAATTAAAATGGTTTATTGAAACTGAAAGTGAGTTGAAAGTTATGAATTGAGATTTAATATAAAGTGAATAAAATTGTGAAGTCGAGGAAACTATTTTACTTTATAAAGTGATTTTAAATTCAAACTATTTTATTTTATATATTGTTTGAATATGCAAACCATTTAAGTTTTGGAAGTTACAGTTTAGAAGCTATGAAATTCGAAGTATTATGTTTTGAAAGGTTATATATGAAGCGTTGGTTTCGAAATATTAAAATTTTAAAAGTGTTATGATTTTGGAAAGGATATATTCGAAATAAAAATGATATTATATTGATTTGGGTTTTATAAAAATGATATCATATTTATTTGGTTTTTGAAAAGGAAATGATATTGTATTTATATGGTTTTGAAATGGATAATATAATTTGGTTTTGAAGTATAATTATTTTTAAATGACCGCGGTGTTATAATAACGTTTGGTTGTTGAAGAGACCGGGATTGGAAGTTGTCATACTCTCTGCCAACTACGAAAACCACTTTAACAACCGTGTACGCGGTGGAGATTCCAGAATGAAGTAGGATGGTGGCGGCGTTTCCTTTGAGATAAATACGTGGACCCGACTCCCGTGAGTTGGCATAAGGTGGCTAAAACAGGAGCGATTGACGGGCTAATAAGGTAGCACTTTTGTTCGGACACATCCCTTCGATATTATACTTTGACTTTTGGGTTGATTTGGTGGCCACTTTTGATTTTTTATTTAGGGATGTGGCTCGAGATGGGCGGTAGCTGCGGCTATGCGTTACCACCGACCCGGAAGCGTAATTGGTATATCTACCCTGGCATTGCCTAGTTGCGTCATGTCACCTACCATAGCGCGCCTTGTACGAGTTTGGTTTTCTCCCTAGCCCGTGTGGTATCATCTGGTGGCTTCCCGATCAGGAGGAACCATGATACTTAATGGACTACTGAGACTATTAAGTGTCAAGGTGGAAAATGTAAAGCCTTAACGCTATTTAAAAGTAAGTTTACTTTACTATAGACATTATTATAATAGTGAAATATTACTACATAGTAAATAGTTTAATGGATACTTAGGAGATGTGAATCCCGAGCATCTCTTAAGTTACTGCACTCACGTTTGACACTGGATAGGAGATGTCAAATCCCGTAAGCATCTCTGATGCCGTTCCACTCATATTTTACTGATGGTTTAACTTACATAAGATCTTTTAGTTCTGACTTGTGTGTTTTGTCTTTTCAATTCGCTTGGGTCAATTTGAGCATTTCAGGATTTGAAGATTTTATTCCGGAGGACGAAGATTTGTATTACTATTATTTATTATATTGCATCACATTGTTCCACTGCATTGTTATTTATTATTCTCTGGTATGTATAACTCTGATATGTATTGTATAAGTATAATCGAATATTTTGTAAACAGCTTCATGAACTTTTTATTTGATTATTATGTTTTATCGTTTTGCTTGAGATTCTGTTTTGTTTTTATTTCTTATATTGCTTTTCTTATTTACCGTATAACAATCCGCCTTTCTGTATGGTTTGAGTCTGACGTGTGTGGTTAATTGTCGATTTAAAGCGTACAAAAAGGTGGGATGTTACAACTCACCTCTCTGTCGCTGGAAAATAATTTCGGTGATGAGTGCATGCATCATCGACGTTCATTTTCGAGTTTGAAAGTGGGAAAACCATTGTAATAGTTTACTACACATTTGTTTTGATAAATTAATCTCAATTTTGAATTACGAATATGATTTGATATATATAAAAGATATGATTATATATATTAATATTATTTTAAAATAACTGAAATGAAACCCGGTTGTTTAGCTTTTAAGTTTCTAAAAATTAGAAACTTAAAATTACCGTAATGAATGGAATCTTGACTATATTAATAGTTGAAAACTTCTAAAATGAAAACAAAAGGCTTGATACTAAAATGATTAGTGAAATAATAAGAAACTGAAATCCTGAAAACTGTAAATAAAAAGGAAATAAAAATTAGAAATGGAAACTACTGATCATTTTGTTAACTAAATAAATAAGAGGAACTTGGGTAATATTCAATTGCATCCTTAAGACATATATATAACTTACAAAATGTAAAAAGTTGAAATGTTAATAAGAATATGTAATAGAGTATTGTACAAGTAAAACTTTAGTAATTGGAAATGGTCAATTGAATTACTTCTACAAATAAGAATTCTAATGCTATAAATTGTTATAAACTGAAGCTAATAGTTTGAAAAGCTGCTAATTAAGTGTAATGAAAGTGAATAATCTAAGGAAAATGATTATAAGCTTAAGTTAACATTTAAATTATTTATAATCAGATTTAATGGAAAAGGTGAATACTGTAAGTAAATAATTATAGACATGCATTAATATTGAAGCCATTTATAATTAAAATGAATGTTATATTGATTGAATGATTACTGCTCCAGAGAATATTGGAAATGATTTAGAAATGGAGTCAATATTCAATGATACTATATATGGAAGAATGAATGTGGAAAAAAAAATCTGTAAATGGTAAATTGAATTGTAAAGAAACTTACCTAATGATGCATAATCCAATAATTATAAAAAAAGAAAAAAATAGCTTATGTAAACAATGAATGTAAATAATAAAATGAAAGAAAATGACATTGTATGAATAAAGCATAAATAAACTTTTGTAAGTAATAACGAATGTAAATTAATGAAAATAAACAATATATGAAGGAGAAAAAGAAAAGTAAAGGATGAAAAAAAGGAGAAAATCAAACTAAATTGTCAATATGTAGTAAACTAAAATATAATGTATACAATATTTCAATAATGAATCCATGTATGATTCAAATAATTGAAATGGATATAATTTATATAAGTAAAGAATGTAAAGCAATGAAAAGAAAAATGGCATTGTATAGATGAATGGAAAATGTATTTTGTAAGCAATAACTCATCATTACTACATTTAATAACATTTGTAAGCTTATTATTTACAAACAAATAATAACTCAAAATTTAATTTATCAATTATTCCTTACCCCATTGTCAATTAATACATGCTATTATAATTTACTTATTTACAATCTATATCCAATTATAACTCTTTTAATCATTTTAAATTAATTGGAATTACATTTAAAGCAGTTATCAATTACCTTAAATTAATACTATTACATTGTATTCCAGTTATATTCTTATTATAAAATCACCAATTATTATTTCTTCCAACATTATGTCACAAACTTTATTAAATCTAAAATCTAAAATATATTAAATGTAGTAATAATGAATCATTTTGAGTTATTATTTGTTTGTAAATAATAAGCTTACAAATGTTATTAAATGTAGTAATGATGAAAATTGTTGTTTGTTACCAATATATTTAATTAGTTGAAATTAAATGTAATCAAATGTTACATTTATGTGAGTTAAGACAATAACTGATAATTGTGAATGTAATAAAGTGAATAGAAATTTTAATTATATTCATAAGCTGATAATTGATTTAATAAAAGAATGAAACCAAGATAAATAAATTAATTGGAATTTTAAGTTATAATTAATGTGTAAAATTGGCAAAAATTCAATATAATTGAAATATAATAGTAAATACAAATAAAGATAGAAATTGTAGCATATTAGTGGAATAAGATATCAACAAACGTTAACAATGTTATAGGTAATAATTGATTGAATAAAAATAATTGAAATCAAACTTAATCAATTTACTGGAATTAAATTTTAATTAATTGGATTAATTGCAGTTGAAACTGAACAATGTATTTTGGAAAGTAATTAATACTGAAATTTTAGGTACATTTGCTCTAAGTTATTATAAGTTTCTAAGTAATCAAGAATGATGAAATTTGTTAGTTTATATATATTGAATTAAAAAATGATTAATTAATTTAATATTAATTTATTTAACGTGAAAATAGTCATTTTGGCCACTGTCTCGGATTTCGACGAAACCAGTTTGATCAGATCCGTAACCGTGAATTATTGTAGTATTTCAAGTATCGTAATAATCAGACTTGTTGTTTGATCGTACGACGATCGTACATGTCGATTGATCGTACAGGATCGAAACGCATAGAAATCAATCTAATTGAAATGAATTGAAATCAATTTGAAATAAGCTGATTTTAAGGCAAATTCGTCATACGATGGAATTAGGACCTGAAACCTGTTCCATTGACTTTAAAAATATCGAGAACGTCTATTTTGACATATGGGATGGCCCACTTTCGTTTTGGGAACGAAATGGGCTTTTCGGATCGTTTATCGTTCAACTTTCAAATCGATCTAACCTATTCATTTCTATTTCTGATCTGCCTATAAATAGTCTGTTGTAAACCCTAACTATTCTTATTCCATTTGCTAGTACATATAATTTTATTGCTTCTCCTTTTCTAATGGCAGACAAACAAAAACCTAAGTCCCAATTCCAAATTCAATTGCAAATTCAATTCCAAAATCAAACTCCTCAAAACCCTAACAAATTATATATTGTTTCAAATCCCTCGACAAGCGCTACCCAAATTTGTGATTTGTTTTTCAATTTGGATTATGGTTTGGTTGGAATTGCCACAGTCTCGGCCATTCATTTCTTCGCGATCGACTTCAACAGATCGTCGATCCATTGGTATTGGGTCATGGAGAGGGCCGAGGGGAGTTCATCCAGGTAGTTTGCATGACGAGTTGATGGTTGGATCGAGGGGACTAATTCGATTAGGGTTCAGGGCTACGGCGGCGCTGTGATGTTTTGTCGATCGTGATCGAGGGTGAGATGGCCATTGGCTACAGTGATGGCAGCGTGTTGTCTGGAAGAGGGGCGGAAACCACAGCTGGCCGTGGACGATCGATCGGTGATTGCTTTGTTCGTGTTCGAGCATAGATTAGCAGGCTAGGGTTTCCGCTTAGGAACGATGACGATGTGATGATTTGGGGTAATTCCTTTTCTTTTATTATTCTATTTAAATTTAAATTCAATCATTCTAACTTATATAACTTTCGCGTATGAGGTCCAATTCAAACGCGGTTTTCTCCTCTGGGATCGTATTGGAATTTCAGACATTTTGACAATGGTTTAGAAGAATTATGAGACTGTTCAAATTTAGGGCTTATTTTGGATTTTAAATCGATTTAAAATCAAAGGAGAGTGTTTTAACACACTCACAATTACTACACTATCTTATGTTAGTTAAACTTAATTTATGATATGATTAAAAATAAAATGATTGAAGTTTGGTATGTTTAAATTGTCATTCTACTTAAATTTTACTATTATTGCATTTAATCATCGTTTAATTCAATATTGAATCCAATTGGAAATTTAATACCCATTATTGATTATCAGTCATCTACTGAGGTTTATTGATTGATTTGGATGGTGATTTTGCTGGATGATTGATAGTTGATATTGAATGATTGGATGTTGTATTTTATATTATTCTAACAATGCAACTTCCTTATGAGTTGAAATGATACATACCCGAACGATTTATAGATTAGGAAAAAATCATTGTGGGTTGAAATGATAGACTCGAGCGATTAATGGATTTTATTTAATTCGAGATTGTGGTTTGAAATGATATATAACCGTAAAATTTTAAATTATGGATTGAAATGATAAATATTCATATCACATTACCATAGGATAGAAAATTATATACGGATACTGGATTGGTTAAATTAAGTGATTTTTTGAATTTTTAAACTTTGAATTCAGTTAACTGGTATTTTGAAATAGAAATTTGATTTGTATAAACTGAATTATTTTTGAAAGTCCAATCGTAAATGTTGAAATTTAAATTGAATTTGATAAATCAAAGGATTTGAATTAGAATTTCAAAGTTGAAATGTCAAATATGAATGAATTTATCGGAAATTGAGTTAATGGAAATATTGGATATAACCTCGAAATCTATTTTAAATTAATTTAAACTATTTTAATCAATTTAAATTATTTTTATTTATTAATATATTATAACCTATTTAGTCCAATTTAACCTATTTTTCCTATTTTAAACTGATTAAATTTAATTAATCTATTTTAAATCTATTTAATATAATTTAAATCCACTTAGTCTATTTTAAATTAATTTAGTCTATTTAAAAATCTACTTAATATAATTTAAATCTATTTAGTCTATAATTAATCATTTAAAACATTTTAAGCCTAATAAAATCTATAAACTCTATTTTAAATCTTTTTAAATCAAATTAAATCAAATTTAAATCTATTTAAACTATTTTTACTATTTGAACTAATTTAATCTATTTAAACTATTTTAAACTATTAAAAATATTTATAATTATCTAAACTATTTTCTCAAATTCTAGACTTTGTAAAGTTGAAGTATTTATATTTAAATCCTTGATGATGATGCAAACTAAGTTGGAATTTGAAATTAATACCTTTTGTGAAATGACATATTTGAGTAAATATGGTTTTGGAAGTAAATGTTATTTTAAAAGTTAATATGATTAAAAATGACATGGTTTTGAGAATATGATATTTTGATATAAATTATCGATTGAGTTTTGAAATGTAAAAGAACCATCGGTGTGAAATAAGCGTTTGGCTGTTAAAGAGACCGAGATCAGATATTGTCATACTCTACCAACACCGAAAACCACTTTAACAACTACGCACATGGTGGAGATTCCAGAAATGAAGTAGGATGGTTTGGAGAATGATTCTGCATGTGGTATTTACGTGACCCCGACTCTCGTGAGTCAGCTTCGATGTGACTAAAATAGGAGCCATGCCTGGCCAAGTGAGGTCACACCTCCGATCGGACACATTTCTTCGATACCATATTATGACTTTGTGATGATTTGGGGGCTACCCCTCGATTTTGATTATGGGAGTGTGTTCCAAGGTGGACGGTAATAGCTGTTATGCGTTACCACCGGTACGTGTCCGCAATTGGTATATATACCCTGGCATTGCCTCGAGTGCCATGTTCACATGCCCTATCGTGCCTTCTACGAGTTTGTCTTATGTCGTACCTATGGAGTGCTCCCTGATAGCCCATCTACAAGTGGAGTTTACAGTATCTGTATAGACTACGACATTGTATTAAATGTGTTAAGGGGGATATGGGTAATGCCTTAACGCTATTTTAGTACTTTACTTTACTATAGACATATTATAATATCGTATTTTACTACATAGTAGATAGTTTAACGGATCCTTAGGAGATGTAAATCCCGAAAATCTCTTAAGTTATTGCACTCACGATAGACACTGGATAGGAGATGTCGAACTCCGTAAATATCTCTAACGCTATCACACTCATTTTTACCATAGATTTAACTTACATAAGATCTTTTAGTTCTGACTCGAGTGTTTTGTCTTTTCAATTCGCTTGGTTCATCTTGAGCGTTTCAGGGTTGAAGACCTTATTTTTGAAGGATGAAGACGAAGATTTGTGCTATTATTATTTATTATATTTATTCCACTGCATCATGTTGTTCCGCTGCATTTATTTATTGTTTGTCCTTGTTTAATGTAATTCTGATTTTCTATTGTAAAGAATAATCAAATGTATTTATAAAATAGCTTCATAAACTGTTATTTGATTTTATATTTTGTCATTCTGCTGCGAGATTTTGTATTTGTTTTTTTCTTTCTCTGCTTTTTCTTATTTACCCCAATAATAGTCGGCCCCATTCATATGGTTTGAGTCAGACGTGTGTGGTTTATCGTCGATTTAAACTATCCAAAAAGGCAGGTCATTATAGAAAGACTCGAGCACCGCACAATAGATCAAATAAGAGATAAGAGATCAACGAAATATAGATGAGGGTAAGATATTCTTCACAACGAGAAGAAGCACACTGACAACATATCATTATTTCGGGTGAGGTAATGCCACAAAATATAACAACAAATGAGTATCCAAAAGGATATCTCGAAAGAAACAAAGATGATAATATCAACTGAACTCAATCAATTGCCTCATTCCATAATGGATATCCTTATGAAGGGATTACTGAAAGGCTAAGAGCCAGAAATGAGATCAACACAATACTCGATTGCCCTATTGGGTAACGATCCTAAAATGGACTGGCAAAAATTACAAAGTCACAATAAATAGAATTCGAGATACATCACCATCATCTTCTCGAAATTCAAGATAGATAAAGATACTTCGAAATTATCATCAACATTCCAAAGGACAAGAAGCAACACATCAACCAAATCAGAATACCTAATATACATAGGATCCCTCCAAAGCATAGGACTGGTCCTGAAAACAATCAAGCCAATCCATTCCCAAATATACAAATATTAAGATGGTGAATAATATGCAAATTCACACGAAAAAGAAAATACTCAAAATAAGCTCAACCTCCCATACTCAAAATATTAAGATTGCGGGTCCCTCAATAGGATTCACAATCCTTAAGAAGTGACAAAACATGAAACAATTAAAAGCAAAACACCATCAAACTTCTTCGATATGAGTGACCATGAAGCACTCGAATCGAAGAGAACATAAATAAAATGATCATAAATAACATAGATCTCTAAAGGAAAGATAAAGGAGTACCTCTTGGTTGAGAGGAACCATCAGAATCATCCATCATGATAAACTTTCCCAAATAAGGATCCTTGTACAAAATGGGGCACTGGGAAGACCAATGTCACTCTTGTTTGCAAGTGCGGCAAACGATAGGCTTAGAACACTCTTGAATAAAGAGATCATGAGAACCACAGTTGAAACAAGTCTTGTGAGAACAATGATTTGCACCAGAATGAGAACTAGAGGCGAGATGCTTCTTCTTCTTCTGAGAAAAAGATTGGGATGCTTGGATGGGAAGTTTTCTCTTGTCTGGGCTCTTGCGAACCTCAGCCTCATCACTACTATCCCTTTCTTTCTCGACGGCTTTAAGGTGAAGAGCCAAATCAACTAGTTCTTCGAAGGATAACTTAAGCTGGAGCATAAGAGATTTCTTTAAATATTTCTTCAATCCATAAAAAAATCTCAAGTTATTTCTATATGGAGTGCTGATAAATTTGAGCCCATACTTGGATAGGGACTCGAAAGAAGAAACATACTCTAAAACATATAATTTCCCTTGCTTCAATTCAACGAAGCGACGGGCAAGGGAAGCTTTCTCAGACTCGGTCACAAACTTAAGCTCGAACCGATCTCTAAACTGTTGCCAAGTAAGGGTGGACTCATCAATCTCGGCAATAAGAAGCTCATACCAATCAAGAGCACGTTCTTGCATCATACTCGATGCTACAAAAATTCGATGATGATCAGATAATTCCATGTGAGAGAAGATGTGCTTGGATGTCCGAAGCTAACCTGGACCTCAAGAATAGCCTCGGAACCTTTGAAAGGTTTGCCTTCCAATAAGAGTATTCACCGCACAAACGCACGAATGCGGATTTGGATGGAGGAGAAGAATTGGGTGGAACAGGAGACTGGATACTATGAACAAGCTCTAAGATCTGATCGGTTGACATGTACACACCCTCGGGACATGAGCCACTAGGCTGCTCAGCATCCGAGGTGTGACCTCTTTCTCTTCCATCCATGAGCAAAAAGTTAAGTTAGAATGAATTATCCACAAGGATAGATATTATTAACAAGGTTCATTAATTAAGGAATACTATGAAATTAAAAAATCACATTCCTAGACGTATTCCCTTTCATCTACCCCTAAGGATTCAAAAAGGTCAAGGTAAGATTCGAAACAAGTTTGATTAAGAATGATCGTTTCACTCATATTGTACTTTGATGCATCATAACATATGTTCTATTCTTTTTTTATCCTATTTTGTTCGAAACTCAGCTCCGATACTAAGCTGTAATGTGCCCCGAGACCCACATTAACAAAGAGAATTACTGGGTAATTCTGTCTGCTAATGCAGAGAATATGGCCGATTGGGAGCGACCATCTATAATCATGTCTTAAACGTCTACTGAATACGTCAATGAATGCTTTATATTTTTTTTTCTATCCCTCGTGGATCAACATATATAATAAATGCTTAATACAAAACTATAAGTGGATAATGGATCTACTAGAATAAAATACAATAACAGAATGCATATCACATCACAGAACAGTAAACATCATATATATAAATACATATACACAAATTCATCCTAGTACAATACAAAATGATACACAAAAGTGGTTAAGAGACCACACTATATACATATAATCAAAATACATATCAGAGTCAAGCGGAAGGAAATATAAACTACACAAAAGTGCTAGGCTGATATCCTTGTAGATGCGTCAAAGCTAAGGCCCATAACTGAACCTGAAATGACTCAGTCTGACCCGAGTATAAAATTCACGGGTCAGTCTATCTAAAGCAATTAGTTAATAAGAATAGATGATAATATGAAGCGTATAATACAAGGTGATAATTATTCTCGAATGAGAAGAGGCAATAGAAAAGCATGTCCATATCTTAAGTGAATAAAAATTACTCAAGCATAAAGTGCTTCTAAAGAAGTAACTCAAAATAAATCATCAAGTCTAATAGTCGCCTCATATCATTAACGATAGCCAAAATTAGCAATAAGGGTTTCTCTAGCCTTATTTCTTAAATAGAAGAAAACTCAAATGACAAAGCCCAAAATGGAGAAACCTCAAACACAAAATACACCAAAATGGCAAACTCGAATATCTCCAAAAGGAGAATATAATCTCAATCTTAGAAATAGGACCTGATAGCCCAAATAAAAAACCCAACAGCTATAAATAAAATATGGACCCAACAGCCCAATAATAGCCTGAGAGTTGTAAAAAGAGAAAGGACCCAACAACTCGAATAAACCGATAACTCCAATTCAATTTGAGTTCAATCCAAACTCAATTCAAATTCAACTCAAATTTGAATTTCAAATTCTCTAAAATTTAGCTAGCCTATTGATAGGCATCATAGCTCTCAAAACATCATAAAAATATCTTGAAAACGAGAAGCAAAAGCTAGGAAAACAAGTTGAAACCAAAATCAGAACAATCAACTCACAAAAACGAAAAAAACACAGGAGCAAGGCCACTTAGGTCGACCTCCAGGTCGACCTCTCTACTCCATAGGTCGACCATACGATCGACCTATCTGAAAGCCTGGTCGACCTCGCGGTCGACCTAGGTAGCCTTCTCATGCGAATTTGGATTCCAGGCGCTGATGCATGCACGAACTGATTTTTGAGGTGATATTTCACATAGCAAACGAACTCTACAAATGAAATTTTGCAGTAATCAAATAAAACATATGAACTGTCATTTGAAAGAAATCCTACAGCATTTCGTTGCCGGAATCAAAAGATATAAACATTCAAAGATGCAACCCAGAACTGATTTTAGCAGAGAAATAAAAACTGCAGAAAACAATTGCAGACAAATTTTTTATACAGATTCAAGCTATTTGCACTTTGAATTAGCTAGAATTCGTGAGTTATTCAACTCGCCTTGCTATATTAAAACAACAACCTAGATTATTCATTGAAAGGAAGAAGCTTGGGTTGAATTTGAGCTTCGACAACTGTAAAACTATGAAAAAGGTGCATGCAAGAATGTAGAAAGAAGTTAACAAACAATCATTCACGAATTTGTATTTTTGATGGAATAATAGGTTTTAGATTTTGATCACCTGTAGATTTAGGTTCAAATTGATTTTTAAAACACTAGATTTGAGTTTAGTTTAATGATATTTGGCTAAGGTATGTAAGAGGAAATGGGTGTCTTAAGTTTTGTAGCTTCAGGAAATTTGAAGGAGAATGAAGGTATGTTTTTTATTTCTTTCTCTTTTCTAGTTTACTAATAGGCTAGGCAATATATTAATGGGCTAGGTCCCAAACTGAATAATTATGCAATGATTATTTATTTAACACTTAATACAAATGAAAGCTGATACAATGGATCCAACCAACCAATATTTCAAGTTTTCACTTAAATAAAATATGTAAAATTGTATACGTACAAAATAGAATATTTTCTATCACATAGAAAGATTAATCTTTATTTTTAAGACATTTTATTATTACAAACCTTAATTTACAAAAATACCCTATTTTCACCATTAAATGCAAAATTTCACATTTTAACTTCTAAAATTCAACAAAAATTATTTTCTTACATGGAAAAATATAAAAAAACCACTTTAAACTCCAATTCATAATCAAAACATATTTTTAAACCTAATTTCACATTTTTACTAAATATAACATACTTTTAAAATTTAATTACTTCTTTTAAAATTTATTAAAAGAAGCAAATGGCAATAATTAATAAAATTATTGCACTATCACCAAATATAAATCATCTTCCACTTATTATTAACTCAAACCGTTATAATAAAGTTCCTAAAATTTCATTTTCTCATTTATTACCAAAATTCATTGTTTATTCCAAATAGATAATATTAATTTCCAATTTATTATTAATTCTCAATATTAAATTATAACCATTGTTATAATTTAATATTTACAGGTAATCACGAAAACCAAAGTTGTTACACTAGTAGCCCAATCATTGTATGGAATCCAATATCCACTACGAGCTTGTTCGATTTTGAGCGTGCCCATCTATGTTGAAGCATGAGATGCAATCATTTAAGCTATTTTCTAGTTTATTTTTCATAGACACTATTATAATATCAGATGATTTTGATATATAATGTTTCGGTTATCGTGAGGTAAAAACCCATCGTGTTTATGTGTGACGTGGTCTTATGAGATACCTTTGTTTTCAAAGGATTTTGATAACGGTAATAATTCAAATTGAGTGTTTTCTCATATTGGCGTTTCAAATTGACTCGAATGTTATTTTATTATAATGCGTGGGTCAGACCAAGTATTATAGATTCAGGTTAGAATGCTGTGGAGCTCAAGAGACGAGCTAGAGGAGTCTCAGGCGTATTCCACGTACTTGATTTATATTCTGCTGTGTGTGTTAAACTGAATGTTCGGTATTTGTAAGGATAGATTATTATAACTGTCCAGATCGATTGTTGATTGTTTTACTTTGATGATTGTAAATAAATTAACAGCTACAGATTCTTTTGTATAAAATCTGTTATTATATATTATATTTCGTTTCGCTGTGATTGCGAGATTCTATGGTGTTGTTTCTATTTTCTTCTGTCTCTTTCTTCTTCACCCTTAAATATTCCCATTCAATTTGAGTTGGACTCGTGTGAATTATTGTCGACTTAGAGGGTATGGAGATATGGATCTTTACACTTGGTATTAGAGCTGAAGGTTAAGCGAGAACCTTGGCTTTGGTGGGGACTACTCATTAGAGATAAGGTCAGTAGTACCCTAGAATGAGTCTGAGTATAATACTGATATGACCGCGTATATGTTAGTGAACATATAGTGTTTTATTTTGTGTTGATTTATCTGTTGAATGGCTTATAAATTCTGGTCGAATAATGGGATGCCACAAATTCTATAGGAGTTTCTAAATACTTAAACACGATAAACCGACACGGTATGGTTTTGAAGTGGGTAAATGAAATAATTTTACCTAAGTTATGTTTTGATATGGAAGAAATAATTTTCTAGAAATTATTATAGTATATTGGCGTGTTTTGTTGTTAATGTTATAATCCAACCCAGATTATAAAATTTGGAATGGTTATATATATACAAATAGGAATTGTATAAGAATAGTTTGTGCAAATGAATTATAAATAAAAATGGATTCAAACCAGAATTTGTGAATTTAAAACCCCAGAAGCTGTAAGAAATGTTTTAAATGGATTTGAAATAAGTATTTGAGAATTTTGAAATCTCGAAAGTTTTGAAAACGTTTTCCAAAATGGTTGAAAGAATAACGGAGTATTAAATTTGAGATATGTATGAACATAAAATGTTTTAAATGGATTTTTGAGGTGATAAAGCACTAAGGTCACTTCAGTTGCTAGAAAGTAATTCTGATGATGATCGCGACGTCATCGGTGTTCATTTTCTAGTGTCTAAGTGAGGGGTTGCTACCGAAATAATTTGATATGAAGATTCTTATTGAAAACAAGTGTTGTTTTAGAA
Source organism: Allium cepa (assembly GCA_030765085.1). Taxonomy (NCBI): domain Eukaryota; kingdom Viridiplantae; phylum Streptophyta; class Magnoliopsida; order Asparagales; family Amaryllidaceae; genus Allium; species Allium cepa. Next base: position 458,758,043 of record CM060929.1, on the reverse strand, counting down.
ATTCTGAAGGAAATTTGTTTTGAATGAAACCAAGTTGATTTTGAAAAATTCCACAGAAATGGTTTGTTAAAATAAAGAGTTATATATTTTTAGATATTTTTTATTTCAAAATGATTTGAAATAAGAACGAGTGTTTGAATTCTGGAATTTCCATTTAACTAGTGAAACTGAAAGGAGATAAGTTTTTGAACTCATTATTAGGAAATGTGAATTTCGAAATGAAATTAAAAATTTAACTTAAGTTAGTTAAATGGATTAAGCTAGTAAATGGACAGAACGAATTAAAATTTAACTTAAGCTAAGTTAAATAAAATTGGTTTGGATTTGAAATCATATCAAATTGAATTGAATATAAAATTTGGGTTGTAAAATGATTATATAACTATAAGTTAGAAATTTTGAATGGAATAAACTCGAACATCAAATTTATGAAATTGTGAATAATAAATGGTACAACTTATTAAATTGAGAAATGGAATGAAAAAACAAAAATGAAAATGAATTGATATTTTGGTAAAGAAATGGAGATCCAACTTGAATTAGAAAATAAAGTTGAACTCAAGTCGAACTAAATAAAGTGATTTTTGAAATATAAATCATATATTGAATTATAAAATGGAAGTGAACTAATTAGATAAATTAATTAATTGAACATAGAAATGGAACTTCACTTGTTTAAGTAAAATGGATTGTGTATTGAAATTGAAATTGAATGTGGAACTTGAGTTATCGATGAAAATTCGACTTAAATATAAGCGAATTAAATATATTTTGGAATCTTGTCGAATAAAATAGAAATGGATTGAAATAGTGATGACTTAAGTTATAAATAAATTCAAATTAAGTGTAAATAAATTGAATATGGTTTTGGGATATTATTTAAATGAATTCGAGTACGAAATAAAGTTTTAATGGAAATGAATATATGTGTTGCATAAAAGGTTATAACAAACCTTACTATTAATTTTATGAAATGATTTTCAATTAATATAGTGTAAATTGAGGTATAGCAAGTAAATGGAAATGCAAATCAATCGAAGATAAATAAATTGAATAACAATCAATTTAAAATGAAATGGAATTTGATTGCAATGGTAATGAACTTAAGTTATATGGTTGAAATGATTGAAAGTAAATGAATTAGCTTAAGTTAACATTTTTTGGATGGAAGCTTGGCTGAAATAAATTTATGAAATGATTCATAAATAAATTGGCATGGATTGGATTGTTGTTGAATATAGAATTGAGCGAACAATATTTTTGTGAATAAATTGAATATGAATTAATAGAAGTTGATAAATTTATTTGAATCAATTTTAATGGATTATAAGCTGAAGAGACTATTTTATTAATGAACATCACCAAATAGCATGGAAAAATTTGCCGTACGACGTAAACGGAAGCAAACAAAATTTTGTGAATCAATGGAAAGTAAATAAATTGATTTTAACCAATTTGAAATGGATATGAATTTTTTGGGTATGAATATGAATGGAACAACAATAAATAATATGTGAATCATTTGGAATATGATGAAATGGTGTGTAAATTGAATTTGACGTGAATAACTAAATGTTGAAACCCTATATTTGCATGTACCTACTAAAGTACATGATATATCATGTTAGCATTATGCAGTCATGTGTTTAAAATAGTTAAAGGGATGTAAATTATTAATTTTCATAAATTATGAAACCGATGTGTTTATTTGAGTAAGTACGAGTACAAGAAGACCATTTGACTATATTTTGGTTGCGAAATAGCATAAAATATGCTCGCTCGCTTAATAATGCTAATATAAGGTACGCTTTCATATTATGTAACGACCAGTACATTTTTAATGGTTTTATTAACGTAATTAACTGAATTTTTCTTGAAAATTTAATAATAAAATTTCACAATGGAAATTTGATATTTGAAATACGTCTATTTTAACATAACAACCGACAAATTTTCATTGGAAAATATGTAAGCTAATTCTATTGTGCAAGATTTCAATTTTGAATTTAAATCGGTTAATAGTTGATGAAAATAAAATATTATTGAAATCCGAATATTCTATATAAGAAAAATGTAGTCCATTTTCTGAGTGATATGTAATATTTCGTTTTCTTGAATTTGGACTTCTCTAGCGCCTTTTATCTTATATTCATCAAATTAGCAGTAGCTTAGGAGCAAAATATCGAATTTTTATAGGATTGTCACATCAATGATCTTTGTGTACCATTCTGTTCGTCTCGTCATACTGATCTCTGTAGCATATTCATTTGCGTGTTTCGGAGTCCGGTACGAGGTAGAATCTGCTAAAACGGTAACCGTATCGGTGCCCGTTTCTTGCCTTTTGGGTTCTTATGTCCATTCAATTTCCACCGTGCATTAACTAACAGCCGTAACATTTTATATTCCTAAAAATTTAATACGTGACTTTTGCTATTTCCTATTTCAATATATTTATTTCGGTTCGTTCTGTCTCCCTCTTTGCTCCTTGACTTTATCTATTCATTCATTTGTGGAAAGAAAAATATATTATATAATCGTAATTTTCTTACCTCTTCCTTTTTGGAAAACCTACTTGTTCGTTCTTTCTCTTTGGTCTGCCGTTCTTTCATTCATATTGTGACGACCTGCCTTTCATTCCACAGAAAGACGCATCATCATTAAGAAAAGAAATAGGCAGAAAAAGAATAGATAGAAAGAAAGAACAACAACATTAGAATCTCACAACAGAAATGGAACAAAATATAATATACCACATATCTATTACATAGTCTTTACACATATCAGAGTTACACAGATATAACATCATCACATTGGACAGTCAAGAAGACCTATCCATCCATTACATCCAAAATACAACAGACAAACGACTCAACACAACGGAAAGATACAGATATAGCTATGCCAAGACTCCAGATCCAAGCTTTCCCAAAATTCGTCAGACCAAACCTGATCACTTAGCTACTCATAAAATTTTGAGTACCCAAGAGTTTAAGAAAAACAAAATAAACTCCGGGTCAGACATGGGTCTGGTGTGAGTAAACGGTTAAATTGTTTAACTTGAAAAACCTTTGAAAATAAAAGGTATCTCGTAAGACTCTTCGCAAATAAACATGGACAAGTTTTTTCCTTACGATAACCAAAACATCTGATAGGAAATCCAGTTATATTATAATAGTGTCTAGGGTTTTCAAACAAATATTCACATAGCTGAAATTGTTACATGATTAAAGTCCAGCGTACTAGCCACAAAGTGGGTTATACAATCAAAACTGTAAAGGCACGTTGGAAAAATGGATTTCCATCAATGGCAGGGCTACTGGGGTACCGCCCGTCACAGTACATGGCCTAGATCACCGTATCGAGGATCCACCCCGATCCTCTGAATCACAAAGCCGTAGCTACCCCTTATTGGATAGCCCGAATAATACAACCCCGCGGTTGTGGCCAAACAATCACCCACACAGCCGAATAAAAAGGGACCTCTAGATAGGGGAAATTTTTATCCTACTTGGGTGCTACCCACTTAGCCTTGCGTGCACCTCCCCATTTTTAGCCATTCCCGGTTGATGAGGCTTGAGGCTATGATTACCTATTAAGAACACATCTTGGAATGCTCATCGTCCTCCATTGATGATGGTCTGATAGCATTCATCCATACAAGTTCGTTCCGGGTTCGAATGAAACCGAAGGCATTATCTCGTTACACTCATTTTGGAATCACCTTTAGAGTTAACGACAATATCCCTTGCACACTAAAACTCCATCTCGATCTTCACTTGAGATTTCCACAACCTATCGTTTAACTTGGATCGATGTGGTTTTTGCATAATCAAATCTGATATCCGATCCCGGTCTCATCGAAATCCAAACGCCGTTTTAAAGGTCAAGTTGTTTAAGGTTAAACAATTTAATTCAATACTTTGAATTCACACAGTATTCATCATAGATAAATACACGCATTTATCATAGATAAATACACACATTTATCATAGAACATCACAGATTATCAAACTATAGATATCAATCAATCCAGACATTCTACTCAATCAATCATCCACAAACCGGAATTATTAATCCATATTATAATTAATTTAATTAACTTAATTAAATTAATTACTTAAGAATTAATCACCTAACCCTGCTTAATCAATTATTAATTAATTACAATCATTTAATTAATCATTCTTTAATTGCCTTATAAATTTATTAATTAATCTTTAATTACCGATTAATTTACACTTAATTATTAACTAATAAACCTTAATTATTAATTAATAAAAATTAATTACAAATTAAGTAATCCTCAATTACCAGTTTATCAATCCTTAATTACCAATTGATTAATCTCAAATTACTTAATTAAATAATGCTTAATTATAACTTAATTAATCCTTAATTACTTAATTAATTAATTAATCTATAATTATAAATTATTTAATCTTTATTACTTAATTAATTAATTATTAATTATCAATTTATTAATCTCTAATTACTTCTTAATTGTTAATTAATTAAATTAATTAATTTCTCTTTAATTACTTTATTAATTTAATTAATTTTAAATAATTAAAACCTTAATTAACCTTTTAAGTTAAACCATTTTCTTTATTAATTACTTAACTATCTGTAATATCCCAGAATTTTTACTAATATCAATTCAATAATCTGTATTAAAAATAAAATTGATATTGGTATTTTGTTAGTAATAATTCAAATAGATTTAATAATCTTCTAAAATAATTATTTAATTGGTTATTTTATCTTTTAAAAATAATAAATTGGTTTCTATTTGCAATATAAATATATGGTTTATATTTAAAATAGATTAGCATTGTTTTAATTTTAATAAATAAACCATATTCTTCTAACTCTAATGTTTGTAGTAATTTGAAAATTTGTTTTTAATTAATAATAGCTTTTCAAAGTTATAAAACAAATGATCATGGTTTAAATTGATAAATGAATCATGATTTAAAATTCTAATATACATTAATAATTTGGAAATTTTAATTTTTATTAAATATAAAGTTTTCAAAGCTATTAAATAAATAAATGTATGATTTTTAAATTGTTAAGAAAAGTATTTAAATGTTTTAAAATAGTTTTAGCTTGAGTTTTAAATTTAATTAAATTAACAAAAGAGTTTTATAGCTTGATTAAATAGAAAATTTATTGATAAAAATACAATTTCCTTTAAAATGGTTTTAATTTAATAATGAGACATTTTAAATACAATATTAATAATGTATTGTGTTACAAATAGATATTTATAAAAATAATATTAGTAGTGTATTGTTTTACAAATAGATTTTTGGTTAAAATTGGCTATTGTTATTTCAAAGTTTGATGTGTATTCATAATTTGATTTTTAATATTAGACTTTGAATTTAATTTGGATTTAATATCAAAAGCATAAATTTTTAATTGTTTTGGTTTTTTTATATAAGCTTCATTTAATTATAAGAATAATTTGTTTTTATTTCTTTTAAAATTTATGTACATGTAAAGTACTAATTAACAAATTAATTTGGCTTAACATATATATATATATTAACATGTAAACTAATTACAAACTACTTTAAAATGACAAGTGTGTTAATATTAAGCCTTTTATAACCAAATGTTAAAAGATTAACTTATCAAATTGACAAATGTTGAAATTTCTTACAAGTGGCTCATTTTGTTTTGTAATTTTCTTTTATTTAGTAAAATCTTAAATAACCTATATAAGTATACAATCATTCATTTCCATTCTTTTTCTCATTTCCGAAAATCATTAGAAAGCTTCAAAACACCTATTCAAAAATCAAAACCCCATGATCTAAAAATCAGTAATTCCTCTTCAAAATCAAAGCAGTTCAAACCCTGCATATTCAACTTCCTAAAATCAATAGGCCTGCATTTTTTTTCCTCTGCAATTTCAAAATCTGTAGCATGCATCTTCAAAACTATGCATTTACCATTTTCAAAACCCCTCATATCAAAAACTGTAACTCTTCAATCTCATCATTCTGCAAATCATTCTGCAACTCAAAGGAATTACATGCAACTGCAACCTTTTCAAATCTGTCAAGCATTCTTCAAAATTCTGTCACCATCTTTAACCAAGCCTGCAAACAGTTTTAAAATCAAGCAAAAAACATGTTTTCTTTCCAATCCGGAAATTGGATTTTTGCATGCCACCTGAAAACAAAAGAAAATTCAAAAGCATTTCTATATGGAGGCATGCAAGCAGCTTTAAAAATCAAAAAGGGCAAGAACAATTAGTCTTCAGCAAGTTCAAAGTTTTTTTCTTAAAATCTGGGAAGCTCTATCTTCATTCTTCAAAATCTGTGAGTAACATCACATTCTCTTTTAAACTTAAGTATGAATAATGGTTGCATGTTCATCTCTGTGTTAAATATTGTATTGAGTACAATTATATGTATGTTGGTATATTTATATTGTTGTATCTCTGAATGTATGGTATGCATGACTGTGTTACCTGGGTCTTCTTTGTTTTATAGTTCATGTGTCTAAAGTTTTGATTTAAAAATCAAAATCTTTTAATTTAATCTCTGTTTAAACTTAAGTTTAAAGTCAAACCTGATTGTGTAATCATAAACTTTAGTTTAGAAATCTACTTAAGTTAAAATAACTTATATTATCTCTAGAAACCCAATTTACTGATTAAGTTTTTAAAATGAGTAAAAATTTAAATATCACAATTTATTGTTTCAGGGTTAGGATCTGAAACAACACTTAAAAACATGAATTTTAAAAATAAAATCAAGATTTTTAATTTAGGAATGAGTGTCCAGTTCTTGTCTGAACTGGAAATAGAAATCTGGGCTTTTCTGGTGACCAAGTGTTTGGAGAGGTCGGGGCTTTGGGTAATGATGGAGGATTGATCGTAGTTGATTGGAAAAATACTAGATGTCGATGCTTTTCATCGAGGAGGCAGCGGCGGCAAGATCTTTTCTATAACCCTAGTTTATCTAGGATAGGTATTTCGATCAATCTCTGTTACTACAGTGGATCGAGTGCCTCTAGATTTTGGGAGATGGAAGGTTGGTCATAAGCGAAGGAGTGTCCGGAGTAGCAGATCTTCTGATGGTCGGAGCTTTGTGATTGGGGCGTTGCCAGGTTTGCAATGGGTGGCGGTTCTTGTGTTTCCAGGTTTGGGGGTTTAAGTCTCGAACTCGATTTCGAGAATTGGAGTTTGATCTGAGGATCCTGGCGTGACGATTGAGTGTTGGTCGTTGTGTGAAGGCCACCGGAGTTGGCCAGAGATGATCAACGGCACCGTGCATGTGCACGGTGCACTGTTGTTCTGGTGGTTTAGTTTTTGGTTTGTTCTCGAGTCAGTTGATGTTTGACTCGAAGTGGGTAGGTGGGTTGCTCAGAGTAAAGTGTGTTTGGACTCGAAGCATTTGGAATGGTGACTCGGGTTATATTTGATTACAGGTTTTAACAGGAACCTGTTAGTTGTGTTTTTTTTTTTAAATTTTAAAATAGAATTTAAAACAGAAGTAATTGTAAAGCAAAGTTTTAAATAAGTTTAAAACCAGGTTTTAAAATCTGGAATTCAAGTTTAAGTAATCTTAGTTTAAAAATAAAAATAAATAAGGTTTAACTTGAATTGTTTAGCTACTTTAAAATGGTTAATTAGTTTGAATTTTTAAATGTAAGTTTTAAAAATTTAGTCTAAATCTGGAACCAACATTTAGTATGTATTCCAGTGTTGTAATTAAAGGAGGTTTTTTTTTAAAATGTTTTAAACAACTTGAATGTTTAAGTGTAATTTTAAATGAATTTGGTTTTAAATTCTTTTAAGCTTCTTTATAAATAAATATTTCTTTAACTTGTGAAATTAAGGTTTTTTGGTTTGTGTTTTTTTTAAACTTTGTTAAAAGTTAGTTTGTTTTCATTTTGGATCATAAATTTAAAATGAAATTTGAAAGTAATTTCAAAAGCAATTTGTTTTCAAATAAAAATTTTTTTTAAACAAAATTTAGAAATGTTTTATCTTAAATTAATTAAGACTTAATGTTTTGAAATTAATTTAATAAATGGAGTAATTAAGGAATGGTTAATTAATTTAATTAATTAATGATTTGAAATTAATAAATATTGATTAATAGTAAATTAATTTATAGTTAAGATCATTAATTAGATTATTTGATGATTAAAGAATTATTAATTAAGAAATTAAGTTTTAAATCAAGGTTAATTAATTAAATAATTAGATTTTAATTAATGGATAATTAAATTAGTTAATTACTTAATAAGAATAATTAGAGAAGGGTTAATGAAGGTCATTAACCAGGATTATTTAAATAATTAATTAATGTGATTAATTTTTATAATTAATTAGATTAGTTAATTTAATAATAATCAATTGTGAATTGTAGAGAATAATTACTTGATGAAGTAATTAAGAAATTAATTACTTAATGTAATTAATTTATTTTAAATGTGATTTTTTAATTTAGTTAATTAAGTTTAATTAATTTTAAACAATTGGGTTTTAAGATAATTATTATATGTAATAAATGATTTGGGAAATTACTTGTTGAAGTAATTGAATGATAATTACAAATTGTAATTAATTGAAGATGTTTAAGAATGAAGTAATTTGGATTTAAATTACTTAATAATTAATCAAGAGATTAATTAAGTAATTAATTAAAGGATAATTAATTTGGTTTAATAAAGTAGTTAAGATAGTTAATTATTGAATGTAATTAATCTGGAATGATTAATAATTATGAGTTAATTGCTTAAGGTAATTAATTTAGGTAGATATTTTATTTAAATATAATTAAGGATCATTAATTATTATAATTAATGATGTAATTAAAAGCTGATTGATTAAGATTAATTAATCAATAATAAGTAATTAAAGGTAATTAATTAATGTAATTAATTAAGGAATTAATGTACTGATTATAGTTAATTAATTAGTTAAAGTAATTAAAGGTTAATTACTATTTGTTTGAGAATAATTAATTCATGATATTAATTAAGAATAATTACATGAATGTAATTAAAGGTAATTAATCAAGGGTGATTAATTAAGGTGATTAATAACGAATGATTAATTGATTGTAATCAATTAAATGGTTAAGATAGCAAGATTTATATTGGTGAAGTAACTAATTTAATTTATTTTAAATTAATTAAAGATAAAGCAATTAATTTAATTCATTTTAAATTAATTAGAGATGGTGATAGTTGTTTAATTCATTTTAAATTAATTATATTGTGATAAGTAAATCTTTGCTTATGTATGAATGGATGATATTGATTGTCTTGGATGCTTTGTGATCTCAGTAATGAGATAAGTATTATTGTGTGGTATGAATGCTTGGTTGCATTGTGATGATAACATAGATTATCTATTGTAATGGTAGTATATGGATTATCTATTTTGATATTGATAATATGGATTATCTATTATTTGATAATGTTGATTATCAATTATTGAACTGTGAGTTATCTATCTGTGTGTGTATATAGATACTGTATTGGATTGTTTTAAACATTTAAAACAACTTGGACCTAAAAGACACGCTTTGGATTACGATGAGACCGGGATCGGGATTCCATATTTGGATATCCGAAAACCACATCGATTCCAAATAACGTTAGGTCGTGAACCCAAATGGAGCTTTATGAAGATTCGAGTTGTAAGGACTATACGTCAGTATAACCCTGGAGATGATTATGTGATGAGTTTGACGGAACTAGTTCTTATAGGTTCGAGATGGAGATTCAGAGTGCAAGGGTTATTGTCGTTAACTCTGAGGGTGATTCCAAAATGAGTGTAACGAGATAATGCCTTCGGTTTCGTTCGAACCCGGAACGAACTTGTATGGATTGAATGCTTTCAGAACATCGTCAGGTGGACGATGAGCATTCTAAGATGATATGTCCTATAAAGGTAATCGTAGCCTCAAGCCTCATCAACCGATAATGGCTAAAACAGGGGAGGTGCAGCAAGGCTTCGTGGGTAGCCCCCACTTGAGAGTGAGATTTACCCCTGTCTAGAGGTCCCTTTTTAATTCGGCTGTGTGGATGGTTTTGAGCTCCAACCGTCGGGGTTATCTTGTTTGGAACTGTTCAGTAAGCAATGGGTCCGGCCTTGTGTTGCAGGGGAGTTAGGGTGGCTCCTCGGTACGGTGATCTAGGCCACGTACTGTGGCGGGCGGTACTCCAGTTGCCCTGCCATTGTATGGAATCCAAAATCCAATAAGTGCCAACGGTTTTGATTGTATTACCCACTTTTGTGGCTAGTAGCTGGAATTTAATCATGTAACAATTTTGGCTATTTCATATTTATTTGAAAACCCTAGACCCTATTATAATATCATTGGATTTCCTAACAAATGTTTTGGTTAGCGTAAGGTAAAAACTTTTCCATGTTTATGTGTGGGAAGTCTTACGTGATACCTTTCTTTCCAAAAGGTTTTTAAAGTTAAGCAACCTTAACCTGTTACTCACACCAGACCCATGTCTAACCCAGAGTTTATTCTGTTTTTCTTAAACTCTTGGGTACTCAAATTTTTACGAGTAGCCAAGGGATTCAGGTTAGGTCTGGTTATCTTTGACGAATTGTGAAGGAGCAATGGAGCAGGAGGCTTCTGCGTGTAGATATATATAGTTTTCCGCTGTGTAGTTTTCTCTGAGTTGTTTCTTGTACTATATAGAGTTGCATAACTAGACAGGTGTTTATAACTGTCTAGTATGTGATGTATATCTGTGTAACTCTGATAGTTGTTGTAATTATGTAATGTTTATGTTATAAATTATTCGTTTCGCTGTTTAGATTCTGATGTTGTTACTTTCTTCTCTTCTTTCTATTCTCTTTTCTATCTCTTTCTTTCTTAAAAATGATGCGATTTTCTGTGGTAAGAAAGTCGGGTCGTTTCACTTGGTATCAGAGCGTTAGGTTGAGTGAATACCTAGGCTCTGTAGAGATGTCTTTCTTGAGAGAGCATACTTGTAATTTTTATATATAACTACATATATATTTATTTCTACCTATCTGTTGGGTTACCCTTTCGGGTTTTCCAATATAAGTTATAAAAGTAGATGGGGTAGTAGTGCGTGTAACACGACTACAATTGGTTGGAGTTTGAATGTGTGAGGTTGGAGGTGTATTTGTCGAGACTGTAGACCTAATACCGTCTCGAGAGAGCTTTGTAGTGATGAGGGACTTCATTGATCTATGAAGGAAACCTGTCAAGGTTCGGAGTTAATTCTTTGAAGTTGGATGAGTAGATTGTGGATCTGTTGGTTGGGCAGAAGCAAGTGATGGTATTTTGAATACATCAGGAAGTAGTAGCTGCGTGATGAGATGCAGTGACTATGGATGTTTCCGAAGATGTTTTCTTTGGAACAAGTTAAAGAGGTGAGTCTGCTTTGGTGTTGTGGCTGTGTTCAGCCGGAGTTTCTGTTTGCTTTGAAGTCCGAGTTTCTCGAAGAACGTTGAATTAGAATTCTTTGGAATCTGTGGCAGCAGTGCAGCTCGGAGTGTTTTGTGTGTTGGCAAGAGATCTTCTACCTTAGCAGTTTTCTGAAGTAGAGTTCAGAAGCAGCAGAGTGAACCCATTTTTGGGTGGATTGGCCAGTGAAGAGTAAGCTGTTCTGTTTGATTAAGGGAGAACAGTTTTACTTGGATTTGGTTTGGAAGGATCACAAAAGTGACTTGCGATTGTTTGAGTGTTCTCTTGGGTTATCTGAGGTTTTCTGAATATCTTCAGGAAGTCGGAGTTTTGTCCGCATCTGGAGATTGAGTTTTCTTATCGATAGGAATTCCAGGAGTGGTACCGGTGGTTCAGCTTAATAGAAGAATGGTTCCAAGAGATTTAGTTGGTGTTGCAGCTCAAGTTTTAGTGGAATTTCTGAGTTTCTTATAGATCTGTTGAACCATATCTCTGGGGTGTGTTGTTGAATGGTACTAGTGTTCTTCTTCAGCATTCTTTTGTACTTCAGATCAGAGTTGAGCAGCGGAAGCAGTTTGGAAGTGCATCTGCTTTTCTTTTTCTGGACAGAAGAAGTTGTTGTCTTCTGATATTGAGGAGTAGAGTTTGAGATTTTGATCTTGGTTGATCTTGAGGAGTTCATTTTGTTGAGATGATTGGTCTAGTTGGTTTCTAGAGACATCAGCGAAGGTTGAGATGATCAGGAAGGTTGTAGACAGCTCAGGATTGTCTGAAGAATTTTTGTGGATTTGATACGAAGGAATTTGGATTCTGAAGTCGGAGATTTAAATTTTGGATAAGTTTTCACCGATCAAAGGTGAGTTATAAGATTGGGTAAGGCTGAGAAGATAGCTCTGAAGTGTTTTTGATTCTTTTCTGTGATCTTGAAGGTTAAGAGATTGATCCACAAGATTTGATTGCCAGTTTGGATAACTGGGATTCGACGAGTTTCACGTATCTCTAAGGGAGTACGTGTATGATCTATCACTGGTTGTGGAACCAGCAGTTTGGGAGTTTTGGTTGTTGAGTCAAACTCGTCTGTAGTTTGATATCTTGTCTAGTGTTATAGATATAGATGAATATGAGCTTTTGTAGCTTCATAGTATTGATTGTTTGGATTCTCTAGAGTGAGTATCCCGGTATATATATATATATATATATATATATATATATATATATATATATATATATACATACTTGGGGAAACTCGAAGAAATTCTATCTAGAATTTTGTCTGGATAATTAGGTTTGTTTGATTGGTTGTTTTAGTTGTTAGCATATGTTTGATATATGCTTGTGTTTTAAAATTTAAAATTTTAATGAGATTATTAAATTACCTTTGTTTTAAATTTCGGGGACCAAATTATTTTAAGGGGGAAGGATTGTAATATCCCAGAATTTTTAATAATATCAATTTAATAATCTGTATTAAAAATTAAATTGATATTGATATTTTGTTAATAATAATTCAAATAGATTTAATAATCTTCTTCAATAATTATTTAATTGATTATTTATCTTTTAAAAATAATAAATTGGTTTCTATTTACAATATAAATATATGGTTTATATTTAAAATAGATTAGCATTGTTTTAATTTTAATAAATAAACCATATTCTTCTAACTCTAATGTTTGTAGTAATTTGAAAATTTGTTTTTATTTAATAATAGCTTTTCAAAGTTATAAAATAAATGATCTTGGTTTAAATTGATAAATGAATCATGATTTAAAATTCTAATATACATTAATAATTTGGAAGTTTTAATTTTTATTAAATATAAAGTTTTCAAAGCTATTAAATAAATAAATATATGATTTTTAAATTGTTAAGAAAAGTATTTAAACGTTTTAACATATTTTTAGCTTGAGTTTAAATTTAATTAAATTAACAAAAGAGTTTTATAGCTTAATTAAATAGAAAATTTATTGATAAAAATATAATTTCCTTTAAAATGGTTTTAATTTAATAATGAGACATTTTAAATACAATATTAATAATGTATTGTGTTACAAATAGATATTTATAAAAATAATATTAGTAGTGTATTGTTTTACAAATAGATTTTTCGTTAAAATTAGCTATTGTTATTTCAAAGTTTGATGTGTATTCATAATTTGATTTTTAATATTAGACTTTGAATTTAATTTGGATTTAATATAAAAAGCATAAATTTTTAATTGTTTTGGTTTTTTTATATAAGCTTCATTTAATTATAAGAATAATTTGTTTTTATTTCTTTTAAAATTTATGTACATGTAAAGTACTAATTAACAAATTAATTTGGCTTAACATATATATATTAACATGTAAATTAATTACAAACTACTTTAAAATGACAAGTGTGTTAATATTAAGCCTTTTATAACCAAATGTTAAAAGATTAACTTATCAAATTGACAAATGTTGAAATTTCTTGCAAGTAGCTCATTTTGTTTTGTAATTTTCTTTTATTTAGTAAAATCTAAAATAACCTATATAAGTATACAATCATTCATTTCCATTCTTTTTCTCATTTCCTAAAATCAAAAGAAAGCTTCAAAACACCTATTCAAAAATCAAAACCCCATGATATAAAAATCAGTAATTCCTCTTCAAAATCAAAGCAGTTCAAACCCTGCATATTCAACTTCCTAAAATCAATAGGCCTGCATTTTTTTTCCTCTGCAATTTCAAAATATGTAGCATGCATCTTCAAAACTATGCATTTACCATTTTCAAAACCCCTCATATCAAAAACTGTAACTCTTCAATCTCATCATTCTGCAAATCATTCTGCAACTCAAAGGAATTACATGCAACTGCAACCTTTTCAAATCTGTCAAGCATTCTTCAAAATTCTGTCACCATCTTTAACCAAGCCTGCAAACAGTTTTAAAATCAAGCAAAAAGCATGTTTTATTTCCAATCTGGAAATTGGATTTTTGCATGCCACCTGAAAACAAAAGAAAATTCAAAAGCATTTCTATATGGAGGCATTCAAGCAGCTTTAAAAATCAAAAAGGGAAAGAACAATTAGTCTTCAACAAGTTCAAAGTTTTTTTTTTTCAAATCTAGGAAGCTCTATCTTCATTCTTTAAAATCTGTGAGTAACATCACATTCTCTTTTAAACTTAAGTATGAATAATGGTTGCATGTTCATCTCTGTGTTAAATATTGTATTGAGTACATTCATATGTATGTTTGTTTATTTATATTGTTGTATCTCTGAATATATGGTATGCATGACTGTGTTACCTGAGTCTTCTTTGTTTTATAGTTCATGTGTTTAAAGTTTTGATTTAAAAATCAAAATCTTTTAATTTAATCTCTGTTTAAACTTAAGTTTTAAGTCAAACCTGATTGTGTAATCATAAACTTTAGTTTAGAAATCTACTTAAGTTAAAATAACTTATATTATCTCTAGAAACCCAATTTACTGATTAAGTTTTTAAAATGAGTAAAAATTTAAATATCACAATTTATTGTTTCAGGGTTAGGATCTGAAACAACACTTAAAAACATGAATTTTAAAAATAAAATCAAGATTTTTAATTTAGGAATGAGTGTCCAGTTCTTGTCTGAACTGGAAATAGAAATCTGGGCTTTTATGGTGATCCAAGTGTTTGGAGTGGTCGGGGCTTTGGGTAATGATGGAGGATTGATCGTAGTTGATTGGAAAAATACTAGATGTCGATGCTTTTCATCGAGGAGGCAGCGGCGGCAAGATCTTTTCTATAACCCTAGTTTATCTAGGATAGGTAGTTCGATCAATCTCTGTTACTACAGTGGATCGAGTGCCTCTAGATTTTGGGAGATGGAAGGTTGGTCATAAGCGAAGGAGTGTCCGGAGTAGCAGATCTTCTGATGGTCGGAGCTTTGTGATTGGGGCGTTGCCAGGTTTGGAATGGGTGGCGGTTCCTGTGTTTCAAGGTTTGGGGGTTTAAGTCTCGAACTCGATTTCGAGAATTGGAGTTTGATCTGAGGATCCTGGCGTGACGATTGATTGTTGGTCGTTGTGTGAAGGCCACCGGAGTTAGCCAGAGATGATCAACGGCACCGTGCATGTGCACGGTGCACTGTTGTTCTGGTGGTTTAGTTTTTTGTTTGTTCTCGAGTCAGTTGATGTTTGACTCGAAGTGGGTAGGTGGGTTGCTCAAAGTAAAGTGTGTTTGGACTCGAAGCATTTGGAATGGTGACTCGGGTTATATTTGATTACAGGTTTTAACAGGAACCTTTTTGTTCTGTTTTTTTTTAAAATTTTTTAAAATAGAATTTAAAACAGAAGTAATCGTAAAGAAAGGTTTTAAATAAGTTTAAAACCAGGTTTTAAAATCTGGAATTCAAGTTTAAGTTTAAATCTTAGTTTAAAAATAAAAATAAATAAGGTTTAACTTGAATTGTTTAGCTACTTTAAAATGGTTAAGTAGTTTGAATTTTTAAATGTAAGTTTTAAAAATTTAGTCTAAATCTGGAACCAACATTTAATATGTATTCCAGTGTTGTAATTAAAGGAGTTTTTTTTATAAAATGTTTTAAACAACTTGAATGTTTAAGTGTAATTTTAAATGAATTCGGTTTTAAATTCTTTTAAGCTTCTTTATAAATAAATATTTCTTTAACTTGCGAAATTAAGGTTTTTTGGTTTGTGTTTTTTTTTAAACTTTGTTAAAAGTTAGTTTGTTTTCATTTTGGATCATAAATTTAAAATGAAATTTGAAAGTAATTTCAAAAGCAATTTGTTTTCAAATAAAATTTGTTTTTTTAAACAAAATTTAGAAATGTTTTATCTTAAATTAATTAAGACTTAATGTTTTGAAATTAATTTAATAAATAGAGTAATTAAGGAATGGTTAATTAATTTAATTAATTAATGATTTGAAATTAATAAATATTGATTAATAGTTAATTAATTTATAGTTAAGATCATTAATTAGATTATTTCATGATTAAAGAATTACTAATTAAGAAATTAAGTTTTAAATCAAGGTTAATTAATTAAATAATTAGATTTTAATTAATGGATAATTAATTAGTTAATTACTTAATAAGAATAATTAGAGAAGGGTTAATGAAGGTCATTAACCAGGATTATTTAAATAATTAATTAATGTGATTAATTTTTATAATTAATTAGATTAGTTAATTTAATAATAATCAATTGTGAATTGTAGAGAATAATTACTTGATGAAGTAATTAAGAAATTAATTACTTAATTTAATTAATTTAGTTTAAATGTGATTGTTTAATTTAGTTAATTAAGTTTAATTAATTTTAAACTATTGGGTTTCAGATAATTACTATATGTAATAAATGATTTGGGAAATTACTTGTTGAAGTAATTGAATGATAATTACAAATTGTAATTAATTGAAGATGTTTAAGAATGAAGTAATTTGGATTTAAATTACTTAATAATTAATCAAGAGATTAATTAAGTAATTAATTAAAGGATAATTAATTTGGTTTAATAAAGTAGTTAAGATAGTTAATTATTGAATGTAATTAATCTGAAATGATTAATAATTATGAGTTAATTACTCAAGGTAATTAATTTAGGTAGATATTTTATTTAAATATAATCAAGGATCATTAATTATTATAATTAATGATGTAATTAAAAGTTGATTAATTAAGATTAATTAATTAATAATAAGTAATTAAAGGTAATTAATTAATGTAATTAATTAAGGAATTAATGTACTGATTATAGTTAATTAATTAGTTAAAGAAATTAAAGGTTAATTACTGTTTGTTTGAGAATAATTAATTCATGAAATTAATTAAGAATAATTACATGAATGTAATTAAAGGTAATTAATCAAGGGTGATTAGTTAAGGTGATTAATAACGAATGATTAATTGATTGTAATCAATTAAATGGTTAAGATAGCAAGATTTATATTGGTGAAGTAATTAATTTAATTTATTTTAAATTAATTAAAGATGAGGCAATTAATTTAATTCATTTTAAATTAATTAGAGATGGAGATAGTTAATTTAATTCATTTTAAATTAATTATATTGCGATAAGTAAATATTTGCTTATGTATGAATGGATGATATTGATTGTCTTGGATGCTTTGTGATCTCAGTAACGAGATAAGTATTATTATGTGGTATGAATGCTTGGTTGCATTGTGATGATAACATAGATTATCTATTGTAATGGTAGTACATGGATTATCTATTTTGATATTGATAATATGGATTATCTGTTATTTGATAATGTTGATTATCAATTATTGAACTGTGAGTTATCTATCTGTGTGTATATAGATACTGTATTGGATTGTTTTAAACCTTTAAAACAACTTGGACCTAAAAGACACGCTTTGGATTACGATGAGCCCGGGATCGGGATTCCATATTTGGATATCCGAAAACCACATCGATTCCAAATAACGTTAGGTCGTGAACCCAAATGGAGCTTTGTGAAGACTCGAGGTGTAAGGACTATACGTCAGTATAACTCTGGGGGTGATTCCATGATGAGTTTGATGGAACTAGTTCTTATAGATTCGAGATGGAGATTCAGAGTGCAAGGGTTATTGTCGTTAACTCTGAGGGTGATTCCAAAATGAGTGTAACGAGATAATGCCTTGGTTTCGTTCGAACCCGGAACGAACTTGTATGGATTGAATGCTTTCAGAACATCGTCAGGTGGACGATGAGCATTCTAAGATGATATGTCCTATAAAGGTAATCGTAGCCTCAAGCCTCATCAACCGGGAATGGCTAAAACAGGGGGGTGTAGCAAGGCTTCGTGGGTAGCCCCCACTTGAGAGTGAGATTTACCCCTGTCTAGAGGTCCCTTTTTAATTCGGCTGTGTGGACGGTTTTGAGCTCCAACCGTCGGGGTTATCTTGTTTGGAACTATTCAGTAAGGAATGGGTCCGGCCTTGTGTTGCAGGGGAGTTAGGGTGGCTCCTCGGTACGGTGATCTAGGCCACGTACTGTGACGGGCGGTACCCAAGTAGCCCTGTTATTGTATGGAATCCAAAATCCAATAAGTGCCAACAGTTTTGATTGTATTACCCACTTTTGTGGCTAGTAGCTGGAATTTAATCATGTAACAATTTCGGCTATTTCATATTTATTTGAAAACCCTAGACCCTATTATAATATAATCGGATTTCCTATCAAATGTTTTGGTTAGCGTAAGGTAAAAACTTTTCCATGTTTATGTGTGGGAAGTCTTACGTGATACCTTTCTTTTCAAAAAGGTTTTTAAAAGTTAAGCAACTTTAACCAGTTACTCACACCAGACCCATGTCTGACCCGGAGTTTATTCTGTTTTTCTTAAACTCTTGGGTACTCAAATTTTTACGAGTAGCCAAGGGATTCAGGTTAGGCCAGGTTAGCTTTGACAAATTGTGAAGAAGCAATGGAGCAGGAGGCTTCTGCGTGTAGATATATATAGTTTTCCGCTATGTAGTTTTCTCTGAGTTGTTTCTTGTACTATATAGAGTTGTATAACTAGACAGGTGTTTATAACTGTCTAGCATGTGATGTATATCTGTATAACTCTGATAGTTGTTGTAATTATGCAATGTTTATGTTATAAATTATTCGTTCCGCTATTTAGATTCTGATGTTGTTACTTTCTTCTCTTCTTTCTATTCTCTTTTCTATCTCTTTCTTTCTTAAAAATGATGCGATTTTCTGTGGTGAGAAAGTGGGGTCGTTTCACTATCATTAACATATTTAAAACATTTATCTTTATAATTAACTTACTTAATTAAATCATTTTATTTAATTTTTAAAATAAAATAAACATTTAACTTAACAATTAAGGTTAAGAAATTATATAACTTCCTAATCAAATGTTAAACAAAACATTTATTATATATAAAAAGAAATTTATTTAAGAAAAGTTTTAAACTAAATTATTTTAAATTTCAAAACCTTTCTTTTAAAAACTTTTAAAACTTGTTAAAATCCTGCTTCGGGTTCAACATAATAGTCGCTCGAGTCCTCCCCCAAGTAAAACCCACTTTTTTTTAAACTTAGTTTTAATTTAAGTTTAAATCTGAAACATGTTACACACACGTTAGACATGAAGACAATCCCAAGCCAATCCTGATTTCCCCTGAGTGTTCCTCTAAGCCATCCCTCTCTCCCAAACTCACTGAAACACAGACCCAAATTGTGCGTGTGCATCATCGATCAATGCCATCTTGACCACCGCCGACACCCCTCGCACATCGACGATTGTCAACACCCCTGATTCCGACCACCTAAGCTCCAATACAAACCCAAAATCTAATTCGAGCAATCTAACCAAGCCTGGAACCAACCCCATGCCTGAAAACTTCCTCAAATTGCCGACGCCAACCACCAGAACTCCTGGAACCCCGGCCACACACTTGCTGGCTTCCACGCTACCATTCCCCTAAGTCCGGTGAAACTCGATCACCCAGAGATGCCGCAGCAACACATTTTCCGACCTTGACCCATTTTGGGTTTATACCCTATTCCGACCAATTACCGCCACCACGGTGGCTAAGAAAATCACCATCCATTTTTCCTAGCCTCGACAACTCCCCAGCTACCTCCAATGGCTATCCCAAGGCCTCACCACTCAGTAGTCGCCAAAAATTGCCCAAAAACCAAAATCTGATCAACTTCAAAATACTCACTCAATATAACATTAAAAATCCTAAATTTCCTTTTAAAAATCATAGATTTCAAAATTGATTCAAGTTGTATAATTGAATCAGCAAATTATAATGTTTGATTTTTAACATGTTTAAAAATCTTACTGTCTTTTCCATTTTCGTGATAAAATCCTAACTAATTTTACTCAAATTTATTTTTAAAACTTAATCTATGTTTAAACAAACATAAATTGTTTGAAAACTAAAACCAAACAGAGAACAGGTGAAGAGATATTGAATTTTGATCTAAATTTTAAAACTCTATAACAAGAAACAGAGTTGAACAGACATGCACACCTGTATATCACCTATGTAAATTCATTCAATCTTATTTAAACAACCATGCAATTGTATATTTGTTACCCAACATCTTGGGCCAGCTACAAAACGACAGTTGAAGATATTATTATTAGTACCAGACAAGATTCTGACCAAGAAGAGCCTGAGGGTATAAGAGTTTGATGCAAATCGACATGTTTGGGCATGCCTGGCCCGGTGTGCAGAAGTCACCTACTGTCGGCCGAGATACCTTGTTCTTAAGCCCATGAGGGAAGTCCAACCCATCTTCGTCTATAAATAGAAGGACAGGGGCATAGTGAAAGGGACCTTTTTCGTGAATACTGGAGAGACCCTGCCATTTTTTATACTCTCCCCTTTTTGATTCAAACTTGTATTCGAGTGATTTGTTTACGGATTGTATCTGTATTCAAGTGATTGAGAAAGCAATAAATATTAAACTCAAAGTGGACGTAGGCAATTATGTCGAACCACTATAAATATGGTGTTTTCATTTTTGTTGTTCTTTTTGCATTGAATTCCACTATTCTTCTATTCTAATTTACTCTCTTCATTAATCTCTCTACATAACTCTACTCAAGGGTGTTAGTGATCAATTCTGGTGCTAACATTTTGGTGCTTTCACTGAGAATTGAATTCTCAGCTTGATTGGATCTCATCGTCTACTAGTGGATTTCCATATTCACGAGATAGATCCAGTTGTTTACTAGAAAACTTCCTATTCTACTCAGATTGGAAAGAAATCTAAAGGAAGCCGATAGCCGTGAATTGAATTCACTGATGTACGCAAGATCTGGTGATTGGATGTTGTTGCACTCAAGTTGAATGAAGGACGAGCCGCATGACTATGTCGAACGACATCCACACCGAGCTGTATTCCTATGCCGAGCGGCATCCAGGCCGAGCCGCATTTCTATGACGAACAACATCCAGGCCGAGCCGCATGACTATGTCGAGCGGCATCCAGGCCGAGCCGCATGCCTATGCCGGACGACATCCATGCCGAGCCGCATGCCTATGCCGAACGGCATCCAGGCCGAGCCGCATTCCTATGCCGAGCGGCATCCAGGCCGAGCCGCATGAGTATGCCGAGCAGCACCTAGGCCGAGTCGTATGCCTATGCCAAACGACATCCACACCGAGCCACATTCCTATGCCGAGCGGCATCCAGGCCGAGCCGCATGAGTATGCCGAGCGACACCTAGGCCGAGCTGCATGCCTATGCCGAACGACATCCACATCGAGCCGCATTCCCATTTCAAGCGGCATCCAGGCCGAGCCGCATTCCTATGCAGAGCGACATCCAGGACGAGCCGCATTCCTATGCCGAGCGGCATCCAGGCCGAGCTGCATGAGTATGCCAAGCGGCACCCAGGCCGAGCCGCATGCCTATGCCAAACGACATCCACAACGAGCCGCATTCCTATGTCGAGCGGCATCTAGGCCGATCCATACTTAAGTTACACCGGTCTCTTATACGACCCCTATTTTCAAAAAAAAATCGGGTACGACCAAAATGTTCGCAAAAAAGAGGCTATCTACTTCCCTTACATCCCGTGCGATACTCAACTTAGTGAATTCAAAACTCAACTTAATAAAAGAACATTCTATCTACTTCCCTTAC
The DNA here is from genome assembly GCA_030765085.1 of Allium cepa. Classification (NCBI taxonomy): domain Eukaryota; kingdom Viridiplantae; phylum Streptophyta; class Magnoliopsida; order Asparagales; family Amaryllidaceae; genus Allium; species Allium cepa. The sequence goes on along the minus strand of CM060929.1, from coordinate 458,736,014 downwards.
ATCCCGTGATCGGCCAAGGCATAGAGGATCTAGCGGCAGCTTCTAAACGGCAACAAGGGAATGGAAAAGCAACCTCTACTCAAACGATACTCTCAAAGGGATATCATACTGATCACGTTTGAGGAGAATCAACCTCCATATATATTTTGGTAGCTAGTTAGCTAGAGAGCCTCCTATGACCATGGATCGTTTCTATGACAAAAATGAATCAAAACCAAAGTGTGGAGGAGTGGAACAGACTAGGAAAAATAACAATGAAGGCCCCGTTGGCTAAGGATGCTAATCCTAGTAGACAAAATAAGACCTCAAATTTCGATTCATATGCTCTTTAAAAGATTCGATCGACAACCTCCACTTGAAGACTCGCGACTCAGAGTGGTACTAGAAACCAACCTCGAAAGAGTACACCAAAGTCTAAATAAAATCAGGGGAATGTTGTATATTCCAAGATGCTCACTGATCCTAACACGGGAGATTACAAACACCTCCGAGGTGTGATCGAAAAGCTGATCTGGAAAGGATAGCGTCAATAGTATGTACAAGTCTTGCAGAATGGCGGGCAGCGAACATCTGATGCCCCAAATCAATTGGACTGCAGACGGCTGACATCCCTTTGAAAGGAGTCAGGGGAAAAGTTGAATAGCGAGCACACGATGCTGCTTCACTAATCAATGAGATTTATTCCAATCTTCTTTGAATTATTCCCATTTTCTATTTCTATTTCAGTTGTTCTATGAATTACGACCAACTTGAATTAAACTCTTTCAAAACAATGCAGGTGACCAGGTACTCTGATTTGGCCGCCAACCGATCCACGCAAACCATGATCGGAGTTGTGGAGTTTCATCTAAACGCGCATGATTCAATCGCTCATCATCAACCACGTGCCTTTAATTTGGGGCCAAGAACTAGAGATTGAAAAGCTCATCACGATTAGAGCCCAATACAGAGTCAATATGACTGACCATCCATTCATTGACCTCCACATTTCACTTGGAGACCTGAGCAAGGCTTGGAATGAGTATGGCCCGATCATCCACTCAAATCAAGTCATAGAACAAAGTTTGACAAAATGCAGATGCCTTTCCTGAAGCTCAATGAGGTCGAGATCTATCTATAATAGACGTGGTTTGATCATCTACACATCAAATCCTACCCTAAACACAAAAGGTTGTTCGAAAGCCCGACTTGGAGTAGTTGTGATGGACTACCTACTTGTCAACCATCGCTCTCAATAATCCATTATCCTTATTTTCTAGAAAGAGATACGAAGAAAATTGTGTGAGATTTGACTATCTAACCCAGCATCGATGTGATCCAACCATCTGTCATATACCTCCTTCCTTGACTTGATTGGAAGAGCTATAATCACCAAGCGGACGAAAATCGACCGTCCATTTTTCAAGTTTCGTCCCTCATGCTAGGGGCAGAATCCCATTCCATAAGCAAACGTGGTTCGATCATTCATTCGACAACATTAGCCTCGATATGGTAGATGAAATACAAATTAATGAGTGGAAATATGACTGCTCTCAACAAAAATCTCTAAGTCCCCAGAGTGCGGACTAGAGTATAAACAACTTCAAAACCTCTACGTCCCGAAAGTGCGGACTAGAGTACTCGAAGTCCCTTGAGTGCAGACTAAAGAATAAACGACTAAAAAACCTCTAAGTCCCTGAAGCAGACTAGAGTACTCTCAGTCCGTTGAGTGCGGACTAGAGTGTAAACGACTTAAAACCTCTACGTCCCCAGAGTATGGACTAGAGTACTCTAAGTCCCCTAAGTGCAGACTAGTAAACGACTTAAAAACCTCTTAGTCCCCAGAGTGAGGACTAGAGTACTCTAAGTCCCCTGAGTGGGGACTAGAGTATAAATGACTTAAAAAACCTCCAAGTCCCCAGAGTGAGGACTAGAGTACTCTAAGTCCCCTGAGTGCGGACTAGAGTATAAACGACTTAAAAACCTCTAAGTCCCTAAAGTGGACTAGAGTACTCTCAGTCCACTGAGTGTGGACTAGAGTATAAACAACTTAAAAAACTATACGTCCCCAAAGTGCGGACTAGAGCACTCTAAGTCTCCTGAGTGCGGACTAGAGTATAAACAACTTAAAAAACTCTACATCCCCAGAGTGCAGACTAGAGTACTCTAAGTCCCCTGAGTGTGGACTAGATTATAAATGACTTGAAAACCTCTACGTTCCCAGAGTGCGGACTATAGTACTCTAAGTCCCCTGAGTGCAGACTAGAGTATAATGACTTAAAAACCTCTAAGTCCCTGAAGCGGACTAGAGTACTCTCGGTCCTCTGAGTGCGGACTAGAGTATAACCAACTTAAAAAACTCTACATCCCCAGAGTGTGGACTAGAGTATTCTAAGTCCCCTGAGTGCGGACTAGAGTATAAACGACTTGAAAACTTCTACGTCCCCAGAGTGCGGACTAAAGTACTCTAAGTCCCCTGAGTTCGGACTAGAGTATAAATGACTTAAAAACCCCTAAGTCCCTGAAGCGGACTAGAGTACTCTCAGTCCCCTGAGTGCGTACTAGATTATAAACGACTTAAAAACCTCTAAGTCCCCAGGGTGCGGACTAGAGTACTCTAAGTCCCCTGAGTGCGGACTAGAGTATAAACGACTTAAAAATCTCTAAGTCCCTAGAGTGCGGACTAGAGTATTCTAAGTCCCCTGAGTGCGGACTAGAATATAAACGACTTAAAAACCTCTACGTCCCTAGAGTGCGGACTAGAGTACTCTAAGTTCCCTGAGTGCGGACTAGAATATAAACGACGTAAAAATCTCTAAGTCCCCAGAGTGCGGACTAGAGTACTCTAAGTCCTCTAAGTGCGAACTAGAGTATAAATGACTTAAAAACCTCTAAATCCCCAAAGTGCGGACTAGAGTATAAATGACATGAGAAAAATATCTAATTTCCTGAAGCGAACTTAGAGTACTCTTAGTCCCCGGAATGCGGACTAAAGTATAAATGAATTGACGAAAATCTCTGCGTCCCAAACTGTGGATTAAAGCATAAACCATTCGACAAATCTCTAAGTCCCCGGAGCGTGGACGAAGCATGAACACATATTGGGCGTGAGTCGAACGGGGGAAGAATAACACTAAGTCACCAGAATATAGAGTGGTTCATAAACATCAATAAATAGACAAGTGGATTCCGACCGTTCTCTATTCCCAAACTTCGGCCTGAAACCGACAGGAGAAGTATTAATTCGCTAAGGATGGAGTTCAACCATCCGATTAGTAGCCTACCTAATTCAATGCTGGAAGCAGGAGTACAAATCACTAAAAAATGAATACGACAGCTTACTATAGCCCTAGCTTGGTGTTTTTTAGAACTTAAGGCAAGGACTACAGGGAGGCCTCAATACAGAACCAATTGAAATGACATCTAAAGCTACGGGCAACCGACTATATCATACCTCAGATCGAGGGTCAATACCGGTCCGCACCAAGCACATACGAATGTGACTCGGATGTTCCTTGAAAAACTATGACCTCCAGAGTGTGGAAAGGAGAGTAAAACACGAAGACTTGGTCAAAAATTCTCCAGCCCCTCCTTCGATCCGTTAGGAGGAGTATGAAACTGGATGAGCATGACCCGACTGCATTTGTAGCCAACTGTACTCCGAGATCTGATTATAGAGCATGAACCAAAGTGGACGTGGATGACCGTCCAGTGTCCAAATTACGCCCTAAAACTGATGAGGCATTAAAGTATTCCTCTTGGAATGAAAACCCACAATACAATCCAGGATAGGCAAGACTTAGCCTCCCATCGACTGAACTGATCCCACGATTCAATGGGAAAGAGAGTAAAGCTAAAGTGGGCACAGCTGGCCTTCCCACTTATCAGTATATGCCCCAGACCTGGGGGCACGAGCGAGAAACAAGATGAATGTGAACCGACTATTCACTAATCAACTTTGTGTCTTTGGAGTTTAGGTGGGAATATAAACATAGATAGGGCGAGACTCAATCATCCATGCAGTGCATTTTTCAACCTGAGACTAGGAGCAGACGCATGGTCATCCAAAGACTGCTTGCGATAGCTCAATGTTGAAACTTATATATAGTGCTTACAGCTACTCAAGGCTACGACCGAAAGGATGTTTAGAGACATAATCATTAAATCGATACCTTAGCTCGTGGGCAACTGACTGTCACTCCAACCCGAAGGATGGGTAAAGGATCATGAATGCATTGAATAGAAAGTGCATTACTCGAATATACGAGCAAATTCAAACTCATAGCAAGATCCAGCTATACAGCTGCACACAACTCGAGGCTGACCCCTACTCGACATTTCCTTCAACGTGCTTTTAAGCCTGTTCTTTAGCCATTTGCTGATAATCGATTAGGGCATTCATAGTCCTTCACTATTAGACTTAATAACTCATGATAAGACTCTAGGATTCGACTAAAGTAACCATCAATATTGACCGTTCCAACCATATTTCACATTAAATGTTATGCAAAATAGTTGCATCTGAACTCAAATAATCCGGGATTGCACCTACTAAGCTGACAGTCGACATTACAGCCAGCCATGGCGACCCTTTCCAAGTGCTGAACATTGAATCACAGCTCAGTGCAATAATGATAAAAGAATTAGTTGGATTTTTTTGAATAAATGATAATATGTTCCCTTGGACCCATTTTGACATGCATGTGTGATTTCACCAACCATCGCGAGCCATGCATTGGATATCGACTGGAGCTACAAAACTAGCGCAATGTCTATTGATTTCATCATGAAAGCTCCACTCTTACTTTTGGGCTCACCCCATCAACGTCTATGCCTACTAGCCGTTGCAACCGGGCATACAATGACCTAAGACGTCTGAAAGACTACTTAAATAGAATATTGAACTTAGCCAATTCGATATCACTTATTTCCCTTGAAGGGCTATCCAAGGACGGAAATTAGCAGACCTCACACCCGAATTCACTACATCAGATGACTACTTGAAGAGTAGTAGAGAACCAACCAACAGATGGAAAATGTACGCAGATGGAGCATCCAGTGATCAGTATTATGGCGTAGGAGTCATGTTAATGACTCCTGAGGAACGATCGATCTTCTACGTCCTGAAACTCGATTTTTTGTAATAAACAATGATGCTTAGTATGAAGCCTTGACCGTCGGCCTCAAACTTGCTAGAGGATTTGGAGTAGAAACTTTGCATATCTTTTGTGATTCTTGATTGGTAGTATGCAAACTTAAGGAAGTTGATCTTACTAGGGAGCATGTCTTGCTCCTTATCTCGGCCAGGTCCAAGAGCTACTAACCGACTTCACGTATTACATCATTACACACATACTCAGCGAATAAAATGAAAAGAGTCCAGTCACTGGCCAAGCTGGCCAGTTTTAGGGACGCGCAACAGACATACATTGTTTCGGTTGAAATACTTAATATTCCAAGCATTGACAGATGAAGATCGCTACATCTTGGAGGCAGAGCCAAAAAAGGAGTCATGGTTGACTCCTATCACAGACTGTCTACAATGAGGAATTCTTATCAAATGGAGGAATGAAAAACGACAGATCCTCCTCAAAGCCTCATGCCAAAACATTCAAGAAGAAGTCATGTGTAGAAAGCAGTTTATCCATTCCCATACTTCGGTGTATCACTCATGATGATATCAAATTAGTCTTGAGCGAAGTCTATGAAGAAGAATATGGTGATTACACCAAGGGGAAAACCATGATAAAGAAAACACTCTGCTATAGGTATTACTGGCCAACTATCAACCCAGATGTGGTTGATCATGCTAGACAATGCGACAAGTTCAAGATGTTTGCAAAAAATCCAGGATCCGCCGATGGAAATTACTCAAATGGCTAATCCATAGCCGTTTTCCACTTGGGGGCACTGAAATAATCTTCTTGTCGATCCTAAAGGTGGTGCGAAATACATCATCATAGCAGTTTATTACTTCACCAAATGGGCAGATGAAGAACTCTTAACCACGACCAAGATGAAGAAAATAATCAACTTCATTATCCGTAATGTCATCTGTCCTTATGACCTTCCATGATCTATTATAACTACAAATGGACAGGTTGAAGCTACGAAAAAAATCATAAAGTATGTACTGAAGAGAGGTTTGGAAAAGGCTAGAGATAAATGGATGGATGAACTCTTAACAGCATTATGGGCTTATAGAACTACCTATGAGTCCATGATTGGCCGTACTCCATTCGCTCTTGCTTACTGCTCTTACGACGTGATCCATATAAAACTTGAAGTCCTCTCTCATCAAATGGCTGATTACCACCCTTATTTCACAAAATATAAATATAAATAAGGAACCGCAATTGAAGAGAAATGATACTAGATGGACTTGGCAACGACTTATGAGCATATAAAACGCATCCGACGGCCAATGTTAAGAACATGTACCCGAACATGCATGTGTACATCCGAAAAAAGTTCGAATTCTTGAAATCAACAGGGAATTGAATTCTCACTTAAGGTTATTAAGAAAAGACAGGATCAAATAGCCGAAGCTTACTGGCCCTGTAGAACCGGAAATGGATGGCCACTGATGAACTAAAACCCTGGATTTATAATATTAGGAATCGACCAAGTGTCATGATGACTAAAGAAGGATACGACACCTTAGGATGATAAAATTGAAGAATAATGACTATTCAGGAAACATGATGGATTTCTTTCTGTAAACGAGGAATACTCACTGATTCAAAGCGTGTCATGTTGCTTCACACGACACACTTTGAGGGGCAAGTGTTACACGGCACCTTGGGTCGGCTACAAAACGACAGTTGAAGATATTATTATTAGTACTAGACAAGATCTGACCAAGAAGAACCTGAGGGTATAAGGGTTTGATGCAAATTAACATGTTTCGACATGCCTGGCCCGGTGTGCCGAAGCCACCTACTGTGGGCTGAGGTACCTTGTTCCTAAGCCCATGAGGGAAGTCCAACCCATCTTCATCTATAAATAGAAGGACAGGGGAACAGTGAAAGGGACCCTTTTCCGTGAACACTGGGGAGATCCTGCCATTTTTTATACTCTCCCCTTTTTGATTCAAACTTGTATTCAAGTGATTTGTTTACGGATTGTATCTGTATTCAAGTGATTGAGAAAGCAATAAAGATTAAACTCAAAGTGGACGGAGGCAATTCCGCCGAAACACTATAAATCTGGTGTTCTCGTTTTTGTTGTTCTTTTTGCATTGAATTACACTATTCTTCTGTTCTAATTTACTCTCTTTACTAATCTCTTTACATAACTCTACTCAAGGGTGTTAGTGACTAATTCTAGTACTAACAATATTCATATCATAAATTTTAAGAATTATGACATGCAACCAGTTCCTAATAGAATTTAAATTCCAAGTTGTTTGTTTACTCACAAATTTGATGAATAGAGAAGGTTGAACTGTGCTTAAAGGCTTAAAATTAGAACTTGAAAAAAATGCTTGAAATTGGAAAAATACTTGAATGTTGGAGAAAATGCATGATCTTTGAAACTAGAACTAGAAACTTGTTGTTGAGATGATCTAAGCTTTAAAACTGCGATGATCTTGCTTGCCGGTGATTTAGGTTGAAATATGGTTGATTGCTTGATAAATTTTCTAGTTTGAAAACGTTTTACAAGCTTTTGTTTTTGCTACAGGTTTTGTTGAGAAAGTGGTTTTTGTTTTTAATTCTCTGGTTAGAAATGAATTACAGGATTTGTTTTGAGTTTTTGAAATGAAGATAGGAAAAAGAGGAATGGAAGAGATGAGATATATGTTTATATAGACTTAAATTAGGGTTTTTAAGATTTAAAGAAAATAAAAATAAAATAGTGACACTTGTTAAATTTCTTAACATTTGTCATTTACAAATGTTTATCACCTTACATTTGTTATTAAGATGATTTATAAACTAACATTTGTAATTAATTTATATAAATGAAATCCTTTAAAGAAAAAAATATAAAACAAATCATATACTAATAAAATCTTGTACATATATTTTGGAATCCAAAATATTTCAAAATATCTATCTTTTGAATTTCAGTTTCAAATTCAATTTAAAATTAACTTATATACATATACATAAATTCAATTTGTAAATAATAATTCTATTTAAAATCTATTTATATCTATATATATAAAACAATACATTATTATTATTGTTTGAAAATAGCAATTTTGCCAATTTTAAATAATTTATAAAAGAGATTATCACTTTTAAATTGCTTGAAATTTCCGAGATATCACGCGTATAATAAAGACAATATAAAATATACATAGTTTTACCTGAAGCTTGTTTGAGATGCTCGTTCATAGCTCCCTGTCCAAATCCATGCGCATGCACGAGCTACCGAAATAAACATTACGGCCGGCCCTCCACCATGCTTCACTCTCCATGATGCCTGAGTCCATCCACTCATTGGACCTACTTCCTCCTGAACCCATCCATACAACCCCGACCCAAACGACGGTGCCTCCTCCACCATTGACATCCCGTGTAATAAGCTCGCATCCCCAAAGTACTTCGATCCTCCACGTGCTACCATATAGCACAGCCGAATCCCTCATCTGCCAAGACTCCACGCCGAACAACTCCGAACCCATCATCTCCTTACCTAGCCATGTCGTTCCACCCAACTGCTCGCTGAACCACCTTCCCGAACGCTGAAGCCATGCAAGCCTTCCCAGTTATCTCGAGCTCCGCTAGCCGCCTTGCAAGCGTCGCCGGTGACACCCGAGCACGCGGCCGCCTACCTTCCCCAGGCATTCCGAACATCCACCTTGCCTATAACAATAGCCTCGACACCTCCCACCTGCAGGCAGCATCACCATCCACACCTAAGCCCGCCATTGTTCTTCCTCCAACTTGCAACACCTAGCGCCATGACACAACCGCACCACCTTCTCATGCAACCTAGCCACCTACACTTGGCCGAGCAGTTTTTGTATAAAAGAAAGCAAAGCGAAGAGAGGTATATATATATATATATATATATAAGTATTTATATGTGTGATTCTTGAATTCAAGTCTATAGCTTGGTTATGCTTTCGCTTCCTCTTTATATATATATATATATATATAAGTATATTCATAATATGTTTAAAGTGTTATAATATATAATGTTTGTAGATATATTAGTTTATATATATGATCTATGGGGTTTTAAGGTATAAGTTTATAATAGTTTATATATATAATCTTCTGTTTATATATGTTAGTTGTATATAACCTATTATTTATATGTGTAAGTTTATGAAAGTCGTATAAAATCTGTTTGATGTAAATATAAGTTTATATAAGTTATATATGATTTATTTGAATGTGTTTGTGTATATATAATTATAATAGAGTAAGTTAATATTAATTTTTTTATTATAAATATTGATCTTAAAATTGGTTACTGATTTATATGCATGAAAGTTTATATACTAGTTTATGTATACTTGAGTTTGGTTTTCAAATATATATAGAAATTTATGTTTTTTAATTAAATAATGATTTTGCAATATAATATATATAGCTTTTATGTTTATAGGTGTTTTGAATTAAATATTGATGTGAACAATATACATACATATATATATATTTTCCAAATATAAGTTCACTTATATAATTGATTTTCATCGAATCCAGTCCATCGTGCTTCACATATGTCTCAACACAGTCTAGAATTGGTCGTAGCAGCAGTTTCTAGCTTTGTTACTCTTTAGCGTGTCGTATCCATGTCCGTGTGTGTATCCATGTCCATTGCTTCTCATTTCTGTTGTTTCTCTAGCCTCGAAAGATGAGTAAACATTCACGATTAACATTCTTATATTTAATAAATTTAATTCACATTGAAATGACAGCTGAAATATGCTATTAAATTTGAACTATTAATTATTTAATTGTTATGTATGATATGCCATTATCCGTAACGATTCACCTATGGCATCTAACACCATAACCTGTTATATGTAGTATATTTAAATTTGTTATTGATGATATATGCCTACTGCTGACATTAAACTATTATCATATTTGTCCTCACTCTGCAAGTTCCCTGTTAGTTTAAAATTCCCTAAAGGTTGAAATGATACATACCTGAACGACACTATAGATTGAGGGAAAATCATTATGGGTTGAAATGATGAACCCAAGCGATTTTCATTGAATTTAAAATCATATAAACCCGTAAATATTTAATTTGTGGATTGAAATGATAAATATCCATACCACATGACCATAGGATAGAAAATTACATATGGGCACCATTGGTCTATATTTTGAAAATGATTCCCAAAGTTTGAAAGGAAATATATGGGTTTTTATAAATATTGATTTTTAAATATAATATATATAGGCCATTTTTATATATATGTATAAAATTTAGATTTTTGAAATATTGTGTTTCAGTAATTTTAGTTTATAAGCTAGTTTGGGAATATAATTTCTAATATTTTTCTTATAATTTTATTATTTTAATAATTATATAAAATAAGATTTAATACAAAATACATTTAATAATAATATTTAATTTAATTGGTTTATAATATGTTTAAGTGTTTATTTAAATTTATATTAATATTTTAAAAATATTAATTTTCAATAACTTTAATAATAGTGGTTGGGAAGATAAATTAATGTTGACTTGGAATTAAAATTGGTTAATAATTGAATTTAAATAAGAATTGATTTGAACTTATTCATTTTGAGATTTTGAAAGATATGATTTATAACTTGATTTGATAAAAAGTGATTAAAATGAATATTCTCAATTTTAAATAAGATTGAGACTGAATATTTAATATTAATTTAAATTTATAAATTGAGATTTTATTTAATTGTTATTAAAATGATTAAGTAAATATTTTCCAATTTAAATAAAATTAAAGTTAAATGTTGAAATATAAATGAACTTATATTGAAATGTTTGAATATTTAAACTTTGAATTTTATTGGAATTGAAATGATAGTCAAACTGGGATTTGAAACCGATCGAAATTGAAATGGTTTACTGAATTGAATCTTTAACCTTTTAAATTGTAAGGGTTGAACTGGGATTGATTTAAATTGAATTTTGGAATTTAAATTAATTTAAATCAATTTGTGTAATTGGATGAAACAATTCTAATGTGGAAACTATTTTAGTATAATCTCTTTAAATAAATATATACTATTTTTAATTTACCACTATTTTAATATATAAATTATTTTAATATATAAACTATTTCAATATATAACTATTTTAATATATATACACACACACACACACTATTTTCAATATCTAAACTGTTTAAGTTGGAACTGTTATGATTATGGAAGTGTTATGATTTCAAAAGTGCTATGATTTCAAAAGTGTTATGATTTCGAAAGTGTTATAATTTTTATAAGTACAACGATTTTGAAAATGAATATTATTTAAAGTGAAAAATGACATCGAATTGATATAGTTTTGAAATGAATATGATATTTGGATGTGAAGTATGAACTATATGAAATCAAATAACCACGATGTGAAATAAGTGTTTGGTTATTAAAGAGACTGGGATCGGATATTGTGATACTCTCTGGAAATATCGAAAACCACTTTAACAACTGTGTATGTGGTGGATATTCCAGAATGAAGTAGGATGGTTTGGCAACGAATCTATATGAGTTTTAACGCAGCCCTAACTCCCGTGAGTCGGCTTGATACGGCTAAAGTAGGAGCCATGTTGGGCCAAGTGAGGTCATTCCTCCAATCGGGCACATTTCTTCGATACCATTCTATTACTTTGTGATTTGATTAGGTGCACCCTTTGATTTGGGAGTATTCCTCGAGGTAAGCGGTAGTAGCTGCTATGCATTACTGCCAGTCCAGACCCGTAAGGTGTATCTACCCTGGCATTGCCTCGCGTGCCTTGTCACATGCCTTATTGCGCCTTCTATGAGTTTGGTTTATACCATACCTATGGAGTGCCCTCTGATAACCCTCCAGTTTAAGGAAGAATTACGGTATTGTATAGACTATGGGAATATATAAAAAAAGTGTTAAGTGGTATTTGGGTAATGCCTTAATGCTATTTTAATACTTTACTGTAGACACTATTATAATAGCATATTGTACTACATAGTAGATAGCTCCATGGATTCTTAGAGGATGGAAATCCCAAACATCCTTTAAGTTACTTGTATTTCAGTTGATATTTCACTTGCGTTGAATTTATTGATATAAAAATGTTAATCCTGACTCGAGTGTTTTGTATTTTGCTTTATGCTCGGGTCAGACTGAGTGTCACAACATTTGAGACTAACCTTTGGTGATTGGAGCTTTGTTTAAATATCTATCCATCTTTCAGTTGTTTCAGTTTATTCTAGTCATTTATGTTCAGACTTGTTAGCTACTTATGCATTAGAGATTCATTTGTATTTGAGATATATGTTGTATTTTACTATTAATTTTGATGTTTATATAGTAGCTTCATGAACCACTATTTATCTATTCCGCTGCTTATTGTTATATTAATTTGTGTCTATGATTGATTTATTTACAGTATATGCCAAGTTTTGCCAAATATAAATTAACAATCTAACATTTTGAGCAATTCAGGTCTGACATGCGCAGATGCGAATGGTTCGAAATACCTGGTCGCTACAAGTGGCATCAGAGCTCTGGTTTAGGCAAAATTTAGCATATGGAGTAAAAATTAATTATAGAATCACTTTCGTTCGAGCTTGAATTTCTCCTCTTTGATTTAGATTCCATTTGAATTTTGGAACTTTCCCCTTCATTTTGAAAATTCATTTTTGTCTTTTCCTATTTTCATTCTTTTGATACTAGAGCGTCCCATAGCTCCAACCTCAACTGTCAACTTCATCCTTTGTATGACTAATCCCATTGGCGGTCCCGCCAACCTAAATATGATTTGTAAGAGGGTGTAACTCCTTTACAACAGGAATTGATTCACCGGGGATTTCTACGTCCTTGGTTTTGATGTTGTTATCTCTTGCTAAGCCCAAACTGGTCTTCAGTAGACTACCCGGGTAATTCTCTTGTGACCCAATATCGACTGGTCTTCAGTAGATATGTATTATTTTATTTTTGAAACTTTTTATATATATATATATATAAATTAACCGGTACCTTTTTAAGTATGTACATATATCTATTATTTTATTTTTCTCATATTTTTTCTGCATGCATATAAATTTTGAAAAACAGCATATATATTAATGTTTCACCGTATATATATTCTGCTTATCACAATATATTAAAAAGCATGTGTATTTATACACATATTTATTTAAATTGAATTAAATGAAAACTATACCTCATGCGACCCATGAATCAAACGTGAGCCCTATCACTCGATCGTGAGCCTTGACTCGATCTCACCACTGCCCTAGACGTCAACTTCGCTGACTTCGTGAAACCCTCGTCACCAATCCCAAAACCACCACGTGCTCGCTACCTTCATTGCTCGAATTCCCTGTGCTTCCTCTGGCCGCGACTGCGAGCCCCACACATCCTCCTAGTTTCTCAAAATCGCAAATCCAGGTCGATTGTTGACTCAGTCTACCCCTAGCGAACTAGCACGAACTTCAAAGAGTCACCGAGACCATTGCGACGCAAAAACCCCCTCGAGCGATTCATGCCGCCACGGCTTCGCCAACACCCATCTCCGTCCCCAGATACCCGCGCACGCGAGTGCGACTTCACTTGCTCGGTTGTCGCGAGCTTCGTAAATCGCCCCTCTCTCTCAATTGATTTGAATGGAGACTGCACGCCTTCTTTTCTTTGATTCAAATGATCGAATTGATTTGTGATATAGGTCTTGAATTTTCAGAGAACTACCGACATTATTTTCGTTTTGATTTGGGTTTATATTTTTATCTTTCGTTTTTTTTAATTTGTATACGTTTTTTTATTTAAACTGTTAAATACCTTGCATCAGAAAATAAGAAGAATTTGTATGCAAATGAGAAAAAGTAAGGACATGTGTTGTTAAAGATAGAAACATGTTTAATTTGTCCGTTGTGTACGAATATATATATATATATATTCAATTTTAAATTGAAATTCAAATTGTCTCAATTTCCGCAACTCACAATCTCGATCTCCAATTGAGGCATGCCGCTAGGCGTTTATAATATTAAACCCCTATTTCGAATGCAATGGAAAAGGTTTTGAGGCCTAATTCAATCGAATGGAGAAGGTAGATTTTTGGGCCCAACTATTATATTGAATTTTCGATTTAAATTTCAACGCGTTTATCTTTCATACGACCATACAACAACTCCAAACGCTACAAAAATTAAAATTCGATAATAATAAAAATATTACGGATCCAATATGGAACTGGTTTCGTCGAATTCCAAGACTGTGCCTTAGAAGGCTATTTTTAAATATCGATTTAAACGATATATTTTAAAAACTGAGCAAATCACTTTCAAACTTGATCTTAAAAGCTCTATTATTTTCAGTATTGTAAATATAAATTTTTCAAGCCTTTGAAATATTTTTATCCAATTTAAAAATCAAGATTCGATATTTTTACCCAATTTCCATCCATTAAATTAAATAATTTAATTGCCAAATAGATAGTGTAATTTGAAATTCAAGTTTAAACTAACTTCCAAATATTTAAAATCAATTAAAATTTTCAATTTCAAATGCTCAAAATTCTGGGTCGTCACCTTCTTCCCCCTTAAAAGAATTTCGTCCCGAAATTACTGGTTAAGAAGAATGATCCATAACCTGTTTACTATTTTCCAAATCCAAATAGTTTTTTTATAACTTTCCAAAATCAAACAGTTTCAATAATTTGTCAACAAAAATCTTTTTATTAAAGACCCACTATCACTTCTATTAATTTCACAACCTCAACCACGAGTTCTAACTAATATTGTTTTCTCAACAATTCAAATTTTAATTCAAATTTTAAATTATCCAAATTTCTCAAAATTTCTCTAACTCCCTAGTTTTTGAAAAATTTCGCCAGCGTCTCCTTTGCTCGGCTAGCTCGGTACGACTACAAAATGCAACTACGGGCCCCCAGATTTCAAAAGAAAACAAAAGGCCCAGTGGCTAGACAAGAAAATCATCAAATTTCATAAAGAAATTTAAATGCATACCTTGTCGAGAATTTCAAATTTATCTTCTGAAATCAAAAGACCAATTTCCTTTTCCTTTATAACACCTGTATATTCTACAAGCAATAATGTCCAATTACGACATTCAAAAATCATTTTGCACATTTCCTTACAAAAGTTTCAATAGTTATTTCATTCAAGCCCGTACGATGCACATATATCATCTGTACGTAATATCAAATCTGATTGCTCACTCGATCACACAATTTCACTTCTGAACTAGTATCGTCCACCCGACTTCCAAGTGTGCACTCAGATCTGGTCTTTTGATCAGAAACCGTCATTCTCCTTACGTATCCACAAACTATGATAGGAATTTCTATAATCAACCAAAATCCATATCAAGGGTTCACCGTCGAAAGATGAATGAAAAATCCTAACCCGGATCAATATAATTATCTCAAAATTCTGTGCTTGAATTCTGGATCGAATCGCTATGCGAATAAAGTAATATACGTACATCCTACGTATTTATTTCTAATTGATTATTAGCTATATCAATTTTTTTTCTTTTATTCACATTGATTTTCATTCCCTTATTCACAATTACTATTTCACACTCTTTTTGTTAAAGCTTCATTCAAATTTTAACTAAGAAATTTTCTCCAATACCAATTTTGCTTAACAATTTCACACTTTATTTCTTAAGTTCAATGAAAATATTCTATATACACCTTATATTTAATTTCATTTCAGCACTTTACACCTTACAGTTGATACCACTTTGGTTTATCAATACTTTTATTCAAAATTTTCATTTTCAAATTTATTTGAATTCAATTTCCCTTTCATTTTATAAATATTGAATTCAATTCATTACAAACCATATTTAATTTATCATTTCTTCAATTAGTTTCACTTACTAATTTTATTTCAATACTTTGTTTCATTTGTCCAACTTGACAAATTTTACATATCACACAATTTAAATTTGACTCCAATATCCAGTTTCTAATTTCATTTACTTAGAAATGTAAATCCATTTGTTCGTTTAAGAATTTATTCCATACTTTTAATTTAATTCAAATTTTTTTAACTTCTATAAGTTTGCCAGCTTATTTTCATTCCAAGCAAACTTCCAAATTTAATAAATTATCAAATCCCTTATGATTCCATAAATATTTTAAATAAGGTTCCAGAGTTTTTAAACTATCACTTTTGTATTTCAAAATCATTTATGAAATCAATTATATCCAAAACCAACTATTTCAAAATCAAACTTATTTTCGCAAATATTCCCAATTCGAAACCTCGGGCAACAATTCCTCCTTTGGAAACTCGAAAATGAACACCGATGATGCTGTAGTCGTTAATGGAGTTATTTTCCAGCGACCGAAAAGAGTTTAGTGCTTTTATCCCTTAAAAAATATTTTTTTACAAATAGTTTCAAATTCCAAATCTCACCAGATTTCAAATCAAATTCAAAAGATATTTCCCAAATAATTTCACCATTATTTTTCCAAAATCTTTGATAATCATTTCCAAATTCAAGGGAATTTACACTTCTCACCAAAATTTCAAATCCTTTCAATTTATTTTCAAATATTAATCTGGAATTTTTGTTTTATTTCCAATTATAAACCATGTTTATAATTTATATTTACAAATGCCATTTGTATATGAATTTTATTTCTCAGCTTTTAGTTTTGATTTCAATTTCTTATTCAACAACAATGATAATAATTTAATATTATCACTTCCTAATAATCAAGCAAACATATATAACTATAATAATTTACAAAGATTATTTCCTTTTGTATACCAAAAATAATTTGGGTAAAATTATTTCATTTACCATATTTTAAAACAATATGTGTCGGTTTACCTTGTTTAAGAGTTTAGAAACCCCCATCGATACTGTTGGCTAGACTGCACCGACCAAAATCTATAAACAATCAACCGATAAGTCAACACAATATAAAAGCAATTTTATATTCACTAAAAAATACGCGCTCATATCTATTATTACACTCATACTCATTCTAGAGTACTACTGACTCTATCTCTAATAGGCCTGTCAATGGGTCGGGTTGGGTCGGGTCAACTCGGGTACAAGTTGATTTTTAAACGGGTCGGGTCAACCCGTTTATTAAATGGGCGGGTTTTGGGTTGACCCGATTATATATCGGGTGGGTTTCGGGTTGATTCGTGTAACCCTTTAAGAATAATATTTGTATGAAGAAATGGAAATAGGCATGGAAATGTGGGAAGTTGCTAAATGCGAATGTGTAGAAATAAGTGAACAACAACAATACCCTCCTTTTGCAAGTTAAGATGAGAATTTTAGAGCAAAAGAAGGGTATTGTTATCATTCTTTTATTGCAAGCTAAAATGGGTATGAAAATTTGGGAGGTTGTTACGTGGAAATGGACATGAAAACGTGGGAATGTGCATGAAAACGTAGGAAGTGGTTACGTGCAAATGTGTAGGAATAAGTGAATAACAATAATAACATTCTTATGCAAGCTAAAATGAGAATTGTACAACAATACCGAGCTTATAAATGGTTAGCCGGGTCAAATTCAGGTTCTCGGGTCAAGCCTAAACCAACCCATTTATTAAACGGGTTCTAACGGGTTGACCCAAAAATGACACGTCTTTTAAACGTTTCGGGTTAACCCGCTAATTTTCGTGCGGGTTTCGGGTCGGGTTTCGGGTCGTGTAGGAATTTGACAGCCCTAATCTCTAATGAGTAATCCCTACTAGAGACAAGGTTCTCGCTTAACCAATTGCTCTGATACCAAATTTGTAATGGTCTAGGCTTTTCAACCATCGACAGCGGCCAATCTCGACTGGTAGGCTTTTCAACCATCCCAGCCCCGCCGTGGAATACAGTGGTATTGTGACGACCGCCCATGACTCCTGCACTAAACAAAGAAATAATGCGCTGAAAAGTGTGCCAGGCCGCCATGGACGATCATCAGGGTAAGGTAAAAACAATAAACTATATCGTATTACTCACAGCGCAGGGATAAAATACAATAGAAAAGTATACATAGTGAAGCTCATTGAACAGAATCTTATCATACAAACTCATAGTAGTTTATTACAAACATCTGAATAGTCAATACATCAAGCCTCACTACATAACACTCAGAGAATCGTACAAACAGCGGAACATCCAGTACATATAGTAAGAAAACAATATGCAAAAGCCTCCAGCTCCTCTTCGTCATCAACAGCGTTGGTTACTAAAAACGGCACTTGTCACCTGCTACCTAGTCTGCCCATCCCAACATGGATGAACAACCCAAGGTGATAAGAGTTAAACATAAAACCTTGAGTCAGACAAAAGTCTTAGTGAGCAGTAAATCAACAATCAAACATACCAAAAGAGCATAAAGGGTAAAAAGGAATAGGAACTCAACCATCCCACTCCACCTCTTTCTACAGTGATAGCCCCAGACACACTAAGCAGAAGCAAACATAGCAATTCAGACATTCAAAGAAAAGTAATTATCACTCGAGTCAAGGTCGATGTTTTCCAAATACAAACCCCCAAGGCCTAAACCAAGATCAGATAAGCACTCTGAAAACATCGCTCTTGACCCAAGCGACGATACAACCAAACATCCAATCATCCATGACTCTGGCTATCACTATTATCATTGCCTTGATTTCACCGTTAATTGAATGACCGTCACATTATCTCATCCATCCGCCAAGGGCTAATGGTAACCCCGGTTCTAGTCATAACTCCGCACGTCGTCGCAGCCCGTGCCTAGGACTATCGAATCTGCCCAGAGTACTAGCACGTTGTCGCAGCCCATGCTTGGAACGTCGTCGCAGCCCGTTCCAACGTACTCTTGCTTTGAGCATGCTAGAACCTTCAACAACGATGAAATCTCAGCCTCCTAGTCATCCTCCTCGACGATTATTCTCATTCTAGCTCAAGCGCCTCTCGAGCCAACCATTATCCATAAACTCGAACCACATCATCGAGTATCATCATGCTTGGGATGATCCCGTCTGGATTAAACCAAGGCTTTCTCACATCTTACTTTGCTTCTTTGCATCATAGCAAAGTTCCATCTCAACATCATGGTTTGCCTCATCGCATCATGGCAAAGTCTCATCTCAATATCATGGTTTGCCTCATCGCATCATGGCAAAGTCTCATCTCAACATCATCATCAAGTCTATCCATATGAGCTTCAACATCCGCTTCATATGCCACAAGCAGCTTTTCTTATTCAAGAGCCTTTCCACTTAGCTTTTGAATCATCTTCGACCAACTTGTCCAAATCAAGTTATCAATCAACTAATCCATCAAATCAAACATTAATCCAAGTAATCAATTATTCAAACAAGATCTAAATAAACAATTACAACAATAATGGCAATTTCATAAATAAAGAGTCCAAATCTAACATGCATTCTAACAAGCATGAATTATGAACAATATCTCTACAACTTGATGAATGAACTTGCATAAGTGAACATGTAGTAAAATAGATGTCAAATCATCATGAGCAATAGATCTACATGCAGGCTTAAGAAAAATGCACGAAATCACTCTCTTTAGCACATAAACAAACCACCGATCCAATATACTCCTTTGGGTCCGTGTGAGAGATAACCACCACTCACCGAATCACCTAAACACCTTAAAAACAACCAACTCCGGATCTGGACAGCAAAGAATCAAGCTTGATCCTCCAAAGCTCCGCTTCAAACGATGAAATCTCTCTTCGATGGATGGAGATCTTCAACTTTGGCTCTTGGATCTTCGATTTAGATGGAAGGAATCACTAGATTAGAGTGGAGGAAAAGAAGTGAAGAAGTGTTGTAGTCGAGCTCTCAAAATGGCAGCACTTCGTCGCTTAAAAATCCGGTGCCAAAAAGTGAACCAAACCCCTTTATTTATAGGCTGGAAGCCGCCCCCATGAGTCGTCCACGACCTAAAATCCTCGACCTATGACCTAACACCCCCTGCCGACCCAACAACACAACACACACACACGGCTTAGCACGCGCACGACTTAACACTCATGCGGCCTACAGACTCGAGTCAACGACCTAACAAGTCCACGACTTAACCTATGCGCGACTCAACACAGGCACGACTCAACACATGCAGTGCCTCGACCTAACGACCTAAGTCCTTAACACACGTGCGCGACTTACAACTTAGCTGAGATGCCGACCTAACCACTACAGCGACCTAACTACACACGGCAAACCACCATAGGTCGCATACGACCCAGCGACTTACGACCTAACCCTAAGTCGCTTGCAACCTTAGGTCGTCTCACGATCTAACTATAACCCGGCACTCACCACTAGGTCGCTAACTCGCTTCAACCGACCTATCCCTAAGCCGCTAGCCACTAACTCGCTAACTACCATAAGTCGCTCCACTACCTTAGGTCGCTCAACACCTTAGGTCGCTCAACCGACCTAACTTCCACACGACCTATCTCCTATACGACTTAACCCCTACACGATCTAACTCCTAGGTCGTTCCAAACCTATAAGTCGCTCAACTCAAATCCCTTAACTCGCCCAATCATACTTAAGTCGTTACTTCTATAGGTCGCTCCACTCAACCTAACTCTCATACGACCTAAGCACCACACGAGATAACTTGACATGACTTCAACTTTGGTCGACTCATACTCTAAACGACTTAACAACATCAACGACTTAATGGCAACTATTTTACAATATGTCGACACGTAAAATACGGGTCGTTACATTCTCTCCCCCTTAGGAATTTCGTCCCCGAAATTCCAAACAAACAAGAGCAATCAAAACTATTCTGCATGCCTACCATCCATAGCAATCATCAAACCATACATCCAATCACTAACCTAGCATGCAGAATTCTAAAATTAGAATCAAGTTACAAATTTATGAGATGCCACGACACCTTAGGGCCATACCTCGAAGAGTTCAGGATGAGCTGCTTTCATCCTCTCTTCCTCCTCCCATGTACAGTCGTTAACATCATCACTCCATTGTATCTTGAGCAACGTAATCGTCTTCCTCCTAAGCTGTTTCGTGTCGGTTTCCACAACACGAAGCGGCTTACGAGGTCTCGTAACAACTGGATCAACCTCTAAATCTTCACAGCTATCAGCAGAAACCACCATAATTGAGTCGTGCATATACTTTAGTAGATAAGATACATGAAAAACATTGTGCACACCCGCCATCTTTTCTGGTAACTCCAATTTATATGCGAGCTTTCCAATTCGCTCGATGATCGGGAATGGTCCAACAAATCTCGGAGTCATCTTTCCTTTCTTCCCGAATCGAATAACATTCTTCAAAGGAGAAATCTTCACAAAAACCATATCTCCTACGTCGAATTCCAAATCCTTACGACGCTTATCGGCCTAACTTTTCTGTCGGTCTTGGGCTGCCTTCATTCGTCGCCGAATGATCTCTATACAGTCCGAAGTCTGACGAATCATTTCTGGCCCAAGTATCAATTTTTCTCCAGTTTCCAACCAACATGTCGGAGAGTTACACGGTCTTCCATACAATGCTTCATACGGTGCCATACCAATACTTGACTGGTAACTGTTATTATATGCAAATTCCACTAAATGAAGATGATCTTCCCATGATCCTCCGAAGTCTAAAACACAAGCTCTAAGGAGATCTTCCAAAACTCGGTTGACTCTCTCAGTCTGACCATCTGTTTGGGGGTGATAAGCTGTACTCAAACACAACTTGGTTCCCAAAACCCCCTGGAAGCTCTTCTAAAATTCACTAGTGAACAATGGGTCTCGATCGCTCACTATACTCTTCGGAATACCATGGAATCGAACTATCCACTTAACATACAACTCAGCCAATTTCGATGCAGTCCTAGTTGATCGAACAGGAATGAATCTTGCACTCTTAGTCAAACGATATACGATGACCCAAATCCCTTCATTTCCTGCTCTGGTTCTAGGTAGACCATCGATAAAATCCATTGATATTTGCTCCCACTTCCATGTAGGAACTTCTAATGGTTGAAGAAATCCACTTGGCTTCTTCTGTTCAGCTTTTACCAACTGGCAGTTCATACATTTGGAAATAAAATTTCTTCATGCCTTCCCAGTAATAGGTTCTCTTCATGTCCGGATACATCTTATTTCCGCCTGGATGAATTGTCAATTTCGAGTGATGACTTTCCTTCAGAACTTCATCTCTCAATTCATCTATATCGGGAACAACCAGTCGTCCTTGTTTTCGAAGCCAACCCTCTCGATCGACTTCGAATCCTTTATCCTTCTTTGGGTCTAATACAGATTCCAAATCATGGATAATCTTGACAAGCTTATCGTCTCGCTTTTGGCTCTCGCCAATTCTTTCCACTAGGGTAGGTCTTATCGATAAGTTTGCCAACATCTCAGGTTCCAATCCACATCTAGGCCTGAAGTCAAACCCAGCCAAATACTCAAGGCTCTTCCATTCTGAAAACATGGCTCCCAGTCCTGCATGTCTTCGACTTAACGCATCTGCTACTGCGTTACCTTTTCCCGGAGTATAGGCTATACCAAAATCATATGATGCTAAAAACTCTACCATCGTTGCTGTCGAAGATTCAAATCCTTTTGGAGAACATATACTTCAACGACTTATGATATGTAAACAACTCAAATCGAACTCCCAATAAGTAATGTCTCCACATCCTCAGAGCAAATACAATCGCCGCTAACTCCAAATCATGAGTCGGATAATTCCTTTCATGCGACTTCAGTTGTCGACTTGCATACGCAACAACTTTATCCTTCTGCATTAGCACTGCCCCAAATCCAGTGCCACATGCATCGGTGTAAACCACCATCTCATCATTTCCACTTGAAATAGTCAAAACAGGAGCACTTGTAAGTTGCTCTTTCAGGATTCTGAAAGCTTGCTCACACTTAGCATCCCATCTGAACACTTGGTTCTTTTTCGTCAATCCTGTTAATGGTGCAGCTATCTTGGAAAAGTCTTTGATAAACCGACGATAATATCCTGCTAATCCAAGGAAACTTCTCACATCAGATGCATTCTTAGGTCTAACCCAATCCTGGATCGCTGCCACCTTAGCGGGATCAACCGCTATTCCATTTCCAGAGATAACATGGCCTAAGAACCTCACTTCACTCTTCCAGAAGTGACACTTCGAAAACTTAGCCCTGAGCTGATGTTTTCGCAAAATTTCCAAAACAATCCGCAAGTGCGTCTTGTGCTCTTCTTCAGTTCTGGAATAAATCAGAACATCATCCACGAACACGAGTACGAACTTGTTTAACTGATCTCTGAACACTCTATTCATAAGATCCACGAAATATGTTGGTGCATTGGTCAATCCAAACGGCATTAGCAGCCACTCATAAAAACCGGATGGTGTCCTAAAAGCAGTCTTCGGAACACTATCCTTTGCTACTCTCAACTGGTGAAATCCCGTTGCCAAATCCATCTGAGAAAACACCTTAGCGTCGTGAAGCTGATCAAACAAGTCATCTATTCTCGGCAATAGATACTTGTTCTTCTTAGTCACTTTATTCATCTCACGATAATCCACACACAACCTCAACGATCCATCCGCTCTGGCTGCAAACACAACTGGTGCACCCCATTCGGACACACTACGCCGAATGAATCCTTTCTGCAAAAGGTCATCAACTTGCACCTTCAACTCTTGCTGTTCCCTAGGCGCCATTCACCTAAGAGGCATCACAACAGGTCTGGCTCCCTCAACTAGATCGATATGAAACTCGATCTCCCTATGCGGCGGTAATCCTTTGACCTCGTCAAAGACATCCTCAAATCCATTCACAATAGGCACCGATGACAGTCCATCCCGTGGAACAACCAGCGAATACATGAAGCTCATGAAGACGCCTTCCTCATGCTTACATCGTATCACAACCTTTCGCCTCTCCACATTCTCGACTGTCACCTCCAGCCTCTCACAATCAACCTTTGCCGCATACTTCCTAAGCCAGTCCATACCCAAAATAATTCCGAACCCCGCAAAGTTCAGAACAAAACAATCACAAACAAAAGAGCAATCATGACTCGATACAACTAGACCACGGCATATCATACATAGACAAGACGAACCCCCAACTGGATTAGTCACAACCAATGGTCTATCAACAATATCCGGTTCCAAACCCAACCGGTCTACAAGTTCATTACAAACAAAGGAATGCGACGCTCCAGTATCAAACAACACTCTAACTGGAACACCACAAATGGAAAGAGTACCTTGAACCACCACGCTCTTCCCTTTCTCATCTGCAGTAGGAGCTTTCGAAGACGATGGCATAGCCCCCAAAGCATAAGCCTGCACAATCTGCTTATCCTTCCTCGGTTCCGGACAATCCTTCCTAAAATGCCCCGGTTTGTCACAGTTGTGGCATTTCGCTGGCACTTTCTGTTTCTTGCAATCCCTGGAGAGATGACCCTTCTGCTGACAGTTGTAGCAGGTCACTTCACCCTTCGGCTTCTTCTGGCCATCCTTACCCTTCTGCTGCTGCTGCTTCCTCTTCTTGTTTCCACTTTTCTCCTTGGTTACAACAACAACAGATCCTTCCTTAGGAAACAGATTCTCATGCCTGAGAGCCTTCTCCACAAGCTTCTCAAATGAATCATCCAGATGATCCACCAACTGCCTCCCAAGATAACTATCCAAGCCTGTCACAAACTTCTCATTCTTCTGATAGGGGAAGTCAATATATGACCGAGCATACTTGGACAAAGTTTCAAACTCAGAAACATACTCAAGAACTGGTCTCCCACCTTGCTTGAGTTCCACAAACTTCTTAAACAAAACAGATTTCTGAGCTGTAGAAATGAACTTAGCTTCGAATCTAACTTGAAATTGCTCCCAAGTAATCTCTTCCTCTGGAGTATCAATGGTGATAGAATTCTACCAATCCGAAGCTCTCCCTTGAAGCTGTCTTGATGCAAGCTTCCTCTTAGTTGCATCCTCAATTCCCAAATCACCAAAAATCCTTTTACAAGCATCTATCCATCTCTGAACTTCAATGGTTGGTTCTGTTCCCAAGAAAACCTTTCCTCCAAGAGCAGTATAGTCTTTGCACAACTTAGCAAAATCCACTGGTCTTGGAGCTTGAACTTGAACTCCCACATCTACTGATGGCCCCGGAGCTGGAATCCTCCTCATGATCGAAGTCATCATAGCCTCGAACATAGAAGCATAATCAGCAGCCCCCTCAACAGCATGGCCTTCCTTAGCAGCTGGTCTCCCTCTTTGACTCATTCCTAATATGTATAAGAGAAATGATTAATATACCCTGAGAAAAAACTGCATAAGAAGTTCAAATTCTTCTAAGCTACTATATTATATATAGTAATCATCCATCAAAATTACAATTACGTCTCTCATACGTAGTTACGTCAGCGAGCGTTGGCTAAAATCGATTAACCAAAGCTCTGATACCAAATGTGACGACCGCCCATGACTCCTGCACTAAACAAAGAAATAATGCGCTGAAAAGTGTGCCAGGCCGCCATGGACGATCATCAGGGTAAGGTAAAAACAATAAACTCTATCGTATTACTCACAGCGCAGGGATAAAATACAATAGAAAAGTATACATAGTGAAGCTCATTGAACAGAATCTTATCATATAAACTCATAGTAGTTTATTACAAACACCTGAATAGTCAATACATTAAGCCTCATTACATAACACTCATAGAATCGTACAAACAGCGGAACATCCAGTACATATAGTAAGAAAACAATATGCAAAAGCCTCCAGCTCGTCTTCGTCATGAACAGCGTTGGTTACTAAGAACGACACCTGTCACCTGCTACCTAGTCTGCCCATCCCAACATGGATGAACAACCCAAGGTGATAAGAGTTAAACATAAAACCTTGAGTCAGACAAAAGTCATAGTGAGCAGTAAATCAACTATCAAACATACCAAAAGAGCATAAAGGGTAAAAAGGAATAGGAACTCAACCATCCCACACCACCTCTTTCTACAGTGATAGCCCCAGACACACTAAGCAGAAGCAAACATAGCAATTCAGACATTCAAAGAAAAGTAATTATCACTCAAGTCAAGGCCGATGTTTTCCAAATACAAACCCCCAAGGCCTAAATCAAGATCAGATAAGCACTCTGAAAATATCGCTCTTGACCCAAGCGACGATACAACCAAACATCCAATCATCCATGACTCTGGCTATCACTGTTATCATTGCCTTGATTTCACCGTTAATTGAATGACCGTCACATTGTCTCATCCATCCGCCAATGGCTAATGGTAACCCCGGTTCTAGTCATAACTCCGCACGTCGTCGCAGCCCGTGCCTAGGACTATCGAATCTGCCCAGAGTACTAGCACGTCGTCGCAGCCCGTGCTTGGAACGTCGTCGCAGCCCGTTCCAACGTACTCTTGCTTTGAGCATGCTAGAACCTTCAACAACGATGAAATCTCAGCCTCCTAGTCATCCTCCTCGACGACTATTCTCATTCTAGCTCAAGCGCCTCTCGAGCCAACCATTATCCACAAACTCGAACCACATCATCGAGTATCATCATGCTTGGGATGATCCCGTCTGGATTGAACCAAGGCTTTCTCACATCTTACTTTGCTTCTTCGCATCATAGCAAAGTTCCATCTCAACATCATGGTTTGCCTCATCGCATCATGGCAAAGTCTCATCTCAACATCATGGTTTGTCTTATCGCATCATGACAAAGTCTCATCTCAACATCATCATCAAGTCTGTCCATATGAGCTTCAACATCCGCTTCATATGCCACAAGCAGCTTTTCTTATTCAAGAGCCTTTCCACTTAGCTTTTGAATCATCTTCGACCAACTTGTCCAAATCAAGTTATCAATCAACTAATCCATCAAATTAAACATTAATCCAAGTAATCAATTATTCAAACAAGAACTAAATAAACAATTACAACAATAATGGCAATTTCTTAAATAAAGAGTCCAAATCTAACATGCATTCTAACAAGCATGAATTATGAACAATATCTCTACAACTTGATGAATGAACTTGCATAAGTGAACATGTAGTAAAATAGATGTCAAATCATCATGAGCAATAGATCTACATGCAGGCTTAAGAAAAATGCACGAAATCACTCTCTTTAGCACATAAACAAACCACCGATCCAATATACTCCTTTGGGTCCGTGTGAGAGATAACCACCACTCACCGAATCACCTAAACACGTCAAAAACAACCAACTCCAGATCTGGACAGCAAAGAATCAAGCTTGATCCTCCAAAGCTCCGCTTCAAACGATGAAATCTCTCTTCGATGGATGGAGATCTTCAACTTTGGCTCTTGGATCTTCGATTTAGATGGAAGGAATCACTAGATTAGAGTGGAGGAAAAGAAGTGAAGAAGTGTTGTAGTCGAGCTCTCAAAATGGCAGCACTTCGTCGCTTCAAAATCCGGTGCCAAAAAGTGAACCAAACCCCTCTATTTATAGGCTGGAAATCCTTAGGTCGCCGCCCCCATGAGTCATCCACGACCTAAAAAACCCGACCTACGACCTAACACCCCCTGCCGACCCAACAACACAACACACACAAACGGCTTAGCACGCGCACGACTTAACACTCATGCGGCCTATAGATTCGAGTCAACGACCTAACAAGTCCACGACTTAACCTATGCGCGACTCAACACAGGCACGACTCAACACATGCAGTGCCTCGACCTAACGACCTAAGTCCTTAACACACGTGCGCGACTTATGACTTAGCTGAGATGCCGACCTAACCACTACAGCGACCTAACTACACACGGCAAACCACCATAGGTCGCATACGACCCAGCGACTTACGACCTAACCCTAAGTCGCTTGCAACCTTAGGTCGTCTCACGATCTAACTATAACCCGGCACTCACCACTAGGTCGCTAACTCGCTTCAACCGACCTATCCCTAAGCCGCTAGCCACTAACTCGCTAACTACCATAAGTCGCTCCACTACCTTAGGTCGCTCAACACCTTAGGTCGCTCAACCGACCTAACTTCCACACGACCTATCTCCTATACGACTTAACCCCTACACGATCTAACTCCTAGGTCGTTCCAAACCTATAAGTCACTCAACTCAAATCCCTTAACTCGCCCAATCATACTTAAGTCGTTACTTCAATAGGTCGCTCCACTCAACCTAACTCTCATACGACCTAAGCACCACACGAGATAACTTGACATGACTTAAACTTTGGTCGACTCATACTCTAAATGACTTAACAACATCAACGACTTAATGGAAACTATTTTACAATATGTCGACACGTAAAATACCGGTCGTTACAGGTATCCCGAATTTTCTTTTATGGCCAGCCTTTCGACTCTCAACCAACCTGGTTAGCCAACCCCTCCCCGAGGACATGTAGGGTAAGAGTCTCCTGCTCGCCACCAAACACGAAGCGAGGATCCCTATCATGCTGAACTTATAGAAAACACGGTGCAGAGACATTAAATAGGCAATCCTTTCGTTCTCGAAAATACCTTGTCTCCAACACCATCTTCAAATGCAATCCCATTTCGTCGTATCATTTATTCGGAATGGGTTTTATGACTCAATGTCCTCTTCCGGCTTAACCGAATAATGAGCGCTTATTTTAAAAACAAATTCAAGTGCCGTTTCAAAGGTCAATATTGATAGTCGGTTATTTAACTATCAAACAACATTCACAACAACCATCAAGCCCCAATAATTCCCAAATTGTTTATACTGATAGTCGGTTATTTAACTATCAAACAATATTCACAACAACCATCAAATTTATATAATTTCGTGAAATTATTTATTTTCAAAATATCTTTGCAAGATATATTTTTACACTTCAACCCTTCGGAAACAATTTTCAAATCACTTTCCCTTTTTGTGGAATAAAATTCCAAATATTTTTTATTTCCATTAAAATTTGCCAAGTTCAAATACTTTAAAATAATTTAAATCATTTATCCAAATATATACTTGGAAACATTTAAAATAAAAAACTATTTTTTAAACACTTTATTTAAATATTAGTTATGAAATAATATACTAATATCTCATATAAAACTTAAGCCCAAACTAATTGTAAAAATAGAAATAGTAGATAGAGTACAATTATTTAAATAACCATCTTCTAAATCAATTACTAGTTAAATCTTCAAAAATATCACCTCTATAATTAACTTGGTAAATATCTACTTTAAAAGAATTAAAAATAATTTAAGAAAATAATTTCTTTAAAACATTCTTTTAAAAACCAACTTTAGAACTTTTAATTTACATTTAAAAGCTACTTTGAAACATACTCGGCTTTCCAGGAAAAATACACCTTCCATTCAAAATAGTCCATTTAAATCAATTAATAAATCTTTCTCGATTTATTTCAATTTATATCCCAAATTCGTAAAAAAAAATTCCTCACTTTTAAAAATAAACCAATATTTATTTTTAAACAAATTACCCATTCCTTTAAAAATTCCGTTTGTGAATTTATATTTCCTGTAACGATCCCGGATTTTGTGTCAAATTTAATTTGGCAATTAACATAAAATTTTGAATTAAATTGTGAATTAATTTGAATTTTTTCAAATTAAATAAAACATTTGTTTGGTTATATATATATATATATAAATTTACTTTTAATTGAATTTTAAAATTTGAAAATCTAAAAATATTTATTTTAAATTGTATTGGATTTGAAAACATTATTTTTAAAAAATTAATATACATATGTAATATATATAGTTTAAAAGTTATATTTTGGAATTAATTTAGTAAATTTTCAAAAGTTGTTTAAAACTAAATTCTATACTTTATAATATACATATGTGTGTTTATTTGTTTATGTATAATTAATTCTTAAATCATTTTCTTTATAAGATATACAAGTATAAAAATAGAAAATGTATAAATATAAACGTTCATTCATTTAAAAGTATAATAACTTGAATTTAAAATTTAACACAAGAATGAGTACAAAGCTTTAAATATGTAAATATATTTATAATTTAAAAACATAATAGATAAATTAATTAAAATTAAGCTAAGGGTTTTAACATAAAAATACAAATTATGACATTTGTAAATATATAAAAAAAACATGCAAAATACATTTGTAAAATGTTAATACAAGCAAATGACAAGTGTTAGCTTAGTATAATTAGTAATTAACAAGTGTCATGTTTTCTTTTATTTTTAAATAATAAATACGTACATCATTACCCTCTCCTTTCTTATTTCTTTGATAATATCAAAACTAAAACCTGGTAACTTACAAAACCAGAGGGAAACAATTCAAAGCAAAGTAGAATCAAACCGAAGCAATTAAAACAAAAAAAAATCAAAAGCCTGGAAATCAAAAAAATAAAATAAAACATACCAGGAAAGAAAAAGGAATTTTATCAAACAACTTCAACCAAGTTTCAACCTGGTTCAAGAGTAAATCAAAGCAAGGATCAAAGATCAATTCAACTTCAACAAATCAAATTCAATCAACATCAAAACAGTTACTAGAATTAAAGATCAAATTCAACAATCAGGCACCAGTTTCACATTAAAGCTTCCAGATCAAATAAAAGCACTGTCCTCTATTCTTCAAATAGGTGAGCAAACTTTTATTTCAAAAGCCCTGAATCTATAACTTAATGTTGTGATTGATTCCTAAAGTAAAGTAGTTGCATGAATGTAAATGTATCTGAATGTATATATATTTAGGTGTGATGCATGCCTGTGTATATATGTATATACTCTGTATATCAATAGTCCCAAAATCCACTAGAGGAAGAAAATTCATATCTGTTAAAAAGTAAAATTTAGATTATGATGTTTGAATGAAAATTGTTTGTAACATCATAATTTAAATTTTAAAAATAATTCCAAGTGGAAATGTTTATGGAATATTTAGAAAATTGGGTATTACAGTGATAATTTAATTTAAGTCAAAAATTGATGACTACGATTTCTTCTTTGGATTTCATGAAGTGATTCATAATAGAAAACTATGATTTTAGACTACGGTTTCAAGATTTTTAGGTTGGGAATTATCGACTTAAATCGAGTATAACGAAATTTAAGTTTTCGCCAAATTCTGGCAATTGATAAGGATAGGTGGGTTGGGGTTCATGTCGGAGGAAGCTTGGAGGTTGGCGAACCTAGGAAAAATACTAGGTGGATTTGTAAATCCCTGTAGTGGTTGAACGTTGGCCATGTAGGGGTTTAAACCTATTTTTGCTCGACATTGTTCCAGGGGAAGTTCGTCATAAATAAGGCATCGGGGGCAACCAGTCCAAGTGGAATAGGAGTTGGAGATCGAGTCGTGGTTATGATGTGATCGGCGTGGTTAATGGTGGCCTGGATAGTCGGGACGAAGGGGTTTTTCGTCGGTGATGGGTTCTAGTATTTGATCGAGAAGCTCAATTTTGATCGATGATGAGATTAAGTGATCTGGGTGCTCGGGAGGCTCAGGCGAGTCGTCGGTGATGTATTGGCAACGGCGTAGATGATCAGAATAGCTCCGATCATCTGTACATGTGCATGCAAATCATCTGTATATCTAGGTGTCTGTAAGTTTGGGAAGATGAATTGTAACTCGAAGTTGTGCTCGAGAATTTATGGTGATGGCTCGAAGAGAAGTAAGGTCGCGATCGGGGATAAGCTCAGGAAAAATAAGATTTGGCCTGGGTTTTTATTAAAGTTGAATTAACCAAATTTAGGATTTGAAAAATATAATAAGTTTCAAACAATTTTATTCAACCAAGTTTTAAAGTAGTACCTGAATGATCAAGTTTTGAAATATTTCGAAATAAATAAGGTTTCCAAGAAATATGAACCGATTCTTCAAATTTTAAATTTGTAAACAAGTTTTTTCTTAGGATTTAAATTTGAAGTTGAAGGTTAAATAAGCTTTAAATTTAATACGTTTTCAAAAGAATTTGAACTAAGTTTTCCAAAGTAAATTTAAACAAGTTTTTAAAACAAGATTTCAGAATTTGATTCTAAAGCTTAAAATATGTTTAAAATTGTTTTGGCTTTTGAATAATTATATTGGAATGATTATTAAAATATTCTTAAGTGTTTTCAAATAGGATTTGATGATGTGATTAAGTATGTGATTAAGATAAGTAGTTTATCTTAAGTAAATTAAGGCCTCGGGTAATTAGAGATTTAATTAATTAGTAAATAAAAGGTTGATAAATCAAGTGATTAAACAATAATTAATTTAAGGATAATTAATTAATTAAGGTAATTAATTTGAGGATAATTAATTAAAAGTTAATTAATCAATGAAATTGATTAGAGATAATCACTTACTGTAATTAATTAAGAATCATTAATTAAATGATAATTACTTAATTAATTAATGATTGATTAATTAATGTAATGAATTAAAGGATAATTACTCAAGGTAATTAATTTGTGTTTTATTAATACAGGTTGATTAGGACAATCACTTATTAATTAATTAAATAGTAATTAATTAAGTGTTATTTAATTATTTTAATTAAGGATAATTATTAAGATTGATTGATTTATTAATGTTGATTAATTAATAATTAAAGGTTAATTAATTTATTATTAAAGGATAATTAATAAGTGATTAAAGAATAATTAATTAAAATGGTTTATAATTAATTAATTTTAATTAACTAGGATTAGTAGTTTATTCATAAGTAATTAATCTGATTTAAATTAAATAAGATGATTGATTGATCTTACTTATGGGTGTTTGGTTTGTATTGAATGCCTTGAATTGTGTGATATTCCTGATGTATGTTGTTCTGTGATATGATTTAGCTGTGTATAAATTATTTATCTATGATGAATTTACATATTTATCTGTGAATCTATGAATGAAGATAAGCATTATATGATTATACCGCTTATCAATATTGCTGTGTTTGAATTGTGATGATTGATGATATTGTACTATTGTATAAAATCCCTCGACTACACCACACACGCAAATATGGATTTCACAGGAAATTGGTTAAGTCACATATATTTTGAATTTAAATATTATTTTATTTAAAGGTTGAATTTTGAATCCAATTGGTTTGGAAATGAAATTGTGTTGAATATGTAAAGCTTTTGGAATGGAAGTTTGAAATGGAAATTTAGTTTGAATAAAATATATCTTGTTTATGTTTTAAAATTTATTTTGGAAACTATGGTTTGAAAGGGTATACAAGTTATACGGATTTTAAACCACTTTAAAAGTATTATTTTGGAAATTTAAATTTAACCCAAGTTTATACTTTAAAGGGCTATAAATTGAGCATATTGAATCGGATCTTTCCGAAACGAAAAGCATTTGTTTTCAAATGATAATGGCTTTTATATAAAGGAAAGAACTTCTAGTTTTTGTGAAAGGATTTCAAGCTTTGTGATTTGAATTGTAAATAATTTTGAAAGTTATGAATAAATCATTGTTAAAGACTGGTGAACTTTGTTTTCAAATTGAAGAGGATCTTCAAGGGTGAATCTTTTATTTAAAAGATTAAAAGTGGAAATTTGTGTAAACCATTCAAAAGAAAGGTTTTAGGCTTTAAGTTGTGACTTAATCTAGATCCCATATATCCATATAATTTTAAAATAAAGCGCTCATTATTCGGTTTAGCCGAGAGAGGACTTTATGTCATAAAGCCCATTTCGAATAATGATACGACAAGATGGATAGCATTCGAAGATCGGTGGTGAAGACCACGTATTTTCGAGAACAAAAGGATTACCTTCGAATGACTCTGCACTGAGTAACTATGGTATAGATATCTCCATATGTGATGGGGAGTCCGATCAAATTGTGAATACCCGGATTGCAAGGGCTTCTTTGAAGTGCCTTCGGTTCCGTTCGAACCCGGAACGGACTTGTATGGACGTATGTATGATGTTACACTTTAAGATGTAAAGCTGGTTTCTATCAAATACATTTCAGTTTGGTGGCGAGGAATTTATTCTCTTTGTTTAACACCCTTCTCTAAGACGTACAAGCTCAGAGGTTATGTAGTTGTTTTTTTACTAGTGATACATTCCTAATTTGGTAACATGGCATGCTAAGTGCTACTGATCATTTGTTGATTAAAGCATGACTTTTGTGAAAAGCGTAGCTTTGTGGACGAGACCTCATCGAACCTCACACCCCGGAAATGGTCAAAACATGAAGAATGCGGCAAGGTTATGAGGGTCGCGGCTTTTAGGGTATGTCCATTTCCTTCTGGATAAAAGTGGTATCATGGTATGGAGCCCAAATACTTAACTTATGTGGTTACTGCAAATTTTTTTTTGTGGTTGTTGGTGTTGAAAGCTCTCGGATAAAAGTCGGTGACGACCAGAGAATGACATTACTCGTGTTGTAGTTACCTAGTTACAGAGGTAACCCGGCCTTATGTTGGCAGATATCCGGTTAGGTTCTCGGGGAATCCCTCCAGAGGCGTACCCATGTGGCATAGGAAGTTCCTTAGCCTGACCATTTATTGGAAATGCAATCACCAATACGCACCATGTACTGTTTTAGTTGTAGAACCTACCTTTTAACATGGTAGCTATAGTAGGCATACTATAATGGTACGTATGCGGGCTAAGATTAATATTATACTTGTAAATGTTTTCTACACTATGCACTAATAATAATTTCAAAAGAATTTTTCATATCAAGCATGCTTGATTATCATAAGGAGAAATCTCCTCCAGTTATGCGCTTGCATTGTGTGTGTGCGGGGAGCATTATGGTAGTTTCATTTTCCAAAAAGCGTTGCAGATTTCTTTTTACTTCTTTGTTGGTTATTTTTGTTCAAATAAACTGTTTTTGTTTTCTCACACCAGTCCCATGACTGACCTGGAGTTTATTGTTCCCTTTCTAAACTCTGGGTGCCCATAATTTTCCACACAGAAAGCGTAGAGTCAGGTAGTCAAATAGTAGATATAGCTTTTGGCAATCCTTGGAGTCATTGGTTTGGCGATCGCATTTCGGACCTAACCTTGCTTAATACAACATGATGGTGGTTCGAGCTTCTTGAATTGGAGTTTTTGGTGCTTTGGAAACTGGAGATGTAGTATGTGGATTCATTCTCCTTTGAAGACCATTAGGTGTTATCTCTTCCATTGTTTGTGTTGTATGGTTCCTCTGTTGTATATTTATAGATCTATGATGTTGTATCAGATATTGTATCCATTGTTGTATTAATGATATTCATTTCGTTTTCCACTGTGTTGTTGTACTTAATGTGTTATAAGCTCCGGCGCAAAATCGAATTTCAACGATTGAATCTGCGACATTCAAATACGAGTAAAGTATGGATGTCGATTTTCAGATGCTGGATTTGGGT
Source organism: Allium cepa (assembly GCA_030765085.1). Taxonomy (NCBI): domain Eukaryota; kingdom Viridiplantae; phylum Streptophyta; class Magnoliopsida; order Asparagales; family Amaryllidaceae; genus Allium; species Allium cepa. The sequence continues at coordinate 458,700,612 of CM060929.1, read as the reverse complement.
CGTGACATTTCTAGATATCCACTGATTTACAATTTTCAAATCGATTTCCAAAATTTACTTTCAAACTCCAAATCAATTTTCGAATTAATTTCCAAAATTTATTTTCAAACACCAAATCAATTTTCAAATTGATTTTCAAAATTTGTTCTATTTCAAAATTACTCATTTACTTACCCAAATTTATTTCAAAAACCTTTAATCCAATATTCACACCTTCAGTTAGATTTTAAGATCCAAAATTTTAAATAAATTCTTCAACTTTTGAACAATATTACTTAATCTCTCAAAATTCATTTATTTTCATTTATTAAAATATTTTCTCCATACTTGAAAATTTATTCAATAGGATTTCAAAAATCAACCTTTACCGTTTTCAAATTCCTTCATTTAAATTTATCCAATTCTCTAAAATAAATTCAACTAAAATTTTCTACTTTAATTTCCAAAAATCCAATCGTATATATATATATATATATATATATATATTTCTGGTATTTTAAAAATACCAGAATATATTCGGCCAAACCATAGCCTTCAATAAATTTCAGTCACCAATATAATCATTCATTGATTATCAATAATCACATCCCAACATAAAAATAAATTCAAGTATTTAAGGAATCCAGTTGGATCCCTCCAACCTGTTTCCCTGCATCTACAGATGTTAGCACAACAATTAAATACCAATTCCACTTCGAGGTGAAATATCGCGGTATATGGGATTATATCATCTCATCCGCTATTATGCGGTGCATAGGGTCTCATCCGCTATGTAATGTGGGAAATCAATCACTCCAGTATATATATACTACTATATATAATATCACCCAGCAGATAAATTATCAAATTCATCCAAACACATCCATAATTTAAATTTAACTATTTAAATTAAACAGACAAACTAATTTGAGCGAGAAGAACTCACCATTGTTTTAGTTTTGCAATTCCGATCCAAACCGGCCTGTCTCTTCCCGATTCAAGACCTTGTATAAACATTTATGCGCTTTATCAATATTTGAACTAATCGAAAAATTAATTACCGTTTAATCAATTTAATTTAACTGATGATCTTTTTATTTTAAACAAATGATTTAATTTATTTTGAAATAATAATTTGATTTTAAATAAATTTCCCTTTTAATAAATTATCTTTAATAACTAAAATAGTTAAATAAGTTTATTAGACAAATTTTCGCTTTTAAAATCCTTAAGTAACCAAAAATAATTAAATAAGTCAATTAAACAAATAAATCACCTAAATATATTATTTTAAATCAAACTAGTAGATGAAAATAACCATATATGTATTTATTTTATTTTTGAAACTTTCTATATATATATATATATAAATTAACCATTACTTTTTGAAGTATGTATATAGACCTATTGTTTTATTTTTCTCATATTTTTTCTGCATGCATATAAATATTGAAAAACTGCATATATATTAATGTTTCGTTGTATATATATTCTGCTTATCACAGTATGTTAACATGCATGTGTATTTATGCACATATTTGTTTAAATTGAAATAAATGAAAACTATACCTCACGCGACCCATGAATCAAACGTGAGCCCTATCACTTGATCGTGAGCCTCGACTCAATCTCACTACTGCCCTAGACGCCGACTTCACTGACTTCGTGATACCCTCGCCGCTAATCCCTAAACCGCCACGTGCTCGCTGCCTTCATTGCTCGAATTCCCTGTGCTTCCTCTGGCTGCAACTGCGAGCCCCCACACATCCTCCTAGTTTCACGAAATCCCAAACCCAGGTCGATTGTCGACTCAATCGACCCCTCGCGAGCCAGGGCGAACTTTAAAGAGTCGCCGAGACCATTGCGATGTAAACCCCCCTCGAGCGATTCAAGCCGCCATGACCTCGCCAACACCTATTTCCATCCCTAGATACCCGCACACATGAGTGCGACTTCACTTGCTCAGCGCGAGCTTCGCAAATCACGCCTCTCTCTCAATTGATTCGAATGGAGACTGCATGCCTTTTTTTCTTTGATTTGAATGATCGAATTGATTTGTGATATCGATCTGGAATTTTCGGAGAACCGCGGCCATTACTTTCGTTTTGATTTGGGTTTTTTATCTTTCATTTTGTTTAATTTGTATACGTATTTATTTATTTTTTATTTAAACTGCTACGTGCTTTGCATCAGAAGAGCAGAAACATTTGTACGCAAATGAGAAAAAGTAAGGGACACGTGTTGTTAAAGATAGAAACATGTTTAATTTGTCTGTTGTGTATGAATATATATATATATATATATATATATATATATATATTTCAATCTTAAATTCAAATTCAAATTGTCTCGATTCCGCAACTCACAATCTCGATCTCCAATCGAGGCTCACTTTTAGGCATCTATAATATTAAACTCCCATTCCGAATGCAATGGAAAAGGTTCCAACGCCTAATTTGATCGTATGGAGAAGATAGCTTTTTGGACCCAGCTATTATATTGAATTTGAGATTTAAATTTCAACGCGTTTATCTTTCGTATGGCCATACGACAACTCCAAACGCGATGAAAAATGAAATTCGATAATAATGCAATATTATGGATCCAATAGAATTGGTTTCGTCGAATTCCAAGACTATTCCTAGGAAGGCTAGTTTAAATATCGATTTAAACGATACATTTTAAAAACTGAAAAAATCACTTTCAAACTTAATTTTAAAAGTTTTAATATCTTTAGTATTGTAAATATAAAGTTTCCAAGCGTTTGAAATACTTTTAACCAACTTAAAAATCAAGATCCAATATTTTTACCCAATTTCCATTCATTAAATTAAATAATTTAATTGCCAAATAGATAGTGTGATTTGAAATTCAAGTTTAAATTAACTTTCAAATATTTAAAATCAATTAAAATTTTCAATTTCAAATGTTCAAAATTCTGGATCGTCACATACGGACTCGAAACGCCTAGAAATCAATTTGAAATAAACTGATTTTAACATAACTTCTTCATACGATGGAATTTGGACCTGAAATTTATTCCATTGAGTTTAAAATTATCGAAAATATCTATTTTGATATGTGGGATGACCCATTTTCGTTCCGTAGACAGAACGGGCTTTGCGGGTCATCTATCATTCAATCCAAAATCAATCTGGTCCATTCTTTTTATGTTCAGCTTTGCCAATAAATAGCCCATTATAAACTCTAGTTATTTCTTATTTCATTTGTCTATACATACATTTCCTTCTCAACTCCTCATTCCAGTGGCAGACAAACCAAAACTAAAACCCTCAGTTCAATTTCAAATTCAATTCCACAAACAAACTCTTCAAACTGTATCGAATTATATATCAATTTGAAGCTCTCGATGAAATTCGTTCGTTGGTACTGTTGTGTGGAGAGGACCGAGAAGAGTGCATCAATGAAATTCGTTCGTTGAATTAATGGACAGATCGATCAGAACAATTCGATTAGGGTTATGGGTTGAAGGAGGCAGCCGCTCGATTTTATCGTCGACGAGGTGTTCGGGGGAGCTAGAGATGGTCGTGGTAAAGGCGTAAGTTGTCGGCATGCTCGTGGATAACGGCCGATGTTTCTCTGGTGATCGAAGGTGAGAGGATATGGCGGCGATGTTGTCCAGACCGGGCCAATGTCATCGTGTTTCTGCTAGGGTTCGAAACGTAAAGAATGGTGATGTGGCAGGTTTCGGTTGGCTGTCTTCTTTATTTATTTAATTCGTATTTTTAAATCGTTTATGTTCAAATGTTCATAACTTTTACATACAAGGTCTGTTTCATGCGCGGTTTCTTTCATTGGGATCAGATTTGAGTTTTGGACATTTTGATGTGGGTTTGGATGAATTCTGAGGCTGTTTGAATTTTAGGATTAAGTTGGATTTCAAACCGATTTAAATTCAAAAGTGAGTGATTTGACCCACTCGCAACTTCTAAAATTTCTTATGTTGGTTAAATTAAGCCTATGATGTGATTAGGAATTTATTTATCGTTTGTTTGGTATATTTAAATTTGCCATTCCAGTTAATTTGAATTTTTTTAATTAAATTGTTGTTTAATTTATTATTGAATTTAAATGGCCAGTTAAATACCGTTATTGATAATAAGTTAATTACTGATATTTATTGGTTGAATTGAATGATAATTTTGATGGATGTTTGATTGTTGAATTTGGATGATTGGATCTTATGTTTGATTTATATATTGATATCACTCTGCAAGTTCCCTTAGTTATTATTAGAAAATCACTATGGGTTGAAATGATATATACCCGAATGATCTGTAGATTATGGAAAAATCGTTGTGGGTTGAAATGATAGACTCGAGTGATTTTATGGATTTTTATATTAATTGGGATTGCGGTTAGAAATGATATATAACCGTAAAATTCTAAATTGCAGATTGAAATGATAAATATCCGTATCACTTGATCCTAGGGTAGAGAATTATATACATACATCGGATTGGTTAAATTAAATGATTTTAAATCCTTATCTTCGAATCCTGTTAAATGATATTTTGAAATAGAATTTGATTTATATAAATTGAATTATTATCAAAAATTAAGTTTTATGTTGAAATTTGAATTGGTTTAGAGGGATTGTTTAAAGGGATTAAAATTGAAATTGTAAAGTTGAATTTTGTAATATAAGTGAAATTTGTTGGAATTGAGTTATTGAAATTGTTTGAAACATAACTTTGAAATATATTGGAAATTGAGTAATTTAAATTGATATTTCAATCATGGTTTGAATCTGTGCAGTTAATGCGCTCGGTAGATACAAAGCGGTGGAGGTGCAAAAAGTCATAGCGGGGATACGGCGAGGATACAGCGGGATATAGCGGATGACTCTAAAATAGCATATAAAACTCGTACTTAATGTTTTTACAAATATATAAATGGTAATTAAATGAAAAATTATCATTCAATTAAATTTTAAATAATACATAAATAATTTTAAATAAAAACATATGCGAATATACTTTAAATAAACGAAAAACTGTTATATAACATAATTGAATTTGGTGGAATATTAGAGTACTTTCATTTCTGAAAATATATTAAAAATTAAATCAAATAAATTAGTTTCATAATTTTATAATGTATAAATGCAATTTTTTAATTCATTTTATTAAAAAAGATATAGCTGGAACAACGGAATATAGCGCAAATAACGGGATATAGCGGAAATAACGGAGATTAAAGTTGAAAGGCTATATTTTGGGGCTATATGGAAAAATCGTAGCGGTAGAAATCCGCTATGAGATATAGCAGGGTTGTAGCGGGGAAATAGCGGGGAATTAACTACACAGGTTCGAATGCAATATAAAATTTAATAATTTTATTGAGAATTTGAATTGAAAGATTTGAAATTGGGATTTTGGAAATTGAAAATAGTCCAAATGTGAGGAAAGGAAATGAATTGTTTAAATTGATATTAAGTTTGAATTCATATTTTTAGTATAAACCGTTTTAAAAATATATTATTGCTAAGATGCTAAATTTTAAGATTTTCAAATTAACTATTTTAACCTATATTAACTATATTAAATCAATTTAACCTATTTAAACCATTTAATTTATTTTAAAACTAATTAACCCATTTTAAGTTATTTTAAATCTAATTAATCTATTTTAAAGCTATTTAATCTATTTTAATTATATTTAATCCATTTTAAATCTATTTAACTACCTTAAATCAATTTAACAATATCTTTAATCTATAATTAAATCATTTTAGAGTATTTAACTATTTATAACTATTTTTAACTATTTAAACTATTTTCTAAATTTTTAGACTAAGTTGAAGGAAAGGATTTATATTCAAAATTCATTGGTTTAACAGCAGATACGGCTAAGCGTTGTTATAACCTAAGTTGGGAATTTAAGTGTTATAAAAAATTTTATATGATGATTTTGAAATAAGGATTTAACATATTTTGGAAATATGATTTTTGAAAGAAGATATGATTTCAAAAACGATATGATTTCAAAGGTGAATATGATTTCAAAATGAATATAACTTCAAAAGTGATATGGTTTGAACTGAATATGATATTTTGATATTAATTATGAAATGATTTTTGAATGTAAAAGAACCATCCTGTGTGTAATAAGCGTTTGGTTGTTAAAGAGACCGGGATCGAATATTTTCATACTCTCTGTCAATACCGAAAACAACTTTGACAACTATATACGTGGTGGAGATTACAGAAATAAAGTAGGATGGTATGGCGAATGATTTCTATGTAAGGTATGACGTGACCCTGAATCCCGTAAGTTAGCTTAGATGTGACTAAAACAGGAGCCATGCTGGGCCAAGTGAGGTCACACCTCTGATCGGGCACATTTCTTCGATACCATTCTATTACTTTATGATTGATTTGGTGGCCGCCCTTGATTTTTGATTTTGGAGTGTTCCAAGGTGGCGGTAGTAGCTGCTATGCGTTACCACGAGTCTGGATCTGCAATTGGTATATCTACCCTGGCATTGCCTCGATCGCCGTGTTCACATGCCCTAGAGCGTATTCTACGAGTTTGTTTTGTACCATACCTATGGAGTGCCCTCTGATAGCCCTCCAGTTTACGGGGGAGATACGGTACTGTATAGACTATGGGAATATATAAAATGTGTTAAGGGGGATATGGGTAACGCCTTAATGCTATTTTAATACTTTAACTTTACCATGGACATTATAATAGCGTATTGTACTACACAGTAGATAGTTTAATGGATCTTTAGCAGATGGGAATCCCGAACATCTATTAAGTTGTTGCACTCACGTTAGACACTGTATATATGATATGTCAAACACCGTAAACATTTCTGACGCCGTTCCACTCATATTTACTATTGATTTAACCCACATAAGATCTTTTAGTTATGACTCGATTGTTTTGTCTTTTCAATTCCCTCAGGTCAGCCTGAGCATTTTAGGGTTGAAGACCTTATTTCTGGAGGACGAAGGCGAAGATTTGTACTATTACTGTTTATGATATGTGTTCTACTGCATCATGTTGTTCCACTGCATTTATTTATTTATTTATTACTTTTTGTGTGACTCTGATGTTTGCGTTGTAAAGAATAATCAAATGTATTTTTAAACACCTTCATGAACTGTTATTTGATTTTATATTTTGTCATTCTGCTGCGAGATTCTGTATTTGTTTTATTTCTTTCTCTTTTTCTTATTTACCCAATTACAATCTGTCTTTTTAATGGTTTAAGTCCGACGTGTGTGTCTGCATAAAACGTCCAAAATGGCAGGTCGTTACAATTCAGTTATAATTTCATATCTTCTGTGTGTTACTCGAGTTACAACCAAAAACTTAACCCTGCCTATAGTGTTCATCATACTGCACTTCTACTTTATTTTTCTTCCCTACAAGGGTTATCGTAAATTAACATTATTTTTAGGTGATGTGATGGTGGTTAAACAACTAATGTAACAACCCTAGATTTTTGAAAATATTTTTAAATTAGATTTTATTTCATTTTGAAAATATTTTTAAAATTGATTTTATTTCAAGATTTTATTTTTTAAACATTTTAAAAGTGTAGTGGTAATTTTCCAGTGCTAATTGTATTTTGTTTACAATTTTAAATTTTAGTTTCAATTTAATATGCTATTTTCTTATTTATTTTCTATTTTTCCAAAAATATTTATTTATTTTCATTTTATTTTGTTTTCATTTTCTATTTTATTTACATGATTTTCTATTTGTTTATTTGAATAAAAGAAAGTGGAAATTCAAAGAGACAAAGCTTTTCACATTTACTTGTGACCTTTTATTTTCTTTGTCTTTTCATGTGCTTGGCTTTTCTTTTCCTTATTTTGGCCAAGTTTTTTTCATTGTCATTAACGTGAGAAACTTATTATCACTTCACAACTCTCGGCCATTCCATTTTCTGAAAATAAATTGTAAGTCATTGCTTCTTCTTTTTCTTACTTTTCTTCTTAATTTTTCCATTGTTTTGCCTTGCTTCCTCTTGTGTTTGCTCGGCCACTACCACCATCATCTCCATTGACCACCACCATCACCTTCCTCTATCATCCACGGCAGTAATCACCTCCTCTTCCCTTGCCCAGATCTGGCCGTGACCACCATATGAAGCAAACACCACAAAACTCCACAAAACACTCCTTGAATTGCCTAGCCGAGCCCATAAATTCACCATCCCCTTCATTTTTCACCTCGGCCACCACTCCTAGCTCCACCACCACCTGCTAACTTCACCTCTGGTCGCAGCATGACCTCTGACCTGACCTGTACCATGCATGGCCGAACCCAAATGATGACTAGGCCAAGCCTAGTTGTGCACAAAACCTTCCTCTTTTGCCTTGCTCTTTGTATTATTCATGTTGTAACTCCCACCCCTTCACACTCTTAGCCTAGCCGTGTGTTTTGACCCATACCCTAGCCTATATCACCACTTTGGCTGAGCATATGATCCCCCTAGGTCGAGCACTTGAGTGGTTAAAGCATGGTTTAGCCATTTTCTCTTTTGTTAATTTTTATTTCCAATTGTTTCAATTTAAATTTTGTGTTGAATATATATGTTTATATTGTCTTGTTTTATTTGTTCTTTACAAGATCAACATCTTGATTCTCCACCCACTTGAATCAAAAGTCGTGTTGTATCATGCTATCTAGATTTATCTGTGTGTTTTGATTTGCTAACTCCAGCTTGAAAGGTGAGTATTCACGCTTGACATTCATATTTATAGAACTGTGAAGTGATAACAAGTGAATGTGTAGAAATATTATACCATGTTATACTTGTCTGTGATATGAATTATATGATGTTAACCCTTGTTTATAAACCTGTCACATCATCTGATACAGCTATATGTTGCTATATTGTTTATTTTATTCTGTTCTCATACTGCAAGATTCCTGTAAAATAGAATCACTATGGGCTGAAATGATACATACCCGAACGGACTTTAGAATAGGGAAAAATCATTATTGGATGAAATGATAGGCCTGACCGATTTTTATTTTATTTAAATTGGGATTATGGATTTGAAATGATAGAACCCAGATTTTTCTTTGTAAATTGCGGATTGAAATGATATATTATCCGTATCACTTGACTTAGGTTAGAAAATTTTATACAGACCCGTGGTTATTTTATAATGTTTTTCTGAAATTTTTAAGTATTTTTAAAACGTAAATTTATGATAGTTTGATTTAAATTGAATTAAAAATGATTTTATAAAGTGTTAGCGATTTTTTGATAAGTTAAATATGTTAAATAAATGAATGGTAAGTTGAAATTTAAAATATATCTTAATTTTGAAATTTGAGATTTTGTTTAAAAATGGAGTTAAATTAAGTAAATAAAATGGAAAATAATTTTGTATTTTGAAATGGTAATTAAAACTTAAGTGTTAAGTTAATTTTTAAAATGCAAAGAATAGAAAATTGTACGCTTGAATTTAATAAGTGAATTATTAAAAAATTTGATTTTATGTATAAAATTTTACTTTATAAAAATCATAAGTTAAAGGGCATTTAAATGAACATTTTTGAGTGGAAAAATGTGATTTTTATAAGTTAAAAGGGTTTAAATCAAAATTTAATTATTTCTAAAATTTTATTGAAAATCTTGAAATTGAATTAATAGCACTTCTGAAATGCTATCATTTCTGAAGTTAACTTAAAATCTGAAGTAAAGGATACTACGACACTTTGTAATTGTTGTGGTCGATGCAAATAAACTATGGCTGAAATTTAACTAAGTGATACTACAACACTTGGTAAGTGCTGTGGTTGCAGAAAGAAAACTAAAATCTGAAACTAATAAAAAGGCTATAGTAGCACTTAATAAGTGCTGCAGTATGCTGAAATGAGATTTTTCAAGTGTAACTAAACTACTACAGCAGTTATAAATGCTGTCTTTGCTGAAATGAATTGTTTTCAAATATAACTTTCCGCAGTATTTTCCAAGTGCTGTGAAAAGTTGAAGTTTCAATGTTTTGTAGTTTTTAACTGAATAAATGAGCTCAAAAATGGCTAAATTTTTGGGAATAGAATATTCGATTAGTAGTTATAATGACTTCACTTTTAAATAGTTTAAATGGAGTATTTTGATCTGAAATATAAACCATTTGAAATGTGATTTGGAATGGTATTTAAAAAAAATGAATGAGGTTTTGAAAGGATAGGATATTTTGAAATGGATTGGAAGTGATTTGATCTTTATTCCGATAAATATTTGAATTTGAAATGATATTTAATTTTTAAAGTATAAAATACCATTTTGAAATGTATAACCACGGGTTATAATAACGGTTGGTTGTTAAAGAGAGCGAGATCGGATATGGACATACTCTCTTTCGATACCGAAACCCACTTTGACAACTGTGTACGCGATGGAGTTTCCAGAATGAAATAGGATGGTGGCGACAATCCTATTATGGTATGAACGTGGACCCGACTCCCACGAGTTGGCTTAAGGTGGCTAAAACAGGAGCGATCTCGGGCCACAAGAGGTAGCATCTCTGCTCGGACACATTTCTTCGATACCATTCTATTACTTTGTGATTGTTTTGGTGGCCACCCTTTGATTTGGGAGTGTGTTTTGAGGTGGGCATAGTGGCTGCTACGTTACCACCAGCCCATGTGCGTAATTGGTATATCTACCCTGGCATTGCCTTGTGTGCCGTGTCACCTACCATAGCGAGCTTTACTACGAGTTTGATTTGTGTCAGACCTATGGAGTATCTTCTCATAGCTTCTCGATCTGGAGGTACGCAAGTACTGTGTAGTCTACTGGCACTATTATGTATTAAGGGCTATATAGGTAACCCCTTGACGCTGTTTTAAAGTACGTTTATTTTACTATTAGACATTATTATAATAGTGAATATTACTACATAGTAAATAGTTTAACGGATCCTTAAAGGATGGGCGGTCCCAAGCATCCTTTAAGTTATTTTGTACATTTATTGCAGCTCACTTGAGTTGGTTACATTGTATAAGTATGTATGTCCTGACTCGAGTGTTTGTGTTTTATTTATGCTCGGGTCAGCCTGAGTATTCGTAGCTTTGGATTTCTCTTTTTGGAGCTAGGAATCGTTAGAGATTCTGCTCATCTAATTATTTATATATTTCAATTTCAGTTGTTCTATTTCAGCTCTTGTATTAGTGGACTTCTATGTATTTGGGATTTCTATTGTGTTTGTTTTTAGACTGATATTATGTATTTGTTATGAGACTTTGTTATAGTAGCTTCATGAACTACTATGGCATTTTATTTTCCGCTGCGAGATATTTTGATATTTTTGTGTCTGTGATTATGTGATTGATTTTACTTGCTCCAAATTTTATTACAATCTGTTATTTTGGATTATTCCAGTCTGACATGTGTGTCTACCTATGCACTTGGAGGGTGCAGCATGATAGGGGGTTCTCGCATTTGGTTTGGTAGCGAGCGGATGACTCTTACACCTACATGTCCGTATGAGGGTTAGTGCAGTCGAGATGCTGGACATAAAGGCAGAACACAGGTACCAATGTATGCTATGGTGGGCGTTATCCCACTGGCAGGTGGTCCGTTACAGTTGGTATCAGTGCTTTGGTTTTTAGGCAAACCTTAACCTACGGAGCAAAAAAACTCATTAGAGATAGGGTGGGAATACCCTAGAATGAGTGAAATCAACCTCAAAATCATTCTTTGTGAGAGAACGTATTTTCAAAGTATAAACTAATTTTTAGAATGATTTTTCAAAGGATTTTTCAAAGATTATTTTGATATAAAATTTTCTTGATATAAAGGAAAATTTTTCTAAACTTCCTCCCTTCCGTATCTTCCTTGTTAGTATTTTCTTTCATTTGGATATCTTTCCAGGTAAATTTATCATTGTCTTATCTTTACCTTTGTCTTAAAATTCATTCTTGACTTTTCAGGATGAATCATGGAAATGCTAGAGGCAGGGGTCGTGGTATCGCCCTAGCTCCTCAGCCTGTTGCACCTGTTAGGTTTACTGTTCTTTGTAAGGAATTCACTCAACTTGGTGGTACCAAGTTTACCGGTTCAGAGAGCATTATTGAAGCCCAGCAATGGTTACGGAGTTTAGAGAGGATATTTACTGGTCTTGAGATTACTGATGCTCAGAAGCGTCAGTTAGCAGCATGGCAGTTGCAGGAGGCTGCCCAAAATTGGTGGGAGTCTGTTACAGCTAACACCGTCGAGGCTGATCTTACTTGGGAGCAGTTTAGATATCTTCTTGTGTTTCTTTGAATTCTATTTTTCTATCTCTTTCGTGCCTTTTCTAAGCTTATCTATCATCTTTTCAGGGATGCTTTCGTTGCTAAGTGGATGTCTGAGGCCGAGAAATCCCAGCTTTATAGGGAGTTCATGGATCTCAAGCATGGAAGCATGTCTTTTTCAGAGTATGAGAGGAAGTTCAACGAACTTTCTAAGTTCGGTCCTAGTCTGATAGACACTCCTCTCAAGAAGAATGAGAAGTTCATTGCTGGTGCTCGTACTGAGTACTATGATCGTCTTATTGTCCATGTTCACAACCCTTTCATTGGACTTATGGATATGGCTATTCGTTATGAGAACTTAACTTCTAAGGGTCCTGCTGTTGTTGGTTCTCCTTTATATCAGTCTTCCTCTGCTCTAAGAAGAGAAAGCCTAATTTCCAATAGTAGAAGAAGAATTGGCTCAAGAATCCGAGTTTGGGATCTTCATCATCTTCTCCTTCTCAGAGGCAGCCTGTTGACCTTTCTACCATCGCCTGCTTCAAATGTGACCAGAAGGAACACAATGCCAATAGTTTCCCTACTTTAGCTTGTGCTCTTGTTCCTCCTCTTGCTCAGTTGGTGAGGCGTGAGCTCTGTCATATCTGTCTTCGGCCTGGCCATTTTAGAAAGGATTTCCCTACCTAACAGAAGGGTAAGCCTTCCAGTATATTTGCTGTCACCTCTGCACCTTCTCCAGTTCCTACTCCTAGTGATGACCAAGGTACTCTTCAAGGCACCTATTCTTTATTTCAACATCCTTTTCATGTTTTATTTGATACTAGAGCTTCCAATAGTTTTATTTCTGTTGATTTGTGTGATAAGTTCGAGCATCTCTTTTCTCCTGAGTATGCTTCTATACCTTTATGTGTTTCAAATCCCATTAGGGGCCCGCGAACCTTAGTAGGATTTGTAAGCAAGTGAAACTTCTCTATTCTGATCATCGCTTAAGCGGTGATTTCTATGTTATAGGCTTCGATGCTTTTGATTTATTACTTGGAAGTGATTGGCTTGATAGGCATGATGCCCATATCTCTTGTAAAGCCCGGTCTGTTTATCTTGTTGATGATCAAGGAAATCCCTTGATTATTCAGTGCCGCATGCCTCAAGATTTTGCTGGCAGTTTTATTTGTTCTCTGGATTCTTCTCCTGGTGATCTTCATTCGACCCGTGTGGTCAGATTCTATTCTTATGTATTTGGTGAAGTCACTACTTTACCTCCTAAGCGGGAAATTAATTTCCGTATTGATCTTATTCCTGGAGCTCGATCTGTAGTTCTTCCTCCTATAAGAATGGCACCCCACAAGAAGGTTGATTTTGGGAAAGCAAATTGAAGACTTGTTCTCCAAAGATCTGATCAGACCTAGCCATTCAGAATAGGGAGCAGCGGTGGTTTTCGTCACTAAGTCTGATGGATCCTTGAGGATGTGTGTTGATTATAAGGAGATGAATAAGCTCACTATGAAAAATAGATATCCAATGCCTCGTATCAATGATATGTTTGATCAGCTTTATGGTGCCACTATTTTCTCTCAGCTTAATCTTGCCACAGGTTTCCACCAGCTCAGAGTTGCCGAGGAAAGTATTCCCAAGACTGCATTCCATACTGAGAATGAGTTTTATGAATGGTTAGTCATGCCTTTTGGTTTGACTAATTCTCCTGCTTTCTTTGTTGATTTAATGAATCGTGTTTTTCATGATGTGCATAATAAATTTATTCTAGTCTATGTTGATGATATCCTTGTCTTCTCTAAGACCAAGGAAGAGCATGAGTCGCATTTGAAATCTATTTTGAAAATTCTTAGAAATCATCAATTGAAGGCTAAATTTTCTAAATGCCATTTCTAGAAAGATGAAGTCCGATTCCTTGAACATATTGTTTCTAGTAATGGAGTTTCTGTTGATCCAGTCAAGATCACTGCGATCAATGTAAGTCTTTCTTTCTTTATCTTTTTCCTTTGTCATTTAGTATTCTATCTTTTCTGTTGTTCTTATTTCTCCCTATTCTGTTACAGGATTGGGAAACTCTTAAAACTCCTTCTGAGATTCGTAGTTTTCTAGGCCTTGCCGGTTATTACCGGAGATTCATTGAGAATTTTGCTCGGATTATGCACCTCTCACTGCTTTGACTTGTAAGAATGCTAAGTTTATCTGGGATAAGAAGTGTGAAGCTGCATTTGATGAGTTAAAGAGCAAGCTTACTTCTGCACCAGTTCTTACCGTTCCGAATGGAAGTGAGGGATTGACGGTATACACTGATGCTAGTCGTAAGGGATTGGGTGCTATTCTCATGCAGGATGGTAGGGTCATTTCCTATGCCAGCCGTCAGTTGAAAACCCATGAGGCTAGTTATGCTGCTCATAGTTTAGAGTTGCTTGCTGTTGTCTTTGCTTTGAAACTTTTGAGGCATCATCTTTTGGAAGCGAAGTTTGAGCTTTTCACCGATCATTAGTCTTTGAGATATATCTTCACCAAGATGGATTTGAATCTGAGGCAAGTTCGTTGGCTTGAGTTTCCGGCTTCTTACGACCTCGATATTAGCTATACTCCCGGTAAAGCTAATGTTGTGGCCGATGCTCTGAGTCGGAAGAAGGCTTTGTTGTGCCAGCTTATTGTTTCTTCTTCTCCTCTTTTGGATCGTATCAAGGCTAACCAAGATGAGGATGAGATGCTTAGATTGATGAAGGAGAGTGTTCGTAGCAGAGATGGTGGGGATAGTCGTGATGGTAGTGGAGCTCAGATCGATAATAGAGGGATTTTGAGGATTAATGGTAGGATTTGTTTCCCGAATGTTGATGGATTGAGGTAAGAGTTACTTCAGGAAAATCATCGATCCAGACTTTCTATCCATCCTGGTGTGACAAAGATGTACCGGGATATGAAGAGGATTTATTGGTGGAAGGGTATGAAGCGGGATATCTCTATCTTTATTAGTAGGTGTGCGACTTGTCAGCAAGTCAAGGCTGATCATTAGAAGACCTCTGGTTTATTGCAGCCCCTTGAGATTCCCAATTGGAAGTGGGAACAGGTTTCCATAGATTTCATTGAAGGATTACCGAGGACTAGGAGGGGTAATGAGAATATCTGAGTTATTGTGGATAGACTGACCAAGTCCGCTCATTTCATTCCTGTCAAGACTACCCGTTCTGCTTCTAGCTTGTCTGAGATCTACATGAGAGAAATTGTTCGTATCCATAGTGTTCCTCTCAGTATTGTTTGTGATCGTGATCCTATTTTCACCAGTCAGTTTTGGAAAGCTTTTCAGGAATCTTTGGGTACTCATCTAAATCTGAGCACTGCTTATCATCCACAAACCGAAGGTCAAACGGAAAGAGTGAATCAGATTCTCGAAGATCTTCTTCGTGCTTGTGTGCTTGATTATGGAGGATCTTGGGAAGATCATCTCCATCTTGTGTAATTCACCTACAATAATAGTTATCAGGTATAATCTAACTTCTGTTTTCATCTTATCTTAATCCTTTATCTATCTCATTCCATCTTTGAATCCAAGCCAGTATTAAAATGTCTCCGTTTGCTGCTCTTTACGGACGACCTTGTAGATCTCTATCTTGCTGGATTGAATCCGGTAATCGTTTGGTTCTTGTTCCTGATTTGGTTTTGGAGGCTTCTAAGAGAGTTGAGGAGATTGAGAGGAAGTTGAGGGTTGCGTAGGATAGGCAGAAGATGTACGTTGATAGGCATAGGAGGAGTTTAGAGTTTGCTATTGGTGATCAGATTTTCGTTAAGGTCTCTCCCTTAAGGAATGTCATTCGCTTTGGTCATAGAGGGAAGCTTTCTCCTAGGTTCATTGGTCCTTTACGCATTGTGGAAAGAGTTGGTTCTTTGGCTTATCGTCTGGATTTGCCCGAGAAGCTTTCTGGAGTGCATGATGTATTTCATGCCTCACATCTTCGCCGGTATATTCATGACCCATCTCTTATTGTTCTGCTTTCTGCTCTTGATAGTTTGGATATTGAGCCTAATCTGACTGTCGAGAGGAAGCCACTTCGTATTGTCGACAGAGGTATGAAGCAGCTAAGAAGGAAATGTGTTAGTATGGTCAAAGTACAGTGGAGTACTGACGATCGAGATTGTACCTGGAAAACGACGGAATTGTTTGTTTCATGTACTATTTGCCTTTCTATCTTGCTTTCCTCATTTTCCTTGTTCGTTCTTTTCGAGGACGAAAAGATTTGAGTAGAGGAGAGCGTAACAACCCTAGATTTTTGAAAATATTTTTAAATTAGATTTTATTTCATTTTGAAAATATTTTTAAAATTGATTTTATTTTAAGGTTTTATTTTTAAAACATTTTAAAAGTGTAGTGGTAATTTTCCAATGTTAATTATATTTTGTTTACAATTTTAAATTCTAGTTTCAATTTAATAAACTATTTTCTTTTTTATTTTCTATTTTTCCTAAAAATATTTATTTATTTTCATTTCTACTTTATTCTGTTTTCATTTTCTATTTTATTTTCTTGATTTTCTATTGGTTTATTTGAATAAAAGAAAGTGGAAATTCAAAGAGACAAAGCTTTTCACATTTACTTGTGACCTTTCATTTTCTTTGTCTTTTCACGTGCTTGGCTTTTCATTTCCTTGTTTTGGCCATGTATTTTCATTGTCATTCACGTGACAAACTTCTCATCACTTCACAACTCTCAGCCATTCCATTTTCTGAAAAAAAATTGTAAGTCATGGCTTCTTCTTTTTCTTACTTTTCTTCTTCATTTTTCCATTGTTTTGCCTTGCTTCCTCTTGCATTTGCTCGGCCACTACCACCATCATCTCCACCGACCATCACCTTCCTCTATCATCCATGGCAGCAACCACCTCCTCTTCCCTTGTCCAGATCTGGCCGTGACCACTAAATGAAGCAAACACCACAAAACACTCCTTGAATTGCCTAGCGGGCCCACAAATTCACCATCCCCCTTATTTTTCACCTCGGCCACCACCCTTAGCACCACCACCACCTGCTAACTTCACCTCTGGCCGTAGCATGACCTCTGACCTGACCTGTACCATGCATGCCCGAACCCAAATGATGACTAGGCCAAGCTTAGTTGTGCACAAAACCTTCCTCTTTTGCCTTGTCTCTTTGTATTATTCATGTTGTAACTCCTACCCCTTCACACTCCTAGTCAAGCCATGTGTTTTGACCCATACCCGAGCCTATAACACCACTATGGCCGAGCATATTATCCCCCTAGGCCGAGAACTTGAGTGATTAAAGCATGGTTAAGCCATTTTATCTTTTGTTAATTTTTATTTCCAATTGTTTCAATTTAAATTTTGTGTTGAATATATATGTTTATATTGTCTTGTTTTATTTGTTGTTTACAAGATCAACATCTTGATTCTCCACCCACTTGAATCAAAAGTCGTGTTGTATCATGCTATCTTGATTTATCTGTGTGTTTTGATTTGCTAACTCCAGCTTGAAAGGTGAGTATTCATGCTTGACATTCATATTTATAGAACTGTGAAGTGATAACAAGTGAATTTGTAGAAATATTATACCATGTTATACTTGTCTGTGATATGAATCATATGATGTTAACCCTTGTTTATAAACCTGTCACATCATCTGATACTGCTATATGTTGCTATATTGTTTATTTTATTCTGTTCTGATACTGCAAGTTCCCTGTAAAATAGAATCACTATGGGCTGAAATGATACATACCTGAACGGACTTTAGAATAGGGAAAAATCATTATGGGCTGAAATGATAGGCCTGAGCGATTTTTATTTTATTTAACTTGGGATTGCGGGTATGAAATGATAGAACCTGGATTTTTCTTTGTAAATTGCGGATTGAAATGATATATTATCCGTATCACTTGACTTAGGTTAGACATTGTTTTCTCAATAATTCAAATTTAAATTCAAATATCAAAATTTCAAAATTTTCTCAAAAATTTTCTAACTCCCTAAATTTTCGAAAAATTTCGCCAACGTCTCCTTTACAAGGCTAGCTCGGTACGCCTACAAAATGGCACCACAGGCCCCCAGATTCAAAATGAAAACAAAAGGCCAAGTGGCTAGACAAGGAAATCACCAAATTTCATATAGAAATTTAAATACATACATTTTTGTCGAGCAATTCAATTTTATCTTCAAAATCCCAATTCCAATTTTCCTTTTTCCTGTAACATACCTGTATATTCTACTAGTCATAATATCCAATTACAACATTCAAATTTCATTTTGCATATTTCATTACAAAAGTTTAAATATATACTTCTTATATCATCTTTACTTCATTATTGAAGTTATATATTCATTTTCATTCAACTTTACATTTTCAATTTCCTTTGAATTCAATTCACAATTTCAATTCTATTTGGATTTAATTTATCTTCTGAATATTGAATTTTATCATTATCTTTCATTCACAACTGCACTATTTTAATTTAGTTTCATTTACTAATTCATTACAAATTCCAATTCATTTTATCTCAAACCATTTTTTCCACCTTTATTATCTTTAGTTCACTTCGAACTAATTCTACAACTTCATTTTATTTCACACAATTCAAATTGGTTTTCGATATTCAGTTTTCAATTCCAGTTTTATTTTTTGTTCATTCCCAAAATTTATTTACAATTCTCCGCTTTACAAGTCAAATTCAATTCCAATTCCAGTTCTATTTGCTTACAAATTCAAAATGAATTTCAACATTCAATTCACTTTCATTTATTTTCAATTGTAAATTTATTCATTCATTCATTCACAATTTTATTTTCCATATTTACTTTTATCTAACTTCTTTTTAAGTTAGATTTTTATTTTAACAACTTCAAACTCACAAGTTACCAACTTAATGATATTCCATAAATATTTTTATATAGTATTCTAGAGTCTTTTCAACCTTTCAAAAATCATTTTTGAAATCAATTCAAATTATCCTTTTAAATTTCCAAAACCAAACCCAGTTTGTAAACAACTTCCATTTAAAATAATCTGACAGCAATTCCTCTCTTGGAAACTCAAAAATGAACATCGATGATGCTGCAGTCATCACCGAAGTTATTTTCCAGCTATCAAAAGGAGTTTTGAGCTTTTATCCCTTTAAAACACTTTTCCAAAACCTTTGAAAATTCATTTTCAAAATCAATGGAATTTAATTTTCAAAATTTCCAATTTTAACTCCTTTCAATCCACTTTCAAATATTCTCTGGAATTCCGTTTCAAATTACAAATCACATTTACAATTTATATTCTCAAATTCCATTTGTATGTGAATTTATTTCTTAATTTTGGAGTTACGACTTCAATTTCCTATTCAAATGATATAATATTATCACTTCCTAACAATCAAGCAACCATATACTATAATAATTTACAAAGATTATTTCCTTTAGCTACGAAAATAGTTTTGGGTAAAATTATTTCATTCACCGTAATTTTAAAACAATATCATGTCGATTTGTTCTGTACGAGTGTTTAGAGATCCCTATCGATAGAGTTGTACAGACTATATCGAACAGAATCCATATACCACTCAACAAACCAATCATCACAATATAAAACAATTTTATATTCACTAATAAATATGCGCTCATATCTATTAATATACTCAAACTCATCCTAGAGTACTATTGACTCTATCTCTAATGAGTAACACCCAACGGAGCCAGGGTTGTCGCTTAACCAAATGCTCTGATACCACTTGTAAAGGTCCGCAAATCCGTACCTCTTTTGAGGTGGCAAAATCCACAACAATTCAGCCCAAAGTGGAACAATACGAGTCTTCAGGTTTAAAGAAGAAGGAGGTATAAGAAGAAGAAAAGAAAACAATAACAGAATCTCACATATCGCTGCGGAACAAATATAATAGATATATGAATATCTTTAAAACAAAGAACTATATCAGTTGTTACATTACATCATATTACATTATCAAAGTGTTACAACAACAAACAGCGGAAAAGAATATAACATATACTAGTGATACGCTACGCCATCCTGCTTGCCCCTGATCTCCATAGCATCTCTTTTTCGACTTCGCTCCAGAATAATGATAACCTGACTCTAGGCTGCCTGTGTGGAAAATTGTGGGCATTCAGAGTTTAGAAAGAGAACAATATACTCCAGGTTAGTCATGGGACTGGTGTGAGATCTTAAAAAAGGTTATTTTCACAAAGAAAATAAAAAGAAATCCGCCACGCTTTTTGGAAAATGAAACTATCATAAGGCCTCCCGCCACACACATAATGCAAACGTAGAATTTGAGGAGATTTCTCCTTATGATGGTCAAACATGCTTGATACGCAAAATCCTTTGATATTATTATTATTAGTGCATAGTGTGGAAAACATTTCGAAAGTATAATATTAATCTTAGCCAGCATACAACCATTATTGTATGCCTACTATAGCTACCATGTCCAATAGCAGGTTGCTGCCACATTCCATGGCAGGTTATACAACATAAGCCGTACATGGCGCGTACTATTTCTTTGGATTTCCAACAAATGATCCGGCTAAGGAACTTTCTACTGCCACATGGGTATGCCTCTGGAGGGACGTCCCGAGAACCTACCCGGATCTCTGCCAACACAAGGCCGGGTTACCTCTGTAACTATGTAACTACTACTCGAGTATGCCATCCCCCGGTCGTTTGCACCCTTTATCCGAGGATCCTCAACCACGAAGCAACAACCATATAGTAAATGAGATTGCAGCAACCACATAGGTTAAGTATCTGGGCTCCATACCATGATACCACCTTTTTTTAGAAGGAAATGACATACCCTAAAGGGTCAACCTCATAACCTTGCCGCATCTTTCCTGTTTCGACCATTTTCGGGGTGTGAGGTCCGATGAGGTCTCGTCCACAAAGCTTCACTTTTCACAAAGTCATGCTTTGATCAACAAATGATCAGCAGCACTTCGTATGCCACATTACCAGTTTTGGGAATATATCACTAATAACCATCAACTACATAACCTCTGAGCTCGTATGTCTCAGAGAAGGGTGTTAAGCTAAGAGAATAATTTTCTCCGCCACCAACAGAAATGTATTTGATAGAAATTAGCATTACATCTCAAAGTACAATGTCAGACACACATCCATACAAGTCCGTTCCGGGATCGTATGGAACCGAAGGCACTTCAAAAGAAGCCCTTGCAAATCCGGGTATTCACTAATCACGTCCGGAATTCCCATCACAAAGTGTGATAAAAATCTTTATACCGGAGCAACCCGGTGTAGAGACAATCGACAGGTAATCATTTCATTTTTGAAAATACCCGGTCTTCAACACCGTCTTCAAATGCAATCCCATTTCGTCGTATCGTTATTCAGAATGGGTTTTATGACACAAGGTCCTCTCCCGGCTAATTCGAATAACGAGCGCTTATTTTTTAAAATAAGTGTTCATTCGGATTCCAAACAAATCACAACAATTTCCATGTTGATCTTTTTAAATAAAAGATCCAAGACAATCACAAATGTTCAATGTGGATTTCGAATATCCATTTGGAATCCAACCCCCGGTCGCATCGAAATTCGGTGCCTTAAAAAGGGCAATATTGATAGTCGGTTATTTAACTATCAATCAACATGTAACGACCCGTAAATTTAGCTCATTTTAATAATGTTATTAATTGAAATTTTGTGAAATTTTAAACGATGAAATTTTGAAATAAAAATTTAATATTTGAAATGCGTCTAGTTAAACATTGCAATTGGAAAATTTTCGTCCAAAAATATGAAAATTTATTTCGTGCGTAAATTTACTTCAATTTAATCAGTTAAAAAGCGATGAAAATAAAATGTTTTCAAAACCAAAATATTTTTATATAGAAAAATTCTAAATCATCTTCTGAGCAAGACGTCATTTTTCGTTTTTTCAAATTCGGACATCTATAGCTCCGTCGATCTTATTTTTCTGTGTTTGTCAAGCATTTTCCGCTCGTAGGAAAATTCGATTTTTAAAATTCAATCTTACCACTGATACCTGTATACCGTTATGATCTTCTCGTCGTGCTGATCTCTACGGTATACTCATTTCTGTGTTTTAATGTCCGTGCACGACGGAATTAGTAAAACATAACCGTATCGGAACCGTTGTGTTTGACTTACCGTGTCCATTCAAATTTATATTTAATTACGTGCAGAATAAATGGCCTCCTGTTATCATCCCATCAATGCAATTTATTATACCACGGTCCACTCTCATTTTTGTTCTTTGCTCCTACCCACGTTGTTGATGCTTTTGAGAATTTTTTTAATAAAGTTTCCATTCGTTCATCCCAAACCTACATGTCCCCTGCTCTTCTTCATGCCTACACTCACCTGTTACTTTTACTCTCTTCTTTTTGTAGCATCCATTCTCTAAAAAAAACAAAAGAAGGGAAAGAAAATTAGATATACAAGGAGATGATGTCAGCATATAAAAAATTTTAGGAAGCCGGCCTCCTCCCTCATTTCTTTTCCCCCTCACCACGCATGCATCACACAACCGAGTCAAGCTCGCCTACCTCCATCCCTACCTTTGCACTTCCGCCTACCACAGCCGTGTATGGCCTCGTCTTCACCTGCTCGGCCACAAATCCCCTCATCGTTGCACCGCCTTCCTCCGTCACCAAGCCGACCACATGGCCGAACAACCCAGCTTCAGTCGAGCTCGTGCTGTGCTCATCTTCTTCGCGCCGGCCTCGCCTCCTTGAACCGAACGTCGACCCTTTCCCCTGTAACCGCCACCCAATAGCGCCGAGCATAGGCTCGCTTCCTCTGGTGATTACAGCTTCTTTTTTTTCTCATTGGTATGTTCATACATATATGATATATGTTAATGTATATATATATATATGCTAATGTATATAATTGTTCTTGTTTTCGTGCCTTGCCTGTTGCTCATGCCCTCTCTGTTTAGCCTGCTCCTTCAAACTTTGCCATCCTTTTTTTATTTTGTTTTATACTTGGATTTGATATATAAGTTTCAGATCTGTTGCTTATAACACACACAAGTTTATATTAGTTACATAAAGTGAAATTTGGATGTAAATGTGCTTCTGTTATTCGTATTGGGTAATAAAGTACGTATTTATATGTATATAGTATATATTTTTGTTGCTCAGCTTTTTCTTGTTTGTATACGTGTAGCGTATATATATATACACTTTTTGTTTTGATCATATTTTAAAATATGTTATTTATATAAAAAGTAAAGATAAGCCATATTTCTTTTATTTGATACAAATCTACTATATGTATGTTTTCTTTTACGCACATCTATGTATGTGAATAGAATATATGTTAGATGTTTAAAGTTTTGAAAATTTTATGTTTGTATATTCGTTGCTATATACACATATGCTGCTTAAATATTAACGTATATATTATAATAGTTTGTCCATGTTTTAAGTGTTACATATATTGTTATATAAAGCTATTTACTGTTGTATAAATATGAACTTGTATCAACTAAGTATATAAGTTATAATACATATGTTTCAAGGTTATTTCACATATTTGTAGTAGTATATATATATATATATGATAGTTAGGTCGAATTTATAAAACTATGAATATAAGTTTTTTTTTAAAATGAAGGGTTTGTAAAAGTTTGGTTATTGCGTGTTGCGTGTATATATTAAATTATATAGGGTATATTGGGCATCAAAGTTATTGTGAAGCGTGTATGTATCTAAATTGTTATGTTCGACTAACTAAGTTAGATTATGATATTTTGATTTCAATTGTAAAGTTTAGTAAACTATGAGTTTATTAAATATAGATTTGTAAGTATTAATTTTTGTTTTTTTTTAAATATTGATGTATACATAGTTGATTTATATATGGGTTTAACTAAATATTGATTTTATATATATAGTTGGATATATAAGTTCACTCATAAAATTTATCTTCATCAAATCTAGTTCTGATTTGATTTCGTCCATTTCTATTACCAGTTTTGTCCGTCGAAATCGTGCCAATCTAGCTTTGCTTTGGAATTCGCGCTGGATTCGTAACTCAATTTTATCATCAATCCTCTTTAGCCTCGAAAGGTGAGCAATCACTCATGATTAATGTTCTTTTAATTATTAAATTTGATTTCGATTGAAACGACAATTGAAATATGGTGCTGTTAGTGATTTACACTGTTATTTATGTTATTACCTATATCAGTTCACCTGTGACATCTGACACTATTATCTGTTATTTATGCAATAATAATACAATATTGGCTGATAAATGATTGATTGTTTGATGTTGACATTGGACGTTAAATTGTTAATGTTTAAAGTGATAAATAATATGCAATTGAATTTTAAATAGGATAGTTAATAATTTAAAATTGATATATGTATTGAATTGGATTTGTTAAATTGGTATAATATGACCCTTTTAAATGTTTAAATTAACTGACACGTAGAATTTGGTTAACTACACTTTGACCATTGAATGTATAATGTATAATTGATGTAGTATAATTTGAATAATAGACATCAAGTGAAACTGTAACGTAATAATCTTTGATCTACATGAAATGATAGTGTAGATTCTAGAAGTAATGATATTAATTTGCACAAATAACAATGTGAATTAATACGATTATTTCAGGATTATTTGAATTAATTATTGGATTGTTAGAGATTGTTGTTATTGCTTGTTTATTTACTTTAACATCATCCCAGTTATCACACATCAAGTTCCCTTTGCTTTGCTTGATTTTTGAATTGAAATGGAATCGGGTTGAAATGATAAATACCCAAATGAACTTGACCTAGGATAGAAATTAAATAACCCGATTGGTCAATAAATTAATTTAAAAATAAAATAATGATTTTATTTGAATAAGGAATAAGGTTTGAAATGAAGTTGGAATCTGAAATTTTAATGAAAGGAAAATGTTAATATTTAATAATCTGAAATAAGATATTAACATAGTTATTGATAAAAGAACGTTGTTTAAATTTAATTATTTAATAAATAAATTTGGAATTATTTAATAATTAAGTTTGAAAGGATTTAATAATTAAGTTTGAAATTATTTAATAATTGAATAAGATTGAATTATTTCATAATTAAATGAAAATTTGAATTCTTTGATAAGAAAAACTGAACTTTTGAATAAGTGGATTCGAACTTCATTAATAAATGAAATTGGGTTTCTTTATTAATTTAGTTTTGGAAATTTAAGGAAGTTAATAAGTGAAATTGAAGTTCTTGAATATGTGAAATTTAATTTCTTTATAAATTGAGTTTTGAAATTTGTAACTAAGTAAAAATATATGAAATTGAATTTCTCTAACAAGAAATTAAAATGAGATCTATTGAAATTAGTGTAGGACTTGAAATTTAAAGAATTTATTTGACGAATCTAATTTAATTAAATTTGTGAGGTGATATAATGAAGTTGAATTTAAGTAATTGATTTAATGAATTGGAAATTGAATAGAAATTGTGTGAAAAATTAATTAACGGAACGAATATTAATTGAAATTGATAAGTGAATTTAAATTGATTTGAATGTTAAATTGGATTAACTTAAATGATTTCGGAATGAAACTTATATACAAACTTGAATCAATATTGAATTGTTTAAATAAAAATTTAAATTGAATTATAAAATTTGGAAATTGTAATTTGGAAGTTTTAGAAACGTAAATTATGGAAGTTATTTTAGAAAAACAAATGAATTGTTGATTTATAAATTCTAATTGAAATTGAATTTGATTTGGTTTGGAAATATATTAAATGACCAATCGGTGTAATAATTACGAAAGTTATTAAAGAGACCAGAATCGGTTAGGGACATACTCTCTGTCTAAACCGAAAACCACTTTAATAACTATACGCGGAGTGTGATCCAGAATGAAGTGGTTGGAATGATGTACGTGATGACTGAAGAAAGAGAACGATAATGGATAGCCTTGACACTTGTGTCAATTAGAAATGACTAAAACAGGAGCCAAGCCGGGCCAAATGGGGTTAGCCACCTCGAGCGAACACACTTCTTCATAAACTACTCATTACTTGTTATTGATTGGCGCACCCTCGTAAATTTTGGGAGTGTTGTTTCGCGGTGTTGTGATCGCTGCGGCGATGCATTCTCACCAGTCCGGATCAGGCAAACGGTAGTTTTGCTGCCTTGGGTATTGCCACATGTGCCTTGTCATACTTGTATCCCTATATGCGCGACCACTACGAATTTGTTTTATGTTATACCTATGGAGTACTCCCTGATATCCCACCAGTTTACGGTGGAGTTTACAGTGCTGTATAGACTATAACGCTTGTATAAAATGTGTTAAGGGGGATAATGGTAACGCCTTAACGCTATTTTGATATTTTATGTTACTGATAGACATTATCTATTTAGCGTATGTTACTACATAGTAGATAGTTTAACGGATCCTTAGAGGATGGTTATTCCATTATCCTTTGAGTTACTTGTATTTCAATTGCTATTTCACTTGAGTTGGATTTATTGCTATAAGAATGTTAATCCTGACTCGAGTGTTTTGTGTTTTGCTTTTCGCTCGGGTCAGACTGAGTGGTTCAGCTTTTGAGGCTCACCTTTGGAGTTAGAGCTTCCCTTGGAGATCCATCTATCTATCCAGCTTTCAGATATTCAATTGATTCCAGTGATAGATAGCTGGATCTCCAAGGGACTTCTGTTGATTTTAACTTATTTAACTTTGTTATATATATAATAGCTTCATGAACTACTATCTTTTGCTTCCGCTGTATATTATTACTCTGTGTCTGTGATTATTTATTTACTATATATCTGAGATTTTTGCCAAATTTAAATTAACAATTCGGTATTTTGAATTATTCAAGTCCGACATGTGCGGATGTGAACAGTCCAAAATAGCGGGTCATTACACAACATTCACAACAATCACCAGATTTAACTAATTTTCCCCAATTATTTTTTTAAAATATCTTCGCAGGATATATTTCACACTTCAACCATTTGAAAACAAATTTCAAATTACTTTCTACATTTCAATACTTTGAAAACAAATTTCAAATCTCTTTTCCTTACGCGGAATATATTTCCAAATATTTATTTATTTCCACTGAAAATCTGTCGAGTTCAAATGCTTTAAAATAATTTAAATTACTTATCCCATCATATACTTGGAAACGTTTAAAATAAAACTATTTTAAAACACTTGCTTAAATATTAGTTATGAAAATATTATACTACGATCTCATATAAAAATTCAAGTCCAAACTAATTTTAAAAAAATAAAATTAGTAGATAAAGTATAAATTTTTAAATAACTATTTTCTAAATCAAATATCAAATTTAAACTTTAAAATAATCCCTTCTATAATTAATTAAATCATTACTTTAAAGATTTAAATAATCAAAAAAAAATTCTTCAACAATATTCTTCCAAATCAATTCCTAGAACTTTTAATTTATACTTCACAAGCTACTTTAAAAATATACTCGGCTTTTCAGGAAGAGTTCTCTTTCCATTTATATCAATTAATAAATCTTCTTGATTTATTTAAATTTACATTCCAAATCTGTTAATTTCTTTTTACACCTTTAAAAATTAACCAACATTTATTTTTAAAACAAAGTTTCCTTTCCTTTATAAAATTCCCATCCTGAACTTTTAATTTTTCAAATATCTACTGATATACAATTTCCAAATTGATTTTACAAATCATTTCCAAACACCAAATTAAGTTTCAAACTGATTTCAAATTTTATCTTAAACAACAAATCAATTTTAATATTGATTTCCCAAAGATTTATTCTTTTAACACCAAATCAATTTTCGAATTTATGTTTAACATAAATTCCTTTATCTCTTCCAAATTATTTAAAAATTGTATTTTTATAATAAATTCTTCACCTTTTGAATATTATTACATGGAATCCATTTATTAAACATTTTCACCATATTTTGGAATTTATTCAATATGATTTCACCATAGATTTTCTACTTAAATTTAAAAATCCAATTTTATTTGTTTTTGGTATCTTACAATACTAAAAATATATTCGGCTAAATTTTAGCCTTCAACAATTTCAATCACAGTATAATCACACACAGATTATAAATAAATAAACACACATATGAAACAAAATCAAATGTTTGGGGAATCCAGTTAGATCCCTCCAACTTGTTTCCCTGCATCCAAGATGTTAGCACAACAGTTAAATAACAATTCCACTTCGAGGTGGAATAGCACGGTATATGGGATTATAAAATATCATCCGCTATTATGCGGCGCATAGTGTATCTTCCAATACAACTGATAATAATAATTTATCATTCAAACGCACAATCAACAATTTTAAACTTAACAATCGTAATTCAACAATCAATCAATAATTGAAATTTTCAGTTATTATAATTTGAGTGAGAAGATCTCACCTTTCACTACGTATGCAATTCCATTTCCATTCCGGACTTGATTTCATCATTGTATTTGACCTTGTATAAACAATTTTATACAGTTTATTAATATTCGAAATAAATCGAACAATGCAATTTGCTATTTTGTAATTTTAATTCAACTAATAAATTATTTTAAACTAATAATTTTCCTTTTTAAATAACATTCTTTAGTAAAAAATTAAATAGGTTAACTAAATAAATTAACCACTAAAATTTATTATTTCTTATAAAACTACATATATATTTTTAAAATATCTACATATATTCAAAAATCAAATTTTGTATAAATCCTTCAATATTTACAATTTCTTTAGATAATCTGCTAGTAACTAAAATAATTAAATTTTAAATCGGTCTCTTATGATAAATAAATTCCTAATAACTAAAATAATTAAACTAATTACTTGAGTTTGTTAATCACCCTTACTAATGTACAAAAATGTGTGTATATAAAATTTTCTGTTTACATATAGAGCTGCATTTATATATATATTATAAGTTTTTATATATTTAAATTGAAAAATAAATTTTAAGAGAAAAAAAAATCTATACCTTACAGCCTATACCCATCACTGCGAACACATGTGCCAGAAAGAAAAAAAACGCAATGTCCCTCCCAAATACTTCTTGATTTCATTACGCAGCCGTACCTAGCCTGCCCTTTTACTGCTCGCGACACCAACCAACGCGTACGAATTCGCCACGACCCTGTCTATTGCCGAGCTCAGGCAACTTGGTCGCTGCCTCACCTCGTATAAATCGTGAACCCCTCGCCCATGCTGCGTGTGCCTAACTGCGACTTCGACATCGAGACTCAACCCTAGCCTAGCGAGACCCAAACCATTACAGATCGAACGAGCCACCGCCCTCCATGATGTCACCACCTCGATGGACTTGCCGCTATCCCTAGTCGATCGTATTCGATTCGATCGCCACCCACTTGAATGAATTATCGTTCGTCTCTCGTTCGAACCGATAAAAGAATGAAAGAGGGATTAGGAGTAAAGTATACAGGAGATAGGGTTTTTTTATATTTGAGAACGAGGTCATGATTTTTAAAGAGGAACGAGGCACGATCTAATTGAAAAGAAAGAGAGGAAAGGTAGCATGTTAGAATGAGTATAAGTTGGCGTACTGTGGAAGGAATAAAAATAGTTGACTGGTCTAAACACATTTATTGTGCTTAATTTATAAATCGTCTCGAAAACGAAGCCAAAAATCTCGATCTCCTACCGAGGCATGCCGCTAGGCGTTTATAATGTTAAACCCCTATTCGGAATGCAATGGAAAAGGTTTCGAGTCCTAATTCGATCATATGGAGAAGATAGCTTTTTAGATCCAGTTATTATATTAAATTTTCGATATAATTTCCAACGCGTTTGCTTATCGTACGACCAAACGACAACTCCGAATGCCATGAAAATTGAAATCCGATAAAAATACAATATTACGGATCCAATGGAATTGGTTTCATCGAATTCCGAGACTATGCCTCGGAAGGCTATTTTTAAATATCAATTCAAATCATAAAATTTCAAAGCTGAACAAAGCATTTCCTAATTTAATTCTGAAGCTTCCATTAACCTCAATATTATCAATACAAATTTTCTAAGCCATCAAATTATTTTTAACAAGCTTAAAATTGAAAATTCAAATTTTTACCCATCATTAATAAATTAAATTCAATAATTTAATTGCTAAATTCATATTTATACTTTGAAATTCAAGTTAAAATAACTTTCAAATATTTAAAATCAAATTAAGTATCTCAATTTCTAATGCTCAAAATTCTGGGTCGTCACACTTTGTTGTAGTAGCTTCATGAACTACTATGGTATTTTATTTTCCGCTGCGAGATATTCTGATATTTCTGTGTCTGTGATTCTGTGATTAATTTTATTTGCTCTAAATTTTATTACAATTTGTTATTTTGAATTATTTAAGTCTGACATATGTGGATTATTGTCGATTTGAATGGTCCAAAATAGTGGGTCGTTATAACTAATATAAACATAGAAAGCACCCTCTCTTTCTATATTCTAACCTAACTTACGGTATAAATCATCATCCCTTAAATGGTCAAACCTACCCATAGCTTAGGGAATTACTAAACCTAGGGTCCAATACCAAGTTTGATGACTTACTCTTTTTAACACTTAATAAATTATAAACGTCATCAAAATACACTTATAACAAAATTTAGATATTAAAGACATGGACGTTGTGTATATAAAATTAAAGGTCCAGAAAAATAAACAAAAAAGGGAAATCCCACACTGGAATGAAAATTAAAACATACATAAGTCTAAATAGACCTCAATAGATAATACGCCATTTTTACTTTTGACACATTATTCATTTATACAGTAATATAACTGTGGTACATAGTGTAACGACCCGTAATTTTCGGTAACTAAAAATAGTTAATTTAATAAGATTTCGTGAGTTAATATTGGAAGAAATGAAAATTTGTGATTTAATAATTGAAATATAATGAGAATGCAATGTAATAGTATTAATTTAAGGTAAATTATAATTGCTATAAATGCAATTTCAATAAATTAAAAGGATTAAAAAGTTATGATTGGCCATAGATTGTAAATTAATTGTAATAATGTGTGTATTAATTGATAACGGGATATAAAGAGTAATTGATAATTTAAATGTTGATTTATTAACAAAATGATGTGTAATAAATGGAAATTGAATTAAATTAGTGTAATGAGAGTTGTTATAACAATTGTTTGTAAATAATAAACTTACAAATGTTATTAAATGTAGAAAGGTGACAATTGTTATCTGTTACCAATTTAATCAATCCATTATAAATAAATGTAAATAAATGTTATGTTAATAAGGCAATAACTGCAAAGTGTGAATATAATAAAAGGTATAGAAATGTTAATTTTAATTACAAGGAAATAATTTAAGAAATAAAAAGAGTGAAACAAAGACAAATTAATTGATTGAGATTGAAAATTATAATAAAATTGACAAAACTGGAAATATAGTAGTTAATACAAATAAAAGATGGAAAATGAAGAATACTAATGTAATGAAATATAATATAATGTTAATTATGTCTATAGAATAATGAAGTGATTAAATAAAAAGATCGAAAACAAATTAAATCAATTCATTGGAATTAAATTATAATCAATTGCATTTAATTACAGTTGAATTGAACACTGTAATTACTATAGCAACCAACACTGAAATTATATGTAAATTTGTTTTAAATTATTATAAATGTCTAAGTAATCAAAAATAATGAAAATATGTTAGTTTATAAATAATTACTTAAAAAGTGATTAATTAATTTAATATTAATTTACTTAATTAACGTGAAAATAACCATTTTGGCAACTGGCTCGAATTTTGACGAAACCAGTTTCATCGGATCTGTAAAGGTGAATTATTGTATGATTTCAAATTTCGTAGCAATCGGACTTGTTATCCGATCGTACGGACCTAAAACGTGTAGAAATCAATTTAATTTAATTCAGTTGAAGTCAATTTGAAATAAGCTAATTTCAAAGAAACTTCTTCACAAAGTGGAATTAGGACCTGAAACCTATTCCATTGAATTTAAAATTATCGAAAACATCTCTTTTGAGATATAGGATGACCCATTTTCGTTTCGGAGATAGAACGGGCTTTTCGAGTCGTATTTGCCGTTTCAAATCAATTCGGGCATCATCCA
The DNA here is from genome assembly GCA_030765085.1 of Allium cepa. NCBI lineage: Eukaryota > Viridiplantae > Streptophyta > Magnoliopsida > Asparagales > Amaryllidaceae > Allium > Allium cepa. The sequence continues at coordinate 458,668,263 of CM060929.1, read as the reverse complement.
TTTCTTATCGGGATTCGTTATAATATATAGTCTTTTTTCCAAACCCTAGCAATCATTTTCTTATTCAGTACGTATAATTCTCCCTGACTACCTCCTTTTCTTAATGGTAGAAATAAACTCCAAATACAAACCCAAAATTCAAATCAAATCAATCTCGAATTTCAAACTCTCAATACTCTAACATATTATATATCGTTGGAAAGATCTTGACGAATGGAACCTACAACGACATTCTTTTTTCGAGACAATGACTGGATCGATCAAAAATCAAGGTCAGAGTCAAAATTGGGTGTTTTGATTTCGGCCACGATTGGCAAAATTGGCCGAGGGGTTTCGAATAGCGGGTTGTGGCAAGTCGATAGGCGGTGATCTCACGACCTAGAACCTCCCAAAGAGGTGGGAATTTTCATATTAGGGTTCGAAACCCCAGAATTTCGGCGACGGCGGTGACCGGTGGGGGTCACGTTGTGGGTGTAAGGTTGGCCTGGGTGGGCGAAGGCAGTGGTGGTGGTACAATGGCACTCAGTGCCTGGAATAAGGCTGTGTAGGCGGTCAATGATGAGGTTTGACTGGGTTGGGTTCGTTTATTCGTGCATACGATGGAGGAAAGGGTACGCGTGTGGGTATTGCATTTTATCATTTTCTTATTTTATATATTTCATACTTTAAATCGTATAACTTTAAAATTTTAATATCTTTTGCATACGAGGTTCGATTCATGCGCGGTTTGTTTCATTGGGATCATATAAAAATTTGGGACATTATGGAATGGGTTTGGATGAATTCTGAGATTGTTAAATTTTGAGCCTTATTTTGGATTTCAATTTGATTTGAAATTCAAAGGTGAGTATTTTTATCCACTCACAACTACTAGATTATCTTATGTTAGTTAAATTAAATTTATGATGTGATTAGAAATTAATTGATTGATGTTTGGTATCTTTAAATTGTCATCCTAGTTAAATTTGACTTTTATTGCATTTAATCATAGTTTAATTTAATATTCAATTTTAAATTATCAATTTAATACCTATATTGATTTTTAGTTATTTGTTGATGTTCATCGATTGATTTGGATGATGATTGTGATGTATGTTTGAATGGTTGATATTGTGTGATTGGATTATTATAGTTTATATTGTTATAAAATGCAAGTTCCCTATGGGTTGAAATGGTGCATACTCGAACGATCTTTAGATTAGGAAAAATCGTTATGGGTTGAAATGATAGACTTGAGTGGTTTTATGGATTTTTATTTAATTCAGGATTGTGGTTTGAAATGATATATAAGCGTAAATTCTAAATTGCTGATTGAAATGATAAATATCCGTATCACTTGACCCTAGGGTAGAGAATTATATACGGATCCTGGATTGATTAAATTAAATGATTTTTTGGAATCTTTGAAATTTTGAATTCAGTTAACTGGTATTTTGAAATAGAAATTGATTTATATAAATTGAATTATTTTCGTTAATCCATGTGTAAATTTTGAAATTGAAATTGATCTAATGAATGGCACAAAGGATCTAAATTGGATTTTCAAAGTTGAAGTATCAAATATAAATGAATTTATTGGAATTGAGTTACTGAAAATGTTTGGATATAACTTTGAAATCTATTGCAACTACTTGAAACTATTTTAATTAAATTAACTGTTTTAATGAATTTAAAACTATTTTAATTTATATTAATCTATTACAACCTATTTAATCCAAGATAACCTATTTTAGCTATTTTAAACTAATTTAATTTATTTAATCTATTTTAAACCCATTTAATATAGTTCGAATCTATTTAATCTAGTTTAAGTTTATTTAATCTATTTAAAAATCTACTTAATATAATTTAAATCTAATTAATATACATTTAATCTATTTAAATCGTTTTTAGACTTATTAAATCAAATTTAAATATATTTAAAATATTTTTATTATTTAAATCTATTTAAACTATTTTAAACTATATAAACTATTTATAATTACCTAAACTAATTTTTAAAATTTCAGACTGTATAAAGTTGAAGTATTTATATCTAAATCTTCGATGATGATACAACCTAAGTTGGAATTTAGAATTAATACCTTTTTGTGAAATGATATATTTGAGTGAATAAGATAATTTTGAAATGAATAATTAATTAACAGAACTTATCGATAATTTCATAGTGAATGTGATTTCAAAGGTGAATATGATTTGAAAGCGAATATAATTTTAAAGTGAATATGATTTGAAAGTGAATATGTAACAACCCGCATATTTGACGATTTTATATTTAAATATTTTATTTAAATATTTTATCGTTAGTCGGATTTTAGTTCGAAAAGCTACTTTTTGCAAACAGCCGAATTAGGACTCGAGACCACCCCCATTGAGTTCAAAATGCCGTTTGCGACCTTTTTGAGTATAAGCTTCGATATGTTTGGAGAAAGTTGAATTTTGCTACTTTTCACTTAGGGTTTTGGTTTGGGCTGAGCCCACTTATGTATTCAATCCCAACCCCTCTCCTCTTCATTCACTTCTTTTCTATTTTCCTAACACTCAAGCTCAAGCAAAAATGGTGGAAGAGAATGGGAAATAGAAATTCCTAAGCCCTAGCTTGCTTAGCAAATCCATCTTCTTGCTCCAAACTCAAGTGAATCCATTGGTAAGCTTTTCCTTCTTCTTCTCCAACTCTTTCTCTCTTTGATTTCAGAAAATTCGTAAACCTAACTTAGGGAATGCTCTTCTTTTAAGCTTAGATTCAAGCTTCTTGTGTTGAGATTGAAGTGTGGTTGATCTTCCTTCGTCTTCAAGCTTCTCATTCATTGTTTTTGGGTTCAAAGGTGAGATTTTTATCTCACATCTATGCTTATATTTATCTTCGAATGTTATGTATGAATTCCTAACACTTATTCGTGTGCAATTGCTTTTGATTTGGATTTCTTTTTGAGAATATTCCAATTTTAGTGTTTGAAAGCCAAAATCCTTAAAAATCATAGCTTTGAGGTTCAAATGTGTTTTTGGTGATGCATCGAGGAGCCAATAGGGCCGGGTAGCCATTAGGCATAATTCCCTAGCGTCCGTGCTCGTTCGGTTGCGAATTGGAGGAGGTTGCATATCAATAGTTGGGCATCAAATTGCAGAGCATCAGGTTCGGCCGACCGACCCCCTGGTCCGTTCGACCGACCTGCTAGTAAGAGTGCAGTTGCACTCTCTGTTACTGGTTCGGCCGACCGACCCCGCTGGTTCGGTCGACCGACCTGATGCCTGAGAAGTTTTCAACCTATGGTTCGGTCGACCGACTCAGGGAGTCCGGTCGACCGACCTGCTACTATTTGCCAGATTAGCCTATATTGCTAATCCGTTTGAATATCCAACTTTAATCGATTCGTGTTGTCTCCTTTTCGTCATTATCATTTGTCATTGACTTTGATGATTTATTTTCTTCGGGAATTCTTGGAATATCCATTTCGATGGATTCGGTATCGATTTCTTTGGATTTTTATTCACATCTTCGTATGTGAATTTTATTGATTTGATTGTTCCTACAATTTTCTTTGTGATTTGTCACTTTAAAAATATAAAGGTTTTCTATACTAGTAGTAAATATCAAAACTCTTTCTTCAAATGATTTCAACACTATTTTATTACAAAGCTCGTTTTCTCAAACCGGTTTCCAATCTATTAGTATATAAAAACCTTTACCTCACTCGTATGAGAAATCTAATTAAACGACTTAGTAAAACAAGTGGTATGAAACGCTTGCGTTTACTTCGTTGGTTAATTTTTGGACTTGTTCGATTGAACCACTTGTGACATTTTTCTAGTGGAGATTTACAGTTTGTTCGTAAATGTTTAAGTTAAGCAAGTGGTTATGGGACATGAAGCTAAACTTTTATATTTACTAGCTTAGTGTAATTGACACTTCTCGTTGATCATGACGATCATCTTTGTGGTTTAGACTAGCAATGTGCGATGTCTCTTTGTTTTGCTTTTTGGTTAGGCTAGACACCACTTGTGTGATTCCATTCACACATACCTTTTCGGTTAGTCTAGACACCACTTGTGTGATTCCATTCACACATACCTTTTTGCCTTTTGGTTAGGCTAGACACCACTTATGTGATTCCATTCACACATACCTTTTCGGTTAGCCTAGACACCGCTTGTGTGATTCCATTCACACATACCTTTTTGGTTAGGCTAGACACCACTTGTGCGATTCCATTCACACATACCTTTTCGGTTAGCCTAGACACCACTTGTGTGATTCCATTCACACATACCTTTTTGCTTTTTGGTTAGGCTAGACACCACTTGTGTGATTCCATTCGCACATACCTTTTCGGTTAGCCTAGACACCACTTGTGTGATTCCATTCACACATACCTTTTTGCTTTTTGGTTAGGCTAGACACCACTTGTGAGATTCCATTCGCACATACCTTTTCGGTTAGCCTAGACACCACTTGTGTGATTCCCCTCACACATACTTTTTATTGTGATTTCTGGATTTCGTGTGTTGATTTCTGGAATTTATGTTTCACCAACTTTTACGATGGGCATTGATATATATGTCATTTATTGTGGCTTGGTGAATGAAATTAGGAGTATGACATTCCTTTTTATCCTGAGTAGATTATTGTGATATTGATTAATCTCTTGTTGATTTTCAATTACTTATTTATCACAGCTTGGCATTGTGATTATCATATGTTTATGTCATATCTCTTATTATATATCACTTCATCTGATATTTATAGCTAGACTGATCCATTTATTATTTTCTTATTAAATAATACTCGGGTCAGACTGAGATTTTACAGGTGCTTCTGCTTGACTCCTTATCGGACCATCATCTGACTTTTGGCTAACTACTTAGATTAGTAGTTTTTGTTGTATACATTTGAGATACAGACTCTATGATGTATACTTATTCTTTTGTCTAGCACTTGTATCTATTCTTTTTGATATTGTGGATCTTGTTTGACCACTACTCTGATGTACACTTTCGTGTGTTATATTCATATCTATTTCCGCCTTTGTGATATGAATTATCTGTGACTGATTTGTGTTATGTTTATTTCTATATTTGTTTCCGAAGACATCATAGCCACTGTGTAGTAGCTTTGAGTTTGTGTCGGCATATCGGATTTCCACTTGTAAAGAATTGCATGCTATACTATCTGACATATCGATGCTCGCACAAAGAAATTACACGGATGGTCGCTCCTCAACAGCCTTATTCTCCGTGCTAGTTGACAGCATTACTTCGTAGTGTTCTTGGCTAGCGTGGGTATAGAGGTGGGGCGTCACAGAATATGATTTGGAAGTGAATATAATTTTGAAAGTGAAATGATTTGAAGTGAATATGATTCGAAAGAGATATGATTTGAAATTCAATATGATATTTTGATATCAATTATGAATTTGTTTTGAAAATGTAAAAAAACATCCGGTGTGAAATTAGCATTTGGTTGTTAAAGAGACCGGGATCGTATATTTTCATACTCTCTATCAATACCGAAAACCACATTTAACAACTATGTAGGTGGTGGAGATTTCAAAATGAAGTAGGATGGTTTGGCAAATGATTCTGTATGAGGTATTTACGTGACATTGACTCCCGTGAGTCAGCTTGATGTGGCTAAAACAAGAGCTATACCAGGCCAAGTGAGGTCATTCCTCCGATTAGACATATTTCTTCGATACTATATTTTGATTTTTTGATTAATTTAGTGGCCACACTTAATTTTGATTAGGAGTGCGTTCGAAGGTGGGTGGTAGTAGCTGCTATGTGTTACCACCAGTCCGGGAGTGCAATTGGTATATCTATCTGGCATTGCCTCGAGTGCCTTGTCGCATGCCTTAACGCGCCTTCTACGAGTTTGTTTTGTACCATACCTATGGAGTGCCCTCTAGGTAAACCTCACAGAGGAGCGTACGGTACTGTATAGACTATGAGAATATATAAAGTGTGATAATGGGGGTATGGGTAACGCCTTAACACTGTTCTAATACTTTTACTTTACAGTAGACATATTATAATAGCGTATTGTGCTACAGAGTAGATAGTTTAACGGATCCTTAGGAGATGAAAATCACGAACATCTTTTAAGTTACTGCATCCACGTTAAAAACTGGATAAGAGATGTCAAACCCTGTGAACATCTCTGACGCCGTTACACTAATATTTATTTACTATCAGTTTAACTTACATTAGATCTTTTAGTTCTGACTCGAGTATTTTGTCTTTTTAATTCGCTTGGGTGAGCCCGAGCAATTCAGGGTTGAAGACCTTATTGCTGGAGAACGAAGACGAAGATTTATACTATTATTATTTATTATATTTATTCCACTGCATCATGTTGTTCCGCTGTATTTATTTATTTATTTCTATTTTATGTAACTCTGATTTTTGTGTTGTAAAAGAATAATCAAATGTATTTATAAAACAGCTTCATGAACTATTATTTGATTATTATATTTTGTCATTCCACTATGAGACTCTATATTTGTGTCTGCTTAAAACGTCTAAAAAGGAAGGTTGTTACATATAGGAAATTACTCTAGGTCAACAACCCATGGATGCAGTATATAACCAAAGCTTATTCCCTTTTCCTTTATGCAACACCCTATATTTTGGAGGGTACATAATATGGAAATTAAATTGAAATTAATAATAATAAGATATTTTTTGTTAGGTCAATAAAATGATTTAATTGCAAGAATATCCTAAGGGATATTTAATTGCAAGAATATCCTAAGGGATATTTAATTAATTAAATGTGAAACACGTGAAAATGTTAATTAAATAGACCAAGGGTGACTAAAGCAATTAGGGTTGTCCCTATTAGTGAAAACATATAAGTAAGTTCAGAATTGGAAGGATTGGTGTTAAGGTAATGAATTAGTAAGACTAAGCCACATAGGATATTTTCCTACGCCAAAACCACTAGTCTATTTTTACTTAGCCTTACTCTCCCAACTCAATTTCATTTCATTCACGAAAACAAATCCTTAAAACCAAAAAGCTAGGTCGACCACCATTTCTCAAAGAAGAAGAGGAAAAAAGTTATAAGATCAAGCTTTCAACTTTAAGGAACAAGGAAGATTAAACAAGGTTTTTCGTAATCAAAGGTGAGTAAAATTTTCTCTAAAACTTTCCTAACCCCCTTTTTTAGTATTTTTATTGCAAATGAATATGATGATGATTAATATGTTTGGATACCTTAAATATTGTTTTAATTTAGGTTTGAAAGTTAAACAAAGAATTTTTTTCATGTTTTAGAGTAAAAATAGAATTTAAAAAGTTAAATGATTTGAAATTGAGATATGATGCTCATAATGATTTAAAAAAAGATGGGTTTCTAATTTCATAATTTTTAGAATTTATTTGGAATTTATACTAAATTTCTAATTTGGGAAAATGATTAATTTCGATTAAATTGATTATTAAAAAATAATAAATTAACTATTTTGATCTAAAATTTTATACATGCAAAATATAATGAATTTGATTTTCGGTGGATTTTTAGCATTAATTTTCGATCCTATATAAGTTAATTAGCTAAGGAAAGTAGCAGTTGATTAATGATAACTAATTAATAAGAAAAAGATGTAATTATCCCATTTTTGAAAAGCAAACGGTAAAGATGAAGATTAGCCTATGGGAATTCGATACCAAATTTGATTTGGTGTAAAGATACTGCTTAATAAGGTAATAAATTGGTTTTCAATGTAATTATGAGTATGCCCTTTAACTCACGATAGCTCCATATATGGTCAACCTGTAACAACCCTGTATTTTATGATTTATTTTAGTTGTTTATTTTAATTGAAATGTCTGATTAAAAACTTTATTATATTTATTAAAATGAATAAAAAAATTATTTTAAAAGTAAATTTTGATTTTTATGTGAAGTATAATTTCAAACATGAATAAAGAGAATCTTTTCCCGAAAATGTGAATTTTGGTCAATTTGGTCAAATTTTGACTTTAAAATTTAAATATTTGAATTCTTGAATTTTATCTTTTATTATGAAAATAAATTAAATTTCAAGAATACTGCTTTTCGTTTAGTTGAAATCCGATTTATATTGTGAAAGTTATGCTTTCTACAATATTGTATATAAATTGTTTTATTTAACAAAATTATTGGTTTTAGTTTGTATAAGTAATATTTTTAATTTCCATATCATGTTCTAATATGTGTTATATGAAATGTTAGGTATATATTTTTATTTTAAAACATTTTAAAGTATTGTAGTTATTTTTCTAAAACTAGTTATATCTTGTTTTCAATTTTCAATATTAGTTTTCATATAAATAACTATTTTCTTATATTTTTCTATATTTTATCTAAAATTTATTTATTTATTTTCTTTAATACTTTATTTTGTTTTGTTTTTATTTTATTTATTTACATTTTTCATGTGTTTAAAATGAATAAAGAAAATGGAAATATTAAGAGCCATAACCTTTTCATGTACCTTAGACTTTTCACATGCCTTTGTCTTTTCATTTCAAATTGCCACTTACATTGATGAGGCCAATTATTTTCTTTTTTCAGCTGAAAATATTTTTCATTTCTCATGCAAATTTTTTACTTCTCATCTCAAAACATTCGGCATCAATTTTTGAAATAATTTTGGCAATGGTTCTTACCCTTTTTCTTACTCTTTCTTTTTTGTTTTATTTATTTTCTTTGCCTTGCTTTCACTTCACTTGCTCGGCCCATAGCACCTCTTTCGACCAACTCCACCACCATCCACGGCCACTTCACCCTCCTACCCCTCTATCTTGACCAGGCCGTGAGCAACCTTGAAGCTATTACCACCAAATGTTGCAAAATCACCTTGAATTGCATAGCCGAACCCTTCATGCAACATCACCTTCATTTTTCCACCTTGGCACCTCCTTTGCCGCCGCCGCCTGCTCCTCCACCACCCTAACCATCAGCCTTAGCCTCTGTCCAGACCTGTAGCATGAATTGCTGAGCCCAGTTGTCCTTTGGCCGAACCCAAAGTGGCACCAAAACCCACTTATTTGCCTTGAACACTTGATATTCTTTTATGTTATAACTTCCACTCTTCAACTCCTACTAGCCGTGCCTATTTGCATGCCATACCCTAGCCTATACACCACTTTGGTTGAGCATACATAGCCCTAGGCCGAGCATGTGAAGGTTGAGGCATTGGTCAAATTCAATTTGTTCATTTTGCTTTTATTTTTAAATGTTTCAATATGTATTCTATGTTGAAATCATAAGTATATTTGGGTTGAAATCATATTTATATTATCTTGTTCTATTGGTTGTGTATAAGATAAAAACTTGGCTCTCCACTCCGCTCAAGTCTTAAGTAGTGTTACCGTGCCTTCTGGAATTCGTTTGTGGATCTGAATTTCTTGTCTCCAGCTTGTAGAGGTGAGTAGTTCACACACGACATATGTACTTATATAATCAGTAAATTGACACCATGTGAAACTGTAGTTTATATTATCATATTTTACCTGCCTGTGATATGATTTATATGATGTTCATCCTGTTTATAGACCTGTCATATCATCTGTTACTGTTATATAATGCTATATTGTTATTTATATCAGTTTATCACACTGCAAGTTCCCTGTAGAATAGAATCACCATGGGTTGAAATGACACATACCCGAACGGACTTTAGAATAAGGAAAAATCGTTATGAGCTGAAATGGTAGGGCTCGGCGATTTTTATTTATTTCATTTTACTTGGGATTGCGGGTTTGAAATGATAGAACCCGAATTTTTCTTTGTAAATTACGGATTGAAATGATATATTATCCATGTCATTTGACCTAGGTTAGAAATATTATACAGACCCGTGGTTAATATATATTTTTCTAGAATTTCTAAAGTATTTTTATAAATGTAAATATTATGATATTTTGATTTAAATTTAATTAAAATGATTTTCATAAATATTAGTGATTTTCTACAAGTTAATAAGTGAAATAAATAAATGGTAGAGTAGAATTTGAAATATAAGTAAATTTTGGAATTTATGATTTGGTTTATAAATGTAGTTTAAATTAAGTAAGAAAATATGATAATTTGATTTTAATTTGAATTTAAAATGATTTTATAAAGTGTTATTGATTTTTCTATAAATTAAAAATAGTTAAATAAATAAATGTTTAAAATTGAAATTTGAAATATAACTTAACTTGGAAATTGTGAAATGCGTTTTAAAAATGAAAGTTAAGTTAAGGAAATAAAATGGAATTTAAATTTAATTTATGAAATGGTAAGTTAATTTAAAATGTAAAGTAAATGAAATTTTATAAAATTGTACATTAATTTAATAAGTAAATTATTAAAATTTGATTTTGTATGAAAATTTTACTTTACAAAATCATAAATTAAAGGGTATTTAAATGATTGTTTTTAAAGTGAAATTATTAAATTTTATGAGTTAAATTGGTTTAAATTAAAATTTAATTGTTTATTAAATTGTATTGAAAGTTTGGAATTTAATTAACAGCATTTCAAAAATGCTATCATTTCTGAAGTAAAGGATATTACAGCATTTCTAAGTGTTGTAATTGATACAAATGAACTAAAAGGAAAAAATGAGCTAAGGGCTATTATAGCACATTGGGAATTGAATATTTGATTTTTTTTAAAGTATAATAACTTTATTTTAATTGGTTTAAATGGAATATTTGATTTGAAATATAAACAATTTTGAAATATGATTTGGAATGGTACTTAAATTAAATAAAAATGAATGAGGTTCTGGAAGGATATGATATTTTGATATTTTAAAATGAATTGAAAATGATATTGAATTTTGAAATGATATTGGATTTTTTTGAAGTATAAAATACCTTTTTGGAATGTTAACCACGGGTACACTTTCCTGTATGCCTTATGATTTTAGATGTATTTAATTGATGGTTTAACTGATCCTTAGGGGATAGGCGATCCCAAACATCTTTTAAGTTATTGTGCAATACTACTACAGTCCACTTGAGTTGGTTTGTATTATATAAGTACGTATGTCCTGACTCGAGGGTTTTTTGTTTTACTTTATGCTCGGGCCAACCTGAGTATTTACAGCTTAGCTTTGGATTTCTTTTTCTGGAGCAAGGAATCACTGGAGATTTTGCTTATCTAGTTATCTATCTATTTCAGTTTCAGTTGTCTCTTTCAGCTCTTGTATTTATAAACTTCTATGTATTTGGGATTTCTATTGTATATGTTTCAGACTGATATTATGTATTTTGTTTTAGGAGTTTGTTATAGTAGCTTCATGAACTACTATGGTATTTTAATTTCCACGGTGAGTTATTCTGATATTTCTGTGTCTGTGATTCTGTGATTTTTTTTCATTTGCTCCAAATTTATTTACAATGCGGTATTTTGAGCAATTCAAGTCCGACATGTGTGGATGCGAATGGCTAAAAATATCGGATTATTACAATTGATATCAGAGCTTTGGTTTTAGGCAAACCATAGCCTGCGGAGCAAAAACTCATTAGAGATAGGGTAGAAATACCCTAGAATGAGTGAAATCAATCTCAAAATCATTTCTTTGTGAGATAACGTATTTTCAAAGTATAAAATAATTTCCAAATGGTTTTATAGGATGTTCATAGATTATATTGATATAAATTTTCTTATTTTGAAATCAAGATTTTCTAAACTTCATCCCTTCTGTATCCACCTTGTTAGTAATCTCTTGGTTAGGATTCTTATCGATTAGGATTCCTTGAACTTTGGAACGCTTCCATTTGTTCTGAAATCCAGTCTTGTCTTCCCTATTTTTATCCTTTTGATTTTGGGCATTCCATAACTCCACTGACCTCTATAAAGATCGGTGATTCCGCAAATCTTCGAATGATTTATAAGGGGTGAAACTCCTTTACAATTGGCATTAATTCACCATAGATTTCTATATTAAACTTACGGTTTGAAAGTTATATTAAATTTACTTTCACCTTAAATGTTGACAAATTCATAATAAGACAGAAATGTCTATCAATTTTCAAACCCATTTTAGATTCAATAAATAGCAAGATCTTTTAAAGTGGTAAAAAGAAACTTTATAGCTTACTGAAATCCATTTCATTTGCAAAACGATTTAGCTCATTTGAAGTGATGAATCTTAAGTTAACGCTGTTTTAGTATTGTACTTTTTCAAATAAAATTTCAGCTTTTAACTCCAATTTTAAATTTTGAATTTTCAAACATTTCCAAATTCAAACAACATTTTCAAAACATGCTCTTTATGTGAAATCATTTATTCAAGATCCTCCTTGTAGAAAGCTAAGTCATTCAAATTGTATAAATAACTTCAAGTCATTATCTTTTTAAAAGAAATTATTCACTACTTGGAAATATTCTCATTAACTCACTAAATCAACTTTTCAAACAATTAATTTAAAAGACTCGTTTTGAAAGAGATAACTAATCTTTTCAATTAATAAGAGAGAATCATTCATTTAAAATAAATTTTGGATTTAAATATAAATTTTAAAATTGTTCTCACAATTTTAAAGGATTGTATCTCACGTCTATTTATTTATTATACCTTACCTTCATTACTTTAGCCTTTTAAAACAAATAAACTATTTAAATTCCTATTTTCTCTTGTCTCAAATAAATTTCCATATTTTATTAATATAAAATTAATTAAAGTTGATAATTAACTCAACCTTGTTTTCAAAAGAATTCTAAAATTTCATTTCAACAAGTTTTAATACCATCAAAATTTAAAACAAACTTGTTCACAAATTCATTTTGATTTATTTTCAAACTTTTACTTATTACCACTAACTTTTATCGTGTTTGACTATCTCAACATAGCGTTTAGGAAATTCCTATCGATAACGTTGATCAGGCGCATCGACCAGAATTCTTAAGCACTCGATGGACAATCTAACACAAAATCATTTTCCAATTGATAAACATGCCTCTTATTTAATTCTTACAAAATACTCTTATCTTGTCCCAATACAATAATCCAATTATTCTTATAAGTTTATCTTCAATGAGAAAGAATTGCAATTTAAATTTTATTGCTTTACTCATTTCCTTAGTGAACATCCTCGGGGGAAAACGACTAACAGGCTAAGAACCAGAAATGAGGTCAATAAAGAACTCCATTGCTCGTTTTTGTGGCAAACCCAAAATGGACTCAAATACATTAGTAGAATCACAAACAATAGGAATTTGAGATACTTCATCATCATCTCGAGACTTAAGAGCAATCAAAGATACTTTGGACTAACTATCTACATTTCGAAGAACAAGTGATAACAGATCGGCTGAATTATGATAACTAAGGTACATGATCCTTTCAAAACATAGGATTCAGGCTTGATGACATGCAAGCCAATCCATCCCCGAATTCACATCAAACCCAAGATAGTAAATAACGTGAAAATTCGCACGAAAAGAAAATGACATGGAACATCCTCAATATTCTCACACAACATGTCAAGTACTACAGATCCCCTTAATAGGATTCGCAATCCTCAAGGAAGTAACAAGACAAAAAACATCAATGATATAACTTCAACAAACTCCTTCGATATGAATAAGGGTAAAGCATCTATACTGAAGAAATCTTGAATATAGCGATCACGACGAGGATTACTCATAGGGTAAGATATTATTAATTCAATTATGGAATACTACGGAATAAAATGTATTCTTAGACATATTCCCAACTTATGTCTACCCCAAAGGACTCAAAAAAAGTTAAGGACATGGTGATTAGGGAAAATGTAACAATTATATTGTACTTTGATGTATTGTAATATATGTTATGTTATGTGTTTATCATATTTTGTTCTGAACTCAGCTCTGATACCAAGCTGTGACTCCCCACCCCACGACCCACATTAACAAAGAGAATTACATAGCAATCCTATCTGCTAATGTGGAGAATAGGGCTGGTTAAGGGCTACCGTCTATAGTCTTGTCTTAAATATCTTTTGAATAAGTCGATAATTGTTATCTATATTTTTTACTACTCAAGTGGATCGGCATATCCAATAAATACTTAACACAAAACTATAGATGGCTAAGGGATCTATCAGAACAAAATACCATAACTAAATGAACAATTCATCACAGAACAGTAACAGACACACACACACACACACACACACACACTCACATATTCAATAATACATCTTAATACAATACCAAAGATACATCAAAGTGGTATGACGACCACTTTATATACATGAGTCAAAAGAATATACAATACAAACCATAAGGACAATAACAACTAAAGAAGATAACCCAACATCCATGCGGAAGCATCATGTAATAGCTATATCCAGAAGAAATGCTTAACCTGAAACATACTCGGTCTGACCCGAGAGTAAAACACACGGGTCAGTCTAGCTAAACAAAACAGTGAATAATAATAATGGATAAGGTAAAGCATAGGAAAGATAGGGTATCCTCTAAAAAAAGAGATACCATACCCATAAGCATTATATTACCATCATAAGGAAAGGATGATTACTCCTCCTAATAAGAAGAAGAGTTGACAAGAGTATAGCCATAACTTAGGTGACATAAAAACGCTTAAGAATATGATCCATCGAGAATGAGATTCTAAAGATCAAATCCATCAAAATATCATATCCGCCTCATATCATCGGCGGAATCTAAATGATATCTCGTTTTTCAAAGAACTCAATAATAGTTCAAAACATCATAAATGAAATCACCATATGTATAACATCTTATATAGCGCTAGGTTATCGATGTAACAAAACATCATAAAATGGTGAAATCACAACAAAGTAGAAAACTCAGAAAAACTCGAGAGAAAAAACTTGAATTGGCAAGATCCTCGATTGCAATATTGAAGTAGTGCTGCACGTGCTAAACTCAAATGGCCGAAGCCTCTGACAAGGTCGCTAACACCTCCCAGAGTAGTTCGTTATTATGACAAGGTCGCTGACACTTCTTCAAGCCATTTTATCCACCCTAACCAGGTCGCTAACACCTCCCAAAGCAGTTTGTCCTCATCACAAGGTCGCTGACACCTCTCCAAGCAATTCTGTTAGGTAAACATTGCGAATGTGTCACAAACTAATGGATAGAAACCTGAAAAGTGTTGACGTGTGTCCCATACCACACGTTCGCACTTGACGGTTTACTAGCCACTAGTCGATGCCACACTAGAAACATCATGAAACTAAGAAAATCATATCTCGTCTCGTCTCATTGGCGAGTGCAAAAGAGATATCATACTCGTCTCATCTTATCGACAAGTATTAAAAGGCATCGTAACTTGTCTCATCTCATCAACAAGTGAAAACATCATGATCGTCCCTCATAAACTATAAATCTCAAAATATGAAATCATGCACTCAAGACTTGCCTTACATCATTGGCAGGTAAATAAAACATAGTGATGGTTCTCATCGACCATACTCCTACGTAGGATATTTCAAACCATAATACTTGCCAAATAATTGGCTGTCCTAAATAATTCCAATAAATAGGAATTGTAAAACTCAAAATACGCCATAAAATCCAAAACATCTTACAATCAATAATCTCAAATAGCTTCGATCGTACAAGTCTGAAATTAACCGAAATAGCAAACGCATATGTCCATACCACGTGTTTTACTAAATCGTTTAATTTTCTTTATCATATGTTCGAATAGTGCAAAAGTATATGTCTTATATTTAAAACAGTTTACTAGAGAAAACAAGCTTTTAAAACTTTTTCTCGAAAATATTAATAAAACCAATATTTGAACTTCATATAGGAAATAAATAGATTTTATATTAGAAAAATAATTTTAAAATACCATATATTAATAATTTGAAATGTTCATTTATTTTAAAAATCACTTCAAAATGGTTTAGTGAAAACCGTGTTCGAAAACAATGAAAAACAAGAAAGATAACTCAAGACCGGTAACTTGATTCAATACGAACTCAATTCAAATTTAACCCAAAATCATTTCAAATTCTATTTAAATTTGATTTTCAAATTCTCCAAATATAGCTAGCCTATTGATAGGCATCATAGCTCACAAAAACAACATCAAAATCGAACAAGAGTGAGAGAAAAAATATGCTACTACAATCCTTAGGTCAATGATTGTTATTGTTGTCGTTTTGCTCTCGGGACAGCGACAAACAAACGTTGTTTTGACCAAGCTAACTTTGAAATTTCAGAAAACTCAAAACATAAAACTTTAAGCACAAAGTCTATTCTTTCCGAAACATCTAAAATACTTGAATTTGGATAAGAAACGTGAAAGATATGGCCAATATATTTCTCAGATTTTAAATTCACTGTCGCTGTCGTTTATTCTCAAGGCAGCAATAAAGAAATAATGTTTCGACTATCTTATCCTCATAATTTTGCAAAACTCAAAAGAGGAAAGTTTTGGAAAATACTCTGAGGTTTTCAGAATATCAAGAATTATCCACATCCGATTGGAAAGGAGAAAGATACATCTAATTTACTAACTGCATTTAGTTTAGACAGTGTAATTATCAAAGAGACAGAGCTGAGAGTTTGTGGTAGAATTTCAGTCAACCTATGCCCAAAATTTGCAAATATGTTCAACATGAATGTCGTCATATATAAATCAGGCTTTCTAAAACATTAAATATTATTGAATTCTGATCAAAAACGAAAAAGATATGGCTAAATCAATTTCAGATTGAAACTCAGGAAATTTAGTTAAAGACAGAATTGTACCCTTATTTTCAATTCTGTTTCAGATCAATAAAATTGCAAAATCTTGAGAAATGACCAAAATAGAAACTGTTCCATATTGAATCTTATTTTAACAAAAAAAGATTGACCTCAAATGGATAAAAAACGTTAAAGTTATTGCTGTTTTACTTTAGCGCATCTGTATTATATTTCAGCAATCATCCAAAGTAAGCATTAGGTATAATTAAGTAAACGATTTCTTCCTAATCTTTGCAATTATAGTCAAGATTTAGCTAGAAATGTGAGTTAATAAACTCGCCTTTGCAAATAGAAGAGCAAACTTGAGCAAAGTTGAAGAAAGATGAAGGCTTTAAGTTAGAACAAGCTTCAGGAACCCGTATAGTAATAGAACAGAGACATGCAACCAAGAAAAAACCAATTACAGACAATCAAATTTTGCTAAATTAAAATTTAATGAATTAGAGATGGGTTTTTGTAGTGATTACCTGAATATAGTGCCTTAATTTGATTAATTTCAGCAAATAATTGAAGAATTTGGTGGATTTGAGCCTAGGTTTGAAAGAGGAAAAAATGTTTTTCTGTTTTCTCTTTTCTTTTGTTTTCTGAGAATGGGAATGTACTGTACGTACATTATTTTGAGAAGAAAGACTTTCTTCTTTAGGCTAGTTTAGTTAAATGGGCATAGACCCATAAACAAAAATGAATTTGTTAATTCTAATTATCACTTAAACACATATACACTAAACGAACCAAAACAACATATATTAACAAGATTTCAACAGAATAAAATTATACAATCATATTTCCCTGTCTAATAAAATACTTTACAACAAATACAAGATAATTTTTTCTATAAAAATTACTTTTCATTATTAAAACTCTTATTTTTACTAAATACACAATTTACAGTATAATTTACACATATACTATTTTTAACACCAAAAATTATACAAAAATTATTTTCTTGCATGATTAAATTCAAATAACCATATTAACATCATTTTTACCCTTCAAATATTATTTTTAAACAAAATTCCATCTTTTTAATTATAACATACACATATTAAATTTTATTACTTCCCTAAAATTTACAAAAATCAATATTTGGCAATAATTTGCAAAATTATTGCACCTTATCAAATTAAAATCCTATAATACTTATTTTCTTTCAAAATAGCACAATAAAGTTTTTAAAACTTTGTTTCCAATATTTTACATCTATTTCAACAAATTATTATATAGTTAATTCTTTTTATCTTCTATTTATTTCCATAAATCACCAAATTAACATATTTTCATCTTTCACCATTTATTACCAACATTATCATACTAACTCTATTTTATTCTTTCCAAATTCAATGTTTATTCAAAATAAACAATTTTAAATCTCCAATTTCTTTTTATTTCTCCATTATTAAATTGTAACCACTAGTATAATTAAATTTCCAAGTAATCACCAAAACCGGGGTTATTACAAAGATTTCACAAAAATTCAATTAATAAAATAAATAAAACCACTAAAATTTACGGGTCATTACAGTATTTTAAACAGGTAAAGAACTCATATCAAGACATGTCGCCTAGCATTCTATATGTTATACCCCTCTTCTGAATGCAATGGAACTAGTCTCGAGACCAAATTCGGTCATATGCAAAAGATAGCCTTTTGAACCCAATTATTATATTAAATTTTCGATTGCGTTTCTATTTCGCACGACCAAACGAAACATCTGATCGCCATGAAATTTACAACGTATTATCATTCATTATTACGGATCCAATGGAACTAATTTTCATCAAAATCCAAGACAGTGCCCTGGAAGGCTAATTTTACCCGTTAATTTAAACGAATTATTTTCAAAATCAAGTAAATCAATTTTAAATCCAATTTAGATGTTTTAATATCTTCATTTTTATTAAATAGAATTTTAATAAGCTTTGAAATTATTTTTACCTAGCTTAAAACCCAAGATTCAATTATTTATATAATTTCAATTATTAAATTCAATAGTTATATTATCAAATAAATTGTTATATTTGAAATTCGAGTTATTTAACTTATAAAATTTGCTTTTCAATGTTCAAAATCAATTAAATATTTAAATATCAATTTACTAAAATTCTACGTCTTTACAAATGGGCAAACTGTATGTTCGGATGGTAAACACTTCTCTTAAGTATTTCTCTTCTTGTTAGGAAAATATGTGATACCATTGGTAGTACCCAGTCCCTTGATATCATTTTTGAGTTACTCCATCTGTTTAATTTTCTAAACTTAAAAGATAATAACAGGTATTGGACTATTTTATAAAAAGATAGAAAATGTTATAGATTAAAAAGAGAAGGATTTCATTATAACAGTGTTTTATTAGTAATCGTTTTAATCATTTGAATTATATTTTAAAGGTAAGTAAAACTTGTTAAATAAAATTTGTAAATATTCTTAAAACATTTGAATAAGTATGTAAGTACTTTTTCAGTATTGAAACTGGTACAAGAGAATGTGTGTGTAATAAGGGATTTTAATTAATAATAGAGTATTAATTAATAAAGTATGTTTTGAGTAATAAAAGAAGTTCATTAGATACAATGATTTTTACATTTAATATTGGTTAAAAGAAGTCATTATAATATAGGGAATTTATTATGATTTTATAAATAAAGAATAATCTTTTAAATTGGAATGATTTCATTGGAAGGAAGATAATCTATCAATTAGATGATTTATTTTGAAAATGGGTTTTTCAGAAACT
This sequence comes from Allium cepa, assembly GCA_030765085.1. NCBI lineage: Eukaryota > Viridiplantae > Streptophyta > Magnoliopsida > Asparagales > Amaryllidaceae > Allium > Allium cepa. The sequence continues at coordinate 458,648,817 of CM060929.1, read as the reverse complement.
TTTAAGATATGTTTAAAAAAAAGAAATGTGTTATAATAATGGAAGTTTATTATAATGGAAAAGATATTTATCTTTGGAATGGAATATTTTCCTTTAGGTAGAAATATTTGGAAAGAAATATATATAAAGAAGAATCTTTATAAATTTTTGAACAAAGGATAAAAGTTATGAAATTTTTTCATAAAAATATGTTGCAAAATTATAAAATACATATGAAGTATGTGGATTATTTCATCGCACGATTTTGATCTAAGAGTCGAGTATGGAAATTTAAGGTATTTACACCGATTCGAAAAAGGATTTATCACTCGATTTTTGACGAGGATCATTGATGAGGGTTTTTTTGTTGGATACTTATGTCTCTATCATAGTTGACAGCTATGTAAGGGAAGCAACAGTTTCCGATCAAAGAAGCCTGAACAGAGCCCCTAGTAGAGGATCGGGGGTTCAGTACTAGCTCGGAAACAAAGTTGTGCATTCGAATAGAAGATTGAATCATATGTTATGGATGATCTTTGTATATTATAAACAATTGAGTTTATAAAATAATGTCTTAGGTAAGTATTACCGGGTTTTTGTTTCGGTATAACTTCATGGGCAAAATTCTTTTAAGAGGGAAGTATGTAATGACTCGAAAATTCATCACTTAAGAAAAATTTAAAAATATTGATATATAAAATTTTTAACATAAATATGATGTTTTGAATAATAAATAGTATTGGAAATCTCATTTTAAATAAATATTTACAAAAATATATACCTCGGAATAAATATCGATAAAATGACCAAAAATCGTTTTATTGATAAACAGCTCTTCGACCATCCAACATCGTGCATGGAGCTGGATACTTACACTCATTTATCATTATAAGTGAGAATAAGTAATAAAATAATTTATATTATTTTGGAAAATTAGAAGTATATATGACATCAATAATAATATCACTATTTTGGAATTCTGGAATTTTGAATTTAAATGGAGTTTAAATGATTTAATAATTATTTTAATTATTAAATAAGCCCTTTTAATTATTATATCATGATAGGAATATTATTTTCAAATTTTATTTACAAATATATATATGTGTGTGTGTGTATGTGTTAACTGAAAAGTGAAAATATGACCGGAAATCGAAATCGGAATTCGTAACGATTCAACATATAGAAGTTCTGCAATGTTTTGGATTAAATGTGACATACATATGCACATATACATGTACACATACATGAAGATATTTACACGCACATGAACACACACACACACACAGATACACACAAGTAAATATATATATTATCAATAATCTAAGATATTTCCTAAAAAATCCTTAACACTTAAGCATTCCAAAGTCAACACTTACGCCTAAAAATGTGAGCATGTGGAGGGTGGAGTTCTTGGCCTTGTAAAGTGACATAAGAAGGGAGGTGGGTGGTGACGAAGGAGGTGATGTAACTGCATAAAATAACTAAGATATTTTACCCCTCTTCTTTCCCTATATATACCACACCTTCTCCACTTCATTTCCTCACTTCTCCTTTTTCATTTTCCAAAGCTTTGCTCTCTATTTTCATATCTTCTATACTTCAACAAATAGTGGAAAAATATTTGCAAAATAATATTAAATGTATATAATATATAAATTTATATCAAACCACTTCAAAATTATCACAAAACTCCTCTTTTCCACCTAAATACCCCACGACCACCAACTTATTTCCCCACAGCCGAGCCTTTCTCCTCCCCTAAGCTAGGCCATGAGTCGTCCAAGCCTCCAAGTTGAAGGCCGAGTCTTATAAAGGAAAAAGTCTGAGCGTGTGTGGGCTTTAAATTCAAGTTAGCAGAGCGATAGCCATTTCGAAGTTAATTGTTTAATCCGAGGTTATAAAACTCCACTTATAATTATATATATACTTTGGATGATGATATGATTTGTTTTTTGGTAGCTATGATTTGATGATCATGTATGGTTGAGAAATATTGTTGTTTGGATGTGTAAAACAAGTCACTTTTAAATACACGTCAAAATATCACAAAGGAAATCACTTTTGTTTTTGTAAATGGAATGGTATGTATGAGATGTTAAACCTCTTTGAATTTGGTTTAAAATGTTTAAAAATATTTTATAAACATTTAAAAGTGTTCTAACAAATTTTGAAAAGAAAATGAAAATGAAGTTGAAATTAGCGCGTCACGTAATAGCAGTTCGCAATTTCATGCCGTAGAAAGTTAAATCCATGTATATAATGGATTCGGTATTGAAATTCTTCGTAATAAGAATTTTTTGAACCTTATAATCATAGATTGCAAACATAAGAAAAGGTTCGAGATTTCATTTAGCAAATTGTGAAATATGAGCGAATCAAGTTTTCAAAATAGTCGCAGTTTGGTAGTTCGAAATCAAAACGACAAATGCTTTAAAATTGATATTAAAAATTCTTTAAAAATATGAAATAAAATCTATAAATATTTAAAATGTTTCAAAAGAGATTTGAGTTATAAATGTTTGTTTCTAAATGATCTAAAAGTTGTTTTGATCAAATAAGCTTTTAAAACACTATTCGCAGCACTTTTTGCAGCACTCAGTATAACTTGTGACATATGGCTTTAAATTTAAGTATTCTTTCCCAAATATTTAATCAATATTTTAAAATAAATAATTAAGTATTTTAAAGATGATTTGGAGGTTTTATATTGTATTTTAAAAAGTTTAGATTAATGATCTAAATAAAGGATGTTAATATCAAGTGATTTAATCTTGGCTCTAAAAGCCGACAAGTAGACTGGATTTTTCTATTCGTGAGATTCGGATGTGAGGTGCTTAAACTAAGGAGATGTTCATGAGCAATTAATGCCTTGGCTAACCTGCCATCTTTCTTGGACGAGAATGGATAAGGTCAAAATGTTGAAAAAGATGCAAGTATAAAAGATTTAATTTTTCCAAATGTAATTCATCTTGGATTGTATAGAGATAATTTCCTTATACTTGGTGCTAAATTACGATAAGGGAATCCATACTATCCATGTAAATTTAAAAGGTGATTTCATAGCTATGGATGGATAGTAAAGGTTGAATACCAAAATTTATGTTGAGTAGAATTAGTATAATTTATATCAACCCTTTTTACTCAGTAATTTTCCCAATATGACTTATGAAAATGATTTGGAATCTCCAAAGTTAAAGAGAGGGTTAATGATCCCTTATATACCAAAAAATTTTTTTAAAGATATATATCTCTAGAAGATATTTTTCATAAAATGGAAGTAATTAATCTAATGATAAGCACCTATTTACCTAACACCTTTTATCGATGATTGTTTCGAAGAAACCGGGGGTTGGATTTGAGTGATTCTTATCTAAAAACCACTTTGAACCAATTTACTTATTCAAAGTAAAGATATAAAATGATACTAAATAGAATAAAGGGAAGCTTGTAACTGACCCTCGGGTGAAATTTCCTATATTATATATATGTTGCAGTATTATCTTCATTTGATCTTCGATGCAACGGCTGCTCGCCACTAATCCTAGGGATGATTCCCTAGAGGATGTGGTAGGAGCGTTCCTTCGGTTTGTCATGTTCATGGATAGCTTGTATGGACGGATTTTTAAGATTGCATTTCTAATCACATTGATTGATCTCGATAAATATACCATTTATTTAGTGAAGGATAAGGTGACTTCTCTTAGCTAGCACCCTTTCCTAAGACATACGAGCTTAGGAGTTATACGTTTGTAGAAACCAGTTGCATGATCATGGAATTACAGTGTGACATTCAAAGTAGACTATGCTATGTGAAAGGTAATCGTTACCCTAGGCCTCATCGCTTAGAAAAGGCTTAAACAAGGCATGTCATCAGGCTATGTGGTTCCCAATGATTAGAGTATGGTCACCACCTTTCTAGATTACTCTATATATGTTGAGTATATTGTGTATGCTATGGGATCCTGGATAGGTTGGTTACAATCGAGGTGATGTTATATTCATCCGCCACCAAGTGGATTATGCGGGTAGGTCGATCTTGCGAGGTGTAGAGGTTTCAAAAGTTGTTGATCCTCGGTTCATTCATCTAAAGGTACTGTACGGAAGGTATTTAGTTGCCTTCCATTGTACGGAAATCTATCCTTCAGTAAATTCCTTCGGGATTGATTGCGGAACCTGCTTTGTAGTTATATTAGTGTAACAATTTCGGTTAAGATTCATAATTTTATTTGAAAAGTAGTTTTAAAAGAATGTCATTTAAAATAATATTACTAGATTTTGCGTAGCAAATTATTTTGCTATCGTAAGGTAAAAACTTGCTCCATGTTTACATGCGGTGTAGTCTTATGAGATATAATTTGTTTTCAAATACCCGTATTTTGAGTTTCTCACACCAGTCTCATGACTGATCAGGAGTTTATTTCCTTTTCCTATTAAACTCTGGGTGCCCTATTTTTCTGGGCAGCCAAGTAGTTAGGTAGCATGGAACATATTGAAAAGGGTGCAAGAAGCATAAAGCTGGAGGGTCCTATATAGATAGTCATCTATTTCTAATTCTGCTTCATTATGTATTTTTTATCTACCAGCACTAGTAAGGGCAGGTAGTTATAGCTATCCTAGCTGGATTAGTACTTACTAGAATTATACTGGAGCAGTTTGGAGTAATTGCATATACTACTCATACGTATAATTAGGTGTTGAATTTGATGTAAGATTCTATTATTGTCTTGTCTTCTCTCTTTATTTTCTTTATCCCATGATAATTTGCTTCTTTGGCACTTGGATTTACAGCATGTGAATACCGAGGATGCATTGGTGTTAATCTTTGAGGGTCGAGGAGGTGGGTCATCACATTTGGTATCAGAGCGCAAGGTTAAACAAGAACCTTGATTTTGGTGGGATAAAGTCTCATTAGAGATAGGGTTAGTAATACCCTAGGATGAGTAACTCATTAGCAAAAGTGTCAGTGACACCCTAGGATGAGTTGAGAGTATTATATATAACCTCATATTTGTTAATGCTATATATAAAAAAATATTTGTTTTGAAAATTGATAGATGAAATAATTTTGCCTAGGATTATATTTTGGATATAAAGGAATATCTTTTAAATGATACAGTTACTTGATTTGAATGTTAATACTCAGTTAGTATCATTGATTGATTGTTTATTTTATTTAAAATTTTAAAATACGAAGACTTCATGAATTTAGTTTCACAATTTGACTATGTATTATTCGATAAATAATAATGTTGGTTTAAGATTAAAGGAATTTATTATGATCAATAAATCTTATGAATGTAATTTATATAAGTGATTTTATAAATTGGATATGAAACGTGCTTTATAAAGGGATTTTTGAGAATTTAAATCCCAGTATTTTTGAAACGAATTTCAAATGATTTTTGGAAAAATAATAATAATAGTATTATTTCAAATTGGGATTTCGAAAATGAAAAATATCTTATGTAACTAGTTCGAGCGGCTTGAAAGTAACTAAAAATGGGCAGGAGATATGTTCGGATGGTAAACACCTCTCTTAAATATTTCACTTCTTGTTATGGAAATATGCGATACTATTGGTAGTACCCAGTTCCTTGATATCATTTTTGAGTTACTCAATCTATATTATTTTCTAAAGTTAAAAAGATAACAATAGGTATTGGAATATTTTATAAAAAGATAGAAAATGTTAAATGTTCAAAAGAGAAGTAGTTTATTATAATAATCTTTTATTAGTAATTATTTTAACCTTTTGGATTAATTTTTGTTGGCGTCAAAATTGACCACCAACACCAAATTACGACTGAAAGCACCAGTATCCAGTCATAAATCACAGATAGAGTATATGTAGAGAATATAATATGTAGAATAACCAAATTTCAAATGAAAGAAATAAAAGAGAGACAAGATTTATAGTGGTTCGGCTACATGCTGTATTTATAGGGGAAATCTAAGCTACAATGCCTCCTCGCCTACATGGGCCCACCACAATGATTTTCGAGCCCAACTTGTCCGTCCTTTGCCGACCCAAAGTAATTCGTGTGCTGACCCAAAGAAAACTCAAAGCCGACCTGAAGCAAACTTGATGCTGACCCGAACTAACACGCATGCCAACCGGAGCTTGATCTTCCTCTGTTGACTCGATGATGAAGCTATGCCGACCCGAAGCTAAGTCATTGTCGACCCGAAGTTAAGTCTTTGCCGACCCGAAGCACTTCCTATCAATGCCGACCCAAGTGATATGACCCCCATCTCAATGTCGACCCGAAGTAGGAACTATGCCGACCCGAAGCCAATCAAGTGTCGACCCCTTGAAGTGATATGACCTCCATCTCAATGCCGACGCGAAGTAGGGACTACGCCAACCCAAAGTAAACGCCAACCCAAAGCAAATATGTCGAACCAAAGTTGTTCCCATAGCCGACCCGAAGCTGACCAACTGCCGACCTGAAGTAAATGGTGGCCCGACCCGACCCGAAGCAACTTCCATCCTTGCCAAAATCCATATTCCAAGTGCCCTGCATCGTTCATCCATCGACCATTCTTAATCTTGGCTTCATATTCATGTTTATTATCCGTAATTGATCATCCATCCATCCATTCGAACCAAGCCCATAATATTCCAACCTCGATAATTGTGAAGTCTATTGGGTTAAATCCACCTATATACTACGTTGCCAAATAGTGGTTTAACAATTTTAAAGGGAAGTAAAACTTGTTAAATAAAATTTGTAAATATACTTAAAAACATTTGAATAAGTATGTAAATACTTTTTAAGTATTGAAATTGTTATAAGAGAATGAATATATATATATAAAGGGAGTTTAATTAATAATGGATAATTAATTGATAAAGTATTTTTTGACTAATAAAAGAAGTTCATTAGATACAAGATTTTTCCATTTAATATTGGTTAAATTGGAATGATATCATTGGAAAGAAGATGATCTATCAATTTAATGATTTATTTTGAAAAAGGTTTTCAAAAACTATTAAGGTATTTTTATTAAAAAAAGAGAAATGTGTTATAAAAAAAGGATGCTTATTATAATGTAAAAGATATTTACCTTTTGGAATGAAAGGTTTTCTTATACGAAGAAATATTTGGAAATAAATATAAATAAAGAAGAATCTTTATAAATGTTTGAATAAAAGCTAAAAGTTATGAAATGTTTTCATAAAAATATGTTGGAAAATTATTAAATACATTGAAGTATGTGGATTTTTTTCATCACATGATTTTGATCTAAGAGTCAAGTACGGAACTTTAAGGTGTTTACACCGATCCTAAAAAGGATTTATCACTCAATTTTTGATGAAAAACATTGATAAGGGTTTTGTGGTTGGATACTTATGTTTTCTATGATAGTCATGAGCTATGCAAGGAAAGCAAGGATTTTCAATCAATGAAACCTGATCATAATCTGCACTGGAGGATCAGGGGAATCAATACTAGTTTGGAAGCAAAGTTGTGGATTCTAATAGAAGATCGAATCAGATATTATGGATGATCTGTGTATATCATATATAATTGAGTTTATAAAATAATGTTTTGGGTAAGTATTACCGTGTTTTTTAGGTGTAATTTCGGGGATGAAGTTCTTTTAAAGAGAGAAGAATGTAATGACCTAGAAATTCATCACTTTACAAAAATTTGAAAATATTCAAATGTAAGATTTCTTAACATAAATAATAATGTTTTTAACAATAAATAATATTGGAAATCCCATTTAAAATAAATATTAACAAGAATATATACCTCGGAATAAATATCGATAAAATGACCGAAAATCATTTTATCGATAAACAGCTCTTTAGCCATCCGACATAATGCACGGTGCTGGATACATACACTCATTTATCAATATAAGTGAGAATATAAAATAAAATAATTTATATTATTTTGGAAAATTAAACCTATATATGATATCATTAATAACGTTACTATATTGGAATAATTGATTTTTGAATTTAAATGGAGTTTAAATTATTTAGTAATTATTTTAATTGTTACATAAGCCCTTTTAATTATTATATCATAATAGAAATATTATTTTCTAATTATATATATACTAAAAAGTGAAATATGACTAGAAATCGGATTCGGAATTCATAATGATTTAGTGTGTTGAAGTTGTGCAACATTATGGATTAAATGTGACATGCATATGCACATATACGTGTGCACATACATAAAGACATTCACATGCACATGAACACACATACACACACATATATAAACTTAAATATATATATATTATATATATATATATATATATTATAAAAAATCTAAGATATTTTCAAAAAAATCCTTAACACTTAAGGATTACAAAGTCAAAACTTATACATCAAAGTACGAGAACACGGAGAGGGGAGTTCTTGGCCTTGTAAAGTGATGTTAGAAAGGAGGTAGGTGGTGGCGAAGGAGGTGATGTAAGTGCACAAAATATCTAAGATATTTTTCCTTTCTTCTTTCCCTAAAAATAACATCCCATCTCTACTTCATTTCCTTACTTCTACTTCTTCATTTTCTGAATATTTTCATGGCTTCCATACTTTAAGAAATAATGGCATAAATATTTGCAAAAGAGTATTAAACATATAGTGTGTATCTGTGTCTATACATACATACATACATACATACACACACACACACACACACACACACACACACACACACACATATATATATATATATATATATATATATCAAACCACTTCAAAATTATCACAAAAATCGTCCTCACCACCTAAATACCCCATGGCCACCACATTATTTCCCCATAGCCGAGCTTTTCCCCTCCCTTAAGCTAGACCGTGAGTCATCCAAGCCTCCAATGTCAAGGCCGAGCTTTAAAAGGCAAATGTCTGAGTTTCGCGAGCTTTAAATTCAGTTAGCGGAGCTATATCTAATTTTAAGTTAATCGTTTAATTAGAGGTAAGAAAACTTCACTTATGCTTATATATATAATTTGGATGATGATATGATATGTTTATTGGTTGTTATGACTTGATCATCATGTTTGGTTGTGAAATATTGTTGTTTGGATGTGTATAACAAGTCACATTTAAATACATGTCGAAATATCACAAATAAGATCACTTTCCTTGTTGTATGAAAGGTTATATATGAGATGATAAACCTCTTTGAATTTGGTTTAAAATGTTTTGTAAATGTTTTATAAACATTTAAAAGTGTTTCGACAAAGTATGAAAAGAAAACGAAAATGAACTTGAAATTGGCGCGTCGCGTAACAGCATTTCGCATCGTGGAAAGTTAAATCCATGTATACCATGGATTTAGAGTCAGAATTCTTTATAATAAGAATTTTCCAAATTCTTAGAATCATAGTTTTCAATCAAAGGAAAATATTCAGATTTTGTTTAGTAGACAGTGAAATATGAGCAAATCAAGTTTTCAAAATAGTCGCGGTTTGACAATTCGGAAACCAAAGCGACAAAATCTTTTAAATTGATATTTTATGGAATAAATTCTACAAATATTTAAAAATGTTTTAAAAGATATTTGAGTTATAAAAATATATTTCTAAATAATCAAAAAGTTGTTTTGATCAAATAACCTTTTAAATCACTATTCGTAACACTATTCACTGCACTTTTTGCAACACTTATAATAACTTATGACTTATGCCTTTAAACTTAAGTATTCTTTCCCAATATTTTATAAATGTTTCCAAATAAATAATTATGTATTTTAAAGATGATTTGGTGGTTTTATAATTTATTTGGAAAATTTTAAATAAAATATTTAAAGAAAAGCTGTTAAAATCAAGTGATTTAATCTTGGCTCTAAAAGCCAAGAGTGGACTGAATTTTCTATTCGTGAGACCCGGATGTGATGTCCTCAAACTAAGGAGATGTTTGGGAGCACCTAGTGCCTTGGCTCACCTAGCCACTTTCCTGGGCGAGGAATAGATAAGGTCGAAATATCAAAAATAAGGCAAGTGTAAAAGATTTAATTTTGCCAAATTTAATGCATATTGAATTTTATAGAGAAAATCTTCTTATACTTGGTTTCCAAGGAAGGAACCCATACTATCTATGCGAATTTAAAAGATGATTTCACCACTCCGCAATGGATACTAAAGGTTGAATACAGAAATTGATGTTGAGTAGAATCGGTGTAATTTAAATCAACCTCTTTAGTCAATGTGTTTCCAATATGACTTATGAAAATGATTTGGTATTTCCAAAATTAAAGAAAGGTTTAATAATTCTGTATATACCGAAAAGAAATGTTTTAAAGATATATATCTCTCTAGAAGGTATTTTTGATAAAAAGGAAGTAATTAATCAAATGATAAGCACATATTTACTTAACATCTTTTTATCAAAGATTAGTTCAAAGGAGCCGGGGTCGGATTTAGGTGATTTTTGTCCGAAAAACACTTTGAACCAATTTACGTATTCGAAGTAAAGACATGGAATGATACTAAATAGAACAAGGGGCTGTTTGTCACTGATCCTTGGAGGAAATTATCCATATCATATATATATATATATATAAATATATAAATATATATATATATATATATCACAGTGGTATCTTTATTAGATCTTCAATGCAAGGGCTGCTCGCGAGTAATCCAAGGGATGATTCCTGACAGAATGTGGTAGGAGATTTCCTTTAGTTTATCATATTCTTGGACAATTTATATGGGCGAATGTCTGCCATTACATTTCTAATCACATTGATTAATATCTGTAAGTGTGGGATGTGCTATGTGAAAGGTAATCGTTACCTCGGGCGTCATCAGCTGGACGTGGCTTAAAAGGGCATGCCGTGAGGCTATGTGATTCACAAGCATTTGGGTATGTTTATCACCTTTCTTGATAACTCTATATATGTCAAGTATGTTATGTATGCTATGAGATCCAGGATAGGTCGATTACGATCGGGTTGATGTCATATTCGGTTCTATCCGCCACTAAATTGGGTATGCGGGTAGGCCAGTCTTGCCAGGTGTAGAAGTTTCAAAAGTTGTTGATCCTTGGTACATTCTTCTAGAGGTGTATTGTGCGGAAAGTAGTTCCTTACCAGCTATTGTATGGAAATTGACCCTCCAATAAGTGCCTTCAGATCTGATTGTAGCACCTACTTTGTAGTTATTATGCTCGAATTTAATCAATTTCAGCTCAGATTCAACCTTTATTTGAAAAATATTTTCAAAAGAATGTCATTAAAAATAATATTCTTAGATTTTGCGTAGCAAATTTTTTGGTTATTATGAGGTAAAAATCCATTCCGTGTTGAGCGGCGTGGTCTTATGAGATACCATTTGTTTTCAAATACCCGTATTTTTAGTTTCTCACACCAGTCCCATGACTAATTCGGAGTTTATTTTCTTTTCCCCTTAAACTCTAAGAGGCCTATTTTTCTGGACAGCCAAGTTGTAACAACCCTGGATTTTGACACTATTGTTTTTGTCACGACCCGAAATCCAGCGTTCAAAAAATCGACATCAAATACCTCACTTGTATTCGACTGTCGGAGATTCAAACGTTGAAGTCCAATTCGGTGGAGCTTAAAACAATATTAGATGAATATAAACAGCGGAAACAAAATGAATTATCATTGATGAACAACACAGATACAACACTGACATGATATTCATTACAACAACGATCATCAACATCAGAGTGATATACATGTGATACAATAACAAAATGATAACACCACAGTAGAACAACAATAATAGGGCTTCCAAAAAGTTCCCAACATAATTTGACTTTGATAAGGTCTTCCAAACTGCAAACACTTTTAGATCCAAAAGGCTACGAACCCCAAAAGCTTCCAAAATCCGATAGCTTCCAAAAGACTTCTAGATCCAAGCTAGCTCCAAAACACGGATAACCTTCTTCTAGGCTACCCGTGTGGAAAATTATGAGCACCCAGAGTTTAGGAAGAGATAATAAACTCCGAGTCAGTCATGGGACTGGTATGAGTAAACAAAAACAGTTGTTTGTACAAAAACAATTTATAAAAAGATATTCGTTATGCTTTTTTGCAAATGAAACTACCATAAGGCCTCCTGCCACACACACAATGCAGTCGCACAATTGGAGGAGATTTCTCCTTATGATAGTCAAACATGCTTGATACGAGAAAAACTCTTTTTTATTATTATTAGTGCATAGTGCAAAAAACATTTCGAAAGTACAATATTAATCTTAGCCAACATACCACAGTTATAGTATACCTACTATAGCTACCATGTTTTATGGTAGGTTACCGCCACGCTGCATGGTAGGTTATACAATTAAAATCGTACAGAGATCGTGTTGCTTTGTTTGGATTTCCAACAATGGTCAGGCTAAGAAACTTCCACACCGAATGGGTACGCCCCTGGAGGGATGCCCCAAGAACCTAACCGGATCTCTACCAACACAAGGCTGCATTACCTCTATAACTAGTTTATTACTGACACGAGTATGCCATCCCCCGATCATAAACGACCTTTATTTGAGGCCTTGACAACAACAAACTCCAACTACAACATAAGTTAAATATCTGGGCTCCATACCATGATATCACTTTTTATCCAAAAGGAAACGCATATACCTAAGGGGCGCTACCCCCGTAACCTTACTGCATCCTTCCTGCTTCGACCATTTCCGGTTGTGAGGTTCGATGAAGTCTCGTCCAAAAAACTATGCTTTTCAAAAAAGCCATGCTTTGATCAACAAAAGATCAGCACTCAGCATGCCACACTACCAAATTGGGAGTATATCACTAATAACCATCAAATACATAACCTCCGAGCTCGTACATCTCAGATAAGGGTTTTAAGCTAAGAGAATAAATTCTCCGCCACTAAACAGAAATGTATTTGATAGAAATCAGCTTTATATCTCAAAGTGTAATGTCAGACATACAACCATACAAGTCCGATCCGGGTTCGAACGGAAACGAAGGCACATCGTCCAAGTAAGCAAGAAGCCCTTGCAATCCGGGCATTCACAATCCCGATCGGACATCCCATCACATATGGAGATCTCTATACCAGAGCAACTTAGTGCAGGGTCATTCGATAGGTTATCCAATCGTTCTCGAAAATACCCAGTCTTCACCACCATCTTCAAATGCTATCCATTTCATCCTACCACTATTCGGAATGGGTTATATGACACAAAGTCCTCTCCCAGCTAAACCGAATAGTGAAATTATGGTCATGAAATTCTGGTCATAGCTTCGCCTACTCCCCTCATTTCGATTGGCACTGATGCGATCGACTTCGGTGCTCCGACGAAGCCACGAAAAATAGATTTTCGACCTTGACCAAAACATGGTTAAACCCTAAATTGATCTCGTTCATCATCCACGTTAATCAGGAATTTTTATGATCAATTTTCTCAAATTTCCAACCTCCTAGCACGCTATAGTTTCGATCATGAGACGAACAATGTCGCCGATCACCAGAATTTACCCAACAACTCGAATCTGTTCTTCCTCGCATTTCTCAGTGAATACTTACTTAAAAATTTTGATTTCACTTTTAAAAATCATCATTTTCAAAAACATTTCAATTGATATATTTGAAATCAGAGATCATGATGATTGAATTTTCACCCTAAATTGGGTTTGCCTGTATTTTTAAATTTCCAGAGGAAGTTTTAATTTAATTTAGTTGAATTTATTTTTAAAACTTAAATCATGGTTAAACATACAAATCTTGTTTAGATCCTAAAGTCTAATAAGGGTCGTAGGAAGAGTAATTGAATTTTGAATTGGTTTTTGAATCTTGTAACCTAGAACAGAATTCATGTTCTTGTTTACAGACATGCACATATCATATTCACCTATATATATATATACAAAATTGTATACATGGAAATAGTTTTCAACATTTCTTCAGGCATTATTTCAAACAAGTCAAAATTCAGGTTTCAAAAGAATTTACTCACCTGATCAAGAAGAAATAGAGAGCCTGGAACCTTGCTTTTGAATTTTGAAAAAAAAAACTGGAACTTGAATCTGGAAATTGCTTTACAACTTGATGATGTTTGAGTTGAATTACTTGATTACTGAATTAAAACTTTGAATTTGCTTAAGTTTTGAAGTTGAAATCCTTGCTTTGATGTTGATTTACTTTGTTGTTCATATTTGAGATGATTTCCAGGCTTCAGGTTTAAAATTGTAAAAGGTGTTTAATTTTTCTGCTTTTGATTATTTGCTTTGATTTCTTTTGAATTTGCTTTGATGATTTTCTGGTTTTAAAGTTTTGATTCTTTTTCAAATTTCTTTAAAGAGTTAAGATAAAAGAAATGACAAGGAGGAGATGAAATGGTTTATATAATCTTGTTTTCTATTTTTATAAATTTTCTCTAAAATATAAACAAAGGTGACACTTGTTCATCTTCATGATTTAAATCCTAACACTTGTTAATTTTCACACTATCTTTCTTACAATTGTAATTTGCATGTTCATAGTGTATTTATAAATTTAACACTTGTCTTTTTATATTTTATATTGATTTTTAAATTACATTTTCTATTTTATAAATGTATTCTCCTTTATTTAAATATATACAATTTAAAAGAAAATGTTTTAAAACTAATTATACATTAAATAGATCACATATATATATTATTTTAAATTCCAAATATTTTATTAAGATATTTGTTTAAATTTTTTAAATTCAAATTCAATTCTACCCATGTATCTATTTTTAAATTCAAATAATTTTAAAATATTTATTCTTTTGAATTTTTAAACTCAAATGAAAATTACAATCTTATTCATATATACACAAGTCAATATTTATCTAATTTGTTTTTGAAAATTTTCAAATTAATTCCAAAATTTGTAGCAATTACTAGTTTTAAATTTAATAAAAATTGGGATGTTACAGATTTCCCTCCCTTAAGAAAATTTCGTCCTCGAAATTTGAAAGAGAGAGAAAGACAATAAAGAACATATTAATATATAAAAGATGGAGAAAATGTCTTACCAGATTAAGCCGAAATATCCACTCTGTAATTGGGATAAATTTTTTGCATGTTATCCTCTATTTTCCAAGTACAGTCATTTAGATCCCCACTCCATTGCACTTTAACAAGTTTCACAACTTTATTCCTTAGCTGCTTTTCATCTTGATCAATTATCTTTAACGGTTCTCTCTTCACTGCCAGATTTGGTGTGATCTCCAAATCCTGCTGTGCGGCCTCTTCAATACAATCTGAATCGTGCACATATTTTCGAAGGTGAGAAACGTGAAACGCATTGTGTACGCAAGATAACCAATTGGGTAGCTGCACTCGATATGCTAAAGGACCGATCCTCTCCAGTATAAAAAAAGGACCAATATATCATGGTGCCAGCTTACCAGTCTTTCCGAATCTCAACACTCCTCGCATTGGAGAAACCTTTAGGAAAACGAAATCTCCAACCTGGAATTCTAAATTTCTTCTCCTACGGTCAGCATAACTTTTCTGACGACTTTGAGCAGTTTTCAATTTCTTTCGAATAAAATCAACTTTCTCAGTAGCTCCTTTATCATATCTGGTCCAAGAACGAGTCTGTCACCCAACTCAATCCAACATGCAGATGATCGACATGGACGACCATATAATGCTTCGAAAGGAGCCACTTTTATACTGGCATGATAGCTATTATTATATGAGAATTCATCCAGATGCAAATGGTCTTCCCATGAACCACCAAAGTCAAGAATACAAGCGCGCAAAAGGTCTTCTAAGATCCGATTTATTCTTTCCGTCTGCCCATCAGACTGCGGGTGGTAAGCAGTACTGAAGTACAGTTTGGTTCCAAGTGCGGCCTGAAATGCCTTCCAAAATCTGCTAGTGAAGATCGGATAACGATCACTCACTATACTGCTCGGTATTCCATGGAGACGAACGATCTCTTTCACATATAATTCTGCCAAACCCGCTGCTGTCCGGGTAGATTTTACTGGGATAAAGTGGGGAGTCTTAGTCAGACGATCCACGATAACCCAAATCGCTTCATTACCTTTGCAATTCATGGTAACCCATCTATGAAATCCATATATACTTGATCCCATTTCCACTTATGCACCTCTATTGGTTTGAGTAAACCTACCATCTTTTTTTGATCACTTTTGATTTGCTGACAGGTTGCACAACGACTGACATAAATAGATATATCCCTCTTCATTGTTTTCCACCAAAAAGTCCTTTTGATATCTTGATACATCTTATTAACTCCTAGATGGATATTAAGTTTGGACTTATGACACTCGTCCAATACTTTCCGTTTTAGATCCTGGATGTCTGGAACATAGATCCTACCTTTTAACCTGATAATTTCGTTATTATCAATTTCAAAACTGGAATCTCCACCTTGACATATTCTTCTATAAATTTCTCAAAGAAACTTATCTTCTTTCTGCTTACTGGCAAATTTTTCAAGAAGAGTAGGAGTGACAATAAGTTAAGCGAGAACAGCATGCCTTCTACTCAAAGCATCGGCAACCACGTTGGCTTTTCCAGGTGTATATTGAATATCCATGTCATAAAACGGTAAAAATTCTAACCAGTGTTGTTGCCTAAGATTTAAATCCTTCTGGGGAAAGAGATATTTCAGAGATTTATGGTCGGTGAACAATTCTATTTTTTCACCCAGAAGATAATGTCGCCATATTTTCAAAGCAAAAATAACTTCCAGAAGTTCGAGATCGTGGGTTGGGTAGTTTTTTTCATGTGGACGCAATTGTCTACTCGCATAGGTAATTACTCTACCCTCCTGCATCAAAACAGCACCCACACCATCACCATAAGCATCTTTATAAACAGATAGACTTTGATTCTCGTTAATAATAGCGAGAACGAGAGCAGAAGTCAATCTTCTTTTCAACTCCTGGAACGCTTCTTCGCATTTTGGAGTCCAATCAAACTTAGCATTCTTCATTGTCAGCTTAGTCAATGGACTGCTATCTTAGAAAAATCCTGGACAAATTTCCTGTAATATCCCACTAAACCCAGAAAACTTCTAACTTCTTTCGGAGTTGTCGGTTGCTTCCAGTCTAGAATAGCGGAAACCTTACAAGGATCTACAGAAATTCCCTCTTCATTAACAATGTGCCCGAGAAATCTAACTTCCTTGACCCAAAAAAGACACTTAGAAAATTTGGCAAACAGAATGTTCTTCCTTAATATTTCCAAAACGATTCTCAAATGTTCAGCATGCTCCTCTTCAGTTTTGGAGTAGTTCAAAATATCATCAATGAATACGAAAAAATTTACTCAACACTTCTCGAAATACACAGGTCATTAAGTCTACGAAATATGTAGGAGCATTGGTTAGTCCGAAAGGCATGACTAACCATTCGTAGAATGTGTCTGGACCCCTGAAAGCAGTTAAGTGAATACAGTCTTCAGCAATCCTTAGCTGATGGAATCCTTGGGCTAGATCCAACTTTGAAAAGAATCAAGCACCGTGGAGTTGATCGAACAAGTCGTCGATTCTGGGCAAAGGAAATTTGTTTTTAAGAGTTAGTTTGTTGAGATCGCGGTAGTCCACGCACAATCTCATAGATCCATCAGACTTGGCTACAAACACCACATCTGAACCCCAACTGGAAACACTAGAACGTATTAATCCTTTCTTCAGCAACTCTCGGGTTTGGTTGAATAATTCTATTCTTTCCCTTGATGCCATCCTACGGCTTGCATGAACAACCGGATGAGCGTTGGGAACCAGATTCTGAATTCAATTTCTCTATGCAGAGGTAAAGATTTGTCTTCTTCGAATACGTCTAAAAATTCGCGAACAATTGGTATGGATTCCATACTAGGTCCGAGATATCCCAAAGTATACATTAGCTTATCCCTTTTCAGACTGGGATCCTCACAAGAAATTTCAATAAAATTTCCAAGTTTTGTTTTGACTGAAATCGTTCGATTGTTACAATCTAGTTTAGCTTCGTATTTTGTTAACCAGTTTATTCCAAGCAATATTTCAAATTCTTTAATGTCGAAAATGAAAAGATTGATGGGAAATCAATGATATAATACGAGATAGGGACCTTCCTACAATATAGACAAAGATTTGTAGGACCGGCAATCGGGTTCTTCATGCAAATGAGCTCGTCGACAAATTCAGGTTCATGTTTTAATTTATTTACGGTTTGTGGGGAGACAAAGCTATGTGTGGCTCTCATGTCAAAAAAAATCTAACAATTCTATCATAAATGAGAAGGTAACCTTCTAGACTTCATTTTCCTTTATCCGCGTTTAAAGTTGAGGGGTCATCCTTTATCGCATACACCTTAGCCATTTGAGCTTGTTTCATTGCTGGGCATTCTTTAACTATGTGTCCAGGCTTATGACAATAATAACATTCTCTGGTTCCCTAACTTGTTCTCATGGGTTGACCTTTCTTTACATGTTTCTTTGGCTTCTTGCTGCTATTTGAATAATGGACCTTCTCCCAACAATTGTAACAAGTAATTTCCCTCGCTGGGTTTTCCTGATTACTCTTCTTCTCTTTGCCTTGATACGCTTTCATCCCTCCAAACTTCCTTTTCTTCCAATTCGGATTGCTTGTATTTCCTTCCTCCTCTGGACTTCCTGCTTATCCAGGCTAGCGTATCTATAACCCATATCGATCAAGTCAGAAAAAGATTCTTTTACGTGGGCTGTCATTCTCTCGTGGAATTTCGTATTCATTCCCCGAATAAATCTTTCATTTTTCTTCAGGGAGGGTGTTCACCAGCTCCGGACCAAATCCAAATAATTCATTAAACTTGTTCAAGTACTCTTCGAATGATAGGCTCCCTTGTTTCAAGTCAGTGAACTCCTGGTACATTCCGAAGATACCAGCAGACAGCATATAACGTTTCTTAAACATTCCTTAAATCATTCCCAAGTGAACTCATCTTTCAACTCATCCACTGTAACAGTCCCCACCAGGCTAAAGCCTCCTCTTGGAGTTGTCAAGAAGCTATCAATCACATTTGACCGTCTTCCAAGTTCAATCCTCTGGAAATTCTTTAAAACGATCGGATCCAGGCTTGTGCTTCGATAATAGATCCTTTCCAGTGAACGGCTTTCCACCAAGTCTAGAAAAATTTCGGTATAGATTAGCCAGATTCGGCTGAGGTTGAGTGGGAATAGCTGATTCTGTTGTTTTAGGGACTTGACCAGTTGTAGTGGTATTTCCCCATCCCCTACCTCGCCCTCTTCTAGTGCTCATTCTCACTATCTTTAAATAGTAAGAAAACTTGATTTAGACTATACGGACGAGATATCTTAGGGATATACTCATTCTAAGGTATTTCTAACCCTATCTCTAATGAGTCATCTAATGTGTTATACTCCGAAGCTAAAGTTCTTACTCAACCTTTAGCTCTGATACCACTTGTCACGACTCGAAATCCAGCGTTCAAAAAATCGACATTAAATACATCACTTGTATTCAATTGCGGAGATTCAAACGATGAACTCCAGTTTGGTGGAGCTTATAATAACATTAGATGAATATAAACAGGGGAAAAAAATGAATTATCATTGATGAACCACACAGATACAACACTGGCACAATATTCATTACAACAACGATCATCAACATCAGAGTGATATATACAATAACATAATGATAACACCACAGTGGAAAAACAACAATAGGGCTTCCAAAAAGTTCCTAATAAACTTTGACTTCGATAAGGTCTTCCAAACTCCAAACACTTTTAGATCCAAAAGGCTACAAACCCCAAAAGCTTTCAAAATCCGACAGCTTCCAAAAGACTTCTAGATCCAAGCTAGCACCAAAACACGGATAACCTTCTTCTAGGCTGCCCGTGTGGAAAACCATGGGCACCCAAAGTTTAGGAAGGGAACAATAAACTCCGGGTCAGTTGTTTGTACAAAAACAATTTATAAAAAGATATTCGTTATGCTTTTTGGAAAATGAAACCACCATAAGGCCTCCCACCACACACACAATGCAATCGCACAATTGGAGGAGATTTCTCCTTATGATAGTCAAACATGCTTGATACGAGAAAAACTCTTTTTTTATATCATTATTAGTGCATAGTGTAGAAAACATTTCGAAAGTACAATATTAGTCTTAGCCAGCATACCACCATTATAGTATACCTACTATAGCTACCATGTTTTATAGCAGGTTTGGCAGGTTATACAACTAAAACCGTACAGGGCTCGTATTGTTTTGTTTGGATTTCCAGCAATGGTCAGGCTAAGGAACTTCCTCACTGAATGGGTACACCTCTAGAGGGACGCCCCGAGAACCTAACTGGATCTCTACAACACAAGGCCGGGTTAGATCTATAACTAGGTAACTACTGACACGAGTATGCCATCCCCCGGTCGTAACAGACCTTTATCCAAGGCCTCGACACCGACAAATTCCAACAACCACATAAGTTAAATATCTAGGCTCCATACCGTGATATCACTTTTTATCCCGATGGAAATGCACATACCCTAAGGGGCGCTACCCACATAACCTTGTTGCATTCTTCATGTTTCGACCATTTTCGAGTTGTGAGGTTCGACGAAGTCTCATCCACAAAGCTACGATGTTCACAAAAGCAATGCTGTGATCAACAAATGATCAGCACTCGGCATGCCACGCTACCAAATTGGGAGTATATCACTAATAACCATCAACTATGTAACCTCTGAGCTCGTATGTCTCAGAGATGGATGTTAAGCTAAGAGAATAAATTATCCACCACCAAACAGAAATGTATTTGATAGAAATCAGCTTTATATCTCAAAGCGTAATGTCAGACGTACAACCATACAAGTCCATTCCGAGTTCAAACGGAACCGAAGACAGTTCGTCCAATAAAGGAAGAAACCCTTACAATCCGAGCATTCACAATCCTGACCGGACTCCTCATCACATATGGAGATCTCTGTACTGGAGCAACTCAGAGCAGAGTCATTCGATAGGTTATCCTATCGTTCTCGAAAATACCCGATCTTCACCACCGTCTTCAAATGTTATCCATTTCTTCATATCACTATTCAGAATGGGTTATATGACACAAAGTCCTCTCCCGGCTAAATCGAATAGTGAGTGCTTAATTTGTAAAAACATGGATATATCAATCACAAAGATTCACTATTAAAATTCGATGTGAGTTTCAGATAACCAACTACAATCCGACTCCCTGTCGCATCGAAATTCAAATGGCATTTAAAGGCCAACAATTTTCACATTCACACAGAAATACATCACATATATCATAGTTTAATTCACAGCAATTCATATCACAAAGTATCACAATCGCATAACAAGGGTGTCAATCAGTTCAAGGCATTTAATACTTAATCATCTACAAGTAAGATGAATTAATCGTGCGATTATAATTAATTAATCACATAATTATTTTCATTAATTATCCTTAATTATAAATTAATTAATCCATAATTGTTAATTAATTAATCTTAATCACTAATTAATTAACCTTAATTATTATTTAATTGACCTTTAGTTATTAATTAATAAATTAATAAATTATTCTTAACTAATACTTAATTATTAATTAATTTATCTTAATTACTTTCATTAATTAAATATTTCTTAACTAATATCATTAATTAATCCTTAATTATGAATTAATTAACCTTAAATTTATAATTAATTAACATTTAATTAATTATTCTTTAATTATTAAGTAATTATAAATCATTTATCTTAGTTAATCATTTAATTATTATTAAAATATTTAATTAGTAAACCTCATGATTAATCATCATTAACACATGAATTAATTCAAAAGATTAAGGTTAATTAAAATAACATTTCATCTTAATTAACTTTTAAATTGCATTATTTATTTATAATATTTAATTTATAAATAATGTCACAAAATTAAATAAATTAAACTTAATTACTTTAAAAATATCTTACTTAAAATCTTTATTAATTCAAACTTAAATCAAAACCATTATTTAAAAGCATGGATTAAAAATGTTTAAAATTTGATTTTGGTTTTAAAATAAAAACTGTTTTTATACATCAAACCTAAGACCTTCTCGATCGTCACCCGAGTCAAACCTCCATTCGCTTCGAGTCTTTCCCTAAACCAACCCGTATTTTCCTTTCAAACTTTAATTTTTTGTTTAAGTTTTAGACAACCCAGTGTGTATACAAAATTACCCGAATCAAAACTCGAGCCAGCAATATGATTACCCGAAAACAACTTCGAGTCATGACCCTTCTTCCTCAAACCCAAATCTATGATACAACCTCGACACCTTGTACATGCACAGGCATTCCAGCCATCTCCAGTCGATGCTACGACTGTCGACAAGTCGACGACAACTTTCCTGGCACCTAGAGCACCCAGAAACCCCAAACGATGACGAACTCGCAAACAAGCAATCTGCCCCAAACTGAAACAAACTTCGATCACCAAAAACTGCCTCGCTTTATCGCCTCGGGCCACCAAAGGTCATGAACTTCTTGTCAGAACTTCACCTACTCCCCTCGTTTCGATTGGCACTGATGTGATATACTACGGTTCTCTGATGAAGCCGCGGAAAACAAATTTCCGGCCTCGTCCAAAACATGGGATAAAACCCTAAATTGATCTCGTTCATCAACCATGTTGATCAAGAATTTTTTTGATTAATTTTCTCAAATTCTCCGACTTACCAGCAAGCTACAGTTTCGACCACAAGACGAACTATGTTGCCGATCACCAGAATTGGCCCAAAAACTCGAATCCGTTCATCCTCTCATTTCTCAGTGAATACTTACTTAAAAATTACGATTTCATTTCAAAAAATCATCATTTTCAAAAACGTTTCAATTGATATATTTGAAATCAGAGATCATGATGATTGAACTTTCACCCTATATTGGGTTTGCCTGTATTTTTAAATTTCCAGAGAAAGTTTCAATTTAATTTACTGAAATTTATTTTAAAAACTTAAATCATGGTTAAACAAACAAATCTTGTTTAGATCCTAAAGTCTAATAAGTAGAAGAGGAAGAGTAATCAAATTTTGAACAGGTTTTTAAATCCTATAACCTGGGACAGAACTCATGTTCTAGTTTACAGACATGCACATATCATATTCACCTACATATATACAAAATTGTATACATGCAAATAGTTTTCAACATTTCTTCAGGCATTATTTCAAACAACAAGTCAAAATCCAGGTTTCAAAAGAATTTACTCACCTGACCAAGAAGAACAGAGAGCCGGAACCTTGCTTTTGAATTTTGAAAAAAAAACTGGAACTTGAATCTGGAAATTGCTTTACAACTTGTTGATGTTTGAGTTGAAATGCTTGATTGCTGAGTTAAAATTTTGAATTTGCTTAAGTTTTGAAGTTGAAATCATTTCTTTGATGTTGATTTACTTTTTTGTTAATATTTGAGATGATTTCCAGGCTTCAGACTTTAAATTGTAAAAGGTATTTAATTTTTCTGGTTTTGATTATTTGCTTTGATTTATTTTGAATTTGCTTTGAGATTTTCTGGTTTTAAAGTTTTGATTTTTTTCTCATATTTCTTTAAAGAGTGAAGATAAAAGAAATGAGAAGGAGGAGACGAAATGGTATATGTAATCTTGTTTTCTATTTTTATAAATTTTCTCTCAAATAAAAACAAAGCTGACACTTGTTCATCTTCATGATCTAAATCCTAACGCTTGTTAGTTTTCACACTATCTTTCTTACAATTATATTTTTCATGTTAAAAATGTATTTATAAATTTAACACTTGTCTTTTTATATTTTATATTGATTTTTAAATTAAAATTTCTAGTTTATAAATATATTCCCCTTTATTTAAATATATACAATTTAAAGAAAATGTTTTAAAACTAATTATACATTAAATAAATCACATATATATTATTTTAAATTCAAATATTTTACTAAGATATTTATTTAAATTTTTTAAATTCGAATTCGAACTCAATTCTACCCATATATCTATTTTTAAATTCAAATAATTTAAAATATTTATTATTTTTAATTTTTAAACTCAAATGCAAATTACAATCTTATTAATATATATACAAATCAATACTTATCTAATTTGTTTTTGAAAATTTTCAAATTAAAATTTTCCTAAAATTTAAGGCCAAATTTATATCAATTACTGGTTTTAAAATTAATAAAAATTGGGATGTTACAGTTTTGATAATTCTTCAACTTAATTATTGATAATACAAGTTTTGTCATTTAAAACAAATAATATATTCTTGCTAATTACTATATATATATATATATATATATATATACTTGGAAAGAAATTATGGTTTGGAGATTTGAAAGCAAATCTCTCAAAAATATTTAAAATAGAAACTCTACCTTTATAATACAAAATATAATTATATATATGAATATAATTTAGATGTATATACTTAAGCTTTGGCTAAATTTAAAATAAAAAATATATGTTTAAAAATAGGAATAAATTTATATAAGAACTTTATATTGTTGTATGTAAAAGAAATGACAACTTATACAAATAACTATAATAATTATATATGTATACACATAGGTGCATAAGGCAAACAAGACAAAATAGTTTGTATACATATGTATGATACATGTACATAAGAGTGGATATATGCATGTAAACACAAGAGGGAACACACATTAAATGCACATTCCCTCAAGCACACAAAACATCAAATCTCATTTCTAATA
The DNA here is from genome assembly GCA_030765085.1 of Allium cepa. Lineage (NCBI taxonomy): Eukaryota > Viridiplantae > Streptophyta > Magnoliopsida > Asparagales > Amaryllidaceae > Allium > Allium cepa. The sequence goes on along the minus strand of CM060929.1, from coordinate 458,624,182 downwards.
AATCACTTCCTTCTCACAAATCATATCAGGTCAAAGAATTGCTGACAAAAGGGAATTAAATAAAATAAATTTTTAAAAGAAAAGTAAAAAAAGTTTACTATATACAAAATAGAAGAATGTAGCAGCCTATAATTTCTTATTTATACCTCCATAGTTGTATTCATTTCTTTCATTCGAATAAAGTTGAACAACAGAAAACATACTTCCGTTTCATAACTTAAAATAAATCAAACAACTTAACTTAACAAAGAGGATCATCAAAGCAAGCCAGCAGTTTTCAAAAAGCATATTTTTCTCTGTTCAAAGTGTTATACAATGAGTAAACTTCTTTTCAAATAGAATCCTTCTTATAAAATCTACAAGTATGTTTGAGATAAAATAAAAATAACAATTTGAATATGTGGTAAATAAATGCATATATGCCGGTACACGGATGTATGTAAATGCCTGCACACATTTTTGCCTCTGTTCTGTATTTTTTTCCTGGTATGTTCAAACTCTCAAAAATCTGTATCTCTTCATCTGCATAAATTTAGGCCATGATGTTCAAAGGGTTCCTGTTTGTATTTGAGTATACTTAATTTTAAAAATGACTTCATAGGATATTATCAAGTAATAATACTGTAAATAAGATGTACAGATAAGCCATCAAATATTTCAAGGAATTCGATTATTTTAATTCATGTTTTCAGTGAGATAGATGGAATCGGCTTTGAGAATGGTGAATTTTGGTGACATGATCATGATTTTTAGTGGCATGGTTAGCGAGGTAGAGATGGATGGCCGGAGTTTGGTCGCGGGTCGATTTCTGGCAATCCCGGAGTTTGGTGATGTCGGGGTTGTGGCCAGAGGAAGCTGGGTGGTTGGTGGTCTTGGAAAAAATGGTGGTGTGATTTTCTGGTTAGTGAGGAATTGGATTGGAGGAGATGTAGGGTTTAGGCACGGTTTTGGTTGAGGCTATTTTATGGGTAACTACGGTGTCATGGTGGCACTGGGATGATGCGGTGTTGGAGGAATGAAAGAGGGGAGCTAGGCGAAGCTTCAGGCGAGGTGGCGTGGGTTCTGGTGGTCGGTGACGGCGGCGTAAGGTGGAAATATGAGTCGGGTTTTTTTCTCGGGAGGTGGTGGTTTACTCGATTTTGTTTCACGCATTATCGGAGGAAGCTGGGTAGTTGGAGTGGTCGAGAGGATTGATGAGGACTCGAAGGTAAGGTCGGCGGTGGTCGGCATAGCTCCGGTTGGGTGTGCACGTGCACCGGGTTCGTGCAAGTGGTAGTACCAAGTAGGAATAGGACTAGAAGAAATTAGCAGAAGTAAGAGAAGAGAAGTGGAAAGAAGGGGGAGGCCTGGATTTGGTTTTGAGCCAGTGGGCCGATTTTCTAAAAATAAAAATAAACTGTTCTTAAATGTTTTCAAAAATCAAATTTACATTAAACTATTTATTTTTAAACCCTAAATTAACTGATTTTTATAAACACAAGAACCGAGTTGTTTAACTCATTAACCCCTTGTTAATACATATTTAATAATAAATTTAAAATATAAAATTAGTTTATGGTTAATGTAAAGATAGTGATTTAAACTTTAGATTGATTAAACCTTAGGTTAATGTATATATGTTAATTATTGATTATTTTGTAGATTTTATTTAAAGTAAAATAAATACTTTTTAATTAATTTTAATAATAAGTAAATAGGATTTGAAAAGTAATTAATTTTGTTAAAATTAAATAGATGTTGTGACTGATTAATGTATTCTATGGATGGTTTAAAAATGGTTCAGTACATTTAATTGCCTTGTTTTCTCTAATATGTTATTTACCGTTATTCTGTGATATGAAACAACCTGAACTGAGCAGTTAAATATTAAATGTGGGATGTTTAATCGAATAGATATTGTGATGGAATTTATATGTGAACGGTGTATTCTGAATTGAATTGTTTTGTTAAAAACAACTTGGCTTTAAAAGAAGTCGCTTAGTTTTCGAAGAAACCGGGATCGGATATCAGCGTTATCCGAAATCACGTCGATTCAATAAACACTACAAATCTTTATGGGTTTGATTATAGAATCAAATAGGCTGAAATTGAACAAATTAAGTAAATCCGACTGTTGGGAATGAGTAACTACACTTAGACATTATTTTAATATCATGGGATTTAGTAACAAGTGTTTAGCTATAACAAGATAAAAACTCATAGTGATGTTCGAGTTACCGAGGCTTCAAAGAAGCCCTATAACTTCAAGTTAAATGGGTTTACTCATGCTGGTTTCCAGCCTGACTCAGGTGTTATTTTATTGTAATGCTCGGGTCAGACCGAGTGTTACAGAATTTCAGGTTAGGATGCTTAGGAGCCCGGAGAAGAGCTGGATGGCAAAGACGTATTGCTTATGTTCCGCTGCGAAGTATGGACTATATAGATATCAGCTTGAGGACAAGTTATTATTACAATCCAGATTTATTGTTGATGGTCGTACTCTGATATCTTTTATGTATATTAACAGTTACAGCTTTTCTTTGTATAAAATTCTGTTATTTCATATTATATTTTGTTCCGCTGCGATTGTGAGATTCTATGTTGTTGTTTACTGTTTCCTATTCTACATATTTTCTTTCTAAACCCTAACAGCCTGGTATTTCCAACACTTGATTTCTCGTCGCTCTATAATGAAGACGTATTAGTGTCGATTTTCGAGGTCGAAAATCTATCGGGCCGCTACACGTGGTATCAGAGCTGAAGGTTAAGCGAGAACCTTGGCTCTGGTGGGGATTTCTCACTAGAGATAGGGTCAGTAGTACACTGGAATGAGTTGAGAGTATTATAGGAGGGTGTGCTTGTTATTTTCTTTTATAATGATTTTTAAAATGGTTTTATAAATGATTTGTGTATAAGGTTATATTTTGATATATAAAGAAATGATTTTTCTAAATTGTTATGGTATATTAAGGTGATTGGTTGTAGTTATTATAATAAAATAAAATTATTAAATTTGAGTGGTATTATTTATATAACCAAGTAGAATTGGGTAAGGATTAACTATACAAATAAGTTAAAGATGGATTCAAACCAAAAATTAAAATTTTGAAAATTTGTAGAAGTGTTTTTCAAAGTGTTTGAAATGAAATAAATTTACCCAGATTATATTTTTCAGTAAATTATGATGGAATATATGGTGTGTATGACTTCTAAATATGATAATTATCATAAAGTTGGGTATTGTGTCTTAATAAAGGATGTTTATTACGGAATAAATAATGACGAATAGAGTAAAACGTTTTTAAGGAAGTAAAAATTTATATAAGTATGACCTATAAATTAAAAATGGATTTAAAGTGTGAAGTTCTAAATCTAAGCCTAGAAGAATTTTGGAATCATTTCAAGGTGTAAAGGAAATAAAAAAGGATATTATTCTGAACATTTTTGAATATAGAAGTCTTGTTTGGAAACCAGAGTTGTTAGAGGATGAATTAGTTTGGAGTTAAAACCAAAAATGGTTTAAATTTAAAGTGGGATTGATATGAAATGAATAAATATGTTTGTATATACATATATATGTAGGTATATATATACGATTTCGAAGTTGATATGTATACGATTTCTAAGTTGATTTTAAATATATATTGAGGCGGGAACTCATAAGTGGAAAGTGATATTGATAAGAGTTAAATTTGGAGTAAGTTAAAAGAAATAAAACGGTTTTAAAGTCTGGAAATTAAAATGAACCAGATTATCAAATCAGTGAAATTAAATTATAAACAAATGTCCGAGAACAAATAAAGGAATATTTTAAAATTCAAATAATCAAGGTTTAATTATTGGTTACGAAGTCCCACTAGAATTTAGCTCAAGAGGTGGAAAAAGGATAAGAATGGAAGGCAATGCGTAGGTAATGGAGAGCAGCTGACGTAAGGCACGAGAAGAAGCAATACAGGAATATGAGAAATGGGTTAGGGAAAGGGCTGGACCAGATCCTTATGATAATGCCACATGCTATAGATGTCATGGTAAAGGGCATTATATAGCTAAGTGTAGTAAACCAAGAAAGGAAAGGAATAAGGAGGTCAAACTGTTTCGCTATGAGATTCTATGCTTTAAGTGTCAAAGGAAAGGACATTTCCTAAACCATTGCCCGGAAGTGAGGAAGGTGAAGCGTAAACCTATGGTACCACTCGATGGGCCAACCATCTGCTACCATTGTAAAATGACTGGACACATCACTAGGGATTCCCCCAAGAGACGGAACAAAGAGAAAGTTAGAAAACGGCATGCAAATGATGCGAAGGTCACCCATAAAGATGGAAGTGTAGAGATCTTTTGTGGAAAATGTTTTAAGTGGGAACACTCTATTGCGGATTGCTTGAACGAGCTTCAGCTAGTTGGAGGGAAGACCATAAGGAAGTTTTTATAAAGGATGCTTGGACTCTATTCTTCCTTAAAACCTAGATAGTTATTAAGGCATCTAGATTTATGACCTTTGGTAAGACTTTTATATGGGTAGATGGATGTAGTGTTTAAAACTCACATGTGTGGTGGTCTATCGATGTGTGAAATGTTTTGTTGAAATTGAGTTGAATTAATTGGAACTGTAATGAAGTTAAATTAGTTCGAATTCAAATGGGGAATTGATTTAGATTGGAAAAGGAATCGAAGTTAATTAAAATTGAATTGGAATTGAATCAACGAAAGTGGAAATTGGAAATTGATTTGAATTGGGAATTGGAAACTAAATCAGTTTGACTCTGAAATTATTTTCAAATAAATTATTTAATATGACTGTCTTAAATCTATCTTCTTAAATATTTAGATTATTTTGATCTCTCCAAGCTATTTACTATACAAACCATTCTTTTTAAACCCAAACTATCTTATATTACTTATTTAACTATTTTACAACTATTCAAACTATTTTCTAAATTCAAACTGGTCAGAATGGAAATCGTTTACATTTAAATCATCGATTTAAATACCAATGGTGAAATTGAAACTTGAACCCAAGTAGAACTTGAAGCAATTCTGAATTGGAACAAAATCGTATATTGAAGCAAAAAATGTTTTGGAAGTAAAAGAGTATATTTTTGAGTAAATATAATGATTTTCAAATGAAGACTGGATAGTACCGAAAACTGAAACTCACTTTATAAGAACTAAGTAATGTTGCAAATGACTTTGAATAAGAAAATCGAACCTGGAAAATTTGATTTGGCATTAATGAAATTATAACCAGAAGAAAAGATCTTTGAAGGATATTTGAAATATAAATTGGAATTTGTATAAGTATGAAGTGATCCAAAAATTATTCAAGTTGAGAGAATAAACTTATATATATATATATATATATATATATATATATAAGAATGATTTTATGAGAATGAAACTGAAAGAGGTTTTTGGAACCCATTGATTTTGAAAGGCTTTTGGTTTTGGCAAAAAGAAAATTTTGGGAATTTGAAAAGACAAGTTTGAGAGATATCGATTTTGAGATATCGATTTTGAAGATTATATGTGATACATATAAAGAGTATGATTTGAAAGGTACTATATGTTAATAGTATGAAATGTTTTGAGAAAGGTATGGGAAAAAAGGCGCCCCCATTGAGAGTCGAAACTTATAATAGAAGATACATGGGGTGGTTCTGCCTTGAGCCCTAAGAGGGGTTCTAAATTTCGATCCTAGAGGACGTCCGGACAAAACTTAAGTTCCTGATGATCATTTGGTAGCGTAAGCCCAGTGGCGCTGATGCCTACTGCTACATTGGGGTTTTGCCGGGATGGCAACTTAACCTTTGCTTTAACTACGATCTACTATGTTCCATAGCATAAGTCAGTTGGTAGTGATTGCCTACTATCTACGTTTGATTCGCTGGGATAGCGACGTAACATCGGTAGATTGTGATCTATGTAGTTCGATAGCAAAATTCATGTGGCATCGAGTGCTTACAGTTTACGTTGGGATTCACTGGGATAGTGACGCAACCTTTGTGTAGTTTGCAATCTATGTGGTGAAGTTTCATTTGGCAGCGTAATTATGGTGGTGCTGATGCCTACAGTTACACGAGTTTTTCTATGATAGCAATTTATCCTTGGGTGTAGCTGTGATCTGTTGCAGTTCCCATGGCGAAAGCAAAGGGTGCGGATGCCAACAGTTATCTATGGATTTCGTCGGGATGGTGACGAATCATCGTGCTAACTGCTATCCATGGGGAGGTGATGATTTGCATAGTATTCTCGCAAAAGTTTTTCCAAGTATTTTCACTGGGTGTTGAAACAGGTCTAATAAGTACTTATACATTTTCATTCCTACGCCTGATCAACGTATGACTTAATTTCTGTGAGAACAATGACGGACTTGTTTAAGCATCTAGTTATGAAAGTATTTTTATACAAAGCTAGTTTGGTAATATTATGAAATTTTAAAAGTGTTTTAAGATTTTAAAATAAAAGGAGAAAGAAGTTAAAAGTTTTAAATAATGATTTAATTAATAATAATAAACATCAAAAGTAAGAATTCTCGCTTCGTTCCTTTTTTAGGACGAAAAGTACTAAGGGGGAGGAATGTAACGACCCGGGATTTTTACACTGTTGTTTTGATAGTTCTTCAACTTAATTATTGATAATACAAGTTTTATCATTTAAAACAAATAATATATTCTGGCTAATTACTATTTATATATATATGGAAAGAAACTATGGTTTGGAAATTTGAAAGCAAATCTCTAAAAAATATTTAAAATAGAAACTCTACCTTTATAATACTAATATAATTATATATATGAATATAATATAGATGTATATACTTAAGCTTTGGCTAAATTTAGAATAAAAATATATGTTTCAAAATAGGAATAAATTTATATAAGAAGTTTATATTGTATGTAACATAAATGAAAACTTATACAAATAACTACGATAATTATATATGTATACACATAGGTGTATAAGGCAAACAAGACAAAATAGTTTGTATACATAAGAATGATATATATATATATATATATATATATATATGTACATAAGAGTGGATATATGCTTGTAAACACAAGAGGGAACACACAATAAATGCGCATTCCCTCAAGCACACAAAACATCAAATATCATTTCTGATAAATCACTTCCTTTTCAAAAAATCAAACAACTCAATAAAGAGGATCATCAAAGCAAGCCAGCAGTTTTCAAAAAGCATATTGTTCTTTGTTCAAAGGGTTATATAGTGAGTAAACTTATTTTCAAATAAAATCCTTCTTATAAAATTTACAAGTATATTTGAGGATAAAATAGAAATAACAGTTTGAATATGTGGTAAATAAATGCATATATGCTTGTATATGGATGTATGTAAATACCTGCACACATTTTTTCCTTTGTTCCATATTTTTTCTGGTATGTTCAAACTTTCAAAAATCTACATCTCTTCATCTACATAGATTTAGGCCATGATGTTCAAAGGGTTCCTGTTTGTATTTGAGTATACTTAATTTTAAAAATGACTTCGTAGGATATTATCAAGTAATGCTACTATAAATAGGATGTACAGGTAAGCCATCAAATACTTCAAGGAATTCGATTATTTTAATTCATGTTTTCACTGAGATAGATGGAATCGGTTTTGAGAATGATAAATTTTGGTGACATTATCATGATTTTTAGTGGCGGAGGTAGAGAGGGATGACAGGAGTTTGGTCATGGGTGGTTGGTGGTCACGGGAAAAATAGTGGTGTGATTTCAAGGCCAGCGAGGCGTTAGGTTGGAGGAGATGTTGGGTTTAGGCACTGTTTTTGGTTGAGGCTGTTTTACCAGCAACTGCGGCGCAGTGGTGGCGACGGGATGATGCGGTATTGGGGGTACAATGAAGAGGGGAGCTAGGCGAAGCTTCATGCGAGGTGGCATAGGTTCTAGTGGTCGGTGATGACGGCGCAAGGTGAAAATAAGAGTCGGGTTTTTTTCGGGTGGTGGTGGTTTGCTCGATTTTGTTTTGGGCATTATCGAGCGAAGTTGGGTAGCTGGAGTGGTCGAGATGATTGACAAGGACTCGGAGGTGGGGTCAACAGTGGTCGGCGTGGTTCCGGTTGGGTGTGCACGTGCACCGAGTTCGTGCAAGTGGTAGTAGCAGGTAGGAATAGGATTAGAAAAACTTAGGAGGAGTAAGAGAAGAGAAGAGGAAAGAAGGGGGAGACCTTGTTCCGGTTTTGGACCAGTGGGCCGATTTTCTAAAAATAAAATAAAAGCAGAATGCTCTGAAATGTTTTCAAAAATCAAATTTACTTTAAACTATTTACTTTTAAGCCCTAAATTCCTTAATATTATAAATACAGGAACTGGGTTTTTTAACTCATTAACCCCTTGTTAATACACTTATTTAATAATGAATTTGAAATATAAAATTAGTTTATGGTTAATGTAAAGATAGTGATTTAAACATTAGACTAATTAAGACTTAGGTTAATGTATATATGTTAATTATTGGTTAATTTATAGAATTTATTTAAAGTAAAATAAATAGTTTGTAATTAATTTTAATAATAAGTAAATAGGATTTGAAAAGTAATTAATTTTGTTTAAATTAAATAGATGATTGCAACTGATTAATATAGTATATGGATGGTTAAAAATGGTTCAGTACATTTAATTGCCTTGTTTTTTCTCTAGTATGTTCTTTCCAGTTATTCTGTGATATGAAACATCCTTAACTGAAACAGTTAAAAATAAAATGTAAGACGTTTAATTGATTAAATATTGTGATGGAATTTATATGTGAACGATGTAACGACCTAAATTTTGGCCACCTAAAAATATAATATTTAAAGTGATTTTAAGTATAAATAAAAAGGGTTTTATGATTCAAACAATATTTGATTGGATTTGGAAATAGAAATATACATAAAAATTGTAACATTTTCTTATATCGACAGAAGTGACAAAATCCTGATTTCAGAGAAGTAAGTTTAAATTGTTTAATAAATTATTTTAATTTATTTATGAGTGTTTAAATTTTTAAATAACATTATACAAATTTGTTTTTAAATTTGGTTTACATAAATAAATAGTTTAACTAAAACATCAAAATGTGACCGTAAAACATTTTGTCAAAAATCAATGTTTTGTCGATTTAAGGTTCTCGCAACGTTGTTGCATCTTTATGTACACAATTTAATAAATATGTTAACATATAAAGATAGTTAACAATTAACTAAACTTTTAAAGTAATTAGCAAAAGCAAACTAAAAAAGACAAAACACATGTCACATCAAATGTGTCATAAAGTCAGAAATGTGACATAAAGTAAAGTAATAATTCTTATTATTTACTTAACTCTAAATTGTTTGAATTTTAAAAGTGTGATGTGATGTGGATGGTAAGTTTTGAAGTAAATAAGTTTACTTAATTCTTAAGGAATGTTATTTAAGTAAAAACACAAATCTATATTTTTATCTCAAATATTTTCTATAAATATACACCCACTTTCTCACTTCCTTCCACACTTTTCAAAATTTCAAGCTTCTTCTCACTCTTTTTAATGGCTTCCAACCTTAACAAAGTTATGCCAAAATATTTTCAAAAACAAAACAAAGAGAAATATCGAAAAAACTTCGCCGAACGACTTCAAAACGCCTCATTCCCTCTCCTATTGCTCATGGCCCCTCCCCCCCATCCTCCACTTGGTCGAGCACATCTTCCTCTTCTAGCTTAGTCGTGGCCTCCTAAGGCGAGTTTAAGGAAGTTTAGCAAGTTCTAGGAGCTTAAAGCAAAGTGTAGCAAAGTTAGAAAAGTTTAAAACTAGATCGAAAGCGACAAAAGGTGAGAACTCTAAATTGTTAAGTAGAAAATTGTGACGACCTAGAACTTTTGGATATTTGAAATTGAAATATTTAATTGATTTTAAATAAATGAAAGTTAGTTTAACTTAAATTTCAAATATCACTGTTTATTTGGCAATTTAATTATTGAATTTAATAATTGGAAATTGGTTAAAATAGTGAATCTTGGTTTTAAGCTTGTTAAAAATATTTCAAGGGCTTAGAAAATTCGTATTGATAATATTGAAGGTAATAAAACTTTCAAAATTTAATTCGAAAGTGATTTGTTCAGTTTTGAATTTATATCGTTTAAATCAACGTTTAAAAATAGCTTTCTGAGGCACAGTCTCGAAATTCGATGAAACTAGTTCCATTGGATCCGTAATAGTGTATTATTATCGGATTTCAATTTTTGTAGCATTTGGAGTTGTCGTGTGATCGTACTGTAGATAAACGCGCTGAAATCTATATCGAAAATTCAATATAATAACTGAGTCTAAAAAGCTATCTTCTCTATATGATCAAATTAGGACTCGAAATCTTTTCCATTGCATTTGAAATATGGATATAACCTTACGAACGCCTAGAATTACGCCTTGATAGGAGGTCGAGATTTTGAGTCACGATTTCGAGACGTTTAAAATTTAAATTTAAATATACATATGTTGACTGGTCAATTCTCAATCCCGTCAGAACTTTTTACCTTCGTTCAAATCACTGTAGCATATGCAGACACGCTAGGCAAACACTTGTCTTCCCTGGGACATGCATCATTTCTAAATAAAATAAAATAAAACAATCGAGAGCTCAGAAAAAAGATGGTGGCCGATGCTTTCCCTTTCTCCTCTCCCCCTTCTTCATTTACAACTCGAATATCAGAAGAAAACGAAATCCCATTTAAATATTCCCAGTACGAAATCGGAAATTCATTTCCAAAAAAATGAAAACCCAAGCCAAAATCATCTCATAAAATTAATGGCCGAACTGATGGAGCCTAGGGGAGACGGTGGGCTGCTAAAAGTGAGGTGCGACGATTGGGGGAGATCGCGACTTCGTCAAGGCTAAGGCAGAGGGAGGAGTGGCGTGCAACATAGGCAATTCGACTTGGAGGTGGGAAGAGGCTCAAATCGAAATCAGTGAGTATATTTTTTTAGTGGTTTTTATTTAATTCAAAAGTACAAGCAGGTTAATTTCAAATATTTAAATATATATATATATATATGTGTGTGTGTGTGTGTATGTATGTATGTATATGTATGTATAAAAACTCAATATTTGATTATAAAGCTAGATATATATATACATAGTTATTTATTTTTATTTTAATTTAATAATATATATATGATTATATACAGTAAAATAGGAAGGAATATTTAAATCTAGACTTTTTATACTTTTAAATATATATATATATATATATTAAAAATTACAGAAAAGAAATTACTATTTGAGAAGAAAATATAAATATAAATGTACTATATACATATGTATATATATAAACATTAAAGGAAAAGTATAAACAAATATACATAAACATGTTTCAATTTACTAGATTATTCTAACATAAATTTTTTAAGGTGATTTATTTTATTTGATTAACTTATTTAAAATTTATTTTAGTTACTAAAAACAATTTGTAAAATAAAATTAGTTCAAATAGAATTATTAGTTTAAATTAAATTTTTGGTTAATTAAACTATTAAATGAAATTTATTTGTTCGACTGGTTCAGATATTAATAAAATCATATAATGTAATATAAGGTCAAAAATCGTGAACCAAGGCAAGGTTGAAGTGGATCGCAAATAAAAAGCAAAGGTGAGATCTTATCACTCATTTGGATTGCCTAGTTTAATTCAAATGATTAAATTTAAATCATTTAATGTGCTTGGAGGAATTAAATAATTATCCATTGGATGATATTACATATATAGTAGTATATATTGGAGTGATTGATTTCCCGCATTACATAGCGGATGAGACCCAATGCGCCCTGCATAATAGCGGATGACCCTATATACCACGATATTCCACCTCGAAATGGAATTGGTATTTTATGTTGTGCTAACATCTTTGGATGCAGGGAAATGGGTTGGGGGGATCTAACTGGATTCCTCAAATGTTTGAATTTATTTCACATTCGGTGATACGATTTATTGTTAATCTGTGATTAGTTGGTAATTGAAATTATTGAATGCTATGGTTTGGCCGAATATATTTTGGTATTTAAGATATGAGAAATGCAAAAATTGGATTTTTGGAAGGAAATTAAAGGAAAGAATTTCAAGTACATTTTAGAGAATGGGATATATTAAAAGAAGGAGTTTGGAAAAAAAAAGTGGATTTTTAAAATCCTATCGAATAAATTCCACGTATAGGAAAAAGATTTTGTGTAAATGGGGATAAACGAATTTTGAGAACTTAAGTTATATTGTTTAAAATTTGAAGAATTTATTTTAAATTCGGGATTTAAAATGGTTTGGGAAAAATAAAGGGAGAATTTTGAAATTAAGTATGAAATTAGTATTTCGGATTTAAATAAGATTTTAAATCTAAATGAAGGAGTGGATATGGAATCAATGGGTTTTGAGATAAATCTGGAGAAATAAAGGAATTTATTTTGAAATGGAGTTGGTTTTGGAAATCGATTTGAAAACGGACTAAGTGTTGAAACTATGATTAAAGGAGAATGAGATTATGAAATTTATAAACAGGGTTTATAAATAAGTGAAATATTTATCAAAGGATAATTTGGAAGTATAAATTCAGGATGAGAATTTTTAAGGAAAGAGTGCTTTTAAAAAAATAAATAGTGGTTTATTTTTAAAGGTGTGGAAATAGAAAGTGTATTTCCCTGAAAGGCGAAGTATATATTTTCAGAGAAGGATTTCCAAGTACAGGAAAATAGGCACAGGGAAGAAGTTCCAAAAAAATTAGTCTTAGGGACAGCAAGCTTGTTTTTTAGTCCGAAGGACACTTTATAGTGTAAATAGAAAATGATAGTTGTAACTATCATTCTGTGAGCTACACAACAAAGTGTCCTTCAGACCAAAAAACAAACTTGCCGTCCCTGAGACTAATTTTTTTTGCAACTTCTTCCTTGTGCCTAAAAACCCTTTCCAAGTATAAGTTAAAGGTTTTAAAGTGGTTTTAAAAGAATATTTTTGTAAGAATTATTATTTAGTGGAATTATTTTTTTTAAGTAAATATTTATAAAGTTAATCATATAAGTAAATTATTTTAAAAGGTTTAACTAGTATTATGGTTAGAAGATAATTATTTAATATTTACACCATACAGAATAACTTTTATTTTAAAATTTGTTTTGGCTTAAATTTTTACATGAGGAATTTTTATAAAATTTCATAACTAATATATTTAAATAAAGTGTTTAAGTAGTTTTTATTTTTAATATTTAAAGTATATATTTTGGGATAAAGTGATTTAAATTATTTAAAAAATCTAAAGTATCAAGACTTGGTGATTTCCAGTGGAGATAAAACAATTGGGTGGGATTTCATTTCCACGAGAGAAAAGGTGAGTTGAAAACTATTTTCAAAGGAATTAAAGTGTAGAAAAATATCTTGCGAAGATATTTTGAAATAAATATTTTGGAAAATTATTAAGGCCTGATGGTTGTTCATGGATGTTATATGATAGTTAAATAACCGACTATCAATATTGGCCAATGCGTTGATCGTTTCGAAGAGGCCGGGATCGGGATTAATTTCCCAAAAACCACTTCGATCCAGTTTAAACGTTTTCGTGAGGAAGATAAGAGCTTGGATTCGAAGATGGAGCAGTGAATTGCAAGGCTAATCACTACCAATCTTGAGGATGATTCAAAAATGGATGTAGTAGAAGTAGTGCCTTCGGTTCCGTTTGGACCCGGAACAGACTTGTATGGATGAATACTATCAGAACATCGTCAGGAAGACGGTGAGTATTCTAAGTGAATGTGTGTCAAAAAGGTAACGCATAGCCTCGAGCCTCATCAACCGGGAATGGCTAAAATAGGGGAGATGCAGCAAGGCTAAGTGGCTAGCAATCAATTAGGGTAAGGTCACCCCTTTCTAGACGTCCCTTTTTATTCAGTTGTGTAGGCGGTTGCTGATCCCAACCTCGGGGTGATCTTATTCAGACTATCTAGTAAGGAGTAGCTCTGCTCTTGTGTAGCAGGGGATTAGGATGAATCCTCGGTACGGTGATATAGACCACGTACTGTGACGGACGGTACCCCAGTAGCCCTACCATTGATGGAAACTCAATCTCCAATAAGTTCCTTCGGACTTGTTTGTATATCTATTATGCTGGAATTTAGTGAATGTAACAATTTCGGCTATTTGAATAAGTATTTGTATATAGACATTATTATAATATCAGAGCATTTGATAAGAAATGTTTTGATTATCGTAAGGTAAAAACCTGACATGTTTATTTGAGGTATGGTCTTACGAGATATCTTTGATTTTTAAATGATTTTGGAAACATTAATAATCCAATTGAGTGTGTTTTCTCACGCTCGTTTTCTAGACTGACTCGGGTATTATTTTTCTATAATGCTCGGGTCAGACCGAGTATTATAGATATGGGAAAGTATGTTGTGGAGCTCAGGAGATGAGCTGGATGGCGAGACATGTCATGTGTATTTGATGTATTATCCACTATGTATGGTTCGTTGCGAATTCAGTTTCTATGTAGACAAGTTAGCATAACTGACCAATGTTGTATTTTGTTGATGTTGTATTCTGATAATGTATATGTAAAACAATTACAGTTTCTTTTGTGTAAAGATCAGTCATTTATCTATTATATATTGTTCCGCTGCAATTGTGAGATTTTGATGTTGTTTTCTTTTCTTTTCTTCTACCGCCTTCTTCATTCCCTTACGGTCTGATTTTTCGGCATTCGATTGTTCGGCATTTAATACAGTGGACGTATTGATGTCGATTTTTAGGCGTCGAAAAATCAGGACGTGACATTTTGGTATCGGAGCTGAAGGTTAAGTGAGAACCTTGGCTCTGGTGGGGATTACTCATTAGAAATAGAGTTCGTAGTACTCTAGAATGAGTTTGAGTGTGTTAATAGATATGAGCATGTATTCGTTAGTGAATATAAAAATTGTTTTATATTGTTTTGATTTATCGGTTGAGTGTTTATGGATTCTGGTCGATATATGGGACGCCATGTCATCGGTAGGGGTTTCTAAACTCTTAAACAAGATAAACAGACACACTATTGTTTTAAAAATTGGGTAAAATGAAATAATTTTACCCAAATTATTTTTTTTTAAAGAAATAATTTTTCGTAAATTATTATAGCTATATATATGGTTGCTTGGTTGTTAGGAGATGATAATATTAAATTATTATCATTGTTAAGTGGAAGTTGAATAAAGAATTGAAATTATAACCGAAGGTTAAGGAATAAATTCATTAACAAATTGGGATTTGAAAATGTGAATTATAAATGTGATTTACAATTGAAAATGAAATAAAACTTCCAGAGTAATATTTGAATATGAATTGAAAGGATTTGGAATTCGAAATTTTGGAAATTAAATTCCTTTGAGTTTGAAAAGGATTTTCAAAGGTTTTGGAGAAATAATGGTGATATTATTTGGCAATATTTTTGAATTGGATATGAAATCTGGTGAGATATGGAATTTAAAAATATTTGGAAAATGCTTTTGAAGGGATAAAAGCACTAAACTCTTTTCGGTCGTTGGAAAATAATTCCGATGATGATCGCGACATCATCGGTGTTCTTTTCGAGTTTCCAAGAGAGGAATTGCTGCCAAAATGTTTTAAATTGGAGTTGTTTGCAAAAACTGGGTTGGTTTTGAAATTCAAAGAATAGTTTGATTAAGATATAAATGTTTTCAAAATTGATTTTTGAATGCTTAGGTATCTGGAAGTTGAACTAAAAATGTTTATGGATCATAAACAGGTTTGGAAACTTATATAGTTTGGAAATTGCCTGAAATAAAATTAACTTGTAAAAGTTAGAATAAAATAAGTGTGAAAGAAAAATACTTGGAAGGTAAGCTAATTGAAGAGAATTAAAAGAAGCTAGCAAATGAAATCTAAATAAGTGGAAAATTTATAGAAGTTAAAAAATGAATTAAACTGAAATGTAACTGAACTAACTTAGACAAAAGTGAATTTTGAATATAAAGTCTAAGTGGGTTAGATGGAATAACCATTGAAATAAAATTTACTAAGTATGAAATAAATTTTGAATGAACAAAAGATTGAAAATAAAATTAGTAAGTAAACTAACTGATTTAAATAAGTAAGAAAATTAATTGAAATTGAATATTGAATGATATTTAATCTAAATTGTGTAAGTAAAGCGATGTTGTGGAATTAAGTCGAAGTGGACTAAAAATAATTAAATTTTGGAAATGAAAATTCATTGAGATTTAAAATAAATTAGTTAGTGGAACTAATTAAAGAAATGATTGATTAAATATGATTTGAGATGAATTGGATTCAATATTTAAAAATGAAAGGTAAATTGAATTTATATGGAAATTGGAGCAATTTGAATAAAAAGTAGAAAAAAACCAAGTGGTGAAGTGAAAATAATATAAGATGTATATAAAATATTTATATCGGACTTAAGAAAACGATGGTGAAATTCTTAAGTAAAAACTGGAATTGAGAAATATACTAAGCAAGTATTTGATGGAGATCAAGTAAAAGTGTGTGAAATGAAAATTTTGGATAAGTAAATAGAAATCAAATAAATATGAATAAAAAGAGAATTGATATAGTTAATAATTAATTGAGATAAATATGTAGAATGTACGTATATTATTTTATTCGCATAGCGATTTGATCCAGATTCGAGCATAGAATTTCGAGATATTTATAATGATCCGAGTTGGGTTTTTTACTCTATTTTCAACGGTGAACCTTGGATATGGATTTTTGATTGATTCTGGACATTCTCTATTATAGTATATGGCTATGTAAGGAGAATGATTGTTTCTGATCAAGAAACCAGATCTGAGTCCGCACTAGGAAGTCGGGTGGACAATACTAGTTCGAAAGTGAAATTGTGTGACCGGGTGAGCGATCGGATTTGATATTGTGTATGGATGATATATGTACATCATATGGGTTTGAATGAATAGATACTGAAAATTTTGTAAAGAAATGAATAAAATGATTTTGGATTTTTTGATTGGACATTATTGCTAAGTAGAATACAGATGTTTTAAAAGCAAAAGGAAATTGAGATTTTTGATTTTAGAAGATAAATGGAATTCCTTGACAAAAGATATGTATTTAAATTGTCATATGAAATTTGATGGTTTTCTGATCTAGCCACTTGGCTTTTTGTTTTCTTTTGAAATTCGGGGGACTGTAGAGGCATTTTGTAGTTGTATCGATCTAGCCGTGCAAAGGAGACATTGGCAAAAAAAATTCAAAATTTAGGGAGTCAGAAAAAATGCTGAGAAAATTTTGATAATTTAAATTTAGTTTTGAATTATAATTTGAATGGATGAGTAAGTGATGTTGATTTGGAAACAATGGAAGAAATTGGAAAGTTAGTAAGAGAGTTAGTGTGTCCTTAATAAAAAGATTGTTTTGGGTGTTGTTAAAACTATTTGATTTTGGGAAATAGTTAACGGGTTATGGACCATTCCTCTTAACTAGTAATTTTGGGGATGAAATTCTTTTAAGGGGGAGGAATGTGACGCTCCGGAATTTTTGGATATTTAAAATTGAAATATTTAGTTGATTTTAAATATTTGAAAGTTAGTTTAACTTGAATTTCAAATATCACTGTTTATTTAGCAATTAAATTATTGAATTTAATAATTGGAAATTGGTTAAAATATTGAATCTTGGTTTTAAGTTGTTAAAAATATTTCAAGGGCTTAGAAAATTCATATTGATAATACTGAAGGTAATAGAACTTTTAAAATTGAACTCAAAAGTGATTTGTTCAGTTTTGAATTTATATCGTTTAAATTGACGTTTAAAAATAGGCTTCTGAGGCACAGTCTCGGAATTTGACAATACTAGTTCCATTGGATCCATAATAGTGTATTATTGTCGGATTTCAATTTTCGTAGCATTTGGAGTTGTCGTGTGATCGTACGGTAGATAACACGTTGAAGTCTATATCGAAAATTCAATATAATAATTGAGTCCAAAAAGCTATCTTCTCCATACGATCGAAGTAGGACTCGAAATCTTTTCAATTGCGTTCGAAATAGGGATATAAACTTATGAATGCTTAGCGGGACGCCTCGATAGAAGGTCGAGATTTTGGATTACGATTTCGAGACGTTTAAAATTTAAATTTAAATATACATATGTTGACTGGATAATTCTCAATCCCGTCAGAACTTTTTACCTTCGTTCAAATCACCGTAGCATATGCAGACACGCTGGGCAAACACTTGTCCTCCCTGGGACACTCGTCATTTCTAAAAAATACAATCGAGAGCTCAGAAAAAAGATGGTGGATGATACTTTCCCTTTCTCCTTTCTCCCTTCTTCATTTATAACTCGAATATCAAAAGGAAACGAAATCCCTTTTTAAATATTCCGAGTACGAAATCGAAAATTCATTTCAAAAAGAAAAAAAAGAAAACCCAAATCAAAATCATCTTAGAAAATTAATGGTCGAACACTTCAAATCGAGTCAAAATCGAGCTCTACGAAATCGTCGAGCCTGGGGCGAGACGGGGGCTGTTAAAATTAAGGCATGGCGATTGGGGGGATCGCAACTTCGCCAAGGCGAAGGTAGAGTGAGGAGTCGCGTACAACATAAGCGACTCGGCCTGGAGGTGGGAAGAGGCTCGAATCGAAGTAAGTGAGTATAATTTTTTAGTGGTTTTTATTTAATTTAAAAGTATAAGCAGGTTAATTTCAAATATTTAAATATATATATATATGTATGTATGTATGTATGTATGTATGTATGTATGTATGTATATGTATGTATATGTATGTATATGTATAAAAACTCGGTATTTGATTTTACAGCCAGATATATATATACAGTTATTTATTTTAATTTTAATTTATTAATATATATATATATATATATATATATATGAATATATACAATAAACAGGAAGGAATATTTAAATCTAGACTTTTTATATTTTTTCAAATATATATATATATAAATTAACAGTAGAGAAATTACTATTTGAGAAGAAAATATAAATATAAATATATTATATACATATGTATATATATAAACAGTAAAGGAAAAGTATAAATAAATATACATAAACATGTTTCAATTTACTAGATTATTCTAAAATAAATTTTTTAAGGTGATTTATTTTGTTTAATTAACTTATTAAAAATTTATTTTAGTTACTAAAAATAATTTGTAAAAGAAAATTAGTTCAAATAGAATTATTAGTTTAAATTAAATTTTTGGTTAATTAAATCTATTAAATGGAAAATTATTTGTTCTATTAGTTCAAATATTAATAAAATCATATAATGTTATACAAGGTCAAAAATCGTGAACTAAGGCAAGGTTGAAGTGGATCGCAAATAAAAAGCAAAGGCGAGATCTTCGCGCTCATTTGGATTGCCTAGTTTAATTTAAATGATTAAATTTAAATCATTTGGTGTGCTTGGATGAATTAAATAATTATCTGTTGGATGACATTATATAGTATATATATTGGAGTGATTGATTTCCCGCATTATATAGCAGATGAGACCCTATGCACCCCGCATAATAGCAGATGACCCCATATACCGCAATATTCTACCTCGAAGTGGAATTGGTATATTATATTGTGCTAACATCTATGGATGCAGGGAAATAGGTTGGAGGGATCCAACTGGATTCCTCAAATGTTTGAATTTGTTTGACATTCGGTGATATGATTTATTGATAATCTGTGATAGATTATATTGGTAATTGAAATTATTGAATGATATGGTTTGGCTGAATATATTTTGTTATTTTAAGATATCAGAAATATAAAAATTGGATTTTTGGAAGGAAATTAAAGGAGAGAATTTTAAGTAAAATAATTTTAGAGAATTTGATAAATTAAAAGAAGGAATTTGGAAAAGAATAAAAAGTTGATTTTTAAAATCCTATCGAATAAATTCCAAGTATAGGAAAAAGATTTTGTATAAATAGGGATAACGAATTTTGAGAAATTTAGTTATATTGTTTAAAATTTGAAGAATTTATTTTAAATTCGGGATTTAAAATGGTTTGGGAAAAATAAAGGGAGAATTTTGAAATTAAGTATGAAATTAATATTACGAATTTAAATAAGATTTTAAATCTAAATAAAGGAGTGAATATGGAATCAATGGGTTTTGAAATAAATATGAAGAAATAAAGGAATTTATTTTGAAATGGAGTTGGTTTTGGAAATCGATTTGAAAACCGACTAAGTGTTGAAACTGTGATTAAAGAAGAATGAGATTGTGAAATTTATAAGAAGGGTTTATAAATAAGTGAAATATTTATCAGAGGATAATTTGGAAGTGAAAATTTAGGATGAGAATTTTTAACGAAAGGGTGATTTGTTTAAAAATAAATAGTGGTTTATTTTTAAAGGTGTGGAAATAGAAAGTGTATTTCCCTGAAAAGCCAAGTATATATTTTCAGAGAAGGATTTCCAAGTATACGTTAGAGGTTTTAAAGTGGTTTTAAAAGAATATTTTAGTAAGAATTATTATTTAGTGGTTTTTAAAAAATTAAAAGTAAATATTTATAAAGTTAATTATATAAGTAAATTATTTTAAATGGTTTAACTAGTATTATGATTTAAAAGATAGTTATTTAATATTTACACCTTGCAGAATAACTTTTATTTTAAAATTTGTTTTGGCTTAAGTTTTACATGAGGAATTTTTATAAAATTTCACAACTAGTATATTTAAATAAAGTGTTTAAGTAGTTTTTATTTTTAATGTTTTAAAGTGTATATTTTTGGATAAAGTGATTTAATTATTTAAAAATCTAAAGTACCAAGACTTGGTGATTTCCAGTGGAGATAAAACAATTGGGTGGCAATTTATTTCCGCGAGAGAAAAGGTGAGTTGAAATCTATTTTCAAAGGAATTAAAGTGTGAAAATATCTTGCGATGATATTTTGAAATAAATAATTTGAGAAATTATTATGGCCTGATGGTTGTTTATGGATGTTGTATGATAGTTAAATAACTGATTATCAATATTGGCTAATGCGCTGATCATTTTGAAGAGACCGAGATCGGGATTAATTTCCCGAAAACCACTTAGATCTGGTTTAAACATTTTCGTGAGGAATACAAGAGCTTGGAGTCGAAGATGGAGCAGTGAAGTGCAAGGGCTAATCGCTACTAATCCTGAGGGTGGTTCCAAAATGGATGTAGTAGGAGTAGTGCCTTCGGTTCCGTTCGGACCCGGAATGGACTTATATGGATGAATGCAATCAGAGCATCGTTAGGAGGACGGTTAGTATTCTAAGTGAATGTGTGCTAAAAAGGTAACGCATAGCTTCGAGCCTAGTCAATCGAGAATGGCTAAAACAGGGGAGATGCTGCAAGGCTAAGTGGCTAGCATCCAATTAGGGTAAGGTCACCCCTGTCTAGACTCCCCTTTTTATTCGGCTGTGTGGGCGGTTGCTGATCCCAACCGTAGGGTGATCTTATTCGGACTATCTAGTATGGGGTAGCTTCAGTCTTGTGTAGCAGGGGATAAGGGTGGATCTTCGGTACGGTGATCTAGACCACATACTATGACGCCGGAACCCCAGTAGCCCTACCATTGATGGAAACCCAATCTCCAAAAAGTGCCTTCAGACTTGTTTGTATACCTATTATGCTGAAATTTAAGGAATGTAACAATTTTAGCTAATTGATTAAGTATTTGTATATAGACACTACTATAATATCAGAGGATTTAATAAGAAATATTTTGGTTATCGTATGGTAAAAAGCCAACATGTTTATTTGTGGCGTGGTCTTACGAGATATCTTTGATTTTTAAAGGATTTTGGAAATTTTGATAATCCAATTGCTTGTTTTTTCTCATGCTAGTTTTTCAGACTGACTTGGGTATTATTTTACTGTAATGCTTGGGTCAGACCGAGTATTATAGATACAGAAAAGTATATTGTGGAGCTCAAGAGACGAGCTGGATGGCGAGATGTATCGCACATATTTGATGCATTATCCGGTGTGTATGGTTTGTTGCGAATTCAGTTTCTATGTAGGCAAGTTATCATAAACAACCAGTGTTGTATTTTGTTGATGTTGTACTCTGATGATGTATATGTAAAACAATTAAATTTTGTTTTGTATAAAGATCAGTCATTTATCTATTATATATTGTTCTGCTGCGATTGTGAGATTCTGATGTTGTTTTGTTTTCCCTTCTTCTATCTCCTTCTTCTTTCCCTTACGGTGTGGTTTTCCAGCATTCGATTGTTTGGCATTTAATACAGTGGACGTACTGATGTCGGTTTTCGGGCGTCGAAAAATCGGATCGTGAAAAAAATGTTTATGATGTTTTGCAAGTTATAAATGTTGTTTGGATGTTAATAATGATGTTTGATATGTGTTTGAAAAAGAAAGCAACCGCCTTTAAGTCATTTGCAAAAGTTAGTAAGCAAATATGTATGTAAATGACAATCATGTGACACTGTAATTAAAAAGTTGTTAAATTGATTTGCAAGTTCATATGAGATGTTAGAATATGTTAAAATGGTTATGAACTTTGTATTGAATGTTTATTAGTTGTATATTGAATATATATGTTGAAATAAGTCACGGATTTACACGACGTATAATCACATGGAAATCATTTTTCAAAAGAAATGAAATGTGATATGGAATTATTTATACCTTGAAAAATATATGAAAATGCTTTAGAAATGATTCTGAAGTGTTTAAACTTGTCTCGTCAAAGTTTGGACATGAATCTCAAAATATGCCAAAAATTTGACGCGTCGCGTAACGGTAGTTCATGTTTTCGCGTCGAAAGTTCAAATGAATACACGAAGGGGAATATAGTTCAAAATTATTTGAAGTAAGAATTTTCCGAATCCTTATATCCATATCTTTCATATAAAAAAAATCAAGATTTCATCTTGTATATTTTGAAATATGGCAAAATCAATTTTCAAGAAAAAATCTAGTTTTTGCACTAAAATGACCAAAGTTGGAAATTGATGAAATAATCATTTTAAAAATATGAAATAAATTCTAAAAAAAAATTATAATGTTTTAAAAGTGACTTAAGTTGAAAATATTCTTTTCTAAATGATATAAAAGTCGTTTTGAAGAATATAGCTTTTAAGGCATTTTTTGTAACACGATTTGCAACGCTTTTTGCAACGGTTTTCAGTAACTTTTGAAATAAAGGTTGAAACTTAACAATCCTTACCAAATCCTTAGTAAATGTTTTTAAGTAAATAATAAATAATTTCATAAGAAATTTGAACAATTTAACATTATTTCAAAGATGGTTAAACAAGTAGTTGAGTGATTTAAATAGGGAAAATGAATACGCGGAAATGACTAGTACATTTGTCCCACCTATGAGATATAAAAGTGAAAATAAGGTATGTAACTAAAGTTAGGGATGGAGTAACAAGTTCCCTGAACTTACCTGGCCTCAATTTTCTCTTTTAGGCGAGGGGTGGAACATATCGAAAGGAAAGCCCAGATGCTCAACTTGGATTTTATAGAAATAATCTTCTTATACTCATTATTAAAATCCAAAGAGGGAACTTGTCCTATTCATGGAATTTAAAAGTTGATCTCACCGTTATTCCACCCAAAGCACTCATTGAATATGGAAGTTGTTTTGGATAAAAGTAGAATGATTTATATAATCTTGTTTTCTCAAAAGATACTCTTTAAAAATGATTTAAGAAATATTCAAAAAGAGGTTTAAATGATTCTGTATTCACTAAAAGAATATTTTGGAAATATATATCTCTCGAAGATATTTTGGTAAAGGAAAATGATTGAATCGAAAAAAAATCACCTAATTACATCATTTTTATCGATGATTGGATTTCGAAGGAACCGGGGTAGGATTTGGGTGATTCCTATCCGAGAACCACTTCGAACTAATTTACATGTTCGAAGATTGAAGGTGTTTGAGGATGGAGATATTGAGATGAATAACAACGAGGGAATACTTATTGATTAATTGGGGACAAAATCCCGATTCATTATATTGTAGCGGTGGTCTCTTTGTTATGAAAAATCTCAAAACCACAAGGACTTCTTGCCTAGTAATGGCCGAGGAAAGTACCTTCGGTTTCGTTCGGTCCTAGAACAAACTTGTATGGATGAATGTCTGACCTTGCATTCCAAATCATAATGAGTGATTTCTATAAAAGTATATCAATCGGTGGCAGAGGAGACACTTCTCTTAGCTTAACACCCTTTCCTGAGACATACGATCTCAGGAAGTTATACGTTTCTAGAAATTAGTCGTGTGAATGTGGAATGGCAATGTGACATTCAAAGTGAAAGAAGATGTGCTATGTGGAAAGGTAACGGTGGCCTCGAACATCATCAACCGGAAATGACCAAAATAGGGTTAGATGCGGCAAGGCTAAGTGGGTCATTCCTAATTAGGATATGACCATCTCCTTCTAGATATATTTCTTCCCGCTATGACATTCGAGATATAAATTAATGTGGATGTATGTAAAGAGAGCTCTAGGATAAAGGTCGCTAATAAGCGGGGTATGACATATTCGGTACTATCTAGTTACAGAGGTAGGCAGGTCTTGTGTTGGTAGAGGGGAGATGTTCTGTGCCTCGGGATATCCATCTAGAGGTGTACCCATCCAGAGTTTGTTTTTCCCTTTAAACTCTGGGTGTCTTATTTTTCGAGCAGCCGTGTAGTCAGTATGACTTAGGAGCATTTGGAGCATTTTGGATAAGTCTTTTGTGGCTATGAAGTTGAAGTACATAATGTAGATATCTACCCATTTTCAACGGTGTCTTGTATTATGTATTTCCCAGCATGTGTACCAATAGCCAGTTATAACTATCTAGCTGGATTTGTATTTAACTCTGATCGTTTATATATAACTAAAATGTTGAATGCGATGTGAGATTCTATTATTGTGTTATCTTCTATCTTTATTTTCTTTTACATCCCTGATAATCTACCTCCCCGGCACTTGGATTTACGGCACGTGAATACCGTGGATGTATTTGTGTCGATTTCTGAGATTTGAGGAGACGGGTCATCACAAACGGGATATTCTGAATTGAATTGTTTTGTTAAAAACAACTTTCCTTTAAAAGATGTCGCTTGGTTTTTGAAGAAACTGGGATCGGATATCTGCGTTATCCGGAACCACATCGATTCAATAATCACTACAAATCTTTATGGGTTTGATTATAGAATCAAATAGGCTGGAATTGAGAAAACTAAGTAAATCCGACTATTGCGAATGAGTAACTGCACTTAGATATTATTTTAATATCAAGGGATTTAGTAACAAGTGTTTAGCTATAACAAGTTAAAAACTCGTAGTGATGTACGAGTTACAGGGGCTTCTAAGAAGCACTATAACATAAGTATTTCAAGTTAGATGGGTTTACTTACACTGGTTTCCAGCCTGACTCGGATGTTACTTTATTGTAATGCTCTGATCAGACTGAGTGTTACAGAATTTCAGGATAGGATGCTTTAGAGTCCGGAGAAGAGATGGATGGCTGAGATGTATTGCTTATGTTCTGCTACGAAGTATAGACTATATAGACATCAGTTTGAGGACAAGTTATTATAACTGTCCATATTTATTATTGATGGTTGTACCCTGATATCTTTTATGTATATTAACAGTTATAGCTTTTTTTTGTATAAAATGAAGTTACTTCATATTATATTTTGTTCTGGTGCGATTGTGAGATTCTATGCTGTTGTTTTCTGTTTTATATTCTACCTCTTTTCCTTCTAAACCCTAACAGCCTGGTATTTTCGGCACTCGATTGCTTGGTATTCAATACAGAGGACATATTAGTGTTGATTTTCGAGGTCGAAAATCTATCGAGCCGTTAAACAAGTAGTTAAGTAGCATGGAACATTTTGGTAGTAAGCAAGGAGCATGAAGATGGAGGGTCCTATATAAATAGTCA
The DNA here is from genome assembly GCA_030765085.1 of Allium cepa. NCBI lineage: Eukaryota > Viridiplantae > Streptophyta > Magnoliopsida > Asparagales > Amaryllidaceae > Allium > Allium cepa. The sequence goes on along the minus strand of CM060929.1, from coordinate 458,598,280 downwards.
TCTATTTCTTATTCCACTGTATTATGTATTTTGTATCTGTCAGCGCTTTTAAGGATAGGTAGTTATAACTATCATGGCTGGATTAGTGCTTACTAGAACTATGATGGAGCAATTTAGAGTAACTGCATGTACTACTCATATGTACAATTAGGTGTTGAATATAATGTAAGATTCTATTATTGTCTTATCTTCTATCTTTATTACCCTATGATAATCTGCCTCTTTGGCACTAGGATTTATGGCACATGAATACTGATGATGTATTGGTTTCTATCTTTGAGGGTCGAGGAGGTGGGTCGATAAAAGAGCCCATTGTATGCAAGAAGTCATGGCGTATTCTTTGAAAGTTCCATCTCATTAGGGAATTCGTTAAGAAGAAAGAAATCATGATACAAAGGGTAAATACCAAGGACAGAATAGTAGATCCATTCATTAAAGCCTAGCTCGATCAACTCTCGAGAAGCTAATTAAAGGAATGAGAATAGTATTCCATAACTGGCTCCACGTGCAAGTGGGGAATTGATAGAGTCAGGGATATGCCCTAGTAGCAATTTTGTAATTTATTGTAAATTGGTTAACTCTATATTCAATTCTCATTTGTAACTAAGTAGTTTTTCTTTCTGTTATATACCTGTTATAATGTGTTATGAATACTCAAATATTTAATTAAAATACATTTAATAGAAAATCCATAAATGGTATGTTTGTGATGGTAATTACAAATAGTTGTAATCATGAGTATTGTATCACAATATAATAAACACATCATTTTAAATGTTCCTGGTCAAGATGCATCGAGACTGGAAGTCGATGTTCCATTGAGATTAGAAACACTTTCCAAATGTTGGGCAGTGTATTACCTATGACTGTTGGGGACACCTAAGGGCTACATGTTGATAGTTATTGGATAACTATGGAACGACTCACTTGATAGTTTTCTCTTGGTTAATATAATTAAGGTCAAACAGAAAATATCAATATGATTGATATACACAGTTCTCTTGACTTGAGAATAACAGTGATCTTCAATATGAAAGCTATGCTTTGATTATAGTCAAATCATAGCATGGTTTCCATCGAGTGACTATAGTTGGTTCAACTGGAAGTATTAAAAGTGAAGCATTATCAAGAGAGGATTCATATCCTCAATTATATTGGGTTAGCATCACGGTCAACTCAAGTCAACTCAAAGTTAAAATATATGGCCAAAGTAGTTCGATTAATAATGGCTGCTTTTATTGAACCATGGATTTTGTGTTTGGACTATAGAGTTGAATACGGACAATATTGGAATTTTGATTATTACCAAATTCCATAATTCCAAAGCCAATTACTTTTGACGAAGAGAAAGTGTGTAAATAACTGTCACGATCGGGTAACACTTAACAAAGTAAAATTGAATTTTATCAAAACCAAATAAGCAATAAATTTGCTCAAAATGTCACACCACCTGCTAAGGGACGTGTGAATGTTAATATTCGAATTGTTCGACATTAATCACTGACCAAATTTATACCTAAAGAGTCACGCAACTGAAACGTTGTAACTTATTTAACCACTAATTTATTTAAATTATATTTGTTAAAATTTAATTAAATTAATTAATATTATGAAATATTGGTTAAAAAAATTATTTTATGTATTGAAAAATATTAAACAGTGTGTTTATAATAGTTATAAATATGCTCATCGATATTCGTATCGGTGCATATTTAAATTGGATTTAAATTGCGATGAATTTTGTTCAGGCTTAGACTAGGTTTGAGGCCCATATAGGGCATGATAATTTTGGCTGAAAAGTTTCAAAAATCAGGCCAACCAAAGGTTGGTAGGTGGGTGGGGTTTGAAAGAATAACAGGGGAAGAAATGGTAAATAGAGAAAGATGGATGGTGGCCCACTTTTTTCTCCGTTGTCTCTTATTTATTTAATGCCATTTAACCCTCATTTTCTACAGACTTTTTCACATTTCTCCTTGTTAAAAATTTCAAGTAAAAACCCTATTCCAAGTACTAAAAAATTCCAAGCTCAGATACATATCAAAACACTTTAATGTGATTGATGGTGGTAGATAATTTGGAGCTAGCATCTTCCAAGTTGTGAACTTACTCAAGGAGCACTCAACTTTGTTTTAGTGTGTCTTTAATTGGCTTTATGAAGGGAAATTCTTTGATTTACTTTCATTTATCATTGTATAATTAACTTTTATATCATATGATGCTTAGGTAGAAATATTACAAATCAGTTTATCGGTCTGCCGTCACATATCCAATGTTTTAAAATATATTAATGCATCTTTGTATAAATAAATAAATAAATAAATAAATAAATTCATCATCTTGAATGTATATGACCATTGAATTTTTGGCCTAATTTAAAAATATATAATTAAATTGTAACAACCTGCCAATCCACATAATTCAAGCTGACAATAAACCGCACATGTCCAACCCAAATTGAATGGATAGTTATAGGAAAGAAAGAAGAAAGAAGAAGCGAAAAAGGAACTGCAACACAGAGTCTCACAATCACAGCGGAACAATATAGAATATAATATCAATGATCTTTACAAAAGAGAAACTGTAATATACATACATCCATCAAAGTACAACAACAAATCAGAATCATCAGCTAGATAGTTATAACAACCTATCCTCACAATGCTGATAATTTCAACAACAATGCAGCGGAAAATAACCATATACGTGGATACGTCTTTGGGTCTCCATCTCATCTTTTAAATATTTAAAGCAACCCAACTAAATCTGTAATATGCTCAGCCTGACCCGAGAATTATAATAAAATAACATCCATGTCGATTAGGAAAACTGGCATGAGAAAAACACACCTAACTGGATTTTAGAGTTATAGAAAACCTTTGAAAATCAAAAGTATCTCGTTAGACCATGTTGTACATAAACACGAATGAGTTTTTACATTACGATAACCAAAACAATTCATATGAAATCCTATGATATTATAATATTGTCTAAGAAATAAATACTTATTAATCATGGTAGAAATTGTAACATTAATTAAATTCCAACATAGAAGAGAATGGATTCCATACTATGATAAGGTAAGGAACTACCTTCAAAAGGTGCATCTCTTGATAAAATGAACTATGGTCTGACAAGAACATTTTGTATCCTTGCCACACAAGGATGGCCTACCACTTGACTAGTAGTACGGAATATGATCATCCCTTTCGTTAATGGGCCTCGAAGCATACATGAGTAGATAGTAACCGATCTAGATTTGGAATGACCATACCCTGATGGGAGCTCCCCACATGGCCCTGTTGCATGCCCGATTTTTGTCATTTTCCGATTGTTGTGGTTCGAGGCTACGTTTTACCATTATATAGCACTTCCTACTTGGAATGCCAACACTGCCTACCAGGTAACAATGCAACACAAGCATTCATCCATACAAGCTCGTTTTGTGACTGAATGAAACACTTGAGAGCTCTATCTTCAGTTCCATCATCTTCTAGATATCTTCACTTCGAAACGATTGAGTTGGGTCGAAGTGGCTTTAAGATAGCATACCCGACCCCAGTCTCTTCGAAACAACTATAGATAATTTTTGGTAGACACTACCCTAGTTCTTTAGAAAATAAACAGTCAAAGAAAAGAGGGAATCACCTCCTAACCGTTAGTGGACGAATTTTCTTATGGTTTAACCTAGGAGAACTAAATGAGGTTTATACGTACAGTATAGCATCGTCGAAGACGACTGTGCCATATAACTCACGTGTTTCTTCTAGATATTTCGTAAGTTACGTTTTGGATTCAAATTTGATAATCTATTATTTAACTATCCGATAACATACATTCAATTAGGGATTTATTTTAAAAGGGAAAACAACCATTGGTTAAACATACAAGTAACCACTAACCTCTTTAATAAATCTTTTGATCAGCTAAAATCACTTTGTAAATATTTGTACCAAAATACTTTTACAAAGATTCATTCACAAACCCTTATATTTCAATACTTGAAAAATATCTATATACTTATCTTAATGGCATGAGTATATTTACAAAACTCATAACTATTCTAAAATCATTTATAAACTCCTTTATAAATCTCTATAATCATTTATAAACTATTTATAAAATATTTCTCAAGTCATTTATAAACCCTTATATATCCATACAAGTATTTGCAAAACTCTTTTCATAAATCTATAAACCCATTAATAAAATATCTTTATAAATATCTAAAACCATTTATAAATCTCCCTTTATACATTGTAAAGAATTTCTCATTAAGTCTCCAAAACATTTTATAAACCTCCTCTTATAAAACCGAAGTCTTTTTATAGAACTTTATTTATAAATCTCAAAAACATTTATAAATTAATAATGATCATTATCCAAAACACAATTATGTAATAATAAACATTGTAAATAAATAAATATTAACTTTAAAACATCTTAAATAATAATTAATAATTTCAAAGCATTCTTGAAAAAACAATAATAATTTATCTTCAACATTATTATAAATGACAATAATAAATTTCCAAAACTTTATTGATAAACAACTATAATTAATTTCAAACCACATTAATAATTTAAATAATTAATTTTTTAAAATATTGAACTATTGAAAAATGGCTTTAAAAAGACAGTGATATAAATAATCAACTTTTGAATATAAATATATTCCCTTGATAAAAATCCATACTTAAATTTCAAAATAATGATTTCCATTTTTATAAAACTATATTTATACATCTCTTTCTATTTATAATATATCGTTTAAGATCTCCAAATCTATCCTCGGGTTAAATTTCTAAAATAGAGCCAACTATTTTTCTAAAATACGTCCCACGCATTATCATAAATTCCCAGTTTGATTTATTTCCCAAATCTATCCAATGATAATGGTTTCCTTTCATTTTTATACACGGTTTATAAATCTATCAATTTATTAATAAAACACGATTTTACAAACCTTCACTTTATTTGTAAAATGCCACTTTTATACATTACCACATCTATAATTTCCACATTTATAAATAAATCTTAATATATGCATATATATGTGTATATATAACTTTATATAAAACAGTTAATAAGTATTTATACCAAAATATTCCTACCTTCTTTTTAAAACCATATACCTTTATTACAAAAGTCGGACTAAAATTTTAAGATTTTAAAAACCTTTACTTTATAGTTTAAAAATCTCTATTTAAAAATATTCCGTAAAACTATTAGTTCATAATATCTAAAAAAACATAAATTTTACTTTAAAACAATTTGTTCTTTAATTAATTCAATAAAAATTATTAAAATATATATAATTTCCAAAATCACTTTGAAACCCCTTTTTAAATCAAATCATTATTTTATAGTATTTTAAAATACCAAAAATTAGGCCAGTGCTATTAGAGCACTAAATAAGCAAAATCGTATCCATGTCATCAAATATGGCATCCAAAAATTCATATATCACAATATATATGAAAAGTAAAATCAACAGTGTGGGAAATCCTGTTGGATCCCACCAACCTGTCCCCTTGCGTCACATACAGTATATAATCAATAATATAAATCAACCGCTTTGAGGCGAGATCATATACAAAGGGTCATCCACTCTTACATGGGAACATAATAGGGTATCATTCGCTCTAAGGGCAGGAATATATCAAATTAATTAAATAGTAAATCATCCAAACACTCAATCAACAATTCTATTTCATTATATAATATTACTGGTTAACCAAAAAGGTTAATTTAACTCAGATTTATTCCATTTTGAATTAAAATTGAACAGGCACTCAAATTTAACCTAATTTCTACTAGCTTTGAATCCATCCAATCCAACTTCGTAGTGTAGAATTCATCGGAAAGATTGCAATGCAACTTGTCGTGTTCGATTTGGACCTCGTATCAACAAGTTATTTCAAAAATAAGGTATTTATTTTAAATAATATAATTATTTTTAATTACACGTCATTAACTTGAATTACCTTGATTAAAACCCTAACCCTTTTCATTCAAAATCACACAGGCACAGCGCACGCGATTTCAATCATCTATCGTGCCACTAGTGAAGCTCCAGGCGCCATCGCACCAAGTCGTCGTCCACTCCAAAACCACCATGACCACCAGCCTCCCTCGCGCACTGCCTAAGCTTGCTAGTCATCGAAAATACCTCCAACCTGCCACCATGAACGCACCCCTATTCCAGCCACCACGAGCCACGTCACCTCAATCGCACCATCCATCTCCTTCCCTACCCCTAGACGTGCAACTCTCTAGTTGATGTCGAGGCCTATTATGGCCTCTGGTGGCTCTGATCATCGTGAGCCATTCGATTTAGGCAGAGGATTTCATTTGAAAAAAAACAAATGAGATTCTCTGGTTTTACAGTGTATGTAAGGGATGGGCTATATGGCTAGGTATGGGAAGTATGGTGAACGAACAGTGTAAAGCATGGACTGAGTATGGAATTATAATATAGAGTGTATATTATTTTATTTTAAAAATATCCTACTCCCCCTTAAAATTTTGAATTCCAATCGACACATGACGACTGGCGTTTTATAGGTTATACCCCTTTTCCGAACACCACGGAACTAGTTTCGAGACCCATTCCACAATATGCAGAAGATAGCTTTTCAAACTCAATTATTACATAAATTTCTAAAATTAATTTCCACACGTTTCAATCTCGCACGACCAAACGATACATCTGATCACCCATGAAATTTGACAACATACTATAATATACTATTACGAATCAAACGATGCTAGTTTCGTCGAAATCCAAAACAGTGCCCTAGAATGTTATTTTCACTAGTTATTTCAAATGAATTATTATTAAAATCAGTCTAATCATTTTTAATACCAATTGAGAAGTTTACTATCTTCATTCTTATTCAAATAGAATTTAAATCAACTTTCGAAATCATTTTCATTCGTATTAAATTCAAGATTTAAAATTTTTAAACAATTCCAAATATTAAATTTAACAATTTAATTATCAAATAGATCACCATACTTGAAATTCATGTTATTCAACTTATAAAATTAACTTTTCAATATTAAAATTAATTTAATATTTGAAATTCAAATGATTGAAATTCTGGGTCGTTACATAAATACTATTCAAATATGATTTTGTTAAATGATAAAGCATTTTCTAAAGAAAAAAATTATATGATCAATGTTTTAAAATTTATTAAATTTCATTTTCAAGCAAGTATAACTCGGAGGAAATATTTTATTTATTTTTATATATCTTATATTTATTTTATATTTAAATATAAACCAATTAACTAACTAGAAATTAATTATATAAACAAATATAGATATATATATATATATTCAAATAAAATATAAAATGAAGTGCCAAATTATATATAATAATAAAACATAACATTCAGATTTCATAATTAAATTTCTAATGTATTTTTAATATTTTTCCAAGCAGATTTAATATTTAACTATGATTTGTTTATTTAAAAATAATTTTATAAATTAAAAATAAAAAATATTAATAAAGTTTTATATGAGCCGAGAGCTTGCTGAAAATTTATATTAATTTATATTAAAAAATTATTGTTATTTATATGGACTTATATATTTGTTTGCAAGTTTATAAATATATAAATACTTATACAGATATTAAAATAAAAATGTATTTCCAGCTTCGAGAGTACTCTGTAAAAATATAATAAATTTTAACATATATATAATTTATTATTTATATGTATATATAGATATTCAAATATGTTTTTATAATTATATATATTATTTCGACTTATTTATATATTACAAAAAAATAATTTTTTTACTCATAGGTTTGCTACAGTAATACACATACAAATATTTATATTAAAAATCATTTCATATTAATTATAAACTGATTTTGTGATTTAATCATATATATACATACACATACATATTCTTGTACTCATATTTTTTTTTTTAAATAATGATAATTTTGTAATTATCAATTATTTACATTTACATATACAAATGATAAATTTCACACACACATATATATGTATGTATGTATGTATGTATACATGAAATTTTGATGCATACATATATTTCATTTAGATAGCATGATCAAATACTAAAGGGAGTAACACGTCTATTGCGGTGTAAATCTCAGCTTCTATATATGGGCATGTTAAACCATGTACACATTATTATGTCACCCATGCACGTACACTTATATGTGTATCTGATACATATGTCCAAAATATAATATAAATTATATAATACTAATCTTTATTTATAAAGCTAAATGAAATATTGATTTTATTTAAAAGGAAAATTAAGAAAAGTTCTAAATGGATTAGACTTTATAGCGCAATAAAAATCCAATAAAAGAAAATATTGAAATTTACCCTTTAACTTCGTTACGGGCTGACCTAATTCCAACATCACATCCCTTCGGTTACGACTACCAAAATCATATTTTGATAACATACTGAAATACTTTTAGAGCCGCACATCATACCATAGCATAAAGTCAATACTCTTAATGCTTTAATTGGACAAACGAGGGTTATATACTTTTCGACATCGACAAGAAACTCACAGTTTCTTTTCAATGTGTGAGAATACTTATTAGACATTCTAATGCGATTTGTTCATTTAGGTTACTTAATTACATTTCATCTCATGTAATCATTTTAATCTTTGGATCGTATCAAATTCCATTTTACCACCAATAATTTCTCACAGATATTCCTTCACTCTAAAGTTGGTATTTCTGGAAACAATAATTGTTCCTCAGTGCAACGGAACATGCAATCATAACATTTTATGAATTCCATTATATAAATCTAATTTTGCATCAGTTCACATAATGTTTACAGCATAAAAGTCATCCAATGACCATTGTACCTGTTATTCCGCCTCTTGGCAAGGCCTCGATACCAAGGAATTGATTGGAAATCAAAGGCAGTTCATCTCGAAGAACGGTCATACAAAGGTTCGTGATGGATGCTGGTAAATTTTTCCCAGGTCTGGATCGAGCTACAATTAGCATGACATGACAAACAAAGCTATGAAAGCCAACATTCCAGATTTCAAATCGATCGGAGTTCATATGCTCAATTTATGGATCGATCAAATTCTGTGAAAAACAAGTTCTGTTCGTATCCATCATTTCGCATCAATTCATTTCGTATCCATCCGTTTCACGTTGGTCCCATTCGTATCCACCATGCCTGCTCTACTTCTATCCTAATTGTACAGTTTGTATCGATCAACGTCGATTCGTATTGATCCCAATTGTACAGTTCGTATCGATCGATCAACAATCGATACGATTAAGCTACCCAACAATCGATACAAAGTAATATCTTCTATCGATGCAAAACAAGCCAAGCACCATCGATAAGAACTATCTGCATGTGATCGATGTGAAACATCCCCCAAGTCAGCGATATGAAACAACCTCGTACATGGATGAGAAATAGTGATGAAAGCATAGATACAAAATGAATCCACTAGGTCGACACGAACAGAGCACGTAGAAGTGGAAGACTCGGCCGCTCAGCATGATAAGTGGATCGATCCTAAAAGTTAGCGCCACATCACCTACCAAGGACGTGCCATGGAGCGATGCGAACTAATCGTGCGAATAGATCAATGCTAACAGAAGCGATGCGATTTTAGTAGTCTTCAACAAATTGAAACTTACATCGATCATAACTCAAGATCTACAAGTCCAAATGCCAACAAATTTTCACAGGAGCTTGTGTACCGCCTCGGAAATGTTCATGATCGATCTCGCCTCGATTGGACGAAATCTTGATCAATACGAATTCCATTCATATCAATCATGGATCAAGTTCAAACGACTGGGGATTGATCGCGTGGGCCCACCCATGTGAGAGAAGAGGTCTTTCGAGATTTTAGCGAGATATTTGCTACATACGTCTATAAATAGCAGCCCAGGACCTACTGAAAAAGGACTTTTGGCTCTTCTACATCCAGACTCTACCGAAATCACTATTGTACTCGAATTTTACTATTGTAACTAGTTGTGACCACAAGAAAAAATCAATAAAGTCACCATTTCACAGTGGACGTAGGTCATACGTCGAACCACTCTAAATCTGTATGTTTCTACGCATTTTTCTTGCTTATCATTGGTGTGTTTGTTTGATTTTCCTTTTTTCCATTTATATTCTTCATTTATCTCTTCATACACATACGAAGAGTGTTGTGCCCAATTTTGATACAAACACTTTGGTGTTTTAACTGAGAACACCCAGTTTTTCTCCTGCTCATTGGATCTACTATCAATATCGGATTGCGTAAATCTAAGAAGAAGATCCAGATTACAAGCCTAAAGTTCTTCCATCATGTTCAGATTTGTACCAACTCTGGGAAAGAACTTTGCTATCCATCATGGTCAATGCTAGGATTACTTCAAATACTGCAGATCTATAAGGAAGGGACAGGCAGGACCCCGCACAACTTCTTTCAATCGATCAGAATGCTGCCGGACCTTTAGATCCACAAAGCCATGTCACTAGGGAAGAATTTCAATCGCTAATGCAAGAGCTAACTCAAAGCTGCCAGTAGCTTACTCAGCAACTTCATGCTAATGCAGAATTGATGAATCAACTGAATCGTCAAGAAGGAGATCTGGAAGGGATAAGGCTTCCTATTCATCTGTCAAGTGTTCAGCCTCTTTTGACTACCATCATAGATCCACGCTCCAATGGTTGGACGGAAGCTATACACATGCTACTGTATAGCAGTGTACCTTGAGCCTTGGACAACCGAAAGCTCGCCCGTCGACCAGCCATCAGACTGGACCCTTCTCCCAAGGAGGTACTGCTCCTTACCATGTTACTGATAATTGCACTGCTACCACTACTACTGAATTGGGAGTTGATGCCTGAAACCAGACAGATCCGAACCGTTGCCAACATAAATAAACTTTAGAACCTTATGTCCCGGAAGGCCTAGAACCGAGGATGCGAGACATGGACCGTCCGCCGCGTCCGGCCCATCCTCGCATTGTGGAACCCGACCACTCCTTGGCTCAGCATGCCCAGAACGTCTAGGTGCCAGATATCCTAACAATGATTCGTCATATGATCTGTGAAAGTCAGGGTCTCACCAACGACGACTTGAGAATCTCCCAGAGTCATACCCCTTTCACTGATGATATACTTTATGTTGAACCACCTCGGCATTTCAGGATGCCAAATCTACCCTTTTATGAAGGGAGCTTTGATCCTAATCAGCATATCTTGAAGTACGAATGGTTGATGAATGATGCACGAGCCGATGATGCGGTCAAGTGCCGAAGCTTCTCGATTTCCATAGAGGGCATAGCAACTATGTAGTTTACTCATTTATCACCTCGATCTATCTTGTGTTTTGATCAGTTGGCGACAAAGTTTGTTGAACAATTTTGCATGCATGTCACAAGGCTGAAAGATGTTAATACCTTTTCTAGTGTCACTTAAGCTCCTGGAGAGACACATAGATGCTAGTTGGAGAGGTTTCACGCTGCATGCGTTGAGATTAGTAATCCCAATGATAACTCTATTCAAATGGCACTAACTTAGGGGATCGATCCCGACTCCGAATTCGGCAATTGGTTGGTCGAAAAACCTCATGTGTCATTGGACCGTAACTATTCCAAGGCAGCCCAGTTCTTGAGAAAGGAGGATGCGAAACAATCTAGGAAAAAGGATGACGTAAGACCTAGTGTTGAAGGAATCCAAAGCAATATTGCTGTTAGACAAACCGGGGGGAGCTTCGAAAGGTGCATCTGAACATACAGAATAAACAGAATCAATAGAAAGGCAATGGAAATCAAAACAGTAGACGCTATCAGAATCGTGGACCGCGATGTAAAGCTCCTATGTTTGACAATTATACTGCTTTAAATACGTCGTTGAAAAATGTGTATTTACAGACCTACAATACTATTCGGTATAGGAAACCTACTTTGAAGCAATCATCGGAAAACCATATTCAAATGGGGAAGTTTTGTAGATTCCACAATAGCTATGGCCATAACACGAACGAGTGCCATCATCTGCAAGATATCATTGATAAGTTGATATGTGAGAGAAAGTTGGAACAGTTTGTGCAGGCACCGCAGTCAGGAGGAGCGGGACCATCGAATCGGATTCATATACCAAATTAGGCGAGAAAGGAGGAACCCGCTCGTACCGGTGGGAGGTTGGTGATAAATATTGTTAGTGGTGGTCTTCATCCAGCAGACCGAAGCTGGAAGAAAATGGAATCATATGCCAATTCTATTAGGCATGCGAGCTTCAAATGTTGTATTATTTTGGAAGACGGGGCTCCGGCCAAGCAACAGAAAACGATGGCAGATGACATCATATTTTGAGACAGGGATGCCGACAGAGTCGAAGCCCCAACCATTGATCCACTTTTTATTTCAGCTCATGTAGGTCCTGCTTGGATGAAGAGGATCTTAGTAGACAGTGGAAGTTCTGTGTACATATTATTCAAGCGAGACTATGATCAGATGAAAATGGAAATAAAAGACATAAAGCCTTGTCAGTCTCGTATTCATGGCTTTAATGAGAGCGCAACTATACCCACTGGAGTGGTGGAACTACCAGTGGAGTTTGGAATTGGAGAACGTCGGAGAGTCCGGATATTACAGTTCATTGTGTTGGATATAGACTCGCCATACAATGCTTTCTTGGGCCGACCAGTCCTAGCTGAATTCAAGGCTGCCATTTCCCCTTGGTGTTTGACTTTAAAATTCCCTATTGACAATGGAGTTGGAGTCGTTCAGAGAGACCATGCTATAGGATGAGCCTGCTACGTTGTCAAGCTGCGAGAGGCATAGCGCAAAGAAAAGGGAAAGGGTGTAGAGGAATCTCTCTGCTCCCGCTTTGTTGAGAATTGACAACTAACGCCTGGGCCTAGGCCCGAGCATCCCAAACAATTCCCGAGGGATCTTGACCCAAGAGATACCAAAAGTGAAGATGAAAGTAGAGACAGCCAAGCTTCCTCGACCGAGCTGACGATCGATGTACCGATCGACGATGATGACAATTCTAAAATGATAAAGATTGGATCTCAGCTAGGCCAACAGATGCAGGAGGAATTGGTTGAATTTCTCCGGACAAACCTCGACATGTTTACCTGGACACATTCTGACATGTGTGGAATCTCCCCGAACATTGCAAGCCATACATTGAATATTGACCCACGGCATGTCCCGGTCAAAAAAAAGGTGTGGTATGGATCCAGAGAGATCTGCCGCCCTTAAAGAAGAGGTTGAAAACTCAAATCGAACGGGTTTATCCGAGATGCATTATATTCGGAATGGGTGTCAAATCCTGTACTTGTCCGAAAGCCAAACGGGAAATGGGGAACATGCATTGATAACTCAGACTTGAATAAGGCTTGCACTAAAGACAGTTTTCCACTTCCCCGAATCGATCAGCTCGTAGACTCAACAGTTGGACATGAATTCTTATCCTTTATGGATGCGTATTTTGGCTACAATCAAATGCCCATGCATTTGCCTAACCAGGACCATACCAGCTTTGTAATCGATCTGGGACTTTACTGCTACAAAGTCATGCCATTCGGACTCAAGAACGCTGGGACAACTTACCAATGATTAGTTAATCGAATGTTTGCTAACCAGATCGAAAAAACCATGGAGGTATATGTATGCTTGTGAAGTCGCAATTCTCCACTGATCATATCAGAGACCTGAAATCGATGTCTAATATCCTCCTAGAATATAGAATGAAACTCAACCCGTTGAAGTGTCACTTTGAAGTCGCTTCTGGAAAGTTTCTTGGATTTATCTTCAATGCTCGAGGAATTGAAGCCAACCCTGAAAAGATATGGACAATTAGAAATCTTGAGACTCTAAGAGCTATTAAGCAAGTACAAAGCCTCAATGGGAAAGCAGCAGCATTGAGCGGGTTTTATTTTCAAAATCCACTGACAAATGCATTCCCTTCTTCAACTTGATCAGAAAAAGGAAACGAAACTTTAAATGGACTAGGAATGTGAGCGTGCATTCTGAGCACTTATTCAACACCTCTCCACACCGCTTATTCTGTCAAAGCCCATTGATCATGATAGATTATACATCTACTTGGCGGGGTTAGAAAACGCAATCAGTGCTGCCCTAATTCGGAAGGAAGACCGGATACAATGGCCGGTCTATTACATTAGTAAACGACTAACGGGAGTAGAGAGAAATTATCCAAAGCTGGAAAAGTTGGCTTATTGTCTTATCGTTGCCTCAAGGAAGCTCTGATTATATTTCCAGGCTCATCCTATCACTGTCTACACCGACCAGCCGTTACGATAGGTCCTTACGTGGCCTGAGACATCTGGTAGGTTACTCAAGTGGAATATCGAGCGTCAGTTTGACATTACTTAAACTCTAATACGAGCTATCAGAGGACAAGTCCTAGAAGACCTCATCGCTGAATTCACTATCCCGAAGGACTTTCCCAAAACCAGGGAATCTCCCAAGTATATTTGGAAGCTACATACTGATGGTACATCAAATGACTATTGCACAGGCGCCAGAGTTGTACTAGAAACTACTGAAGGTCGATCTATACGCTATGCATTAAAGTTTAATTTTTGTGCAACCAAAAACGAAGCCGAATAAGAAGCCCTACTTGCTAGATTGAGACTTGCCAGAGATTTAAGAATTATTGCTCTGGAGATTTCTTGTGATTTGCAATTGGTCGTGTGTCAAGTTTGGGGGGAGTACCAGGCCAAAGACCAAAGGCTGACTACTTACCGTGCTCGGCTTCAAGAGATATTGAATCAGTTCGATCATTATGCCATCTATTGCATACCCTAAGAGTGCAATCAGTAAGCCGATTCGTTAATAAAGTTAGCCATTACAGGAGAGGCATAGAAAATGGTAATCGTTCTTGTGGAAAAATTATCTTCCTCGAGCATCGATCAGATGGAAACGGATTGGGTATTTGAGGTCATTCCCGATAAGGAGTCATTGATGACCATGTTTAGAAACTATCTCGAGCAAGGGACCCTGTTGAAGTGTAGGAGTGAAAAGAGACAAGTTCTTTGAATAGTTTCACGGTTCACTATTCGGAATGGAGTCATGTATAGAAAAGGATACTCTATTACTTTACTTTGGTGTATCGCTCACGATGAAATCAAACGAGTATTGCAAGACACGCACGAAGGAGAATGCGGCGATCGCACTGGGGGCAAGCTTTTGCCAAGAAAGTGCTCCTATATGGATACTATTGGCCGACCATAAATCGTGATGCATCGGACTACACCAGAAAATATGACAGATGTCAAAATAATGCTCGGATTCCTAGAGACCCACCTACCGAAATAACCCATATGGTAAGTCCATGGTCATTTGTAGTATGAGGCATTGACATTATTGGTTCTCTACGTCTAGCCAAAGGTGGTGCGAAGTACGCTATCATCACAGTTGATTACTTTACCAAATGGGTGGAAGCTGAACTCCTTGCTACAATCACGACAAAGAAAATTATGAACTTTAAAGTACGCAACTTTATCTACCAATTTGGTCTCCCATACACCATCATCATAGACAACGGAGCTCAATTCGATAGTGATGAATTTAAGAATTTCTATCAACGATTCCACATCCAGAAGAAGTTCTCTGTAATTGCGAACCCTCAAGCGAATGGATAGGTTGAAACTATTAATAAAGTTACAAAGTCTATTCTGAAGAAATGATTGGAAAAGGCCGAAGGCAAATGGGTCGATGAACTCCTTATGGCTTTATGGGCTTACCGTACAACCCATAAAATCTGCAACCGACCACACTCCATTCTCTCTTTCCTATGGTTCAGAGGTCGTTATTCCAGACAAGATGGAAGTAACTTCTCATCGTGTGACTTATTATAATCCAAAAACGAATGCTATATTACTTGCCGAATCTCTGGATTTATTGGATGAGAAGCGCGAAGAGGCTGATTTGAGGGCAACCACATACCGAAGTCGAGTCGCCCGGCTATACAATGTCAAGGTCCGAACCCGAACG
The DNA here is from genome assembly GCA_030765085.1 of Allium cepa. Taxonomy (NCBI): domain Eukaryota; kingdom Viridiplantae; phylum Streptophyta; class Magnoliopsida; order Asparagales; family Amaryllidaceae; genus Allium; species Allium cepa. Next base: position 458,582,262 of record CM060929.1, on the reverse strand, counting down.
TTTGAACTCGGCGATCTCGTCGTCAAGAGAATTTACCCAGTTCCTTCAGATATGAAACTAACTTAGGAAGAGCCGTGTGTCATTGAACAAAAGCTCGGAGATGGCATATTCAAATTATCGACTGTTGACATTCTCATTCTACCAAGAGCCTGGAACAACGAAAGTCTACGTCACTACTACACATAACAGGCTCTGTTTATTTATTCATTCTATTTTTCATTTATAATTCGTTTATGCATTTCGAAATTTGAATTTGTAATAAGGCAATTGATTTTGCCATATTTTCTTATTTCAGCAATAAAATGCAATCTCTTCGAGCCACAGCTGTGATTTTTCGAAATGCATCATACGACCATCGCTATGCACGGAAAGCTAAGCTCCACCATATGGTGGGACTTATTCAAATAGGGAGTGACTGTGACACGACCGGTCACTCGCTAAGTGAAACCCGAGCTTAGGGACAAGTCATCACATTGAAGTCGAATTGATACACGACAATACTCTAACTAACTCCAGATTCCCAGAGTGTAAACTTGAGTATAAACTTAAAAATGTGGTTTCGAAGATGGTGGATCCGCCCACCTGACGACTTCGCCCGTATTTAACAAAGTTTGAGGAGGATGGACCCGTCCATCTAACGACCTCGCTTGTTAACTCGAGGTGGATGTGACCCGACCATCCACGATCTTGATACATCTGTTGTTCCTGAAGTGCGGACGAAATCCTAGAGCCTAAACAGATGTGACTGACCATCTGTCGGCCAACTCTAGATTCTCATAGTGTGAACTGGAGTACAAACATAAATACCAAATGGGTGAGACTGACCATCCATCAACTAACTCTGGATTCCCAGAGTTCGAACCGGAGTATAAACAATAACTAACTTTGGATTCCCAGAGTGCGAACCGGAGTATAAACATCAACTAACTTTGAATTTCCAGAGTGCGAACTAGAGTATAAACATCGACTAACTCTAAAATCTCCGGAGTGCATATTGGAGTGCAAACACAAACCATGTGTGAAGTGACCGCCCATAAGACAACTTTGAGTCCCCATAGTGCTGTCGGAATATAAACACGAATCAAGCGTGATTGATCACCCACAAATCAAACTAAGTCCCCATAGCACGGATAGAGTTCTAAACATCAAACAAGCATGACCAATCGCTCATAAAATAACTCAAGTCTCTAGAGTGTGGACGTATCTCTAATCTCAAGCGGGCATAATCAACCATGGGTGAACAAGTGCAATCCCAAAGTATGGACGCAATTACCAATCATAAGCAAGTGTGGTTTGACTACCCGAACTCGTCATGCTTCAGCTTTGCTTTATTAAGTTAAGATCGATGTGTTAAAGGAAAACAGCGATTGCGAACCGATCTTATCGACTTATCCCTGGAACAAGGGGAAGAACTTAAGTGTCAGCCATTGATAGAGACGGTGCAGCATCAGAGTTCGACTTAACGCTCGATCACAACCCGAAGCCGTAGCTCTGAAACTAAGCGACTATACCCGGGTCTGATTCAAAGAATAAACTTTGTGAATGTATTGAATGGAAGTTCGAGCGTTGAAATACTTTAACAAATGAACATAAGTTGAGCTAAAGACAACATAAAGTTTTATTTCAACTATTCTTTGGAAGAGAAGAATAAGTACAAAATTATTCCAAAAAATCCTACTAGAGGGGGATGAACCTACATCTATACATAGCCTACAAAAATCTAATGTTGATTCCTATCTATTTACCAAAAATGAACGAAAAAGACATGTCTATTCTTTCCTTTTTCTCAGCTTCTTTTTTCGTGTTGACCCGCTGGAGCTGCCACTTGGTTGCCTCTCTGAGCCATTGCCTTTTGGCGGTTGATCTCTAGTCGGGGGCAATATAGTAACCTCCTCCTTCGAACTCACATGAATTGGAATGCTTCCTGAAGGTGGAGTCAGAGGGATATAATCAACGTTAGAAGGCAAAGGAGGCGCACTTTTGTCAAAAACCATACCACCAGGAGAAATCATTCGTAAAGGAGATGAACCAGGGCCTGCCATCCCACCTCCAAAGCTACTAGCCTGTGCAGCCACTCCCATTTCAGCATTGATTTCAACAATGATCTCCTCTTCGTGCATTGTTTGGGCATCTCCAGGAGCACTAGTAGTTGGTCCCGAGGAGCTAGTGACGAGCACGCCTCCAACCATACGAATGGCAGATTGGCAAAGGGGTCACTATGATGACCGAGAAGTTCCTCCATCATTTGTTCATCAAAATTAAGTGTGCTCCCCTGTTCCCCATCAGTTGGCGCAGTAGTCGTTGTCATGGTAGCTTCTATTGTGATGGCCTCCTGCTCATGATGTGGCTCTTGAGTTGCAGGAAGCACGGTAGATGTAACTCCTATCACTGAATAGAGACAAAGAAAAAGAGATAGTGATTACTTTAATCAACGCTTCCAACTTCAAATGAGTACAAGAGGTGTTCAGAGTACCTTCCTCAGGTTGACTCATAGGTGGCGAAGCAGATTTAGAAACTTGCTCACGAACTGGAGACAACTGCGGTTGATCCGGGTTATATGCAGGAACAGACTGAGGATCAACCACAGAGGTAGGTTCGGGTTGGGTTAGCACAAGAGTTTTAGAATCCACATCATGATACACAACACCAGAACCCTCTCTAGCTTTCGAATGCTGAGTGTCGAGTTTCTTTTTTTCATATACGATCATGATATCGTGGAGCACTTTTCTTTCATCTACGCTCAGCACCCGGTTCTCCAGTTTGAATTCGTTAATTGATTCGGCTTGATGCTCTGCCTTCTCATCTTCCACCAAGCAGCCCCAGGCATTATATAAGTGTGATGGATAGTTATCGAGCTAGGTCGGATTTTAGTGCTTCAAAACGTTGGCATTGTATGTGACAAGAAGATCTTCGATATCAGCCTCCAACCTGGTCTCCTCCATCCTCACTTCATTTTCGACCATGGCCTCGATTTCTTAAATTTTAAGTGATGCCACATCCCTCTCATTGCTAAACACCATGGCCTGTTCACATGCTTCCTAAGTTGTTTTGTTTGCATCGTCTTTATCCTTGACGACTTTTAGCAAATTTGGCCTTAAGCTCCTCAAGCTCCTTCAGCATAGCATCCCATTCGGTTGTAACAATGGTGTTTCGGTGGCCCATCTCCTCAACCAAGGCAAAATGCGTCTGTCGCATCCTTTCCATAGACTGATTTGCCTCATTAGATTTCTTATTGGCTTCTATTTCCGATCTCCTAAAAGACTCACTCTCATCGTGAAGCACATGAATAATGCGGTCTGATTGAGCAAGATCGGTTCCCAACTTCTCAATCATCTTCGCTTGTTCGAAAGCCACCGCCGATACTTTGTTGTGGTTTTCATCCACTCCCTATATTGGCTGTAAACATCATGGACGTAATCATGCATAGTTTGTTCCACCTCAACTGGAATTCACTTTAAATGCGGAGGGAAGACGAGACCATCAAAACAAATGTTTGAAAAGTCTTTTTTCAGTTGATTGATTCTAATTGCTCCTTCCCAATGGGTTTGGTGATAGCTTGCTCAGCAATAGTGGGAGTTTCTACTTCGGTCCTCCAATGTTGTGCATCGGACCTTTGTACTTGAGAAGGTGGCATTTGGCATGAAGGTTTCGAAGGTTGTTTTCCAGGCCGAAAGGTTGTTTTGGTGCTCGAGGAGGCGGGGATCGTGACTAGGATCCATGTTTATATTCTCTATCCCTGTCCCTCTCCCAATCATAGCGCTCCTAGCTAGAATAACCACGATCACGGTCTCTATCAGATTCCCTTCCACGGGACTCGTAATATGAGCTGGAAGACTGACGTGCCGAGCGAAGGCTTCCTAGCATAGACTTTTGCCTTATCATCGTATCTGTAACATAGGAAGAAAAACAGAATCAGTGATCTCCAAAAATGAACAACTCATGATTGGAAATTGTGTAGTGCTGCGAAGTGTATGTATGCATGTGTTAAACCCCCCCCCCCCCCCACCAACTGATTATCTCAGCCACACTTGTAGGAAGTGACTTTCTTAAATCTAAGGCACTTTGAAGCCCTTCCAATACGATGTCGTGTTGAAGTGATGCATAGTCCGGAATTGGAATGTCGACGAGCCCTTCAAAAGGATTCTCTATTTGTGAGGGAGGAGTCTCTGAAATTCTAACACTGGAGGCTGGTAGGTACACGACTATGGATTTCCATCTCAAAGACTTATGACGTTTATATGCTACTGCCTTGCCTTTCCTCCTTCCCTTCAAATCTCGAGAACTGTCTGGAAGCCCAGCTACGGGTTCGTCTTCATTGGGCATATTTTCTTCATCGCCCTCCTCAGCAATTACAATCCCAGGTGCTCTATGCTTAGCCTGTCTCGCCTGGGCTTTCTTAAGCGATCCCTCAAGTATTATGATCTGATTTGATCGATTAGCCCGACAATCCTCAAGTTTTTATCTATCGGCACCGAGTCGGTCTCTCTTATCTCGCCCGGCACTTCTTGAAGAAACTATACTATCTCTTTAAATTGGGCGCCTTTAGGTCGTGGAATTGCAGTTGTAAAGGGAAGAACATATTAGTTTCAATGTCAGTTACAACTATCTCGCTAGCCACTAGAGAAATTACAGCACTTACGTCTAACTAACCACCAATTGGCAAACCCTGGAGGGCATCTAACGTAGAATTACCCCATCTTGAAGTAGCTAAGCCTGGTCCAGGATCCAGTCATCACTTGGCAATTCCTAACTGCCTCTAGGAATGTGAATAAAGGATTTTCTTTCCGACTCTTGACATTGGACAAGAATCTGACTTCTTCCAAAGTCGGGGGCCAAAAGAGATGTTCCATGAAAACACTGAACAGATTGTTCAGCAGTGCATATCCATTTAGATGTAACTGCAATGGAGCTATTTTAAAGAAAGCTAACACTTCTCGAATATACAGGTTGAATAGAGGAAGTGTTCTCGATGTGCACGAATGTATGTTGATTAAAGGCTATGAATCCTTTTAGGGGAGCGTGTAGCCTGTTATTCGGTCTGGGTAGTAGAACGCCGTCTAAAGGTAGACCATGTCTCAAGCATATTCGCCCCAACATATCTTCGGAGATATTGGATGGCACAAAATCTTGTGGATTCATGATAAAAGTTAAACCTGGCAGCTCATCCGGAGCTGGACCTATAACTTCGGCTACAATGGTCGGCATCTCTATTTTTCGTGGGAAGTGGACGTTAATCCCCTTGTTGTTATGAACTTCCAGGTTCTATAACTAATCAACTCAGTAAAAGCCATTATTAGACGATAATAGTCCCGTGTTTCCCCCAACAAATGTGTTGGGAAATGCAATATTATATGATACTTAAGAAAGTTTTACAAAGGTTAGCAAGATGTTCGAACGACGAGACTTCAAAGTTCAACCGGAATGACCATCATTGCTGACCATCATGACAATGCCATCCAAACTTTGAAGACAGATCCGAGTTAAAATTTGTTAAATTTTGTCAAGTTAAAAGTTCCTTCGACGAGCTTCGAAAGGCAGTCAAATATGTTGTGAAACAACTAAGTCCAACGATGCAAGGCAGAATCTCATCGGAATGTTCAAATGTGCAAGGGATTTCAAGTTCATCAAGGTTCAACTCGTATCGATCACCAAATCTCCAATTCGTATCGGGCAAGAAATCTATTCATGTCAGTCAAGATAGGAGTTCGTATCGATCATCAAAGATGCCTTCGTATCGGTCTCCTGGCATATTGTACGTCTCGATCGGGAACATTGGATTTCGCATCGATCGAGTACAACCTCTTCGTATAGATTAGCAAGTCCAAAGCTTTCGAATCGATCATCTCGAGTCGATACGAAACCCCATTATCACTCGATATGTAGACCTCCACTTTATCGTCATGAAATCCTATTACCCAGATCGATTCGAACAACTTTCACTCCGGACCGATATGGTCCATCCTTTCTCCATCATCGATACGAAAATAAGGCCAAGCCATCCCCTCACAAATCCTTCATACCCCAAACTTCGTCTTCTTCAAATCCATTCAGGCATCGTCCCTCCATCATCCTCGACCTCATTCCGGTCATCCACAACCGCCACTTCACCAGAATAGATCACGGAAATGAATGAAATGGCCATGGTTCAAAGTCTCACCATCCTAACATAAGATTTAAGGTCCAATTACCTATGTTTAATAGAATTTAAAGGGACTAGAATCGTGCTTCGATTTGAAGGCGAAGTCAATTCATGTTTCTTTCGACTTGGATCGATATGAGGTGTAGCAGAAAAATGAGCAAGTGAATGAAAGTGGCTAAGTACAGAAGGCTTTTATATGGATACGAGGGATGAAGGGAAATGACAATTCGACCCCTAGTTGTTTTGATCGATTAAAACAAGCTTCCTCTCCTATCGGTGCTAGACAGCTATTCGTATCCATCAGCAATCCATTGATGCAAAATGACAACTTCATATCCATTACTCCAAGGTCCACTAGTACTCGTATCCATCGATAGGAGGCATGTAAATAAAATTATCAACCAATTCGCATTGATCCCTATCGATACGAAGGAATACCCCAAAACAACCGTCAAGCATTGTTACAACTTGAATTTTGCATTGATTCAGGAGAGGATCGATACGAAATTCGATATAAAAAAATGATAATTAATGACTCATGAACATGGAAACATTAATGAGAGTCGGGTTAACATAAGTACATGTATGGTAGACTAACATCCAAATTTTTAAAGAATTCACAGGAATTGAATGCTCACCTAATGACAATTACAACAACAACAGTTTTCATCCAATGCTCAGTTACAACAATACATAGTACAACAATTGGCAATCAACAGTTTGTTATTGGTGTTACTGAAGAACAATCAAAGTTTACATCTTTCGATGAGAAGACAACAACCGTTCGACAAGTCAGGTGGAACATTTCAGAATAAAGACTGCAGCTTTTCAAAGAACGTCATGTCCTCACAAGACGTACTTTGGAGGGCAAATGTAATCCCACCTTTTGGCAAGGCCGCGATACCAAGGAATTGATTGGAAATCAAAGGCAATTCATCCCGAAGAACGGTTATACAATGGTTCGCTATGGATGCTGGTAAATTTTTCCCGAGTTCGGATCGAGCTACAATTAGCATGACACGACTAACAAAGCTATGAAAGCCAACATTCTAGATTTCAAATCGATTGGAGTTTGGATGCTCAAGTTATGGATTGATCAAATTTTGTGAAAAAACACGTTAGTTCGTATCCATCGGTTCGCATCGATTCATTTCGTATCTATTTGTTCGCGTCGATCCCTTTCGTATCCACCATGCCTGCTCTACTTTGTATCCACTTTGCCTGGTTCTGTTTTGTATCCATCACATTTACTTGAATTTGTATCGATCGATCAATGTCGATTCTTAGCGATGCCAATTGTATAGTTCGTATAGATCGATCAACAATCGATACGAATAAGCCATCCAACGATCAATACGAAGTAATATCTTATATCGTTATGAAACAAGCCAAGCATCATTGATACGAAGTATCTGCATGCGATTGATGCGAAACATCCCCCAAGTCATCGATACGAAACAACCTCATAAATCGATGCAAAATAGAGATGGAAGCATCGATATGAAATGAATCCACCAGGTCGATACGAACAGAGCATGTAGAAGTGGAAGACTCGGTCACTCGGCATGAAAAGTGGATCGATCTTAATAGTTAGCGCCAGGTCACCTAACAAGCACGTGCCTAGGAGCGATGCGAACTGATCGATGCGAACAGATGAATGCTAACAGAAGTGATGCGCTTTTAGCAGCCTTCAACAAATTCAAACTTCCATCGATCATAACTCAAGATCTACAAGTCCAAATGCCACCAAATTTTCACAGGAGCTTACGTACCACCTCAGGAATGTTCATGATCGATCTCGCCTCGATTGGACGAAACCTTGATCGATACGAATTCCATCCGTATCGATCACGGATCGAGTTCAAACGACCGGGGATCGATCGTGTGGGCCTATTCACGTGAGAGAAGAGGTCTTCCAAGATCTGAGCGAGATATTTATTGCATACGCCTATAAATAGCAACCCAGGACCTACTAAAAAAGGACTTTTGGCTCTTCTACGTCCCGACTCTAAATTCGTGTGTTTCTGTGCGTTTTTCTTGCTTATCATTGGTGTGTTTGTTAGATTTTTCTCTTTTTCCATTTATATTTTTCATTTTATCTCTTCAAACACATCCGAGGAGTGTTGTGCCCAATTTTGGTACAAACAGTACCCAAGCTACTTTTAGAAAATTCACATAGGATTCCCCATGAACAATTATTATGTGTAGACTTTCGACTTGCATAACCCGCGAACTTCTTATCCTAGGATTTTTTGGGGTTTGTTATTATCCCTTATCTTGTATGATTTTGTAAATTGTTATTTAGATGAAATAATATTAACCTTTGCTGCTACTCTTAAGAATATGATCTTATAGAAAGAAGTTAACTCGACTTCACTCATAATTAATCCTATTTTGTCCAACAAAGTTTGATTGCTCCTTATCGATACATCATTATGTATCATAGGGAGGAGTGATCGTCTGAGATAGAATCTTTATTCATGTTAGGTACATATGAAACCCCTTCCAGTAACTCTTCCATTTGATCAAATCGAATTATTTCGATCACATGTTACATTATTGACTTCCATTTTTATATTCTACAGGCTTATCATAAACGTATACACACATATCAAATACACATGTAGAATCTTTATTTATATTAGGTATATATGTGACTCCTTCCAATAACTCATACATTCGATCAATTCGAATCATTTCGATCAATTCGAATCATTTCAATCTCATGTTACATTATTGACTTCCATTTTTATATTCTACGGACTTATCATAGGCGTATACACGCATATCAAATACACATGTCGGTGTATGTGATAACTCGTCGATGAAAATAACAAAGTATGTGAAACCATTTTGGAATTAACACACTTACGATTACATACATCTATACATATCAATCTGAAGATTTCATCAACTCTTATGATGCTCCCATTAAATGGGTGCATAGCCTTTGGTTATTTGAGATATAATTAACCAGTATCATACGATTCATAATCACATAGTAAAAGTTATTTCTCAAAATTGTGACTTAGTCTATAATTCCAAAATAATTATAAATAACTTTTTCACTGTTTTCCAATGCATCACTATTTTTACTAAAACAATTACTATATTATAGTTTTATTTCTTACTAATATTCATAATATTCACATTGAAATACAACTATATTTATTTTTCAACCGACACCAAAAATAGTCATTATTTCATAAATAATGCTTGGTATGTTTTATAAATCAATTTTCATATGATGTAATTAATAAGTGTTATGTGGCATGCTCCCCCTATTTTCGCCATCAATATAGTTGCATACTAAATTCGAATGTCCATTATTCACTTAATAGGTTATTTATTTCATAAACTGCAACTAGTTTATAGCGAAGAGTTCTTTAATCAAATATCTTGAATTAAAAGAAATAAGTCTCATAGTAAACAATTTTCAATATGAAAATATATTCCAGAATAGAAATCGTATTTCTTATTTCAATGTTAAGTATTAATCATTTACTATTATAATTCTTGTTTCCATTGTTTCTTTATGAAGTTGAAGTGACCATTCATTTTTTTCATCCCAACTTTACCTTAAATCATGTCTACTCATGTACACTCATTTTTCTTTCTAAATGGTCAAACCATTCAAAAGAATACACTTACTACAACATCGTAACGAACCCTTTCCAAAAGCACACTCAATCATTCTTAACATTTGTGGACATCAAATATGTTGCATTTGGCATAAACTTATCAAATTGATATTTCAGTGATCGAGATCCTAGATCTATCTTGTAGTATTGGTATAGTATTACATTTAACATGATACCACCTTTATTGTAATAATTCAAATTGAATACTTGATCTCACAATACGGTTTATTTGCTTATTTCGGAAGAACTAATTTCACTGAAATATCATACACAACAAACTATGACCGTTCATCATATAACATTTATATGTGATTTTATATGGAACATATATTTATAGTCTTGTATTTCTATTAGAGTTCGAAACTCATAGAATGCAATACAGATCTTGACCAAATAAATGTGTAAGCAACCAAATTATGAATGTATTTAGTAGTCATAGAATCTGGTGCTTGCATACGTATTAAAACATTAACATGCAAGAAGCATTTATTAGTAAGTATATGTTACTATTTGTAAATCTTCAATTTAGTTCAACTGTATATTTTGATTGATAAAAATTTTATCAACCATATTAAATGTACAAACTTATCAATGTAGATTATTATAACATTATATAGCATATGTTCTTACAATATTAGAAAAGTTAATTGATATCATTTCAATTTCCTAATAAGGGCCTGCTAGTCTTTATGTTTCATAAACCCTAACCAAAATATAGAAGTCTTTCGAATTCACTAATAGGTGTTAGGACTCATATGACATGGGATTCTAACCTTAAGGAATGCTCAATAGATCATTGCCTCGTATCGATGGATAACTCCTTATTGGTTGTATAATATATAACTTCTAACTTGTGGTTCCTTGTCCAAATCCTGCCCTTACTTTGAGGAAAGCTCAACAAGTGAAGCGGGATAATTCACTCAGGCCCATCGTTTCAAAATGGCCTAAGTATAATGCACGTACCTTATGGAAAGCTCAAGAAATACATGCAGTTATCTTACCTCGTCTATTCAGTATATTAATAGTACTATACATAACATCCCTAGCTTGAAGAAAGCTCAATAATTAAAAACTATGTAAGTAATCTATTACTATATAGATGATAGAAGATAACTTTATATTAAAGATTCAAAGTCTTCAATATATGATATCAAGTGATATCGAATTATGGAATAATGTGTTTCTTATGAAATATCCTCGTGATTCAAGTGTCGGACACATTGAAAATTGCGGTCTGTGTACAATTATGTATGATTTATTACTTGAGTCTGTTTAAGGTTTCTTTAATGTTCCGTCTTTAATTTATACATTCATATTATATAAGTTCTATTTTATATAACTGGTATATTTTATATTAATTATATAATAGATTTGTGTATAACATTCTATTAATTAAATCTTATTTAACTAAATTTAATTAATAACATGTTAATTAATTTTAATCAATTAACATGTTAATTAATTTTATATTATTTTAATATATCATTTATCTTAAATATTTATTACATACTATAGCCTTTGTAGTATTATACATATATATTTTATATATGTATATTTATTTAATTAATTAACCATTAACAAATTAATTTAATTATTTTTTAACCATTAGTTAATTAATTTAATTAAATAATTTTAATTAAATTAAATTAATTTCAAAATTCAATTCATATACAAATATGTATACTTATGTTATTTTAAGTAATTTAAAATAGCATAATATATATCATAATATATAAAACATGTATACATTTATTAGTGGATTAACTTATTTAATTAATTTATTTATTAATCTCGCTAATAAATTTTAAATTTTCGATATTAATATTTATTTTCAAATATTTTGATAGTATTTGTTATATTTTGATTTTTAAACGAATTTGAAAATCAGCCCAAGGCCCAATTTAAATTTGGGTCTTTTCTATTATGAGCAACTTTTGGGTTATGAGCTTAATAGTTAACCGTAACATGACTAATTTAGACTGCATAAGCTATTGGGCTCTAGTACTAGTGTTAGAACTGAGGTAGCCCGCAGCGAAAGTTATGGGTGAATTTCAATTTTTTTTTACCCCATTGAATCTTTATTGGGCCTATGAAGTTTAATTCATTTAGAACATTTCTAACCTTTATTTAAATAAAATCTCTTATTTTATTTAAATTTGTAAACGACATAGAGCTTTATTTAATATATATTTTATATATAGAAATGTACACATATGTATCATATACATATATGTATGTATGCATGTATAACATTATAACTCATGCAAGATATAAAATGCCCGTATATAGATATTGGGATTTACATCATAATGGACATGTTAACACATCCGGTATGTAATGTATATTGTCCTATGTATGAATATAAACTATTACTTACATATAAGTATTATATGTATATATAAATGTATATCTTAAGTTTGTTTAAATAATTTTATAAAATGTAAACTATTTTAATGTATGTACATATAAAATTTATAAATAAAATATTTATAATTATATATGCATATTATTATAATATGTTTGTATAAATGTAAATAAGTTATTTAAATAATAAAATAATATAACATATTACAATTTTTATTAAATTATGAATAATATATGTACCAATATATATATATAATAAAACAAATATTTTTTATTTAAAATTATATATATACAGTATTTTATACAAATATATATATATTAACAAAAAAAATTATTTTTATAAATTGCAGATCATGTGTACAGCACAAGAAATTTATTGCGGATTTTATTATTTTAAAATGCAGTTTTAATTGAATATTTGTTGAAATCACATAAAATATCGATAAAAAATTATTTTCGAAACATTTTTCCATATTTTAAATTTTAAGTAAATTATATATTATATTTTAAAGTTTGAAATAAAATTCCATATTTTTTTGGTCAATTTTTATTTTTTATTAATTTATTAATTTTCGGCCTATTATGGTAATAATTATTAAAAATAGTAAAATTGAATTTTTATTTTTTTATTTTTTGGTCAAGAGCTTATCTTATGATAAGTTAATTTTATAAAATTTACAAAATAATTATTGCAACTTATTTTATTTTATATCATTTATTTATGAGTATAATGATTTGATTAATATTAAATAATAATAAAAATTAACTTTTGCTGTCGAAAGGTACTATTGTTGCATAGGTATATGTAAAAAATCGTGTGATTAAATTCAGCCATAGAAGCGTATTGTAATTGAATATAAACCATATAGTTATAATTAAATAATATATATACACACACATGTACATAAATTAATAAAATAATAATTAATATATATAATAGGCAATTGTACATATCTGATATATATGAAAATTTTATTTTTCTAATTTATAACTATATATATTACCAAACTAACTTGTAACAACATTAATACATATCAGGATCATCACCCAACTAACAATATAATAATATATACATAACGAAATATAATTCAGATGATTATAAACTATAGTTCAATGGAAATCATACCTAAGAACCAAATCCTTGAAACACACCCTAAAATGATGCACTATCCTCTTCTAAACTTTTCTGATTTGGCAGATTTCCAGTCCTTAAACCGTTGACCTTCATTTATCGAATAGTAACTAAATTGATCTGATTTGAACTTAGGATATTAGAGAGATAGGAGAGGGTAGATCAGACAGCAAAGGAATATAAATGGAGGCTCTAAAAATCCTTATCAAATAGAGGAAAAGATGTTTACATAAAGGATGGAAAGGAGAGAGTTTACGATCATATCTTTTACTCAATCTCATCCATCTCAGCAACTCATTTTCAATCCTTTTTAGCCCATCAACTACTCTAACCCCTTTATTCCAGCCGATCGTATCGGTCCCATGTTGGGCTATAAACCCATTTAGAGCTCGAATGAATATTTTACATTTTAAATCTAATATAAAATGCTTATCGACATCGTATATCGATTAATATATTCATAACTTTTATAAGTACATTTAATATTCATCTATCAAATCAAACTCAAATTTATAAATATTATTTTATAAATATTATTTGATTTAATTAATTTATAACCAATATAAACTAGTCAAATCAATTGGTAAAAGGAGAATTCATCGTTTCAATCATGTGACTCGTTGGGTGTAAATTTGGTCAGCGATTAATATCAAACTATTCATACACACATTACTTTGTAGATGGTGTGACATTTTGGCCAAATTAATTACTTACTTGGTTTCGGTAAAATCCAATTTCAGTTTGTTAAGCGTTACCCGGTTTGACTTTTATTTTTTCGTCAAAATTATCACTTTAGACTTTTGGAATTTGGTAATGGTCAAAATTCCAAAATCATCCATGTTCAACTCTGTAGTCCAAACACAAAGTACTTTGTTCAATAATAAAATTATAATTACCGAACTGCTATGGCCAGGGACTTTGACTTTAAGTTGACTTGAGTTAACCGTTATAATAACACCATATAATCGAGGAGATGAATCCTCTCTTGAAGAGTTCTTCATTTTCAATATTTCACTCGACCTAACTACAGTCACTCGATAGACGCCAAGCCATGATTTGACTATAATCGAATCGGAGCTTTCATGTTGAAGATCCACAATATTTTCAAGTTAAGAGAACTGTGTAAACCCATTGCGTTGATATTTTCTGTTTGACCTTGGTTATATTAAACAATAGAAAACTATCGAGTGAGTTGTTCCATAGTTATCCAATAAGTAACGGTAATTAACCCTTAAGTTCCCTTTAGAAGTCATGAGTAATACACTTCCCAGCATTTGAAGAGCGTTATATACTCTAGTCTTAATGGATATAGCGATATCTAATCTCAATGCATCTTGACTAGGAACATTTAAATGGTATATCTATTTTTATTGTGATAAATTACTCATGGTTACAACACTTTGTAATTACTATCATAAAACATACCATTTATGGATTTTCTATTAAATATACTTTTAATTAAAATAATTGATTAATATGACATAGTATATCAATTATATAATAGAAAGAAAACACCTTTTACTTCGAACAAGATTGGTTATCGAGTTAGATATATGTAACAAATTACATAATTGCCTCTAGGGCGTAGCACTAACTCTATCAGGAATACCCTTGCTTCAGATGAATAAATATTTCCAGTGGTATTCCCTTCTCTGCCTTGGAGAACAACATTACCTCAAATATTCTCTTGAAATCTTTCCAAAATTAGTATTTTCATCCACTTCCAAAGTGATTACTTCCCACGGATTCACAACCTCTCCTTGAAGTTGTTATGCAATCGCCTGCCTCCTAGTAATGTAACTTAAGCCTAATAAGCTGAAGAAATTTTCACAATAACATAACCATGCCTTGGTCACTGAATAAGGTTCGGTACCCACATAAGGCTTTTCGCCCAAACTAGGGAAATCCATATAGAGTTTTGAGAAATCCAATGTTGGAGCTGGTTGGTGGAACTTCTTCTATAATGGTTGTAATATCTAGAATACAAGGTGTCTGGAAAGAGTTCTGCCCAATCGCTTATGAGTACCTTCACGACCATAAAGGGACATCCACTCTAGGGATGTTAATTACATCAACTGTAATGATCTGCCTTTCTGACTCTCTAAAGTCGGCACTTAATTCATCCAAGGTATTCTAATGTCGAGCATTCAACTGCCGAAAAGCTAGATTATTAAGGTAAAAAGAAAAGGAACAGTGAAAATAGAATCTCGCAGTGGAACGATAACATATAATATAACAAAGACAGTAAGAGCTATCACTCCAAGATACAAGGTAGATCGGAGTTAAAAACAAACCTCGTCAGCCTAGACAGTTATAATTTCCTGACCTTACAATTGCTGATAGGTATATACATAATAACACAGTGGAAAATAAAAATAGTTCGGTAGGTGAACATCCAGCTCTACTCCGCGAGCTCCATGTTCCAATAACGACCACTTGGAAAAACTTGGTGTGACTCAAGTATTATAATAAAATAACATTCAGATTAGTTTGGAACATCAGTGTGAGAAAACTCAAGAAATATGGGGAACATATAATAATTATATGAAGAAAGTCTATAGGATCTTAATAAATAATGCAAGTTATATATGTGTGTGTGTGTGTATTACTAACTATGATAAGCATAGTATAATAATTGAATGTAAGATAAATAATAGAAACGATCACACTATATATTTTATACTGGTTCGGACCTCCCATCCTACATCCAGTCCCAAAGCACCGCTTCGGTATTTTCTTTAACCAACTAACCCTCATTTTGCTTGGAGGAATAAGCTAATATAAAAATATCTCTGACAATCTTTTGTTACAAATAATACTGGTTCTGACGATAGTACAAATCTTCGTATGATCTCCTTTGAGTATGTAAATGTGAATGCTTTAAGTTGCAGGAAGTGGTTTAACCAAAATTATATTTTGGTTATAATAGATTGAGAGTATGTAAGAAATGTATGCATAAGATAGTGATAAGAAATAATGAGAGAAAAGATTTAATTAATTCAAGTTTTGTTAATTTCTATATCTCAATCAAAGTTGTATTTATAGATTCAAAAGGATGCAGATGAAGAGTTGTTACTATTAGAAAAGTTCTATTCACTTTAATAGCTGCAATCTTTCAATGAAGGGTAATTTCTTTTTGTCTTAATAGAAATGTCTGTTCAAAATTTGTAGTTTTTCATATAACAAACGTCTATGGTGAAATTTCAGACATCCGTGACTTTAGAAAAAAATTACTCGAGGATTGTCACAGACATCTGTGGTGGTTTTACCTCGAACGTCTATGAGTAGTAAAAATAGTTTTTCAACTTAATTTCATTGCATATGAAAGAGCATGTGATTGTGCATGCATGTATACTCAAGGAGACCTTAACAATATTTTAACTAGGACCCTTTACAGTAGAATAACCTTACTAACTATAGTATGGTCAATAGATCTTCGTTTCTCTTTGAGTCTCAATATCTTCGAGCATGGTGTCTTCTTGTAGCATACACATGTAATCTTAATGAAGTGTGTGTGTGTGTGTTTGTGTATATGATTGTATAGTTGTTATCATTGAAACATAAATCGGACGTTCTTACAATCTCCCTCTTTTTGGTGATGACAACTATACAATCAAAAATGGAAGAATTATTATATTTTTCTCCCCCCCCCCCCCCCATTTATATGCATAAATTCCTCCCCCTTTATCATTGTCAAAATGGAAGGAATGATATAAGATACATAAATGTTAAATAGACATTTGATAGCATGATATAAGATACATATAAGATCATGAATAATTAAAACTAAATAAGGAAGTTCAAATAAAATCAAAGACAAATGTAGCAGAAGTTTTAAACAGTTAAACAGACAAGCATAAGCATATATAATGGAAAAATAGTAAAAAAGGTAACTAAATTAAAATGATAATTGTACTAGTTGGTAGAGTAAGGTAAGCTCCCATAATTCTCATAATATTCCCAATAATATGACGGATCCATTTCGTTTGTGTCTGCCATTGTGTTGGTCATTGTTCTCCTCATCTTCTAGAATTGAGAGGCCTTAAAATGTTATGTACGAATGTTGGAAATGTGGAGTATCAGATACGTACATGTCATCACTATCTTCTCCTCCTCCTCGGGTTGTTCTTGCGTAGGGATCTTCCCTTTATCACCTTTGTCATGAGACGTTCCTTCGAGAAAAGCTTGAGGGTGATAAATTGGTATATGAGCCCGAGGTGGCGGTGTAGGTGAAGGTAAGAATGATCAGCGAGAAGATGATCAACCACGTACTTTGTGCATAACCTTCCCTAAAGCGGAAACAACTTTGTCCAAAGTCTTTTCAATTTTTGTCATCCTTGTTGAGAAAGAACGTTCCAATCCAGTCATCTTTTTGTTTAAGGCTCGTTGGTTAGCCGTGATTATCTATTAGTTTTTAAGTGCCAAATAACAAAGAGATTCATTTTGCGTTGGTTGAACGTGTGCTTCTTGTATTTTAGAATCCGAATAATATTCGGTAGCATGATGGAGGACGTAGGTTGTTGTGAAGGATGAGGCGAGTAAGTTTGTTGAGAAGTAGTAGTGGGAGGAGGATCATGATGCTCTTATTGTCGTTGTAATCTCTATTGTTCAAGAGAGATTATTAGGGGTGGTCTTGGAGGAAGATGCATCGATAATAAAAATCGTATACCGCTTTCTTTTATTAGGATTTCTTCAAAATGGAAGATATAGGAGGGTACCCCACAAGCATTTAAGATACACATAATGTATGGTGCATAAATAATAATGCATCGATGACATGTCCAAAAGCTTTAATTTCACCGTGAGTGAATTTATCCCAATCTATTTGTATTCCACTAAAGATAGCATAAAGGGCTTTGTGATTATTTTCATAAATTTTGTTTATGGCTACCTAGACGCGGGGTTATCGTATTTATTATCATACGATTTAATAACCTAGCTTTTGGACGTAAGTGGATGGATTTCCACTGGGGCATCCATCTTTCCAAATAACATGAGTT
This sequence comes from Allium cepa, assembly GCA_030765085.1. Classification (NCBI taxonomy): domain Eukaryota; kingdom Viridiplantae; phylum Streptophyta; class Magnoliopsida; order Asparagales; family Amaryllidaceae; genus Allium; species Allium cepa. The sequence goes on along the minus strand of CM060929.1, from coordinate 458,563,986 downwards.
ACTTCATCATGCGGCAAGTTTTTATGGTCGGGAATTTCTTCTAAATCCATCCGGGTTGAAGAACAATTGAGTATATGTCCAATAGTGTTGACGCTAATTTTTAAGACACATTCGTGCATACTCGTCCATAACCATCCTTCGTCATTTTCTGGATTCCAAATCGCTACTACATAAAATTACGTAGAAAAGAAAGATAGTTGATTGGTCAATTTGTACCTCATTTTAGTCAAAATTTATTAAATCCCAACATTCAGAGGCGACAGTCAATTCTTGAATGGCATATTCTCCAAACTTGCACAATTGATAGAAAGGCTGAGAATGAAGCTTCTTTTGTTTTAATTCTTCGGATCGCTCGTTGGCAATTGTGCTATTACGAAGTCATTCCTGTATGAGAGCATCATTAACCACAGGATTGTGGGAAGATGATGATTGACCCTTCTTGGTGCGTTTGTTAAATGGAGTTTTTGGTTTGGGAGCCACTAGCGAGCAAATAGAGAGTTCTTGGAGGCTAGAGTTTTAGATTTTGGAAGTAAATTTGTGATAGGAGATAAAATTGGTAACAACTTATTTATATACGGCTGTTGAGGTATGGTTTCAAAACAGCGACAGACGTGTATTGGTAGAGAACAAACATCTGTGCTTTTGATTACGATTAAAAAGAAAGTTTTGACAGATATCTGTGATATTTCCACAGACATGTGTGGTTGCAGAAAAAATAAATAGAGAGAAATGGCAGACATTTGTGAATTCCCACAGATGTCTGAAGTTATAGGAAATTATTTTCTCGTAACTTTTCACAGATGTTTGTGGTATTTTCACAGACATCTTGGTATGTTATTTAAAAATATAGATGCTCATAAATAAATTAAAATAATTTATTGAACTATTTAAACTTACTTTTCTGAAATTAGGATTTTGTCACTTTTGTCGATATAAGCAAATATTACTATTTTTAGGTATATTTCTATTTCCAATCCTATCAAATATTGTATAAATCATAAAACCTTTTATATTTTATATTTAAAATCACTTTACATATTATATTTTGAAGTGGTTAAATTCTGGTTCGTTGCACTTACTAAACTTATAAAGTTGAAAATATTTTTTTTCCATATATTATCCTTTATTCCATAAATAAATATTTTTTACTAATGAATTTTATTTCTTTTGAATCTGATTTCAAAGCATTTTTACATAATATTGTTTTCCAAGATACGTTCTAAAATGTATAATATTCTCTCGTGCTTTCTTAACAAATCTTTATTGAAAACGTGGGTAGCATATTTTTATAATATTTTTCTTGTAATAAAATTTATCTTTAACTCAAAACAAATCTATCATATACCCATATATATGGATATATATATATATATATGGATATATGTTTTACTAGAAAATTATTTTGTTTCAAACTTGCACACACACACATAAAATACTTTACAAAATTAATTTACATTATACAACATTATCATGCCATAAATATTACCGGTTCGTTCTTTCAATCTGCTGCAATGTTGGCTACCTAGGGTAATATATCAACATTGCCTTGCCATTGATTTCAACTTCACACTAATACCTAATGGCTGCATACGTTGTTCAAAAATATTTAAATCTTAAAACATACTATTTTCATTTTCAAAAATAATATGTCACTTTATTAAGAAATATACAATTATAAGTAAAATATTTCTTATACCATTTCAAAATACTGTGTCGGTATTGCCTCATTTAAGTGTTTAGGATTCCTTATCGATCTGTATGCACCCGCATTGACTAGAATTCTTAAAGCACTTAATCGAAAATTTAATGTCAAAATAAACTATTAAAATATCATCAACCACTTTATAAAATAATATTAATTTTTTTCATATACTTGCTAGTATGAAAATATTTATTTATGAAATATTTACATAGAATAAATTTATTAACCATTAACAACGATGCAATTCATCACACCATACTTACCTATACACAAAATCAAGAAAACACTCAATTAACTGTATATTAATTTATTTATTATTTTTCCCATTCCATATTTTAATTATATATAATATATATTATTACTATTATTTTCTTAAACAGATTTATTATTCATCGGTGGTTCAGTTTTTGGAGCCGGCTTCTATTAATATTTGGTTTTATCCAAATTCAAGTGGATTTATAAATTTTTGTGTGATAATTCCTACTCAATTCCCACGTTTAAGACTAAGCCCAAATAAAAAAATAAGAGTTAATATAATAATGCACAACTCAATCAAACAAGCACTTAAACGCCTTCAGCAGAAAGCTATCTATCAGCTTTCGTTGTGCAACTTTAATCTCTAATGGATCTTTCTACTCAAACTCTCTTCATCACTATTTAGAGTTGTCGAGTATTCATAATGCAAGATCCGAAACAGGGTCTTTTATAACTTTACTAAGCAAGTTATTTCATTCTTACTCCCTAACCACACAAATGTTTAGTCAAAATCACTAAGGCCTACTCTATTGGTCTGGCTAGTAACTCCTTCCTTCATAACCTCCATCAAAACTTACGTTTCACATGAAGACAAACACCTAGAAAATGCAAGGATAAGAATGATGTAGAATAGGAAAAATAATAGGTACATCCCTAGATGACTCCCCAAGTAATCATCATATACTCTTATCATCCCTTCAATATAGGGTAGCTGCCACACTCCCAAGGGGAAATGGGCAATCTAAGTCACTCTAAGGCCAAGCATGTGTCACGTATATTCTATATTATTCTAAACATGCTCGGATACCAAAGATGTAGCATCCTACCTCTATACTCATACCATCAAAGAGTATTACTAAAGAATACTTTCTAGAAGTACGGAGAACGAGGCTTGTTAGAAGCATCTACACGCGAATATACCTTCAGGCTAAAACCGATAGGTATTTTTACCTTAAAATATTACACCAATATACATACCCGGTATCGACAAAAAGCAATAAACACACGGTTTTACAAGGACAAAACAACATAGAACACATATAAATGAATACAAAGCCATAGATCGCAGCATAAAACATAATACAAGGCAATATATACATAAAACAAACTGAATCTATAAGATAGAGTATTTGACACACATAGACAATATGCATAAAATAAAATACAAAATATGAAAATCATAACCATAACATCAAAAACAGAAACAAGTAGGCATCCAATGTAACATAAACATAATAAGCTTCTCAAAATACAATGTCGTATGTGTGTGTGTATATACACACACACACACGCACTTGTCTCCTCAAAAGCCCAACACCCAAAGTGGATAATGTCCCTATACCTGAAAAGTCTCAAATTAACTAGAGTATTATATCAATAATAAACCAATCAGACTATATCTCAATCCAAAGGTAAGAACATGAAAATAATATTCTCATAATATGTGATATAGTCCTGCACATAACATAATACATTGACTAGCATAGATGAGATATAAGCATTTAACAGGCAAAAAAATCACCATGGCATTATATAAAGGTAAACATATAATCTAAATGAGTTATGGTGAAACACAAGAAATCAACTTATAGCTAGTTGATAAGATGAACACACAGTAAGTCCTTATAGTGGTCAGCTTACGACCATGCGTAGATATCGTGTTACAAAAAAAGAATGCTATATATATATATATATAATGTTATAATGGATGAACACACGGTAAGCTCAATTTAATGGACGAACACATAGTAAAATCATGAACAAACACATAGTGCGTCCCTATGAAAAACACACAGCAAGTCAAGATCAATGACGAGCACACAACAAGTAGGATGTGCTAATTAGCATGTCATGGGTCAAACGAACACTTAGTAAGTCCTTAGCTGCCTCTATTAAGGTTTTATGATGTTACTGATCTATTCTAAGAGGAGATTGATAAGCACATAATAATGCTCCAGGGGACTAAAAAACATACAGTGATGCTCTTATAGTCTTTTCGATACTCGATACTCATGACACTAATGTCCCACCTTTATATGGTGACCTCAATGGATCGTAGTGTCCACGATACTGAATGTTCCCTTTCTATCATATTGTTGGCTCAATTGAGACGACCCGACTTTCTTACCACAGAAAATCGTATCATCTTGAAGAAAGAAAGGGATAGAAAAGAGGAAAGAAAGAAGAGAAAGAAGAAACAACATCAGAATCTAAACAGCGGAACGAATAAATTATATTAATAACATAAATATTACATAGTTTACAACCATTATCAGAGTTACACAGATTACACATCACATACTAGACAGGTATAACCATATGTCTAGTTATACAACTCAATACAGTACAAAGAACAACTCAGAGAATCCAACACAGCGGAATACTATATATCTACACGCAGAAGCCTCCTGCTCCCTTGCTCCTTCACAATTCATCAAAGCTAACCTGAATCCCTTGGCTACTCGTAAAAATTTGAGTACCCAAGAGTTTAAGAAAACAGAAGATTAACTCCGGGTCAGACATGGGTCTGGTGTGTGTAACAGGTTAAGGTTGCTTAACTTTTAAAAACCTTTTGAAAAGAAAGGTATCACGTAAGACTTCCCACACATAAACATGGAAAAGTTTTTACCTTACGCTAACCAAAACATTTGATAGGAAATCCGATGATATTATGATAGGTCTAGCGTTTTCAAGTAAATATGAAATAGCCAAAATTGTTACATTCATTAAATTCTAGCTATTAGCCACAAAAGTGGGTAATACAATCAAAACCGAGGGCACTTATTGGATTTTGGATTCCATACAATGGCAAGGCTACCGGCGTACCGCCCGTCACAGTACGTGGCCTAGATCACCGTACCGAGGATCACTCCCAATCCCCTGCAACACAAGGCCAGAACCATTCCTTACTGAACAGTTCCGAACAAGACAACTCCGCGGTTGTAGCTAGCAACCGCCCACAAAGCCGAATAAAAAGGGACCTCTAGACAGGGGAAAATCTCGTCCTACTTGGGCATGACCCACTTAACCTTGTTGTACCTCCCCTGTTTTAGCCATTACCGGTTGATGAGGCTTGAGGCTACGATTACCTTTAGTGAACACATCACTTAGAATGCTCATCGTCCACCTGACGATGTTCTGAAAGCATTCAATCCATACAAGTTCGTTCCAGGTTCGAACGAAACCGAAGGCATTATCTCGTTACAATCATTTTGGAATCACCCTCAGAGTTAATGACAATAACCCTTGCACTCTGAATCTTCATCTTCACTTGAGATTCACGACCTATCGTTAATTTGGACCGATGTGGTTTTCGGATATCCAAATATGGAAACCCAATCCCGGTCTCATCGAAATCCAAAACGTATCTTTTAGGTCCAAGTTGTTTAAGGTTAAACAATTCAATTATCTATATATACACAAATAGATAACTCACAAATCACAATTGAAAATCAACATTATCATAATAAACATATGATCCATATTATCATCAAAATAGTCAATGCATATCATCATCACAATAGATAACCTATATTATCATCACAATGCAACCAAAGCATTCATACCATACAGCATTACTTATCTCATTTCTGAGATCACAAAGCATCCAAGGCAATCAATATCAGCCATTCATACATAAGCAATGATTTACTTAATCACAATATAATTAATTTAAAATGAATTAAATTAATTACCTCCATTTCTAATTAATTTAAAGTGAATTAAATTAATTACTTCATCTTTAATTAATTTAAAATAAATTAAATTAATTACTTCATCAATATAAATCTTGCTTACTCAACCATTTAATTGATTACAATCAATTAATTAATCATTCAAATTTATCACCTTAATTAATCACTCTTGATTAATTATCCTTAGTTACATTCATGTAATTATTCTTAATTAATTTCACAAATTAATTATTCTTAACCAAAAACAGTAATTAACATTTAATTACTTCAATTTATTAATTAACTATAATTAATTACATTAATCCTTAATTAATTACATTAATTAATTACCTTTAATTACTTCTCATTGTTTAATTAATCATAATTAATCAACTTTAATTTCATCATTAATTGTATTAATTATTGATCCTTAATTATAATTTAATTAATTACTTTATCACAATTAATTTCCTTAAGTAATTAACCATAACTATTAATCATTCCAGATTAACCATAGTCAGTAATTAACTAACTTGATTACTTCAATTAAAACAAATAAATTATTTCTTAATTAATTTCTTAATTAATCCCTTGATTAATTACTAAGTAATTTAATCCAAATTACTTAAATTCTTAAAACATCTTTCATTAATTACATCCTGCAATTACCAATCAATTACTTCACTAAGTATTTCCAATCCATTAATCATATTAAGCAATTATCATTAAAACATCGAGTGTTTAAAATTAATTAAACTTAATTAATTAAATTAAAAAATCACATTTAACTTAATTAATTACCTTAAGTAATTAATTTCTTAATTACTTCATTATGTAATTATACTCAACAATTCACAAATGATTATTATTTAATTAATTAATCTAATTAATTATTAAAAATTAACCACATTAATTAATTATTAAATAGTCTTGGTTAATGACCTTCATTAACATTTCTTTAATTATTTTCATTAAGTAATTAACTTAGATTAACCATTATTAATTACAATTTAATTTATCTTTAATTATTCATTAAATAATTCCCTAATTATTTAATTAATTAAGAGTTAATTGTAACTAAATTATTCCTTAATCATTTAATTAATTAACCTTGATTACAACTTTAATTACTTAATTAATAAATCTTTAATGATTAATTTAATAATCTAATTAATGATCTTAATTACAAATTGATTGGCCCTTAATCAATTAATTATTCCCTAATCAATTAATTAAATAAATTAACTAGTTATTCCTTAATTACCTCATTAATTAAATTAATTTCAAAACATTAATCTTAATTAAATTTTAAGATAAAACATTCCTTAATTATGTTTAAATTGTCATTAACAAATTTATTTGAAACAAATTACTTTTGGACTTACATTAAAATTTCATTTCAATTACAAGATTTAAAATGAATATAATTTAAACTTAACAAAGTTTAAACAGTTTAAAACTTTTTAAAATTACAAGACAAACAAGTGCTTGTCTTAGAAATGAAATTCATAAGAAATTTTGAAATTAAATTCATTTCAAAATTCCAATAATTTCAATTTACATTTTGTTTAAATCTTTCAAATTTAAATCTTCTTTTAATTTCAAAAACTGAAGTTCATATTTAATTTTAGATTTCCAGATTTAAATTTAATTTTAAATCTTGCTCGTGTTTTAAAAACTTCATTTTCTAAAAAGTTCAAACTACTTACCAAAATAAAGTAATTTAATAAGTTCAAGTTTAAAACTTTGTTTTTTTTCTTTTATTTAAAACTGAGATTTTAAATTAAACTTGAATTCTAAAATTTAAACTTGAACTTAAAACCAGGTTTAAAATTTTCTTAACATTAAAAAGCTTTATGTTTAAAAAATTTAAAGCTGAAATTCAGGTTTCTGTAAAACCTGAAAATACTGAACAACCCGAGCCACCACAAATCTGCTTCGAGTTATTCCCTCTTTTGCTTTGAGTCAAGTACTCGAATAAATCGAGTCATTCCCGAGTTCAAAATTCTACACACCACTAAGAGTTCATCTGAACTTCAACTGCACAGTGCACGTGCACCGTGGCTCTGGCCATCACCGGCCATCCACCAACACTTCACCTCATCAGCGATCATCTCCATTCTCGATCACGATCACCAGAATCCACCACAGTAGCTCAAATCACAAATCGAGCTAGCTACCCAAACCTGGAAAACCGAAATCAGGTTCTCCTTCAAACCTGTCAACACACAATCCTCGCCGCTCCGACCACCTAAAGATCAGCTATTCCAGCCTCGACTTGAACCACACACCATCTACCAATTCCCAAAATACCACAACACTCGATCAACTACACTACCGTAATGATCAATTCTAATGTCACAGTGAAAAGCTAGGGTTTAAAAAAATCTCAAAGCTACACCTTCCACAATGATTTCCATCACCATCAAAGATTTTTCCTAGCTTCTCCTAACCCTCCTCCATCACCCAGAAGGACCCCGAGCCTCCACTAATCATAGATCACCAGAAAATGCAAATAATCCCATTCCAGTTTAATATCCAACTTCACCTTCAACTTATCCCTAAAAATCCTAATTCTTGATTTAAAAGTCATATTTTTGTTAATGCTTTTGATTTATAATACTGAATTGCAAAATTATACAGTTTGAAATTTTTGTTTGTATCAACATATACTGATGTTTTAAATGTTTCCAGAAACAATAAATTTATATTTGGCTTGATTAAATTTTTAAACTTAAATTTAAGTTAATAAAACAACATTTGTTTAATATTAGATCCTATCATTAACTAAGTTAAGAGGTAAGGATTTAAAATACAGATTTTAAATAGGGTACAAACAGAGCATTTACACAGCATGTATACATATAATACTTACATCAGATATTTACTTATAATAACATGCAATGCTTATTTCATCTCAACATACAATCATGCAACAAAAATTTAACTTTTAAATTTTTAAAAGGTTACTCACAGATTTTAAAAGAAGGTAGAGCCTCAGTTGATATGCTTTGAACTTGCTTGATTGTAAAACTGTTTGCATGCCTCCATACAAAAATGCTTTTGAATTTTCTTGATTTAACACTGCTGCATGCTTCCAGATTGCAGAGAAAAATTATGCAGATTTTCCCTTTTGATTTCAGGTGGCATGCAGAATTCATTTCCCAGATTGAAAATAAAAATGATGTAGACATTTTGATATGAGGAATTTGTAACAGATTGGGTTTTGAAAATGGAAAATGTGGGATTTTTTGAAGATGCAGGCTACAGATATGTACAGGTATTTTGAAAATGCAGGTTTGATTTTGAAGAGGACTTACTGATTTTTGATATGAAGATGTTTAAATTTGGGATTATATGTTCAGATTTGTTTTGAGCTCAAACCTTAAATTCTTTAACTTTGATTAGAAAATGGAAAAAAAAACAAGTAAGAGTGAAAAATGCATGTTTATATAGGTTAATTTCCGATTTTATTAAATAAAAGAAAATTGATTTTAAAAGAGGCCACTTGTACAACTTTTAACATTTATCAATTTAATATGTTAATCTTTTAACATTTGTTATAAAAGGCTTAAGAATACAACACTTGTCCTTGTAAGGTAATTTGTATTTAAATTTAAATGTTAATATATGTATTAAGCCTAATTGATTAGTTAATTAGAATTTAAATATGTATATAAATTTAAAAAGAAATAAAAACAAATTATGCTTATAAATAAAGCATATGTATATAAAAATTAAAACACTTAAAAATCTATATTTTGGAATTTAAATTCAAATCAAATTCAAAATCTAATATTAAAAAATCAAGTTATGAATACAAATTAAATTTGAAATAACAATTTCTATTTTTATTAAGAATCTAAGTGTAAAACAATACACTATTAATATTGTTTTTAGAAATATCTCATTATCAAATTGAAATAATTATAAAAGAAATTTTGTCTTTATTAATGAATTACTTATTTTATTTAAGCTATATTTTAAAAAGAAACAAAACAAACCTTTTTGTTAATTCATTTTAAATTTAAAACTCAAGCCAAAATTATTTTAAACATTTAAATATTTTTTTAACAATTTAAAATCATATATTTATTTATTACATAGCTTTGAAAACTTAATGTTAAATTAAATCAAAATTTCCAAATTATTAATGTATATATTAAAATTTTAAATCATGATTCATTTATTAAGTCTAAACCAAGATTTATTTGTTCAATAACTTTAAAAAGTTTATGTATTAAATAAAAACAAATTCTCAAATTACAAAAAATATTAGAATTAAAAAATATGCTTTATTTATTAAATTTAAAACAATGCTAATCTATTTACAATATGAACTATATATTTATGTTATAAATAGAAACCAATTTATTATTTTTAAAAGATAAAATAACCAATTAAATATTTATTGAAGAAGATTATTAAATCAATTTGAATTATTATTAACAAAATTATCAATATCAATTTAATTTTTAATACAGATTATTAAATTGATATTGTCAAAAATTCCGGGATATTACATCAATGGCATCCTGGAGCAACACGAACACATAATAGGTACACTAACTAACAAGAGTCAAGCGCTCAAGCATACAGCAAGATGGTCAAACAAATAGTAAGACATATGATGCCATGACTCGAGGTGCGACCTCTGCAATCAAGCCACTAGAGTGGACAACTAGCCTTATGGTCAAGAAAATGTCATTTCAAACTTATAAAAAAATAGTAAACACACAGTAAACTGACCCTTAGGCGTCTTGACACTTAAATGTGGTATGCTTACAAACAGTTACCAGATGAATATCAAAAATTGTCCCATACCACTCAATTTTACTCGATCGTTTACTAAATGTTAGTAAACTCCACCCTCCACATGCATATTCTATAAAACGAGTCATAGGAATAACCAATAAAGTGTTACCAAAAGTCTTATATCAATTATTACTACTAAATCGTTTATAATTTCTCATAACATAGAAGAGGTATTTATTAAAATCTTTCAAAAGAATCTTTATTATACTTTATAAAACAAGTTTCTACTTTATTTAAAAAGATTCAAAAGATATTTAAAATGTTTATAATGCTTTTCTACTTATAATACCCTTTATTGAAATAGTTCATCAACTCAAATATTGGTATAATATAGCTACTCTATATATATAATATGATATAATTTTACTAAAATAGTTTATCAACTCAAATTATGCTGGCATGTCTCAACCATGCATGAACTCCCATCACACGTTCATATCCTAAGAATTGCTTTCCTCCTAAGCTGGTGTAGTCATTACCTAGCTTAGTAAAGTCCTTACATGAGATCGGATTTTGTGCTCCAATTACTCTTATTCTCTACACATTCCTCATGACTTTCATTTACTTCTCCATGGTCATGAGGACTCCTGCACCACCTAACTGCTAGATTGACCATTTCGTTGGTTGGACGATGTTCAAACTCTTGGCCTCCTTAAACTTGTAGTACACATTGCCAAATACACAATTCATTTTTTAGTAGAAAGAGATAGGATATATACTCACATATACATAATTTCACACACATACATACATATACATAGACATACATACATACACATACACATATACACTATAACCAGTTACTTTTTTCCAAGGTCGCCACTAACTTGTATATCACATATACGAGTCACACCCAAATGGGGTGACATATCCTTAGTCTTAATCCTCTAAGGCTATAATATGTTTCTATTTCTTATTTACTCAAACTTGCTCTAATACAAAAAATGTGATGCCCCAGCCTAGTACCCATGTTATAAGAGGACACGATATGAGTCAAATGTCTAATAACATGGAGTAAAGGACACGATTTGGGCAAACTCTCATATACAATTTTTGGGCCAACATGGGTACATTACAATATAATTCTCATCTTGGCACAAAGCAATGTACATTAGTTTTTAGGACTGAGTAAATCAGAATCAGTAACATACATACATATATATATACAAACATACATACATATATAAATGTTTACCCAAATAAAAGATAATGAAAGCAATCAAATATAGTGTATACATAAGTGGATGTCAATGTAGTACGACATCTTAAAAATACAAGTAGATTCATGGTTGTCTCATGTTAACTCAAAATTATATATATATATATAGTTACAAACATCATCATCATCAATTATATACAACTATACACAACAAGTTAAATACATCCTCGAAGTATAGTAACATGTATAACATCACTACAAGTTAATATTACTAAGCAAGATATACAGTATATCACCATCGTCCTCTGCTCCATCCTCAAAATGCACCTCAAAATAGTTGCGCATCCAAAACTATACATTTTGGAAATAATCTCAATCTAATCTGAGGTTGTTAAACAAATAACAAAACCCAGTTTAGACTAGAAACTAGCTATGAGTGAAACGGTGCATAAAAACATAATATAGTGTAAACATCGGGCGTACGTGATATATGTAAATGTCATACACTCCCTATTCTATTTTTTCCAACGTCTCATCATACACACGTGTCATGACTCTATTCAATGTTACTCACAGGTAATCAATTGAGAATACACCCCTAGTGACATTTATAAGTTGCAACTTTACTGACATTCACACAATATTATAATATTAAAAATGATCGATGTGTCTATCACCAGTAAATTCTTATACACTTTCACTCTACCGGATGCTTGATTGACAATAATAAAGGTGGCGTATACATTTGCAAACCTCTCGAATAAAGTTATGGGTACCCAACCTAGTTTATTGGCTGCATAATCTCCTTCTCTACTCTTCCTCATTGGTGCACACCATTGTGCATCACACCTCATCCCATTTCCATAAAAACACCATTACACTAATGCCTCACCCCGTTGTTGTGCCCATGTAGCAGATTGTTTGGACTAAATCTAGCGATTGGACCAGATCGCCATTATTCAGGGCATAATCCCAAATTAGTCCATCTAGGATGCATAACTAGCACATATGGCATCTCATGCCATATCGACCAATTTCACTGCATATTTTAACATGGCCGACATTACCCTATAAATGTCATTTATATCCCAATGTCACCAGGGGGTTTAATTTACTTGCATCTCACATTTTAATAACCATAAACATCATCGTGGCAAACTATATGGCATAATATATGTGATAAGCATTTTATGTCATATAACTTCACAGCATAAGAAAATTAAGCATAGTTAAGTGTTCTTATCAAAATGAAATAACAAGGGACAAGCATAAGTCGAGTATCACTTAGCATCATGGTAAAGCATATTATCATGCATGCGCGTGCACACACACATAGATACACACACATATACATACATACATACAAATATATATGTGTGTGTGTGTGTGTGAGTGTGAGTGCACGGATGCGTGTGTGGTATAGCATGTGAATATATTACCATAAAACACAAAAATGTAAAAGAAGTCATTCATGTAACATACACGTACTTTTCATTATAAAACATATCGAATAAACTAAGGTATGGATAAAGCCCTTTCAATTAATATGTATACATACATACACACGTCTGTGCGCACATATACATACACACACACACACATATACACATATATATTATAAACATTACATTATAAATTTAAGTTGGATTATTCAAAATTATATCATATTAATTTAAAAAATACTTTTATCTCTTTGTAAACACCGCTTTATATGCAAAAGTTGGATTTTTGAAAATATCTAATATTAATTTAACAACACATTTTTATAAATAATTTTATAATTTTAGTTTTCAAAATAAAATTATTCTAAAAAATTCTCATATACATGTATCTTACATAGCAACTGGTTTTTCATTTTACAAAACACACATATATATGCATATAAACTTATTTGTGTATATATAATTACATAATTCAAACTATATTTTAAGAAAACTATTTTATATAACGATATAAAATATTACACAAAAACACACAAATAAAACAATCATACCTAGAATGAATTGCTCTAGGTCCGGTACAAACGATCAACTGTTCCTAGAGCTTTTCCTCCAAGCAATTGCCAACTGATCAGACTAGATTTTGGTCAAATTCTAGCGACTCTAAACCCTCTTTTAGAAGAACAATGAGATGGTGATGGCATGTAAACGTAATTATTTGCATAGAATCATGGGATTGATGATTTTGAAATTTGCAATAAAGGGTTTTCAAACCAAAAGGCCATGATTACAATTAATTATCACACACACGGATACATGCATAAATACATACACATATATGTATGTACATATGTTTGTATATGTGCGCGTGTGTGTATACCAAACAATACAACATTTTTCAAGCATAAACATATCGGTAATGTAGTATATCATCACCATGTCACATAATAATAATCATGCATGATCAAACTAGAATTGTTACACTTACAAAATCAAAGTTTGAAGCTTGATTTCTTACCACCCTTGCTCCAAATCTCTTGAATTCACCTTAATACTTTCTAACTTGATACTAATACCTGATTTGTAAAAAATTATCAAACTAAAAACAAGTTGTTTGGTGTTAGAAATGGTTAGTAGCCTTCATTTTAGCATTCTACACCTTTTTCTATTAAAATTTGCTTGAAAAACTTAATTTATGATTGAATGAAAGAATCGGTTGCCATTTCAATTTTAGTTAATATTATAGTGAGGTGAATAAAGTGTAAGGTGTTGCTCAAATTTATTACAAGTATAATTAGTAGGTTGACAAGCCTTAGCCCAACCCAATCAAAACCGACCCAGCACAACTTAGCCTGGCATGTACATGCCAGCCTAAGAATAGTCTGGCCTAAAGATAGTCCACTTGCTCAACAGCCCTCCCAACTATTGTCAACCGGCTCTATTCAATATGGCTCCAAAAGCCAACTCGCTATACCAACCGACTTAAGCACATCCCATCTTTGGCCTAGCTTTATCGCAGCCTGCCTCTGATAGGTCCTAGGCAGCACATTTCATCATCTCATAGCCAGTCTCGCACCTCCCTTGCAACCTGGTCCTTAGCATCATTCAACTTTCCTCATCAAACTTCGGTAGTAAGAAACTGGTTCGCTCATGGCGATCCACATCCAATTTGGCTCTAGACATGCCCATTAAGATCACATCATTATTAGTTGACAGAACTCAAAACGGCGTTATCCATCAATACCAGCTTAAGCATAACTCGTCCCTAACCCGGATCCATCATAGCCCATCCCATCATCTCACAACTGCTCGACACATTCTTTGCACCTTGGTCCTTAACAATATTTAGTTTCCTTCAAGCATAATCAGTGGTCGACCAATCGACATAGCCTGATCGAAGCCATTCATCTGCTTTGCCACATAGGCATGAAAAACTAAGCAAGAATTCGTACATCTAGTTGTACTAGGTATTGCAGCAAAGTGGCTAAAATCATACTTACTCATGTAGCTTGTAGCCAGCATTTAATGCGCAACAAATACAATGCATGTGCATGGCACGGTGGGATGACTAACATACTTTTCAGCCACACATTCCATCCTCCCTTTACAAATGTCCTTTATCAGCTAATGTGACAAGATAAACAACCATTCTCTCTTCCTACATATTTTCATACATAATTTTAGCCATGCATCATCCTTTCCATCCACTATAAATACCCCATGTAATGTTACTTTAAATAAGTTGATTTCTAGTAGAATTTAAGCCTTTATCACACCTTAGTGAATCACTGTTCTAAACTAATAAGATTGACTAATTTCTAGTCTTATGTGTTTTATACCTTATTATTCTCTTGTAATTTCTTGTAATTATAACAGAGAAATATATTAATAGATCGACACAATGGATGCAGGCAAGTTTTCTGAACCATTCTACATCTTTATATCATTCACTTTAATTTGCTTACTTTCTTCTTCATTTTACATTTTTAATCCTAATGATTAGCAAAACATTTGCTTTCACAATGCATCGGTCTAATTTCGAGATTGGTTAATTCTTTAGTCAACATAAGGAAATGAAGAAAACTTTCTCTTGGCTGAACAGAAATAGGATAGTGGGTTTTGGCTGGATTTTAATATCCATTTAGCCCATTAAGATACAAAAATGTATATTTTTTTATGTAATATATTATTGAAAGGTTTTAATTAAATAATAAACTGATTTATAAAATTTAAACTCACCAAAATATAGTTCACACAATATAGTCTTTAAATAATAGTTTTAAAACTCATTTTCATAGTTTTAAACAAAGAAAATACATTTATCCATGTAAAAATAAATATACTCATTTTATATTTTTATTTCACATAGTCCATTTAAAAAATATCCCATTTTTATTCTGATATAAAATATTTTATTTAGTTCAAAATGAATATTCAAAACTAGTTTTACTTAAATTTCAAAAATCGATAATTTTACATTAATTATTGTCAAACCCATTTGATAAAATATATTTAATTAGAAATTTAAGGCTTCTCCCCAGAACCCAAGAGACCATCATCCTTATGCATTAAAGTGACATTATCAAAAATATTTATCAACTTCATATATTGAATAAAGCGCTCCCTCTCAACAGTTTGCTGAATATTAGATTCCACTTGAACTTGGGTTCATCAGACACATAAACATCTGTAACCTTAGCATTCTAGTTAAGAGATATATTGAAAAGATCAGGGAAGAATTTTTTTTTAATGATATGTAGATAATCCTGGCATTATGTCAAAGCCACACATTCTCAAATTTTCTTTCATTCGATTTCAATCCAATACTTAATATCTACTGCAAATTTACTACTGATTTCAAAAATTTAGAGCAATAATAAAGTAATGAAATCCTTAATGTAAAATTGTCACTGCAATACTCCTTTTCAATCAACAATTTCCATAATGAATCATTAACATCGGACATCCTCCATAACTATTTGCATAAAAGAGCAGTGTAGATCTTCCAAGGAAGAAACCCCTAAGCAACCTCTACTACCCTTCCAAAAATCCTCTAAATCATATCAATTCTCTTAAGTACCTATTTTTGGAAATTTATAGAAAGACAACAAATATAAAGGTAAATCGCTAAAAACTAATTTTAATAGAACAAGTGCCCTACTCTAGACAAAGCAAGACACTTCCACCTTGCCATTCTATAGCTAATAGTATTAATAAAACATAACCAGTATCATGTTTTAAAGCATTAGGTCTGATAATCAACATAGATAAGATAAAGGAAAACCTCCTATATTGCAATTCATAGTCATAGCCATGTCATTTATACTATAATCAGAACCAAATAGCTAGAACAGAGCTCTTACTGAAATTTACCATTAACCTAGAAAATTTCTCAAAGCCATATAACATCAACTTTAGAGTTGTAATACAATGTGATAAAAGGAAATTAAAAAGGACAGTATCTGTAACATTTCTGTTTTTAAATCAAATTTAAATTGGTAATTAGTTTAGTTTTCGAATTAATTTGAAAGAAATTTGGAGAATAAATAGATTGTGAATGGAATAAAATTTATATTTATAAAAAGATATTTGTTTGTTTACTCATTTATAAATACAAATTAATTGTATATTAATTTTTGAATTTGAAATTCAAATATAAATGTGTTGAAATATAAATTGGATTTAAATCTATATTTTAAATTAATAGGAATTTGTTTAATAATACACATATGTTATGTGTGTGTGTGTATATTAATTGTGAATTGAAAACTTTGATTTGGAAGTTCAATAATGAATATTTTAGACATAAAAAATTTGATTTAAAAATCTTATTTTAAAGTTAATGAGAATTTATTTTCTAATATATATATATATATATATATATATATATATATTGGAAGTTATGATTTAAAATTAATATATTTTATCTTTTAAAATTTGTATATATACAATATTTAAAATTATAAAAGGGCTTATATACTTTATTCTTAAAATTACATGAACTAAAATGATTTGTATTTAAACATATATGCATTTATAAGTACATAACATTAATAAATAAAAAAATAAAAACATGAATCGTAAATATATTAACATAAGGGTTTAAAACTAAATTTTAAAATTTATTAAACTAAAGGACTTAAACATAATATTGCTTGAATTAACAAGTGTAAAGTTTTAATGATATGAATTTAACAAGTGTTACCATAGGTAATACAAGTGGCAAGGAAAGAAAATTACTTTTAAGCTAAATTTTTTTAAAAGAATGAATAAGAAAGAAACTTGGCTATTTTTCTCAGACCTGAAACAAAACAAAGAAAATCAAAAAAATCAAAAAAAAAATGAAAATAGTGCAAAAGGAAAAGAAAATCTCAAACCTGGAAAATCAAACAAAGAAAACTTCAAGAATCAAGCATCAACAACAATTCAACATGATTCCAAACTAAAATAAAATAGAAGCAACTGATTCAACTCAATATATCAAATCAAATTTTTATAAGCAGTTTAAATTTCAACTTAAATTCAAACAACAAATCTCAGATCAAAAGCAAAGTTTAAAGCATTCAATCCTGAAGAAAAACAAGTTCTAGAAAAAATCAAAAGCCAGAGAGAAGATAAAGCAATTCAAATCAAACCAGAGTATATTCAAAGCTGGGCAAATCTAAAAAAAACAAATCAAAGTTCCAGAATTTAAGTCCAAGGCTTATTCTCTGTTCAAACTTCAATCACTGTGAGCAAACTCTAAAACCCATATTCATATTTTGGTTTGCCTGTGAAAATGAATGGAGTGAATGCATGTTTTTGAATGTCTGTGTATCTGTCTATATACTCCTCTGTTTATAACTACAGGTTCAACTCACTGGGAAGAAATTCATATCTTCCCATTTAAATTGAATTCAAGTTAAAATCTCTAGAGAAGGCATGTTTGTATCGGTATAACATTATTTTTAAAAGTATTATTAAGTAGAATAAATAAGTAGGATTTTTGGAAATCAGTAATGACAGTAAAAAATGAATTCAAGTCAAAGAATTGATTTTTAAATCTTCAAGCTTTGATCATATAAATTAATTCGTGTTTCAAAGACATGAATTTAGAAAATCATTTCGTGATTTTTAAAGGTGTAATCATCGAGATAGTGGGAGTTGAACGATTTTGACCTTTTTGTCAATTTCCATCGATCGACTTAGTGTTGATCATCGAGTTCAAAACTGGAGGTGGCTGAGGTGATGGGGGTTGTCGAAAAAATAGTCAGTGGATTTTTAATCCACCATAGTGGCGTATCGATGAGGATTTAGGGTTTTACAAGCCTGATTGGTCGACAAAGATTTATGAGTCTGTGCGACGTATTGGGTTGATCGGAGTCAATCGGCCTTAGGGTAATTGGTGCTGGGGTCGGAGACGAAGATCCTGGTGGAACGGTGAGTTCGCCAGTGGATGGTGGCATCGTGGGTAAGGGAGATTGTGGATCAGGTGGTGTTTCCAGGTTGTATTGAATAGCTTGATTTTGAATTCATCGTTGTATCACGAATCTGAGTGGTTCGTGATGACTTAGGGATGATCGGTGACTAGTTGGAAGTCTCGGCGATGGTCGGCAGCCATTCTGTTGATCGTGCACATGCACGGTGAGGCTGGACGTGTCAGTGGGTTTGGGAAGTGTGTCGACTCGAAGGAGGACTCGGGAATTTTTTATAATGGCTCGTGTTCATTCTTGGGTTCGTTCATATGAGTAGTATGTGTTATTAACAGTTTTAAAAAGTTTTTAAAACATAACAAAGAAAATTTGCTTGGGGTTTTACCCGGGGATGATCTTGAGAAAAAGGGCTATGGGCTCGGGTTTAGTTCAATAAATTTCAAAACAAATTTATTTAAACCAAGTTTTAAAGTTTATTTGAATAAATAAGTTTTCAAAAGATTGTAAACAAGATTTTCCCAAGTAAGATTATTTTATAAGATCTTAAAACATGTTTCAAAGTTTAAATTCTAAAATTAAATGTTTTTAAGATAAATTATGTTAAAGGTTTAATAAATATTTAAAAGATAATCAAGTAATTCATTGAGGCAATGATTTATCTTTAGAAGTCTTGGGTAATTAAAAAAAATTGACTAATTTCTTAATAACTAAAAATAAATTAATTTATTATTAAAGGATTAATTAATTAATTAATTAATAATTAATTAATAATTAATTAGAAGATAATTTGTAATTAAAGGTTAATTACTTAACAATTAAAAGTTATTTAATTAAAGTGATTAATTAAAGGAGAATTAACCAATATGATTAATTAATTAATGTAATTAATTAAAGGTTAATTAATTAATGATTAAAGAATAATGAATCAATTTCTTAATTGATGATTAAAAGGTAATTAATTACTTATGATAATTACTTAATGAAAGTATTTAAGAATAATTAATTAATGATTAAAGGATAATTAATTAATAAATGAGATTAGTTAATCAAGGTAATTAATTTGAGGATAATTAATTAAAGGTTAATTAATTAATGATATTAATTAAGGATAATCACTTATTGTAATTAATTAAGGATAATTAATTAAATAGTAATTAATTGAGAATTAATTAATTAATGTAATTAATTAAGGATAATTAATTAAAGAATAATTAAATAATTAAAGATTAATTATTTAATGATTAAAGGTTGATTTATTTATTAATTAAGGTTAATTAATTTATCATTAAAGTTAATTAATAAGTGATTAATGGATGATTAATCAAGATGATTTGTAATTAACTAATGTTAATTAACCAGGATTAGTAATTAATTCATAAGTAATTAACCTGATTTAAATTAATCAGATGACTAATTGATCTTACTTATGGATGTTTGGATTGTATGCAATGCTTTAAATTGTTTGATATCCCTAGTATGTGATGCTTTGTGATATGAGTTATTTTGATTTGAGCTATGATGGATATAATTTATTTATCTATTATGAATGTAATTTATTTATCTGTGATGAATCTATATCTGTGAATTTGTAAATGAAGATAAGCGTTATAGGATTATACCGCTTATCGATATTGCTATGTTTGGATTGTGATGATTGATGTTGTTGCACTATTGTGTAAAACCACTGGACTACACCATACACACACAAATATGGATTGCATGAGAGAATTGGTTAAGTCATAGATATTTGAATTTAACGAAATGGTTTTTAAAGATGAATTTTAAATCTAAATGGTTTGGAAATGGAATTGAGTTAAATATGAAAAGCTTCTGGAAAAAGAATTTGAAATTGAAATGTAGTTTGGTTTTTTACATATTTAAGTTTTGAACTTATTTTGAAAACTATGGTTTGAAAAGTGGTAATATAAGTTATATAATATGTATATGGATTTATAAAACCATTTTTTAAAGCATTTTAACGTATTATTTTGGGAATTTAAAATTTAACCCAAGTTTACGCTTTAAAGGCTATAACTTGTGCATGTTTAATCGGATTTTCCCGAAACGAAAACTCTTTGTTTCAAATGATTATTGCTTTCATATAACGAAAGGATTTCCAGTTTTTGTTGAAAGGATTTCAAGTTGAAATGAAAACTATTTTGAGAGCTATGAATTAATCTTTGTGAAAGATTGGTGAACTTTGTGAAGTAAATCTTTTTGTTTAAAAGATTTGAAGTGAATATTTGTTTAAGCCATTTGAAAGAAAGATTTTGGGTTTAAGTTGTGACTTAACTAAGATCCCATATATCCATATGTTTTTAAATATTGTGCTCATTATTCGGTTTAGCCGGGAGAGGACTTTGCGTCATATAACCCATTCTGAATAATGATACGACGTAATGGATAGCATTTGAAGACCGGTGGTGAAGACCGGTGGTGAAGACCAGGTATCTTCGAGAACAAAAGGATTACCCATCGAATGTCTCTGCACTGAGTCGCGCCGGTATATAGATCTCCATGTGTGATGGGGAGTCTGATCAGGATTGTGAATACTCAGATTGCAAGGGCTTATTTTGAAGTTCCTTCGGTTCTATTCGATCCCGGAACAGACTTGTAAGGATGTATGTATGACGTTACACTTTGAGATGTAAAGCTGGTTTCTATCAAATACATTTCTGTTTGGTGGCGGAGATTTATTCTCTTAGCTTAACACCCTTCTCTGAGATGTATGAGCTCAGAGGTTATGTAGTTGATGGTTACTAGTGATACATTTCCAATTTGGTAATGCGGCATACGAAGTGTTGTTGATCATGTGTTGATCGAAGCATGGATTTTGTGAAAAGCGTAGCTTTATGGACGAGACCTCATCAGACCTCACAACCCAGAATGGTCAAAACAGGAAGGATGCAGCAAGGTTATTTGGGGGTAACGCCCCTTGAGGGTATGTCCATTTCCTTCTGGATAGAAGTGGTATCATGGTATGGAGCCCAGATACTTAACTTATGTGGTTGCTGCAAATTTATTACTTTGTGGTTGTTGCTTTGTGGTTTAGGTCCCTCGGATAAAGGTCGGTTACGATCGGAGGATGGCATACTCATGATAGTTAGTTACCTAGTTACAGAGGTAACCCGGCCTTGTGTTGGCAGAGATCCGGTTAGCTTCTCGGGGCGTCCCTTCAGAGGCGTATCCATGCGGCCCAGGAAGTTCCTTTGCCTTACCATTTGTTGGAAATCCAATCACTAATATGCACCCTTTACGATTGCATTTGTAAAACCTACCATTCTTAAATGTAGCTATAGTAAGCATAATATAATAGTACCTATGCTGGCTAAGATTAATATTATATTTTCGAAATTATTTTTTGTACTATGCACTAATAATAATATTATCAAAAGGATTTTTGTATCAAGCATGTTTGACTATCATAAGGAGAAATCGCCCCCAAGTGTGCGATTGCATGGTGTGTGTGCCAGAAGGCCTTATGGTAGTTTCATTTTTCAAAAAGCATTGTGGATTTCAAATTTTAAATTATTTGTTTGTTTTTGTTAAAACAAATGTTTTGTTTGCTCACACCAGTCCCATGACTGACCTGGAGTTTATTGTTCCCTTCCTAAACTCTGGGTTTCCACAATTTTCCACACGGACAGTCTAGAGTTAGGTTTTTCAGATAATCAAATTGTAGGTGTAGATTCGATAGCATCCAGCCTTTAGGTTTCGTGATAGCATTTGTTTCACTTCAACAATTACTGAGTTTGCTACATTCCAACGTGATGGTGGTTCGAGCTTATGACATCTTGGAGATCTATGGAGCATTGAATTGGAATGCAATTTTGGATTCTATCTTCTTTCTATTCTTTGGAAGATCAAGTTGGTGATATTGTTCCGCTACTGGTGTTTTCTTTCCGCTGTTGTCTTGTATCTCCGATAGTATTGATATCTCATTTGTATCACTATTGTATCAAATATTGTATGTCAATAAAAATATTCATTTCCATTTCCGTTGTGTTGGTGTACTTAATGTGTTATAAGCTCCATCCGAACTGGAGTTCGACGTTCGAATCTGCGGCATTCGAATACGAATGAAGTATGGATGTCGATTTTCGAAGGTCGGATTTCGGGTCGTGACAATTTGGAATCATAGCTGAAGGTTGAGTAAGAACTTTAGCTCAGGAGTACAACACATTAGGTAACTAATTAGAGATAATTTTACAAATACCTTAGAATGAGTATATCCCTAAGATATCTTGTCCGTATGCCTCAGTAAATTCTCTTACTATCCACTGATGGTGAGTATGAGTGCAATAAGAGGACGAGGTAGGGGACAGGGGAGTACCACTACAAATGGTTAATACCCTATAATGGTAAGGAACAAACTTTCTCTATCAATCTCTTTGATCATCGTTCACTTTCAATTCTTTGATGGCTTCGTGGCAGCTTGAAGAAGAAGCTCTAGTATGATGGTGGCCCTGCGAATCATGTAGATAACTTCCTATCTTGTATTCAAATCATCAGTTTCTTATCGTTCTTAACGTTAATGAATTTAAAGTTCTATTTAAAATTAATTGATGAATAAAATATGAAGATTTGTATCGATAAAACAATTTGGATTAAAACCAAATTTGAAATACTATTGTAATTTCTTGTGAGGATCAAAGTCCGAAGAGGGACAAGCTAGTATATACTTTGGGATATTCCAATCTGAGTTGAGTATCCATTTGTCTATGGGGTCCAGATATATTCTATGAATGGTTAATTATCCTTCGGACTAACCGACGCCCCTGCTTATTTCGTAGATCTGATGACCCGAGTATTTCGTAAAGTGTTAAATGAGTTCATTCTCATATTTATTGTTGATATTCTGATTTGGTAAGCCAAATGCAGAACAAATATTAAGTTTGATCTGGTAAAACATCTTTTTATCTGTTGTCTCCCTACCTAGCAAATTTTGAGGACGAAATTTTCTTAAGGGGGAATTTGTAACATTCCCGTTTTTAAATCAAATTTAAATTGGTAATTAATTTAATTTTTGGATTAATTTGAAAGAAATTTGGAAAATAAATAGATTGTGAATGGAATAAAATTCATATTCATAAAAAGATATTTGTTTGTTTACTCATTTATAAATACAAATTAATTATATATTAATCTTTGAATTTGAAATTCAAATATAAATGTGTTGAAATATAACTTGGATTTAAATACATATTTTAAATTAATAGGAATTTGTTTAATAATATACATATGTTGTGTGTGTGTGTGTATTAATTGTAAATAGAAAACTTTGATTTGGAAGTTCAATAATAAATATTTTAGAAATAAAATAATTGATTTAAAAAACTTATTTTAAAGTTAATTAGAATTTGTTTTCTAATATATATATTGGAAGTTATGATTTAAAATTAATATATTTTTATCTTTGAAATTTATGAGTTAAGCAAGAGATAAGTATAATTTGTATATATACAATATTTAAACAGGATTATAAAAGGGTTTATATACTTTATTCTTAAAATTTACATGAACTAAAATGATTCGTATTTAAACATATATGCTTTTATAAGTACATAACATTAATAAATAAAAAATAAAAACATGAATCATAAATATATTAACATAAGAGTTTAAAACTAAATTTTAAAATTTATTAAACTAAAGGACTTAAACATAATATTGCTTGAATTAACAAGTGTAAAGTTTTAATGATATGAATTTAACAAGTGTTACCATAGGTAATACAAGTGGCAAGGAAAAAAAATTCTTTTAATCTAATTTTTTTTAAAAGAATGAATAAGAAAGAAATCTGGCTATTTTTCTCAGACTTGAAACAAAACAAATAAAATCAAATAAATTCAAAGAAAGAAAACTGAAAATAGTGCAAAAGAAAAAAGAAAATCTCAAACTTGGAAAATCAAACAAAGCAAACTTCAAGCATCAACAACAATTCAACCTGATTCTAAAGTAAAACAAAGTAGAAGCAACTGATTCAAATCAATAGATCAAAACAAATTTTTAAAGCCTGAAGCAGTTCAAATTTCAACTTAAATTCAAACAACAAGTCACAGATCAAAAGCAAACTTTAAAGCATTCAATCCTGAAAAAAAACAAGTTCCAGAAAAAATCAAAAGCCAGAGAGAAGATAAAGCAATTCAAATCAAACCAGAGCATATTCAAACCTTGGCAAGTCTAAACAAAAACAAATCAAAGTTCTAGATTTTAAGTCCAAAGCTTGTTCTCTGTTCAAATTTCAATCACTGTGAACAAACTCTAAAACCCATATTCATATTTTGGTTTGCCTGTGAAAATGAATGGATGTGAATGCATGTTTTTGAATGTCTGTGTATCTTTCTATATATTCCTCTGTTTATAACTACAGGTTCAACTCACTGGGAAGAAATTCGTATCTTCCGATTAAATCGAATTCAATTTAAAATCTCTAGAGAAAACATGTTTGTATCATTATAACATTATTTTTAAAAGTATTATTAAGTAGAATAAATAAGTAGGATTTCTGGAAATCAGTAATGACAGTAAAAAATGAATTCAAGTCGAAGAATTAATTTTTAAATCTTCAAGCTTTGACCATATAAATTAATTTGTATTTCAAAAACATGAATTTAGAAAATCATTTCATGATTTTTAAAGGTGCAATCATCGAGATAATGGGAGTTGAACGATTTTGACCTTTTTATCAATTGCCATCGATCGGCTTAGTGTTGACTTCGGTTCAAAACTGGAGGTGGCTGAGGTGATGGGGGTTGTCGAAAAAATAGTCGGTGGATTTTTAATCCACCATAGTGGCGCATCGATGAGGATTTAGGGTTTTACAAACTTGATTGGTCGACAATGATTTGTGAGTCTGTGCGACGTCTTGGGTTGATCGAAGTCAATCGGTCTTGGGGGAATTGGTGCTGGGGTCAGAGACGGAGATCCTAGTGGAACGGTGAGTTCGCCAGTGGATAGTAGCATCGTGGGTAAGGGAGATTGTGGATCAGGTGGTGTTTCTAGGTTGTATTGAATAGCTCGATTTCGAGTTCATCGTTGTATCATGAATCTGAATGGTTCGTGACGACTCAGGATGATCGGTGACTGGTTGGAAGTCTCGGCGATGGTCGGCAGCCATTCTGGTGATCGTGCACGGCGAGGCTGGACGTGTCAATGGGTTTGGGAAGTGTGTTGGCTCGAAGGAGGACTCGAGATTTTTTGATGATGGCTCGTGTTCGTTCTCGGGTTCGTTCATATGAGTAGTATGTATTATTAACAGTTTTAAAAAGTTTTTAAAACATAACAAAGAGAATTTGCTTGGGGTTTTACCCGGGGATGGTCTCGAGAAAAATGGCTATGGGCTCGGGTTTGGTTCAACAAATTTCGAACAAATTTAATTAAACTAAGTTTTAAAGTTTATTTAAATGAATAAGTTTTCAAAAGATTGTGAACAAGATTTTCCCAACTAAGATTATTTAATAAGATCTTAAAACATGTTTCAAAGTTTAAATGTTAAAATTAAATGTTTTTAAGATAAATTATTTCAAAGGTTTATTAAATATTTAAAAGATAATCAAGTAATTAATTAAGGCAATGATTTATCTTTAGAAGTCTTGAGTAATTGAAAAAATTGATTAATTACTTAATAATTAAAAATAAATTAATTTATTATTAAAGGATTAATAAATTAGTTAATAATTAATTAGAAGATAATTTATAATTAAAGGTTAATTACTTAACAATTAAAAGTTATTTAACTAAAGTGATTAATTAAAGGAGAATTAACCAATGTGATTAATTAATTAATGTGACTAATTAATTAATGATTAAAGAATAATGAATCAATTTCTTAATTGTGATTAAAAGGTAACTAATTACTTAAGATAATTACTTAATGAAAGTAATTAAGAATAATTAATTAATGATTAAACGATAATTAATTAATAAATGAGATTAATTAATCAAGATAATTAATTTGAGGATAATTAATTAATTAAAGGCTAATTAATTAATGAAACTAATTAAGGATAATCACTTATTGTAATTAATTAAGGATAATTAATTAAATGGTAATTAATTGAGAATTAATTAATTAATGTAATTAATTAAGGATAATTAATTAAAGAATAATTAAATAATTAAAGATTAATTATTTAATGATTAAAGGTTGATTTATTTATTAATTAAGGTTAATTAATTAATAATCAAAGGTTGATTAATTTATTATTAAAGTTTAATTAATAAGTGATTAACGGATGATTAATCAAGATGATTTGTAATTAATTAATGTTAATTTACCAGGATTAGTAATTAATTCATAAGTAATTAATCTGATTTAAATTAATCGGATGACTAATTGATCTTACTTATGGATGTTTGGATTGTATGCAATGCTTTGAATTGTTTGATATCCCTGATATGTAATGCTTTGGAATATGAGTTATTTTGATTTGAGCTGTGAAGAATGTAATTTGTTTATCTGTTATGAATGTAATTTATTTATCTGTGATGAATCTTTATCTGTGAATCTGTAAATGAAGATGAGCGTTATAGGATTATACCGCTTATCGATATTGCTGTGTTTGGATTGTGATGATTGATGTTGTTGCACTATTGTGTAAAACCCCTGGACTACACCATACACACACAAATATGGATTGCACAAGGGAATTGGTTAAGTCATAGATATTTGAATTTAATGAAATAGTTTTTAAAGTTGAATTTTAAATCCAAATGGTTTGGAAATGGAATTGGGTTAAATATGAAAAGCTTCTGGAAAGGGAATTTGAAATTGAAATGTAGTTTGATTTTTTATATATTTAAGTTTTGAAATTATTTTGAAACTATGGCTTGAAAAGCGGTAATATAAGTTATATAATATGTATATGGATTTCTAAAACCATCTTTAAAGTATTTTAAAGTATTATTTTAGGAATTTAAAATCTAACCCAAGTTTACACTTTAAAGGCTATAACTTGTGCATGTTTAATCGGATTTTCCCGAAACAAAAACTCTTTGTTTTCAAATGATTATTGCTTTCATATAAAGAAAAGATTTCCAGTTTTTGTTGAAAGGATTTCAAGTTGAAATGAAAACAGTTTTGAAAGCTATGAATTAATCTTTGTGAAAGATTGGTGAACTTTGTGAAGTAAATCTTTTTGTTCAAAAGATTTGAAATGGAAATTTTTTTGAAACCATTTGAAAGAAAGATTTTGGCTTTTGAGTTGTGAATTAACTAAGATCCCATATATCCATATGTTTTTAAATATTACGCTCATTATTCGGTTTAGCCGGGAGAGGATTTTCTGTCACATAACTCATTCCGAATAATGATATGACGTAATGGATAACATTTGAAGACCGGTGGTGAAGACCAGGTATCTTCAAGAATGAAAGGATTACCTGTCGAATGTCTCTGCACTGAGTCGTGTCGGTATAGAGATCTCCATATGTGATGGGGAGTCCGATCAGGATTGTGAATATCCGGATTGCAAGGGCTTCTTTTGAAGTGCATTCGGTTCTGTTCGAACCCATAACAGACTTGTATGAATGTATGTATGACGTTACACTTTATGATGTAAAGCTGGTTTCTATCAAATACATTTTTGTTTGGTGGCACAGATTTATTCTCTTAGCTTAACACCCTTCTCTGAGACGTACGAGCTCAGAGGTTATGTAGTTGATGGTTACTAGTGATACATTCCCAATTTGGTAATGTAGGATACGAAGTGCTGCTGATCATGTGTTGATCGAAGCATGCCTTTTGTGTAAAGCGTAGCTTTGTGGACGAAATCTCGTCGGACCTCACAACCCGGAATGGTCAAAACAGGAAGGATGCAGCAAGGTTATTTGGAGGTAGCACCCTTGAGGGTATGTCCATTTCCTTCTGGACAGAAGTGGTATCAAGGTATGGATCCCAGATACTTAACTTATGCGGTTGCAACAAATTTATTACTTTGTGGTTGAGGGCCCTCGGATAAAGGTCGGTTACGACTGGGGATGGCATACTCGTGACAGTTAGTTACCTAGTTACAGAGGTAATACGGCCTTGTGTTGGCAGAGATCCGGTTAGGTTCTCGGGATGTCCCTCCAGAGGCGTACCCATGTGGCCCAGGAAGTTCCTTTGCCTGACCATTTATTGGAAATCCAATCACCGATATGCGCTCTTTACGATTGCAGTTGTATAACCTGCCATTCTTAAATGGTAGCTATAGCAGGCATAATATAATGGTACCTATGCTGGCTAAGATTAATATTATATTTTCAAAAAAAAATTCGGCACTATGCACTAATAATAATATTATCAAAAGGATTTGTGTATCAAGCATGTTTGACTATCATAAGGAGAAATCTCCTCCAAGTGTGCGATTTCATGGTGTGTGTGCCCGGAGGCCTTATGGCAGTTTCATTTTCCAAAAAGCATTGCGGATTTCAAATTTCAAATTCTTTGTTTGTCTTTGTTTAAAACAAATGTTTTGTTTGCTCACACTAGTCCATGACTGGCCTGGATTTTATTGTTCCCTTCCTAAACTCTAGGCGCACACAATTTTCCACACGAGCAGTCTATAGTTAGGTTTTTCAGATATTCAAATTGTAGGTGTAGATTCGATAGCATCCAGCCTTTAGATTTGGCGATAGCATTTGTTTCACTTCAACAATTACCGAGTTTGCTACATCTCAACATGATGGTGGTTAGAGCTTATGACATCTTCGAGATCGTTGGAGCATTGAATTGGAATGCAGTTTTGGATTCTATCTTCTTTCTATTCTTTGGAAGATCAAGTTGGTGATATTGTTCCGCTGCTGGTGTTTTCTTTCCACTGTTGTCTTGTATCTCTGATAGTATTGATATCTCATTTATATCATTATTGTATCAAATATTGTATGTCAATAAAGATATTCATTTCCTTTTCCGCTATGTTGTTGTACTTAATGTATTATAAGTTCCATCCGAACTGGAGTTTGACATTCGAATCTTCGGCATTCGAATACGAGTGAAGTATGGTGTCGATTTTCGAAGGCCGGATTTCGAGTCGTGACAGTATCATTGCAATGATGAGATATATGACGACCGTCTTACACTTCTGGCACTCAACATACCCGAATAATGCGATGCAATGATGCCCGACTGAAGCAGGGATGTTGTCAAGGGTTGTAAAGCAGATAAAACATCATAGAACCTGTCATATATCTCATAGCGCATCAAATATTATAGTAGTCATCATAGGTATAAAATAGAAGAGAGAGTAATAACTAAGTGAACCAAATACTAGAGCACAGATCTATAGGGTTATACAACATAGTAATAGAGTTTATAAAACCAAAATTAAACTCAAATAAATCTGTCTCATAATATAGCAGACATTGTCTAGGCACCACAGTGTCACACGATGGAATAAGTAGAAGTAAGCACATATAGATACGAGAAAGCACCATTCTGCTTGTCCTCTGTACAACCACCGTGTACCACCTTGTAACGATCCCAATTTTTGAGTCAAGATTTTTTGGTAATTAAAATTAATTTTGGATTTAATTGTGAATTTATTTAGAATTTATTTGGATTTGAAATATAAAAATAAAATTGAATTGAATTTTAAGCTGGAAATTCTTAAAAAAATACATTGTAAATAGAATTTTGGGTATTTTTGAATTTTCCAAATTAAAAAAGATATATGTTTATTTATTTATATAAATGGATTATAATCTTAAATTTGATTTGAGATTCAGGAATAAATATTTTGAGAAATAAATTAGATTTAAGAACTTTATAAACTAGTAGAGATTTGTTTTCTATTATATATACATGTATGTAAATATATACATTGTGATTTGGAAGATAGGATTTAAGATCAATATAAGAATCATTTTCTTAAGGATGTATAAATAGTTATAAAAGGAAATATAAATAGAAATTAATATAAAGATATTTGAATTTAATTTTATGAAATGGATTTTAAAAGTTGTTTTGAAGTTAAACCTTTATTCTAAAGACTTATATACATATATAATCTATATATGTGATTATTGTTATTAAAGTACAACTAAACTTTGAAATCAATTTCTTTAAAAGTTATGATTTGTACAATGGCTTGAATTTAAAATTTAAAACAAGAATGAATATAAAATATTTACCTTTTGAAATTTAATAAAATATATTGTAAATAAAATTTATTTAATAAATAAAGTATATTTGAAAAGCTTTATAAATTAAGAATTATATATGTACATATCTTTTGAAAAACAAATATAGTTTGTAAATAAATTCAAGACAATTATGTAAACATAAATGTTTAAGTGAACAAGGGCTAAAACATATAGTTTGTATATAAATTAAGTAATTTATGATAAAGTAAGGATTAAAACTAAATTTTTAAATTTATTAAGTTAAGGGTTTTTACATAAATAACACAAATTATGACAATTGTAAAACATGAAGGTAAGATGATAACAAGTGTTAACATGTTTTAAACAAGTGACAACATCCCTTTTTCTTTTGAAATTGAATTACCTAAACATGTATGAAAAGAAAATATACCAGGCTATTTTCTGTTTTCTCAAACCTGAGACAAAACTAAAAAAACAAAGCTTTAAACCAGTAAAATAAAACAAACTTGAATTCATCTCAAACATAAATCAAGATCAACCTGAATTGAGGCATGCAGCAACCTCAGGATCAAATTCAAACTGTTTCAACCTGGAAAAAAACCTCGCAACCTCAAATCTTCAACCTGGAAACAACAATCAAAGCTCAAGATCAATTTTCAACCAGATCAGATAACAGCCTGATCTAACTTCAAATCGTCTCAGCAAACATTCAGTTCAAAATATCAGAATCATCTTCCGGTTTTCAAATTTTGTTTTCAGGCTCTGCTTCATCTCTCAGGTAATTCAAGTAAACCCATAATTAAAACTAAAATTTAAAATCTGAAGCAATTGAAACCATGATTAACTTTAGTATTTTTAATCCGAGCAAATGATAATCAAAACAAAGATCAAAATCGGGAAAATCTCAAATCAAAAGCCAGAGCAGTTTAAAATTGCAAGTTCCAGGCTCAAACTTCTTCTTTGCTCCTCTGTTTCAAACTCCAGGTGAGCAAACCCACTTAATTTCATTTCTATGCCATGACGTTTGAATTGACACTGAAAGTATACTATGAGAAATGTTTGTTTAGTGGTTAAATAAACCTGCATGTTTGTGTATATGTATGTGAATACAGGAATGCACCCCTGTATATTGCCTCTGATCATTGTGTACAGGTTTCTAAAACCTCTTAAAATATTTCAAATCACTCCACCCAAATGATTGTAGGCTATAACTTTTGAATGAAAAATGATAGAATGAACGTGAATTCATTTTTAAAAATAAACTCAAATGTTTAAATTTAGTAATTATCTCAAATTGATAGATTACAGTAGAAATGAATTATAAATTAAAAATTCGATGGTCGTGAATTTGTGTTTGAACAGTGTGACGTTGAACAGTGTGACGAGTTGTAGGAACTTTCGCGAATCTGAGTGGATGAATTTGAACAGTGTGACGTTAGTGACCGATTGGAGGTGTCGGTGATGGTCGACGGCCGTTCTGGTGATCGTGCACGTGCACGACGATGGGTTGTGTCAGTGGTTTGTATTTGGGAAGAAGAAGAAGTCGACTCGGGGTGGAGAAGGGTTTAGCCCGGGTAGATGATGTTTTGGCTCGAGTAAATTTGCTTTGGGCTTGGGTTTTTATATTAAGGTTACCAGGTTTTCAAATTGTAAAAGAAACATGTTTTCTAGGTTTTAAATTTGAAAATAAATTAGGGACAGGTTTAAAATTTTAAGAGTAAACTTTGTACAGGTTCTTAAAACAAAGAAAATTCAAGTTTAAAGGTAAAAGGAAATCATAACAAGTTTTAAAAGTAAGTTTAAATGTTAAAGCGTTGATGGTTAATTAACTGTTAAAGTTTAAGTTAAAATTTAATTGTTAAAGGAAATTAATTACCTGAAGTTAATGACTTAACAAAAGTAATTAAGATAAATTAATTAATAAATTTAAGTTTGATTAATCAATAAATAAAGGATAATTAATTAAACATTTATTAATTATTAATTTAAGGTTATTTAATTTATAATTAAGGATTGATTAAATTATGAAATTAATTAAGGAGGAATAATTAATGATTTAAGGATGGATTAATCAAGTGATTAAAGGTTAATTAATTTGAAGAATGATTAACTAATGCGATTAATTAATTAAGGTAATTTATTTGAGAATAATTAATTAATTAATTAATTAAAGGTTAATTAATTAATGAAAGTGATTAAGAAATGATTATTAATTAAGGATTAATTAATTAATTATTGTAATTAATTAAGGATAATTAATCAAAGGATTAATTATAAATTAAAGGTTAATTAATAAATGATTAAAGAGTAATTAATCAAATTGATATGTAATTAATTAGTATTAATTAACCAGGATTAGAAAATTATTCATAAGTAATTAATCTAATTTGAATTAATCAGTTGATTAATAAATTTTACTTATGAATGTTTGGATTCTATTGAATGTTTGAATGGTTTGATATTCCTCATATGTGATGCTTTGTGATACGGATTATTCTGATTTGTACTGTAAACTGTGATGTAATTTATTCATATGTGATGTAATTTATTCATCTGTGATGTAATTTATTCATTCGTGATGTAACTTATTTATCTGTGAATCTGTGTATATAGATAAGCGTTATTGGAATATACCGCTTATCGATATTGTTATGATTAAATCTATGATGATTGATGTTGTTGCACTATTGTGTGAAACCCCTGGACTACACCTTACACACACAAATATGGATTGCATGAGGAAATCGGTTAAGTCACGGATTTTTAATGATTTTAAATATTGAATGTTTGAATCCAAAATAGTTTTGGAATTGGAATTGAAAGCTTTTGAAAAGGAGTTTCAAAAATAAAAGTTATTTTGGATAACTTGGTTGAGTTTTGAAATTTAAATAATTTGATTTAAATTTGAATTCAAAATTTGAAATTGAATTCTATGTTTGGAAACTATGGTTTAAAGATGTTATACAAGTTATATATGGGTTAAACCATTTTAAAGGTATTGATTTAGGAATGTGAATTTAAATCGAGGGCTTTAACTCTTGCAAATATAATTAGATTTTTCTGAAACGAACATAAAAAGAAAGGATTTCCAATTTGTATTGAAGGATTTCAAGTTTGAAATGAAACTGTAAATAGTTTTGAAAAACTATGAATTAATCTTTGTGAAAGATTATTAAACCTTGTTTTGAAATCGAAGAGGATTTTAAATGGTGTACCTTTTATATAAAAGATTTGAATTGGAAATGGTTTGAAAGCTATGAATTAAATCTTTGATTTAAAGATTGGATGAGTAAATCCAATTTGAAAAGGAAACTGTTTTGAAATCTGTGAATAAATCTTTGTGAAAGAATTGTAAACTTTGTTTCCAAATTGAAGAGAATCTTGAGGGTGTATCTTTATGTAAAAAGATATGGAATTGTAAATAGTTTTGAAAAACTATGAATTAACCTTTGTGGAAGATTGGTGAACTTTGTGGAATAAATCTTTTTGGTTAAAGATTTGAAAATGGTAATTTGTTTAAACCATTTGGAAAGAAAGTTTTGGGTTTTAAATTGTGATTTAACTGAAGTCCCATATCCATATGTTTTTAAATATTGCGCTCATTATTCGGTTTAGCCGGGAGAGGATCTTATGTCATATAACCCATTCCGAATAATGATACGTTGTTATGGAGAGCATTTGAAGACCGGTGGTGAAGACCGGGTAATTTCGAAAACGAAAGGATAACCCGTCGATTGTTTCTGCACCGAGTCGCGCCGGTATAGAGATTCCCTAAGTGATGGGAAGTCCGATCGGGATTGTGAATAACCGGATTGCAAGGACTTCTTTGGAAGTGCCTTCGGTTCTGTTCGAACCCGAAACAGACTTGTATGAATGTGTGTCTGACATTACACTTTGAGATGTAAAGCTGGTCTCTATCAAATACATTTCTGTTTGGTGGCGGAGATTTATTCTCTTAGCTTAACACTCTTCTCTGAGACGTACGAGCTCAGAGGTTATGTAGTTGATGGCTACTAGTGATACATTCCTAATTTGGTAATGTGGCATACGAAGTGTTGTTGATCATTTGTTGATCGAAGCATGGCTTTGTGAAAAAGCGTAGCTTTGTGGACGAGACTGCATCAGGACCACACACCCCAGAAATGGTCGAAACAGGAATGATGCGGCAAGGTTATGAGGGTCGTGCACTTTAGGGTTTGTCATTTCCTTCTGGAAAAAGGTGGTATCATGGTATGGAGCCCTGATACTTAACCTATGTGGTTGCTGCAATCTCATTACTTGTGGTTGTTGCTTTGTGGTTTAGGGCCTTCGGATAAAGGTCACAAACGACCGGAGGGTGGCATACTCGTGTAGTAGTTACCTAGCTACAGAGGTAACCCGGCGTTGTGTTGGCAGAGAGCTAGTTAAGTTCTTGGGACGTCCCTCCAGAGGCATACCCATGTGGCAGTAGGAAGTTCCTTAGCCTGACCATTTGTTGGAAATCCAATCACCAATACACACCTTGTACAGTTTTCGTTGTAGAACCTGCCATTTACTTATGGTGGCGCCCCACTGTTTAGATGGTGGCTATAGTAGGCATAGTTCGAAATGTCTATGTTGGCTAAGATTAATATTATACTTGCAAATGCTTTCCACTATGCACTAATAATAATATCAAAATGGTTTTCGCGTATCAAGCATTTTTTACTATCATAAGAAGAAATCTCCTCCAATTCTGCGCTTGCATTGTGTGTGCGGCGGGAGGCCTTATGGTAGTTTCATTTTTCAAAAAGCATTGCGGATTTCAATTTTAAATTCTTTTGATGTTTGTTTTAAAGATAAACTGTTTTTGTTTGCTCATACCAGTCCCACGACTGACCTGGAGTTTATTATTCCTTTCCTAAACTCTGGGTGCCCATAATTTTCCACACGGGCAGTCTAGAGTTGGGTTTTCAGATAGTAGGAGTAGATTCGATATCTTTGAAGCCTTTGGATCTTGGCGATCACATTTGCTTCATTCTGGAGTTATCTAGTTTGCTTATTGCATCGTGATGATGGTTCGAGCTATCTTTAGTTTGGAGTTGGAGTTGCAATTGCATTATGGAGTTGGATTCTTTTGGAGATGTATTCTATTGAAGATATTCTTTCCGTTGTGTCTTGTATCTTTGATAGTATTGATATCTAATGTATCATTCTATTGTATCCATTGTTGTATCAGATATTGTATATCAATGTATTATTCATTTTTTCTTCCGCTGTGTTGTTATACTTAATGTGTTATAAGCTCCTACGAACCAGATTCGACGTTTGGATCTGCGGCATTTGAATACAAGTGACGTATTCGGTGTCGATTTTTGAAGGTCGAGTCAGGGTTGTTAGAACCTAAACCCACTATCTAGGGTAGTCATTTATGAATACTTGAAATATTAAGAAGCAACCTCGAGTTAAACAACAGTATGGGATGAATGATAAGAAATCTCAAAATACTAAGTCGATATATTAAGGAGCAAAGGTATAAGAGTCATACCTAATCTGTCGTTGCATCCATAGAGTTAGCACATAACATCTAAAATATGCTACTCTACTATCATTCATAAAGGTGTACTACGTCCTGAGTACAATGTCGAGTATCTGGTATCCCCATTATAGTACCTACATCATGAGACATCCCTAGAGTAATAAACAATAAGAAAAGCAACCATAGAAAACATACCATCCATCAAGAAATACTCATTATCACTCAATGTGCTTTGGATATAAGACGGCTCGAATGGCATCCACATAAGCCAAAAACCGATGAAAGAGTCTTGGTTGCTCATTACTCGTCTCTTACTGCTCTATACCATCAAGGAATAGACCATCTACATAAGGTCTAGGGTAATCCATCCATATAAGGATCTGAATCTCACATAAATCTAAGTGGCCATCCCTGCATATCCCCGCTGTATGAGTACTCCTTAGAAACCTTCGAGCGTCAACAACCCCTTCGCACGCGTCTTTAAACCTATCATTGTTCTATCATTTCCATTTGTCCACAGTATAACTCGTCCTTTGTTCCACTCATGAGCTCTCCTCATTTGAACTCGCCCTTGTGAACCTTTATGACCCTCTTCCTTCGAGTCATCCTCATCAAAACATCTTTAGACATCTTAGGGTCATCACATCAAAGTCACTAAGCCATCTCAACGAAACACCTCAACAGTGCTTCATCTTTTAATCACCATCATTTATCATGCTACCATGTCACAACCGAATGCCAAATAAATGAACAAACACCTTTAGCATGACCTTTGGGATCTTCTCAGCATCCCCTAGAAGTTTAGCCAGAGTTGGCCACATCAATTCACGTCGGTACCAATATAAATTGCTTAGCCAAAAAATTATCTAAGCTTTAAGTTCCTTTCCTCGGTGCCACACTCTCCAAGTCTTTTAGGACTCCCCATAAACTTAAAAAAAGGTCGATACCAATATATAAATCTTCCCAAATTTTGGGGTTAAGTCCTTGCTTCCATTCCCTTGCTTTTTCCGAAGTCTTTCCCAAAGTTTCATAGCCTAAGTCCCAAAACAATCACTTCAACCAACCAGAACTGCAAACTCTACCGACCTGAATTCAAGCAACCAAATCACCTCCAATCGAATCGCGACCTGAACTGCAAGATCCCCCAACTCTACTCAACAACATCTTCGGGTCTCGTTCGATTTTGAGCTCATTTGACCTTATTTCACCGAAATTAACAACCATGCCCTAACTACACAAGAAAGCACTAACAAACACATCAAAACAACACATTCAAGAGCAAACATTAATCACTAATACCCATCCAACATTTATAAATGTGTTATTCATATTAGATTAGAGTTTAAATTTGTTTTAAATAGAAATCATCTTTAAAGGACCATTTTTTACCATATAAACAAGTATAAAAAAGTGAGAGATCATAAACCAAATGCCAAAGCACCCAAAATGATATATCTACAATTCCTATGCTAATTACTCTTCTGATAATGGTTTAAGCTACATTTTGTATAAAAAAGAAGAGTTTTTTTTATGAAATTGAGCTTAATTGATTTGGAATTGTTTTTGGAAAGTAGGAAATGATTTTGATTTGTCCAACCAGCCCCAATTAGGCATAATTCTTGAAATAGATTAGTGGGCTTAAGTATGGGCTTTACTTAATTACCCACTGATCTGGCCAACAGTAGCCAGAAATTAAAATGGTCATATCTCCTTAATGGTAGGTCTGTTTTTCTATTATGACTACTATATAGAAAGAGAATCATCGTCCAAATCTAATGGAAGTGGTTTCAGACCCTAATTCAATTCCTATGAAAAGTTGTAGGCTTTATTAGAATCTATGGATTCAAATTGTCCGATAAAATTTCTAAGGATGAAAAATGTCTTGAGCGATCATTTTATAAAATCGTAGAGTCACACAATGATTTAAATAATAATATTTACGATCATCCGATACGTAAAATACGGTTTGTTACAAGATACCACCATGCACAATTGAATTTCAATTCAA
The DNA here is from genome assembly GCA_030765085.1 of Allium cepa. Taxonomy (NCBI): domain Eukaryota; kingdom Viridiplantae; phylum Streptophyta; class Magnoliopsida; order Asparagales; family Amaryllidaceae; genus Allium; species Allium cepa. Next base: position 458,525,438 of record CM060929.1, on the reverse strand, counting down.
TGATATCTCTTCTGCCAGCCACACCTACCGTTCTAGCATAAACAATATATAACATAAAATAAAGTAGACGTGATAATAATTTTATCATAAACTTCATGTTTAATGCTGATTTTAATTTAATGTGAAGTTGAGTCGTCAAAAAACAAATTAGAAATTTTCAAGTGCAATGTTTAGTTGTGAATATTATAATTCAACTAAGTGTACCTTATTTTCTTATAAAACGTTTTTTTTAATAACGTTTTTAACTTTTTATTTTTGTTTTCAATATGTAAGATTCAATTCAGTTTGTAATCTAATCGATTGTTTGACTGATTTGATTGTTTGATTGATTTGTTTATTGCATGGTTTTAAAACTAATTAGTGCCAAATCCAAAAAACGAGAAATGTGCCTTTGATGTATTTCTTAAATATCTTTTCGATATTATCTTCTCCACAAATGTCAACTTAAATCTTTTTAATTTTTAATTTTTTTAACATATTATTAAATGTTGTTTAACTAAAATAATGAAATATTTTTGTTCGAAATTATACCCTTTTGAATGTTCGATCTTCAACGGGGACTGCTTTATTTTGAATATTCTTTGTTTAGAATATCCTTTGAAGATACTTGGTTTTCATAGGCGGTTGCGGGTCTTTAACGGAGATTTCCACAAAGCACTGTCTGCCTCTTTGATTTGTGCTACGCGCTACTGTTCGTACTCCTGCCCAGTGCCAGACTGTCAATTCCCAGGTCCTTTTCACTCTCTTTTTCCAGTCCTACTCCCCAATCCTCTAACTCCTATATATATACCCCCCTACTTTATTCCTTTCCAACACACACCACATAACTCTCGCACACACGCACAACTCCACGCCCTAAGTTTTGCCTCCACCACCAAAAGTCCCCTACCAAATGGCGATGGCTGCGGCTTCGGTCGAAAACCGGCAGTTCGGTCGCGTCAACCGCCCCGACTCCCCAGTCCGAGGCTGCAGCTTCCCCCCTCTCATCTCCCCTCCTTCATCCAACAGCACCACCACCACCACGAAAATCAACAACTTTTACAGCTCCGACAACGACTCCGACGATGACGACGAAACAATAGACTACTACTCCCTCTCCCCAAACAGCCTTGAAGTGGAGCCCTCCATCCACGACCCAAGGGACGAGTCCACTTCCGACCAGTGGATCCAGCGCAACCCATCCCTCATCCGCCTGACAGGCAAACACCCCTTCAACTCGGAACCCCCTCTTTCCCGCCTGATGCACCATGGCTTCATCACCCCCGCTCCTCTCCACTACGTCCGCAACCATGGCCCCGTCCCCAAGGCCGACTGGCACACCTGGACCGTCCAGGTCTCCGGCCTCGTTAAACGCCCCACTCTCCTTAAAATGGACGACCTCGTCCACTCCTTCCCCCCCGCCGAGCTCCCCGTCACCCTCGTCTGCGCCGGAAACCGCCGAAAAGAGCAGAACATGGTCCGCCAGACCATCGGGTTCAACTGGGGCTCCGCCGGCGTTTCCACCAGCGTCTGGCGCGGGGCACGGCTCCGGGACATTTTGAGAAAATGCGGTATCATGACCAAGAAGGATGGGGCCATGAACGTCTGTTTTGAGGGAGCGGAGGACCTTCCTGGGGATGGAGGGACCAAGTACGGGACGAGCATTAAGAGGGAGTTCGCCATGGATCCGGGTAGGGATATTCTGATTGCATACATGCAGAATGGTGAGCCACTGCTGCCGGATCATGGGTTTCCCGTCAGGGTTATCATACCTGGCTTCATTGGCGGCAGGATGGTAAAGTGGTTGAAGCGGATTATTGTGACTCCGGCTGAGTCGGATAATTACTATCATTACAAGGATAACAGGGTCCTGCCTAGCCATGTTGATGCGGAGCTGGCTAATGATGAGGCCTGGTGGTATAAACCGGAGTATATTATCAATGAATTGAATGTCAACTCGGTGATCACTACGCCTGGGCATGATGAGATACTTCCGATCAATTCCATGACGACGCAGAGGCCCTACGTTATGAGGGGTTACGCTTATTCAGGTATGGTTATCTATTTTTACTTCTTTCTTGATTGTTCGTCTCTTATCGACTCACAATAGACACGTCACTGTGGAAACAAAATAATATCTGGCTGACTTTTGCCAGCAGACGAAAGCAATGATGCCAAACAAGTTGTCTGGATCAGAAAAGCAATTGAGATAGTAGTATATAAGTTAAACATTGTTTAACGTCTGTTCCACAGTTTGTGATGCAAAGCAACTCCAAAAGGGAGGGAATCAGACATTTTGCATATGCATGATTGCTGTAACTCACAAACAACTGACATTAATGCATTAAAATATAGGCCAATGGTCGCATCATAGTTTGTAGCCACATGAGCATCTTTGCTAAATGTTCAAGCCGTATTTTATATTCAAGTGTCCAACTTGTAAGAGTGTGATGGTATAATTAAAGTTTAAACTTGACATATTCGTCTTTGCATCAAAAATAATATTATGTTTACTCTTTTTAGCATGAGCTATATTTTGAAAACAAAATTAATGTGCTTCTGAGTTCAAAAATCTCTTGTCCCCAAATTATCAAGTTAGTTTTCATGTTGCATGCACAAATGAAGGGATAAAATAGAAAATGCACACATTTTGAGGACAGAGACCACATGTACACATATAGTCAAGTAAAATTCTACATCTGCACACCTTTGAAACGTAATTTTTTATCTATTATTAATGGTAGATTAAATATGTTTTCATTTAAATTTTAATTCTACATCCGCCCGCCACTAACTGTGGAACTTCATGCTGTTTTTGTAATGAATATTTCGTGGGAAACTTTGTTATCACTGTGACGTGTAGAGAGTTACATAGCCAACAGCTTTGAATAAGCTTTCATAAGAAGTGCGTGGTTAGAAAAAATTATAAAATACATGGTCTTTTTGTTAGGATAAAGACAGTTTTGTATGAAATCTAGCGTGTGGATTGGAGAAGATAAGTTGTCATTGACTCCTTGTCCTTGCCAAAAGATCAGTGCAAAAAAGCTCTCAGCATATTTCAAAAGCCAACTGCTTTATGTAGCTTTTGCTTGATCCCAACTCATGTTTAATCTGCATGTACTAAAATCACAAGCAATAAGGTAACTTGCATGAACATACTTGTAGGGACATTAACACTGATATCATGAAAGCGAAGTTGGAGTATACTTTTCAAACACAACTTTCTTCGTTAATTTTTAAAGTAAAATAAAGCATATTCCGTTAATAATAATGATTAGGTGGAGGAAAGAAGGTGACAAGAGTGGAGGTGACTTTAGACGGTGGAGAGACATGGCAAGTATGTGCACTGGAACACATAGAGAAACCAAACAAGTACGGAAAATACTGGTGCTGGTGTTTTTGGTCACTGGAAGTCGAGGTTCTGGATCTTTTGGGTGCCAAAGAACTAGCTGTCCGTGCTTGGGACGAGACTCACAATACTCAGCCTGAAAAGCTGAACTGGAATGTCATGGTATGATATTTTCTACAAACGTTTAGAAAAACTATAATGATGCGGAGAAAATGTACTAATATGAGTTATCTTCATATCATATATACAGGGTATGATGAACAACTGCTGGTTTAGGGCGAGGATAAACGTGTGCAGGCCCCACCGCGGAGAGATCGGTCTTGTATTCGAGCACCCGACCCAACCCGGAAACCAGACGGGGGGATGGATGGCGCGAAAGAAGCATCTAGAAATCTCGGATTCCAGCCAACCGCAGCTCAAAAGAAGTACATCCACGCCATTCTTGAACACCACAGCAAACAAACACTACTCCCTTTCAGACGTCCGCAAGCACTCCTCTGCAGAATCTGCCTGGATCGTCGTGCACGGACATGTCTACGACTGCACCCCCTTCCTGAAAGACCACCCAGGCGGCGCTGACAGCATCCTGATCAATGCTGGCACAGACTGCACTGAAGAATTCGACGCCATCCACTCAGAGAAAGCAAAATCGTTGATCGACAACTACAGAATCGGGGAGCTGATCACCACAGGGTACACCTCCGACCAGTCCATGCATGGTGCGTTGAACCTCTCTCACTTGGCAACCATTCGTGAAGCGACTAAACTAGCGCCGCTTGCACTGAGCAATCCACGAGAGAAAATCCACTGCAAACTCGTCTCCAAAATCAACGTATCCCACGATGTTCGTTTGTTTAGGTTTGCGCTTCCATCATCCGATCATGTGCTTGGTTTGCCGGTGGGTAAACACATATTCGTGTGCGCAACGATTGACAACAAACTGTGCATGCGTGCATACACGCCTACTAGCCAGGTAGATGTGGTGGGTTATGTGGAGCTTCTAGCGAAGATCTATTTCAAGAATGTGCATCCGAGATTTCCAAATGGAGGTATGATGTCGCAGCACTTGGAATCGCTGGAGATCGGGTCGACTATAGATATTAAAGGCCCGTTGGGCCACATTGAGTACACTGGGCGTGGTAATTTCTTGGTGAACGGCAAGCCTAAGTTTGCGAAGAAGCTGGCTATGATTGCAGGTGGAACTGGAATCACACCACTGTATCAAGTGATTCAGGCGATCTTAGCGGATCATCCGGAGGACAAAACGGAAATGTACGTTGTTTATGCGAACCGAACTGAAGATGACATATTGTTGAAAGAGGATTTGGATGGTTGGGCTAGAGATTACCCGGAACAGTTTAAGGTTTGGTATGTGGTGGAACTGAACAAGAATACTGAGTGGAAATACAGCACTGGATTTGTGACGGAGAACATATTGAGGGAGAATATTCCGATGGGTGGGTCTGAGGATACTTTGGCTTTGGCATGCGGGCCACCACCTATGATTCAGTTTGCCGTGCAGCCTAATTTGGAGAAGATGAACTATGATATTAAAAACTCGCTCTTGCTATTTTAAGATTACATTGTCGTTGATTAGTGGTTTGAAACTTGTAAAGAAATGTTGATTAGAATATGAAAAGAGAGGGTAAGAGAGTGCTACAAGAAAGTATATGGAATCTTTTATTTAATTATGATATTATTAATAAACTGGTAGTGTTTATCGAACATGACGGGAATATCTCTTATATTAGTAGTACTGGCAGTAGTAGTACTGTAGTGATTACCTTTGTCGGAAGAGTTGAAACAAATAAAGTTTGATTGTTTCTAATGTATCTGTGGGTTGCAAGTTGTGACTTGGACAGGGAATACTGGAAAAAGACAGACCAACTACCTAAGAAAAAAGAGCTTTCAAACACCACCGATTGGTTAAAACAAAGAGCAAGATTGACCAAGCCTTTAAACTAGGTTCTTGTTTAATCTAAAAACAAAAGGCAAAAAGAAGACCAACCAAATGATCCTGAATGCAAATGTTCTCACATAAACATAACACATTTCAAACTTCCACTGAGAAACAATCAATTTCTTTTTAGTAATCCAACAACAGTGCTATAGCAACAATAACAACATAGCCATTATTCCCAAACAAGTTGGGATCGACTAGAAATAGAACCCGAAACAAATCTAACAACAGTGCTACAATTAAATTAATTAAGGACACATCAAAGAAAAATTTGAAAAATGCAAGTAATTTGAATAAATCAAATATATATACATTCATACTATCTGTATTAACAAGCGATGAAATAGTAGTCAATTGTTTCATCTAAAGTTATATACTTTTGTGAAGGTTAAATATTTTATAATATCAGATGACATGCAAGTTTAACCTGATGTCTTGTTAATACCCTCCAAGGAAAAAACTGCACCATTAGCAGAACTGCTGTCTTTGACTTCAGAATGAGACCCAAAAAGTATATACATGACCCATATATGAAGAATTACAAAGTAAACCAAAGCATAAATCTGAGCTTTTGGATTTCTCCGAATAAATACAGCTCCAGCAGAAAATAGAATATCCAACTGATGGATGAGTGTTCCAAGATGTTCTTTCCCAGATCGTATTTTTTCTTGCAACGCTGCTGATTTCGATGATCGGTTCCAATCACCAGACTCGATATCAATTGAAGTAAAACTGGCATCATGTGAAACATCTGCGAGAGACGACCCATTTTCTTCGAGCATCCTTGATGCCATCTTTAAACCATTATTAAAAAACAAGTTTTCGAAATAAGAGCCTGTTTTGTCAAGAGAGATCATGTAACTAAACAAAATGTTTTGCAAATACCTCAATTCGCAATGACAATGTGGCCTTCTCAGAAGAGAGTGCCTCAACCTGATGCATGATTCAGAAAGCATGGCCAATAAATCACATGTTAGGTGAAATTGCTAATCTATTTATGTGACTTGTGTAGAGTATTCAAATTGAGGTCGAGCTTATCAGCAACCAGAAAATTGAAATGGGGATTTATAGTGATCGGCTGTAAAAATAAATATGTGCAGCAAACTATATAATGGTTACCTAAACCATAAATCCTTCACACATTATGGTAAAGAAAGGTACTAACTACTTAAACAATTAGTTGATACATTTGTATTATAAGACTTTAAAACACTACAAAATAAATGAAAAGTAAAAAAAAAAAAAAAAAAAAAAACCACAAACTTGAGTTTGTTTCTGAATTAAGTGATCAGTCAGTTGAGTAAGCCTTCTCTTCAGCTCGAGTTCAACTTCAGACGAATACAGTCTCTCCTTTTTTGTGCTCTCAATGTTCTCTTCAAGCATTTTAGCCTTCGTAATGCAATGGTCGAAGGGTCAGTGCTTATAAAGTCATGATTACAGGTTAATATTTAAGTAATACAATCGACCACAGATAAAGCAGGCATTCATATTTCACAGATCTATACAATTAAAACCTTCAGGGTGAAAAATAAATTGAAAATTTATATTAAGCAGAGGGACCAAAGATGTGGATTATGCAAATATAAGCGATATGACCTTGGTCCAATATAAATTTGAATATCTGCTTTGAACTTATAGCATATGTTAAGGATCCTTGACAAGTCTCATATGAGTGCAAACAAGTATTATGACTTTCTGGGTAGGAGCAAATCAATGTATAATGCAACATAACATAATCATTGTTGTCGTTTATTACACAACAAGCAAACTGGGTTCATATTAGCAAATGTATTTACGTAGTGGTGCATATCTATGAAAAGTGAAAACAACTTAAATCAACACTAAACCATGCTTACAAAAGATATTCACAGCACCAACTGATGATACAAATCAACAATTATAAACATACCTTATCCTTTAAAGATGCTATTTTATTACATATGACCGAATACTCTGCATCAAGAATTTCTTGCTCAAGTACTTCTTTTCTCAATAGTTCTTCCTGAAAATAGATTAATGAAAAAGGAAGAAATAAAAAACAGATGTCAGGTTCAAGAAAATAAGTTTGATGATTATCAAGTGAGTGTTGGTCGAGGGGAAAAAAAAGAGGGAAAAAAGAGAGGAAAAAAACACAGAGAACCAGATTGTGTAGTAAAATTGCTAGATAAACCGAGACAAGAATTATATGGCCAAGCTAATAATAAGTAGGTTACATCAAATACAGTGAATCCCATGAAACTATTTTACTACCTCTACACCGATTTTTATTTCCTTGGGGACATGTAAAAAATTAATCAAAAATGACTTGTAAACTGAGTTTTAAATTTCCTTCATCTCTCCCGAGATCACCTTTTTGCTTGGACGAGGTAAATCTTCAAATGCATTTTTTATCTTATTTGACACAAATCTCAACCCGAGTTACGGACGAATTATATGGCCAAGCTAGCTTGTTTGGATAATCCAAATATTTTCAAAAATAATTTAAAATTGAAGGGTAAATTCAATGGCTAATGTTTAACTTAACATTTTGAACATGCTAGCCAGTTTTTAAAACGATCTCATTTTTTGTCGACATGATTTTTATTTGTGTAGATTGAACACCTTTTGAGTTTCATTTGATTTTAGACTGTGTAGCTCTAAAAGCAACAGGGGTGAGTGTGGCGTATCCTTACCCAATACTTCATGAGAAATAGTGATGATTTTTTATTATATGCTAGCAAAATAACAGGGTTGTGTGTGTGCCCGCGCACGCAAACCCCTGTTGTTTTGCTTTTATAAAATAAAATAATCGTCACTAACTTTCAAGAAAGTATCCAGGGTTGAGTTTAGGAACAGTTAAGAGGAATTTAGGGAGAAAACAGAGAGTATTAGACCAGGCAGTAATTGAAACAGGAATGTTTGGAAGATGCAAGTTCTGGAAATAACATCATCATTAAAATAATAATAACTTCCATAAAAGTTGGAGCAATTAAAATAACAACACATCATATAAATACAATTTCTTACTTTGTTTAGAGAAGAATGCCTCTTGTGGGAATTCTGTAATCTTCTTTTATGCTCTGCGAAGTAAAATAATAATATTCACCGTAAGACATTAATCCTGTAAAATAGCAAGAATGATGATATCTATTAAATAATAGTAAAGCAGAAGAATTCAAAGCTCTCTTATTAATTCTAGGAATTTCCTCCTCTCCTTAATTCAATCCAGATATTTTATTTTCACGTTCTCACAATTTGTTGTTGTTATAATTATTACAATGTTTCGAGTTTCATTTGTAGTGAAGGCATAAGCAATAGTGAAAATGGAAATTCTAGTATACGAACTGATGGTAACAGCCGCGATTTCAATATAAGAGGAAGATCTAATGATTTTGATATAAATAAAAAATACAAAAATTTATGGGTTCAGTGCGAAAATTGTTATGGATTAAATTATATTGGTTCTCTCTTCCATCGTTAAAATTCAATACTAATTTTTACAATTATTTACAGATTCTTTCAAATATTTTTTGTTATTTTACATTTACGTCCATATATATTTAATTTGGTTAGGTGATCTTAAATTTAAGATTTTTAAATAAATACGATTAATGAATATTCATTAATTGATCTAATAAATTTTGAAAAATAACAATTTAATATGCGTACTGCATTCATATTGATAAAATGGTAAATCTAAATTTTTATTTAAGTCAACATAGTTTTAAATTTCCACAATTATATACAAATTATTACAATGTTCTACTAATATTCTCTCCTATCATTTTACATTTAAATGCCAAAATTTAATAATTTTTACAATTATTTACTGATTTCTCTTTAGTTTTCTTATATTATTTTATAATCAAGTCAATATATTTGAATTTATTAATTGATCTTGAATTTAAAATTTTTAATTAAATCCAATTAACAAATATTTATTAATTGATGTAATAAATTAAAAAAATGATAATCAATGTGTATATCGCATTTGTACCGATTTAAATGGTAAAACTAATTTTCCATTCAAGTCCATATGATCTAATATTTTCATAATTATATACAAAATTATCTTTGATGCTTTTATATATTTATACATTTAAGTTCATAAAATTTCTTTTTTTCTAAAATTAGTTATTTAATACAAAGAAATATATGCATAATTTTTTCTTTCTAAAATTAATTATCTGATACAAAGAAATATATACATAATTTTTTCTTCCTAAAGTTGTTATTTCATTACGGACAAACATATACAAAAAAAATCTTTCTAAAAGTGGTACATCATTACAAATATATATAACGTTTTTCCTTCCTAAAATCGGTACATCAAATGGACTCTTTATCATTTTTAAATTATATTTTGTGAAGAATAACATTACAATTAATTATAAGAATGTTTGTATTTCGTAATATTTAAAAAGGAATAAATATTTTCAATTAGTATGTTTTTGTACAAAAAGTTACAACTTAATTAATTATATTTGTAATCTGAGTTAATCAATGGACAAAAATTATACCATATTTTGATTAAAAATATTTTTCTTGCATATTTTATTATCTTTCTTACATGAATGTTAAATATTTGTTGAAGTTTTATCAATGTAATTTGTAACGTTTCAGGTCTTATTTTCACCTAATATTTCTTTTAATAGTTAAATAAATATTTTTATAAATATGTGCTGCAAGAACTTTAAATACATACAAATATAATGAGTCTTTGGTATTACACTTCTATTTTTAGGTATTTGTTGTCATTCTCTCAAGTAATATTTGATATTTAATGTATACAACATTTGTCTTTTAGTCATATGTATCAAAAGCTAAATGTCAATTTCAAAATATATGTACATGAATATTTATTTATGAAATTTTGATAAAAATATTAATTTCAAAATTTATAAAGACTGCTTATTTTCATTTATTTAATTAATAAATATTGAATCGTAAAAAGCAATAAATCGATATATAACTCATTTTTATCAACAAAAATGATAATTTAGTTTTATTCAAATATAAAAACATACGAATCTCATAAAAAAATACACATAATATAGTAATTTCATATAATTCATTTATCTTAACAAATTTATCAGATAATGCATAATAAATTCTATTCTTCAAAAACGGTTATAATATTATTTTTCTACAATATACCGCGCGCAACGCACAGGTTACACAATACTTTTATAAATAGCATGATACAGGGATTCTAATGTTGATAAAGGGAGCTCGGATGATGGGAGGAGATTGCAATGCAATCAGGCTTTCTTAGATAGAAAAATATAAGAGAAGAAAATGCTATTAGTATGGCTGCATATGGTGATTTTCTTAGAGCGGGAGCATTAATAGATTCGGGATTGAACAATTGAAAGTTTGCTTGGAGCAATTAAAGGGCCATTTTTGGCTTTACTTGATACATTTCCAATTAATTTGGATAGGGAAATAAGACGTCTTCTTTCATCATAGTATTGTTTGCCGATAACAGCAGACAATAGCATCAGATTGGACGGAGGCCAGAGGGATCGGCCCCGATCCCCCAATGGCTTGGGGGCATTCCCCCGGATCTGGTGGATTGTGTGGAGGACATGCGGTCAATCCCATGGAGCTTGGTGCGAATCGAAATTTTGATACTCGTCAGGAGGAGTACGTTCCGGAATTCCCTTGTGGACTCGGGGGGTGGGGGGAGGGAAGAGCAGTTCGGAAATGATGATAGGAGACTGCCGTTGGATGACAATGACAGGTTTGCAAAGATGATCATGCGAACTATGCGTGGAGGATTGATGAATAGGGATCTCGAGGCTGTAAATAGAAGTCTGTTCACTTCTAATATCAGGAATGCTAGGAATCCACCAGAGTTTAAACTGCCAACGATAGAAGTATATGACGAAAAGTCGGACCTAGCTATGCATATGATGAGATATATACGGTACATGGAAGTACTGGAGACATCAGAGGAAGTCATGGCACGATGTTTTCCCTTATATTTAACGGATATAATTGCACTATGGTTTAGACAGTTGGAGAGCAATTCTATTGGCACATGGACGGAATTGATCGAAAGATTTATGAGACAGTTCAGGGTTCACATTTTGGGACCCAAAAATATGACGAGTCTGGTGAAACAGAAGACCGAAAAGTCTCTAACTCATTTTTTAATACGATTTAATGTCGTTGCGGCATCGGTGGATCGGCCAGATCCATACATGGTTTTGATGGCAACTGTATCAGGAATTGCCGATGACACGGATTTTAAGGATTCATTGGCACATGTTTCACCTATGAATCTCGAAGAGTTTTATAATGAAGCAAAAAGGTTCATACTGCAAGAAGACGCATGAGCCGACAAATCAGAGGTGAACGCTATACAAAGTGAAGGATCATCATAAGATGCAAACAAGAATGACATGGGCAAACAAAAACTGGATGATAGGTATAATCGGACGAAAAGGCGATGGAAAGAGCAAGAGCCGAAATTCTCCTCCTATTTGGATTTGACGGAAAGCCTAAAACGGATTTATCTATACACTATGGGACAACTCCCTTATCGGAAACCGACAAGGAGGAATCCCACGGAGCGGGAGCATATGTCTGAAAAGTACTGCATGTTCTATGAATTAAATGGGTACACCACAGATGAATGCAGGCATTTAAAGGATATGATTCAGGAGCACTGTGACGACCCGGAATTTTCGAGCATTTAAAATCAGAATATTTAATTGATTTTAAATATTCAATAGAGTAATTTTAACTTGAATTACGAATATCACAATTTATTTGATAATTGAATTATTAAATTAAATAAGTGGAGTTGAGTAAAATGCTGAATTTGGAGTTTTAAGTCTGTTAAAATATAATTTGAAGGCTTATAAAATTTATATTGATAATACTGAAGAGAATAGAAGTGATGAAATCAAATTTAAAAATGGTTTGTTAAGTTTTGAAATTTTATCGTTTAAATTAATTTAAAAATAACCTTCTGAGGCACAGTCTCGGAATTCAACGAAACCAGTTCCATTGAATCCATAACATTGTATTATTATCGAATCTCAATTTTCGTAGCATTTGGAGTTGTTATGTGAGTGTACGGTATAGAAACGCGCTGAAATCTATATCGAAAATTTAATATTATGACTAAGTCCAAAAATCTATCTTCTCCATACGATCGATTTAGGACTCGAAATCTTTTCCATTGCGTTCGAAATAATGGTATAACATTATGAACCTCGGACGGCACGCCTCGATAGGAGGATAAGATTTTAAGTTGCATTTATCGAGACATTTGAATTTGAATTTAATATTTATACCTTAGTCAACACAGCCGAAATTTCTTTTCCTCGGCAGCTTTTCCTTTACCATCAGCCAGCTCACTCGTTTTTTTAAAATTATGTTTCCTCTTTTGAGAACAACACGCAACATTTCTTTTCACGTCTTTTCCTCTCTGTTCAAATATCAAATCCATCTTCTGGCCGAAGTCACCTTCTCTCCCTCTATAATTACGGCTTCCCTTTTTCTTTTGCTTCCGTGGTTCTCCCGAAATCAAATTGTTCAGGGAATATAATCGCGTAATTCTTCCTCATAAAAAATATATATATAGGAGAGATCGAATTGCAATTAAAGGCGGACTGTTGTTCAGTTCAACTAGGTTGAAGCGCTCGCGCGCACGTTCATTGGCGGCAACTGGCATAGGGGAGGCGGCGTAGCGAGGCCGCGATGGGGTTCGCGAGTTCGAGGTAATGGTGGCACGTTGCTCTGAGCATAGGTGGAGGTCGCGATTTGGGGTTCGAAGTGAATTCGATTTGATCGATTGCGACGTCAATCTCGAGTTCGATCAACGGCGTTGGCTTGGAGATGGGAAACTTTCGTCTGGGGTTGGAGATGCATCGATTTAGGGTTGTTGTGGGTCGCATCGTCGCGTGAAATCAGCTGGTTCGAATCGTGATAACTGGCAGTAAGGTATAGTTTTATATTTATTTATTTTACTTATATGAATTTACTAAAGATGTGTGTATATATATATATACAGAAATATATATATATAAGGTATAGGCAGAGCATGATGTTTAATTTAGATATAAACTGTAATTTTGAATTTATTTAAATAACTCATTTAATTATTTTAGAGATTGTTAAAGTGAATTAGTTTAAAATTAAATCATCAAATTTAGGACTAAATCGCTAGTTAATTTAATTATCAATTAAATTTATTAAATGGAAATTAATTATTCGATTGGTTCAAATATTAATGAAATCATCTAATGTGACAAGGTCAAAAATGCGGAAAACAAGTCGTGATGGATTGGATTTGCAAACAAATCAAAGGTGAGTTAATCTCACTCAGCTGATTATAAATTTAAATTTAAATGATTAAATTTAAATAATTGTTTGAATTCTTGAATTGATTGATGTGATATAGTATGGTATAATTTAAAATTGGCATATTATGTTGTGCTAACGTCTGTGTATGCAGGGAAAACAGGTCGGAGGGATCCAACTGGACCCCTCAACATTTATTTAAATTATTTAATACCCTCTGTTGTGATTATTTGATATTCTATGATGAATATATTGGAATATTGAATGCTATGATTTGATTGGCTATATTTGGATACAATGGGTTACCAAAAACATATAAATTGGATTTTGGAAAGAAAATAAAAAAAGTGAATTTGTAAGCGAAATAATTATATAAAATTTGAATAAATTAAGAATGAATAAAATGAAATGGATGTGATATCACAATACTAATAAATAACTTCGTGTATGAAAAGATTTTGAATAATCGGAAATTAATGAATTGTAAAATCAAGTAATATTATTTCAAAGGAATAAAGAAGAATTTGAGGAATCTAAATTGGTACTTCAGTTAAAAATATTTTAAATCATAATTAAGGAAATAAATCTGAAATTAATGGATTTTGGAATTAAAAAAGAAAGTAAATTGGGAATCGATTTGAAAATTGATTCAAGTGTTGGTTTGGAGATTTAAAGATGGATGTGAAGAGAGGTATATTTCTCTGGATAGCCAAGTACGTTTAAAGGAAATTTTTAAATATAAGACAAAAGTTTTTAATGTTGTTTTAAAAAGTATGTTTTAGGAATTTATTATTTCTAAATATCTAAATTCTAAATTAAATATTTTCAAATCCATTATCGAAGAAATTATTTAAAAGGTAACTTAGTGTTTTGTTTTAAAGAGTGAAACCCTAATTGTATATTTTATAAAGTAATCATATTTTCAAATATTTATATAGTATATATTTTAGCCAATTATTGAAGTGGTCTTAACTTAAATATTCTAAAGTAAATTCCAAAGTAAGTATTTTATTTTAATCTATTATCGTAATAATTATTTAAAGAATAATTTGGTGTTTTAAAGAAGAAAATCTAATGTATAGTTATAAGGTAGCCTTATTTGAGTTATTTCTAGAGCATTGTTTTAAATTAAGTATTAAAGAATTTTTTTTCTAAATCAAATTGTTAAATATATATTACAATAAGTGTTTTTAAAATATTTTTTTAGAATCTAGTTTTGTGCTTGGTGGTTTCAGTGGAGATAGAAATATATTTGGGAAGTTTATTTTGAAGAGAAAGATGATTTGAAACTGTTTTCAAAGGGGTTTGAAACTGGAAATATATCTTGTGAAGATATTTTGAAATTAATAAATAATTTGGGAAATTATTTATTGGTTGATGGTTGTTTGTGAATACTAATTGATAGTTAAATCACCGACTATCAATATTGGACAAATGCGTTGATCGTTTCGAAGAGAACGGAATCGAGATTTATTTCTCGAAAACCATTTCGATCCGATTTGTACGTTTCGGGGAAAACGATTTTGGATTCGAAGATGGAGCAGTGAAGTGAAAGGGCTAGTCGCTACTAATCCTGAGGATATTTCCAAAATGTATGTAGTAGGAGTAGTGTCTTCGGTTCCGTTCGAACCCAGGGCGGACTTATATGGATGAATGCTTGCGAAACATCGTCAGGTGGACGATGGACATTCTAAGGGATATGTTCTAAAATGGTAACGCTTAGCCTCAAGCCTCATCAAATGGAAATGACTGAAAATCAAGGGTTATGCAGCAAGGCTAGGTGGGTAGCACCCAAACAGAGTGAGGTCATCCCTGTCTAGATGTTCCTTTTTATTTCGACTTAGTGGGCGGTTGCTGATCCCAACCGCGGGGTGATCTCACTCGGGATTATCCAGTAAGGGGTAGTCCCAGTCTTCTGTTGCAGGGGAGCGGGCGTACTCCTCGGTATTGTGATCTAGGCCACGTACTGTGACAGGTGGTACCCCAGTGCCTAATCATTAGTTGGAAATCCATTCTTCCTACAAGCCTTGTACGAGTTTTGTTTGTATTACCCACTCTGTGGCTAGTAGCTGGAATTTAATGAATGTAACAATTTCGGCTATTTTATAAGTATTTGTATATAGACCATATTATAATATCAGAGGATTTCTATAAAAAGTGTTTTAGCTATCGTAAGGTAAAAACCCAATATGTTTATTTGTGGCGTGGTCTTACGAGATGCTTTTGTTTTCAAAGGATTTTTGAAACTTTAATAATCAATTGGATGTGATTTTCTCACGCTTAATCCAGACTGACTCGGGTGTTATTTAACTGTAATGCTCGGATCAGACCGAGTATTATAGGATACATGATATGATGCGGTGGAGCTCATGAGACGAGCAGGATGAGGATACGTACTTCCGTACTTGTTTATATATGTATATTCCGCTGTGTTGAGTTGTGTATCCATTGTATGATATTGATGTTGAATTGTGATTGATGTACTCTGATGATGTAATATATAAACAGAGATATTTGATTTTTGAGTAAAGATCATTTATTATCTATTATATTTTATTCCGCTGCGATGGCTAGATTCTGATGTTGTTTTCTATTTTCTTCTTCTATCTCTTCTTTTTTAACCGAAATGATTCGTATTTCTGTACAACTTGAGTTGATTTAGGTAGAATAGTGTTGACTCAAGGGGTACGGATTTGCGGGTCGTTACAAGCACTTCAGGAATGGCAGACTGACGCGGTACGTACGAATCGGACAACGGGGGTGGAACAGGAGCAGCCACCGTCCGCATCGAATGAAAACAGAAATGCCCTTGGATCAGGGTCACGGATCGTCATCAACTAATCGTGATGGTAAGGACCGAGTTCAAGACTTGGACTCCGGCCATAATAATAATAATAAACAACTCTATAATAAGTCGGCTAAGTCACTTACACATGTAAAGGGTCGAGAACGATCCGTAGGCATGCTTTGAGACGATGATGAGTCGTTGTGTCCAGAGAGACACTCTTAGGCTTTTTTAGTTTTTTGGATTTCTGCATGTACGAACTACTATTCATTAGTTATTTATGATTTACATTACTGGGATAAATAAAATAGGACGCGATTATTGTTCCGACCGAAGTGACGGGACGGTAATCGCAAGGTGCAAGTTCCTTCGTCGGAGAGCGACAGAATGGACTCGTACATGGATTAAGTCATCGATTGGAGAGTCGAGGCCGGATAATAAAACCCAACAAGACGTCGGGTATGGAGTATGCTTAGCAAGTAGTAGGTCGCTTCGCCGGAGAGCGACGTGATCGGTCTGCTTAGGTCATCGAGTATGGATTATGCTCGGTAAGGGTCCAGAGAGACCACCATCGACCTAGTACTTAGGCCAAGACATCACTTAATGTTCAGGGACACTAAACTGGAGCATAGAACAACGCTGCTTCGTCGAAGCACGACATGATCGGCTTACTCGAACGTAGAGTATGGATTGTGCTCGTTAAGTATCCGAAGAGATCACGGATTTGAATATCAGCTTCGAACGGCTATGAATTTGGATACGGACCCGAAGCGGTCACAGATTTGGATATGGACCCAAAGCGATTTCGGATTTGGCTAAGGATCCGAAGAGGTCATGAATTTGGATATCAGTCTCGAACGACAATGGATTTGGCTTCAGATGGATATACAGTTGAATAAAACGATTCTGAGAAATCACATATTCCGAAATGGGTATCGACTCGCATTGGTTATGGATTTCACTAACGATCCAGGAGATTATGGATTTGGATTCGCAACAGACTGGATTCAGTTTGGATAATATGGCTATCGATGGATTATGGACTTCGGATTTTGGAATTATGGCAATTCAAAACACATCTTTCTATCGCAAGACATGTTTTGAGAAGCAAAGTGTTAACCCATCTTTTGCCAAGGCAGTACACAGACGGATTTAATTCAATAGACTTCACGATCATCAAGGCGGAAACCCGAAGAGATGATTATCATAATTGAAGATCGATTATATTTGAAACTATGGACGATAGTTGGATGAATTCGAAATAACATCATTCGAAAAATGGCTAAGTATGGAACTAGCACCCCCTTAAAAGAGAGATCGGATCAGAATATTCACTCTACAAAAATGAATCGGAATAGAAGGACCGGATTGAACATGATGCACACAACATAACTCAATGATGAACTCTATAACTTAACAACCACAAGCGAGATCGAAGTGAAACTTTGGAAACAAAAAGGAACCCTTCGGAGTCTACCCTAGGGATCGCACATCAAGTGGAGGACTTTAGAGGGACCGGCTTCTATCCTTATATAGGGTTCGGCCTAAATCCCTATGAGGGATCGGTCATATTCAAGTTCATAGCAATGATCGGTCGATGACTCAGAATCTACAAATGCAATCAACATGAAATTTGGAGGGGAAATACATTACAATATGAGGAACTCATTATAGGGATCGCACCCCAAAAGGAGCAAGCAAGAGGGATCGGCTCCTATCCCTATGTAGGAATCGGCCTAAATTAAGCAACATTACATGTTGCACCAAAGAGATCAATAACTCGGATTCTACTAATCCAATTGACAGAAGACTTGGACTACAAGCATATTACAACACAAGGGACCCACCATAGGGATCACACCCCATGATTCCCCCAAAATAGGGATCGGCATCGATCCCTATTATGGGCTACGGTGGGCCCCAAACTCTCTGGGCAGGCTCGTCTTGGCTACAGTGTTTCAGATTCAGGTTTTGAGCAAGATATTTTCACTTCTTCTGTAAATACAACAAGAATGACATTAGAAAAGAGATCTTCTTTCTGCATCATTCTATCTTTTACTTAGGCTATACTCTGCCATTTTTATTCTGCGATTTCACAGATTTTCAACTGTAACAGCAGCATAAACGAATAAAAAGAAAATCTTTGGAGTAGACGTATGCCAGAGTAAACCGAACCACTATAAATTCGTGTCTCTCTTTACTTGCTTTCTGTTTTAATTTTATTATTCTTCTATTTATATCCTCTGCATTATATTATCTGAGATTTGTGATTGGATATTGGTGCTTTCACATACAACTGGGTGTTGGTGGTCATTTTTGATGCCAACACTTATTAATAGCGTTGAACATTGGAGATGAAGCTATTAATCATAAGCACAGTATGTTTGAAAAGACACAGATGTTAGAGGACTTCAATTATTTCATTGAGAATATGTGGAGGTATTTTCATGCTATCGGAGATGCAGTCAAAAAATTCGCTAAACTTGGAAGTTGTTTGAAAGAGTTTCTAAAGAAATGGTCTGAAGAAAGTTATGATAATATGAAACTGCAGAAAAACATCTGGAAGAGAAAATGATGCCTTCCAATAAGCTGGAGAAAGATAGAAGTCTGAGATGAGCCATATAAAGAGTAAGAACCAAAAAGGACAAAGAAAAGACAACGTGGAGACAAAAATCCAGAGTGTGATGGATACGACAATGTGATCAGAATACAGGTGCTTTAACCAAATGGCTAGATGGTAGGAGAACATAAAAAAATGTTATACGTAGTATTCAGGCAGGGAGAAGGGATTGATGTCACAAGATAAGGTGAATATAGCATTCCAGTCTCAGTTCAAAGAAGATGCCGCGTATCAAGTTGGTGACAAAAATGTTAGTAGACTGGAAACTGTTATGCCATGAAACACATACATCACTGAATGTAACCGACTCCTTTCATACATGATGAAATCTGGTACGTTATTGAGGAAATGCCAATGGATAAACCTTTGATCCTAGTGGCTTCCATACTTTCTATAAAAAATACTGGCACACTATTAAATATGATTTTTTTGACATTTTGATGAGCTAGATGCAGGTGATCTACAACTAATCAGGCTTAATTATACTAAGATAGTTTCAACTACAATGGAAGATGGAGCTTGGGAAATTCAAATTTTCAATCCTATGAATTTGTTAAACTGCATCTTTAGAATCATCACCAAAATGCTTACAAACGGACTTCGGAATAAGATTGATGATAGGATTGACAAAGCCCAAATAACATTACAAAATGATATTTAGTTTAGAGGGTGTGAGCTACACAAGAGGTTATTTCTTGTTACAAAAATCGTGTGTGAGATGAGTCGATGAAATAAGATTTGCTAAGATTTTTTGTTCTTTCAACTAAGAATTTCTGATAGAAGTTTAAAAGGCTAGAGTTTTTAATAGTACATAAGGATTAACTGGATTAGTAGTTTACTGCATATTAGGGAGTCAATGTTTGTTGCAAATGATGTGATAGAAAATATATTGTTTCTAAAAGAGGCTTGTGACAAAAAGGAACCTGAGTATTAATGATTTTATTGAAAGTATACAATCAATCATCTTTTATAAGCAGCTATGAAGTAATATTGGATAATAATGGTGATACGATGGTAATATAACAAATACCAAGTTTTAGCTGATTTTTTTCCTTTCAAAATATCAAACATAATATATCAACCGATATTTACCAATATATCACATTTAGTATGGTACATCAGATAAATTTGTTAACTATCGGCCATTGCTTGTATGTTTTGAATATAGAAAAAGGTTAAAACATGAACCTTTTTTGTTCTTACCATTTATCTTTACCGTAGCATAGTAATGATAATGAACTAATTAATGGACTCACCATTAGTACATTTTTTTCTTGAAATCATCATGTTTCATCTTTTTTTTCTTCGTGGGCCTTTTCCTTGATGAAAACAGTAGGTTCCTTAAATTTCAAGTGCTTGATTTCTATATAAATTCTTTACTGTATGATAAATACTTTTTTCCCTTTGTCTATTATATGTAATTGCTTTAACTCCTCATACAGTTTTAAAATACCATTGTCTGACAGTCCATTTTAATCGTGGAAGAATGGCAGAAGTTCAGAAAAACTTTTTTTTCTACAGTGTAAGTTTTTACCGATATACAACAATTTTTATGTATTTTATTGTCAAATTTCCATACATATCAAAGCATCTAACATGTCAAGGACCACTCGCAAGATATTTAGGTTTGAGTCTCTCGAACATCATGATGTTTAACAGGCAAAACTTGGACCTTTGGATGTTTATCTAGCAAAAGTTGGATTAATGTATGCTAGTTTCTGTGAGAATACTACTAAAAAAGAGAGAGAGGAGCAGCTGATTCAGGGTGGGAATGGAAAGAGTGGTCATACGCAACATTGATCAACTATTGGCAACAAAGATGTTTATGAGGCAACATCATACTGATATTCCTCCAGTACGAACTCCTGATTAACAAAATCTTACTCCCTAGGTTCAGCAGTGTTAGTCCATTGTTCAATCATTGTAATCCATCGAATTAAGTGCGAAGGAAGTCAAAGCTAGTATGGGACCGATGGAGAAACCCAAATCTAATACATCAAACTCGTTGTTTTGCACCTCTTAGTCTCTGTCCAGTGGTCTTAAACCAACCGAGTTAAGTTAGATAGGAAGCATTTCATATGTTAAAACCATGATGTCTATGAGACCATTTATCCATTAATGTATTATTTTAGAAAATTCGAATAAATGCAACTGATTTATTTTGCTGCTACCATATGAGATTGTTTTTATAAAACAAATGATGACAATGTTAACCCCGTCAAAAATTTCAGATTGCAAATTTACACATGATCGCTTTGGAATGCCCAGATTATCATTAATTTGTATCATAAAAACATAAACAATCCTCCACTTTTTCAGAAAAGAATAACGTCTTTATCTCTTGATTTTAAAATAGGAGTTAATAACATAGTTAAATCAGATAATATACTATTTTTGGAAGGGTCGTTGGCTAATGAGTATTCCACTTGAAGTTAATTTCTAGATCTATATATCCCAATAATGATAATCAAAATATCATGACAAATAAGATTTAATTGCGTTTTAAGTGCAAAATTAGAACTTAACAGATTTCTCGAAGGGAAAACTTTGATTCAGTATGGAAAACTACTGTTTTGTTGGAAAATGTTATATTTCACTCTCATTTATATGATTCATATTCATAGGGTTGCACTGTTATATCTTTTTCACAGTTCATATAGCTTTTCCAAAGTGGAAGTTATGCATCACAAAGCATTGTGGAATTGCAAAGTCCCACCCTAAAGATAGATTTCATATGTGCATTTTGTTGCAAAAGAAGTTTGATAAAATGAAATGAAAAAAACAAATAATAAGCTGGTAAATCACTACTACAATGACAAACTGAAGCCATTGATCACCTCTTTGTGCATTTCATTGTTATCAAAGAGATGCGGAGATGATGGCTTACTTCAGTTACTACACTGGGTTGGTTATTGATGACGAGCAGCAATATTGGGAGGGCTCTGAAGAAGAGTTACGTAAGTTGATAGAACAAATTTATTAAGTAGATCAAACCTTGTCATTTGTTGGATTATCTGGTTTGATAGCAATCAAAGATGCTTTCCTAGTAAACATAGGCCTTTTCTTCTATCATGAGCTCTGTTATTAATCATGTGCTATTTGGGCAGGTCGGACTAAGAGGACGTTTCAAGCTGCAGATTCAGGCGCTCAGCTAATGATTGAAGATGCTACAGTTGGACAGAGAGTAGCAACTAGTAGGAGGATTGTGAGAAATGATGATGCTTAAAGTTCGAGAATGCAGGGTCATGAAGAAGACTGGCTGGTTGAGCTTATATTATCTTAACTTTTTGCTTTTGTTGTGTGTATATTGCAGTTAAGAATAATTGTAAGCCAATGGTTATATCTTGTCTTTTTTGTGACCTAGAGCTACTGGGAGATCTTATATTTATCAAGATGTAAGAACTGTATGACTATTGATTAAGTTTATATATTGGTTGAGAAACTACGATTTTTGTCCCTTATATCACACACACACACACACACACACACACTCTCTACACCAAGAATAAGTATAATGGTCAATGACATGATAATCAACAAATAGCATAACTTTTAGATATCAAGTAGAACAAAAAACAGTGTAGTTTCAAGAACTACGAATGTACAACTAACAAAAGCAAGCGTCATAGAGATCGACTACAGAGGAAAATCCTTTTTCTTATGCTAAGGATTAGCTGCATATATAATATTATTCATATCTATTTACATTAATAGACTAGCCACAAATTTAACCAACTGACCTGCTTGGGCAAGCTCCATTAACTCAATTTTTTGTCGAATTTCTGATATCCTTTTTATCTGATCAACAGGCGAAAATATTTGAGTTACAATCGTGATTATTATTGAATTAGACAACTTATCTGTTTAACAAGATGAATATTAGGGAAACAAACCTGAATTTTATGGGATTAATAAAATTACGGCAAAAAATGAATTTCTCTAATGGAATGGTGATTAAACAGTGTTCACATATAAGGTTTCAAATATTTTTGGTTGTGCTAAATATGGATAGTGGTCTGAAGGATAATCTTGTTGATAAAAATTAAGCTTTTTGTTGCCGAGCTCTGGAAAGTAACTATTTATGCCAGATGTCGTCAGGTTATAGTCTTCAGCATTACCATCAAAATTCTAAAGCAGATTCATTTTAAAGATCCTGATCTGTCATATTTTCGTTGTAATAGTTACTTAAGAAGTGTTTCTAGCTTGTATTTCCAAAAAGTAATGCAGTTTTACATTCATTTTTATACAAGTATGGTAGTAGATAGCAAATATCGTTATTTGCTTGAAATGCATCCTTAACAATGTATTTTGTCAAATTTGTTTTACTCAAATAAACAAGATAACTGATTGTTGTTTGATTCAGAAACCATTTATTTTGTTGTATGCAAACAGCTCCCAACTACATGACTTATATCACAATTTGGTATCGGAATGACAAGATGAAGCAACGCATATAATAAACAAAAATGCATTCTAATGTGATTAGAACTTAGAACTATATGTTTACTTTCTATCCGCCATGTTATGATCATGGCTTTAAGTACTCAAACGCCAATAGATGCACATATGGTTCAGCAAGTCAAATGCGACCAATTTACTGACCGAGGGAAAGCAATTTGCTATCATTCAAAATCTTCAAATAAGTACTAGTAGTACCACATTGAGATAATATTACAAATAAAATCTGTAAAAGCCTAGTTCACAATGTAATCTTGTGAAAAAACAAGGATTTGGCGAGATGGTAATAAGCCAAAAAAGTTAATTGTAAGAGAAACCATATTATATATTTTATATTACAAGAAGTCCGCTGTTAAATTGGTTAAGCACATATCACCATTTTTTTTTCTCCAAGAAAAGTTTAAGGTATACATTTTCCCATCAATTCACCAAACGTTCTTGATTTGAATCTGTTTGTATGCACGCCGATTGCAGTTTAGCTCAATCAGTTCCATGCTTCAATGGAAGTTCTTACCTTCCTTTTTTTCAGAGTTACAAATCAGTTTTTAAGTCAGTTGTCATATTATATGTTTTGTAGTTGCTTGTTGTAATTGTGAATGAATGATGCTGAGACAGTAATTATGAACCATTTTATTAGAGTGGAAGGTTAATATAATGTTATTTCCAAGCTGACAGATTACTGGACACAAACATAGAGGAGAAGAAAGAAACGAGAGGAAAGATGAAACCCACCTCCACTTCTAGGTTCCATTGTGCTGAGGCAAGAGATCTAGCAAGCTCTGCATTGGTTGTCTGCATTTATTCAATTTCAGCAAGGGCATATTTCTTGAATAGTTAAATGTCTTAGGTAGATTAAATACTCTGAAGCAGCTAGTGACTGTTTCTCATAGGATTCAGGACCAGAATCATAAACGAAGCTCAAACAAAATACAGAAGGAAACAAAGAACACACCTCAAGTTCAGCCATACGAGCAAAGGCTTCCATTCTGGTACTGTTGTGCTTTTGCTTTTCGAGATCAACTGCCTCCATTGTTTCAATCATATTTGTTTGCAGCTCTGAAGCCTGGCAAGAAAATGTTATCAATATAATATAGATACTATAACCAAACCACTAAGTATGAGATGACATTTAGAACCGCTAGAATAGCAGCAATGCACTAGTTTACGATACTTAAAGAACTCCCGCAAATGACCAAAATGCATGCAGGTTACCATTTAGCTCATGCTTTGATGTGTTCCAATCAAAGTGATAAAAATTATACAAGTACATCATGTCAACCCCGCCTGTTTTGAAAGAAGATTGCAGGTTGATAAAGTTGTCCAAAAAAAGACGACTGCTTACAGTTAGAATGCATAATATTCCTATGGACCGGACCTTATATGATAACATCTTCATTATTCTAGGCTGCTTGTCTATATATAAAATTGCTCAATCAGATCAGTTGCTAGTAGACAAAGAGGGGTGTGGATTTATCTTTAGCAAATATATCAAATGGTTCACAGTAATCTAATTATCAAATTACACACGCACTACTTTCCCATGATCTAATTTTATCTGCTTATTTTACTAACTTCCTTTCCAGGTCTCAAATCCAAGATTACTCTAATTTGTTAGTCCTCTATTCTAATGGCTGCCTAAGCTTTTTTCACCAATCCAGTAATCAAGGTTTGTTGTTGGTAATCTCATCAAATATTATTGTCGGTACCAATTCCAGTCCCAAATTCAAAGTTTAGAAGGCTATCGAATTGTGCATCAATTCTTGGGTTTTTCATTTCAAATCTGGGCTGAACCATGTTCTTACATAACTGAAATCATCAGTACTGTTTAATGTTTGTGTCATTCTTAGCAATTGTACCTTGTCTTTAAGAAAGCCACGTGATTGGCGTAAAAAGATTTCCGCTCTTGATTAATTCAGGTGGTTTTGATATTTGGATTTGCTCTGGTTGGATGGATATTTTAAAATACACAATTGCTAGACACGAACGACAACTATGTTGGTACTTAAGTCATTATTTGACCTCAATTTAGTGGTCGAACCCGCTTTCAAAAAAAAAAAATCACATTATAAAAATTGGATTTATTATAAATGATGGTGATTATGAACGACTATCTATGAAGTATGAGTTGACTTAGCAAACCTCTTTACTATATATATGATATTGAGTGATGGTGATTTAGAGTACATAAATGCAACTGTGGCACGCTTTTCAATTTCGATGGACTTTAAATCGCTTTTACTTTCACATTAGAATTAAACAAGAAGTACGCTTTTTCATGTATATGAATATCTCTTTCTAAAACATCAATTGAAGGTCAACCTATGCAATTAAAGCCCCGCTGTAGTGCATGACGTTCTTCGACCACTACGCCTTTTCAATTTAGCGCTATTAAACAATATATCCGCTTTAAACTCCGCTACTTACCGCTAAATTAAGGCGTTTTAACACCGACTTTAGCAATATTAATATAAAAAGGTTGATTTGACTGGGTTTTTTCAACCAAATCAATAAAGATTGGATAAAAACCTAATTTTAAGAGGTAAGTAGGTATGTCAACAGATGCTTTCGGATGCGGATAGTGTCATATCCGCATCCACATCCGAAATCATTTTTGGGTATCGGATATCCACATCCACGGATACAGACGGATATCGAATAATTATCCTATCCGCTAACGGTCAATAAATCAAGAACTGTAAAAGGAAAATTTTAGTTTAACATAAATATTTTTTTAATCTCATTGATTATAAAAATATTAAAAATTAACAAATATGATAATAATAAATAGTTTCAAGCAGTTAATAAGCATTAAAAGCATATAATACAAACTGCTAACTTTAATAAAATAATAAGTGAATATCTTTCACTGCACTAACATACACACAATTTGAACTATAATTTTGACAAAAACCAGACGGATAATTCTCGGATGCGGATGTCTTTGTATCCGCATCCGCGTCTTTTTTTCGGATATCGAATATTTATCCGCTTTTCACATGCGGATACGGACGGATTTTGAATTTTTCGGGTATCCATTGACAGCCCTAGGTGTAAGTGTTTAATATAAGTTAGAAATCTATTATAGTCATCAAATCTGGACCGCGTAAATCATGATATTCTTCGGTATTGTTATATAACATTAAACAATATTTCTTTTTTCTATAAAAACGATTTGAGAATAAGAATAAATTAACTTTAAATATTTGATTTTATACATAATGAAATTTTTTGCACCTTTGATATTTTCCGTTACATCCCTGCTTTATCTCCTTTATAATTTTTTGCACATCCACCGCTGTAGAACCACTAAACATGCAAATAATCAAATTACACTTGGGTAATTTAAACCACTATTGTGAGTTGTTGATTCGGTCATATTTATTAAGTGGTTTGTCAAATTATCTTTCTTGAGACCAAATCTGGTATGTGCAATTTCAATACAAATGGTGCATAGACTTAGGTCGCTGCCTTTTTTGTTTTTTCACCATGATTACAATAACTAACAAGTCGTTTAGTTCTAATTTTGAATATACATATTAAAGTGTAGTCATCTTTTGTTATATTATTGCATTAACTACACACTTCATGTCTTATACCATGGTTAACTAAAGTTGTGATTGTCAATCATGGTTAGATCACTTAAATGTACTCATTCAATCATGCATTCTTCCTAATGTTGCACTTGATTCAATTTTTTTTTTTTCAAATTGGGATATAGTTTCAATTTTAGTCATTGAATTGTCATCCCCAAGGCATTTTATCGTAAATTGAATTTCAATGTAATCATGCATCTATCTCTTCATTTGTTTTTCTTGATTATACTCTTATCTTATTTTCCATAACCAAAATCTTGATTTTATTACAAGGCATTCACGATAAAATGATTTCAAAAGATGTGAACGATGACGCTCTTTGTTAAGAAAGAGTCATAAGACTAGACTAGACTATGTCATCATCGTGTCTAAAAAAGAAAGAAGCAACAGAGTCACAAATTCACACCGTCCTCTCTTTCTAAATAGCCCATTTCCATGATAAATTGTTCCGTTCATCTCACTACTTCATTCGCCTTTCATAAAAAATCATCTTATTCCATGAACATAATAGTTTGGCAAATCGATAAATCATACATCACTCCTTACTTGTACACTGCTGAATTTCATGAAATCACATGGTAGATTTTGAATGGAGTGTTGACGCTTTGCTATTCAAAATTCTACGTAATTTATTTATTTTTCTTTAGCATACGTTTCTCAATTTCCATCCATGTTCACCCCCTTAATGTCGTATATCTTATTCATTCTGGACGATTACTAATATTTGCACTACTGTGCCATGTGATTTGGTTACTTTCATCAGATAAATGTACGTGCACCTAACCATTCAAACTAAATTAATATACATTATATTTCAATTTTGAGATTTCATATATTTATTATAACAAACAATATGACATTTCCTCTAATTTATTTTTATGGATTATACTGTTGAATTTGTAACATTACAAATAGTTATAATATTTCTTTTTTTTCAGAGATTTTCAACCGAATTAAAGATTTATTACTTCATGGGTTTGATAAACCAAAATCGTCATTTTAGTTATGTTTATTATAGCATTAATTTGGCATTCGTTTAGCTAATGTCTATACCATTGTGCCATTTGATCAGTGTGTTTATTTTCCATGAAAAAACACCGTATGCACCTAACATTCAAATTCAATAAATGTATGTTATTTCCAGTTTTTTTGATTTCTTGCCTTTATTATAGTACGATTTTTATACATTTCTTCTATGGACCATACTATTGAATTGCAACGTTAATTATAATCGCATTTTTCCTTTTTTTTCTTTCAATGATTCTGAAGTGAAATGTAAAATCGGTACTTTATGAGTTATGTTAAATCAAATTTGGCATTTACTTATGTCTATTGACTATTGTAGCATCAATTTGGCATTGATTATAGTTATGTCAATAGCACTATGTCATCTGTTTGATTCGTTTATTTTCATTGGATGAATCTATATGCATTTGAACATTCAAATTAGATTAATGTACGTTATTTTTCAATTATGACCTTTTTTCCTAATTTGTTTTATAAAGATCCTCTCATTGAATTTGCCGCATTAATTATTTTCTTTTCATTTAGGTTCAAAGATTATGAAATGAAACAACTTAATGGGTCTTGTTAAATCAAGTTTGAAATTTTAATTATGTTATGTCTTACACGAATCGGTGCTAGCAAGCAGTTAGCTTGCTATCATTCCTATCGTTATCTAAATTGTTTGGGTTAGGTTGAGCTCCACTATATTTAGTGCGTCCAATTAATCATGTGCATTATGAGTTGCAAATTTGGCGTATATGCATTGTCAGTTACAAAGTTAGTTTGTAATCAAACTAGAAAAATCATCTTTATTAACAGTTGAAATAGAAACACAATTTTTTGATCCGATCGTGAAGTTCTAAAAATACTCTCATATACAAGCAAGATGTTAGAAATTCAAATTCCACAAAGAACAAATATTAACATTTATTTTTAAATGAAAATTTTGGAGCATAAATAAGTTTACAAGTTCAAAACCCTGTTCCAAGAAAATAAATTATATTTTTTAAATATTTTTCAGTTTATTTTTCTCAAAATTACGTAGAAATATTAAATTTTATAGGGCTTTTTTTTGTGCACGTGCGTTGCATTTATAGTTGATATGTATTATCTAAACAACAGACACACCACAACTTCATGACATTGATTCCTGATTGACATAAGACGAATTGATGCATTTTCCTGCAGTCTTTCGCACACATGGTAGATACCATCGCACCCACGTTTGAGTGTCATATATGTATCTAATATCAATTGATAGAAATATTAGTAACTATTCCTATTCATTGCACCTCAGCGATCTCGCTAAAACTCTAGAACTGAAATGTGGATTGTTTTGGACGTACTTTAGCAACTATCGCTAATTTCCCTTATAGACTGAGATGCTTTATATGATATGTAAGGATTTTTTTTTTTCCAAAAGTATCAATTAGCGCATTGTATGCTATTTAAATAAATTTCAGTTAATAACCCATGTGCCAAAGAAAATGTAGAAAAACTAGACATGCCTTTTAAATTTGACGAGAAGATGAAAAAATTAACAAGGAGCGAAACATAACATGCGTGGTAGAGTTATGTCTACCCTTTTATGTCGAACGTGAATAAACGGAGACTAAAGCTGTTTTCTTTTTTATTGTTTTCAAAAAATCAAATAGTTTATATTTAACATAGTGTTTCAAGCTGTTATGTGCTTTAGAACTTCAATTGCCTACTGATAGCTTGTTGAATTTCTGATTCTTTTGGTATATTGTTATTATTTGCTTGATTTTCATAGCTCCGTTATTCAATTTATTTATTTATTATATTATCATGTTTGTGATAATTAGTTAATTGCTATTTTTTGCAGTTATTTGAGCTAAAACCCAACAGATGAAACTTAAAAGTGGAGTATATTAATGTCCAGTCATCATTAAAACGACAAAGAGATAATTTGTTTATAGTTTATAACTTCCTGTTATATGAATTGTGACAAATAATATTGAAGTATTTGTATTTAAAAAACGGTCTCGAAATACTGGTATACATATGTTCATTTTCATTGCACTATTGATGATGAAGTTGTAAATTTTGCTAAATAAACTCTATTGGGAAATAATGTTTTGTTTTACAGATAAGAAATAGAGGATTAATTTTGTAAATCCATCTAACGGGAAACGAGAGAAAAAAAATAAATGACGCATGTTGTTGCCAAGAAAATTTTATTATTAGAAGATAGATAAGCACAGTAGAGGTGTTTTGTGATTGCAGCAGTTTTTAATATAATGAGATTTTTATAGTCTATTTATGCTACAATGCTTCTCAACTGTAAACTTTGTAAAGTTCATAAATGTTTCTCTTAACCTAGGTTCCTTCTAATGAATTGTAATGTAGGCTATTATAGAGTTTGTTAGTGAATGCGCTCGGTAATTGCTTCAGCTCTACTTATCAGTCTAAAGGTCCAATTACTCTGAATTATCAGATTAACATGCCTATAAACTTAATGAAGCAATGATATCACTGCATTTAATAGACATAATATTCATCTCCATTTTATCTCCATTTCAAAGCAAATAGCTTGCTTTAAGATATTTTTGGAATAATAAATAAAGACAGATGACAAAGTTTGTTTCAAGGAGTAAGAGATCACTATGATCGTTCCAAAAATACTGAAGAAGCGTGTTTTTTGTGCCATGAAACCTGCAGTTTCAAGCTCAATTGATTAGAAAATGTTTTTCAATTTTTCTATAATTGGTGATTTTGAGTTTATTCTATTTATTGGGTAGTAAATATTGTGACTTTGATGGAAGAACTGGGTACCCAATATTCAGTGTTTATCTTGGCCATGATCCTCTTGAGAAGCTAATGTTAGGATTTTTTAAGCGGATGACACTTGCTAATATGGACTACAATGTTCCCAAGAAATTCTATTAAGGATGGACGTTGCAAATATTTTCTAATCATTTTCAAAACCAGTATGGATTATAACTAGATCACAAATTGGTTGATTTCTTTTAAATATTACAGTACAATAAGATGATCTGAATTTGCAAGTTTTGCATATGACTTTTCCAAAATACATGTCACCATAGTGACATGACTTTAGGATAGTGAATTTGCAAGATTTGCATATGACTCTTCCAAAGTACATGCCATCATAGCTGTGCAGTTAATGCGCTCGGCAGATTCAAAGCGGTGGAGGTGCAAAAAGTCATAACGAGAATACGGCGAGGATATAGCGGGATATAGCGGATGGATCTAAAATAGCATATAAAACTCGTACTTAATGTTTTTACAAATATATAAATGGTAATTAAATGAAAAATTATCATTCAATTGAAGTATAAATAATACATAAATAATTTTAAATAAAAACATGTGCGAATATACTTTAAATAAACGAAAAACTGTTATATAACATAATTGAATTTGGTAGAATATTAGAGTATTTTCATTTCTGAAATATATTAAAAATTAAGTCAAATAAATTAGTTTCATAATTTTATAATGTATAAATGCAATTTTTCAATTCATTTTATTAAAAATGATATAGCGGGAATTGCGGAATATAGCGGGAATAGCGAGATATAGCGGAAATAACGGGATATAGCGGAAATAGCGGGGATTAAAACGGAAAGGCTATATTCTGGGGCTATATGGAAAAATCATAGTGGTAGAAACCCGCTATGAGATATAACGGGGTTGTAGCGGGGTAATAGCCGGACATTAACTACACAGCATCATAGTGACATGACTTTAGCACAGTTATTGAACGACTACTTTTGTTCAAAATAGAATTTCTTTGAATTTGGCGTAGATTATTTGCTCACTAACTTGGTAGTAGAAACTCACGTATGTAGTCTAAAATGTTACGATGACGCATATTTCTGTGTAAGCAATTGCAACATGATGCATATGATCATGGGCCTTCTAAATGACAATTATTTGTTGATGAAGCATTAATTGTATAAGTCTGTAATTTAATTAAGAAGTATTTGACGATGACAAAGCTATGCGGAAAGGATTTAATTGATGAACTGCAAATTCATTGTCAATCATTAATTATGTACGTTATGATATTCAAAGGTCATGTCCTTTATTGTGACATAAAATCTAAAAATGCTTGAAATACACACACAACAAACACTTAGAACTTTTTAAATACAGTTGATGATAATTATGTTCATTAAATATGTCATGTTAAATGACTGTAAGTTCATTAATTATAAAAATGATATATTAGGTAGTAATAGATGAATTTGTTCATAGTTCATTGATCAAACATATTGATTCGTCAAGTGAGTAAAAGTTAAATTTTAACGAAGTAGCAGCAAACATAAGGTTTCTTCAATATACCAAAGATAATACATGAAGAATTAATAATACAGAAAGTCTATTGAGACAAATTAGTAAAACAATTGGTGACACATTGATTGATTATGTTTTTTTTTTTCAAACAATATATACAAACCAAACTTTTTTTCCTTCATGTTTTAGTTGTATACAGCAACTTTTATGTTGGTCAAATTAGCAGCACAGGCTTTATACTAGTTTCTTTATATGTTTGCTGAATACCGTCATATTGTACTTTGTATCATGTGCTATTGCTATCAAAATTTAGAATTTGACTCTTCCTTTCAGATCATTTCCACTTATATAAATGGAAATACATAAACAGAATTAAATGCACATGACATTATAAATGGAACGTATACTGTGTGAATACAAAATGCCCATGTACATTGGGTGCATACCTAATATCATGCATCAAGTGTGCATAACATTCCTACATTACACGGTCAAAGTATAACTAGAATACCTCTTGAGCTTGTTCTTTTGCTCTCTCCTCAAGCACCCTTTCCAAACTCTCCTTCTCCGCCTCCAACCTTGCAACCTCATCCTCCCTTTCCTTTATCGCCTTTTCAGCGGCCTCCGCTGCCTTTCTCTTAATCATCTCCTCTCTCCTTTTCCTCCTCTCCTCAGCCCTCCTCCTCTCGTCCTCAGAATCACTGCTCTCTGTCTCTGAATCACTCCCACTGCTCCCGGTTTCTTCCTCTGCTTCTTTCTTCTCCTCGTCGTGTATCAATTCTTTCTTACTCAGGACACGTGGTATAGTAACCACCGGCTTGTTCATAACTTTCTTCTTAATGTTAGGACTAATAGAAGGGCTCGGCGAGCTTAACAACTCAGTCCAGTCTATGACGGATGGATCTGATTTCTTCTTATCATCATTACTTGACGTCGCAGTTGCTACACTACCAATATCATCTTTATCATGGTCATCGGCATTTCTATTACTAAGACGTGGGGATGGCGATCTTGGTAGGATCGTCTTTCTCGGGAGCTGGAATTTGAGAGGAGGGGGAGGTGAAGAGGTAGAATGGGAAACGGAATTAGAAATTTCATTTTGTGATGAAGAAGGCGATTGGGGCTTATCAGATTTTTTCAGGGATTCGGCTGCTTGCTGATCGATCTGAATGGTTCGATTGAGAGTAAAAGTTGGATCCAATAGTGGAACGAATAAGATCGAAATTTCGTTCGTTAACTAAATTTACCTGTTGAAGAAGCGATTCTGCAACCTTGAGTTTGGACGAGATCCAGCCTGACATTGCTATCTGCAGGAACTGCTCTTCGTTTTTTGATTTGGAACCAAGAGTGGATGCAGTATCGAAAAGGAGGTAGATGGGTTACGAATAATTTCCAAGTTCTATTTATCTAACCAGTATGTAGGTGAGAAAAAAAATTGAAGCAAAGACAACACTGTTGTAAAATAAAGAAAACAGAAGTGATTTATTCCTCTAATTTTTTTTGCTTTTTCGACATATTCAATAAATTTAATACAGAACTACATTGGTTACGGAACTACCAAAGGTTTAAGATAAAACTATAGATGGTCGCTCTTAACCAGCCATATTCTTCGCATTAGCAAACAGTAAACCCAGTAATACTCGTTAACGTAGGTCTCGCCGTGGGACGTTAGAGAGAGAAACATTTTATTCATTTTTTAGGTACACATACAATACAATTAAGCTCTCTATTTATAGACTCCATATATAGTGGAGATTACAATAATGTCCCGACATTTAGCATATTCACCCCTATAACTGATATATATTACGACACGCTCCTGAATATGCGTATGTAAAAATGATAAGAGTAATTGCCTCATTAAAAACTTTGTTATGAAAAACCCAGTGGAAAAAATCATAAACAAAGAAAAAAGTGCAACTTGGTTTCATCTTTAGGTAACAAATGTTAATATAAGGGTTGATACTTCTGAATCAAGATAATGCTTCATTAAAATCTTACTAATAAAAACCCAGTGGAAAAAATATTAACAAAGGAAAAAGAGTACATTATAGCATACTTTTATATGTTCTCACTGATTCATAACGCACTATTCAATTAATCTGTTGATGAATTCGACGCATACCAATGTTATAAACCATCTTCTGAAACTTGATTTTGGAAGTGCCTTTGTGAATATCAGCCGGATTTTCTTGAGACTGGATTTGTTTCACATTTACCTTATTATCCTTTTGTAGTTCATGTGTGAAATTATTTTTAGGAGAATTGTGTTTCGTCCTATCACTCTTAATGTAACCCACCTGAATCTGAGCTACGCAAGCTGCATTATCTTCATAAATAATAATTGATTCTTCTGTAACTAAAGGGAGTTGACGGATATTTCGAATATGCTCAATTAGTGATCTCAACCAAATACATTCTCAACTTGCTTCATTTAGTATTAGTATTTCACAGTGATTGGATGATGTTGCTACCAACGTTTGCTTTGTAGATTGCCATGAAATAGCTGTATTATTGTTACCAAACACATATCCAGTTTGTGATCTTGCTTTATATTGATCAGAAAGATAACCTACATCAGCAGCCAACTAGATTTGGGTTATTACCTATGTTAGAATAAAACAAGCCTAAATTTGTCGTTCCACGAAGAATTCTCATGATATGTTTTATACCATTTCGGTGTCTTTTTGTTGGTGTTGAACTATATTTTTCTAGAAGATTTACTGAGAATGCAATGGTCTCGTGCATTGGGCTAAATATAATAATGCACCAATGGCACGGAGATATGATACTTCTGGACCAAACATATTTTCACCTTCTTCTTTCAGGCGGTAAGGGTCCTTTTTAATGTCCAAAGAGCTGACAACCATAGACGTACTAAGTAGATATGTTTTATCCATTTGAAAACACTTGAGGATTTTCTTAATATAGCTTGACTGATGGATCAGTATGCCATTAGCACTGTGCTCGATTTAAAGACCGAGACAATATTTAGTTTTTCCAAGATCTTTAATGTCAAATTCTTTCTTTAAGCAATTTATTGTTTCATCAATCTCTTCTGGAGTTCCAATCAAATTTATGTCATCAACATAAACTACTAAAATAACAAATCTCTTTACTGATTTCTTCATAAAGTCACATGGGCAAATGAGATTGTTTTTATATCCTTCTTTAACCAATTATTCACTAAGATGGTTATACCGCATTCTTCCATATTGTTTTAAACCATACAGTGAAAGATTTTGATTTTGCTTCAGGAAACTTGTATCCATCTGGGATTTTCATGTAAATATTTGTATTTAATTCATCGTAAAGATAAGCTGTCACAATATCAGTTAATCTCATATCAAGCTTTTAGAAACTACAAGGCTTATCAAATATCGCAATGTTATGGCATCCATAAGAGAAGAGTATGTTTCTTTAAAGTCAAAACCTGGTCTCTACAGGAAACCTTGTTCGACAAGCCGTGCCTTGTATCTCACGATTTCATTTTTATCATTTCGTTTTCTAACGAATACCCATTTAGAACCTAGTGGTTTAACATTTTTCGGTGTTTTCTCTATCGGTCCAAACACACCATGTTTTTGAAGTGAATCTAGCTCAACTTGTATAGCATCTTTCCATTTTGGCCAATCATGTCTTTCTCGACATTCGTTTATGCTAGTTGGTTCATTATCATTACTCTTATTATAGTCATGACTTTCATTTATTTTAGTAGCTACTGCGAACGAGAATACATCATCAATTATCATTTCACTTCGATTCCACATTTCTTCATAGTTTGTATAAAATATTTAGATCTCATAACTGTTAGATACCATTTTATTTTTGGAAGTTTCTATTATTTCTACTGGGATAATAGTTCCTTCACCACTTTTAGGAGAACTGGGATTTTCATTTATGTTATCTTTTAGATCATTTATAACCTCTTTGAAAGGTTTATCAATTGATGGTTTTTCATTAGACTTTCTTTTTCTAGGCGCCAAGTCTTTTAAACCAATTGGTCTTCCACGTTTTTGTCTTGCTTTAGATTCATTTGCTGCTTCTGGTTCTTCTAGGATTTCAATTCTAGCTGGTGCATTTGTTGTTGGAATGTGGGATTTAGTTATTTTTGCAGTATCACTAAATGCATCAGACAATTGATTTGTGATATTCTAAAGATGCAAAATTGTCACGAACCACTTTTTCCGTATAGTTCGAACTGACACTTTACCACACTTGTCCAGTCCAATTTGGACATAAAAGCGGATAGCAAGGAAAGAAAGTAGAAAGAAGATAGAAAGAAAATATAACGACACAGAATCTCACAGCGGAAACGAATAATCTATAATATAGAACAAGCCTTTGCATAAAACAAAGCTGTAACTTAAGCATATAAAGACATCAATCAGAGTATACAACCTATTCAGCATGGACGGTTATAACAACATGTCCTTATAATTGCTGATATATACAACTAAATGCAACAGAATATAACCATCTACAGGGATACGACTCTGGCCCTCCAGCTCCTCTCTTGAAGCTCCCATCCTTCCAGCTAAACTTGAAAATATACTCAGTCTGATTTGAGCATATAGGAAAAACCACGCCCGGGTCAATCTGGTACAACCAGCGTGAGAATTTAAATCACAAGGAATTTTATCGATTATAACTTTCGAAATCCTTTTGAAATCAAAAGTATCCCGTAATATCACGCCATACATAAACACGACAAGTTTTTCCCTTACGGTAACCAAAACATTTTTATAGAAAATCCAATGATATTACAATAGTGTCTAAGTACAAATACTTATTCAAATAACTGAAATTATTACATTAATTAAATTCCAGCATACTAGGCTCTACAACCAAAACCGTAAAGACACGTATTAGAGAATGGATTTCATACGAATGACTAGGCATTAAGGTACCACCTGTCACAGTACATGTCTAGAAACAGCGTACCGAGGACCACGTCGGGATCCCCTGCAACACGAGACTGGACTACCCCTAACCTGGATAGACCGAATATGCTATCACCTAGGGTGTTCCCACCCTTGCTGAGCTCATTCCATGTATCGTAATAATAATATCCGAGTGTATCTAGAAAGGTAATAAACATACCCTAATTAGACGCGACCCACTTAGCCTTGCTACATCTCCTTTGCTTTTTAGTCATTTATGGTTGATGAGGCTAGAGGCTACGATTACCTTTTAAAGGAAACTTTCACTTAGAATGCTCATTGCCCTCCATTGACAATGTACTGATAGCATTCATCCATACAAGTCCGTTCTGCGTCCGAACGGAACCGAAAGCACTATTCCCATTACATCCGTTTGGAATCATTCTCAGGATTAGTAGTGATCAGCCCTTGCATTTCATTGCTCCATTTTCGACTCCATGCTCTTATTTTTCCTTCGAAAACGTACTTGTTGGATAAAAGTGGTTTTCGGATAACTTATCTGATTCCAGTCTCTTCGAAACAGTGTCCGATATTTTCAGTAAACTCAACCCGGTTCTTTAGGAAATAAACCAACAAAAATAAGATTGAAGATCGCCTCCTAACCGTTAGTGGACGGATTTCCTTATCATCATCCTAGAAGAATGAAACGAGTTTATATGTACAGTATAGCACCTCGAACGGTAACCATACCACATAATTCCCGTGTTTCTTCTAGATATTCCCAAAGCTATATTTTTGGGTCCATATTTGATAGTCGGTTATTTAACTATCAAATAAACAAGCATCCAATCAAATATCTCATTTCCCACCGAAACCATTAAGTCTTATTTAATTTAAATTTTAATAAATTAAAATTACTTAATCAAACAACATATGCTTATCTCACCGGATAAGTATATTCACCAAACCATTCATTTTCAAAATATTTGAAACCCTTTTAAAATAAATATGGAAAGCGCCATTATGGTATCAACCATGGATTCACAGCTCAATCGTTAGGTCTCTATCCCAGAGAAATCCAAAACTTAACTGCAAGCACTCTCTGCCTCCGATTACGCCATGAAAGCATACCATTACTTTCGGGAAACCTTATTTAAAAATTTCCAAAATAATGCTTATAAAGTTTCAATATGCATTTTCCAAGTTCTGAGTAAGTAAAATACTCTTTATGAAAGTTTACTGTATAATATATTACTTTTAAAACATTATTAATATTTAATACATTTATCTTCGAAATAAATATACTTTAATACTAATTAACACTTAAATAATAATAAAACCTTAAACAATCACTATAAAATAACTTTAATTAATAATTTATATACTTTAAACAATTTAGATAATTAATAACTTAAAAACAAAAATTAATACTTTTTATATAATTTTTCAGAATAATAAAATAGTTACCCTAAATCGTTATCAAAATATTTACCAATTAACTTTAAAATATCATTTATAAATAATAATCATCCTTAAACAATCTTGGTTCAAAAGTCAACCTCCACGCAGAAAAGACTTACAAATTTAAATGGTAATTAATCAAATTACCATTTATTCCATAACAGTCCAGAATAACAGATACAGGTATTCATATCAATCGGTTTTTAACAATCAATTCAACATCATATTGCCCAATAAAATTATCAGAAAAATAAATTGATGTCCGTACAAATATAATAGCAGATCAAGGTTTTATTTCTGCTAGTAAATGTCCACAAATACATATATTCAGTAATAATGGCAGAACGGTGATTTATTCTACCAGCAGAGGTCCAATTAAATACGATTAGCGGAATGATATTTTATTCTGCTAAACAGATGTCAAAACATCGTAATTAAATTAAACTAACTCGTCGTTATTTTTATTTGGAAAATGTCTTCAATATACGGGTTATATAATTTTAAAGGACGTTATTTGTTTTTTAAATCGGAAAATAAAAACTATCCGTTTTAAATTGCCTAAAATTTCCACTCATTCAAACTTGCAATAGATTTCACGATGATGTAGTGTTCGTCGATACGAATCCATGGCAACAAACTTCATCCACTTTCGGATGAACGGGTTATAGTTTTTCAAAGATTTGCTAAACATATAGATAAAAATTTAAACATTTTTAAATAGATTGTTTCTTCTTATACGCTTTGGGCCGAAGCCCAAGAATTTTTTTATACAAACCCGTCCACTCTTTTTTCCCTTCCCTCTTCCTCCTTACGTCTCTTCTTCAATTACCTGAAGCTTGTTAAAAATTTAGGGTTTCCTTTCTGCCATGGGGGAAAATCAATTCCCTCACCAAACCTCTCCTAATCTCACTCAATCCTCTTCCCTAATCAGACCACCTGAAGCTTCTCATGTCAGAGGTCCGTCAGGAGATATCAACAATGAAGATGATGGTTTTAAATTGGTCCGATCAAAACAACAAAGGAGGAAAGAAGCCAAAAAAGTTCAGGAGTTGCTACCAGATTCTCAAATCAGCAATCGGAGAGACAAAGATAGTCAATATACGACCACCCAGTTCGCCAAGAAAGGCGGAGCACCGCCAATACAGAGAAAACCGATAGCCGTCTCACTGAATAGGGATCAAGGCCGTAAATCTTGGGCGGATATTGTTGTAGATCAGCCTCAAGAACCCAGTGTTGAAGAAAGCAATCTCGAGCATATTGCGCTAATTAGTATAAACAACAAGAAATATGGTCTGGTGAAAGAGGAGATATGCAAAAGGGCTACTGAATCTTGGAATAATTTTGTTCTCGTTTATGTTGTGGGTACCAAACCATATTACTTATTCTTTAAATCATAAGTACAAAGAGTATGGAAACCAATTGGCGAATTCGAAATCTTTACTAGAGAGAATGGCTTCTTCCTAGTAAAGTTTAAAGAAATTCAAGATTGTCTTTCAGTTTTGAAAAATGGACCATATTTCTATAATGGCAAACTCATCATATTGAGAAAATGGTATGATTCCCTAAAAATGGACAGAGACTTATTAACGTCTATGCCAATTTGGGTCAGATTACCCTGTGTTAATCTGAAGCTATGGGACAGAGAGGCTTTCAGTGTTATGGCAAGTATAATAGGTAAACCCATAAAAATGGATGCAGCCACAACGTTGAAGACGAGGTTGAATTATGCCCGCCTTCTTGTCGAAGTGTCTGCAGAGGATGAGCTTCTCAATGAAATATTTCTTTCTTTGTATAATGGAGAAAAAATTATTCAGAAAGTTGAATATGAATGGGTACCATCAAAATGTAATGTTTGTAAGTGTTTTGGGCACACGAGAGATCAATGCAACCCAAAACAGGCATGGGTACCCAAGAGTCAGAATCAAGAAATGCAAGAAAGAGAAACCTCGCATTCAAGAATCAGCTCTGAAAAACAACCAATGTTATATGAAGAGAATGATCGGATCAATCAATTAAGTATCATTTCAGATCATAGTAAGAATAATATTGTGCTCTCTGATCAAGAAGATCAAGTCATAGCAGAGGAAGCTCATCAGATGAATTCTGAAAACAAAAAAGGAAAAATGCAAAGAGGCAAAACGGTGGGTGAAAAGAATACACAGGTCTTAGAATCTGTAACCCCACCTGTCACAGATCCTTGTTTAATTACAGATAATCATGCTACAAATAGTATTAATGACTGTGAAGCACAAGATAATCAGCATTCTTCAAACTTGGATCTTGACAATCATCATATAACAGCCCCTCCACCTGTGCAGGCTACACTGACTGAGAATTTAGACTCAGACATGCCTCGCCATGCTGTTCCATTTGACATTTCATCTATTGTAATTCCGGAAGGTTACAACTCTAGAAATGAATTGGAAATGGTAGATGCTGCTGATCAGTTCAATATTTCTGAACTGCATATACCTAAATCAAAGGCAGCAGGTAAGAATAAGTGCAAAAAAGAGAAGAAAGCTTTTAAACAAAAATACATTTCTATAAATCCAGATTGGGGAGAAATGTCTACCAGGTTAAAGACAAAAGGTGTTGAAAATAAGAAGAGAGATAAGAGTGCTTTGGCATCAGGTACTATCTAAATTTTTCTTTAATTAGATTATGTCTATATTTGCATGGAATGTAAGAGGTATGAATTCCTCTTCTAAACAATCTGATATTTTACATATGCTTAATGTTTATAAGCCTTCTATTACTACCCTTATTGAGAATAAATTGAATGAGGATAATTTTGAAATTTTTTGTTTCAAACTTCCAAATTATTGGAAAGCTATTAAT
Source organism: Allium cepa (assembly GCA_030765085.1). Classification (NCBI taxonomy): domain Eukaryota; kingdom Viridiplantae; phylum Streptophyta; class Magnoliopsida; order Asparagales; family Amaryllidaceae; genus Allium; species Allium cepa. The sequence goes on along the minus strand of CM060929.1, from coordinate 458,483,928 downwards.
AACCATGACTGTGGCTGTAAAGGTAGGGTTATTGTTATTTGGGATTCCAATGTATGGAATTTGTTAAATAGCAACAAAGATAAACAATTCATAGATTGTCAATTTGAAAATACTGGGGGTTTTCTTCTTCAGATTACTAGTATTTATGGTAGCAATCTTGAAATTGAGAGAAATAGTTTGTGGAATAGGGTAAAAACTCTAAACTTTAATTATAATCTTCCTTGGATTATTTTAGGGGATTTTAATACTGTTTTTCATGCTCATGAAAAATATGGTGGTGTTAAAATTCCCCAAAGTAAGCTTGATAGGCTTAATAATTTTTTATTAGAAACTGGTCTTATAGAACCAAGTACTAGTGGTAACAAATTCACTTGGAAATCTGGTTTAGAAAAGAATATTCACTGTAATTAGATAGGGCCTTGGTTAATAAAGAATTTTCTAATGCTTTCCCTAATTTTACATGTTCTACTTTAGAACAAAATACTAGTGACCATGCCCCTATCCTGGTCTCTCTTTTTAGAGAGTCTGTTTCTAATAATAAAATTTCTCCCTTTAGATTCAAAAATGGATGGATTTTAGATAATAACTATAATAACATTATGAAAGAATGTATGAAATTTTCTTGTCATGGTACTAAACAATTTCAATTCAAAATGTTCCTGAATAATACAAAGCATAATCTTAAGAATTGGAATAAAACTGATTTAATGAAACTTAATAAGTTGGAGATTTTAAGACATGAAGGTAAAGTTTTGCAAAATGCTATTGATAATAACCCTGGGAATGTTAACTCTGTCAAAGAATTTTTTTCCAATCAACAGAATTTAGCTAATGAGTTATATATTAACACTGTCAATGCTAAACAAAAAGCCAAAGCTGATTGGTTAACCATGGGGGATGATTGTACCAAATTTTTTCATACTAAAATGAGTAGCAGGAGACATATGAATAACATTGGTAATATTATTGACAAAACTGGTAATCTTACTAATGCTCATGACTTAATTACTAAAGAGGCTGTTGAATACTATGAAAAACTCTTTTTCTCCGACTCTATTGTTTCAGAATTTCCTCACATTATCTGTAAAAATATTTTGAATTCTAATGCTTCTGATATTCTGCTGTCTCCTATTACTATGGATGAAATCAAATATGTTGTCTTTATGGCTGGTGACAATAAGAGTCCAGGTCCTGATGGTTTTAATGCCAAATTTTATAAAACACAGTGGGATAGCATTAAAGATCAGATTTTTGTTTTAGTTAATGAATTTTTTGATAAAGGTAAAATTCTTAAAAGCATTAATCATACCTTTATAACATTAATTCCCAAAACTAAAAACCCCTCTTGCATTAGTGATTATAGACCCATCTCTTGTTGCAATTTTATCTATAAAATAATTGCCAATGTTTTGAGTAATAGAATTAAAAAAATTCTGCCATTCATTATCTCTGAAAATCAGAGTGCTTTTGTTCCTGGCAGACTCATTTATGAAAATTCCCTTTTAGCCCATGAACTTGTTAGAAACTTTAATTCTAAAAGTGTTAATAATGTTTGTATCCAAGCAGATCTTCAAAAGGCCTATGATAAGGTAAACAGACATTTCATATATCATATAATGAAGTGTATGGGTTTCCCTATTAAGTTCTGCAACTTGATTTTTGAATGTATTAACACCCCTACCTTTTCTATTCTCATTCAAGGCAAATCTGAGGGTTTTATTAAAAGTAATAGAGGCATTAGACAAGGAGATCCTTTATCTCCTTATCTCTTTGCTATGGTTATGGAGTATTTTTCTACTTTTATGGAAAGGGAAGTGATTAAAGGTAACATTTCAGCTATGAATAAAGTGCAGCCATCTATTAATCATCTTATATATGCTGATGATCTCATGATTTTTGTTAAAGAAAATAAGACTAATGCAGTTTCAATTAAAAAAAGCTTTGATAAGCTGTTTAAATATGCTGGTCTTCAAATTAATGATTTTAAAAGTAAGGCATATTTCAGTAAGAACAGTAGATATAAGAACGAGATTTTAGAATCTTTAAATATTACTGAAGGTAGTTTACCTATTAAATATCTTGGGCTACCCTTATCTATTAATCAAATTAGAGATTCAGATTGTTCCATGCTCATTGATAAAATACAAGGTAAAATGGAAACATCGTCTTGTAAGCTTCTTTCTATTGCTGGCAGATTGGAGCTTATCAAAACTGTTATTTATGCAATGATTATGTATTGGATTCAAACATTTCATATCCCAGTTACCTCTATTGGGAAAATTGAAAGTAGATGTGCGGATTTTTTATGGAGGGGCAAATATCATAAAATTAATTGGGATAAAGTGTGTAGGCCTAAAAAGGAAGGGAGATTAGGTATTAGAAATATGAAGGATCTTATCCAAACCTGTCATTTAAAATTATTTTGGAGATTTTTAAATGCAGACTCTCTTTGGGCTAGATGGATGAGGTCCAAATATTAGAAAAATACTAATTTTTGGACTGTCTTACCTAAAAGTAATCAATCTTATGCTTGGAAACAGATTTTGGAATGCAGAACTATTGGTAAGACCTTCTTAGAAAGAAAATTCAAATCTGGTGAGCAAACCAGTCTTTGGTTTGATCCCTGGTTTAAGAATGAATCATTATTAATAAGGTGGGCTGGGATAGTTTAGTAATCTGGGGGGGTTAATGATTTTGTAGCTATGATTATTAAAGATAATCAATGGCAACCTCAGCTACACCCCATCACATACCCACACAAGAATAATATATGTCATCTTCCTATTGATATTCATGCTGATAGTGATTATTGGGACTGGACAGCAAGTTCTAAAGGGAAGTTTTCTTTTAAAAATACTTGGGAAAACATCAGAAATAAACTTCCCAGTGTTGAATGGTATAATTGCATATGGAACAAAGTGAATTGCCCCAAAATGGCTTTCTGTACCTTTTTTGCAATCATTAATAGATTGCCAACTTGGGATAGAATTAATAAATGGGGGAAATCTACTAATCCACTTTGTTCCCTGTGCAATCTTGTTAATGAGAGTGCTAATCATTTGTTTTTTGAATGCAGCTATTCTTACTACATATGGAATAACATCCAAAACACTTTGCATATCACTAACAATGGTCAAATGGATCTTATGCAAGCCATACATCATATCAATAACAATTTCAAAGATAAAAGCTATGAGAGAGACTATGCGCACATACTTTTAACTACTGCAGTTTTTCACATATGGAAAGAAAGAAACTTCCGCATTCATAACAAAAGCAGTATGAAGAAAGAGCAGAAGTGGGTACTTATCGAATCTGAGAGTAAAGTTATCCTTCGTAAGTCTCAGAAAAAGATCAGAAATCAAACCAACTTCGCCTTCTTAGCCGATGATTGGAGCCATGAAGCTGGCAGTAAGCACTTGGAATTCTTTCTTGCTCGCGCCAGTAACGAAGCAAATGAATCTCACCAAAGCTCTCTAGCTACTGAAAGAGACTTCCGTCTTCATCTGCATGCTAAAGTTTCTACCAGGCTTAGCTGGTACCCGAATCCAGTCAATAATGATGCTAAGGGTAAGAAATTAACAGATCTAAGTTGTAATATACTTAGATCTGCTAACTTCCCCTCGTTCTCAACTCAGCAGAGTAACTACAGTTTCAAATTGAACGTAGAGGGGATGCGCCGAGGTTTCAGTAGCTGCTTATCGTACTGGGAGAGAGGAGAGATGAGTGGTGTTGGTGGAGAGACAGAGAACTGAGATTATTCTCGTCTTCCTCTCGCCATTTTTTATTTTTTTTCTCTCCGTTGTTTTGGTTGTGAATTTGTGTTGTCGGCTAGGGTTTTAGCCTTGCTTTGTTTTGGTTGTAGGGTTTCGGGTTTTTAACCCATTATGTTTGGGCTTGGCCCAACTTTTAACCTCTTTCAAAAAAAAATTTACCTGAAGCTTCCCTTCCCAGATTCAAACCCAAAGCACACCAATTCATCGATCAATCCACCATACTTCACTGACACACCATGTGACGACCGCCCATGACTCCCGCACCAAATGAAGGGAATAGTGCGCTGAAAGGTGTGCAAGGCAACCATGGACGATAGTCAGGGTAAAATAAAATTCGCAGAATCTATCGTATAACTCACAGCGCATGGATAAAATACAATAGAGAAATATAATATAGTGAAGCCTCATAGAACATATCATCATCATATAAGCAACATAGCAGTTTTATACAATCATCCACACAAATCCATACATGAAAGCCTCACTACAAATCACTCAAATCAAATACAGCAGCGGATACCCAGTACATATAGAAAGAAATAATATGCATAGCCTCCTGCTCGTCTTCGTCATCATCAGCGGATCACTCTAAGCACAGCACCTGCCACCTGCTACCTAGTCTGCCCATCCCAAACATGGATGAACAGCCCAAGGTAATAAGAGGAGACATAAAACCTTGAGTCAGACAAAGTCTTAGTGAGCAGTAAATTAACTATCAAACATACCAAAAGAGCATAAGGGATAAAAGGAATAGGAACCAAACCATCCCACTCCACCTCTTTCTACAGTGATAGCCCCCAGACACACACTAAGGAGAAGCAAGCATAACATAGCAGGTAATTAAAGTAAATAATAATCACTCGAGTCAAGGACGATGTTTTCCAAATACAAACCCCCAAGGCCTAAACCAAGATCAGATAAGCACCCAGAAAACACCGCTCTTGAGACCGAATGATGATACAACCAAACATCCATGACTCTGGCTATCACTGTTAACTTTGCCTTGATTTCACCGTTAGTTGAATGACCACCTGTCAAGGGCTAATGGTAACCCCGGTTTAGCCATAACTCCGCACGTCATCGTGACCCGTGCCTAAGCCGAACGCATCAGCCCAGAGTACTAGCACGTCATCATGACCCGTGCCTGGAACGTCATCGTGACCCGTTCCAACGTACCCTTGCTTTGAGTATGCTAGAACCTTCAACAACGATGAGATCTTAGCCTCCTAGTCATCCTCCTCGACGACTACTTCCATACTAGCTCAAGCGCCTCTCAAGCTAACCATTATCCACCCCAACCCGGACCGCATCACCGAGTTATAACTTTGCACGTCGTCATGACCCGTGCTTGGAACGTCGTAGTGACCCGTCCCATCACAACATATGTCTTGCCTCATCACATCATAGCAAAGTCTCTTATCTTGGAACGTCATCATGACCCGTCCCATCTCAACATAAGCCTTGCCTCATCATATCATCGCAAAGTCCCAACTCAACCATGCTTTGCCTTCTCGCATCATGGCAAGATCCCATATCCTCGAATTCATCCATATGAGCTTCCACATCCGCTTCATATGCCATCGGCAGCTTTCACCATTCAAGAGCCTTTCCACTTAGCTTTTGAATCATCTTCACCATCTTGTTCCAAATCAACTACAAGCTAACTTGGAGCAATCAAATCTAACATACATTCAAACATTCAAGCATTCAAACAAGATATATTAAGCAATATTAACTATAATGGAAATTTCGTAATTAAGTGAGCAAAAGTCCAACATATGTGAAATCATGGTTTTTAACATAGATCTATCAAATCTAAAACATGGGTTTTGTCTCTAATACTTGATAAATAACTTTCATAAGTAAACATCTTCAAATATGATGGATCTACATGCAGACTTAGGAAAATGCGAGAAAACGCTAACTTTAACACATAAACATATCACCAATCCCATATACTCCTTTGGATCCGCGTGAGAGATAACTACCACTCACCAAATCACCAAAACAACCTAAAATGAATCAACTACAGATCTGGACAGCAAGGACTTGGACTTGATCCGGAGAAATTTCACTTGAAACGGTGAAATCTAGCCTCTTCGGATGAAAATCTTCAACTTTGGCTCTTGATCTTTGATCTTGATCTTCGATCTTGGATGGATGTTAGAATTAGATTGGAATGGAGAAAAGAAGATGAAGAAATGTTGTAGTCGAGTCTTCAAAATGGCAGCACTTCGTCGCTTCAAAAACCGGTGCCAAAAAGTGAGCCAAACCCCTCTATTTATAGGCTGGATCCCCCATGAGTCGTCGCCCATAACTCCTCGCCGACCCAACTCCTGAGTCGCCCCCGACTCATCCCATGCCGACTCAACACAAGCCTCACACGACTCAACAACCCAGGCCGACTCAACACCTAGCGACACACGACTCATCAGTCATACGACCTACCCCAGCCGACTCAACTACACTGCCTAACGACTTACGACTCATCGTTAAGTCGTGCCTACCGACTCATTTACAAACGACCTAACAACACAGCCTTATGGCCGACCTAAGTCCTAGCCGACTCAACACCTACCGACTCAAGCTCTACACAGACACGCACACGACAGCATGTACACGACTCAACTACGATGCCGACTCACGACCTAACACTAAGTCGTCTGGACGACTCAACTACCACCCGACTCATCTACCCATGAGTCGGCAACACCACTATGCCACAAACCATTGAGTCGCATACTATCCTAAGTCATCTAAGTCGTATCCTACTGAGTCGGTCATCACTTAACTCGGCAACTCACTAACTCGGCCACACCTACACTCGCTCCTTCTCTAAGTCGGTCACAACTCTAAGTCGTCCAAGCCTATGAGTCGAACCATCCTATGAGTCGTTCACCACTGAGTCGCTCACCTTGGGTCGGTCAATCTACTAAGTCGCTCTAACACTATAGGTCGTTAACTCTCATGAGTCGACCACTATGAGTCGGTCACGACTCAAGCCTTAACTCGGCTATGTTTATGAGTCGGTCACGACTCATCACTTCACTCGAGTTAACTTCTAAACGACTCAGGCTAGAAACAACACAAACAACGCTAACGACCTGCAAATTCTACGATTTATCGACACGTAAAATACGGGTCGTTACATTCTCTCCCCCTTAGGAATTTCGCCCCCGAAATTCCAAGCAAACAAAAGCAATCACAATTATTCCGCATGCCTACCATCCATAGCAATCAACAAACCATGCATCCAATTCTAGCCTAGCATGCAGAATTCTAAGACTTAGAACAAGCTACAAATTCATGAGATGTCACGACACTTTAGGGCCATACCTCGAAGAGTCCGGGATGAGCTGCCTTCATCCTCTCTTCCTCCTCCCATGTACAGTCGTTAACATCATCACTCCATTGTACCTTGAGCAACGTAATCGTCTTCCTCCTAAGCTGTTTCGTATCGGTTTCAACAATACGAAGCGGCTTACGAGGTCTCGAAACAACAGGATCAACCTCCAAGTCTTCACAGCTATCAGCAAAAACCACCGTAGTTGGGTCGTGCACATACTTCCGTAGATAGGATACATGAAAAACATTGTGCACACCCACCATCTTCTCCGGTAACTCCAATCTATAAGCGAGTTTTCCAATTCGCTTGATAATCGGGAATGGTCCAACAAATCTCGGAGTTAACTTTCCTTTGTTCCCGAATCTAATAACATTCTTCAATGGAGAAATCTTCACAAAAACCATATCACCCACGTCGAATTCCAAATCCTTCCGACGATTATCTGCATAACTTTTCTGACGATCTTGGGCTGCCTTCATTCGTTGCCGAATGATCTCTATACAATCTGAAGTCTGTCGAATCATCTCTGGCCCAAGTATCAGCTTTTCTCCAGTTTCCAACCAACATGTCGGAGAGTTACACGGTCTTCCATATAATGCCTCATATGGTGCCATACCAATACTCGACTGATAACTGTTATTATAAGCAAACTCCACCAAATGAAGGTGATCTTCCCATGATCCTCCGAAGTCCAAAACACATGCTCTAAGAAGATCTTCCAAAACTCGGTTGACTCTCTCAGTCTGACCATCTGTTTGAGGGTGATAAGCTGTACTCAAACACAACTCGGTTCCCAAAACTTCCTGGAAGCTCTTCCAAAATCTACTAGTGAACAATGGATCTCGATCGCTCACTATACTCTTCGGAACACCATGGAAACGAACTATCCACTTAACATACAACTCAGCCAACTTCGATGCAGTCCTAGTCGATCGAACAGGAATGAATCTTGCACTCTTGGTCAAACGATCTACGATGACCCAAATCCCTTCATTTCCCGCTCTTGTCCTAGGTAGACCATCGATAAAGTCCATCGACACTTGCTCCCACTTCCATGTAGGAACCTCCAATGGCTGAAGCAATCCACTGGGCTTCTTCTGCTCAGCTTTCACCAACTGGCAATTCATACACTTGGAAATAAAATTTCCAACATCCTTCTTCATACCTTCCCAGTAGTAGGTTCTTTTCATATCCCGATACATCTTATTTCCACCTGGATGAATTGTCAACTTCGAGTGATGACTCTCCCTCAGAACTTCATCTCTCAATCCATCTACATCGGGAACAACTAGTCGCCCTTGCTTTCGAAGCCAACCCTCTCGATCGACTTCAAATCCTTTATTCTTCTCTGGGTCCAATCCAGATTCCAAATCTCGGATAACCTTGACAAGCTTATCGTCTTGCTTTTGACCCTCGCCAATTCTTTCCACAAGAGTAGGCCTTATTGATAAGTTTGCCAACATCTCAGGTTCCAATTCGCATCTAGGCCTGAAATCAAATCCAGCCAAATACTCAAGACTCTTCCATTCCGAAAACATGGCTCCCAATCCTGCATGTCTTCGACTTAACGCATCAGCCACTGCGTTACCTTTCCCTGGAGTATAGGCTATACCAAAATCATACGATGCTAAGAACTCTAGCCACCTTTGCTGTCGAAGATTCAAATCCTTTTGGGAAAACAGATACTTCAACGACTTATGATCCGTAAACAGCTCGAATCTAACTCCCAATAGATAGTGTCTCCACATCTTCAAAGCAAACACAATCGCCGCTAACTCCAAATCATGAGTCGGATAATTCCTTTCATGCGGCTTTAGTTGTCGACTAGCATACGCAACAACTTTATGCTTCTGCATTAGCACCGCTCCTAGTCCAGTGCCACATGCATCGGTGTAAACCACCATCTCATCATTCCCACTTGGAATAGTCAAAACAGGAGCACTCGTCAGTCGTTCTTTCAGGATCACGAAAGCTTGCTCACACTTATCATCCCATTTGAACAACTGGTTCTTCTTCGTCAATCCTGTCAACGGTGCAGCTATCTTGGAAAAGTCTTTGATAAACCGACGATAATATCCTGCTAATCCAAGAAAACTTCTCACATCAGATGCATTCTTAGGTCTAACCCAATCCTGGATCGCTGCCACCTTAGCGGGATCAACCGCTATTCCATTTCCAGAAATAACATGGCCTAAGAACCTCACTTCACTCTTCCAGAAGTGACACTTCGAAAACTTAGCCTTCAGCTGATGTTTCCGTAAGATTCCTAAAACAATCCTCAAGTGCGTCTTGTGCTCTTCCTCAGTTCTGGAATAAACCAAAATATCATCCACGAACACAAGCACGAACTTATTCAACTGATCTCTGAACACTCTATTCATAAGATCCACAAAATATGCTGGCGCGTTAGTCAACCCAAACGGCATTACCAGCCACTCATAAAACCCGGATGGTGTCCTGAAAGCAGTCTTCGGCACACTATCCTTCGCCACTCTCAACTGGTGAAATCCCGTTGCCAAATCCATCTGAGAAAACACCTTAGCCTCGTGAAGCTGATCAAACAAGTCATCTATTCTCGGCAATGGATACTTGTTCTTCTTAGTCACCTTATTCAGTTCACGATAATCCACACACAACCTCAACGATCCATCCGCTTTGGTTGCGAACACAACTGGCGCACCCCATTCGGACACACTTCTCCGAATGAATCCTTTCTGCAAAAGGTCATCAACTTGCACCTTCAGCTCTTGCTGCTCCCTCGGTGCCATCCGCCTAAGAGGCATCACAACAGGTCTGGCTCCCTCAACTAGATCGATACGAAACTCGATCTCCCTATGCGGCGGCAACCCTTTGACTTCCTCAAAGACATTCTCAAACTCATTCACAATAGGCACCGATGACAGTCCATCCCGTGGAACAACTAGCGAATACATGAAGCTCATGAAGACGCCTTCTTCATGCTTACATCGTATCACAACCTTTCGCCCTTCCACATTCCCGACTGTCACCTCAAGCCTCTCACAATCAATCCTAGCCGCATACTTCCTAAGCCAGTCCATAACCAAAATAATTCCGAACCCCGCAAAGTTCAGAACAAAGCAATCACAAACAAACGAGCAATCATGACTCGACACAACTAGACCACGGCATAACATACACAAACATGACGAACCCCCTACCGGATTAGTCACAACCAATGGCCTATCAACAATATCCGGTTTCATACCTAACCGGCTTACCAAATCATCACAAACAAAAGAATGCGACGCTCCAGTATCAAACAACACTCTAACTGGAACACCACAAATAGAAAGAGTACCTTGAACCACCACACTCTTCCCCTTCTCCTCAGCAGTAGGAACTCTTGAAGACGACGGCACAGCTTCCAAAGCATAGGCTTGCACAACCTGCCTATCTTTCCTCGGCTCTGGACAGTCCTTCTTAATGTGTCCCAGCTTATCACAGTTGTAACACTTCAACTGCACCTTCGGATTCTTGCAATCCCGAGAAAGATGACCCTTCTGACGGCAGTTATAACAAGTCACCTCGCCCTTTGGCTTCTTCTGACCATCCTTTCCCTTCTGTTGCTGCTGCTTCCTCTTCTTATTCCCACTCTGCTGTGGTTTAGATCCTTCCCTGGTTACAGCAACAACAGAACTTTCCCTAGGAAACAAACTCTCATGCCTCAGAGCTTTCTCCACCAGCTTCTCAAATGGATCGTCCAGATGATCCACTAACTGCCTTCCTAGATAAGCATCCAGACCAGTCACAAACTTTTCATTCTTCTGGTAGGGAGAATCAATATATGATCTGGCATACTTAGACAAAGCTTCGAACTCAGAAATATACTCCAGAACAGGCCTTCCGCCTTGTTTGAGCTCCACAAATCTCTTGAACAAAACAGATTTCTGAGAAGTAGAGATGAACTTGGCTTCAAATCTAACTTGGAACTGCTCCCAAGTAATATCCTCTTCTGGTGTATCTATGGTGATAGAATTCCACCAATCAGCAGCTCTCCCCTGAAGCTGTCTCGATGCAAGCTTTCTCTTAGTTGCATCCTCAATCCCTAAGTCACCAAAGATCCTTTTGCAAGCATCAATCCATCTCTGCACCTCAATAGTCGACTCCGTCCCCAAGAAAGCTTTTCCTCCAAGAGAAGTATAATCCTTGCAAAGCTTAGCAAAATCCACCGGTCTTGGAGCTTGAACTTGAACTCCCACATCCACTGATGATCCTGAAGCTGGTATCCTCCTCATGATTGAAGTCATCATGGCCTCAAACATAGGAGCATAATCAACAGCTTCCCTAGCATCACGACTACCCCTCGCAGCTTGTCTCTCACTTCGACTCATCCTTAATATCTGTAAATAAGAATGATTAGAACACCTTAAGAAACAACTGCATAAGGAGTTCAAACCCTTCTAAACTACTATATTATATATAGTAATCATCCATCAAATTACAATTACGTCTCTCTTACGTAGTTACATCAGCGAGCGTTGGCTAAAATCGATTAACCAAAGCTCTGATACCAAATGTGACGACCGCCCATGACTCCCGCACCAAATGAAGGGAATAGTGCGCTGAAAGGTGTGCAAGGCAACCATGGACGATAGTCAGGGTAAAATAAAATTCGCAGAATCTATCGTATAACTCACAGCGCATGGATAAAATACAATAGAGAAATATAATATAGTGAAGCCTCATAGAACATATCATCATCATATAAGCAACATAGCAGTTTTATACAATCATCCACACAAATCCATACATGAAAGCCTCACTACAAATCACTCAAATCAAATACAGCAGCGGATACCCAGTACATATAGAAAGAAATAATATGCATAGCCTCCTGCTCGTCTTCGTCATCATCAGCGGATCACTCTAAGCACAGCACCTGCCACCTGCTACCTAGTCTGCCCATCCCAAACATGGATGAACAGCCCAAGGTAATAAGAGGAGACATAAAACCTTGAGTCAGACAAAGTCTTAGTGAGCAGTAAATTAACTATCAAACATACCAAAAGAGCATAAGGGATAAAAGGAATAGGAACCAAACCATCCCACTCCACCTCTTTCTACAGTGATAGCCCCCAGACACACACTAAGGAGAAGCAAGCATAACATAGCAGGTAATTAAAGTAAATAATAATCACTCGAGTCAAGGACGATGTTTTCCAAATACAAACCCCCAAGGCCTAAACCAAGATCAGATAAGCACCCAGAAAACACCGCTCTTGAGACCGAATGATGATACAACCAAACATCCATGACTCTGGCTATCACTGTTAACTTTGCCTTGATTTCACCGTTAGTTGAATGACCACCTGTCAAGGGCTAATGGTAACCCCGGTTTAGCCATAACTCCGCACGTCATCGTGACCCGTGCCTAAGCCGAACGCATCAGCCCAGAGTACTAGCACGTCATCATGACCCGTGCCTGGAACGTCATCGTGACCCGTTCCAACGTACCCTTGCTTTGAGTATGCTAGAACCTTCAACAACGATGAGATCTTAGCCTCCTAGTCATCCTCCTCGACGACTACTTCCATACTAGCTCAAGCGCCTCTCAAGCTAACCATTATCCACCCCAACCCGGACCGCATCACCGAGTTATAACTTTGCACGTCGTCATGACCCGTGCTTGGAACGTCGTAGTGACCCGTCCCATCACAACATATGTCTTGCCTCATCACATCATAGCAAAGTCTCTTATCTTGGAACGTCATCATGACCCGTCCCATCTCAACATAAGCCTTGCCTCATCATATCATCGCAAAGTCCCAACTCAACCATGCTTTGCCTTCTCGCATCATGGCAAGATCCCATATCCTCGAATTCATCCATATGAGCTTCCACATCCGCTTCATATGCCATCGGCAGCTTTCACCATTCAAGAGCCTTTCCACTTAGCTTTTGAATCATCTTCACCATCTTGTTCCAAATCAACTACAAGCTAACTTGGAGCAATCAAATCTAACATACATTCAAACATTCAAGCATTCAAACAAGATATATTAAGCAATATTAACTATAATGGAAATTTCGTAATTAAGTGAGCAAAAGTCCAACATATGTGAAATCATGGTTTTTAACATAGATCTATCAAATCTAAAACATGGGTTTTGTCTCTAATACTTGATAAATAACTTTCATAAGTAAACATCTTCAAATATGATGGATCTACATGCAGACTTAGGAAAATGCGAGAAAACGCTAACTTTAACACATAAACATATCACCAATCCCATATACTCCTTTGGATCCGCGTGAGAGATAACTACCACTCACCAAATCACCAAAACAACCTAAAATGAATCAACTACAGATCTGGACAGCAAGGACTTGGACTTGATCCGGAGAAATTTCACTTGAAACGGTGAAATCTAGCCTCTTCGGATGAAAATCTTCAACTTTGGCTCTTGATCTTTGATCTTGATCTTCGATCTTGGATGGATGTTAGAATTAGATTGGAATGGAGAAAAGAAGATGAAGAAATGTTGTAGTCGAGTCTTCAAAATGGCAGCACTTCGTCGCTTCAAAAACCGGTGCCAAAAAGTGAGCCAAACCCCTCTATTTATAGGCTGGATCCCCCATGAGTCGTCGCCCATAACTCCTCGCCGACCCAACTCCTGAGTCGCCCCCGACTCATCCCATGCCGACTCAACACAAGCCTCACACGACTCAACAACCCAGGCCGACTCAACACCTAGCGACACACGACTCATCAGTCATACGACCTACCCCAGCCGACTCAACTACACTGCCTAACGACTTACGACTCATCGTTAAGTCGTGCCTACCGACTCATTTACAAACGACCTAACAACACAGCCTTATGGCCGACCTAAGTCCTAGCCGACTCAACACCTACCGACTCAAGCTCTACACAGACACGCACACGACAGCATGTACACGACTCAACTACGATGCCGACTCACGACCTAACACTAAGTCGTCTGGACGACTCAACTACCACCCGACTCATCTACCCATGAGTCGGCAACACCACTATGCCACAAACCATTGAGTCGCATACTATCCTAAGTCATCTAAGTCGTATCCTACTGAGTCGGTCATCACTTAACTCGGCAACTCACTAACTCGGCCACACCTACACTCGCTCCTTCTCTAAGTCGGTCACAACTCTAAGTCGTCCAAGCCTATGAGTCGAACCATCCTATGAGTCGTTCACCACTGAGTCGCTCACCTTGGGTCGGTCAATCTACTAAGTCGCTCTAACACTATAGGTCGTTAACTCTCATGAGTCGACCACTATGAGTCGGTCACGACTCAAGCCTTAACTCGGCTATGTTTATGAGTCGGTCACGACTCATCACTTCACTCGAGTTAACTTCTAAACGACTCAGGCTAGAAACAACACAAACAACGCTAACGACCTGCAAATTCTACGATTTATCGACACGTAAAATACGGGTCGTTACACACCATCCACACTCCTCCGACTTGAGGCTAATCCAAGATAACTGCTCCAACGTCTAAGCCTTGATCATCTTCCACCCATCGGTACTCTCCCTTGTGCATGCATCCACGTGTGCATGTGCACATGCTTATCCGCTCGTCGTTCAATGATCCAAGGATGCACGGAAGACCAAAAGTTTAAGTTTAACTCGTTATCACCACCGCCATCTCCTTCGACCCTTTCGCTCACCGTTCCACCTTCGAATCGACCTTGGCCACCCATGAAAAAAAATGCAATGAACAAAAATGCCTCACACGATCACTTCGCACCATCAGAACACGTGCCGCCAACTCCATTACGACCCTCATCTTCAATGCCACCTATAGGTCAAACGCGCCCAAGTCCAGTTGCTTCGTCGACCGCATGCACGTCATTTTTCCCACCTCAAGAGATCAGTGCCTTAAACCCTAAAATCGCCGCGCCTACTCAAATTAAAGGCACATTCCAAAATCGGCCATGGTGAACTCCTTAGCCTCATCGCCATGCTGCTCCTCAACCAAACGACACCACCTCTCCTCGACCACGTCACCGGAAAATAATTTTTAAATAATTTTCGATCATCCCAAGATTTCGCACAACTTAGTCCATTAACAACTACGATTCCTTCGCTAAAATTCATACTTTTGCATGACGATCACAAATATGTACATGATTCCGTGTTTCGAGCATATTAAAATTTGTCAAACCTCGGGTTATTTACTGTTACTTGGCCATTACATACAATATATGAAATAAACGAGCTTCAACTATTTTTGCCATGCTCTATACTCGTAAACAAAAGTTTCATCAATTCACATTATTTACTAATTCAAATCGAACAAGGAGACATTATTTTTGAAATAAGTCCTATATAGAAATTTCCTCTGTTTTGAACATGATCAAGAAAATTTTGGACATTCCATGCATCTAGATTTAGATTTAAATGCTCACCTTAAACATTGTTTGATCCTCGAAATCTTCAGCTTGATCTTTAGTTTTTGATCTGAATTTTGAAATCTTTCTTTGTATTTGGATTCTAATTTTAAAATGGATGCTTCTTCTTCTTCTTATTTAACTATGTTTTATTCACAGAGTATTGTGTTCACAGTGTTTGTTTACAGGCTTTCACAAACTGAACTAAGCCTGAATATATATTCATGTTCTATCAAAAAGATGATGTATGTGTGTACAGTATCTTGGCTCAAGACATTTGCAAATTTGTACAAGGTTGTATACAATGTTGTGATGGGTTTGAAATGAGATGTTGGTGGCTTTAACATGAAATTGAGATGAAATATAGACAATGTTTTGGTTTTTACTTCTTTTGACCAGACAATGTCCATGTAATTATATATATGTTTATATTTTGTCGTATATTTATACCTTTCTAGACAATGTTTCTTGCCTACAATTTTTACCTGTTTATCTTTTTGTTATTTTACTTTTCTAACTTTGTTTGCTTTGGTTAACGTCTTTCTTTTATTTATTTTTTACCTTTACTTGATTTTTAACGTACTTTCATATATATATATATGTGTGTGTATATATATATGTGTATATATATATGTGTATATATATATATGTATGTATGTATGTGTTTTGGGAAAAAAGAGATATAAGGTGGTATTAAATAAAACAATTCTAAGTGTTCATATTAATATATCTACTTCTACTAACTATATAACTCAAGGCAAAAATGAATTTTTTTTATTTTACAGGTAAATAGGCACAGGGAAGATGTTGTAAAAAAAAATTAGCCTCAAGGACAACAAGTTTGCCTTTTTGTCTGAAGGACACTTTTTAGTGTAAACTGACAATGATAGTTACAACTATCATTCTGTGGTTTACACTAAAAAGTGTCGTTCAGCCTAAAAAACAAACTTCTTGTCTCCGAGACTAAATTTTTCTAACTTTTTCCTTGAGCCTAAAAACCCCTTTATTTTAAGTGTATAAAATAACATTTTTGACAAAACATTGTTTAGTAAAAGATTCCTTTTTAAAGAAATGATTTTATAATTCTTCTTATGTCTATCATCACATATTTTTCATATGTATATTCTCTTATATATTTACTTCTTTCGTTATTCAATACATATATACATACATACATATATATATAAATATTCTTTTCGATAACTATATTTATTTAGTTCATTCATATATATATATATACATATATTTCACTTACCATTACCTATTTTTATAATGCAATATTATTTGTTTTATAAGTACTATATATATTTCCTTTTGAATATATATATATATATGTATATGTATATATACATACATTCTTCTTACTAATATGTATATTTGTATATAGAAAAATCCAATTTTACACTCTTCTATTTAAAATACACTATATTGTTCATAAGCCGAAAATCATTTCTACTTAAAATATTTTCTTTTGTTTTTTCATCTGCATTTATTTGCTATGAATTTGTTTCCAAATTATACATATGTATAAATTATGTTTTTACGAATATGTGTGTATATATATATATATAAGAAATTTCCAATTAAACCAATTTCCTATTTAATGAATAAAAATCTGGAAATTCAAATTATTATCTTGGCTTGAAAAACTGTATGTTATTACCAATTGTTATTTAATGGGTATTTTTATTTGATTAAAATACCATATTATTGAATATTAAAAATTAATATTCAAAACTCAAGACGTCGAAAATCCCGGGTCGTTACGAAAATTATTTGTACTTCATATTGGCATTGTTTGGTACGTGGATCCAAATGAGACATAGATGGAATATTCCATGATATTTCACGTCGTTCTACTGGAATGGTCTTTCCTCCCCCTAATGGCGGGAAGATTGTCTCATCAAATTTACAGTCTGAAAATCTTGCAGCGAAGACATCACCCGTGAGAGGTTCAAGATAACGAATTATCGAGGGTGAATCAAACCCCATATAAACTCCCAACCTACATTGAGGACCCATTTTAGTACGAAGAGGGGGACTAATTGGCACGTGCATAGCGCAACCAAATTTTCGTAAATGTGAAATATTTGCGTGGGATCCGGTTAAAAGCTGTGATGGTGAAAATTGATGATAAGCCGTTGGTCTAATTTTAATCAATTTTGATGCATGTAGAATTGCATGTCCCCAAGCTGAAATAGGTAGCTTTGATTGCATAGGCAACAGTCTTGCAATAAGTTGCAAACGCTTAATTAATGATTCTGCCAAACCATTTGAGTATGAACATGAGCTACTGGATGTTCAACTTTAATTCCTAATGATTGACAATAATCATCAAATACTTAAGAGGTAAATTATCCCGCATTATCCAATCGAATGATTTAATTTGATGATCAGGGAAGTTTGCTCTCAATTTAATTATTTGAGCAAGTAGTTTTGCAAATGCCAAATTTCTAGTAGAAAGTAAACATACATGTGACAAACGTGTTGATGCATCAATTCATACCATAAAATATTTGAATGGTCCACATTCAGGATGGATTAGACCACATATATCACCTTGAATTCTTTATAGAAATGTTGAAGATTCAGGAGTGATTTTAATGTATGAAGATCGAGTGATTAATTTTTCTTGTGCACATGGGGCACATAAATAATCACTCGATAAATTCAATTGGTTTGATATATCATGCCCATTTGAGTTTTTGGCAATTTTACTCATCATAGTTGTAAGGACTCGATTCTTCGACTTCCGAAAACTGACATCAATACGTCCACTGTATCAACTGCCGAGCAATCGAATGCCGAGAAACCGAACACTTAGGGTTTTAAGAAAAGAAAAAGATAGAAGAAGAGAGAAAAATCGAACAGAATAGAAAGAAAACAGAAGAACAATATCAGAATCTTACAATTCGCAGCGGAACAACATATAATAAATAAATGAATAATCTTTAAACAAAGAACTATATCAGTTATTACATTACATCACATTACATTACATTATATCATCATCAGAGTGTACAACAACAAACAACAACAAACAGCGAAAAAGAAATACTATATACTAGTGAATACGCCATGCCATCCAGCTTGCCTCCAACAACTCCTAAATTCCAGAATATCCTGATAAACGTTAACTCTTGACTGCCCGTGTGGAAATTGGTGGGCACCCAGAGTTTAGGAAGGAAAACAATAAACTCCGAGTCAGTCATGTGACTGGTGTGAGAACTCAAAACAGTTTATTTATCTTTAAAATCAAGAATAAGATAATTTTAAAATAGATTCGCAATGCTTTTTAAAATGAGACTACCATAAGACCTCCCACCACACACACAATGCAAACGCAGACTTGGAGGAGATTTCTTCTTATGTTAGTCAAAGATGCTTACTACATAAAATCAAATCATTTTTTTTATATTATTATTAGTGCATAGAGTAGAAAACATTTCGAAAGTAGAATATAAATCTTAGCCAGCATAGGTACCATTATATTATGCCTACTATAGCTACCATATTAGATGGCAGGTTCTACAACTAAAACCATACAAGTCTCGTATTGTTTTTTTGGATTTCCAACAAATGGTCAGGCCAAGGAACTTCCCATTGCCACATGGAAACGCCTCTGGAAGGACGTCCCGAGAACCAAACCGGATCTCTGCCAACACAAGGCCGGGTTACCCCTAACTAGGTAACTACTGACACGAGTATGCCATCCCCCTGTCCTTTAGGACCTTTATCCGAGCGCTCGTAATCAACATCACACCAAAATAATAAGTGTTTCAACATGAGTAAGTATCTGGGCTCCATACCATGATACCACCCTTTTCAAGAAGGAAATGCACATACCCTAAAGGGAGCTACCCCTCATAACCTTGCCGCATCTTTCCTGTTTTGACCATTCCGGGGTGTGAGGCTCGACGAAGTTTCGTCCACAAAGCCACGCTTTATACAAAAGCTGTGCTTTGGGTCAACAAATGATCATAGAAATGATCACAAAGATAAATGATCAAACAAATGATCATATCACAAACGATCAAACAATGATCATTTCACAGCAACACTCAGCATTTCACATTACCAAATTGGGAATATATCGCTGATAACCATCAACTACATAACCTCTGAGCTCGTACGTCTCAGAGAAGGGTGTTAAGCTAAGAGAATAAATTCTCCGCCACCAACAGAAATATATTTGAAAGAAATCTGCTTTATATCTCAATTTGTAACGTGAGACATACTATCCATACAAGTATGTTTCGGGATCGAACAGAACCGAAGGCACTTACAAAGAAGTCCTTGCAATCCGGATATTCACTAATCACGAACGGACTTCCCATCACATATGGAGTCTCTATACCGGGGACCAGTCGATGCAAAGACATTCGACGAGTTGTCCTTTCGCTTTCAAAAATATCCGGTCTTCAACACTGGTCATCAATGCTATCGATTACGTCGTATCACTATTCGGAATGGGTAATCCGAATAACGAGCGCAATAATTTAAAAATAAACGTGGCATTCAAATTCAGCAAATCACAACAAATACCTATTCAAAGGTAAATATTGATAGTCGGTTATTGAACTATCAATGGATATGCACAACATCACCAGATTCCAAATAATTTTCCAAATTATTTATTTCCCAAAAATATCTTTAAAAGATATATAATTTCAATACCTTAAAAATAAATCAATATTTATTTTTTAAACAGATTCCCCTTTTCATTTATAAATTCCATAGTGAATTTACATTCCAAAATATCTATGAATATACGATTTCAATTATTCATTTTCAATTTATCTTTAAAAAGATAAATTCTCAAAACGTTTCATTTCACATTGGAAAACATTTCCATACTTATTTATTAATAAGTAATTCACAAATCTATTTATTTTCAACCTTTGGAAAATATTCAGTATACTTAAATCAAAATTAAGTATATATTTCATTCTTTAAGGAAATCATTCGTTTAAACATTTTTTATTTGGGCCAAAACGAACGTTACGCAAAACATCGTTACAACAGCCCAAAATCACTAGTATAGGGATTCGAAATTAAAATAGATATATAAATCCCAATACTAAATAAAACATTTCCTTTCGAAAATCATTTACTATAACAACAGTGTTATAGTCCACCATTTCCTTCTATTTCTCGAAAACGTCTATTTCAACAATGAATGTTGAAATCTATGGTTTCGAATCTTAACACATTTAAAAAACATCATTAGATCGTTTTAATTCTATTTAAAACATCACATCCAAAACATTTTCTTTAACATATTATTCACTATTCAAAAACGTGAATATACTTTGTTAACCAATTTCATCATTTCTATACATTTCATTTTAAAGGATTATTCACAGTCTAAAACGTGAATGTAACTCCGGTAATAAGTTATAACAATTTACTTATCAAAATAAGTCGTTTGCGGATTTATAAAACAACGTTTATAAATTCCATTTCTATTTATTTAATAAAACTTCCTTTTTATAAATCTCCTTTATTAAGCTATTTCAATTTATAACTCAATTATATAACAAAAGTTCATATTATAAGTTAAACACTTATAATTTATTTGTTTGCAAAATCGTTCCTTTAACTTCTCAAATTATAAATCTTATAACTATAAGATTCATTTATTTACCCATATCTATTCTTCAAATAACTTTACAAATTTTATAAACCTACTGCTTATAAAATTCCATTTATAACTTCACCGTTAATAATTCCATAAATTTCATTTCTATTATGAAATTCATTTACAATTCATTCTAACACTTACAAAAACTCGTTTTTATAATTCAAATATTTTAATTTATAAATTATCAATTTATAAATCTTTCATATAAATCAATTTATATTATTATTTCAAAACGTCTTTAAAGTCCTTTATAATTTCACCATTCTCTTTGATTTATAAAATAATCAAATTTCATAAATCCTATTTTTAAACTTTTTATAATAAATTCAGAAATCCCAATTTAAACTATTTTATAAAATCATTAACTCATATTTTCAAAAATCAACTTTTAACTATATTTCTCAAAAATTGTAATTTTTATAACATTAAAATTATAACGTTTATTTATTTAAAATGAATCAATTCCAAAAATATTTTATAAACGTATACTTTCAAAAATCACTTTTAATTTTTTTTTTAAAGTTCCAAATTTGGTCCAATGATGCTACACACCAAATAGTCAATCACGACAACAACGACATCATATATCGATATGATAATCCATCAAATATCAAAATATCCATAATCAAATAAATACCGTTGAGGAATCCAGTTGGATCCCTCCAACCTGTTTTCCTTCATCCAAAAACATTAGCACAATACCAATTCCGTTCCAGTACGAAATTATCGCGGTATATGAGATTTAAAATTTTATCCGCTTAATAGACGGCGCAATAGGGTCTCATCCGCTATATACTGTGGGAAATCAATTCCGAGTACATAAATAACACCAATTTCACTGTTTATGAAATATTCGCGGTATATGTTTTTAATAAATAACATCCGCTTACTAACGGCACATAATGTCTATTTTAACAATCAATGGATAACAATCATCATTCAAACATGCATTCAAGAATTTTAAGTCTAACTATTTAAAATTAAAATCAAAACCGATTCGATTGAGTGAGAAGTTCTCACATTGATCTCAATTTCGTTTTAGCGATTTATGTCGAATAAAATTAAACGGACGTTTAATTTTATCCAAAATTTTCGCTGACTCCAAACGACTCCAATCCAATTCCATAGCGTAGTGCTCGTCCATACGATTCCAACGCAACTGGTTTCGCGCGTTTTCGACTTCGTATGAAAAAGATATGAATTTTTAAAGTTTCACGAATTTTTATTCATAAATTTACAACATAAATTTCTATTTTATACCCTACAATGCATCACAGCCCTTCAATCCATCACCATCAGATCCAAGCCGTTCCACCTCCTCTTCCATCTCACGTTCTTCTATAGATAACATACACGCAACATGAACCCATGAGCCATCAATTAGAGTTAATTTTTGCGACCACCATGACGAATTTGAACACGATCAGAAACTTGCAATTGAACGACCATCCCTCTCTCTACGCTCGGCTGCAAAGCCATGGAGCTCGGCCTCCATTTGATGTTGGAAAACGTGCGCGACCTGCAGGCCATCGGCCCCCATAGCTTCCCCTCTGGTTGACGATTCGACGAAGTAACCGTATGGATTGAAAGCTCTTGCTTAGCTCTACAACTTTCGTGTTGACAAGTTTTTCTAAAAACGTGTGGATTGGTAGAGATTGAGGGGAGAAGAAGGCTAAATTTCGGCCATTAGTTTCAGAAAGTGTCGGCCTGAAGAGATGAAAACCCTAGCCTTGTTTTCTTTTGCAAATTTGTGAATTATATGTCCTTATATAGAAAATTTCTCAAACACTATTCATCAAAAAAATTCCGAACTCCAAACGAAGCGTGCCGGTTGGCATTTCTAAGGTTTACCCCGCGTTTCGAACACAATGGAACGTGTTTCGGGAGCTAATTCGGTCATCTGTGCGAGTTATGGCAATAAACGTTCGATTTAAAATTAAATCGGTAAATCAACGTTCTAGGCGTTTTAGTTTGCACCGGACAAACGGTAAATCCGATTGACACGAAATTTGAAACCATACAATAATATCACATTACGGATCTGATGAAACTGATTTCGTAGAAATCCGAGACAGTTTGAAAAATTTTGGGAACTAGGGAAACCTGTTCTATCATTACCGACCAGCGATTCCTGAACAGTAAACCTAGGGAATAGCCGGAAGGCACGCCACAACCAACTATTCCGGACAGCCAGACCTTTCGGTTGGCTTGGGGCAGGAGGCGCGAAAATGAACCGGATACCTCCCAAGTGAAAAGTCGTTTCTCCTCCCACACAAGGTGGGACTCGAACCCCAAACCTCCCACTTGGGAGCCGCATCATCCCACCACCGTACCAAGCCCGCGGACTAAAAATGACTATTTTAACACGCCAAATTAATATTAAAAATAATTTCGATGTGTTTCGAGCTGCCACGGCCAAACGATAACTCCGATTGCTACGAAAATTGAAACCCGATAATAAAAAACTATTACGGATCCAATGAAACTAGTTTCGTCCAATTCTGAGACTGTTCGAAAATTGGCTATTTTCACTAGTCGGTTAAATATTAAAATATTCAATTTTCACAAATTAACCTTTAGTTCGATTTTAAAAGTTCTATAACATCATTCTAACTTCAATATGATAAACTAAAATTTTACAAATCATTTTCAATCATATTTAACTCAAATTTCAATTATTTCTGAAATTTCACATATTAAATTATCGATTTAATTATCCAATTAAATCAAATTATTCGAAATAAAATTTATTCAACTTATAAATTTCACTTATTTATATTTAAAATTAATTAAATATACAAATTTTAATTAATTAAAATTCTGGATCGTTACAATAGTTGTAACACCCTGCCTTTTCGCACGCTTTAAATCGACGATAAACCACACATGTCAGACTTAAACCATACAGAAGGGCGGACTGTTATGGGGTAAATAAGAAGAAGCAGAGAAAGGAAAAAAACCAAAATAGAATCTTATAGCGGGACGATAAAATATAATAATCAAATATACAGTTCATAAAGCTGTTTTACAAAACATTTGATTTTCTTTTACAATATATATCAGAGTTACACATACCAAAGGATAATAACAATGCAGCGGAACAATGTGATGCAGTGGAATGCTATAATAAATAATAATAAATCTTCGTCTTCGTCCTCCAGAATACGGTCTTCCAAAACCTGAAATGTTCAGGCTGACCCGAGCGAATTGAAAAGACAAAACACTCGAGTCAGAACTAAAAGATCTTATGTAACTTAAATCAATAGTAAATAATATGAGTGGAACGGTGTCAGAAATGTTTACGGGATTTGACATCTCCTATCCAGTGTCTAACTTGAGTGCGGTAACTTAAGAAATGTTCGGGATTCACACCTCCTAAGGATCCGTTAAACTATCTACTATGTAGTAATATACGCTATTATAATAGTGTCTAAAGTAAAGTATAATATATTGAAAATAGCGTTAAGGGGTTACCCATATAGCCCTTACCACACTTTTATATTCCCATAGTTTATATAGTACCGTAATCTCTCCCGTACTGGGCGTCGTCAGAGGGCACTTCATAGGTATGGTACAAAATAAAATCGTATAAGGCGTGCTAGGGTAGGTGACATGGCACAACTAGGCAATGCCAGGGTAGATATACCAATTACGCTTCCGAGTCGGTGGTAACACATAGCCGCAGCTACGGCCCACCTCGAGCAACACCCCAAAAAAGAAAATCAAAAGTGGTCACCAAATAAATCCAAAAGTCAAAGTATAATATCGAAGGGATGTGTCCGATAAAAGGTGCTACGTTCTTAACCCGTCAATCGCTCATGTTTTAGCCACCTTATGGCAACTCACGGGAGTCGAGTCCACGTATATACCTTAAAGGAAACGCCGCCACCATTCTACTTCATTCTGGAATCTCCACCGTGTATATGGTTGTTAAAGTGGTTTTCGGAGTTGGCAGAGAGTATGACAACTTCTAATCCCGGTCTCCAACAACCAATTGTTATTATAACACCGTGGTCATTTCGAAATAATTTATACTTCAAAACCAGAATATAATATCCATTTCCAAACCACATAATTACGATATCATTTTCCCTTTTGAAACCAAATCAACATGATATCATTTCCAAATATATCCTTTTCTAAAACCATAATATTTTCAAAGTTAAATATTTCGAAACCAAATGCTTGAAATATAGCCTTCCAAAACATAAAACTTTGAACTTCATAACTTTGAAATATAACTACATCACTTAAAAGGTTTAAATATTAAATTACTTTATAAAATAAAATAGCTTCTTAACTTCCACAAATCAATTCCAAAACAACCTGAATTTTAAAATTTTAATTTAATATACTTTAAAACTTAAATATTCAATATTTCAAAACTAAATTTTATAATTCATATATCCACCAATTTCCTTTTTCTATTATTTAGTTTTGAAATATTTGCTTGCTAAATCCAATATCCTTTAAATAAAACTTAAATTTTCAATAACGAAATATTCCTCAGTTTATTCAGTCAAATCACCTTAAATCCGAATTACGTTATAAACCCATATTCTTTTAAAATCTCAATTTCAATAAGTTACAAAAGGATTCTTATTAAATATAATTCTTTAATAAAATAAAATCTCCAATCAATTTCAAAACTATCTTCTCAACCTTGATTTATAAAATCAATATAAACTCTATACAAAAAATATACTTTAAGTAAATACTTAACCATATTATATTTTAATAAAATCCAACTTTATTATTTAACTTATTTCTACTTTAAACAAATCTTATTCATAGCTTAAACACAAGAATTTAACTATATATAAAATACATTTACACAATATCCAAATCCATACCTCATAAAACCGTATATTTCTTTACAAACGATAGAAAATCATTTCAAAATATTTTTATATATAGACCGCGGTGCCTGTATAAAATTTTCTATCCTATGGTTAAGTGATACAGATATTTATCATTTCAATCCGTAATTTAAAATAAAATTACGGCTATATATCATTTCAAACTGCAATCCCGAATGAAATAAAATGCATAACAACTTGCAGTTTGAAATAATATATAATACAACATCCATTCATCCATCAACAGATCACACGTCCATCATAATCATCATCCAAAACAATCAATCAACACCGATAGATAACTGATAATATATATAATAGGTATTTAACTGGCAGTTATATTCAATAATAAATTAAATAACGATTTAATTTAAATAAATGCAATAACTGAGATGATGATTAAAAATATATGAAAAAGTCATAAATAAATGCATAATCACAACAAGAATTTAATTTAACAAACATAAAAAATTTAGAAGTTGTGAGTGGGTTAAAACACTCACCTTTTGAATTTAAATTGAATTTAAATCCAATTTAAACCCAAAAATTGAATGATCTCAGAATTCGTCCAAACCAGTGTCAAAATCTTCTGAATTCCAATACAATCCTAACAAAAAAACCGCGTGCAAATTGGGCATCGTATGAGAACGTTATTAAGTTTTGAAGTTACACGATTTTAAAATTATAAAAATAAAAATAAAAAAAAACGTTTCCTTCTATACACGCCACGTCACACCTTTCCTTCTTCGTTCCTCACGTGAATCTGAGCCAACCAGGTTTCAATTGAAACCCTTGCCGCCTCAAGTTCGTCTCGAAACGCCGTGTCGCGCGCCTCCAGACCCCACCGAACCCTCGCCTGCGGCGCCAGAACCCCACGACACCGCCGTCATCCCTCACGGCCATGCGATCGCTCACGTAGGTGCAGCCGCCGCATACCACCTCCAACCCTAATCGAATTATTCTGCTCGATTCGTCCGTTAACTCGCCACGAAACGCACATGGATGCAATCCCCTCGGCTACCTTCGAATCGACGACCAATCCCAATTGATCATGACTCAATGAATGGCCGCGGATTGTTCATCGATTTCAGGACAAACCGTGATTCCAATCGAAAAACGAACAGCAGATCTGAGATGCGTACATCGAGAGCTTCGATATATAATTTTTCTGAATTTTTTGAAGAGTTTGAAATTTCACTTTGATTTTTGAATTGCAATCTATATTAGGTATTTGTCTGCCATTGAAATGAGGAGGTGAAAGAAATTGTATGCGTAGAAAAAGAAATAGAGGTAGGCTAGGGTTTATAAGGGGGTATTTATAGACAAGGTTGAAAAAGAATATATGGACCCGATTTATAAACGCGCTGAACGATGAATGACCCGAAAAGCCCGTTCTGACTCCGGAACGAAATTGGGTCAATCCATATATCAAAATAGGTGTTTTAACATATTTTAAATGCAATGAATAAGGTTTCAAGTCCAAATTCCATCGTATGGAGAAGTTATGCTAAAATTAATATTTTTCAAATTGATTTCAATTGATTTCAATTAATCGATTTCAAGGCGTTTCAAATCCATACGATCAAACGACAAGTCCGATCGATACGAAACTTGAAATCCTACAATAGTTCACCGTTACGAATCCGATGAAACTTGTTTCATCGTAATCCGAGTCAGTGACCAAAATAGCTATTTTTATATTAATTAAATAAACTAAAATAAATTAATTAAATCACTTTTCAATTTCAACTCTATAATTAAAAAAATTCATCAATTAACTTTCTTAATCATTTACACTAATTTAACCAAATTCAAATGTCAGTTTAGAGTTGATTAATTTATCAATTTAAGCGTTAAATTTTCAATTTCATTAAATTCAGAAATTATAAATTTAATTTCCAAAAAGTCTATTAAATTTATTTTTCATTCTATTATTCAGTTCATTATTGTCAACGGATAAAATAAATATTGGATTCAAAATCTTTTACGTTAATATTATCACATTCAATCTTTATTTCAATTAGCGTAATAAATTAAATTTCATTTAGAATAAATTCATTTATTAAAATTTGAGTTCCAATTAATTATAATCAATTCCAAATAACTTTGATTTGATTAGTTTCAATCTTTATACTAAGTCCATTATCACTCTATACCTAGTTCCTATTGTTACCCTTCATTTGCTTGACATTTAAATGAACTTGATTTCAATAAATTCATTGACCAATTAATTAGGAAATTTATAATAATTGTTATCATAACCTTAAATTTACACTTGAGTTTATTTTATATTCAACTAATCATCATAACACTGAATAAAATTTACGTTATCACCAAATATTACTCTAATTTACATTAACGTAACATTACATTCAGATTTATTGCAAATTGGTTACCCGTTTTACTTTAATAGACTAAATAAATGGTTAACTTAAAATAACCGTTGTCATAACTTTTAATTCCACATATGAATCCACTATTCACAAATAAATGTTACAATTCTTATATAATATTGGTTTTATTCAATTTATTATGTATTACTTCCTTAGTTAATAACCTTTGAATTCACTCCCCAATTTTACTAATTTCCATCAATTATAACTTACTAATTTAAATAAATTCATTAATTGTCAATTGCCATCCCAAATAAATCCATTCATTTGAATTTTTCCTTATTATGAATCAATTATAAACTTACCATCTTAAAGGTGATGTCAACATGGGTACTTATCTAGTACACTAATCTACGCCTATTACATCTTACATTTGCATAAATGCTACATTAATATATTCAAATTTCTAACTACTTTGTTATTAACCATCCTATTTCCATATATTATATCTTTTCCAATTATATACATTAATTACGATTAAATATTCTAAATAAATTTATTCACTTGGTTTCATGCTTTTTATTACATCAATTACTGCCTTATAAATAAATTTCCGCTTCTATTCAATTCACATTCACACTTCCGTTATTATATTAATTATCATTAAAGTAACTTTTATTTTAAATTAGTAAACCACTGGTAACGACCACCGTTTGTCACCGTTTTCCCTTTATAATACATGTATGTTTATTCTTCACAAATGATTTCCATCTATTACACTATTTCATACATTAATCCAATAATTTCATTTGTTTTCTCATATTGCATTTAAAATCAAGTCATAACATTTGAATTATTTTATTTAATTGGAAATTCATTCAAGTTCATTAATTATTAACTTCAATTAACCTTGTTGCGTTTCCTCTTAGTTAATTTTCATTATTATATCACAACTTTTATTAATAATTCACTAAATTTTTATTTTCATAAATATTAAATTTCAAAAATCTTATTAAATTAAAAATTATAATTACTGAAAATTTACAGGTCGTTACACTCTCTCCCACTCAAAACTTTTCGTCCCCGAAAAGAAAGAAGAAGGGAAAAGAAGAATTAAATAAACAATGCCATCTTATCAAAATATTAACTTTATAAACAGTTAAATTTACAAAATTAATTACTTTAAATAAAATATACCAATTTATAACCATTAAATTTCTTATACTCAATTTAATAAAGTTTGGAAAACATTTTTCAAAATATTTTCTAAGTCCACAAATTACAGAAAATTTTGGCAGTCTCCTTTGTACAGAGAGGTTCGGGAGAAAATATAATATCAAATATAACAATATATAACATATATTTCCAAAATAATATATCCCAACCCGGGAAAAACTATATAATAGCGCTATAAACCGTAATCCAAAAACGTACCTATTTGTCGAGCAAACAACGCTTAATTATGAAACCAAAAGCAGCAGCAATTGCTTGCATAACCTGTATTTCACTTATATAATCCAAAAGGTTAACCATTATATAAAATGAAATATTTAAGTTGTTTCACCCACTAACAACATACCAATACATACAACAATCACTTGCAACCAGGTATACAACCATCACATAGAAATCAACACAAACCAATCATTCATTCATATCAAACAAAACAAATAGTTGTTCGGGTTCAAAACTTTGAATTGTACAGAATGAAAAATAAACTACTAAGCGTACCCTTCACTCAACAGTCTTAGGTGAAACTAAATAGATTATTCATACCTTCTAAACAAATTTAAAGTATCCTTGCCCAAACTACCCTAAACCAAAACAAACAACCAACAATTTCAGAAAATAGATCAAATTCATTCTTATTTATTTCATAATATTTGTTATTTTGATTTCTTTTCTTTTATATAATGATTTATCCTCTAATTTCATTTATTTCTTACAATTTTATTTAGAAATAACTTCAGCTTATTTACTTAAGTTTACTTACATTACTCAACTCCTATTTCGTTTAATTAGTAGTGTAAAAACTTTAACTCAAATTTATAACTATCTTCATGTCAAATTTCTTATTTATAAAGTAATTTTTTATCGAACACTTTCATTGTTTAAGTATTACTTGTATAATATTCTTTTAAGAATGTAATTGAAAATCATACAAGTTTATCCCATTTCTTTTAATTAATTTAATGTTCAATAACTATATCCTTTATTTCATAGGTTACAATTTCAAATTTCATTTAATACCATTTATAACCTAGCATTAAATCTATTTTTTTTAGGTTTCAATTATTAGTTAAATTCCATTTCACTAAAGCAAATTAAAACCATTAATTAATGGAAACTTAAAAATTTAAATTTCGGATTTAATTTCAAATCATTTTAAAATAATAGATGAATGTATACTTAAAGTTTTTATATATATATATCCCATTATATTTAAAACAATTTAAAATTTATATTGGTTTATCAAAATAATTTTGCAGTGAAACTACAGTGGCCTTCCCACTTCGAAACTCGAAAATGAATGTCGATGATGCGGCCGCCATCACCGAAATTATTTTCCAGCAACAGAGAGGGAAGTACAGAACTTATTTCTTTTCCAAAAATTCTTTAAAACAATTCTTGCAATTTATATTGAAATATTTATCAGAAAATAATTCTAAAATATTATTATTATATCCCAAAATTTATTCGAAAGAAATTTTCAAACCCGGGACTTAAGTTCTAAATTTCCAATTTTCATTTATTTTATTTTCAACTAATATTTAAAATTTCACTACCAAACAACCAATATATTGCAATCAAATATAACCTTTATAAAAGTTTATTTTATATATAGAAAATATAATAGGCAAAATTTATTTCATTCACCTATTTTCAAAACAAATATTGTGTCGGTCTATCCAATTAAGTGTTTAGAAATCCCTATTGATGTCATAGCGTCCCATGCACCAACCAAAATTTATAAATACAAAACGAAACATATTAACACAATATTAAAACCTTTTTATAACACTAACAAATACGCTCTCTCATATATACACTCAACGACTCACCATAGGGTATTACTACCCTATTAGTAAAGAGTCAAACCCAGCAAAGCTACGGTTTATCGCTAAACCAAAGCTCTGATACCAGATGTAACACCCTGCCTTTTCGCACGCTTTAAATCGACGATAAACCACACACGTCAGACTTAAACCATATAGAAGGGCAGATTGTTATGGGGTAAATAAGAAGAAGCAGAGAAATGGAAAAAAAACAAAACAGAATCTTCCAGCGGAACGATAAAATATAATAATCAAATATACAGTTCATGAAGCTGTTTTACAAAACATTTGATTTTCTTATACAATATATATCAGAGTTACACATACCAAAGGATAATAACAATGCAGCGGAACAATGTGATGCAGTGGAATGCTATAATAAATAATAATAAATCTTCGTCTTCATCCTCCAGAATACGGTCTTCCAAATCCTGAAATGCTCAGGCTGACCCGAGCGAATTGAAAAGACAAAATACTCGAGTCAGAACTAAAAGATCTTATGTAAGTTAAACCAATAATAAATAATATGAGTGGAACGACGTCAGAGATGTTTACGGGATTTGACATCTCCTATCCAGTGTCTAACGTGAGTGCAGTAACTTAAGAGATGTTCGGGATTCACACCTCCTAAGGATCCGTTAAACTATCTACTATGTAGTAATATACACTATTGTAATAATGTCTAAAGTAAAGTATAATATACTGAAAATAGCGTTAAGGAGTTACCCATATAGCCCTTAACACACTTTTATATTCGCATAGTCTATACAGTATCGTAATCTCCCCCGTACTAGGCGTCGTCAAAGGGCACTCCATAGGTATGGCACAAAACAAAATCATATAAGGCGCACTAGGGTAGGTGACACGGCACAACTAAGCAATGCCAGGGTAGATATACCAATTATGCTTCCAGGTCGGTGGTAACGCATAACCACAGCTACCGTCCACCTAGAGCCACACCCTCAAAAAAGAAAATCAAAAGTGGCCACCGAATAAATCCAAAAGTCAAAGGATAATATCGAAGGGATGTGTCCGATAAAAGTTGCTACCTTCTTAACCTGTCAATCGCTCCTGTTTTAGCAACCTTGTGCCAACTCACGGGTGTCCGGTCTATGTATTTACCTCAAAGGAAACGCCGCCATCATCCTACTTCATTCTGGAATCTCCACCGCGTACACGGTTGTTAAAGTGGTTTTCGGAGTTGGCAGAGAGTATGACAACTTCCGATCCCGGTCTCCACAACGACCAAACGTTATTATAACACCGTGGTCATCTCGAAATAATTTATACTTCAAAACCAGAATATAATATCCATTTGCAAACCATATAATTACGATATCATTTTCCCTTTTAAAACCAAATCAATATGATATTATTTCCAAATATATCCTTTTCTAAAACCATAACATTTTCAAAGTTAAATATTTTGAAACCAAATGCTTGAAATATAGCCTTCCGAAACATAAAACTTTGAATTTCATAACTTTGAAACATAACTACACCACTAATAGGTTTAAGTATTAAATTACTTTATAAAATAAATTAGCTTCTTAACTTCCACAAATCAATTTCAAAACAACCCGAATTTCTAAATTTTAATTTAATATACTTCAAATCTTAAATATTCAATATTTCAAAACTAAACTTTATAATTCATATATCCACCAATTTCACTTTTTCTATTATTTAGTTTTAAAATATTTGCTTGCTAAATCCAATATCCTTTAAACAAAACTTAAATTTTCAATAACGAAATATTCCTCAGTTTATTCAGTCAAATCACCTTAAACCCGAATTAAGTTATAAACCCATATTCTTTTAAAATCTCAATTTCAATAAGTTCCAAAAGGATTCTTATTAAATATAATTCTTTAATTAAATAAAATCTCCAATCAATTTCAAAACTATCTTCTCAACCTTGATTTATAAAATCAATATAAACTCTATACAAAAAATATACTTTAAGTAAATACTTAACCATATTATATTTTAATAAAATCCAACTTTATTATTTAACTTACTTATATTTTAAACAAATCTTATTCATAGCTTAAACCCAAGAATTTAACTATATATATGAAGTGACCCACTTCATTATACTCAAATTTGTGTGATTTTAAGTGTGCTTTTTTTTAACACATAAGTGATCACTTCTTTAAATTCATTCTCCCAAGATCCTGAAATTTTACCAATATAAATATATCAGTGTTTAAATTAATTCCTATCATTTTTATATATGAGGATATATAAATGTTTCCTTGCAAATCAGAGTGTTTAAAGTAGCAAAGAATTTTTAATCCACACAATATTTTTCATAGTTGAAATGTTTTGTGTCACATAGCTTGTTTCTACATAGTTCAGATTTTATCTTCTTTTATAATGACTCAACTTTGACTAATACAAAAAAAATAAAGTATTAGTTCCTCATATTTTCATTTGTATTGTTTTACAGAATTTTCATTTAAATCAAATTACCTGATCTGTGGTCTAACACCCCATGGGTTTGATCCTGGGGTTTCAGTAATTCATACTTGTGATTTAGAAATGATATGAGATGTTAAAACATAATGTGACTAATGATTCAAGGTTTATACACAAACATGCACCAATCATGCTCAAGCAATTCAGTTCAATCAAAATGCATACATTCAGGTTTATATACTTATGTCTTAATTTATACTATTGGTAATAATCTTATGAACAATTGGTGGTAAGTATGTTATAGATCAGGCAGAAGAGAAACTACAGGCAAATGAAATGCTAACTTAATCTAGCATACCAAGTAAGATTTTGCACATACTTGTAAACATCATGTTCCAGGCAATTTTATTTAAAGAACCAGACTCAAATGAGACTGTGGTGCAGACCTCTAATGGATAATGAATGATGGCTATTGACAAAAATCAAGTTGCAGTAAAGTAGTAGTCATGCTTACATTTTACAAAATCCTTCGGTATTGCAGATTCTTATAATTTAAACAAGACCAAGTGCAACATACTTTAAACTATATCTTATGCAACTGGACATTGTTTAATATGATTGCAGTGAATGCTACCAGTACTTTACACACATCATTTTATAACACATTTCCACACTGAAAAATCAAACATGCAAGTTAGGTTTGTAGGCCAAAATTTCAAGCTTCTCATGGTCTTATATCAATTTATAAGTCATGATCAAGCCTCACTAGCTAAACCAAATTAGGTTCAACCATCACCTAACAGTTCTACTACATGCATTTTAAAGAAAACCTCTGCAGTTTCACTATTTAAAACTTATCAGATATGTAAAAGTAAGTACATCCACATCTAAGATTACATGGCATAACTCCCCTCATCACAGTCTACAGAAAGCATCTGGATTAGTTACTTAAATCAGTAACTCAAAACACAATATAATACTTAAGTTTTACAAATTCTTTTCAAATGAACAAAGCACTATAACACTGAGAAGTTTGCATATACTTAAGAAAGTTTTCCTAGCTAACTTTATTCAATGAGCTATTGCATTTCAAAAACTCAAACAGGTCTTCTAATTTTCCAAGCAAGCAAGCTATTCATGCATCTTTACCTGCAACAATATTTTGAGCTGCCTCAAAAAAAGAGACACCCCAAATATTGCAAAGGCAATAAATAGGGTCAGAATAAAATTCTGGTGTGAGTGAGATCATTATTAAAACAACTTATAAATTCTTAAACTGTGCAAAGAACTTATATATATTTGTCACTATTCAATTTCATATCAAACCTGAACATATGCACATTTAAATTTATCTGCCAACATACCTCCAAGCATTCATTCATTTAATTCATTCAGTTGTACATGTACAAACTCCCATGGAATTTAGCTTCCTAAAATCCATAGCATAACCTTTCTATCCCATTTTTATATTTTATATGGTCTAATCTCTTGCCTTTGAACACAAAGTGTGCATTGCAAAGGACTCAATTCTGTTAACCTTTGCACAGAGGCCTTCAGGACTTGAACAAGTCATGCACATACCCATCATCAACCTGATGATGAGTAGATCAAGGCACCTCTCCTAAATTACTTTGTAATTTAGAGACCATGCTCATTTAATTGCCAAGGAATTTTTCTTTTTAATTTCCAGAAGTACTTGTGCTCTTTTCTTCATTTCATAAATCAAAAATCATTGATCTCACTCAAAGAGAACATTCAAACATACAAGCATCCATATAAAAATTCCACTGCTTATAATCAGAGATTATACTTATTCAAATTTTCCAAAAATTTGCTCATACACATTTTCTACTTATTTTTTTTCCAGTGCTTATTTAAATTGATAGAATCATGTAAAAATCTAGATTTATTCTTCTGTGAACATAGGGAATGGTTTTTTGAGAAAAATCCATAAAACATATTGGTTTATGATCTGAACAAATCAACACATATATCATATTGCTTTGTTCAAGTCAGTTTTTAATGAACTAGACATAAGCATGAACCTTCTGATTCACACTGCCTATTTCCTTTATTTCTTTAATACCCTACTTCTCAGAAAAATGCTTAACTCATTTTCTAATAAGAACTGGATTACAGAATCCATTTCTGTGATCAAGGTAAGTGTCAGATCGAGTACATTCCAAAGCAGGAATTAAGGTCATCATATCAGACCAAAATAAATTAAAGTCTCAACCAAAAGTTCAACCAGAAAAACCATCATGATCTATAATCATTCACTCAGAAAAATCAATAGAAAACCATATTATAATTTCTATGTAAGAAAAATTGCTTGGCTGCCCTTAGCATGGGTCTTAATGCCCCAAACTTCATCTATGATTATCACTCACCTTTCTCTTCTTTTCCCCGAGAATGCCTAAGTTTAAAAACAATGTGAGCTCTTCTTTTTTTTTTTTCTTTTTCCTCCCAGAAAACCTCTGCCTTACCCTTTGATTTAAATCATTTAACTAGGGTTTTAATAGAGGAAACACCCATTCTATCCTCATATAGTTTAAAGGATCATGGGTATATACTTATGGCTAATCTTGCCATTTTCTTCTTAGTTTCCATTTCTGGTAAAAGTAGTTATCTCACTGCTTTTCTGTGCACATGCTTTTTGCATGATTTTATCTGCACATTTTTTTATGTGACTTAATTTCACAATGTATCTTATCATACCCGAGATAATTCTCATGTCTTTTCCTATAAGTTTTATTTTTAACTAACATAATTTACCATTTGCTTCTCTCTTGATTTATTTCAAAAATGCATCCACACTCATAAATATTGCTTGACTGACTTTTATGCATTTTAATTATCAAGATAATTTTTATTTTATCATCCTATGCTTCTCTATTCATATGTATATATCTTCTATATAGTATTCACATATATATACAAGTCATGTGAATTTTAGAATTCATTTTATACTTAATCATTTTCCTTTCATCACTGTGTATATAAAAATAATTATCCCCTTGCACAACTATTTCACTCACTTCTGATATTCATTTTCAAGCTATTTTTATCCTTTGGTTATGTATATAATACATATATATATACATAAAATATGT
This sequence comes from Allium cepa, assembly GCA_030765085.1. NCBI lineage: Eukaryota > Viridiplantae > Streptophyta > Magnoliopsida > Asparagales > Amaryllidaceae > Allium > Allium cepa. Next base: position 458,446,982 of record CM060929.1, on the reverse strand, counting down.
GAATATAATACTCCTCTTTACTCAGCTATTTTTCTTCCCATTATTATCTTCTTTAACTATTCTCCGTTAACTAATTTAATATTATATTTTTTTTTCAAAGTAATTTTAATCTTATAAAGAAATTTAGGTCTTCACAATATAAAATACATTTATACAATATCCAAATCCATACCTCATAAAACTATATATTTCTTTACAAACCATAGAAAATCATTTCAAAATATTTTTACATATAGACCGCGGTGCCTGTATAAAATTTTCTATCCTATGATCAAGTGATACAGATATTTATCATTTTAATTCGTAATTTAAAATAAAATTACGGTTAGATATCATTTCAAACCGCAATCCCGAATGAAATAAAATGCATAACAACTTGCAGTTTAAAATAATATATAATACAACATCCATTCATCCATCAACAGATCACACATCCATCACAATCATCATCTAAAACAATCAACCAATACCAATAGATAACTGATAATATATATAACAGGTATTTAACTGGCAGTTATATTCAACAATAAACTAAATAACGATTTAATTTAAATAAATGCAATAACCGAGATGATGATTAAAAATATATAAAAAAGTCATAAATAAATGCATAATCACAACAAGAATTTTATTTAACGAACATAGAAAATTTAGAAGTTGTGAGTGGGTTAAAACACTCACCTTTTGAATTTAAATCCAATTTAAACCCAAAAATTGAACGGTCTTAGAATTCGTCCAAACTAGTGTCAAAATCTTTGGAATTTCAATACGATCCTAACAGAAAAAACCATATGCAAATCAGGCATCGTATGAGAACGTTATTAAGTTTTGAAGTTACACGATTTTGAAATTATAAAATAAAAATAAAACAAAACGTTACCTTCTGTACACGCCACGTCACACCTTTCCTTCTTCTTTCCTCACGTGAATCCGAGCTAACCAAGTTTCGATTAAAACCCTAGCCGCCCCAAGTTCGTCTCGAAACGCCGTGCCGCGCGCCTCCATACCCCAACGAACCCTCGCCTGCGACGCCAGAACCCCACGACACCGTCGTCATCCCTCGCGGCCACGCGATCGCTCACGTAGGTGCAGCCGCCGCATACCACCTCCAACCCTAATCGAATTATTCTGCTCGATCTGACCGTTAACTCGCCACGAAACCCACATGGATGCAATTCCTTTGGCTATCTCCACAATACTGCATCTTCGAATCGACGATCAATCCCAATTGATCGCGACTCAATGAATGGTCGCAGATTGTTCAGCAATTTCGGGACAAACCGTGATTCCAATCGAAAAACGAACAGCAGATCTGAGATGCGTACATCGAGAGCTTCGATACATAATTTTTCTGAATTTTTTTGAAGAGTTTGAAATTTCACTTTGATTTTTGAATTGCAATTGATATTAGGTATTTGTCTGCCATTGAAATGAGGAGGTGAAAAAAATTGTACGCCCAGACAAAGAAATAGAGGTAGGCTAGGGTTTATAACGGGGTATTTATAGACAAGGTTGAAAAAAAATAGATGGACCCGATTTATGAACGCGCTGAACGATGAATGGCCCGAAAAGCCCATTCTGACTCCGGAACGAAATTGGATCAGTCGATATATCAAATTATGTGTTTGAAAATATTTTAAACACAATGGAGAAGGTTTCAAGTCCAAATTCCATCGTATGGAGAAGTTATGCTAAAATCAGTATTTTTCAAATCGATTTCAATTGATTTCAATTAATCGATTTTAAGGCGTTTCAAGCCCATACGATCAAACAACAAGTCCGATCGATACGAAATTTAAAATCCTACAATAGTTTACCATTGCAGATCCGATGAAACTTGTTTCGTCGAAATCCGAGTCAATGGCCAAAATGGCTATTTTTATATTGATTAAATAAATTAAAAGAAATTAATTATATCATTTTTCAATTTCAACTCTATAATCAACAAATTTCATCAATTAACTTTCTTAATCATTTACACTAATTTAACCAAATTCAAATGTCAATTTAGAGTTGATTAATTTATCAATTTCAGCTTTAAATTTTCAATTTCATTAAATTCAGAAATTATAAATTTAATTTTCAAAAATTATATTAAATTTATTTTTCATTCTACTATTCAATTCGTTATTGTCAGCGGATGAAATAAATATTGGAATCTTTTACGTTAATATTATCACATTCCATCTTTATTTCAATTAGCGTAATAAATTAAATTTCATATAGAATAAATTCATTTATTAAAATCTGAGTTGCAATTAATTATAATAAATTCCAAATAACTTTGATTTGATTAGTTTCGATCTTTCTAAGTCCATTATCACTCTATACCTAGTTCCTATTGTTACCCTTCATTTGCTTGACATTTAAATGAACTTGGTTCCAATAAATTCATTGACCAATTAATTAGGTAATTTATATTAATTGTTATCATGACCTTAAATTTACACTTAAGGTTATGTTATATTCAACTAATCATCATAACACCGAATAAAATTTATTTTACTCCTAAATATTACCCTAATTTACATTCACATAACATTAAATTCAGATTTATTGCAAATTGGTTACTCGTTTTACTTTAATAGACTAAATAAATGGTTAACTTAAAATAACCGTTATCATAACTTTTAATTCCACATATGAATCCACTATTCACAAACAAATGTTACAATTCTTATATAATATTGATTTTATTCAATTTATTACGTATTACTTCCTTAGTTAATAACGTTTGAATTTACTCCCCAATTTACTAATTTCCATCAATTATAACTTACTAATTTAAATAAATTCATTAATTTTCAATTGCCATCCCAAATAAATCCATTCATTTGAATTTTTCCTTATTATGAATCAATTATAAACTTACCATCTTAAAGGTGATGTCAACATGGGTACTTATCTATTACACTAATCTATGCCTATTGCATCTTACATTTGCATAAATGCTGCAGTAATATATTCAAATTTCTAACTCCTTTGTTATTAACCATCCTATTTCCATATATTATATCTTTGCCAATTATATACATTAATTACGATTAAATATTCTAAATAAATTTATTCACTTGGTTTCATGCTTTTTATTACATCAATTACTGCCTTATAAATAAATTTCCGTTTCTATTCAATTCACATTCACACTTCCGTTATTATATTAATTATCATTAAAGTAACTTTTATTTTAAATTGGTAAACCACTGGTAATGACCACCATTTGTCACCGTTTTCCCTTTATAATACATGTATGTTTATTCTTCACAAATGGTTTCCATCTATTATCCTATTTCATACATTAATCCAATAATTTCATTTGTTTTCTCATATTCCAATTAAAATCAAGTCATAACATTTGAATTATTTTATTTAATTGGAAATTCATTCAAGTTCATTAATTATTAACTTTAATTAACCTTGTTGCGTTTCCTCTTAGTTAATTTTCATTATTATATCACAACTTTTATTAATAATTCACTAAATTTTTATCTTCATAAATATTAAATTTCAAAAATCTTATTAAATTAACAATTATAATTACTGAAAATTTACGGGTTGTTATAATAGTTGATCCAGAATGACCCAAGCGGTCATGCCAAAGAATCAATATTTTTGTATTTGTGAGCTTCTGGCTCATGATTATAGAGTGGGATTCAACTACGCCAATTTTTGTGAAATATAATCCAGTTGAAATTGTACCAATTTTTTTTGTAAAAATAAGCTTCTGGCTTTCAATTCTAGAAATAACACGAAGATATTCTTTGTTGTTTTCATTTATAGTTTCATTATGGTAGCCATTCATTCTTATATCTTTAAAATCAACAAATTTCTTTTAGAGTTGCTTGATTATAATGCATTTTGAATGAAAATATGTGTACCATTTGGTAATACTATACGGGCTCTTCCGAACCCTTCAGTTATATTAGCAGATCCAGCTATAGTGAAAACTTTAGCTAAGAACTTTTCAGATAGTTTAGAGGAAAACCTTCTGGTTTTTCAACATCGTTTGAGTAGTTGCACTATCTAGTAAGTATATATCATCACTCAAATGGCATTCCATGCCTTAAGAATTAAAGACAATAATTAATAAATTATTAAAAATTTGTAAGCATAAATAAATGCTAATAACAAACAAACAAAATAATCTGATTAAAATAAATAAATGATTAAAAACAACATTCATCAGTACATATTGTTTTCAATTAGTTCTAAAAAGGAACATACAAACAAACACCAACTTCAAACTAATTTTTTAATGCAAGGTAATAAATAAAACGAAAGGCACACAACGAACTTGAAGCTATTTTTTGTCAATCAACTCGGTCATATCATTGATCATTGCACTTAGATTTTCATCATTAATGAAATTTCCATCATCATCTTTGAAGAAATCATCTAAGTTCAGGTTAGTGTTATCAGACAACCCTTTAGTATTGTGTGTCTTAATATTCTTCGAGCGTTGATATTCTTTAACTGTTTTCTTTGATGATCTACATGTTCATGACCAGTGACCAGAACGTTCACATCTATAACAAACTTCCATATTGCTTTTTATTTTCTAAAACCGAGTCATTGTTCTTCATAGGCTCATTTTTAATTTGTTTCTTTTTAAAGTTGGTGGTTTTGTTACTTCGAAAGCCACCATAACCACCTCTGCTAAAGTGATATCCATGTCCTCGTCTATGACCACGTCCTCTACCTCAACCTCAACCTCTTCCAGAGTGGGTAAAATTAGCATTAACTTCGGGTAAAGCATTTGAACCAGTTGGTCTTGAGGAATGATTTTTAATAAGCAATTCATTATCTTGCTCAGCAATTTGTAAACATTCTACGAGTTCAGAATATTTTGTAAAATGACACTCTCGATGTTGCTGCTGTAGGAGTATATTCGAGGCATGAAATGCTGAAAAAGTTTTTCCAAGTATTTGTGCATCATCCACCTTTTCTCCACATAATTTCAGTTTAGAAGTTATTCTAAACATAGCGGAATTGTATTCCCTTGCAGACTTAAAGTCTTGAAACCTTGGGTTCAACCATTCTTGCCTAGTGTTTGGAAGTATGACCGTATTCTGGTGGTCATAACGCTCCTTTAGGGAGTTCCATAAGTAGAGAGGGTCTTTTTCAGTTAAATATTCTGTTTTTAGATCATCGTGGATATGACGTCTTAAAAATATCAAAGCCTTTGCTTTGTCCTACTGGGACATAGTATCACCATTTTTAATGGTATTTTCTAAGCGTTGAGATTGCAAATGGATCTCAGCATCCAATATCCATGATAAATAATTGTCTCCAGATATGTCAAGAGCCTTGAATTCAAATTTAGCGATGTTTGACATATTTCTAACTGTAAGTGAGAGAAAAAAACGTAAGTTTCAAAATAGGATTCACGGTATATGAACATTCCATTTTATTGAATAAAATAAGAATTCATATGTGAGAGTGATGTGAACCCATATTATAATGCATATAGATGTATAATCCTAATATAATAATCAGCTGAAGCAAATTTGTCACATGTATCATTATTATTACAAATATTTTTCAAGTATTATAGAGACATAATGAAACTAATAACAACTATAATGATATCTGCAAACACAATAACCGCAAACTCGTTGCCTAATCAGACAAGAAATTAATCAATTCTATAAAAATACAAATAATGTGAATTTTCGCTTTAAGATCCATACAACAGCATAGCCTATGCTGTACAAATAAATAAATAAAAACTAATACTAAAACAAGTATGACTTCCAAGTAAGAGAATTACGTAAACTTCAACACTCAAAATTATCTATCATGAATAAGAAGTATATTAATGTTGGATCATAAGTTCAAGGCATAAATGATACAGCGAACTCCATTATTTGTTTACTGACTCTCTCCTCCAAAAATCAAGTACAGATAAATAGATAACATAGAAATAAAAGCAACATCAAAACATCTCTACTATTAATAAAGAAAATTCATTGAACTAATTTACTCGGTGTCTTTTTGAAATTCCAAAAATGTCCTTGCTTCCGTTTACAATAATGTAACAGCCCGTGTGCGAAGCACGGGCCCATACTAGTAGAAATAAAAACAACAGCAAATCCATTGGATGTCTATTAAATCAAATGTGGTTAATGTTGACTTGGCAAATCAAATGCCTAGTCGGTTATAAACATATATAAACAACTGATCTCAGCATGATATCAATCACATGCTCCTTAGAAAATTACTAAAAGAATTTATTGAAAGCACATAGTTTTGTTTTGACAGTAATAAGTGGAATAAGGAAAGTATAGAATATTATATATATAAATACCTTATTGAAAAGAGAATTTAGTTGCTAAAAAAAGAAATTTGTATGTGCTTGGTATGTGTATATGTATGTATACATAAGTCTTTGAAGTGGAAGAGGCTTTGAAGTGGAATGGTCTAAAAATATTAAAAGCTAATGACTTTCTGTTTATGTTATTCACGTTCAGATATTAAATGGAAGAACCTGTAGTGAACTCTATATAGCTTTTGGGAGAAAGAACAAAGATTCAATAAAATAAGAACATCTCGTGCTGATAATGTATTATAAAATAAAGAAAACAGAAGTTATTAGAGAGAGAAACATTTTATTCATTTTTGAGATACACATACAATACATTGGAATCTCTATTTATAGACTCCATATGTAGTGGAGATTACAATAATGTTCTTTGACATTTAGTATATTCACCCTATAGCTGATATATATTACAGCAAAAACTGAATAAAAAAACCTTTTTTTCCGAAAGGGCTATAAGCGTAAATTGGACATTGACATTGAATGATCGTAGTATACATAGATAAATTAAAGACTCTCATATAAAGAGGAAAAATGCAATGTTAATTGTTATGACATTTTCGAAGAGATATTAGTTAGATGTTGCCCGAATAGTACTTTCTTACTTCTCTAAAATTGTGATCCAAATAAAGACTAAACTATTTTATTACTCATTGAAGTAAAAATATTATAATAAATAAAGGTGAAATTGACTTAATCATATGACAACTCGAAAAGATTTTAACTTCTTTCAACGAAACAACTAAGATGTGAATATTTAAGAAAATAACAATAGATATTACACAAACAGTACCTAGTTGGATCACCTCAATGATGATAGGATTCATTTTGATATATTATTATGTTTAATACATATTTACTATTATAATACTATATTTTGATATATATTTACATCTTCCATATATTAGCAAAACACACTATTTTTTAAAAAGATGTTAATTAGAAGTTGTCTCGATAATACTTTCCTATTTCTTTATAGTTGGGATCCGAATAAAGGATGAACTATTTTATTACTCATTCAAGTATAAATATTAAAAAAGTTAAGGGTGAAATTGAATTAATCATATGACAACTTATAAAAATGTAAACTACTTTCAATAGAAAATTAAGATGTGAAAATTTAAGAAAATAGTAACAGCTATTACACAAAAGCTGCCCCAAGTTGGATCACCACAATGGTGATAGGACTTATTTGTCCATCAAAATCATCTCACCGGTTACTCCACTCCATTGTAGCTCATGAACTAATCTTCGAGTAGTTCTGCAGTAAATAGCAAAGCGGTGATTGTTATTGTTTAATCTTATTAGAAATAAAACTAAATTATGGTTTTCTTAGAAGAATAATAATACTTAAAGAATTTCATATATCATACTAAAAAAGTATTTAATATAATATATTTTTAACTAAATATGTATTAACGCCTATAAGTTAATTGAATTGACGGTTTTGGCATTCCCAAGGATTATGTCATCAACCAAAACAACGTTTTCCTATATTATATATCCTAGTCCATATTTGCCACTGTATTACTCTTCAAATGGGGAATAACCATTTTGATATATTACTCTATTTGATAGATGTTTACTATTATAATACCATATTATGATACATATTTATCTCTTCCTATGCAGCAAAAACACACTATTTTTTAAGAGATAGTAATGTGATGTTTCCCCAATAGCACTTTCCCACTTTTTTCTAGTTGTGATCTAAATAAAGACTGAACTATTTTATTACTTATTCAAGCACAAATATTAAAAAAAATTAAAGGTGAAATTTACTTAATCATACGACAACTTGGAAAGATATAAACTTCTTTTAATAAAACAACTAAAATTTGAAAATTTAAGAATGCGGTAGTATATATCAAAGTAGAGCTCGGTTGGATCACCTCAATGATGATAGGATTTTTTTTGTCCGCCAAAATCATCTCGTTGCTTACTCCACTCCATGGAAGCCCATGAACAAATTTTCGAGTTAGCCCAACAACAAATAACAAAGAGACGACTGTTACTGTTTAATCTTATTAAAACTAAACTAAGTTATGGTTTTCTTAGAAGAACAACAGTAAGAATGCTTAAAGACCTTTCATTTATTATATTAAAGAAATATTTATATAATATCATTTTAACTTAACTTTAAAGAAATGTTTAAAATCTATAAGTAAATCGAATTGGCATTTTTGGCATTTCTAAGGATTATACCATCAACTAGAACATTTTCCTGCATTATTATATCTTAGTCCATATTTACCACTATATTGCTATATTTTATTACATATTACCGGTTTAGATATGGAAAAACGTCATTTTTATGTATTACTATGTTTAATACTATGTTTTGATACGTATTTTTGTAACGACCCGTAAAATTCAATAATTAAATTTGTTAAATTATTAAGATTTTTGTAATTAAATTTAGAAAGAAATAATTTTTTTATAATTTACAATGAAGCAAATGTTAAAAATGAAATGCAACCATGGAAATTTAAGCTAAGTATTAACAATTGAAATGAAATTACGATTAATTGAAGTAATGTAAATTGTTATACTAGGCTAAGAATTGAATATAAGAAAACAAAGGTAAATAGTGAATTAATTAATGATTAATAATAATAAATAGTAATTGAATAAAATCAATATCCTGTAAGTAATTATAACATTGTTTGGAAATGAAAACTTATAAAAGTATGAATAAGAGTAAGAGTATTGAATTAACCAATGGAATAATATATTGATTAACGACAACTAAATTTAAATTATGTAATAAAGTTTATGCAAGTTGAATAATAACTAATTTAGTGCCATATTAATTGAAACAATTGTAAGGTTATAATTGATTTAAATTAGTAAATTGGGAAATAAATTCAGAGTTATGCTAATTTATGGAATAATACGTAATAAGTTGTAATTTGATAGAATCAATGCTAGATAAGCAATTATAATAATTGTCAGTTGATAATTAAGTATGAATGTGATTAAATTAGGCAAATAGTGATAATTATTAATTATTTACCCATTCATTTAATTTATTGCATTAGATCTAAATCAATTGCAACATTTATTTGTTAATAATAGTTTATAAGTAAAATTAAACGTTAGTAGCAACAGTTATTATAAGTTACCGATATTTTAATCCATTTAATTGAATTGGAATTAATTGCAACAGATCTAAATAAATTATTACGTTAATGTTAATTAATGTGATATTTGAGAATAATGTTAATATTATCCATAATAGGACAATTTGTTGAATTAAAAGAATGGAAATGAAGACTTATCAATTTAATGGTATTTGAACTATAAAAATTGAATTTAATTGCAAATAAATGAAATTAAATATCTAAATATTACGTTAATTGAAATGAAGATGGAATGTGAGAATATTTATGTAATAAATTTTGAATCCAATGTTAATTTCATCCGTTTGATAATAATGAATTGAATAATAGAATGACAAGTAAATTAAATAGAATTATTGAAAATTAAATTTATATTTTTGAATTAAATGAAATTGAGGTTAATACTGAAATTGATAAATTAATCAGCTATAAATTGACATTTAAATTATTTTAGATCATTGTAAGTGATTAAGAAATCAAAAATGATGAAATTTGTCAATTATCGAATTGAAATTGTAATTTTGATTTAATTAATTTATTATTAATTTATTTAATTAACTAGATAAAACCATTTTGGCCACTGACTCGGATTTCGACGAAAATGGTTTCATCGGAGCCGTAACGGTGAATTATTTTAGGATTTCAAGTTTCGTAACGATCGGACTTATCGTTTGATCGTATGGACTTGAAATGCCTTGAAATCAATTTAATTGAAATCAATTGAAATCAATTTGGAATAACTTGATTTTGGCATAACTTCTTCATAAGATGAAATTTGGATTTGAAACCTGTTCCATTGCGTTTAAAATACTTTAAAACATCTACTATTTTGATATATGGGTTGACCTAATTTCGTTCCGGAGTCAGAACGGGCTTTTCGGGCCATTTTATCGTTCAACGTGTAAATCAATTATGCCCATCTATTCTATTTTCAGCATTCCCTATAAATACCCTGTTATATGCCCTAATTCATTTCTTATTCCTCATTTCTGTATGTTTAGTTTTATTTTCTCCTCTTTCCAATGGCTGCAAAATCTAATTCCCAAATACAATTCCAAATCAAATCCAAAGCCAAAAATTCAAACTTTTCAAACCATATCATATTTTATATCGTTGGAAAGCTCTCGAAGAGCGCAACCCAAATCTGTAATTTGTTTCTTAATTCGAGCTATTCCTTGATCAGTAATTGACCATTTATTTTTGACCGTTCGTTGCTTGGGTTTCGATTTGACGGTGGATTTGAGTCGATAGGCCGATCGTAAAGTCCTGTATGGTAGAGTGTGTCGAGCAGGCCACACGGATGGAATCGCTTGTCGTAAGGTTGCCGGAATTCGCCGTTATTGGAGTTTGTTTGGCTGTGGTGGCGAACGCTCATGGCGAACTGGAAGGAGCCGCGTGGGCATAGGCGTGGGCAGCCGGTGATGTGCAAGCTGATGGGGTTGGTCGATCGTTTTCGTATGGCATGGGCTTGTGGCGAAGTAGGATTGAACGCGGTGGCTACAGCTGTTTCGACTGCGACTTCAAGCAGAGGCTAGGGTTTCCGCGTGAACAAGGTTGAAGGTGACGTGGCCTTCATCTATTCGTTTTATTTTATTTGTTTAATTTTGTTTTGTAACGTTCTAATATCAATAACTTTCACATACGAGGTCCGTTTCATGCACGGTTTTCTCCGCTAGGTTTGTATTGGAATTCTAGACATTTTGGCGTTGGTTTGGACAAATTCTAAGACTGTTCAAATTTTGGGTTTAAATTGGATTTAAATTCAATTTAAATTCAAAAGGTTAGTGTTTTAACCTACTCATAACTTCTAAAATTTCTTATGTGTGTTAAATAAATCTCTGATGTGATTACAAATTTATTTATTATTGTTTGGTATATTTTATCATCATTACAGTTAAATTGAATTTATTGAGTTAAATTTTTTATTCAACTTATTGTTGCATATAAACTGCCAGTTAAATTAATTTATTATTGAATATGAACTGCCAGTAATTACATGTTATTTATTATCTGTTCTATGTAAATGTTATTGTTTGAATTGGATGATGATTGTGATAAATGTTTGATTGTTGATATTGGATAAATGGATGTTGGATTTTATATTGTCATAAACTGCAAGTTGTTATGCATTCTATTTCATTCGGGATTGAGGTTTGAAATGATATATAATCGTATTTTTATTTTAAATTGCGGATTGAAATGATAAATATCTGTATCACTTGACTATAGGATAGAAAATTTTATATAGACACCGTGGTCTATAAATATAAATATTTTGAAATGATTCATATGGCTGTGTAAAGAAATATATGATTTTATGAGATATTGATTTGTATATTTTTTAAATGTTATTTTATATATTGTTAAATTCTTGGTTTTAAGCTATGAATAAAATCGTTTAAAGTATAAAAGAAGTTTAATAATAAAGTTTGATTTTATTAAAATAAAATATGGTTAAGTATTTATTTAAATTATATTCCTAGAATTTATAATAACTTAAATGAGAATAAGGTGGGAAGATAAGTATGAAATTGGTATGAAATTTCATAAAATTGAGATTTTAAAGGGTATGATTTTTATAACTGGATTTTGGTTTAAGATGAATTAAACAAATATTTCAAGTATAAATAAATTGAAGGAAATATTTGGTTATTTGAAATCTGAGTTTTATTTAAACGAAAATGGATTTATTATGCAAGTATTTCAAAATTAAAAATAGAAATTGAATCATTGAATCGTAATTATCAACCTTAGTTTTGAAATTGTTTAATACTCAAAGTTTGAAATGTATTGAAATTGAAATGGTTTATTGAAACTGAAAGTGAGTCAAAAGTTATGAATTGAGATTTAACTTAAAGTGAATAAAATTGTGAAGTCGAGGAAATTATTTTACTTTATAAAGTAATTTTAAATTCATACTATTTTATTATATATACTATTTAAATATCCAAACCATTTAAGTTTTAGAAGTTATGGTTTAGAAGTTATGAAATTTGAAGTATTATGTTTTGAAGGGTTATATTTCTAATGTTTGGTTTCGAAGCGTATAAATTCGAAAGTGCTATGATTTTGGAAAAAGGATATATTTGAAATAAAATGATATTATATTTATTTGGGATTTTTTTAAAATGATATCATATTGATTTATTTTTTGAAACGGAAATGATATCGTAATTATATGGTTTATTAATGGATATTATATTCTAGTTTTGAAGTATAATTATTTTGAAACGACTGCGGTGTTATAATAACGTTTGGTTGTTAAAGAGACCAAGATTGGAAGTTGCCATACTCTCTACCAACTCCGAAAACCACTTTAACAACCGTGTACGCGGTGGAGATTCCAGAAGAAGTAGGATGGTGGCGACGTTCTATTAAGGTATATACGTGGTCCCGACTCCCGTGCGTTGGCATAAGGTGGGTAAAACAGGAGCGATTCTCGGGCCAAGGAGGTAGCCCCTCTTATCGAACACATCCATTCGATATTATACTCTGACTTTGGATTGATTCGATGGCCATTTTTTATTTTTTATTTGGGGTTGTGGCTCGAGGTGGGCGGTAGCTACGGCTATGCGTTACCACCAGCCCGGATGCGTAATTGGTATATCTACCCTGGCATTGCCTAGTTGTGTCGTGTCACCTACCATAGCGTGCCTTATGCGATTTTGGTTTTGTACCATACCTATGGAGTGCCCTCTAACGACGCCCAGTACGGGGGAGATTACGGTACTGTATAGACTATGGGAATATAAAAGTGTGTTAAGGGCTATATGGGTAACCCCTTAACCCTATTTTAAAGTAAGTTTATTTTACTATTAGACATTATTATAATAGCGTATATTACTACATATTAGATAGTTTAACGAATCCTTAGGAGATGTTAATCACGAGCATCTCTTAAGTTACTGCACCCACGTTAAACACTGGGTAGGAGATATCAACCCCCATAAACATCTCCGACACCGTTACACTCATATTCATTTCTGTTAATTTAACTTACATAAGATCTTTTAGTTCTGACTCGAGTGTTTTGTCTTTTCAATTCGCTCGGGTCAGCCTGAGCATTTCAGGATTTGGAAGACCATATTCTAGAGGACGAAGGCGAAGATTTACTATTATTTATTGTATTATTCCACTACATTCATACTGTTCCGCTGCATTGTTATTGATTATTCTTTGGTATGTGTAACTCTGATATGTATTGTATAAGTATAATCAAATGTTTTGTAAAACAGCTTCATGAACTGTTAATTTGATTATTATATTTTATCGTTCCACTGCAAGATTCTATTTTGTTTTTCTTCCTCTGATTTTTCTTATTTACCCCATAACAATCCATCCTTCTGTATGGTTTAAATCTGACGTATGTGGTTTATCATTGATTTAAAGCGTACAAAAAGGTGGAATGTTACATCTGGTATCAAAGCTTTGGTTTAGTGATAAACCTTAGCTTTGTGGGGTCTGACTCTTTATCAATAGGGTAGTAATACCCTATGATGAGTCGGTGAGTGTGTGTGTGTATGAGAGCATATTTGTTAGTGTTATAAAAAGATTTTGATATTGTGTTAATTTGTTCCGTTTTGTATTTATAAATTCTGGTTGATGCATAGGACGCTATGACATCAACAGGGATTTCTAAACACTTAATAGGACAGACCGACACAATATTTGTTTTGAATATAGGTGAATGAAATAATTTTGCCTATTATATTTTCTATATATAAAATAAAATATTCTATAAAGGTTATATTTGGTTGCAATATATTGGTTGTTAGGTAATGAAAATTTTAGATATTAGTTGAAAATAAGATTTCTAACAAAATAAATAAAAATTGGAAATTAAGAACTTATTTCCGGGGTTTTGAAACTTTCTTTCGAATGATTTTGGAATATAATAATGATATTATTTAAGAGTATTTTCTGATATAAATATTTCAATATAAATTGAAAGAATTATTTTAAAGAAATTTTGGAAAAAAAATAAGTTCTGTACTCCCCTTTCCGTCACTGGAAAATAATTTTGGTGATGAGTGCACGCATCATCGACATTCATTTTCGAGTTTCGAAGTGGAAAGGCCACTGTAGTAGTTTTACTGCAGATTTATTTTGATAAACAAATATAAATTTTAAATTGTTTTAAATATAATGGGATATATATATAAACTGTAAGTACATACATTTATCTATTATTTTAAAATGATTTGGAATTAAACCCGGTATTTAGTTCTTAAGTTCCGTTAATTAATAGTTTCAATTATTTTAGTGAAATGAAATCTAAGTAATTAATAATTGAAACCTCTAAAGGAAACAAGAGATTCAATGCTAAGTTATAAATAAATAAATAAAATTTGAAACTGTAACCTATAAAACAAAAGATATGATTATTGAGAATTCAATTAATTAAAAGAAATGAGATGAACTTGTATAAATTTCAATTGCATTCTTAAAAAGCATATATATAACTTACCAGATATTAAAAGTTCTAATGTTTAATAAGAAAATGTAATGGATATTATACAAGCAATAAACTTGAGGTAATGAAAGTATTTAATGAAATCCTTTTTTAAATAAGAACTTGATGTTGTAATTGTTGTGAACTTAAGTTATAATTGAAATGTTATTATAATAAAGGTAATAAGAAGTAAGTATTGCAAGTATAAGATTACAAACTTAAGTAAATGAATTGATATGCAAAGAAATTGAATTAAACATGAATATTATAAATAAGTGAATGTTAATAAATGAAATTACGTAATAATTAATAAATGATGGCATTAATAAATGAAATAAGATTTGTAAGTAATAAATGAAAATAAATGAAATAAACATTGAACCAAAGAATAGAAGTAAAAGGTTGTAAGAAATAAATATAGATTTAAGGATGAATCATTATATGAATGAAAAGGAGTTTAAACAATAAATGAAATGAAATGGAATTAATAAGAATGAACTTGATCTATTATTTGAAATTGTTGTTTGTTTGGTTTATGTGTTGTTTGGGTAAAAGATACTTTTAATTGCTTAGATGTGTGAATAATATATTGAGTTTTATCTAAGACTGTTGAGTAAATGGTGCACTAAGTAGTTTATTTTCATTCTGTACAATTTAAAGTTTTTGAACTCGAACAACTATTTATTTGTTTGATATGAATGAATGATTGATTTGTATTGATTCTATGTGATGGTTGTATGCCTCGTTGCAAGTGATTGTTGTTGTATTGATTTGTTTGTTTATGGTTGAAATACCGTTAAATATTTCATTTATATAATTATTAACTCCTTTTGGATTATATAAGTGAAATTTAGGTTATGGAAGCACTTGCTATTGCATTTGGTTTCATAATATAAGCGTAAATTGCCCGACAAATAGGTACGTTTTCGGATTATGGTTTATAGCGCTATTATATTGTTTTTCTGTGTTGGGATATATATTATTTTGGAAAATATATGTTGTATATTCTTATATTTGATATTATATTTTCTCCCGAGCCTCTCCGTACAAAGGAGACTCTGCCGAAATTTTTCATAAATTTTGGACTTAGAATTTTTTTGAAAATGTTCTCCAAACTTTATTAATTTGAGTGTAAAAAGATTTAACGGTTATAATTGGTATATTTTATTTAAAGTAATTAATTTTGTAAATTTAATTTTTTATAATTTTTATATTTTAATAAGATGTATTGTTTATTAATTCTTCTTTTCCCCTTCTTCTTCCTTTACGGGGACGAAAAGTTTTGAGTGGGGAAGAGTGTAACGACCTATAAAATTCAATAATTAAATTGGTTAAATTAATAATTTTTTTGTAATTAAATTTAGAAAGAAATAATTTTTTTTATAATTTATAGTGAAGAAAATGTTAAAAATAAAATGCAACCATGGAAATTTAAGCTAAGTATTAACAATTGAAATGAAATTACGCTTAATTGAAGTAATGTAAATTGTTATACTAGGCTAAGAATTGAATATAAGAAAACAAAGGTAAATAGTGAATTAAATAATGAATTAATAATAATAAATAGTAATTGAATAAAATCAGTGTCCTGTAAGTAATTATAATATTGTTTGGAAATGAAAACTTATAAAAGTGTGAATAAGAGTAAGCGTATTGAATTAACCAATGGAATAATATATCAATTAATAGTAACTGAATGTAGATTATGTAATAAGGTTTATGCAAGTTGAATAATAACTAATTTAGTGCAATACCTATTAATTGAAACAACTGTAAGGTTATAATTGATTTAAATTAGTAAATTGGAAAATAAATTCAAAGTTATGCTAATTTATGGAATAATATATAATAAGTTGTAATTTGATAGAATCAATGCTAGATAAGCAATTGTTATCCCACCTTTTGGCAAGGTCGAGATACCAAGGAACTGATTGAAAGCCATGGATCACTTTTCCGGGATATTAGACATACGAAGGTTCGCTATGGATATCCATGAATTTTGTCCAAGTCCAGATTGAGCCATAATTGATAAGACATGACCAGCAAAGCCAAGAGAGCCAACTTTCCAAGTTTCAAATCAATCCGAGTTCGCATGCTCAAGTTATGATGGATGTAAGTTGAAGGGAAAAGCTCCGGTTTCGTACCGATCATCAAGCTCCAGTTCGTATCAATCGATTTCGTATCGATCATGGGTCCCGAGGTTTCGTATCCATCGAAGAGCACCGGTTCGTATCGATGAACTTGGCTGTATTCGAATCCATCGAGTTCGTATCGATGGACTTGGTATCCATCATAAAGCCGCGCTTCGTATTGGTCAGCACTTCCTTATTCGAATCCATTGGCACCTCCCTACTTCATATCCATCGGCAGATAGAGCATTTCACATCCATCAACTGTGGCAACGGTCACTAATTCATATCCATCATGGAAACCTCTCTTCGAACCCATCATGGACAGGGCACTTCGTATCCGTCAGGTTATCCTACTTCGTATCCATCGAAAGGTTCCAGTTCGCATCGATTGGTTTCGTGTCCATCAGGGAAAGACTTGTTCATAACCATTGAACATCAGTAGTTCGAATCCATCATTGAGGCCTTGTTCGAATCCATTGAGTCAATAGACCAGGGTGACGTGTCATCCCTCGATATGAGCGAGGCGAGATTTATGGAGTCGATGTGGTCAACTCGGAGTAAAGACCGGATCGAGGCGAAGTATTCGTGCCGCATCATCACAAGACCACGTGAGTTAATGGAGTCGAAGGGATCAATTCGAAAGGGAGGATTCGAACCAATCA
Source organism: Allium cepa (assembly GCA_030765085.1). Taxonomy (NCBI): domain Eukaryota; kingdom Viridiplantae; phylum Streptophyta; class Magnoliopsida; order Asparagales; family Amaryllidaceae; genus Allium; species Allium cepa. The sequence continues at coordinate 458,429,295 of CM060929.1, read as the reverse complement.
GCCACCGAGAAACCCCATTTCGTATCGGCGATAACTCATGATCCACTGATCCAAATGACATGAAATCTTCACAGGAGCTTGCGTACATGATGAGGAATGTCTCCACCAAATTTCAGCTCGATTGGACGTCATCTTGATCGATACGAAATGACTTCTTATCGATCGCCGATCGAGTCGAAACTTCCTGAGGTTGTTCGCATGGGCCCACTCACATGCTAGAACGAGTCTCCCGAAGACTGAGTGAAATATCAGCCTCCTACGCCTATAAATAGAGCCCCAAAGCCTACAGAGAAGGGATCTTTTGACTCTCAAGCTCCCAGACTCTGCCGGATCGAGATCTCCATCATCCTACATCATATTCTTTCTATTGAATTCGAATACTAAGTTGTATTTTGATGTTGTTCGCTATAATCACTTGTAATCATTGAAAGAGAATCAATAAAATTGCAAAACTTCACAGTGGACGTAGGCAACACGCCGAGCCACTATAAATCAATTGTCTTCGCATTTATATTCTTGTTAATTGGAGTTTTTGTTAGATAATCCTCATTTTCAATTTACATTCTTCATTTATTATCTCTTCAAAAACTTCCAAAGAGTGTTGTGCCCAATTTTGGTACAAATACTCTGGTGCTTTCACTGAGAAAACCCAGATTTTCTCCCGCTCGTTGGATCTGTCATCGATACCGGATTGCATAAATCTAAGAGAGAGACCCAGATTTCAATTTCAGATTCCTTCCGTTCTGTTCAGATTTGCAAAAATCTAGGGAAAGGATTCCACTTCTCAAGATGGTTAGCACAAGAACCGCTTCTACCGCCGCTGATCAAGAAGGCCGGGATAGACAGAATCCTACGCAAATACCTCCATCTAATCAAGATGCTACCGGGCATTCCGATCCATCAGGTCCGGTTACTAGACAAGAGTTCCATACATTGCTCCAGGAACTGACTCAAAGCCGGCAACAACTAACTGAGTAGTTGCACGTTAATGCTGAATTAGCTAATCAGCTAGACCGCCAAGGGCGTAGAAGATCCAGAAGGGATCATGCGTCTCGCTCCTCCATTGAAAGTTCTGCTTCATCCGATTACAATCACAGATCTACCAGTCCCAGGCTAGACGGAAATTATGCACATGCAATTGATCACCAGCCAGCATTGACCGTTGGGCAGTTAAGAGTTGACCCTTCTGTCAGTTTTCATACTTGACCCTCCTCCCGAGGAGGCTTCCACAATACACCACAGATAACCGTGCCACCGCTACCACGGCTGATATAGGGATTGATACCCGTAACCAACAAGGGCGTACTCCTGAACCGTACGTTCCAGAAAACGTTGAGCCAAGGAGGCGAGACGCGGACCGTCGACAGCGTCCGGTCCAACCTCGCGATGTGGAACCCGACCACATTTTGGCCCAACGTGTGCAAAATGCTCCGATGCCAGACCTTTCAGCCATGATACGCCAAATGATTCGCGAGAGTCAGGGCTTGACAAATGACGATTGGGGAATCTCCCGAAGTCATACTCCGTTCACGGATGAAATATTATATGTTGAACCCCCTCGGCGATTGAGAATGCCGACTCTGCCCCATGTACGAAGGGAATTCCAACCCCAATCAACATATCTTGAAATATGAATGGTCGATGAGTGCTGCAAGAGCTGATGATGCAGTAAAGTGCCGTAGTTTTCCCATTTCTTTGGGGGGCATCACAATGATGTGGTTTACACGATTGCCTCCTCGATCAATCTCTTCGTTCGACCAGTTGGCTACTAAGTTTGTCGAGCAGTTTCGTATGCACGTCGCCAGGCCTAAAGACGTTAATACTTTATCCAGTGTCACTCAGGCTCCCGGAGAGACACTCAAGCGATATTTGGAAAGGTTTAATGCCACTTGCGCAGAGATCAGTAACCCCAATGATAATTCGATCTTAATGGCATTAACTAAGGGGATTGAACCCGATTCCGAGTTTGGAAACTGGTTAGCCGGGAAGCCTCCCGCATCGTTGGACCGTTCTACTCCAAAGCCGCTTAATTCTTGAGGCGTGAGGATGCAAAACAGTCCAGGAAACAGGATGATGTAAGACCTAGCAGTGAGGGGATTCAGAGTAATGTTGTAGTTAAACAGTCTGGTGAAAGTTCTGGAAAAGTCCAGTTAAATATTGAAAATAAACAAACTCAACAACCGAGGAACAGTGATAATCAGAACAGAAAACGGGATCAGAACCGTGGCCCACGACGTTGGGCTCCAATGTTTGACAATTATACACCACCGAACACGTCGCTGGAGAACGTGTATTTACAGACTTGCAATGCTATGCAGTATAAGAAATCTGCTCCAAAGCCATCGTCGGAGAGGCAGATTCAAACAGGAAAGTTCTGTAGATTCCATGAAAGTTATGGACATAATACCAATGAGTGTAGACATTTGCAAGACCTCATTGAGAAGTTGATCAGAGAAAGAAAGCTAGATCAGTTTGTTCAGGCGCCGCAGTCTGGTGGTGCGGGCCCATCCAATCAAAACCGTGTGCAAACTCAAGAAAGACAGGAGGAACCTGCCTGTACAGTCGGGAGGTTAGTTATTAATACAGTCAGTGGTGGTCCCCATCTAGCAGACCGAAGCTGTAGGGAAATGGAGTCATATGCCAATTCTATCAGGCATGTGGACTTTGAGTTTTGCAGTAATTTCGATGAAGGGGCTCCGACCAAACTACAAAAGACGATGACGGATGACATCATATTCAGGAGCCGAGATGATCATAGGGTCGAAGCCCCAACTATTGACCTACTTGTAATATCTTCCCAGGTTGGTCCTGCTTGGATGAAGAGGATCCTGGTGGACAGTGGGAGTTCAGCAAATATTTTGTTTAAGAGAGCATACGACCAGATGAAAATGGAAGCCAAAGATTTAAAGCCTTGTCAATCTAGAATTCATGGCTTTGATGGGAGTGCTAATATACCCACTGGGGTGGTAGAGTTGCCAGTGGAGTTAGGAGTTGAAGAGTGCCGAAGAGTTCGGATTTTACAGTTTGTTGTTTTGGATATTCAATCCCCATACAATGCTTTTTTGGGCCGACCGGCACTTGCTTAGTTTAGGGCAGCGATTGCCCTGTGGTGTTTGACCTTGAAGTTCCCTACTGATCGTGGGATTGGAGTTATACAGGGAGATTAGGCTGCTGGAAGAGCCTGTTACGTGGCTGAGCTGCGCGAGGCACAGCGACGAGAGAAACGAAAGGGCGTAGAGGAATCTCTCTGCGTCCGTTTTACATACAATTGACAATTGGTGCCTGGGACTCGACACGGGCACCACAACTAATTCCACAGGGATCTTGACCCGAGAGACAATGAAAACAAGGAAGAATCTATTGAAAGTCAGTGTGATATCCCGGAATTTTGGACAATATCAATTTAATGATCTTTATATAAAATTAAATTGATATTGACCATATTGACAATATTGATTAATAAAATATGTTTTGGTTTAATAATCAGATTTAAATAATATTTAAATTGTGATTTTATCTTTTAAAAGCTAAAATAAATGTTTAAATTATAATGTATATATATTTGTATATATATTATAGTTTATTTTTGTTTTGGAATTTAATAAATAAATGAAGTTTTGTTTTTAAATTCTAATAAAATATTGAGTAATTAGGAAATTATGTTTTAATTAATATTAAGCTTTTAAAAAAAATCTATTCAAATTAATAACTATATGGTTTGCAAATATTTATAATAAATGTTATATTGTTTAAAATTTGACTTAGCTTAATTTTTATTTTTAAATAAAGGTTGATTTTATTTCTTTTTAAAATATTATTTGATTAATGAATTGAGACTCTTTTATATAAGTTTAAAATATAAGATAACATATTATTTAAATTCATTTAATAATATAAAAGTGATTTATAATTTCTTTATAAATCATATAAAGTTTGTGAATTAGTTATTTTAAGTCATATTAATTTTCATAAATATAAAAGGAAAATAGAATCTTCATTTTAATAAATAGATTTTAATTTTGATTTCAAAAGTTTGATTGATTTGAAATTTTATTTTGAAATTCATATAAATAGATTCTTCAAAAATATTTGTATAAGTTTTAATTTATAAATTGTTTTATATACATTTACTTTTAAAATGAGAAATTCATATATATTCATAAACATAACATAAATTAAAGAAAACTCTTTTTAAACATTTAAAAATGTAACTAAATTTAATTTAAAACAAGTGTAATCTAATTAACAAGTCTAAGCTACATGTGTTAGTTGAAAATCAAAAAAAATGACAAGTGTCATTTAAATTCTATTTTTCTTTTATTTATTATGTTAAATTTATTTCAGCCTCTTTTAAAAACATTTTCATTTCCCCTCATCCTCTTTTCAAAAACAAAAGATAAATGAATCAAAAGAAATCAAAAATCTGAAATTCAAAACCCCTAAAAACAGATCTGCAAAATTCATTTCAAAAGCAACTTTAAGATCTGAAATACCTCTCAAAACCAAAATCTGTATTTCAAAAGCATAAAGGAGTCTGCATTTCCTTCTTTCCAATCTAAAGCTCATTGCATTTTCATCTCTGCAAATTTTAAACAAATCAAATGAAGCCTGCATCAAATTTTGGTTGAAGTTTCAAATGCAAGCATTCTTCAGTTTGGAAGCATAAAAGAAAACTTGTATTTCTTAAGCCTGAAACATGTAAAGCATCTTCTTTCAACCTGAGTTTAAAGCTTAAAAATCTGGGTGCTCTGTCCTTTAAATCTAAGGTGAGTAACATTTTTGATTTAATAATTTAAGTTATCATGGTTGCATGATTTATCTCTGTGAATAATTATGGATGGTGTATATATAAATATCTAAGAATAATCTGTAGAATTTGGAGTAAATGTGTGCATGGATGCTACTGTCTGTAATGTCTCTGTTCCCATATCTAAGTCCAGTATTTTTGTTTTAAATTCCCTATCTCATGATCTAAGCATTGTTATGGATTGTGATACAAACAAAATTTGTTTGAGAGATCACAAATTTAATCTTAAAAATTTAATTAAGTAAAAATAAAATTTAAACATGCTCTAGAAACCTCCAAGGACAGTGCTACAATGATTTATGTTAATTTGCAAACATTACAATTCACTGATATATGTATAAAACCTGAAACTTAATCAAGAATCTTGATTTTTAAAACTAAAACCAAAAATTTTAGTTTGATTATGTATGTACATTTCTGGTTTGACCAGGAATAGAGTTTTGGATCAACTTTGGTGATCTGAAGGGTCTGGGGGTTTGAATTTTCCTCTGGTGGTTGAGGAGTAATGGGGGAATGAGGGAAAATTGTCTGGTGGTGATCAAGATGATCGTGGGGGCGGCGGTGATCAAATTAAATTTGTAAACCTAGTTTTAAAAAAATTAGGAAATGGGATCGTCACTGTCTATATGTTTGTTCGAGTGTTAAGCGGCTTTGGGGAAAGGTAGCTAGGTCCATAGCGAAGAAGTGGCCGGAGTTTCAACATCAACGAGGGTCGGAGGAGGAAGCGCTGGCCGTTGACAGGTTTGGCCTTAGTGAAGCATGGTGTTTCCAGGTTTCTTGGTTGAGGCTGGATTTAGTTTTCAGGTCGTTGGTGTAGTTCAGGTGATAGGGGTAGAGGTTTGGGTGATCTGGGGTATGTTCGAGTTCCTGGTGTTGGATGGAGATAGTCAGAGCCACCGTGCATGTGCACGGTGCATTCATTTTTCTGATGATTTGTTGGGGCGAACTGTTGGTTTGGGGATTGCAGATTTTGCTCGCATTAGTACTCGAGTCATATGAGGGTTTACCCGAAGTAAATTGTGAAATGACTCGAAATAAAATTAGTTTGGGCTAGGGTAGTTTATAGTTGCAGAATTTTGATTCTGAAACCTGAACTGTTTTCAGGCTTTTGAATTTTAAAACTAAATTTTAAAAATAGTAAGGCAAGTTTAAATTCAAACTTTAAGTAAGATTAAACTATGAATTCAAATAGGTTTGAATTCCAGATATTTGAATAAAATTGCAGTAACAAAATAAAGTATTTAATAAATCATAAAACCTGCACAGTTTTTATATTAGTGATTTTTAAATCTGAGATAAGGTTTTAAACACAAGATTTGAATTTCTAAGTTAAATCTGAATTTCAAAACTGAATCCAAATTTGAAGATTGAATCTGAAAGCTTCAAAATAAAGATAAGTTATAAATCCAAATGTTATGATCAAGTGAATATTTTTAGAATTTTATAACATATGAAATTTAAAACAGGGTTTTAAATTTTAAATCTCTGAATCTAAATCTGAAAGCATGGTTTAAATTTTGAGTTGTAAATTAAATAAGATTTGAATTTATATGTTCAATATCACTTGAATTATTTAAGGCATTTTAAATTTGTTTAAATTGAATATGGGCTAAGTTAAACTATTCTTTTAAAATTTGCTTTAAGAGGTAAGTGATTCTTTAAAATGAGAACAAAAGAGTTTTTAAATATTTAAAATCTTGTTTAAGTTTAAATTTAATTTAATTTTAATTTTAAAATGGAATTTATAAAAATGTAAAAGCAAATTTGTTTTTAAATTACCTTAATAATGATAATTTAATCATTAATGAGATTAATGATTTTTATTGTTTGAAACTTAATTATCTAATCAAGGTAATTAAGATTTTAATTAATTAATTAATAATTGGGTTAATTAATTAAATAATTAAGGGTTTATTTAATTAATTAAAAGTTTAAGTAAGTTAATTAAATTTGATTAAAGTATGATTTAGAAATTAATTTAAATAAGATTGGATTAATTTAATTAATAAATTGAATTATTAATCAAGTAATTAATAACTATTTAAGTTTTAATTTTCACTTGATTAATTTAATAATTAGGAATTAATTAATGAGTTTTATAAATAAATTAAGAATTAATATTGATTAATTCAATTAATTACTTTGGAAAGGTAATTAAAGATTTATTATTGGTTAATGAAGGTCATTAACATAGCATTATTTTATAATTAATTAATGTAATTAATTTCAATAATTAATTGGATTAATTAATTTAAGATAATCCTTTGAATTGTTTAAGTAAATTACTTAGTGAAAGTAATTAAGGAAATTAATTACTAATTGTAATTAATTGAGCTTATTTTGATTAATTAAGTTAATTAATTAAGTTAAATTAATTTAAATTAATCATTGATTGATTTGAGAAGTAATTACAAATGTAATTAAAAAGGGAAAATTGCTTAATGAAATAATTAAGGAAATAAATTACTGGATGTAATTTAATGGAGCAGTTTTGGAAATTAATTACTTCGTGTAATTAATATGTAATTTATATGTTGTATAATTACTTAAGTAAGTAATTAATAATTAATTACTTAGTATAATTAATTTAGGTTTAGATAATTGAGTTATTTGAAAATGATTAAAAGATGTAATTAATTTAATGTAATTAATTACTTAATCAAGAACGATTAATCAATAGAGATAAATGATAATTAATTTAATGAAGTTATTTAAAATAAAATAATTTAAGATCATTAATTTATATAATTAATGATATAAGTAAGGATTGATTAATTATGAACAATTAATCAATGAAGGTATTAATTAATGTAATTAATTAAGGATTAATGTAATTAATTATGATTAATTAATTAATTAAGTAATTACAAGTTAATTATAGGGATTGGTTTGGATTAATTAATTTATGAAATTAATTAGAGGTTAATTATTTGAATGTAATTAAAGGATAGTTAATCAAAAAGATTATTTAGGGTAACTTGTTAAGGGTAATTAATTAATTGATTTATAATTAATCGATATGTAAGCAAGGTTTATATGGATGAATAATTAATTTAATTCATTTTAAATTAATGAAGGAAAAAGTAATTAATTTAATTCATTTTAAATTAATTATAGGATGGTGATTTAATAAGTCTTTGCTTATGAATGATGATTGATATTACCCTGAATGGTTGAGATCTCAGTTATGAGGTAAATGTTGTTGTGTGATTTGGATGCTATGGTTGCATTGAGTTGATAATATGATTTATCTGTTTGAGTTGATAATATAGATTATCTGAGGTGATGTTAATATTGATTACCTATTATGATGTTGTGAATTATCTATCTGTGTGTATATAGATAATATTGAATTGAATTGTTTTAAACTTTAAAACAACTTGGACCTAAAAGACACGCTTTGGATTCGATGAGACCGGGATCGGGTTTCCATATTTGGATATCCAAAAACCACATCGATTGCAAATAACGTTAGGTCGTGAATCCAAATGGAGCTTTGTGAAGACTCGAGGTGTAAGGGCTATACGTCAGTATAACTCTGTGGGTGATTCCGTAATGAGTTGACGGAATAGTGCTTATAGATTCGAGATGGTGATTCAGAGTGCAAGGGTTATTATCGTTAACTCTGAGGGCGATTCCAAAATGAGTGTAACGAGATAATGCCTTCGGTTTCGTTCGAACCCGGAACGAACTTGTATGGATTGAATGCTTTCAGAACATCGTCAGGTGGATGATGAGCATTCTAAGTGATATGTCCTATAAAGGTAATCGTAACCTCAAGCCTCATCAACCGGGAATGGCTAAAACAGGGGAGTGCAGCAAGGCTTCGTGGGTAGCTCCCACTGGAGAGCAAGATTTACCCCTGTCTAGAAGTCCCTTTATATTCGGCTGTGTGGGGCAGTTGATTGCAACAACTGTCGGGGTTGTCTTGTTCGGGACTGTTCAGTAAGGAATGGTTCCAGTCTTGTGTTGCAGGGGAGTTAGGGTGGCTCCTCGGTACGGTGATCTAGGCCACGTACTGTGACGGGCGGTACCCCAGTAGCCCTGCCATTGTATGGAATCCAAAATCCAATAAGTGCCAACGGTTTTGATTGTATTACCCACTTTTGTGGATAGTAGCTGGAATTTAATCATGTAACAATTTCGGCTATTTCTTATTTACTTGAAAACCCTAGACACTACTATAATATCATCAGATTTCCTATCAAATGTTTTGGTTAGCATAAGGTAAAAACTTTTCCATGTTTATGTGTGGGAAGTCTTACGTGATACCTTTCTTTTCAAAAGGTTTTTAAAAGTTAAGCAATTTTAACCTGTTACTCACACCAGACCCATGTTTGACCCGGAGTTTATCTTTGTTTTTTCTTAAACTCTTGGGTACTCAAATTTTTACGAGTAGCCAAGGGATTCAGGTTAGCTTTGACATATAATGGAGGAGCAATGGAGCAGGAGGCTTCTGCGTTGTAGATATATAGTTCCGCTGTGTGTTCTCTGTGTTGTGATTGTACTGAGTTGTAAATACTAGACAGGTATTTATAACTGTCTAGTATATGTGATGTGTATTCTATGTATCTCTGATTGGTATTGTATATTATGTAAATACTTATGTTATTAATATAATTTATTCGTTCCGCTGTTAAGATTCTAGTGTTGTTTCTTTTTCCTCTTCTTTCTTTTCTCTTTCTATCCCTTTCTTTCTTAATCGACGATGCGACTTCCTGGAGTCTGGAAGTTGGGTCGTCACAGTCAGGCTTCCCCGGCTGAGATGACGATTGATGTTCCAATCGATGGTGACGATGACGATGATTCGAGAATGTTGAAGGTTGGGTCTCAGTTGAGCCAAGAAATGCAACAGGAATTGGTTGATTTTCTCCAGAAGAATCTCGACGTATTCGCCTGGACGCACTCTGATATGTGTGGGATCTCGCCGGACATCGTGAGCCACACCCTGAACATTGACCCGCGGTATATCCTGGTCAAGTAGAAAAGGCACGGTATGGATCCAGAGAGATCTGCCGCCCTTAAAGAAGAAGTTGATAAAATGAAAGCCAATGGGTTTATCCGGGATTCTCTATACCCAGAGTGGGTACCCAACCCTGTACTTGTCCGAAAACCAAATGGGAAATGGAGAACGTGCATTGATTATTCTGACTTAAACAAAGCTTGTCCGAAAGACAGCTTTCCACTTCCTCGAATTGATCAACTCGTAGATTCAACGGCCGAACATGAATTATTATCTTTTATGGATGCTTACTCGGGCTACAATCAAATACCCATGCATGTGCCCGACCAAGAGCATACAAGCTTCGTAACCGATCTGGGACTATACTGCTACAAAGTCATTCCTTTCGGATTGAAGAACGCTGGAGCAACTTACCAACGCTTGGTTAACCGGATATTCGCTGACCAGATCGGAAAGGCCATGGAGGTTTATGTGGACGACATGTTGGTGAAATCACGATACTCCACTGACCATATTAGAGACTTGGAGTCAATGTTCAATATCCTTCAAAGATACGGGATGAAGCTCAATCCGCTTAAGTGTCATTTTGGAGTCGCATCCGGAAAATTCCTTGGGTTCATCGTCAACGCTAGAGGAATAAAAGCCAACCCCGAAAAGATCTGGGCTATCAGAAATTTACAAACTCCAAGAACTATAAAGCAAGTCCAGAGTCTCAACGGAAAGGTAGCAGCGTTAAGTAGGTTTATATCAAAGTCTACCGATAAGTGCATCCCCTTCTTCGATTTGATCCGAAAAGGGAAGCGGGACTTCGCATGGACTACGGAGTCGAGGGCGCATTCCAATCATTGGTTCAACATCTTTCCACACCGCCGATTCTTTCAAAGCCTTTCAACCACGAACAGTTGTATCTTTACCTGACAGTATCGTAAAATGCAATCAGCGCTGCCCTTGTTCGGGAGGAAGACCGAGTTCAGAAACCGGTCTATTATGTTAGCAAACGACTCACCGAAGCTAAGAGAAACTATCTGAAGTTGGAGAAATTAGCCTACTGCTTAGTCACTGCCTCGAGGAAGCTCCGTCCATACTTCCAGGCTCATCCCATCACTGTGTACACCGATCAGTCATTACAATAGGTCCTCACGCGGCCTGAGATGTTTGGTAGGTTACTCAAATGGAACATCGAACTGAGTCAATTCGATATCACTTACACTCCGAGGAGAGCAATTCAAGGTCAAGTCCTAGCAGATTTTATAGCCGAGTTTACTGTTCCTGAAGACTTGCCTGAGACCAGCAAATCTCCTGAGTACATCTGGAAGTTACACACTGATGGTGCATCCAACGATCGGTGCTCAGGCGCTGGGGTAGTACTTGAAACCTCCGAGGGCCGATCCGTATGCTATGCTTTAAAGTTCGAGTTCTGGGCGACCAATAATGAAGCCGAATATGAAGCTTTACTTTTTGGGTTGAAGCTAGCTCGTGATCTGAAAATTACTGCTGTGGAAATCTATTGTGACTCCCAATTAGTTGTGTGCCAAGTCCGGGGTGAATATCAGGCGAAAGATCGAAGGCTAGCTGCTTATCTAGCCCGGATCCGAGGAGTGCTTAGTCAGTTTGATTACTATTCCATTTTATACGTACCCCGAGAGCATAATCAGAAAGCCGATTCGTTGGCAAAGTTAGCAAGTACAGGCGAAGCTCCGCAGTTGGGGCTCGTTCCCGTCGAAACTCTATCCTCTTCGAGCATCGATCAAATGGAGACTGATTTCACATTTGAGACTACTTCCAGTAGGGAGTCATGGATGACCCCTTATCAAAATTATATTGAACACAGGATACTGCCTGAACGCAGGAGTGAGAAGAGACAGATTCTTCGAAAAGCCTCGTGGTTCATCATTCAAAACGGAGTTACGTATCGAAGAGGATATTTTGTTCCTCTCCTCTAGTGTATCGCGCACGACGAAATCAAACGAGTGTTACATGATGTACACGAAGGAGAATGTGGCGATCACACTGGGGGGCAAGCACTCACCAAGAAAGTACTCCGGTACGGGTATTACTGGCCTACTGTTAACCGTGACGCAGCAGAGTACGCCAGAAAATGTGATAAATGCCAAAAACATGCTCGGATTCCAAGAGCCCCACCTACTGAGATAACCCAAATGGTCAGTCCTTGGCCGTTTGCAGTATGGGGCATTGACATAATTGGTACATTGCCTTTGGCCAAAGGTGGCACGAAGTACGCCATCATCGCAGTTGATTACTTCACCAAATGGGCTGAAGCTGAACCTCTTGCAACAATCACGACGAAGAAAGTAATCAACTTCGTGGTACGCAACAATATTTGTCAGTTTGGTCTCCCGCATACTATTATCATCGATAACGGAGCCCAGTTCGACAACGTTGAATTCAAGAATTTCTGTCAACGATTCCATATCCATAAGAAATTCTCTGCAGTTGCACACCCTCAAGCGAATGGCCAAGTCGAAGCTGTTAATAAGGTTATCAAATCTATTTTGAAGAAACGACTGGAAAAGGCCGAGGGCAAACAGGTTGATGAACTTCCTATGGCTTTATGGGCTTACCGAACGACCCATAAGACTGCAACCGGACACATTCCATTTTCTCTATCTTATGGCTCGGAAGCCGTTATTCCAGTCGAGATGGAAGTGTCTTCTCATCGTGTGACGTACTATGATCCGAAAACGAAAGCCATACTACTTGCTGAATCTTTGGATTTACTCGATGAAAAGCGTGAAGAGGTTGATCTGAGGGCAGCCGCGTATCGGAGTCGAGTCGCCCGAATATACAATGCCAAGGTCCGGCCATGAACCTTTGAACTCGACGATCTCGTACTCAAGAGGATCTATCCTGTTCCTTCACACATGAAACCTAATTGGGAAGGACCATATGTGATTTCACAAAAGCTTGGAGATGGCACATTCAAGTTATCGACCGTTGATGGTCTTACTCTGCCGAGAGCCTGGAATAGCGAGTCTCCGTCACTACTATACATGACATGCTTTATTTGTTTTAGCCCATTTATTCCTTTGCATTTATTTTCGCATTTTGAAATTTGAACTTGTAATAAGGAAACTGACTTTGCCATATTTTCTTATTTCAGCAATAAAATGCTATCTCTTCGAGCTAGAGCTGTGATTTATTGAATATGACATACAACGTCATGGTGCATGGAGAGCTAAGTTCCATTATACGATGGGATTTATTCAAATAGGGAGTGATTGAGATACGACCGGTCACTCACTAAGTGAAACCCAAGCTCGGGGGCATGTCACGACACCAACGTCTAAAAGGATTGACACACGACAATCCTACCATTAACTCCAGATTCCCAGAGTGCGAACTGGAGTGTAAACATTAACTCCAAATTCCCAGAGTGCGAATTGGAGTATAAACCTCAACTATAGGCTCCCGGAGCGAGAAGCAGAGTATAAATTCTAACTTCAAACTCCCGGAGTGTGAGTTGGAGTATAAAGCTTATAAATACGGCTTCGAAGAGGGTGGACCCGTTCGCCTAACAACTTCGACCGTATCTTAAACAAGTTCGAGGAGGATGGACCCATCCATCTAACGACCTCACTTGTCAACTAGGGGTGGATGTGACTCGACCATCCACGATCCCGATAAATCCGTCGTTCCTAGAGTGTGAACGAATTCCTAAAAAGCCTAAACAGATGCGACTTACCATCTGTCGGCCAACTCTAGGTTTCCGGAGTGCGAACCGGAGTATAAACACTAACTCCAAATTCCCAAAGTGCGAATTGGGGTATAAACATCGACTTTAGGTTCTCGGAGAGCGAACCAAAACGTAAACGCTAACTCCATATTCCTAGAGTGCGAATTGAAGTGTAAGTATCAACTCAAAGTTCCCAGAGTGCGAACTGTGCCATAGACATCGATAATTATCAGATTCCCGGAGCGCGAACCAAATTATCGTTTGCAAATTATTCTAAGTCCTCGGAGCGCGGACGTGTGCTCAAGATCTGTAATAGGTGCGGTCATAAGATGATCATCACAACACTTAAACAAGTAAGGAAAGAAAAACAGTTAAAATGAAGAAAGCTAAATTTTATTTCAACTAACTGGAAACAAGAGCTTATATGCAAGTTCTTCCAAAAAATTCCTACTAGTAGGGGCCGAACCTGCATCTATACACGGCCTACTAATGAGAAACAAAAACAAGTTCCTATCTATCAAAAATTTGCTTAAGTGGCCAATCTATTTCTTCTTCCTCGGTCTTCTCTTCAACGGAGAACCCTCAGACTCACTAGAGATCTTCCGTTTTGAGCTTTTCCCCTCCGATGGTTGCTCTCCAGCTGGGGGCATAATGTCAACGTCTTCCTCTGAGCTTGATTCCAGGTGTATACTGCCTGCCAGAGGAGTTGGAGGGACTGGATCTACAACAGAAGATGGGACAGACTCCCGGGTATCAACAACAGTACCACCTGGTGATATTATCCTTAGAGGCGCTGGGCTGTGCACCGCCGTATCACAACCTACATTACCACCTTGCCCCACATCCTCTAATTCAGCATTAATCTCGGCCAGAATTTCTTCATCACGAATTGCTTGGGCCTGGCTGGGGGCATCTGTAGTCTACACTGAAGAGCTGGAGGCTGGCGGGAGTCCACTAATGATGAACGACAAGTCTGTGAAGGAGCCACCATGTTGGCTGAGTAGCTCGCTCACCATTTGCTTATCAAGAGATAGTGTGCTCCCCTGTGTCATCTCAGTTGACACTGTTGTTGTCACAACAGTCGTCTCGGTAGTGATGACCTTCTGCCCTTGACTTGATTCTTGAGTCGCAGAAATCGGCGTAGTTCCAGTCACTGAGCAAAGATAAGAAGAAGTTGTTAGTAATCGCTTCAAAACAAACTCTCTATTTGGAACACACCTTAGATATGATCGGAGTACCTTCCTCAACTCGGCCTGCTGATGACTGAGCGACTTCAAAAACATGCTCCCAGGTAGGAGATAGCTGCGGTTGTTCCGGGTTATAGGCTGGGACAGACTGTGAATCAACCGCAGATGTAGGCTCTGACGGGGGTGGAGCGGTGATGTCAAGAACTGTAGCCTGGTGTTCAACACCTGAACCTTCCCCGACCTCCTGATGTCAGGCATCGACCATCTCCTTCTCATAAGAAATTATGGCGTCATGAAGGACTTTCTTTTCATCTTCGGTCAGCAACCGGTTTTCAAGCTCAAATTGGTCGATTGACTCATCCGATTGCGCTGCTTTCTCCTCCTCAATCAACCGGCCCCTGTGAAGATGTACCGAATAATTCTCCAGCCAAGCCAAATTCCTGTGCTTTAACACATTAGCATTATAAGTGATGAGAGGGTCTTCGATGTCGGCCTCCAGCTTGGACTCAGCAATTTCGATTTTTCTATCAACTTCGGCTTCGACCTCCATTACTTTATCCACCGCCGCATCTCGCTGGGTCCGAAATTATACTGCCTGATCACATGCCTTTTGTGCAGAAATATTAGCAGTATCCCTCTCCTTCATGATTTTCGAAACTTTGGCCTTAAGCTCATTTAGCTCCTTCAAGGCCGCATCCCGCTCGGCGGTTACAATGGTGTTTCGGTGGCCCATGTCCTCCACCGTAACATAATACTCTTTCTTCATCCTGTCCATTGCCGCCTGGTCTTCATCAGCTTTCTTAAGGGCCTCCATCTCTGACTTCCGAGATGACTCGGCTTCAGTGTTTAACATTTGTATAATACGGTCCTTTTGAGTTAACTCGGCTTGTAGCTTCTCGATGGTGGCCGCTCGTTCAAAGGCTAATGACGACGCTTTCTCAACCGCTTTAGCCCACGCCTTATACTGGGCATAGAAGTCATGCACATAATCGTGCGCCATCTGCTCAGCCTCCGCCGGGATTCTTTTCAAACGAGGAGGGAAAATGTAGTTATCAAAACAAATGTTCGGGAAGCCCTTCTTTAACTGAGCAAGCTTGATCGCTCATTCCCCCGAAATTTCCGTAGGAGGCTGTTCCACAACTACTGGGGTTATTGCCTCAGATCTGGGATGATGGGGCTAGGACCTGGAAGACTGGGAAGCTGACTTGTACCGCGAAGATTCGGAAGGACGAGAAACATAGACGGGAGGTTGTACAGGAGCTCTGGGAGGAGGAGTGCGAGATCGAGATCGACGTCTGTAATCCCTATCTCTATCATATCTTTCTTGGCTAGAATATCCAGAGTATCTACGGTCGTAGTCTCTATCCCCTTCCCTTCTTTGCGACTCGTAATATGTGGAAGATCTACGAGCCTGTCGAAGACTTCCCAACATCGAACCTCATCCAGTCATAGTATCTGCGAAGCAAAATGAAAATAGAGTTAGTGGCTTTTCGAAATAGATGACCTACGGTTAAGGGTTGTGTAGTGCCGTGAAATGTGTATGAATATGCAACCCCCCGACCAACCGGAAGTTTCGACCATGCTAATAGGAAAAGGCTCGCTCAATTCTAAGGTATGGTGGAATTCCTCCAACCCGACATCATTCTGGAAAGACACATCGTCCGGGATTGGAAGATCGGCAAGCCTTTCGTAAAGACTTTCTGTTCTTGGGGGAGACACCTCCGAAATTCTAATTCCAGAAATGGGCTGGGATGTGACGACGGATTTCCATCTCCCCTTTTTAGGCGACTTAAAAACGGTTGCCTTTCCTTTTCTCTGTTCTTCAGTGTCCTGGGCTACATTAGCAGGTTCGCCCAGGGGTTCCTCATCAGTGTGAGTTCTCTCGGAATCAGCCTCCTAGATTACGACAACTTTAGGCTTTTTCGTTTGACTCTCTCTCTTGAGGCAGTTTTTAATGCGCCGTCGAGCACTAAACTTTGTCTCCGCTCGATCAACCCAAGAATTCTGATATTTCTATCTGTCAAGAGCAATTCAATATTCCTATCTTCGCTCGGGACTTCTTGAAGCACCCGGACTATCTCCTTGAAGTATCCACCTTCGAGTCGCTGAATTATTGCTGTGAAAAAGAAAGAATATAAGTTTCACTTCAACTGCAATCGCCTTAATAATTATTTGATAACTCAGCTATACTCACGTCTGAATAACCATCGCCGGGTGAACCCTGGGGGGCATCTAACGTAAAACCACTCCGTCTTGAAGTAGCTTAGCCTGGTCCAGAACCCGGTGACCACTTAACAGTTCCTTACCGCCTCCAAGAATGTAAAGGATGGGTTATCATTTCGGCTTTTGAAGTTGAACAGATATCTGATCTCAATCGGGATCGGTGGTCGATGAAGATACTCCATAAAGACAATGAACAAGCTATTCACTGAAGCATATCCATTTGGGTGTAGCTGAGATGGGGCGATCCCCAAAAAAGACAATACTTCTCTTATATACTCATTGAACGGAGGGAGCATTCCGGCTGCACACGCGTGACGATTGAATGCGGTGTATCCCTCTGGCGAATTATGTGGTCTGTCATTTGGACCCGGCAATAATACGTCGTCCATTGACATGCCATGTCTTAAGCATATTCTCCCTAGCATATCTTCAGAGATGTTGGATCGAACGGAGTCCGATGGATTGGCAATGAAAGACGCATCGGGTAAGTCATCCGGGGCTGGACCAATGACTTCGGGCTCAATGTCCGAAATTTCGAGTCTTGGAGGAATTGTACTTTGGATTTCTTGCGGCTACGAACTTGATGGTTCCATAACTGGCTAACTTATGAGAAATTATCGTTAGGCGATAAAGAACCCGTGTATTCCCCACGTGTAAGAGTGTGTGTTGTGCAGTGCTATGCATTACTGGAAAAGATTTTGTAGAATTAAAGAATACTTACAAGCAACAAAGATAATTAGAGTCCAGTAGGGGTGATCGTCATCGCAGACCGTCACAACCGTATTATCCAGATGTTGGTAATCGATTCGAGTTAAAGTTCGTTATCACGGTGTTAAGTTATAGTTCCATCGACGAGCTTCGAAAGGATAGTCAAGTGTGCAGTTTAATAGTTAACCCAGATATGCAAGGATGAAGCTCGTCGGAATCATGCTATCGATTGCTAAAAATTTCGTATCCATCAAAGGAAGGGTTCGAATCGATCACAGGAAGCTCGTTCGAATCCATCGGGATATCACTTCGAATCGATACAAGGGGGCACGTTTCGAATCGATGGTCAAGGGCCGATTTCGTATCGATAAGGGTGAGATGACTTCGAATCGATCCTTGGTTGCCTGGTTCGTACCAATCAGGAAGGCCTCAACTTAACATCGATCACGTTCAAGTCGATACTTTTCGTATCGATCATAGAGATGTAGTTCGTATCGATCTAAAGTTAAGGACTTCGAATCAGCCGTCAACCTATTTTTTTGTATCGATCATTTCGTGTCGATACGATCCATCACCATAACTATCGGTACGAACTGCATCATCTCCATTAGGGCATCCCAGGGATCGATGCGAAATCCAAAGAAAAATATTGCTGCCTTCATCAATTCGAACACGAGTCCCCAGATCGGTTCGATTTTGTCCTCCCCACTCTTTCTTCTCCAAACCAGATTCGGCTTTATCAATTACCTGAATGGATAATCAATGAAGGAAGAGTAGAATTGGAATAGTTTCGTTGCTTGGATTAATGTTTGATTACCTAATTTGAAAGTGGGATTCGAAGAATTTAAGGGATGAATCTTTTCGAATCGAAGGCGTGACGCAGTTCTATCTTTTTTCGATGTTTCGAATCGATACGAAGATTAGAGACGGCAGTGAAAAGTAAAAAAGTGAAAAATGGCTAAGTCCTTGCTATTTATATGGAACTTAGGAAGTGGACCGGGTCGATTCGCCTCCCAGTCCACTTGACCGGTCGCAACCGGTGAAAACCCGAGTCGAGTCGAACGCCCTGCTCGACTCCATTTGATCAAGAATTTCTATCGGTTCGAAATGAACGGTGAATCTATCGATGCGAAGCGCATGGCAAGAACGGCTGAAGACGATGGAGCTCATCGACTCGAAGCCCCTGTTCGCATCAACAAGTTCATGACTCCATCTACATTATCATCGATACTAACCACGATTTTGTGTCCATCATGACTCAAACATTACCGTCGATTCGAATGAACATTTCGCATTTAATGAATTCTTAATTTATCGATGCGAAGTCAATCTTTCAACCTTCCACATCGATTCAGGAGAGGATCAATACGAAGGAACTCCACAAAAACAACGTTCAAACGTTGTTGCAACTCAAATTTCGCATCGATTCAGGAGTGGATCGATACAAAATTCAATATAACAAACAAAATAACTGGCGGCAATACGAAGTACAAATTCCAGCAAAAAATACGATGGCCGTTCAAAGAAAACTGCAGCTTTTCAAAGCACGTCATGTTTCCACAAGACGTACTTTGGGGGGCAAATGTTATCCTACCTTTTGGCAAGGTCGAGATACCAAGGAACTGATTGAAAGCCATGGATCACTCTTCCGGGATATTAGACGTACGAAGGTTCGCTATGGATATCGGTGAATTTTGTCCAAGTCTAGACTGAGCCATAATTGATAAGACATGACTAGAAAAGCCAAGAGAGCCAACTTTCCAAGTTTCAAATCAATCCGAGTTCGTATGCTCAAGTTATGATGGATGTAAGTTGAAGGGAAAAGCTCCGGTTTCGTATCGATCATCATGCTCCAGTTCGTATCGATCGATTTCATATCGATCATGGGTCCCACGGTTTCGTATCCATCGAAGAGCACCGGTTCGTATCGGTGAACTTGGCTGTGTTCGAATCCATCGAGTTTGTATCGATGGACTTGGTACCCATCATAAAGCCGCGCTTCGTATCGGTCAGCACTTCCTTATTCGAATCCATTGGCACCTCCCTACTTCGTATCCATCGGAAGATAGAGCATTTCGAATCCATCAACTGAGGCAACGTCACTACTTCGTATCCATCATGGAAACCTCTCTTCGAACCCATCATGGACAGGGCACTTCGTATCCGTCAGGTTATCCTACTTCGTATCCATCGAAAGGTTCCAGTTCGCATCGATTGGTTTTGTGTCCATCAGGGAAAGACTTGTTCATAACTATTGAATAATAGTAGTTCGAATCCATCAGCGAGGCCTTATTCGAATCCATTGAGTCAATAGACCAGGGTGACGTGTCATCCCTTGATGCGAACGAGGCGAGATTTATGGAGTCGATGCGGTCAACTCGGAGTAAAGACCGGATCGAGGCGAAGTTTGCGTGCTACATCATCACAAGATCACGTGAGTTAATGGAGTCGAAGGGATCGATTCGAAAGGGAGGATTCGAACCAATCAGCCACCGAGAAACCCCATTTCGTATCGATGATAACTCATGATCCACTGATCCAAATGCCATGAAATTTTCACTGGAGCTTGCGTACATGCCAAGGAATGTCTCCACCAAATTTCAGCTCGATCGGACGTCATCTTGATCAATACGAAATGACTTCGTATCGATCGCCGCTTGAGTCGAAACTTCCTGAGGTTGGTGGCGTGGGCCCACTCACATGCTAGAACGAGTCTCCCAAAGATTGAGCAAAATATCAGCCTCCTACGCCTATAAATAGAGCCCCAGAGCCTACAGAGAAGAGATCTTTTGACTCTCAAGCGCCCAGACTCTGCCGGATCGAGATCTCCATCATCCTACATCATATTCTTGCTCTCGAATTCGAATTCCAAAACTTAAAAATTTATCCCATCTAATTTAAATCTTAACAAAATCAAAATTACTTAATTCAAAATTGAAATTACCTCATAGAATCAGCCGAAGGGTAGAAAATCTGCTGGAAAAAGCAATGAGAAAGAGTAGAAACCGTTGATGTTGGCACGAAGAATAACCATCGAAGAAACCAAACCGCAACGATCAGTTGTGGTACATATCGAAGTGAATTTGATTAACATTCCCTTAAAGTAAAATTAGGGAAGTAGTAATTGTAACGACCCACTATTTTGGACCATTCAAATCGACAATAATCCACACATGTCAGACTTGAATAATTCAAAATAACAGATTGTAATAAATTTTGGAGCAAATAAAATCAATCATAGAATCACAGACACGGAATATCAGAATAACTCGCAGCGGATATAAAATACCGTAGTAGTTCATGAAGCTACTATATACAAACTCCCAAAACATATACAAAATATCATAGTATAAAAATGGATACAATAGAAATCTGGATATATAAATCACTAATACAGAAGCAAATACCGAATAGGAAAAATAACTGGATGAGAAACAGACGACTAAATAGACAGATAAGCTCCAACAAATCTCTAGCTCCAGTAGGTGAATCCAAAGTTGTGACTCTCAGGCTGACCCGAGCGTAAAGTAAAACATAAAACACTCGAGTCAGGACATACGTACTTATAGACTGTGAACCAACTCAAGTGAACCATAATAGCAATGCATAATAACTTAAAGGATGTTTGAGATCGCCCATCCTTTAAGAATCCATTAAACCATCAATTAAACAGAAATAAACGCTATCATAGAAATGTCTATATTAAAGTAAACCATGTGACTAACAGTGTAAATGTGAATAAGGTAGCGCAGAGCTGCAGTAGTCGCTCCCTTCTAGTCACATTATCAAATTGAAGGTGTGCATCAAAACAATCACTAGGAAATCAAATGGCACCCAAGGAAGTGTACCCGTGGTTATAGATTTCAAAATGGTTTATAATCTCAAATTAAAATCATTCATTTAGCCCATTAAAAATGAAGTCATTATACTTACAAATCAAATATTCAATTCCCAAAAATTTAGCCTTTTCAGAGTTCATTTATTCACTTAAATACAATAAAACAGTGATATTTCAGCTTTCGCAACGCTTAGAAAATGCTACGGTAAGTTACATTTGAAAACAATTCAATTCAGTAAAGACAACATTTAAAACTACCGTAATAGTTCAGTTTTAGTTGAAAAAAAAGTTCAATTCAGCCAACTACATCACCTAACAAGTGCTACAATAGCCCTTAGTTAATTTTAACCATTTAATTCACTTCTGCAACTACAACACTTATAAAGTACTGTAATATCCTTTACTTCAGATTTTAAGTTAACTTCAGAAATGATAGCATTTCTAAAGTGCTGTTATTTTAATTTCCAGATTTTCAATGCAATTCCAGCAACAAATAAACTTTGATTTTAACCCTTTAAATATTATAAAAATCATATTTTAACACTCAAAAATGTTCATTAAAATACCTTTAACTTATGGTTTTTATAAAGTAAATTTCACAAATAAATATCAATGATTTCACTTATTAAATTCAAGTGCACAAATTTCCCATTCTTTACTTTTTAACAATTATTTATAGCTTTAATTTCAAATTTCCATTTCATACATTCAACTAAATTTCCATTTTATTTAATTTACTTAAACTTCCATTTTAAAACCAAATCTCACAATTCGAAGTTAAGTTAAACTCCAGATTTCCAATTAACTATCCATTTATTTTGCATTTAAACTAATTTCATAAATTCAAAATACATTGTCAGTTGCTTAACTTTACTTTACAAATAATTCGATGTTTTCTTTTACTTTATATTTATCCAATTCATACATAAATTATATTAATTACCAAGTTAAGCTTATAATTCCATTTTTACTTAAATTTCCATTATTAAGTTAAATCAAACCTTCACACTACAACTCAAACCATCTATTAACTTATACCGTTTAACCTTTTAGAAAACCACTGCTTAACCATTTTAAATCAAATATAAGTCAAATTTCATATTTTTTTCTTTCATTTACAATACATGAATTTTTATAAGAAATCATATTTTGAAATCAGCCACGGTTCCGGATAATATTTCACACCTAAATCAAGTGATACGGAAATTATCATTTAAATCCGTAATCAGTAAAATTTTCGGATTTTGATTAATTCAAACCTGCAATCCCAAGACAAATACAAATAAATAAAAATCACCCAGGCCTATCATTTCAGCCCATAATGATTTTTCCTATTCTAAACTCCGTTTGGCTATGTATCATTCTACCCATAGTGATTCTATTATATAGGGAACTTGTAGTGTGAGAAACAGAAATAAATACACAGTATAACAGACTAAAACATAACAGATGATGAGACAAGTTTATAACAGGGTTTAACATCATATAATTAACATCACAGGTAGGTATAACATGATAAAACAATTCTACACATTCACTTGTTGTCACTTCACTAATTATATAAGTATAAATGTCATGAGTGAAAACTCACCTTTTATGCTAGAGTTAGCAAATCAAAACACACAAACGAATTCCAAAAAGTACGATACGACTTTTGATTTGAGTGGAGAGAGAGAGAGCCAAGTTGTTAATCTTGTATTCAACAACAAAACAAAGCCATATATGAATATAGATACAATACCAAAATTTATATTGACACAAATGGAAATAGAATTAACAAATGGACATCACCAAGCTTTTTAAATCAATTTTTGCTTGACTTGATCATACTTTTTCTCGGCCACACATGCTTTAGGCTCGTCCATGATGGTCTAATTGGTGGGAATGGGTCTGGTTTGGCACATACAGGCACATCTAGGTTCAGCCATGGCAAGGAGACAAGGCAAAAGTGGAACTTTTGTTCAACATAGGCTAGGCCTAGTGTCACATCTAGGTTCGGCCATGGCATGTACAGGTCAGGTAGTGGCTGGAGAGATGGCTAGTGGTGGTGAAAAAAACAAGTGGCAATGGCTAAGGAGGTGGTCGAAGCGGAAAATGAAGGGTATGTGCAAACTAGGTTTGGCTATGGCATATTCTTCAAGGATTTTGCAACTTTTTGAGATGATTACACCATTGGATGGCCATGGCCAATATAGGTCAGAGGAGAGGGATTTCATGCCTTGTATGGTGGTTGGATGAGGTGGTGAGGTGATAGCCAAGCAAAATACATGAAGAAACAAGCAAAAATAATTGAAATATCAATAAAAAAGGTGAAAGAAAAAGTAGAAAAATATGAGAAGAAGACATTACCTTTCTCAGATATAAAATGTATGCGTGAGAACTGAAATGAGAAAGAGTTTCTCACGTGAATATACGCGGCTTGGAATCAAGAAAATAAACGGCAACAAATATGGAGGAGTTATGGTATGAAATCAATGGATGGAAAAATAAAGAGGTAATAAATCAAAACGTAACGTATGCCTTTAATTAAAAATAGGTAACGTATATTCATTTATGCATTTTCTATATATTTAATAGAATATACGCCAAATAAATAATTCAAAAAATACATACCGTTTATATAAACACTATAGAAATAAATAAGAAAACGGTTATAGGAACGTATAAATTAATTGTTATCTACAACTCTGTATGTTACTTAATTTACAAAGTATATATCCAAATTAAATGAAACAAAAGCGGAACAAATGTTGTAAATATATACATAACATGTCATGTTACACATATATACACAATTGTAACATGATATATCAAACAAAAATATTACTTATATCAATTAAAATAAACAATTTTTGTTAAATAAAACAATTTACACACAATAGTATAAAAAGCATAACTTTCACAATATTAATCAGATTTCAACGAAACGAAAAGCAGTATACTTGAAATTTAATTTACTTTCCTAATAAAAGATCAAAATCAAAAATTCTAATATTTAAATTTTAATTTTAAAAATCAAATTTTGACCATTTTAACCAAAATCCACTTTTTTGGAAATATTCCATTTATTCAGGTTTGGAATTATAATTCACGCAAAATCAAAATTTATATTTAAAATAACAAAATTTATCCATTTTAATGAATAAAATAAAGTTTTTAGATCAGGAATTTCAGTTAAAATAATTAAAATATAAAATTAAAATAATCACAAAATACAGGGTTGTTACACTCTCCCCCACTCAAAACTTTTCGTCTCCGAAAAGGAATGAGGTACGGGAAAACACAGAAAAGATAAAATGGAATAGGATGAAGACAAGATGACAAAAAGATTTATATTATACCTGATAGCTGTTGTTATAGGTAAGTTTATCACGGTGGATAATAGGAATAGCTAGAAGGGAAAATAGAAGAATAGGAATATCTAGGAAGGAAAATAGGTTGAAAGACAAGGGTGAATTATTATTTTAAAAATATTTAATTTCAATTTGAATTTTTAATATTTATAACAATTTAAAAAATTTATGATATGATGAATAGTCATTTTCAAATTTGTTAGTTTGAAGTAACAATATTTAAAACATTTTAAATTATTTAGAAACGTAAAATAAATGATCAAAATATCCTTTATATAATACTTTATCAAAATACTTTTATAATTCGATGTTTTAACAAGTTTATCTTTATTTCTATAGGCTCTGGCAGTGCGTTGATCAGGCGCAAAGCTAGAATTCTCCTGGTACTTAGTAGACTTGTTTCAACACCCAGTGAAAATACTGGAAAAACTTTTAAAAACAGATATGGAAAGTACAATCCAACCAAAACAACCAAAACCTTTGTCTAACCATAGATCGCAGATACACAATGGTTATGCTTGGATCCCCAAGGAAACAATCCATATCCATAAGCTTTCTCAGCCCTATGAATTATGCCATGATGACTAGTAGACCGGAGATACACAATGGTTACGCCTGTATCCCCTGGGAAACAATCCATATCCGTAAGCTTTCTTAGCCCTGTGGATTTCGCCACTAATACGACCTACATAGATCACAGGATACAAAACGATTACGCATGGATCCCCTAAGAAACAATCCATACCCCTAGACCATCTCAGCAAGGCGAATTACGCTATGCAGTCACGCTCAAAATAAAAAAACCATGGGTTACGCCACGGTAGGACACTCGAGTATCACATCCGGAAAACCAAAATCAGAGAAAATAATATCGATAGAATGAATTCATAATGTGGCCACAGAGCGTATATCAAGCAGAAAGCACTTTCCATATCTTTACTTCGAAAATATGTATCATATAGTACCTTTTTCAAATCACTTTCAAATACCATACCTATATAAAGTCCATTATACATAAGATTTTATTTTCAAATCGTATACTTTCCAAATCAATAGTATATTACATCACACTTATATAGACTTCGATTATATAAGATTTCTCTTTATAAATTGAGTACCTTTCAAATCAATAGTTTTCAAATCAACTTCATACTTATACAAATCCATTTTATATAAGTTCGACAACTCCCAAATCAAGTACTTAATAATACAAGGTTCTCAATTTCAAATCATTTCAATATCAACTCAGTTTCAAAATCATATATGATTTCACCAAATCATTTCTTCCAAATTAAATATCTTCAGTTTCAAAGTTTCCAAAATAATAAGTTCAGCAAAATAATCCAAATTTCCAAATCAACATAATTTATGTCAAATAAATCCGTTTCTAAAGTAATCATATAAATACTGGGTTTTAAACTCCAGTCTATTTCCAAAACCAAATATTTTCCCAAAATCAATTATACCCAAAATGGTTTCCAAATTTATAACTATCCCTTTAAAACCTTTAAACTATTTATTTCTGTTCAAAAGATCCAAAAAAATTTACTTTTGCAAATCATTATCCTACATATATATAGTTTTATAAAAGATGTTCCAAAGTCAAACTTTTAGAGCTAAATTTTATTCGAAACATTTTGGAACAAAATTTCAAATTAAGTTAATTCAAAATAGTCTTATTCATTTACTTAACAAAACAGTTTCAAACTTATTTAAATCATATTAAAACATACAAAACTAAACTTATATACTTTATCAAATACCTTATACTTTTCAAAATTACATAGCTTGGAAACGTTAACCTTGATTTGGAAGTGTTCGAACATTCAAATAAACAAAGAAATCATATTTTCGATCCAAGAGTTGGAAATCACCAAAAAATAAGTAAATCAATTCCAAAAGATAGGGTTATATTAATCAAATTCGAAACTCAAGAACTGAACACCGGCTCATTTCAAACGGTTCAAATATATACATATATCTTTCGAATATCAAATCATACTACTGTTTGCACAAAAAATGGACAAACACCTCCAAGTCGTATGATGTAGTTGATTATACGTTGTTCTTAGTGATTTGGGTGGTTTATGCAAATATATAAAAAGCAGGGGCTAAATTGTAAAAGACACACAGATTTATAGTGGTTCGGCCAGAACGTGCCTACGTCCACTTTATATGTTATTCTCCTTTTCTATTCAGATTACAAGCACAAAGCTTTGATTACAAGTAACTGAAAGTTGTTTGAAAGTTCTATCCGTGCTTGAGCTCTCAAACATGTCCGCCATTGTTGTACCCCTGCCCCTCTATTTATAGAGTAAGGCTGGGGGCAGGGGTACTGGATGTATATAGCTGCTGGTGGGCCTGGGCTGATGCAATCTGGCCTGGCGAAGTTGGTCCGGCAAGCCTTGGTCCGGTAGAGGTCGTCTTCACGTTGGTTCGGTAGTGGATGGTATGTGGGTTGATCCGGTGGTGAGGGGTGTAGCTTGGTCCGGTGGTATCCTAGGGGTGAGTTGGTTCGGTAGCGCCTGGTCCGGTGGTTCTCTGGAAGTGGTTGGTTCGGTTGGAAGTGGTTGGTTCGGCAGGAAGCAGTTGGTTCGGCAGGGACATGGAGAGGGGTGGTTCGGTGGTGCCAGGGCCGGTGACGCTTTGGCTTGAGTTGGTTCGGACTTCTGGGTGAGAACACGCCCAACATTTTCCCCCCCAAAGTGGGGCATATGCCGGTATATGCCGCACTTTGTTTTAGGTTGCTTATCCCCATTCGGTCCTGAGAGCGAACCCATTGGTCCGGTCGTTCCATGTTGGCCTATAAGTAGGGGCTGCAAGTTACTGTTATTCCTTACCAAGAGAGCTAGCCGAACCAATTTCCCTGCCGAATCAAACTCGTTGCCGAATCAAACTCGCAGCCGAATCTTGTTAGAATACCGAATCAGGTGATTTAGCCTTCTCTCGCCGAATAGCTTTTTGACTATCGAATGTAGCAAGTGCCGAATGAACTGTTGTATTCGGTTTGCCGAATGAACTGTGGTACTCGACGTGAGAAGTGCCGAATGAACTGTGGTACTTGGCTTGAGAAGTGCCGAATGGGCCTTGTACTACCGGACGGGTTTGAGAAGTACGAGGCCGAACGGGCCTTATTCTCAAACTACCGATCGGTCTTTCATGTTTTGAATTGCGAACGAGATTCCAGACTGCACGTTCTTGTTTGCTTATATCTCCATACTCCTTGTTTTAACGGCGTGTTTGTTTTTGGTGTTGCAGATAAATGTCTCGCAAAGTGGAGACTCGATCAGAAAAGAGAAAATCTACGGACAGACGAGAGTCCCCCTTGTGCCCCCAGCCCAGCCAGGACCGAAACGTCGTAGACCCATCCCGAGATCGCTAATAGATGGGTATGGTCCCCAAGAGCTTCTGAACTCTCCTCCTGATTGCTTTTCGAGCTCTCTCAGAGAGAAGCAGCTTGGCGTTATCTCCCGTTCCTTTGGGATTGATAGAGCACGCATGCTGTTGCCAGGGGAGGGGGTCATGCCGTATAACCCCCCTGAAGGATACTTTTTCTTATAGTAGGTACCACTGCATGTGTGGGGCCATTCCTCCAATCAATGCCTGGATAGTTAGCTTCGTTACTTATTTGAAGGTGGCCCCCTTCCAGCTCCAGCCCAACTCCTACGCTATCTTGGTGTGCCTATTCGTGATTTTCCAGAGAAAGTACGGGCGCCCCCTTCTAATCGGGAAATTCGATATCTATATAACTTGAGGGGTTATAAGAAGGGGTCTCCATACATCAGCTTGGAATCGGCTGTGTCCTTCAAGCCGGTCCTGGACTTGCATTCAAAGTTCACAATGTTCAAGAAGGAATGGTTCTTCATCTGGGATGACACCGTTTCGATCCACCGCTTCACCTCTGGTTGTAAGTTGAAGCTTATTTATAATTTCCGTTCTGACCGAGATGCTTCTCCTTATGTGTTTTTATTTCTTGCTAGCAACAGGTGGCTTTGCGGTCGTGGAGAATGATCACCTGGTTCGGATGGCCGCGGAGATAGAGGCCATTTCGAGAAGGGATAGGTCAGCTTCTTACTTAATCAGGAATGCCACCCTTCTGGAACACAACTTAATCCTACCATATCAGTCTGTGGTCAAGCAGAGGGATACAGCTGAGGAAAGAGCTGCCAAAGCCAAAGGAGGGGCCACGACAAAGAGTAGCAAGAGGAGGCCCTTCTCGATACCTCCAGTCGTCAGGGGGAAGAAGCTTAGGAAATCTGATGGACCCTCTCCCAGCACATGCCCAGATGTTCCGGAGGAGGAAAGTGGAGAGGAGGAAAGAGGCGAGGAGGAGAGCGGAGGTGATGGAGAAGGTGATGGTGGTAACGGTGGCGAAGGGCAAAGTGGTAGTGGCGTTGGTGCCTTGACTTTTGGGCAAGCGGGTGAGGTTCAAGAGTGGACGGATGATGCTTTCCGCCAAGCCTTTGAGGGGTTGGAGGAAGGGTCGGCCTTAGTGGAGAAACCGAAGGAAACTGATAAGGCCGGGACTGGTGCTGGTTCATCTTCTCAGAGTATTCCGGCTAAGGAGACTCCGGCGGTTCAAGGTGAATTCTTAACTCCTTTTTTAACTTCATATGTTTCTTGAATTATAGTCTCATGCATGCTTGTAACACTTGGTTTTTATTTCAGGAGCGAGTAAGGCGGCCAAGACATCAGACATTCGGCACCGCCTCGAGCAATTCAAACTCTTCAAAGCTTTTGCTAAACCGAAGCCTTCGACTGACCGTTCCGGAGGCGTAGTCGGCTATCGTCCTCTTCTCGGAGTTATTGAAGAGGATATCCAAAAGAGGAAGAGGAGGCGTTCCATGTTCGAACCTTCACTTGGACCTCAGCCCCCAACCCAGCCTATTCATGACATCACGGAGGAAGATACTGAGTCCATACCATCTCCGCATCCATTAGAGAATCCTTCCGTTACTCATATTGATCGTCCCGGCTTGGCTCGTAACCCATTTGCGGGTCATCCAGATCTGGACCCGAGTTCTCATGATGTTTCCTTCGATGAGGTTACCGGTGAGAACCTCTTGCCCCACAATCCTATGGTAAGGGTGCTTGACGAGGCTAAGTCTTTGAATCTCGACTTGTTGACCACTCGGATTGTGACAATGGGGGACGAGGCCAAGGCAAACGTCGATCGGGTGGCTGAAGAGACCAAGAAGTTGATGGAGCATCACGCCCGACTGGTCAAGGCTGGAGAGGAAATCGGAAATGCTAACATTCGCCTGTGGCTAATGGTTTCCAATCAGGCCAAATAGCTTGCCGACCAGGCCATTCAGATCTCCCAGCATGAGGCGGCCTCCAGACGGTTAAAGAAAACTATGGAGGAGGCTAGCAGAGCCGAGCTGCGAAAGATGGAGGCCACCTGCAAGGAATGAATCGATATGGCCATTGCCACGGTGGATGAGGTTCGGAGAGCGGATCTTAAGCAGATAGAGGAGTTATCTGGGAGGCTTGAGGCCACAGAGCTTGTTCAAGCTAAGCTGAAGGAGGAGATGGAGGCGATGCAGAAATCCCTTCAGGCTGACTGCTCGAGATACCGATTGGAGAGAGATGCTGTCGTCGCAAGGCTTTCGGCTTCCGAGGCCCGGATGAGGGAGTTTGAGGAGAACGAGGGGATGATGGATGAGATGCTCCAGGACATGTACTTCCGTACTTGGATGCAGGGCAACCTGTCCTGGATGGACGACTATCCTCGGGTCATGGCTAGGATATATCTTCGGGCTTTGGAGGAGGCCAAGGCTGAGGTGGATAAGGAAGGTGGTGTAACTTTCAGGATGGATGTGGTCACGGCCCAGTTTACTGAGGAGGAGAAAGTGGCAGTGAAGGAGGGCATGCGGCTGCTTACCGCCGAGGAAGTGGGAGTGCAGTTGGGGGATGATGATCAGGGAGTAGATGCTGGTAAGTTTTCCCTCTCAATCTTTTCTTAACTCGATTGCGTGTCATTTATCTGATGGATTCCTCTCCTGAATTGGACAGGTGGGACCTCTGGCTAGCATGCTGGGAGTTCTGATCCAGCGATCAAGTAGATCCCGGAGGGCTAGCAGGATAGAGGCAGAGCCCTGCTGCAGCTGACTACTTTTTTGGTTTACTTGGCATTCCTGAATATACTAGTCCAAAACATTAATGTACTTTCAGGTTGTAATTATGTAATTATGTCATTGTAGCAAATGATTTCATTTATATAATGTTATAACATAAGCTGATTCTGTCATATTTGAATGCTGTCGTTATTTTGATGTGTTACATAAGAAATATAGCTGTGTATATGCATGTGCTTTAATCGTGTTTGATGCTAAGCTCTTGCTTAAAATATAATTTCACATCTCGCAATGTTAGTGTGATATGTGAATAGGCTATAGCTACATGTTTATGTACAAGAAAAGAAAGTACCGCCCTTCATGTTTTAGTTGTAGACGGTAGCTTTGAATGTCTTGTGTGACTGAGGATGGAATGCAGCTGAGTGACCTGTTATCCAGTTGTGAGTTCTTATTTCCACTAGCGAGTGTCTCTCGTCTTGTGTCCTGTACTTTAGTGATCGTTATAGAGGATAGGAGGAAGGTTTTTATAAATAAAATGGAAATATAAGAAATAGTAAAACTTCCAATCACCGAAGGCCTTCGATGTGCTTAAGTTCGTGGCAAACGGGTTTTGTAGTCACTTTCCCTAGCTGTGGGTCTTGGAGATATTCGTCACCCAACTTACGCCTCCAGGGAGTTTTCTTTTTTACCACAGCCGTACTTAAGACACATCGAAGTCGAGATCGCGCACAGTAACTACCCGGGCCATTATGGCCCGTAATCGTGGGTATTATTCGATTTACCGTGGCCGGCTAGCGTGGGTGCCGATCGTCAACTGTGAACTGCCCCTGGCTGGCCACACCTTATGTTAGGGCTTATAATCGGTTCACAGTCGCCGGCGAGCCGAACGCCGTAATGAGCTGCCTCGGCTATAGTCGGCCTTCTCGGTGGCTTATGATCGGCTCATTACAGTTGGCTTTGAGGGCCGTCGCGAGCAATGAGTTAACCCGTAGCAGAGGGATGCTGGAGCAAAAGTGTCTCATTGACGAGGGCATAGATTCGTATAGTACCTGTTAGGTCTTGTCCAGGTGGGGTTGTGCCGTGAAGTGTCCAGAATGGAAATGCCGTCATACAGGATTTTGTTCAACAGAAAAGGATAAAGCTTAACAAGTAGCCAAGATATAAAGGAATAAGTTAAAAAAGAGACAAGATTTTTAGAGTGGTTCGGCACGAAAATGCCTACGTCCACTGATTCTCTTTATTAATTCACTTCATATGGGCAGTACAAGTTAAGAAAAGTATCGACGAAGGTGTTGGATGCTCCATGCCCTCTGGAACACCTCTCCATCCACTGTTGACAAAATATAAGCTCCGTTGTGGAGATCTTTATGAATTACATAGGGTCCGTCCCAGATAGGATCTAGCGCTCCGGGGCACAGGAAGATCCGTTCGAGAACAAGATCTCCTTCTCGTAAGTTGTGGTGCTTGACTTTGGAGTTGTATCGTGCTTCCACTTTTTGCTTGTGAGCTGCCGCCTTAAGTGCTGCATCATTTCTTCTTTCTTCAATTAGGTCCAAAGACATGTGTAGGAGTTCTTCATTCTCTTCTGGGTTGTAGTGGATCCTACGGTGGGAGGGCACTACAGTTTCAACTGGGAGCATGGCCTCCAATTCATATGCCAAAGAGAAAGGAGTATGTCCTGTTGATGTTCTGTAAGATGTGCGGTAGGCCCAAAGTGCCGTAGGAAGTTCATCCACCCAAGCGCCTTTTGACTTTTCAAGCTTCTTCTTGATTAGAGTTTTGAGAATTTTGTTGACGGCTTCGACTTGTCCGTTTGCCTGGGGATAAGCTACAGATGAGAAGCTTTTGTGAATTCCATGCTCTCGGCACCAGGCGGTGAATTCCTCGCTGTCAAATTGAAGTCCATTGTCCGATATGATTTTGAGTGGAACCCCGTACCTGCATAAAACATTTTTGATCAAGAAGTTAATAACTTTTGCCGAAGATATTATATTTAGAGGCTCCGCTTCCACCCATTTGGTGAAATAGTCAATTGCCACTATGGCATATTTGGCTCCTCCTCGGCCCATCGACAGTTCGCCAATCAAGTCAATTCCCCATATTGCAAAGGGCCAAGGGCTGGTCATTTGAGTAATTTCTTTTGTTGGCAGTCGAGGAATCTTAGCAAATTTCTGACATCTATCACATCTCTTGATGAAGTCTAGGGCATCTTTGTTTAAGGTGGGCCAGAAATATCCATATCAGAGTATCTTCTTTGCCAGAGTCTGTCCCCCAGTGTGGTCTCCGCAACTTCCTTGATGGATGTTGGATAAGATTTCCATGGCTTCCCTTCCGGCGACACATCTTAATATGGGGTTAGAGAAGCCGCGCCGATAGAGGATGCCTTCTTCATCGTGTAGAGGGAAGCATTCCTCAAGATTTTCCTGACTTCGTTACGCTCGTTGGGTAGGGTGCCATCTTGCAAGTATTTCCGGATAAGAGTCATCCAAGTTTCTTCTTCGATTGCAGCTATCAGATCCTCTTGTTCGAAACTTGGGGCTAGTTGTTTTGAGATGGCTACCGTTCCAGAAATGGTGTTGTTCTTCATGCTAGCTTGCTTTGCCAGTTCGTCGGCCTCTCGGTTCTCTTCTCAAGGAACATGTTTGATTAAATAGTGATCCAATTGATTGAGCATCAGCTTGGTCTTCTTTAGATATGCTGTGAGTCGTTCTCCTCGAGTCTGGAATTCTCCCAGTATTTGATTTACAATAAGTTGAGAATCGCTATGGAGACATAAAGAACTGACACCAATTTCTAAGGCAAGTTCCAGTCCAGCTATTACTGCTTCATACTCTGCATTGTTGTTGGTGGCAGCGAATTCCAACCTTAGGGCATAGTGCAGCTCCCTTCCCCTGGGGGTGATTATCACAATACCTGCCCCCGAGCCCTGTTCGTTCGATGCTCCATCCACAAAGAGATTCCATTTGATATCTTTTGTTATTTCAAATCGATCTTTACCTTCGTTGATAGTGAATTCGGTAATGAAATTGTCCATGGCTTGTCCTTTGATGGCGGTGCGAGGATGGTAGGTGATATCATATTGACTCAGTTCAATGCACCACTTAAGTAGTCGCCCAGAAGTGTCGGGGCGATGGAGTACCTGCCTTAGCGGTTGATCGGTTAGAACTCTGATGGAATGAGATTGGAAATAGTGTCGTAGCTTCCGTGACGTGACTAGTAGACAGTATGCTAACTTTTCAAGTTTAGAGTATCTGGCTTCTGCCCTTGTAAATCTCTTGCTTACAAAGTATACGGGCCGCTGCGCGTGGTTGTCTTCTCTCACCAAAGCGGCGCTTAAAGCATGGGACGATACAGCAAGGTATAGGTATAGTTCTTCGCCTTCATTTGGAGTTGAGAGTACTGGTGGTCTCTGAAGGTGTTCGATTAGGTTAAGGAAGGCTGTCGAGCATTCTTCAGTCCATTCGAACTTTCCTTTGTCTTTCTTTAGAGCTTCGAAGAAAGGGATGCATTTGTCGGTTGCTTTAGAGATGAACCTGCTTAGGGCGGCCACTTTCCCGTTTAGACTTTGCATCTCTCTTCGAGTGGATGGTATCTTGATATCTTGCAAAGCCCGGACCTGTTCGGGGTTTGCTTCAATCCCCCTGGCATGAACGATGAACCCCAAGAACTTTCCTGACGATACTCCGAAGGAGCACTTTAGAGGATTCAGCTTCATTCCATATTGGCGAAGTACTTGGAACATCTTGTCCAGGTGGTTTATATGATCGTTGGTTTTCCTCGATTTTATCAGCATGTCATCCACATAAACTTCCATAGTTCGTCCTATTAATTCCGCAAACATCTTGTTGACGAGACGCTGATATGTAACTCCGACGTTTTAAGTCCAAAAGGCATTACTTTGCAGCAGTACAATCCCCGGTCAGTGATGAAACTAGTGTGGTCTTGATCGGGGGCGTGCATAGGAATCTGGTTATATGCTGAGTATGCGTCCATAAAGGATAAGAGCTCATGTCCGACTGTGCTGTCCACGAGCTGATCGATTCAGGGGAGTGGGAAGCAGTCCTTCGGGCAAGCGTCATTTAAGTTGGAGAAGTCGATGCATGTTCACCACTTCCCATTAGCCTTCTTTACCAGTACCAGGTTGGCGATCCATTCTGGGTAGATGGCTTCTCGTATGAAGTCATTGGCAAGTAAGTTTTTTACTTCTTCCTCGAGGGCTACTGATCGTTCTTCCCCCTATGCTCCTCTTTTTTCTGCTTTACTGGCACCTTGGTGGGATCGATGTTCAGTACGTGGCATGCTACGTTTGGGGAGATTCCTGTCATGTCGGCGTGCGTCCATGCAAATACATCCATGTTGTGGCGAAGGAAATTGACGAGTTGATCCTTCAATTCCGCTCTTAACTGAGACCCGACTCTTAGCAGTCTACTTGGGTCGTGTTTTTCTACAGATACAAATTCCATAGCCTCTGCAGGCTCGGTGGTGGCCTCCTCCTCCTTATCCCTGGGGTCTAATACGTTGAAAGGATCGCTGGTGTATCGAAGAGAAGGGACTTTCTTTAATTGCTATGCTTCCAAGTTTTTCTTGCAGAGAGAAGTCTCTGCATCCTTCCCTTTGTCCTTCTCGCGGTTATTGCGAAGTTCAGTTACATAGCAATCTCGAGCGGCGTCTTGATCTCCCTCTATTTCTCCTATTCCGTTATCTGTTGGAAATTTCATCTTCAGGCACCACGGGGCTAGGACAATTTGGAAGTCAGACAAGGTTGGTCTTCCCAAAATGGCGCTGTAGGCCGAGTGGTTCTCTATTAGCACAAATGTTTGTTTTCTCACAACGGAGCGGGGATGACTTCCTATTTCGACAAAGAGGTCCAGTTGCCTGAGGGGCATCTTCGCATCCCCGGTGAAACCATGCAGCGGTTTGTTGCAGGGAGACACATCCTTCATTGACAACTTCATTTTGTCGAAAGCATGCTTGAATAGGATATTTACTGAGCTTCCAGTGTCTACTAGAATCCGGAAAACCTTGGCTGGACCGAACCAGGCAGAGACGACCATAGGATCCATGTGAGGGTACTGCCTTCCCTCTAGATCACGCCTACTGAATGTGATGTCATCATTCTCTTTCCGTTTCGGGTGGCGTTCTTCTGTAACAGAATTAACGTAGCCTTCATTGTTTCTAAGTGACCTACCGTATCTCTCCATCTCTGCACAGCTTCCGTCGACGATGTGTGATCCTCCTGATTTGGTAAGGACCACTATCTTCTCTTGACTAGAGCCGCTGGTGTTGCGATTCCCTCTGCCTACTTCCGGGGGTGCAGCCCTGGGTTCTCATTGGCAGGAGTTGAAGTCCTTTCCTGAACTTTCACATAGCGCTCTAGTCTCTTCCTTCTGATGTGTTCTTCAATCAAGTCCCGGAGATGATGGCATTCATTGGTGTCATGCCCATGAGATTCGTGGAATCGGCAGAACTTTCCGGACTTAATTGCATTGTCTGATTCCTTCTTGTGCGGGGGGCACTTATATCTAACTTCGTCTTGGGTGGCCAAGAAGATGTTTTCGATTGTCTCATTTAGAGGAGTGTAAGAGTCGAATCTCGGTCCTGGCCTATATAAGCGCTTTTCCTCCTTCTTGCCCCCAGCACTATCTCTGGAGTCATTTCTTCAAACGTCCTTTGCTACTGCGGATGTGTTGGCATGAGCTGCCTTGGTTTGTTGCCCTGTCTGCCTTTCAATGGCGGCATCTGCAAGTCTCATATATTTCCCGGCTTCATGAAAGAAATCGGGTAAGGTAGCTGGCTTTTCCTTTGTTAATCTCCTAGCAAACTTAGTATCCGGATGCACACCACTGCACAGGGCAATTAGGATAAGTTTCTCGTCGGCATCTTGGACTGCGGCTGCTGCGGCGTTGAATCAGGTTAGATATTGTTGCACTGTCTCACCGGGCTTCTGTTCGATATTAGATAGGGAATAAGCGTCCTTGGGTTGTTCCACATGAATGCGGAACTGGCTGATGAACTTTTCTTTCAACATTTCCCATGAGCTGATGGATCCTTGGGGCAGATGGCAGAACCAGGAGGTAGCTAGATCTGCCAAGAATAGTGGAAAGCATTTAAACAACACTCCCTCTGTTGCTCCGCTCATTAGCATATGTTGTGTGTATCTCTGCAAGTGTACAACGGGGTCGGAGGTTCCCTTGTAAGGTTCCATTGTTGGCATTTTCCATTCTCGAGGGGTGATGACAGTTTCGATATTGCGGGTGAAGGGGCTGATTACTCTAGCACCGATCCCTCGATCTCTTTGTTCTCGTTGGACGCACTCTTTGAACAATCGCGCCATCCTTTCATCAGAACTTGGAGCGGATAGAAATGAGTTTGGTTCTTCCCTGCGGGATTGATTCCCTCCAGATGACCTGTAGGGATGGTATCGTCTATCACTCCTAACATTCTCCAACGGCTGCCTCTGGTCTTCCGAGGGAATGCTGGGGTCAGCCACAGTTGGCCCTTGCCTTGATCTTCCCCTGCTGGGTCTTGTTCTCAGCACTTCCTCGGGTCCAACTTCGGCCGGGACTCCAGCTCGGCCCCGTCCATTGGTGTTTCCGTGGTTAGGTAGCATGACGGGCTCAGCTACATCCGACCCCTGCCTGGTACCTCCCCTGTTGGGTTCGGTTCCAAGTGTTTCCTCAGGTCGGAATTCGGGCTAAGTTCGGGCTCGGCTCCTACCATAGCTGTTTCTGTTGTTAGCCTCTTCGAAGAAGAAAGACCTTTGTCGTCTCCCAGATCCTCCAGACCGGGACTCACCCCATGATTCAGTGTTGCGGTTGGTTCCTTCAACATCCCTTAAGCGTGACATGAGCTGATCCACCAAGGCTTCTTGTTGAGATGCGAAGTGGTTAGTTACTTCAGCCATAACCCTGTCCAGATCCGCCCTTGTAATTGGTTGTTCCGTAGCAGGGGCTGTCGAATTCGCCTGATTTACATTTTCTGTCGGAACCGGATGATTGCCTTGGTCTCTGATCACTGGATCTGGGATACTGCCAGTTGCGATGTTTTTTCCTTTGTTAGCATCTTTCTTACGTCCGGGAGGCATGTTTTCCAAGCAATGAACGATGCTGATAGGAAAAAGGATAAGTGAGAGAAGCTAAAGCTCCGAGCTCCTCTCTCAATGAAAGCACCAAAATGTTTGCACAAAAAATGGGGAAACACCTCCAAGTCGTATGATGTAGTTGATTATACGTTGTTCTTAGTGATTTGGGTGGTTTATGCAAATATATAAAAAGCATGGGCTAAATTGTAAAAGACACACAGATTTATAGTCGTTCGGCCAGAACGTGCCTATGTCCACTTTATATGTTATTCTCCTCTTCTATTCAGATTACAAGTACAAAGCTTTGGTTACAAGTAACTGAAAGTTGTTTGAAAGTTCTATCCGTGCTTGAGCTCTCAAACTTGTCTGCCATTGTTGTACCCCTGCCCCTCTATTTATAGAATGAGGCTGGGGGCAGGGGTCCTGCATGTATATAGCTGCTGGTGGGCCTGGGCTGATGCAATCTGCCCTGGCGAAGTTTGTCCGACAAGCCTTGGTCCGGTAGAGGTCGTCTTCACGTTGGTTCGGTAGTGGATGGTATGTGGGTTGATCCGGTGGTGAGGGGTGTAGCTTGGTCCGGTGGTATCCTAAGGGTGAGTTGGTTCGGTAGCGCCTGGTCCGGTGGTTCTCTGGAAGTGGTTGGTTCGGCTGGAAGTGGTTGGTTCGGTAGGAAGCAGTTGGTTCGACAGGGACATGGAGAGGGGTGGTTCGGTGGTGCCAGGGCCGGTGACGCTTTGGCTTGAGTTGGTTCGGACTTTTGGGTGAGAACACGCCCAACAACTATGGAGTTTGAAATCAAAATTTGTTTCATAAAATCTCTCGCATAGCAAAGCTATTAGAGTGGCCTCTTCCCCACTCAGAAACTCAAAAATCAATGTCGGTGATGCATGCATTCATCACCGAAATTATTTTCCAGCGACATAAGTAGGTTCTGGACTTTTATTTTCTCGAGAACTTCTTTTGAAATTTCTTCGAATCATTTGAAACTCATTAAAATCATTTGAAACATTTCTTATTCGGAAAAGTACTTTCAAATCATATTATTATATCTTTTTTTTCTTAAACCAATTTAAAAAAAATGCCGGAGTTCAATCTCTCAAATTTCAATTTCAAAACCTTTCCATTAAAAATCTTCTTATATAAAACAACTTATTATATAATTTTCAAAAATTCCAAATCCTTTCAAAGCTTCAAATTTTCATTTTAAAAAGGTATATAATCCTTATCAAAAAACATTTCACTTTTATATAAAAATATGGTCATCCTTATCAAAATAATAACTTCGATGCATACACAATTTCAAAATATAACCAATCATAAATTTTACAAGGAATGATTCAAGGATGGATTTCAAAACAGAATAAAGATTCAAATTTAGAGAAAATCAAATCGAATAGAATTCTAATTCTAAGATAAGCTCAAACGAAGACGAGATAATTACCAAATATGAGATGATAAGCCTATATAAATTATGGGTGACCTTAACCGGGTCAACCGTGACTTCACGAATATAATCAATGCAAAAATCTAAGCTATATCGACATTCGAATGCCAAAGATAAAATCCAGGTATAGCAAAAGTTAGATATCCTCGTAAACTGAGGATTCAAAAATCTCCGGTGAATCAATGCCAATTATAAAGGAGTTTCACCCCTTTACAAATCATTCAAAGATTTTGTGGAATCGCTGATTTAATAGAGGTCATTCAAAGTGGAGTTATGCAGTGCTTCAAAATCAAAAGAATACAGATAGGGATGAAGTTTAGAAAAATCCTGATTTCAAAATAAGAAAATTTATACCAATATAATGTTTGAAAATCCTTTAAAAATCATTTGGAAATCATTTTATACTTTGAAAATATGTTCTCTCACAAAGAAATGATTCTGAGATTGATTTCACTCATTCTAGGGTATTTCTACCCTATCTCTAATGAGTTTTTGCTCCGCATGCTATGGTTTGCCTAAAACCAAAGCTCTGATACCAAATGTAACGACCCACTATTTTGGACCATTCAAATCAACAATAATCCACACACGTCAAACTTGAATAATTCAAAATAACAGATTGTAATAAATTTTGGAACAAATAAAATCAATCATAGAGTCACAGACACAGAATATCAGAATAACTCGCTGCGGAAATAAATA
This sequence comes from Allium cepa, assembly GCA_030765085.1. Lineage (NCBI taxonomy): Eukaryota > Viridiplantae > Streptophyta > Magnoliopsida > Asparagales > Amaryllidaceae > Allium > Allium cepa. The sequence continues at coordinate 458,389,218 of CM060929.1, read as the reverse complement.
CCATAGTAGTTCATGAAGCTACTATATACAAACTCTCAAAACATATACAAAATATCATAGTTTAAAAATGGATACAATAGAAGTATGGATACATAAATCACTAATACAGAAGCAAATACCAAATAGGAAAAATAACTGGATCAGCAACAGATGAATTGATAGACAGATAAGCTCCAACAAATCTCTAGCTCCAGAAGGTGAATCCAAAGCTGTGACTCTCAGGCTAACCTGAGCGTAAAATAAAACACAAAACACTCAAGTCAGGACATACATACTTATACAATGTAAAGCAACTCAAGTGAACTGTAATAGCAATGCATAATAACTTAAAGGATGCTTGGGATCGCCCATCCTTTAAGGATCCATTAAACCATCGATTAAACAGAAATAAACGCTGTCATAGAAATGTCCATATTAAAGTAAACCATGCGACCAACAGTCTAAATGTGACTAGGGTAGCGCAGAGCTCCAATAATCGCTCACCTCTAGCCACACTATCAAACTGAAGGTGTGCATAAAAAAAATCACTAGGAAATCAAATGGCACCCAAGGAAGTGTACCCGTGGTTATAGATTTCAAAATGGTTTATAATTTCGAATTAAAATCATTCATTTAATCATTAAAAACGAAGTCATTATACTTACAAATCAAATATTCAATTCCCAAAAATTTAGCCTTTCCAGAGTTCATTTATTCACTTAAATACAATAAAACAGTGATATTTCAGCTTTCACAGCGCTTAGAAAATACCGCGGTAAGTTACATTTAAAAACAATTCAATTCAGCAAAGACAGCATTTAAAACTGCTGTAATAGTTCAGTTTTAGTTGAAAAAAAAGTTCAATTCAGCCAACTGCAGCACTTAACAAGTGCTACAATAGCCGTTAGTTAATTTTAACCATTTAGTTCACTTCTGCAACCACAACACTTACAAAGTGCTGTACTATCCTTTACTTCAGATTTTAAGTTAACTTCAGAAATGATAGCGTTTCTAAAGTGCTGTTATTTTGATTTCCAGATTTTCAATGTAATTCCAGCAACAAATAAACTTTGATTTTAACCCTTTAAATATTATAAAAATCATATTTTAACACTCAAAAATATTCATTAAAATACCTTTAACTTATGGTTTTTATAAAGTAAATTCCACAAATAAATATCAATAATTTTACTTATTAAATTCAAGTGTACAATTTTCCATTCTTGACTTTTTAACAATTATTATCACTTAAATTTCAAATTTCCATTTCATACATTCAACTAAATTTCCATTTTATTTAATTTACTTAAACTTCCATTTTAAAACCAAATCTCACAATTCCAAGTCAAGTTAAACTCCGAATTTCCATTTAACTATCCATTTATTTTACATTTAAACTAATTTCATAAATTCAAAATACATTGTAAGTTGCATAACTTTATTTTACAAATAACTTGATATTTTATTTTACTTTATATTTATCCAATTCATACATAAATTATATTTATTACCAAGTTAAGCTTATAATTCCATTTTTACTTAAATTCCCATTATTAAGTTAAATCAAATTTTTACACTACAACTCAAACCTTCTGTTAACTTATACCGTTTAAACTTTTAGAAAATCACTGCTTAACCATTTTAAATCCAATATAAGTCAAATTTCATATATTTTTTCTTTCATTTACAATACATGAATTTTTATAAGAAATCATATTTTGAAATCAACCACGGGTCCGGATAATATTTCACACCTAAATCAAGTGATACGAAAATTATCATTTAAATCCGTAATCACAAAAATTTTCGGGTTTTGATTAATTCAAACCTGCAATCCCAAGACAAATAAATAAAAATCACCCAGGCCTATCATTTCAGCCCATAATGATTTTTCCTATTCTAGAGTCCGTTCGGCTATGTATCATTTCTACCCATAGTGATTCTATTCTACAAGGAACTTGCAGTGTGAGAAACAGAAATAAATACAAGCATAACAGACTAAATCATAACAGATGATGAGACAAGTTTATAACAGTGTTTAACATCATATAATTAACGTCACAGGCAGGTATAACATGATATAACAATTCTACACATTCACTTGTTGTCACTTCACTAATTATATAAGTATAAATGTCATGAGTGAAAACTCACCTTTTATGTTGGAGTTAGCAAACCAAAACACACAAACGAATTGCAGAAAACACGATACGACTTTTGATTTGAGTGGGCAGAGAGAGAGAGAGAGCGAAGATGTTAATCTTGTATTCAACAACAAAACGAAGCCATATATAAATATAGATACAATACCAAAGTTTATATTGAAACAAATGGAAATAGAATTAACAAATGGACATCACCAAGCTTTTTAAATCAATTTTTGCTTGACTTGCTCACACTTTTTCTTGGCCACACATGCTTTAGGCTTGGCCATGATGGTCTACTTGGTGGGAATGGGTCTGGTTTGGCACATATAGGCACGGCAAGCAAGAGAATACAAGGGATTTGGGAGTTACATGTGAGGAATGCAAGGAGACAAGGCAAAAGTGAAACTTTTTTTTCAACATAGGCTAGGCCTAGGGTCACATCTAGGTTCGGCCATGGCATGTACAGGTCAGGTAGTGGCTGGAGAGATGGTTAGTGGTGGTGAACAAATAAGTGGTGATGGCTAAGGAGGAGGCCGAAGTGGAAAATAAAGGGTATGTGCAAACTAGGTTTGGCTATGGCATATTCTTCAAGGATTTTGCAACTTTTTGAGATGATTACACCATTGGATGGTCACGACTAATATAGGTCGGAGGAGAGGGATGTCAGGCTTTGTATGGTGGTGGGAAGAAGGTGGTGTGGTGGTTGGAGGTGGTGGTGAGGTGATAGCCGAGCAAAATACATGAAGAAACAAGCAAAAATAATTGAAATATCAATAGAAAAGGTGAAAGAAAAAGTAGAAAAATATGAGAAGAAGACATTACCTTTCTCAGATTTGAAATGTATGCGTGAGAACTGAAATCGAAAAGAGTTTCTCACGTGAATATAGGCGGTTAGGAATCAAGGAAATAAACGGCAACAAATATGGAGGAGTAATGGTATGAAATCAATGGATGGGAAGATAAAGAGGTAATAAATCAAAATGTAACGTATGCCTTTAATTAAAAATAGGTAGCGTATCTTCATTTATACGCTTCCTATATATTTAATAGAATATATGCCAAAGAAATAATTCAATAAATACATACCGTTTATATAAACAATATAGAAATAAATAAGAAAAAGGTTATAGAAACGTATAAATTAATTGCTATCTACAACTTTGTATATTACCTAATTTACAAAGTATATATCCAAATTAAATGAAACAAAAGCGGAACAAATGTTGTAAATATATACATAACATGTCATGTTACACATATATACACAATTATAACATGATATATCAAACAAAAATATTATTTATATCAATTAAAATAAACAATTATTGTTAAATAAAACAATTTACACACAATAGTATAAAAAGCATAACTTCCATAATATTCATCGGATTTCAACGAAATGAAAAGCCGTATACTTGAAATTCAATTTACTTTCATAATAAAAGATAAAATTCAAAAATTCAAAAATTTAAATTTTAAATTTAAAAGTCAAAGTTTAAAATAATTACTTTTATTCACACAAAATCCACTTTTTGTGGAAATACTCTATTTGTTCAGGTTTGAAATTATAATTCACACAAAATCAAAATTTATATTTATAATAACAAAATTTATCCATTTTAATAAATAAAATAAAGTTTTTAGATCAGGAATTTCAGTTAAAGTAATTAAAATATAAAATTAAAATAAGCATAAAATACAGGGTTGTTGCAATAATGACGGGAGAAGAAATCCAAAAACGATAATTATATGTTGAGACGATTTAGTTCGGGATACCTCAGGGCATAGGCGGGTGACTGTCATTTGAACAAAGATTCGGAGTTGTAGGGGATGGTGACGAATGTAGGAGAAGAGAACGGTTAGTAGCCATTAAGGTTTGGTTTTTTCCTGGAGGAAGTGGAATGAGGACGGTAATATACCTGAGAGCTGGGTACGAATTAAAAAATATATAAAAAAAGACTCTTCATTTCACAAAAATCTCTGGGGCTTCTATGCTCTTGAAATTCAACTCACTAATAAAAGAATAGTACAGATTCGTCTTTTTCCATCACTACCTGCACTGCCTTTTGTTTTCATCATTTCATATGCCTCCTTCATTCACATGCGTCATTGACGCCGACAACCTTTCCTATTTTTATCTCTAATTTATATTTGATGTAAATCGAAAGAGCTTAATTATTATGATGTGGAATGGAAGTGGAAAGGATTCGCTTTTATTATCGTGGTAGGAAGAGAATATTGAAATTGTCCTCAAAGACTCACTGTGAATCAACATAATAGTCATGGGTAATGTTGTAATTTCAAAAGCCTCAAAATATACTGTTCTCATTATATATAGATAACTTGGGCTCTGTTTGTTTCATCCCTTGTTGTTTTCATTTTTATTTTTGAAGTTCATTTTCAGTTTTCATTTTTAGTGTTCTTAATATTTTGAAAAATGTATTTGGTTCTACTGTTTAGAAAAATAGTTTTTAAACTGAAAATCAAAAATGAGATTTCAAAATATAAATGTCGATTTCAAATTTGTGTAGAATTTGGCTGTAAAATATAAGCGAGATGAGACAATATCATTCTTAACATGTCTACATAGTTGAATGTTTCAGTTGATAATCACATAAACTTGTACATATGCACTAAAATAAGATTACTACCCTAAAAAATTTCTAACAATTTGAATTATTAAATTAAAAATATGAAGAAGAAAAAGGTTTACATGAGTGCTAAAAGGATGGAAATGACATATATACTTCTCATGTATATAGTCTATAAATGAATAACAATAGAGTTTCTCTACAGTATAATAAAATAAAGGCCTTTTTTTTTACAATTAACATGTCAATTGCACTTGTACAAGAACATTAACGTAAGAACAATTGAAGTAAGCCTCGTAGTATTTCATTTCCATTGCAAAAGTGCAATGTTGGGAGTATTTTTTGATTCTATCATAGATCAAACATAACAATCTTTCTCTTGCTCCCTAACATGCTTCTTGCATACAACTTTTTCCATGAAGAGGATCAATATTGAAATTCAAATTTGTTGCTTTAAATTAGACTATAAGTCATCTATAAAGAAAGAAAGAGAAGTAGGTTTAACTATATAACAAGAACAAAACTATTACTCAAATATCGGTTGCAAAGAGAAAAAATCATGGGTGTAAGTGGAAGAAGATGGCTAGATATATTTGGTTACGTAGTCTTAAATAATCAAAAGTTTTATACTTTTGCATAAAATTGGTCCAGTAACATGAAACAACAATCATATGAACAACACTGATATGAATAGGCTTGTCTACCCTATAACGACCGGGATTTTCAACCCTCGAAAATCGACACTAATACATCATTGGTATTCACATGCCACAAATCCAAGTGCCAAAAAGCCTGATTGTTAAGGGAATAAGAAAATAAAGATAGAAAGAATCTCACAAGAATGGAATAACATACATTATTTCAATAATAATATTTAGAGTGGAAAATTTTGAATAAAATATCAGAGTCTAACCTAGATTCAGCCTCGACAGTTATAAACCCTCTATCCTTACAAATGATAAAAAATAAAAACAAATGCAATAGATGTAGTGGATAATAGAATACGTCTATACGTATATGAAGATCGCCAGCTCTCATTTGGAAAGTCCAAGCTCCTTTAACTAAACTTTAAACTACTCTAATCTGACCGGAGTATTAAAAATACTTGGATTAGGTTTGATGAACCAGCGTGAGATACTCGAAGTTTTTTTAATGTATAGATCGTGCCGATGTCAATCAAAACCTTTAAAAGAGGTGTATTTCATAAGACCACCCCCACACATAAATACAGACGGGTTTTTATCTTATGATAACTAAACACTTTTATATGAAAATAATTTGATATTATCTTTAATGACATTCATTTGAAACACTTTTCAAATAATCTATCAAAATAGCCGAAACTGTTACACTGATTTAATTTGACGGCATACTAACTACAAAAGTAGGTTCTATAATCAAAAATGTTAAGGCAACGTATTAGAAGTGGATTTCCAACACGACAGGGACCTACCGACCATTTAAACTGGAAAATCCATGTATAAGAATCATAGTTCACACCGGTGGCTTTACATGATCTCTGTCAGCCTTTGAACTATACTGTTACACTACCATGGAATAGAATATACTCAGTGGCTTTACACGATCTCCGTCAGCCTCCATATCTTTCCATTCATATAATAATGCAACAAGTGCTTAAAGGGACATCTTCCCCCAATAATAGACTAAAATTTGTCCTTCGGACCACATAATATCTTATATCATTCCTAGGATGTGAGGCTCGTGAGGATATGCTCCGCAAAGCCACGCTATTTTCACAAAGCCATGCTTTGATCATAACAGGTTCCACTTTGAATGCCACATTGTCATTCCTTCTATCACTATTGACTTTCATCAACATACAACCTCTGAGCTTATATGTCTACGAGAAGGGTGTTAAGCTAAGAGAAGTTGCCTTCTTCGCTACCAAACAGATGTACATTTGTAAAAGTCAATGTTGTGATCTCAGAAATGCAATGCCAGACATTCGTCCATACAAGTTCGTTCTAGGACTGAACGAAACCAAAGGCACTCCTCCTACTACATCCTATCGAGAATTATCCCTAGGATGAGTAGCGATTAGTTCTTATAATCGAAGATTTTCATAACGGAGCACTATTTCCACAATAAATATATGATATGGTAAATTTCACTCTGAGGAACTAGTGGGAAGGAGCCCTTTATCATGAAGATCACCATTTTCAAAAATCATCATCTTCATCACATCTTCACTTTCGAACATATACATTAGATCGAAGTGGTTTTGGATAGGAGTTACCCAATTCTGACACTGGTTCCTCCGAACCAACCATCGATTAAATAGATGTTAAGTTCATATGTGATTATCAATCATTATTCAATTTAATTCATCTTTTATTCATCTTTAAATATTTCAGAGAGACATTATTTTAAATTATTCCATTTATCTTCTTAATAGTCTATGGAATCATTAAGCCTCATTTATCAAATCCTTTTGGTTAAATAAACCTTTTTTAATCTTGGAATAAGTTCAAATCATTTCACCTTTTATTTAGGAAAACATTTCCAAATCATTTATTTAAATATCATATTGGAAAACATTATTGAGTAAAAAGGATTATGGAAATTATACTAACTCTACTCAATATCAATTTATGTATTCAACCTTTACTATCCGTCGAGTAACGATAAAATCACCTTTTAAATTCATATATAGTACAAATACCCTCTTCGGAACTTAATACAAGTATTAGAAGATCATTTCTGTGCAACCCAAGTTGTTTGAATTCGGAAAATTACTTCTTTTATACTTTGGGAAATTTTGATCCGAGTAAATTAAACTTACTATCCCCTCCGTCGGGCAAGTTCGGGTAGCTAGGGAAGGTATGCAACTGGTTTCCCAAACCCAAGCCTAGAGACTACGTCTTTGTCACCCATAAGATGGTCAAGTTATTTGATCGACTCTAAATCTTTTAACATACTTAATTAACTTTTAATTATTTTAGAGCATCCTGTTTTTCCCTTCGATCTGCTTCATTCCTCGGTCAGATTTTCTGTGACACTCACAAATGGAACGCATATACAAGAGTTCTACATACTCATTTTAAAACCTCTTAATCATCTTAAATTACTTAATTATTTATTTTAAAAGGTTTAGAAAAGATTTGGGAAAGAATAATTAAGGTGAAACCGTTGTTTGCAAAAGTTATTAAAAAGTGCTGTGAAAAATGCTGCAAATAGTGTTTTAAAAGCTATATTAATCAAAAAAACTTTTCTATATTTTGGAAATTCATTTATGTAAATCAAATCTATTTTATGACACTTTAAAAGATTTGTAGAATTTATTTCATATTATTAAAGAATTTCAAAATATCATTTTAAAGGAATTTTCTTTATGGATTCCGAACAGCAAAACCATGATTATTTTGAAAAATTGATTTACTCGTATTTAAAAATATACAAGATAAAATCTTGATTTTCTTTTCTAATTTGAAAGTTATGGATATAATAGTTTGGAAAATTCTTATCTCTAAGAATTTCAAGGTACATTCCATTCTATATACTTGTTATACTTTACTGCACGAAATCGCGAACAACCATTACGCGACGCGCCTAGGTTGACTTGTTTTTCAATTTCTTTTCAAACTCCATGAAAACACTCTTAAATGTTTATAAAACATTTCTAAATCATTTTATACACATTAAAACAAATAGTTTTCTTTTTTCAAACTCATTTTCCATTCCATTTCATATTATAATATTGTATTATTATAATATTCATTTCAACTCCTTTTAGATATTTAAAAACATTAAGAGGCTAAAAAACTTCATACACATATTACTTATAGATTAAATTTCCATATAATTAACTATAGTTAATTACTAACCATTTTTCTTATCATTTATCAAACCAAGTTATCAACCATATCACAACTAAATAATCAATCATAACATCAACAAAGTTATCATTCAATATCAACCCATATTCAAATCTCTAATTTAACATGTATATTATCACTTTAAGTTTTAATTAAATAAAATTAAGATTGAGTATTCACCTATGGATCCACTCTACTAATCTTTTCCGTAGCTTTCTAATATGAACCGGCGGCACTTTAGCAGCACTTTCTCCTCTTTTCTTTGCTCTAGAGCTCCCTGATTTGTTTCCTTCTCCTTTGGTGCTCTCGACCTAGGCTTGAGTGGGCTTGACCATGCTTCTTGGAGGTTGATGTGGTCAACCAAAGGGAAGTAGGTGGTGACCGTGGGTTGTAGGAGGGTAGAGAAGTGGTTTGAGCTTGTCTGGAAGTGGATGGATGTTGATAAAAAAAATTCACATTATTTCCTCATAATTTTTTTCTATGGCTTGGATGCTATTAATGTAGAGAAGGAAGAAGATGAAGGAACTTAGGAGATGTAGAGAGAAAGTGAATGAATGAGAGGAAGGGGCTTTGTATTTATAGGCAAAAGAAGTGAAAAAAATATCTAAAACACCATCATTATCCATCACCATGTGCACCCGCCCTCCTTTATCATCATGTTCCATATGTTGCCCCTCCTCCATGTGCCTTTATCATTTCACTCTCTTCCAAGACATCCATTTATGCCTTTAGTTTGCTTAATGGTGAAGTATTTAGAAAATATATTTTCCTAAATGTGCGTGTATGTGTGCGTATATATATTTGTATATATGTTACATGTATGTATATGTGAGTATGTGATATGTATACATGCATATAAATATGTGTTAGTGTCACTTACAATGTTGCAATGACTTGAAAGGACTTTTGTTGTTAAACCGTTGAAAATTAAGAAACCGATTCCCGGTCACATTTTCACTTATTAACTAAATTACATATAAATGTAAATAAAATTTGAAAAGTCATTTCTTATCATTATTAATTAATTAAAATGATCTTGTTTTGAATTATAAAAACATATAAATCAATGTTAAACGAATGTTTATAAAAAGTGCTATTATATCAATAAAGCGATGTTCATTGTTTATATTTTTCAATTCAAATATATATCTTCATAAAACTATTATAAATGATTTATTATCACTTTATAACTATTTAAAGTGAATTACTATCATTTAAAAACAAATATTTAAATAATTATAATAATTATTAAATCTCAATTTAAATTCATACATCAATATTTAAATATAAGAGCATTACCGATGATGTCATAAACACCTTTATTTTTTCCAATAAAATAAAATAAATAATTTTATTTCATATTCTTGTTCATATAGATAAATGAATATATGTTTCCAGTTTCATGCATGATGTTTGACGTTTATAGAGTTGTTTATCGATAAAACGTTTTCGGTCATTTTATCACTTTTTTTTCCAAAGTATATATTTTGTGAACATTTTTCCAAAATAAGTTCATTATTATCATTCATTACATAAAAATTAATTATATGTTGAAAAATTATATAATTTGAATATCTAAAATAATTTAAATATCTTTAATTAAAGCGATCAAATTACAAGTCATTACATACTTTCCTCCTTAAAAGAATTTCGTCCCCAAAATTACAAAAATAAAAACCCGATAATTCTTACCTAAAAAATTATTTTATAGACTCAATTCTATATGATATACATAGATAATCCATAATATCTGGTTCGATCTTTTATTCGAATCCACAACTTTACTTCCGAACTAGTATTATCCCCCGATCCTCTATTGTGGAGTCCGATCAGGCCTTCTGATCAGAATTTTAGTTTTCCTTGCATAGCTCTCAACTATGATAGAAAACTATAGTATCCAACTACAAACCCTCATTAATGTTCATCGTCAAGAATCGAGTGATAAATTGTTATTCAGACCGGTGTAACACATCTCAAAATTCCATACTCGAATCTTTAGATCAAAATCGTGCGACGAAGTGATCTATGTACAACATATGTATTTAAAAAACCTTTAGGAGACTTTTATCTTTGGTTTTTTAAAAAACCATTTATTATATTTAAATATTTATTCACAAAATACTTTTATCCTTTTCCAAAAGAATCCATTTCAAATTAAAAGATGGTTTATCTCTTATTATTATTTTTCAATAACTTCTCTTATATAAATTTTACCTCAAAATCCTTATGAAATTACTTTGTTAATAACTTCTATTTAGATAGTTTTCCCTTTAAACTTTCAAAAGATTAGGATAGGAGTTCTTAAAATTCCTTTTGATTAAACATATATCTTTTTTATTTTGTAAAAGATACCTTTATAAAATATATTTTTAAATAAGTTTCTTAATAAACACTTTTTAATAAGCCCTTTCTAGTATTCCTTTATACTTTTTATTTATAAATATCTTATTAAATTGATTCAATGGAAGATAGAAGAAATACACAAAGAGAATGATCAAAATAGATTTATTAATTTTCATTATATTCATACATTCATTACAAACCATATCCTGTGTTACAAACTTTTAGAGATAACCCCTAGGGAATACAGCCTATCATACATCACCATCTTATATAAAGAACTTGAACTGCTATATATACTATTCTAATATCCCTTTTGAGGTAGACAGTGCTTTGTCTTTGAGACCTAACTCACATGCCCTCATTTTTGGACAGTCCTTCATTAGGCGTTTCCCTTGGAAGTACCAAATGCAATTTTGGGGACGTTCTTTAGTTATATACCCTAGAGCTTTATAAAGGTAGCAACCCTTTGCCTCTCCTGACTGAATAATGGGTTTCTTCTTTATTTTAGGGCATTCACATAGAAAATGTCCTTGCATTTTACACTTGAAACATAATATATCAACCCTAAAAGGTTTTTATTTCTTCTCTTTCTTTGCATTCCTTTTATCCCTTTCCTCTATTTTCCTTTCCTTATACAAGACTGCATAATGCCCTTCTTTATCGCACCTATAACAGAAGATGGTAGCACAAGTTCCTAGTATTAATTTCTCTTCTGCTTCTTCTTGTGCATGTACTCTTTGTGCCTGCTTTGGACTAGCCCAATACTTATCCTCGGCATAAAATAAGACATCCTGACCTAAATGCTATACTAAGTTATTATCAAATGTTTCATACCATTAATTTATTGACTTATCCAAGTTACTTGATTTAACTTGTTCGGATTTGAACCTGCCTTGATTTTACAATGATAAGAAGAATAATTTACGAAGTGTTCGATACCATTTATCCAAGCAAACATATGATCGATACTTAGAATATTATTCCCATCATCACCAAACAAATGAAGACCTTATTCTTGAAAGTTTCCAAAGGGATAACATCTCATAAATTTTCTGAATCATACAAATATTTATACTTTTGTATGTATAAAATATACTCCTTTTAAAATGGTGTGTCGATACGTCTATTTAAGTATTTAGGAATCTCTAAAGATTACACGGAGCTCTTCATGCACCGACCAAAATTCATAAACCACCCAGCATATTAATCACCACAAAACATTTTAATATCAAATAACAAATACATGCCCATACATATAATACTCTCAAACTCATTCTAGGGTATCACTAACCCTATCTCTAATGAGTCACTTATTCTAGGATATTACTAACTCTATCTATAATGAGACTTACCCAATAAAGCCTAGGTGTTCGCTCAACCAAAGCTCCGATACCAAATGTAACGACCAGGATTATTGACCCTAAAAAATTAACACCAATACATCCTCGGTATTCGTATGCTACAAATCCAAATGCCAGAAAACCCGATTGTTAGGAGGAAAAGAAAATACATAGAATAGAATCTCACATGAATGGAATAACACATATTATTTCAACAATAACCTTTACGGCGGAAAAATTTGAATACAATATCAGAGTCTAATCTATGTTCAACCTGGACAGTTATAAACCCTCTGTCCTTACAAATGCAAAAAAATAAAAACAAATGCAATAGGTACAATAGATAACAGAATACGTCTATATGTAGATGAAGATCTCCAGCTCTCCTTTGGAAACTCCAAGCGTCTTCGACTAAACCTGAAACTACTCGGATCTGACCCGAGTATTAAAAATACCCGGATCAAGCTTGATAAACTAGCGTGAGATACTCAAAGTTTTTTTAATGTATAGATCATGTCGATGTCAATCAAAACCTTTGAAAAGAAGGGTATTTCATAAGACCGTGCTAACACATAAATACGGATGATTTTTTACCTTATGATAACCAAACACTTTTATATATTAAAATAATTTAATATAATCTTTAATGACATTCCTTTGAAAACACTTTTCAAATAATCTAGCAAAGTAGCCGAAATTGTTATATTGATTAAATTTGATGGCATAGTAGCTACAAAAGTAAGTTCTATAATCAAAACCGTAAAGGCAACGTACTGGAATTGGATTTCCAACATGATAGGGAACTAGCGACCATTCAGACTCGAAAATCCATGTATAATTATCTTAGTTCACACTGGTGGCTTTACATGATCTTCGTCAACCTCCATACCTTTCCCTTCATACAATAAGGCAACAAGTGCCTAAAGGGACATTTTCCCACAGTAATAGTATGGAATTTTTCCTTAAGACCGTATAGTATCCTATACCATTCTATGATGTAAGGCTCGTGAGGCTATGCTCCACAAAGCCACACTTTAGTCATAACAGGTTCCACTTTGAATGACACATTACCATTCCTTCAATCACTGTTGGCTTTCAAGAACATACAACATTTGAGCTCATATGTCTTAGAAATAGGTGTTAAGCTAAGAGAAGTTTCCTTCTCCACTACCAAACAGATGTGTACGTTTTTAAAAGTTAACGTTATGATCTCAAAAATGCAATGTCAGACATTCGTCATACTATTTTGGTATGGGACTGAACGAAAATAAAAGCACCCTCCTACTACATCCTATCAGGAATTAAACCTAGGATTAGTAACCTTATAATCGAAGATTTTCATAATAGGACACTACTGCCACGATAAATACATGATATGGTAAAATTCACTCCGAGGGACTAGTGGCAAGCAGTACTTCATCAAGAAGATTCCCATCTTCAAAAATCATCATCTTCGTCATGTCTTCACTTTCGAACGTACACATTGGTTCGAAGTGGTTTTCAGACAGGAGTTACCCAATTTCGACCCTGGTTCCTCTGAACCAATTATCGATTAAAAAGATGTTAATTTCATATGTGATTATAAATCATTGTTTAATTTAATTCACCTTTTTATTCATTCACAAATATCTTAAAGAGATATATTATTTTTAATTATTCCAGTTGTCTTCTTAACAGTATATGGAATCATTAAGCCTCATTTATCAAATCTTTTTGGTTAATCAAATCTTTTTGAATTTTGGAATAATTCCAAATCATTTCACCTATTATTTGGGAAAACATTTCCAAATCATTTATTTAAATCTCATATTGGAAAACATTATTGAGTAAAAAGGATCATGAAAATTATACTAATTCTACTTAATGTCAATTTCTGTATTCAACCTTTAGCATCCATCGAATAGCGATGAAATCACCTTTTTAATTCACACAGCTAGTACGGATTCCCTCCTCGGAATTAATACCAAGTATAAGAAGACCATTTCTATGCAATCCAAGTTGTTTGAATTCAGAAAATTACATCTTTTATACTTTGGGAAATTTTGATCCGTAAGTTAAATTTACTATCCCCTCCATTGGGGCAGTCCAAGTAGCTAGGAAGGGCAGGCAATTGGTTTTCCAAACCCAAGCCTAGAGACTACCTCTCTGTCACCCATAAGGTGGTCAAGTTTTTGACAAGCTATAGATATTTTAACACAATTAATTAACTTTTAATTATTTTAGAGTATCCAAGCTTTCTTTTTGATCTGTTCCATTCCTCGGTCGGATTTTGTACGACACTCACAAATGGAACAAATGTACTAGTCGTTTTTGAACACTCATTTTAAACCTCTTAATCACCTTTAAATTACTTAATTACTTGTTTGAAAAGGTTCGAAAATTATTTGAGAAATAATAATTAAGTTAAAACCATTGTTTGCAAAAGTTTTAAAAAGTGCTACGAAAAAAGTGCTACAAATAGTGTTTTAAAAGCTATATTGATCAAAATGACTTTTCATTCTTTTTGAAATTCATTATATAACTCAAATCTATTTTAAAACATTTTAAAAGATTTATAGAAATTATTTCATATTTTTAAAGAATTTAAAAATATCATTTTAAAGGAATTCCCTTTATGGTTTTCAAACTGTAAAATCGTGATTATTTTGAAAAATTGATTTGCTCATATTTAAAATATACAAGATGAAATCTTGATTTTCTTTCTTCATTTGAAAACTATGGATACAATAGTTCAATAAATTTTTATCTTCAAAAATTCCAAGCTATATTCCATTATACGTACTCGTTTGACTTTTACGGCGTGAAATCGCGAACTACCGTTACGCGACGCGCCTAGTTTGACTTGTTTCCAATTTCTTTTCAAACTTCATGGAAACACCCTTAAATGTTTATAAAACAGTTCTAAATCATTTTAAACTACTTTAAACAAATACTATTCATATTTCAAACTCATTTTCCATTTCATTTCATATTACAATATTATATTATTATAATATTCATTTCAACTTTTTTTAGATATTTAAAACCATTAAGAGGCTAAACAACTCCACACACATATTATTCATGGATTAAATTTTCATTTTATTAACTATGATTAATAACTAACCATTTTTGTTATCATTTATCAAACTAAGTTGTCAAACATATCGTAATTATATAACCTATCATAATACCAACCAAGTTATCATCCAATATCAATCCATATTCAACATATTAATCTCTAATTTAACATGTATATTGTCGCTTTAAAATTTATTTAAATAAAGCTAAGATTGAGTACTTACTTATGGGTCTACTCCTCCAATCTTTTTCGTAGCTTTCTATATTGAACCGGTGGCACTTCGCAGCACTTCCTCCTCTTTTCCTTACTCTAGAGCTCCCTGACTTGCTTCCTTCTCCTTTGTTGCTCTCGAACTAGGCTTGAGTGGGCTCGGCCGTGCTTCTTGGAGGTTGATGTGCTCAAAAAAAGGGGAAGTATGTGGTGTTCGTGGGATGTAGGAGGGTAGAGAAGTGATTGGAGCATGTTTTGAAGTGGATGGATGTTGATTTGATATGTTGATAATTTTTTTGCATTATTTTCTTCATAAATTCTTTTTATGGTTTGGAATCCATTAATGTAGAGAAGGAAGGAGATGAAGAAGCTTAGGAAATAAAGAGATAAAGTGTGAATGAATGAAAGGAAGGAGGCTTCGTGTTTATGGGTAAAAGAAGTGAAAAATATATCTAAAACGCCATCATTATCCATCACCATCACCATATGCAACTGTTTGTGCCAAAATTGGTCACAAACCCCAAATACCTTGAAAGCACCAGTGTATGAATACAAACCAACAATATTCAAACACAAATAACAGATCTCAGCAAATATTGAACAATAATCCCAAAGTAAAGAACAGAGACACAAGTTTTATAGTGGTTCGGCTATCTCCGGCCTACGTCCACTCCAAAGTTTTTATCCTTTTATTGATTATCCTTGATGATTACAGATGATTACAGCAGTTACAATGTCCAAAACTTGAAATAAGTAGCAACAATGTTGATATGGAATGATTCTGGCAGCATCCAAGCGTCCTTTCACTCTCTAGAATCTCTGACCCCTTTTCTGAATGACCAGGGGCTCTATTTATAAGTGTAGGAGGCTGATATTTCTCCTAAAATCCGGGAAGACCACTTCAGGCACGTGAGGGGGCCCACATGCCCGAAATCTGGAGGTCCGGGCCCACCTTGGGATCGATTCGAAGTAAGGTTCGAATCGATCAAGAAATCATCCAATTGAGCTGAAATTTGGTGAGAACATTCTTCAACATGTATGTAAGCTCCTGTAAAAATTTCATTGCATTTGGATCAACGGTTTGGAAGATATGATCGATTCAAGATCAAAGCTCCGTGCGTCCTGCTAGGTTCGAACCCATGCTTCGAAACCATCCATTTCGAAACCATCCCCTTCGTATCCATAAGGCCGACTCCTTCGAATCCATACTCTTCGAATCCATGCTCTTTGAAGCCGCCTCCTTCGAGTCCATGACCTTCGAGTCCACATCCTCCGAGTCCATCCTCTTCGAATCCATCATCTTCGAATCCATGTCCATTGCTTCGTATCCATCATCTTCGAATCCATGTCCATTGTCCGAATCCATCATCTTCGAGTCCATGTCCATTGTTCGAATCCATCGTCTTCGAATCCAAACCCTTCGACTCCATAACCTTCGAATCCATCTCCAATCCTTCGACTCCATGACCTTCGAATCCATCTCCAATCCTTCGACTCCATGACCTTCGAATCCATCTCCAATCCTTCGACTCCATGACCTTCGAATCCATGTTCTTTGTATCCATCGAGTCCCCATCGATTCGAAGTACCATCGATGCGAGCTTGGTGGGTTCGAATCCATCCTGATGGGTTCGAATCTGATGGATTCAAACCGAGCACTCCATCTTGAAGGATTCGAACAGCATACCTCTCCCACCTTGAATCCATCATATTTCCTTCATACGAACTCCGATTAACCTGAAATTTGAAACATAGCCTTTTCTAGTCCTTATCATTGTCTCCAACCAATTTCGTCCCGATCGGAGTTCAACAAAATTTTGACGATATCGATCGTAGCCTTGATTCCAACCGATCTCCAATCCTGATATTCATAATTCCTTGCCAATTTGTCGATATTCCAGTTTTGTCCAAAAAATGGGATAACACTTTGCCCCCCAAAACATGCCTTGTGATAGCAAGGCGTGTTTTGAATAGTTCCGAGTCCAGTATCCAAAGTCCATAGCCATATTGCCAGAGTATATCATCCTTGACTGCTCCGTGTCGACATCCAATTCCAAATCCAATAGCCAAAGCCTTAGCCAATCCCGTATCCATTAGAACTCGACAACTGAGTTCCAATCCATCCTTATCCAATAGCCAATAACCGAATCCGGGACCTCTCCGGGTCTATATCCAAATCCATAACCTCTCCGGGTCCTTGCCAAGCGTAATCCACATTTGATGTCCTTGGTCCAGTGTCCCTGGACGTTGAGCTAACCTGTCCGGGTTCTTGCCAAGCGTAATCCACACTTGACGACCTTGGCCCAGTGTCCCTGGGTGCTAAACAATGCCATGGCTTAAGTCCTAAGCCGAATCCTGATCTCTCCGGACCCTTGTTGAGCATAGTCTATACTCAACGACCTGAAAATGACAATTGATAATAGAGGGCCTAAGTCCTAGGCCGAATCCTGGTCACTCCGGACCCTTGCCGAGCATAGTGCATACTCGACGACCTGAATGAGCCAATTTACCACGTTCGGGCAAAGTGACTCACCCCTTGCCAGGCATAATCCATACCCGACGACCGTTTATCAAAAATCAGATAAAAATCCAACCAAAATCCAATCCAAAACCCAAATCCGAAAATCCAAATCAAAACCATAAAATCAAAAAATCAAACCAGCAACCAAAACAAAATCAATCATCCGAAGGAAAAATCCAACCAAGAAAGCAAACAAAAACCAGGAGTCCAATCCGAACTCCAAAACCAAACCAGAAAACCAAGTGTCCAATCCAAAACAGAAAAACAGATTTCACAAGCCATAGCTTCGCAGTTTATCATCATTCAGAGCATGCCTAGGGGCTATCTCCGTCCCCGTACATGTGTAAACGACTTTACCGTTTGCTATTAGCTTGTTACTTATTCCATATTATCCTAGTCAATGGATGATCAGTCGACCATCATCCCTGGGCCTCACACCATCACGACGTGAGGTGGTCGGTGGTTGCTCCTGTTCCACCGTTGCATTCCGAGCTTCGACATACTGCTGTAACTGTCCATTCCATACGTGCTCCTCGATTATGTCCTTTAAATGTCTACAGCTGTTGGTGTCATGTCCGTCCAGGTCATGGAAGAGACAATGCCTCCCTGACGCCCTCTCTCGTTCAGAAGGCTCTCTCCTGGCTGGCCTCCGGTAGGGAAGGCGATTTCGAGTATCCATGTATATCCGCTCCAGCGACTCGTTCAATCCTGTGTATGTGGAAAACTTTGGATCCTTCCATCGCTTCCTAGTGTTTCCAGAATCATTATCCAATTTCCTTTTTCCTTTGTCTTTATCCGAACCACCGCTGGATACTGCTCCAACCTCGATAGTACTAACCTTTTTCACCTTTAGGTCCGTACTCGCATCCTCCTGCCGAAGGAACCTTTCTGCCTCGTGAAAGAATTCGTCGAGATCCTGCGGGGGATCTCGTATCAGAGATACCTTGAAATCAGAGTCCTCCCTGACTCCTGATACTGCTTCCATTAAAACCATCGAAGGATCGGACCGATCCACCGAAGCGACTGCCGCACTGAATCGAGTTAGAAAAGCTCTAAGCGATTCATCCATCCTTTGCTTCACTGAAGTCAATGTCATCACATTTTTCGGCCTCTTGACATGAACCCGAAACTGCCCCAAAAACCTTTCCACTAATTCCCTCCAAGTCCTGATAGATCCTTCTTCCAGCTGCCTAAACCACATCGCAGCTATGTCCGTCAAATACAAAGGGAAGCATCGGGCCATCACTTCCTCCGATGCCCCCAGCACCTCCATGTGTCTGTTGTACCTCATCAAGTGATCTGTTGGATCTGTCTTGCCATCATATATCTCCACGCTAGGCAACTTAAACTTAGGTGGGTTCTGAGCCATCCTTATTTCCCGAGCAAACGGACTCCTGTTCACTCCTTCCAAGTCTCCTTTGGCCAAACCACCTCGCACAGTTTTCCTAATCATCTCTACCAATCCAGCGTTGTCTGTCGGGGGTTGCCCCCGAGGGAACTCCGGCACATACTCTTCATGTGGCTCGTTAGTAGCAACGTTGGTTCTAGCCTGTTGAACTCCTTCCAGAGGTCCTCCTGTGTTGGATCCTGTGGGTCTGCCCCCAAGCCCTTGTTGATTGCTTTGTGGCTCCATATCTCGACCTCCATTGGGTTCCACAACCCTAGTCCCCTGTCCTGCATCCACAGCGGTTGTTGCTGTCCCTAGGTTCTGCATCCCTGCAGCTCTCATTTGCTCAAAGAAAGTCTGCATCATTTCTTGTTGGTTCTTTAACAATCTCTCCTGCAATGAGTTTGCCATAGCCTCCATCTCATCCCGGGTTATGTAGATTGAGGCCTGTCCTTCCCCGGCTCCGGAGGATGCTTGTTGACTTCCTTCCTGTTGGCTTCGCTCAGCCCTCTGCCTTCTACTATTTTGCCTAGTCATTGTCAATCCAAACTCTTTAAAATCTCCAAATCCAAACTTCAAATCCGATGTAGCGGGTGCTAGTTGTTCTCAGTGAAAGCACCAAAGTGTTTGTGCTAAAATTGGTCACAAACCCCAAATACCTTGAAAGCACCAGTGTATGAATACAAACCAACAATATTCAAACACAAATAACAGATCTCAGCAAATATTGAACAATAATCCCAAAGTAAAGAACAGAGACACAAGTTTTATAGTGGTTCGGCTATCTCCGGCCTACGTCCACTCCAAAGTTTTTATCATTTTATTGATTATCCTTGATGATTACAGATGATTACAGCAGTTACAATGTCCAAAACTTGAAATAAGTAGCAACAATGTTGATATGGAATGATTCTGGCAGCATCCAAGCGTCCTTTCACTCTCTAGAATCTCTGACCCCTTTTCTGAATGACCAGGGGCTCTATTTATAAGCGTAGGAGGCTGATATTTCTCCTAAAATCCGGGAAGACCACTTCAGGCACGTGAGGGGGCCCACATGCCCGAAATCTGGAGGTCCGGGCCCACCTTGGGATCGATTCGAAGTAAGGTTCGAATCGATCTAGAAATCATCCAATTGAGCTGAAATTTGGTGAGAACATTCTTCAACATGTATGTAAGCTCCTGTAAAAATTTCATTGCATTTGGATCAACGGTTTGGAAGATATGATCGATTCAAGATCAAAGCTCCGTGCGTCCTGCTAGGTTCGAACCCATGCTTCGAAACCATCCATTTTGAAACCATCCCCTTCGTATCCATAAGGCCGACTCCTTCGAATCCATACTCTTCGAATCCATGCTCTTTGAAGCCGCCTCCTTCGAGTCCATGACCTTCGAGTCCACATCCTCCGAGTCCATCCTCTTCGAATCCATCATCTTCGAATCCATGTCCATTGCTTCGTATCCATCATCTTCGAATCCATGTCCATTGTCCGAATCCATCATCTTCGAGTCCATGTCCATTGTTCGAATCCATCGTCTTCGAATCCAAACCCTTCGACTCCATAACCTTCGAATCCATCTCCAATCCTTCGACTCCATGACCTTCGAATCCATGTTCTTTGTATCCATCGAGTCCCCATCGATTCGAAGTACCATCGATGCGAGCTTGGTGGGTTCGAATCCATCCTGATGGGTTCGAATCTGATGGATTCGAACCGAGCACTCCATCTTGAAGGATTCGAACAGCATACCTCTCCCACCTTGAATCCATCATATTTCCTTCATACGAACTCCGATTAACCTGAAATTTGAAACATAGCCTTTTCTAGTCCTTATCATTGTCTCCAACCAATTTCGTCTCGATCGGAGTTCAACAAAATTTTGACGATATCGATCGTAGCCTTGATTCCAACCGATCTCCAATCCTGATATTCGTAATTCCTTGCCAATTTGTCGATATTCCAGTTTTGTCCAAAAAATGGGATAACAGCAACCCCTCCTTATCATCATGATCCACACATTGCTCCTCCTCCATATGCCTCCATCACTTCACTCTCTTCCAAGGCATCCATTCATGTCCTTATGCATGTGGATTTGACTTTAGTTGGCTTAATGGTAAGTCCTCAGAAAATATATTTTCCCAAATGTGTATATATATTTGTATATATGTCATATGTATGTATATGTGAGTATGTGATATGTATACATGCATATAAATATGTGTTAGTATAATTTACAATGTTGAAACTACTTGAAACGACTTTCGTTTATGAAACCCTTGAAAATCAAGAAACCGATTTCCGATCACATTTTTACTTATTAACTAAATTACATATAGATGTAAAAAAATTTTGAAAAATCATTTCTTATCATTATTAATTAATTAAAATGATCTAATTTTAATTATAAAAACATATAAATCAATGTTAAACGTTTGTTTATAAAAAGTGCTATTATATCGATAAAAGATATCCATTTTCTTACATTTTTTAATTCAAATACATACATACATACATATATATATATATACATACATACATATATATATATATATATACATATATATATATATATATCTTTATAAAACTATTAAATGATTTATTATCACTTTATAACTATTTAAAGTGAATTATTATCATTTAAAAATTATTTGAATAATTATAATAATTATTAAATCATTAAATCTCAATTTAAATTCATACATCAATATTTAAATATAAGAACATCACTGATGATGTCATAAACACCTTTATTTTTCCCAAAAATAAAATAAACAATTTTATTTCATATTCTTGTTCATATAATAAATGAGTGTATGTATCCAGCTCCATGCATGACGTTTGACGATTATAGAGCTGTTTATCAATAAAGCACTTTTCGGACATTTTATCACTATTTTTCCAAAGTATATATTTTTTGAACTTTTTTCCAAAATAAGTTCATTATTATTATTAATTACTTTAAACTTTTTTATTTTTTGGAGAACAATCTATATTTGAATATTTAAAATAACTTGAGTATCTTTAATTAAAGCGATCAAATTACGAGTCGTTACATACCCTATCAGTCAAAATCTATAAAACTACTATTGTTGAAAATTGATCACTCGTAATTGTTAGAAATAAATGTATCACTAAAATATGTACATCTATTATCACAAAATATATTAAACTTGATTGCATCTGTTATTTTAGTATAAAGGATAATAGATTGGTGGAAATAGTGTTGTTAAAGCATATATTGAAATAAATCATTTACTTTGGAAGTGATAAACATGCAAACATAATAATGTTTCCAATATTGGCCCATAAGTTAGTAACGATTTATACAACCATTACACAAATCTAATCAAATATCATTATTTGAATCAAGAATTACCTAAGCGCACATAGAAGCAAGCAAGAGAAACTTAACCAATTAAGAAAGAGTAAGTGGTTATGTAACCTCATTCACTCATAACCTGCATCCTTAAAATTATTATCATTAGCAAAGAAAGTTCCTATTAAGAAAAGACAAATTTCATACATTGCTATCTGGGTTTATGGATAAGTTGTTATATAATCATTCCACATTGGTATGACAATTCATCCCTGATAAATCCCATTTGAGTTATTTGACTAACATCAAATTGTATGATTTCTTGATTTTGATTTGCCTCTATCACAAGTTCAAATACCATATTCTCGAAGGAGTATTGTGTGAAAAGAGCATCCAAAGTATGTTCTTGTAAAATAAGGTTATGTATTATGCAATCTTGCTTTTGAAACACCAATACAATGCTCGATTATATTTCGACACAATGAATGATTATAATTGAACAAATCTTCCTTTTCACATAGTCTTCCTTATTCATTATAATCATGTAAATGATATCTGCGTCCTCGATTAGGAGCCAGAAATCCAGGCATGTTTGGGTATCCAGTACCAATGAGGTAACATTGATCTATAAAGTAATAGCCACGTATTACATAAATATTACAAAGATAAAGATGTAACTATTTATAAAATAATATTCGATAGTGACATTTCATACAATTAAATATGCCTCCTCTTGGAATTGGGAAATTGTTTCCAGTTCTTGTAATTGCATCAATGAACACATAAGAACCATTAGCAACACCTTCCCATCCAGTATATACAGAGATGAATTTCATATCAAAATCACATACCACTATGGCATTTTGTGTTATATTGGTTTTTACTTCCACGAAAGCATGTTTGCCTCAACCCGGGCACCATATAGAAACATGTATTCCATATATTGCACCAATACATCCTATAATAAATAATACTACATTACTATTTGTGTTTATTATTTGATAAATATAATAGTTGTGATAAAAAATGACCTTAAAGTAAGGATACTTATTTACAATACGTTCATGTATGACATCTCGATTCATCAAACATATTATCTCTATGCCCAAAGAAAAACAGCTAGTAAAACTCTTCTGAACCATTTTGAAATAGTATGGTATGGATGTAGAAAATGATCGGCAATAATACTATATCTTATTGTGTGTCCTATTATCATAGAAACATTGCCACATCCTCCTCCATACATGCTTTTCTTCCATCATTCAAAAGTCCTTTCCCTTTTAGAACATCATAAAAATTCAAGAATACATGTTTCTGCATTCAAATTGATGACATATAGAAGGATTCCATTCAATGCATCAAGTAAGAACATCCTTCCTGTAAGCGTTGATGTTCTACAAGGTACTATATTCATGATACTCCTTTGGTTAGCAACAAAGTAATATATCATTAACATATCACCGAACTCTTCATTATAATAGTCTATAGGTATAAAATCCTCATCAAAACTAGAGCCATCATCGGATTCCTAAGAAATGATATTAGATCTAATAGACATTAGTGTGCATAAAATTTATATTAACTATTTATCATTCGAAATATTACTCTACTTGTAGCAGTGATGAACAAAGAGAAAATCCTCTCATTGTTGGTTTAACTTGAACAAAATTTATTTAATTTTCTAAAATTATTACAATAGCTATTAGATTAGGTAACTGTTTATTGGTAGGATCTTTTATTGATAGGATCCTATAAAAGATCTAATTACTACTTAAAAACATGCATCGGCTTTCTTCATTAATTAACTTTTATGGGATATCACGGAATAATATCTCTCATGCCAAGACTGCATGCAATCAGTTATGTGAGTTGTTGCATGTTGAGTTTAAAGATGAAACATTCTCTATAGTAGCATATCATAGTCAAACGGTGGATCCATTTTGTAACGACCCGGATTTTTGAACGATTAATTTGCAATATTTAAATATTTAATTTGAACATTAGTTTGATTATAATATGAATAGTTTGGTTTTATATGATAGAAAGGATTCAGAATTTAAATATAACGACCTGTTGAATTAATTAATTATTAAAATAGTAATTGAATATCGGGTAAAATATTAAATCTGGGATAGTAAGCTTATTTAAAAATATTTTAAAGGCTTATAGAATATATATTAATAATGCTGAAAATAATAGATGAGTTAAAATTGGAATTTAACAGTGGTTTGTCCGATTTTAAAATTTCATCGTTTAAGTTGACGTTTAAAATAGCCATCCGAGGCACAGTTTACGAATCCGAAGAAACCAGTTCCGTTGGATTCGTAATATTGAATTATTACCGGATTTCCAATTTCGTAGTTTTCGAAGCTTCCGTGTGATTGTATGAGATAGAAACGTCTAGACAGTAATTAATCGTTTTAAATTTAAATATCTTTCGTCTTTTCATCTGTCAAATCTTTTCCCTCAGCCGACCTAGTCTGATATGAGCCACCCTAAATCGATCCTGCCCCTTTCTTATATCTCACGACATTTCCTTCTCTCTTCAGAAATCAATTCGTTCAATAAAAAAAGGGAAACCGGCGATTCGATCGATGAGGGGAAAGAGGGCCACCTCAATTAATCCATAGTCGTGAATTCGAGGCGTTGTCGAGGTTAGCGCGACGTCTTGGGGGCGGCTAGGGTTTGCGATCGTGAAGGGGGAAGCTCACGTGTGATGAAGAATCGGCGATTGAGGTTCTCGCATGATGGAACGACGACGAGAAGGTGATGCTCGCGTGAGGCTATAGGAGGACGACTAGAGGCGGCTTTATCGAGGAACGATGGTCGCGAACGAAGTCTGTAGCTGGCCTGAGGGTGTCGCATGCGATGTGGGTTTCCTGCATCTCGACTTCGACGGCGACATTCAATGAGAGGATCGGCGACGGTCGCGGCTTGGGTTCACGCATCGGTGAGGTATATTTACTGTTTACCTTTTTTTTTTGTTTGTTTCCATTTAATATTAATCTTGACAAAAATATATAAATACAGTAAATAAATTTTTGTCAACATACAACAAAGTCGAGTTTTATTTACATGCAAATGTACAAAAAACAGAAAGCTTGATGTGTGTAAATATAAATAATGTTTGGGAAATTTATATAAAAGAATATGATTTTTTTTAAATCTATATGGATTACTTATATATATATATATATTGTACATTTGTTAGAAAACATAATTATTTATAGTAAGAGTTAAAAGGGGAAATTCTGTTTTAATCTATATTTATATTTGTAGATTATGAAAATTTTAAGATAAAGTTTTATTATAAGAGGAAAACAATAAACAGATTAAGAAAATAAAATAAACACATGTCTAACTCTTCAGTTCATTTCAAAAATGGATTATAATGATTAATTGGTTAGTTAACCTACTTAATTATTTTAAGGATTTTCAAAGGAGAGTTAGTTCAAAATATAGTCATATGTTTGATTTATATTTTGGTAAAAATAAAATTATTATATTAAATAAATCTATTAAACGGTAATTAATTTTTCAATTATTCCAAATAATGCATAAAATTCAATTCTAAATTATTAGTTAATTAAATAATAAAATGGGAATTTATCGATCAATTTCTTCGATAATATAAATTGTTTATTCAAGGTCAAAAATCGAGAAACCAAGGCAATATTGGATGGGTTGCAAATCAATTAAAGCAAAGGTGAGTTAATCTCACTCAGTTGATTTTAATTTAAAATCGTTGAATTTAAATTTAAATTGTTGAATTAAAATTTATTGGTTGAATTGCTTGAATGATGGTTGAAATTTGTGAATTATTAAATAGACCCTATACGCTGTGTAATAACGGATGATATCATATTAACACCCATATACCATGACATTCCTCCTCGAAGTGGAATCGGTATTATATTTATATATTTGGAGTTGATTTCCCGCATTATATAGCAGGTGAGACCCTATGCGCCACATAATCGGATAATATTTTATAATCCCATATGCCGCGAATATTCCACCTTGAAGTGGAATTGGTATTTTATATTGTGCTAACATCTGTGAATGCAGGGAAACAGGTTGGAGGGAACCAAGAGGATTCCTCAAAAATATTTATTGATTTCATATATATATTGATATATGACAGGATGAATGACCTGATATGGATTCTGTTGTGAATTGGATTATTACTTGTTAAATAACCTGGAAGTTGAAAATTTGGAATTTTTAAATACTATAACTAATTTAATTAAAGGAAGTTAAAATGGAACTTATATAGTAATATTTTATTAGGGATTTGGATTTGCTTCTATCTGAAATTTTAAAGGAAGATAAAAGTATATTTATACTTTAATTGGGTAAAGATGAGTTTTAGGCAATATAATTTATATATTAAAACTCGAAGAAAAATTATAATCGTTAAATGGAATTGAAGTAAATCGAATTTTGTTAAAGAATGAAAATGAGATTCTATTAGGGATAAAGAGAATTACTAATAAGAAATAAAAAGAAAATTTATTAAGAAATAAAGGAAATTTTATTAAGAATGAAATAGAATTTTTGTAAGAAATCATATGAATGTTATTTAAAGAATGAATTTTAAAGATAAGATTTTTAAATAAAATTTGTTTGTATAAATGAATGGAAACTCAGGAAAACTTTATAAACTAAAAACAAGATTATGAATGAGACAAGAGGATATCAGTGGATATCTAAAGAGATTAGTTAAAGTGAATTTATTTTGAGATATGAAATTGTTGGACGGAAATAGTAAGATATTTCCGAAGGTGAATGTAGACAAGAGGCATTTATAGATGGATATTGGATTTCCTAAAATTATAAAGTTATTTTAAAAGAAACATTTTTTTTACTTACTATACTATATAAGTTTTATAAATCATTTTTGAATGTAAAATATTTTCGAATTAGTTACTTTGAAGGCTTGGCAAATATTTATTAATAAACTCTAATTTTCTAAAACCAATTTTGAATTTTATCATTAATTGGATATGAACTTTAATATTACTTTCGAACCATAATTTATATAAAACCATACTTCTTATTTTATAAATATAGATGTTTTCAAATTGTTTTTAAAATCCAATTAAAATACTCTTGTGATGGTAAGCAATTTAATTTAAATGAGATAAGATTTAGGAGAAATCTTATTAAGTGGAGAAAGTGAGTTTAAGAAATTATAATGAAAATGTGAATTGATTTTTGAGGAAGGAATGAGAAAATAAAGGATATTTTCAAAGTGTAAATCAAAATGTGAGTGAGTATAGGAAATCATTTAAATGATTTCATGGAAATAAAAGGGCTTTGAAAATTATTTCAAATGGGTTAAAAAGGAAATAACATCTGAATGATATTTGAAATAAATAATTTGGGAAAAATTATTTAATGGTTGCTTGTGAATGATTAATTGATAGTTAAATCACCGACTATCAATATTGGACAATGCACTGATCGTTTCGAAGAGTCCGGGATCAGATTTAATTATCCAAAAACCACTTCGATTCGTTTTGAATGATTACGAATGAAGACCGTGAAGAGTTGAAGACGGTAATTCGGTTTGTCCAGACCCAGGGCAACTTGTATGGATTGAATGCTTTCAGAACATTGTCAGGTGGATGATGAACATTCTAAGTGGGACACGTTCTTGAAAGGTAACGCTTAGCCTCAAGCCTCGTCACTCGGGAATGGCTAAAATAGGGGAGGTGCATTAAGGCTTCATGGGTAGCCCCCACTTGGGAGTAAGGTTTCCCCTGTCTAGATGTCCCTTTTTATTTCGGCTTAGTGGGTGGTTGGTCGCGCCAACCACGGGGTGTTCTTGCTTGGGACTGTCCAGTAAGGGATGGTTCCGGCCTTGTGTTGCAGGGGAGTTAGGGTGGCTCCTCGGTACTCTGATCTAGACCAGGTACTGTGACGGGCGGTACCCCAGTAGCCTTGCCATTGTATGGAATCCAATCTCCAATAAGCGCCTGTACGGTTTTTGATTGTGCCCAACTATTGCTGAAACGTGAGATGCAAGCATTTCAGCTAGATTCTATTTTACTTTCTATAGACACTATTATAATATCAGACGAATTTGATAAAAAATGTTTTGGCTATCGTAAGGTAAAAACCCGACATGTTTATTTATGGCGTGGTCTTACGAGATGCTTTTGTTGTTCAAAGGATTTTTGAAAATATAATAATCCAATTGAGTGTGATTTCTCACGTTGGTTTTCCAGACTGACTCGGGTGTTGTTTTATATGATGCTCGGGTCAGACCGAGTTAAATAGGATCAGGTTAAAAGCTAAGGAGTTCAGGAGACGAGCTGATGACAGAGCGTACTTCCGTATTTGACTATTATTTCCGCTGTGTATGGACAATTATTAGTTGTCTCTGTATGGATGTTTGTTGTACTCTGATGATGGTATGTATGTATATGTATAAAGTAGATTTCTTTGTATTTAAATGCTGTTATTATATATTATATTTTATTCCGCTGTGATTGTGAAACTATGATGTTGTTTTCTTTTCTTCTTTTTCTACCTCTTTCTTCTTTTACCCAAAGACTCGTACTTTTGTGCCACTTTGGACTGAACTGTTGTGGAATTTTGTTAGTTCAATGGGGTACGGATTTGCGGGCCTTTACACTTGGTATCAGAGCTGAAAGGTTAAGCGAGAACCTTGGCTCTAGTGGGAATTACTCATTAGAAATAGAGTCATTAGTACTCTAGAATGAGTTCAGCGTATTAATATGAGTGCGTATTTGTTAGTGAATATAAAATGGATTTATATTGTGTTGATTGATTTATTGAGTGGCATATGAACTGTCATCAGCACAGTCTGTACAACTGGCCCGAAGGGTTTCTAAACACTTGAATAGAACAATTAGACACAGTATTGTTTTCGAAAGCGGGTAAATGAAATAATTTTACCCAAAATATATTTTGATATAAAAAGAAATAATTTTCTGCAAATTATTATATATAATTAAAGTGTTTGGATGATAGTATGATAGACAAATAAGATTATAAGTATTTAAAATGGCTTATATAACCAAGGAAAATATGAGATTGAATTTTGGAGTTAAAATTGAAAATAAAGTCAAAAATAAGGATTTAACTTGGATTAAGTTAAAATTTTAACTTTTGAAATTTAATTAATGATGGAAAATAATAATAATATAAATAAATTGGTGAAGTAAATGGAATTTAGAGTGTAAATGAATTAGATTGAAAATTTTTAATAGAAATTAAATTTGGTTGAGATTAACTCAAGCTTATAATTGGATTTAAATTTAAGATTGAAATGAAACGAATTGAGATGTGGATGATATTAAATGAAACTAAGTTCTTATTTAACTAAATCCAAGTGAATTGGTGGATTAAAGAATATAGTATGATGCTAGATTTAACTAAAGTCCAGTTAAATAAAATTGAAGTGAAATAAAATTCAGTTGAGTTGTAGATAATATTGAGTGGAATTAAAATCTTACTTTAACAAGTGAAACTAAATTGAATAAGAGATTGCTTGGGGTGAATGAATTTAAAATAGCTCATAAGGTCTAAAAAAAGCATTGAAATTAAATATATATGGAAATGTTGTGGAATTGGATTGAAATAAAAATGGTTTGGATTTGAAAATAAAATCCAATTCGAGTATGTTAAACATGACCTTGTTATTAATAAAATAAATTCAGATGAATTGGGTATGGAATTTGAAGATAAAATGGATTATGAGAATGACTAATTGAATTTAATGGAATTTGATCTAGGTGAGTATTAAAAAAAATTTGGAAATGAATTTAAGTATGAAATTGAAATAAGTAAATCAACTTAAGATTAAACTTTATAGAAGCGTAGCTTCGAGGAAAGTGGAAGTTTATTTAATAAAAGTTTGAATAATTTAAGTTGAATGGAATAAAATCTTTATTCGAATAGAGATAGTTGGTTAAAGATTAAATTTGTATAAATAAACTTCGATGGCTTACCGAAAGAATTTAAATGCTTGAAATAAAAAGTACGTACGCTTTCTTAATACAGGTGAGATCTGGAGTTTGAAGTGAAACAAATAAGCCAAAATAGAATTGTTTTGGAACTTTAGAAATATAATAGAAATCCAAAATTGAATATGTAAATGAAATTTGAATTGGTCAAATAGAAGTTGAATTGAGAATTAATAAAATTGGATTGTGAATTAAAGTGAATGGGAGGGACATACCTTGAGTTATAAATATAAAATTCAACTTGGATTGGTTAGCAAGTAAAATGAAATTGGATTAAAATGAAATGGCTTGTAGTGCAAATAAAATCCAAATGATATAATTAAAAAAAATGGTCTTGAAATTAATTAATTAAGTTCGAGAATGAATCAAACATGGAAATTGAAATTTTTAAATGAATTAAATAAATTAATTAATTAAGCTAAGTGGTAAATGAAAGAGATTTGAATTAAATAGAATTAAATTAAGTTGGAAGAGAATTTATAGGCAAATGAAATGAAACTTAAGTTATGAATTTGGAAGGGTTTAGGGTGAATTAACTTAAGTATAAAACTGAATGAAGCATGGCTTACATGAAATTGGGGAATGATTGTTAAATTTTAAGCAGTGAGGTTGTTGAGCTTAATAAAAATGGGTTTGAATAAAACCCAATGTAAAAATTAAGTAAATACAAATATATGGATTCTAAATAAATTGAAATGGAATGAGATTAATAATAATTTAGTTGAAATCAATTTTAAAATGGTTATGAAACTAAAGGAATTGTTTGTTTGAATGAATATCGTCGAATTGCTTAAATTAATCGTTCGACGTAAACAGAATTAAATAAAAATTCTATGGAATGATAAAGTAGATAAAAATTTAACTTGTGAATCAAATGCAATGAATATGTGTAGGCTAGATTAAAAATGAATAGAATGTAAGAAAACAATGTTAAAAATCATTTCGAATAGGATAGGATAATATAGAAATCGAGTAAAGCAATTGGGTTAATATTGAGACTTAATTAATTGCTTATAGAAACTGGTTGTGTATATTGTTTATAAAATAATAAATTTGTGATTATTAACCGATAGAAGTAGCATGGATAGATTTTGAAATCAATTAACTTTGAAATGAATTGTTTGGACATAATTATAAATTGAAGATAGGCAAATGAGTTGTTAATCACTTAAGTTGAATGCAAATAGTATGTGAATCGGTTGAAAACAAATGGAAGTAGTTTGGAAACTATATAAATTGGTTTATGGAAGTATTTATAATGCATTGCTTATGTTATTGATTGTTGTAGCTGTTTAAATAAACAAAATGTTATAAATTTCATAAATATGTTACTTATGTGTTTAAATTGAGTAAGTACAGGTACCAGAAGATCGTATAGCGAGATTTTGGACGCGCATATGCTAAATTAAATAAGCCGCTTGCTCAAAATGCTAAATAAGGTACGCCTACGCAATACAAATTAGGAAATATGAACTGTTTTTGGTTTTTCCGACCGTGTGGGTCGATGTATATATATTTATATCTATTGTCAAACTGCAAAAGCTCCTCCGTACAAAGGGGACTCTGCCAAAAATATTCGAAAATTTTAGGAGTTAGAAAATTTTGAAAATTTTATTAACGACAAACATTTTCAAATTGGAAATTGAAATAAATTAGTGAATGAAACTAATTTAAAATAATGACATGAATTTGTTATAAATGAAAAATAGGATTTAAATATTCAGAGTTAAAGATAAATTGAATTCATATGGAAATGGAAGAATCAATTTGAATAGGAATGGATATAAACTGAAGTGGTAAGATGAAAATAAATATAAGAAACACATAAAATGCTTATACTAACTTAAGTAAGGAATGATGCATTCTCAATTGGGAATTGATATTTCAAATATAATCTAAAATAATATTTAAATGAATAGATATTGACATTTGTAAGAAAGTTGATAAAATGTTTTTGAATATTGTGATTGGACATATTGCTGTGTAAGATGTGCAGGTAATATAAAAGGAAAGAGAATTGATTTTGATTTCAGAAGATAAATATGAAATGCTCGACAAAAAGGTATGTGCTTAAATTTCTATATGAAAATTGATTGGGATTTTGATCGAGCCACTTGACTTTTTGTTTTCTTTTAGGATTTGGGAGGCCGTAGAGCCATTTTGTGGTTGTACCGAGCTAGCCGCGCAAAGGAGACACTGGCAAAAAAATTTCGAGAATTTAGGGAGTTAGAAAATTTTGAGAAAATTTTGATAATTCAAAATTTGGTTTTAAATTGAAACTTGAATGGTTAAACAAATAGTATAGTTTGAAACTAGGGAAAAGTTTGGAAAGTTAACAAGAAGGGTAATGCGACTTTTATTAAAAAGATAATTGGTAGGATGTTGAATTGTTGGTTTTGGAGAAATAGTAACGGGTATTGAACCATTCTTCCTAACTAGTAATTTCAGGGACGAAATTCTTTTAAGGGGGAGGAATGTAACGACCCGGATTTTTGAACGATTAATTTGCAATATTTAAATATTTAATTCGAACTTTAATTTAATTTAATATGAACAGTTTGGTTTTATATGATAGAAAGGATTCAGAATTTAAATATAACGACCTGTTGAATTAATTAATTATTAAAATAGTAATTGAATATCGGGTAAAATATTAAATCTGGGGTAGTAAGCTTGTTTAAAAATATTTTAAAGGCTTATAGAATTTATATTAATAATACTGAAAATAATAGATGAGTTAAAATTGGAATTTAACAGTGGTTTGTCCAATTTTAAAATTTCATTGTTTAAGTTGACGTTTAAAATAGCCATCCGAGGCACAGTCTCGGAATTCGATGAAACCAGATCCGTTGGATCTGTAATATTGAATTATTACCGGATTTCAAATTTCATAATTTTCGGAGCTTCCGTGTGACCGTATGAGATAGAAACGTTTAGACAATAATTAATCGTTTTAAATTTAAATATCTTTCGTCTTTTCATCTGTCAAATCTTTTCCCTCAGCCAACCTAGTCTGATATTAGCCACCCTAAATCGATCCTGCCCCTTTCTTATATCTCATGACATTTCCTTCTCTCTTCAGAAATCAATTCGTTCAATTAAAAAAAAAGGGAAAATCGGCGATTCGATCGACGAGGGGAAAAAGGGCCACCTCGATTAATCCACAGCCGTGAATTCGAGGCGTTGTCGAGGTTAGCGCGACGTCTTGGGGGCATCCAGGGTTTGCAGTCGTGAAGGGGGAAGCTTACGTGTGATGAAGAATCGGCGATTGAGGTTCTCGCGTGATGGAACAACGACGAGAAGGCGATGCTCGCGTGAGGCTATAGGAGGACGACTAGAGGTGGCTTTGTTAAGGAACGATGGTCGCGAACGAAGTCTGTAGCTGGCCTGAGGGTGTCGCATGCGATGTGGGTTTCCTGCATCTCGACTTCGACGGCGATGTTCAATGAGAGGATCGGCGACGGTCGCGGCTTGGGTTCACGCATCGGTGAGGTATATTTACTGTTTACCTTTTTTTTCTTCGTTTGTTTCCATTTAATGTTAATCTTGACAAAAATATATAAATACGGTAAATAAATTTTTGTCAATATACATCAAAGTCGAGTTTTATTTACATGCAAATGTACAGAAAACAGAAAGCTTGATGTGTATGTATATAAATAATGTTTGGGAAATTTATATAAAAGAATATGATTTTTTTAGTCTATATGGATTACTTTTATAGATATATATATATATATATATATATGTACATTTGTTAGAAAATATAATTATTTATAGTAAGAGTTAAAAAGGGAAATTCTGTTTTAATCTATATTTATATTTGTAGATTATGGAAATTTTAAGATAAAGTTTTATTCTAAGAGGAAAATAATAAACAGATTAAGAAAATAAAATAAACACATGTCTAACTCTTCAGTTCATTTAAAAAATGGATTATAATGATTAATTGGTTAGTTAATCTACGTAATTATTTTAAGGATTTTCAAAGGAGAGTTAGTTCAAAATATAGTCATTTGTTTGAATTATATTTTGGTAAAAATAAAATTATTAGATTAAATAAATGTATTAAACGGTAATTAATTTTTCGATTATTCCAAATAATGAATAAAATTCAATTCTAAATTATTATCAATTAAATAATAAAATGGGAATTTATCGATCAATTTCTTCGAATATTAATAAATATAAATTGTTTATTCAAGGTCAAAAATCGAGAAACCAAGGCAATATTGGAATGGGTTGTAGATCAATTAAAGCAAAGGTGAGTTAATCTCACTCAGTTGATTTTAATTTAAATTCGTTGAATTAAATTGTTGAACTAAAATTTATTGGTTGAATTGCTTGAATGATGGTTGAAATTTGTGATATATTAAATAGACCCTATACGCCGTGTAATAACGGATGATATCATATTTATACCCATATACGGTGACATTCCACCTCGAAATGGAATCGGTATTATATTTATATATTTGGATTTGATTTCCCGCATTATATAGCGGGTGAGACCCTATGCGCTACATAATAGCGGATAATATCTTATAATCCCATATGCCGCGATATTCCACCTTGAAGTGGAATCGGTATTTTATATTGTGCTAACATCTGTGAATGCAGGGAAATAGGTTGGAGGGATCCAACAGGATTCCTCAAAAATATTTATTGATTTCATATATATTGATATATGACAGGATGAATGACTTGATATGGATTCTGTTGTGAATTTGATTATTACCTGTTAAATAATCTGGAAGTTGAAAATTTAGAATTTTTAAATACTTTAACTAATTTAATTGAAGGAAGTTAAATTGGAACTTATATAGTAATATTTTATTAGGGATTTGGATTTGCTTCTATCTGAAATTTTAAAGGAAGACAAAAGTATATTTCTACTTTAATTGAGTAAAGATGAGTTTTGGGCAATATAATTTATATATTAAAACTCGAAGAAAAATTGTCATCGTTAATTGAAGTAAACTGAATTTTGTTAAAGAATGAAAATGAGACTCTATTAGGGATAAAGAGAATTACTAATAAGAAATAACAGGAAAATTTATTAATAAATAAAGGAAATTTTATTAAGAATGAAATAGAATTTTTGTAAGAAATCATATGAATGTTATTTAAAGAATGAATTTTAAAGATAAGATTTTTAAATAAAATTTGTTTGTATAAATGAATGGAAACTCAGGAAAGCTTTATAAACTAAAAACGAGATTATGAATGAGACAAGAGGATATCAGTGGATATCTAAAGAGATTAGTCAAAGTGAATTTATTTTGAGATATGAAATTGTTGGATGGAAATAGTAAGATATTTCCGAAGGTGAATGTAGACAAGAGGCATTTATAGATGGATATTGGATTTCCTAAAATTATAAAGTTATTTTAAAAGAAACATTTTTTTTACTTACTATACTATATAAGTTTTATAAATCATTTTTGAATGTAAAATATTTTCGAATAAGTTACTTTGAAGGCTTGGCAAATATTTATTAATAAACTCTAATTTTCTAAAACCAGTTTTGAATTTTATCATTAATTGGGTATGAACTGTAACATCCCGAAATTTTTGAAAATTAAAAATAGATAAATTGTTTGAACTTCGGGATTTAACTAGTAAAATTTAATCTAAAGATTTTATTGTTGATATTAATATTACACATTAATATAGAATTAAATAAAAAGAGATATTGATAGATGATCTTTTAATAGAATTTAGAATTTGTTAAAGTTATGATGAAATTATAAGATTTAAATCACATAACAAATAATTAAACATCTAAACCAATAATTAAATAAAAGATATAAACAAAGGATCAAACAAATGAACAAAAGAATAAATAAACAAATAAATGAACAAATAAACAAGCAAGATAGCAAAACAGTAAGAAAAAAAAAAACATAACATGCTTAAATTAACAAAGTAACTAAACAACTTGCAAAAAAGAAAATGTACAGGCCAATAAACTAAAAGGGGTAAGCAAAAGAAATAAAATAAAGTAAAACAAACTCATACATTATTAAAATATAAAACAAATCAAATAGCATGCTGAAAATATACAAGCATGAAACACTACATACTTTCATTAAATGCAAGCATCTACAAAGAACATACCTGCATTCAATGCTTTACTTCCATCATGTTGACCTGTACTTGTTTTAATAAACTTCAGTAAAAAAAAAATGTCTGTTATAAAGGAACATCAATTGCCTCTTTATTTCATTCAACAAACTTCTGCAAGCTTGAAAAAAAAAAAACATCATATTTCATCAACTTAAGAGCATTCAGGTGATCAAAACAGAAAGAAAGAAGGAAAGAAACCAGAGAAAAAAAAAAAAAAAACTTTAAACTGCAGTCTTCCAAACATCATAGTGCTTTCTGTGACAAAACAAACAGGTGAGTAACCATCAACTTAAAGGCTTTAAGTTTAAACAGCAAAGATGATTTATGGGTTATAGTGTGTTGTATATGTTTATCTAAAAAAAAAAAAGATTTGATATATAGTATACCCAGGATTGCTCTGTATATTTTCCTTTCCTCTGTTAAGAATTACAGAGATAGGTTAATATTCAAGCTTAAGTTGTTTCCAGTTAAAACATTATAAAGTTTTTCATTTTTAATCTTAAAACAAGATGTTAGAACATCAAATAGAATTTTTGAAGTAGATTTAAAGCATGATTAATAAATAGTACTGCAGGAAACTCTTTACAGGTTTCAAATCAACAATTGACAAAAACAGATTGTTGTAAATTATGAATTCAAAAACACTTATGTAATCTATACTGCAATCCATGATTTTTAAAAATAAAATGAGGATTTTTAGTTGAGTTTTTCAAGAGTATTCTGTACTTAAATAAAAATGGAACTTGTACTAATTTATAATAACCCATTCAATTATAAATGCTAAAAATGGGTTTGTAGCAAGCTTGAACGTTAGAGGCTTCGAGAAAATTATCGAAAGATTTTTCTACTGTGTGGATTTGGAGTTTGAGATCAAACTAGGGTTTAAGTCTCGAAATGTTTACGGTCTGGAAACGCGACGTGTTCATCACCTCTGACGCATCGAGTTAAGGGATTTTGAGTGGAGTGATGGCATGAGGCGTGGACGTGATGGTGACGGAGTTTGAGCTGCTCCGATGGTTCGAGCAACGAGGGCGAAGCGAATTTGCAGGTGAGGATGGGTTCGAGTTTCGAGCTGGAAGCTCGATTTCGTTGTGGGGGCGTTGGCATCGAATTGATCATCATTTTGGAGTAGTGGGATGAAGCGCGATTTGTTGATGGTCGCGATGACCATCAGGGTGGTCGCGAACCACCGTGCACGTGCACGGTGGTGATGGTGTTCGTGTCTGTTGTTTGTGAGTGCCAGAAGTTTGCGTCTCGTGCTCGAGTTTTTCTGGGTTTGCTTCGAGTGGTTACTCGTGTTTCGAGCGAGTTTTTCCCTGAAGCTATTTAGTTAGCTAAAGGTTTGTAACTTAAAGAGAAAAAAAAAAGAAAAGAAAAAGAAACTGGAAGAAGAAAGAAGAACAGGCATGGGAAAGGAGAGAATGGAAGTCACGGGGAGGTAGCGTAATGAAACGGGGTGGACGCGAGTGAAACACGGGCTTTACTCGGGCTGTTCTTATGGGCTAAGCCCATTCAAATCTTTAAGTCATCAATGTTAATAAAATTTTTGTGTTTTATAATATGAACAGTTTAGATTTTGTTAAGTTAAATTTTTAACAAATGCTTTAGAAATTGTAAATTCTTTAATTGGTAAAGAAAGTTAAAAATCAAAATTTAATTAAATGATTAAATTTTTAAAAGAAGAATTTTAAATAAATTTACATTAAAATTTCAATGTAACAATAAATAAATTTTTAAAGTATAAACAGATTTTTCAAATGAAAATTAAGGTAAACTATTTTATCAATAGTTTTGAAAAAGAATTTAGAATAATTTAAAGTTGTGATTAAAATTGATTTAATAAACAATTAAGTACTCAAATAAATTTATAATTAAGAATTTATTGATTTGAGAAAGCAAGTTAATTAATTTAAATTGACACTTAATTAAAATAACTAATTAAGGAAAAATCAATGTATCAAGACGATTAAGATTAATTTAATAATCATTAAGAATAATAAATCATTGATTGAATAATCAATAAAATAAATATTTGGTTAATTTATCTCATTCGTTTTGATAAATAAATAACTAACTATTGTTGTTAACTTATATTGATATCTCTGTTCTGTTCGAAATTCTGTATGATGATATTGCCATGTTATTGCACTGTGATTGTGATTCGTTCTATATTGATGTGAAAACCCTGTTGTCTGTAAAACGGCATTTAAACTTCGATGCGACAGGGAATCGGATTTCAATTGGTTATCCGAAACCCACATCGAACCTATGAATTATTATGAATGGCATCCACATTGTTTTTAAATTAACGCTCACTATTCGGTTTAACCGGGAGATGACCTTTGTGTCGTATAACCCATTCCGAATAGTGATACGTCGAATTGGATAGCATTTGAAGACCGGTGTTGAAGACCGGATATTTGCGAGAGCGATAGGATGACCTGTCGATTGACTCTGCACCGAGTTGCTCCGGTATAGAGTTCTCCATATGTGATGGTAAATCCGATCAGGATTGTGGATGTCCGGATTTGCAAGGACTTCTTTGGAAGTGCCTTCGGTTCTGTTCGAACCCAGAACAGACTTGTATGGATTGTGTGTCTGACATTACAAGTTGAGATATAAAGCAGATTTCTTTCAAATATATTTCTGTTGGTGGCGGAGAATTTATTCTTTTAGCTTAACACCCTTCTCTGAGACGTACGAGCTCAGAGGTTATATAGTTGAAGTTATCAGCGATATATTCCCAATTTGGTAACGTGACATGCTGAGTGTTGCTGAAATGATCATTGTGTTGATTTTTTTTGTGATAGGATCATTTATTTGATCGTCTATCTTAATGATCACTGTGTTGATCATTTGTTGACCCAAAGCATGGCTTTTGTATAAAGTATGTTTTTGTGGACGTGACTTCGTCGGACCTCACACCCCGAAATGGTCGAAACAGGAAAGATGCGGCAAGGTTATTGGGGGTAGCACCCCTTAGGGTATGTACATTTCCTTCTGGATAGAAGTGGTATCATGGTATGGAGCCCAGATACTTAACTTATGTGGATATCGCAGATATATATATATGATTTTGTGATTTGTTGCTGGGGCCCCGGTTAAAGGTTGGTTACGACCGGGAGATGGCATACTCGTGTCAGTAGTTACCCAGTTAGGGGTAACCCGGCCTTGTGTTGGTAGAGATCCGGTTTGGTTCTCGGGGACGTCCTTCCAGAGGCGTTCTCATGTGGCAATGGGAAGTTCCTTGGCCTGACCATTTGTTGGAAATCCAATTTCCAATACGAAACCCTGTACGGTTTTAGTTGTAGAACCTGTCATGCAGCGTGGCGGTAACCTGCCACAAAACATGGTAGCTATAGTAGGCATACGATAATGGTCGTATGTTGGCTAAGATTAATATTCTACTTTCAGAAATGATTTACTATCACTATGCACTAGTAATAATAACAAAGAATTCTTTTCTCGTATCAAGCATATTTAACTGTCATAAGAAGAAATCTCCTCCAATTCTGCGTTTGCATTGTGTGTGTGGCGGGAGGTCTTATGGTAGTTCCATTTTTTAAAAGCATTCCGAAAATTCTTTTATAAATCTTGTTTTATTTAAATGCAACTGTTTTTGTTTACTCATACCAGTCCCATGACTGATCCGGAGTTTATTGTTTTCTTTCCTAAACTCTGGGTGCCCATTATTTCCACACGGGCAGCCTAGTAGCAGGTTTCTATATTTTGGAGTAGCAGTATTTTGAGCTCTTATCTTGGAGATATATTAGGAGCTTTTGGAGACTTCAGGTTTAGCTTTTGGGAGTTCGTTATCACCTCTTTCATTTGAGGACTTTTTGGATATATGATCATTGTTGTATTATCATGATGTTGTATTTGGAGTTGTAGTGTATGTATTATGTACTCTGTTGCAGTATGGATATTATGTTGATGTTGTAACAGTGATGTTGTTTATGATATTGATTCTGTTCCGCTGTTTTATTTACATCTAATTGTTGTTATAAGCTCCGGCGATGCGAATTTGATGTCGTTTATTGGACATCGAGTTTGGGTCGTCACAAAGTGGTATCAGAGCTGTTGGTTGAGTAAGAACTTTAGCTACGGAGTATAACACATTAGATGGCTCATTAGAGATAGGGTGAAGTATACCCTAGAATGAGTATAATAAAATTTGAAACTTTAAAATTTTCTTAGTCAGTTATTTTTACTGCTGATATTCCTTAAGATATTTCGTCTGCATATCTAAATCAATTTTCTTACTAATCTCAGATAGTGAAAATGAGTGGACGCAGAGGAAGAGTGAGGGGTCAAGGCAATGCTGCAGTACCAAATCAAATTCCCGCAGCCGCAGAAGCAGTAATAGAAATTCAGCAGCAGCCGGACTTGGCTGAATTATATAAGAAGTTTGAAAAGCTTGGTGGAAAACCATTTATTGGCAAGGAGTCAATTATTGACGCTCAAGCTTGGGTAAGATCGTGTGAAAAGATTTTAAAGGACTAAAATTGCAGGATGAGCAGAAAAGACTTATAGCTTCTTGGCAACTCCAAGGAGAAGCTTCAGCTTGGTGGGAAACCATCATTGTAGATGAACCCGAGGAAGAATTCACTTGGGATCGTTTTAAGGAAGTGTTTGAGAAACGTTACATGCCATCAGCGGGTGTTTCTAGAATGTATCAGGAATTTCTGGATTTGAAACAAGGAAGTTTGTCGTTTGAAGAATATTTGAATAAATTCAGTGAACTATCTCGGTTTGGTCCGGAATTGCTAAATACACCTCTGAAGAAAAACGAAAGGTTTATCCGAGGAATGAACCAGAAATATCATGGAAGAATGACGGGTCATGTTAAAGAATCTTTCTCAGATTTAGTAGATATGGGTTACAGGTACGCTACTCTTGATATACAGGAAGCGACTGTGGAGAAAGGTAATTCAGGTAGTCAGAATTATAAAAAGCGTAAATTCGGAGGCAAGAAACCTTGGCAAGGCAATGAGAAGAAGAGGAATATTCAGGGAAGCGCAGCAGAAAATGTCACTTGTTACAACTGCAAAGAGAAAGGCCACTATTCAAGTCACTGTCCAAAACCGAAGAGACCAGCTAGAGAATGTTACAATTGTCATAAACCGGGACATTTAGTTAAAGATTGCCCAGTGATGAGGCCAGCGCAGGTAGCAAAAGTCTATGCAATAAAGGAGGACCCCTCATCTTCAAAAGCTGACAAAGGGAAAAGTGTTTTGGAAGGTAACCTTACTATTAATAATAGAACTGTTAGAGTTTTATTTGATACAGGAGCTTCACATAGCTTTATTTCCCAACAAACCGTAAAAGAATTAGGACTTGAAACTAAATTTGCTGACGATCTTATTTGCGTGAAAAATCCGGTCGGAGGTCCCGCAAATCTTAGTTCATATTGTAAGAGAGTTCCTATTTCATATGCTAGCTATAAATTTCCTATCAACCTGTATGTCCTCGAATTTGATGAATTTGAAATCTTACTCGGTATGAACTGGTTAACGAGATACGATGCTAGATTGGAGTGTAGTAATCGGACAGTTTTAATCCAAACAAGTTTTGGAAATTTTATTGAAATCTCTTGTGAGAATCCAAGTCCAAGGAGCGACAGATTGATATATACTTTGGGAAATCTTGAACCCACTTTGCAGTCTATACCTGTTGTTCGGGATTTTTCTGACGTATTTGAAGAAGTGAAATCTTTACCTCCTCATCGAGAAATAGAATTCCGAATCGATCTTGTACCTAATACTCGTCCTGTTGTTCACGCAAGTCGCAGGATGGCACCTAGGGAAAAGATTGAATTGGTTCATCAAACTAATGAGCTACTAGCAAAAGGATTAATTCGACCCAGTGTTTCCGAATGGGGCTCAGCCGTCGTATTTGTTGCTAAATCAGACGGATCTTTGAGATTGTGTGTAGATTACCGCGATCTAAATAAACAAACTCTCAAGAATAAATTTCCACTGCCCAGGATTGATGATTTATTTGATCAGTTGCACGGCGCTCGTTTCTTTTCAAAAATGGATCTGGCCCAAGGATTCCATCAATTACGAATCGCCGAAGATTGTGTACATCTGACCGCTTTCAGAGGTCCTAATATGTTCTATGAATGGTTAGTTATGCCTTTCGGACTAACCAATGCTCCAGCATACTTCGTAGATCTGATGACTCGCGTGTTTCGGGAAGTTTTAAATAAATTTGTGCTTGTATTCATTGATGACATCTTAATTTTTTCCAAAACTAAAGATGAGCATGCCGAGCATCTTAGAATTGTCTTAGAAATTTTGAGGAGAAATGTTCTATATGCGAAATTTTCCAAATGTCACTTCTGGGTCAATGAAGTCAAATTCCTTGGCCATATTGTTAATGAAGAAGGAATTTCAGTAGATCCTAGCAAAATTTCCGCTATTCTTGATTGGAAACAACCCACTACTCCAAAAGAAGTTCGAAGCTTTTTGGGTTTAGCAGGCTATTACCGGAAATTCGTTCAAGATTTTTCTAAGTTGGCTAGCCCATTAACTAAGCTAACAATGAAAGGTGTAGAATTTGATTGGACTTCAAAATGTGAGGAAGCTTTTCAAGAGTTGAAAAAGAGATTAACCACTGCTCCTGTTCTCACTATTGTTAACGGGAACCAAGGCTTATCTGTCTATACTGATGCAAGTGGTGAAGGGGTAGGTGCAGTATTAATGCAAAATGGAAAGGTAGTTGCCTACGCGGGTAGACAATTACGTCCGCATGAGAAGAACTACCCAACGCACGATTTGGAACTTTTGGCTGTTGTTTTCGCTTTGAAAATATGGCGACATTATCTTCTGGGTAAGAATCTTTTCAGCTTTCTAAATAATTTGCGAAATTAGCTAAAGAAATATACTTAATAAACTCTCTTTGTTATAGGTGAAAAATTCGAATTATTCACCGATCATAAAAACTTGAAATATCTTTTCTCCCAGAAGGATCTGAATCTGCGACAACAATGTTGGTTGGAATTTCTGGCATCTTATGACTTAGATATCCAATATACGCCGGGAAAAGCCAATGTAGTAGCCGATGCTTTAAGTAGAAGACATGCTGTTCTTGCATATCTTGTTATCACTCCTACTCTCCTTG
Source organism: Allium cepa (assembly GCA_030765085.1). Classification (NCBI taxonomy): domain Eukaryota; kingdom Viridiplantae; phylum Streptophyta; class Magnoliopsida; order Asparagales; family Amaryllidaceae; genus Allium; species Allium cepa. The sequence continues at coordinate 458,345,237 of CM060929.1, read as the reverse complement.
AGAAGATCGCGAGCAGGCAAACGGAAGACAAGTTTCTTCGAGAAATGCGTAGAAGAATAGATCGAGGAGAGGATACTACTTTTGAATTAGATAATAGAGAAGTTATAAGGATGAAGGGCAGAATTTGTGTCCCTGACATTCCAGAATTGAAACGTGAAGTATTGAACGAATGCCACAAATCCAAATTTAACATCCATCCCGGAGTCAACAAAATGTATCGTGATGTTAAAAGGACATTCTGGTGGAAAACGATGAAGAGAGACATATCTATTTATGTGAGTCGATGTGCTACTTGTCAGCAGATCAAGAGCGACCAAAGGAAAGTGGCCGGTTTACTTCAACCTTTGGAAGTACCGAAATGGAAATGGGATCAAGTATCGATGGATTTCATCGACGGATTGCCACGAACCAAGAAAGGCAATGAAGCGATTTGGGTTATTGTGGATCGTTTAACCAAGAATGCTCATTTCATTCCAGTTAAATCCACTCGTACTGCGGCAAGCTTGGCAGGTATTTATATAAAGGAAATTGTTCGCCTCCATGGTATTCCCAGTAGTATAGTGAGTGATCGTGACCCGATCTTCACTTGTAGATTTTGGGAAGCATTTCAAGACGCTTTAGGAACGAAATTAAATTTCAGTACTGCTTACCATCCGCAATCTGATGGACAGACTGAGAGGGTTAACCGAGTTTTAGAAGACCTACTGCGTGCTTGTGTTCATGATTTTGGTGGTTCTTGGGAGGACCATTTGCATCTGGTTGAATTCTCATATAATAACAGCTATCAAGCCAGTTTAGAAATGGCTCCTTTCGAAGCTTTATATGGTCGTCCGTGTCGATCACCTACATGTTGGATCGAATCAGGTGATAGACTTGTTCTTGGACCAGATATGATAAAAGAAGCCACTGAGAAGGTAGAATTTATTCGAAAGAAGTTATTAACTGCCCAAAGTCGTCAGAAGAGCTATTATGACCGTCGAAGGAGAAATTTGGAATTTCAAGTTGGAGATTCTGTATTTCTAAAAGTATCTCCGATGCGGGGAGTGTTGAGATTTGGGAAAACTGGAAAGTTAGCACCGCATTATATTGGTCCTTTTCCTATTCTGGAAAGGATTGGTTCTCTAGCATATAGAGTGCAGTTACCCAACTGGTTATCTGGCGTACATGATGTGTTCCATATTTCTAACCTTCAGAAATATGTGCACGATCCAGATGATATTATTGAAGAAGCTGCTCAGCAGGATCTTGAAATCACTCCCAACTTGGCAGTTAGAAGGGAACCGATAAAGATTGTAGATCGTGATGAGAAGCGATTGAGGAACAAAATTGTGAAATTGGTCAAAGTTAAATGGAGTGGCGATCCAAAGGACTGTACTTGGGAGACTGAAGAGAATATGAAGAAATCATATCCCAAATGCAGAATTGACATCTCGACTTGAATCTGTAAGTCATTTCCTTATTTCTAAATTCTTATATTATTTGTTTACGTTCTCTTTCTTTTAATTTCGAGGACGAAATTTTCTTAAGGAGGGGATATTGTAACATCCCGAAATTTTTGAAAATTAAAAATAGATAAATTGTTTGAACTTCGGGATTTAACTAGTAAAATTTAATCTAAAGATTTTATTGTTGATATTAATATTACACATTAATATAGAATTAAATAAAAAGAGATATTGATAGATGATCTTTTAATAGAATTTAGAATTTGTTAAAGTTATGATGAAATTATAAGATTTAAATCACATAACAAATAATTAAACATCTAAACCAATAATTAAATAAAAGATATAAACAAAGGATCAAACAAATAAACAAAAGAATAAATAAACAAATAAATGAACAAATAAACAAGCAAGATAGCAAAACAGCAAGAAAAAAAAACATAACATGCTTAAATTAACAAAGTAACTAAACAACTTGCAAAAAAGAAAATGTACAGGCCAGTAAACTAAAAGGGGTAAGCAAAAGAAATAAAATAAAGTAAAACAAACTCATACATTATTAAAATATAAAACAAATCAAATAGCATGCTGAAAATATACAAGCATGAAACACTACATACTTTCATTAAATGCAAGCATCTACAAAGAACATACCTGCATTCAATGCTTTACTTCCAGCATGTTGACCTGTACTTGTTTTAATAAACTTCAGTAAAAAAAAAAAAATGTCTGTTATAAAGGAACATCAATTGCCTCTTTATTTCATTCAACAAACTTCTGCAAGCTTGAAAAAAAAAAAGAAAACATCATATTTCATCAACTTAAGAGCATTCAGGTGATCAAAACAGAAAGAAAGAAGGAAAGAAACCAGAGAAAAAAAAAAAAAAAACTTTAAACTGCAGTCTTCCAAACATCATAGTGCTTTCTGTGACAAAACAAACAGGTGAGTAACCATCAACTTAAAGGCTTTAAGTTTAAACAGCAAAGATGATTTATGGGTTATAGTGTGTTGTATATGTTTATCTAAAAAAAAAAAAGATTTGATATATAGTATACCCAGGATTGCTCTGTATATTTTCCTTTCCTCTGTTAAGAATTACAGAGATAGGTTAATATTCAAGCTTAAGTTGTTTCCAGTTAAAACATTATAAAGTTTTTCATTTTTAATCTTAAAACAAGATGTTAGAACATCAAATAGAATTTTTGAAGTAGATTTAAAGCATGATTAATAAATAGTACTGCAGGAAACTCTTTACAGGTTTCAAATCAACAATTGACAAAAACAGATTGTTGTAAATTATGAATTCAAAAACACTTATGTAATCTATACTGCAATCCATGATTTTTAAAAATAAAATGAGGATTTTTAGTTGAGTTTTTCAAGAGTATTCTGTACTTAAATAAAAATGGAACTTGTACGAATTTATAATAACCCATTCAATTATAAATGCTAAAAATGGGTTTGTAGCAAGCTTGAACGTTAGAGGCTTCGAGAAAATTATCGAAAGATTTTTCTACTGTGTGGATTTGGAGTTTGAGATCAAACTAGGGTTTAAGTCTCGAAATGTTTACGGTCTGGAAACGCGACGTGTTCATCACCTCTGACGCATCGAGTTAAGGGATTTTGAGTGGAGTGATGGCATGAGGCGTGGACGTGATGGTGACGGAGTTTGAGCTGCTCCGATGGTTCGAGCAACGAGGGCGAAGCGAATTTGCAGGTGAGGATGGGTTCGAGTTTCGAGCTGGAAGCTCGATTTCGTTGTGGGGGCGTTGGCATCGAATTGATCATCATTTTGGAGTAGTGGGATGAAGCGCGATTTGTTGATGGTCGCGATGACCATCAGGGTGGTCGCGAACCACCGTGCACGTGCACGGTGGTGATGGTGTTCGTGTCTGTTGTTTGTGAGTGCCAGAAGTTTGCGTCTCGTGCTCGAGTTTTTCTGGGTTTGCTTCGAGTGGTTACTCGTGTTTCAAGCGAGTTTTTCCCTGAAGCTATTTAGTTAGCTAAAGGTTTGTAACTTAAAGAGAAAAAAAAAAGAAAAGAAAAAGAAACTGGAAGAAGAAAGAAGAACAGGCATGGGAAAGGAGAGAATGGAAGTCACGGGGAGGTAGCGTAATGAAACGGGGTGGACGCGAGTGAAACACGGGCTTTACTCGGGCTGTTCTTATGGGCTAAGCCCATTCAAATCTTTAAGTCATCAATGTTAATAAAATTTTTGTGTTTTATAATATGAACAGTTTAGATTTTGTTAAGTTAAATTTTTAACAAATGCTTTAGAAATTGTAAATTCTTTAATTGGTAAAGAAAGTTAAAAATCAAAATTTAATTAAATGATTAAATTTTTAAAAGAAGAATTTTAAATAAATTTACATTAAAATTTCAATGTAACAATAAATAAATTTTTAAAGTATAAACAGATTTTTCAAATGAAAATTAAGGTAAACTATTTTATCAATAGTTTTGAAAAAGAATTTAGAATAATTTAAAGTTGTGATTAAAATTGATTTAATAAACAATTAAGTACTCAAATAAATTTATAATTAAGAATTTATTGATTTGAGAAAGCAAGTTAATTAATTTAAATTGACACTTAATTAAAATAACTAATTAAGGAAAAATCAATGTATCAAGACGATTAAGATTAATTTAATAATCATTAAGAATAATAAATCATTGATTGAATAATCAATAAAATAAATATTTGGTTAATTTATCTCATTCGTTTTGATAAATAAATAACTAACTATTGTTGTTAACTTATATTGATATCTCTGTTCTGTTCGAAATTCTGTATGATGATATTGCCATGTTATTGCACTGTGATTGTGATTCGTTCTATATTGATGTGAAAACCCTGTTGTCTGTAAAACGGCATTTAAACTTCGATGCGACAGGGAATCGGATTTCAATTGGTTATCCGAAACCCACATCGAACCTATGAATTATTATGAATGGCATCCACATTGTTTTTAAATTAACGCTCACTATTCGGTTTAACCGGGAGATGACCTTTGTGTCGTATAACCCATTCCGAATAGTGATACGTCGAATTGGATAGCATTTGAAGACCGGTGTTGAAGACCGGATATTTGCGAGAGCGATAGGATGACCTGTCGATTGACTCTGCACCGAGTTGCTCCGGTATAGAGTTCTCCATATGTGATGGTAAATCCGATCAGGATTGTGGATGTCCGGATTTGCAAGGACTTCTTTGGAAGTGCCTTCGGTTCTGTTCGAACCCAGAACAGACTTGTATGGATTGTGTGTCTGACATTACAAGTTGAGATATAAAGCAGATTTCTTTCAAATATATTTCTGTTGGTGGCGGAGAATTTATTCTTTTAGCTTAACACCCTTCTCTGAGACGTACGAGCTCAGAGGTTATATAGTTGAAGTTATCAGCGATATATTCCCAATTTGGTAACGTGACATGCTGAGTGTTGCTGAAATGATCATTGTGTTGATTTTTTTTGTGATAGGATCATTTATTTGATCGTCTATCTTAATGATCACTGTGTTGATCATTTGTTGACCCAAAGCATGGCTTTTGTATAAAGTATGTTTTTGTGGACGTGACTTCGTCGGACCTCACACCCCGAAATGGTCGAAACAGGAAAGATGCGGCAAGGTTATTGGGGGTAGCACCCCTTAGGGTATGTACATTTCCTTCTGGATAGAAGTGGTATCATGGTATGGAGCCCAGATACTTAACTTATGTGGATATCGCAGATATATATATATGATTTTGTGATTTGTTGCTGGGGCCCCGGTTAAAGGTTGGTTACGACCGGGAGATGGCATACTCGTGTCAGTAGTTACCCAGTTAGGGGTAACCCGGCCTTGTGTTGGTAGAGATCCGGTTTGGTTCTCGGGGACGTCCTTCCAGAGGCGTTCTCATGTGGCAATGGGAAGTTCCTTGGCCTGACCATTTGTTGGAAATCCAATTTCCAATACGAAACCCTGTACGGTTTTAGTTGTAGAACCTGTCATGCAGCGTGGCGGTAACCTGCCACAAAACATGGTAGCTATAGTAGGCATACGATAATGGTCGTATGTTGGCTAAGATTAATATTCTACTTTCAGAAATGATTTACTATCACTATGCACTAGTAATAATAACAAAGAATTCTTTTCTCGTATCAAGCATATTTAACTGTCATAAGAAGAAATCTCCTCCAATTCTGCGTTTGCATTGTGTGTGTGGCGGGAGGTCTTATGGTAGTTCCATTTTTTAAAAGCATTCCGAAAATTCTTTTATAAATCTTGTTTTATTTAAATGCAACTGTTTTTGTTTACTCATACCAGTCCCATGACTGATCCGGAGTTTATTGTTTTCTTTCCTAAACTCTGGGTGCCCATTATTTCCACACGGGCAGCCTAGTAGCAGGTTTCTATATTTTGGAGTAGCAGTATTTTGAGCTCTTATCTTGGAGATATATTAGGAGCTTTTGGAGACTTCAGGTTTAGCTTTTGGGAGTTCGTTATCACCTCTTTCATTTGAGGACTTTTTGGATATATGATCATTGTTGTATTATCATGATGTTGTATTTGGAGTTGTAGTGTATGTATTATGTACTCTGTTGCAGTATGGATATTATGTTGATGTTGTAACAGTGATGTTGTTTATGATATTGATTCTGTTCCGCTATTTTATTTACATCTAATTGTTGTTATAAGCTCCGGCGATGCGAATTTGATGTCGTTTATTGGACATCGAGTTTGGGTCGTCACATGAACTTTAATATTACTTTCGAACCATAATTTGTATAAAACCATACTTCTTATTTTATAAATATAGATGTTTTCAAATTATTATAAAATCCAATTAAAATCCTCTTGTGATGGTAAGCAAATTAATTTAAATGAGATAAGATTTAGGAGAAATCTTATTAAGTGGAGAAAGTGAGTTTAAGAAATTATAAGGAAAATGTAAACTGATTTTTGAGGAAGGAATGAGAAAATAAAGGATATTTTCAAAGTGTAAATCAAAATGTGAGTGAGTATAGGAAATCATTTAAATGATTTCATTGAAATAAAAGGGCTTTGAAAATTATTTCAAATGGGTTAAAAAGGAAATAACATCTAAATGATATTTGAAATAAATAATTTGGGAAAAATTATTGTGAATGATTAATTGATAGTTAAATCACCGATTATCAATATTGGACAATGCGCTGATCGTTTCGAAGAGTCCGGGATCGGATTTAATTATCCGAAAACCACTTCGATCCGGTTTGAGTGATTAAGACCGTGAAGAGTTGAAGATGGTGATTCGGTTTGTCCAAACCCAGGGCAACTTGTATGGATTGAATGCTTTTAGAACATCGTCAGGTGGACGATGAGCATTCTAAGTGGGACGCGTTCTTGAAAGGTAACGCTTAGCCTCAAGCCTCATCAACCGGGAATGGCTAAAACAGGGGAGGTGCAGCAAGGCTTCGTGGGTAGCCCCCACTTGAGAGTAAGGTTTCCCCTGTCTAGATGTCCCTTTTTATTTCGGCTTAGTGGGTGGTTGGTCGCGCCAACCATGGGGTGATCTTGCTTGGGACTGTCCAGTAAGGGATGGTTCCGGTCTTGTGTTGCAGGGGAGTTAGGGTGGCTCCTCGGTACTCTGATCTAGACCAGGTACTATGACGGGCGGTACCCCAGTAACCCTACCATTGTATGGAATCCAATCTCCAATAAGCGCCTGTACGGTTTTTGATTGTGCCCAACTATTGCTGAAACGTGAGATGCAAGCATTTCAGCTAGATTCTATTTTACTTTCTATAGACACTATTATAATATCAGATGAATTTGGTAAAAAAATGTTTTAGCTATCGTAAGGTAAAAACCCGACATGTTTATTTGTGGTGTGGTCTTACGTGATGCTTTTGTTGTTCAAAGGATTTTTGAAAATATAATAATCCAATTGAGTGTGATTTCTCACGCTGGTTTTCCGGACTGACTCTGTTGTTTTATATGATGCTCGGGTCAGACCGAGTTAAACAGGATCAGGTTAAAAGCTAAGTAGTTCAGGAGATGAGATGATGACAGAGCGTACTTCCGTATTTGACTATTACTTCCGCTGTGTATGGAAAATTATTAGTTGTCTCTGTATGGATGTTAGTTGTACTCTGATGATGGTATGTATGTATATGTATACAGTACAGATTTCTTTGTATTTAAAAGCTGTTATTATATATTATATTTTGTTCCGATGCGATTGTGAGACTCTGATGTTGTTTTCTTTTCTTCTTTTTCTACCTCTTTCTTCTTTTACCCGAAGACTCGTACTTTTGTGTCACTTTGGACTGAACTATTGTGGAATTTTGTTAGTTCAAAGGGGTACGGATTTGCGGGCCTTTACTCATTTTTGACACACTAATATTGATTGAATTACATAACAACCGGAAGCCTGAAACAAAAGGTTAATAAATAATTTGCCTAAAATTCAATCCCAGAATTACCTGAACTTCCACCAGCTCTGAATTTTATACCAAATCCACTATGAATTTGGTGTTGTTGGAATTTATAAATTTGTCTAACCTGCAAAGCATATATAATATGTAAGACTATTAATTTAAGGCCTAAATGAGAGAAGAAAGAGTAGTAAAGGTGAGAAATGTGAAAAGTTGAGCAAAATTAAACAGAATGAACAGAGCAAGATATGCCTACAGAAAGAAGTCAGGACTACAAGTGCATTATAGCAATGCAGAGAATAATTATGACACATCATATATTTACAAAGAAAAATAACATAATCATATACCAGGTACAAAAAAAACTCAACACAATATATTAAGTTATGTAATTGCACCATTCTTATAAATACCCTCCAGCTTCCAATCTGTAACTATATTGATTTTTGTTGTATTTCACAAGCAGTCATCTTATGACCGTTTCTCTCATGTTAAAAGTACGTCGGTTTTCTTTACAATAGAACCTGATTCATCCATTGTTTTTTTTCCAATCTGTCAAGCTAAATTAGATGGAGCTGACACAAAGTTTATATAACATTTAATAGGAGAAAAAGCAACATTAAACAATATAGATATTATAAATATAACGTGAGATATCAGGCACATAGAAAGGAAAGAAAAACAGAGATAAAAATATCAACAATAGTTCAGTGAACAAAAACTTTAAGAGACATTATAACTTCAATGGACGTAACAAAAAGACAAAAAAAACCAACACATTTCAATCATCAAGAACATAAAAGTACCATAAAATAAGAACTACATAACTCATTGTGTTGAATATGCTAGTATATGATTTTTGTTTGATGATAATAAACATATATATATATATATATTCATTTAAATGTATTTGTTAATGTACTATTTTATTTTTCACATAATTAAATAAATATTTGCTGAATAAAATAAATAACACAGAATTTAAATTCAAATAGATATTTTATTCAAACAAATATCTATTACAATTTTGAAGAGTACAAATTTGAGCTTTCATTATATATATACACAATTTCAATTACATTACAATTTCAATCACATCACATACATTTGCTGGTATAAAAACTTGAGACATTATATTTAGTAAATTTATTTAGAAATTTAAACAACAGTTATAAAAACTTTTGTTGGTAAAAATTCCATGACCATTTCTATTTCTATCACACTTCTATCGACCATCACTCATCAAAATCCAATATAGTATGTCAATATGTGGTATTTTAAACGGGAAATTATTCATTTTTCATTTCATTATATTTTTTACAAATAAAAGCATCTAAAGTATTCACTCTCATTTAAAAGTCCTCACGGTCATGAATGGGTGGATTGCTTGGAATTTTTGATTATGCGCTTCCATGCTCATTTAAAAGTCCTCATGGTTATGCATGTATGGAACGCATATCAAAATTGATTGATTAAATAGATAAGTTGATTCTAATCCCATTTAAAAGTCCTCACGGTTATGCGTGATTAGAAAATACCTGAATTTATTTTTTAATAAAAATTTGGAATAGTACTAATCTCATTTAAAAGTCCTAACGGTTATGCATGGTTAGTAGATATTCAAATTCCTGAATAAATATACCACAGATAGACACAACTATATGGTTTTATATGATGACATCATCTCTATTATTCTAAAGTGGAATATGCATCAAACAGAGTATTTATGATTTTTGTTTGATTTTTTATCAAAATTTAATATTTATACTCGATTGAGTATTAATGTTGTATTAATGTCTATCATTATCTCTATTTTTCTAACACTGTTTCTCTTTTGCTGATAACAAAAAGGGGCAAAAAAAGTTAAGATTTTGGTAAATAAAGGTCAAATATTTTATTTTATATTTTCTATATGCATCTAGACTCATTTGCATATTTTTATGCATACATGAAGGAGAGCTTTGTTGTACAGAGGGAGCATTCAAATAGGGGGAGCAAATTGAATGATCAAATACATTTACTAAATTCAAAATCTTAAATATATAGTCATCAAAAGAGGGAGATTGTTGAATATTCTAGTATATGATTTTTGGTTGATGATAATAAACATATATATATATATATATATATATATATATTAATTTAAATATATTTGTTAATGTACTATTTTATTTTTCACATAATTAAACAAATATTTGCTGAATAAAATAAATAACATAGAATTTAAATTCAAATAGATATTTTATTCAAACAAATATTTATTACAATTTTGAATATTAAAAATTTGAGCTTTCACTGTATATACACAATTTCAATTACATTACAATTTCAATCACATCACATACATTTGCTCCTCACTACATTTCACTCATTCACTCGTTTTTATTTTTGACTCTATTCCAGATTGAATCCAGCATCTGAGCAATCTACAAAATAAACACTAACGTATGCAATGCACAGAAACTATCAGAGCAAGCTCAAATGAGTAAGTGCACCGGGGCAGTACACTTCAACCACAATGCATATTAAAGCACACGTCATTGGAAAATGCAATGCACGAGTACAGGCGGTGACAAAGTCATGCAGTGAATTTCAAAAATGATCTAAGTCAAATAATGTAAGGAATATGAACTGAACAAGTCGAAATAAAATTCTCATCTCAAAAATATCAAAGTGTCGAAGTCAACATAAATTCAAAGTTTAAATGCCAGCAAATATCAAAGCCGTGGTGACCAAGATTCAAAGCCGTGATTATCAAGTAAACAAGCAACAATATATACAAATTGACAAAGTCAGAAATCATCACGAGCATCCATACGATGATCAACGACCAAGCATATAAACAGACGAATTTAAAATGTAAAATACGAACGAAATTATAGGAATTAAAATCCTATATAAACCGTTAATATCATCGAAAGATAGTTCGTCGAGTTCAAGCAAGCTAACGAGTAAAGCAAAAAAGCATATACTACATACCAGATTTTTCGATTGAACTCGATCAAAGAAACAGCCGAAGCTAAGCAATTGATAAAGAAACACGATAACATCAATTGAATCGATCAATCTTAAATCGGCGCGCTTCATTTTAGAAGCCCTAATTTGGAACAAAGAGAAACGAACGAAATAAGAGGCGACCATTTTCAAAGCATCAAGCAAAAGAAAACGGGCCGACAATTATAAAGGAAAATGGCAAATTGTTTATCACTTTAATATATTTGGGTCGGCCTTGTTATTTGCTTTAGGCATTTAATATTAAAATTAGTGTTTTATTTTCTTTAAATTGTTTTAATTTATATTTTTCTTTTTAAACTTTTGTAAATTCTAGTCGTGTGACTAGGGGATGAACTAAGGTGGTGTCGTTCGAGAATTCGCAACTCAGTGGCTGAGTTGTGGCAGAGTTTTGAGCGTAAAGTTAGGTTAATCAGTAGCGGGTGTCGTGAGTTTACGTGCGTAAGCGTCTGACTACTTAATTTCTAGTAGAAACCTTAGGGGCAACAAAAAACTTGTTGCGACTTTTCTATTGATTAGAAAAGCACAAATTTTAATAAATTCTGCAAGCGCACAGGCGTGTAGTATGCAGGTCGAACACAGGGAATTGTATTTTAAAACAATTAAAATTCATAGTTAAATCTTAGGCGTGTTAAACGAATTCGACGGTGAATTTCGAACAGAAAATAAAAACAATAATATACTCTGAATCGATTTCGAAACTAATCGAAATTGCAACCAAAATATAGAATTATAAAAAAAATCAGAATAGAAATTGAAATTGAGGAAAAGAAGATAACGGAGCAAACAACTGAAATAATTATTAACTAGCTGAAAAGAGTGCAGAAAATAACTAAGAACAAGAATAAATAAATTGCTAAATCTAATCAACAATCCTACGTATTCTATTTGAAAATAAAAACAGTGCTGAATTTAAATCTAAACTTGAAGAAAAGTGATGAGGTAAGAGATGATCTGAAGGTGATGTATAATGTTGTATATATAGGCCTCAGCCCCTAAAATCAGTCCATCTTTTTAGCAATAGGACCGGTTCTATTCTTAGTATTTGCCAAGATAATTGTACTGACTGGGTCCATTACTTGAATTGGTGAAGAGTCAAGTTGCCACGTCATTGCTTGAAATACTTTTATATGTGAATTGGTCCAAATTCATACGTAAGCTACTTTTGAATGTGTCCCATTTTGCTTCATATCATGGCTATGTATTATGTTACTTTTCAGGAGGAACTGGTCCTTTGCTTGTAATTGATGTTTGCTACCTTGAGAATATGTAGCCAATATTTACTAAATCAAAGTATGTGCATGCTTACCACGTCATTGATTGAGGTTGGTCCCCACTTGCTTGAATTAATTAAATTTGTTCCTTGCTTTGAGTTTGAGCACGTGACTTGAGATATAAATATGATTTGTTTCCCATGTTGCTTGCACCCATATGCTGAAGTGAAAATGTGAACTAACTCATTTCGCATAAATTGAAGTGTGACATTGCTTTGATTTATTTGGTGCTCAAAATGTTGCACTCATGCCGCTTGTCTTTTGAACCAAAGGACGCCACAACCGATTAATTTCAACGTTGCACTTCGGAATCTATAATCTGCAAAACCACAACAAATACCCGTATAATACCACTTTATTAAAATAAAAATATATGAAACAAACGGTTTAAAATGCAGAAAAATACGTTCATCAAATACCCCCACACTTGAACTTTATTCGTCTCGAATAAACGAGAAAATAAAAACTAATTAAATCTTTTTTTCATAGGAAACACAATTGCATTGAGCGTATGCAACAAGCCGTTAAACCTCTAGGTGTCCCTAGTAGGACGAGTGGTGTCTCGTGAGGGTTTTCAGCGGATACTACCCACAAAATCCAAATGCAGTATGTGATGATTCTAATGTACTACATGAATGCAAAATTCTACAGAAATGGAGACTCAATTTACTTCAAAATAGTTGCAACAAAATAATGTATATCAGTTTTAGTCAACTTCTTCAAATTTTTGGTTCCTCACTAATCACAAATTTCAATGTAACTCAAGTTTTCATACATTATATTCTAGTTTGGCCAGTTGTTTCGGTCGATAACATAGTGCAGCCATGAAATAAATTCTTCACTGTTGATCACAGTTTTTTTCAAAATGGTATTTTTCATTTCCATTTGTATAACAAGCCAAATCAACAAAGTCAAGAAGTGTTTGGGTTTCAAAGCTTAGTCTCTCTTTACTAGTTTTTTTTTCTTCTTCTCTTTTTTTTTACACCTATCCTTTGGACCAAGGTATACCACCCATGCACTGCCTCGCGGGCTTACGTGAGAGTTGGGACAGAGCTTGGCGGATTGTGAAAACCGACGCTGACTATGTCAGAAAAGGTCGGTAATCCTTAGGTGATTATTTATTTAATTATTTATACACCTAACTCAGAATGCTGAGGCCAGATATACCATCCATGCACTGCCTTGCGGGCTTACGTGAGAAGAGTATAGAGCGTGGCGAGTGCACACACTTTCACAAGTGTGCACACCTATCGACTGTAGGTGTTTCTTATTAGTTTTTTTTTTAGAAGAGCTAAAGAGTGTTATGCAAATCAACTTAGCACCACTTAACTTTAATGATTTGAGATGTCAACGCATGTACTTTAAATCTGCCATTTTTTTTAAACAAAGACTACAGTTTAGAAAAGATTTCATAACCATCACCTATGAATCCCCCTATATACTAACCTCACTATTATCGCTTGTAATTCAACTTTTCATTATATTTTACATTTGAAATTAGTGATTCACAAAAATCTTCATCAATTGACTTCAACTACTTACTTACTTTGTCTTGACTAATTAAAAATAAATCGAAGTCCTAAAAATATTGGGAAATGAAAAAAAATTGAAAGGAAATTTGAAAACAAATAATGAGATGATTTTTTTTTAAAAAAATGATGCTACACTATGAAATATGAACAAACAGAATGAGATATGCGTACCCCCCACACTGGAATGAGACATTGTCTCAATTGTCAAATAGAATGCAAATGCAAAATAGAAGGAAAAAACTAAAAAAAATACAACCTGATATGTGCAAGATAGTGAGCGGCTCATGCCGAATAGCTAGGTTCGTGAAGATCCACGAACTCATCGTCCTCGTGCTGTTCAAACTCTAGAAATGGCTTCAAGCGTTGTCCATTGACCTTTGAAATGGAACCGTCCCTAGGATTTTCAATTTCAACTGCGCCATAAGGGTATACTGTTTTCACAATATATGGACCTGTCCAATGGGATCTCAATTTTCCCGGAAATAAATGAAGTCTGGAATTATATAAGAGAACTTTCTGACCTACTTCGAATGTCTTACGAAGTATGGATTTATCATGATAGAATTTGGTTTTCTCTTTATAAATCTTTGCATTTTCGTACGCTTCATTTCTTAGTTCTTCTAACTCTGACAATTGTAATTTACGATGCGATCCGGCTTTTTCTATGTCAAAATTAAGGTATTTGATTGCCCAAACACTACGCCGTAAATGGCCTTCTGCAACACAAAAAAAAAATGTTGGGTCAGGCCCAAAAAATGTTGCCATATGTCTATGGCAACACTTTTCGGGTGATGCAATTTTTGCCGTTGCCTTAGACCTCAAAGGCAACATTTTGACTATCTAAGGCAACATAAGTAATATTGTTGCAATAGAACCCTATTTGGGTCTATAGCAACATCCATATGTGTCTGTAGCAACATTCCAAAAAGTTGCTATAGATATTAACTTTCTGAATTTATGGGGCCCACAATGTAGAGCATATTTGATTTTTTAATGGAAATAAATATTTATTTAATAAAATGCTATTGCACAGAATTTGATATTCAAAAAGTAATTTATTTAAATAAATATTTTATTTCAACATTTGAAATAGTACAAATTCCTGACTCCACTATTTTACAATTCAATGATATATAACACTGATATTCACATATACAGATATTCCTCACTACATCACTCAGTTCACTCATTACATATGTAGTTTCAATTTATACATACACCGACACTGACAAATATATGACGAGCCGAGTGCCGAGCCGAAGGCGAGCCGAGTAGCGGGTCCAGTCTTCAAGCTCAAGCACATTTGATTTGACTCTGTCTTCAAGCTTGTATCCAGCTGTCCAGTCTTCAATACCTGTCACATATAATTCAAAAGCAGTAATCTGGAAAATAATATTTAACTCGAACAGAAAATGAAAATATTTTTGTTATATTATTTGCCTCAGGTATTTGGGTTGTTTCTTTTCATATTTTTTTCTGACAGGGACCAAATATTTGCACGGACAACCTGTGAATGCACAAGTCAGCTGTTCACAAGTGCATAAGCCAAACATGAATGCAACACATGGATACAAGACAGTATGGAAGACATCAAGCAACAGTTCAGGCAAAAATGCACAAAGGAGAAGCATTTATGTACTGGAGTTTTAGAAATGTACTGGAGTTGAAGCATTTATAAATTATAGATGTTATTTCTAATTCTGTATTTAAAATCCAAGTTGAAGCATTTATTAATTAAAAAAAATTCTATGAAGTATAATACTTCAAAGACCAAATTGGATTGCTCACTGAAATAATCATGTATATAACATAAAGGAAATTACTTGCTGAAAATAACTAAATAATATTATTAGTTACCTTTGCGTGATGAGAATTTAGGTTTCCGTTTGCGCCATCACAGCATGAGCCGGAGTCCCACACATAGGGTGAAGCAACACATCCAGCCCAGTAAAGACGCTTAACCAAAGTCCACAATCTTCAGATTACCTATGATATTGATAAGGCAAGAGCTAAATAGCATAAAATTTAGGAATCTTCCCAATTTTTATGCTATTCAACTATGCCTCATCAATATCATTTAGACCTTATACCATAGTGACAACGTCTATGATTGATGTAAACGCACCTGTGTTAAAACTTATAATTCAGATTTTACCAAATTGGGATTATTTGTCGTAAACGCACCTGTGTTAACATCTATATTCATTCACCAAAAATATCATAGGTTCAGTCTCCACAGTCCAAGCCACTTGAACACAGCAAACACACAATAGAAAAAAACATATTTTTTATTACTCAACTGTATGGTGAACTGAATAGCAATGTAAAGATTTTTGATGTTAGTATACATATTTTTTAACAATAGCGCAATTGTACAATAGTGATATAATAAAAAACAAGATGGGTTTTATAACAAGTTTTCAAACAAAATGGCGTGTTAGAACTATTTTTTATCATCTTAACAAGTGTTTTGAGAAATAAATCAAATAGCAGTAGATAAAACTTTATCATTCAATTCATCAGTTATCTTTTTTTTTTGGCAAAGCCAGCGGGGTTAACTGGGCCCCTACCAGTTTTATTGCAAGCAACAATAAAATAGAACAACAGAAGAAAAACATAAGCTAGAAAAAAACAAGAAAATACATACAAGGAAAAGAAACAACACAATCAAGCCCAAACTTGTATCATTGACTGTGGATAGATGCTTGCCCTGTTCCTCAATAGATTGTAGGTGCGGCACTTGAATTCATTCCATAATTCATTTTCATTTCTTCTAACATTTTCAAATACTCTGGAATTTCTTTCACTCCATATCACTGCCATGTAAACTTTCAGGCAAACTGTCATCACTCTACCATTCTCAGTTCTCCACCTAGTAGCTTTGTATATTATACTCCACAGAATTGTTGTAGTGTGTCCAGTAAGAATAATACCAGTGAGACCATCGATCTTATGTAAGAAATGTTGCAAAGCAGGACATTCAAAGTATAAGTGATCAGTAGTTTCTTCTTGAATATCACAATACAAGCACTAAGTTGGACATGCCATCCCAAACTTATGCAACAGACTTCTAGTAAGTAAAGCACCGTTTAACACTTTCCACATCATTAAATTATCCTGTGGAACAGAGTCAGTTGTCCAAATAACCTCATACCATTTTGCTGCAGGTAGGGGAACACTATCAGTAAGGGATTTGTATACTTCTTTGACAGTGTGTGGTTTGCTGTTCCATAGCACAGAGTCACTTTGCAATTCACTGAAAGTTATTTGTTGTATATTAGACCATATTTGCTGAATAACATGATTACTGCTGTTTGGCAACTGTATTTTACCATTATGTATGAAAGCATTTGCATAAGCTGTATTTTGAATACCAGTTTGCATTATTTGTGTGTAAGTACATAATTTAGATAAGATTAGGCCATTTCTAACCCAAGGATCATTCCAAAAATTAACTGCAGCTCTGACATTAACTGGATATTGTATCATAGGTAGGTAGACTTCTCTGTACTTCAGCATGCTTCTCCAAGTCCAACTACTCAGCTGAGGGATTTCCATAATCCAGAATTGCCTGTTCTTAATGTTGTAATGCCATGTCCACTCAACCCATAAACTTCTTCTTCTATTTATGATTGCATCAAACTGTTTACTTATAGCTGCAATGTTCCACTTCTTGACATCAAACACTCCCAGCCCACCAGATTTCAAGGGTGCTTCAAATTTGGAAAAAGCACAAGGCACTAGTTTTCTGTTGTGTATACTTCCTGTCCAAAAGAATCTATTCATTGCTGATCTGACAAGCTGTAATAACTTTGTTGGTAGAATCATAGTTTGAGCCCAGTATACAATAGATGAGAAGATCACAAATTTTATGAGTACAAGCCTGCCACTTTGAGTTAGGTACCTATTTTCCCAAGCTGACATAACAGAGGTAATTTTATGGTATAGTGGAAAACAGTCATCCTTTGTTATTCTTTTAGTTATAAGAGGTAGACCAAGGTACTTCATGTCATTTTCCATGCTAGTGAATCCAGACTGTTGGTGGAGGACAGCAGCCATACCAGGACCGATTCCAGTAACAAGTAATGATGATTTGTTTTGGTTTATTGTTAGGCCAGTCATTTTGTGAAATGTGCGCAAAGCATCCTTAATACCATTTAAAGATGTCAACTCAGGTTTTGTGAACATCAAAACATCATCAGCAAACATGATAGATGTAATATGGTGATGAGAACACTTTGGATGATACTTTATGTTCTTAATGGTGTAATTTGTTCTGAGAATAACAGTTAACACCTCCATGACCAACAGAAACAAGTATGAAGATAATGGGTCCCCTTACCTAATTCCTTTACTACCCCTAAAACACCCAACAGGTCTTCCATTAATAACTACAGAGTATGATGGTGTGGATATACAGACATATATCCATGACACAAATATTTTTGGGAATCCCATCACTGCCATTATCCTGACTATGGATTCCCAATGAATAGAATCGTAGGCCTTAGATATATCAATTTTGAGAGCTGCTGCAGGGGGGCCATAACTTTTACCATAGCTTTTGAGAAGTTCTTGTGCCAAGAGAACATTATCAGTTATGTCTCTGTGTGGTAAAAATGCTGATTGGTTGTTAGAAATAACAGTAGGTAACACAGATACTAACCTGGTTGCAAGAATTTTAGATACACACTTATACACCACATTACAACATGATATGGGCCTATATGAATTAACAGTAGTTGCAGGAGAGCACTTGGGAATAAGTGCAATATTGGTGCAGTTGATTTCACCAAGAATTTTGCATTTGTTAAAGAAATTGTGAATAGCTTTGCAAAAATCACTGCCAAGGATACTCCAAGTGGATATAAAAAATACCACATTTAATCCATATGGACCTCCATATGAATGCTTGTTCATGGAGAATAGGGTTGACTTGATTTCCTCATCAGTGACAGGCCTTATAAGTGAAGAAGCTTCCAGGGTTGAGATGCTTGGGAGAGCAGAATTTGATATTAAGTCCAGATCAGGAATAAAGCCATCATCATTACCAAATTGCTTAGTGAAATATTGGATAAAAGCTAGGTCAACTGTATCAGGAGTAGTATGTAGAGTACCTTGCTCATCAGTTATACTATGTATATTTTCTCTTGCTTGCTTTACTTTGATTGAATCATGATAAAACTTTGTGTTTTTGTCACCCTAATCAAGCCATTTTTTATGCAGTTGCTGTCTCTTCATGTTGTCTTCCAGATGCAGAGCTGCATTTACCTCCATAAATAATTTCTTCTCCTCATCAGCTGCTTGTTCATCAAGTGGGTGTTCCATCATATAGTCCTGCTTTGTCTTCAGTTGTTTTGTAAGTGTAGTTGACAGGAGACCTCCATTACCAAAGGTTGTTGAAGCCCACTGTTTACTTTTAGTGGAAATATTTGACAGAAAACAACAGAGTATTCATACTTGTAAACTAGTCCTTCATTTTTGACAATGTTACACATGCAACCTTCTTTTGTTACTGTATCAGCTGCAGTGGACAAATGATTCATGGCCAAAGATATGGGTTTCAAAAACACAGCCGGCCTACAAAAGAACCAAGCAGTAGCACATGGTAATCCCAGATTCAAAACCATGATAGTAATCAACAAATTTGATTTTCATAAACATTAAAATAAGTTTACATCAAATCCTCATAGGACATAGTTGCAGTAATACCATGATAGTAATCACAATGAAATCATTAAATAACATTTAAATTCTTTCTTTTGAAATAATATCCAAATTACTTAATCATTAACTCACAATTCAGCACCTTATAGCAAATAAAATTAAAAGGAGAAATAGGAACAGCAAAAGTAGGGAATGAAAATACCTTAGAGAAGTTAGTACGATTTCTAGGCAAAATCGAATCGCGATTCTTCGTTCCAGTTCGAGCTTCCAGACATCACGTTTCTGTTCGAAATTCCTTCCAGGCAAAATCGATTTCGTGCTTTGAATTCGTGAAACCCAGCTTGCAATCGAATCAGTTGAGGAGGAGACTACATCGAGCGGTGGAGGTTGATTTGCGAAGGAGGATGACTTGCGATGGAGCACTGGAGCGAGCCGGAGCCTGGATCGAAGCGAAATCGGGAACCCCTAAATCGAAGCCCTAACCAAAATCGACAGAGAAGAAAGAAAATAAAAAGTTACTTGCGGAGACTTTTTTTCTTCGTGGCTCTAAAAGATCAAGGAGTGGTGTTCGGATTGATGAGGTGTCACGTTCTCCAACGTAGGATTTGCCTTGGTAGATTGACGCGGATCGGTGCGAAAGATATGCAAAGGTCTGCTATAGCAACACTATAAATTTTTTTTGCATCAATTACACTTGTTTAGCTAGAGCAACACATTTTTATGGCTAAGGCAACATCAAAAATTCAACGTTGCATTAGGACCAAAATTGTATAGCTATCGCAACATTTTACCTGGCAACACCTTGCAAAAATGTCGTAGAAGGCCATCTATGGCGTAGTGAAAGTGCGCGGTGCTCGAGCTCAACGGGTAAATGGCATGCTTTTCCAAAGACTAATAGGTATGGTGACATTCCTAGATTGGTTTTATAAGCTGTGCGAAATGCCCAAAGGGCGTCTATCAATTTAGATGACCAATCTTTTCTGTTGGAGTTAACCGTCTTTTCAAGAATTTGTTTAATTTGTCTATTGGAAATCTCGACTTGACCGTTGGTCTGTGGATGATATGGAGTAGATAGTTTATGAGTGATAGAATATTTCTTAAGAAGAGATTCAAAAGCACGATTACAAAAATGACAACCATTATCACTTATAATGGCTCGAGGTGTGCCAAAACGGGAAAATATGTTTTGTTTCAAAAATTTGACAACAACTTTATTGTCATTCGTTTTGGTAGGAATGGCCTCAACCTATTTAGACACTTAATCTGCTGCAAGTAGGATGTGGAGATTTCCAAAAGAATTAGGAAAAGGACCCATGAAATCGATGCCCCAAACATCAAAAATTTCGATGACAAGGATCGGATTTAGGGGCATCATGTCACGTTTGGAAATACGACCTGTTTGTTGACATCTAGCGCATTTGGAGCAAAATTCGTGGGCATCACGAAAAAGAGAAGGCCAATAAAAACCGCACTGTAACACCTTGGCAGCAGTTTTCTTTGCTCCAAAATGTCCTCCACATGCTTGATTATGTGAAAAAGAGAGGATGCTATGGAATTCATGTTCTGGGACACATCTGCGAATGATTTGATCGGTGCAATATTTGAAAAGATAAGGATCGTCCCAGTAAAAGTTTCGAACGTTGGAGAGAAATTTTTGTTTATCTTGTTTTGACCAATGGGAAGGTGTTTCATTTGTGACAAGATAATTTACAATGTCCGCATACCATGGTGCACTAGAGAGTGAAAGAATTTGTTCATCGGGAAAATGATCGTTGATTTGAGAGTTATCATAGTTTTCATGAACTATACGAGAAAGATGGTCAGCTACGACATTTTCAGAACCCTTTTTATCTCGTATTTCTAGGTCAAACTCTTGAAGAAGGAGAATCCAACGGATTAAGCGGGGTTTGGTATCCTTTTTCGTGAGTAAATACCGCAAGGCGGCATGATCGGTGTAAACTATGACCTTAGAACCTACGAGATATGATCTAAACTTATCGAGGGTAAAGATAACTGCTAAAAACTCTTTTTCTGTGGTTGAGTAATTCAATTGAGCTTCATTAAGAGTTTTGCTAGCATAATAGATGACTCGAGGAAGTTTATCGATTCGTTGACCTAAGATGGCTCCGATGGCATAATCAGAAGCGTCACACATTAATTCGAAAGGCAAAGTCCAATTTGGAGGTTGGATGATAGGTGCAGTGGTCAAGATCGATTTGAGGGTTTCAAAAGACTTTTTACATTCATTGAAAAATTCAAATTTGACGTCTTTAGCCAGAAGATTTGAAAGAGGTTTTGAAATTTTTGAAAAATCTTTAATGAACCTCCTATAAAATCCTGCGTGGCCGAGAAACGAGCGAATGTCCTTTACGGACCTTGGAGGAGGAAGGTCAACAATAAGATCAACTTTAGATTTGTCAACTTCTAGGCCATTTTTAGAGACAACATGACCTAAGACTATTCCTCGCTTAACCATAAAATGACATTTTTCCTAATCAAGAACAAGAGATTTCTCCTTACATCGCTTTAAGACACGTTCTAAACGAAGAAGGCATTGATCAAAAGATGACCCATAGATTGAAAAATCGTCCATGAATATTTCTAAGAAATCCTCCACCATATCAGAAAATATACTCATCATACATCTTTGAAAGGTAGCAGGAGCATTACAAAGACCGAAGGGCATGCGACGATAAACGAAAGTTCCGAAGGGACATGTGAATGTTGTTTTATGTTGGTCCTCTAACGCAATGGGAATTTGATTATAGCCAGAGTAACCATCAAGGAAACAATAATATTCATGACCGGCTAAGCGTTCGAGCATTTGATCAATGAAAGGGAGGGGAAAATGATCTTTTCTTGTTGCTGCATTGAGTTTTCGATAGTCGATGCAAACGCGCCATTTTGTTTTGACCTTTATCGGAACAAGTTCGTTATTCTCATTTGTTGTCACAGTGATTCCAGACTTCTTTGGTACAACTTGTACCGGACTTACCCAAGTACTGTCAGAGATAGGGTAGATAATGTTATTGTTTAAACATTTGATAATTTCTTCCTTTACCACTTCTCTCATATTAGGGTTTAATCGCCTTTGAGCTTCGCGAGTGGGTTTAGCCTCGTCGACTAAATGTATTCGATGTTCAATAATTGATGGACTAATTCCCTTAATGTCAGCGATTACCCATCCTATTGCCTCTTTATTTTCCCTTAAAATTTTCAAAAGTTGTTCTTCTTGGTCCTTAATGAGATCGGATGCCAAGATTACAGGGAAATTTTCCGAAGAATCTAAGTATGCGTACTTAAGATCGTTTGGAAGAGGTTTGAGGTCTAATTTAGGGCGTACTTCTTTTGAGGCTTCAGTAGACATCAACTGATTAAATTCTAGTGAATTATGAAAAGAGCATAGCATATCATTTAATTCATAAATGTATTCATCTTCGTGGAAGTTGGAATTAAAATGATCTAGGCGCATGCTAAGAGACTCCGTATTGTCACTAAAATCATTTTCAACAATTGTTTGGATCATGTCAACTTCTTCTATTTCAAAATCCCTTGGTTGTCTGTTAAGATTGAAGATATTTAGTTCAATGGTTAGGTGCCCAAAGGAAAGTCGGAGTTGACCATTCCTACAATTTATGACAGCATTTGATGTTGCTAAAAATGGACGACCTAATATCAAAGGAATCTGACTATTGGGATTTGAGACAGGTGCAGTCTCTAGGACTATGAAATCGACTGGGAAATAGAATTGCTCGATTTGTATCAAAACATCTTCAACTTTGCCCAATGGTTTTTTGACAGATCGATCAGCTAGTTCAATTGTGATGTTTGTAGGTTTTAATTCCCCTAGTCCAAGTTGACAGTACACAGTATAAGGCAAAAGATTCACACTCGCTCCAAGATCGAGTAAGGCATGACTAATGTGAGTGTTACCGATTTTACAACCGATCGTAGGATAACCGGGGTCCTTATACTTTATTGGGGAGGGATTTGAAAGAACAGAGCTAGTGTTTGCAGTTAGAAATGCAGTCTTAGGAACGTTAGTGGCACGTTTTTGAGTACATAGCTCTTTCAGACATTTGGCATATTGAGGGAATTGCTCGATGGTATCAAGAAGTGGAATATTGACTCGAACTTGTTTGAAGATTTCAAGAATTTGGTCAAAATTAGCGGGCTTCTTCTTTTTGTTGAGTCTATAAGGAAATGGAGCTATGGGTTTATAGACTCGTTCGGAAGTTTTTTCATTCGAAGAAGAAGGTGTTATATTAGAGGGTGAAGATAAGGGAGCTGGAATGTTGGGGTTGCCAACATCAGAAGGTGAAGAGTGGTCAGGATTGTTAACCTTAGATGAAGAATTAGAATCGTTTTGATTGACAACCGTGGTTGCCGACTGAGTTTCAGAATTTGGAACATGGGAAGATTTAAGAAGGATGTCGGGGTTGCCGACATGGATGTCCACCTTCTTTCCAGACCTTAATGTGGTGACAGCATTAACTGGATTTACATCTTCGTTCTCACAAAGATTTAGTCCTCGAGAGTTATACTTTGGATTCACTTCGGTTTGACTAGGCAATTTACCTTTCTCATTGATTTTCATGAGATCCTTCATCATTATCAACATTTGTTCATTTTGTTTGGTGATTTGCTCAATTCTTGCATCTTGGTTAGTGATTTGTTCATTTTGTTTAGAGATTTGTTTTTCCAATCGAGCAATTTCTTGTGAAGGCTGAGAAGGTTGGGTTGATGGATTGAAATTAGGATGCCTGTACCATTGATTCAAAGGTTTCGTTTGAGGAGCGGGTTGAGAATTTTGAGCATTAGAGGTTGGGGCTCGATAATTCGGATTTGGTATCATTGGATACATATGTGATGGATTAGCCATGTTGTTAGGATTTGACCATGAAAAATTGGGGTGATGCTTCCAGTTAGGATTATATGTGGACGAATAAGGACTGTTTTGAGCTATAGCATTGATTTGGTCTTGTGTGTAATAATGAGGTAGCCCTTCTCCTTCTTGAGGAATTTGGGCATCTATAGGAAGATGTGATGGGTCAATGACATGTACTCCTCTATTTGGAGCACGAATTGGAACACGAATTGTTTCCCATTGCATATCCTTTTCCGAATACTCTTCTAAAAATTCCCAAGCTTCCTCGTCTGTTTTTGCCATGAATTATCCTCCGCACATTGATTCGAGTTGGGATCTTGTTTGATAGTTAAGCCCTTCATAAACGATTTGGCACAAAACGTGTTTAGGGATTGCATGATGTGGGCAACTATATCACAATTGATTGAACCTTTGAAAATATTTTGAAAACGTTTCTCCTTCATTCTGGGAGAATTGGTTGATTTCAGTTCGAATTTTAAGAGTTTTGTGGAAAGGAAAAAACTTTTTCAAAAATATAGTAACGAAATTGTCCCAACTCTTAATTGAATTTTTAGGAAGAGAATTAAGCCATCTTTTCGCACTTTCTAGAAGTGCGAATGGAATAAGTCTTAGCTTGATGGATTCATTAGAAAGTTGTTGCATTTTAGTTGTAGAAGCATATAACTCAAATTCACTAAGAAATTCATGTGCATTTTCAGACCCAGTGAATTTTGGTACCCCTTGGATAAAAGAATGTTTTAGCTTAAAATTATTTCCTTCGGCAGGTGGAAATGAAATAACCGAAGGTTGAACAGTCCGTGTTGGATAACATCGGTCTCTAAGGGATAATGGTCGGTTCTCATGAAATTCATTATTTCCAACATGTGATTTAGGTGATAATTTCGGTGAATTGTGGTGTGAACTGTGTTGTGAACTGTGTTGTGAACCGTGATTGCTCATATTTGTTTGATTTGAAATTTCCGGTTATTTGTTTAATGAAATATTTTGGCTTTCTAAACGGTTAAAATTATTTCTTGCCCAAACGCGCATAAACAAATCAAGGTGTAACAGGCAAAAGTAAATTAAATCAGTTTTCAGTTGGGCACCTGTAGAGTTGAAAATTACTTACAGAGGTGTATGATAGCCCGTCCATTGCAGCTGAGTAGCGCTAGCGGATCAAACTCCAAAGTTTGTGGTTGTTATGTTGTTGCTACCTGTCAGATATCTAAGAGATGATAAGCTTAGAAAAAATTAAACTGCAACTGTGTATATATAAATGAAACGTGACTGAAATAAGCAAAATGGAATGTAACTTGATGAAATAATGCAATGAAGTATGCTTTGATTACCTTCGTTTGAAACACTATGTATGAATGAAATAAGGAAACATGAAAATGTGTACTGCAGTGATCACTGAAAAATGTGTGAGTAAAATAGAACTAACGTGTCATGTGGTGAAAATTAGTGCAAAGTGCATGAACGTGGGAGCAAAGTGAAAACACAGTGACGTGCAAACAATCTGCGGGAGTTGTAAAAAAAATTGAACAAAAACTTACGTGTGAATAAACTTACGTGCAAATATTTGAACAAAATAAAAATTTATTCGTGAACTAAACAAAAGATGGTTACGTGATTACGTGAGTATGAGAATGGAAATGTGAACAAAGAGCTGATTTAATGCAACTGAATTAATGTAAGCAACAAACTAATGCAAGTATGAAAACTAAGCTACTGCATGCAACTTGAAACAGTAAAATGGTTACGTAAACCAAACTAAGCTACTGCAGTGAACCAAGATGGTTATGTATTATGCTACTTTTTAGGAGGAACTGGTCCTTTGCTTTGAATTGATGTTTGCTACCTTGAGAATATGCAGCCAATATTTACTAAATCAAAGAATGTGCATGCTTGCCACGTTATTGATTGAGGTTGGTCCCCACTTGCTTGAATTAATTAAATTTGTTCCTTGCTTTGAGTTTGAGCACGTGACTTGAGACATAAATATGATTTGTTTCCCATGTTGCTTGCACCCATATGCTGAAGTGAAAATGTGAACTAACTCATTTCGCATAAATTGAAGCGTGACATTGCTTTGATTTATTTGGTGCTCAAAATGTTGCACTCATGCCGCTTGTCTTTTGAACCAAAGGACGCCACAACCGATTAATTTCAACGTTGCACTTCGGAATCTATAATCTGCAAAACCACAACAAATACCCATATAATACCGCTTTATTAAAATAAAAATATATGAAACAAACGGTTTAAAATGCAGAAAAATACGTTCATCAGGCAGCATGCAGGCAGGGTTTTGATGAAGCTAGGTAAATATGCGTGTACTGTTTTTTGTTTTTTATATTTTGCTATTATCCATGCTGCTGTTATTCTACTGTGATTTTTGTTTGAAATTATTTTATGTAAACTTCCACAGTAATTTTTATAATTAATACTATCACTCTATCACCACCCCCACCCCCCCCCCCCCCGTCTAAGGTGAAATCGATCCTACAAGTGGTATCAGGGCTAGGAACAAAAGGCATTTTTGTTTTAAAATTTTTGTTTGTCAAAACCAATTTTTGTTTTGAAATTTGAAATTTTAAAAATGGCTTCTTTTAATAATGCCTTTGCCGAGGGTCGGTCCAATATTATTCCTTCTACTTTTGATGGAATAGATTTTTTGAATTGGAAATTAAAAATGAAATTTTATTTAAAATCTGTTAATATTAAATGTTGGGATATTATTGAAAATGGGTTTGATATAATAGATGAGAAAAATACTTCGATTAACGCTCTTGCTATGCATATAATATATTCTCATATTAGTCAAGATATTTTTAACTTTATCTCTCATTGTGTAAGTGCACAGGAAATCTGGAATAATTTTGATGCAATATATGGTGCAAAAGTCAACAGCAATGAGAAATTCTCCACAATCGACTTAGTTAAAGAAACGTGCTTAACAGGATTGGTAAAAGGTAGTAGTGATGATGATGATGAAGCAACTGGGCTGGTGCTGTTAATAAAGAGATTCAAAAAGTGAAACCGCAAATATGGAAATCCAGCTCTAAATCAAAAATTGAAAAGCAGAATAGCCAAGGCACTAGACAACTCAGAAGAACGGGAGATCATATGCCACAAGTGCAATAAACCCGGTCATATCAAGCCCACTTGTCCCCAAAATCGACTCGGCCAAGAAAAGAAGTCAAAAGGAAGAAGTTTTGCAGCCACGTGGAACAAAAGTGATGATGATAATAAAAGCACTAGCAGTGAAAGTGAGAAAGCAGATCCGTGCCTTCGAGGTGATATAACTGATAGCGATGATGACGAGCCAAGCGAGGTATCAAAACTTACTCACTCAGAATAACATATATATTTCCACGAAGTAAATGGCTGTTTCGAACAACTTAGGGAGAAATACACTAAAATTGAATCACAAAGAGATACTTTGGTAGATTTAAATAAACAGCTTGATCAAGTAGCTAAAAACTATCAAAGCAAGATCCCCAAGTGTGATAAGTGTCCATCACATGAAGAAGATGTAGGATCTAAATTAACCCTAGAGGGGGGGGTGAATAGGGTTATAGCAAATTTTCTTGATTTAAACACAAAAATAAACTGCAGAAATAAATATACTGAAAAGTAAATCACACACAAGATTTACCCAGCTTCGGCAACCCCTGCCTACTGCTGCATTCCCAGATTTCTATTAGAATTAAACAGTATCACGCTTACAAACACTCTAACAGACTTGCAAACCCTGCTACCGCCTATAGAGTTTTGCAAACTCGCAACCCCTGCCTACTGAACTAACTCAAAATAGACAATCAGACACAACCTAAAACCTAGGTGGTGATTTACCTAAACTCTTTGATTCGTAGAATAAAAAAAACAATAATTAAGAACAAAATAAAATAGCCCTAAACTAATTAACAATATTAATATAAGTTTATAATCAAACAAAACCCCCTTTTGTTTTTTTAACACCGGCCCACTTCCTTATTTCACCCGATCCTCTTTTTGTCTTCGTTCGTGAGAAATAATGGCGGCTTCGTTCTGATTAGGGCTTCGTTCCCTTTTGATCCAGTTAGGGCTTCGGCTCTTTGTTGCAATTAGGGCTTCGGTTTCTTCAATTGATCTGTGATTGGTTGCCCTAGCTTGCTTGCAGTTGCTCGATCGAGTTTTGATGCTTGTGAATTCGGTATGTGCTGTCTCCTTTTGCTTTTCTAAATTGATACTTGAACTCGATCGAATCTTAAATGCCGATGATGATTAGGGTTTTAATAGGATTTGATTTCCTATTTTTGCGTTCGTATATTCGTGTTTGAATTTTTCATATTATTCACCTCGGCCGTTCGATTAATTTCTGATGTTTGATGATTTCTCTGACTAATTCATATGTGGATATTCTGGTTGCTTGATGATTACGACTTTGAATTAATTTCGTGATGACTTCTGACTTCTTCAATTTTGAATATTTCGTGTTTACTTGGTTAACACAGTTTGATTCAATTTCGTGATAACCACGGTATTTTGATTTCTGGAATTTATACTTTGTTGACTTGTTCAACATTGACATGGCGATTTTACTATGACTTCGGCCTTGACACTGATTTCGACTTCACTGAGAACTATAGTCTCTGGCCATCTTCTGATCGGTTTAACATGAACTGACTGCACTTGCTTGATATGAAATTCTGGTGGCATTGTCATCTTTTCACTGTTACAATTTGTTCATCTCTGTAGTATTGATTTTCACGCCATTGTCTTTAGGTACTCTGATTCGTATGTATGCTGTGCATTTGTAGTTGGTTTGAAAACTTTTGTGTTGTAGCTGTCTTGTATAACTTGAACTTGATCTGTGCCTTGTCCATTCTCATGTGTTCATCCCTGTAATATATGCTACTGATACATTTGGAGTTGGTTCATGTTGCATTGACTTGTTTTGTACTGGTGCATACTGTTGCGGCCTGTACTTGTTATTTGCATCATTTTGATACTCCATTTCTTGACCTGTCTCATTTCAGTTGTGTCTGCATTGTCACTGTTTGGTTGATGTCACCTGAACTTGATATTTTGGTATCGTGTAGCTGTGACATTGTTTGATTGTTGTTTGTTCTTGCTTTTGATGTATTCTGTTTTGTTTGCATATGCTTAATGGTGTCACTGTGACCTGTTGCATTTGTGCATTGCCCTGCTGATTTACTTGTGATGTTCTTGTAGTCGAGTCATGTTGCATGCATTGAGTAGCTGGTCTTTGTATTTCCAGCTTCATCACTGTTTAACTTCCACACTGTTGCATTGTTGTTCACTTCTCTTGTATCATTGGTACATGTACATTGCTGCTATATTCTTGCTTCACTGCATATGTTGTAGTTGCTTTGTACTTCACCGTACTGTTGAGTTTCCTTTGGGATTGAACTTGAGCTTTGAATTGTACCATGATAGTCATGTTCCATTGTTGTACACTGCATTCATGTCACTGGTATGCTGCAGCTTGCATCTTTGTTGCATTTGCTTGAATTTGTGTCATCTTTACTTGCATTGCTGTACACTTTTGGTCATTGTTGTAGTTGTATCTATGTACACTACTGCCTTATTACAGTGGTCTGACTTGAACTTGATGACTTGAACTTGCATTGAGTTTTGTACACTGTTTTTGACTTGTGACCTGCCCTGTGTTGAATCCAGTTTTTCAAAAAAAACTCGGGTTTGACCTTGTGCTCGATTCGAGATTTTCAATGTTATTGCACGTGAGTTGAACCCGGCTTTTCATTTGGGTTTGACCTGTGCTCACCTGTCCCTGTAAATCGATCAAGTGTATATATCGGTGTGCACGGCCTTGTGGCATATACAGTAATACACTGTGTATGTCACAAGTTGTTCGTGCATGATGAATTCAAATTTAAATGATGACGAACAACCCAAATAACTGAGGCAAATATTATTTTCAAAAACCATATTTTATTTTTGAATTGCAAAAATATTTCTTTTTCAATTTTACTGCGTTAGTTTATATTTTTGCAGATTGCTCAGATGCTGGATTCTAACTAGGATGCAGTTGAAGATAAATACGAGTGTGAGTGATATGTAGTGAGGTGACCTGTAAATATGAAATGTGATGTAATTGTAATCAAAGTTGTATAGTTATAGTGAGAGCTTGAAATTGTACTATTCAAAGTTGTAATAAATATTTATTTGAATAAAAATTTCTGTTTGAATTCAAATCTGTTTAACTTGATCTGTTTGAATTCAAATTCGAATTCTGTGTAGTTTAATTTTTATTCAACAAATATTTATTAAAAATAAAATAGTACATTACCAAATATATTTAAATGAATGTATATATGTTTATTATCATCAAACAAAAATCATATAGCGCAAGGCGCATATTCAACAATCTCCCCCTTTTGATGATAACAAACATATATTTAAGATTTTGAATATATCAAATGTTATTTGATAATTTCAATTTTCTCCCCCTATTTGAATGCTCCCTCTCTACACAATACTCCCCCTACATATATGCATAGAAATATATAAATGAGCCTATATGCACAGTGAAAAATTATTTGACCTTTGCTTGATTCTATTTGACAAAATCTTAACTTTTCTCTCCCCCTTTTGTTATCAGCAAAAGAATAATAGTGTTATAAAATAGGGATGAAGTAATAGACATGAATCAAACATTTAACTCAATTAAATATAAATATCAAATTTCAATAAAACTCAAACAAAAATCATAATTACTCTTGTCAAGCACATATTCCACTTTCAGAAGTGATGGGGATAAAAAAAATCATCAAAAATCATACAATTCTGTCTATTTGTGGTATATTTATTTCAGGAAATTTGAATCTCTACTAACCATGCATAACCGTTAGGACTTTTAAATGAGATTAGTAGTATTCACAATTTTTTTAAAAAAAAAACGAAATCAAGTATTTTCTAATCACGCATAACCGTGAGGACTTTTAAATGGGATTAGAATCAACTTGTTTATTTTAAAAATCAACTTTTGATATGCGTTCCATACATGCATAACCGTGAGGACTTTTAAATGAGCATGGAAGCACATAACAAATTCCAAGTAATTCACCCATGCATAACCGTGAGGACTTTTAAATGAGAGTGAATACTTTGGTATTTATGATTATTAATTGCTGAATATTATAAGTTGAAGCACAAATAATTTCCTTCACAGATTTAAAGATATTGAAGAACAAATGATTTCCTTTGTAAACTACCACAAATTTACATACTAAATATGATCTTGAAGAGTGATGGTCGATAGAAAGATGATAGAAATAGAAATGGTCATGGAATTATTACCCAGCAAAAATTTTATAACTCTTGTTATGAAATTCTAAAGAAATTTTCTAATTATACTTTCTCGAGTTATAATATATGATAAATATCAACACTCATCACTTTTTCAATCACTATTCATCTTTTCGATAATCATTAGGGAGTTAGATTAGTTAAAAAATTGTCATTTTAGAATCAAATTCAAAAATCAAATTTTTTTTAAAAAAAATATGATTAGTCAACCTCTATAATTCCCAAATCTAAACGTAATTTGGAAAATCTGTCTTCGGGGAGAGGTTTTGTGAAAATATCAGCAAGTTGAGTTTCTGTTGAAATATATTCAATGCAAATGTCTTCTTTAGCAATATGATCTCGAAGAAAATGGTGTCTCACATCAATGTGTTTTGTGCAAGAGTGATGAACAGGATTATTTGACAAATCTATAGCACTCCTACTATCACATTTTAATGGGACTTGTTTATAGACTAAGCCAAAATCAGAAAGAGTTTGCATCATCCATAGAATTTGAGCACAACAACTTCCCAAAGCAATATATTCTGCTTCAGTGGTGGATAATGCAACACAATTCTGTTTCCGACTTGACCATGAGACTAATGAATGTCCTAGCATGAAACATGTCCCACTAGTGCTTTTTCTGTCAACTAATGAACCAGCATAATCAGCATCGGAATAACCTACTAAATCAAAATTTTCACAAGAAGGGTACCATAGTCCAAATTTGTGTGTGTGTGAAAGATATCTCAAAATTCGTTTAGTAGCTTTTAAATGAGATTCTTTGGGATTAGCTTGAAAACGTGCACACAAGCACACAGAAAACATAATATCAGGTCTAGAAGCAGTAAGATAGAGAAGTGAACCGATTATCCCTCGATATTTCTTTTGATCAATTGCAATTCCTTTCTCATCTTTGTCCAACTTTGTTGATGGGCTCATAGGAGTTCTCAATGGTTTGGAATTTTCGACTCCAAATTTCTTCAATAGCTCCAACACATATTTGGATTGTGAAATGAAGATACCATCACTGCTTTGCTTAATTTGAAATCCAAGAAAGTATTTCAATTCACCAACCAAACTCATCTCAAATTTAGCCTGCATGACTTGTTCAAAATTCTCACACAAAAGCTCATTAGTAGCACCATAAATAATATCATCCACATAAATCTGAACAATCAAAAAATCATGTTCTTTATGTAATAGAAACAGAGTCGTGTCAGCACTTCCCTTTTTAAAACCATTTTCCAAAAGATATGTACAGAGGCAGTCATACCAAGCTCTTGGTGCTTGCTTAAGACCATATAATGCTTTTTCTAGCTTATACACATGATTTGGAAATTCATGATTTTCAAAACCGGGTGGTTGTTCAACAAAAACTTCTTCTTTTAAATCACCATTCAAAAAGGCACTTTTTACATCCATTTGTTTAAGTTTGAAACCCTTGTAACATGCAAAACTTAGCAAGATTCTAATGGCTTCTAACCTAGCAACTGGAGCAAATGTTTCATCAAAGTCTATGCCTTCTATTTGGTTATAACCTTTTGCAACCAACCTAGCCTTGTTTCTAATTACATTTCCTGATTCATCAAATTTATTTTTAAACACCCATTTAGTCCCTACAATTGGATAGTCATTAGGCCTAGGAACTAAATTCCAAACTTTGTTTCTCTCAAATTGATTAAGTTCATTTTGCATTGCTAAAAACCAATTTTCATCATTAAGAGCCATTTCAACAGAATCTGGTTCAATTTCAGAAATAAAACCACTATGACAACAAAACGCACACAAATTTTCATCAAATGAGGAACGAGTACGTATACCTTCCGTAGGATCACCAATAATTAATTCAGGAGGATGATTAGGTTTGAACCTTAGTTTATCAGCATCAACAGTCCTTCTTTCAGTTTTCTCACTAAATGTCCCTTCTTCAGTGCCTTCAGGATCTACTCCGTCGTCAACCATCCTTTCAGTCGTTTTTTCCAAATCAGATTCATCAAATTTCACATTGATTGACTCAACAATTGTCTTTGTTCGTTTGTTATATATCCTGTAAGCCTTACTCCTTGTTGAATAGCCCATGAAAATTCCATCATCAGCCTTTGATTCAAATTTTCCAAGTTGATCACCTGTGTTAAGAATGAAACAAGGACACCCAAATATACGAAAATAAGAAATGTTAGGTTTCCTTTCATGCCACAATTCATAAGACGTTTTGCCAAGTATTGGTCTAATCATTACTCTATTCATTACATAGCACGAAGTATTCACTGCCTCTGCCCAAAAGATTAGAGGTAGCTTATACTCACTTAACATGGATCTAGCCAATTCCTGTAATGTACGATTTTTCCTTTCAACCACCCCATTTTGTTGAGGTGTTCGTGGAGCAGAAAATTCATGTTTTAAACCATTTTCTTCACAAAAATTTTCAAATTCAAAATTTTCAAATTCGCCTCCATGATCACTTCTCAAGGTTTTAATTGTAACTCCTTTTTCATTTTGAACAAGTTTTGCAAATTTTGAAAAATATTCGAAAGATTCAGACTTTTTGGCTAAAAAGTAAACCCATGTAAATCTAGAATAATCATCAACCAATACATAACAATAACGTTTTCCATTCAAGCTTGAAATTTCATTTGGTCCAAATAAATCCATGTGGACTAGTTCAAGGACCCTTGATGTGCTAACAATGTTTTTAGGACGAAATGATGATCGACTAAGCTTGCTCAAGGAACATGCTTTACACACTTTATTATTTTTAAATTTATGATGTGGTAACCCTCTGACTAATTCTTTTGATTCGAGTTTTTCTAAGAGACTCATGCTAGCATGTCGAAGTCTCCTATGCCATAAATATGCCTCTTCGTCAGTGGCTACCAAACATCTAGAAAGTTTTAGATTATCAAATGAAAGCGAGTAAGCATTCCCTTTTCTTTTGCCCATAAAAACAATGTTATTAGAAGATTTATCAATGATTTTGCAAGTATCACTATCAAAAATTACGTTCATACCTTTGTCACATAGTTGGCTAATAGAAATGAGATTGTGATGCAGATTTTCAACGTATAAAACATTAGTCAAGGAAAAAATACCGTTTCCAACTTCACCTTTGCCAATAATCTTACACTTGCTATTGTCTCCCATGATCACATTTCCACCTTTAAAATTCTCTAAGCTAAGGAACTTCGATTTGTCACCTGTCATATGTCTAGAACAACCTGAATCTAGAAACCATTCTTGTTGTTCCTTAGCCTGCCAACAGACCTACATAAGAAGAGAGGAAGATGACCTAGAGAAACTCTTAGGTCCAAAGTTATTAGTGATAGAAGCATTGTGAATAAACAATCCCTTTGGAATCCATACTTGTTTAGTCCTTTTATTTTTATTCCAATAAACATGAAATTTGTTTGTAGAATTCTTAGGAACCCAAACTTGTATAAATTTTGTGTTCTTGTTCCTATGACTACCATTTTCAGCACGACATCTAAATATTTCACATCTATCAAAGACATTCTTATATTTTGCATTATCATCAACTTGTGTTTTCCCAAAACCTAGTCCTTTCCCGTTGTTAGCAAAAATTTGATTTCCCAATAGCATCTTGAAAGATTTTTCGCCTCTTGAAAAGTTATTCAAAGATTTCTCAAGATTTTGGACTTTGGTTTTTAATGTTGAGTTTTCAGTAACAAGTGAGGTGCATCGATTAATAAAATCCTTTCTCCTAGTGTCGATGGTTTCCTTAAGATTCAAGTTTTCATTTTCAAGACTTTCAAAGTTATTCCTCAGTTTTGATAATTCTGAATCTAAAATCTTACATTTTTTACATTCTAGGTTTTGAATATTTTCAATTTCAGTTTCTAACCTAGAGTTTTCATGGACAAGTTCTCTCCTATCAGATTTTAGTTTTTCAATTTTAGATTCAAGAGTATCAATTATTTTAGTAAAATCACAACACATTGAAACAAGTTCTTTATAAGAATAGTTACTTACCTCACTAGATTCCTCTAAGCTTGCTTCTGAATCCGATTTTGACATAAGACACAAGTTAGCCTCCTCTGAGCTATTATTTGAAACTTCCTCTCCTTCTTCATCATCCCAAGTTGCTGCAAAGGCCTTCCTTTTCTTTTTCTTTCCTTTTTTATTTTTGAGAAGTGGACATTTTTGTTTGAAGTGGCCAGGCTTCTTGCAGTTATAGCATGTCAATTCATTATCGGAATCGTCAGAATTCTTTGACTTATTACCACTTATTTTCTTCTTTCGTGACTTGAATCTTGACCATTTTTTAAGATTATTGACAGCCATTGCAAGCTCTTCAATTGGATCTTCTTCTTCTTCATCGCTTTCTTCTTTGCTCTTTAAGGCAATCGTCTTCTTCTTTGGTTCGGAGTTGTTGCGTTCTTCCTTTGCTTTTAGCTCAAGCTCATATGTCATCAAGTTGCCAATCAACTCCTCCATGCTTAGTTTGCTCAGATCTTTCGATTCTTGGATTGCTGTGACTTTTGCCTCAAAGTTCATTGGTAAAACTCGTAGTATCTTCCGCACAAGCTCTACCTCAGTGAATACCTTCCCAAGCGCTCTAGCATTGTATACCAAGGTTGAAAAGCGTCCAAACATATCCTTTATGCTCTCGCCTTTGTCCATCACAAAGTTTTCGTATTCATTGCTGAATAGGGCTAGCCGAGACTCCTTGACTTGAGAAGTTCCTTCGTGTGTCACCTCCAAAGTATGCCATATTTCCTGTGCTGTTGTACAATGAGAAATTCTATTAAATTCATTTTTATCAAGAGCACATATCAAAGCATTCATGGCTTTAGCATTTGTTGTTTTCAATTTCTTATTGTTAGCATCCCACCTATCCTTAGGTTTAGGAATCTCAGTATCACCAACGATTATAGTGGGGGGTTTATAGCCAGTTTCAATAATATCCCAAACTTCATAATCAACAGAACTGAGATAGATACCCATCCTAACTTTCCAATAAGCATAATCGTTCCCGTTAAACATGGGTGGCCTAGCAATAGATTGCCCCTCAGAAAAAGAATTATTTTGTAGACTGATGACTCTAGAGTTAAAAAAAATTACCGGGCTCTGATACCACTTGTAGGATCTAAATTAACCCTAGAGGGGGGGGGGGGTGAATAGGGTTATAGCAAATTTTCTTGATTTAAACACAAAAATAAACTGCAGAAATAAATATACTGAAAAGTAAATCACACACAAGATTTACCCAGCTTCGGCAACCCCTGCCTACTGCTGCATTCCCAGATTTCTATTAGAATTAAACAGTATCACGCTTACAAACACTCTAACAGACTTGCAAACCCTGCTACCGCCTATAGAGTTTTGCAAACTCGCAACCCCTGCCTACTGAACTAACTCAAAATAGACAATCAGACACAACCTAAAACCTAGGTGGTGATTTACCTAAACTCTTTGATTCGTAGAATAAAAAAAACAATAATTAAGAACAAAATAAAATAGCCCTAAACTAATTAACAATATTAATATAAGTTTATAATCAAACAAAACCCCCTTTTGTTTTTTTAACACCGGCCCACTTCCTTATTTCACCCGATCCTCTTTTTGTCTTCGTTCGTGAGAAATAATGGCGGCTTCGTTCTGATTAGGGCTTCGTTCCCTTTTGATCCAGTTAGGGCTTCGGCTCTTTGTTGCAATTAGGGCTTCGGTTTCTTCAATTGATCTGTGATTGGTTGCCCTAGCTTGCTTGCAGTTGCTCGATCGAGTTTTGATGCTTGTGAATTCGGTATGTGCTGTCTCCTTTTGCTTTTCTAAATTGATACTTGAACTCGATCGAATCTTAAATGCCGATGATGATTAGGGTTTTAATAGGATTTGGTTTCCTATTTTTGCGTTCGTATATTCGTGTTTGAATTTTTCATATTATTCACCTCGGCCGTTCGATTAATTTCTGATGTTTGATGATTTCTCTGACTAATTCATATGTGGATATTCTGGTTGCTTGATGATTACGACTTTGAATTAATTTCGTGATGACTTCTGACTTCTTCAATTTTGAATATTTCGTGTTTACTTGGTTAACACAGTTTGATTCAATTTCGTGATAACCACGGTATTTTGATTTCTGGAATTTATACTTTGTTGACTTGTTCAACATTGACATGGCGATTTTACTATGACTTCGGCCTTGACACTGATTTCGACTTCACTGAGAACTATAGTCTCTGGCCATCTTCTGATCGGTTTAACATGAACTGACTGCACTTGCTTGATATGAAATTCTGGTGGCATTGTCATCTTTTCACTGTTACAATTTGTTCATCTCTGTAGTATTGATTTTCACGCCATTGTCTTTAGGTACTCTGATTCGTATGTATGCTGTGCATTTGTAGTTGGTTTGAAAACTTTTGTGTTGTAGCTGTCTTGTATAACTTGAACTTGATCTGTGCCTTGTCCATTCTCATGTGTTCATCCCTGTAATATATGCTACTGATACATTTGGAGTTGGTTCATGTTGCATTGACTTGTTTTGTACTGGTGCATACTATTGCGGCCTGTACTTGTTATTTGCATCATTTTGATACTCCATTTCTTGACCTGTCTCATTTCAGTTGTGTCTGCATTGTCACTGTTTGGTTGATGTCACCTGAACTTGATATTTTGGTATCGTGTAGCTGTGACATTGTTTGATTGTTGTTTGTTCTTGCTTTTGATGTATTCTGTTTTGTTTGCATATGCTTAATGGTGTCACTGTGACCTGTTGCATTTGTGCATTGCCCTGCTGATTTACTTGTGATGTTCTTGTAGTCGAGTCATGTTGCATGCATTGAGTAGCTGGTCTTTGTATTTCCAGCTTCATCACTGTTTAACTTCCACACTGTTGCATTGTTGTTCACTTCTCTTGTATCATTGGTACATGTACATTGCTGCTATATTCTTGCTTCACTGCATATGTTGTAGTTGCTTTGTACTTCACCGTACTGTTGAGTTTCCTTTGGGATTGAACTTGAGCTTTGAATTGTACCATGATAGTCATGTTCCATTGTTGTACACTGCATTCATGTCACTGGTATGCTGCAGCTTGCATCTTTGTTGCATTTGCTTGAATTTGTGTCATCTTTACTTGCATTGCTGTACACTTTTGGTCATTGTTGTAGTTGTATCTATGTACACTACTGCCTTATTACAGTGGTCTGACTTGAACTTGATGACTTGAACTTGCATTGAGTTTTGTACACTGTTTTTGACTTGTGACCTGCCCTGTGTTGAGTCCAGTTTTTCAAAAAAAACTCGGGTTTGACCTTGTGCTCGATTCGAGATTTTCAATGTTATTGCACGTGAGTTGAACCCGGCTTTTCATTTGGGTTTGACCTGTGCTCACCTGTCCCTGTAAATCGATCAAGTGTATATATCGGTGTGCACGGCCTTGTGGCATATATAGTAATACACTGTGTATGTCACAAGTTGTTCGTGTATGATGAATTCAAATTTAAATGATGACGAACAACCCAAATAACTGAGGCAAATATTATTTTCAAAAACCATATTTTATTTTTGAATTGCAAAAATATTTCTTTTTCAATTTTACTGCGTTAGTTTATATTTTTGCAGATTGCTCAGATGCTGGATTCTAACTGGGATGCAGTTGAAGATAAATACGAGTGTGAGTGATATGTAGTGAGGTGACCTGTAAATATGAAATGTGATGTAATTGTAATCAAAGTTGTATAGTTATAGTGAGAGCTTGAAATTGTACTATTCAAAGTTGTAATAAATATTTATTTGAATAAAAATTTCTGTTTGAATTCAAAATCTGTTTAACTTGATCTGTTTGAATTCAAATTCGAATTCTATGTAGTTTAATTTTTATTCAACAAATATTTATTAAAAATAAAATAGTACATTACCAAATATATTTAAATGAATGTATATATGTTTATTATCATCAAACAAAAATCATATAGCGCAAGGCGCATATTCAACAGAAGAGAGATTAAAAAATCAGAAATTAAAATTAAATCGCTTGAAAATGAAATTCTGATTTTGAAAGAGAGTGAAAATACTAGAAGAGAAAATTCTATTAAAAAGTGCACTTAATTATTAAATGAAAATGAATCACTTAAAACACAAGTCCAACAACTGTCAACGACTTTAGAAAAATTTTCCAAAGGAGAAAGATCGCTAAATATGCTAACAGGAAAACAAACAGTCAACATTGTTAGACAAGGACTTGGTTATACTCAATCCAAACGTGTTGGTAGCAAAATTAATCAAGTAAATTCAAAGTGCACAATTTGTGGAAAATTTAGACCCAATCAAAACAATTTCTGGTATAGGCCCAACCACGTGGAAACACTTCCAATTTGGGTTCCAAAAGGCACAAATACAAAATTCCTCAAAGTCAAACTAATCTGGGTGCCAAAGGAACATATATAAATAGTTTTGGGCCTCTACAAACGTATCTCTCAAAATCATTTGCCACTAACAACCATGGACCTATAAAAACAAATATGCCACAAAAATCTTCTCCCGTGTAGGTATGGTGGCAGGCTAAGGAACAACAACAGTGTTATCTGGACTCTGGCTATTCCAGACATATAATATGGGATAAATCAAAGTTCTTTAGCCTAGTACAAAGGTAGCAGAATCATAATGGGCAACACCAAAAAATTATCAGCAAAGGTAAAATCGGTAACATATATTTATTTTGAACGATTCATTAAATGTGATAATCTGCATCATAATCTGATTTGAATCAGCCAGTTATGTATAAATGATGATTTTGATTCTGAATTATTCTTATTTGACTTGTTATTATTTTTTATTTTGACTTGTGCAAAAATGGTGACAAATCATCATTTCATTCTTGGACCAGTTCATATAGTTTTTCTTTAGACTAATGATGGTGTTTTATTGATTACTCATGATACACATGGATATATTTGAATCTGACACTATGATCACCATTTGTATATTGGCACGGCTTCAATTAAAATTAAAAAGAATTTCATTTTAAAAAAACTGTAAAAATGATTTCAAGGAATTTATTGGAACATTGCGGTCTGGTATAACATCCAACTAATGATAATCTTGAGTGAAAGAAAAATTCAGATGTAGATTACACTGGTAATCTAGTTGATAGAAAAATCACTAGTGGAATGTGATTGATGTTAAGACATTTATTAGTTGCATCGAATTTCATAGAAAAATCTGCATATTTTTCATTTCAAATAGCAGACATTTTTCTAAAACCCCTTCTAGAAAATCATTTTTGTTGACCTTGTTCAGATTAGACATTTTGGAAAATTTGATTTTACAATTATTTTCAGATTTGGTTTTAAATGACTACATTAACTAATCTGACCCCTACTAATTATCAAAAAGATAAATAATGGAAAAAGTGATGAGTGTTGATATTGATCATATATTATAACTTGAGACATTATATTTAGTAGATTTCTTTATAAATTTAAACTAGGGTTACAAAAACCTTTGTTGGTAAAAATTCCATGACCATTTCTATTTCTATCATATTTCTATCGACAATCACTCATCAAAATCCAATATAGTATGTCAATATGTGGTATTTTAAACGGGAAATTATTCATTTTTTATTTCATTATATTTTTAACAAATAAAAACATCCAAAGTATTCACTCTCATTTAAAAGTCCTCACGATTATGCATAGGTGAATTACTTGGAATTTTTGATTATGTGCTTCCATGCTCATTTAAAAGTCCTTACGGTTATGCATGTATTGAACGCATATCAAAATTGATTGATTAAGTAGATAAGTTGATTCCAATCCCATTTAAAAGTCCTCACAGTTATGCGTGGTTAGAAGATACTTGAATTCATTTTTTAATAAAAATTTGGAATACTACTAATCTCATTTAAAAGTCCTAACGGTTGTGCACGGCTAGATATTCAAATTCCTGAAATAAATATACCACAAATAGACACAACTATATGGTTTTATACGATGACATCATCCTTATCATTCTAAGGTAGAATATGCGCCAAACAGAGTATTTATGATTTTCCTTTGATTTTTTTATTGAAATTTAATATTTATACTCGATTGAGTGTTAATGTAGTATTAATGTCTATCACTTTATCTCTATTTTTATAAAACTGTTACTCTTTTTCTGATAATAAAAGGGAGAGAGAAAAGTTAAGATTTTGGTAAATAAAGGTCAAATATTTTATTTTGTATATTCTATATGCATCTAGGCTCATTTGCATATTTTCATGCATATATGAAGGGGGAGTTTTGTTGTAGAGAGGGAGCATTCAAATGGGGGAGAAAATTGAATGATCAAATACATTTACTAAATTCAAAATCTTAAATATATCTTTGTAATCATCAAAAGGAGGAGATTGTTGAATATGCTAGTATATGATTTTTGTTTGATGATAATAAACATATACATACATATATATATATTCATTTAAATATATTTGTTAATGTACTATTTTATTTTTCATATAATTAATTAAATATTTGCTGAATAATATAAACAACACAGCATTTAAATCCAAATAGATATTTTATTCAAACAAATATTTATTAAAATTTTTAATAGTACAAATTTGAGCCCTCATTATATATACACAATTTCAATTACATTACAATTTCAGTCACATCACATACATTTGCTCCTTGCTATATTTCACTCATTCGCTCGTATTTATCTTCAACTCCATTCCAGATTGAATACAACATCTGAGCAATCTGCAAAACAAACACTAACATAGTAAAATTTAAAAGAAAATATTTTGTAGTGTAAAATAAAATATTATTTTGAAAATATTATTCGCCTCAGTTATTTGGGTTGTTCGTCACATTTAATTACTGAATTCGTCATACACGAACAGCTTGTGACATGCACAGTGTATCATCGTACATGCCACAAGGCCGTGCACACCGTTATACACTTGATAAAATTTCAAGTACAGGGGAGCACAAGGTTAAACCCAATTAAAACCCGGATTCAAACTCAAGTGAAATAAAAATTAAGTCATGACATGAGCACAAGGTCAAACCCGAGCTATAAGCTAGATTCAACACAGGTGCAATCCAAATATAAGTTCAAATTCAACTGCAAATGAAGGCATAAGCACATGCAGCAGTGAAACAAAGAACAAACCCAACATTTCACAAATACTACAAGACAATGCAACAATACCAAGGTGAAGCCACCAATGGAACCTGACTTGAAGCAATGCAAAAGTGAAATGCACAGGTGAAGATAGCAGTACACCTGTACAAAACAGCGAAACAACAATGTCTGGACCAAATGCCATCAAATGAACAAGACCAAAACATCAACTCAATTCAGAACCAAAGGCAACACCAGACCTCATATGTACTATCAACATGAACTAATGTGTACTACAACATCTCTACAAAATGTGAAAAATCAATACAACAATGGTGACAACATTTGCAAACAGGCTCAGAAGCATCAGAGGTGACATCAATGTACATGTCGACCAAGCAACAAGCATATATAACAGTGACATAGTGCAATAATGTTCAACAACACAATGGATCAGTTCAAAGTTCAGGTGAACCAAATAAAGCAGTGGACGCAAAGAACTAACAAGCTCAACTGAATATAAAAGTGCAGACTAACTTAATAAATGCAATGAAACCAGAGGCAACAACAAGCGAATGACTAGACAAATATGCAACGCACAACAACTATCAAAGGAAGCTCGAATGAGCAAGTGCGCCAGGGCAGTAAACTTCAACCACAATGCATATTAAAGCACACGTCATTGGAAAATGCAATGCACAAGTACAGACCGAAACAAAATCTGCAGTGAATTTCAAAAATGATCGAAGTCATATAATATAAGGAATACGAACTGAACAAGTCGAATTAAAATTATCATCTCAAAAATATCAAAGTGCTGAAGTCAACATAAATTCAAAGTTTAAATGCCAACAAATATCAAAGCCATGGTGACCAAGATTCAAAGCTGTGATTATCAAGTAAACAAGCAACAAAATATACAAATTGAAAAGGTCAGAAATCATCACGAGCATAAATACGATGATCAGCGGCCAAGCATATAAACAGACGAATTCAAAATGTAAAATACAGACCAAATTATAGGAATCAAAATCCTATATAAACCATTAACATCATCGGTAGATAGTTCATCGAGTTCAAGCAAGCCAACGAGAAAAGTAGAAAAGCATAAATTACATACCAGATTTTTCGAATTGAACTCGATCAAAGAAAAATCCGAAGCTAAGCAACGAACGAACGATCAACAAAGCAAACGCGATAACATAAATTGAATCGATCAATCTTAAATCGGCATGCTTCATTTCAGATGCCCTAGTTTGGAACAAAGAGGAACGAACGAAATAAGAGGCAGCCATTTTCAAAGCATCAAGCAAAAGAAA
Organism: Allium cepa; assembly: GCA_030765085.1. Classification (NCBI taxonomy): domain Eukaryota; kingdom Viridiplantae; phylum Streptophyta; class Magnoliopsida; order Asparagales; family Amaryllidaceae; genus Allium; species Allium cepa. The sequence goes on along the minus strand of CM060929.1, from coordinate 458,301,323 downwards.
ACAGGCTGACAATTATAAAGGAAAAGGGCAAATTGTTTATCACTTTAACATATTTGGGCTGGCCTTGTTATTTTCTTTTGGCATTTAATATTTAAATTAGGGTTTTGTTTTCTTTAAATTGTTTTAATTTGTATTTTCCTTTTTAAACTTGTGTAAATTCTAGTCGTGTGACTAGGAGACAAACTACGATGGTGTAGTTCGAGAATTCACAACTTAATGGCTGAGTTGTGGCAGAGTTTTGAGCGTAGAGTTAGGTTAGTCGGTTGCGGGTGTTGCAAGTTTACGTCTGTAAGCGTCTGACTGCTTAATTTCTAGTAGAACCCTTGGGGGCAGCACATAGGCAGGGTTTTGCCGAAGCTGGGTAAATATGTGTGCTCTGTTTTCTATTTTTTATATTCTGCTATTATCTATGCTCCTATTATTCTACTATGATTTGTGTTGAAATTATTTTATATAAACTTCCGCAATAATTTTTATAATTAAAAATATCATGCTATTCACCCGCCCTCTAGGGTGAAATCGATCCTACACATTGAACACAGTGCTTAACAAAGCATAAAGCATATAAACCTATAATAAAGGTACTTTGACTATAGACCTCATTCGAAACACCATCAATACCATTTAAACAAATTACATCCTGAAATCAGGATCTTTAAAAGCCTTCATTGCCTTCATGTAGACCTCATTCGAAACACCATCAATACCATTTAATATATTCATACACACCATACTGAAATATGGATCCGACACGTCACATTGACTATCATTTGGGTTGGGCGACTTTCCTTCAAAATTTTCAAATTTTGGTTTTAAGTATCAGACTCTAAGTTCAGATTCTTCATTGTGCATTTCGATTTAAGAAGACTACTTTTCCATACATTACTCAAGCTTTTTAACATTATTAGCTTCATGTTTTTTACGTTATCGTTCAATTTTTGATGTGTCATCACTTGGACGAATACTAGTTTGCTCATCATCATCTACGATATAAACATGCTTACCCTTGTTTGGAAAATTCTCTTCTAATTGTCTTTCATCATCTAAATTGGAAGGAAGTTTATTCAAAGCATTACTTAACCTCAAGTAGCCGTAGTTCCACAGAAAATCTCTCCTAAAAGTGCATAATTCTTGCAACTATCTTTTATAAATATCTTAAACTTTGTCTTGTTGATCTATAATAATTTAACAAATATTAGTTCGACTTGCACTTATATTCATGAATTATATTTTTATATGCATACCATATAGAAAAGTTGCCAAATTTCTTTTACAATGTAAACCTTGTTGGTATTTGAATCCAATGCAATGACTGTATGTCCTAATAGTTTGCAAAAACAAACGATGTATAATATGCAAATGGTTCTACTTTCCCTTCAATCTCTCTATCCGATAATCAGATTTTGTTGCTTTAATCATCTCTTGATTAATTTTCCACATTGGTCTTTAGTGAAAATAGGGCATTGCAGTTTTTCCGCCTTTACATATTCATTGAGTATTCTAATGAAAGCGCATTCATTCTCGTATGACCATGACATTGGTTCCTTTACATTACCATGACCTCCTATATTTTATATAAATAATATCACTAATTAGTAATTTTATGAAGGGCTCGATCTATAAGTTTGATCATACCCCCATTTGATCTTGGGCTGGTCGTTGTGTGTGTATGTATAGTATGCAATGTTATTACTCTGAACTTTAGATGTAGGACTTATCTTATTTCAATTCACATACTCATTCCTATAACGCAAGCCACACCAACAAATATATCTTTAATTCAGTGCAAATTCAAGCAGTTTAGGAGAATACAACTAAGGTGTAACGAAAAATATGCTAAAATCGTTGTCATATACGATATGGACCAAATAGCTTGGATGTTGGAATAAAATCCAAAATAGGCATATATTCTTACATTCTCTAATGATTGAGCAAAGTAAATGTCTTTTACTTTACCTGATTTTGTATAGAGTTAGCCGAAAGATATTATGTTTGAAAAATTGATCATACTCTTATACAAATAAGTGATATAGATCAAGTAGGAGCTATAGTCCTGTAACGACTCATAAAATTTTAATAAATTTTAATGGTTTTATTAACGTATTTAATTGAGTTTTTGAGACGCTTTAAATAATAATATTTTGAAAATAAAAATTTAATATTTGGAATACATCCTCTTAAACATAGCAGCTGGTAAATTTTCATCAGATAATATAAAATATTATTTTATTGTGTAATTCTATTTCAATTTATATCAGTTAATATTTGATGATAACAAAATATTTTCCAAACTTGAATATTTTTCTACAAAAAAATTATAAATCATCTTTTGAGAAAGATGTAATAATTCATTTTCATCAAATTTGGACTTCTATTGCTCCGTTTATCTTATTTCTGACAAATTAGCAGCATTTTTGGTACCGATCATCGACTTTTGATCGGATGATCATACCACCGATATCGGTATACCATTTTGATCATCTCGTCTTACTGGTCTCCGTATATATTTATTTCTGTATTTTTAGGTCAGGCACGCGACGGAAACAATAAACTGTTCGTGTAATGGCACCTTTAAATTTTGACCGTTAACTTTGCTTTGCTTTCAAACTTCAACCCACGCAGTATAATAAATTGCTTTAATAGCTCCTGAATCAATGTGTAGCCGTTACTTTGATATTTTTCGGAATTGTGACTTTTCTCTTTCCTTCCGTTCAAATAGTGAAACGTGCTACACACGCAAATATTAATTGCATCAATTTCTCAGCCAAATCAGTGGGTGACCATTGCTACTTTTCTAATATATATTCATGTGCTGTTTCATTCCCTTGACCGTTCGTTATATATTCATTAACCGTTTCATTTTATATTATATTTTCCTCTGCGGCTTTCCACTACCACTCTCTTCACATATTTCATTGTTGCCTGCTCCTTTCTTCATTTTCGTTTGCCTGATGCCATCTCCTCCCCTCTTCCCTTCCTACCGCCTACAACCCTATCAACAGCTGCCTATATCCTTTTCCCCGAACCCGCTTGCATGCTCTCCACCCAATGACCCGAAGCACGAAATGCAAAGCCAAGACAAACTTCACTGTAACATGCTCCATAAATCTTGGCTACCTCATTCCTTTCCCCCGCACCTTTGCCGAAGACACCACCAACGTCACACAGAGGCCAACAACCCTCACGAGATCATTCCAGAGCCAAGCAACTCGTATCTATTCCTCCTTTCAAATTTTCACTGCCTGCCTCAACACATCGCCAATGCCGCCCAAAACTCGAAGTCGACCCTTGCTCTGCTCGAAGTCGAACCCGATACCACCCTCGCCATGTTCCTTGAATGCTCCTTTTTCCTCTCTCTGGTTTTATAAAGCAGTTTATATTATATTTGCAGGTTGCATTGGATCTGCCTCTCCATATCTCTGAATGTTATATGTACATAACTATATATATGAGTGAGGGGCAAAAACTTGTTTTCCCAGTGCGCAAGCCATCTGTGTATAACATGTAATAACAGTAAGCAATTTATCGAACATTTCAAGCATGCATGCTATTCGACAGAATGTGTACATAGATGCTAAACATATTTATATATGGGCAGATATGTGCATGTTTTTTTTATCTGAGCCAATCCATGTATACTGATAAATTTTTTTAAAGCACAAAAGTGTAATAGGTTAGTTTATAATATTTATAAAGTAGCATATATTCTGTGTATTCTTGCTAGGTTATAAAATTTTGTTTGAATTAAGTTACGTACGTTTTCAGTTCATAAGTTGATATACGTAGCACTTACAAGAGTTATGGATAGCTTGCTGTTTTTACATTTTGGGTTATCTACCTTATCTGGGTTTTTATATACAAGATATATAGTACGTTATATATAGGTTTTAAAATTTTCAATTGCCGTCTAAGTTATGTTATAAAAATAATGATGTATATTGCTTATTTGATGACTGGATGTCTTACCTGTTGGGTGTTCATACATACTATATTAAATTCATCTTGATTGTTTAAAGTTTAGACATAGAGTTTATTAAAAAACATTTTTTACATAGTTGTATATATTATTTAGCCTTCATATATGTGTATATGGTCTGCACTGTACGTATATATGTTAGTCTGCACACATTTTATACCTATTTTGTTTTGTTTTATGATCCGCATCTATATACATCATTCGACTGCATATGTATTTGTATATTTTATATATAAGTCCGTGTATAAAGTGTTATATATATAATTATTTAATGTATATGAGTTATATAAATGGTTATATATATTTAGTTATATAGTTTGTAGATATATATCAGTTGATTTTTGAAAATAAAGCAAAGGTTTATTTGACGTTATATTTATAAATATATATTTAAATATGTATTTTAATTGAATATTGGTCTTAGGGAAATTTATAATAATATGCATTGGCTGTTTCTATCTAATTGCTCTAATTGTTTCATCGATTCCTTATCTATCAGTTTTATTCGTCGATTCGTGCCAATCTAGCAATTTGCTTTGGAATTCATGTTTGGATTCACAACTCATCTCATTCTCGTCCATTTCTCGCCTCGAAGGTGAGTAATCACTCAGATTAACGTTCTTATATTTATTAAATTTGATTTCAATTGAAACGACAATTGAAATATGCTGCTGTAGTTATTTAAATCGCTATATATATATGCTATTATCTGTAACTGTTCACCTGTAGGATATGACCCCATATCCTATTGTTTATGTTATATTGTTATTGATGATATATGCATGTTATTGTTATTTTCATATCTGGTATCATTCTGCAAGTTCCCTGTTAGTATAGAATTCACAATGGGTTGAAATGATACATACCGAACGGACTTTAGAATAGGAGAAAATCGTTATGGGTTGAAATGATAGACCCGAGCGATTTTCATTTGAATTGAATTTGGGATTGCGGGTCGAAATGATATCTACCCGTATATATTTAAATTACGGATTGAAATGATAAATATCCGTATCAAATTGACCGTAGGATAGGAAATATACAGACACCGTTGGTCCATATATAAATATTTTGGAAATAAATTCTATAGTTTTGGAAAGAAATATATGATTTTAAATAAATGTTGATTCTTAAATTATTATATATAAATGGTAATGATATATATAGATTTGATAATAATATTTAATTTAATTAAGATTGATTTAACACATATAATATGGTTAAGTATTTAAATTTATATTTTAAAATAGATTTTGGTAATAATTTGTATAAGTTAAGGTTGGGAAGATAATTTGAATTTAGTTGATATTGTATTCAATAAAGAATTTTATTTAATTAAACCGTTTTGAAACTTATTAAAATTGAGATTTGAGATATGATCTATAACTTGGGTTTGATTTAAGTAATTTAATGAATATTTCTTGTTTAAATAAATTTAAGGAAATATTTAGTAAAAATGTAATTTAAGGCTTGTTAAATGATATTGAATTTATCAAGTGAATATTCCCTGATTAAATAATAATGAAGTTAAATCAAGAGCTATAGAAACTGCTAAACTTAACTTTGAAAATGTTGAATATTAAAGCTTTGAAATACATTAAGAAATTTAAATGGTCTATTGAAACTGAATTGAATTGATGAATTGAGCTTTGAATAAATTTAAATTGGGAATTTGAGTTGACTAGGACCGATTTGTGAATCTTGAGGAAATTATAAATACTTTACTCTATGAATTATTTAATATATATATATACTATTTTGGAAAATAAATATATTTGAAATGAAATGATATTTTGGTTTTGAAGTATAAATTAATTTGAACGACCATGGGGTTATAGTGTATATTTCCACATTGTAGATAGTCCCACGGATCCTTAGAGGATGGTTATCCCAAACATTCTTTGAGTTACTTGTATTTCAGTTGATATTTCACTTGAGTTGGATTTATTGATATAAGAATGTTAATCCTGACTCGAGTGTTTTGCCTTACGCTTGGGTCAAATTGAGTAATTCAGCAATTGAGACTCACCTTTGGAGTTTGGAGCTTCGTTGGAGATCCAACTGTCGATTCCACTTTCAGCCCTTCCAGTTGATTGGTTCAGAGAAGTCATCTACTCGTACTGGAGACTTCACTGCATCTCAGATATTCCGTTGTATTTATTTCTAACTTTGATGTTTATATAGTAGCTTCATGAACTACTATTTATTTATTCCGCTATGTATTATTGTACTACTCTGTATTTTTGATTCTGTGATTGATTTATTTTACTACATATGCGGAGTTTTGCCAAGTATAAATTAAAAATCTCATATTTTGAGCAATTCAAGTCCGACATGTACGGAAGCGAATGGTTGAAAATATCGGGTCGTTACAGTTGGTATCAGAGCTTTGGCTCTAGGAAAACTTAGCACATATGGTAAATTTATTTACAGAATCACTTTCGGTCGAGCTTGATTCTCTTCCTATTTGATTCGGTTTCAAATCCATTCTTGTCTTTCCCTATTCGTGTTTTCTAAATTCTAGAGTATCCCATAGCTCCGCTGAATGAATTGTAAAGGGGTGAAACTCCTTTACAATAGCATCGATTCACCAAAGATTTGTATATCCTTGGTTTAGATGCTACTATCTCTAGTTATGCCGAATTCTATATCTGGCGATCGAATGTCGATTGGCCTTGGAATTCCGCATCGATCATATTCCTGAAGTCACGGTGGACCCGGTTATGGTCGCCCGCGATTTATATCCATCTTCTGTTTTGAAATTTAATTATCTCATCTTCGTTTGAGCCTAGCTTCGAATCAGAATTCTATTTGATTAGAGTTCCTCTAATTTGAATCTCTATCTTTGTTTTGAAGTCCATTCTGGAATCATCCTTTGAAAATTGGGTTTGTTTGCATTTTTGAAATTGTTTTATATATCAAAATTATTATTTTAATAAGTGTGATTATATTCTATATATAAAAGGTGAAAATGTTTTCGATAAGGATTACATACCTTTTAAAACGAGAATTTGAAGTTTTGAAAGGATTTGAAAATTTGAAAGTTATATAAGAAATTGATTTATCTAAAAAGGACTTATAACTGAAGGGTTTTAAATTGGAAATTCGAGGACTTGAATTCCGGCGTTTTGAAAATTATTTTGAGGTTTTGAAAATATATAGTAATATGATTTGAAAGTATTTTCCGAATAAGAAATATTTCAAATGACTTCAAATGAGTTTCAATGATTTCAAAGATGTTTTCAGGAAAATAGAAGTCCAAAACTCACTTATGTCGCTGGAGAATAATTTCGGTGATGAGTGCAAGCATCATCAACGTTGATTTTTGAGTTTCATAGTGGAGGAGAGGCCACTCTAATAGCTTTGCTATACGAGTGATTTTGTGAAACCAAATTTTTATTTCAGATTTTGAAGTATGATTTGATTATTTAAAAGATATATGTATGTATGTATGTATGTATGTATGTATGTATGTATATTTGAAATGATTTAAAGTAAGCCGGTGTTCAGTCCTCGAGATTCAGAGTTGTTTTGGCATAACCCTATCTTTTGGAATTGGTTCACTGATTGTTGGTGATTTCCAACTCTTGAATTGAAAATATGATTTCTTCGATTATTTTGAAGGTTCGAGCACTTCCAAATCATGGTTAACTGTTCAAAGCTAGGTAATTTTGAAAGATATAAGGTATCTGATAAAGAATATAAGTTTAGTTTGGTATGATTAAAGTATAAAGTAATATGATTTATATGAGTTTGAAACTGTTTGTTAAGTGAAATAAATAAGACTATTTTGAATTTTACTGGTATGAAATATAGATTTGAAATGTTTTGAATAAAGTATATATACAGAATAATAGTTTTTCTAATAGTAAATTGGATTTTTCCATATAGAAATAAATAGTTTGAAGGTTTTAAAAAGAAAAGGTTTTAAACTTTGTAACCATTTTAGATATTTTGATGAGTGAAATGGTCTGGAAATGATTTAATCTTTATTTTGATAAAGAATGTGAATTTGAAATGATAATTGATTTTGATAAATGAATATTTGAAGTTTATATTTGTATGAAGGGATATTTGGTTTACTTGTAATTTGAGTTTATTTAAAAATGATGGATTTATGAAATGTATATTTCAAAACTAAGTAATAATGAAGTAAAATTTGAGATATATGAAATTATAAATTTAGTTTTGAACTATGGTATATTTAAGCTTTGAAACATATTAGAGATTGAATGGTTTATTTTATGGATCAAATCTTTATTTGAAATTCGACAATATTTGAAATGGTTTTGTTGGAAAACTAAAATGAATTGAAACTGATGGTTTGAATTGAATTAAAATTGGAAATTTTAAATTTGGGTTTAATTGAATAAATTTGTTAAATGTAAGGAATTAAAGGAATGTTTTATGATTTCAAATGTATGATTTTGAAAAGTTATGATTTTCAAAGTGTAATGAATTCAAGTATTTTGGTTTCAAAAGATTTATAACTTTGAAAGTATTATGATTTTTGAAAGTGAATATATGTTTGAAATGGAAATGAATTTGTTTGACCTAAATTTGTTGATTTGGAAATTTTGGATTGTTTTCTAAATCCATTGTTTTAAGAAAATTTGAAACCGAATATATGTAATTTGGAAGAAATGATTTGGCGAAATCATATATGACCTTGAAACTGAAATGTTATTAAAACGAATTAAAATTGAGAACCTTGATTCACTAAATACTTGATTTGGGAGTTATCGAACATATATAAAATTGATTTGTATAAGTATGAAGTTGATTTGAGATTGTTGATTTGGAAAGGTACTCAATTTGAAATTTTAAATCTTATATAATCGAAGTCTATATAAGTGTGATTTGATATACTATTGATTTAGGAAAGTATTCCATTTGAAATGAAATCTTATATATAATGGACTTTACATAAGTATGATATTTGAAAGTGATTTTGAAAGGTACTATAGGATACATATTTTCTTGTATTTATCTGTTAATATATTAGGAATTTTTTTCATTTACCTAACTTAATAGCTTGCTTTGCTTATCATTATTCGAGTTTCATTCAATTATTGATGGCAATGGATTCTATATCATTTTCTGTTTTAAGAGAGTAATGTTTTGGGTACCCATCTCTGGGCATCTAAGTTTGGTCTCGCCAATCTCCGAGCATCAATCGAGAATGGTCACCTTGAGCGGTGTTTTAAACGTCTACTTCGTAAACGTTTTGCCCGATCTCGCCTAGTTCTTGGTGTTGATCATACGTGCACTATTTATGGCGCTAAGAAAATAGAACATCATCTTCTGGGAACTATAACGTCTATCTTTGGATGTTTATGTTAGGTCTCACCTAAGTTTGTACATTGATCATCGGCCTTGCCATTTTCTAGGCATGTGATCATGCTTTTCCAAACTCCGGTCATTGATTGTTTGCCTTGTCATTCTCTATGGAAGGGGTCATGCTTTGTCGAATTTCAAAATCTTTTAGGGTATAATGTATCGTCTCACCCTTAAGTGTTTACAATCCCGCACCCAAATCTAGGTTGGAGGAATTGATTAATACCTATCTCTGGATATTAGGAACAATTTTGTTCCTTAAGTCCAATCATGGATGAGAAATCTTAGCTCGTACCTATCTCTAGGCACCGGCATACCCGGATTATACACATGTAGATTATTTTACTTTGCTATTATTCACAGCATATGATTGGGCCAATGAGAACATAATAGATACATCGATCCCTAAAAGCCAATTCTTCTATATCCATAGTAAAAATGAGTGATTTTATCTTGTTACATCAGAATTGACTAAATATATACATAGTTAAATTTAAGCGAAATAGCATCATAGATGTTCGCTATTCCATGCCCGTGGGGGAGAAATCCCATCAATAGTTGCTAGCTTGAATGTTCCATCTCCTAGCTTATGTTAAATGGCATACATAATTTTCTAGCTCGGGTCCATATTCATAAGACCATGGAAGATTTATTTAAGGATAAGATCATCAATCTCGAAGGTTCGATTCCTGACCATGGTGTTGTAGTGTTGAGCTACTCATTTTCGATAACCAGTAGATCTCAAATCAGCTTCATTGCATTTCTCATCAATCATATCAAGGGATTCCAACGGGAGTTCCTGTTCATTCTAGGATTGTAATGGATCTTTCGATGAGAAAGCACTTCCGATTCGATCAGGATCGTGGCCTCTGACTCATAGGCCAAAGTGAATGGATTATGACCGGTTGCAGGCTTATGGGTTGTTTACCACTTTTGGGTGTCACACGATGTATGTATTTACAACTATATGCCTAGATACTGGGCATGTAACATCCCAGAATGTATTAATTTGAATTTGGTAACCTATTTAAAATTTTTGGAAATTTAATTTGAAAAGTTTTAAAACAAATAAAATACGTGTTGATTTAAATGAATAAAACTTCAGATTCCTTTGAAAATTAAATCACTTGAATTTAACATTTTATATATATATTGAATTTGAACTTTTAGCTAAAATAAATATATGAAGTGAAATAAACTATAAACAAAATATACTTACCAAATAATACAAATAAATTATATATATTGATTCAACACTAAAGGTTATGTAATTTACGTAAGTGCAAAGTTACAAGGAATTAAATAAAATTGATAGTTAAGTTTAAGTAAATAATAAAAATAATAAAAATAATGATAATAGAAAAGAACATATTATAAACAAGGAATTGTATTTAAACAATAAAAACGAAGAAAAGAAAAAAAATGTAATAACAACAATCAATAAAATAAAATATGTAGACAAAAGAAACAATAACTAAAACAAAACTCTTTCATTTAGCAAAGTAAACAAATAAAGGGGTGGAAACAAAATAAGCAAGAAGGTCAGTATTTTAAATAAAACAAATAAATGAAACAAGACTTAGTACTTGTAAATGTACAAAGCATGAACAGAGCATGCTGTAGTTATACAAAGAACATGCTTTCATTTAATGCATTGCAACTCAGCCTATAAACAAAAAAATATAAACTGTAAAATAAAACAGTACTTACAAGAATTAAAATAAGTTGGCTGTAACATACAAAGGAAGCAAAGGCATTAAATGCTATCTCCTCAAACTCAAAGTAAAAATCCTCTCAACCACCATTAAATAAAATAAAAAAATAAATGATAAGTATAGGTTTGCAAAAGAGGACGATGCAGTTAATGCAAGCCTCCATAATATCATTATCAGCCCCCATATAAAAAAAAGAATCTCTGATGAAGGATATATAAGTGTTTATAAAGTACAACTAAAATCTTGCTTCAATATTTTACTAAAACCTGCACATCTCTTTATATAAGCATGTTACCTCCAGTTCGTTCAAACCATTTACTGAAAAAAAACAACAAAGAACAGAAAATAAAGAGAAAAGAAAACATCATTTTTTTATCCAAGTTAAAAACAATTTACTGAAGAGAAAAAGAGAAGAAGATCAAACTGCTGATTTTCTAAACAAATAAAAGTGCTCTCTGTTTCAAGAATTTCAGGTGAGTAAATACATCTTAAACTTGAGTTCAGTTTGAATCATTGAATTGTATGAGGTCATATTGGAAGTTATATACTGATATGGTTTAGGGTTATGCTGTGTATATATGTTAGTGGATATATCTTTGTGTTTTGTTTGAAAGAAAATACAGAGTTCGAACAAGTTAAAGATTTAAACTTCACTTTAATCTCTGCTTTAAATCTTTAACAAATAAGTTAATTCGAAAATCATCTATGAGCTAAAAAAAATTGTTTTCAACTTGATCATGGAAATTTGACTCTGTAACCAAACTTTCAGTAAAAATACAATCATATGATTTATTCAAATTGTTTAAATTTTGGATTTGATTAGGCAACTTGAATAAACAGCCTAAGATATGATTTTTAAAATTAATAGGATGATTTTTAATCAAGTATCTTAGATGCAGTTCATATTTGGATGAAATAAACTTTTGAATTGATTACTGACGATTGAACGAATGTTTGATGTTGAATCCATGGTCGAAGCTTGCTTTCGTATCAAGGAAGAGGGGAAAAACGATTTCGAATTTTTCCTATGGCCGTGATGCTTGGATTCGATTGATCTAGGATTTTGGGTTCAAAATATTTGGTGTTCTGTAAAATTGGTTTTCGTCGCCGTCGCTCGATCGAGTGGCACATGGATTTGGGTGATGGTCGAGGAGGGTAACGACGAGGCGTGGACTGTGTGGCATCGCCACCGGTGACCAGAGCGAGTGGGTTGAGGCGATTGTTTGGGCGAACTCGTTTGACTGGCTTGAGAGATAGGTGAATTTTTGATTTCAATCGTTTCACAACAAACTGGGCGTTGCTTTCGAATGCAAAGTCGAATTGGGGTTTGTTGAGGGTGTCGAGGGTTGCCGGAGGGTCGCCGAACCACCATGCACGTGCACGGTGGCGTGGGTGTGTCAGCATCTTCGTACGTGTTGCATCGCGTGATCGTGCTTGAGTTTTTTTTAGGGTTGCTTCGAGTGGGTACACGGGTTTGAGCGAATTCCCTAATGCTATTTTACTTAGCTTAAGTTTAAACTTATTGGAAAAAAAATCGAAGAAAAAAAAGAGAGAGGAGAAAGTATAGCGTAGAGGAAGAAGAAGCAACAGGGGTATACGTGAGGGAGAGAGAGAATGCTTCGGGGAGAGATGGTGAGGAACTCGAGTTTTTACTCGAGTAAAGCCTGGGTTTACTCGGGTTTTAGTTTAAATGCTGAAAGGCCAACATTTTTTTATAAACAGTTTTGTGTAAATGCTAAATACAAACCTTGATTTAAATCAAGGGCATGATGATTGAGAAACTGTGAAGTAATTTAAGATTTGAAATTTAAAATCAAATAAATTTGAAATTAAGAATTTATTTATAATTAAATGGTTAATAGGTTTGAAATTAAGAAATTTTTAAATAAACTAATTTAATGTTAATTCATAATTAAGAGTTAACTAATTGAAAAAAAACTTAAAGTAAGGAATATTAACTAATGGGTTAAGTAATTAAATAAGCAATTTAATTTAAAATAAGAATGGAAGTTAATTTACATTTAAATTTTCAATGTAACAATAAATTGATTCTTAAAATGCAAAGCTGATTTTCAAATGAAAATTAGGATAAGTAATTTATATTAATAGATAAAAAAATATTATGAATGATATACAAATTGAAATTAAAATTTATTGATAAATAATTAAGTGTTCAAATTAATTTGTAAATTTAGAATTTGTTATTCAGATAAATTTAAAGTCGACAAATCAAATTTAGCGGTTAATTAAAATAACTAATTTTGAAACAATAAATCGAGTCAATTAAAATTTAATTTATCTATCCAATTTTTAATCATTGATTTTAAACATTGTTACAAATTATTTTGTGGTAAATTTATTTAAACCACATGCGAAAATAATTAACTATTGCTGTACACTAGATTGATATTTCTGTTGTGATTGTGATACTGGGTGATGCACTGTGACTGTGGTTTGTTTCTGTATTGATGTGAAAACCCTTTTGCCCGTAAAACAGCATTTAAACTTCGATGCGACAGGGAGTCGGATTTCAGTTTGTTATCCGAAACCCACATCGAACCCTGAATATGAATCTTTGTGATTGATATATCCACGTGTTTTAAAAATTGAGCGCTCACTATTCAGTTTAGCCGAGAAAGGACCTTTGTGTCATATTACCCATTCCGAATAGTGATACGTCGAAATGGATAGCATTTGAAAACCGGTGGTGAAGACAGGGTGTCTTCGAAAACGATAGGATAACCTATCGATTGTCTCTGCACTGAGTTGCTCCGGTATAGAGATTCCCTAAGTGATGGGAAGTCCGATCGAGATTGTGGATACCCGGATTTGCAAGGGCTTCTTCCTTTATTGGACAAAGTGCCTTCGGTTCTGTTCAAACCCAGAACAGACTGTATGGATTGTGTGTCTGACACTACACTTTGAGATATAAAGCAGATTTCTTTCAAATACGTATCTGTGATGGCGGAGAATTTATTCTCTTGGCTTAACACCCTTCTCTGAGACGTACGAGCTCAGAGGTTATGTAATTAAAGGTTATCAGCGATATACTCCTAATTTGGTAGTGTGGCATGCTAAGTGTTGCTGTGTGTTGATGATCATTGGTTGATCATTTGTGATAAAAGCAAGGCTTTCGTGTAAAGCATAGCTTTGTGGAGGAGACCTCATGGGACCTCACAACCCGGAAATGGTCAAAACAAGAAATATGCGGCAAGGTTATGAGGGTCGCGCCCTTTAGGTTATGTCATTTCCTTCTGGAAAAAGGTGATGTCATGGTATGGAGCCTAGATAGTTACCTGTGTGGTAGCTCCAATCTCATTTACTGTGTGGTTGTTTCTTTGTGATAGAGGGCCCTCGGATAAAGGTCCTAAAGGACCGGGGAGTGGCATACTCGAGTAGTAGTTACCTAGTTATAGAGGTAACCCGGCCTTGTGTTGGCAAAGAGCCGGATAGGTTCTCGGGACGTCCCGCCAGAGGCGTACCTATGTGGCAGTAGGAAGTTCCTTAGCCTGACCATTTGTTGGAAAATCCAAAGGAACAATACGAGTCCTTTACGATTGCAATTTGTATAACCTGCCACCTAAGGTGACAGCTATAGTAGGCATAATATAATGGTACCTATGATGGCTAAGATTAATATTCTATCTTCGAAATGTTTTCTACACTATGCACTAGTAATAACATCAAAGAAATTTTCTCGTATTAAGCATATTTGACTATCATAAGAAGAAATCTCCTCCAAGTGTGCGTTTGCATTGTGTGTGTGGCGAGAGGTCTTATGGTAGTTTCATTTTCCAAAAACATATCGGATTTTCTTTTATAAATCTAGTTTATTTAAAAGCAACTGTTTTTTTTGTTTACTCACACCAGTCCCATGACTGACCCGGAGTTTATTGTTTTTTTCCTAAACTCTGGGTGCCCATAATTTCTACACGGGCAGCCTAGTAGCAGGTTTCCATATTTTGGACTAAGTAGTATTTTGGAGCTTTTGCATTGGAGTTATTCTAGAAGCTTTTTGGATCTCAGGTGGTAGTGTTTTTGGGAGATTGTTACCATTTCATTCCTATGAATACTTTTGGATATATGATCATCGATGTATTATTATGATGTTATTTGGAGTTGCAGTGTATGTATTAAATACTCTGATGTATTTTGTGATATTATGTTGATGTTGTATCTCTGATATGTATGATATTCATTCTGTTCCGTTGTTTTATATTCATCTGATGTTGTTATAAGCTCCGGCGATACGAATTTGATGTCGTTGTCGGACATCGAGTTTGGGTCGTCACAGGGCACTATACTTTGAGTGCGGTAAATTTATATGGTTGTATAATATATTAACATATATAGGATTTTATATGCTAACTCTTTGGATGTAGGGACAGATTAGGTATGGTTCTTCATACCCTATTTACTATATATGACTTTCATAGAAATTTTGGACGAGATATCACTTACACCAATCTATTGTCTGACCCGAGGTTTTGTGCTTTGCTTCTTATTATCTCAAGTACTCTTGAATGAGAAGATTAGGGATAATGGGTCTAGATAGGGCATGGAGCTGTACGGTGTACGAACAGGAGGCACGCTTTTATATATCTATACTTGGAGCTTACTATCAATTATATTCTGCTGTAGCACTGTACAGCTATACTAGTATTTATATTACTATAGAGACGGTTTTGGAGTTTATTTGGAGTTCATTTCCTAGCAAACAAACACATCCTAAAGAACTATATCAATTTTTGAAAATTATTATTTTATAAATAAAATATAATCCTATGTTAAATCAGTTTATTTTCCAATTTTGAAAACAATACTATGTCAGTTTACCTTGTTTAAGTGTTTAGAAATCCCTAGATATAATTGTTCCCTCTGTACCGACCAGAGTTCATAAACCACTAAATAGATCTATCAACACAATATATAATATTTTTAGCATTAAAAAATATGCACTTTTATATACATATACACTCAAACTCATTTTAGGGTGTTAATATCCCTATCTCTAATGAGTTTACCTTACCAAAGCCTAGGTGTTCACTCAACCTAAGCTCTGATATCATGCTTTAATGACCAGCCTTTAATTTCGATCCTCAATAGTCGACCTTAATACATCCACGATATTCACGTACCGAGCATCCAAGTGCCGGAAAGACAGATTGTTGGGTAAAAGAAAGAAAAGACAGAACTGAATCTTACACCGTGATGAGTAATATATAATATACAACAGATCCTTACAAAATAAATTTTTTATGTACATACATCAGTCAACGTAAACTAAAATATCATCATCCTGGACAGTTATAACATCATTTCCTCACAAATGTTCATAAATACAAAGCAACAACTATAGTGGAAATTAAAGATACGTGAATACGCCTTGGAGGAATCCAGCTCGTCTCCTGAAGCTCCAAAGAATCCATAACTAAATCTGAAAATATGCTTGGTTGACCTAAGCAATATAACAAAATGACGCCGCGATCAGTCTGGTAAACCAACGTGAGAAACTCAAATCATATGGATTTTTGATGTCATAAAACCTTTAAAAAAGGTATCTCATAAGACCATCCCGCACATAAACACAGACGAGTTATTACCTTACGATAACCAAACTATTTTTATTAGAAAATTTTGTTATATTATAATAATGTCTAGGGTTTAAAATAAATATATAACATTGCTGAAATGCTTACATCTCATGTTCCAGCATATTTGGTATATTACTAAGTCTGTAAGCACGTATTGGAAAGTGGATCCCATCACTGACAATGCTACTAAGGTAGGTCCTCATCGAGACCTCCATAAATCAAGACTGGTCTACCCCTTCTTGGATAGTACCAAATATGTCCTCACCTAGGTTATCGCTAATAAACTATTTCCATGGCCACAAGCATACATAATCTGAAAATATCGAACTAGATACAGGTGATGACCATAGTTGTAGCAAACCACATAGCCTTAAAGCATATCCTTTGTTTTATTCATTAACTGTTGTGAGGCTTGAGGCTACATTTTACCATTTTAGAAAATTCCACTTGGAATACTAACACTGCCTTACAAGCAGCAATGCAATGCTGCATTCATCCATTCAAGTTGTTTAGGATATGAACAAACCGAATGCATTATTTCCACTGCATCCTTTTTGGAATCACTCTCCAGACTAGTAGCCCTTGCACTTTAAACAACTCAATCTTCGATCCCAACATCTTTAAGATGTCTCCAATACGAACACTTATGCAAGTTCGAAGTGGTTTTCGGATAATTCATACTCATTTGATGATGGTCTCTCCGAACCAACAAACGATAGTTTCAAAATTGGTTAAGATTTGATAATCGGTTGTTCAACTATCAAACAAACAAACAATCCGATCATAGATTTAATTCTATATAGAAACCAACCACGGTTAAGTACACGTTCAAAGCCTCTTTAATTAGTGCTTTCATTAATTAAAATCTTCTTTCAAATACTCTATTAAAATACCTTTTTCAAAAGATATATTCACAAACTCTCTGTACTCTTTTCAATACTTCGAAAACATCTTCATATACTTATATCAATGGTATAAGTATATTCATATTCTTAAGGATGGTTTATCTTTTTTCCCAAAATCACATTTAATAGGTCAAAAACAAATTTCATTTAAAAACACTATTTACCATAAATCCAAAACACTATCCTTTTGGTGTAAGAAAATCGATTATATGGATACTAGACTAAATATACGTGCCACTACTTTTCGATTTCAAAATTGTACCATCTCTCGATTAACAATGAAGTTGAACAAGTTAGAGAGCTATTCTTACCTTGGCATACATTCTTAATTCTCATAAATAGGGATGAATTTCCATACCACGGGATTTCGTGTTAAGTATGAAAAGAATATTCTCCATACCACCATAACTAAAAAGGATCGTTTGTGGAATCAAACCTCATTTCCTTTTATAAAATTCCTTTTTATAAATCACTTTTATGATTACAAATTATTTTATAAATCTACTTTCTCTTTTTATGAAACTCCTTTTATAAATCTTTCTTATAAAACTCCTTTTTATTTACAAAACTTCTTTTACAAATCTCCTTTGTAAAACTCCTTTTATAAATCTCTTTTGTATAAATTTTTTAATAAATCTCTTTTCTATTTATAAACTTCTTTTATAAATCTCCTGATTTTAAATCTTATATACTTATCACAAATCTTCGGTTCCAAAATCTGAATAAATACTTTCATAAAGCGGTCATTCCATATATCACTATAAATTTGTAAATGTGATTTATTTTCCAATTTATCAAAACTGATATAATTTCCCTTTGTAAAATCCCATTTATAAGTCTATGATCTTATAATAAAATACCATTTATAAATCCATCTTTCTATACAATAATTCATATAAAGCGTTTCCCTAATATATATTCCTAAATATTTCTATCGTTGTTTAAAATAGAATCGCTAAATTATAAAAGATAAATTCTCTTTATCCTTCATAATAAACATTATATTAACTTTTCGGTAAAATAGACACTTGTAAAAATATTTTTAACACATTTCCATGTGTGTTAAATAAAAGTTAAAGTAAAACAGAGAAGTTCAAACTCATTCCTAAATAAAATACCATCAAAAATTCCAAAAGTCACATTTTAAAATCATTCTCCGAATCAACACCGATTTCAAATTCAAACAGCAAATAATAGTATTTTCAAATTACCGATGAGGCCGAAAGTAACCACATTACATAACAAGCGCTTTTAGTGATCTACAGTAAATGAGTTCAACTTTTATGACATGTAAAAGTCACATCAAATAAGGTCAAACTACCAAGATTTGACATTTATCAATATATAACATAAGTATATAAATGAAATTAACATCAACAGTGGCGAGAATCTAGATCCCTCTATAAAATTTTCCGTATTACCTGTATTTTAGTTCATATGTCATATGTTTTACAAAACGAGGACCAAACCAAACTAATAAATCATTCAAGCATGAAAATAATAATTTATTTCTACTATATATATATAATGTTCATCCAAAGGTGAGATAACTCACCAAAGTTCCTGCTGATGCTTACGTGTTTCGGTTCGATCTAAAATAGAACAACGTTCAATTTTAGATCAAAATTTCACTTGATCCAAACTTGACAAAATCAACTTCAGTGCGTGGCTAACGCTCCTATAAGTGTAAGACAAAAGACCGTGTCTTGATTGGACCTCGTATGATGAAGATTTTGATTTTATAGGTTTTTAAATTTAATTAAAATAATTAATTGAACTAATTCCTTCACTTAAATAAATTACCCCTGCAAATACTTTCTTCCCCAATCCTTAATCACTCCCCTCATATACATGCATGCCCACCTTCGCCGTGTACGCATGCCATATCTCCAACCATAGTCAATAAAATCAAATCCGAAAGTTCCTACGCGCTCTACATTACAAGAGCTCCACAACAGACCTAACAAGACCAAGCTCGACCCTCTTTATCAAAACGCGACATGCTCCCTTCCTTCCCTCAAAAAAATGTTGCACGTCCCAAACCCATATCACACACAACCAAATTCAGCCGCAAGACGCCATTTTCCTCGTAAAGCCCAACGCCAACCTCCGTTTGTGCTAACTCTGCCTAAATTCGTTCAAATCCAAAACCCTAGTTTTCAACCTTCACGTCGAACATCTACAAACAACGTTGCACCCGCTAACAACAATGTTGCACCCACTAATCTTGCATAGATTCAAAGATTCTTCCTTATGAGTTCAACGAATTCATGGTTTTTAGCAAACCTTAGTTTTTTATTTTAATTTTTGAAAAGTGGAGGCCATTTTCATGTTTACTGGAAATGAAAATGAAAAGGGAAAGAGAAAAATTAGAAAAATGGAAAAAAGTAATGAATGGTCTAAGTTTGGAGTTAAATTTATGTTATAACGCTACACAGTATCACGTTCATTACGAATCACGAACGGTAGAAATAAAAATGCGGTCTCGCATATAACTATGACATAATCATAAAGTATCAATAAAATACACTGTTTAATTATTTTGGGAAATTTCAAAAACCAACATTTGCCAAAAAATATATCAAACAATAACTTCAAATATTTTCCAAATTAAAAACTATAGAACAATCCTATAAATCCATTTAAAAATACATCGTTAAAATTTAATTCATTTTATTAACAATTGATTTTCGTAGTATTTATTAAATACAAATCAAATTTGAATATCTAAATAAATTGAATATTCCCAATCAAAACGTTTAATTTTTTGTGTCATTACAATACCATTAACCATATTACTTGAATTCCCATTTTTAAGTAAAGACGTAATCCAATTCGCCCATCTAAGACTAAACCCCTTGCCAATATTAAGTCCTTAAGAAAATCCCAATCAATTAAATCAAAAGCTTTAGCAAAATCAAGTTTTAGAAGTGCATACGTGATATCATTTTTACACCAATGGTTAATAAACTCTTGAATTACTACCACCCTATCTATAAAATTTCTACCTTTAATAAATGAAATTTGAGTAATATCAATTAATTCATTCATTTTACTGTCTAACCTATTAATTAAAACCTTAGAATTGATTTTGAAAGAACTATTTAATAGTGAAATAGGTTTTAAATCTTTTAACTCATTTGCACCTATTTCTTACGTAGTAAGATTACGTTAGCAAAATTAAACCTACCTAATTGTAATAAAGCAATATAAATTCGTTAAAAATATTAATTAAATCATATTTTAATAGACACCAGAAAATTTCGTAAAATAATATAGGAAACCCATCAGGACCAGGTGATTTATCATTTGGCATATCTTTTATAGCCCTCAAAGTTTCCTCCTCCGTGAATGGAGAATCAAGTTTATATAAATCAACTATGATATCATTAGGATATACTCATTCCAATTAGCTCTAATTATATGCTTCTTTTTAGTTCAAAAAATTTCTTTATAATAGTTAGTAAATGCCTCATTTAATTCTTATTAGTCAAAAATCTCAATATTATTAATTAAAAAATAGTTAATGGTATCACTACGTTTTCTACCATTTACTACTTTATGAAAAAAATAGTATTCATATCACCCTCATCCATCCATTGAAGTCTAGATCTTTGTTTCTACATTACTTCTTCTTGTATTAGAATTTCATATAATTCGTCTTTTAAAGTTGAAAGCACATCTTTCTCTGAAATATTTAAATTCTTGATTTCTTCTATTTTATTCAACTGTGAAATCTCATTTAGTAATTTATCATTTTTAATTCCAATATTAGAAAAAAAATTCTTTATTCCATTTCTTAAGAAAAAATCTTAAATCTCTAATTTTATCTACAAATATTTTAGTTGAATTTCTGGGAATTATATAATTATGTCTACTTAGGGAAAACCATTTATCTTCAATTAATTCTGAAAATTTATTTTCTAACAACCACGTTTTTCAAATCTAAAATTTTTATTCCTATTATTTTGGTTGTTATAAGATTTAATAATTAGACAATTGTCCGAGTAAATACTCGAAAGCCTAACTACCTTACAAACATGATATTTATCTTCTATTACATTATTGATAAAAAGTTTATCGGAAAGGGCCATCGATGGATCGTCCTTTTTATTCAATCAAGTGAACTATCCGTTATTTAGCTATAGTTCAATTAAATTGCTATTAATAATGAAATGATCAAATTCTTCTATAGCTGAAAAATATCCTTCTCAAGGAGTTCGTTCTCCTAAAAATATAATGATAATGAAATCTCTATCCAACACCCAAGGATCTGGAGCAAGTGATTTAAACTATAAACACATACTCCAAAGAACCCTATGACCCAATTCAGAATTCGGTTCGTAAACAATAATGATATTTAGAAATGAGCCATCACTAAGATCAGATAAATTAGATGAATCGAATGATCTTTAACAATAGATTGTAAAAGCTTACTGAAGTTTTCTTTTCAACCCACCATTAATCCCCAAAACTACCCCTAGCAAGAAGATGAACCCAATGACTATTATATAAACCCCCTAAACTTTTGTAAAATCTAAAATCTAGGTGTTTTATTTTTGTTTCTTAAGATAAAGCAATATCAATGTTATTATCTTTAAAAAATACCCTAATTTTACTACATTTTCCTCAATCGTGTAAACCCCAAACGTTCAAACCGATGTATCTCATGATTCAACCGATCTAACCCTCTCTAATTCCCTACTCCTAATATAATCAACATCTAACTAAATATCATCAAAAACAAAACCTTAATTCCTTGCTAGATGAATAGTGGTATATATTTTCATAAAAATACGATGCTGTGAAAATACAGAAGGATTTGAAATTATTTGCAATTGTTTAGAATTATAGGCTAAGCCTTTTTTTTGACAAATAATTTATTGATATAGACAATTAAGGGAAAAACACCCATTCATTGGGAGCATCACAAAAGTTGATGAACTCCGGATCGATACATATAGATGTACGCAATCGTAAGTCCATTGATACCAAAATGGTTCCATGTATATCTTTGTATTTCACTGATGAATTATCATAAACATGAATATGTGTATTTGATACACATATAGTATGTCTTTGATAAGCTCATTGAATATAAAACAGAAGTAAATAAAATAAAGTGTAGTAGAAAATAAAGATGATTCGATTTGACTGAATATGTGAGTATACTGAAAATTGTTTCGAACATACCTGAAATGAAAAAAGATTCAATCTCAAAAGTTGTTTCTCTATATGGTCCATAATAATGTATCGATAAGGAGTAAACGAACTTGGTTGAACAAGTTATGATTAGTGATGAGTAAAGATGACTTAACTTCTTTCCATAAGGTCATGTACTTAAAAGTAGCACATAAGGTTAAAATTGATTACATCTAAAGAATAGTTTACAGGATCATACATGATAAGGATTTATAAGAAACCCAAATATTCATAGGCTAAGAAGTTGGTTGGTTGTGTGAGTCAGAAGACTACACATAATAATTACGTGTGAGAGCTATTATATGAATCATCCTAAAAGGAGTTTGGGAACTTTTATCATTGTATGACTAATTTATATTTTGAATATAAGTTTTGTAAAATAAACCCAAATCATTTTTATATATAGATATTAATAAAATGTTTATGAATGCATATTCCATTGCATTGAGAAATAATTGTTGTTTCAAAAAATACCAACTTTGTAGTGAAGGTATTTCTTTTAGAAATTATTGTTAGTAAAATGGATTTGGATATGATCCAAAAAATGAATCCGTTTACATAGAATTAAATGAAATTAACAAAATCTAAGTGAACACAACACATTAGAATGCCTAATAAGTATTATCGCACATTGAAAAGTAACATGAGTTTCTTATCAATTTCGAGAATATATAATCTTTATTTGTTAATTAAACCATTAAGAGTGTTGACCCTGCTATATGGAATGGTGCACATATCCGAAAAAACTCCAGATACATTCGCAAAATATGATTTTGATAGTTGTAGTCAAAGAGAAGCAATCCATTAGCCACAAATGTATCTTTAAGAGAAATAGTAATGTAGTTAAAATATAGTGAACAACATTGATAAAAATAACATCATAAATTTCAGTTGTTGAAATTGGAACAACAGATCCATCATACACTATGCTCAAGTTAATTCAGATTTACTCATAAAATTATCGCCTGGTATGATATTGTATTGGTACGCATGTGTTAAAATGGAAAATTCAAAATAATATTTGGAATAGACTATTTACACATAACAACCAAAGTGTCTCGAAGTCAGTGTGAGTAATATTAAGTTTGTGGGTTTTTCAAGAGGATCCAAGAGATGATACAAAAGTGTCATTATATAAACATTAGTATTGAATAAGTATTTTGATAGAAATATCAAATAGTTTGATTTCCAGTCAAAATGCAGAGGAAGCATGTGTCCCAAAGAAAGAGCCACTAAAAGGTACATAGATATTTTTAGACTATAAATAAACAGCATACCGCAGACTATTAACAATGTTCTTATGTTAAAATCAGTAATAATTTGGTTGTTTAATACTCGATATTGGATTTTCAAATTATACCTTTATAATTGTTATCCCACTTTTTGGAAAAATTGAGATATCCAAAATTTACTGAAAATCGATGATTACTAGTCTTGAATATCGACTACGCATTACAGGTTAACCATGGATATCGATGAATTTTGTCCGAGTCTAGATTAGGCTATAATTGACAAGACATGACAAGCAAAGCCGTGAAAGCCGGCAGTTAAAATTTCAGGTTAATTGGAGTTCATATGAATGAGATATGATCGATACAAGTTAGACAAAATGTGTCGTTCGTATCCATCGGCCGGGTCATGTCCGCAACCATCAAGTTTGAATCCATCAGGTTCTGCGTACTTCGAATCGATCGAGTTCGAATCGACCAATAATACGATATCGGTCCATTCGAACCGTTCGGTTTCGAATCGATCAGATAGGCCTCGCCTTGGCTTTTTTCGAATCCATCAAGTTTTGCTTTTTTCGAATCCATCAGAGGCGAGCGACTTCGAATCGATCATCTTCGAGTCGATGACGCTCAAATCGATCCGTGATCATGCAAATCATGACCATCTTGTTCGTATTGCTCTAGAGTAAAGCTTCGGTATTGTTCGCATCCCTCCAAACTATTCGGTTCGTATCGATCACCTTCGTATCCATCGATAGTCGATCGATGCGAACAGAACCACAATTGATCGATGCGAACAGGGGAACCAACGAATGCTATCAATACCAGGTCAATGCGAACAAGATGAGATATAGTTCAGATCTTGGAACGAACAAGGCGCATACCCAGTCAGCGCGCTACGAAGAGCGGATCAACCCAAGGACTTCGCAACACGTCATCGCACGCGCACGTGCTTCCATCGAGTCGAAGGTGATGGATTCGAACAGATGGATTCGAACGAGACCGTGTACACGAAAACGTGATCTTGCATCGATCATATCTCCTAAATTACAGATCCAAATGGGATGAAATTTTCACAGCAGCTTCCATACAAGGTAAAGAACAATCTTGCCAAGTTTCAGCTCGATTGGATCATTTTTTGATGGATATGAAATTACTTCGTATCGATCACAGATCGAGTCGAAACTTGGTGGTGTCGGTCGCGTGGGCCCACTCACGTGCTAGAAGAAGTCTCCCGAAGTTTCAGCGTGATCTTAGCCTCCTACACCTATAAATAACCCCTTGAAGGCTACAGAAAAATGATCTTTTGGTCATTCAACGTCCAGACTCTGCCGAAATCAATTCTATTTCCTTCCATAGCTGTTATAGCTGAAATTCAATCATTGTAACTGCTGCAATCACTTGTAACCAGCAAAGAACATCAATAAAAGTTAAAACTTTGAAGTGGACGTAGGCCGGAGATAGCCGAACCACTATAAATCTTGCGTTTATAATTGTTATCGTTGTATTGCTGCTTGTTGCTTGCTTGGATCTGAGACTTATGTTCGAATGTTGTTGAATTATATTCGTTATTTGGTGCTTTCACAATACTTGGGGTTTGTGACCATTTTTGGCGCAAACACTTTGGTTCTTTCACTGAGAAAGAACTAATATCCGCTATACCAGATTCAGAATTTAGATTTAAGAGCTTGAAGAATCCCGACTTAGAGACAATGACTCGACAAACAAGACAAAGAGCTGATCGGAGCCAACAAGGAGGAAGCCAAGAAGCATCCTCTGGAGCTGGAGAAGGGCAGGCTTCGATGTACATCACTAGAGATGAGATGGAGGCTATGGCTAATTCGATACGCGAAAGCATGATGAAGACTCACCAAGAGATGATGCAGAATTTCCTTGAACAAATAAGAGAAGCGAACGTACAGAACCTTGGGCCAACTACATCGGCTGCAAGTACATGACAAGGAGTCAGGATTGCGGAGGCCAATGAAGGTCAGGTTCAAGACCATAGTGCAGGACCTGAAGGCAATCAACAAGGACTTGGGGGCAGACCCTCAGGATCAGATACTGGAAAACCCATAGATGAAGCTCAGCAAGCTGGAGTCCATGCTACTGTTACTGAGCCACATGAAGAGTATGTGCCGGAGTTCCCTTCAAGACTTGGGGGCATGATAGAAGCATGACGAGGGGGCAACCCTCAGATGGAGATGAAAGAATGATTGGTCTAGTGCGACGAATCATGAGAGGAGGATTGTCGAGTGGAGGATTACAAGATGTCAGCCGGAGTCCGTTCACTCCGAATATCAGGAATGCAAGGAATCCTCCGAAGTTCAAATTGCCTACGCTGGATCCTTATGATGGGAGGTCAGACCCAACGATGCATATTACCAGATACATCAGACACATGGAGGTGTTGGGGGCATCCGAGGAAGTGATGGCTCGATGCTTTCCTATATACTTGTCAGATTTGGCTGCGCTTTGGTTTAGGCAGCTAGAGAACGGATCGATCAGAACAGGGGCGAGCTTATGGAATGCTTCATCAGACATTTCAGGGTCCACGTGATGCGACCCAAGAGTATGATGAGTCTAGCTTCAATCAATCAAAGGACCGGAGAGTCCATAAAAGATTTCTTATTGCGATTCAATGCAACGGTGGCTTCTGTAGATCGCCTGGATCCATCGATGATTTTGATGGTGGCGGTAGCAGGAGTTGAGGAAGGCACCGAATTCAAAGATTCTTTGGCGAGAGATCCCCCACAAGATCATGGAGGATTTTATCATGAAGCTGAAAGATTCATTCGGCTGGAAGAGTCGCGAGCCGAGAGGAGAGAAATAAATGCGGTGCAGGGCGAAAGAACCGCCAGGGAACAGTCCGGAGCGGACAATGGGAAGAGAAAGCAGGATGATGGACGTGATGGTCCTGATAAACGGAAGAAATTCTGAGAGCCTAGATTCAGACAGTACACGGATCTGACGGCAAGTCTGGAAAGAATTTACACTGAAACTCGAGGGCAACTCCCCTATCGAAAACCACCCAGGAGAGATCCCACTGAGCGGGAGCGCAGAACTGGAAAATATTGCCTATTCCATGAGCTGGATGGACATGCTACAGATGAATGCCATCACCTAAGAGATGAGGTGGAAGAACAAGCCAGGAGTGGTAGATTGCCACAATATGTTAGAGAACGGACAACAGTGGCAAGGCCTGAACAACTACCGCCTCCACCTAATAGGAACGATCCTGGATCGGGATCATGACTCGTCATCCACTGATTAAAGATGGCAAGGGCCAAGTCCACGATTTGGACTTCGGTCAAATAATTTCATTAGATTTGTTTTCAGAATAAACGGTTGCTCCACTTACTCATGTACGGGAATCGAAGAGATCCCTAGGCATGCTCTGAGATGGAGATAGACCGACATGCCCGGAGAGGCAATGTTTAGCTTTTTCCTGATGTTTGAGATTGAACATCTAGGACCTGAATTTAAATAAATAAATTAGAATTTTTTAAAATAAACCTTTGACCGGAGAGTCAAAAGATGAATATTGAATACCAATATGAAAATGATCGCTTTATGACCCTACACAGAGAGGCAGGGTCCGGAGTGCAAGAAGTGAGTTGCTTCGCCGGAGAGCGACAGGATTGACTCACTTAACGTCGTTTCCCATTCACCGGAGAGTGATTAGATCGGTATTCGATAAGAGCCCGGAGAGGCTGTGATCGGCCCACGATTTAGGCCTTGAGATTGCTTAATGTCAGAACCGGAGTGCAAGAAGTGAGTTGCTTCGCCGGAGAGCGACAGGATAGACTCACTTAACGCTGCCTCCCCTTCACCGGAGAGTGATAGGATGGGATCCAGCAAGAGTCCGGAGAGGCTATGATCGGTTTAGAACACCCAAGACATCGCTATATGCCCTAGCGGGGGCAAAAGTGCAAGGGATAGAAGGCAATGCCGGAGTGCAATAGGATCTTTCTATTCAATTGCTAAGTCTGAAAAGGGCTTGGTAAGGGTCCGGAGTGACCATCGATAGTCCAGAGAGACTGAAGAATTTCATTCTTAACTTCCATTGGAAGGGATTGATAACAATTTGGCTCCGAACAGCCATGAACTTGATTGATAATACTGCAGCTATGAATAAAACATGGATTTACTACACTCGATTTAAACTGTTCAAAACACACCTTTTACAAAAAGGCATGTTTTGGGGGGCAAAATGTTATCCCACTTTTTGGCAAAATTGAGATATCCAAAATTTACTGAAAATCGATGATTACTAGTCTTGAATATCGACTATGCATTGCAGGTTAACCATGGATATCGATGAATTTTGTCCGAGTTCGGATTGGGCTATAATTGGCAAGACATGACAAGAAAAGCCGTGAAAGCCGGCAGTTAAAATTTCAGGTTAATCGGAGTTCATATGAATGAGATATGATCGATACAAGTTAGACAAAATGTGCCGTTCATATCCATCGGCCGGGTCATGTCCGCAACAATCAAGTTCGAATCCATCAGGTTCTACGTACTTCGAATCGATCGAGTTCGAATCGACCAATAACACGATATCAGTCCATTTGAACCGATCAGTTTCGAATCGATCAGATAGGCCTCGCCTCGGCTCTTTTCGAATCCATCAAGTTTTTCTTTGTTCGAATCCATCAGAGGCGAGCGACTTCGAATCGATCATCTTCGAGTCGATGACGCTCGAATCGATCCGTGATCATGCAATCATGACCATCTTGTTCGTATTGCTCCAGAGTAAAGCTTCGGTATTGTTCGCATCCCTCTAAACTATTCGGTTCGTATCGATCACCTTCGTATCCATCGATAGTCGATCGATGCGAACAGAACCACAATTGATCGATGCAAACAAGGGAACCAACGAATGCTATCAATACCAGGTCAATGCAAACAAGATGGGATATAGTTTAGTTCTTGGAACGAACAAGGTGCATACCCAGTCAACGCGCCACGAAGAGCAGATCGACCCAAGGACTTCGCAACACGTAATCGCACACGCACGTGCTTCCATCGAGTCGAAGGTGATGGATTCGAACGAGATGGTGTACACGAAAACGTGATCTTGCATCGATCATATCTCCTAAATTACAGATCCAAATGGGATGAAATTTTCACAGCAACTTCCATACAAGGTAAAGAACAATCCTGCCAAGTTTCAGCTCGATTGGATCATTTTTTGATGGATACGAAATCACTTCGTATCGATCACAGATCGAGTCGAAACTTGGTGGGGTCGGTCACGTGGGCCCACTCACGTGCCAGCAGAAGTCTCCCGAAGTTTCAGCGTGATCTCAGCCTCCTACGCCTATAAATTGCCCCCTGAAGGCTATAGAAAAAGGATCTTTTGGCCATTCTACGTCCAGACTCTGCCGGAATCGATTCTATTTCCTTCCATAGCTGTTATAGCCGAAATTCAATCATTGTAACTGCTGCAATCACTTGTAACCAGCAAAGAACATCAATAAAAGTTAAAAATTTGAAGTGGACGTAGGCTGGAGATAGCCGAACCACTATAAATCTTGCATTTATAATTGTTATCGTTGTATTGCTGCTTGGTGCTTGCTTGGATCTAAGACTTGTGTTCGAATATTGTTGAATTATATTCATTATTTGGTGCTTTCACAATACTTGGGGTTTGTGACCATTTTTGGCGCAAACAATAATAAATATAAAGGACATTGGGGTTGTCCTAAATGATATGCAAAGAGACCTTATTAAAATGATTTAATATGAAACATGTAAGATGGATTCCTTAAATATCGACGATAGGATATATTATATATTTTCTATTGTCCATAATATATTATTTATCAAATGTATTTGATACATGGAGAAAATGCCAAAACCAAATTAAGATCACCATATAGCAGTTTAGAGTGTTCTCGAATATTTATGAAATATTAGAGAACTGTGTATGGAAACAGCGAACTTCTTATGAAGGAGTGTTCAGACTCAAAATTCATGAGTGATATTTAGTAAAATATGTCAATATTAAATTCATGTTCAAACCAAAGGAGCATTAGGTTGGAAATGTTCCAAACAAGAGATTATGGCTAATTCGATAAAAGAGCTACGTACATTGCCTTGAATAATGCCATAATAAAAGGAATGTACAAATATAAATGCAAAAATTTATAAGTGAGCTAGGAGTGATTTCAAGTATTAAGAATACTACATTATTGTTATATGATTACAATATAATGATAAGAGCTCGCTAGAGGATGAGAAACATAGTCTTAATAGTTCCACATGATAAAGGTAGTTTATTAGCATCAGAGAGAGTTAATTGACAAAGTAGATAGTTATAACAACAAAGCATATCCATTCACGAAGGGATTGATTCGATTTGCTCTCATCAAACTAATCGAAATGGATGGGATAGAGATTCCATAATTGACCCCAAGTGTAAGTGGGAGATTGATAGAGTTAGGGGTATGCCTTAGGGGCAATTATATAATTTTTGCATAAAAGTTGTTTTCATTTTATTATACACTTGATATAATGTATTATATTAATTTATTGATTTTATTAATAGTATATATTTAGTAAAAAATTCATAAATGATATGTTTTGTGATAGTAGTTAAAATATATTATAATCATGAAAGCGATTTATCACAATAAAATGAATGTATCATTTTTATTATTCCTAGACAAGATGTATCAAGATTGGATATCAGTACACCTGTTGAGACTAGAGTATGTAACGCTCTCTAAATGTTGGGCAATGTATCATTCATGGTTGTTAAAGACACCAATAGGTTACGTACTGTTCGTATTGGATAATAGTGGAATGACTCACTGATAGTTTTATGTTGGTTAATATAACTAAGGTCAAATAGAAAATATTGATATGATAATATTACACAATTCACTCGACCATACTGTCAAGCTTCAACATGGAAACTCCACTTTGATTACAGTTAAATCGTTGCATGACATCTAACGAATAAGTATATTTAGGTCAAGTGGAAGCACCAGAAATGAGGCACGATTTAAGAGAGAATTCAACTCCCAGTTATATGAGGTTAGTATCATGACAACTGAAGTCAAGTCAAAGTCTCTAGCCAGAGTAGTTCGACTAACAATAATTTTAAATATTGAACTAGGAAACTGTGTTTGGACTATAAAGTTTAATATTGATGATATTGGAATTTTGACCATTACCAAATTCTATAAGTCCTGATTTGATATTGTTTTGACGAAGAGAATTGGTCCAAATAGTTGTTCCTATCGGATAATGCTTAAGTAAGTAAAATTGGATTTTAATGAAGCTATGTAAGCGATAAATTTAGCTATAACGTAACACTACTTGTTGAGTAATGTGTGAATGTTAATATTTGAAATTGTTCGATATTAGTTGTTGACCAAATTTGCACCTAAAAGTCACACAAACAAAAAGTTGAATACTCGTATTACCATCTGATTTAATTTTTATAAATTAATAGTATTTATAAAATTTTAGTTATAAAATTTTATTTGACTTATGTTGATTAATATTAAATAGTTCATATATAATAATTATAAACACATATATCGATATGCAATATCAATGTAAATTAGGCTTAAATGCATTTCTTATCGATTGGGCTTGAAGTGGGTTAGAGGACCAAAAATGCCTATATTTGGCTGGCTATAGGAGGGGCTAGGGTAGCTTGGATGTTATTAAAATTGAGGTGACTAGGTAAGAAAGAAAGGTGGATCTAGATTCCCTTTCTGCTCCTTATATCCTACTTTATATATTCATCTCATTCTCCACCTTAGAGTCTCTTGAATTTTTTCCCTTCTACCAGACTAAATTGACCACTATTGCCTCCCTCTTCCTCAGTTTCAAGCTTCCAAATACACAAATTAAATCAAATTAAAAAATTAATGGTTGCACCATTTGGATTTGTTGCTCTCTTTGGAGATTTGAATACTCATTCAAGGAGTGAACGAGTTTTACATCTTAACGTGTTTCATTTAGGCTTTCGACAAGGTAATAATCCAATTTATACCATTTATATATTTATATATTATCTATCGTGCCATGTCATTATGTTGCTTTATTTATATATATATTATCGTGAATTCATATATGTTTATGCCATTAACATTGGATAAACATCATTGTATATATTTATGCTAAAAAGAATTTTGTACATAAATAATTATATATATTTATATATCATTGGGAAATGATAAAGTTTGTATACATTTTATTTTTGAAAATAATTTAAACATTTAATAATATTAAAAACTAGTTTGATTTTAAAATACGTACATATACGTACACACATACACACACACACACACATATATATACACGTATGT
The DNA here is from genome assembly GCA_030765085.1 of Allium cepa. Taxonomy (NCBI): domain Eukaryota; kingdom Viridiplantae; phylum Streptophyta; class Magnoliopsida; order Asparagales; family Amaryllidaceae; genus Allium; species Allium cepa. The sequence goes on along the minus strand of CM060929.1, from coordinate 458,269,032 downwards.
ATGTATATTTGTATACATTACATAAAATATACATATATATTTTATCAACATGTATACATAACATAGTTCTGATTTTTTTTAGATATTATGTATATATTTATATTTTATATAACTTACTTTAAATATAAAACTTGACTTTTATAATATTTATATATTAATAAAATATATGTAATATGTAAATATATGTTTAATAATTTTTTGCATATATTTATTTATGCTGAATAATAATATTTAATAATTTCTGTACGAAAAACAAAATTAGAAAAAAAACCATAATTTTCAAACCATAAGATTTAAATGAATAAAAAATTATTATTATTTCTCACTGAGTGTGAGTATATGTGTGTATGTATAGTTTTGACTATTTATTTACACTAATACATATATTGTCACGACCCGAAATTCAACGTTCGAAAATTGACATCAAATACCTCACTTGTACTCGACTGTCAATGATTCAAACATCGAACTCCGGTCGGATGGAGCTTATTACAGCATTAGATGAATATATAATAGCGGAAATAAAATGAATAACATGCATCACATCACAGATAAAACACCACAATAATATCTGTTACAACATCAGAGTACATAATACATGAATAACATCTCCAAATAGAATGACATATTAGTACAACTAGATATCATATGCCAAAGTCTCCAAAAAGATAAAGTGATAGTGGTCATCCAAGCTAAGCACCTCGAGATCCAAAAGCTTCCAAAATGTCTCTAAGGTATGAGTCTCCAAAAACCAAAATACTCCAAAATGTAGCTAGAGCCAAAATATAGAAACCTGCTACTAGGCTGCCCGTGTAGAAATGGTGGGCACCCAGAGTTTAGAAAGGAAACAATAAACTCCGGGTCAGTCATGGGACTGGTATGAGTAAACAAAGATAATTGCTTTCAACTAAAACAGATTTTTATACAAGAAAAATCGGTATGCTTTTGGAAAATGAAACTACCATAAGACCTCCCGCCACACACACAATGCAATCGCAGAATTGGAGGAGATTTCTTCTTATGATAGTCAAATATGCTTGATACGGGAAAATTCTTTGATATTACTAATAGTGCATAGTGTAGAAAGCCATTTCGAAAGTAGAATATCAATCCTAGCCAACATACGACCAGTATCGTATGCCTACTATAGCTACCATCTAAACAGTGGGGCGCCACCATAAGTAAATGGTAGGTAATACAACTAAAACCGTGCGGGGTTCGTATTGGGAATTGGGTTTCCAACAAATAGTCAGGCTAAGGAACTTCCTATGCCACATAGGTACGCCTCTGGCGGGACGTCCCGAGAACTAACGTTACGGTTAGATCTCTGCCAACACAAGGCCGGGTTACCTCTGTAACTAGGTAACTACTACACGAATATGCCACTCCCCGGTCCTTTGGGACCTTTATCCGAGGGCCCTCCATCACAAAGCAACAACCACACAGAATAATGAGATTGAAGCAACCACATAGGTAAGCATCTGGGCTCCATACCATGACACTACCTTTTTCCAGAAGGAAATGACATACCCTAAAGGGCGCGACCCTCATAACCTTGCCGCATCTTTCCTGTTTCGACCATTTCCGGGGTGTGAGGTCCGATGAGGTCTCGTCCTCAAAGCTACACTTTACACGAAAGCCCTGCTTTGATCACAGATGATCAACAAATGGTCATCACTATACAACAGCACTTAGTATGCCACACTACCAAATTGGGAGTATATGGCTGACAACCTTCAACTACATAACCTCTGAGCTCATATGTCTCAGAGAAGGGTGTTAAGCTAAGAAAATAAATTCTCCCCCACCAACAGATATGTATTTGAAAGAAATCGGCTCTATATCTCAAGGTGTAGTGTCAGACACACGACCATACAAGTCTGTTCCGGGTTCGAACAGAACCGAAGGCACTTCGTCCAATAAAGGAAGAAGCCCTTGCAAATCCGGGCGTCCACAATCCCGATCGGACTTCCCATCACTTAGGGAATCCCTATACCGGAGCAACTCGGTGCAGAGACAATCGATAGGTTATCCTATCGTTTTCGAAGACACCCGGTCTTCACCGCCGGTCTTCAAATGCAATCCATTCGTCGAATCACTATTCGGAATGGGTTATATGACACAAAGTTCCTCTCCCGGCTAATCGGAATAGTGAGCGCTCAAATTTAAAAACATGTGGGTGTATCAATCACAAAGGTTCACATTCAAGGTTCGATGTGGGTTTCGGATAACAAATTGAAAATCCGACTCTCTGTCGCATCGAAGTTAAAATGCCGTTTTACGGGCAAAAGGGTTTCACATACATATAGGAGCAAATCACAAATCATAGCTCATCGCAAAGCAATCACAGCACCACAACAAAAGTGTCAATCCAGTATGGGGTATTTGATGATGATCAATCATCGTTGATACAAGTAATTGTGATTAAAGCGAATTAGCCACATGATTGTCTTTGTTAATTATTTCAAATTAATGTTGAATTTTACTTGATTTTGAATTATTTTAATTGGCTAAGTTAATAAATTATTCTTTACTTTATTATTTCATTTATAAATTCTTAATCGTTAACTTATTAAGTTTAATTAATTTTATAAATTTCCTATTCTTTAATTTATTAAATTTTTTTTTCTTTTAAATTTTAGAAATCGTTACAAAACATCAATTGTTAATTACTACTTCATCATTGTAAACTTGGTTTGAAATTTGTACCTGTATAATTAGTTTATATTTAAACTTTTTATTAAGTTAATCATTTAAAACAACTTTTATTAATTTAAAATATTTTGAACTTCATAAAATTTTTAAAAACTATTAGTTTCACATTCCATTAACAACTATCGTTACTTCACTCGGAAAATAAATTAAATTGCGTTTTCAAAAGTTTTATTAAAAACTGTGTTTATTGTTTTATTTGCAGACCCGAGGCGTGCTTCGTGTCGTACGCGAGAAAATCCTCCCCTTTACTTCGGGTTTTCCCCAAAATGACCCGTGTAATATATTTTTTCAAAATTTGATCAAGTTATAAAACCCAACACGATACACTACAAAACGCACGGCCCTATCCCCGAGTTTCTTCCCAGTTCTCTCGTGCATTGCTTCGAGTTATTACTCGTTCCCCCCAACCCATCACACTGATACACGCCCCATCCATGTGCACATGCACGGCCACCGGAGGCGACTTCGGTCTCAGGCGAACATTGCCGCTTGTCAACTACCATCCCAGCAACCACCCCCACGCATCGAAGTGCCCCATCTTCCTTTGCGTCAAAATCGAGCTATCTCGACCCAACAGCCCAGTGAAACCTCACCAGAAAAACACCTCGTCCCGCCTCCTCCGATCGTCAGAGGCCACGAAATTTGGTCCACGCCTTCGTCGACACGTGACGCTTCTGATGGCCCCGGTGCGATAAGGTCCGGTCATCGGTGGAAGGTGCAGTGCCACCGTTTCTGACGTGAACGAAATTGGGTTCTTAAACCCTAATTTATATTCAAAACAAAAATTTAAGGTTTTATAAATTATTCCAGTATTTTTCTGGAAATCACGAACATTAAATCTAGCTTCGATCACGAATTCGAGGCTTGTAACTACATAGCTCATCAGAATTGCTCAAAGATTCACTTTTAGTTCAAATCCTATTCCCTAGAGAAAAATCAAATGTAAAATTCGAATTCATGTTTCTCAAATCATTAATATTGAAGTGGATTCAAATGACATCCTTGCAGTTGAAATCTGTGAAATTCAAAGTTTAGCAAAATCAAATGGAAACAGTAATCAACAATATTTCCAGAGAGGTCTACATATCATTTGTTTGAATTTATTGCATGGCACATATTATGTTTTAATTCTTTTCTGTAATAAATCTAGGTTTTAACAAAGACCTTAACTTGTTTACATTCTCTTCTTCTTCTTTTTTTTCTGAAGTAAAAGAAAAAGATTTTTAAAATTTCTTTGATATTGATTTCCCTGTAAACCAAAATTCAGATGTGCTGTTTACTTTTTTTTCCTTTTCTCTTTCTCTTTTTTTTCCTTTCCTTTTAATCCCAGTGAGACTACACCCCTATTTTGATTTTTTTTCCCCTGAAGCATGGTGTAAGATCAACACAACTTCAATTTGTCACAAATTTATTTCAGAAGGAATAAGGAAGAGAAAGATTGGGATGGATGTGATATGCTTTAATCTTGTAAACAAAAACTACATGAAAATTTTTGTTCACAGTTTCCAGGAAGAAAATCTTTATAAAATTTTCTTTAGTTCTTACCTGGGATAAAATACAAGTTTAAATCAAAACTTTAACTTGTTTACAATTTTTCCAAAGGCTAGAGAGATTTAAAATTCTTAATGTGGTTTGCTTTGCAAACCTGATATTTGATTGTAACTCAGTTTTTTTTCCAGTAAAAAGAAAAAGAAAATCACCAGCTTTTGGTTTGTTACTGGAACCTAGTGCAAGTGCAAGTACAAGACCTCAACTTATTTTTCCAATTCATTTACAGGAGATGGGAAAGAGAAAGATTTGGGTTGGTCTTGGGCAGGATTACTGTAAATCAGAGGGTTAACAAAACAAGAAAGAGCAATGTCATTTCCAACATGCATTCTTGGGTTTGATTCATACATCTGAACCATCTACTTTTCAACATTCTTAATCTATTCAAACTAGCACAAATCGAACTTGAGTTTGCCTATGATTTTTTTTCTTTTTGCTTCCCTGAAGTTTGACAGGGACTAGTATTTTGAAAACATCAACATGCACAGTCAACTACCATCATATACAAACATCCTTCCATGCAAACAAGTTAAATTTCCTATGTAACTCAAGCATACACACGGCAATCAAAAGGTTGAGAAAACAAAGTTTACTCGCTTGATTCTAGAAGTTGTTGACAGTTCTACCAAACAGAGAGATGAGCCTACTACTTTTTCTTCTTTTCTACTTTAATTCTCTTGGGGTTTTAGATCTGAAATTGATGGGTACAATTCTCTGATTAATTGTGGTCGTATTCATGCATTTAAATTATCAAAAACAGGGATTTCTATTTTACTTACTTTTGAAATTTATAGCAGAGAAGACACTTCTTATTTCTGAAACTTGAAATCCAAAATAGATTAAAACTCTAACCTTAATTCTTCCTGTAGAATTTTTTTAGATATTGTTGTATTAATCCCAAGTTGTATTCATTTACTTAATTATTAAAAATAACAAATTTCCCAGATTACTTACAGTTTTGAAACAAAATCAGAGGAGCTTCTTTTCTCTGCACTTTTGAACACAGAAGTTGAAAACCAAAACCAAAAAAAAAGTAGCTTTTAATTCTAAATCCTCCCTGCAAAAAGAATTTGATTGAGGATTACTGGATTAAACTCTTTCTTTATAAGAAATTGTAACTTCAAGTTCACATTTTACAAAGAAAGATTACTTGCCTTTTTTAATTTATTCCCAGAAAAGAAAACTATGCACTGCCTTTGAAACCAGAAACCCCTTTTGCTTCACAAATCTGCAATTTTCATTTTGAATTTGATTGTCAACACTTGATTCAAAAATCAAAATTTCATAAACTATAAATTTTTAAAACAAAGCTTACCTGAAACTATCACCCTACTGTTATGAAGCATGAGAAAATACTTTTAGATTTTTTTTAGCTTGAATGGAAGAAGACAGTTTGGTTTTCTTTTGAACTTTTTTTTTCTCTGAATGTTTGAAGTAACACTTGCAAATATTTTTTTTTGATTACTGAACATCAGCTGCTAGGGGATTTAAAATTTCGACTTTTAGAAGGTGAAGAGGTTTTCTGAATTTTTTATTGATTATTTTATTAAGGAATTGATATCTTATGCCATTTGTAAGAAAAGATCTTAAAACATAGATTTTGTTAATTATTAAATTTTATTGTAAATGTAAGTTTTCAGCTTTTGATGTGACAAAGCAAAAGAAATTTTATAGATTTTATTTCCTATATTATATACATACTTTTATAAACCAATATATATATATTTTTATTCATTTGTATGTATATATGCATATGTGCAATGTTTAAAAGAAAAGTTGTCTTGACCATTGTGTACTTGTTCCTCAATGATTTTTATATGCTTCTTCATTTTAAAACATTTATTCCAAATTTAAATTCAAACTTAAATCTTAAACTTGAAATATAAACATTCTAAATCCAAATGACTTTTGAAAACATTTATCATCTCAATAATTTAAACCTAAAATAAATTAGGAATTTATTTCATATATTTTCACTTATTTTATTTGTTTTAGATTTTTTTTTCAAATTTATTCTCAAATCAAACCCTTAAGAGTTCAAATATATTATTTATTTTGATTGATAATTTTGGGGATGTTACATATATATATATATATATATATGTATGTATGTTTTACTATATATAAAATCCTTAAATAGTAATTCAATGTGCATACATATAACTATGTAGACATATACACTAAATAAATAAAAATACCCTTTTCATGGTTTTGAAATATATATGTTATATGTATTTTTTATTTAAAAAGTAATACATTAATTTAAATTTGAATTTATTAGTACTTCTTTGTAGATCTAGATCTAAGATTTAGAATTTAAATTTTAAATTTGTGTTAGACCTTGTAGTTGTTTATATTAAATATACAATTACTTTATATTATAATATTAACAAATACTACTTTATATTAAATATATGTGTGTATATATATTATAAATACTATTTTATGATATTTATTTATTTATATAATTATATACATACATATATATGTATATCTGTGCGTGTATGCACATATTAAACGGCATACATGTGTATGAAGGGCCTAACATGTCTGTTACGGTGTAAATCCCAACATCTATACACGGGCATGTAAAATCATATGTACCTTTTATGTTGCACGTGCATGTGCACATATATGTGCATATGATATGTATGATATGCATATTATATATATTAATAATACTATTAATATAATAACTTTATTATATATTAAATAAAATATTGATTTTATTTAAAATAAATTTAGATCCAAATAAATTTAAACTTGTTCTAAATAAATTTAGACTTCATAGACCCAATAAGATCTAAATGGAATAATCTTTTGAAATTTACCTGTTTACCAACGTGTTTGCCTAGTTCTAATAGATTAAGATAGTTCCAGTATTGAGACGTTCTATGACTTTAAGTAGCCGAGAGTGTTTGGTTTTATTATGGTTGAGTGAGATGCTATTATGAGAAATACTCAAAGATATATGTTTTCTATGTTTCAATGAAAGTTAAGTGAAAATCATCATTGAGCCACGAAACATAAATACTTTGACAATAAAAGGATTTTTATAACTTGTGCAAAAGATAAATACTCTCGGTCTTAAGAACGAAATACAAAATAAATTAAATAAATAATTAAGTGGCCGAGACATTTATTTCGACTCCCTGCTTTAATTGAATAGAAGCAATTCTTGGAGAAGAGGCAGGAACATTAGCTAAGCTTCCACCATTCTTACACGTTCCTTTCATTGGTTAATTTTTAGCAGTGACCCATATGGTGGCTTCTCCATGCTAAAATATGTTTAGCCTCCAATTTTCATGTAATTTGGACCACTGGAACATGAGTTATTGCTTGATTATTGACTTGATATTACTTGTGCATTACTTGCAGCTGATCCCTTCCAAAGGATACTTGCCAATCCCTTGAAGATTGGCCTTATGATATGCGATCCCTAAGGTAGGTTCCCTAGAGTCTATATACTTTACCCTTCGAATTTCATAGGCTTTGGACTTGTAGGTCCTGAAATATCGATTATTGTACGCATGAATGCACTTGATCCTTGATGGATGTTGATCCTTCTGTTGAATATGCGCTTATATGATTTTTGTTTGATGATAATAAACATATATACATTCGTTTAAATGTATTTGATAATATACTATTTTATTTTTCACAGATTAAATAAATATTTGCAGAATAAAATAAATAACACGGAATTTGAATTCAAACGATTATTTTATTCAAACAAATATTTATTACAATTTTGATAGTACAAATTCAAGCTCTCACTATACATATACATTTTTGATTACATCAAAATTACATCACAATTCAGTTTACATTAATAACCTCACTACATATCACTCACACTCGTATTTATCTTCAACTTCATTCCAGTTTGAATCCAGCATCTGAGCAATCTGCAAAAATATAAACTAACGCAGTAAAATTGAAAAAGAAATATTTTTGCAATTCAAAAATAGAAGATAATTTTTGAATATATGATTTGCCTCAGTTATTTGGGTTGTTCGTCATAATTTAAATTTGAATTCATCATACACGAACAACTTGTGACATACAAAGTGTATTACTGTATATGCCACAAGGTCGTGCACGCCGATATATACACTTGATAATGCTACAGGGACAGGTGAGCACAAGGTCAAACCCAAATATACGGACAGGCTCAACTCAGGTGCAATAAAACAATGTCATTCAGCACAAGGTCAAATCCAAGCCGGATTCAACTCAGGTGAAAATTAGAAAAATAAACAAAATGCAAAGGTCAAGTCACCACTCAACTCAGCGCATCAACTAAGTTAAGGCGACGTGAAGTCAGCAAACTGCAAGTACAATGCTCAATGCACAGTAATGCAATGCCGCAGCAAACAATGGTTCAAAACACTATATCAAACAGCGGCAAAAGTATGTACATTGATGCACACATCCATCAACACACTCAAGTGACTCAACAATGCACAAGTGACAGCGAACATGACAGTAAGCTACAGTGCATAATGGTCAACACAGCTACAATGAAGCAGCAGTAATTTGAAGCAACTAATCGACCCAAATCAAACTACAATAACCAGTGCAACATGCCATAATGAAGACAATATCACTGACTCAAATGAATCAAATACCACCAAATAGACCATGGAATATCACTGACTCAAATGAATCAAATGCCACCAAATAGACCATGGAATAGCAGGTGATCAAACATGAACACAACTCACCAAGTAAGTGACAGCCAAACCACAGATGCAACCTAAGTTAAAATCTGTGCATGTGAAGTATTCTAAGAGAGAATCCAAAGCAAATGAACCAACTGCAAGTGCAAATGACCAGAAAACAATGCAACAGTATCGAGTACAATATGCACAAGCGAAGAAACAAATGACAGTAAGCAATGAAGCAACAAGGTCAGAGAACCAAGCAACAATGTGCACAGGTGAATCAAGTGACCAACCAGAAACTACTGAAGCTCAAATATCAAATTCGAGTCAGACCAACATAATGCAATAGCAACATGAAATCAACATCATCACGAAATGAATCAAAACAAAGACCAAGCTGCAGCATACCAGAAGGTGGAGACAACCTCAAATGAAGTACAAAGCATGCAACAAAGACCAAGTGCAATTTGAACCAACATGACAGCAATGCACCAAGTAAATACAAACAAGCATGCAACAACAAGCATGCTACAGGAGAATATGCAGTAGGTTGTGATACAAGGCAAGATCAACAAAACTAGAGGCATCTGGCAATAATAACTACACATATACAAACCACAGATGCAACCGATCAGTTCGACATGTACACGAAGGCAGCAAGTCAGTGGCAAGACACAAACTGCAGTGGACAGACCAGAGTGCAACAGGCAAGCACAATGCATATATAGCAGTAATATACAAGCCAATCCAAACAACAGCAAGCAAGTGTACAGTTTCGATTAACATTCAGAAGCTTAGTTTAAGAATTCAAGTGGCTGAAGTGACAGTAAAATCGCCATGTCAATAAGTCAAAGTAAAAATGCCAGAAAACAAAATACCGTGGTAACCAAGAAATCAACAGTCGAAAGTATACGTGTGACAAAGTCAAATGTCACAAATTAAAGCCGTGGTCATCACATGAATTCGAAACCGTGTTATTCAAGTGATTTGAAGAAGTCAGAATCAATCTCAAACATTCAAGCATCATCAAGTGGCCGAGGTGATTCATTGACAAATTCAAATAAAGTATATACGAACGCAACAATAGGAATTCGAGTCCTATATAAACCCTAGAATCATCATCGGCATGAATATCCGAGTTCGAATACAAAAATCGAAAAGTAACGAAGCATAAATTCTTACCAGAAGCAAGAATCGAACTCATCGAAGTAGCCAGTGAGAGCAACGAGAATCGATCGAGCAAGGCAACTCTTGATCAACCAGAGATTCGATCAAATCTAATAGGCGCTTCGAAAAAACCCTAATTTTTAATCAGGAAGAAAGAACGAAGAAAGCCGCCATATTTTCTCACAAAAGTTAAAGAAGACTGAGCTAATAGAAGTGGATCGGGTCACATAAAACAAAGAAAAGGGGCCGGCTTGAATAATATAAAAGGCTTTTTGTTTATATTTAAATTAAGGGCTATTTGCTTTTTATGTTTGTTTTTTAATTTTAAAATTCTCTTTTAAACCGTTGTAATTTCTAGTCGTGTGACTAGGGGACAAACTACGGTGTGTAGTTTGGGAATTCGCAACTCGGTGGTTGAGTTGTGGTCAGGGTTTTGAGCGTAGAGTTAGATTAGTCAATAACGGGTATAGCGAGTTTACGTGTGTAAGCGAGGGACTATCTAATTTCTAGTAGAAACCTTGGGGGCAGCACGTAGGCAGGGTTTTGCCGAAGCTGGGTAAATTCTGTGTTGTTCTGTTTTATTCTGTATTTATATTCTGCGATATCTGTGCTGCTATTCTGTGATCTGAATTGAAATTAATTAATAAGCTTCCGCGATTAATTTTTATAATTTACACTATCACCCTATTCACCCCCCCTCTAGGGTGAAATCGATCCTACAAGTGGTATCAGAGCTAGGAATAGAAGTCAACATTTGTTTTAAAAATTCTATTTTTTTTGAAAAAATCAGTTTTTGTTTAAAAATTTGAATTTTTAAAATGGCTTCTTTTAATAATGCTTTTGCAGAAGGTCGATTCATAGTTAGACCACCAATGTTCAATGGTGAATATGCTTTTTGGAAAAATAGGATGAAATTTTTTTTGAAAACCATTGACGCTTGGGATATTGTTGAGACAGGTTATAGAATACCAACTATAACTGTAGATGATCAGGAAATAGAGAAACCAAAGGAACAATGGACAGAACTAGAAAATAAATTACAGAATACTAATGCCAAAGCTATGAATTCTTTTATCTGTTCATTAGATCAATTTGAATTTAATCGTGTCTCACATTGTCTAACTGCGCAGGAAATATGGCACATATTAGAAGTGACTCACGAAGGAACATCTCAAGTCAAAGAATCTCGCCTTGCCATGCTAAGCAGCGAATACGAGAACTTTACAATGGCGAAAGAAGAAAATGTCAAAGAGATGTACGGACGACTTTCCAATATCGTATACAAATCAAAAGCTCTCGGAAAAACATACACCGAATTGGAAATAGTCCGGAAAATCCTCAGAGTCCTTCCACGAAGCTTTGAAGCAAAAGTAACTGCCATACAAGAATCGAAAGATTTAAAACAACTTAAAGTTGAGGAACTCATCGGAAATCTCACCACTTATGAGCTAGAAATGAAATTCAAAGAAGAGCGTGAAGGAGGTGACACTCAAAAGAAATCAATAGCTCTCAAAGGAACAACCAAAAGTGATGATGATAACGATGAAGATGATGGAGCAGCAGAATTGGAGCTGTTGATAAGGAAATTCAAAAAATGGAATCAAAAACATGGTAACTCAGCTCGAATTCAAAAAGCAAAAAGCAGAATAGCCAAAGCACTAGACTACTCGGAAGAACAAAAGTTTATTTGTTATAATTGCAACAAACCCGGCCATATCAAGCCCGATTGTCCACAAATTAAATCCAGCCACGGAAAGAAACAGAAAAAGAAAAGTTTTGCAGCCACTTGGGATGAAATAGACGAGAATGATCAAAGCACTGGCAGTGAAAGCGAAACGGCAGAATTGTGTCTTCGAGGTGATACAACTGACAGTGACGATGACGAGCCAAGTGAGGTATCAAAACTTACCCATTCAGAGTTGCTTATATATTTTCATGAAGTAAACGGTTGTTTTGAACGACTTAGGGAAAAATACGCCAAACTTGAATCTCAAAAAAATACTTTGATAGAATGTAATAAACAACTTGATCAATTAGTTAAAACCTATCAAAGTAGGATCCCTAAGTGTGATAAGTGTCCAACATTTGATGAAGAAATTAAAAAATCAGAAATTAAAATAAAATCGCTTAAAAATGAAATTCTGATTTTAAAGGAGAATGAAAAAACTAGGAGAGAGAATTCTATTAAAAAGTGCACACAGTTGTTAAACGAAAATGAATCTCTCAAATCACAAGTCCAACAATTGTCAACGACTTTAGATAAATTTTCAAAAAGTGAAAAATCGTTGAATATGCTATTAGGAAAGCAAACTGTTAATACGGTTAAACAAGGACTTGGATATAATAGTTCGAAAATTGTTGAAAACAAGATTAATCAAGAAAATTCAATGTGCACGATTTGTAGAAAATATGGACACAATCACAATAATTGTCGGTATAGACCCAAACATGTGAAAACTATACCGATTTGGGTTCCAAAAGGCACAAATATAAAATCTCTCAAAGTTAAACAAATTTGGGTGCCCAAGGGAACAATTATAAATAGTTTTGGGTCTACACAAAATTATTTTTCAAAATTTTCTGCCACCAACAATCATGGACCTATAAAAACAAATAGGTCACATAAATCTTTCATCGTGTAGGTGTGGTGGCAGGCTAAGGAACAACAATAGTGTTCTCTGGATTTTGGTTGTTCCAGAAACGCAACGGGCGACAAAGCTAAGTTCCTTAGCCTAGTATAAAGGTGACAGAATCACAATGGACAACGACGAAAAATATCGTAAAGGTAAAACGGGTAATGGTATGTTTTAAACGATATATTAAATGTAATAATCTGCACCATATTCTGAATTAAAATCAGCCAATATTGAGATTAATGAAAGGATGATGATTCTGACTTATTCAAAATAGTTGGTCAATTATATTCTAATGCCAAAAACACTATAAAAATCTCTAGATTCTTTGAATTACTTCATTTTGGATTAAAAATAGTGTTTTGTTGGATAATTATACAATTGGTTATAATTCGGCTAACTCTATATTCACGGTTTTTTGATTATTTACACGGCTTCATTTCAAATTCAAAAGAATGTCATTTAAATTGTTGTTAAAATTGAATTTGAAATTTTTGGTGCACACTTCATGTTTTGGTCTATAAAATTCAATTGATGATAATTTTGAGTGAAAGAGAAATTCAGATGCAGATTACACTGGTAATTTAGTTGATAGAAAAATTACTAGTGAAACGTGATTTTTGTTGAGACATTTAATAACTGCATCATTTTTTTTTCAAAGAAAATATCTGCATATTCTTCATTTCAAATAATTTTCAAATAGCAGAAAATTTTCTTTTAAAAACCCCCTGGAGAAAATCATTTTTTTTGACCATATTTTCAGATTATTCATTTTTGAGAAATTAATTTCATAATTATTTTTGAATTTGATTTTAAATGGCTATTTTGACTAATCTGACTCCCAAATGGTTATCGAAAAGATGAATAGTAATTGAAAAAGTGATGAGTGTTGATATTTATTATATATTATGACTCGAGACGGTATAATTAGTAAATTTCTTTAGAAATTTAAACAAGAGTTATAAAATTTTTTGTTGGTAAAAAATTCCATGACTATCTCTATGTCTATCATGTTTTCTATCAACCATCACTCATCAAAATTCTATATAGTTTGTCCATATGTGGTACTTTAAACAGGAATCGTTCGTTTTTCATTTTTACATTTTTTAAAATAAAAAAATTAAATAAATAAATAAATACCAAAGTATTCACTCTCATTTAAAAGTCCTCACGGTTATGCATGGGTGAATTACTTGGAATTTGTTATGTGCTTCCATGCTCATTTAAAAGTCCTCGCGGTTATGCATGTATGGAACGCATATCAAAAGTTGATTTGTAAAACAAACAAGTTGATTCTAATCCCATTTAAAAGTCCTCACGGTTATGCGTGGTTAGAAGATACTTGAATTCATTTTTTTTAAAAATAAAATTGGAATACTACTAATCTCATTTAAAAGTCCTAACGGTTATGCATGGTTAGTAGATATTCAAATTCCTGATATAAATATACCACAAATAGACACAACTGTATGGTTTTATATGATGATATCATCCCTATCATTCTAAAAGTGGAATATGCGCCTAACAAAATATTTATAATTTTTGTTTGATTTTTTATTGAAATTTAATATTTATATTCAATTGAGTTTTAATGTTGGATTGATATCATTTACTTTATCTCTATTTTCTCTAACACTATTATTCTTTTGCTGATAACAAAAGGGGGAGAGAAAAGTTAAGATTTTGTCAAATAAAATCAAGCAAATGTCAAATAATTTTCTATTTGCATCTAGGATCATTTGCATATTTTTATTTGTATGCATATATGTAGGGGGAGCATCGTATAGAGAGGAAGAATTTAAATAGGGGGAGCAATTAGAATATATCAATGATCAAATACATTTAACATATTCAAAATCTTAAATATATGTTTGTTATCATCAAAAGGGGGAGATTGTTGAATATGCGCTTATACGATTTTTGTTTGATGATAATAAACATATATACATTCGTTTAAATGTATTTGATATATACTATTTTATTTTTCACAGATTAAATAAATATTTGCAGAATAAAATAAATAACACGGAATTTGAATTCAAACGGATATTTTATTCAAACAAATATTTATTACAATTTTGATAGTACAAATTCAAGCTCTCACTATACATATACATTTTTGATTACATCAAAATTACATCACAATTCAGTTTACATTAATAACCTCACTACATATCACTCACACTCGTATTTATCTTCAACTTCATTCCAGTTTGAATCCAGCATCTGAGCAATCTGCAAAAATATAAACTAACGCAGTAAAATTGAAAAAGAAATATTTTTGCAATTCAAAAATAGAAGATGATTTTTGAATATATGATATGCCTCAGTTATTTGGGTTGTTCGTCATAATTTAAATTTGAATTCATCATACACGAACAACTTGTGACATACACAGTGTATTACTGTATATGCCACAAGGTCGTGCACGCCGATATATACACTTGATAATGCTACAGGGACAGGTGAGCACAAGGTCAAACCCAAATATACGGACAGGCTCAACTCAGGTGCAATAAAACAATGTCATTCAGCACAAGGTCAAATCCAAGCCGGATTCAACTCAGGTGAAAATTAGAAAAATAAACAAAATGCAAAGGTCAAGTCACCACTCAACTCAGCGCATCAACTAAGTTAAGGCGACGTGAAGTCAGCAAACTGCAAGTACAATGCTCAGTGCACAGTAATGCAATGCTACAGCAAACAATGGTTCAAAACACTATATCAAACAGCGGCAAAAGTATGTACATTGATGCACACATCCATCAACACACTCAAGTGACTCAACAATGCACAAGTGACAGCGAACATGACAGCAAGCTACAGTGCATAATGGCCAACACAGCTACAATGAAGCAGCAGTAATTTGAAGCAACTAATCGACCCAAATCAAACTACAATAACCAGTGCAACAGGCCATAATGAAGACAATATCACTGACTCAAATGAATCAAATACCACCAAATAGACCATGGAATATCACTGACTCAAATGAATCAAATGCCACCAAATAGACCATGGAATAGCAGGTGATCAAACATGAACACAACTCACCAAGTAAGTGACAGCCAAACCACAGATGCAACCTAAGTTAAAAACTGTGCATGTGAAGTATTCTAAGAGAGAAGCCAAAGCAAATGAACCAACTGCAAGTGCAAATGACCAGAAAACAATGCAACAGTATCGAGTACAATATGCACAAGCGAAGAAACAAATGACAGTAAGCAATGAAGCAACAAGGTCAGAGAACCAAGCAACAATGTGCACAGGTGAATCAAGTGACCAACCAGAAACTACTGAAGCTCAAATATCAAATTCGAGTCAGACCAACATAATGCAATAGCAACATGAAATCAACATCATCACGAAATGAATCAAAACAAAGACCAAGCTGCAGCATACCAGAAGGTGGAGACAACCTCAAATGAAGTACAAAGCATGCAACAAAGACCAAGTGCAATTTGAACCAACATGACAGCAATGCACCAAGTAAATACAAACAAGCATGCAACAACAAGCATGCTACAGGAGGAATATGCAGTAGGTTGTGATACAAGGCAAGATCAACAAAACTAGAGGCAACTGGCAATAATAACTACACATATACAAACCACAGATGCAACCGATCAGTTCGACATGTACATGAAGGCAGCAAGTCAGTGGCAAGACACAAACTGCAGTGGACAGACCAGAGTGCAACAGGCAAGCACAATGCATATATAGCAGTAATATACAAGCCAATCCAAACAACAGCAAGCAAGTGTACAGTTTCGATTAACATTCAGAAGCTTAGTTTAAGAATTCAAGTGGCTGAAGTGATAGTAAAATCGCCATGTCAATAAGTCAAAGTAAAAATGCTAGAAAACAAAATACCGTGGTAACCAAGAAATCAACAGTCGAAAGTATACGTGTGACAAAGTCAAATGTCACAAATTAAAGCCGTGGTCATCACATGAATTCGAAACCGTGTTATTCAAGTGATTTGAAGAAGTCAGAATCAATCTCAAACATTCAAGCATCATCAAGTGGCCGAGGTGATTCATTGACAAATTCAAATAAAGTATATACGAACGCAACAATAGGAATTCGAGTCCTATATAAACCCTAGAATCATCATCGGCATGAATATCCGAGTTCGAATACAAAAATCGAAAAGTAACGAAGCATAAATTCTTACCAGAAACAAGAATCGAACTCATCGAAGTAGCCAGTGAGAGCAACGAGAATCGATCGAGCAAGGCAACTCTTGATCAACCAGAGATTCGATCAAATCTAATAGGCGCTTCGAAAAAGCCCTAATTTTTAATCAGGAAGAAAGAACGAAGAAAGCCGCCATATTTTCTCACAAAAGTTAAAGAAGACTGAGCTAATAGAAGTGGATCGGGTCACATAAAACAAAGAAAAGGGGCCGGCTTGAATAATATAAAAGGCTTTTTGTTTATATTTAAATTAAGGGCTATTTGCTTTTTATGTTTGTTTTTTAATTTTAAAATTCTCTTTTAAACCGTTGTAATTTCTAGTCGTGTGACTAGGGGAGAAACTACGGTGTGTAGTTTGGGAATTCGCAACTCGGTGGTTGAGTTGTGGTCAGGGTTTTGAGCGTATAGTTAGATTAGTCAATAGCGGATATAGCGAGTTTACGTGTGTAAGCGAGGGACTATCTAATTTCTAGTAGAAACCTTGGGGGCAGCACGTAGGCAGGGTTTTGCCGAAGCTGGGTAAATTCTGTGTTGTTCTGTTTTATTCTGTTATTTATATTCTGCGATATCTGTGCTGCTATTCTGTGATCTGAATTGAAATTAATTAATAAGCTTCCGCGATTAATTTTTATAATTTACACTATCACCCTATTCACCCCCCCTCTAGGGTGAAATCGATCCTACACCTTCTCCAACGAAGCCTGCCGATCCCTCTTGATCAAGTATGCCTATCCCTCCAATATGCTATTCTATGCCGAACCCTTCCATTCATTGAGCCATATTCTATGCTTTGAGTGTCCTGCATTATACATTCATCAAATCCATTCAATTCTTACTATATATAACCATCTATATTTGACTTCCACGTCCCACAATCATCGCCCCAGAATTATCGGCTTTGATAGCAGTCGGACCTAACTCGTGCAGCCAGTTCAATATATTCGGGCTAGAATGCCATGTAATACTTTTCCCCCAAAGTACTTCTTGTGATTAACATGACATGCTTTGAATCATTGAGAATGAGATCCATCTACCTTTCCGAACAGTTTCTTTTCCTTTATCGAATCAAGTCTCCAAGGTTTCGAATTCCTTATTGATTGTCATGATGCTTAATTGATTCCCAATAATATAAATCTAATGTTGTCTTTTGTCAGTTGATATATATAAGTCCAGTTCTGCAAGACTAATAAGCTTTTGTTATTTGGTCTAGCTTCAAACTCGAAAGTTTTAGGTTTGACTTCAATTTCTGTCGATTTCAAAAATTGAACTTTTAGGTCATACACGGGCATGCTCATGTACATGTTTTTTGGTTGGCTCCCGGATGTATTCAAACACTTATAGGTCATTGCTAATTTTCATAGCATTTTGTATGTACACGTTCATAGCCGAACCCTTATAACCATTTTATATATATATATATATATATATATTCATTTCATTTTTTGTGTGCAGGGATTGGCATATGTTTAGCCGATCCCTCTCTCTCCTCTTTTCTCTCTTTTTTCAAAGCTTTTATAAGGGTCGGCATATATGCATGTTGATCCCTTTTTTGGGTCCATGCTACTAGGGATTGATGATCTTTCATGCCGATCCCTCTCTTCACGTTATGTGTCGAGGGCTTGGGCTAAACCCTCGCCCATATATATGTATGTGTGTATGTATAACAACTTACCATCCCTTCACTCTCACTTATTCCATTTTCTCGACATCTGCCTTTGCACCGAACCCTCGATCTTAATTCACGAAACCAAACTTTCTAACCACGAGCCTTAAATCCATCCACAGTCCTACCTGTCCCATAAACTCGCTTCGTCTTCCCTTCTAATTCAAACTTTCCCAAACACTCGTTCGTATTTCATCTCATACATTCACAATGGTAAGTTTTTGAACTATAACATTCAATTATATGATAAGGTACTGGATTTCATGTTATTAGAAATTATGATGGCGTTCAAGGCCGTGACATCATAGTGATCAAAGCGGCTTGGAGGAGATGAATCATTGGCGGATAGGGTTCGGCAGGATATGTAAGGGGAAGGAAGAAGGGAGGAAAAATAGGAGGTAGAAGACATAATGAAATAGGAATCGGTGTTGGATATTTTGGCCTATGCTGATCGGTTTGGGTTCGGCATATATAAATAAGGAGAAGCAATGAAAGGAGGAAAAAGATAGAATGGAGGAGGGATCAGTGCTGGATGTTTGGTTCTATGCCGATCCCCCAATGTAGAGGCTAGATGAGCCGAGGACGAAGTAGAAGGGATCGGTGTGTTTAGGTCAAAGAGAGGGCTCGGTTGTGAGGCTTTAGGAAAGAGATCGGTATAACCATATGGATCGGCATGAACATATGGATTGGTAATAACATATGGATCGACATTATTATAGGTGTTGGCATAAGGAACTTTTTTAATTTACAATCTGATCTAACTTCACTTACTTGGACAATTATCACTAATTCACCTTATCGAACTTGGATATACGATGATGATGAACACTAAAACATGCATACTCACTATTAAACTCAAGATTGAACAATCAAATCCATGGAACCTTCAACACATACTAAAAACTTGCATATGGACTTGAACAACAAACTTTATACTTTTTACATGCCGATAGTTGATCCCAAAGCTTTTACAACCGACCAATCTCTTCGCCAGTTGAGACGGTCAGCGATGACAGTCACTCTAGTTGGAATCCAAATTGTTTTACTTTGTTTTTTATAATCTTAAACTGTTTATATCTGTTATACGCTGCACTGCACTAGCTCATATTTAACACAGAGGGAACAAGTAAACTTTTTTAACCTTAATTATCTACTGAGTATAGCTAATATAGACTCCAGACGCTCAGAGCATTTAGCTGCTATGTGTTCCAAACCGTCCATATAGGACATCGATCCTGAAGAAAAATCAAGTTTTGCAATATATCCGGTATGCTTTCTTCCAGTCATCAAACAGAATAGACGAAAGTCTCTAGCTCTTCGATTGACATTTTCTCAAATGTTCCGGTCTTCCCGGCAGAGGATATAACTCCTACTCCCGATACAGTAGACGGTGCCATTCTTCTAGACAATCCAGTAGATTCTCAAGCCTCTCAAATTGGTGAGGCTGCCCTTCGCTGGCTATGTTCTATATATGGGATTCCATTTGTTGACATCTTGGTTCCTTCAATAAATGACATGCCTCATTTTCCCCCGGAGGAGAACACAACGTAACAAATTTATGTTCTGGGTCGAATAAGTACCACCCTATAATTCGTTTATTCGAGAGATGTTGAGATATCTTAGAATAGCTCCCACTCAATTCCATCCAAACAGTTACGCCTTCCTACATAGAACCTTCTGCTATTTATGAGCGTTCTATTTCGTTCACCAACTCCCAAGGACATAAGATTCATCTACAACTTAAACAGCGGCTAGGAAGTCCTTCCCATGTTTTTCTCGAACCTTTTTCCAACTACCAAGTCTTAACAGGTGCTTGAAATAAACTCTCTCTATTCAAACACGAGTGGTTCTATGTTCGATGTCCACCTGGCTTTGTGAGGCGATGGTTGGAAGGACATAAGTGTTACTTACATTTCATTCTTAATTCCTTTAACTCAAGTTTTATTTTTGAATCTATTAACATCCTCCATTCCTATAGGTGTTCGGCCATGTCCTTAAGGCATTAGTTTTTCAAAAGCAGTCGCCGTTGTTCGTGCTACTTCTATCAAGAACAGCTACATTAAACATCTTTAACCAATGAGTTACCATATTTATTTCTGCTGCTAGAAGAGGGTCGTAGCACTGGGCTCCCCGGAAGTGCAGCATTACTGAGAAACATTATAGATCAAGAAAGAAATGCCATCAATCCTGTCGTGCCCCCAACTGAGGGGACTCGGGATGACATTGAAAAAGACGAGATTAGGGATTCCCAGGCTAATAAACCCGGCAACATTGATGCAGGCCCATGCAAGGCGCCTATGATCGAACCGCCTCAAGGCATGAAATTTTAAACACGCACCAAGAAAAAGAAGAAATTGTCATACAAAATTTGTAGAAGAAAAACTGCCGTAGATCCAGAAATCCTCATTACTTATAATGAAGAAGAATCATCTTCCCAACACTTGGAAAGTTCACTGAAGGGATTTTCAAATTTTCGAACTCTAGATGATATTATGACCTACGAATTTCCAAATATCAATATCGTAGGAATCAATTCTCCTACTCGGAGCAGTGAAGGCATTCATCCTACAAATAAAGGAAAGAGAACACCCATAAGCAAGGCTATAGCCACCGGTCTATTAGTGGGTAACATTAGGACACTCACAATCGCATGCACTTTACTACATGCTCTTCATTAATCCTTTGCACAATAGTTACATGTTCTCGTTTGGTCTTTGCAGGTACAATGACTCAGTCTCGGGCCTTCGATCGCTTAAGTGGTTCTTCGACGTGTCATCGATCTAGCCGTGATTTAGAGTTTGGTAGGTGCAGGGAAAAAGATGATGGATAGGAAAGAAGCTTTCACTCAAGGGAATCCTCCTCTTTTAAGCGCAAATCCCAATCTCAGACATCTTGCCAAGGAGATCAGCCTAATTTTCCAACTTATAGCGGAGACCATCCTCCCTACAACGGCCCTCAAATCACCACATCACATGAGCAACACTCTAGTTCTTCGAGCCTAAAGCAATCTTGCGATCGTAGATCGAGCAAGCATCCAATTGCCATTTCTAATCCATCCTTGCCAACCGTTGCTTCTAACACTTCTACAATGGAGAATTGGCCAAGCTTAAGGCCACTTTACGAAAAATCTATTTCAATGGGCTTAAATTACTTTCCACGGCACATATGATCCCAGGCCATGCCAAAGAAAGTTCTCTCTCATGTGTTAATGACATGTTAGTGTAGCATGAATCATTTCAATACTTGGTGGAAAAAATCTTTGAAGTTTCAATTGGGCGACAATATGCAATAGATCGTCTCAAGCTAGAGGTAGTATATGATAAAGACATAATCAAATACCAAGATGACGAACTGTTGGAATTAACAACAAAAATTGCCAAGGCGGGGAAAAGTGCCAAGGAAACGTTAGAGGAAGTGAGTAGTTCAGAAGCTTCCCATAAAAAAGAATTTGATGCTGCCTTCAATCGTAGCGATGCAAAGGAAACCGAGGAGCTTTCAAGAAAGAAAGGAAAGAGAAAATTGAGGCTCAGGAAGAACCGCAAAGGTACCGCGAAGAGGATGTCAAAGCCAAGAGCTTGAAAATTAAACTTGATGAGCTATTTGCCAAGATAGAAGCCCTTAAAGTGGAGGCTTGAAAGGAAGGCCGCAAGGAGAAGATGGAAGAAATTGAAACACGAGTAGAAGATGCTAAAGAGTCCGCTCAGAATGAAATCAAGGACTTGTTTGATCCATTGATCATCAAATATAACACCAAAGTCCTAATCCACCATAACTTGAGTTTTCTTGGCGAAGGTTATCTTGAATCACTAGTTGAAGCCTGGGAGCACATCATTGAGATGAAACAAGGATTGGACGGTGCCGAATTTGTTGAAGAAAAATTAATGCAAGAGATCCGTTATTGAAACATACCCTAGATCTGGCTCTCGCGAGACTCCTATACTTCAAGTTTCTATGCCTTCTAACAAAGGAGAACATGTTGTCGACTCCTCGAAGGCCAATCCTAAGGATCCCCCTTTTTCCCAAGTGGCTGGAGCATCGGTTTCCTTTGGCCCGGAGTAGGACTTGGGCTATGATTCAAATAAGCCAAATTATCGATCCAAAATGTTGTCTCCTATTTTGGAAGGCGCACTCCAACTACTACCGAGAGCTAGGAAGATACTGGTATTCCACTTTATCCTCTAATTTACGAAAGGTTTGTTCTTCGTACTCAATGGTTTTAGGCTTATCTCCCTGTTTTAAAAAATTTGCAGGCCCTCCGAGTCCCAGTCAAACTCCTAAAAGCGATGCTGCTGTGGAGCAACAAGAAAAACTAGCAGAAATTCCGACGGCCACTGATGTACTGAGACCCAATGCTCAGGTCATCGGAGCTCTTGACAATGATAAGGTTGAAGATCCTCTCCCGGTGGATGAATTCAGCAGTGTTGTGATTACAATTGCCTCCAAACACACTGATGAGATTAGCTTGAAAGAGTGTATCAAGAAGGAGGAGTTGTTGAAGAAAAAGGCTAAAGCTGAGCCCGTTAAAGTGGACATCGACGGTCCATACCCTGTGCCACTACAAGTTATTCCACCTGGCAGGTCGACTCCCAGCGAACTCCTTCCTACCTTCATAAGCTCTACTGCAAAAGGTGGTAAAGGATCTAGGAAGAGAAGCATCAGGGGCTCAAATGGCACCACTTCTGAAAAATCCAAAAAGGAGAGGAGGTTAAAGAAATAGCTGTCACTTTGGCTCAGTGTGTATATAGTTTGCATAGCTATTTTTTTATTGTTTCTTTTATTAGTTGTGGTTGTTCAGGTATTGTTCCTGGTTTTCTGAAATAACCCAAAACATAATCTTGCTATCGTGTGAATAAAAGTTTTGTCTTCTATTGAGCTTTCTTGTGAATTGCTATTCAAGTAGTTGAACTATTACTTTTCATTCAATGTACTTGTAATTCGTTGTTCATTAATTCTAGTAACAATCCACTAGCTCTATCCCAAGGCCTCCATGCGGCCGTAGCCTTGAGTCGTATCAAATGTTAGGCTCGAGCCTTACGTTACGCCATTGAATTCAGCGGTTTTTTAGTAACTATACTCCTGCCCCTAGTCTTGAATTAGCGGGGTTTAATGTTGGATGGTCGAACTCCATCCTTAGTAAGTTTATACTCCTCCTGTCGGTTTTAGGCCAGAGTTCATGGAATAGTGAATGGTCGAACCTCATTCAGCTAGTTGTTTATGCTCATATCTACACTCTGAGGTTAGTTGATGAGTGGTCGAATCATACCCAATGTATGTTCATACTCTATTCTACGCTCTTGGGACTTAGAGTTATTTGGCGGATGGTCGATTCATACCCGATTTGTATTTATACTCTGATCCGCACTCTGGGGACTGAGCGTTATGTTGCGGGTGGTCAATTCACACCTAACTTATTTTTATACTCCGGTCCCCACTCTGGGGATTTAGAGTTATGTTGTGGGTGGTTGATTCACATCTGACTTATGTTTATACTCCGATCCGCACTCTTGGGAATTAGAGTTATGTTGCAGGCGGTCTATTCCCACCCGACTTATGTTTATACCCCTATCCGCACTCCGTGGACTTAGAGTTATTTCGAAGAGCAATCAGATCACACTCTCCTTAATTGATTGATTTTCCACCAGGGTCTGGGGTTTGATTTAGCAAGTGATCGGTCGTGTCATAGTCGCTCTCATTTTATCTCAGTTCCATAGTTTTGCAGGATTTACTTGATCATCTGATGGTCAAGCCATATTTTTTCCTCACGGTGTATCCAGACTATTGGATTATGAATGGAAGTTATCAAATAAACAAGTGGACCAAGCTCATCTTGTTTAGTCCCATTGGGAATCAGCGTGATTGATTAATCCAAACTCTAGGAGCCTATTCATACATATCAACATCAATCAATTCCATCATGTAACTAATACATAATGCTACAGCAAACATAAATATAAAGGTAGTCCGAAACTTTATTCGTTAAATAGAAAGGAATAACATAAACGATCTTATTACACATCTAGAAAATCAAATGCTAAGCAAATTCTAAAAGCAAATATAACTGAAATGAAAAAGAAATAAACTATGTGAAATAGCATCATAGATGCCCACTATTCCACGCCCTTGGAAGTGTGATGCCATCGACAGTCATTAGCTTGAAATTTTACACTCCATGACTCTGTTCAATGACATATGGTCCTTTCCAATTGGATTCATGTGCGATGAGGTAGGAACAACCCATTTCAAGATGAGATCGCCGATTTCAAAGTTTCTAGGTTGGACATTAATGCTGTAATACCATGTGACTCGATTTTGATGCATCCCTGCCCTCAGATTGGCTTCCTCATGCTTCTCATCCATAAAATTGAGAGATTCGAAGAGGAGATCTTTATTTGTTTTGAGATCGTAGTAAGTCACTCGATGAAAAGGAACTTCGAGCTCAACAGGTATGATGACTTTGGAACAGTAAGCAAGGGTAAATGGAGTATGGCTAGTCACGGACTTGTGGGTGGTCCTGTAAGCCAACAGTGCTGCAGGAAGTTCATCTATCCACTTTCATCTATCCTTCTCCAAACACTTCTTTAGAACAGAATTTATGATCTTGTTTATGGTTTTAAACTGTCCAGTTACCTATGGATAAGTGATCGCTACAAATATCATTTTAATATTATACCTCCAATAGAAGTCTTTGAATGCAGTACTGCCGAATTGAATCCCATCATCTGTTGCAGTAATTCATGGAAGATCGAATGACACATAATGTTTCAGATAATAAAGTTGATTACTTTCTTGGTTGTGATCTTGGCTAAAGGTTCTGCTTTGGCCCATTTGGCAAAGCAATCAACTGCGACAGTAGCGTATTTTGTGCCACTTTTAGAGATTGGTAAAGAATCGATAATGTCTATACACAACATAGCAAAGGGCTATGGGCTGACCATTTGCGTGATTTCCGTCGGCGGAGCTCTTGGAAATTTTGCATATATCTAGCATTTATCGCATTGTATTGCATAGTCACGGGCATCTCAATTGACAGTTGGCCAATAATACCCGTACTGGAGTATTTTCTTTGCTAGATTTTACCCCCGGTGTAGGCGCTGCATTCCCCTTCATGAACTTCTTTTAGACATGTTTTATTTTGTCATGAGCGACACATCGAAGTAGGGGAATAGAGAAACCTTTCTTGTACATAATTCCTTCTTGCACAATATACCGTGAAGCTTTGCGAAGGATTTGTCGCTTTTCATTCCTTCGTCGAGAAGAATTCCCTGTAGCAAATAGTCTTTGATCGGAGTCATCCACGGCTCCCTCTCAGGCTCTGCTTCCAGTGTCCGGTCAATTTCTATCATGTTTACACTTGAGGCATTTAATACTTTGATTGGAACTAAGCCTACCTGCTGTGCATCACCATTGCTGGCATAACTTGCCAATGAATCAGCCTCTTTGTTTTGATCCCATGGAATATGCAAAATTTCATATTACTCAAATTCTGCCAACAACTCTTAGACTTGGGTAAGATATAGGGCAAGCCATTGTCCCTTAGCCTGATAATCTCACTTGACTTGGTAACTACCAACTGTGAATCGTAAAAGATTTTGAGAGATTTTATTCTTAGTTCTCTAGCGAGCTCAAGTCCATCAATCAAAGCTTTATACTTAGCTTCGTTGTTTGTCGTTAGGAAACCAAGCTTTAAAGCATAACAGATTGACCAATCCTCAAGAGTTACGAATACAATTCTAGCTCCATAACAATGATCATTAAACGCCCCATCAGTATACATTTCCACCGGATTTCGCCGCCTTTCGAAGTATCATCCTGTATAGTAAACTCTGCCATAAAATCTGCCAGTGCCAGACCCTAAATATCACTCCGAGGGAGATAAGTAATATCGAATTGACAGAGTTTGGTATTCAACTTGAGTAACCTTCCAGACGTCTCATGTCACTATAGGACATGTCGAAATGGCTAGTCAGTGTAAACATTTGTTGGGTGCCTGGAAATATGGATGAAGCTTTCGTGATGCATTAGTAAGCAGTATGCTAGTTTCTCTATTTTCGGATAGTTCCTTTCAGCTTCCATTAATCGTTTGCTGACGTAATATTCCGACCTCTAGATTTGATCCTCCTCGCGAAGCAATGTGGCATTTGTAGCATGTGCCAATACAGTCAAATAAATATAAAAATCTTCATACTCCACCGGCTTCGACAAGATGGACGGTCTTTGCAAATGATTCACCAAATCTTAAAATGCGAATTTACAATCCTGCATCCATTCGAAGTTTTTCCCATTCCTAATCAAATCAAAGAAATGAAAGCATTTGTCGGTAGCTCTGGAGATAAATGGGCTTAAGGCATCAACTTTCCCATTCAAACTCTGTACTTGTTTAATTGTCCTTAATGCTTGGATATCGTGGATATCTTGAATCTTCTCAAGATTAGCTTCAATTCGACTAGCTTTAACAATAAAACCCAAGAATTTCCTTGATACAACACCACACTTCAAATGATTAGTTTTCATCTTGTAATATCGGAGGGTGTCGAACATTTATGCCAAGTCTCTAATGTGGTCATTTGATCATCATGATTTCACGAGCATATCATTCACACACACGTCCATCGTTTATCTAATCTGATCTTTAAACATCCTGTTGACTAAGCGCTGATAAGTTTCTCCCGCGTTCTTTAATCCAAACGGGATTACCACATAGCAGTACAATCCAACATCGGTAATGAAACTGGTGTGCTCCTGATTGGGAATACGCATCATAATTTGGTTATATCCTGAGTAAGCATCTATGAATGATAATAATTCATGTCCCGTGGTTAAATCCACCAACTGGTCAACCCTCGAAAGGAGAAAACTGTCTTTGGACACACCTTATTCAAATTTGAATAATCAATGCATGTTCTTCGTTTCCCGTTCGCTTTTTTCACAAGTACGAAATTAAATATCAATTTTGGGTAGACAACGTCATAGATAAACCCATTGGCTTTTAGTCCACCCACCTCCTCTTTGAGAGCGGAAGATCTCTTCAGATCTATGCCGCGTCTTTTTTGTTTCACCGGGACATGCCTCGGATCGATATTCAATGCATGACTTGCAATAGCAAGCGAGATTCCACACCTGTTAGAGTGAGTCCTAGCAATCATGTCTAGAATCGCTTCAAGAAAACTAATAAGTTCTTTCATCATCAGGAGGCTGAGCTATGACCCAATCATTAGGACTCATGTTGGGTAATCGTGGCTGACCGTGATATCAATTGTCAGCTCAACCGGTGCAGCCTTGGTCTCTTTGGGCTCCTCTTTATAATCTCTCGGATCTATATCTCGGTAGAATCGACTGTGGTGCCCGAGCCAAGGCTCCAGCGCTAGTTGTCAGTCTTCAGTAGCCTGGATACGGACAGCCTTGTCCACACCCTTACCTTTTCCTCTGTGCTAAGCATCCCTCAACTCTACTACATAATAGGCATGTCCAGTAGCCTGATCGCCATAAACAACTTTAATACCATTGTCTATCGGAAACTTCAAAGTCAAGCACCATGGGGCAAGTGCTACCCTGATTTAGCTAGGGCCGGTCGACCAAGGAAAACGTTGTATGGAGAGGCAACATCAAAAACAATAAATGTCAAGTTCCGCACTGTCCTTCGTTTCACATTCTCCCAACTCCCCAGGCAACTTCACATAATCAACAACTTCAATTGCAACGTCGTTAAAACCGTGTATACGAGCTTTAGACTATTTTAAGTCTTTGGCTTCCATCTTCATCTGATCATAAGCCTTTTTGAAGATTATATTTACTAAACTTCCACAATCAATTAATATCCTTCTCACCAAAGTAGGGCCAATCATGGTTGAAAAGACCAATGGGTCGATTGTTAGAGCCTCCACCTTATATGTATCTCCTATCATGCGTTGCTGTTTTTTCGGAGCTCCATCTTCCGTATTCGAACAGCATTCAAAATCCACATGCATAATCAAGATAGCATAGCGCTCCATCTCTTGCCAACTCTTATCTACTGGGTGCAGTCCCCCGAATATCGTATTTATCACCAGTCTTCCACCAGTCCATGCAAGCTCCCCAGCCCTATGTCGCGCTTGTCCTTGGTTGGGGTCAGATGTCCCATACTTACCATCTGGCAGGGCTTTCACAAACTGTTGTAATTTTCTTTCTCAAATCAGTTTTTCTATAACATCCTAGAGATGCCTACATTCATTTGTATTATGCCCACAACACTCGTGAAATCGACAATATTTCCTGGTCTGTTTCTGCCTCTCTATTGATTCTTTCGGAGGCAATTTCCTGTACTGCAAGGTATTGCAAATAGACATATAGATATTCTCTAAGGACGTAATCAATGGCGTGTAAGTATTATACATCAGAGTCCTCAGCTTCCCTCATCCAAAATGCTTCTTTCATTTATGATTCCTATCTCCACCTCCCTTTTATTGATTTGGTTTATTCTGGACATTTACTTGGATTTTTCCAGAATTGTCATCAGACTGTTTTATTGCAATGTTATTCTACACTCCCTCTCCACTTGGTCTTACAACATTTTTTTCTGGAGGGTCTAGCTTCCTACTTACTCAAATACTGACCCGCCTTTGCGTAAAAGCGCTCCAATGTTGCAGGTGGCTTACCAGCTAACCAATCGTCAAACTCAGACTCTGGATCAATCCCTTTTGTCACGACCATGAGTATTACATGATCATAAAGATTACTAACCTTTGTAACAGCTATATGAATTCTCTCCAAATAATCTTTCAACGGCTAACCTAGAGCCCGACTCATTCTGGAAAGGGACATCACGTCTTTGGGACGAGTCACATGCATTTGAAACTGCTCCATAAACTTGGTTGCCAAATCATTAAATCTAGAAATTGATCGTGGAGGTAGTCTTGTAAACCACATTTTCACTATTCTGGAGAGAGTTATGGGAAAACATCTAAATTTGGTTGCATCATCTGCTCGCATGGAATCCATCAGCCGTCCATATCTCATGATGAGTTGCCTGGGTTCGGTTTTTCCTCGTAGGCAGGCACCAATGGCATGTTGAATTTTCATGGCTACAGTGCATTTAACACACCATCAGTGAATGGGGTATGACTTCTTGAGATTCCTCGGCATTGTTGGTTAAGCCTTGGCTCTCACTCACTAACTTTTTGACCATTGCCGATAAGTCTGACGTTTGGATGGTTGGTGCCAAGTGGTGGTCGTGTTCTACCTCATGTGAATGATTCGATTGATGTCTATAGGCGTTTAATGCCTTCTTGGTTTTCCAACTTCCCAATATGTATCTTGTAAATTCACTTCATCGTCATTCCAGGGAAGAGCTTGGTCAAGATTCAATTGAACTCTAGCATCCAAACCAATCATAACGCTCCAGCTTGATTGCCATAAGGCATGGATGGATTCCCTCTTCTGGTAGATGGATAGGTACTGATCCCTATAGAGGGGTCAGCAATGATCGATCCTGGCAGACTATAATGGTCTGCCAGTTAACGCCTCAAAGTTTCTACACAATATTCGTCAGTTATACGAAGCCTATACCTGTGATACTCATTTGATGAGCTAGACCTCTTTGATGTTGAGTAAGAAGTGGGGTCTCTTCTAGCTTTCCCAACTGCTACTTATTGATTTGGTTCATCAAGTTGAAATTGGTCTGAATTGGTTAATTTAGTTGTCGACGGCTCTCCATTAGCTCTCTCATTAAATTATGAAATTCAACTTTTGTAATTGAATCAGTGGGATTCTAAACTTCAACCGGACCATTATTCAAATTTGTTAGTTGATTGCTTGGGTCTCCTTGCTAAATGTTAGCAGTCTCATTTCCTTCCACATTCTGAGTAGTAGATCTAGTATGTCTCACCATTATTAATAGCCTCTCTTAGATTTCTACAAATCTAAGTAGTAGTAGAAACTTCATAACTGCAGATTTCCTTTAGGAGATTTATCCAATCTAGTAGCAACAAAAGGATCCTAGCAAGCTGAGAATCAAGGATCTCAAAGAAAGCATCAAAATGTTTGCAACTAAATTGGTCACAAACATCCAAGAATAGATTTATGTAGAGAAATAAGCGAAGAAAATTTAAATTAAACTAAGGAAATGTTGAAACTGATAAAAAATAAAAACAATAATCAGAAATACAAAGATTTATAGTGGTTCGGTCTAACAAACCAGGGGATTTCGGCCCTCGAAAATCGACATCAATATGTTCACTATATAGCATGCCAAGCAACCAAGTGTCGAAAATACCGGATCATTGTGGGTGAAGAAGAAAGAGATAGAAGAAAACAGAAACAATCTCCCAAATCATAATGGAATAATATATATAATATAATAGTATATTTTTATACAAAAGAATCTGTAATTGTTAATATACACACAATCATCAAAGTACAACAATCAACAGTCAATCTGGGTAGTTATAATAACTTGTCCTCGTGAATACTAAATATGTAGCATGATTCACACAGCAGAAATAACCAAGTACGTATAATATGCTTGAGAATCCTCAAACTCATCTCCTAAGCTCTATAGCTTCCTAACCTGAATTTGTAATTCTCGGTCTGATCCAAGCATTATAATAAAATAACATCCGAGTTAGTCTAGAAAACCAGCATAAGAAAACACACTCAATTTGAATTTAATTATTTTCAAAAATCCTTTTAGAAAACAAAGGGATCTCGTAAGACCATGCCACACATAAATACAACGAGTTTTTACCTTATGATAACAAAAAAATCTTTTATATCAAATTCATCTGATATTATAATAGTGTCTATAGAAAATAAACAAACTATAAAATAGCTGAAATGCTTGCATCTCACGTTTCAGCATATTGGTATACAACTAAAACTGTACATCGCTTATTAGAGAATGGATTCAATACAATAGCAGGGCCACTAGGGTACCGTCCATCACAGTACACCTCTACTGATATCAAATCTATCGATCCCTGCCAACATGGGACCGGCCCACCCTTTGCTGGATAGTACCGAATATGTTATCACCTTGGATCATTGAGGTTGGACTGGAGATTGATGATCTATAAGATTTTAGTCTTGACTAGAGGGAATGGTTGAGAGAGATGGGATGGTTGTGTGTTCCGAATGTTGGGGACTTAAGAAGAGAAGTCCTTAGGGAATGGCATTGATCCAAATTTACGATTCATCCTGGAGGAACTAAGATGTACCAAGACATGAAAAGGAGTTTCTATTGGGTAGGTATGAAGAAGGATGTTAGCTTGTGGATAAAGTAGTGTGTGAACTATCAACAGGGGAAGGCCAAACATCAAAAATCGAGTGGATTGTTTCAACCTTCGAAAATACCAGTTTGGAAATGGGATTTGATATCCATGAATTTTATAGATGGGTTGCCAAGGTTGAAAAGAGCAAATGAAAGTATATGAGTCATAGTGGATAGGTTGACCAAGAGTGTCCGTTTCATTCATGTTAAATCAACCAGGATGGCAACTGTTTTAGCTAAGTTGTTTATAAAGAACATAATTAGACTATATGGGTTTCCTAGTAGTATAGTAAGTGATGGAGATACTTTGTTTAAGAGCGAGTTCTGGAAGAGTCTACAGGATGTGTTAGGTACCAAGCTCAAGATGAGTACTGCTTATCAACCCCAGATAGATGGGCAGACAAAGAGAGTCAACAAGGTAGTCGGGGGTTTGTTAAGAGCTTGTATGTTAGATTTTTGTGGACCATGGGAAGACTACCTAAACATAGTTGATTTTTTTAATAACAATTATCACACTAGTATAGGAATGGCGCCTTTCGAAGCTTTGTATGAAAGGCCATGCAAGTCACCAGCATGTTGGTTGGAAACCAATGATAGATTTGTCTTAGATCAGATCAGATAAGAGAGGCAACATAGAAGATTAAGTTGATCCGAGGCAGGATGAAGAAACCTCAGTTCAGACGAAAGAGTTACGTAGATAAGATACGTAAGGATCTAGAGTTCTCAGTTAGAGATAGGGTTTTCATTAAAGCATCACCGATGAAGGGTGTGATACGATTCGGAAAGTCGAGGAAACTAGCACCGAGATATGTTGGACCGTTCCTAGTTATAGAGAGGCTCGGAATGCTCGCATACAGAGTAGAGTTGCCAAGCAGCTTGGTAGATGTCTATAATGTATTTCATGTGTCTCATCTTTGTAAGTATATGCATGATCCGGAGACTACTACTCCTTCGACAACATTGGAAGACTTAATAGTATAATCGGATCTGACTTTTGTTAGTCAAATAGTCCATGTTGCGGCGAGAGATGGGAAGAGGTTAAGAACAAGACAGTCAAGTTGGTGAAAGTTCAGTGGAGTGATAATGAGAAAGACTGTACTTGGGAGACAGAAAACATGATTAGAGATACTTATCCTGATCTGCTATATGGGTATGTTCTATATCTGTTATATATATAGACTGTCTGCCAGTCATGTAGGCCAGTATGATAGTTAGCAGATGTTACAGATGATTGTTATGATTAGTATTTAGACCTTGCTAAATTTTGAAGATGAAATTCTTTGAGGGAGCCTGTAACAACCCTAATATTCAAAGTAATATTGAGATATCATTTTATGTCACTTTTACTTAGTAACTAGTGCGAATCCGTACTTCGCACACGGATGTTGAAAAAATATTGTTGTTGCATTCGTCATATCCAAATGTATAAGAACATAATGAAAAAACATTGTTGAACGACAGTGTTATATCATGAATAACAATTTGGTAGGGTAAAGAATACATAGATATATTTGGTTATGATAACCACAATTAAAATGGAACAAAACAATTACAGTGAATATGTGAAAGTTCACAGACTATTTAGAGGATAATGTGTTAAAAATTTATCTGCTAATACATAGATATATTCACTGTGGCATATAAGGCCAATGTTGTTGCTTTTGCAATTAAACAGCTGCTTCAATGTGCATAGATATAGTTGAAGTATTCGCTGTGAATTGCAAACAAAAAGACACAATGCAGTTCGATTCAATTAAATAAGAGTAACAAAAGCTTTTTTCAATGGGGAGAAATATTGTAATAGGTTGAAACCTACAAACAGTCAGGAAAAGTATTTGTCAACAGCTGAAAAAAGGAAGGGGAAAAAAGGGAGGGGAAAAAAGGAAGGGAAAAAAAGAAAAAAGCAACAGATGTATAGGGGAAAAGTAGTAAAACAGAAGATTCAATTGAAATAGGAATGATGATGCAATAAGAAAATAACATAGGTTCCAATATAGATTATTATTGCTCACTGAATTTGATCTATGTCGATGCAGGGTACAAAACACGGCATACAACAGGTCGCAGTAACCAATATATGAAAATATCCAAAACATACAGAAGAGAACAATTGTGCGAAGTCTATTCATTTTTCAGCCTCAGAAATTACTGCTAGCAACGCATGTATGATATTGGGCTTGAGCGCAAATAGGTGATGTCTTCTTGGCCCTAATAGATGCATTACATCAGTCAATTATTTTAACAATTAAAGGTATTTGTACCTGCAGCCAAAAAAGGCAAAAGTGTCAATGATGCAGTATTATTACTAAATTCTCTCACTGCTCGTCTGACCTAGTTAACTATATCTAACAATCAAACTATGACTACATGATCATCTATAAAAAGATACATTCATCAATTGTTTTCTAGAAGTTTTCCGACAGTGGTGGTGCAAGTGATTTAGAATTTACTGCAAAAAAATAAAAAAATAAACTCATTTAGGTGGTTGTCAACATTATTCTCACTACAGCACATGTTTTGACCCAGCACTTAAACTGTACATCTACCTTAAGCCCGAATAAAACTTATATGCTTATCGTATGATTGATCATCGTAATTGTAAACGAAATTGAGTAAACTTAGCCAAATTATATCATCAAACCTGGAAGCAATGTATTAAACGCTGAGCTGCATGGTTGAATCAAGCATTAATTAGGCGAAGTCACCAATTAATCATCTCAAGCTATCAAAAAGCAAAATTCATTTTTCAATTATATTTTCATAATGCGGTTAAATTATTATCGTTAACATCAAACAAAATCATTACTACAGCTAAATTAGTATCGCATCACACAAATGCAGTTAAAATATTTAGATGCAACAATAACTGCTTAATTCTGAAAATACTGCAAAATAATTACCGCTTTTGCTTAATGCATTTAAACTTTAACTACAATAAGCTTGAATAAATCATCGTGTACAACCAAAATTATTACTGCATCACATAAATACAGTTGAAATTTTCAATTTCTACCATGCATAATTCAAAATTGTCATTAAATTATAACTGCATTTTATTAATGTAGTTAAATTTTAATTGTGTTAAGATTGAATAAATTCCTGAAATGTAGCCAAATTTATTACTACATCACATAAATTTGGTTAAAAATCTTCAATATAGTTAAATTTACCCAAAACTTGCTGGTAATTATAATTGCATTTTCTTAATTTCATTAATTTATAACTGTTTTAAAATTGAATAAAATTATCAAATATACTCAAAATCATCAATAGTAAATGCAATAAAAAAATGCTAATGTAGTTAAATTAATTCAAAAAATGCCTATAAATTATTACACCATTTTTTCACGGGGATAAATTGTAACTGCACTAAGTTTGAATAAACTATCAGACACAATCAAAATTATTATTTTATTACATAATGCGGTTACAATATTCAAAGGCGACCATAATTGTATAATTCAAAAAAAACATTACTTTCAAATATGTTAAAAGATAATAAATACATTATAATAATCTAGGTAAAACTACTATGTAATGTTTATGATCATCATAATAATGCTGTTACAGAAACGCGGTACACAACGGTGACACAAAATAATTGGATTATATAAATACAGTTAAAACTGCATTTATAAAATTATGATTTTAGAAATTTTATTTTTAGCTATCAACAATGGATATCATTGGAAAGCATATTCAATTTGAGATTTTATAGTGGAAACGATTCTTAAATCCAATTAATATAAAAAAAGTTATCACATTTCAAAGTTTGGAATAGAAAGAAATTAAAAATGCGACTGTTCATTTCCCAAAATATGAAGGAGGTCGGTGTGCTCTTGAAATCTAACTCAATAATAGTAGTACAGTATAGATATTCAAAGTTCGAATGAAAGCTCAACTCTTTAAATCAAATCAATTTTTGAAATTTAAATCATATCTCGATTATAACTTAAAAATCTCAACTTCGATTATTTAAAACATTTTGTTTACCAAATTTAAATTTCAACATTTCGAGCTCCAGTTTGAAATAATTTGATTTCTATAAGTTCGATTTTATTATCTAAAATCAAATCATTTAAATAGTTTCAAATCAAAATTTCTGAAATCATTTAACTTAACCAATCCGATGTCCGTATATAATTTTCTATCCTATGGCAAAGTGGATCCGTTATTTCAATTTAATTTCAAGGATGTATATATATCATTTCAATCTAAATCAAAGTGTCATAGGTATATATCATTTCAACTTATTTCTCAATCTATTCGAAATAATTCAATTTATAGTTTTGTATACTGTAAATGATAAATAGGATGATAATAGGATGTATAAAAATAAAAAAAATATCCAAATCATCCAAAATATCAACCAACAATATCGATCACAATCAATCGTACAAATAGTCAATATAATTAACAACAATTTCATAGTTATCAATATCAGATATTTTACTAGCAATTAAATTTCAATTTCACATTTAACTGTCAATTATAATACCTACAGTCAATTCATATGTCAATTTCGTTTTCAAATAACAGTCAATAAAATTAGATAACTTCACGATTCAATTTTTAACGAACATAAAATATTATATTACGTCGTGAGCGTTAAAAAACACTCACCTTATTATTTGAAACTGAAAATATTTTAGCTTCAAATAAATTCCACTTCCACTCCATACCGTAGACGATGTTGATACGGTCCCGACGCAAGAAACCGTACCCAAATCCGACCTTGTACACGTAAGACACGATTTAATTAGCAAAACTTATAATTAAAATAAAATTAACATACTAATCAAAAAATAACCTTCTCACTTAAGCTTATCTCCAACCGCACGCGACTATGTTCTTCCCAGGCTTTAAGTCATGTCTTTTTTCCTTTCTTCTTCTTTTATTTTCTTTTTTATTTTCTTTTTTTACGAACGACGAACCGTGCTGCAACCCCTTCTTTACTAGTGTGTACTCGTGCGTTGCACACGGTAACGTTGTTAAAAAATAATATTTAAAATTTAATTATTGTTAAAAATTGAATTTTTTTAAGCACTATATGATAAACTTTTTGAAATAAAAAAAAATATTATAATTTAAAATGACATACAACACTCAGATGTAAGGTAAAAGGTCGCTAATATATATATGTGTGTGTGTGTGTGTGTGTGTAGCTATTATTATATATGTAAATAGTTGATGTTATGTGATGCAAGTATTTTTTATATTAATGGATGAAAAAAATTGAATTTTCCATTTCTATTAATATGAATATTGTATATATAATTTTAATGATTTACAATGGAATAATGAATATTATGTAATTGAATATATTTAAATATTTTAAATCAATGATCAACTTAACTAATTAGATATATGAAGCTGAATGTTAGAAAAGAAAGAAAAAATGAGAAGAGCTTTATATGTAGTTGTAGTTGAGAAAAATATCTTACGATCAACTTATCTGAAATGAACTTTTATTCATTATCTGAGATTTCAATTAGTAAACTTTTTTTAACTTAGCAATTAATCATAAATTTCACATCATTGTAGGAGTGTCATGTTTACAACTTCAGTATTTGCAACAAAAGAAATGTTGCGTTAATTTGAGTTATGAGTTCGGTAGGTTTTAATATCATGTTGAAAATGAGAATGTCGATATAACCTAATTTGTATTAGAGTAATCCGTGCATCCACATCTCAATGTTGTAAATTATAAATTTATCCTTTAAAAGTTGTAAAAAATAATTTTTTATACTAAAAATGTATGATATTATTTTGAGACAAATGAATTATAAATTAAAAATATATTATTGTTTATGTTTACATTTTATGTTGTGCGATCTATATATCTTTATGTATGAATAAAAGTAACAATTTTACCATCTTCGCACGCGCGTGTGTTGTATGCATACTTAAATCGATATACATTTTTAAGATTTATTAGATGGATTATTAAATATTAGTAAATTAAATTTATTTGAATAATTTAAAATAAAGATTACATAATTGGTTAAATACACGTATATGAGTAAAAAAATATTAGAAGAGAATCGTGAAGGGTTTGTAAGTAACTATGAGAATTTAAAATATAGGTGTTTAAAGTGAAAAATATAATTTTTCATTGAAATACATGATAACTTCATTGAGATAAATGAATTATAAAATAAATTTGTTATTGTTGTTAATGTATATAGTTTATGCTATTTGATTTATATATCTTTATATGCAAATAATTTTTTTATTTTACCAGTTTGTTGATGCTACTATGGTATACTGTTGAAATTTTCATATTTTAGAATTTACATGATGTATCGAATGTTAGACAACTGATTTTATCAGATGGTTTAAATTTTTAATTACGTAATTAGTTTAATTGTATGGACTTAAATGTAAAATATTAGAAGAGAATAAAGAAAGCTGTAAATGATCTTAAATTTTTTTAAAAGTATGTACTTGATTATAAATTGGCATTAGAAGTTTAGTAGAATAATTATGAAGTGACAAATTACAAAAATTTAAAATTAAAATATCGAAAGAAAATTAAGAAGAGTAAATAAAACTTCTAAAATCAACGAGAGAACGGAAAAACCAAAACCAAGTCAAACCCGTACCCACTTCTCCAATAAAAAAAAGAATGCATCATTCTCAAAACACAAGCCCAAACATTGCATGAACAGAGCCTCTCCTCTTCTATTTCCATATGCGCCTGTACACTATCATCTCCTATCCCCATGTATGCTACTTCCTCATCTTCTATTTCACGAAGGCCTGCTCTTTACGTTTCCATGCAAACCCCTCCATCATATGCACGCAAGCATATCTATCACTCATGTTTCCACTTGAATGCACCATGCAACTCATGTTCATAGCCGTACACACCTTCAAGATACTCACATCACTCACATTCCCCCAACTACGGCCACCACGACCTCCACAAACCACCATTTCGGAAATGACTGAGAACGGAAAACGTAGCCCATTCAATCTTCTACAACTTCCGTGTTGGCAACTTTGTCTATTTCTTTGTGTAGAGAGTTATATTGGAATAATTAAATAGCAAAGAAGATGTGAAGATATATAAGTTTGCTGTGAAATGAAAATCAAATATGAAAAGTGAAAAGTGTCCTCCTTTTCTTTTTCTTCTTTGCATGCGTGTCCAACCATGTTTATAATTGGCAAGAAAATGAAAAAAATGTGAAAAAGTGGAAAAACCTGTTCCTCTCTCTGGCATTTAAGAGAAAGAAAAGAAAATATGCCCCCTCTGTTGCGTGTGTGCTGAGGTATATATTTAAAAAGAAATAATACTTAATGGCTAAGGAAAATCAAGCACACTTTATTAAATGCTAAGCAACAAAAGTCTTTTCCAAGGATAAGCAAACAAGAAAGGAACACGCTGCGTAAATTTATGTGTTTTGAAAAGTTTGTTTGCGTGTGCAATACTTCTTTTGTTTTACTTTGGCCACTTTGGCCATGTGAGTGGTTTTGTATAATATTTGTTTTGAAAAGTTGGTTTATAGTATACCGCCGTACAATATCACATTATAGTAGAGACTGTAAATGACATAAACATATAAAAATACGATCGCGTATAATAATACGAGACGATCATAATAGACAAGTTAACTTGTTCTATTAAATTTCAAAAGAACCGACTTTTGACGGAAAACACGTTAAGTGAAAATATTTTTATTTTTAAATTAAAAATTATATAAATTAAATTAACAATACGTCATCAAAGATTGGGTCTTAGTTTTAAACATATATTTTATTATAATTTAAATTTAAATTCGAATATTTAAATAAATTGAATATTCAAATTCGATGACCCAAAATACGGGTCGTTACACAATTTATCAAACTATTTTACCCTTGAAAACTTGCAACAGCTCTAATTTTGACAGAAGTCGAATTAGGGCCCGTGACTACTTCCATTGAAAAGATACGAAGGTTTCACTTTTCGTAGAGTGATATAATATCGACTTAGACTTCTTAACTATGAGATATGGCTGTTTAAAGTTTGGCAGTTTTTGAAGCAACTTAGTGAATAATTAGTGAGATTAGGGATAGGCCCACTATCCTTTTTCGAGTTTGAGATTATTAGAGGCTGAAATAACCATCCCAAATCATTTTTCTTATGTTCCAAATAGATCTAATCCTTTCCTTACCAAAGCCTTCACGTTTCTCCTCCAAATCAAGTCTAAATCATAGATTAAAGGTAGATTAGCTTGAGGACTAGCTAGAGTTCTTTAGGTTTATATTTTTGGGGAAGAGAAATTAGGTCTTGGCTATTCATTCTCGGATTCACCTCGATTTTCATGCAAAACTTGGATTTTTAGTGGTTTGACGAGTGAACTATCATCTCACACCTTACTATTATGTATATGTAGATTATAATGTGTTTTGGATCCATTTCCAAAGTCAAATTTATGTTTTATTGTCGTTGGACTTCTGGTATTTTAATAATGTTATTTTGATGGACGTTTGCCTCCATAAGTGTTAGGCTATGTTATAGATACATTGTGTGATGATTTTCTTTGATTTAATGCGTTTGTATGCTTGGATGTTTGTTGATGCATGTGTGATGCTTGTGCATATGCTTGAATGGTTGAAAACGCTTATCAAACAAAACAACAATAGGAACTTTTGAACCAGACTTCAATGAATAGGCTCGAGGATGTTAGGATTCATATCAATGCATAGGGAATACACACTGGTCGAATTATAAAGCATAGTGATGGAATCGATAGAAAATTAGAGCGTTGGAAATGACTATAGGAAATTGATTGGGTGATGATTAGTTTAGCAAATGGTGGTTGGTCAGTGGTGGCTGGTCGATGGATGAAGGCACTAGAGAAGAAACTTTGTCCATTGGTAAACTTTGGTCTAGTACCAAACCCGAAGTTCTATTTGGGTATTACTTTGGTCCGGTGAGCTTATTACTTTAGGTATATATGGGGAGCAACCGGGCAGTCATGAGGGTTTTGGAGATGCTTTAGGTAAAAGAGGATATGGCCAGAGGATTTTGCAAGGGAAACTCTAGGTTCGCTTGAGATTTTACTGAGAGAGAAACTTAAGATTTGGAGATTTTGGTCGTGAAAAAGGCGATGCTTCAAGGCTTCTTCGTGATGTGTTCTAGGGTCTTGTGGGTGATGAGGAGTGAGATAGACAACTACAAATGATTCGGGATTACTTTGGATTTCATGTGGTGACTAGTGAAGTGATAACATGGATCTTGGATACGACGACGGCTTTGAAGTTTTGGTATGATGGCTCTGTGACTTACAATGGGCATTTAAAGGCTTTCTGAAGATGATGACACAATGATGATGAAATCCAAGCATCCACAATCCCGATCGGAATCCCCATCACACATGGAGATCTCTATACCGGGGCAACTCAGTGCATAGTCATTCGACAGGTTATCCTATCGTTCTTGAAGACACCCGGTCTTCACCACTATCTTCAAATGCTATCCATTTCGTCGTATCACTATTCAGAATGAGTTATATGACACAAAGGTCCTCTCGTGGCTAAATCGAATAGTGAGCGCTTAATTTAAAAACATGTGGATATGTCATTCACAAAGATTCACAGGTTCGATGTGGGTTTCGGATAACCAACTGAAATCCGACTCCCTGTCGCATCGAAATTTAAATGCCGTTTTACGGGCCAATGGTTTTTACATTCACAGAAACAAATCACAGATATCACAGCTCAGCATAAAGCAATTCATATCACATGGTATCACAATCACATATCAAAGATATCAATCAATACACAGCATTCAATAACAATCAATCATCTGAAATTAAGATGGACTAATCGTGTGATTATAATCAATTAATCACATAATTGTTTTCATTAATTATCCTCAATTGATGATTAGTTATTCTTAATTTTAAATTTATGAATCCTTAATTTTTATGAATTAAATCCTTAATTATTAATTAAGTAAATCTTAATTACCTTAATTAATTAATTAATTAATTATTCCTTAATTTATTAATTTAATTAATTAACTATTCCTTAATTAATTACCTTAATTAACTAATTGTTCCTTAATTAATTACCTTAAATTAATTAATTGTTCCTTAATTAATTACCTTTAATTAATTAATTGTTCCTTAATTAATTACCTTTATTAATTAATTATTCCTTAATTAATTACCTTTAATAATTAATTGTTCCTTAATTAATTACCTTTAATTAATTAATTATTAATTATAAATTAATTAACCTTTAATTAATCATGAATTAATTATTTATTAATTATAAATAGTTAATTATTTAATCATCATTAACAATATAAATCAATTTACTTTTAAGTTAACAATTTAAACATTTGATTAACTTCTTTTGTTAAGTTTTATTTAAAATAACTCTATTTAAAAATATAAGTTTAAAACATCTTTGAACTTAATTTATTTAAAAATAATTTATTTCAAAACCTTTAACTTCACAATCCACTTAACAAACAATCATCATTTTATAAAGAATAAATTTAGAAATCAATTTGACTTAGATTGTTAAAGTTTAAAACTGGAAATGCTATTATCCGAGAACTACTTCGAGCATCCCTCCGGGCTATGCGCCTGCTTGCTTCAAGTTTCCCTAAAAACTTATCCGTGTATACGTTTTCTCTTCAACTTAAAATTTTGTTAAGTTTTAAACATGGCGCCATTTAAAACTACTCGAACCAGTACTCGAGCCATCCACGCATTCCCCCAACTTCTGCTTCGAGTTAAAACCCTTCCTCCTCAATCCTTATCCACTGACACAACCCAAATACTGTGCACGTACACAACGGCTCCGGCCACCTTCGGTCGGTGTCGTGGCCATCGACAAATCCGCAACCACCTCCCCTAAGCTTCCGACCACCTAGAAACGCGAATCATTGACGAATTCGAAACTTCGACATCGAACCCAAACTCGAACAACATGGATCACCAGAAAAACCCTTCGCCTCGCCACCTCAGGCCACCGGAGGCCACGTAACTTCAATTGAATCCTCGACTGACTTCAATGCTTCGATCGTCACCGGTGCGATCAACTCCGGTGCGACGGCGAAGTTGCAGTAACCCGAATTCTTGACTTCGACCAATAATGGGTTTAACCCTAGTTTAGCAATTTCCGACCACCACGATGACTTATAAATTCGATCAACAATTTTCTGATGATCCCTGACCGTCCACCAAGCTCCAAACATGATCATGAGATTTATCATTACCCCAATCACCAGAATTTGGTGAAAAAGACGATTCTGATCATCCCTATTTTTCTCAGATAATACTTGATAAAAAAATTTAATTTCACATTTAAAAATCATCAACTTTGAAGACGTTTCAATTGATATATTAAAAATCATAAATCAAGATTAATGAAATTTCTGTTTACATTTGTTTTTCCTGTATTCTTATTTTCCAGAAATTTTTTTTGTTTTATTTACTTAAATTTATTTTTAGAACTTAGAGCATGATCATACGAACATGTTCTCTTTAGATTTAAAAGCCTAAAAATAATTTGAGATAGAGCT
The DNA here is from genome assembly GCA_030765085.1 of Allium cepa. Taxonomy (NCBI): domain Eukaryota; kingdom Viridiplantae; phylum Streptophyta; class Magnoliopsida; order Asparagales; family Amaryllidaceae; genus Allium; species Allium cepa. The sequence goes on along the minus strand of CM060929.1, from coordinate 458,225,673 downwards.
TTTGAATTTTGAAGTAGGTTTTGGAACCTGTAGGCCTGGAACAGAACTCCTATTCAACTGTACAGACATGCACACTCCATTTTCATGTGTGTATATATACGTGCAACTCAAATTTACAATTCAAACTTCAATATTTTTCACAACAACAGGTTTTAGTTCAAATCTAAAAGAGTTTACTCACCTTGAATTTGAAAGTAGAGGATCTGTCTGGGTTTAAAAGTTGAAAGCTGAAAAATTTTGATTGCTGACTTTTTGATTTAGGCTTAACCTTGTTGTTGTTCACAGACTTGATTGGTTGCTGAAAATAACCTTTACTTTGTTAAATCTTTCTAGTTTGAAACTTGCTTTTGATTTCTTTTTTTGAGTTTCTTTCCTCTGATTTCTTTCGATTCTCAGATTTTTAACCGTCTTACAGGTTTCTATTTTTTTCTTTGATCTGGTTTTGAGTTTTAATTTTTTCCTCAAGCTTCAGATTTCTTTTGGAACTGAAGAATAAAGAATTGAAAGAGGAAGTGCAATAGCTTATATGATTTATTTTCTCATTTTCATTAATTTTTCTTAAAATAAATTCAATAAAATGACACTTGTTAATCTATGTATTAATAACTGAACATTTGTTAATTTTCTTTCCACATGGATTACGCTTGTCTTTATATGTATTACTTATTTAACATTTGTAAATTTTCATTAGAATAATATATTTACATTATTTAAATTGTATTTTAATTTACCTTTTCCATTTTATAAAGACATTTTCTTTATATTAATAAATACCATTTTATACATAAATAAAATCATATACATATGTTAGTATTTTGAACCCAAATATTTTTCTTAAGATATTTACTTAAATTCAAATTCAAATAAAAATTCAAATTCAAATTTGAATTACAATCCATTATATATATATTTTTAAATCCAAATTATTTTACTAAAATATTTATTTAAAATTTAAATTCAAATTCAAAGTCAAATACAAATCTACTCACACACACACATATATAATTTAAATTCAAATAATTTTAAAAACATTTATTATTTCAAATTTTAAACTCAAATGAAATTGAAATCTTATTCATACAAATTAACACTTATTTTAGTTGATTTGAAAATTTTCAATTAATTTCAAATTAAATTCCAAAAATTCAAATAAATAACTAATTTTAAATTGATAAAATTTGGGATGTTAAAGATTCCCCCCTTAAGAAAATTTCGTCGTAATTTGGAAGAGAGAGAAAAACAAACAAAGAATACAGAAAAAGATAGAGAAATGGCTTACCAATTAAGCCGGAATATCCATTCTGCAATTGGGATAGGACTTTTGCATGCTATCCTCTATTTTCCAAGTACAGCCATTTGATTCACCGCTCCACTGCAGTTTAACTAGTTTCACAACTTTATTCCTTAATTGCTTTTCATCATGATCAATGATTTTCAATGGCTCTCTTTTAACTGCCAGATTTGGTGTGATTTCCAAATCCTGCTTAGCTGCCTCTTCGATAATACTGTCTGGATCGTGCAATATTTTTGAAGATGTGAAACGTGAAACACGTCGTGTATGCCAGATAACTAGCTAGGTAGCTGCATTTGGTATGCCAGAGGACCGATCCTTTCCAATATAGGAAAAGGACCAATATAATGCGGTGCCAGCTTACCTGTCTTCCCAAATCTTAACACACCACGCATTGGAGATACTTTCAAGAAAATGGAATCTCCAACTTGAAATTCTAAAGCTCTTCTCCTGCGATCGTAATAACTCTTCTGGCGACTTTGAGCAATTATTAACTTCTTTCGAATAAAATTAACTTTTTCCATAGCTTCTTTAATCATATCTGATCCAAGAATGAGTCTATCACCAGACTCAATCCAACACGCCGGTGATCGACATGGACGACCATATAAAGCTTCAAAAGGAGCCATTTCGATGTTGGCCTGATAGCTATTGTTATATGAGAATTCAACCAGATGCAAATAGTTTTCCCACGAACCACCAAAGTCGAGAACACAAGCACGCTAAAGGTCTTCTAAAATTCGATTAATCCTTTCCGTCTGCCCATCAGACTACGGGTGGTAAGCAGTACTGAAGTTCTGTTTTGTTCCAAGTGTGGCTTGAAATGCCTCCTAAAATCTACTAGTGAAGATCGGATCACGATCACTCACTATACTACTGGGTGTACCCTGGAGACGAACAATCTCTTTTATATATAGCTCAGCCAAATTTGCTGTTGTTAGGGTAGATTTCACTGGTATAAAGTGGGATGTCTTAGTCAAACGATCCACAATAACCCAAATTGCTACATTCCCCTTTCGAGTGCGGGGAAACCCGTCGATGAAATCCATCGATACTTGATCCCACTTTCACTTGGGTACCTCCAAAGGCTGGAGTAAACCCGCCATTTTCTTTTGATCACTTTTAATTTGTTGACAAGTAGCACAATGACTCACACACACACACACATATATATCCCTCTTCATTATCTTCCACCAGAAAGTTCTTTTGATATCTCTATACATCTTGTTAACTCCTAGATGGATACTGAGTTTAGACTTGTGAAATTCATCTAAAACTTCATGTTTCAGATCGGGGATATCTGAACACATATTCTACCTTTCAATCTTATAATTCCTCTATCATCGACTTCAAAGCTAGAATCTTTACCTTAACATATTATTCTATAGATTTCTCGAAGAAACTTATCTTCTGTCTGCTTTCTTGCAATCCTCTTAAGAAGAGTAGGAGCGACAACAAGATGAGTAAGAATAGCATGACTTCTATTCAAGGCATCGACAACTACATTGGCTTTTCCGGGCGTATACAAAATATCTAGGTCATATGATGGTAGAAATTCTAACCATCGTTGTTGCCTTAGATTTAAATCTTTCTGGGAGAAGTGATATTTCAGAGATTTATGATCGGTGAATAAATCGAATTTTTCACCTAAAACAAGAAGGATTTATTAAGTATATATCTTAGGTTAAATTAAATATTTTTAGTAAAGATGAAAGAGATTTTTACCCAAAAGATATTGTTGCCAAATTTTCAAAGCGAAAATAACAGCTTGAAGCTCGAGATCGTGAGTTGGGTAATTTTTCTCATGCGTACGTAATTGTCTACTCGCGTAGGCAATCACTTTCCCATTCTGCATTAACACCACACCCAAACCACCGCTACAAGCGTCAGTATAGACAGATAAACCTTGGTTCCCGTTAATGATAGTGAGAACGGGAACGGTAGTTAATCTCCTCTTCAACTCCTGGGATGCTTCATCACACTTCATAGTCCAATCGAATTTAACATTCTTCATCGTTAGCTTAGTCAGTGGACTGGCCAACTTGAAAAAATTTTGGACAAACTTTCTATAATATCCCGCTAAACCCAGAAAACTTCAAATTTCTTTTGGAGTAGTGGGTCGCTTCCAGTCAAGAATAGCTGAAATCTTGCCTGGATCAACAGAGATTCCCTCTTCATTAACAATGTGCCTGAGAAATCCGACTTCTTTCACCCAAAAATAGCATTTGGGAAATTTGGCGAATATAATGTTCTTCCTTAATATCTCCAAAACAATTCTTAAATGTTCAGCATGCTCCTCCTCGATCTTGGAATAGATTAAAATATCGTCAATAAATACCAAAACAAATTTATTCAATATTCCTTTGGAATACACGGGTCATTAGGTCTACGAAGTATGCGGGAGCATTGGCTAGCCCAAAAGGCATAACTAACCATTCGTAGAAAATGTCTGGACCCCTAAAAGTAGTCAACTGAACACAGTCTTCGGCAATTCGTAGCTGATGGAATCCTTGAGCTAGATCCATCTTTGAAAAGAATATAGCGTCGTGCAGTTGATCGAATAAATCATCGATTCTGGGTAACACAAATTTTTTTTGAGAGTTAATTTGTTTAGATCGCGGTAGTCCATGCACAACTCAAATATCCATCAGATTTAGCTACGAACACCACAGCTGAACCCCAATCGAAAACACTAGGTCGAATTAACCCTTTTCCTAACAAATCTCGGCTTTGATTGACTAGTTCGATTCTTTCCGTAGGTGCCATCCCGTGGCATGCGTGAACAACAGGAGGAGCATTGGGTACTAAGTCAATTCTGAATTCAATTTCTCTATATGAAGGTAAGGATTTCACTTCTTCAAACACGTCTGGAAATTCCCAGACTATAGGTATGGACTCCAGACTGGGTTTGGGATATCCCAATGTATACATCAGCTTATCTCTCTTAGGGCTCGGATCTTCACAAGAGATTTCAGTAAAATTTCCAAACTTTGTTTTAACCAAAATTGTCTGATTTTTACAGTCTAGTTTAGCTTCGTATTTGGTTAACCAATTCATTCCAAGTAAGATTTCAAATTCGTTAAAGTCAAGAACATAAAGGTTGATAGGAAATTTATGGCAAGAATATGAGATAGGGACTTTCCTATAATATAGACACAAATTTGCAGGACAACCAACTGGATCCTTTACGCAAATGGGTTCATCGACAAATTCAGGTTCAAGTTTTAATTCATTTATGGTTTGTTGGGAGATAAAACTATGTGAAGCTCCCGTATCGAACAAGACCCTAACAACTTTATCATAAATAATAAGGTTACCTTCTAGTAGTCCTTTTCCTTTGTCTGCCCTTGAAGTTGAAGGGTCATCCTTTATTGCATAGACTTTCGCCACTTGTGCTTGCTTCATCACCGGGTAATTCTTAACTACATGTCCAGGCTTGTGACAGTAAAATCATTCTCTAACATCCTGACTAGTCTTCATCAGTTGTTCTTTCTTTATTTTTTTTATTCGGATTTTTACAGCTGTTTGAATAATGGCCCTTCTCAAAGAAATTAAAACAAGTAACGCCCATAGCCTGGTTCTCCTGGTTGTTCTTCTTCTCTTTGCCTTGATATGGTTTCTTCCCTTCAAATTTCCTTTTCTAACAATTTGAATTGCTCGTATTCCCTTTTTCAGTCGGAGCTTCTTGCATATCCAGGGTAGCATACCTATACCCCATATCGATAAGATCTGAAAAAGATTCTTTGACATGAGCTGTCATTCTTTCGTGAAATTTCTTATTCATCCCAAGAATGAATCTTTCATTTTTCTTTAGAGGCGCGTTTACCAATTCCGGACCGAAACGAGATAATTTGTTGAATTTATTTAAGTACTCGTCAAATGATAAAATCCCTTGCTTCAAGTCCATGAATTCCTGATACATTTAGGAGATACCAGCCGACGGCATGTAGCGTTTCTCAAACGCTTCCTTGAATCGACTCCACGTAAATTCTTCTTCTGGTTCATCAACAACAACTGTCTCCCACCAGGCTAAGACTTCTTCTTGGAGTTGCCAAGAAGCTATTAGTCGCATTTGATTGTCTTCCAACTTTAGCCCTTTAAAAATTCTTTCGCACGATCTGATCCAGGCTTGGGCTTCAATAATAGATTCCATGCCAGTGAACGGCTTACCACCAAGCCTTGAGAAACTTTTATACAGATCAGCCAGATTCAGCCGAGGTTGAGTAGGTATTGCTGCTTCTGCTGTTGCAGGGTCTTGACCAGTTGAAGTGGTATTTCCCTGTCCTCTAGTTCTTCCTCTTCACCCGCTCATTTTTACTAACTGTAAATAGTAAGAAAACTTGATTTAAGTATACGGCCAAGATATCTTAGGAAATATCAGCAGTTAAAAGAAATAGACCGAGAAATTTTAGGGTTTCGGTCTCTCGGGTTATACTCATTCTAGGGTATGCTTCACCCTATCTCTAATGAGCCACCTAATGTGTTATACTCCATAGCTAAAGTTCTAACTCAACCTTTAGCTCTGATACAACTTTTCACGACCCGATATCCAGCGATTGAAAATCGACATCAAATACCTCACTTGTATTCGACTGCTGGAGATTCAAACGTCGAACTTCAGTTCGGATGGAGCTTATAACAACATTAGATGAATATGAACAGCGGAAACAAAATGAACTGACATTAATCAATATCGCAGATACCACATTCAACATAGTGTTTGATACAACAAATCAACACCATCATCAGAGTGATACATATATGACACAATAATAAAATGATAACAACTTCACAACGGAACGACAACAGAGTCTTCAGAAGGTTCCAACATACTTCAACTTCGATAAAATCTTCAAACTCCAAACTTCTCAAAAGATATCTAAACCAAAGCTTTCCAAAATCTGATAGCTTCTAAATGACTTCAAAATATAATCTAGCTCCAAAACACAGATAATATGTTTCTAGGCTGCCCGTGTGGAAATTATGGGCACCCAGGGTTTACAAAGGGAACAATAAACTTCGGGTTAGTCATGGGACCGGTACGAGTAAACAAAAACAGTTGTCTGTACAAAAACGTTTTATAAAAGAAATTCGATATGCTTTTGGAAAATGAAACTACCACAAGACCTCCCACCACACACATAATGCAATCGCAGAATTGGAAAAGATTTCTTCTTATGATAGTCAAACAAGCTTGATACGAGAGAATTCTTTGATATTATTACTAGTGCATAGTGTAGAAAAACATTTCGAAAGTATAATATTAATCTTAGCCAGCATACAACCATTATTGTATGCCTACTATAGCTACCATCTAAACAATGGTGACCACCATAAGTAAATGGTAGGTTATACAACTAAAACCGTACTAGGCGCGTATTGGTGATTAGATTTCCAACAATGGTGAGGCTAAGGAACTTCCTCATTGGATGAGAACGCCTCTGGAGGGACGCCCCAAGAACCTAACTAGATCTCTGCCAACATAAGGTCGGGTTACCTCTGTAACTAGGTAACTACTGACACGAGTATGTCATCACCCGGTGGTTACCAACCTTTAACCGAGGCCTCAACACCAACAATATTCCAACAATCACATAGATTAAATATCTGGGCTCCATACCATGATATTACCTTTTATCCAGAAAGAAATGCACACACCCTAAGAGGCGCTTCCCTCAATAACCTTTTCGCATGCTTCATGTTTCGACCATTACCGGATTGTGAGGTCCGACAAAGTCTTGTCCACAAAGCTACGCTTTTCACAAAAGCCATGCTTCGATCAACACATGATCAACAACACTCAGCATGCCACACTACCAAGTTGGGAGTATATCACTGATAATCTTCAACTACATAACATCTGAGCTCGTACGTCCAGAGAAGGGCATAAAGCTAAGAGAATAAATGCTCCGCCACCAACAGAAATGTATTTGATAGAATCTGCTTTATATCTCAAAGTGTAAGGTCAGAAATACAACCATACAAGTCTGTTCCGGGTTGGAACAGAATCGAAGGCACTTCCGAAGAAGCCCTTGCAATCCGGGCATCCACAATCCCGATCGGACTCCCCATCACATATGGAAATCTCTATATCGAAGCAAATTAGTGCAGAGTTATTCGACATGTAATCCTATCGTTCTCGAAGACACTCGATCTTCACCACCGTTTTCAAATGCTATCCATTTCGTCGTATCACTATTTGAAATGGTTTATATGACACAAAGGTCCTCTTCCTGCTAAACCGAATAGTGAGCGCTTAATTTAAAAACATGTGGATAAATCATTCACAAAGATTCACAGGTTCGATGTTGGTTTCGGATAACCAACTGAAATCCGACTCCCTGTCGCATCGAAATTTAATTGCCGTTTTACGGGCCAGTGGGTTTTTACCTTCATAGAAACAAATCACAGATATCACAGCTCGGCACAAAGCAATTCATATCACATGGTATCGCAATCACATATCAGAGATATCAATCAATACACAACATTCAATAACAATCCATCATCTAAAATTAAGATGGACTAATCGTGTGATTATAATTAATTAATCACATAATTGTTTTCATTAATTATCCTTAATTGATGATTAATTATTTTTAATTTTTAATTTATTAATCCTTAATTTTTATGAATTAAATCCTTAATTGTTAATTAATTAAATCTTAATTGGCTTCATTAATTAATTAATTATTTCTTAATTAATTAACTTAATTAATTATTCCTTAATTAATTACCTTAATTAATTAATTGTTCCATAATTGATTACCTTTAATTAATTAATTATTCCTTAATTAATTACCTTTAATTAATTAATTGTTCCTTAATTAATTACCTTTAACTAATTAATTATTAATTATAAATCAATTAACATTTAATTAATTATGAATTAATTATTTAGTATTAACAATATAAATTAATTTACTTTTAAGTTAACAATTTTAACATTTGATTAACTTCTTAATTATTTAGTTAAGTTTTATTTAAATAACTCTATTTAAAAATATAAGTTTAAAACATCTTTAAACTTAATTTATTTAAAAATAATTTATTTCAAAACCTTTAACTTCACATTCCACTTAACAAACAATCATCATTTTATAAAGAATAAATTTAGAAATCAATTTGACTTAGATTGTTAAAGTTTAAAACTGGAAATGCTATTACCTGAGAACTACTTCGAGCACCCCCGGGCTACACGTCTGATTGCTTCGAATTTCCCTAAAAGCTTACCCGTGTATATTTTTTCTCTACAACTTAAATTTTTGTTAAGTATTAAACCCGGTGCCATTCAAAACTACCGGAACTAGTACTCGAGCCATCCATGCATTCCCTCGACCTCTGCTTCGAGTTAAAACCCTTCATCCTCAATACTTATCCACTGACACAACCCAAATGCTGTGCACGTACACAATGGCTCCGGACACCTCCGGTCGGTGTCATGGCCATCGATAAATCGGTAACCACCTCCCCTAAGCTTCCGACCACCCAGAAAACCCGAATCATTGATGAATTGAAAACTTTGACATTGAACCCAAACTGGAACAACATGGATCACCAGAAAAACCCTTCGCCTCGCCGTTGCAGGCCACCAAAGGCCACGTAATTTCAACTGAATCCTCAACCGACTTCAATGCTTCGATCGCCACCGGTGCGATCAACTCCGGTGTGACGACGAAGCAGCAGCAACCCGAATTCTTGACTTCGACCAAAAATGGGATTAAACCCTAGTTTCGCAATTTCCGACCACCACGATGACTTATAAATTCAATCAATAATTTTCCGATGATCCCTGACCATCCACCAAGCTCCAATCATGATCACGAGATTTATCATTACCCCGATCACCAGAATTTGGTGAAAAAACGATTCTGATCATCCCTATTTTTCTCAGAGAATACTTAATAAAAAAAATTAATTTCACTTTTAAAAATCATCAACTTTGAAGACGTTTCAATTAATATATTAAAAATCAAAAATTAGGATTGATGAAATTTCTGTTTACATTGGTTTTTCCTGTATTCTTATATTTCCAGAAAAAGTTTTTGTTTAATTTATTTAAATTTATTTTTAAAACTTAGAGCATGATCATAAGAACATGTTCTCTTTAGATTTCAAAGCCTAAAATAATTTGAGATAGAGCTTTTGAATTTTGAAACAGGTTTTGGAACCTGTAGGCCTGGAACAGAACTCCCATTCAAGTGTACATACATGCACGCTCCATTTTTATGTGTATATATGTGTATATATACGTGCAACTCAAATTTACAATTCAAACTTCAATATTTTTCACAACAATAGGTTTTAGTTCAAATCTAAAAGAGTTTACTCATCTTTAATTTGAAAGTAGAGGATATGTCTGGGTTTAAAAGTTAAAAGCTGAAAAAATTTGATTGCTGACTTTTTGATTTGGGCTTGATCTTGTTGTTGTTCACAGACTTGATTGGTTGCTGACAATAACCTTTACTTTGTTAAATCTTTCTGCTTTGAAACTTGCTTTTGATTTTTGTTTTGAGTTTCTTTCCTCTGATATCTTTTGATTCTCAGATTTTTAACTGTCTTATAGGTTTCTAATTTTTTCTTTGATCTGGTTTTAAATTTAATTTTTTTTCTCAGGCTTTAGATTTCTTTTGGAACTGAAGAATGAAGGATTGAGAGAGGAAATGAAATAGCTTGTATGATTTATTTTCTCATTTTCATTAATTTTTCTTAAAATAAATTCAATAAAATGACACTTGTTAACCTATGTATTAATAATTGAACACATGTTAATTTTCTTTCCACATGGATTACACTTCTCTTCATATACATTACTTATTTAACATTTGTAAATTTTCATTAGAAATTTTTTTACATTATTTAAATTGTATTTTTATTTTACATTTTCCATTTTATAAAAATATTTTCTTTATATTAATAAATACTATTTTATACATAAATAAAATCATATACATACGTTAGTATTTTGAACCCAAATTTTTTTCTTAAGACATTTATTTAAATTAAAATTCAAATACAAATTTAAATTCAAATCCAAATTTGAATTACAATTCGTTCTATATATATATTTTTAAATCCAAATTATTTTACTAAAGTATTTATTTAAAATTTAAATTCAAATTCACAGTCAAATTCAAATCTACTCATATATACACACTGATATATATGTATATATATAATTTAAATTCAAATAATTTTAATAACATTTATTATTTCAAATTTTAAACTCAAATGAAATTGAAATCTTATTCATACAAATTAACACTTATTTTATTTGATTTTAAAATTTTCTAAACAATTTCAAATTAAAATCCAAAAATTCAAATAAATTACTAACTTTAAATTGATAAAATTTTGGCTGTTAAAGGAGGCAAACCGTTCCTTGGAACGAAGTCGACCGTGGAAGTCTAAAATTGGATCGACACTTGTGAAAGAATCTTCGAGGACTTAGTATTAGAAGATGCTATGAAGAGGAAGTTGGCTTTCGGATAGCTTTATGGGCGAGCAATAGGTGGTGGAACACCATCATGATTGCTACTAAGGATTATAATACCGGGAAGTAGTTTAAGGTGAGGTTCGAAGAGAAGTATCTACTGGCTGTTAGAAGTCGGTTCATTTTAGGAAATTTGCCGATTTAAGGTAGGAGGAGATGTCTATGTCAGAGTACGTGGCAGAGTTTGGCTTCTATTGAAGTATTACCTATCTTTTATCGATATCCACTCAAGTAGAATGAAAATTTTATTATGGGCTTGGACTATTACTTAGGAGTGAAATCGGTGCATCACATTGATGAGTAATTTGAGAACCTGGTGGAGAGAAGGCTCTTCAACATGAGAGTCTATATTCTAAGTCTAAGTTGGTTGTTACTCCCAAGGGCGAGCCAAAGCCCCAAGCTAGCGAGGGAGGGAAGAGGACGTGGGACAACAATAAGAAGCATTTTCAGATGGGTTTTCAGAAGAAGGGAAAGTGGGAGGTATGGAGAGAAGGGAAATCTTAGCAAAGGTTATAGAAATAATACCGAGGCATATGAAGAATGATTGCCTAGATCAACTGAGGAATAAGCAGGTTGTGTTTGTTTATGCTTCAAACGCTGTTCCAGTTTCGTCGAGTGCTCCAACGGTGAAGTTGAAGGGAAAAAGTGTCATTATATATTGTATGCTTTCTATTTTCGATACACATGTACATGTTTCATATGACACCAAGGCTTCACATTACTTCATATCTAATGATTTGTTAGATAGATTGGGATTGAAAGGTATGATAGTTAACAAAACTTTAATTGTTACCAACCCAGTTGGAGGATTGACTACCTTTACATCATTTGTCGGGATATAGCATTATCGAGTCGTCACAGATGTTTGCTTGTTTGTGATTGCTTTGTTTTGGGTTTCGTGAGGTTCAATATTATTCTAAGAATGTACTAATCATAGAAGTATGGATTAATGAGGCCGCTGGTAATGATAGGGATGGATGATGGGCATAGGTTGGAGATATGCTACGTACCTAACATGAGGTAATGGTTAGCTTTCTGTATTTGCTCACGAACCAGTTATCACTTATGCTTATAGCGAGAGAGTATCCAAACATATTCGATGAGGTTACTGGATTACCATCACTGTAACAACCCTGTATTTTTAACTATTTTAGATTATTAAATTTAATATGACTATTGAACAAATTGGTTAGAATAATTTTTTTAATATTTTATTTATATATTTTATTTAATATGAACTCCAATAAAATTTTGAAATAACCAATTTCGAAGATTTGGGTAATAACAAGTATTAGGATGAAATTCTATTTATTGAATGTGTATAATCAATAGATGGAATTACATAATAATTGTTAAATCATTTAGGTGTAAATAAAATAAGTATTTGATAACCAAAATATATTTGAAATCTAATATTGGGATTTATTAAAATCCTACTGTTGGAATTTATTGAAATTGGGTTATTAGAGTATTTTAAAATAAGAAGTGAAACTAAATGCAGTAGTTGTTTTATCATTTGAATTTGTTTCAAAGTAAATTTTATAAGTTAAATAACTTATATATATAATATAGTGATTTATTGGATAATTAAAATTGTTTAAATTTATTATTGGAATTATTTAAATAATTGAATTCTGAATTTAATATGAATGAAAATGATGCCATTTGATCTAAAGTATAACTAAATAAGAATGAATTTTGTTAACTTTTAAAATAGAATTTAAAGTGAATAAATTTATTTTGGAAATTTCTTGTTTTAATTAACGTGTATAAATAGCCATTTTGGCCACTATCTCGGATTTCGACGAAACCAGTTTCATCAGATCCATAATAGTGAATTATTATAGGATTTCAAGTTTCGTACCGTTCAGACTTATTGTTTGGCCATGCGAGCTTGAAACACGCAGAAATTAATTAATGGAATTTAGTTAAAATAATTTGATTTTAAAATGCTGTCTTTTGAATATGAAGGAATTGGATCCCGAAACTATTTTCATTGTATTCAAAATAGGGGTATAACATATAGAAAGCCAGACAGCATGCTTCGTTTGGAGTTCCGAAATTTCACGGGTCGATCAAGTTGGAAATTTATATATAAGGCCCTAAATCGTTTCATTTACGCAAACCCTAACATAAGAATAACAACTGCTCTTTTTACGTGAATGGCTGATATTGCTTCCTCTTTCCTCATCAATTTCTCTTCATCCACACAATGAAATCAAAAATTTCCAAAAGGAAAATTGTAGTTCTCCTCGAGCTCTACCTTTGGACAGTTGGATCGTAGCGAAGCATCATGGAATCGCTAGATTCGATATCCAAAGTTGGGCACATTTTGGGTTCTCTTTTTTGATTTGCATGCATGTTTCTAGTCGACGATGTGTAGGAGAGGTCGCCGAGCTCGGCGCTGGTGGAGGCATGCCTGGGATCATTGATCTTCATTCGGTTATTAAAAATAATAATAATAAAATAAACGAAGATGCGATCGAGCTAGAAGGATACGCCTAGGAAGAGTGCGAACGAGAGTGATGAAGGTAACAGTTAGTTTGGTTAATTATTTTAATTAGTTATTTAGTTGTTAATTTATAATTAATTATAGTCAAAATTATAAAAATCCGTATCTTTTCCATGCGAGGTGTGATTCGAGTGAAATAATTTGCCTGGATTGGTATCGACGAAGGCTACGACATGTCGTGGTATTGGAGTTTATTTGAAGCTAAAACATTTGCAGTTTCAAATAATGGTGAACGTTTTGAATGCTCATAAAGTAATAAATATTTCAATGTTATTTAAATTGATAATCATGAAGTAATTTAATTGACATCTAAATTGACATATGATCGAAATTGATAGAAATTTAAATTGATAGAAAATTTTGAAATTAAAATCAAACTGCCAGTTGGACACCTACTTATTGATAACTAGTTAATGATTGTTAAATTTGACTAATTTGGATGTTGATTGGAATTGGATGCTATTGGTTGATATTTTGGATGATTTTGTTTATTTATTTTTATATATTCCTATTATCACCCAGTATATTATTGACATCATATAAATTGTTATCTAAATTATATTCGAATAAACTAAGAAATAGGCTGAAATGAAATATACGTATGACACTTTGATTTGGATTGAAATGATATATATCCATCCCTGAAATTAAAATTGAAATAACTGACCACTTAGCCATAGGATAGAAAGTTATATACCGACATCGGATTGTTAAATTAAATGATTTTAAATTTTTTGTTTGAAATTGTTTAAATGATTTTGATTTGAAGAAATAAAAAACGTATTTACGGAAATTGAATTATTTTCGAACTTAACTCGAACTGTTGAAATTGAAATTTTTAACAGGAATTGTTTAAATAATCAAATTTGAAATTTGAAGTTATAATTGAACTATGATTTAAATTATGGAATTCGATTTTTTTAAAATATTTTAAATTTTATTTGAACTTTGAAATAATTCTGAGCAAAAGTAATTTAAATGGATATTTCAAATTTGAAATTGAAATTGAATTATTTTAAAGATTTGAACATTAAATTGAACATCGAAGTTAAGTTTAATTTAAATGATTTAAATCGATATTCTGAAACTGAACTCGAACTTTATATAAGCAAAAACGGTTTAAATTTTCTGAATTGAATTGAGACTCAAACCATTTGAATCGAATCAATGGAATCGAAATCAAAATTGATTTGAATTCAAATTGGAATCAAAGTTAATTCGAATTTAAATCGAAATTGAGTCGATTTGAATTGAATTGAAATTGAAGATGATTTGAATTGAAAGATTTGGAATTGAGTCAGTTTGACTTTGAAATCATTTTTAAACAAATTATTTTAATATAAACTGTTTAAAATCTTTCTTTTTAATTATTCAAATTATTTTGATTTTCCATGCTATTTTACTATACAAATCATTTTCAATACTCAAACTATTTTATCTTAAACTAATTTAACTTTTTATATTACTTAAAACTATTCAAACTATTTTCTAAAAATTCAAACTGGTTAGAGTGAAAAATGTTTATATTTAAATCATGTATTTAAATACGAATTGGGTTAAAATGAAGTTATAACCTAAGTTGAAATTCAAAATGGAAATTTGAACGTAACGATATTTTCAAGTGGAAATGACATATTGAACCGAATATGATATTTGAACTAAATATGATGCTTTAAAATGAAATTATATTTTGAAGTGAATATGATATTTTGATATCAAGTATGAATCGTTTTCAAAATGTAAAAGCACCAACCGATGTGTAAAACGATGTCCGGTTGCCAAAGAAATCGAGGCCTCTTATTGATATACGCTCTATCAATATTGGAACCACTTTAACAATTTTGTATGCAGAGGAAACTCAAGAATGAAGTAGGTAGATTTGGCATAAGTTTGTTGGATTTGAAAAAAGTAAACGATAATGGATAAACCCAGCACTTATGCCAATTTGAAATGACTAAAACATGACAGCTTCATAGGGACAACGAGGCTAATTACCCTTAGCGGACGTTCGTTCTTCTATTTCTTTTTAGACTTGGTCGATACCATTATCTTGTTGTTGGTTTCGATTAGTACACCTTGATTTGGGATGACCTCCCTTTGACTCGATATGAGATAGATGGATGCGGTGGGCGGTCGTGGCTACAACGCGTTACCACCAGCCCTACGACTCGAACTGGTAGTATCCTACCTTAGGCATTGCCTCACTTGCCTTGTTATACTCCTATTCTTAAATGAGACCACTACGATTTTGGTTTAATATTATCGTATCACGGTGCATCTCTATCCCCCGATATGCTACTGGGGCACTATATGCAAACTATACGACAATGCTTAAAAATGCGTTAAGAGGGGATTAATGTAAAGCTTTAATGCTGAGAAAAATATTTATTTTACAGATTAGACATTACATATAAAGCATATTCTACTATATTGTGATGACTAATGATTTTTTGATAATTAAATTTATTGATTTAATAAGATTTTGAAATTTAATGTTGAAAAGGAAATAAAACTTTAAAGATTTAATAATAACTGGAATGAGATGCAATAATATAAATTTAAGGTAATTGCTAAATATTTTTATGTAATTCAGATTAATTAAAATGATTAAAAAAAGTTATAATTGGTTATAGATTGTAAATTAATTGTAATAACATGCGTTAATTGATAATTGGATTAAATGAGTAATTGATAATTTAAAGGTTGTATTAATTAATGGAATAATATGTAACTAATTATAATTGATAAATGTAGTATTGTGGTAGTAGTTATAAATTTGTGTGTAGATAACAGACTTACAAATGTTATTAAATTAAGAAAAGGTGACGGTTGTTATTTGTTACCTATTTGCTTAACTTGTTGAAATCAAATTAGAAATAAATTGCAATAAATGAAACTGAATATAGCGTTAAAAGGAATTAGGATAATGACTGTAGAATATTAATGTAATAAGATTGAAACTAATGTTAAATGTATACATAGAACAATGAATGATCGAATATAAAGATTAAAATCAAGTTTGATCGAATTATTGGAATTTAAATTATATTAATTGGATTCATTGCAATTAAATGTAATTAATATTACATTAATAAAAATTAAGATGATAATTGTAGATTATTAGTGTAATAAGATATAAACAAATGTCAATTATAGCCATGAGATGACAACTGATTGAATAACTAGATGTAAAGGAAAATAAATGGATTTAATTGAATTTAAATTATACTTAGTAAATTTATTGCAATTGAAATGGACCACTGAAATTAGTGTAATATTCAACACTAAATTGATATGTAAATTTGTATTAAATTATTATAAATGTCTAAGTAATCAAAAGTGATAAAAATTGTTAGTTATTAAACTTGAAAATAAAAAGTAATTTAGTTGATTAAATATTAATTTATTTAATTGACGCGAAAATAGCCATTTGGCTACCATCTCGTATTTCGATGAAACCTATTTCATCGGATCCATAACGGTGATTATTATAAGGTTTTAAGTTTCATAGCGATCGGACTTGCTGTTTGATCGTACAGACTCGAACGCTTAGAAATCGATTTAATTAAATTCTATAGAATTTGTAATAAGCTGATTTTAAGCTAACTTTTTCATATGATGGAATTAGGACTTGAAACATGTTCCATCGAGTGTAAAAATATCAAAAACATCTATTTTGAAATATTGGTTGACCCACTTTTGTTTTGGAGGCAGAACGGGCTATTTGGATTGCTATTTGTCATTTGTACCAATTTGATATGTGTTTATTTTCTTATCGGCCTTTGTTAATATAAATTGTCTTGTTTCCCAAACCCTAGAAGTCTTTCAGTTTCCACTGTACATACATTTGCTTCCTATATCCTCTTTCTCTTTGCTATGGCAATAAATAGATAAATTACAAACCCTCAGTTCAATTTCAAAAACAAATCAAAAAATTTAAACCCCTCAAACTATATCATATTGTATGTCGATTCGAAGCTCTCGACGAGCGTAACCTAATTCCATGATTCATTTTTCTAATTGAAGCACTGTTTGGCCAGAAATCGAGGTTGAACCTCGGCCGTTGAAACTAGGATTTTCACCATCCAACGACAGATCGTTGTCCAATCGTCGATCCGAAGGCGGCGTTGGAAAGGTGGAGTCGAGCATGTCTTGGATCTGCTGTTCGTTCGTGTCTAGGTGGTCGCGATTCGCCAAAGAATGCCAGTGAAGGCCGACGGCGACGTGTTGGCTGGAGGCCACTACGATCGATCGCGCCACCTTAGTTGTGGTCGGCCATGGATGTTGGTGCCTGCAATGTTGTCAGATCGTGGTGGATGAGGTTGTGGTAGCATGCAGTTGTGATGGAAGGCGGCGGCGTCACTTGTAGAAGTTTGATCGAACGCGTTTGCTTCCTATTGCTAGCTGGGGTTCACATCACAGGTGATGACGTGGCTTCTTTCTTTTCTTTTATTAATATGAATTAAAAAAATTTAAACATTCTAATCGTCGTAACTTTTTCATACGAACTCCGATTCACACGCAATTTACTCCACTAGGATCATATCGAAATTCTGAACATTTGTAGTCTTGTTTGGACGAATTCTAAGACTACTGAATTTTGGGCTTTTATTTGGATTTTAAATCGATTTGAAATCAAAGGTGAGTGTTTTGACCCACTAACAACTACTAGATTATCCTAAGTTAGTTAAATTAAATTTGTGATGTGAATAGAAATTAATTGATTGACGTTTGGTATGTTTAAATTATCATTCTAATTAAATTTAAATTTTATTGCATTTAGTCATCGTCTAATTTAGTATTGAACTTAAATTGTCAATTTAATACCTGTTATTGATGATCAGTTATTTACTGATATTTAATGATGGATTTGGATGATGATTGTGATGGATGTTTGATTTGTTGATATTGGATGACTGGATAGTATATTTTTATAACACTGCAAGTGCTTTACGGGTTGAAATGATATATACCCGAACGATTCATAAATTAGGGAAAAATCGTTATGGCTTGAAATAATAGACTTGAGCAATTTTATGGATTTTATTTAATTCGAGATTGCTGTTTAAAATGATATGAAAATGTACAAATTTAAATTGCGGATTGAAATGATAAATATCTGTATTACTTGACCATTGGGTAACAAATTATATACAGACACTGGATTGGTTAAATTAAATGATTGAATTTCCTTAAATTTGGAATTCAGTTAAGAAGCATTTTGAAATAGAAATTGATTTATATAAACTGAATTATTTTCGATAATCCGAGCATTAATGCTAACATTCGAATTTATTTAATGATTTTTTCAAAGGATTTAGATTGGAATTTCAAAGTTGAAGCATCAAATATAAATGAATTTATCGAAATTGAGTTATTGAAAATGTGTGCATATAACTTTGAAATCTACTTTAAACTAATTTAAACCATTTCAATCATTTTAAACTATTTTTATTTATTTTAATCTAGTATTACCTATTTAATTCAATTTAGACTATTTTACCTATTTTAAACCAGTTGAATTTATTCAATCTATTTAATAAAATTTAAATCTACTTAATCTATTTTAAATTTATTTCATCTATTTAAAATTTACTTAAGATAATTTAAAATCTATTAAATCTATTTTAAATTTGTTTAAATCATTTTAAAATCTAACTAAATCAAATTTAAATCCGTCTAAACTAATTTTAATATTTTAAAGTATTTTAATCTATTTTAAACTATTTTCAAAACTATTAAAACTCTTTATGACTATCCAAACTATTTTCTAAAACTTCAGACTGTGTAAAGTTGAGGTATTTATATTTAAATCCTTGATAATGATACACCCTAAGTTAGAATTTGGAATTGATACCTTTTTGCGAAATAACATATTTGAGTAAATATGATGATTTTGGAACGAGGATTTAATTAACCTATCTTATCGATAAATTCAAAAGTGAATATGATTTTTGAAAGTGAATATGATTTCGAAAGTGATTTGGTTTATGTTGAATATGATATTTTGATATCATTTATGAAACGGTTATGGAAATGTAAGGGAACCTTCCTGTGTGTAATAAGCGTTTGGTTGTTAAAGAGATCTGGATCGGATATTGTCATACTTTCTGTCAATACCGAAAACCACTTTAATAACTGTGTACGTGGTGGATATTTCAGAAATAAAGTAGGATGGTTTGGCGAACGATTTAGTATGAGGTATTTAGGTAACCCTGACTCCCGTAAGTCAGCTTAGATTGGATTAAAACAGGAGCTATACCGAGCCAAGTGAGGTCATTCCCTCTATCGAGCACATTTCTTCGATACTATATTTTGACTTTGTGATTAATTTGGTGGTCACCCCTCGATTTTAATTATGGGAGTGTGTCCGAGGTGGACGGTACTAGCTGCTATGCGTTACCACCTGTCCGAGTGTGCAGTTGGTATATCTACCCTGGTATTGCCTCGAGTGCCGTGTTCACATGCCCTATCGCGCCTTCTATGAGTTTGTTTTGTGCCATACCTATGAAGTGCCCTCTGGGTAAACCTCATGGAGGAGCCTATGGTACTGTATAGGCTATGGGAGTTTATAAAATGTGTTAAGGGGGATATGGGTAACGCCTTAACGCTATTTTAATACTTTAATTTACCGTCGACACTATTATAATAGCGTATTGTTTTACTTAGTAGATAGTTTAACGGATCCTTAGGATAAGGAAATCTCGAGCATCTGTTAAGTTATTGCACTCACGTTAGACATTGGATAGGAGATGTCGAACCCCCTAAACATCTGTGATGTCATTATACTCATATTTATTTACTGTTGATTTAAATTACATAGGATCTTTTAGTTATGACTCGAGTGTTTTGTCGTTTCAATTCGTTCGGGTCAGTCTGCGCTTTTCAGTTCATCGAAGACTGCTTTCTAGAGGATGAAGACGAATATTTTGTATTATTATTATTTATTATATTTATTCTATTATATCATGTTGTTCTACTGCATTTATTTATTATTTATTCTTGTTGTATGTAACTCTAATCTGTATCATAAAAGTTTAATCAATGTTATTTGTAAACAGCTTTATGAACTGTTTATTTGATTGTTATATTTTGTCATTCTGTTGCGAGATTGTGTATTTGTTTTCTTTCTTTCTTTCTCTATTTTTTCTTATTTACCCCATAACAATCTGTCCTTTTGAATGGTTTGAGTCTGACGGTGTGGTTTATCGTCGATTTAAACTGTCCAGAAAGGTCGGTCATTACACATTTTTTTGATGGATCCTTATGAGATGAAAAATCTGTAACATCTTTTGTGTTATTTCACGCACGTTATACACTGGATAAGGGATGTAAAACCCTATAAGCATCTCTGATGCTATTACTCTTATTATATGTGATATTTATTTAACACACACAAGGATATTTTAGTCCCGACTCAATTGTTTTGTCTTTTCATTATTTATGCTTATGTTAGTCCTGAGTTTTCAACGTATTGATAACTATTCTCTGGAGGACGAAGATGGAGATTGGTATATTATTATTACTAGTATTATTCCTCCACATTATTGTTTGTTCCACTGCATTGGTTTATTTTATTATGTTGTATATATAACTGTGATAAGTGTTGTATAAATTATAATCAAATGTATAGTATAATAGATTCATGATCTGTTTATTTGATTATTATATTATTTCATTCCGCTATGAGATTCTATTCTTGTTTTCTTGTTTTCTTATTTTTATTAATTAACTCCATTGGTATTCCGTGTTTCAAATTGTTTGAGTGGGATATGTGTGGATTATTATCAATTTAAACCTTCTAAAATATGGGTCATCATAGCTGGTATCAGAGCTTTGGTTTAGCGGTAACCTTAGCTTTGTGGGGTTTGGCTCATTAGAGATAGGGTAGTAATACCCTAGAATGAGTTTTCTTGAGCGTATATATATAAGAACACACACTTGTTAGTGCCATAAAATGTTTTATATTGTGTTTACTTATCCGTTGAGTTGTTTATGGAATCTAGTCGGTGCGTGGGATGCCATGTTATCGATAGAGTTTTTTAAACACTTAACGAGGCAAGTTGACATAACATTGTTTTAAGATGGAGTAAATGAAACAATTTTACCTAAATTATATTTTATATATAAAATTATGATTTTCATTAACTTGTATGATTATTAATGGATGTTAGTTGTTAGGAGATGATCATATTTGTTATCCTCGTTTATTGTTTGAATTAACTAAAAACGAATATTTTGTGAACTCTACTTCATAAAGTATTTGATAATTAAAATGAATTGAAATCTAATTACAATAAGAATCGTTTGAAATATCAATGATGTAAATTGATGAATTTTTTCATAATAAGGTAATGAAATTGTATAAGTATATTTATGATATAGCTTATAAACAGAAATGATTTAAAAGTTGAGAATTTTAGAATTTAAATCCCCTTGCTTTCAAAATTGTTTTCAAATCCTTCAAAATTAATAATAATATTATTTGAAAGCGTTTTGACTAGAAATATATTTTGAAAAGGTTGTTGAAAAGAAATAAAAGCATTTAACTCGCTTTAGTCGCTGGAAAATAATTCTAAAGATGACTGCAACATCGCCAGTATTCATTTTCGAGTTTCTAAGTAAGAATTGCTACCAAAAGAAATTTATTTTCAATTAAAACAATTAATATCCTATGTATGATTTAATAAATATATAAAAATAGTTTTGAACTTATAAATTGAAAAAAGTATAGATAAGAAATAAGTTCATAATTTATGAATTTGAACAGGAAAATAAAAATCGAATTTTAAAATGGTTGAAAATATTGGTTTAGCAAACAAAAGAAAATTTTAGTTTGAAATATGAAATAAAAGAATTAACTTAAGAAATGTTAAACAAATTGAGTTAGTAAAATGAAGCAAATAAAATGAAGTTTAACTCAAGAAAGCTTAAATGAAAGTGAATTATATTTGAAATGAATTAAATAAAATAAAGAAATGAAATTTAAGTGAATAAGTTTATATCACTTATAGATTTGAGAAATATTAAGCTAAAAACAAAATTTGAATTTGTTAAATGTAAATGATAAGAAAAGTTAAATAAACCGAGTAATGGATTAAATGAAATAAATTTAACTTAATAAAGATTAAATGAATTGAATTGGATTTGAATGGAACTAGATGAATTAGTAAAGTGAAATAATTCCACTTACGCTATAAAATGAATTAATATAATGAATAGTTTGAATTATAAAATGAAATGCAAATTGTGTGTGAAATAAATTGAATGAGTTTTAATAAATTGAATGTTAACCAATTGAATGTGAAATAAGTTAATAAAATGAATTATAAGATGAAGTTAACTTAAGAAAAGTTGAATGAAATTGATTGCGATAAAAACAAAATTTATTAATATGAATTTAAGTATAAAATAAAATTTACTTAAGTGAAGTCAATAATAAATTAATGAAATGAATCAATTTATAAAATAAAATTTACTTAAGTAAAGTTAATGAAATGAACTAATAAAGTGAATAAATGAACTGATATGAGATGTTAAACATAAAATGAAACAGCTGAATCTAACAAATTGAATTGAATAAATTAAATGTAAATGAAATAGATGTAAATAAATTGGAAGTAAACCAATTAAATGTTAATAAAAATTGGATGTCAATAAGAAATGAAGTGTATAAATAAATATTGACATGGATAACGTAAATTCATATCGTTATGAATTAATTGGATGAATATTAATTTATAAGAGGAATGGTTTTCCCAATGTTTTCAAAAGGCAGTTTTAAAAGAAAGATGTCTAAGGTTTTAAAGCTTTCGAATGGAATATTTTTCAATGGTTTTGAAAGGTTTCTATGAATGGTTTCAAAAGGAAGGGTTGGCCTTTCGGCCTAGGTTGAATAAAGGGTTTTACTTGGTTTTGAAAAGGGCACTTCCAATAGAGTTGAAAGAGGTACTTTCAAAGGTTTATATGTTTTCATCAATTAAAATTTGGGTGAAGTGTATATATAACATGGCAAGGTGATTTTGAGTAAAGCACGGAGTATATCTATTTTCCTTGTATGAGTTAGATTTAAAGGTTTTAAATCAGTTTGAAAAGATTTTCAAGGAAAATTTTGGGAAGGGGTTCCTAAGTAAAATGACTCAGATATTAGAACACTAGATGGGACTGGTGTAGGGTCGTGCCCTATACATTAGCCATTAGCCCCAGCTAATTAAGTCCAAAATTCTGATGTGATGGTTTAGTCATAGGTAAGACTAAAATTATAGTTATATATAGAAGGGAATATATGTTTGTACACAGATAGGTTATTGGTGAGCCCGTAAAACCATTAGGATCAGGTGACCCTGGGAGAGAGTAATTTAGGGAAAGACTGTCCAAAAGAGAAGTATTTAACAAATAGTTAAGGACAGACCGTCTAGAAGAGTTGTGTCTAACAGATGTTAGATCATTTTGTTATATTGTCTGGTAGGCCTAAGTCAGCCAAATGTTAGAAGTAAGCTAAACAAAACTATAGTGTTTGGAAAGATAGTCCATTTGTTACCTTATATGTAAGTTTACATAAAACGCTTTATAGTTTTAACCAGTTTTGGTTGCAAGATTATGATTTGCAAAAGATATATTTTAAAAGGATATTAGCGAGGGGAAACCCATTCCGCTAAGCGGCTTGGTCTCACTTAACATCTTATATCCGACATGTATAGTATTATTCACACCATGCTTTATGTCTGACTCGAAGTTTATGTCTTTCCCCTTAAACTCTCTGGTTCTCAAAATTGATTTCAGTAGGTTGAGGTTTTACAAGTTTTAGTAGGTTGACAAATAAAGCTTCCGGAAAAGAACAGGTTGCTGATAAATAGCTGTTTAGGAGTTGTTGTTTTGTTTTATTTTATTCCACCATGTTATATCTAAGACAGTTATGTCTGTATAGTACTCTGGTCAACCAAGGGGGTATCATTATATGTCGCTCTTGGTGTATTTATGTAATAATTATATTTTATCTAAACCTGGGAAACGATTGTGGGATTATGTAATTTGAATGTGAAATATGTGTTTTGAAATGTAATGTGAAAAGATGCTTTTCTTGAAATATGTGATTTTGTTTCATATTCAAACGCTTCTGATATTATGGATACCATTAACATAGTCGTATTTTGTCGGTGAAAGTTAATACTATAGATGACCACATCATTTATAGTGCTTAGCTTCGGGCCTCTAGATATGGGATGTTACAACTTAGTATTAGAGCATAGATTAATGGAACACTTTAACTAAAAATGATTTTTGAAAAACATAAACCTTAGGAATTAGTGTGAGATCGGGGTATGGGATAATGTTATAGTAACGTACTTGTATTTGCTGTATATAAGCATACACTATATCTTTATTCTCCTATCTCTATTAGGCTATTCTTTTGTATCTCACAGGGCTTGAATACAAATATGGATGCTAGAAGAGGCGGAGTTAACCTAGGAGGGGACAACACCACAACTATTGGAGATGCCCGACCCAATATAAGGAGGACTCAAGGTCAGGCTAAGCCGAGAATGTTGGTGCTGGAGTCCCACAAGTTGATATGGGAGCTATATATTAGTTTTTTTGTAAACATGAGGCAAGCTGGAATTGCTGCTGGAGTGGTTGGAGGAAATGCTGCGGGGGAGTTCAGGAAGCTCCAGTTGTCAACCATTATGCTAACTTGAGTAGGGACTATGTTAGGCTTTGAGGGAAGCCGTTTATTGGAACTGAAGATACTATAGAAATGGAGAAATGGTTGCTGCACTATGAAAGGATATTTGCCGACTTAGGGCTCAATAAGGAGCAGAAGAGGAGGCTTGCTTTGAGACAGCTTCAAGGAGCAACATTATTTTGGTGGAATAGTGTAAGGACTGGAGTAAATGAAGAGGAGATGACATGGGCTGGGTTTAGGAGACGGTTCCAGGAGAAGTTCATATGGGTGATGGCGTAGTCTGTTTTGGTCAGAAAGTTTGCCGAGTTAGAACAAGGAGAGATGTCTATTTTGAAGTATGCTAGTAGGTTTGAAGAATTAGTTAGATATAGTTATGCCACAATTGATATAGTGATGAAAAGGAATGAGAAGTTTATTCAAGGGTTGAAGCCTGAGTTGGCTAGGGCTACCGTACCTCATATCAGAGATCCCCGTGATGTGGTAGTGGAGATGGCGTTAGGACATGAAGAGAAGCTTGCTTGTTTGGAGAAGAGGAAGGAGAAGGAAGTCCAGGTTGGGTAAGGTCAGAAGAGGAAGTTCTTTCACAAGAAGGGTGCTCAGAAAGGTAGAGCAACGAAGAAAGGGAAGTTTAAGTGGTTTGTTTTAAATGCGACAAGAACGGGTATTTTTCTAATGAGTGTCGTACTGTAAAGGCTAAGGAAGTGATTGGAAAGAAGAATATCAAGTTCTTCAATTATGATCAGATCGGCCAATATAAGAATCAATGCAAAGAGCCCGCTATGGATGGGAAGGTCAACGTGTATGCATTGAAGCCTGCTACTTCGAAGCCAACGGTACAGGAGAAATGAAAAGCAGTTTTGGGAGGTACGCTTCAGATCCATGAAATGTCTGTTAGTGTTTTGTTTGATACTGGTGCATCGCATTATTTTATATCTCGATGTCTGGTAGATAAGATTAACCTACAACCCACATATTTAGTTACTTTCTTAAGAGTTGCAAATCTAATAAGTGGGTATGCGACACTTGGGATGAAGGGTAACCACTTAGAATTTGACTTACTGGGTTACACCTTTGTTTGTAATTTGCATATATTTGACTTTGTAGGGTTTGGAATTATATTGGGCATGAATTGGTTAAGTGAGTATGATGCTAGGATATTTTTCCAAGATAGGAAAATATCAATTAGACACCCAGACGGTACTGATCGGATAGTTTATACCGTTGAAAACCTAGTTGTGAGGTAAATGCATTTGTTGGGTGCCGTGGAACGGAAGATGAGTGGAATCACGTTTTCATGCTAGAGAATTTGCAGATGCCTTCGAGCTGGTAGTAGGATTGCCATCGAAATGAGCCATTGAGTTTCAGATAGATTTGGTGCTTGGAACAGGACCTATGAGTAGATCGCCAAGCAAGATTACACAAGCAGAAATAAAGGAGTTGAAGGATTAGTTGGTGGGTTTGGAAGGCAAGAATTTTATCAGATCAAGTAGTTCATCTTGGGGAGCAGCCGCAGTGTTTGCTAAGAAGCCAGACGGATCGTTAAGGCTATGTATCGATTATCGTAAGTTGAATGAGAGGAAGATAAAGAATCGATATTCACTGCCTAGCATTGACGATTTGTTTGACCGGTTGAGTGGGGCCAAGGTGTTTTCTCAGTTAGACTTAGCAACAGGTTTCCATCACTTAGAGTAGCAGAAGGTAGTATAACCTTGACGGCATTTAGAATAAGGTATGAATCATACGAATGGTTAGTTATGCCATTCGGACCCACTAATGCTCTGGCATTCTTTGTGGATTTGATGAACTAGATTTCCAAGAGCACTTGTATAGGTTCGCGTTGTTTTCATGGGTGATATTCTAATATACTCTAAGGATGAGAAGGAGCATGCAGTTCATCTTAAAGTTGTGCTTGAGACACTGAGGCAGCATCAGCTAAAGGCAATGTTTTCGAAGTGCCATTTTTGGAAGAAGGAAGTGAAATTTTTAGGTCATGTAGTCTCAGAGAATGGATTGTTAGTCGATCCAGATAAGATTGAAGCTGTTAATAATTGGAATAGACCAGAAACGGTAACTATGATTAGAATTTTCCTTGGATTGGCTGGATATTATTAGAGGTTTATAAAAGAATTTTCATGGATAGCAGTACCGATGACTAATCCAATACGAAAGGATGTGAAGTTTAAGTGGACCAATAAGTGTGAGGAAGTATTCCAGAGCTTGAAACACTTATTGACACATGCAGCTTTATTAGTGGTTCCGAAGAGGAATCAAGACTTGGTAGTTTATACATATGCATGTGGAACTGGATTAGGAATTGTGCTCATGCATAGAGGTAAAGTGATTGCCTATGCTTCTAGGTAACTTAGGCCGCATGAGGTTAGATACCTAACTCATGACTTGGAGTTAGCTGCAGTTACTTTTTCTTTGAAGGTGTGGAGACATTACCTTTCGGGAGAGAGGTTCGAGGTTTATATGGATCATAAGTCGTTGAAATGCTTGTTCTCTCAGAAGGAACTGAACATGAGACAACAACGGTTGTTAGAGTTTATTGCTGCTTATGATGTTATAATTGAGTATACCTTAGGGAAGGGAAACAAGGTGGAAGATGCGCTTATTAGGAAGCATCAAAATGCAATGTTGGATATGATACCAGAATGGAAAGACATGGAAGCGTTTTCGACTTACAGAGTGCAGTGGAGATCAGAGGCTGAGTCTAGTGGAGGATCTACTGTGTTGTCTTGTTTTGAAGTTCGACTTGTATTGATTGAGAATATTGTTCTAAACTGGGGGAGGATCCAGTGTTAGCTGAAAGGATCAGAAAATTAAAGGATGGAACAGAGAGTGATCATTTGAAGGATTTTAGCCTTGATCAAGGTGAATGGTTACGAAAGAAGGGTAGATTATGTGTTCCAGATTTGGGAGACATAAGGAAGGAAGTTTTAGAGTAATGCCATCATTCAAAGTTCACTATTCATCTAGAAAGAACGAAGATGTATCAGGATATGAAGAGAAGTTTCTTCTAGGAAGGAATGAAGAGTGATGTTGGTTCAGAACTGAAACAGTGTTTTAACCGTCAGCAGGTGAAAGCCGAACATCAAAAGCCAAGTGGGTTGCTTCAGCTGTTGGATATTCCGGTATGGAAGTGGGATTCTATTTCTATGGATTTCATAGACAGGATGCTGAGAACTAATAGAGAAAATGAAAGTATACGTGTCAAAGTGGACAGATTGATGAAGAGTGCCCATTTCATTCCTATTAAGTCAAATTAGACGGCACATGTATTAGCTTAGTTATTTATGAAAAATGTAGCTAGACTTCATGGAATTCCTAGTAGTATTTTTAGTGATAGAGATTCCTTACTCACTAGAGAGTTCTGGAAGAGTCTATAGGACAGTTTAGGAACCAAGCTCAAGATGAGTACCGCTTACCATCCGCAGACAGATGGGAAAACAGAAAGAGTTAACAAGATCTTGGAATGTTTGTTAAGAGCTTGTGTATTAGACTTCGGGGGACCATGGGAAGACCACCTACATCTATTCGTGTTTTCATATAATAATAGTTATCAAACTAGTATAGGAATGGCACCGTTTGAGGCTTTTGTATTGAAGACCATGCAAATCCCCTGCATGTAGAAAAGATTGAGCTAATAAGGGCCAGAACGAAGGAAGCTCAATCTAGGCAGAAGAGTTATGTAGATAGAAGACGAAAAGATTTAGAATTTTCTGTTGAAGATCATGTTTTCGTCAAAGTATCGCCGATGAAAGGTGTTATCAAGTTCCGAAAGATAGGAAAATTAGCACCGAGATTTGTAGCACCATTTCCTATTTTAGGAAAGATCGAGAAACTCATGCATAGAGTAAAGTTACCGAGTAGTTTAACAGGAGTCCACGATGTTTTCCACGTATCTCATCTGAGAAAATGTGTTAGGAATCCAGGCACTACTGTAGCACCGACTATGTTAGAAGAATTAGTACCAGACTTGACCATAGGTAGAAAGCTTGTTCATATAGTCGCGATAGATGATAGAAGTTAAGGAACAAGACAATCAGATTAGTGAAGGTCTGGTGGAGTGAGGATGTTGAGGACTGTACTTTCAAGACTGAGAGTAGGATTAGAGACGCTTATCCTGATTTGTTTGATGGTTTGTTTTACCTTTGATTATTTTGTTGTGTACCTTATTGTAATTTCGAGGATGAAATTCTTTAAGAAGGGGAGATTGTAACACCCCATATTTTTAGTAACATTATTTATGATATTTAGTTAGCTAAATAAAATAAATATTGTAAGGTGATGAATGGATTGAGATTTGTGGTTACTAGGGGCGGTCGTGTCATGTTAATGAGTAAATCAAAATGAGATAACATAAAATAAAATATATGAAGGGTTAAGATGTAGGCATGGGCAAAATGGGAACAAGGAAAGTCTTTGCACCCTAAACCTTAAACCCCTTATCCATGTATTCTATTATTCATTCTCAATTGCAAATTAAATACATAGAGACCATCCACCATTTTAGAGAAGTAGAGGAAGAAAAAGCTACGGAAGAATATTAATCGAATCGAAAGCTATTCAAATCTCAAATCCTTAATCTCAAGCTATGGCGAATAATGACTACATCTCATTCTTCTAATTATTTTCGGTTTTAAGTTAAATCCGAATTGTTTTGCAAGTTTATGCCATGTTTTTGAATGATTAAATGTGTGTGTATGTGTGTATGCTTGTTGATGACTTATGCATGTTCATATAGATATATGTTTTGATAAGAAAACCCTATTAAATGATATCAAAATGCCTTGCGATTTTAGATTTAGATCAGAAATGATATTTTGGAGACGTGTTTCAATTTTCATAATTTTCTAAACTATTATGGATTTTATATAAATTTTCTAGTATAGAAAATGATTATGTGGGTTATAAATATTTATGGCTAAATAATTATTTATTTGGTCTGAAATTTATATATGTTAGAAAACATATTGAAAATGATTTTATGGAATTTTTGTAGAATTTTTCTAAGTGTTTTGATGAATATATAAAATTATTTAAGGTATGAGACTTAATTGTTTTATATATTTATAAAAGGAGAAGAGGTATTTTATAAAATAGAATTATTGCTTATTTTTGAAATCTTGGTGGCACTTTTAAAGAAAAGAAATTTAGTAATCAATAAAAATTTGGCAAACATAGCAGGTAAGTCAAAAAGTGCTTCTCTTTTAAGTCAAAGACAATTTATTTGTTTTTAGCCCATTTCGCCACTTTTGGCACTAGGGGTTCCGACCTAGAAGTTTCACCATCATTGCTTTCAAAACCAATGCACATGGTATTAATATACTTGGTATGTAATGAATTGGATGAAGGCGGAAGGTATAGGGTCAAAACATATGGTTCTGATAGGGTTGAAATACGCCTTTATTTAAAAATGAAGTTGCACCTACTTTGCTTTCGACTTGGTTAGCTTTCGACCAGGTAAAATTATTTTAAAGAAGTGGTTTCGAATGGGTTGCACACTTTTGTCCTTAGTAACACCTTCGAAGGGGTCGAAACCCCTAGCTGCCGCCATTCTTACCTTTTAGAGTCAATGGTTTCGAAAGGTATGCTTTGTTTTAAAAACTTGGCCACTTCTCCAATGCTTTTGGAAAGTTTTTTTTCGACACCATCACTTCTTTACTTAAGAATAGCTTTCAAAAGGAATGCTTTTGACTTTAAAGGGTTTTAGATCCTTTAGCTCTACTTGAAGGCATAATCCAAATGGTTTCAACCGTAATGGTTTTCAATGGTTTTGAAGGGGTAAATTTTGAATGGTTTCGAAAGGTTTCCACATGTTTTAATTAAACCCAAAGGCTTTCGAAAGGTTTAATGTTTTATCGCTTTCGAAAGGGTTTTAAATGAAGGTTTCGAAGGAGTAGTTCCCCAATGATTTTGAAAGGTCTAGAAGGAAAGATTTTTCCAATGTTTTCGAAAGGCGGTTTTAAAGGGTTTTAAAAGAAAGATGTCTAAGGTTTTAAGCTTTCAAATGAAAGGTTTTTCAATGGTTTCAAAAGGTTTCTATGAATGGTTTCGAAAGGAAGGCTTTGGCCTTTCGGCCTAGTTCGAATAAAGCGTTTTACTTGGTTTTGAAAGGGGTACTTTTAATAGATTCGTAGGGGGTACTTTCAAAGGTTTATATGTTTTCATCAACTAAGATTTGGGTAGAGTGTATATATAACGTGACAAGGTGATTTTGAGTAAAGTATAGAGTATACGTATTTTCCTTGTATGAGTTAGACTTAAAGGTTTTAAATAAGCTTGAAAAGGTTTTCAAGGAAATTTTTGGAAAGGGTTCCCTAAATAAAATGACTCAGTATTAGAATATCAGATGAGATTGCGGTAGGGTCGCGCTTTATACATTAGCTATTATCCCCAGCAAATTAAGTCCAAAATTCTTGCATCTAGTGGTTTGTCACAGGTAAGACTAAAATTATGGTTACACATAGAAGGAAATATATGTTCGTATACAAATAGGTTATTAGTGAGCCCGTAAAACCATTAGGATCAAGTGACCCTGGGATATGTTAAGTTAGGGATAGACCGTCCAAAAGAGAAGTACTTAACAGATAGTTAAGGACAGACTAGAAGTGGTGTGTCTAACAAATGTCAGATTATTTTGTTACATTGTCTGGTAGGTCCGAGTCAGCCAAAGGTTAGTAGTAAGCCAAACAAAATTATAGTGTTCGAAACGATAGTCCATTTCTTACCTGATATGTAAGTTTACATAAAATTATTTATAGTTTTAACCAGTTTTGGTTGCAGGATTATGATTTGCAAAAGATATGTTTTAAAAGGATATTAGTGAGGGAAAACACGTTCTACTAAGCGACATGGTCTCACTTAATATTGTATGTTCGAGATGTATAGTATTATTCACACCATGTTTTATGTCTGACTCGAAGTTTATGTTTTTCCTTTTAAACTCTTGGGTGCTCAAAATTGATTTGAGTAGGCTGAGGGTTGAGGTTTTACAGGTTTTAGCAGGTTGATGAATAAAGCTTTCGGGTACGAGTAGGTGGCTGATAGATAGCTATTTAGGAGTTGCTGTTTTATTTTATTTTATTCTGCTGTGATGTATTTTAGATGATTATGTCTATATAGTACCCTGGTCAACCAAGGGAGCATCATCATATGTCGCTCTCAGTGTATTTATGTAATAGTTATATTTTATCTGAACCTGGAAAACAATTATGGGATTATATAATTTGAATGTAAAACATGTGTTTTGAAATGTAATGTGAAAAGTTGTTTTTCTTGAAATCTATGATTTTGTTTCATATTCGAATGCTTATAATATTATGGACACCATTAACATAGCCGTATTTAGTAGTCAAAAATGAATACTATGGATGACTGCAGCATCTGTAGCACTTAGCTTTAGGCCTCTAGATAAGGGATGCTACACTTAACATGTGCGAACTCACTCATTTTAATAATAATAAGGTACATATCTCGGAATACATACCGCACTTTTATATTTTCCCTTATGGGATACCTTATCATTGAGATGAGATGTATATTTGGTATAGTTGTGATACATATTTATATTGAAATTTTTTTCCTATCAAGCCACGCAAAGGATGAAAGTGTGCTATAGATCGTGTAATATGGATATATGATAATACAGAATATAGTGATGATAGCAATATAGTAAATAGTGCGGAATATAAAAGCAGTACAATAAAATGACGCCAGAGATTTTTATACTGGTTCGGAACTCCGTCCTACGTCCAGTCTCAGACTCTTGGAATTTAACTAAAACAATAACCCTCACTTAACCCGGAGTAACAGGTCTATACAACCCCTGAGCAGCCGAGCAGGGACCTAAGCAGCACAATAGGATTTCGCCTCAGTAGCCAAAGAGGACTTCACACGCCTGAGCAGCAGAACAGGACTTCAGCAAATACAAAAGATTGTTTTGACCTTATGTGTTCTAATAACATGGATTTATCACTCGTAGTACACCATTCCTATAATCTTTTCCTCAAATATGATGTGTGTAGTTGTGTGTATATGAAGATTAGGAAGTTTCAAATTGTTTGAAGAATATGGAAATGAATACATAAGCAATGAATGTATGAATACAAGAGAGTAGTTAATTCAGAAAATATGATTCAAGTATAAGAAAGTAAGTGAAGTGATTTGATCTTAAAATTCATGCATATATATAGTAATTAAGAAGTGGAAAATACTAGTGAAGAGATCTCTGCGAATAGCAATGGTTGCAATCCTTAGGGAGGAAGAAGGCTATTCAAAAAGGAAGTGAAAAATGGCTGTTGCAGAATTCAGTCGACTGAATACAGTCAGTCAGTCAACCGACTGAATATAAAAAACATGCACATATATGTTAAAATGCACAGATTCAGTCGATTGACCGACTGTATTCAGTCAACTGAATTCTGTTGTTAAGCAAAAACTACAGTAGTTCATTTGGTTAGAGTACTTTCTTTCCAAACTAGTGACCCGGGTTTGAGCCCCGCTCCATGCATTTTTTGAAAACTTGATTTTGATTAAATATGCATGCAAGTTTATTTGAATGTGAATGATGATTCTTGAGGAAAGATTTTAATAAATCACTAAACTAGACTTTATATACACATTTGATGACTCTTGTTAAAATATATTTCTATACAAACCATATATTGAGTCGATGAGTCTGGATATTATCGTAGTCATAGATTCGTGAATTGTTGTGTCTTGTTAGCAGTCAAAACCTATGATCCAACAACGGAGATGATGCCGAAATTTTCATAAATCCGAGGGTTTGAAATTTTTTGAGTTTTTAAAATTTATGACTTATTTTTATATATAAGCTGTAATTTCTGTAAGCCGATCGGAGTGGCGTGGTGGAAGCGTGTAAAGTTTTTGCAAATAGGATTTTAATGTTTTGTATGTTAACTATTTTAAATTAAATATATCAAGTGCTAAATCTCTACTTAACCCCTTTTTACGGACGAAAAGTTTTGAGTGGGGGAGAATATAACGACCCATATTTTTAACCATTTAAGATTATTAAATTTTATATGATTATCAAAAAAATTGGTGAGAAATAAAAAATTACATTTTATTTATGTATTTTATTTAATATGAACTTAAATAATATTTGAAATAACCAATTTCGAAGATTTAGGTTATAACAAGTATTAGAATGAAATTCTATAGATTGAATGTGTATAATCAATAGATATAATTGAATAATAAATGTTGAATCATTTAGGTGCAAATAAAATAATTATTTGATAACCAAAATTCATTTGAAATCTAATATTAGGATATTTTGAAATCTTACTATTGGAATTCATTGAAATTGGATTATTAGAATACTTTAAAATAAGAAATGAAACTACGTGCAGTAGTTGTTTTGTCATTTGAATTTGTTTAAAAGTAAATTTTATAAGTTAAATAACTTATATATATGTATAATATAGTGATTTGTTGGATAGTTAAAATTGTTTATATTTATTATTGGAATTATTTAATTAATTGAATTTTGAACATAATATAAATGAAAATGATGTCAAAAGTTGATTTAATTTTATTTCAATAAAAATGAAACTTGTTGACTTTTAAATTTCAATTTAAAGCGATTAAATTTATTTTTGAAATTTCTTGTTTTAATCAACGTGTAGAAATAGCCATTTTGGCCACTACCTCGGATTTCGATGACACTAGTTTCATCGGATCGGTAATAGTTAATTATTATGGGATTCCAAGTTTCGTAGCGGTCAAACTTATCGTTTGGCCGTGCGATCTTGAAACGCATACAAACTAATTAAAGGAATTTAATTAAAATAATTTGCTTTTGAAATGATATCTTCTGAATATAATGGAATTGGCTTCGAAACTAGTTCCATTGTGTTCAGAATAGGGGTATAACATATCGAACGCCAGGCGACACGCTTCGTTTGGAGTTCGAAAATTTCAGGGGTCAATTAGGTCGAAAATTTATATTTAAGGCCTTATATCATTTCATTCACGCAAACCCTAACATAAGCGGCCGCTCTTTTTACGTTAATGGTCGATATTGCTTCCTCTTCCTTCCTCGATTTCTTTTCATCCATACAATGAATTCAAAAATTTCCAAAAGGAAAATCGATGATCTCCTCGAGCTCTATGCTTTAGAAGGTTGGATTGTAGTGAAGCATCATGGAATCACTAGAATCGAGCTCCAAAGTTGCGCATATTTTGGGTTCTCTTTGTTGATTCAAATGCGTGCTGCTGGCCGACAACACGCAGGGGAGGTCGCCGAATTCGGCGTGGTGACGGTGCGCTAGAGATCGTCGATCTTCATTCGATTATTAAAAAATATCAGAGCAAACGAAAACATGGTCGAGCGGGAAGGATACGCTTGGGAAGAGTACGAATGAGAGTGATGAAGCTAACAGTAAGTTTAGTTAATTATTTTAATTAGTCAATTAGTTGTTAATTTATAATTAATTATAGTCAAATTTTTAAAAATCCATATTTTTTCCATGCGAGGTCCGATTCGAGTGAAACGAGTTGCACTGGGTTCATATCGAGGAAGGCTATGGCATGGAGTGGTATTGGAGTTTATTTGAAGTCGAAATATTTTTAGTTTCAAATAAAGGTGGGTGTTTTAAACGCCCACGAAGTACTAAATATTTTTATGTTAGTTAAATTGATAATCATGAAGTAATTTAATTTTGTTGACTGTTGTTTGGTAATTTAATTGACATCTAAATTGACGTATGATTGGAATTCAAAATTTTGAAATTGTAATTAAATTTCTAGTTAGACACCCAATATTGATAACTAGTTAATGATTATGAAAGTTTGACTGATTTGGATGTTAATAGGAATTGGATGCTATTGGTTGATATTTTGGACGATATGGATGTTTATTTATTTTTGTATATTCTGTTATCACCCTATATTTTATTGACATCATATAAACTATATTCTTAATTATATTCGAATAAATTAAGAAATAGACTGAAATGATATATACTTATGACATTTTGGTTTGGATTGATATATATATATATATATATATCCTTGGTTAATTGAAATAACCAATCACTTGGCATATGATAGAAAATTATATATGGACACCGGATTAGTCAGATTAAATGATTTTAAATTTTTTGGTTTGAAATTATTTAAATTATTTTATTTAAAGAAATAAAAATCGAATTTATGGAAATTGAATTATTTTTGAACTTAGCTCGAAATGTTGAAATTGAAACATGTTAATAAGAATTGTTTAAATAATCGAATTTGAAATTTGAAGTTATAATTGAAGTATGATATAAATTATGGAATTTGGTTTGTTTAAAACATTAGAAATTTTATTCAAACTTTGAAATATATCCGAGCAAAAGTAATTTAAATAGATATTTCAAATTTGAACTAAAAATTGATTTTTTTTAAAGATTTGAACATTAAATTGAACATTAAGTTAAGTTTATTTAAACGATTTAAATCGATATTCTGAAATTGAACTCAAACTTTATATAAGCAGAAATGGTCTAAAAATTTAGAATTGAACTGAGAATCAAAACATTCGAATCGAATCAATGGAATCAAAATTGAAATTGAATTGGAATTAAGTTAATTCAAATTTAAATCGAAATTGAGTTGATTTGAATTGAATTGAAATTGAAGATAATTTGAATTGAAAGATTTGGAATTGAATCAGTTTGACTTTGAAACTATTTTTAAATAAATCATTTTAATACAAACTATTTAGAATATATCTTTTAAAATATTCAAATTATTTTGATTTTCCAAGCTATTTACTATACAAACCATTTTCAATACTCAAACTATTTTATATTAAACTATTTTAACATTTTAAATTATTTAAAACTATTCAAACTATTTTCTAAAATTTCAAACTACTTAGATTGAAACTGTTTATACTTAAATCATGGATTTAAATACGAATTACGTTAAAATGAAGTTATAACCTAAGTTGAAATTTGAAATGAAAATTTGAACGAACTGATATTTTCAATTGGAAATGACATATCGAACTGAATATGATATTTGAAGTAAATATGATATTTTGGAAATGATATGATATTTTGAAGCGAATAATATTTTTATATCAAATATGAATCATTTTTGAAACGTTAAAGTATCAACTGGTGTGTAAAACGACGTTTGGTTGTTAAAGAAACCGAGGCCCTTACTGGCATTCCCTCTGTCAATATTGGAACCAATTTAACAACTGCGTACACAAAGGAGACTCCAGAATTAAGCGGTTAGATACGTTTGCCGAATTTGAAGAAAGTGAATGATGATGGATAGACCCTGACACTTGTGCCAATTTGAAATGAATAAAAC
The DNA here is from genome assembly GCA_030765085.1 of Allium cepa. Lineage (NCBI taxonomy): Eukaryota > Viridiplantae > Streptophyta > Magnoliopsida > Asparagales > Amaryllidaceae > Allium > Allium cepa. Next base: position 458,188,358 of record CM060929.1, on the reverse strand, counting down.
AAGACGACTTGATAAGGCTAATGCGGCTAATTACCTCTAGCAGACATCCGTTCTTCAATTTCTTTTTGGACTTGGTCCATACGATAGCTCTTGTTCTTGGTTTCGATTGGTGCACCTTGATTTGGGATGACCTCCCTTTGACTCGATATGAGATGGATGGACGCGGTAGGCGGTCATGGCTATGATGCGTTACCACTAGCCTTGCGACCCGAACTGGTAGTATCCTACCTTGGGCATTGCCTTACATGCCTTGTCGTACTCTTACTCTTATTCGAGATTACTACGATTTTGGTTTAGCGTTGTAGTATCATGGCACATCCCTATCTCCCGACGTACTAATGGGACATTATATGCAAACTGCACGACAATGCTTAAAAACACGCAAATGAGGGTTAATGTAGAGCCTTAAAGCTAAGGAAAATATTTATTTTACTGATTAGACATTACATATTAGCATATTCTACTATATATTTATATAATTTGACGGATTCTTAAGAGATGGAAAATCCTATAACATCTCTTGAGGTATTGCATGCACGATATATACTGAATATGAGATCTAAAACCTCGTAAACATATTTAACACCATTAAACTCTTTTTTATGTGATATTGATTTTACGCACATAAGGGTATTTTAGTCCCAACTCGAGTGTTTTGTATTTTCATTAATTACACTCGGGTCAGCCATGAGTTTTCAAGGTATTGAAGATTATTCTCTAGAGGATGAAGATTGGTATATTATTATTACTAGTATTATCCTCTGCATCATTGTTTGTTCTGATGCATTGGTTTATTTTATTCTATTGTATATATAACTCTGATAAATGTTATATAAATTATAATCAAATGTATAGTATAACAGCTTCATGAATTGTTTATTTGATTATTATATTTTGTCATTCTGCTATGAGATTATGTTTTTGTTTTCTTTTTTTCTTTTTTTTCTTAATTAAACCCATTAATTACCTGTGTTTCGGATTATTTGAGTTGGACATGTGTGTATTGTTGTTAATTTAAACCTTCCAGAATGTAGGTCCTCATAATCATATAGGGAGATCAAATTCCATGTAGATTTGGTGAAGGATGCCAAACCGATTGTTATGCCATTAAGGCATATGGAATCCAAAGAGCAGAAGGAACTTAAGGTGCAAGTGAATTACATATTGTGCTGAGGGTTCATTTGATGGAATATTTTGGAGTGGGGAGCACCTGTAGTGTTCGCCGCTAAAGAGGACGACTTTTTGAGACTGTTTAAATTACCATGAGTTGAATAAACCGACGAAGAAGAACAAGTATCCACTCTCGCATATTGATGACTTGTTTGATCAACTCCATTATATTATGGAGTTCTCTCAGTTGGACCTTGCGATGTGGATTTTCATCAACTAAGAGTTGCGAAGGAGACTGTTGATTACAGTGTTTTTTATGTTATCTGGATTCTATGGATGGTTGATTATACTTTTTGGACTAATCGATGTACTGCATTCTTTGTTGATCTTATGAGCCATGTTTTCAGGGATTAGATAAATAAGTTTATACTTATATTCATCCTTGTTTATTCAAGGATGAAAGAAGAGCCCAAGGAGCATTTGATGATTGTGCTCAAGGTGTTAATGAGGCATTGATCGAAGGCGGAGTTTACAAAATGTCACTTTTGGAGAAGGGAAGTGCAATTTTTGGATCATATCATTTCTTAGCAAGGCATTATTGTAGATCTTACGGAGCTGGCAGCAGTACAGAATTCCAATACTGCTACAGACATGGGAAGTTTCCTTGGATTAACATGATATTTTAGAGGTTTTGTCAAGGACTTCTCTAAGGTAGTAGAACCGTTGACCAACTTAACAAAGTAGAATCATACTTTTCTTTAGGACACAGGTAAGAACATACGTTTATGTGTCCGAAGGAGAGGTCAACTAGCGCACTGATTTTAGTTATTTTGAGCAGGAATGAAGTGAAGATAGTATAAACAAATGCCTATGGTACTGGACTAAGTGTGGTGTTGATATAGAGGGTAATGGTTGTTGCATATGCTGGCCGATAGCTAAAACCGCACGAGAAGAAGTAGCCGTCTCATGATTTGGATTTGGGGGTGATAGTATCCGCTTTAAAGATATGGAGGCATTATTTGCTTAGAGAGAGGTTCGAGTTATATACAGACCATAAATCATTGAATATCTTTTCTTCTAGAAGGATTTTAATCTTTGTTAGCAGCAATGATTAGAGTTCCTAACCTTCTACGACTTTGAATTTCCTATATGTTTGGTAAGAGAAATGCGATCGTTGATGCATTGAGTAAAAGACAAGCCATCTTAGGAGCGATATTTCTAGAGTGGAAGTAGATAGAATTTACCTGTAACAACTTGCAAATTTTAATCTTTTAATATTAGAAGTAATTAAAAATGAATTTGTAATACAAGAGTGAATTGGATGTCATATTTGTAACTGTTGCAAAGGTCTTTCCAAGGTGATCGATTTGATATATTTAGAGTTACGAAAAGCGCAATAGAGGCATTGCAGTGCTTAAACATTGTTTACAAACTGGATATGCAACCCATAACCCAGCTTAATGACTATATATGCGAGGCTATCAAACCTTACCCATTACCTCCATCTTTAGATTTCTTCCCAAATCCTAAGATTTATTAACTATCCACTAATAGTGGTTAGTAAATAAATGAAGAAGTGTTCAAACCCTATCAAATTATATATTGTTGCAAAGCTCTCAGCGAATGGGGTCGACGTAGGTGCTCAATTTTGAAAATGATGCTCTAGTCAATAGAAATCGCAATCAATGCCTAAAACCAGTAGAACCCTAGGCTAAAAAGATGCATTTTTGGTTGGAGGCAAATTGGAAAAAGAGATTAGTTGCAATAGAAAGATATCATCACACCGAATCCAACAGTGGTCTAAATTTTGGGAATTGGCATTCGATTTAGTTAGAATTGTGATTTAAAGTGCAATTGTGGTGGTTTAGAGCATTGCGACATCGGCCATAGTGGCCATTCAGATAGCGGCAAGTACGGAGGCTCAACTGCGTTGGTTGCAGGCTCGGTTTTGATGATGGTGGCCTCTAGCGGTAGGAAATAATGGTCAAACATCAGATTTTGGGCACGGTATGGTTCGTTATAGGCAATGAAAACAATCACTTGAGCAATTATTACAATTAATTTAATTAAATCGATACTAAAGCATGAAAAAAATTAATATTTTAATAATATTTCTTATAACACTCATAACTTTCATGTACAAACTCTGATTCTTGTGCGGATTCTTCCAATGTACTTATAATGAAATGCTGAACAATATGACACTAGGTTTGTTGATTTTAAAGACTATTGAAAATTGCACATTAGCATGAATTATTTAATTTAATTAATTGAAATTTAAATTTTAAACCCCGTAATTATTGATGAAAAATCATATTTGTTGATGTATGTAATGTTCCATGGACGACTATTTAATTATTACAATATTTGGAATGTCTTGTGTCTTGGTTGGGTAATTATTATCGATTGTTATATTTTTTGGTGTTTAATTATAATTAATTTTTGATTTGAATTAGAAAGTAATTAACTGAAATGAAATGAATAATAATGAGAAAATTAAATAAATAAATTATAGATTAGGTTATTCATATATTTTAGATGGTTTTTGTAAAGAACGATGATTTAAAAGTTTCAAAAACTAAAGTACAGAATCAAATGCGGTTATTATTTATAAATTTTTGGGAAAATTCATAAATAATGACAGTAATGATATTTAATTGATATTTGGAAAGTTTATTATTTAGAATGAAGTTTTAAAGTAATATTATAGTTTTAAAAAGTAATTTGTCAAAGATTAATATTATTTATTTAAAATATGATGTCTTGGGTATTTGAAAACTGGAGTATAATAAAGGAAAACAAAAGTATACTATCGTTTTTAAAGAAGCATTACTGTTTTGAGATACAATATATAAATGAAACCCTTGTAATATATGATGATGAAATGATTTTATGTAGGATCGATTTCACCCTAGAGGGGGGGGGGTGAATAGGGTGATAGTGTTAATTATTAAAATTAATCGCGGAAGCTTATAAATTAATTTCAATTCAGATCACAGAATAGCAGCACAGATATCGCAGAATATAAATAACAGAATAAAACAGAACAACACAGAATTTACCCAGCTTCGGCAAAACCCTGCCTACGTGCTGCCCCAAGGTTTCTACTAGAAATTAGATAGTCCCTCGCTTACACACGTAAACTCGCTATACACCGCTATTGACTAATCTAACTCTACGCTCAAAACCCTGCCACAACTCAACTACCGAGTTGCGAATTCTCAAACTACACACCGTAGTTTGTACCCTAGTCACACGACTAGAAAAAATTAAACGGTTTAAAAAGGAAAATACAAGTTAAAAACAAATTAAAACAAAATAACCCTAATTTAAAAACAAGTAAGCCCAAATTAGAATCGGCCCAAAAATTAAAAGTTTGCGTCCCCTTTCTCCTTTTTATTTTATCGGCCTGGTTCCCCTTTTTTTTTACTTGAGAATAATGTCGGTCGTTGTTTTCTTCTTTCTGAGATTAGGGCTTGTAAAATTGGGGCTTTCGTTCTCTCTGCTCTGGAAATTAGGGCTTGTAAAATTGCCGGCTTTAATTCGATCGATCCAGTGATGTTTTGCGTGTCGCCTTGATCGATTGATTCTTCGTTGCTTATGCGGCTGCTTCGATGTTGATGGAGTTCGACTTCGATTCGGTATGTGATTTTCGTTTATGCTATACTGTTATGCTTGATTGAACTCCAATTCATTGCCGATGATGATTCGTGGTTTATATAGGGTTTGTAACCCTAGATTTGCGTCGTATATTCTCTATTTGAATTTGTCATATTATTCACCTCGGCCGTTCGATTAATTTCTGATGTTTGATGATTTATTCTGACTATTTCATGTTACTTGAATAACACGGCTTTAAACTGTGACTTGTTCAATTTGCTTGACCAATACGCCGTTAATCTTCACTTGGTTCGATTTGCTGATTGACTAGGCTTCGGCTTGATGCTGAATAATATTTGACTTCGACTTGTTTTTGACTTGTTCCAACTTATCCACGGCTTCAGCTCCGATCATATTTCTGTTGATTTTATTCTCATGGTTTCACGAAAAATAAACAACCACTACACTTTGAAACTGCTCCTTGACTTGTGTTCACTGTGGCACTGTATCACTGTGTTTATTTGTGTCCACTGATGCTTCGAGTCTGCGACATTTGCTTTGATACAGATGCTACACTTGTTCATGTATTCGACATTGTTTTGATGCATTTGCATGTTGTAAGTGTAAGTGTTCATACATGTTTTGATTATGACTTCATTATAGTTCCAGTTGAGCATTAGGTAGTTGTCACTGTTTTGCATTTAGCTCGGTTTACTGGTGCATACATGTTGCATTTCATGATTCATCTGATCACTGCTGTGTCTTGATTAATGGAGTCAGTGATAGTCATGTGCCACTGCATCACTGTTGCAAGTGTTCTTGCTTCTGCATATTGCTGTATCCATGTGCCACTGCTTGTACTTGATGGTTGTTGTTCACTTTTGTGCTTTGAGTCAGTTTCATTGTTTTAGTTTTTCTTCATCTTGTGGTTGCCACTGTGTATTCTGGTTCGTGTATTCATTTAAATGTTCATGTTGCATATATGCGTCTACTCTGGTTGCCTTGTACAACAATGTTCTCTTGTTCAATCACTTTCACCTGTTGACTACTCTTCATTCACTGCCTGTAGTTGTTGTGTCATTGCAGTTGACATGTTGTTGCATTCGCTTGAGTCTGTAGCTTGATGATTTTGTAGTTGTTTGTGTTCATTCCTTGTGTGAAGCTGGACTTGATCTTGTTACTGCCGTGTCTTTGATGTTGGGTCCATTGTTGCTGTAGCATGTACATTTACTCTGTCTTGTGTTGATCTTGAGCATTGCTCAGTCTTTTCATTTCCTTGTATTGTCCAGTAGAGTTGATTTGGGTTCATATGATGTTGAGCATTGGATTTTTGAAACTCTGTTGTTCTTGCTTGCATTGTCATCATGTTGGTTTGGTTGTGATATTTGTATTTTGGATCTGTTGATCATGTTACTCCATTCTCTTCATGTTGTCTTGACAATCTGTTTCAACTTGATGTTGCTTTAACTGCCACTGTTGGTTTTGCTGTGGTCTTCAAGCATGTTGCTGCCTGGTCGATATATATACATGCATACTTTGATCATAGCATTCATGTGTGCATTTGAGTTGCACCTGAGTTGAATCCAGTTTTAAAAAACTCGGGTTTGACCTTGTGCTCGTGTTGTGATATATTGCATGTGAGTTGAACCCGGTTTTTCATTTGGGTTTGACCTGTGCTCACCTGTCCCTGTAAATCAATCAAGTGTATATATCGGCGTGCACGGCCTTGTGGCATATACAGTAATATACTGTGTATGTCACAAGTTGTTCGTGTATGATGAATTCAAATATAAATGAAGACGAACAACCCAAATAACTGAGGCAAATATCATTTTTAAAAATCACGTTTTATTTTATATCGCAAAAATATTTTATTTTCAATTTTACTGCGTTAGTTTATATTTTTGCAGATCGCTCAGATGCTGGATTCAAACTTGAATGCAGTTGAAGATAAATACGAGTGTGAGTGATATGTAGTGAGGTGCTGATGTAAAGTAGTGAAATGTCATGTATTGTAGTCAAAATTGTATATGTATAGTGAGAGCTTGAAATTGTACTATCAAAGTTGTAATAAATATTTGTTTGAATAAAATATTCGTTTGAATTCAAAAACTGTGTTATTTATTTTTATTCAGCAAATATTTATTTAATCTGTGAAAATAAATAGTATATTATCAAATACATTTAAACGAATGTATATATGTTTATTATCATCAAACAAAAATCATATAAGCGCATATTCAACAATCTCTCCCTTTTGATGATAACAAACATATATTTAAGATTTTGAATATATTAAATGTATTTGATCATAGTTATATCCTAATTGCTCCCCCTATTCAAATGCTTCTCTCTACACAATACTCCCCCTACATATATGCATACAAATAAAAATGAGCCTAAATGCAAATGGAAAATTATTTGACCTTTGCTTGATTTTATTTGACAAAATCTTAACTTTTCTCTCCCCCTTTTGTTATCAGCAAAAGAATTATAGTGTTAGAGAAAATAGAAATAAAGTGATTGATATTAATTCAACATTAAAACCCAATTGAATATAAATATTAAATTTCAATAAAAAATAAAACAAAAATCATAAATATTTTGTTAGGCGCATATTCCACTTTTAGAATGATGGAAATGATGTCATCATATAAAACCATACAGTTGTGTCTATTTGTGGTATATTTATATCAGGAATTTGAATATCTACTAACCATGCATAACCGTTAGGACTTTTAAATGAAATTAGTAGTATTCCAATTTTATTTTTAAAAATTGAATTCAAGTATCTTCTAACCACGCATAACCGTGAGGACTTTTAAATGGGATTAGAATCAGCTTGTTTATTTTAAAAATCAACTTTTGATATGCGTTCCATACATGCATAACCGTGAGGACTTTTAAATGAGCATGGAAGCACATAACAAATTCCAAGTAATTCACCCATGCATAACCGTGAGGACTTTTAAATGAGAGTGAATACTTTGGTATTTATTTATTTATTTATTTATTTATTATTATTATTATCATTATTATTATTTTTTTTAAAAAAAAATGTGAAAATGAAAAACGAACGATTCCTGTTTAAAGTACCACATATCGACAAACTATATAGAATTTTGATGAATGATGGTTGATAGAAATATGATAGACATAGAGATGGTCATGGAATTTGTACCAACAAAAAGTTTTATAACTCTTGTTTAAATTTCTAAAGAAATTTTCTATTTATACTTTCTCGAGTTATAATATATGATCAATATCAACACTCATCACTTTTTCAATCACTGTTTTTCTTTTCGATAATCATTTGGGAGTCAGATTAGTCATAATAGTCATTTAAAATCAAATTCAAAAATAATTATGAAATTAATTTTTCAAAAATGAATAATCTGAAAATATGGTCAAAAATGATTTTCTCCAGGGGGTTTTAAAAGAAAATTTTCTGCTATTTGAAAATTATTTGAAATGAAGAATATGCAGATATTTTCTTTGAAAAAACGATGCAGCAAATGAATGTTTCAAAAATTAATCACGTTACACTAATAATTTTTCTATCATATTACCAGTGTAATCTGCATCTGAATATAAATTTCACTCGTTGAATGTCAAAGACCAGATTGTGAAATTTCAACAAATTATCTCAGAATGAAATTCTCTTGAATTTGAAAATGAAGCCAGTGTTAACAATCAAACACATATCAAAGTGTCAATCTTAGAAGCCATAGACTAAACAGTTATATTCATGAGTATTTAATAGTCAACCAAACATCATTATTTCAAAACAAATGTTTCAAAAGAATTTCTTAAAGTTTCAACAATTTTTAAAATCCTTTTTTTTTCTCACATGAATTTGAAATCGTGCAAATTTACAAGCAGTGACCAAAATGTCAAAACCAATATATCTACGTGTAGCATGAGTAATCAAATACCATCATTTGACCGAACAAATTTATATGGATTAGTTCAATGTTGAAAATCTGATTGGTCATCATTTAAGCACAAATCAATGTCATAAATAAAAACAAGTCAAAAATTTCTTAAAATCCTTTTTACAATTTTTTAAATAGAATTCATTAGGATTTTAAGTTGAAGCCATGTAAATAGAAGAAACCGTGAATATGGATTTAGCCAAAAATATTATAACAAAAAAATATTATCATCCAATCAAAACACTATTTTTATCCCAAGCTTATATATCAAGTAATTCTAGAGAATTTTATAGTGTTTTTGGCATAAGAATATAATTGGCCAACAACTTTGAATAAGTCAGAAACAAAATCTTTTCATCATCTCAATATTGGCTGATTTTTAATTCAGAATATGGTGCAGATTATCACATTTTAGTATATCGTTCAAATAAATATACCTTTACCTGTTTTTACCTTTACGATATTTTTCATTGTTGTCCATTGTGATTCTGTCACCTTTATACTAGGCTAAGGAACTTTTCTTCGTCGTCCGTTGTGTTTCTGGAACAGCCAAAAATCCTGAGAACACTGTTGTTGTTCCTTAGCCTGCCACCACACCTACACGATGAAAGATTTATGTGACCTATTTGTTTTTATAGGTCCATGGTTGTTAGTGGCTGAAAATTTTGAAAAATAATTTTGTGTAGACCCAAAACTATTTATAATTGTTCCCTTTGGCACCCAAATTTGTTTAACTTTGAGAGATTTTATATTTGTGCCTTTTGGAACCCAAATCGGTATAGTTTTCACATGTTTGGGTCTATACCAACAATTATTGTGATCGTGTCCAAATTTTCTACAAATTGTGCACATAGAATTAACTTGATTAATCTTGTTTTCAACAATTTTCGAATTATTAAATCCAAGTCCTTGTCTAACCGTATTAACAGTTTGCTTTCCTAATAGCATATTCAACGATTTTTCACTTTTTGAAAATTTATCTAAAGTCGTAGACAATTGTTGGACTTTTGATTTGAGAGATTCATTTTCGTTTAACAACTGTGTGCACTTTTTAATAGAATTCTCTCTCCTAGTATTTTCATTCTCCTTTAAAATCAGAATTTCATTTTCAAGCGATTTTATTTTAATTTCTGATTTTTTAATTTCCTCATCAAATGTTGGACACTTATCACACTTAGGGATCCTACTTTGATAGGTTTTAACTAATTGATCAAGTTGTTTATTACATTCTATCAAAGTATCTTTTTGAGATTCAAGTTTGGCGTATTTTTCCCTAAGTCGTTCAAAACAACCGTTTACTTCATGAAAATATATAAGCAACTCAGAATGGGTAAGTTTTGATACCTCACTTGGCTCGTCATCGTCATTGTCAGTTGTATCACCTCGAAGGGAAAATTCTGCCTTTTCGCTTTCACTGCAAGTGCTTTGATCATTCTCGTCTATTTCATCCCAAGTGGCTGCAAAACTTTTCTTTTTCTGTTTCTTTCCATGGCTGGATTTAATTTGTGGACAATCGGGCTTGATATGGCCGGGTTTGTTGCAATTATAACAAATAAACTTTTGTTCTTCTGAGTAGTCTAGTGCTTTGGCTATTCTGCTTTTTGCTTTTTGAATTCGAGCTGAATTTCCATGTTTTTGATTCCATTTTTTGAATTTCCTTATTAACAGCTCCAATTCTGCTGCTCCATCATCTTCATCGTTATCATCATCACTTTCGGTTGTTCCTTTGAGAGCTATTGATTTCTTTTGAGTGTCACCTCCTTCACGCTCTTCTTTGAATTTCATTTCAAGCTCATAAGCGGTGAGATTTCCGATGAGTTCCTCAACTTTAAGTTGTTTTAAATCTTTCGATTCTTGTGTGGCAGTTACTTTTGTTTCAAAGCTTCGTGGAAGGACTGAGGATTTTCCGGACTATTTCTAATTCGGTGTATGTTTTTCCGAGAGCTTTTGATTTGTATACGATATTGGAGAGTCGTCCGTACATCTCTTTGACATTTTCTTCCTTCGCCATTTTGAAGTTCTCGTATTCGCTGCTTAGCATTGCAAGGCGAGATTCTTTGACTTGAGATGTTCCTTCGTGAGTCACTTCTAGTATGTGCCATATTTCCTGCGCAGTTAGACAATGTGAGACACGATTAAATTCAAATTGATCCAATGAACAGATAACAGAATTCATAGCTTTGGCATTAGTATTCTGTAATTTATTTTCTAGTTCTGTCCATTGTTCCTTTGGTTTCTCTATTTCCTGATTATCTACAGTTATAGTTGGTATACTATAACCTGTCTCAACAATATTCCAAGCGTCAATGGTTTTCAGAAAAATTTGCATTCTATTTTTCCAGTAAGCATATTCACCATTGAACATTGGTGGTCTAACTATGGATTGTCCTTCTGCAAAAGCATTATTAAAAGAAGCCATTTTAAAAAAAATTCAAATTTTTAAAACAAAAACCGATTTTTGAAACACGAATTTTTAAAACAAAAATTGATTTTTTGAAACACGAATTTTTAAACAAAAATTGATTTTTGAAACACTAATTTTTAAATTAAAAATTGGTTTTTGTAAAATCAAAATTTTAAAACGAAAATGGCTTTTGTTCCTAGCTCTGATACCACTTGTAGGATCGATTTCACCCTAGAGGGGGGGGGTGAATAGGGTGATAGTGTTAATTATTAAAATTAATCGCGGAAGCTTATAAATTAATTTCAATTCAGATCACAGAATAGCAGCACAGATATCGCAGAATATAAATAACAGAATAAAACAGAACAACACAGAATTTACCCAGTTTCGGCAAAACCCTGCCTACGTGCTGCCCCAAGGTTTCTACTAGAAATTAGATAGTCCCTCGCTTACACACGTAAACTCGCTATACACCGCTATTGACTAATCTAACTCTACGCTCAAAACCCTGCCACAACTCAACTACCGAGTTGCGAATTCTCAAACTACACACCGTAGTTTGTACCCTAGTCACACGACTAGAAAAAATTAAACGGTTTAAAAAGGAAAATACAAGTTAAAAACAAATTAAAACAAAATAACCCTAATTTAAAAACAATTAAGCCCAAATTAGAATCGGCCCAAAAATTAAAAGTTTGCGTCCCCTTTCTCCTTTTTATTTTATTGGCCTGGTTCCCCTTTTTTTTTACTTGAGAATAATGTCGGTCGTTGTTTTCTTCTTTCTGAGATTAGGGCTTGTAAAATTGGGGCTTTCGTTCTCTCTGCTCTGGAAATTAGGGCTTGTAAAATTGCCGGCTTTAATTCGATCGATCCAGTGATGTTTTGCGTGTCGCCTTGATCGATTGATTCTTCGTTGCTTATGCGGCTGCTTCGATGTTGATGGAGTTCGACTTCGATTCGGTATGTGATTTTCGTTTATGCTATACTGTTATGCTTGATTGAACTCCAATTCATTGCCGATGATGATTCGTGGTTTATATAGGGTTTGTAACCCTAGATTTGCGTCGTATATTCTCTATTTGAATTTGTCATATTATTCACCTCGGCCGTTCGATTAATTTCTGATGTTTGATGATTTATTCTGACTATTTCATGTTACTTGAATAACACGGCTTTAAACTGTGACTTGTTCAATTTGCTTGACCAATACGCCGTTAATCTTCACTTGGTTCGATTTGCTGATTGACTAGGCTTCGGCTTGATGCTGAATAATGTTTGACTTCGACTTGTTTTTGACTTGTTCCAACTTATCCACGGCTTCAACTCCGATCATATTTCTGTTGATTTTATTCTCATGGTTTCACGAAAAATAAACAACCACTACACTTTGAAACTGCTCCTTGACTTGTGTTCACTGTGGCACTGTGTCACTGTGTTTATTTGTGTCCACTGATGCTTCGAGTCTGCGACATTTGCTTTGATACAGATGCTACACTTGTTCATGTATTCGACATTGTTTTGATGCATTTGCATGTTGTAAGTGTAAGTGTTCATACATGTTTTGATTATGACTTCATTATAGTTCCAGTTGAGCATTAGGTAGTTGTCACTGTTTTGCATTTAGCTCGGTTTACTGGTGCATACATGTTGCATTTCATGATTCATCTGATCACTGCTGTGTCTTGATTAATGGAGTCAGTGATAGTCATGTGCCACTGCATCACTGTTGCAAGTGTTCTTGCTTCTGCATATTGCTGTATCCATGTGCCACTGCTTGTACTTGATGGTTGCTGTGCACTTTTGTGCTTTGAGTCAGTTTCATTGTTTTAGTTTTTCTTCATCTTGTGGTTGCCACTGTGTATTCTGGTTCGTGTATTCATTTAAATGTTCATGTTGCATATATGCGTCTACTCTAGTTGCCTTGTACAACAATGTTCTCTTGTTCAATCACTTTCACCTGTTGACTACTCTTCATTCACTGCATGTAGTTGTTGTGTCATTGCAGTTGACATGTTGTTGCATTCGCTTGAGTCTGTAGCTTGATGATTTTGTAGTTGTTTGTGTTCATTCCTTGTGTGAAGCTGGACTTGATCTTGTTACTGCCGTGTCTTTGATGTTGGGTCCATTGTTGCTGTAGCATGTACATTTACTCTATCTTGTGTTGATCTTGAGCATTGCTCAGTCTTTTCATTTCCTTGTATTGTCCAGTAGAGTTGATTTGGGTTCATATGATGTTGAGCATTGGATTTTTGAAACTCTGTTGTTCTTGCTTGCATTGTCATCATGTTGGTTTGGTTGTGATATTTGTATTTTGGATCTGTTGATCATGTTACTCCATTCTCTTCATGTTGTCTTGACAATCTGTTTCAACTTGATGTTGCTTTAACTGCCACTGTTGGTTTTGCTGTGGTCTTCAAGCATGTTGCTGCCTGGTCGATATATATACATGCATACTTTGATCATAGCATTCATGTGTGCATTTGAGTTGCACCTGAGTTGAATCCAGTTTTAAAAAACTCGGGTTTGACCTTGTGCTCGTGTTGTGATATATTGCATGTGAGTTGAACCCGGTTTTTCATTTGAGTTTGACCTGTGCTCACCTGTCCCTGTAAATCAATCAAGTGTATATATCGGCGTGCACGGCCTTGTGGCATATACAGTAATATACTGTGTATGTCACAAGTTGTTCGTGTATGATGAATTCAAATATAAATGAAGACGAACAACCCAAATAACTGAGGCAAATATCATTTTTAAAAATCACGTTTTATTTTATATCGCAAAAATATTTTATTTTCAATTTTACTGCGTTAGTTTATATTTTTGCAGATCGCTCAGATGCTGGATTCAAACTTGAATGTAGTTGAAGATAAATACGAGTGTGAGTGATATGTAGTGAGGTGCTGATGTAAAATAGTGAAATGTCATGTATTGTAGTCAAAATTGTATATGTATAGTGAGAGCTTGAAATTGTACTATCAAAGTTGTAATAAATATTTGTTTGAATAAAATATTCGTTTGAATTCAAAAACTGTGTTATTTATTTTTATTCAGCAAATATTTATTTAATATGTGAAAATAAATAGTATATTATCAAATACATTTAAACGAATGTATATATGTTTATTATCATCAAACAAAAATCATATAAGCGCATATTCAACATTTTATACTTAAAAGGATAAAGGAATAAAATATATTATGTAGATGGTTGTCAAATGTGTGTTTTATTGTCTATTATTAATTTTCATAAACACTTCATTGTTTGATAACGATACCGCATTTGTATATGGATGCTATATTTTACCATTATTGCTATTGGATGATAGGTAGTTTATGGTCATTTAATGATTAATGTAATGCCACTAATTTTGATTTGATTAATACACAATCGAGGGATTATATTTTATGTAAGTATATTAGTGCGCTATGATTTTCTTATTTGATGGTTAGGATTGTCATTGGATATTATTGGCATTTGATGATTGTGTGCTATTATTATTGTGGGTCCCCATATGATGACCTCTTGAGATAGGTGAGTAGTAACACTATTTTCCGCTTCTATTGTTTGCGTTGGTTACAATGGTTGCAATGTTTGCTTTAGTCGCATTGATTGCGTTGGTTATGATAGTTGAAATGGTTGTATGGATGCTATGGCTATAATGTACTAAAAAATATTTGGATGTAGGAGAAGAGCAAAAGATAGAGCTACGTGGGCTTGATCCCCCAAAAGGGATACGTAGGCAGCCTTTTTCCATGCAATAGTTTTCAAGTCTGTGGTTGTAGTATATAGGGTTAGGCACAGTCCAAAAATTGTCGAACCCTTTATACACACGAACACAGAGGTATAAAGTTTCAGGTGGGAGCAAAAGAAGGAAATGGAAAGGTGGGTGAAGACTATATCGTGGCTAAATGATTTAATATATTCTTTTATACCATAGTTATGTCATTTATGAGTTAATAATAATTGATGTACTGAAATATAAATTGATGTGATAATATTGTAAAGTAGTTGCTTTATTAAGATAATGTTCACTTCTATTAATTTTGGTTCTGCTATGTTTTTCCTTTTTATTCATTGTTTTAGAGTTTTTAATTTTTATCTACCCATGGTCCACTACTTTTAATATCTGAAATTAGTTGTAAGTATATTTGACCTCATTTATAATTGATATTTAGATTTTAAAAATAGTAGGTCGTCACATTATCGCTGGCCATGATTTTAGACCTTGATGTAAGCTAAAGCTGGAAGAATTAGCTAGCTTAACGATTAAAACCACTTTGATCTAGTGAATCGGTACTAGTCAGAGGCGAGATGCTATACTAGAAAATATTATGGCAAAGATAGAGGATGGAGTAGAGTCTAAGGAGATAAAGCATTATGGGTTGATCGTGATGGTTAGCTTCATAATGACTGGAGATAGTTTATACCTAATGTCGATGGGTTGAGGGATGAGGTGCTATGAGAGCGCCATCATTTGAGATCAACTACGCTTCCCGACAGTAATAAAATGTACCGTCATACGAGGCAGACATTTTACTGGGAAGAGATGAAGAAGGATGTTGGGGCATTCATCTTGAAGTGCATGAATTGTTAATTAGTGAAGGCGGAGCAGTAGAAACCGAGTATTTTGCCGCAACCACTCGAGATTCCTAAGTGGAAATGGGATATATTCGGATGGACTTCATCGATGGATAGCCAAGGACTAGAGGAGGGTGTGATAATTTTAGGGTCATAGTCGATAGATCGATGAGTGCTAGATTTATACCATAAATTCTAGTAGAACGACATCCAAATTGGTTGAGTTGTATTTGAAATAGGTTGCGTGATTCCGTGATATACAAAAAAAATATAATTGGGGACCTGTACCCTTTATTCACCAGTAGTTTTTGAAAGAGCTTACAAGAGGCGTTAAGGGAAGCTGTATCTTAGTATAACATATCACCTACAAACTGATGAGCGGACCAAGAGGGTGAATCGTATCTTTGAGGATCTCTTATGAGCTAGCATTCTTGATTTCAGTGGCTTATGAGATGATCACCAACATTTAGCAGATTTCATATACAATACTAATTATTAGTCCAACATCATATGGCATCATTTGAAACGTTATACAACTGACCGTGTAATGCTCCTTTACATTAGTGAGAAGTAGACGAGAAACTAATACTTGGTCTAGATATGATTAGAGTGAATTCAGAGAAGATTGAGATCATTTAACAAAAAATTAAATCTTCTTAGGATAGACAGAGATGCTATGTTGGTAAGAGAAGATGTGATTCAGAGTTTTCTATCATTGATATGGTGTTTGTCAAGATCTCTATTGAATAATGTCGTTTGATTTAGTACTTAGGGGAAGTTTGCAATGACATTCGTTGGTCCTTTTCCGATACCTAAGAGGGTGGGGAACCCAGCTTACATAATCTAATTATCTAAGAAGGTAGAAGGCATGCACAATGTATTCCACTTCTCTTATTTGTAGAAGTTCATGCATAGCTTAGGCATGATAGTTGAACTGAATTAGCTTGATGATATCGAGATTGAACCAAAATCTTTGAGATCTCATAGGCCTATTCATGCCATCGAACGTGATACTAAGCAGCATAAGAGGAAGACGGTTGAGCTGGTGATCAGTGGAGTGAGAAGGAAGGGGATTGTACTAAGGATATCGAGGAGAGTATGAAGATTGCTTATCTTGAGCTCTAACTTGGTGAGTCTTTCTATTTATCGCATTTACATTCACTTTCAATATCATGTATGGTAGTGTAGTATCGAACATGCTAAGATAGGCGTAGACTACATTTCTCGCTGATGTGTGAATGTTTGATGTTTGATATGATTTCTCATGGTTGTTAGGCATGCGAGATAGCTATGTTTGACTTTACCTTTGTTGTACTAGATTTCGAAGAGTCCTAAGGTTGGGCGAGAGTAACGACCCATATTTTACGTATTAAAGGGCCGTAAAATATTACTTTTAAATCCATACTAGGTCAAATGACACTATAACTTTGGGGGATATTGAGTAGTGACATTTTGACCCTGAGAAATCTTATCAAATGATTTTACTGCTGAAAACTTATAATGGCTATAACTTTTGATAAGTTTCGAAGTTGGGCCCAAGACCACTTCCATTGGAAAGATACGATGCATTCCCTTTTTGTAGAGTGGTCATAATAGTGATTTAGGCTTTCTAGTTGAGATATATGGTTGTTTGAAGTTTAGTATTTGTAGAGCAACTTAATGGGTAATTAGTGAGATTGTGGATAATCCCACTAACTCATTTTGGGTTTAAGAGTACTAGAGGCTGAAATTACCTTCCCTAAATCATTTTCCCCTCTCCTAAATAGATCTATGCCTCCATTAACCCTTTCTTCACCAAAATAATCTCCTTTCTCCTCCAAATAAAATCTAAATAATCTATTACGGTTATATTGGCAAGAGAATTAGTTAGAGAGCTGCAAATCTAACTTTTTGGGGAAGAGAAACTGATTTTTTGTTGTTCATTCTCAGATTCACCTTCATTTTCATGATATACTTGGATTTTTAAGGATCTGGTGAATGATGTACCATCTTACATCTTACCATATATGTATCCATAGATTTCAACATGTTTTTGATCCATTTTTTATGACAAATTTATGTTTTAATGCTGCTTCAAAACCCAACATATAGTAAAAACAAGAATAAATGGACTTTTGGTGTTCTAATCATGTTACTTTGATAGATATTTTCTTTTATAAATGTTAGTTATGTTATAGGTACACTATTTAATGATCTACTATAATTAAAATATATTTTTATGCTTCGATGTTGATTGATGCATGTGTGGTATTTATATGTGTGATTGAATGGTTGTAAACGCTCATCGAAGAGAACTAGGGGTAGGAACCTTAGAACCAAACTTCAATGGATAGGCATTAGGATATTGGGAGATGTATCGATGCGTATGGAACACATGCAGAACAAAGTATGGAGCGTAGCAATGGAATCGACATGAAATTGGAGCTTTGGAAAATGCTAAAGGAAATCGGTTTGGTGGTGGTTGGTTGTGCATAGTGGTTGATCAACGATGGCTAGTCGGTGGTGGTTGGTCAGTGGGTAAAGGCACCAGAGAAGAAAATCTATCTAATGGTGGAATTTGGTCCTGCTAGACCCAAAGTTCTGTTTGGGTTTTACTTCAGTCTAATGACCTTGTGACTTGGATCAACTATATGGAGCAATTGGGTAGTCATTGGGGCTTTAGAGTTGCTTTGGGTCAAGGAGGACGTGACTTTAAATTTTTGCAAGGGTGACTCTGGGCTCAGATGGAAAATTACCTAAAAATAAACTTGGAGTTTTGAAATTTTGGTCATGGGAAGGCGAAGTTTTGGGGATTCTTCATGACTTGTTCCAAGGGTCTTGTAAGTGATATAAAGTAAGGTAGTCAACTCCAAATGACTTGGGATTATCTTGAATTTCTTTTGGTGACTAGTGAAATGTTAACATGGCTCTTCGACACGATGACTGTGACTTTAAAACTTTGGTATGATGGCTCTACGATTTACACTAGCTGTTTAAAGTTGTTATGAAGATGACGACTCAACAATGGGAGTTGCAACAATGATCCACAAGGATAAGTTCAACGATGAGGGCTTGTGAGTAAAATTTGTGACCATGTTCTACTTGTTGAATATGCGAGTATATGATTTTTTTTGATGATAATAAACATATATACATTCATTTAAATGTATTTGTTAATATACTATTTTATTTTTCACATAATTATATAAATATTTGCTGAATAAAATAAATAACACAGAGTTTTAATTCAAACAAATATTTTATTCAAACAAATATTCATTACAATTTTGAATAGCACAAATTTGAACTCTCACTATATATACACAAAATCAATGACAATACAGTTTCGATTACATCACAATTTCTAATTTACAAATACCCTCACTACATATCGCTCATTCACTCGTATCTATTTCAACTTTATTTCAGATTGAATCCAACATCTGAGCAATCTGCAAAAATAAATACTGATGCAGTAAAATTGAAAAGGAAATATTTTTGCAGTATAAAATAAAATGTGGATTTTGAAAATATTATTTGCCTCAGTTATTCGGGTTTTTCATCATTATCTAAAATTTGAATTCATCATGCACGAATAGCTTGTGACATGCACAATGTATCATTGTACATACCACAAGTTCGTGCACACTGATATATACACTTAATAAAATTACAGGGACAGGTGAGCACAGGTCAAACCCAAATGAAACGTCGGGTTCAACTCAAGTGCCATACAAATAAAGTCACGACATAAGCACAAGGTCAAACCCGAGCTTTAAAGCTGGATTCAACACATGTGCAGTCCAAAAATACAAGCCTTGACAAAAATTCTATGAGAAAAAATGAACTGGTCAGAACAAAGGCTCATGACACAAATGAATATATGAATCAAATGAATCAAAGGAGAACTAGGCCTACAACTAACAAGGACAAAATATAAACACATACATATATATATGCAGTGAAACCAGAGGCACACAATAACCCAATACATTAAGACATGCACACATATACATGTATCGATGAAGTAGTGCAGCAGTGAGTGACAGCAACAAATAAATAGGCAAATTTCAATACAATGAACAATGCATATGATCAAGCAACAGATTATACAAACATTCAGACAAGTTAAAGATGCAAGCTTCAAAAGGTACCAGACTCGAGTAACATCAAATTAGAGACAAGTACGCAAGTCTTGTACGTGATCAGAAACATGTATTTACAAAAACATGATGACCAGACCAGATTACACGAATACATGGAGCAATGCAACAGTCGAAAGTGAAGAAAACAACACGACTCAAATTAATAAAGCACCAAACCAGACTCAAGGAAATGAACAAAGAAAATATGCATATATACATGTCGACTAGGCTACACATTGAAGACTGTATGCAAAGCAAGTACACATGAACGGCATGGCTAAATGAAGCAACACTTCAACCTGAACCGGACCATCAATGCAAACCAAGTGCACAGAAGACACAAGAACGAATGCATCAATGAGACAGCAAGCACATATATGTACAGTGGAACCAAAAGAACAAAAATGAAATAGAGGTGGCAACATGGATGTGCAGACCAACAGATGTAAGCAAAGATAAGGCAACATGTATGTAACAATCAACCGGTCAGAGCAACTCACCACAATGCTGAAACCATGGAACAACAAACCAACTCAAGCAAAGCATGAACCAAGTTTAATCAGAGAATTCAATATCAAATACCAAATATAACAATGGAGAAACAATATGAATGCAATACTAGCAGTGGTCAGTGCAATGCAAGCCAACGATCGAATGACCGAAGTAATTTTTTTTAGAGAATTGAAACTGACCAGACTACAATATCAAAGTAAAGAGCACAAGATTCAGGTAATAAGCTTACAACATACAACAGCATGATAAACTGCAACAGAGGACAGACTACAATAAGCAGCAGTGAGAAAATGACCGAAGTCAGGTAATAGCAAATCAAATAAGTAAGGCGAGCAATAGGTTTTAAAATTCAATATCAAGTAACCGAAATCATATATGTCATAAGAGAAGTTCTCGAAACAAGTCAAAGACAATTTCTTTTTATACCAAAGTCATTTTTAAAAATGTTAGAGAATTAAATGTAATAACAGTTTAATATAAAAATTCAAGTCGAAGCCGTGAACAATTGACCGAGTCAAAATAAACAAAGACAGAGAAGTCGAAGTCAGCAGCATCAAGTCAGAGTGCTGGCGACTAAGGCCAAAATCTAGCGAGTTCAAATTTTAACAAAAGCAGTGATAAGGCTGAAGTTGAACATGTCAGAATTCAACACCGTGGCGGCCAAGCCAAGTCAGAAGTAATCAATTATATGAAGTGACAAAGTCAAAATTAATCACCAGCGTCCAAACAATATCGAACGACAATCCAAAAATTATCAGACGAATTCAATGGAAATATACAAACGAAAAATCAGGAATTCGATTCCTATATAAACCTATAAAACATCATCAGCAATATTCATTCGAGTTCGAAGCAAAACAGATGCCAAAAAAAATCAATCAACAACTCGAATCAAAGTCGAGCGAAATTGAAATCAAAGAAACATCACGTACCACTTTTATATGAAGCATACATGCTCGAAAAATTGAAGCTACCACAAGCAACAATCAGCAAGCCAAATCAAAGAACATCGAAGTCTACAATCGTACGATATCAAGCGGCGCTTCAATTTAGCAAAACCCTAAATCTGGAAAGGGAACGAACAACCATTGTTAAGCAACGAATACCGAGCCAAAGACTTAAGACAAAAGAAATGGGGTTTCTTCTAATATTAATTGGGCCAGTTTATTTTTTAGGATTAGAATATTTAAATTAGGGTTTTGTCTAGTTTAAATTGTTTTAAAATATAATTTTCTTTTAAAATCTTGTAAATTCTAGTAGTGTGACTAGGGGACGAGCTACCGTGGTGTAATTCGAGAATTCGCAACTCAGTGGATGAGTTGTGGCAGGTTTTTGAGCGTAGAGTTAAGGCTAGTCGATAGCGGGCGTCACGAGTTTACGTGTGTAAGCGTTTGACTGCTTAATTTCTAGTACAAACCTTGTGAGCAACACGTAGGCAGGGTTTTGCCGAAGCTGGGTAAATTTTGCGTCGTTCTATTTCTGCGTTTATTCTGCTATTATCCATACTGCTATTATTTTGATATATCTGCTTTGAAAATATTTTATATAAGCTTCCACAATAAATTTTTATAATTGATGGTATCACCCTATTCACCCCCTTTATGGTGAAATCGATCCTACAAGCGGTATCAGAGCAAGGTACAAAAGCCATTTTTGTTTTAAAATGTTGATTTTTCAAAAACCAATTTTTTTTAAAAAATTGAATTTTTAAAATGGCTTCTTTTAATACTGCTTTTGCCGAGGGTCAGCCTATAGTTAGACCACCAACGTTCAATGGTGAATATGTTTACTGGAAAAATAGAATGAAATTTTTTCTGAAAACCATTGATGCTTGGAATATTGTTGAGACGGGTTATAGAGCACCAACTATAGTTGTAAATAATCAGGAAATAGACATACCGATGGATCAATGGAGAGATCTAGAAAATATGTTGCATAATTCTAATGCCAAAGCTATGAATTCGATTATTCGTTTATTAGATCAATTTGAATTTAATCGTGTCTCACATTGTCTAACTGCGTAGGAAATATGGCACACACTAGAAGTGACTCACGAAGGAACATCTCAAGTCAAGGAATCTCACCTTTCCATGTTGAGTTGCAAATACGAGAATTTTACAATGGTTAAGGAAGAAAATGTTAAAGAGATGTATGGACGACTTTCCAATATTGTATACAAATCAAAAGCTCTTGGAAAGTCATTCACAGAGTTGGAAATAATCCGAAAAATCCTTAGAATCATTCCATGAAACTTTGAAGCAAAAGTTACAGCCGTTCAAGAATCAAAGAATTTGAAACAAATCAAAGTTGAAGAGCTCATTGGAAATCTCGCCACTTACGAGCTAGAAATGAAATTCAAGGAAGAACGAGAAGGAGGTGATACTCGAAAGAAATCAATAGCGTTAAAGAAACAACGGAAGATAATGATGATGATGATGTTGATGATGGAGCATCTGAGCTGGCACTATTAATGAAGAAATTCAAAAAGTGAAATCACAAATACGGAAATCAAGGTCTAAATTAGAAATTGAAAAGCAGAATAGCCAAAGCACTAGACAACCCAGAAGAGCAGGAAATCATCTGTTACAAGTGCAACAAACCCGGACACATCTGGCCAAATTGTCCTCAAAATCGATATGGCTTAGAAAAGAAATAAAAAAGGAGATATTTTACATCCACGTAGAATACAAGCGATGAAGATAATAAAAGTACTAGCAGTGAGAGTGAGAAAGCAGATATGTGCCCTCGAGGTGATAAAACTGATATCGACGATGACGAGCTAAGTGAGATATCAAAACTCATTCACTCAGAATTACTTATATATTTCCATGAAGTAAATGGCTGTTTTGAACGACCGAGGAAGAAGTATTCCAAACTTGAATCACAAAAAGACACTTTGATAGATTTAAATAAAAAACTTTACCAATTAGTTAAAGACTATCAATGTAGGATCCCTAAGTGTGATAAGTGTCCAACATTCGAAGAAAAGATTAAAAAATCATAAATCAAGATTAAATCACTTGAAATTGAAATTCTGATTTTGAAAGAAAGTGAAAATATAAGAAGAGAAAATTCTATTAAAAAGTGCACACAATATTAAACGAAAACGAATATCTCAAAATCCAAGTCCAACAATTGTCAACGACTTTAGGAAAATTTTCAAAAGGAGAAAGATCGTTGAAAATGCTATTAGGGAAACAAACTGCTAATGTAGTTAGACAAGGACTTGGATATAATCAATCTGAACCTGTTAAAAGAAAAATTAATCAAGTCAATTCCATGTGCACAATTTGTAGAAAATTTGGACACAACCAAAATAATTGTTGGTATACACCCAAACACATAAAAACTATTCCAATTTGGGTTCCAAAAGGCACAAATATAAAATCCCTTAAAGTTAAACAAATTTGGGTGCCAAAAGGAACATATATAAATAGTTTTGGGCGTCCACAAATATATTTTTGAAAATATGCTACCACTAACAACTATGGATCTATAAAAACAAATAGGTCACAAAAATCTTCTCTCGTGTAGGTGTGGTGGCGGGGTAAGGAACAACAATAGTGTTACTTGGATTCTTGCTGTTCCAAGCACTCAACGGGTGACAAAGCTAAGATTCCTTAGCGTAGTATAAAGGTGACAAAATCACAATGGACAGCAACGAAAAATATCGTAAAGGTAACACAGGTAACGGTATATATATTTTGAATGATATATTAAATATGATAATCTGCACCGTAATCTGAAGTAATTCAGCCAATTATGTGATTGAAAAAAAATAAAAAAGTAAATGTTGATTTTAATTAGGAATTATTCTTAATTGATATGATTTTTGACTTGTTCTTATTTATGACTTTGATTTGTGCTTAAAAGTTGACCAATCATCTTTTCATCTTTGAATTAATCCATATAAATTTGTTCGGTCAAATGATGGTGTTTTATTGATCTCTGATTGCTCATGTTACACGTGGATATATTTGTTTTGACATTATGGTCACTGTTTGTAGATTTTCACGATTTCAATTCAAATTTAAGAGAATTTCATGTGAAAGCTGTTAAAAATGATTTTAAGAAATTTGTTGCAACTTTACGGTCTGGTCTATAACATTAACCAAATGATAATTTTGAGTGAAAGAAAAATTCAGATGCAAATTACACCGG
Source organism: Allium cepa (assembly GCA_030765085.1). Lineage (NCBI taxonomy): Eukaryota > Viridiplantae > Streptophyta > Magnoliopsida > Asparagales > Amaryllidaceae > Allium > Allium cepa. The sequence goes on along the minus strand of CM060929.1, from coordinate 458,163,929 downwards.
TAATCTAGTTGATAGAAAAATACTAGTGGAACGTGATTTATATTGAGACATTCAGTAGCTGCATCGTTTTTTTTAAAGAAAACATTTGCATATTTTTCATTTCAAATATTTTCAAATAGTAGAAATTTTCTTATAAAACCCCTTCTAGAAAATCATTTTTGACCTTGTTTTAGATTAGTCATTTATAGAAAATTTGATAATTAATTTTGAATTTGAGCTTAAATGATTACATTAACTAATCTGACTCCCTACTGATTATTGAAAAGATAAATAGTGATTGAAAAAGTGATGAGTGTTGATATTAATCATATATTATAACTTGAGATGGTATATTTAGTAAATTTCTTTAGAAATTTGAACAAGAGTTATAAAAACTTTTTGTTGGTAAAAATTCCATGACCATTTCTATTTCTAGCATATTTCTAACGACCATCACTCATCAAAATTCAATATAGTTTGTCAATATGTGGTATTTTAAACAGGAAATCATTCGTTTTTCATTTTATATTTTAAAAAAAATAACATAAAATATAATCCAAAGTATTCACTCTCATTTAAAAGTCCTCACGGTTATGCATGAGTGAATTACTTGGAATTTTTGATTATGTGCTTCCATGCTCATTTAAAAGTCCTCACGGTTATGCATGTACGGAATACATATTAAAATAGATTAATTAAATAGACAAGTTGATTCTAATCCCATCTAAAAGTCCTCGCGGTTATGCGTGGTTAGAAGATACTTGAATTCATTTAAAAAAATAGAATTGGAATACTACTAATCTCATTTAAAAGCCCCAACGGTTATGCATGGTTAGTAGATATTCAAATTTCTGATATAAATATACCACAAATGGACATAACTATATGGTTTTATATGATGACATTAGTCCTATCATTCTAAAGTGGAAAATGCTTCAAACAGAGTATTTATGATTTTTGTTTGATTTTTTGTTGAAATTTAATATTTATATTCAATTGAGTTTTAATGTTTTATTAATGTCTGTCACTTTATCTCTATTTTTGTAACACTATTACTCTTTTGCTGATAACAAAAGGGGGAGAGAAAAGTTAAGATTTTGGCAGATAATGGTCAAATATTTTCTATTTGCATTTAGGCTCATTTGCATATTTTTATTTGCATGCATATATGAAGGGGGAGCTTTGTATAGAGAGGAAGCATTCAAATAGGGGGAGCAAATTGAATGATCAAATACGTTGAAAAAATTCAAAATCTTAAATATATGTTTGTTATCATCAAAAGGGGAGATTGTTGAATATGCAAGTATATGATTTTTGTTTGATGATAATAAACACACACACACACACACACACACACACATATATATATATATATATATTCATTTGAATGTATTTGTTAATATACTATTTTATTTTTCACATAATTAAATAAATATTTTGCTGAATAAAATAAATAACAAGAGTTTAAATTTAAACAGATATTTTATTCAAACAAATATTTATTACAATTTTGAATAGTACAGATTTGAACCTCATTATATATACAAATTCAATGACAATACAATTTCGATTACATCACAATTTCTAATTTATAAATACACCTCACTACATATCGCTCATTCACTCGTATTTATCTTCAACTTTATTCCAGATTGAATCCAACATCTGAGCAATCTGCAAAAATAAACACTAACGCAGTAAAATTGAAAAGGAAATATTTTTGCGGTATAAAATAAAATGTGGATTTTGAAAATATTATTTGCCTCAGTTATTAGGGTTGTTCGTCATCATTTAAAATTTGAATTCATTATACACGAATAGCTTGTGACATGCACAGTGTATCACTGTACATGCCACAAGGCCGTGCACACGATATATACACTTGATAAAATTACAGGGATATGTGAGCACAGGTCAAATCCAAATGAAACACCGGATTCAACTCAAGTGCAATACAAATAAAGTCACGACACAAGCACAAGGTCAAACCTGAGCTTTAAAGCTGGATTCAACATAGGTGCAGTTCAAAAATACAAGCCTTGACAAAAATTCAGTGAGAAAAAATGAACTGGTCAGAATAAAGGCTCATGACACAAATGAATATATGAATCAAATGAATCAAAGGTGAACCAGACCTACAGCTAACAAGGACAAAATGTAAACACACACACACACACACATATCTGTGTGTGTGTGTGCGCGCAGTGAAACCAGAGGCACACAATAACTCAATACATTAAGACATGCACACATATACATGTATCGATGAAGTAGTGCAGCAGTGAGTGGCAACAACAAATAAATAGGCAAATTTCAATACAGTAAACAATGCATACGATCAAGCAACAGAGTATACGTACATTCAGAGTAGTTAAAGATGCAAGCTTCAAAAGGTTCCAGACTCGAATAACATCAAATTAGAGACAAGTACACAAGTCCTATACGTGATCAGAAACATGTATTTACAACAACATGATGATCAGACCAGACTATATGAATACATGGAGCAATGCAACAGTCGACAGTAAAGACAATAACATGACTGAAATGAACAAAGCACCAAACCAGACTCAAGGAAATAAGCAAATAAAATATGCATATATACATGTCGACCAGGCTGCACATTGAATACTTTATGCAAAGCAAGTACACGTGAACTAAACGGCTAAATGAAACAACACTTCAACCTGAACCAGACCAACAATGCAAACCAAGTACATAGTAGACCCACGAACGAATGCATCAAGCACATATACGTATAGTGGAACTAAAAGAACGAAAATGAAACAGAGGAGGCAATATGGATGTGCAGACCAACAAATGTAAGCAAAGATAAGGCAACATGTATGCAACAGTCAACCGGTCAGAGCAACTCACCACAATGCCAAAACCATTGAACAACAAACCAACTCAAGCAAAGCATGGAATGAACCAAGTTTAATCAAAGACTTCAAAATCAAATACCAAACAAAACAATGGAGCAAAAACATGAATGCAATACTAGCAGTGGTCAGTGCAATGCAAGACACTGATCGAATGACCAAAGTAAAAAAAAATCAGAGAATTGAAACTAACCAGACCGCAATATTAAAGTAAAGAACAAAAGATTCAGGTAATACTGTAACGACCCATAAAATTTTAGCAATTTTTAATTGGTATTTAACGTATTGAATTGGATTTTGAGAAATTATTAATAATAAATTTTTGAAAAAAAAGAAAGAAAAAAAGAAAAAGAAAATATGTTATGTATATTAATGATTTGTAGTGCGAGCTGTGTACATATATTTTAAAGTTTGGTTGTGGTTATACCTATAAGATCTAGTACAAAAACTTTATAAACTATTATTTATACTATAATATAAGTTAAGTTTGATGTAAATTGGATAGCATAGTTCATTTCTTTTGGGTATAAATATCAATAGTGTGGGTAATAAATTTACGGTCTCCTTTTTCTTTTCAGCAAGGTGTGTAAATTTTAAGTATATTGAGTACGTTCCATATATATTTATTTTGGAAAACCACTGTATATGTATGATGGCCTATTTGAAGTGTATATATAGTAAAGCATATTTATACCGAGTTTTATTTTATTTATATGTGTTATAATAGCTATATATATATATATATATATATATATATATATATGTTAGCCTTGATACTAGTATATAGTTTTACTGAAGTTTGATTTCTAGTCATGTTAAATATATATATTTGATTTTGGGTTTTTGTGTCACCATTTCCAGTTTATTTTAGTGCATATTTAGTATATTTATACATATGTCATCAGCTATAAATACGATAGTTAAGGGTTTCATATATCATATGAACCGAAGAAGAACAGAAGTATATACTATATTTAACTACATATATGAAGTATATGTTTTAAGGGTTGATTTAAGGTCTGCATTAAAATTGGTAGTCTGCATGTTTGTTATGTACAAAGATAAGCATATATGAATTCATTCATACGTAGCCTTTACATTTTGAAAGAATATACATAATATTAAATGAATATTGATTTTTTTTAATATTATATATAAGGTTACCTTCATCTTCATTTGTCTCATTTTCATTTATTTGTGTACGTTTTCGTTTTAATTATTGTACACATCATGGTTCCTTTTATAAATCCATCGTTTCAATTTATTTTATGGTCCGTTACTCTGCCTTTTCAAATTTGAACATGCAGCTGGTGGCATTAAAAAGTTGCTTTAATTATCCACTGAATTATCGTGACCATCCCACTACTCTATATTTATTCCTGTACATTTTATCTTTGCTTAAATTTCTCTGTCCATTCCTTTTTCCATTTTTAAATATCATCACCTTTCCAAACTCATTACGAACTATCCAAACAAATAAAAATTTATTCCTTTAAATATAGCTAAATCAACTCATGACCGTTGCAAAATTTAGTTTGAAACGTATAAAATTTTTGTATGTTACTTCACATTCACTTATTTCTTTTATTATTTTCTTTACGTTTTCATTCCTCTTCTGCCATTTTCTTATTCAAAATTTAACTATTGCCTTTTCCCATCCCAAGCTGTTACGTTTCTCTTGCTTCATATAAAAGAAAATTTTAATAACAAACTTACGTTCTATTCTTTGCATTGCTTCCAAAGTGAAACCACTGACATTTTGTTTTCTCTCCTCTTTCCTTCTTTCCCACTCTCCTTCTTCCCTGTCCTTTTATTTTAAAAAAAAGAGAGAAGAAACCATCTGTGTGGAACTCGTCGGCCTCCCCTCCATCGCCTCCGCACTGCGACCTACACCACCCTACCCTAACTCATGCACTCGGTGCGCATTTTTCACCAGTACTTAGACGAGCTAGCCTCTCTGTTGTTTTAAGGTAAGTGGTGTTCTTATAGAAAAATAAATTCTTATATTTTGGGTTAGTAATCTATATCTATACAATATGTTAATATATGTATTAGTTTCTATGTATTGTTTATATAAAGTATAATTTTTAAATTATAATCAAAAGGTTTACATATATATATTTCAGTTATAATATAAGAAGTTGTACCTGTATAATATATTATGCATATATAGTATGGGTTGCGTTAGTTATATATAGTATTTCATGCCTGTTAGTTTTTTTGTATTTGTTGAATATGTATATATAAGCAATACATGTTGTACATATTATAGTCATGGTATGTATATAAGTGTGTTGCGTGAAAAGAAAAAAAATATTGTTTTACTTTTGGTTGCGTGAGTTTATAAATACATGAATGTTTGCTTAATTAAGTTTATATCATCTTTTATATATATTCAAAGCTAGTGATATATGTAAACACGTTATAGCAACTTTTGTTAAACTAGTATATAATATAGGTAATACATAAGAGGTCTACAGCTGGATTCCTTGGTGCTGAAGTTTTCTTATTTATAGGATTATATAAATATACTAGTTTATAAAATTTATAAAATATCAGTTAATACATATTTGTATTTTAATATAGCATGTGTTTTGATTTGTTGTAGAGTATATAAAGATGCATATGCTGCTACAGTATGTTATATTTTAGGCGTACTGTATATATATGATATTTTGGATGAATATTTACATATAATACTGTTTACAGTTTTGGTATAAGTTATATTATTTATACATAGTGGTTTGGTCAGGGAAGGTTTTAGGCTCTGTTTAGTCTTATAGCCGCATGAAGTAGTGTATATTTAGTCTGTATATTTTAGGCTATGTCTGCATGCTTCCCTGTTTAGCGCATGTATTTTATAGTATATAGCGATATTTTAGGAAATATTTTTTTATTAGTTTTGTAATGGTTATGGTTATTAAAGCATATTTATGTTAGATATAAAGTTACAGTGTGAAGTACATAGGAAATTTGTCTTATCCATAGGCGTTATTTTATATTAAAGATAAATTTTTGGCATGAAAATAATTATGTATGTTTTAATTTAAAATACATTTAAATTTATAATATGGTTTTGTAAATATAGTTATATATATTTACAAGTTTACCTATATCAATTTTCTTCGTTAAATCCAGCCTGATTTGATTTCGTGTATTTCTATTGATCAGCTTTGTTCGTCAATTCGTGCCCATTTCGTTCTATTTTAGAATTCGTGCTTGAATTTGTAATTCAACTCTTGATCGTTCGTCTCTTGACTAGAATGGTGAGCAATCACTCACGATTAACATTTTTTTATTCATTAAATTTGTTTTCAATTGAAACGACAATTGAAATATGCTGCTGTAGTTATTTAAATTTTTTATATATGCTACTATCTGTAACTGTTCACCTGTGGGATATGACACCATATCCTGTTGTTTATATTATATTCTTATTGATGATATATGCCTGTCATTTTATTGTATTTTCTGTTATCACTCTGCAATTTCCCTGTAGTTTAGAAATCACTATGGGTTGAAATGATACATACCCGAACAAACTTTAGAATACGAGAAAATCATTATGAGTTGAAATGATAAACCCAAGCGATTTTCATTTAATTGAATTTGGGATTACGGGTTGAAATGATATCCTCCTGTATATATTTAGTATACGGATTGAAATGATAAATATCCGTAGCACTTGACTATATGATAGGAAATATATATACGGACACCGTTGGTCCATATAAATATTTTGAAAATAAATTCTATAATTTGGAAAGAAATATATGGTTTAATAAATTTGATCCTTAAGATATTATACAAATGAAAATTGTATATATAGATTTAGTAGTAATATTTGATTTAAATTAGATTGATTTAATACATATAATATGGCTAAGTATTTATGTAAATCTATATTTCAAATAGATTCTCTTAAATAAATTGAATAATTAAGATTGGGAGATAAATTTGGGTTTATAAAAATGGTATTTAAATAAGGATTTATTTAATTAAATCGATTTGAAATTTTTGAATGGGAAATTTAAAGGGTAAGATTTTATAACTGGATTTTTGATTTAAGTGATTTAATGAATATTTCACGTTTAAATAAATTAAAGAAAATATTGAGTAAAATGTAATTTAAGGTTACTTAAATGATATTGAATCTAATAAGGGAGTATTTCAAGACTAAATAATAATGAGGTTAAATCGAGATCTATATGAAACTGTTATATAGAACATTTAAATATTAAAGCCTTGAACTATATTGGAATTTAAATGATTTCTGTTGAAATCATGATGTGTATTTGAAATCAACGTAGTTGAATTTGTTATTTAGCAACTAAATTGAATTAAAATGAAAATTTAGGTTGAACTAAATTTGAATTTATTGTTTTGTAAACTAAATTGAATGAAAATTTAGATGAAACGTTGAATACTTAAAGTTTTGAAATATATGGAAATATAAAGGGGTATTTGTGATTATAAATCCGAATTTGAGATCGATAAAATTTAAGTGGTTATTTTAGAAATTGAGTTGAATTTAAATTGATAAATTGAGATTGAATTTAATTTGAATGGGAAGGTCGGGTTGATGGTGGAACAATTTGTTAAGTTGAGGAAATTGAAAATACTTTACTGTATAAATTATTTAATATATATAAATACTATTTTGGGAAATATAGAGATATTTGAAGTGAAAATGAGATTTGGTTTTGAAGTATAAATTAAGCTGAAATGACCACGCTGTTATAGTGTATATTTCTACCTTGTAGAAAGTTCCATGGATCCTTAGAGGATGGTTATCCCAAACATCCTTTAAGTTATTTGTATTTCAGTTGATATTTCACTTGAGTTGGATTTATTGATATAAGAATGTTAATCCTGACTTGAGTGTTTCGTGTTTTGCTTTACGCTCGGGTCAGACTAAGTGATACAGCATTTGAGACTCACCTTTGGAGTTTGGAGCTTCATTTGGAAATCCAACTATCGATTCAGATTCCAGCCTTTCCTGTTGATTGGTTCAGAGAAGTCATCTGTTGCATTGGAGACTTCACTGCATTTGAACTATTCGGTTGTTATTTTCTAACCCTAATGTATATAGTAGCTTCATGGACTACTATTCTATATCTATTCCGCTGCATTATATTACTTTGTGATCTGTGATTGATTTATTTACTGTATATTTTAAGTTTTGCCAAATTTTAATTAACAATTCGGTATTTTGAATTATTCAAGTCGGATATGTATTGTTTTATTGTCGATTTGAATGGTCCAAAATAGCGGGTCGTTACAAATACGCTTACAACTTACAATAGCATGACAAACTGCAATAGAGGATAGACTACAATGAGCAGCACTGAGAAAATAACCGAAGTCGGGTAATAGCAAATCAAATAAGTAAGGTGAGCACCAGGTTTTAAAATTCAATATCAAGTAACTGAAATCAGATATGTCGCAAGAGAAGTTCTCGGAACAAGTCAAAGACAATTTCTTTTCATACTAAAGTCATTTTTAAAAATGTTAGAGAATCAAATGTAATGACATTTTAGTATTAAAATTCAAGTCGAAGCCGTGAACAACTGACCGGAGTCAAAATGAACAAAGACAGAGAAGCCGAAGTCAGCAGCATCAAGCCAGATCCGTGGCGACTAAGGCCAAAATCGAGCAAGTTCAAATTTTAACAAAAGCAGTGACAAGGCTGAAGTTGAACAATCAGAATTCAACACCATGGTGGCCAAGCAAAATCAGAAGTAATCAATTATACGAAGTGACAAAGTCAAAAATAATCACCAGCGTCCAAACAATATCTAACGGCAATCCAAAAATTATCAGACGATTTCAATGAGAATATATGAACGAAAAATAAGGAATTTAATTCCTATATAAAACCCTAAAACATCATCGGAAATATTCATTCGAGCTCGAAGCAAAACAGATATAATTTTTTTTATCAACAACTCGAATCAAAGTCGAGCAAAATTGAAATCAAAGAAACACGACGTAGCATTTTTGTATGAAGTATACACGCTCGGCAAATTGAAGCTACCACAAGCAACAATCAGCATGCCAAATCAAAGAACATCAAAGTCTACAATTGAACGATCTCAAGCGGCGCTTCAATTTAGAAAAACCCTAAATCTAGAAAAGGAACGAACAACCGTTGTTAAGCAAAGAATACCGGGCCGAAGGCATAAGACAAAAGAAAAGGGGTTTCTTCTAATATTAATTGGGCGGTTTATTTTTTGGGCTTAGAATACTTAAATTAGGGTTTTGTCTTGTTCAAATTTTTTTAAATTGTATTTTTCTTTTATAATCGTGTAAATTCTAGTCGTATGACTAGGGGACGAGCTACGGTGGTGTAGTTCGAGAATTCGCAACTCATTGGCTGAGTTGTGGTAGGATTTTGAGCGCAGAGTTAAAGCTAGTCGATAGCGGATATCGTGAGTTTATGTTTGTAAGCGTCTGACTGCTTAATTTCTAGTAGAAACCTTGGGGGCAGCACATAGGCAAGGTTTCGCCGAAGCTGGGTAAATTCTATGTCGTTCTGTTTCTGCATTTATTATCTGTGCTACTATTATTTTGATATATCTGCGTTGAAAATATTTTATATGAGCCTCTGCAATAAATTTTTATAATTGATAGTATCACCCTATTCACCCCCCTCTAGGGTGAAATCGATCCTACACTACTATGAGATAGTGGAGATGGAATAAAAATTGAGTTCCATTATAGAGACGTGTGCTAAGGGATCGATGGATAACTTTGAGGTTATGGTGCTCATAATGGGACATAGTAGTTTGTATTTACTCCGAGTAGTCTGCACGTATGTTGACCCTAGCCACTTGCGTGTGCATGACCTAAGCTTCCAAAGCATTGAGTAGTCGCTGACCATCTACGTGGGTTATATGATTTATTATATATGCAATGACACTTGAGTGGGGAAGCAAGGCAGTGTGATGGTTTCTATGTTTGCTTTGTGCTTGATACTTTGTGTTATATCCCTATACCCCATCTTTTCTACAAGCGATGGTAGTTTAGCATATACTATGTTTATGTGCCAACTCTTTGGATGTAGGGAAAAATCAGGTATGATTCAACATGTCCTATGTCCTTATTACTATATATGATTTTATAGTATTTTGAGATGATGTATCGCTCACACAAAACTGTTGTTTGGCCCAAGGTTTTTTGCTTTGCTTCTTCTGTTCTCGGGTACTCTTAAGTGAGTAAATTAGGGACAACAGGTCTGGAGGAGTAGGAGGCTACACTTTCATATATATATATATATATATATATATATATATATATATATATATATATATATATATATATATTGGAGCTTACTATTACTTATATTCTATTGTACAGTACTATGGAGCTATAACATTACTTGAATTTGAGAGAAGGTTGTAGAGTTTATTTTGGAGAGTTAGGATGTATAAACTCTTTTATTTCAGTTTTTGTATAGTCTGTGAAACTAATGCACTCTGATGTTCTTATTTATGTTCCATTTGACTATATTACTGTCTTACCTATTTTTCATCTATTTGATTAATTAATTTTGTCTATGCATCATGAAATGTTATACAGGTTATGTGTTTGGATTTTTCCTTACCTTAAACCTTGAATCAAGTCCTACATCCGCTGGGTACCTCTACAACGCACTAAGGCTATATTGGGTACCAAAGGTGTAGGACAACCATCACAACTAGCCTTTGGATCCTTGCCTTCTCACGTGCCAAGGCTGCCCTTATGCATGAGCAGATACAACCAAGTATATGCAAAAGTCTTCACCTTCCAAAGGCTTCAATAGGATTAATGGTCATTTCATATGCTTCAATAAATCCTAGAAAGCATTGTAGCATTCCTTCATCTAGACAAACTTTTCTTTTTCCATTTTGAGGGCATCGAAGAATGGTATACACTTATCAGTTGCTTACGAGATGGATCGGTTCAATGTAGTGACTTTCTCGTTCAAGCTTTGAATCTTATTCCTTGTTCTCAAGGTGGTTACATGTTATAAGATTCAAACTACTCCGGGTTAGCTTCAATGCCCAATGAGTTTGTAATAAATCCTAAGAATTTTCCGTATGCAATTCCAACGGAACACTTCAATGGATTTAGTTTCATTCTGTATCTCTGCAGCACATCAAATATCTCTAAAATATCTTCCATGAGGTTTTTTGATAGTTGTTACTTCATGAAAATATCATCCACATACTTCCATTATCTATCCGATCTAGTTCTTGAAAATTGAATTAACCAATCTCTAGTAGGTAGCTCGATTGTTCACCAAACGAATGGCATCACTCGATAGCAGTAGAATCCCAAATCTGTTATAAAACTTGTGTGCTCTTGGTCTGGAATGTGCATCAGTATTGGTTATAGCTGGAGCAAGCATCCATGAAATAAAGCAGCTCGTGTCCAGCGGTCCTGTCTACCAGTTGGCGAAAGCTGTCCTATGGGCATTCCTTATTTGAGTCTGAGTAATCAACGTGCGTTTACCATTTCTTATTGAGTTTTTTTATTAGCACAAGTCTAGATACCCATTCAGGGTATAATGCATCATCGAGAAAGCCATTTTTCTTCAATTTATCCACTTCCTCGGATCTTTCTGGACCTAGATTGCATCATTTTTGTTATATAGGAAAGCGTTTCAAGTTCACATTCAGTGCATGGCATACTATCTTTGGCGATGTCCTACACATTCTAAATGTGTCCAAGAAAACACATCTTGGTTTTCTTAGAGAATACCAAGAAACTCCTTTCTCATTTTGATGCTGAGATAGGATCCGATCTTAAGGACCTTGATAGGATCATCCATATCGATCGGAATGTTGATCGTCAGCTCGAATGATCCAGTCCACACTTCATATGATTGCTTGCTAGGATCCATAAACTTAAAGAACTTGTTATATCACCTAAGCTAGGGATTCAACATTGATTGTTATGTATTAATAGTCTTGATGCGGAGAGCTTTCTTTGCACCCTTCCCTTTCTCTCATCGCTTCACTTCTTTGAGCTTAGCGACGTGACATTCTTGACTACTATTTTTCTCACCTCGAATAGCTCTGACTCCATTCTTCATGGGGAGCTTCATCATCAAGCACTAAGGAGTCGATGCTACACTAAAACTAGCAAGGGTTGGTCGGCCTAAAATGGCATTATACATCGAGAATCAACAATTATAAACTTCTAAACTGGCACGATCTTGCAGTCTCCTTCTCCCAACTCCATGGACAACTTAGTAGTTTTGATAGTGTCCTTTGCCTTTTCGGTAAATTCTTAAATCCTGAATTTACTAGGCTTAATTTCGTTAGGATGTATTTTGATCTAATCAAAAGTCCTTTTGAATAAAATATTTATCGAGCTTCCACAATCCACTAAGACTCGATGCAAAATAGATGGGACCAAATGGCCCTTATCACCATGGGATCAAAGGTTGGCACTTTAGTCCTATCCGAATCACTACTACAAAAGATTGTATTATCGACCATCAATCTCTGCTACTTAGCTGGAGCTTTGTTCTCAATGGAAAAGCAATTCTCCTAAAGTGCATGATTCAAAGAATCAGCATACCATTCCATCTCATTTCATCTTACCTCTGTTGGATGAAGTCCTCCAGTTATTGTATTTATCACGATCCTTCCATCAGGTCACCTGGGCCCCTCACCTGGGCCCCTCTACTCGCCATTCTGTGGATCTCTAACATATTGCTGCAGGTTTTTCTTATGGATGAACTCTTCAATGATATCCTTTAAATTATAGCACTCATTAGTATTGTGCCCATATGTCTCATGGAACTGACAATACTTTCCTAAGTGCCTTTTAGCATCCATCGCCTCTATCTAAGATGGCTTTCTATGTCTATCCATCCCTAATAGGGAAAGGTAGATATTATCGATCGTATCATTCAAACGCGTGTATTCCTCTGGCCTCATATTCCTTGGATGTTTTTGGCATCATTCCTCCTACTCCTAGCACCTAATTTCTTTTCTTCTAGTTATTGATATCACCTACTTTCGTAGCAGTATTATCGGCGCTTCCACTGGTTTGCTTTATAGCTACATTAGTTTGAGCTTCTTCTCTTGAATATGCACCACTTGCCTTCTCAAAAACTAGGCTTGCCTCTTCCAAATGCAAGAGCTGGTTAGATTTTCAGTGGAAATCCTCCATTGTAGCCGTCTACTTCATCCTTGGCCATTTTCGAAAATCCATCTCCAGGTGTATTCCCTGAATCAAAGCTAGAAACACCAAATCTTCCTTTGCATTATTCACCTCCATTACTACAGTATTAAACCAATTCAAAAAGTCTTTCAGTGACTCTTCAGGTCCTTGAGAAATGCCCATCATGTACATCACATCCTTGGGCCGAGCAATGTGTAGCATAAACCGCTCCAAAAATTTCTTGGCCAATTCATCGAAAGTCAAAATGGACTTCATAAGAGCCGAGTGAACCACATCAATGCAACTCCATCCAAAAAGATATGGAAACACCTACATCAAACCATATCCATCACCCTTGCACCATCCATGTGCCATTCATACTTGAATATATGCTGCCTGAGATTGGTCATCCTATTTTATGATGGCATCAAAGGCATTGTAAACATCATGGGATATTCTTTCCATTCTCCATGAATGGAGTTTTGTTAGGTGAGTAACCTCACTTCTTATTCTTCCTCTATTGGTTTTCTTCCATCAAATACTTTATCATATCAGTAATATGTTCTTCACTGGCCTGGTGACCCCAAAAAAACTATCAGGAGCAACCTCGAGTGTTTGACTCTGCAAACTATCTTAGTTTGCTCGATGTAGGCTCTCTTATCACTTGGAGGACCATTTTTCTAGATCTTCTTTGACACCTAGCTGGTCCTGTGGGTATTTTTGAGCACCAACATCCTACGCTCTAACATTAGGCCCAACATCATTTCCATTTCCCTACAAATCATCCTTGCTATCTTCCAAGTTGACTGCATCAAGTTGTTGCAACCTAAAGTCCTCTAAGTACCTCTCAGCACCAACCTAATTTGTATTAGTACCGAGTTATCCAGCTCTAGCCAAAACTTGGTTACTTTCCCCATCTGCTCTTCTTGATGTTCTAGTAATCTGTTCCTTTATCTTTCACTTCTTATCTCTCCTATTCTAGTCAGAGGAAGAGGAACTCTCTTCTTCAGAACTTCTCGATAAAGCATCCTTGTTGTTTTTCCTTTGCCTATGAGATTGCTGAGTCACCAAGATGATGATAGCATCCATCTTCTCAATAAGCACCTTGTGGCTATCCACCATTCCCTGATTCAACTCCGCCATCAACCTTTCGAATTCGACTATAACATCTTCCCTTGAGGGGCAGATGGTTATGGAAAAGCCCCTGTCCATTGACTAGTATGGTGAGAAGCTTCATCCTCTCTATCGACTAAAGCTCCAGATTCGTTGGATCTCCTAGGATCAATTGGTTCGGCAATCAAATATCCAAATCAGCAATAAAAAACCCTAGATCAAACTTCTTGATGCTTTAATCTAAAATAAAAGAAAAATATACTGTTAAGAAGCTCTTTTCTTAATGGAAGTTCCAAATATTGTTGGGCCAAAAAGTGACACATCACCCCTGTCAAATAGAAGAGGGTAGATATAATTAGTATTAACAGCAAAACAGTGAAGTTATGCTAATTTTTATAGCGGTTCGGAAAATTCTATGGTCTCCACTTTAATCTTACTATAGATTGTTTTGTGAAGAGTACAATGATTTTAAAATTTGTTTTTAAGTCCAGAATAGCAAAAGTAAGCCAGTAGATGATTAGATAAAGGTAGAGATAGAAGATGAAGAAGAGAATGGCTAAAAAGTCCTCCCATAGGTGCTCTAGGCTTGGTATTTATAGAAGAATCGCTCATTAGAATTGCCATATCGCTAAAGACCAGGTACAGATCCAAATCTATTAGAATAGGGAGGAAGGCGAATCTTCCCATAACAAAAAACTAATCAGTACCAACATGAATCATGTTGGTACTAAAAGGTTTTTCCTTGTGAAACCATCATCTTTTCCCTTCATTTAACCTTGCATCTTCAAGTTTTTGAGCTTCGAGCACTTTTTGGCATATGAAAACCTCTTAATATCGAATGGTTTGGATTCCTCCAGTACCTATCTCAACTTTTGAGTTAATTACCCACTCCTTTAGATATGAGCCCTGAGATAACCACTTTATAGTCCTACCACTTGACAATAAAAAAATTGTTAAAAATAGCATAGATCAAACCATCATTATCGAGTTCTTCTTGAACCACTCGAAACTGAGATCTTTTCTCTATCACATCAGGATTTTAAATTTCTGGAGTTCTCTTCTAAGACCATCATGCCCTCGAGTCCTTTGGATCTTAAGAGGGGTTATGATATTGATACACGCGTCAAAGGTCAAATATTTGTTCGGCTTTCCACATTTTTATATAAATAAATACAATATGTAAAATTTTAAGCTTCTAAAAATAAAATAAATTATGAACTTAAGTGTGAATAGTTTACTGCCTAGTTTAAGGATGTGATGATTCTCAGGTACGAAATTCGAATGAAGAGGAACTTTTGGATACTACTTTCTTGGTGGTTTAAAAAGGGCGATTTATTATGGATCTTAAAGTAGTTTTAGGGATGGTCATGGTTTTCATTTAGATTCATCAAGATACAATAATGATGAACCTCCATATAATTATGGCTTATATACCTTCGGTTATGATACATAACCCCAAAAGCACTTAAAGACTCGTATGAAATAGATAAAGTTGAAACGAGTTGATGCTGGAGAAGTTAAGTATAACATTGAAGAAGGGAGATGTGACGACCCACCTTTCCTACCCCTAGGAACGATACTTAACACATCATCAGTGTTCATGTGCCATGCCCAAACATTGAAAAGATAAATCGCCGTGGGACGAACAAATGAACAGAATAGAAATCCTCACAACGAAACTTCTAAATAAATCATAACAGTAAATAGTACATCAGGTTACAACTTAACAGTGGGTTATCAGAGTTACACAAAAGTACTACAAATCAGGTTAGGCGGTTATAACACCCTGCCTTTGCAAACGTTGAAACAAAATGCACTTATACAAACTAGATATTACATCGAAATAATTAAATAAGAAGATGAAAAGCCTCCTTCTAGGACGCCGTCTTGAAAAGTGTCCAACAAAGACCTGCTACTCTCGGACTACTCGAATAAAAATGAGTGCCCAAGAGTTTGTGGAAACAAACAACTCGGGTCAGACGATATGTCCGGTATTAGTAAAATTTTAAACAAAGGTAACTAATTAAACACGAACATGCAAGACTACGTTATATTCATTGGAAAATATGAATTTTTATTTTGTTGTATAATTTTCAATTTTCAAATTAGTTAAAATTGATGAAATTAAAATATTTTTGAAATATGAATATTTTTATATAACAAAAATGCAAACCATTTTCTGAGTGAGACGTCATATTACGTTTCGTCAAATTCGAACTGCTCTAGCTCCGTTTATTTTATTTTCGGCAATTTAGCAGCAGTTTTGGCAGCGAAATTCGAGTTTTGATAGGTGGGTCGTGTCACTCATATCTGTGTATCATTCTGTTTGTCTCGTTGTGCTGATCTCCATAGTGTATTTATTTATGCATTTTGGTGTCAGGTACGCAGCGAAATCGCAAATCGGTTAGCCTTATCGGTTCCATATTTAACCTTTTAGTTTCTCTTTGACCTTTTATCTGTCTACCAGTTGAATATAAACAGCCATTTTCTTTTATAATTTCTAAATTCACATTTTTAGCTTTTGTCATTCCTTAGATAATCAATATATTTGGTTGTGCCTTTCCATTCTCATTTCTGGTCCGATTTCCTTTCATTTTCTCCTTTTCTTCGTTCTATATGCTTTTATAAAAATTTATATTATATAATGTTTGCATTCCATTGTCTAAGGAGATTCCTGCTCATCTCCGCTTGTGTTTCCTATAGTTGAGAACCCATGACCGCTTTTCCTTCAAACCCGAACCTCCTCTCCTCCATAGCATCCGCCCTCTCTAACAACCTAATCATGCCTAACTCCATGGTATCCCACTTCACAACACGAAGCCCATCACACAAAAACTGACCACACTCGGTCCCTTTCCAAGCTCCAACCCATCACCGTGACCTTCCTCCTGCAACAGCTGCTCCGCCACCACCTTCCATTTCTTTTTCCTCCGTGCTTCACAGCTCGCCAACCTCCGACCCGACAGCAACAAAACTGCCCTTGCATTTTGCTTCCACCCAGTGCATGCAATCAGTCCCCCTCCATTGCCCAACCTCCAACCCTATTGCTGAGACCCTTCAGCAACCTTTCCTCCTTTGACTTCGCCTTTTGCCATTTTTTCCTCATCACCTCTTTGCCCACATCAGACATCCCTCCAGTGCTCATTCCCCTCCTACGCCAGAGTGACCAACCCATCTCCTGAAGCACAGCTCCGCCCCAACCAGCCAGCCTCCACTCCCTTCACCTGGCCATCGCCGCTTACTCTCCATTACCTGGTAGCCTTGCCTGAACCAAACGCCCTACCACCATTCTTGCCATGTAACTCCCACTCTCCTCCTTGCGTAGCCTCTTCCACCACTGTACCCACGCCACAACCAAACTGCAGCATCAGGCTTGCATGAACATGTGCTCAATCTTGCATGAACTAGTATTCTTCCTCACTTTTCTTTATAAAGTTCTATTTTGTTCTATAAAGAATTATATATATATATATATATATATATATATATATATATATATATATATATATATATATATATATATATATATATATCTACACACTTTCGATTTTTGCAAATTCTCTCCTCTATTATGAAATAAAATGTTTAAGAAATAATGATTTTTGAAATATAGTATATAAAGATTTTATTTTAATATGCGTTTAAATTAAATATTAATTTTAATATATATATATATATTATTTTGATATTTGTTTTAAATTGGATATTGATTTTTAAATATAACATATGAAGATTTTAATATATGAGTAAATTTTAGATTGAAAAAATTATAATATATATATATATATATATATATATTGTTTTCATCTATATCAAGATAGGTTTGAGTTGTTTCATCGATTCCTTATTGTTAGCTTTGCTTGGTACATCGATCTTTAGTATGTTGTTTTGTTCGTCGTTGTCTGTAGGTTATAACAACAGTTTTCTAGCTTTGTCACTTATCCGTGTGCATGTTCTGTTTTCTCTATCCTCGAAAGGTGAGCGATCACTCAAGATAAACATTATTATATTTAGTAAATTTATTTCATATGAAATAATGATTGAAATATGTTATTAAATTTTAATTAGTTAGTAATTTAATTGTTAAAAATATGATATGTTATTATCTGCAGTAGTTTACTTATATTAATTGACATATGACACCGTAACCTGTTGTACATATATTTTATTTTATGAAATATACCTACTATTGATATGTGTGTCATTTTATAATATTATTATGCTATTGTTATCACTGCAAGTTCCCTGTTAGTTTAGAAAATCCTTATGGGTTGAAATGATACATACTCGAATGGTCCAGTAGATTAGGGAAAATCGTTATGGGTTGAAATGATAAACCAAAGCGATTTTATTGATTTTTGAATTTTAAGATTGCAGGCTGAAGTGATATATACCCGTACGTATTAAATTATTGTGGAATGAAATGACAAACATCCGTATCACTGGACCATATGATAGAATACTATATACGGACACCGTTAGTCTATTTTAAAAATGATTTTCAAAATTTTGAAAGGAAATAGATGGGTTTAGCAAATATTGATTTTTAAACATAATATAAAGATTTTAATTTTAACATATGTGTAAATTTTAGATATTTAAATTATATGTTTTTTTGAAATTTTAAAATTATAAGTTAAGTTTTAAAATGTAAATTATAAAATTTTCTTATAACTTTATTATTTTTAAAATATATAAAATAAGATTTAAAATATATTTAATTATAATAAGATTCAATTTAATAATAATTAATATAATAAAATTTATTATGAATTTAATTTAACTAATAATATATATATAACGTGTTAAGATATTTATTTAAAATCTATATTAATATTTTAAAATAGATTTATAATAACTTCAATAAATAAAGGTTGGAAAGATAAATTAAAATTGACTTGACATTTAAATTGATTAATAATTGAATTTAAATAAGAGTTTAATTGTAATTTAATTTAAATAAGTGTTGATTTTAAGACTTTTAAAGATATGATTTTTATAACTTAATAACTTGGTTTTATAAAGGTGATTAGGTGAATAATTTCAAATTTAATATAATTGAAGTTTGATATTAAATTTTGATTTAAACTTGTGATTTGTGATTTTATTTAAATGTTATTAAAATGATTAAATGAATAATCCCAAATTTAATAAGATTATGTTGAATTTTTAAATATAAATGAAATTTATCAAATAGAGTTATTGTAAATTGTTTGAATACATAAACTTTGAAACTTATTGAATTGAAAGTGATTTAAAGTTGAAATCGATATAAACTAAAAGTGGTTTAATGGAGAATTTGAACTGAATTGTACTTGATGAATCGAGATTGGTTTAAGTTGAATTTTTTTGGAACTAAAGTTTATTTGAATTTATTTATGAAATTGGAAAAGCAATTCTAACTTGAAACTATTTTCGATATATATATTTTAATATATAACTATTTTTTAATACATAAAATATTTTAAATCTATAACCTATTTTTAAATATAAGCTATTTCTAATTTATAACTATTTCAATATATGTAAACTATTTTCAATATTTAAACTGTTTAAGTTGGAACTGTTATGAGTTAGAGTTAATGGATTTAAACACAAATATTTTGTTACGATGGCTTAAAATATTTGTGGTTATGATTTTAAAAATGAATATGATTTAAAGTGAATATGATTTCGAAAGCGATATGATTTTTCTTGAAATGAACATGATATTTTGATATGTAGTATGAATTGTTTTGAAATAAAAATGACCACGGTGTGAACTAAGTGTTTGGTTGTTAAAGAGGCCGGGATTGGATATTGTCATGCTCTCTGCCAATATCAAAAACCACTTTAATAATTGTGCATATCGTGGAGATTCTAGAATTAAATAGATGGTTTGGCGACTATTCTGCAAGAGGCATTAACGCAGCTCTGACTTCCGCGAGTCTGCTTGATGTGACTAAATTAGGAGCCATGCCGAGCCAAGTGAGGTCATACCTCCGATCGAGCATGCTTCTTCGATACCATTTTATTACTTTGTGATTTGACTGTGTGCACCTTTGATTTTGTGATTGTGTCTCAAGCTGGGCAATAATAGCTGCTATGCGTTACCACCAGTCTAGACCCACAAATCGTTAGTATCCTACCCTGGGCATTGCCTCGCATGCCTTGTCATATGCCTTATCACGCCTTCTACGAGTTTGTTTCGTATTGTACCTGTGGAGTGCCCTCTGATAGCCCTCTAATTTATGGAGGAATTAAGGTACTATATAGACTACGGGAATATATAAAAATGTGTTAAGGGGGATATGGGTAATGCCTTAACACTATTTTAATATTTATTTTACTGTAGACATTATTTATGTTGTGTATTGTACTATGTATGTAGATAGTCTAATGGATCCTTAAATGATAGGGATCCAAAACATCCTTTAAGTTATTTGTATTTCATTTGGACATTTCACTTGAGTTGATTTACTAGCATAAGAATGATAATCATGACTCGAGTTTTTTATGTTTTGCTTTATTCTTGGGTCAGACCGAGTGTCGCAGCATTTGAGACTCACCTTGGAGCTTGAAGTTTTGCTTGAAGATCTATCTTGTATTTTGTAACGACCCAGAATTTTTATTAATTAAAATTTGAATATTTAATTAATTTTAAATATTAATAAGTGAAATTTATAAGTCGAATAGTTTATTTTCGAATATTGGATTTAATTGGATAATTAAATCGATTATTTAATAGTTGAAAATTTCTGAAAATAATTGAAAATTGGGTTAGATATGATTGAAAATGATTTGCAAAATTTTATTTTATCATATTGAAGTTAGAATGATGTTATAGAACTTTTAAAATCGAACTAAAAGTTAATTTGTGAAAATTGAATATTTTAATATTTAATTATCGAGTGTAAAATAGCCAATTTTTGAACAGTCTCAGAATTGGACAAAACTAGTTCCATTGGATCCGTAATAGTTTGTTATTATCGGATTTCAATTTTCGTAGCAATCGGAGTTGTCGTTTGACCGTGACAGCTCGAAACGCATCGAAATTGTTTTAATATTAATTTGGCGAGTTAAAATAGTCATTTTTCAAAAAGTCTCGGATTTCGACGAAACTAGTTTCATCGGATCGTAATGTGATATTATTGTATGGTTTCAAATTTCAAGTCAATCGGATTTACCGTTTGTCCGGGGCAAGCCAAAACGCCTAGAAAATCGGTTAATCGGTTTAAATTTAAATTGACCATTAAATTCCATAACTCGCACAGATGATCGAATTAGCTTCCAAAAACTGTTCCATTGTGTCCGGAATGCGGGATAAACCCCAGAAACACCAGTTTCGGCGTGTAAATCGGAGTTCTGAAATCCCAGAATGAATAGTGTTCCGATAAATCTCTATAAGTAGACCCCTTTTCTTTTCACAAAAATAAATAAATAAATAAAGCTAGGGTTTAGAAGCCGGCCGCCATTTTCAAAATGAATGGCCAGAAAACTATCATCTTCTTCTCCAATTTTCTCCAAATCTACGCGATATCGTCAAAAGCCTTCAACTACAAGAGTGTAGAGGGAAGTGAGACCTTCATGATGACTGGTGGTGATCGAGTTTCGAGCAGCGTGGTGGGAGAAATCGCGGGCCAAACCCTAGCCGTTCGTGTGAAGATTCCAAGCAATATTGGTAGCCACGTGCACCGGGTTTTGGCCGTGGGTGTGGGGGAGATGGGCGCATGGAATGAAGGAACTTGATCGGTGTATAAGTGGACGAGGAGGGGGGCGAAATTGATGTGAAGAGGGCGGCATGGGTTTTCTCTACGTTCGAACGAACGGGGATGGGGAAGAAAAGGGGGACGGGCTGGATTTGCTCTGGAGGAAAAGAACGGCCAGATGTGAGGGTTTGAAAATAATAAAAGAAAAGTGTAAATTATTTATATTTTAAATTTGTGTAACGCTTAAAATACCATAACTTCTTCATACGAGGTCCAAACTGGACGAAACAAAGTGCGCTGGAATCGTATTCGTGAATGCTACGAGATGAATTGGATTGGAGTTATTTGGAGTTAGTGAAAATTTTGGGTAAAATTAAACGCGCGTTTAATTTTACTTGAAATAAACACTGAAACGGAATTGAAAACCAAGGTGAGAACTTCTCACTCAATCGAATCGGTTTCGATTTTAATTTTAAATAGTTAGATTTAAAATTCTTGAATGTATGTTTAAATGATGATTGATATCTATTGATTGTTAAAATAGACATTATGCGCCGTTAGTAAGCGGATGTTATTTATTAAAAACATATACCGCGAATATTTCATAAACAGTGAAATTGGTATTATATATAATAGCAATATATATATATTGGCATATGTATATATTGCAGTTATTGATTTCCCGCATTGTATAGCGGATGAGACCCTATTTCGCCGTCTATTAAGCGGATAATATTTAATAATCCCATATACCGCGATAATTCCGTACTGGAGCGGAATTTGTATTGTGCTAATGTTTTTGGATGCAGAGAAACAGGTTGGAGGGATCCAACTGGATTCCTCAACTGTATTGATTTATTTACAGATATTTTGATATTTGTTGATTATCATATCGATATATGATATTTGTATGTTGTGATTGACTATTTGGTGCTGCTGCATCATCGAATCCATTTCTGAAGTTTTTAAAATAATGATTTTTAAAAGGAATTTTAAAGTGATTTTCAAAAGTATACGTTTTATTAAAATTTTGAATTGATTTATTTTAAATAAATTAACGTTATAAGTTTAATGTTATAAAAGTTATAATTTTTGTAAAATATAACCAATTTAAGATTTTTGAAATAAATAGTGATTAATTTATAAAATGGTTTAATTGGGAATTTTGAATTATTATAAACGGTTTATATAAAAGATTTATAAAATTGATATTTATAAATTAAAAATACTAGAATTATAAAACGAGTTTTTATAATTAATAAAGTGAAATAAAAATGGATTTCATAAGTGAACGCAATTTATAGATTTATAAATTGTGAAGTTATAAAATGGATAGATTTTGTAAAATATAAGATTTATAAGTAATCAACTTATAAATCGGATTTTGGCATTTAAAATGAGATATAAAAAGGATTTTTATAAATAAAAGTTTATAAAAATATAAATGGAGTTTATAAACGTTGTTTATAAATCCGAAATAAATTGAATTTGATAAGTTGGATATAGGAATATATGAAAGGAATTATATTCACGATTTTGGACAGTGAATATATTATTAAATGAAATGGATATGTTTTTGGGGAAGGAACATTGTAAAATGAAGTTGATGATTTTAAAGACGTTTTAAAATGCATTAAGTATCGAATACATAGATTTCAACATTCATTGTTGAAATAGACGTTTTCGAGAAATAGAAGGAAATGGTGGACTATAACACTGTTGTTATAGTAAATGGTTTCCGAAAGGAAATGTTTTGTATATTATTGGGATTTATATATCTATTTAAACTTTGAATCCCTATACTAGTGATTTTGGGTCGTCGTAACGATGTTTTACGTAACATTCGTTTCGGCCCAAACAAATGTGTTTAAGAGAATGATTTCTTAAAGAATGAAATATATACTTAATTTTCGATTTAAGTATATTGAATATTTTCCAAGTGTTGAAATTGAATGGATTTGTGATGTACTTATTATTAAATAAGTATGGAAATATTTTTCCAATGTGAAATGAACGTTTTAGAATTTATCCTTTTAAGATAAATTGAAAATGAATAATAGAAGTCGATTAGAAAATCGTATATTCATAGATATTTTGGATTATAAATTCACTAAGGAATTTATAAAAGAAAGGGGAGATTGTTTAAAAATAAACATTGATTTATTTTTGAAGTGTGGGAATTGATTTACGGATTTGGAACGTAAATATAAAGTAAATCGGTAAGGATTTATTTAATTGGTTTAAATGAACCATGTTGAAATGAAAGTATTTCCGAGTAAGGAAAATGATTGAAATTTGTTTTCAAAAGTTGATAAAGTATTGGAAAGTGATTTGAAAATTGGTTTTCAAATGTTGAAGTGTGGAAAATTTTATATCTAGTAAAGATATTTTGGAAAGTAAATAATTTGAGAAATTATTTGGAACCTGGTGATGTTGAGAACGCCTATTGATAGTTAAATAATCCGACTATCAATATTTAACTTTAAATAGGTATTTGTTGTGATTGTTTGAATTTGAATGCCACACTTATTTTTGAATAAGCGCTCACTATTCGGGTTAGCCGGGAAAGGACCTTGGGGTCGTATAACCCATTCCGAATATGTGATACGTCGAAATGGATTTGCATTCGATGACCGGTGTTGAAGACCGAATGTTTGTGAAAACGGAAGGATTACCGTCGAGTTACTCTACATCGGCTGATCTTCGATATAGAGGTTTTATCACCCTTAGTGACGGGAAGTCCGGTCGTGATTAGTGAATATCCGGATTGCAAGGACTTCTTTGGAAGTGCCTTCGGTTCTGTTCGATCCCGGAACAGACTTGTATAGATTGTATGTCTGACATTACAAATTGAGATATAAAGCTGATTACTTTCAAATATATTTCTGTTGGTGGCGGAGAATTTATTCTCTTAGCTTAACACCCTTCTCTAAGACGTACGAGCTCAGAGGTTATATAGTTGAAGGTTATTAGTGATATACTCCCAATTTGGTAGTGTGGCATGCTGAGTGTTTCTGTGAAATGGTCATTGTGTTGATCATTTGTGATAGGATCATTTATTTGATCATTTATCTTGGTGATCATTTCTATGATCATTTGTTGACCCAAAGCACGGATTTTGTATAAAGTGTGGCTTTGTGGACGAGACTTCGTCGGACCTCACACCCCGAAAATGGTCAAAACAGGAAGGATGCGGCAAGGTTATTAGGGGGTAGCACCCCTTTAGTGTATGTCATTCCTTCTGGATAGAGGTGGTATCATGGTATGGAGCCCAGATATTTAACCTATGTTGTTGCTGCATATTTTGTGGTTGTTGGAAATCGAGGATCCTCGGATAGATCGGTTATGATCGGGGGATGACATATTCGTGAAAGTAGTTACCCAGTTAGGGGTAACCCGGCCTTGTGTTGGCAGAGATCCGGTTTGGTTCTCGGGACGTCTTTCCAGAGGCGTTTCCATGTGGCAATGGGAAGTTCCTTGGCCTGACCATTTGTTGGAAATCCAAAGAAACAATACGAGACTTGTACGGTTTTAGTTGTAGAACCTGCTATGGAATGTGGCGGTAACCTGCTATTGAACATAGTAGCTATAGTAGGCATAAGTGCGGAATGCCTATGCTGGCTAAGATTTATATCTTTACTTTCGAAATGAATTTTTCCTACACTATGCACTAGTAATAATATCAAATGTTTCTTTTTAATGCGTATCAAGCATCTTTGACTATCATAAGGAGAAATCTCCTCCGATTCTGCCTTTGCATGTGTGTGTGTGCGGGAGGCCTTATGGTAGTCTCATTTTTAAAAGCATTGCGAATTGACTTTAAAAATATTCCTCTGTTTTGAATTTTTAAAGATAAATAAACTGTTTTGAGTTCTCACACCAGTCACATGACTGACTCGGAGTTTATTGTTTTCCTTCCTAAACTCTGGGTGCCCACCAATTTCCACACGGGCAGTCAAGAGTTAAGGTTTATTCAGGATATTCAGGAGTTGCTGGAGGCAAGCTGGATGGCATGGCGTATTACTAGTATATAGTATTTCTTTTCCGCTGTTTGTTGTTATTTGATGTTGTACACTCTGAGGATGATGTAATGAAATGAAATGTAATGTAATGTAATAACTGATATAGTTCTTTGTTTAAAGATTATTCATTCATTATTATATGTTGTTCCGCTGCGATTGTGAGATTCTGATATTGTTCTGTTTTCTTTCCGTTCTATTTTCTTTTCTCTCTATTTTCTATCTTTCTTATCTCTTCTTCTACCTTCTTACTTTTTCTTAAAACACTAACTATTCGGTTTTTCGGCAACGAAAAATCGCGTACGTTACATATTTATTCAACTTTCATTTATTTCAGTTGTTTCCAGTTTATGTTTAGACTTTTCATTTGCTTTGTATTGAGACTTCTGTGTGTTAGATTTCTGTTGTATTAGACTCTATTGCTTGTAGTAGCTTCATGAACTACTATTTGACTATTTCCGCTGCTTATTCTTATATTACTCTGTGTCTGTGATTCTGTGATTGATTTATTTACTGTATATGCTAAGTTTTCCAGCATAAAAATTTAACAATCTGTATTGTTAAGCAATTCAAGTCTAATATGAGTGGATGGTTTTCGATTTGAACGGTTTGAAATAGCGGGTCATTATAGCTGGGAGTAGAGCTCTGGTTTAGGAAAAACTTAGCGTATGGAGTAAAAACTCATCAGAGATAGGTAGTAATACCTTATAATGAGTAAAAATTAATTACTAAATCATCTTCGTTCAAGCTTGAAATTATTCTTTAGGGTGCTTCTGGATTAGGATTTCTTTTGAATTTTGGAACTATCCTTAAGATATTCTTTTTCATATTTTGTATATCCAACCAATTGATCCATAAGATATTCTTTTTCATATTTACATATTTACTTGATTACTTATAATGATTTGGTATATATAACATTGACTCACCATGATTTGTAATTGGCATCATAATCTAAACAATTAATTGGATTATGTGATTTAATTTAATTCAGTTGTTTAAAACTGAAAATGTATAAAGTGTAAAATTACGACTGCAACTATAAATATGGTTGGATATACATGTAGTGATTTTCTAAACTAATATATAACTTCAGTGAGTTAAATAATATCGATTTGAATAAATTTGAAACATGTAATACATTAACATCTTACTAAACACTTAATGTATATATTTGATTTTAAAATTCCTTTTGATTGTTTTTTATAAATTGAATTGTATTCGAGTGATAAAATTAAATATTATATATATATATTAAAAGCATTAAGAAATATGTGAATTGTATATTTATACTAAGACAATTTAATTTAATATGTTTGTGTACATATGTGTATATACTGTGAATAATTGAAATTATTTCAGCTTCATTATTATATGTATACATATATACAATTTATCACTTGATCCATTAAGGTTATTTTACATCAATCAAATGGGATATTGATATGAATTTTAAATAAATCTTGTCAAACCTGATTTAGATTTCTAATCTCAAATTTGGATTTTGAAATGTCTATTTGTTAGTTTATGTTAATCTTGTCAAATCATTTTGTTATTAATATATATATATATATATATTTCATAATATTCTATAACCATATACACATCTTACATTAATCAACATTAAATTGCTGCAATTAATATATATATGTATGTATGTATGTATGTATGTATGTATGTATGTATGTATGTATGTACAAATGGAAAATATATACATAATAGTTTTAAATCACAACATCTACATAATTATATTGACTATGTTGTCATTTTATTGTTATATGTCATGTTAAACATTTTATTGTCACAGGTCAATTTTGTATTAAGATTAGGATACTTTTGGTTGAATGTTTGCAAAAGAAGGTGAAATCATTATTGATATCACATTTTTATCTCATTCCTTCTAAATCTTTATGTGATTACATCCAAATCTAATACTAGTTCGTTCCTATTTTAAACACCAAATAATAACATTTACATTATATAATTCATATGCATGTCAAACTTGATATATTTACATGAATACATTTGATGTATTCATACTTGATCAAATGTCATATTTAATATAGATTTAATTAAACAAGATTGAAACATTCTCAATAAAATATGATTTTATTAATCTGCTAGATTGGATCTAATATTGAACATTTGAATCTTTAGGCCTAATAAGTTCCAATTAAGGAAATTTCTTATTGAAATTTACTCATTCACCCGTTGCGAAATGGATCGAGTTCCTATAGAAACAAATCAAATCGAAGAAGATCCTCGGTGGTTTTTATAACTTTCATTTTCCTTTGGATCTTAAGAGGGGTTATGATACTGATACATGCGTCAAAGGTCAAATATTTGTTCGGCTACCCACATTTTTATAAAAATAAATACAATATGTAAAATTTTAAGCTTCTAAAAATAAAATAAATTATGAACTTAAGTGTGAATAGTTTACTTCCTAGTTTAAGGATGTGATGATTCTCAGGTACGAAATTCGAATGAAGAGGAACTTTTGGATACTACTTTCTTGGTGGTTTAGAAAGGGCGATTTATTATGGATCTTAAAGTAGTTTTAGGGATGGTTATGGTTTTCATTCAGATTCATCAAGATACAATAATGATGAACCTCCATATAATTATGGCTTAAATACCTTCGGTTATGATACATAACCCCAAAAGCACTTAAAGACTCGTATGAAATAGGATAAAGTTGAAACGAGTTGATGCTGGAGAAGTTAAGTATAACACTGAAGAAGGGAGATGTGACGACCCACCTTTCCTACCCCTAGGAACGATACTTAACACATCATCAATGTTCATGTGCCATGCCCAAACATTGAAAAGATAAATCACCGTGGGATGAAAAAATGAACAGAATAGAAATCCTCACAACGAAACTTCTAAATAAATCATAACAGTAAATAGTACATCAGGTTACTCCTTAACAGTGGGTTATCAGAGTTACACAAAAGTACTACAAATCAGGTTAGGCGGTTATAACATCCTGCCTTTGCAAACGTTGAAACAAAATGCACTTATACAAACTAGATATTACATCGAAATAATTAAATAAGAAGATAAAAAGCCTCCTGCTAGGACGACGTCTTGAAAAGTGTCCAACAAAGACCTGCTACTCTCGGACTACTCGAATAAAAATGAGTACCCAAGAGTTTGTGGAAACAAACAACTCGGGTCAGACGATATGTCCGGTATTAGTAAAATTTTAAACAAAGGTAAGTAATTAAACAAGAACATGCAAGACTACGTTATATTCATTGGAAAGTATGAATTTTTATTTTTGTTGTATAATTTTCAATTTTCAGTTTTTAAATTAGTTAAAATTGATGAAATTAAAATATTTTTGAAATATGAATATTCTTATATAACAAAAATGCAAACCATTTTCTGAGTGAGACGTCATATTACGTTTCGCCAAATTCGAACTACTCTAGCTCCGTTTATTTTATTTTCGGCAATTTAGCAGCAGTTTTGGCAGCGAAATTCGATTTTTGATAGGTGGGTCGTGTCACTCATATCTGTGTATCATTCTGTTTGTCTCGTTGTGCTGATCTCCATAGTGTATTTATTTATGCATTTTGGTGTCAGGTACGTGGCGAAATCGCAAATCGGTTAGCCTTATCGGTTCCATATTTAACCTTTTAATTTCTCTTTGTCCTTTTATCTGTCTACCAGTTGAATATAAACAGCCATTTTCTTTTATAATTTCTGAATTCACATTTTTAGCTTTTGTCATTCCTTAGATAATCAATATATTTGGTTGTGCCTTTCCATTCTCATTTCTGGTTCGATTTCCTTTCATTTTCTCCTTTTCTTCGTTCTATATGCTTTTATAAATATTTATATTATATAATGTTTGCATTCCATTGTCTAAGGAGATTCCTGCTCATCTCCGCTTGTGTTTCCTATAGCTGAGAACCCACGACCGCTTTTCCTTCAAACCCGGACCTCCTCTCCTCCATAGCATCCGCCCTCTCTAACAACGTGATCATGCCTAACTCCATGGTAGCCCACTTCACAACACGAAGCCCATCACACAAAAACTGACCACACTCGGTCCCTTTCCAAGCTCCAACCCATCACCGTGACATTCCTCCTGCAACAGCTGCTCCTCCGCCACCTTCCATTTCTTTTTCCTCCGTGCTTCACAGCTCGCCAACCTCCGACCCGAGGGCAGCCGACAGCAGCCAAACTGCCCTCGCATTTTGCTTCCACCCAGTGCATGCAATCAGTCCCCCTCCATTGCCCAACCTCCAACCCTATTTGTGACGACCGCCCATGACTTCCGCACCAAATGAAGGAAACAATGCGCTAAAAGGTGTGCCAGGCAGCCATGGACGATAGTCAGGGTAAAACAAAACAGAAGAATCTCTATCGCATAACTCACAGCGCATGGATAAAATACAATAGAGAAATATAATATAGTGAAGCTCCATAGAACAGAACATCATCATATAAGCATCACAGTAGTTTCATACAATCATCTACTCAAATCCATACATGAAAGCCTCACTACAAATCACTCAACCAAATACAGCAGCGGATACCCAGTACATATAGTAAGAAAACTAATATGCAAAGCCTCCTGCTCGTCTTCGTCATCTTTAGCGTAGAACTCCTAGCACAGCACCTGTCACCTGCTACCTAGTCTGCCCATCCCAAACATGGATGAACAGCCCAAGGTAATAAGAGGAGACATAAAACCTTGAGTCAGACAAAGTCTTAGTGAGCAGTAAATTAACTATCAAACATACCAAAAGAGTATAAAGGATAAAAGGAATAGGAACCAAACCATCCCACTCCACCTCTTTCTTCAGTGATAGCCCCAGACATACACTAAGGAGAAGCAAGCATAACAACATAGACAATTAAGGTAAAGCGAATACCACTCGAGTCAAGGACGATGTTTTCCAAATACAAACCCCCAAGGCCTAAACCAAGATCAGATAAGCACCCAGAAAACACCGCTCTTGAAGCCGAATGATAATACAACCAAACATCCATGACTCTGGCTATCACTGTTAACCTTGCTTCGAAATCACCGTTAATTGAATGACCGACTCCTTCCTGAGCCATCTGTCAAGGGCTAATGGTAACCCCGGTTCTAGACAAAACTCCGCACACTGCCTTGTGCCTAGGACTTATCTTCTTGGCCCAGAGTACTCGACTACCTTCCTGTAGTCTTTTAGGCGTCCCTATGTACCCTTGCTTTAAGTTTGCTAGAACCTTCAACAACGATAAAGTCCAAGCCTCCTAGTCATCCTCCTCGACGACTATTCTCAACCTAGCCCAAGCTACCTCTTGAGCAGCTCCATTATCAACCAACTTGAACTACCCTTCAAGTTATCAACATGCTTGGAATGATCCCTGCCTGAATTAAGCCAAGACTCACATCATACTTGAACTACCCTTCAAGATATCAACATGCCTCGCTTCATCACATCAAAGCAAGATCTCAACTCAACAACATGGTTTGCCTCATCGCATCATGGCAAAGTTCCATCTCAACATCATACATATGAGCTTCAACATCCGCTACATATGCCTTAAGCAGCTTTCACCATTCAAGAGCCTTCTTCCGTAGCTTTTGAATCATCTTCAATCACCTTGTTCCAAATCAACTACAAGCTAACTTGGAGCAATCAAATCTAACATACATTCAAACATTCAAGCATTCAAACAAGATATATTAAGCAATATCAACTATAATGGCAATTTCGTAATTAAGTGAGCAAAAGTCCAACATATGTGAAATCATAGTTTTTAGCATAGATCTATCAAATCTAAAACATGGGTTTTATCTCTAATACTTGATAAATAACTTTCATAAGCAAACATCTTCAAATATGATGGATCTACATGCAGACTTAAGGAAAATGCGAGAAAATGCTATTTCAAACACATAAACTAGCTACCAATCCACTACACTCCTTTGGGTCCGCGTGAGAGATAACTACCACTCACCAAATCACCAAAACAACCTAAAATCAATCAACTTCAGATCTGGACAGCAAGGACTTGAGCTTGATCCGGAGAAACCTCGCTTAAAACGATGAAATCTAGCTTTGTTGGATGAAGATCTTCAACTTGGACACTTGAATCTTCGATCCCGATCTTCGATCTTGGATGGATGCTAACACTTGATTGGAATGGAGAAAAGAAGATGAAGAAATGTTGTAGTCGAGTCTTCAAAATGGCAGCACTTCGTCGCTTCAAAAACCGGTGCCAAAAAGTGAGCCAAACCCCTCTATTTATAGGCTGGAAACCCCTTAGGTCGTCGCCCCTTAGGTCGTCCCCGACCTAACTATGAGTCGTTGCCGACTCATCAGCCCCTACGACCTACGACCTAACCAACACAACATACAACCAAGGCCGACTTACGACTTAACCCAGACGCGACCTAAAACACAGGCCGACCTAACGACTCAACGCACTGCCGCATTTCCTAAGTCCTAGGTCGCATGACGACTTAACTAGCATGCCAACCTACGACCTAAGACCCTGCCGACTCAACTCCTTGCCGACCTAACACAAGCCATTCACACGACTCAACAACTTCACGAGACAACACCCTGCCGACTTAAACCCCTGCCGACCTATGTCCCCAACGACCTAACAAACACACAATACAAAAGCCTCCGACCTAACTTAGGTCGTTGCCGACCTATCATGCTACGACCTAACAACATAGCCGACTCACGACTCAACCTATTTCCTTTAGGTCGCGCTAGCGACCTAACGACTCATCTACCAACGACTCAAGCATGCCTCTCTAAACCCTAAGTCGGCTACTTTCCTGGGTCGGTCCATCTCTAAGTCGCCTAACCTTTAGGTCGCTACCCCCTCTTAGGTCGCTCTCCACTAGGTCGGTCACTTTCTTAGGTCGTTCCTCTATCCTAGGTCGCTCAACCGACCTAACTCTCAACACATTAACATCCTAACCCGTTAGCTCCTTAGGTCGCTCACCCCTACCTACGACCTATCCTATGAGTCGGCCCTCTATGAGTCGGCCACGACTCATCACTTGACCCCTATTTCGCCTCTCTTCTTAAGTCGGCAACTACTATGCCGTTCTATCCCTTAACTCGGTCCATCCCCTTAAGTCGTCTACGACTTATCTATGAGTCGGTCACGACTCATCACTTGCACTCGGGTCAACTCCTAAACGACTCAAGCTAGAGGCCACACAAACAACACTATCGACCTGCAAATTCTACGTTTTATCGACACGTAAAATACGGGTCGTTACATTCTCTCCCCCTTAGGAATTTCGCCCCCGAAATTCCAAGCAAACAACAGCAATCAAAATTATTCCGCATGCCTACCATCCATAGCAATCAACAAACCATGCATCCAATTCTAGCCTAGCATGCAGAATTCTAAGACTCAGAACAAGCTACAAATTCATGAGATGTCACGACACTTTAGGGCCATACCTCGAAGAGTCCGGGATGAGCTGCCTTCATCCTCTCTTCCTCCTCCCATGTACAGTCGTTAACATCATCACTCCATTGTACCTTGAGCAACGTAATCGTCTTCCTCCTAAGCTGTTTCGTATCGGTTTCAACAATACGAAGCGGCTTACGAGGTCTCGAAACAACAGGATCAACCTCCAAGTCTTCACAGCTATCAGCAGAAACCACCGTAGTTGGGTCGTGCACATACTTCCGTAGATAAGATACATGAAAAACACTGTGCACACCCGCCATCTTTTCCGGTAACTCCAATCTATAAGCGAGCTTTCCAATACGCTCGATAATCGGGAATGGTCCAACAAATCTCGGAGTTAACTT
This sequence comes from Allium cepa, assembly GCA_030765085.1. Classification (NCBI taxonomy): domain Eukaryota; kingdom Viridiplantae; phylum Streptophyta; class Magnoliopsida; order Asparagales; family Amaryllidaceae; genus Allium; species Allium cepa. The sequence goes on along the minus strand of CM060929.1, from coordinate 458,130,291 downwards.
TCCTTTCTTCCCGAATCTAATGACACTCTTCAGAGGAGAAATCTTCACAAATACCATATCACCTACGTCGAATTCCAAATTCTTACGACGGTTATCGGCATAACTTTTCTGACGATCTTGGGCTGCCTTCATTCGTTGCCGAATGATCTCTATACAATCCGAAGTCTGTCGAATCATCTCTGGCCCAAGTATCAGCTTTTCTCCAGTTTCCAACCAACATGTCGGAGAGTTACACGGTCTTCCATATAATGCCTCATATGGTGCCATACCAATACTCGACTGATAACTGTTATTATAAGCAAACTCCACCAAATGAAGGTGATCTTCCCATGATCCTCCGAAGTCCAAAACACATGCTCTAAGAAGATCTTCCAAAACTCGGTTGACTCTCTCAGTCTGACCATCTGTTTGAGGGTGATAAGCTGTACTCAAACACAACTCAGTTCCCAAAACTTCCTGGAAGCTCTTCCAAAATCTACTAGTGAACAATGGATCTCGATCGCTCACTATACTCTTCGGAACACCATGGAATCGAACAATCCACTTCACATACAGCTCTGCCAACTTCGATGCAGTCCTAGTCGATCGAACAGGAATGAACCTTGCACTCTTGGTCAAACGATCTACTATGACCCAAATCCCTTCATTCCCTGCTCTTGTCCTAGGTAGACCATCGATAAAGTCCATCGACACTTGCTCCCACTTCCATGTAGGAACCTCCAATGGCTGAAGCAATCCACTGGGCTTCTTCTGCTCAGCTTTCACCAACTGGCAATTCATACACTTGGAAATAAAATTTCCAACATCCTTCTTCATACCTTCCCAGTAGTAGGTTCTCTTCATATCCCGATACATCTTATTTCCACCTGGATGAATTGTCAACTTCGAGTGATGACTCTCCCTCAGAACTTCATCTCTCAATCCATCTACATCGGGAACAACTAGTCGCCCTTGCTTTCGAAGCCAACCCTCTCGATCGACCTCGAATCCCTTATCCTTCTCCGGGTCCAATCCAGATTCCAAATCACAGATAATCTTGACAAGCTTATCATCTCCCCTTTGCCTCTCACCAATTCTTTCCACAAGAGTAGGCCTTATCGATAAGTTTGCCAACATCTCAGGTTCCAATTCACATCTAGGCCTGAAATCAAATCCAGCCAAATACTCAAGACTCTTCCATTCTGAAAACATGGCTCCCAATCCTGCATGTCTTCGACTTAACGCATCAGCCACTGCGTTTCCTTTTCCCGGAGTATAGGCTATACCAAAATCATACGATGCTAAGAACTCTAGCCACCGTTGCTGTCGAAGATTCAAATCCTTTTGGGAAAACAGATACTTCAACGACTTATGATCTGTAAACAGCTCAAATCTAACTCCCAATAGGTAATGTCTCCACATCTTCAAAGCAAACACTATTGCCGCTAACTCCAAATCATGAGTCGGATAATTCCTTTCATGCGGCTTTAGTTGTCGACTAGCATATGCAACAACTTTATCCTTCTGCATTAGCACTGCTCCAAGTCCAGTACCACATGCATCGGTGTAAACCACCATCTCATCATTCCCACTTGGAATAGTCAAAACAGGAGCACTCGTCAGTCGCTCTTTCAGGATCACGAAAGCTTGCTCACACTTATCATCCCATTTGAACAACTGGTTCTTCTTCGTCAATCCTGTCAACGGTGCAGCTATCTTGGAAAAGTCTTTGATAAACCGACGATAATATCCTGCTAATCCAAGAAAACTCCTCACATCAGATGCATTCTTAGGCCTAACCCAATCCTGGATCGCTGCCACCTTAGCGGGATCAACCGCTATTCCATTTCCAGAAATAACATGACCTAAGAACCTCACTTCATTCTTCCAGAAGTGACACTTCGAAAACTTAGCCTTCAGCTGATGTTTCCGTAAGATTCCCAAAACAATCCTCAAGTGCGTCTTGTGCTCTCCCTCAGTTCTGGAATAAATCAGAATATCATCCACGAACACAAGCACGAACTTATTCAACTGATCTCTGAACACTCTATTCATAAGATCCACAAAATATGCTGGCGCGTTAGTCAATCCAAACGGCATTACCAGCCACTCATAAAACCCGGATGGTGTCCTGAAAGCAGTCTTCGGCACACTATCCTTCGCCACTCTCAACTGGTGAAATCCCGTTGCCAAATCCATCTGAGAAAACACCTTAGCCTCGTGAAGCTGATCAAACAAGTCATCTATTCTCGGCAATGGATACTTGTTCTTCTTAGTCACCTTATTCAGCTCACGATAATCAACACACAACCTCAACGATCCATCCGCTTTGGTTGCGAACACAACTGGCGCACCCCATTCGGACACACTTCTCCGAATGAATCCTTTCTGCAAAAGGTCATCAACTTGCACCTTCAGCTCTTGCTGCTCCCTCGGTGCCATCCGCCTAAGAGGCATCACAACAGGTCTGGCTCCCTCAACTAGATCGATACGAAACTCGATCTCCCTATGCGGCGGCAACCCTTTGACTTCCTCAAAGACATTCTCAAACTCATTCACAATAGGCACCGATGACAGTCCATCCCGTGGAACAACTAGCGAATACATGAAGCTCATGAAGACGCCTTCTTCATGCTTACATCGTATCACAACCTTTCGCCCTTCCACATTCCCGACTGTCACCTCAAGCCTCTCACAATCAATCCTAGCCGCATACTTCCTAAGCCAGTCCATACCCAAAATAATTCCGAACCCCGCAAAGTTCAGAACAAAGCAATCACAAACAAACGAGCAATCATGACTCGACACAACTAGACCACGGCATATCATACACAAACATGACGAACCCCCCACTGGATTAGTCACAACCAATGGCCTATCAACAATATCCGGTTTCATACCTAACCGGCTTACCAAATCATCACAAACAAAAGAATGCGACGCTCCAGTATCAAACAACACTCTAACTGGAACACCACAAATAGAAAGAGTACCTTGAACCACCACACTCTTCCCCTTTTCTTCAGCAGTCGGAGCTTTTGAAGACGATGGAACAGCCCCCAAAGCATAGGCTTGCACAACCTGCCTATCTTTCCTCGGTTCTGGACAATCCTTCTTGATATGTCCCAGCTTATCACAGTTGTAACACTTTCCCAGCACTTTGGGATTCTTACAATCTTTGTAAAGATGGCCCTTCTGCTGGCAGTTATAGCAAGTCATTTCGCTCTTCGGCTTCTTCTGGCCATCCTTACCCTTCTGCTGCTGCTGCTTCCTCCTCTTATATCCACCCTGCTGTGGTTTAGATCCTTCCCTGGTTACAGCAACAACAGAACTTTCCTTAGGAAACAAACTCTCATGCCTAAGAGCTTTTTCCACAAGCTTCTCAAATGGATCGTCCAGATGATCCACTAACTGCCTCCCAAGATAAGCATCCAGACCAGTCACAAACTTTTCATTCTTCTGGTAGGGAGAATCAATATACGATCTGGCATACTTAGACAAAGCTTCAAACTCAGAAATGTACTCAAGAACAGGCCTTCCCCCTTGCTTGAGCTCCACAAACCTCTTAAACAAGACAGATTTCTGGGAAGTAGAGATGAACTTAGCTTCAAATCTAACTTGGAATTGCTCCCAAGTAATCCCTTCTTCTGGTGTATCGATGGTGATAGAATTCCACCAATCAGCAGCTCTTCCCTGAAGCTGTCTCGATGCAAGCTTCCTCTTAGTTGCATCCTCAATCCCTAAGTCACCAAAGATTCTTTTGCAAGCATCAATCCATCTCTGCACCTCAATAGTCGACTCCGTCCCCAAGAAAACTTTTCCTCCAAGAGAAGTATAATCCGTGCAAAGCTTAGCAAAATCCACCGGTCTTGGAGCTTGAACTTGAACTCCCACATCCACAGATGATCCTGAAGCTGGTATTCTCCTCATGATTGAAGTCATCATGGCCTCAAACATAGGAGCATAATCAACAGCTTCCCTAGCATCACGGCTACCCCTCGCAGCTGGTCTCCCTCTTCGACTCATCCTTAATATCTGTAATAAGAATGATTAGAACACCTTAAGAAACAACTGCATAAGGAGTTCAAATCCTTCTAGGCTACTATATTATATATAGTAATCATCCATCAAAATACAATTACGTCTCTCATACGTAGTTACGTCAGCGAGCGTTGGCTGAAATCGATTAACCAAAGCTCTGATACCAAATGTGACGACCGCCCATGACTTCCGCACCAAATGAAGGAAACAATGCGCTAAAAGGTGTGCCAGGCAGCCATGGACGATAGTCAGGGTAAAACAAAACAGAAGAATCTCTATCGCATAACTCACAGCGCATGGATAAAATACAATAGAGAAATATAATATAGTGAAGCTCCATAGAACAGAACATCATCATATAAGCATCACAGTAGTTTCATACAATCATCTACTCAAATCCATACATGAAAGCCTCACTACAAATCACTCAACCAAATACAGCAGCGGATACCCAGTACATATAGTAAGAAAACTAATATGCAAAGCCTCCTGCTCGTCTTCGTCATCTTTAGCGTAGAACTCCTAGCACAGCACCTGTCACCTGCTACCTAGTCTGCCCATCCCAAACATGGATGAACAGCCCAAGGTAATAAGAGGAGACATAAAACCTTGAGTCAGACAAAGTCTTAGTGAGCAGTAAATTAACTATCAAACATACCAAAAGAGTATAAAGGATAAAAGGAATAGGAACCAAACCATCCCACTCCACCTCTTTCTTCAGTGATAGCCCCAGACATACACTAAGGAGAAGCAAGCATAACAACATAGACAATTAAGGTAAAGCGAATACCACTCGAGTCAAGGACGATGTTTTCCAAATACAAACCCCCAAGGCCTAAACCAAGATCAGATAAGCACCCAGAAAACACCGCTCTTGAAGCCGAATGATAATACAACCAAACATCCATGACTCTGGCTATCACTGTTAACCTTGCTTCGAAATCACCGTTAATTGAATGACCGACTCCTTCCTGAGCCATCTGTCAAGGGCTAATGGTAACCCCGGTTCTAGACAAAACTCCGCACACTGCCTTGTGCCTAGGACTTATCTTCTTGGCCCAGAGTACTCGACTACCTTCCTGTAGTCTTTTAGGCGTCCCTATGTACCCTTGCTTTAAGTTTGCTAGAACCTTCAACAACGATAAAGTCCAAGCCTCCTAGTCATCCTCCTCGACGACTATTCTCAACCTAGCCCAAGCTACCTCTTGAGCAGCTCCATTATCAACCAACTTGAACTACCCTTCAAGTTATCAACATGCTTGGAATGATCCCTGCCTGAATTAAGCCAAGACTCACATCATACTTGAACTACCCTTCAAGATATCAACATGCCTCGCTTCATCACATCAAAGCAAGATCTCAACTCAACAACATGGTTTGCCTCATCGCATCATGGCAAAGTTCCATCTCAACATCATACATATGAGCTTCAACATCCGCTACATATGCCTTAAGCAGCTTTCACCATTCAAGAGCCTTCTTCCGTAGCTTTTGAATCATCTTCAATCACCTTGTTCCAAATCAACTACAAGCTAACTTGGAGCAATCAAATCTAACATACATTCAAACATTCAAGCATTCAAACAAGATATATTAAGCAATATCAACTATAATGGCAATTTCGTAATTAAGTGAGCAAAAGTCCAACATATGTGAAATCATAGTTTTTAGCATAGATCTATCAAATCTAAAACATGGGTTTTATCTCTAATACTTGATAAATAACTTTCATAAGCAAACATCTTCAAATATGATGGATCTACATGCAGACTTAAGGAAAATGCGAGAAAATGCTATTTCAAACACATAAACTAGCTACCAATCCACTACACTCCTTTGGGTCCGCGTGAGAGATAACTACCACTCACCAAATCACCAAAACAACCTAAAATCAATCAACTTCAGATCTGGACAGCAAGGACTTGAGCTTGATCCGGAGAAACCTCGCTTAAAACGATGAAATCTAGCTTTGTTGGATGAAGATCTTCAACTTGGACACTTGAATCTTCGATCCCGATCTTCGATCTTGGATGGATGCTAACACTTGATTGGAATGGAGAAAAGAAGATGAAGAAATGTTGTAGTCGAGTCTTCAAAATGGCAGCACTTCGTCGCTTCAAAAACCGGTGCCAAAAAGTGAGCCAAACCCCTCTATTTATAGGCTGGAAACCCCTTAGGTCGTCGCCCCTTAGGTCGTCCCCGACCTAACTATGAGTCGTTGCCGACTCATCAGCCCCTACGACCTACGACCTAACCAACACAACATACAACCAAGGCCGACTTACGACTTAACCCAGACGCGACCTAAAACACAGGCCGACCTAACGACTCAACGCACTGCCGCATTTCCTAAGTCCTAGGTCGCATGACGACTTAACTAGCATGCCAACCTACGACCTAAGACCCTGCCGACTCAACTCCTTGCCGACCTAACACAAGCCATTCACACGACTCAACAACTTCACGAGACAACACCCTGCCGACTTAAACCCCTGCCGACCTATGTCCCCAACGACCTAACAAACACACAATACAAAAGCCTCCGACCTAACTTAGGTCGTTGCCGACCTATCATGCTACGACCTAACAACATAGCCGACTCACGACTCAACCTATTTCCTTTAGGTCGCGCTAGCGACCTAACGACTCATCTACCAACGACTCAAGCATGCCTCTCTAAACCCTAAGTCGGCTACTTTCCTGGGTCGGTCCATCTCTAAGTCGCCTAACCTTTAGGTCGCTACCCCCTCTTAGGTCGCTCTCCACTAGGTCGGTCACTTTCTTAGGTCGTTCCTCTATCCTAGGTCGCTCAACCGACCTAACTCTCAACACATTAACATCCTAACCCGTTAGCTCCTTAGGTCGCTCACCCCTACCTACGACCTATCCTATGAGTCGGCCCTCTATGAGTCGGCCACGACTCATCACTTGACCCCTATTTCGCCTCTCTTCTTAAGTCGGCAACTACTATGCCGTTCTATCCCTTAACTCGGTCCATCCCCTTAAGTCGTCTACGACTTATCTATGAGTCGGTCACGACTCATCACTTGCACTCGGGTCAACTCCTAAACGACTCAAGCTAGAGGCCACACAAACAACACTATCGACCTGCAAATTCTACGTTTTATCGACACGTAAAATACGGGTCGTTACACTATTGCTGAGACCCTTTAGCCACCTTTCCTCCTTTGACTTCGCCTTTTGCCATTTTTTCCTCATCACCTCTTTGCCCACATCAGACATCCCTCCAGTGCTCATTCCCCTCCTACGCCACAGTGACCAACCCATCTCCTGAAGCACAGCTCCGCCCCAACCAGCCAGCCTACACTCCCTTCACCTGGCCATCGCCGCTTACTCTCCATCACCTGGCCATCGTCGCTTACTCTCCATCACCTGGTAGCCTTGCCTGAACCAAACGCCCTACCACCATTCTTGCCGTGTAACTCCCACTCTCCTCCTTGCTTAGCCTCTTCCACCACTGTACCCACGCCACAACCAAACTGCAGCATCAGGCTTGCATGAACATGTGCTCAATCTTGCATGAACTAGTATTCTTCCTCACTTTTCTTTATAAAGTTCTATTTTGTTCTATAAAGAATTATATATATATATATATATATACACTTTTGATTTTTGCAAATTCTCTCCTCTATTATGAAATAAAATGTTTAAGAAATAATGATTTTTGAAATATAGTATATAAAGATTTTATTTTAATATGCGTTTAAATTAAATATTAATTTTAATATATATATATATATATATTATTATTTTGATATTTGTTTTAAATTGGATATTGATTTTTAAATATAACATATGAAGATTTTATTTTAATATATGAGTAAATTTTAGATTGAAAAAATTATAATATATATATATATATATATTGTTTTCATCTATATCAAGATAGGTTTGAGTTGTTTCATCGATTCCTTGTTGTTAGCTTTGCTTGGTTCATCGATCTTTAGTATGTTGTTTTGTTCGTCGTTGTCTGTAGGTTATAACAACAGTTTTCTAGCTTTGTCACTTATCCGTGAGCATGTTCTGTTTTCTCTATCCTCGAAAGGTGAGCGATCACTCAAGATAAACATTATTATATTTAGTAAATTTATTTCATATGAAATAATGATTGAAATATGTTATTAAATTTTAATTAGTTAGTAACTCAATTGTTAAAAATATGATATGTTATTATCTGCAGTAGTTTACCTATGACATCGTAACCTGTTGTACATATATTTTATTCAAATTGTTAATTACGATATATACCTGCTATTGAAATGTGTGTCATTTTATAATATTATTATGCTATTGTTATCACTGCAAGTTCCCTGTTAGTTTAGAAAATCCTTATGGGTTGAAATGATACATACTCGAATGGTCTAGTAGATTAGGGAAAATAGTTATGGGTTGAAATGATAAACCCAAGCGATTTTATTGATTTTTGAATTTTAAGATTGCGGGCAGAAGTGATATATACCTGTACATATTAAATTATTGTGGAATGAAATGACAAACATCCGTATCACTTGGCCATAGGATAGAATACTATATACGGACACCGTTAGTCTATTTTAAAAATGATTTTCAATATTTTGAAAGGAAATAGATGGGTTTAGCAAATATTGATTTTTAAACATAATATAAAGTTTTTAATTTTAACATATGTGTAAATTTTAGATATTTAAATTATATGTTTTTTTTGAAATTTTAAAATTATAAGTTAAGTTTTAAAATGTAAATTATAAAATTTTCTTATAACTTTATTATTTTAAAATATATAAAATAAGATTTAAAATATATTTAATTATAATAATATTCAATTTAATAATAATTAATACAATAAAATTTATTATGAATTTAATTTAACTAATAATATATATATATATATATATATATAACGTGTTAAGATATTTATTTGAAATCTTTATTAATATTTTAAAATAGATTTTATAATAACTTCAATAAATAAAGGTTGGAAAGATAAATTAAAGTTGACTTGACATTTAAATTGATTAATAATTGAATTTAAATAAGAGTTTATTTGTAATTTAATTTAAATAAGTGTTGATTTTAAGACTTTTAAAGATATGATTTTTATAACTTAATAACTTGGTTTTATAAAGGTGATTAGGTGAATAATTTCAAATTTAATATAATCGAAGTTTGATATTAAATTTTGATTTAAACTTGTGATTTGTGATTTGTGATTTGTGATTTTATTTAAATGTTATTAAAATGATTAAATGAATAATCCCAAATTTAATAAGATTAAGTTGAATTTTTAAATATAAATGAAATTTATCAAATAGAGTTATTGTAAATTGTTTGAATACATAAACTTTGAAACTTATTGAATTGAAAGTGATTTAAAGTTGAAATCGATATAAACTAAAAGTGGTTTAATGGAGAATTTGAATTGAATTGTACTTGATGACTCGAGATTGGTTTAAGTTGAATTTTTTTGGAACTAAAGTTTATTTGAATTTATTTATGAAATTGGAAAAGCAATTCTAACTTGAAACTATTTTCGATATATATATATATATATATTTTAATATATAACTATTTTTTAATATATAAAATATTTTAAATCTATAACCTATTTTTAAATATAAACTATTTCTAATTTATAACTATTTCAATATATGTAAACTATTTTCAATATTTAAACTGTTTAAGTTGGAACTGTTATGAGTTAGAGTTAATGGATTTAAACACAAATATTTTATTATGATGGCTTAAAATATTTGTGGTTATGATTTTAAAAATGAATATGATTTAAAGTGAATATGATTTCGAAAGCAATATGATTTTTCTTGAAATGAACATGATATTTTGATATGTAGTATGAATTGTTTTGAAATAAAAATGACCACGGTGTGAAATAAGTGTTTGGTTGTTAAAGAGGCCGGGATTGGATATTGTCATGCTCTCTGCCAATACCGAAAACCACTTTAATAATTGTGCATATCGTGGAGATTCCAAAATTAAATAGATGGTTTGGCGACGATTCTGCAAGAGGCATTAATGCAGCCCCGACTTCCGCGAGTCTGCTTGATGTGACTAAATTAGGAACCATGCCGAGCCAAGTGAGGTCATACCTCCGATCGAGCATGCTTCTTCGATACCATTTTATTACTTTGTGATTTAACTGTGTGCACCTTTGATTTTGTGATTGTGTCTCAAGCTGGGCAATAATAGCTGCTATGCGTTACCACCAGTCTAGACCCACAAAACGTTAGTATCCTACCCTGGGCATTGCCTCGCATGCCTTGTCATATGCCTTATCACGCCTTCTACGAGTTTGTTTCGTATTGTACCTATGGAGTGCCCTCTGATAGCCCTCTAGTTTATGGAGGAATTAAGGTACTATATAGACTACGGGAATATATAAAAATGTGTTAAGGGGGATATGAGTAACGCCTTAACACTATTTTAATATTTTACTTTACTGTAGACATTATTTATGTTGTGTATTGTACTATGTATGTAGATAGTCTAATGGATCCTTAAATGATAAGGATCCAAAACATCCTTTAAGTTATTTGTATTTCATTTGGACATTTCACTTGAGTTGATTTACTAGCATAAGAATGATAATCCTGACTCGAGTTTTTTGTGTTTTGCTTTATTCTTGGGTCAGACCGAGTGTCGCAGCATTTGAGACTCACCTTGGAGCTTGGAGTTTTGCTTGAAGATCTATCTTGTATTTATTCAGCTTTCATTTATTTCAGTTGTTTCCAGTTTATGTTTAGACTTTTCATTTGCTTTGTATTGAGACTTCTGTGTGTTAGATTTCTGTTGTATTAGACTCTATTGCTTGTAGTAGCTTCATGAACTACTATTTGACTATTTCCGCTGCTTATTCTTATATTACTCTGTGTCTGTGATTCTGTGATTGATTTATTTACTGTATATGCTAAGTTTTCTAGCATAAAAATTTAACAATCTGTATTGTTAAGCAATTCAAGTCTAATATGAGTGGATGGTTTTCGATTTGAACGGATTGAAATAGCGGGTCATTATAGCTGGGAGTAGAGCTCTGGTTTAGGAAAAACTTAGCGTATGGAGTAAAAACTCATCAGAGATAGGTAGTAATACCCTATAATGAGTAAAAATTAATTACTAAATCATCTTCGTTCGAGCTTGAAATTATTCTTTAGGGTGCTTCTGGATTAGGATTTCTTTTGAATTTTGGAACTATCCTTAAGATATTCTTTTTCATATTTTGTATATCCAACCAATTGATCCATAAGATATTCTTTTTCATATTTACATATTTACTTGATTACTTATAATGATTTGGTATATATAACATTGACTCACCATGATTTGTAATTGGCATCATAATCTAAGTAATTAATTGGATTATGTGATTTAATTTAATTCATTTGTTTAAAACTGAAAATGTAAAGTGTAAAATTACGACTGCAACTATATGAATGGATAGTCATTCCCTTTGGATTAACCAATGCCCCCGCCTTCTTCGTCGATCTCATGAATCGCGTTTTTCGGAATGTTCTTAACAAGTTTGTCCTGGTTTTCATTGATGATACTCTCATCTTTTCTAAGTCAGAAAAGGAGCATGAATCTCATTTGGATTATGAGTGGGAAACTCTTAGGAATCACCAGCTGAAAGTCAAATTTTCTAAATGCCATTTCTGGAGGGATGAAGTCTGATTCCTTAGGCACATTGTTTCTAAAATGGAGTCTTGGTTGACCCAGTTAAGGTCGCCACGATTAATATAAGTCTACCCATCTTTCCTCTATTTTAATTTAATTATCTTGCCTTTCTTCCGAGCCTGTCTCCTTAGTTAGAGTTCGCTTTGATTATGGTCCCTTTAAATTTGAATCTCTATCCTTGTTCTAGGATCCATTCTTGAATCATCCTGCGAGGGAGTATATTTTTAATTGATGTAAAATGTTTTATATTATGTTTTCTGAGTTGTTAAGTTTGAATTTTGGGTTTCGATCGATTCATCTGGCCAACGCTATTGATAGGAATTCCAAAACACTTGAACAGAGCAAGCTAACACACTATTGTTTTCGAAATTGGTGAATGGAAAATTTTATGTATAATTATATTTTACATATAAAAGTATGATTTCCTGAAATTGGATAGTAAAATGAATTGTTTGCTAGAAATGATAATATTAGATTATCATTTATTGTTTTGTCAACATTCTTAAACCATTAACTATTGTTGTATGTTATATGGAGATGAAATTTTAAAACATAGTTTATAAATCTGATTTGCAAGTGAAATGAATTCAAATTAAGGATTTGAGAATTAAATCTCCGGTGCTTTTGAAAATTTGGTTTTTAGGGTTTTAGAAAAATATATAATTTTAAAGTATTTTCGAATGGAAATTGTACCAAAAGAATGTTAAAAGAAGTAAGTCAGCACTCTTCTCTTATATCGCTATAATATAATTTCGATGAAGACTACAACATCATCAACATTCATTTTCGAGTCTCGAAGTGGAGAGATCATTTAGTAGCTTTGCTACATCTTCATTTTATAAAATGGATTTGATTTAAATTTCTTAAGTATGATTTGATGTATAATACATATATATATATATATTTATATTTATATATGTATATGCATTTGTTTATTTCAAAATGGTTGGAAGTGAAACTGAAAATTTAATTCTTAAATTTTATGTTAACCGATGGTTTTCAATTATTGAAATGAAGAAAAAAATTTGAATAATTGGAGTGTCTAAAATTTGGAATGGAATTGAAACAACTTGAAACAGTTGAACTAGGGTAAAATTTATTTGTATAATACTCAATTGCATTCTAAAACATACATAACTTACCTGAAATATTCTTAAAGTTTCAACGTTAATGTGAATTAGTAATTGAAGGTTATACGAGAGAAAATTTAAGTAATAAAAAAGCTCAAACTAAAATTTTCGTAATAGAAACGTTGTAAATAAAAAAGAAAATTTGTATGGTGATTTGAAATAAATTGAATATGAGAACATGTAATTGAAAAAAATTATATAAAAGGAAAAAAGTTGGAATGTAATGAGAATATGTAATTGAATAGTATACAGTATAAATGTAACTAATGGGATGTCCAAAAAATGAAATTTATATGGTTTTGAATTAATTGTTCTACCTGGTACCATGTATTTCTAATCTACCATTCCTTTCTATCGCTTTTATTCTCATATCTCGCTCCTTTTCAAGGATGAAAAGTTTTGAATAGGGGAGAGTTTAACGACCCGAGAATTTTTAACGGTTTTTATAATGTAGTTAACTAATTTTTTCGAAATTAAATAATTAAATCTTAACAATGAAAATTTGATATTTGGTATGTGCCTATTTAAACATAGCAAATGTCTCACTGGAAAAAATGAATGTTTAGTTTGTTGTATGATTTTCAATTTTAAAATTTTAAATCGGTTAAATTGATGAAATTAAAATATTTTTGAAATCTGAATAATTTTACATAATAAAAATGTAAACCATTTATTAGCGAGACGTCATATTTCGTTTTACCAAATTCAGACTGCTCTAGCTCCATTTATTTTATCTACGGCGATTTAGCAGTAGTTTTGGCAGCGAAATTCGAGTATTGATAGGTAGGTCGTGTCATTTATATCTGTGTACCATTCTGTTAGCCTCGTCGTGCTGATCCTCGTAGTATATTTATTTGTGCATTTTGGTGTCAGGTACGCGGCGAAATCGACAAATCTATTAGCTGTATCGGTTCCATATTTAACCTTTTGGTTTCTCTGTGCCCTTTTATCTGTCTACCAGTTGAATATAAACAGCCATTTTCTTTTATAATTTTTGAATTCATGTTTATGGTTTTGTCATTCCATAGATAATCAATGCATTTGGTTGTGCCTTTCCATTCTCATTTCTGGTTCCTTTTCCTTTCATTTTCTCCTTTTCTTCGTTCTGCATGCTTTTATAAAAAAAATTATATTATATAATGTTTGCATTCCATTGTCTAAGGAGATTCTTTCTCATCTTCGCTTGAGTTTCCTATAGCCGAGAACCCACGGCCGCTTTTCCTTCAGACCCGAACCACCTTCCCTCCATAGGATCCGCACTCTCCAACAACCTGATCGTGCCTAACTCCATGGTAGCCCAATTCACAACACGAAGCCCATCGTGCAAAAACTAATAGCACTTGTCCCCTCTCCAAGCTCCAAACCCATCACCGTGACCTTCCCCCCGCAATAACTTCTCCACCACCACCCTCCATTTCTTTTTCCTCCGTGCTTCACAACCACCCAACCCCCAACCAAACAGTAACAAACCCACCCTCGCCATTTCATTCCACCCAGTGCACATAATCATACCCCCTCTGTTGCCCAACCTCCAACCCTATAACCGAGACCCTTCAGCAACCTTTCCTCCTCTGACTTTTCCCGTTGCCATTTCCGCCTCATCACCTCTTCGTCCACAACAGACAACCCTCCAACAAGATATTTGTCTACACTTCAACCCTTCAAATAGTTTCAAATCACTTTTTTCCTCACGGAATAAATTTTCGACCAACTGTTTTATTTATAATAAAAATCCCCAAGTCTTAATGCTTTAGGTTTTTAAATAATTTAAATCACTTTATCCAAAATATACATTTTAAAACATTTAAAATAAAAAACTACTCGAAACATTTTATTTAAAATACTGGTTATGAAATTTTATAATAAATTTCTCATGTAAAACTTAAACCAAAAATAATTCTAAAATAAACTAAAAGATAGACTGTAAATGTATAATAACCTTCCTTTAAGTCAAATACTAGTTAAGCCTTTAAAATACATCTATAATTAACTTAATAAATATTTACTTAAAATGTTAAAATGATTAAATAAAAATTTTCCTAAAACATTCTTTATCTCTCCCAAACTATTTTAAACCATGAATTTAAAAATGAATCTTTTATTACTTTAAGTAATATCACTTAAGTTAAATTTTCATTTATTCCCATTTATTCAAAAGTCTCCCTTTCCATACTCGGAATTTATTTATTAGAATTTAAAAATCAACCTTTATCCATTTCCAATTCCTTGTTTAATTTATCCAAATTCTCTGTATTTATTTTACTTACAATTCCCTCTTTTATTTTCCTTTAAAAAAAGTCCAATCTTTATATTTTTGATATCTCAATATACTAAATATATTCAATCAAACGATAGCATCCAATAATCTGGCACATATAATCAATGAATCATATCGTAGATTACGAAAACAAATTCAATATTTTGAGGAATCCAGTTGGATCCCTCCAACCCGTTTTCTTGCATCTACAGATGTTAGTTAACAATTTAAAATACCAATCCCACTTCGAGGGGGATATCTCGGTATAAAGGGTCATCCGCTATAATGCGGGGCACATAGAGTCTCATCCGCTATATAATGCGGGAATAAATCACTCCAATATATATATATATATATATATATATATATATAACATATCACATCCAAGCTAATAATAAATCACCAATTCATGAAATAAATCCAATAAATTTTGAATTTCAACTATTTAAATTGACGGTAATCCAAATGAGTAGATTAACTCACTTTTGATTTATTTGCAATCTGATCCAATCCGACCTGTTTTATCCACGTTTTTAGACCTTATATAACATTATAAGGTTTATTAACATTTTGAACTAATCAAACAATTAATTTCTATTAAATAGATTTAATTAACTAATTATTTAAATTTAAACTAATTTTCTTTCAAATAAATCTCTTAGTAACTAAAATAATTTAGATAAGTTAATTAAACAATTTAATCTCCATAATACGTTATTTAAAAAATAATCTAGTAAATGAAAAATAGGTATATGCATATTTATTCCCTTTTGAAATTACATGCACTAAAAATAATAACCTATATACATTTAAAAATCTAATTTTATACATTCTACAACATTTTTGAAATTTCTTATATTTTCCAAAAATCTTATATATATGTATATATAAATTAAATTCAAATGGAATTGTATTGTATATTTTGCTGTAAAAATAACCTTTCCAAACACACATATATATATATATGTGTATATATATATATAGAATTAAAACTATAGGTTATACCCTACTGCAAAAAAATGAGACCCAAACCCCACGTCTTCCCCTCTCAAGCCAGCACCTTCGGCCTCAACCCTGAATGTCACGATCAACTTCGATCTGCTCGTGACCCACCCACGAACCCAAAATGCCGTGCCTCCTAAAAATCTACCGCACAGCGCCAAACTCGACCTACCGATGCGCATCGATGCCTCGAACCCGACTCCATCATCCCTGCTCGAAATCGAAGGCCACACTTTCTTATAATCAAACCCTAGTTTTGATTTGAAGTGAAGTAGGCCCTCTTCAAAGTCGCTATGATTTAGGTTGGTTCGATTATCGAGTAGACAAGTGGAAAGGAAGGAGACGACTTCGAATAGCAGATGAACGCGCGATTTATTTGCAGCCGTTGTTTCTTTTTTTAAGAGGAAGTTGCAGCCATTTTATTATGAACAATAGATTTTCTTTCATGCTTTAAAATGCTTGGCTAAATTTATTTTTAAAACAGAAACAAGAGCGACATCTGGTATTTGATTCTGGCACGTGGAAGGAAAAGCTATAGTGAAAAAAAAAATGTTGATATGATTTGTGTTTGACTGGACACCATATACAATTTAAATTTAAATTTGAATTCAAACGTCTCGAAATTGAGACCAAAATTTCGATCTCCTATCGAGGCGTACTGCTAGGCGTCCATAATGTTATATCCCTATTTCGAACGCAATGGAAAAGGTTTCGAGTCCTAATTCGATCGTATGGAGAAGATAGCTTTTTGGACCCAGTTATTTATATTAAATTTCGATAAAGATTTCAGCACGTTTATCTACCGTACGATCACACGACAACTCCAAATGCTGCGGAAATTGAAATCCGATAATAATACACTATTACTGATCTAATGGAACTTGTTTCGTCAAATTCCGATACTATGCCTCGAAAGACTATTTTTAAATATCAATTTAAACGATATATTTTTAAAAACTAAACAAATCACCTCTAAATTCAACTTCAGCACTTCTATTATCTTCAGTATTATCAACATAGATTTTACAAGCCTTTAGAATATTTTTAACAAGCCTGAAACTCCAAATTTCATATTTTACTCGATTTCCAATTGTTTAATTCAATAGTTTATTTGTCAAACAAATAGTGATATTTGAAATTCAAGTTATACATTAACTTTTCAATATTTAAGACCGATTAAATATTCCAATTTCAGATATTCAAAAATTCTGGGTCGTCACAGCAGAAACCCAAATTTGAATTCAAATCCAAAATTCAATCTCCAAATCAATTTCAAAATTTAAACTCCTCCAAACCATAACAAATTATATATCAATTCGAAGCTCTCGAAAGTGTAATTCATTGTTGTGATTCGTTTTCAATTAGATTCACTGTTTGTCCAGAAATTAAGAATGAACCTCAGCCGTCCATTGGTTAGAGTTTTGATCCAATGGGGTGGATCTGCGACTATAGGGTGATCGGGTGGTGGCATTGGGAAGGTGGTGTCGAGTAGGCCGTGGATTTGTGGTTCATTCGTCGTAGATGGTCAGAGGTTCTCCATAAAATCGCTACAAAGCTGGTAGTGACGCAAGGCGTTCTGGGGAGGGGGGGCGGAGTGGTGTGCGAGCCACTGGTAAGCACGACCTAAGGAGGGGGGATGACCACGTGCTTTGATCAGGTCATATGTTAGGGGATAGGCAACAATTATTCCATGAAAGTGGCGATAGTTGGTAGCTTCGTTCGAACATGATGCAGGAGCTAGGGTTCGTGAGTAGGAGATGACGTGGTACCCTCTGTTTATTTATATTTAAATTAATTTTAAATTTTTTATGTTCTAATATTCACAACTTTTACGTACGAGGATCGATTCACGCACGGTTTGTTCCACTGCGATCGTATCGAAATTTCGGATATTTTAACACTGGTTTGGACAAATTCTGAAATAGTTGAATATTGGGCCTTTATTTGGATTTCAAATCGATTTAAAATCAAAGGCGAGTGTTTTGACCCACTAACAACTACAAGATTATCTTATGTTAGTTAAACTAAATTTATGATGTGAACAAAAATTGATTAATTGATGTTTGGTATATTTAAATTGTCATTCCAGTTGAATTTGACTTTTATTGCATTTAATCATCATTTAATTTAATATTGAATTTAATGGTCAAATTTTATACCTGTTATTGATGATCAGTTAGTTATCTATTGATGCTTATTGGTTGATTTGGATGATGATTGTGATGGATGCTTGATTATTAATATTGGATGACTAGATGTTTATTTTTATATTGTTGTAACATTGCAACTTCCCTATGGGTTGAAATGATACGTACCCAAACGATATATAGACTACTGAAAATCATTATGGGTCGAAATGATAAACTCGAGCGATTTTATGGATTTTTATTTAACTCGAGATAACCGTTTGGAATGATATATAACCGTAATTTTTAAAATTGCGGACTGAAATGATAAATATCCATATCACATGACCATGGGGTAGAAAATTATATACGAACCCCAAAATGGTTGAATTAAATGAATTTTAATTCTTTAAATTTAAAATTCAGTTAACTGGCATTTTTTAAATAGAAATGTATTTATATAAACTGAATTTTTATTGATAATCCAAGCATTAATGTTGAAATTGGAATTGATTTAATAAATTGTTTAAAGGATTTAAATTGGAATTTCAAAGTTGAAGTGTCAAATATAAGTGAACTTATTGGAATTGAGTTATTGAAATGTTTGGATATAACTTTGAAATCTATTTTAAACTAATTTAAACTATCTTAATTAAATTAACTATTTGAATCAATTTAAAACTATTTTAATTTATTTTAATCTATTATAATCTATTTAATCCAATTTAATCTATTTCATCCATTTCATCGATGTTAAATTTATTTAATCTATTATAAATCCATTTAATATAACTAAAATCTATTTAATCGATTTTAAATTTAATTAATCTATTTTAAATTTATATAATCTATTTAAAATCTATTTAAGATAATTTAAATCTATTTAATCTAGTTTAAATCTATTTAAATCATTTTAAAATCAAATTAAATCAAATTTAAATCTATTTGAACTATTTTACTGTTAAAAAAACTATTTTAATCTATTTTAAATTGTTTTCAAATTATTAAAACTATTAAAACTATTTTTTAAAATTTTAGATTGCATAAAGTTGAAGTTTTTATATTTAAATCTTTGATGATGATACCACCTAAGTTGGAATTTGGAATTGATATCTTTTTGCAAAATGACATATTAGAGTAAATATGATGATTTTGGAACTAGGATGTAATGACCTATTGTTTTCGACCATTCACATCCACACATGTTGGAGTTGGACTGCTTAAAATATCATATTGTTAATTTATATTTGGCAAAACTCAGCATGTACAGTAAATAAATAATCACAAAATCATAGACACAGGGTAATATAACAATAAGCAGGAGAAACAAATGAATAGTAGTTTATGAAGCTACTATATATATATATATAATAGAGTTAAACAAGATACAACGGAAGTCTCGAATACATAGAAGTCAAACTACAACGGTCAAATACAAAATCTGAATATATCACTGGGATCAACTGAATAACTAAAAGCTGAATCGATAGATGGATCTCGAAGCGAAGCTCCAACACCAAAGGTGAGTCTCGAATACTCATACACTCAATCTGACCCAAGCGTAAAGCAAAACACAAAACGCTCGAGTCAGGATTAACATTCTTATATCAATAATTCCAACTCTAGTGAAGTAACAACTGGAATACAAGCAACTCAAAGGATGTTTGGGATAACCATCCTCCAAGGATCCATAGAACTCCTACTATGTAGTAATATACACTATTATAATTTGTCTATAATAAAATAAACTATTAAAATAGCGTTAATGTGTTACCCATATCCCCCTTAACATATTTTATATATTCCCATAGTCTATACAGTACCGTACGCTCCTCCGAGAGGTTTATACAGAGGGCACCCCATAGGTATGGTACAAAAAACTCGTAGAAGGCGCGCTAGGGCATGCGACAAGGCACTCGGGGCAATGCCAGGGTAGATATACCCTTTGCGGATCCGAACTGGTCCCACCTCGTGACATACTCCCAAATCAAAGGGTGCACCCAATCACATCACAGAAGCTATAGAATGGTATCGAAGAAATATGTCCGATAGGAGGAATGACCTCACTTGGCCCAGTGTGGCTCCTATTTAAGCCGCATCAAGCTAACTTATGGTAGTCAGGGCTACATAAATATCGTACAGAATCCTCACCAAACCATCCTACTTCATTCTGAAATCTCTACTACGAACACAGTTTTTAAAGTGGTTTCCTGTATTGGCAGAGAGTATGACAATATCCGATCCCGGTCTCTTTAACAACCAAACATTATTATAACACCATTTTCATTTCTAATTAGTTTATACTTCAAAACTAAAATATCATATCTATTACAAAACCATATCAATAAGGTATCATTCCATTTCAAATATATCCATTTTAAAAAATCTTATCACATTCCAAGTTATAACACTTTCGAAACCAAAACACTTGAAATTATAACACTATGGAAATCATAACACTTTGAAATCGTAATACTTTGGAAAACCATAACTTTGGAATCATAACTTCCACCACTTAAATAGTTTAGATATTAATAATAATATATAATAAAATAGTTTATAAAATAGTTTATATAAAAATAGTTTATAATAAAAATGGCTAATATTAAAATAGTTTACATTAAAATAATTCATAAAGTAAATATAATTTAAAAATACTTTATTTAAGCTTCCTTAAATTTCACAATTCAATTCGAATCAACTCGAATTCCAAATTTCCAACTTAATTCAATCTCAATTCTTCAACATGGATTCAATTCAGTTTCTCAACAAATCATTTCAAATTATATCGATTTCAAATACACATTTGAACCGCAAAATAAACCATTTAAATTTCAATATGTTTTAAAGCTTTAATATTCAAACGTTTTCAAAATTAGGTTTAATAATTTCATATATATCAAAATTTAACTTCGTTATTATTCATTTTTTTAAATATTTACTAATAAAATCCAATATCATATAAAGAAAACCCCAAATTACAAATAAACAAGATATTTCCTTCAATTTATCTAAACTTGAAATATTCATTTAATTACCTTAAACCAAAAATCAAGTTACAAAATCATATTCTTTAAAATCTCAGTTTTAATAAGTTTCGGATTGATTTAATTAAATAGAATTCTTAATTAAATACAGTTTCATATAATTCAAATTTATCTTCCCAACCTTATTTATAAAAATCATTACAAATCTGTCTTAAAATAAAATTTCAAAACTAATTTGTAACCTTAAAATTTTCAAACATATAAATTTAAAAATCTAAATTTTAAACCCTTATAAAATAAAAAATAAATATAATATCTAAAAATCAATGTTTATTAAAACCAAAATATTCATTTCAAAGCCTCGGGAATCATTTTTAATATATATATATATATATATATATATATATATATAGGCCAATAGTGTCTGTATAATTTTTTTATCTTATGGTCATGTGATATGGATATTTATCATTTCAATCCGCTATTTAAATATATACGGGTATACATCATTTCAATCCGCAATCCTAAATTCAATTCAATGAAAACCGCTTGAGTTTATCATTTCAACCCATAACAATTCCGCCTATTGTGCAGATCGTTCGAGTATGTATCATTTCAACCCATAAGGAATTCTATATTAATAGGGAACTTACAGAGTGAGAACATATACGGTAAAATATAACATATAACAACATGCATATATCATCGGTGATTTAATAAAATATAAACAATAGGATATGGTGTCATATCCCACATGTGAACAATTATAGATAATATCATATATATAACAATTTAAATAACTAACAGAAGCATATTTCAATTGTCATTTCAATTAAAATCAAATTTAATAAATATAAAAACATTAATCGTGAATGAGTGCTCACCTTTCAAAGCTGGAAAGATGAACGAGAATGAAATGAGTTATGAATCCAACACGAATTCCAAAGCAAAGCAAGACTGGCACGAATTTGATGAACAAGGCTGATAAATAGAAATTAATAAAGCGAATCAGAACCAACTTGATGAAGATAAATGGTATAAATGAACTTATATATATATATATAACTATTTATATAAAGTCATATTCTAAAATTAAGCATGTATTAAATTAAATATATATGTATTTCTAAATCATTGTTTAAACTAAAACTCAATTATTAAAGTCAAACATATAATAAATTTTGAATCCATACATTAAAAATTAACAGTTTTATATAAGCTGATATATATACTTATTATAAAACTGCCAAACTTCTCATATAAACTATATATATATATATATATATATATATATGCATTTATATGACTTTTACATTATACAACTTACATACATATTTAAAACAATGTATATACCATAAAAGCGAAAATTTTATGCAACCTGAAACATATTATATACTTATAGATAACACTATATGGCCTATATGTATATATATGTGAATAGATTATAAATAATCTATACAACTTATATTAATATATATAACAGCTGCTAAAATATATATAAACTGCATAACCTATATATATTAGTTGTTGCTAAATCAATTTAAAATATTACTATAAATTATTAGACATTTAGAACATATTATCTTTCTACACGAAAATCTAAAAATCAAATATTATATATATTTACCTTTACAAATGAATATAAAACAATACTTTACTGCATTTTTCAAGACAAAGCAATGCAGCTTTTAAAAAATATACACACTGATCAAAATTACTTATATATATATGTATATAACAGCAGATACATATGTCATATATAACTAATATATTTAATAATTGTAACAAGAGGTCTACATGAAATTTTATAGATTTATTTCATATATACACAATACATACATCATGCATATACATTAATATATGAATAGCTTTTGACATAATGAATAAAATAACATACATAGCTTTAGTTATACCTCATATACATATATATATGTACGAACAACCCATACTCAAGTATAATTGCCTGGAAGCTTATAAAATATATGTATCTTTTTCATATATCCAAACTTAAAAGATTTTGTTTACCTTTATAAAATACATTTATATTATAATATACTATAATAACATATGCAAAATAAACAAACTACAACTGAGGTGAATTATCATATAATATACTAAACTTATATAACTTTGTGTATATATATATATATATCCAAAACCAATCTCATGCACGAATAAACAATCATATACTTACATATAAAGAATAAAAGAAGAGAGGCAGTGATGCGTTTGGGGTCGGGCTCGGTGTCTGGTCTGCAATGGTGGTCGAGAGGGGTGAGCGGTAGGTCGAACTTGGATGTTGAAAGGGAGGTCGAGGCCAAGATGGTGGTGGCCAGTGCTTGTGGTGATGGGCGAGGTAGGTTAGGCTGGACAAAGGCAGAGGTGGAAGCGTGCACTGGGGTGGTGAGGTGGCATGGGCTTTGGCCTGGGTCGAGTTGTTGGTTTGTGCGGCTTCGTGCCCTATTGGACAAGGCGACAGGAGGAGGCTCTGTAGGCCGGCGATGGCTTCTAGCTGATGGTGGAAAGGAGCGTTGAAAGCAAACAAGGGGAGTAGTTGAGAGGCCGTACGTCCGGGGGGGGTGGGGGTGGGGGAATCATGAGTGGCCAAAGAATTAGAAGTGGCAGGCTACAATTTATAAAGGACAGGAAGAGAGCAATAGAGATGGGAACAATTAAAACGTACCAGATATCTTTTAGAGTGAACCAAAAAAACAAAGATATATGGAAGATAATTGAATGGCAAGGTCACTAGCAACAATTCAGCTGAAAGATTTAAAGTAGTTAATTTTGTTTGTACAATACGTTTCAATTTTTAAAAGGAAGGATGGAGTAAAGTCATAATTTACGGTACCATTACAACGAACTGTTTTATCGCTTCCGTTGCGCACCAGACCTCAAAACACACAAATGAATATATTGTAGAGATCAGCATGACGAGACGATCAAAATGGTATACAAAAATAAGTGGTGCGATCATCCTACCAAAAGTCGATGTCGGTACCAAAATGCTGCTAATATGCCGAAAATAAGATAACGGGCTAGAGAGGTCCAAACTTAAAGAAACAAATTATGAGTCTCACTTAGAAGATGACTTACAAATTTTTATATAAAAATATTCAGGTTTGGGCAATGTTTTATCATCATCAAATATTAACTGATTTGAATTATCAGAAGAAAATTTACCATTTATTATGTGCAAATAGACGTATTCCAAATATTAAATTTTTTTTCCAAATTTTATCATTAATTTAAATTCTAGTTATTACGTTACTAAAACCATTAAAATTTACGGGTCTTCACACACTCCCCCACTCAAAACTTTTCGTCCCCTCAAAAGAAGGAGGTAGGAGGATAGAAACCACCAGAAAAAAATAGATTGGAATTCAAAAGAAAGCGATTAACTCAGGCCATATAAATTTAATAGTTAAATCGATTTGTATCTAATTAATTGATTCTCATTCATTTTATTTAATCAATCAAATTAATTGTGTTCACATTTGATTGGTTTTGTTACCATATATTTCATTCATTTGATTTGTTTCCCATTTGTTAACATTTATTACAACAATTTCACAATAAAATTTTCTTTATTATTTATTAAATCTATTTGATTCAAGCTATAGCAAATTCCACCCCAAAATTCAACTTCAATTATTCAAAACCTTATAAATTTTTATTTAAATGAATAAACATCTAACATATTGGCTTAATCCATTTTTTCAATAAATAAATAGTCATTCAATAAAAAAAATTCCTTCATTTGGTCAATATCTCTTCAAAAAATTCATTTTTAAATTAAATCATTTATTTTATTTTATATTTCTTTCTTATTTTTTTTCATTTATCTTCAGCTAAGTTGATTCCAAAAAATTTCAAGTTCACTATTCTAAGGTTCATATTTATTTACCAAAATAGGATTTCTCTTTTATTATTCAGTTTCATTTCACTTGGTATATATTTTATGTGTCTAAGTATTTATTATAACCCTATATTATTCAACAAATTAATTCTCATTTTATTATTCAGTTTAGTATCCAATTATTATTTATACATTCCCGTAATAAAATATCATTTTTTTACATTTTATCACTTTCATTTATATTGTATTCAATTACCTCTTCACATTTAACTATTTCTAGGTAAGTTATATTAATGTTTCAGAGTATAATTAAACATTATACAAATTTTCCTTTCATTTACAACATTCATATTAAGCTAGATTTTGGTTTGAACAATTTATTACTTAAGTTTTCTTCTTGTATAACCCTTAATTACATCCTAATGTTTTAACTTTTTGAATAATTTAGGTAAGTATATATATTAGAATGCAATTTAGTACTATACAAATAAGTTTTTATTCATATTCAACTATTTCAAGTTGGTTTAGTTTCATTTATCATTTTAGATATTCCAGTTATTCAAAAATTTCACTTTATTTCAATAACTAAAACCATTTCTTAACAAAAACTTAAGGTTCAAATTTTCGGTTTCACTTCAAACTATTTTGAAATAATTATATACATATATATTATATAAATCAAATCATATTCAAGAATTTCAAATTAAATCCATTTTCCAAAACAAAAGTGTAGCAAAGCTGCTAACTTATTTCTCCGCTTTAAAACTCGAAAATGAATGTCGATGATGCTGCAGTAATCCCCAAAATAATTTTCTAGAGACAATGGAAAAGAACACTGATTTTAAACCTTCAAAAATTCTTGGGAAATGATTTCTATTCGAAAATACTTTCAAATAATATATTCCACGACTTTAATAGTCAAATTTTTCTTGAAAATACCAGGAATTGAATTCTCAAATCCTTAGCTTAATTTCATTCAAATTGTAAATAAATTTATAAACCATGTTTTTATTATTTCATTTACCAAATTTGAAAATAATATCGTGTCAGTTGCCTCTGTTTAAGTGTTTTGGAATTCCTATCGATAGCGTCAACCGGACGAATCGATTGAAACCAAAATTCAGACTTAACAACTCGAACAACACACTATAGAACATTTTAATATTAATTATAATTACACTCCCTCACACGATGATTCAAGAATAAATTTTAGAACAAGGATAGGGATTCAAATACAAGGGGATCTAATCAGAAGGGTTCTAACATGAAGATAGGCTCGAAACGAAGATAAGATGATTAAATAATAAAATAGAAAGATGGATAGAATTATATAAATCGTGGGTGACCTTAACCGGGTCAACCGTGACTTAAAGAATAAGATCGATACATAATTCTGAAGCAAATCATCATTCAATCACAACAGAATAGAATTCAAGCATAGCAAGAGATAGCAGCATCTAACCGAGGATACAGGACTCTCCGGTGGATCAATGCCTATTGTAAAGGAGTTTCACCCTATTTCTCAAATTGACGAGATCGCTGATTCATTATAGAGGTCAACCGAAGTGGAGTTATGAGATACTCCAAAATCAAGAAGAGCACGAATAGGGCGAGACAAGAATGGATTTCAAAACAAGGCAGGGTTCAAAGTTCGAAACAAATCCAAATAAAAGGGGAAGGAATTCAAGCTCGAATAAGGTAATTCCGTAATTAAATTTACTATGTATGCTAAGATTTTCCTAAAACCAGAGCTCTGATACCAACTATAACGGGCCGCGCCTGTGGGGTAACGCCACCGTAGCATATAGTCGCACCTATGTTCTGCCTTTATGGCCAACCTCTCGACTGCACCAACCCCGTAGGGACATGTAGGAGTAAGAGTCATCCGCTCGCTACCAAACCCAAATGCAAGAACCCCCTATCATGCTGCACATACCAAGTGCATAGGTAGACACACATGTCAAACTTGAATTGCTCAAATATCAAATTGTTAATTTATATTTGGCAAAGCTCAGCATATACAGTAAATAAATAATCACAGAATCACAAACACAGAGTAATATAACAATAAGCAGCGGAAACAAATGAATAGTAGTTCATGAAGCTACTATATATATATATATATATATATATATATATATATATAACAAAGTTAAACAAGATACAACGGAAGTCTCAAATACATAGAAGTCTCACTACAATAGTCAAAAACAAAATCTGAATACATCACTGGGATCAACTGAATAACTGAAAGCTGAATCGATAGATGGATCTCCAAGCAAAGCTCCAACTCCAAAGGTGAGTCTCGAATACTGGTACACTCAATCTCACCCGAGCGTAAAGCAAAACAAAAAACACTCGGGTCAGGATTAACATTCTTATATCAATAAATCCAACTCATGTGAAGTAACAATTGAAATACAAGTAACTCGGATGATGTTTGGGATAGCCATCCTCTAAGGATCCGTGGAACTATCTACTATATAGTAATATACGCTATTATAATATGTCTATAGTAAAGTAAACTATTAAAATAGCGTTAAGGCGTTACCCATATCCCCCTTAACACATTTTATATATTTCCATAGTCTATACTGTACCGTACACTCCTCCGAGAGGTTTACACAGAGGGCATCCCATGGATATGGCACAAAACAAACTCGTAGAAGGCGTGCCAGGCATGCGACAAGGCACTCGAAGCAATGCCAGGGTAGATATACCGTTTGCGGATTCGGACCGGTGGTAACGCATAGAAGCTACTACCGCCCACCTCATGACACACTCCCAAATCAAAGGGTGCACCCAATCACATGACAAAAGAAATAGAATTGTATCGGAGAAATGTGTCCAATAGGAGGAATGACCTCACTTGGCCTGGCGTGGCTCATGTTTTAGCTGCATCAAGCCGACTCACGGGAGCCAGGGCTACGTAAATACCATACAGAATCGTCACAAAACTATCCTACTTCATTCTGGAATCTCCACCGCGTACACAGTTGTTAAAGTAGTTTTCGCTATTGGCGGAGAGTATGACAATATCTGATCCCGGTCTTTTTAACAACCAAATGTTATTATAACACTCTAGTCATTTCAAATTAGTTTATACCTCAAAACTAAAATATCATATCTATTACAAAACTATATCAATATGGTATCATTTCCATTTCAAATATATCCTTTTTCGAAAATCATATCACTTTCAAAGTTATAACACTTTCGAAACCAAAACACTTGAAATTATAACACTTTGGAAATCATAACACTTTGAAATCATAATACTTTGGAAAACCATAACTTTGGAATCATAACTTCCACCACTTAAATATTTTAGATATTAATAATAATATATAATAAAATAGTTTATAAAATAGTTTATATAAAAATAGTTTAATAAAAATGGTTTATATTAAAATAGTTTATATTAAAATAATTCATAAAGTAAATATAATTTAAAAATACTTTATATAATAAAACAGTTTCCTCAATTCCATAAATCAATTCAAATCAAATCAAATTCTAAAATTCCAATTTAATTCAATCTCAATTCTTCAACTTCGATTCAATTCAGTTTCTCAATAAATCATTTCAAATTATATCAATTTCAAATACAGATTTGAACCACAAAATAAACCATTCAAATTTCAATATATTTCAAAGCTTTAATATTCAAACATTTTCAAAACTAGATTTGATAATTTCATATATATCAAAATTTAACTTCGTTATTATTCAGTTTTGAAATATTTACTAATAAAATCCAATATCATTTAAAGAAAACCCTAAATTACGAATTAACTAGATATTTCCTTCAATTTATCTAAACTTGATATATTCATTTAATTACCTTAAACCAAAAATCAAGTTACAAAATCATATCCTTTAAAATCTCAAATTCAATAAGTTTCAAATCAATTTAATTAAATAGAATTCTTAATTAAATACAGTTTCAAATAAATTCAAATTTATCTTCCTAACTTTATTTATAAAAATCATTATAAATCTATCTTAAAATAAAATTTCAAAACTAACTTATAACCTTAAAGTTTTCAAATATATAAATTTAAAAAATCTTAATTTTAAACCCTTAGAAAATAACAAATACATATAATAGCTAAAAATCAATATTTATTAAAACCAAAATATTCATTTCAAAACCTTGAAAATCATATTTATAATATATATACACACTAACGGTGTGTGCATAAAATTTTCTATCCTATGTTCAAGTGATATGGATATTTATCATTTCAATTCGCAATTTAAATATATACAGGTATATATCATTTCAACCCACAATCCAAAATTCAATTCAATAAAAATCGGTTGGGTTTATCATTTCATCCCATAATGATTTTCGCCTATTATACAGATCGTTCGGGTATGTATTATTTCAACCCATAGGGAATTCTATACTAACAGTGAACTTACAGAGTGAGAACATATATGATAAAATATAACATATAACAACGGGCGTATATCATTAGTGATTTAATAAAATATAAACAACATATATGGTGTCATATCCCACAAGTGAACAGTTACAGATAATAGCATATATATAACAGTTTAAATAACTAATAGCATCATATTTCAATTGCCATTTCAATTGAAATCGAATTTAGTAAATATATGAACGTTAATCGCGATTGCTCACCTTTTGAGGCTAGGGAGATGAACGAGAATGAAATGAGTTATGGATCCAAGCACGAATTCCAAAGCAAAGCAAGATTTGTGAGAAATGCGGATTAAGGATCTTAAGGCTAAGGATAAACACTAGAGGGTTGGGGGTGAATAGTGTTTTAGAGACTTGTTAAATCTTTTTGAGTTTTTGTTAATTTAAACACAAATGTATGTAATATTCAGACACAGATATGATCACAGAATCAAACATATATGCAAATATAAAGTAAAAGGAGTAAAGGAAAGAACACACCGGATGTCATACTGGTTCGGAGTTACCTTACATCCAGTCCCGCCCACAAATATGGATTTCCTTTTCCTTTCAAAATCAATCTTTACAATTACACCCTCGATTTCAAGGCTACGAGGTACACCCTCCAGAATCACAATGCTCTGGGTAGAGATACTTGATTTCCCAAGCAACAAGTTCACCCAATTGATTTCGAAGGCTACAATCATGCCTTTTACACTTGATTGATTTTCAAGGCTACAATCACACCTTTTATCTCTAAGTTGATTACAAAAATCCTATAACTCTGAATAGCACTGAGGATCTTGTTGAGATAGTGATAGAGAATTAAACTAGAGATAATCT
This sequence comes from Allium cepa, assembly GCA_030765085.1. NCBI lineage: Eukaryota > Viridiplantae > Streptophyta > Magnoliopsida > Asparagales > Amaryllidaceae > Allium > Allium cepa. The sequence continues at coordinate 458,099,949 of CM060929.1, read as the reverse complement.
AGTTAAATTCAATGTTGATTTCGGTAGAGTAATGATAAGAATTTGTATATAGAAATGTGGAAGAAGAAGAGGAGTGAAAAACCAAAAAAACTATCTTAAAATTCGTTGAAACTAATCCCTATTTATAGAGGAACAACAGTCATGTCCATTCGTGAAGAGTTAAGATGAATAGACACTTCTTTTGAAATTTAAATTTTGAACTCAACTAACACCATGTCGACATGGGGTACATGAGTATGTTGACATTCCAAAGGGATTTGTGGTGTTTTGATTTTCTTTGAAAATAACCTTTATTTTATATTAAAACTATTTTAAACTTTATAAATATACTTGACTATATTTAAAATACATAAGTAAGTATAAAGAATAATATATATAAAATTTTACTATAATTTTACATTTAAAACTAAGTATAAATATTTAAAAGTTAAATATATTATATTTAAAATATAGTTTAAAAATAATGATAATTTCATTTTGAAATTAAATATTATTTTGAGGCTAAAAGTATTTGAAATCAGGATAGATGTTTTTGACGCTTTTAAAAGGAAGGTTTTGAAATCATTTTGAAAATAAGGTATAATTTTGAAAAATCATTTTGAATAAAAGGTTGCGCGGATACAAAACAATGTTCCACTAGATTTTTCATAGGTTACATCCCTCTTAGGGTTCCATCCCTTTAACAGGCTCAAAGTGAATTCCATTCCACGAATAAATTGTATTTTAAGATTCCAGTGCTTTTCTAGGAGTTTTAACGAAATTCCTAATTAAAGAATAAATTACTATAATTCTTGATAATCTTGATGCTCATGAGTCTTCAATCTTGATATCTTGAATCTCTATACTGTACGGTCTTCATTCTTGGTACCTGCATGGTTAAATCCTGCATATACATATATATCTTAACTTATACTGTTAGTATTTATATTCTATAATCTACTCTAAGGTTGTTGTCATCAAAACCATCATCTCACGGGCTAACAATCTCCCACTTTTTGACGATGACGACCTTTGTTTATAAACTATTACTTCTATCCTAATAACTCCCCCTAAAACTAATTACTCCCCATTAACCTATGCCTAACTACCCTATTTTATACTTCTCCCCCTTTGTCATCAATAAAAAACTAACTCTAAACTATATAACACTAAACTATATAACTCCCTCTAAATCTAATACTCCATGATGTGTGATTATAATGATAGTGTTATCATAAATAATCAATACTTAGATCTAATAATAAATCTAATCCTAAACTACTAACCATTCTAAGTATATGATAACCATATAGTTATATTTATTAAGAGGGAAGAACACATATAAGAACACAATTTATTTATTAGTCATATAGTTACATTTACATTTTCTTGTAAACGTAAGAAGGAATAAACAACAATGGTAAAGAAAGAGAAGAAACTAATGTGTGTTTTTGAACATAGAAGATCTATGAATCAAACAGTTTGGATAGTGGAAACAGAAATTTCCACGTTGTTCGACAAGATTCCCATCTTTGTCAAAACACACTCCTCTAACGCACATGACTTTGTCGTCATCTTCCGCATGCGCTTCTTCCATGGGTTCTTCTTCTACTTCTTCTTCTTCTTCTTCGTTGGCCTCTTGTTCTTGATCTCCTGAAGAATCTTCGTTAATCAAGATTGGGTTAGCATGATTGTCCGTTAGAAATTTTTGCAAATTCCTAAGGATTTTGCCATGTCTCTCTTGTTCCTTGGCCATTCGAAGTTGCATTACTTGAATTTCAGTCATTAACTAAAGTGCATCCTTTAGAGAATCCTCCATTTTAGTCACACGAGCGAGAGTAGTACTTGAAATGGACTAGACGTAGGAAAGGGGAATGAAAAGGTTGATTTTATGTTTGATTTGGAAGAGGAGGCCATTGATTATTTGATTTCAGAGAAAAGAACAGAGATATAACAGAAAGGATGAAAAAAATTCGAAAATGTGAAGAATATATAACCAATTATTTGAATTTTGGTGGGAAAAATTTCCAAAATTAAAAACGTTGTATGTCGACATAGGGTAGAGGGGTATGTCGACATGGTTCTTGAATTTTTTGCCTATTTAATTTATTTTGAATTAATTTTTAGTTATACTTTGTTTATTTATATTTTATATTTCAGTTATTGAACAAATACCTAATTCTCTTCTTAATTTAGTAAATATAGATTCATTTAATGGTTTTGTTAAGATATCAACAATTTGATTCTCAGAATTGATATAATCTAGAGTGATTGCTTCCTTACTTATATTATCTCTGAGAAAATTGTCTGATATCAATATGTTTATTTCGAGCATGTTGAGTAGTATTTTTGGATAAATTTATCGCACTCGTAATATCACAATAAATTGGTGATTTTGCAAAATTTAAACCATAATCTTTTAAAGTTTGTTGCATATATATTACTTGAGAATAAGCCAAAGCAGCAGAAATATATTCTGTTTTAGTTGTTGATAAAGAAACTGTGTTTTGCTTTTTACTAAACCAGGAAATCAGAGAATGCCCCAAAAAGTGACAAGTTCCACTTGTACTTTTTCGGTCTGATTTACAACCAGCATAATCAGCATCACAGTAAGATATTAAGTCAAAAGAATAATTTTTAAGTAAAATAAGCCATAATCAGAGGTGTGTTTAACATATCTTATGATACGTTTTACAGCTTTTAAGTGGGTCTCTTTAGGTTAGGATTGATATCTTGCACAGAGACAAACACTATGCATGATATCAGGTCTACTTGCAGTAATATAGAGTAGTGATCCAATCATTCCTTTATATAACTTTTGATCTACATCTTTCGAGAGATCTTCTTTACTAAGGTACTCATTGGTTGCCATGGGAGCGGGTTTTCCACTTGCAATAGTATAACATATTTTTCTTGACTAATAAATATACCTTATCTAATTGTTTTATTTGTAATCCTAAAAAGAAATTTAATTCACCCATATGACTCATCTCAAAATCTTTTGTCATTATTTCAGAAAATTCTTTATTCATTTCAAAATTAGTTGATCCAAAAATGATATAATCTACATGGTCTTGAACTAGTTGAATATCATTTTTATTTCTTTTAATAAAAAGAGTATTATCCACTTTACCAATTTCAAAATTTGATTTAATAGATAAGATCTTACTCTATCATACCAGGCTCTAGGAGCTTGTTTTAGACCATATAAAGCTTTCTTAAGTCTGTAAACATGATTGGGTAATTTATCATTTTCAAAAAGTGTTGTGTCACGACCCGAATTTCAATTCCAGAAAATCGCGTCATGAATGAAGAAAGAAAGGGATAGAAGAAGAAAAGAAAGAAGAGAAGAAGAAACAACATCAGAATCTAACACAGCGGATCGAATAAATTATATTAATAACATAAATATTACATAGTATCATATACATCAGAGATATACAGCATAAACAACTCATACTAGACAGTTATAGACACCTGTCTAGTTATACAACTCAATACAACAACACAGAGAACACACAGCGGAAATCTAGATATATATCTACTCGCAGAAGCCTCCTGCTCCATTGCTCCTCCACAAGTCGTCAAAGCTAATCCAGAATCCTAACCTGAATTCCCTTGACTACTCATAAAAATTTGAGTACCCAAGAGTTTATGAAAAACAAAAATAAACTCCGGGTCAGACATGGGTCTGGTGTGAGTAACAGGTTAAAGTTGCTTAACTTTCAAAAACCTTTGAAAAGAAAGGTATCACGTAAGACTTCCCACACATAAATATGGAAAAGTTTTTACCTTACGCTAACCAAAACATTTGATAGGAAATCCGATGATATTATAATAGTGTCTAGGGTTTTCAAATAAATAAGAAATAGCCGAAATTGTTACATGATTAAATTCCAGCTACTAGCCACAAAAGTGGGTAATACAATCAAAACCGTTGGCACTTATTGGATTTTGGATTCCATACAATGGCAGGGCTACTGGGGTACCGCCCGTCACAGTACGTGGCCTAGATCACCGTACCGAGGATTACTCCCTTCATCCCCTGCAACACAAAGCCGGACCCGTTCCTTACTGAACAGTTCCAAACAAGACAACCCCGTGGTTGTAGCTAGCAACCACCCACACAGCCGAATATAAAGGAACTTCTAGACAGGGATCAATCTTGCTCTCCAGTGGGCGCGACCCACGAAGCTTTGCTGCACCTCCCCTGTTTTAGCCATTCCCGGTTGATGAGGCTTGAGGCTACGATTACCTTTATAGGACATATCACTTAGAATGCTCATCGTCCACCTGACGATGTGCTGAAAGCATTCAATCCATACAAGTTCGTTCCGGGTTCGAACGAAACCGAAGGCATTATCTCGTTACACTCGTTTTGGAATCACCCTCAGAGTTAACGACAATAACCCTTGCACTCTAAATCTCCATCTCGAATCTATAAGGACTAATTCCGTCAACTCATTACGGAATCACCCACAGAGTTATAATGACTCATAGTCCTTACACCTCGAGTCTTCACAAAGCTCCACTTTGAATCCACGACCTAACGTTATTTGGAATCGATGTGGTTTTCGGATATCCAAATATGGAAACCCGATCCCGGTCTCATCGAAAACCAAAGCGTGTCTTTTAAGGTCCAAGTTGTTTTAAAGGTTTAAAACAATTCAATACAGTATCTATATACACACAGATAGATAACTTAAAACATAACTGAAAATCAACATTATCACATAACAGGTAATTCACATCATCAATATCAAATAGATATACCATATATCATCATCACAATAGATAACCTATGTTATCATCACAATACCATCAAACATCCATACCACAATACTTATCTCATTATTGAGATCACAAAGCATCCAAGTCAATCCATGACATCCATCCATACATAAGCAAAGATTTACTCATACCATACTATAATTAATTTAGAATGAATTAAATTAATTATCTCTATCTCAAATTAATTTAAAATGAATTAAATTAATTCCTTCATCTATAATTAATTTAAAATAAATTAAATCAATTACTTTACCAAATTATCTTGCTTACTCAATCATTTAATTGATTACAATCAATTAATCCATCATTCAAAATAAATTGCCTTAATTAATCACTCTTGATTAATTAAACTTAATTACATTCATGTAATTATTCTTAATTAATTTTACAAATTAATTATTCTCACTAAACAGTAATTAACCTTTAATTACTTCAATTAAATTAATTAATCATAATTAATTATCTTAATCCTTAACTAATTACATTAATTAATTACCTATTATTGATTAATTAATCATAATTAATCACCTTTAATTACATCATTAATTAGAATAATTAATGATCCTTAATTATTCCTTAAATTAATTACTCAAAGTAATTAACAAACTTAATTACTATATTAAACCAAATTAATTATCCTTAATTTAATTTCTTAATTAATACCTTGATTAATTATTTCATACTTAAACATTTCCACTTAATTACAATCATGTAATTATTTAACAATTACCTAACTGAGTAATTTCCAAAACATTAATTACATAAAGTAATTATTCTCAACCCAGGTGTTTAAAATTAATTAAACTTTATTAATTAAATTAAACAATCTCATTCAATTAAATTAATTACATTAAGTAATTAATTTCTTAATTACTTTATCAAGTAATTACCCAAACCATTTACAATTGATTATTATTAAATTAATTAATCTAATTAATTATAAAAATTAACCACATTAATTAATTGTTAATTAATCATGGTTAATGACCTTCATTAACCATCCTCTAATTATTTTAAAAAGTAATTAACTTAAATTAATTACCAATTAAATTATTTTTAATCATTTATTAATTAAAGTTAATTATTAAATTAATTAACCTTAATTAAAAACTTAATTACATAATTATTATTCATTTATCATTAATTAATAACTTAATTAATGATCTTAATTCCAAATTGATTAATCATTAATCAATTATTAACTCCAAATTTAATTAAATAATTAAATTAAATAACAAATCTTAATTACCTTGTTAATTAATTCTAAAACATAAATCTAAATTTAAATTTCAAAATAAAACATAACTTAGTTATGTTTAAAACAATTTGATTTAAAACAAAGTTCTTTTGAAAATTACCTTTAAATTTCAATTAAAATTCAAATTTAAAATAAATAAATTTTAACTTATCAAAGTTTTAAATAAATTTAAAACTTATTTAAATTCTAGAACAAATCAAAAGTTGTCTTAAAAATCAAATCATATAAACTTGAAGTTAAATTCATTTCAAAATTTTAGAAGTTTAAATACAATTTTAGTTTAAAAACTTTCAACTTTGAATTTTCCTTTAAATTTGAAACTGAGCTTCACTTTAAAAACTCAGATTTCCAGATTTTAAAATCTATCTTTAAACCTTGCTTCATATTTTAAAAACCTCCTTACTTAAAATTTCAACTATTTACTAAATTGAAATAGTTAATTAAGTTAAGAATTTAAACTCTATTTCAAAACCTGGATTTAAATTTGAATCTAAAATTCAAACTTGCATTTGAATTTATACTAAATCTTACTTTAACTAAATCTATAGGTTTTAAAAGTTTTTAAACCCAGATTTTTTTTTAAAAGAAACAGGAACAGGGTTTCAAACCTGAAATTTGAATTCAAATCAAAATACAAATTTGAATTCAGATCAAAGATACAACATGAATTTGATTTTTAAACCTAAACCCTATTTAAATCTAAATCTACAGATTTTAATATTTTAAAACCCATACTTTTTAAAATCAACACAGTTTTCTGTGTAAACTACAACTGCAGGTCAATCTCGAGAAACCAATATTCTGCTTCGGGTTTCTCCTCCATCTACTCCGAGTTTCCCACCTATGTGCTTCGAGTCAGCTTCCAACTTTCCCAACATTCCCTCTGAAACACTCCTAACCACAACAGTTCATCAGAGGACCATCACCGCCCCCTCTGCCGACTATGTCAGATGATCCAATTCAACTCCAGAAGCCCACCACTACTCCAACTCCAACACAGATCAAAGAATTCATCCAAGAATCTAAAATGTCCCCAAATCAAAATCTGTAAAAAAAATTACAGGTTTACACTCTAACCTGTCAACGGCAAGTGCTTGTCGTTCCGATCATCTGATGATCAACCTTTCCGGCCACAAACTCCATTACACATCCACTACCCATACCCCAAAACCCAGAACACTCGGTCCATCCTAGCCTTCTCACTGATCAAATGTTCAAACCCATTTCAAAACTAGGGTTCAATTTAGAAAAAACCAAACTGCAGTCAATCTAGCAACATATACACATTTCTCTGATTTTTCTTAGGATCTATGATCCATTCTTAATAACTCAAAAGAATTTCAGAATTTCTTAATCCAAGAATCAATAGAATTTGCTTAAATTCTAAATTTTGTTCAAGAACAACTTATAAATGAAACATATACCTAAAATTCCAATACTTGATAAAAAAAACATTTCCAGTAAATACTTTTAGTTTCTGAAACTGATATAAATATTAATATGATTTGTTTTTAAATCCAAATCAATATACATGTGAGTTACTTATGTTTACAGAGAACTCACAGTATTTAATTTCCCCTAAAAAAATTTAAATCTAAACTTAAGAAAGTAAAACACATTACTTATAAACTGAATTCTAATCTCTGATAAACAAACTCCTTTTTATTATTCTAAAACTCAGATATAAATCTCAAATTAAATCAATTTGTAAAAGATTCTAAAAGTAGGTTATAAATTTGAGTATACACTGCAGAACAAAATCAACATGCATATACAATTATAATCACAGCAGACTTTTATAAGCACACATCAAAATCTTTATCTCAAGCATGCATCAAGCGACCTAAATTAAATTTTTAAGTTTAAATGTTACTCACCAGACAATGCAGACCACTGTTTGAACTTGCAGAAAACCAAAAATGCAGGTTTGCTTCCTTTTATAAATTTGCAGAAATATGCAGGCTTATAGAAATGCTGGCTTACTCTGTTGATCATTTGATGATATGCTCATGCTCACAGCCTAATTACTTGCATGTAGGAAGAATGCAGTTGCTAAATTTTCCCAAACACAAGCATGCAGGTGATTAGATGAACTTGTATATGCTTGAACTTGAAGCTTTGAAAAACAGATATGCCCTCAAAACTGAAATGCTTTGAAAAGTTTTGAGATGCTTTGAAAACTAGGGCCTCTGGGATTTGGAATTGCTATGAACACTCTGATTAACTTGCATGCATTTAGAAATTGAGGCAGATATGAGGATTGAAAACTTGCATGCACTATTGAAAACATGCTACAGATTTTTGATAAAGAGGAAGTGGAATATGCAGGTTTGGAAATGCAGATTTGCCCCTTCTGGTTTGTACAGGGATTTGAATATGCAGAGGTCTGAATTGAATTTGAGGGAATGTAAATTGATGGATTTGAATGTGGTTTGGTGAATTGTATATGCAGATCTGATCTTTTTTTGATTAAAGAAGAATGAAAATGTTATATGAAATGAAGAATGCAAGCTATACAAAAGGTATTTTCAGATTTTAGGAAATAAAAGAAAATTAAAAACTAAAACTAACACTTGTCTAAAATGAGACACTTGTCTATATGATTGCACATTAATTTAACACATGTACTTTCTTTAAGGGAAATTAGTATTTATTTACAAGCTAATGCATATATTAACTTAGTTTCAAAATGTTAATTTAAATTTGAATATGTGTATGAATTATAAAAGAAAACAAATCATGTTCACAAATGAAACATATACAAATAAAAATTAAAACAATTTAGATTTTATACTTAAATTCAACTAAATTCAAAAGTCAAACAATATCCAAATTAAGTTATAAATAAAAAAATTCAATTTGAATTTAAAATTACAAACCTTATTCAAAATTTATTTTAAGTCAATACAATATTAATATTATTTTTATAAATCTCTTATTATTAAATTAAAAATCATTTTTTTTCAAGTAATTATACTTTTATTAAATAATCCATTTTATTGAATTTATTCTAAATTGAAAACAATACCAATTTATTTAAAATATAAACCAAATATTTATATTGAAAATAGAAATCAATTTATTATTTTAAAAAGATAAAATAACCAATTTAAATAATTATTGAAGAAGATTATTAAATTTATCTGAATAATTATTAACAGATTATCAATATCAATTTAATTTTAACTACAGATTATTAAATTGATATTGTCAAAAATTCCGGGATGTTACAATCCTTCCCCCTTAAAAGAATTTCGTCCTCGAAATTTAAAACAAAGGTAATTTAATAATCTTATTATATTAAATTTTAAACACAAGCATATATCAAACATATGCTAACAACCAATTCAACCAATCAAACAAATCTAATTATCCAGACAAATTCTGGATAAAATCTTATCGAGTTTCCCCAGTGTATATATATATATCCACCGGGACACTCGCTCTAGAAAATCCAAACAAACAATACCATGAAGCTACAAAGCTCCTATACAACTATATCTAAACACTAGACAAGATATCAGACTACAGACGAGTCTGACTTAACAATCAAAACTCCAGAACTGCTGGTTCCACAACCAGAGATAGATCATACACGTATTCCCACAGAGATACGTGAAACCCATCGAACCCCAGTTGTCCAAACTGGCAACTCAATCCTGAAGATCAATCACTTATCTCCAAGATCACAGAAAAGATCCAAAAACACTTCAGAGCAACCTCACAGACTTACCCAACTTATAGCTCACTTAAGATCTGAGACAACATATCCAAAATTAAACCTCCGACTTCAGAGTCCAAATTCCTCCAACTCTTATCCACATAACTCTCCAAACGATCCTAGGCTGTCCACAACCTACCAATCAGCTAAACCTTCGCTGATGCTTCCAGAAACAAACCAGACCAATCAACTCAACAAAATGATCTCCTCAAGATCAACCAAAATCAAAAACTCAAACTCAACTTCTCAACATCAGAAGACAACAACTCACTTCTCCTGAGCGGGAAAAGAAAAGCAGATACACTTCCAAACTGCTTCCGCTGCTCAACTCTGATCCGACATAAAGGAGAATGCTGAAGAAGAACACAAGCACAACTAGACAACACACCCCAGAGATATGGTTCAACAAGTCCATAAGAATCATTCAGGAGTTCCTCCAAAACTCCGAGCTGCTACACCAACTCAACTCTTGGAACCATTCTACTATAAAGCTGAACCTCCAATACCACTCCTGGAATTCCAATCGATAAGGAAACTCAATCTCCAGATGCAAACAGAATTTTGACTTCCTGAAGACATCCAGAAAAACTCAGATAACCCAAGAGAACTCTCAAACAATCGCAAGTCACTTTTGCGAACCACCCAAACCAAATCCAAGGAATACTGTTCTTCCTTAACCAAATTGAACAGCTTACACTTGACTGGCCAACCCATCGAAGAAACGGGTCCATTCAACTGCTTCTGAACTCCACTTTAGAAAAACTGCTAAATCAGAAGATCTCTTGCCAATGCCGAGAAAACCCCAAACTACACTGCTGCCACAGATGCCAAAGAATTCCAAAACAAAGCTCTCCGAGAAACTCGGACTTCAAAGCAAACAGAAACTCCGGCTGAACACAGCCACAATACTGAAGCAGACTCACCTCCTTAAACTTGTTCCAACGAAAACATCTTTGGGAACATCCATAGTCACTGCATCTCATCACGCAACTACTACTTCCCGAGGTATTCAAAATACCATCACCTGCTTCTGCCAACCAATAGATCCAAACACTACTCATCCAATCTCAAAAATAAACTCCGAACCTTAACAGGTTTCCTTCAGAGATTAATGAAGTTCTTCATCACTTTAGAACTCAACCGAGACGGTATTAGGTCTACAGTCTCAACAGATACACCTCCAACCTCAAAACATTCAAACTCCAACCAATGGTAGTCGTGTTACACACACTACTACCCCATCTACCTTTATAACTCAAATTGGAAAACCTGAACAGGTAACCCAACAGATAGGTAGAAATAAATATATATATGATATATAAAAATTACAAATACGCTCTCTCAAAAAAGACACTACTACAGAGCCTAGGTATTCACTCAACCTAATGCTCCCTAAAGAAAGATACACTTCAGAGCCTAGGTATTCACTCAACCTAATGCTCTGATACCACAATGTCACGACCCGAATTTCAATTCCAGAAAATCGCGTCATGAATGAAGAAAGAAAGGGATAGAAGAAGAAAAGAAAGAAGAGAAGAAGAAACAACATCAGAATCTAACACAGCGGATCGAATAAATTATATTAATAACATAAATATTACATAGTATCATATACATCAGAGATATACAGCATAAACAACTCATACTAGACAGTTATAGACACCTGTCTAGTTATACAACTCAATACAACAACACAGAGAACACACAGCGGAAATCTAGATATATATCTACTCGCAGAAGCCTCCTGCTCCATTGCTCCTCCACAAGTCGTCAAAGCTAATCCAGAATCCTAACCTGAATTCCCTTGACTACTCATAAAAATTTGAGTACCCAAGAGTTTATGAAAAACAAAAATAAACTCCGGGTCAGACATGGGTCTGGTGTGAGTAACAGGTTAAAGTTGCTTAACTTTCAAAAACCTTTGAAAAGAAAGGTATCACGTAAGACTTCCCACACATAAATATGGAAAAGTTTTTACCTTACGCTAACCAAAACATTTGATAGGAAATCCGATGATATTATAATAGTGTCTAGGGTTTTCAAATAAATAAGAAATAGCCGAAATTGTTACATGATTAAATTCCAGCTACTAGCCACAAAAGTGGGTAATACAATCAAAACCATTGGCACTTATTGGATTTTGGATTCCATACAATGGCAGGGCTACTGGGGTACCGCCCGTCACAGTACGTGGCCTAGATCACCGTACCGAGGATTACTCCCTTCATCCCCTGCAACACAAAGCCGGACCCGTTCCTTACTGAACAGTTCCAAACAAGACAACCCCGTGGTTGTAGCTAGCAACCACCCACACAGCCGAATATAAAGGAACTTCTAGACAGGGATCAATCTTGCTCTCCAGTGGGCGCGACCCACGAAGCTTTGCTGCACCTCCCCTGTTTTAGCCATTCCCGGTTGATGAGGCTTGAGGCTACGATTACCTTTATAGGACATATCACTTAGAATGCTCATCGTCCACCTGACGATGTGCTGAAAGCATTCAATCCATACAAGTTCGTTCCGGGTTCGAACGAAACCGAAGGCATTATCTCGTTACACTCGTTTTGGAATCACCCTCAGAGTTAACGACAATAACCCTTGCACTCTAAATCTCCATCTCGAATCTATAAGGACTAATTCCGTCAACTCATTACGGAATCACCCACAGAGTTATAATGACTCATAGTCCTTACACCTCGAGTCTTCACAAAGCTCCACTTTGAATCCACGACCTAACGTTATTTGGAATCGATGTGGTTTTCGGATATCCAAATATGGAAACCCGATCCCGGTCTCATCGAAAACCAAAGCGTGTCTTTTAAGGTCCAAGTTGTTTTAAAGGTTTAAAACAATTCAATACAGTATCTATATACACACAGATAGATAACTTAAAACATAACTGAAAATCAACATTATCACATAACAGGTAATTCACATCATCAATATCAAATAGATATACCATATATCATCATCACAATAGATAACCTATGTTATCATCACAATACCATCAAACATCCATACCACAATACTTATCTCATTATTGAGATCACAAAGCATCCAAGTCAATCCATGACATCCATCCATACATAAGCAAAGATTTACTCATACCATACTATAATTAATTTAGAATGAATTAAATTAATTATCTCTATCTCAAATTAATTTAAAATGAATTAAATTAATTCCTTCATCTATAATTAATTTAAAATAAATTAAATCAATTACTTTACCAAATTATCTTGCTTACTCAATCATTTAATTGATTACAATCAATTAATCCATCATTCAAAATAAATTGCCTTAATTAATCACTCTTGATTAATTAAACTTAATTACATTCATGTAATTATTCTTAATTAATTTTACAAATTAATTATTCTCACTAAACAGTAATTAACCTTTAATTACTTCAATTAAATTAATTAATCATAATTAATTATCTTAATCCTTAACTAATTACATTAATTAATTACCTATTATTGATTAATTAATCATAATTAATCACCTTTAATTACATCATTAATTAGAATAATTAATGATCCTTAATTATTCCTTAAATTAATTACTCAAAGTAATTAACAAACTTAATTACTATATTAAACCAAATTAATTATCCTTAATTTAATTTCTTAATTAATACCTTGATTAATTATTTCATACTTAAACATTTCCACTTAATTACAATCATGTAATTATTTAACAATTACCTAACTGAGTAATTTCCAAAACATTAATTACATAAAGTAATTATTCTCAACCCAGGTGTTTAAAATTAATTAAACTTTATTAATTAAATTAAACAATCTCATTCAATTAAATTAATTACATTAAGTAATTAATTTCTTAATTACTTTATCAAGTAATTACCCAAACCATTTACAATTGATTATTATTAAATTAATTAATCTAATTAATTATAAAAATTAACCACATTAATTAATTGTTAATTAATCATGGTTAATGACCTTCATTAACCATCCTCTAATTATTTTAAAAAGTAATTAACTTAAATTAATTACCAATTAAATTATTTTTAATCATTTATTAATTAAAGTTAATTATTAAATTAATTAACCTTAATTAAAAACTTAATTACATAATTATTATTCATTTATCATTAATTAATAACTTAATTAATGATCTTAATTCCAAATTGATTAATCATTAATCAATTATTAACTCCAAATTTAATTAAATAATTAAATTAAATAACAAATCTTAATTACCTTGTTAATTAATTCTAAAACATAAATCTAAATTTAAATTTCAAAATAAAACATAACTTAGTTATGTTTAAAACAATTTGATTTAAAACAAAGTTCTTTTGAAAATTACCTTTAAATTTCAATTAAAATTCAAATTTAAAATAAATAAATTTTAACTTATCAAAGTTTTAAATAAATTTAAAACTTATTTAAATTCTAGAACAAATCAAAAGTTGTCTTAAAAATCAAATCATATAAACTTGAAGTTAAATTCATTTCAAAATTTTAGAAGTTTAAATACAATTTTAGTTTAAAAACTTTCAACTTTGAATTTTCCTTTAAATTTGAAACTGAGCTTCACTTTAAAAACTCAGATTTCCAGATTTTAAAATCTATCTTTAAACCTTGCTTCATATTTTAAAAACCTCCTTACTTAAAATTTCAACTATTTACTAAATTGAAATAGTTAATTAAGTTAAGAATTTAAACTCTATTTCAAAACCTGGATTTAAATTTGAATCTAAAATTCAAACTTGCATTTGAATTTATACTAAATCTTACTTTAACTAAATCTATAGGTTTTAAAAGTTTTTAAACCCAGATTTTTTTTTAAAAGAAACAGGAACAGGGTTTCAAACCTGAAATTTGAATTCAAATCAAAATACAAATTTGAATTCAGATCAAAGATACAACATGAATTTGATTTTTAAACCTAAACCCTATTTAAATCTAAATCTACAGATTTTAATATTTTAAAACCCATACTTTTTAAAATCAACACAGTTTTCTGTGTAAACTACAACTGCAGGTCAATCTCGAGAAACCAATATTCTGCTTCGGGTTTCTCCTCCATCTACTCCGAGTTTCCCACCTATGTGCTTCGAGTCAGCTTCCAACTTTCCCAACATTCCCTCTGAAACACTCCTAACCACAACAGTTCATCAGAGGACCATCACCGCCCCCTCTGCCGACTATGTCAGATGATCCAATTCAACTCCAGAAGCCCACCACTACTCCAACTCCAACACAGATCAAAGAATTCATCCAAGAATCTAAAATGTCCCCAAATCAAAATCTGTAAAAAAAATTACAGGTTTACACTCTAACCTGTCAACGGCAAGTGCTTGTCGTTCCGATCATCTGATGATCAACCTTTCCGGCCACAAACTCCATTACACATCCACTACCCATACCCCAAAACCCAGAACACTCGGTCCATCCTAGCCTTCTCACTGATCAAATGTTCAAACCCATTTCAAAACTAGGGTTCAATTTAGAAAAAACCAAACTGCAGTCAATCTAGCAACATATACACATTTCTCTGATTTTTCTTAGGATCTATGATCCATTCTTAATAACTCAAAAGAATTTCAGAATTTCTTAATCCAAGAATCAATAGAATTTGCTTAAATTCTAAATTTTGTTCAAGAACAACTTATAAATGAAACATATACCTAAAATTCCAATACTTGATAAAAAAAACATTTCCAGTAAATACTTTTAGTTTCTGAAACTGATATAAATATTAATATGATTTGTTTTTAAATCCAAATCAATATACATGTGAGTTACTTATGTTTACAGAGAACTCACAGTATTTAATTTCCCCTAAAAAAATTTAAATCTAAACTTAAGAAAGTAAAACACATTACTTATAAACTGAATTCTAATCTCTGATAAACAAACTCCTTTTTATTATTCTAAAACTCAGATATAAATCTCAAATTAAATCAATTTGTAAAAGATTCTAAAAGTAGGTTATAAATTTGAGTATACACTGCAGAACAAAATCAACATGCATATACAATTATAATCACAGCAGACTTTTATAAGCACACATCAAAATCTTTATCTCAAGCATGCATCAAGCGACCTAAATTAAATTTTTAAGTTTAAATGTTACTCACCAGACAATGCAGACCACTGTTTGAACTTGCAGAAAACCAAAAATGCAGGTTTGCTTCCTTTTATAAATTTGCAGAAATATG
The DNA here is from genome assembly GCA_030765085.1 of Allium cepa. Lineage (NCBI taxonomy): Eukaryota > Viridiplantae > Streptophyta > Magnoliopsida > Asparagales > Amaryllidaceae > Allium > Allium cepa. Next base: position 458,084,007 of record CM060929.1, on the reverse strand, counting down.
CAGGCTTATAGAAATGCTGGCTTACTCTGTTGATCATTTGATGATATGCTCATGCTCACAGCCTAATTACTTGCATGTAGGAAGAATGCAGTTGCTAAATTTTCCCAAACACAAGCATGCAGGTGATTAGATGAACTTGTATATGCTTGAACTTGAAGCTTTGAAAAACAGATATGCCCTCAAAACTGAAATGCTTTGAAAAGTTTTGAGATGCTTTGAAAACTAGGGCCTCTGGGATTTGGAATTGCTATGAACACTCTGATTAACTTGCATGCATTTAGAAATTGAGGCAGATATGAGGATTGAAAACTTGCATGCACTATTGAAAACATGCTACAGATTTTTGATAAAGAGGAAGTGGAATATGCAGGTTTGGAAATGCAGATTTGCCCCTTCTGGTTTGTACAGGGATTTGAATATGCAGAGGTCTGAATTGAATTTGAGGGAATGTAAATTGATGGATTTGAATGTGGTTTGGTGAATTGTATATGCAGATCTGATCTTTTTTTGATTAAAGAAGAATGAAAATGTTATATGAAATGAAGAATGCAAGCTATACAAAAGGTATTTTCAGATTTTAGGAAATAAAAGAAAATTAAAAACTAAAACTAACACTTGTCTAAAATGAGACACTTGTCTATATGATTGCACATTAATTTAACACATGTACTTTCTTTAAGGGAAATTAGTATTTATTTACAAGCTAATGCATATATTAACTTAGTTTCAAAATGTTAATTTAAATTTGAATATGTGTATGAATTATAAAAGAAAACAAATCATGTTCACAAATGAAACATATACAAATAAAAATTAAAACAATTTAGATTTTATACTTAAATTCAACTAAATTCAAAAGTCAAACAATATCCAAATTAAGTTATAAATAAAAAAATTCAATTTGAATTTAAAATTACAAACCTTATTCAAAATTTATTTTAAGTCAATACAATATTAATATTATTTTTATAAATCTCTTATTATTAAATTAAAAATCATTTTTTTTCAAGTAATTATACTTTTATTAAATAATCCATTTTATTGAATTTATTCTAAATTGAAAACAATACCAATTTATTTAAAATATAAACCAAATATTTATATTGAAAATAGAAATCAATTTATTATTTTAAAAAGATAAAATAACCAATTTAAATAATTATTGAAGAAGATTATTAAATTTATCTGAATAATTATTAACAGATTATCAATATCAATTTAATTTTAACTACAGATTATTAAATTGATATTGTCAAAAATTCCGGGATGTTACATGTTGGTTGTCCAACACACTTCTTCTTTTACAAATCCATTTAAAAAGGCACTTTTAACATCCATTTGAAATAATTTGAAATTATTATGATCTGCGAAAGCAAGTAGAATCCTAATGGCTTCTAATCTTGCTACGGGAGCAAAGGTTTCATCAAAATCTATTTCTTCTTCTTGACAAAAACCTTGAGCGACTAAACGTGCTTTATTTCTAGCTATCTCTCCTTGTTCATTCATTTTATTTTTGTAAACCCATTTAGTTTCAATTATAGTTTTATTTTCAGGTCTAGGAACAAATTCCCAAACTTCATTTCTAGTAAATTGATTTAGTTCTTCTTGCATAGCCAAAATCCATGAATCATCAGTTGATGCTTCTTTTGGATTTTTTTGGTTCAATAGTTGATATAAAAGATACATTACTCATTTGACTTAGTTGATTATTAGTTTTAACTACAGATTTCATATCTCCTAGTATATTTTCAATAGGACGATCTTTTGAAAGTTTAGTCCTTTTATTAGGATGATCAATTTCATTATTAGTTTCAGTTGACTCTTGATTTTGAGTAATTAAATCAACTTCATCATTTATATCTTCAAAATTTTCATCGAATGACACATGCATTATTTCTTCGATAGTGTTAGTTCTTAAATTAAATACTCTGTATGCTTTACTTCTATTAGAATATCTGATAAAGATACCTTCGTCGGATTTAGGATCAAATTTATCTAAGTTATCTTTAGTATTTAAAATAAAACATTTACTTCCAAAAATTCTAAAATAAGATAATTTAGGTTTCTTTGAGTGAAGAAGTTCATAAGAAGTCTTATAGTTAAAGGTCTAATTAAAATTCTATTTAAAATATAATAGGCGGTAGCAACAACTTCTGCCCAAAAATTCTTTGGTAATTTACTGTCTGAAAGCATAGTTCTCGCACACTCTTGAATTGTCCTATTTTTGCGTTCTACTACTCCGTTTTGTTGTGGAGTTCTTGGAAATGAAAAATTATGAGTTATTCCCTTTTTATTGTAGAATTCCTCAAACTTCTCATTTTCAAATTCACCACCGTGATCACTACGAATGGTTATAATTTTTAGAGAAGGTTGATTTTGAATCCTTTTTGAAAAGTTCTTAAAACATTCAAAAGTATCACTTTTATGTTTTAAAAATATTGTCCATGTAAATCTAGAATAATCGTCTATAATTACAAAAACATAATTACTATGATTTATTGACAGAATTTGAAATGGACCAAATAAATCAAGGTGAAATAATTCAAGAGGTTCTGAAGTTGAAATCATATCTTTTAATTTAAAGGAACTTTTTCTAAGTTTTCCTAATTGACATGCATCACATAAACTATCTACTTTAAAATTCATTTTAGGGAGACCTCTTACTAGATCATGTTTTGACAGTTTAGATAAAAGTTTGAAATTCAAATGCCCAAATCTCTTATGCCAAATCCAAGGGTCATTTATATTTGCCAAAAGACATAAGTTATCATTTGAAACTTTCATACTAAGAATACAAATATTCTTTTTCCTAACTCTCTCAAATATTATGGTTGAATTGTTATCTTCAATGTTACGCTTATCTTTTTCAAATTTAATTTTATATCATTTAACGCAAAGTTGACTTATACTTAGCAGATTATGTTTCAGAGTTTTAACTAGCAAGACATTAGTAATAATAGGAGTTTCAGAGTTACCGACTTTGCCGATGCCAATCATATATCCTTTTGAATTGTCTCCAAAGTTAACCAGTCCTCCGTCTTTGTATATTATATCATTCAGCATATCTGGATTACTAGTCATGTGTCTAGAACATCCACTATCAAGTATCCATTTGTTCTTTCTGAGCTACACAATTTGTTTGTTGTGGATTGATTCCTCAACAGCCATATAACATGATTCCTGCACATCAAACAATTTTGATAGACAACTTGAATTTGAACGTTGATTATATGAATACTCAAAAGACAATGTTGATCTGAATATTTCTAAACTAGTATTAACAAACATAGCCATTTTAAACTTTTTCAAAAATCAGATTATGAAACATTGAAAACCTTGCTCTGATACCAAATGTGAGAAATGCGGATTAAGGATCTTAAGGCTAAGGATAAACACTAGAGGGGGGTGAATAGTGTTTTAGAGAATTTTTAAATCTTTTTGAGTTTTTGTTAATTTAAACACAATTGTATGAAATATTCAGACACAGATATGATCACAGAATCAAACACAAATGCAAATATAAAGTAAAAACAGTAAAGGAAAGAACACACCGGATTTTATACTGGTTCGAAGTTACCCTACATCCAGTCCCATACACAAATACGGATTTCCTTTCAAAAACAATCTTACAATTACACCCTCGATTTCAAGGCTACGAGGTACACCCTCGGAATCACAATCCTCTGCGTAGAGATACTTGATTTCCCGGGCAACAAGTTCACCCAATTGATTTCTAATTGGGGTACATGAGTATGTCGACATCCCAAAGGGATTTTTCATGTTTTAATTTTCTTTGAAAATAACCTTTATTTTATATTAAAACTATTTTAGATTTTATAAATATACTAAAATACATAAGTATAAAGAATAATATATACAAAATTTTATTATAATTTTATATTTAAAATCTAAGTATAAATATTTATAAGTCAAATATATATTATATTTAAAATATAGTTTAAAAAAAATGATAATTTCATTTTGAAATTAAAGATTATTTTGAGGCTAAAAGTATTTGAAATCAGGATAGATGTTTTTGATGCTTTTAAAAGAAAGATTTTGAAATCATTTTGAAAACAAGATATAATTTTGAAAAATCATTTTGAATAAAAGGTTAGCGGATACAGGACAATGTTCCACTAGATTTTTCGTAGGTTCCATCCTACTTAGGGTTCCATCCCTTTAACAGGCTCGAAGTGGATTCCATTCCACGAATAAATTGGATTTTAAGATGCCAGTGCTTTTCTAGGAGTTTAAAAAAAAAATTATAATTAAAGATAAATTACTTGATTCTTGACAATCTTGATACTTATGAGTCTTCAATCTTGATATCTTGAATCTCTATACTGTACAGTCTTCATTCTTGGTACCTGCATGGTTAAATCCTACATATACATATATATATATATATAAACTTATACTGTTAGTATTTATATTTTAAAATCTATTCTAAGATTGTTGTCATCAAAATCATCATCTCACGGACTAACAAGATTGACACAAATTTGACGAACAAGGCTGATAAATAGAAATCAATACAGCAAATCAGAACCAACTTGATGAAGGTAAATGGTATAAATGAACTTATGTATACATATATAATTATATAACTATATATGTAAAGTCATATTCTAAAATTAAGAATATACTAAATTAAATATATATGTATTTCAAAATCATTATTTAAACTGAAACTCAATTATTAAAGTCAAACATATAATAAATTTTGAATCCATACATTAAAACTTAACAGTTTTATATAAGCTGGTATATATATATACACACTTATTATAAAACTGCCAAACTTCTCATATAAACTATATATATATATGCATTAATATGACTTTTACATTATACAACTTACATACATATTTAAAACAATGTATATACCATAAAATCCAAAATTTTATGCAACGTGAAACATATTATATACTTACAGATAACATTATATGGCCTATATGTATATATATGCAAACAGATAATAAATAATCTATACAACTTATATTAACATATATAACAGCTGCTAAAATATATATAAACTGCATAGCCTATAAATATTAGTTGTTGCTAAATCAAATTAAAATATTACTATAAATTTTGTAGACATTTAGAACATATTATCTTCCTACACGAAAATCTAGAAATCAAATCATACATATATATTTACCTTTACAAAGGAATATAAAACAATACTTTGCTGCATTTTTCAAGACAAAGCAAAGCAGCTTATAAAAAAATATGCAAACTGATCAAATTACTTATATATATATATATATGTATATAACAGCAGATACATATGTCATATATAACTAATATGTCTAATAATTGTAACAAGAGGTCTATATGAAATTTTATAAATTTATTTCATATACACACAATACATACAACATGCATACAAATTAATATATGGATAGCTTCTGACATAATGAATAAAATAACATACATAGCTTTAGTTATACCTCATACATACATACATACATACATACATACATACATACATACATACATACATATATACACGAACAACCCATATTCAAGTATATTTGCCTGTAAATCTTAGAAAATATATGTATCTTTTTATATATTCAAACTTAAAGGACTCTATTTACCTTTATAAAATACATTTATATTATAATATACTGTAATAACATATGGAAAATAAACAAACTACAACTGAGATAAACTATTATATAATAAACTAAACTTATATGACTTTATATATTATCAGAATATATATATATATATATGTATGTGTGTGTGTGTATGTGTGTGTGTATATCAATCCAAAACTAAACTCATGCATGAATAAACAATCATATACTTACATATAAAGAATAAAAGAAGAGGGCAGTGATGGGTTTGGGGTCGGGCTTGGCGTCTGGTCTGCCATGGTGGTCGAGAGGGGTGAGCGAAAGTTTGAACTGGGGATATGAGAAGGGAGGCCGAGGCCGAGATGGTGGTGGCCAGTGCTTGTGGTATTGGGCGAGGTAGGTTAGGCTGGACAAAGGCGAGATGGAAGCTTGCACCCGGGTAGTGTAGTGGTGCGGGCTTTGGCCTGGGTCGAGTTGTTGGTTGGTGCGGCTTCGTGCCCTATTGGACAAGGCGGCAAGAGGAGGCTCGGTAGGCTAGCGATGGCTTCTAGCTGATGGTGGAAAGGAACGGTGAAAACAAACAAGGGGAGTGGCTGAGGGGTTGTACGTCGAAGGAGGGAAATCATGAGTGGCCGAAAAATTGGAAGTGGCAGGCTACAATTTAAAAAGGAGAGGAAGAGAGCAACAGAGTGGGGATGAAATAAAACGTACCAGATATCTTCTAGAGCGAACCAAAAATAAATAAATAAAGATATATAAAAGATAATTGGACGGTAACGGTCACTAGCAACGATTCAGCTAAAAGATTTAAAGCAATTAATTTTGTTTCGTACAGCACGTTTCAATTTTTGAAACAGAAGGAAGGAGTAATGTCACAATTTACGGTACCGTTATAACAAACTGTTTTATCGCTTCCATTGCGTACTGGACTTCAAAACACACAAATGAATATATTATGGGGATCATCATGATGAGACGATCAAAACGGTATACAAATATCAGTGGTACGATCATCTTGTAAAAAGTCGATGTCGGTACCGCTATATTGCTAATATGCCGAAAATAAGATAACCAGGGCTAGAGAGGTTCAAATTTGAAGAAAAGAATTATGATGTCTCACTCAGAAGATGATTTACAAATTTATTATATATAAATATTTAGGTTTGGGCAATGTTTTATTATCATCAAACATTAACTGATTTAAATTTAAATAAAATTATACTATAAAATAAAGTTCCATATTATCAGATGAAAATTTACCATTTACTGTGTTCAAATAAACGTAATCCAAATATTAAATTTTTTTTCCAAATTTTATTACTTAAAATTTCACAAAATTTCAGTTAATTACATTATCAAAACAATTAAAATTTACGGGTCGTTACATAGAATTTAATTAATCTATCTTATCGACAAATTTAAAAGCGAATATGATTTTGAAAGGGAATATGGTTTTGAAAGAGAATATGATTTCGAGAGAGATATGATTTGAAATCGAATATGATATTTTGATATCAGTTGTGACTTGACTCTCTGTAATGTAAAAGAACCATCCGGTTTGAAATAAGCATTTGGTTGTTAAAGAGACGGGATCGGATATTGTTATACTCTCTTCCAATACCGAAAACCACTTTAACAACTGTGTACGTGGTGAAGATTCTAGAAATGAAGTAGGATGGCTTGGCGAGCGATTCTATATAAGTAGTTACGTGACATTGACTCCCATGAGTTAGCTTAGATGTGACAAAAATTGGAGCTATACCAGGCCAAGTGAGGTCATTCTTCTTATCAAGCACATGTCTTTGATGTTATACTTTGACTTTGTGATTGATTTGGTGGCCACCCCTTGATTTTGATTATGGGAGTGTGTCCGAGGTGGGTGGTAGTAACTGCTATGTGTTACCACCTGCCCAAGAGTGCAATTGGTATATCTACCATGGCATTGCCTCGAGTGTCGTGTTCACATGCCCTATAGGGCCTTCTACGAGTTTGGTTTGTACCATACTTATAGAGTGCCCTCTGATAGCCCCCCAATTTACGGAGGAATTATGGTACTGTATAGACCGTGGAAATAGATAAAAATGTGCTAAGGGGATATGAATAACGCCATAACACTATTTTAATATTTTACTTTGCCGTAGACACTATCTTAATAGCGTATTGTATTACATAGTAGATATTTTAACGGATCCTCAAGAGATAGTAATCCCGAACTTCTTTGAAGTTATTATTATCACGTTAGACACTGGATATGAAATGTCAAAACCCATAAATATATCCGACGCCGTTACACTCATATTTCTTTATTATTGATTTGACTTACACAAGATCTTTTAGTTCTGACTTGAGTGTTTTGTCTTTTCAATTCGCTTGGGCCAGTCTGAGCTTTTCAATTTATCAAATACTGCTTTCTGGAGGATGAAGATGAAGATTTTGTACTATTATTACTTATTATATGTATTCCACTGCATCATGTTGTTCCGCTACATTTATTATTTATTCCTGTTATATGTAACTTTGATTTTGTGTTTAAAATAATAATCAAATGTATTTATAAAACAGCTTCATGAACTGTTTTTTGATTATTATATTTGTCATTCCATTGCGAGATTCTGTATTTGTTTTATTTTTTCTCTACATTTTTCTTATTTACCCCACAACAATCTTCCCCTTTGAATGGTTAGAATCTGACATGTGTGGTTTATCGTCGATTTAAACCATCCAAAAAGGCAGGTCGTTACAGTTGGTATTGAAGTTTTGTTTTAGCGATAATCTTAGTTTTGTGGGGTCTGACTCATATTACATAGGTTAGTAATAACCTAGAATGAGTCGTTGAGTGGATATATATGCGAAAGCATATTTGGTAGTGTATACAGGGTTTTTTCACTGTGTTAATTTGTTCTGTTTTATATTTATAAAGTTCAATCAGTATATATGATGCTATGGCATCGATAGGAATTTCTAAACATTTAATAGGACAAATCGGTACAGCATTGTTTGAAAATATATGTAAATGAATTTTTTTTCCTATTATATTTATTTTTGTATATAAACTAACCATTTTTAAATGATATAGTTGGATGTAATATGTGTTTGCAGGATAAAGAATTTTTTATAAATATTGATTTAAAAATTTGGATTTACAAATAAAGTAAATATAAATTGAAATTTGAGAAATTAGATTGGATTTTTGGAAATTCTTTCGAAAGATTTTGTAATATAATATTAGTAGTATTTAGAAGTATTTTCTAATATAAATGTTTCGGGATGATTTGAAAAAATGTTTTAAAAGAAATTTCTTAAAGGAAATAAGTTCGGTACTCCTCTCTCTGTCAGAAAAATAATTTTAGTGATGAGTGCATGCATCATCAACATTCATATTCGAGCTTCAAAGTGGAAAGACCGTTGTAGTAGTTTACTACACATTTGTTTTCATAAATAAATCTTAATTTTAATTTCAAAAAAATGATTTGATATGTATAAAAGATATGATTATATTTTTTTTGAAAGGATTGAAATGGAACGCGGTTGTTTAGCTCTTAAGTTTCATTAAATTAAGAAATTTGAAATTATTGTGATGAAATGAAATCTCGACTATTTTAATAATTGGAAATTTTTAATATGTGTAATTGGAGACTAGGTGCCAAACGATAAATGAAATAGATAAGAAATTGGAATTTGTAAACTGTAAATAAACAAGAAATGAAAATAATAAAATGTAACTATTGAACATTTTGATTTAAAATAAATATGAAAACTCATGTAACATTTTATTTCATTCTAAAAGACACACACACAGATACATACATACATACATACATACATACATACATACATACATACATACATACATACATACATACATACATATATATATAACTTACCAAATTATTAAAAGTTGAAATGTTAATAAGAATATGTAATAGAATATTATACAAGTAAAACTTGGAAAAATCAAATGGAATTACTTCCATAAACAAGAATTCTAGTGTTATAAATTCTTATAAGCTAAAATTAATAGTTTGAAAGGTTACTAATTAAATGTAATAAAAGTGAATAATGTAAGAAAAATTATTATAAACATAGGTTAGTATTTTAAGTTATTTATAATTAAATTTAATGGTAAAGGTGAACACTATAAGTAAATAATCATAAACTTGAATTAGGATTGAAGCCATTTATATTTAAAATGAGTGCTATATAAATTGAATGATTATAACTTCAGAAAACATTGAAATAATGTAGAAATGGATTTAACATTCAATAATACCGCATATAGAAGAAATGAATATGAAAAAAAAATCCATTATTAGTGAATTAAATTGTAATGAAACTTACATAATAATGTAAAATCCAATAATTGAAATTGAAATTACTTATTTAAGCAATGAATGTAAAGTGATAAAATGAAAGAAAATTACATTATATGAATAAAGGAGAAATGAACTTTTGTAAGCAATAACGAATGTAAATTAATGAAAATAAATATATGAATGAGAAAAGAAAAGTAAATGAAAAAAGGGAAATAAAACTAAATTGTAAATGTGAAGTAAACTGAAATAAAATGTATACAATACTTCAATAATGAATTCATTTATGATCCAAATAATTGGAATGGATGTAACTTATGTAAATAAAGAATGTAAATTAATGAAATAAGCCTTATATGAGTGAATGAGAATTAAAATTTTGTAAGAAATGAATTGTATATTAAAAGGAAATCATTATATATATACAAATTTATGAACAATAAATGATAATGGAAAAGAGAAATAGAATAAACATAGAATGTATTGAATTTTTTGGTTGTTGGACTTATGGATTCATTAGGAAAAGATACTTCTATTTTATATAGAGATGTATAAATAATCTACAAAGTTATCTATGACTGTCAAGTATGTGGTTTACTTCATAGTTTATTTATCATTTTATATGATTAGAAGTTCTGAACCCGGACAAACCATTTGTTTTTGGTTGCTATGGATGAATGATTGCCCTCTTGGTTGAAATTATATTTGTACTGTTGTTTTTAATGATTATTATTATGTTGTGATATTTTGTTTGTTATTTATTGAGACAACTTGAACATTTCTCTTTTATATAAAATTATTTACTTCTTTAGATTCTATAAGTGAAGTACATGTTATCTAAGCAATTTATTGCTTTTGTTCTCATAAATAAGCGTTGTTTGTCCGACAAATAGGTACGTTTTCGGATTACGGTTTTATAGAGATATTATATTGTTTTTCCCAAGGTTTGGGATTGTAAAGACCCGTAAATCCGTACTCCTTGAGTAAACACTAATCTCCATTGATTAACTCAAGATGAACGAAAATACGAACCCTTAGGGGTTTTAAGAAAGAAGAAATTAAGAAAAGAAAGAGGTAGAAGAGGAGAGAAAGAAAACAGAACAGAAATAAACAATAGAACACATCAGAATCTCACAATTCGCAGCGGAACAACATATAATAATAAATGAATAATCTTTAAACAAAGAACTATATCAGTTATTACATTACATCACATTTTATTACATCATATCATATCATCAGAGTGTACAACATCATACAACAACAAACAGTGCAGCGGAAAAAGAAATACTATATAAACTAGTAATACGCCATGCCATCCAGCTTGCCTCCAGCAACTCCAGAATATCCAGAATATCCTGATAAACCTAACTCTTAACTGCCCGTGTGAAAATTGGTGGGCACCCAGAGTTTAGGAAGGAAAACAATAAACTCCGAGTCAGTCATGTGACTGGTGCGAGAACTAAAAAACAGTTTATTTATCTTTAAAATAAAAATAGAAGAATATTTAAAAAATCAATTCGCAATGCTTTTGAAAATGTAACTACCATAAGACCTCCCACCACACACACAATGCAAACGCAGACTTGGAGGAGATTTCTTCTTATGTTAGTCAAAGATGCTTCTACGCAAAAATCAAATCAATTTTGATATTATTATTAGTGCATAGTGTAGAAAATTTATTTCGAAAATAAAGATATAAATCTTAGCCAGCATAGGTACCATTATATTATGCCTACTAATAGCTACCATATTAGATGGCAGGTTCTACAACTAAAACCGTACAAGATCGTATTGTTTCTTTGGATTTCCAACGAATGGTCAGGCCAAGGAACTTCCCATTGCCACATGAGAATGCCTCTGGATGGACATCCTCGAGAACCAAACCGGATCTCTACCAACACAAGGCCGGGTTACCCCTAACTGAGTAACAACTGACCGAATATGCCATCCCCCGGTCCTTTGGGACCTTTATCAACCGAGCGCTCGTAATCAATTCACACAATCATAAAGTGTTTTCAACATGAGTAAGTATCTGGGCTCCATACCATGATACCACCCTTTTCCAGAAGGAAATGCACATATCCTAAAGGGCGCTACCCCTCATAACCTTGCTGCTTCTTTCCTGTTTTGACCATTCCGGGATGTGAGGTTCGACGAAGTCACGTCCACAAAAACATACTTTATACAAAAGCCATGCTTTGGGTCAACAAATGATCAACACAATGATCACTAAGATAGACGATCAAACAAATGATCCTATCACAAATAATCAACACAATGATCATTTCAGCATCACTCAGCATGTCACATTACCAAACTGGGAATATATCGCTGATAACTTCAACTATATAACCTTTGAGCTCGTACGTCTCAGAGAAGGGTGTTAAGCTAAAAGAATAAATTCTCCGCCACCACAGAAATATATTTGAAAGAAATCGGCTTTATATCTCAACTTGTAATGTCAGACACACAATCCATACAAGTCTGTTCCGGGCTCGAACAGAACCGAAGGCACTTACAAAGAAGTCCTTGCAATCCGGATATTTACTAATCACGTTCGGACTTCCCATCACATATGGAGTCTCTATACCGGGGACCAGTCGATGCAAAGACATTCGACAAGAAACCCTCTCGTTTTCGAAAATATCCGGTCTTCAACACCGTCTTCGAATGCAATTCATACGACGTATCACATATTCGGAATGGGTTATACGACCCCATGGTCCTTTCCCGGTTAACCCGAATAGTGAGCGCTTATTTTTAAAAATAAGTGTGGCATTCAATTCCAAGCAATCACAACAAATACCATTCAAAGGTAAATATTGATAGTCGGTTATTGAACTATCAATGGATATGCCAACATCACCAGAATCCAAATAATTTTTCAAATTATTTAATTCCAAAAATATCTTTAGAAGATATAACTTTTCATATTTCAAAAATAAATCAATATTTATTTTTAAACCTATTTTCCCAATTCCATTTATAAATTCCATTTATAAATTCCATTTTGAATTTATATTTCCAAAATATTTATGAATATACGATTTCAAATATTCATTTTCAATTTATCTTCAAAAAGATAAATTCTCTAAACTCTCCATTTCTCTTTGGAAAAACAATTTCCATACTTATTTATTTTATAAGTAATTCACAAATTTTATTTATTTTCAACCTTTTGAAAATATTCAATATACTTAAATCAAAATTAAGTATATATTTCATTCTTTAAGGAAATCATTCACTTCATCATATTTATTTGGGCCAAAACGAATATTGCGTAAAACATCGTTACGACAACCCAAAATCACTAGTATAGGGATTCGAAATAAAATAGATATATAAATCCCAATACTATACAAAACATTTCCTTTCGGAAATCATCTATTATAACAACAGTGTTATAATCTACTATTTCCTTTTATTTCTCGAAAAACATCTATTTCAACAATAAATGTTGAAATCTATGGCTTCGAATCTCAACATATTTTAAAACATCGTTAGATCGTTTTAATTTTATTTAAACATCACTTCCAAATAATTTCTTTAACATAATATTCACTATTCAAAAACGTGAATATACTATGTTAATAAATTTCATCACTTCTATTCATTTTAGTTTAAGGAATTATTCACTGTCTAAAACATGAATATAACTCCATAAATAAATTAGAACAATTTACTTATCAAAATAAGTCGTTTTGAATTTATAAAACAACGTTTATAATTTCTTTTCTATTTATTTTATATCAACTACCTTTATAAATTTTCTTTATTAACCTATCTCAATTCATATCACAATGATATACTAAAATTTCATATTATAAGTCAAATACTTATAATTTATTTATTTACAAAATTGTTTCTTTGAACTTCTCAAACTCATAAATCTTATAACTTATAAGATTTATTTATTTATCCAAACTCATTCCTTTAATAACTTTATAAATTTTATAAACCTACTGCTTATAAAATTTTATTTATAACTTCACTGTTATAATTCTATAATTCCTATTTATGAAATTCATTTACAATTCTTTCTAACACTTAGAAAAGTTCGTTTTACACTTCTAATACTTTTAATTTATAAATATTAATTTATAAATCTTTTTAATATAGAACAATTTATATTATTACTTTAAACATCCTTAAGCTCTTTCATAGTTTCATCATTCTGATTTATAAAATAAAAATTTTATAAATCCTATTTTTGAACTTCTTATAATAATTTCAGAAATCCCAGTTTAAACTATTTTATAAAATCACTAACCCCATATTTTCAAAAATCAATTTTTTTAACTATATTTCTCAAAAATATAATTTTTATAACCTTAAAAATTATAACGTTTATTTAATTATAATGGATCAATTCCAAAAATATTTAATAAACGTATATTTTCAAAAATTACTTTAGAAATCTCTTAAAATAAAAATCGTTATTTTTAAACTTCCAAAAATTGGATCCGATGATGCAGCACATCAATAGTCAATCACGATTTTCAAACATCATATATCATCCATGATAAACAATCAAATATCACAATATATGAAATCAAATAAATATTGTGAGGAATCCAGTTGGATCCCTCCAACCTGTTTCCCTGCATCCACAGACATTAGCACAATACCAATTCCGTTTCAAGACGGAATATCGCGGTATATGGGATTTTATAAAATATATCCGCTTACTAACGGCGTATAGGGTCTCATCCGCTAAAAGAAAATGCGGGAAATCAATCAACTGCAATATATACATATGCCAATATATATATATTGCTATATATATAATATAATACCAATTCCACTTCGAGGTGGAATATCGCGGTATATGTGTGTAATAAATAACCTCCGCTTACTAACGGCGTATAGGGTCTATTCACATCCAATATATATAACAATCATCATTCAAGCATTCAATCAATACAGTCAAGCAAATTCTAAATCTAACTAATTAAAATTTAAATAAACAATAAAAATTCCTTTTGAGTGAGAAGTTCTCACCTTTGCTTTTATTAGCAATCCATTTCCATCTTGACTCGATTTCCTTGATTTATACCTTGTATAAATATTTACACAATTTATTAATATTCGAACAGATCGAATAATAAATTTCCATTTGATAATTTTAATTCATTGGTGATTTCATTTTAATAGTTAAATTAACCGATAGGTTTATTTAAACCAGTTTCTTCTTTAATAAATTTATTTTAACTAAAAATTTCTTTTTAGTAACTATAATAGATAAAACAAATTTATTATTGTAAACTATTTATTTTATAACAACTTAACTAATCATTTTACTTTAAATTAATATCCTTATATTAATTTCTTTTAAATAATTTATTTATCCAATAAATCAAATTCCTAACAAATTTGTCTAGTTCAATTTAAACCTCAACTAAATTTACTTTAAACAAATTTATTTAACTTCAATTTAATTTTAAAACTAAATTTTCTTTTTATAAATTAAATCAACTAACAAATTTTGGTGTTAACTATTAAATTTGTTATAAATAAATTTTCCTTTTAAATAGAATATTCGAACTAATTATCTCAATCTTAAGTTAATGATTTTTATTTTAAACTAAAAATTAAAAATTCAAACTGATTTTCTTTAATTAAATTCGTTTAACAAAAGGTTACAAATTTTAAAACTAAATCTCTTTTTAACCTTTTCCGTTTAATAATTTTAATTGTCTAATGATTCAACTTCAAACAAATTTTCTTTAGCAAATTTATTTAACTAAAAGTTTAAAAATTAAATTTCCTTTAAAATTTATTTCTACTAATCCTTTTACCTTAAATTAATATCTTTAAATCGATTTTCTTTTAAATAAATTTGTTAAAAACTAAATTTCAATCTTAATTCCTCTTAAATAATTCATTTCATTAAATAAATTAAATTCCTATTAGTTAAATTTAAATTAGCCAATGATTTTATTAATATTCGAATTAAATCGAACTATTAAATTTTCGTTCTTGATTTCTTTAATTAATCAATTGTTTTATTTAAACCAGTTTCTTGTTTAAACAAATTTATTAAAACTAATTTTTCCTTTGAAAATAATTTTAACTTAGAAATTCTTAATTGAACTAAATTTCCTTTTTATTTTAATAAATTTGATTAACTAAAAATTTAAATTTCTTTTTAAATTAAATTTATTTAACCATACATTTTAATTTCAAACTAATGCTTTTAAATTTTAAACAAATTACTTGTATTATTCGATTTTTATTTTAAAACGACATACATATTATAACATTTGTCTTTCTGCAAATATTAAAACCTGCATATATATATATATATATATATATATATATATATATATATATAACAGCATTTATAACTTACTGCTATAAAAAAATTTTCTCCTTTACTGTATATTTTTTTTTTCTTCCTGTATATACATATATTAATTCAGACATCGAATATATAATAAAAAAGAAAAAAAAAATACCTCACTGTACAAATCAAGCCCCTGACCTCACGCGAGCCGATGCCGCCATCTCCACGAATCGCCACTGGAAATCGCGACTCCCTTGCGCGCACACGAAGGCGCTCGTCGTTGCCACCATCTCCAATCGCTTGCCCCCAAATCCACGTCGAACCACTGACTCGCGCGCCTGCGTCCCCCCCTCCATCGTGCGCCGCCGCGCCTTAGCCTCGAAGTGAAGAGGAAGACGATTACGCGGCCGCCATTTTTGTTTCCCTTTTTTTTTTCTCGTATCTGATTTCGAATGGAGGAAAGGGGTAGGTTATAAAAGAGAAGAGAACGTGAATTTGCAGAGGAGATAGTGTTGTGGGTTATGGCGTGGAACACGGCATGTATTATGGCGTATGAACGGCTGCTCAAAGTAAGGTAACGTATATACCTTATTATTTTATTTTTTTTATTTTATTTTTTATTTTGATTTATTATTATACAATTATATATCATTTCATGTTCAATTGTTTGGTATAATTCATTTTCTTTATTTTGTTTTTGTTTAATCTAGTTGTTAAAATTTTAACTGAATATATATTTTTTTATGTTATATTATTATACATATATTTCTTATTTTATTTAAGTTAAAGAATGTTATTTAAACTAACCTCAAATTTATAAATTTACATAAATAATAATTCTCAAATCAAAATTATTATTCCTAGTCATTTGTTCAAATTTTAAATACGAATTCAATATTCAAATTCAACTCCAAAGTCAAATTCAAATTTTTATTCAACTTTAAACAGATTAAATTCTAATATTTAATCGCCAATTTATTCTGATAATAAGAAATTCAATTCAAACCAATATTCAAATATTTAAAATTAATTAAATATTTTCAAATTAAATTGTTTAAAATTCTGGGTCATTACAATCTTTCCCCTTAAAAGAATTTCGTCCCGAAATTACAAGTTAAGAAGAATACCCTTATCCCGTTTATCATTTTTCACAATTCAAATAGTTTTATCAACTTACTAGCCTAAATCCCTTTTTACTAGAGATTCACTATCATTTCAACTAGCTTTCGAACTCCAATTATAGGTTTCAAACAATATTGTTTACTTCAAAATTCAAATTTAAATTCAAATTTCAAACTTTCAAATTTTTCTCAAAAATTTTCTAACGCCCTAAATTTTCGAAAAATTTCGCCAGCGTTTCCTTTGCGCGGCTTGATCGGTACGACTACAAAATGGCACCACGGCCCCTCAGAATCAAAAAGAAAAGAGAAAAGCCAAGTGGCTAGAGAAGAAAGTCATCAAATCTCATATTAAAATTGAAATACGTACCTTTTTGTCGAGCAATTCAATTTTATCTTTGAAATCAAAATTTCAATTCCTTTATAATCCTGTATAACCTGCTGATAGTAGCATCCAAATCCAACATTCAAACCATTTTGCACATTTCTATTACAAAATTTTCAACATATGTTTCTTATACATTTTTACTTCACTATTGAAGTTGCATATCCATTTTCATTAAATTTTACACTTCAATTTCGATTCACAATTTCAATTCAATTTGAATTCAATTCTCAATTCTAAATATTGAATTCTAACGATTAACTTCCATTTAGTAATTCATATTACTACTTTCAATTAGTTTCATCCACTAATTCATTTCAATATTCAATTCATCACGAATTTACTTAATTACTAACAAAGGAAATTTCAATTTATTTCTTTTTTTTTTCTTACTTGAATTTATATACAATTCAAATTTATTTTCAAATTTAGCTCACGACTAAACTTTAATTTAACCAATTCAAATTCCCATTCATTAGTCCATGAATAAATAATTTATCAAGTTAGTTTACTTGAATTCAATTCATTTTCTTTTTATTCCCATATACTAATGATAATAATTCAATATTATCACTTCCTAACAATCATGCAACCATATACTATAATAATTCATAGAAAATCATTTCTTTTCTATTCAAAATAGTTTTGGGCAAGATTATTTTATTTACCCGATTCCAAAAACAATTTTATATTTACTAACAAATACGCGCTCATATCTATTATTACACTCAAACTCATTCTAGAGTACTGCTGACTCTATCTCTAACGAGTAATACCCAACAGAACCATGGTTGTCGCTTAACCAACAGCTCTGATACCAACTGTAAAGACCCGTAAATCCGTACTCCTTGAGTAAACACTAATCTCCATTGATTAACTCAAGATGAACGAAAATACGAACCCTTAGGGGTTTTAAGAAAGAAGAAATTAAGAAAAGAAAGAGGTAGAAGAGGAGAGAAAGAAAACAGAACAGAAATAAACAATAGAACACATCAGAATCTCACAATTCGCAGCGGAACAACATATAATAATAAATGAATAATCTTTAAACAAAGAACTATATCAGTTATTACATTACATCACATTTTATTACATCATATCATATCATCAGAGTGTACAACATCATACAACAACAAACAGTGCAGCGGAAAAAGAAATACTATATAAACTAGTAATACGCCATGCCATCCAGCTTGCCTCCAGCAACTCCAGAATATCCAGAATATCCTGATAAACCTAACTCTTAACTGCCCGTGTGAAAATTGGTGGGCACCCAGAGTTTAGGAAGGAAAACAATAAACTCCGAGTCAGTCATGTGACTGGTGCGAGAACTAAAAAACAGTTTATTTATCTTTAAAATAAAAATAGAAGAATATTTAAAAAATCAATTCGCAATGCTTTTGAAAATGTAACTACCATAAGACCTCCCACCACACACACAATGCAAACGCAGACTTGGAGGAGATTTCTTCTTATGTTAGTCAAAGATGCTTCTACGCAAAAATCAAATCAATTTTGATATTATTATTAGTGCATAGTGTAGAAAATTTATTTCGAAAATAAAGATATAAATCTTAGCCAGCATAGGTACCATTATATTATGCCTACTAATAGCTACCATATTAGATGGCAGGTTCTACAACTAAAACCGTACAAGATCGTATTGTTTCTTTGGATTTCCAACGAATGGTCAGGCCAAGGAACTTCCCATTGCCACATGAGAATGCCTCTGGATGGACATCCTCGAGAACCAAACCGGATCTCTACCAACACAAGGCCGGGTTACCCCTAACTGAGTAACAACTGACCGAATATGCCATCCCCCGGTCCTTTGGGACCTTTATCAACCGAGCGCTCGTAATCAATTCACACAATCATAAAGTGTTTTCAACATGAGTAAGTATCTGGGCTCCATACCATGATACCACCCTTTTCCAGAAGGAAATGCACATATCCTAAAGGGCGCTACCCCTCATAACCTTGCTGCTTCTTTCCTGTTTTGACCATTCCGGGATGTGAGGCTCGACGAAGTCACGTCCACAAAAACATACTTTATACAAAAGCCATGCTTTGGGTCAACAAATGATCAACACAATGATCACTAAGATAGACGATCAAACAAATGATCCTATCACAAATAATCAACACAATGATCATTTCAGCATCACTCAGCATGTCACATTACCAAACTGGGAATATATCGCTGATAACTTCAACTATATAACCTTTGAGCTCGTACGTCTCAGAGAAGGGTGTTAAGCTAAAAGAATAAATTCTCCGCCACCACAGAAATATATTTGAAAGAAATCGGCTTTATATCTCAACTTGTAATGTCAGACACACAATCCATACAAGTCTGTTCCGGGCTCGAACAGAACCGAAGGCACTTACAAAGAAGTCCTTGCAATCCGGATATTTACTAATCACGTTCGGACTTCCCATCACATATGGAGTCTCTATACCGGGGACCAGTCGATGCAAAGACATTCGACAAGAAACCCTCTCGTTTTCGAAAATATCCGGTCTTCAACACCGTCTTCGAATGCAATTCATACGACGTATCACATATTCGGAATGGGTTATACGACCCCATGGTCCTTTCCCGGTTAACCCGAATAGTGAGCGCTTATTTTTAAAAATAAGTGTGGCATTCAATTCCAAGCAATCACAACAAATACCATTCAAAGGTAAATATTGATAGTCGGTTATTGAACTATCAATGGATATGCCAACATCACCAGAATCCAAATAATTTTCCAAATTATTTAATTCCAAAAATATCTTTAGAAGATATAACTTTTCATATTTCAAAAATAAATCAATATTTATTTTTAAACCTATTTTCCCAATTCCATTTATAAATTCCATTTATAAATTCCATTTTGAATTTATATTTCCAAAATATTTATGAATATACGATTTCAAATATTCATTTTCAATTTATCTTCAAAAAGATAAATTCTCTAAACTCTCCATTTCTCTTTGGAAAAACAATTTCCATACTTATTTATTTTATAAGTAATTCACAAATTTTATTTATTTTCAACCTTTTGAAAATATTCAATATACTTAAATCAAAATTAAGTATATATTTCATTCTTTAAGGAAATCATTCACTTCATCATATTTATTTGGGCCAAAACGAATATTGCGTAAAACATCGTTACGACAACCCAAAATCACTAGTATAGGGATTCGAAATAAAATAGATATATAAATCCCAATACTATACAAAACATTTCCTTTCGGAAATCATCTATTATAACAACAGTGTTATAATCTACTATTTCCTTTTATTTCTCGAAAAACATCTATTTCAACAATAAATGTTGAAATCTATGGCTTCGAATCTCAACATATTTTAAAACATCGTTAGATCGTTTTAATTTTATTTAAACATCACTTCCAAATAATTTCTTTAACATAATATTCACTATTCAAAAACGTGAATATACTATGTTAATAAATTTCATCACTTCTATTCATTTTAGTTTAAGGAATTATTCACTGTCTAAAACATGAATATAACTCCATAAATAAATTAGAACAATTTACTTATCAAAATAAGTCGTTTTGAATTTATAAAACAACGTTTATAATTTCTTTTCTATTTATTTTATATCAACTACCTTTTATAAATTTTCTTTATTAACCTATCTCAATTCATATCACAATGATATACTAAAATTTCATATTATAAGTCAAATACTTATAATTTATTTATTTACAAAATTGTTTCTTTGAACTTCTCAAACTCATAAATCTTATAACTTATAAGATTTATTTATTTATCCAAACTCATTCCTTTAATAACTTTATAAATTTTATAAACCTACTGCTTATAAAATTTTATTTATAACTTCACTGTTATAATTCTATAATTCCTATTTATGAAATTCATTTACAATTCTTTCTAACACTTAGAAAAGTTCGTTTTACACTTCTAATACTTTTAATTTATAAATATTAATTTATAAATCTTTTTAATATAGAACAATTTATATTATTACTTTAAACATCCTTAAGCTCTTTCATAGTTTCATCATTCTGATTTATAAAATAAAAATTTTATAAATCCTATTTTTGAACTTCTTATAATAATTTCAGAAATCCCAGTTTAAACTATTTTATAAAATCACTAACCCCATATTTTCAAAAATCAATTTTTTTAACTATATTTCTCAAAAATATAATTTTTATAACCTTAAAAATTATAACGTTTATTTAATTATAATGGATCAATTCCAAAAATATTTAATAAACGTATATTTTCAAAAATTACTTTAGAAATCTCTTAAAATAAAAATCGTTATTTTTAAACTTCCAAAAATTGGATCCGATGATGCAGCACATCAATAGTCAATCACGATTTTCAAACATCATATATCATCCATGATAAACAATCAAATATCACAATATATGAAATCAAATAAATATTGTGAGGAATCCAGTTGGATCCCTCCAACCTGTTTCCCTGCATCCACAGACATTAGCACAATACCAATTCCGTTTCAAGACGGAATATCGCGGTATATGGGATTTTATAAAATATATCCGCTTACTAACGGCGTATAGGGTCTCATCCGCTAAAAGAAAATGCGGGAAATCAATCAACTGCAATATATACATATGCCAATATATATATATTGCTATATATATAATATAATACCAATTCCACTTCGAGGTGGAATATCGCGGTATATGTGTGTAATAAATAACCTCCGCTTACTAACGGCGTATAGGGTCTATTCACATCCAATATATATAACAATCATCATTCAAGCATTCAATCAATACAGTCAAGCAAATTCTAAATCTAACTAATTAAAATTTAAATAAACAATAAAAATTCCTTTTGAGTGAGAAGTTCTCACCTTTGCTTTTATTAGCAATCCATTTCCATCTTGACTCGATTTCCTTGATTTATACCTTGTACAAATATTTACACAATTTATTAATATTCGAACAGATCGAATAATAAATTTCCATTTGATAATTTTAATTCATTGGTGATTTCATTTTAATAGTTAAATTAACCGATAGGTTTATTTAAACCAGTTTCTTCTTTAATAAATTTATTTTAACTAAAAATTTCTTTTTAGTAACTATAATAGATAAAACAAATTTATTATTGTAAACTATTTATTTTATAACAACTTAACTAATCATTTTACTTTAAATTAATATCCTTATATTAATTTCTTTTAAATAATTTATTTATCCAATAAATCAAATTCCTAACAAATTTGTCTAGTTCAATTTAAACCTCAACTAAATTTACTTTAAACAAATTTATTTAACTTCAATTTAATTTTAAAACTAAATTTTCTTTTTATAAATTAAATCAACTAACAAATTTTGGTGTTAACTATTAAATTTGTTATAAATAAATTTTCCTTTTAAATAGAATATTCGAACTAATTATCTCAATCTTAAGTTAATGATTTTTATTTTAAACTAAAAATTAAAAATTCAAACTGATTTTCTTTAATTAAATTCGTTTAACAAAAGGTTACAAATTTTAAAACTAAATCTCTTTTTAACCTTTTCCGTTTAATAATTTTAATTGTCTAATGATTCAACTTCAAACAAATTTTCTTTAGCAAATTTATTTAACTAAAAGTTTAAAAATTAAATTTCCTTTAAAATTTATTTCTACTAATCCTTTTACCTTAAATTAATATCTTTAAATCGATTTTCTTTTAAATAAATTTGTTAAAAACTAAATTTCAATCTTAATTCCTCTTAAATAATTCATTTCATTAAATAAATTAAATTCCTATTAGTTAAATTTAAATTAGCCAATGATTTTATTAATATTCGAATTAAATCGAACTATTAAATTTTCGTTCTTGATTTCTTTAATTAATCAATTGTTTTATTTAAACCAGTTTCTTGTTTAAACAAATTTATTAAAACTAATTTTTCCTTTGAAAATAATTTTAACTTAGAAATTCTTAATTGAACTAAATTTCCTTTTTATTTTAATAAATTTGATTAACTAAAAATTTAAATTTCTTTTTAAATTAAATTTATTTAACCATACATTTTAATTTCAAACTAATGCTTTTAAATTTTAAACAAATTACTTGTATTATTCGATTTTTATTTTAAAACGACATACATATTATAACATTTGTCTTTCTGCAAATATTAAAACCTACATATATATATATATATATATATATATATATATATATATAACAGCATTTATAACTTACTGCTATAAAAAAATTTTCTCCTTTACTGTATATTTTTTTTTTCTTCCTGTATATACATATATTAATTCAGACATCGAATATATAATAAAAAAGAAAAAAAAAATACCTCACTGTACAAATCAAGCCCCTGACCTCACGCGAGCCGATGCCGCCATCTCCACGAATCGCCACTGGAAATCGCGACTCCCTTGCGCGCACACGAAGGCGCTCGTCGTTGCCACCATCTCCAATCGCTTGCCCCCAAATCCACGTCGAACCACTGACTCGCGCGCCTGCGTCCCCCCCTCCATCGTGCGCCGCCGCGCCTTAGCCTCGAAGTGAAGAGGAAGACGATTACACGGCCGCCATTTTTGTTTCCCTTTTTTTTTTTCTCGTATCTGATTTCGAATGGAGGAAAGGGGTAGGGTTATAAAAGAGAAGAGAACGTGAATTTGCAGAGGAGATAGTCTTGTGGGTTATGGCGTGGAACACGGCATGTATTATGGCGTATGAACGGCTGCTCAAAGTAAGGTAACGTATATACCTTATTATTATTTTTTTTTTTTTTTTTTTATTTTGATTTATTATTATACAATTATATATCATTTCATGTTCAATTGTTTGGTATAATTCATTTTCTTTATTTTGTTTTTGTTTAATCTAGTTGTTAAAATTTTAACTGAATATATATTTTTTTATGTTATATTATTATACATATATTTCTTATTTTATTTAAGTTAAAGAATGTTATTTAAACTAACCTCAAATTTATAAATTTACATAAATAATAATTCTCAAATCAAAATTATTATTCCTAGTCATTTGTTCAAATTTTAAATACGAATTCAATATTCAAATTCAACTCCAAAGTCAAATTCAAATTTTTATTCAACTTTAAACAGATTAAATTCTAATATTTAATCGCCAATTTATTCTGATAATAAGAAATTCAATTCAAACCAATATTCAAATATTTAAAATTAATTAAATATTTTCAAATTAAATTGTTTAAAATTCTGGGTCATTACAGGGATATTTTATTTTGAAAAATATAACATATATTGTTATTATTTATATTGCTATTTCTCCCAGACCTCTCCATAGAAAAGAGACTCTGCCAAAAAATTTCATCAATCTTGGACTTAGAAAATTTTGTGAAATGTTTTCCAAACTTTGTTAACTTGAAAATTAAAGGAATTTAATTGTTATAAATTGATATATTTTATTTAAATTATTTAATTATGAAAATTAATTGTTAATAAATTTAATATTTTGAATAAGACATATTGATTGCTTAATTTTTTATTTTCCCTTCTTTTCCATTTCGAGGACGAAAAGTTTGGGGTGGGGAAGAGTGTAACAACCCGCAGTTTTCGATAGTTAAAAATAATTAATTTAATAAGGTTTTATGATTTGAAGTTGGAAGAAATAAAATTCATGATATAATTATAAGGATAGAACTGGAATAAAATGTAATTTTATAAATTTAAGGTAACTGATAATTCTTTAAATGTAATTCCAACTAAATAAAATAATTAAAAATTTATAATTGGTTATAAATTTTAAATTAATTATAATAATGTGTGTATTAATTGATAATTGGATTTAAAGAGTAATAGATAACTAAATGTTGATTTATTAATGAAATAATGTCTAATAAATTGTAATAGGATAAAATTGATATTGTGTAAGTTGTTATAACATTTGCTTGTGAACAATAAACTTACAAACATTATTATATATAGAAATGATGGAAATTGTTATTTGTTATCAATTTATTTAAATCAATTGCAATTAATTCATTTAATTAGTGCAGCTAATGTAGATTTAATTGATAATTGTAGAATATTGTTTCAATAATATGTAACCCAATGTAAATTTTATTCATAATATGATAAATGATTGAACAAAAAGAATTGCAATCAAGTTTGATCAATTTATTGGAATTTAAGCTACAATAAATGGATTTACTGCACTTAAATGTAATTAAATACTAAGTTAATGAAACCTAAGAAGATAATTATAGAATGTTAGTGTAACATGATATAAACAAATGTTAACTATGTCTGTAGAGTAATAAATGATTGAATAAAAGACTGGAATCAAATTTAAAACAATTTATTGGAATTTAATTTTAATTAATTGGATTTAATTGTAGTTGAAATTGAACACTGTAATTAGTGTAATATTCAACATTGAATTGCTATGTAAATTCGCTTTAAGTTATTGCAAATGTTTAAGTAATAAAAAATGATGAAATTTGTTAGTTGATAAATATTGAATTAAAAAGTGATTAATTTATTTAATATTAATTTATTTAATTAATGTGAAAATAGCCATTTTGGCCACTATCTCGCATGTAACGTCCAGCCTTTTCGCACGGTTTAAATCGACGATAAATCACACACGTCAGACTTAAACCATACAGAAGGGCGGATTATTATGGGTTGAATAAGAAAAGCAGAGAAAGAAAAAGAACAAAACAGAATCTTGGAGCAAAACGATAAAATATATCAAATAAACAGTTCATAAAGCTGTTTTACAAAAACATTTGATTATACTTATACAATACATATCAGAGTTACACATACCAAAGAAAACTCAATAACAATGCAGCGAAACAGTATGACTGCAGTGGAATAATATAATAAATAATAGTAATAAAATCTTCGTCTTCATCCTCCAGAAATAAAGTTCTCAAACCTGAAATGTTCAGGCTGACCCGAGCGAATTGGAAAGACAAAACACTCGAGTCGGAACTAAAAGATCTTATGTAAGTTAAATCAACAGTAAATAATACGAGTGGAACGACGTCAGAGATGTTTACAGGATTTGACATCTCCTATCCAGTGTGTAACATGAGTGCAGTAACTTAAGAGATGCTTGGGATTCACATCTCCTAAGGATCCGTTAAACTATTAACTATGTAGTAATATTTTTCTATTATCATAATGTCTATAGTAAAATAGATTTACTTTTTTCAAAGCATTAAGGGGTTACCCATATAGCCCTTAACACGTAATAGTCCTAGTAGTCCATCTAATATCATGGTTCCTCCTGATCGGGAAGCCACCAGAGGATACCACACGGGCTACGGGAGAAAACCAAACTCGTACAAGGCGCGATAGGGTAGGTGACACGGCACAACTAGGCAATGCCAGGGTAGATATACCAAATACGCTTCCGGGCTAGTGGTAACGCGTAGCGCGCTGCTACTTCCCACCTCGAGCCACACCCCAAATCAAAAAAAAATAAAAAAAATTGGCCACCGAATCAATCCAAAATTCAAAGTATAATATCGAAGGGATGTGTCCGATCAAAGGTGCTACCTCATTAGCCCGTCAATCGCTCCTGTTTTAGCCACCTTATGCCAACTTACGGGAGTCGGGTCCACGTATTTACCTCAAAGGAAACGCCACCACTATCCTACTTTATTCTAGAATCTCCACCGCATACACGGTTGTTAAAGTGGTTTTCGGAGTTGGCAGAGAGTATGACAACTTCCGATCCCGATCTCTTCAACAACCAAATGTTATTATAACACCATGGTCTTTTCAAAATAGTTTATACCTTTAAAACCAGAATATAATGTCCATTTCAATACCATATAAATACGATATCATTTCCGTTTCAAAACCCATAAATATGATATCGTTTTATTAAAATCCAAATCAATATAATATCATTTTATTTCGAATATATCCTTTCTAAAACATAGCACTTTCAAAATAATAATAGTTCAAAACCAAACGCTCAAAGCCATAACTTTGAAACATAACTTCCAATACTTAAATGGTTTAATATTAAATTACTTTATGTAATAAATTAGTTTCATTAATTACACAAATCAATTCCAAATACAGATTTGAATTCCCAAATAAACCATTTCAATTTCCATATATTTTAAAGCTTTAAATATTCCACCATTTCAAAATTAATTCTTTGATAATCCCATATACATCAAATTAAATTACTATTATTTAGATTTGAAATGTTTACGTAATAAATCAAATATCATTTAAGAAAACCTTTAATTTCACATAACTGGATATATTCATTTAAATCAACTTTATATTCATTTAAATCACTCTAAACCAAATCAAATTATATGAATCATACCCCTTAATATCTCAATTTTATTTAAATTTCAAATCAAATTTATTCACGTATAGTTCTTAAATAATTCAATTCAAACCAATTTCATATTTATCTTCCAACTTAATTTTTATTTAAGTCATTAAAACTCTATATATACAATATCTTAAACAGGTACTTAATCATATAATATAAAACAATCAAACTCCATGATTAAACTTATTTTTATTAAACAAATTTATACATAGCTTAAATTCAAAAATTTAACTATATATATATATATAAAATAGTATTTATATAATATCATAAATTAATATTTATTAAACCGTATATTTCTTTCCAAAACCATAGAAAATCATTTTAAAATATTTTCATATATAGACCACGGTGTTTGTATATAATTTTCTACCCTATGGTCAAGTGATACGGATATTTATCATTTCAGTCCGTAATTTAAAATAAAAATTACGGTTATATCATTTCAAACCGCAATCCTGAATGGAATAAAATGCATAACAACTTGCTATTTATAACAATAAAAAATACAGCATCCATTCATCCATATCAATCATCAACCATTTATACCAATCATCATCCAATTCAAATAATAACATCAATATAGAACAGATAATAAATAACAGGTAATTACTGACTGTTTATATTCAATAATAAATTAAACAATCTATCTAACTGGCTGTTTATATGAATAATAAATTAAATAATAATTTAATTTATTAAATTAAATTTAACTGAGGTGATGATTAAAAATATGCCAAATAATTATAAATAAATTTCAAATCACATCATATATCAATTTAACACACATAAGGCATTTTATAAGTTGTGAGTGGGTTAAAACACTCACCTTTTGAATGTAAATTGAATTTAAATCCAATTTAAACCCAAAATTTGAACAGTCTTTGAATTCGTCCAAACTTGCGCCAAAATGTTTGGAATTCCAATACGATTCTAACAAAAAAATCACACGTAAATCGGATAAAGTATGCGAAAGTTATTGATGTTAGAACGTTTGGAAAATTAAAAATTGAAAAAAATAAAAAAATAAAACAACCACTCACACTGACACGTCAGCCCCTCTTCCAACGAAACCCTAGCAGTACAAACCATCTCATCTCATTCGTTCAAACTGAGCCGCCATCATCTCGACCACGAACACGCCTCCACAAACGACGACACTCCAATCCAACACTGCCGATGAGCTCCATAGCCCAGGCCGACCCAAACACTGCCTCGCGCGCCCCTCCGATGGCGGAAACCCCCCTCCGCCGCCACGATGTTGACTGCATTTTTCTAGCGATTCACGGCCATTGTACGACCAACGAGCAACATCACAAGGGTCTGCACCACGCCCTCTTCCAAACGCCACCATCCGATCAACGTATCGACGCAGATCCACCGTAGGATCAAAACCCTAGCCTATGGACGGCTGAGGTTCCACTTGAATTTCTGGATAAACGATGCATCGAACTAAAAAAAATGAATCAAAAAATTGAGATGCGCTCATCGAGAGCTTCGATATATAATTTTTTTGAATTTTTTAAGGAGTTTGAAATTTCAATTTGATTTTTGAATTTGCAATTGGATTTGGAATTGTCTGCCATTGAAATGAGGAGGTGAAGAGGAATTGTATGTACAAACAAATGATAAATAGAGGTAGGCTAGGGTTTATAATAGGGTATTTATAGACAAACTGAAATTAGAAAGGACCGGATCGATTGAATATATGCGTTGAACAATAAAATGGCCCGAAAAGCCCGTTTTGCCTCCGGAACGAAATTGGATCAATGTAACAACCCATAATTTTGTAAATATTTTAATTAAGTTTTACTTGAAAACGTTGTTTTTTTTAAAGTAAAATTTTCAATAATTAAATTTTTAAGTTAATAAGTTTTGGTTAAAAAAAAGAGGAAAAAAAAACTTATTGTAATTTAAATTTAAGCCTTAATTAATGTAATATTTCTGTTATTGATTCAAATAGAAAATATATGTAGTTTATTAATGTTTGCATGTGTTCATTATTTAAATCCAATCTTTTGGTTTTTGCATACTTTTGTTTAAAGTTAGAAAAAGGGGGGGTTTCTTTATAAAAATAACTTGAATTTATTACAAAATATCACGATTCCTTTTATTTCCTTTTAAATTAACGTTAGACCTTAATTTATTGCTTAATATTAAAGAATTTACTAAGTTATAAATTTTAACATAAAGATGTTGTATTAAGTTTAAGACATTATTTACAATGATTTGTATATACATATGTGTGTGCGTTAATTTGACTTAAGGTTTATAAGATGGACTTGTATGCAAAGTCATAACTTTTTTAATCTTAAACCCTTTTAATCTGGAGATTAGGTTCAAAATTGTTGTCTTTAATTTTAGGCTCATAAAATAGTGAAACTTAATTTTAACACATTTATATATATAATTCTATTATATATATATATATACGTATACGTATACGTATACGTATATGTTTTTAATAATACTATGAATCAATAAAGATATATATGAAGGAAACATCATCTTTGTACACAATCTAATATTGCACTTACATAATTTACTATAGAATACATTTGGACATAGTTACATTCTTTGCCATGAATAAATAGCTTGTTAATGACATTTAATTAATCAATCAATTTGATTAGAGAAAGAATGAAAGGTTTCTCTCTCCATATACATAATTAAGCTCTAAACTAGTTACCTGTTTTTAGGAAAAGAAACGAAAGGTTGCCTTAATTCTTGCCTTTTAGTTTTCCTAACATTTGTTCCTTTCTAGCCATTCATTCCTTCAGTTTAGCCGTATATTTTGCCTTGCATCACGTACAAGTTTCTCTTTTTCTCATCTTCTTATTTTCTCATTTCCTAAGAGAGAGAAAAATATTACAAGCACTTTATTCTTTTATTTATAAAACCTTGGAATTTATTTTAATATAAATTTTTAATTTGAGTAAATCATTTCCCAAAATTCTATAATAAAAATGAAAGTTTCTGAAATTTTTAATCTTTTTAAGGATAACTCTAATTGGAATTTTAAATAAAGAAATGGATTATCTACTTTCTTTAAAAATGTGTAATATTTTTTAAATAATAAATTTTATTGGAAATGTAAATAAATCAGAATAATGTAAACATGTTAAGGAGTAACTTTAGGAATTCAGTGTATTAATAAACTGTTAAAATTACACATTTATAAGGATACGATATTTAATGGAATAAATAACATATAAAATAGGAAAACGTATTAATTAAAAAAGTTACTTTTGTATTAATTCGGGGGTTTATTTTGCGTGGGTCCTATGCATTTTAAAATTCATACCGCAATTATATATGCGTAAATAAATCAGTTAAAAATTTACTAGCCAAACGTTACATTTTCCATAACATTCATTTTTTTTAATTTGGTATAAAACTTTGAATAAAATAACGTTCAAATCCTCATTAATTTCTTTCCTATCTTTTACCACAATCAACGCACGTATATATTCTTTTCAAATTCCATTTCTAGTGAAAGCCGTTTCTTTTCTGATAAATTCCTTTCCCTCTACACCATTTTTCAACACATCTTCTACGGGTAATAAATCGCATGCGAAGAGAAATGGTAATAAAAATAATTTCGTTTCCTGACTAAAAAAAAAAATGCATACCATAAATTACGCCTATTTTCATTTCATGTGTTCCAAGCAAATTTCCCCTATAAATACTAGACACATCACAATATTTTCTCTACATCTCATTTTAGCTTCAGCCTTTGTTCTTGCGCAAGCTTCTTCAGGTATGGCTGTTTTCCTTTCCTCTTGCTTCTTCTTTTCTTTTTATTCTTCTTGCATTTTTCTTTCTTTCTTTCTTTCGTGTTTCTCTGTTTTCTTCCACTGTTCCACCACCTTGTCACAGCCTCTTTTCCATACATGGCCAAGCACCCCCCACATAGTGTAGCCGAGTCCTGCTTTTTGAGTCAAAATATTTTACATGAGCATGACGAGAAGGGCAGATGGGTTATAGGTTGGAGTTCGTAGTCGGCAACGTGAGTATGTTTGCAAGAAAAAAATAATAATAAAAAAGAGAGAAAAGAAGTGTTAATACGAAAGAAAGAAGAGAGGAAATGCATACGTAAGTTTAGAACGCGTATGCATTGAAAAATAAAGTGAGAAAAAAAAAGTTTGTACGTGAGTATATAAAAAGGGAGAAGGAAGAAATGCATGAGAAGATAGGATGGCCACCTGTACGTATAATAATCTTTAACCTTTACATATGATAATTTTCTCTCTTTATTGTCCATCTTTCCTCATCTTTACTCTCATCTAGATTACGTACTAAAACAAGTAATTTACAAATGCATTTATATTATATAACAGTACTGTTAATGTAGCAATTTACATTGATTTACTAAAGTACAATTTATAAAGACAAAAATGCAACTACGGATTGTATATCACTGGTCATAAAAATTCTTCAACCTTGTATGTATTTTCACCTACTAGTTACATTCATCGGCATCTGCATTTCATATTTCTTCTATTTCAAATTGTTCGGACAATACACACCATCTAGATGAGTCCCCATTTGAAATAACATATATATATAAATAAAGAAGAAGAATAATGATATGCAAGCGGAGAATATGGTTGGTCACCTGTACAAGTTAAGTCTAGGCCTGTGGAGGGTGCATCACTTTGCATTGTTGGATAAAAAACATATAGGGTGCGTGCGTACATTCATCTACTTAAGATTTGGTCAGGGCGAACTTCGTTGTTTTGGGTTGAGCCAGGTGGTGGAGTGGTCGAGTCAAATTTGATTCCATCCGTCCAGTTTATTTCGAAATTTCGTGTTAATTTTTTTTCTCCTAGTTTTGATTTTTTTAATTAATTCGTTTCCTTTTCAAAAATATAAATCTGGTCGTAGCCTCCGCATCAGTTTGATCGTGCTTCCGTGCGTTTTCTTTTTTTCAAGTGTGACCATCGTTTTAAATCAAATCTTCGACGGCATTCAGGTGAGTATTCCTCACCAGACAAACATACTTGTATATTTGTGAATTAATCACAAGTATAATTGTAAACTTATTTTATTTAGTTTTATGTGCTTGTGATATTAACTTATGATGTTAAACCCCATTATTTAATTGACACATCATCAGTTGTATTATCTATTGTTATATTTTGCAGTTATACTATTTATTATTATTTACTCTTTGAATCATACTGCAAGTTCCCTGTAGAATAGAAATCATTACAGGCTGAAATGATGGGACTGAACGATAATTATTTATTCATTTATTTAATTATTTAATTATTTATTATTTAAATTGGGATTACGGGTTTGAAATGATAGAACCCGGGTTTTCTTTGTAAATTGCGGATTGAAATGATATATATCTGTATCACTTGACCTAGGCTAAAAAACGATATACAGACCCGTGGTTTATATAATATTTTTTTGAAATGTTTTAAAAATATTTTAAATGGAAAATTTATAATATTCTGGTTTAAAAATGTATTTAAATGATTTTTATAAAATTTATAATGATTTTTGAATGAGTCAAATGTTAAATAAATGAATGTTTAAGTAAAATTTTGAAATATAACTTATTTTGGGAAATTCTGAATTTGTGTTAAAAGTGAGATTTTAGTAAAGTAAAATAATTGATAATAAGTTATATTCTAGGAATTTAAAACTTAATTGTTAAGTTAATAATTTAATTAATGAAATGGGAATTTAATACTTGGATTTAAATAAGAAATTCATAATAAAATTTGATTTTTTGTATGAAAATTTACTTTTAAATTCATAAAAATATGAGTATTGAAATTATGACTTTATAATGTGAAAATATATGATTTGTAAGTTAAATATAATTTAAATAAAAATTTACTTAGTTATGAAATTATAGTTAAACCTTGAAATTTTAAATATAAAGAATATTACAGCATTTGTGAATGTTGTAGTTAAATTTAAATGAACTTAAAGGCTAATTTGAACTAAAAGCTATTACAGCACTTTGTAAGTACTATAATCGATAAAGATAACTAAAGTTTAGTTGGAAATAAAGAAATCTATTACAGCACTTAAATGTTGTCTTTTGCAAATGAACTATTTAACCTATAACTTTAGGTAGCATTTTATAAGTGCTACGGAAACTTAATTTTTGATTTTTTTAATAAATTTAATAATCTTTGGGAAAAAGTTTTAAATTTTGGAATTTAATATGTAATTAATAAAAATAAGGAATTGACTTTAAATGGTTTTAAATGGAAGAATTTAACTTTTAAATGTGAGTTGAAAGGCAATTAATTCCTAAATAAACTGAATAGATTTAAATGGTATTTTATATTAAATGAAATGAATGATGTTTAAATAAATGATGTTTGAAATGATATTATGATATTGAAATGTATTTGAAATTTATTTTGATTTTTAAATTATAAATACCATTTTTAAAAGTTGTAACCACGGGTTATAATAACGTTTGGTTGTTAAAGAGATCGGGATCGGATATCTGGCATACTCTCTGTCAATACTGAAACCACTTTGACAACCGTGTACGCGGTGGAGATTCCAGAATGAAGTAGGATGGTGGTGACGTTTCCTTTGAGGTAAATACGTGGACCCGACTCCCGTGAGTTGGCATAAGGTGGCTAAAACAGGAGCAATTGACGGACTAATAAGGTAGCACCTTTGATCGGACGCACTTCTTCGTATGCCATTCTATTACTTTGT
Organism: Allium cepa; assembly: GCA_030765085.1. Taxonomy (NCBI): domain Eukaryota; kingdom Viridiplantae; phylum Streptophyta; class Magnoliopsida; order Asparagales; family Amaryllidaceae; genus Allium; species Allium cepa. Next base: position 458,049,284 of record CM060929.1, on the reverse strand, counting down.
GATTGTTTGGTGCGCATCTTTGATATGGGAGTGTTGTTCGAAGTGGGAGGTAGCTGCGCGCTACGCGTTACCACTGGTCCGGAAGCGTAATTGGTATATCTACCCTGGCATTGCCTAGTTGTGCCGTGTCACCTACCATAGCGAGCCTTATACGAGTTTGATTTGTGTCGTACCTACGGATTATCTTCTCATAGTTTCCCGATCAGGAGATATGCAGGTACTGTATAGATTACTGACACTATTTATGCGTTAAGGTAGAAAATGTAAAGCCTTAACGCTATTTTGAAGTAAGTTTTTTTTTACAAATAGACACTATTATAATAGCGAAGTATTACTACATAGTAAATAGTTTAACGGATCCTTAGAGAATGGGCGGTCCCAAGCATCCTTTAAGTTACTTGTACATTAATACAGTTCACTTGAATTATCTTACGCTGTATAAGTATGTATGTCCTGACTCGAGTGTTGTGTTTATTTCTTACGCTCGGGTTAGCCTGAGTTGCAGTTCAGTTTCATCCCGGAGCTAGGATTTCTGTAGATCACTTTCAAGCTGCTGGCAAACTTCCCTTCCAGTTATTTATCTAAATTTTTGAAATCAAGACTAGTGGACATTTGGATTGTTCTACTGATGATTTAAAACTATTTTTGGATTAAAGACTATGAAATTTTTATTTGATTGAGACTATTTATAGTGGCTTCATGAACCACTAAGTATTTTTAAATTCCGCTGCGAGTTTTCTGATATCTGTGTCTGTGATTCTGTGATTATTTATTTACTGTATATTTTGAGATTTGCCAAACATTATTTACAACGCGGTATTTTGAACAATTCAAGTCCGACATGTGCGGATGCGAATGGTTGAAAATATCGGGTCGTTACAATAAACCCAAATATCAAAATAGATGTTCTTAAATATTTTAAACGCAATGGAAAAGGTTTGAGGTCCAAATTCCATCGTATGCAGAAGCTATGGCAAAATTAAATTATTTCAAATTGATTTCAATTGATTTCACTTAAATCGATTTCAAGGCGTTTCGCGTTCGCATGATCAAACGACAGGTCCAATCGCTACGAAACTTGAAATCCTACAATAATTCACCGTTACGGATCCGATGAAACTGGTTTCGTCGAAATCCGAGTCAGTGGCCAAAATAGCTATTTTTACATTAATTAATTAAATTAGTAGATTAACAAATTAAATCAAATTTCCAATTTCAACTCTATAATTAACAAATTTCATCATTTTTAAATTTCTAAATCATTTACACTAGTTTACCCAAATTTAAATGTCAATTTAGAGTTGATTAATTTATCAATTTCAGTATTAACCGTAATTTCATTAAATTCAGAAATTATAAATTTAATTTTCAAAAATTCTATTAAGTTTATTTTTCATTCTACTATTCAATTCATTATTGTCAACGGATGAAATAAATATTTGATTCAAAATCTATTACATTAATATTCTCACATTCCATCTTCATTTCAATTAGCGTAATACATTAAATTCATTTATTAAAATTTAAGTTCCAATTAACTATAATAAATTCCAAATAACTTTGATTTGATTTGTTTCAATCTTTATACTAAGTCCATTATTACTCTATACCTAGTTCCTATTGTTTACCCTTCATTTACTTAACATTTAAATGAACTTGATTTTCAATAAATTCATTGACCAATTAATTAGGTAATTTATAATAATTGTTATCATAAACTTAAATTTCCACTTAAGTTTATGTTATATTGAACTAATTCATAACACTGAATAAAATTTACATTATTCCCAACTATTATCCTAATTTACATTAACGTAACATTTAATTTCAGATTTATTGCAATTGATTAACCTTTTAATTTAATAGTCTAAATAAAAGGTTAACTTATAATAATTGTTACCATTTACGTTTAATTTCACTTACAAACTATTATTAACAAACACATGTTGCCATTGATTTAGATCTAATTCAATAAAATAAATTAAATGAATGGGTAAACAATTAATAATTATCACTATTGCCAAATTTACTCACATTCATACTTAAATATCAACTAACAATTATACTTGTCCAGCATTGATTTTATCAAATTGCAATTTATTACGCATTATTTCATCAATTAATATAATTTTTGAATTTATTTCCCAATTCACTAATTTCAATCAATCATAACCTTACAATTGTTTCAATTAATTGGGATTGCAATAAATTAACTATTATTCACTTGCATTAACATTATTACCTTAAATTTACTTTCAGTTACTATTAATCAATATATTATTCCATTGGTTGATTCAATACTCTTACTCTTATTTTATAAGTTTTCATTTCCAAACAATATTATAATTATTTACAGGACATTGATTTTATTCAATTAATATTTATTATTATAATTCATTAATTAATTCACTATTTACCTTTATTTTCTTATATTCAATTTAGATCCAGGCATAACACTTTCACTAGTTCATTTATTAGAATTTTATTCAAATTACAAATAATTAGTTTTAATTATCATTGCTATATTTCATTCTTAACATTTACATCAATATAAATTATAAAATTTATTTCTTTCTAAATTTAATTATGAAAATCTTATTAATTTAACCAATTTAATTATTGAATTTTATGGGTCGTTACACTCTCCCCCACCCAAAACTTTTCGTCCCCGAAAAGGAAAAAGAAGGGGAAAAGAAGAACTTATAAATCAATATATATTATTAAAAACATTATATTCACAATAATAAGTTTACAAAATTGGATAATTTAAATAAAATATATAGATTTATAAACAATTAAATCTTTTTATATTCAAATTAATAAAGCTTGGAAAATATTTTTCAAAATTTTTCTAAGTCCAAAATTTATGTAAAATTTTGGTAGAGTCCCCTTTGTACAGAGAGGCTTGGGAGAAAATATAATATCAAATATAACAATATATAACATATAATTTCCAAAATAATATATATCCCAACACGGGGAAAACAATATAATAACTCTATAAACCGTAATCCGAGAATGTATCTATTAGTCGGGCAATTTACGCTTAATTATGAAAAAGCAGTAGCAGTTGCTTCCATAACCTGTATTTCACTTATATAATCCAAAAGGAGTTAACAATTATATAAAATGAAATATTTAAGGTTGTACTCAACTTCTAACAGACAAGTCAATATAAAACAACGACAATCAATTGCAACCACCATACAATCATCATATAGAATCAACGAACATCAATAGTCCATTCATATCAAACATAACAAACAAATAGTTGTTCGGGTTCAAAACTTTAAATTGTATAGGATGGAAAATAACTACTAAGTGCACCATTTACTCAACAGCCTTAGAAGAAACTAAATAGATTATTTGTTCACCTAAACAAATTTAAAGTATCTTTGCCTAAACAACTATAAGTCGAACAAACAACAATTTCAACCAATAGATCAAGTTCATTCTTATTAATTTCATTTCATACATTTATTATTTGATTTCCTTTTTATTCAGATAATACTTATCTTCATTTTTTTTTCTTTCATTCATTACTTACTAACTTCCTTTCATTTATTAATAGGATTCATGTTCCATTCAATGGCTTAGCATTAATATTCATTTACTTAAGTTTCTAATTGCGTACTTACAATACTTACTTTCTACCATATTTTATTATAGTACATTTCGATTGTAACTTAAGTTCATAACCGTCATAACATCAAATTCTTATTTATTAAAAGCAAATTCATTGAATACTTCCATTATTTCAAAATTTTACTTGTATAATATACTATTACAATTTCTTATTAAACATCATAACTTTTATTATTGGGTAAGTTATATATATGCTTGTTAAGAATGCAATTGAAATGTATACAAGTTTATCTCATTTCCTTTAAATTAATTTAACGTTCAAACATTATATCATTTGTTTATAGGTTACAAATTTCAACTTCTGAAAATTTCATTTATAACATAGCATTTAATCTCTTATTTTAATTAGAGGTTCCAATTATTAGTTAACTTCCGTTTCACTTCCCTAATTAAAACTATTAATTAACGGTAGTTTAAGTACTAAATACCGGGTAAAATTTCAAACCATTTTAAAATAATCGATAAATGTATATCCTTACGACTTATATATATCTACTTATATTTAAAACAATTTAAAATTTATATTTGTTTATCGAAATAAATCTGCAGTAAAACTACTAAAGTGGCCTTCCCACTTAGAAACTCGTAAATGAATGTCGATGATGCGTACACTCATCATCGAAATTATTTTCCAGCGACAGAGAGGGGAGTACAGAACTTATTTCTTTCCAAAATTTCTTTAAACAATTCTTTCAATTTATATCGAAATATCAATATCCGAAAATACTTATAAACAATATTATTATATTCCAAAATCCTTGGAAAGCAAATTTTTCAAAATCCCGGAACTACGTTCTAAAATTACCAATGTTCATTTATTTTATTTTCAATCTTATTTCAACTATTATTTATAAATTTCATTACCTAACAACCAATATATTGCAACCAAATATATATATTATTTATAAAAAAATTATTTTATATATATATAAAACATAATAGGAAAAATTATTTCATTCGCCTATATTAAAAACAAATAATGTGTCGGTCTGTCCTATTAAGTGTTTAGAAATCCCTATTGATGTCATAGCATCCTATGCACCAAACAGAATTTATAAATACAGAACGGAACAAATTAACACAATATAAAAACTTTTTATAACACTAACAAATACGCTCTCTCATATATATACACTCAGTGACTCCCATAGGGTATCACTACCCTATTAGTAAAGGTCAGATCCCACAAAGCTAAGGTTTATCGCTAAACCAAAGTTCTGATACCAGATGTAACGTCCCGCCTTTTTATACGGTTTAAATCGACGATAAACCACATACGTCAGTTAAACCATACAGAAGGGTGGATTGTTATGGGGTAAATAAGAAAAAGCAGAGAAAGAAAAAGAACAAAACAGAATCTTGCAGCGGAATGATAAAATATAATAATCAAATAAATAGTTCATGAAGTTGTTTTACAAAAACATTTGATTATACTTATACAATACATATCAGAGTTACACATACCAGAGAAAAATCAGTAATAATGCAGCGGAACAGTATGACTATAGTGGAATAATATAATAAATAATGGTAATAAAATCTTCGCCTTCGTCCTCCAGAAATAAAGTCTTCAAACCTGAAATGCTCAGGCTGACCCGAGCGAATTGAGAAGACAAAACACTCGAGTCAGAACTAAAAGATCTTATGTAAGTTAAATCAACAGTAAATAATATGAGTGGAACGGCGTCAGAGATGTTTACAGGATTTGACATCTCCTATCCAGTGTGTAACATGAGTGCAGTAACTTAAGAGATGCTTGGGATTCACATCTCCTAAGGATCCGTTAAACTATTTACTATGTAGTAATATTTCGCTATTATAAAAATGTCTATAGTAAAATAAACTTACTTTTTTCATAGCATTAAGGGGTCACCCATATAGCCCTTAACACGCAATAGTTCCACTAGTCCATCCAATATCTTGGTTCCTCCTGATCGGGAAGCCACCAAAGGATACCGCACGAGCTAAGGGAGAAAACCAAACTCGTACAAGGCACGTAGGGTAGGTGACACGGCACAACTAGGCAATGCCAGGGTAGATATACCAATTACGCTTCCGGGTCGGTGATAACGCGTATCGCAGCTACCGTCCACCTCGAGCCACACCTCCAAATCAAAAAAAATCAAAAGTGGCCACCGAATCAATCCAAAAGTCAAAGTATAATACCGAAGGGATGTGTCCGATCAAAGGTGCTACCTTATTAGCCTGTCAATCGCTCCTGTTTTAGCCACCTTATGCTAACTCACGGGAGTCGGGTCCACCTATTTACCTCAAAGGAAATGCCGCCACCATCCTACTTCATTCTGGAATCTCCACCGCGTACACGATTGTTAAAGTGGTTTTCGAAGTTGGCAGATAGTATGACAACTTCCGATCCCGGTCTCTTCAACAACCAAACGTTATTATAACACCGCGGTCTTTTCAAATTAGTTTATATTTTTAAAACCAGAATATAATGTCCATTTCAATACCATATAAATACGATATCATTTCCGTTTCAAAACCCATAAATATGATATCGTTTAGTAAAACCCAAATCAATATCATATCATTTTATTTCGAATATATCCTTTCTAAAACATAACACTTTCAAAATAATAATATTTCAAAACCAAACGCTCTAAACCCTTAGCTTTGAAACATAACTTCCAATACTTAAATGGTTTAATATTAAATTAGTTTATGTAATAAATTAGCTTCTTTAATTACACAAATCAATTCCAAATACAGATTTGAATTCCCAAATAAACCATTTCAATTTTCATATATTTCAAAGCTTTAAATATTCCACCATTTCAAAATTAATTCTTTGATAACTCCATATACATCAAATTCAATTACTATTATTTAGATTTGAAATGTTTACGTAATAAATCAAATATCATTTAAGAAAACCTTTAATTTCACATAACTGGATATATTCATTTAAATCAACTTTATATTCATTTAAATCACTCTAAACCAAATCAAGTTATAAGAATCATACCCTTTAAAATCTCAATTTTATTTAAATTTTAAATCAAATTTATTCGAGTATATTTCTTAGATAATTCAATTCAAACCAATTTCATATTTATCTTCCAACTTAATTTTTATTTAAGTCAATAAAACTCTATATATACAATATCTTAAATAGGTACTTAACCATATAATTTAAAACAATCAAACTCCATGATTAAACTTATTTTTATTAAACAAATTTATACATAGCTTAAATTCAAAAAGTTAACTATATATATAAAATAATATTTATATAATATCAAAAATTAATATTTATTAAACCGTATATTTCTTTCCAAAACCATAGAAAATCATTTCAAAAAATTTTCATATATAGACCTTGGTGTCTGTATATAATTTTCAATCCTATGGTCAAGTGATACGGATATTTATCATTTCAATCCGTAATTTAAAATAAAAATTACGGTTATATCATTTCAAACCGCAATCCCGAATGGAATAAAATGCATAACAACTTGCAGTTTATAACAATAAAAAATATAGCATCCATTCATCCAATTTCAATCATCAACCGTTTATACCAATCTTCATCCAATTCAAACAATAACATCAATATAGAACAGATAATAAATAACAGGTAATTACTGACTGTTTATATTCAATAATAAATTAAACAATCTATCTAACTGGCTGTTTATATGCAGTAATAAATTAAATAAAAAATTAATTTATTAAATTAAATTTAAGTGAGATGATGATTAAAAATATGCCAAACAATCATAAATAAATTTCAAATCACATCATATATCAATTTAACACACATAAGACTTTTATAAGTTGTGAGTGGGTTAAAACACTCACCTTTTGAATTTAAATTGAATTTAAATCCAATTTAAACCCAAAATTTGAATAGTCTTCGAATTCGTCCAAACAAGCACCAAAATGACTGGAATTCCAATACGATCCTAACAAAAAAAATCGAGCGTAAATCGGATATCGTATGCGAAAGTTATTGGTGTTAGAACGTTTGGAAAATTAAAAATTGAAACAAACAAAAAAAATTAAAAAAACCACTTACACTGACAAGTTAGCCCTCCTTCCAACAAAACCCTAACAGTAAGAACCATCTCGTCTCGTTCGTTCAAACTGAGCCGCCATCATCTCGACCACGAACATGCCACCACAAACGACGACACCTCAATCCAACTCCGCCGATGAGCTCCACACCCAGGCCGACCCAAACACTGCCTCGCGCGCCCCTCCAATGGCCGAAACCCCCCTCCACCGCCGCGATGTTGGCTGCATTTTTCTAGAAATTCACGGCGATCGTACGACCAACGAGCAACATCACAGGGGTCTGCACCACACCCTCTTCCAAACGCCACCCTCCGATCAATGTATCGATGCAGATCCACCGTATGATCAAAATCCTAGCCTATGGACGGCTGAGGTTCCACTTGAATTTCTGGATAAACGATGCATCGAACTGAAAAAACGAATCACAACATTGAGATGCGCTCATCGAGAGCTTCGATAAATAATTTTTCTGAATTTTTTGAGGAGTTTGAAATTTCAATTTGATTTTTGAATTTGCAATCAGATTTGGAATTGTCTGCCATTGAAAGGACCGGATCGATTGGATATACGCGTTGAATGATAAAATGTCCCGAAAAGCCCGGTCAGCCTCCAAAACGAAATTGGGTCAATCCATATATCAAAATAGATATTTTTAAATATTTTAAACGCAATGGAATAGATTTCGGGTCCAAATTCCATCGTATGAAGAAGTTATGACAAAATCAAATTATTTCAAATTGATTTCAATTGATTTCACTTAAATCGATTTCAAGGCATTTCGCGTTCGTACGATCAAACGAAATATTCGATCGCTATGAAACTTGAAATCCTACAATAATTCACCGTTACGAATCTGATGAAACTGGTTTCCTTGAAATCCGAGTCAGTGGCCAAAATAGTTATTTTTACATTAATTAATTAAATTAATAAATTAAATCAAATTTCCAATTTTGTGACGCCCCACTCCGAGAGCCTCGTTAACAAAGAGTATTACATAGATAATACTGTCGGCTAACGCGAACAATAGAGTATAATGGAAGCGACCATGTGCAATCTTACCTTAACTATTCACTAAATATGTCGAAAAGTAGAAACACATTAAAATTCGACCTATTCAATAAATATTTAAAGCAAAACTACAATGGCTATAGGATCTATCAGAAGAAAATATAACAACTCAAATGTAATATACATCACAGAACAATCGATCATAATATACACATACACAGATACACCACAGAGTATACAAAATAATACATGTCAAGTGGTACAGGAGACCACCATATACAAACGATACGAAAGAGTATAAATCAGAGTTACAACAGATAAGGACTACAAAAAACGCTATAACAAAATGAAGCTAGCGAATAGTCCACGCGGAAGCAAAATAGGCTAAGTCCCCAAAAGCACCTAACCTGAAACATCTCGGTCTGACCCGAGTATAAAATACACGGGTCAGTCTAGATAACAAATCAGTTAGATAAACTGAACACTAATAAACCTGCAAGGTCATACAGTATAATAAATATCTCTAGGGAAGATAACACAATCATCAACAAGAGATAAATCATATAGAACAAGCCTCATATCATCGGCAACATATAGAAACAAAGGATATAAATATCCCAAAACAAGCCAATAGGCAAACAACAAATACCAATAAGGTATACAAGTTCCACAAGGTAAACGCTATACTCCATGCGGCTCAAAAAGACCAATACCGAAGGGCGATACCAAGGGAATATACATATCAATGAAACATCATAAAATTTGCTCGAGCTCAGTACTGTACAAACAAGGATCCATGAGCCCGAAGACTCCAAACCCAAGTATCACCCATGCGGCACATAAGGCCAACATCAGAGCGAAACTATATAGGGCAACAAACCCGAAGGCACACACCCGAAGGCAACATACCCGAAGGCAACAAACCTAGGGAGACAGTCCGAAGACACTATCCCAGAGGCAACAAACCGTAGTGGTGAAGGTCGAAGACCCAGTACTGGACACCACTAACTGGTGGAATGTGTCACAACTCTCGAAAAGGAATCCGAAAAGTGTTAATGTATGTCCCATAACCACTCGTTCGCACTAAACGGTTTACTATCCGTCAGTCCCTTTCACACTCAAAGCAGTACAAAGTTTACCTCATATCATCGATAAACCAAACCCGAAGGTCAAAACAATCAATCGAATAGGTCAAGGATTAATCAGAAGGATAAACGCACAGATTCATGGTCCTTGTTTTGCCCAACCATTTAATCACCCTTCCACTTCGTTCGAAGTGCGAAAGTGTGTTTTTAAATAGAATTTATAAATTAGAGAAACGAACTTTTAAATGCGATTCGAGAGATTATTTTATAAAAACCCGTGGATTAAAATTAAAAGGAACCATCAAAGTCAAAACAATTGATAATCATACATAGGATCATCATGAATCGATTCAAATTGAAAATTCAATCCCAAAAGGCAAAGTGGTCTGAAACAGCAGGTTCAGTCGACTGAACAGAGTTTTCAGTCGACTGACCCTATACCTGGAAAATTTTCCAGGTTCAGAAAACTTTCTGTTTCCAGGTTCAGTCGACTGTGCAGAGTTTTTCAGTCGACTGAATCATGCCTGGAAACTCTCGGATTTCAGGTTCAGTCGACTGTGCAGAGTTTTCAGTCGACTGAATCATGCCTGGGCTGTTTTTCAGCCTTATTCAAAGGAAGAGCAAACTCTCCCAAAATGCAATCGGACGAACATTGGCTCTAAGGGCTTATGCCAATCGACAACCCGGCCCTATATGTTCCTCGATACATCACCAAAACATGATTAAAACATCAAAGTTAGGATTTCAAAGATTTGAACCCAAAACACTAAAAATTGGAATATTCCCCAATTCAACCCAAACCAATTGCAAGGGCATATGAACAAGGTGTTAGGAATTCATACCTAACATCAATGAAATCAAGAGAAGTAGATGTGAGTTCAAAACTCACCTTTTTACACAAAACAAAGAAGATGAAGAAGCACAATTGCAAGGGATCAACCAACTACACTCCACTTCAACACTACAAGCTTCAATCTAGAATTCAAAAGCAAGTATTTCCTAAGTTAGGGTTAGGAAATTACTAAAATTGAAGAGGAGAAAAGATGGAGAAGGTGGAGATGAACTTACCAATGGATTCTCTATGGATTTGGAGCAAGAAATCAAGATACAAAGGAGAACTAGGGCTTGCTAATTTCTATTTCTCTTTCCTTTCCCCCATTTCATTTTTTAGTTTGAGCAATAAAATGAAATGAAGATGAAATGGAGAGAAGGGTTGAGCTAGGGGTTAAGTGAGCTAGTGGGCTGAACCCAATCCCAAACCCAATAGGAAAAGTAGCCAAAATTTCACAAACTCCAAACATATCAAAGATTATACTCAAAAAGATCACAAACGCCATTTTGGACTCAATGGAAATGGTTTCGAGCTCCAATTCGGCCATTTGCAGAAAGTAACATTTCGGACCCCAAAATCTGAATAACGACGCTATATTTAAATCAAACATTTTAATATAAAATCGTTAAATATGCGGGTTGTTACAGATCTCCCCTCCTTACAAAATTGCGTCCTCGCAATTTCTAGAGACGATGCATGTAACAACTACATACTTACAACATACGAAAGAAAGAATAAACTTAAGACACAGAAATAGACTTACCATTACGAAGCAAGGATAGAAAACCTGGATAAGATCGCTCGATATACTCTCTGGTTTCCCAAGTACAGTCATTGGGATTAGCGGACCATTGAACTTTAACGAGCGACACGTCCTTGTTCCGAAGGTGTCGCACCTCCGTGTCAAGCACGCGAATAGGTTGCTGTACAATAGATAAGTCCGGTGAGATCTCAAGCTCTTGCAAATCAGGAGAATCAATTACAGAATCCGATTCTCGAAGACACTTCCGAAGTTGCGAGACGTGAAACACGTCATGAATGCCAGATAAATGAGCTGGAAGTGAAACTCTATAAGCCACAGGGCCAATACGTTCAGTAATAGAAAACGGTCCTATATAACGAGGAGCCAATTTTCCAGTCGCACTGAAATGCATAACCCCTTTCAAAGGAGAAACACGAATAAAAACAAGATCGCCGATCGAGAACTCGAGAGGCTTCCTACGGTTGTCCGCGTAGGATTTCTGGCGACTCTGTGCCTCTTTCATCCTCAATCGAATAAGATCAATCTTCTCAGAAGAATGACGAACAAAGTCCGGGCCAAGAATAAGCTTCTCCCCAGATTCCAACCAACAAGAAGGTGATCGACATGGCCTTCCGTATAAGGCTTCGAAAGGAGCCATACCGATACTAGACTGAAAACTATTATTGTAGGAGAACTCTACAAGAGGTAGGTGATCCTCCCAACGACCACCGAAATCAAAAATACAAATACGGAGAAGATCTTCCAAAATACGATTCACCCGTTCAGTCCGTCCGTCAGACTGCGGATGATAAGCTGTAGAAAAATTAAGCTTTGTTCCCAAAGCTTGCTGAAGACTCTTCCAAAAATGACTCGTGAATAAAGGATCACGATCACTCACAATAGAATTAGGAACACCGTGAAGTCTCACGATTTCCTTGACATACAACTTGGCCAAATGCGAAGCTGTCCTATTAGACTTAATAGGGACAAAATGAGCAGACTTGGTGAGGCGATCAACAATAACCCAAATACTAGAATGACCTGATCTCGAAAGAGGTAGGCCGTCAATAAAATCCATAGAAATTTGATCCCACTTCCACAATGGAATCTCAAGAGGTTGAAGAAGTCCAGAAGGACGCTGATGTTCGGCCTTCACACGTTGACATGTCATGCAGTTGCTCACATAACTCGCCACATCACGCTTCATGCCTTCCCAACAATAAAGACGACGCATATCGACATACATCTTACTACTACCGGGATGAATGGTATACTTAGAACGATGGCAATCATCAAGAATGTCATGCCTAAGTGCAAAATCAGAAGGCACAAAAAGACGGTTCTTCTTACGAAGACACCTATGAGAATCAATGCTAAAATCTTGCAACGCCTCATCACAAGATCCAGACTCACAAAGCTGAATAAAATGCAACAAATCAGGATCACGCCGCTGAGCATCGGCAATACGATCCAATAAAATAGGTCGAGCTCCCAAACTAAATAACAGAATAGGAGAATCAGAAGATGAACCTTGATCACGAATTTCACAAAAAGATAGAGTCTCAAGAATATTCCATTCGGCAAGCATCATAGAAATAACAGCCGAATGTTTACGACTAAGCGCATCTGCAACACGATTACCCTTACCAGGGGTAAACTGGATATCAAAGTCATAGGAAGCAAGAAACTCGAGCCAACGCTGTTGTCTCATATTGAGTTCCTTCTGAGTAAGCAAATACTTCTAAGATTTATGATCGGTATAGAGAATGAAGCGCTCGCCCAATAAATAATGTCGCCAAATCTTCAAGGCAAAGACAATGGCGGCTAACTCAAGATCATGAGTGGCATAGCGAACTTCATTCGGACGCAGTTGCCTAGAAGCATAAGCAACTACCCGATCTCTCTACATAAGCACAGCACCGAGACCACTACCACACGCATCGGTGTAGACAACAAGATCATGATTCCCTTCGGGAACCACAAGAATAGGAGCATTAGTGAGAAGTTCTTTCAATGTCTGAAAGGAAGCTTCACACTTGTCGGACCAAATAAAATGAATGCCTTTCCGAGTAAGGCTTGTGAGAGGAAGCACAACACGGGAAAAGTTCTTAATGAACCGCCGGTAATAACCCGCCAATCCAAGGAAACTATGAATCTCATGCACATTCTCAGGCCTCTTCCAATTCTGGATGGCTTCGATCTTTGAGGGATCGACAGAAATGCCATCGGAAGATACAACATGGCCTAAGAACTTAACCTTATTCTCCCAAAAGTAGCACTTGGAGAATTTGGCTTTAAGCAGATGACGACGAAGAGTACTCAAGACAATTCTCAAGTGATTAGCATGCTCAGCTTCAGACTTAGAATAAATAAGGATATCATCAATGAAGACAAGAACAAACTTATCGAGATATTCCCGGAATACCCGATTCATGAGTTCAACAAAGAAAGCAGGAGTGTTCGTCAAACCGAACGGCATAACGAGCCACTCAAAAGAACCATAACGAGTGCGGAAAGCGGTAAGAGGTATGCTATCCTCCGCGACTCGTAACTGATGAAAACCTGTGGCAAGGTCAAGCTGAGAAAAGACCTTGGCACCACTCAATAGATCGAACATATCATCGATCCTAGGCAATGGATACCTATTTCTAATGGTCAACTCGTTAAGCTTGCGATAGTCAATGCAAAGCCTAAGAGTTCCATCAGACTTCTTCACAAAAACGACCGCGGATCCCCACGGAGAAAAACTGGACTGAATCAACTGCTTGGACTCGAGCTCTAAAAGCTGCTTCTTGAGTTCCTCATTTTCCTTTGTAGACATCCTCGTGGGAGGACGACTAACTGGCTGCGCGCCTGGAATGAGATCAATGCGGAACTCAATTGCCCGTTTGGGTGGCAAACCCGAAACAGGTTCAAAAACATCAGAAAAGTCACAAGCAATAGGAATACGAGATACATCATCACCATCTCGCAAATCAAGAGAATACAAAGCCATCTCGGAATTATCCACATCCCGAAGAACAAGAGATAACTGAGAAGGTGAATCAGGATGACAAAGATATAAAATTCTCTCGGAACAAATAATCCTGGCATCGTACCTCACTAGCCAGTCCATACCAAAAATCATATCAAAACCCAAATGAGAAACAACGTGCAGATTCGCACGGAAAGAAAAGCCACATAAAACAATCTCAATATCATCACAAAGCAAACTAAGGGTCGTGGATCCCCCAATAGGATTCGCAATCCTTAAAGAAGTAACCGTACAAGAAACATCCAAAGATAAATCATCTACAAGCTTCTTCGATACGAAAGAATTTGAAGCACCCGTGTCGAAAAGAACTCGTATACTGTGATCATGAAATAGAATTGAACCCTCCAAAATAGATGGAGTCATACCTTTGGATTGAGAAGGACCTCCAGAAGCATTAGCCACATTGAGCTTGCCAGATTTTGCGTTAGCAGGAGCAGTAGGACTAGCAGAAACATGATGACCTTCCTTCTTGCAATTACGGCAGAAGAGAGGCTGTGGACAAGCTCGAATAATATGATCCGGAGAACCACAATTAAAACACTTTCGAACGAAAGGTGTTCCGGAAGATTGAGGCTGAGAGCTAGGACCACCGGTCTTCTTCTTCTTATAAGGAAAAGGCTTCTTCTGAATTGGAAACTGCTTCTTGTTGGGGTTTCTGGAAACCTCAACATCAACCTCACTATCACACTCCTTCTCGACGGTCTCGAGATGAAGCGCCGAATCAACCAATTCCTCAAAAGAAAGTTTAAGCTGGAGCAACAAGGACTTCTTAAGATATTTCTTAAGGCCAGAAACAAACTTCAAATTCTTCTTATAAGAAGTGCTGATGAATTCAAGACCATACTGAGATAAAGCCTCGAACGATGCGACATACTCAGAAACAGAAGATTTCCCTTGCTTCAAATCAAGGAAGCGACGGGTCAATAAAACTTTTTCCGATTCAGGAACGAACTTGAGTTCAAATCGTCCCCGAAACTGAGTCCAAGAAAGAGTAGACTCATCAATTTCAGCTACAAGAAGCTCATACCAGTCAAGAGCACGCTTTTGTAATAAGCTAGAAGTTACAAGAACTCTATCATGGTCAGAAAGATCCATGCGAGAGAAAATACGCTCGCACGTGCGAAGCCAAGCTTGGACTTCAAGAACAGACTTGGAGCCCTTAAACGGCTTTCCTCCAAGATGAGCAAAATCACTGCACTGACATGCAAAAGCAGACTTGCGAGGTGGAGACACTCGAGGAGGAACGGGAGGCTGAGTGCTCCTAAACAATTCCAAAAATTGATCAGCAGACATATATACGCCATCCGGATGCGAGCCACTAGATTGCCCAGCATCTGAACGTCGACCCCTGCCTCTTCCACACATAAGCTGAAAGTAAGATAAGAACAAGATTATTCACAAGGTAGATATTACAATATGGGATACTACGGAATAAAATGCATTCCTAGACGTATTTCCAATATCTATCTAACCTTGATGGAATAAAGAGACACGATGATTCAAGGATCTGTATCACTTGTACACTTTGATGTACCATAATATGTGCATCTATTCTGTGTTTATCATATTTTGTTCTGAATCTCGCTCTGATACCACGTTGTGACGCCCCACTCCGAGAGCCTCGTTAACAAAGAGTATTACATAGATAATACTGTCGGCTAACGCGGACAATAGAGTATAATGGAAGCGACCATGTGCAATCTTACCTTAACTATTCACTAAATATGTCAAAAAGTAGAAACACATTAAAATTCGACCTATTTAATAAATATTTAAAGCAAAACTACAATGGCTATAGGATCTATCAGAAGAAAATATAACAACTCAAATGTAATATAAATCATAGAACAGTCGATCATAATATACACATACACAGATACACCACAGAGTATACAAAATAATACATGTCAAGTGGTACAGGAGACCACCATATACAGACGAGACGAAAGAGTATAAATCAGAGTTTCAACAGATAAGGACTACAAAAGATGCTATAACAAAATGAAGCTAGCGAATAGTCCACGCGGAAGAAAAATAGGCTAAGTCCCCAAAAGCACCTAACCTGAAACATCTCGGTCTGACCCGAGTATAAAATACACGGGTCAGTCTAGATAACAAATCAGTTAGATAAACTGAACACTAATAAACCTACAAGGTCATACAGTATAATAAATATCTCTAAGGAAGATAACACAATCATCAACAAGAGATAAATCATATAGAACAAGCCTCATATCATCGGCAACATATAGAAACAAAGGATATAAATATCCCAAAACAAGCCAATAGGCAAACAACAAATACCAATAAGGTATACAAGTTCCACAAGGTAAACGCTATACTCCATGCGGCTCAAAAAGACCAATACCGAAGGGCGATACCAAGGGAATATACATATCAATGAAACATCATAAAATTTGCTTGAGCTCAGTACTGTACAAACAAGGATCCACGAGCCCGAAGACTCCAAACCCAAGTATCACCCATGCGGCACATAAGGCCAACATCAGAGCGAAACTATATAGGGCAACAAAACCAAACGCACACACCCGAAGGCAACATACCCGAAGGAAACAAACCTAGGGAGACAGTCCGAAGACACTATCCCAGAGGCAACAAACCGTAGTGGTGAAGGTCGAAGACCCAGTACTGGACACCACTAACTGGCGGAATGTGTCACAACTCTCGAAAAGGAATCCGAAAAGTGTTAACGTATGTCCCATAACCACTCGTTCGCACTAAATGGTTTACTATCTGTCAGTCCCTTTCACACTCAAAGCAGTACAAAGTTTACCTCATATCATCGATAAACCAAACCCGAAGGTCAAAACAATCAATCGAATAGGTCAAGGATTAATCGGAAGGATAAACGCACAGATTCATGGTCCGTGTTTTGCCCAACCATTTAATCACCCTTCCACTTCGTTCGAAGTGCGAAAGTGTGTGTTTTAAATAGAATTTATAAATTAGAGAAACGAACTTTTAAATGCGATTCGAGAGATTATTTTATAGAAACCCGTGGATTAAAATTAAAAGGAACCATCAAAGTCAACACAATTGATAATTATACATAGGATCATCATGAGTCGATTCAAATTGAAAATTCAATCCCAAAAGGCAAAGTGGTCTGAAACAGCAGGTTCAGTCGACTGAACAGAGTTTTCAGTCGACTGACCCTATACCTGGAAAATTTTCTAGGTTCAGGAAACTTTCTGTTTCCAGGTTCAGTCGACTGTGCAGAGTTTTTCAGTCGACTGAATCATGCCTGGAAACTCTCGGGTTTCAGGTTCAGTCGACTGTGCAGAGTTTTCAGTCGACTGAATCATGCCTGGGCTGTTTTTCAGCCTTATTCAAAGGAAGAGCAAACTCTCCCAAAATGCAATCGGACGAACATTGGCTCTAAAGGCATATGCCAATCGACAACCCGGCCCTATATGTTCCTCGATGCATCACCAAAACATGATTAAAACATCAAAGTTAGGATTTCAAAGATTTGAACCCAAAACACTAAAAATTGGAATATTCCCCAATTCAACCCAAACCAATTGCAAGGGCATATGAACAAGGTGTTAGGAATTCATACCTAACATCAATGAAATCAAGAGAAGTAGATGTGAGTTCAAAACTCACCTTTTTACACAAAACAAAGAAGATGAAGAAGCACAATTGCAAGGGATCAACCAACTACACTCCACTTCAACACTACAAGCTTCAATCTAGAATTCAAAAGCAAGTATTTCCTTAGTTAGGGTTAGGAAATTACTGAAATTGAAGAGGAGAAAAGATGGAGAAGGTGGAGATGAACTTACCAATGGATTCTCTATGGATTTGGAGCAAGAAATCAAGATACAAAGGAGAACTAGGGCTTGCTAATTTCTATTTCTCTTTCCTTTCCCCCATTTCAGTTTTTAGTTTGAGCAATAAAATGAAATGAAGATGAAATGAAGAGAAGGGTTGAGCTAGGGGTTAAGTGAGCTAGTGGGCTGAACCCAATCCCAAACCCAATAGGAAAAGTAGCCAAAATTTCACAAACTCCAAACATATCAAAGATCATACTCAAAAAGATCGCAAACGCCATTTTGGACTCAATAGAAATGGTTTCGAGCTCCAATTCGGCCATTTGCGGAAAGTACCATTTCGGACCCCAAAATCCGAATAACGACGCTATATTTAAATCAAACATTTAAATATAAAATCGTTAAATATGCGGGTTGTTACAAATTTCAACTCTATAATCAACAAATTTCATCATTTTTAAATTTCTAAATCGTTTACACTAATTTACGCAAATTTAAATGTCAATTTAGAGTTGATTAATTTATCAATTTCAATATTAACCGCAATTTCATTAAATTCAGAAATTATTAATTTAATTTCCAAAAATTCTATTAAATTTATTTTTCGTTTTACTATTCAATTCATTATTGTCAATGGATGAAATAAATATTTGATTCAAAATCTTTTACATTAATATTCTCACATTCCATCTTCATTTCAATTAGCGTAATAAATTAAATTTCATTTATAATAAATTCATTTATTAAAATTTGAGTTCTAGTTAACTATAATAAATTCCAAATAACTTTGATTTGATTTGTTTCAATCTTTATACTAAGTCCATTATTACCCTATACCTAGTTCCTATTGTTTACCCTTCATTTACTTAACATTTAAATAAACTTGATTTTCAATAAATTCATTGACCAATTAATTAGGTAATTTATAATAATGGTTATCATAACCTTAAATTTACACTTAAGTTTATGTTATATTGAACTAATTATCATAAAACTGAATAAAATTAACGTTATTCCCAATTATTATCCTAATTTACATTAACGTAACATTTAATTTCAGATTTATTGCAATTGATTACACGTTTTAATTTAATAGACTAAATAAACGATTAACTTATAATAATTGTTACCTTTCACGTTTAATTTCACTTACGAGCTATTATTAACAAACAAATGCTGCCATTGATTTAGATCTAATTCAATAAAATAAAATAAATGATTGGGTAAACAATTAATAATTATCACTATTGCTAAATTTACTCACATCCATACTTAAATATCAACTGCCAATTATTATAATTACTTGTCTAGCATTGATTTTATCAAACTGCAATTTATTATGCATTATTTCATCAATTAACATAATTTTTGAATTTATTCCCAATTCACTAATTTCAATCAATCATAACCTTTCAATTGTTTCAATTAATTGGGATTGCAATAAATTAATTATTTATTCGCTTGCATTAACATTATTACCTTAAATTTACTTTCAGTTACTATTAATCAATATATTATCCCATTGGTTGATTCAATACTCTTACTCTTATTTTATAAGTTTTCATTTCCAAACAATATTATAATTACTTACAGGACATCGATTTTATTCAATTACTATTTATTATTATTAATTCACTATTTACCTTTGTTTTCTTATATTCAATTCAGATCCAGGCATAACACTTTCACTACTTCATTTACTAGAATTTTATTCAAATTACAAATAATTAGTTTTAATTACCATTACAATATTTCATTCCTAACATTTACTTCAATATAAATTATAAGAAATTTATTTCTTTCTAAATTTAATTACGAAAATCTTATTAATTTAACCAATTTAATTATTGAATTTTAAGGTTTGTTACATCGTATTTCGAGGAAACTAGTTTCATCGGATCTGTAATGGTGGATTATTGTAGGGTTTCAAGTTTCGTAGCGATTGGAGTTGTCGTTTATTCGTACGGACTCGAAATGCCCAGAAATTAAATTCAATTGAAATCAATTTGAAATAAGCCGATTTTAAAGCAACTTCTTCATACGATGGAATTAGGATCTGAAACCTATTCCATTGAGTTTAAAAATATCGAAAACATCTATTTTGATATATGGGATGACCCATTTTCGTTCCAAAGACAGAACAGGCTTTTTAGGTCTTTATCGTCAATTCAAATCTATTCGGATGTTCATTCTTTCTTATCGAGCTTCATTAGTATATATTAATTTGTTCAAACTGTAGCAGCCTTTCATTTTCTCATTACTATATTTGCTGAGCTATCTGACTATTCCTTCTCTCTTCTTAATGGCAGAAACCCAAATTTGCATTCAAACCCAAAATTCAATCTCTAAATCAATTTCAAAATTTAAACTCCTCCAAACCTTGAAAAATTGCACATCAATTCGACGCTTTCAACGAGCGTAATTCACTAGTGTTATTCATTTTTCAATCGGAATCATCGTTTGTAACATCCTGATATTTTCAACCATTTGCATCCACACATGTCTGATTTGAAGTGCTCAAAATATCAGATTGTTAATTTATACTTGGCAAACTCAGCGTATACAGTAAACAAATAATTACAGAATCACAGACACAGAGTAATATAATAAGACGCAGCGGAAACAAACAAATAGTAGTTCATAAAGCTACTATATTTATATAACAGAGTTAAAACAAGATACAAAAGAAGTCTCGAATACACAGAAGTCTCTATACAATAGTCAAATACAAGATAAGAATATATCACAGGAGTCAACTGAAAAACTGCAAGCTGAATAGAAAGATGGATCACCAAGCGAAGATCTAACTCCAAAAGTGAGTCTCAAATGCTGTGACACTCAGTCTGACCCGAGCGTAAAGCAAAATACAAAACACTCGAGTCATTGTTAACATTCTTATATCAATAAATCCAACTCAAGTGAAATATCAACTGAAATACAAGTAAATTAAAAGATGTTTGGGATACCCATCCTTTAAGGATTTGTTAAACTATCTACTACATAGTAATATACGCTATTATAATAATGTCTATAGTAAAATAAACTATTAAAATTGCATTAAGGCGTTATCCATTTCACCCTTAACACATTTTATATATTCCCATAGTTTATACAGTACCATAATTTCCCCCGTACTAGGCGTCGTCAGAGGGCACTCCATAGGTATGGTACAAATCAAACTCATAGTGGTCCCGCTAAGGTAGGTGAGATGACACTACTACACAACGCTAGGGTAGATATACCAATTACACTCCGCTTTGGTGGTAACGTATAGCAGCAACTACCGTCCACCTCGAGCCACAGTCCCAAATAAAAAGTGCACACCAAATCAATCACAAAGTAATAGAATGGCAATCGAAGAAGTGTGTCCGATCAGAGGAGCTACCTCACTTGGCCCATCAATTGCTCCTGTTTTAGCCACCTTATGCCAAGTCACGGGAGTCGGGTGCACGTATATTCCTCAAATAGGATCGTTGCCACCATCCTACTTCATTCTAAAATCTCCGCCTCATACATGGTTGTTAAAGTTGTTTTTGGCATTGGCAGAGATTATGACAATAACCGAGCCCATTCTCTTTAACAACCAGTCGTTATTATAACACCGCGATCATTTCAAAATAGTTTATACTTCAAAACCAAAATATCGTTTCCATTTCAAAAACCATATCAATACGATATCATTTACATTTCAAAACCATATCAATATGATATCATTTCCATTTCAAATATATCCATTTCCAAAATCATAGCACTTTCAAAGTTGTAACACTTTCGAAATTATAAAGCTTCTAAAACCATAACACTTTAGAAATAATAATTTAGAAATTATAATACTTTGCAAATCATAACACTTTGGAAATCATAATTTAGAAACCGTAACATTTTGGAAATCATAACACTTTGAAAATCATTACATTTTGAAATCATATCACTTTTGAAAATCATAACATTTTGGAAAACCACAACACTTCCCACTTTACCGATTTAGATATTAAAATAGTATATAAAAAAATAGTTTATAAAATAAAATAGTTTATATAAGGTAGTTATGGTTAAAATAGTTTATATATTAAAATAGTTAGTATATTAAAATAGTTTATATCAAAAATAATTTATATTAAAATGATTTATATTAAAATAGTTTATATGAAAATAATTTATAAAGTAAAATATATAAATAGTTTTAAATATAATTTAAAATACTTTATAAAATTAAATTGCTTCCTCAAATTTCGCATATCGATTCCAAATCAAATTGAATTTCAAAATTCAAATTTAATCCAATCTCAAACCATAAGTTTCAATTAAATTATGTTTCTCAATAAATCATTCAAATTATATCGATTTCAAAAACAGATCTGAACCACAAAATAAACCATTTCAATCTCAATATATTTCAAAGCTTTAAATATTCAACATTTTCAAAACTAATTTATAATTGCATATATTTCGTAATTTAACTTCATTATTATTTGGTTTTATACTATCTACTTAATAAATCCAATATCATTTAAATAAAACCCCAAATTACGGATAAACTAAATCTTTCGTTCAATTTATTTAAATCTTAAAATATTCATTGATCACCTTAAACCAAAATCAAGTAATAAAATCATGTCCTTTAAAATCTCAAATTCAATAACTTTCAAATCGATTTAATTAAATAAAATTTCTTAATTAAATACCATTTCAAATCAATTTCAAATCTATCTTCCCAACCTTAATTTATGAAAAATTATTATAAACTATATATTTGAAAATATAATTTTAAATAAATATAAACATATTATATATAAATTAAATTTAACTTTATTAATTTAAATCTAATTATCAAACTTATTTTATAATAAAAATAATTTATACAAAATTTAAAATAATAAATTTATAAGTAAATTCTTAAAATTTATAATTTCAAAACTAACTTATAATTTTAAAACTTTCACAACATGTAATTTTAAAAATCAAGAATTTAAACTTTATAAAATACATTTATATATAATATCTTGAAATCAATATTTGTTAAACCATATATTTCTTTCCAAACCGTAGAAATCATTTTCAAAATATTTGTATATAGACCAAAGGTGTTTGTATATAATTTTCTATCCTACGGTCAACTGATACAGATATTTATCATTTGAATCCACAATTTAAATATATATACGGGCATATATCTTTTCAAACCCACAATCCCAATTCAATTCAGTTGAAAATCGCTTGGGTTTATCATTTCAACCCATAACGATTTTCTCCTATTTTGTAGATCGTTTAGGTATGTATCATTTCAACTCATAGTAAATTTTATACTAAAGGGAACTTGAAGAGTGATAACAGATATGATAACAATATAACAGGCATACATCATCAATATAAAAACAGATAAAGATGTCAGATGTCACAGGTGTACCAAATGCAGATAATAGCATATATATAGCAATGTAAATAATTAACAGCAGCATATTTCAATTGAAACCAAATTTAATAAATATAAGAACATCAATTGTGAGTGATTGCTCACCTTTCGAGACAAGAGAGAATTGATAGCGAATTGAGCTGTTAGTTCGAGCAACAAATTTCCAAAGTAAAGCAAGATTGGCATGAATTCGACAAAGCTTATAGATAAGAATTGATGAAAACGAATCAGAACCATCTTGATATAACTGAAACAAAATATATATTTTAAATTTTCTCTAAAACCAGTTCTTACACATATATTTAAAATAAGATATATATGTGTGTGTGTGTGTGTGTATCAAATCAATAATTTAACTTTAACACAATTAAAACAAAAATCTATATACAAAATTTCATACCAATACTAAATTTTAAACACAAATATAAAATAAAATCTATCTATATATATATATATATATAAAAGAAATAAAAACCATATATTTTAAACACATCAAAATTTACTGTAACCATATAGTTATTGTGAACACACACACATACACGCATATATATAAACTTACAAAACTTTATATACAAACTAATGTATAAGCTTTTGATCTATAATAGTATATAGATAAAGTTAAACCAATCGGGTACACTTATATAAACTTATATACATAATAATAGATTGTATTCAAACCTGTCCAACTTTATAATATATAGCATTGTATATACAATCTTATATAAATAACAGATATAAACTTATACTATATAAAATACATACTTTAATATGAAAGTACTTGGATAATACATGCTATAATCTCTATAAACAATAGGCTAGGACCTATATCGAAACAGAGCAAGTGAACAACAGGTACTATATAAAAAAATTATATATATATATATGTATGTATATATATACATACATACATATATATATATATATATATACACTTAACACTGAAATGCACAATACTTTATGTCTAGCATGTATAGACTCATATAAATAAAACTATCCTATTGTAACCAACATCACCACATATATTTATACACTTTTATATTCCTTAGAAATGTAAGTTATTAAAATATCTACATTAACATATTTCATTATACTGTAAATAGCATATCAACACTGTTATATATCTTTGATTATAAGAGAACAACTTTATACTATATAAAACATTTAACGACAATAACATAATATATAATAATATACTATAAGCCAAATTTCGAAACATATATATAACATCGTATTTTTGATATAAACACGTATATTATCCTACTGCCACTATAACATATACTAACACATATAAGTTTTTATATATACACTGTAACTTTTATAAATAAATGCAACACAAACAATACTTATATAACTATTATATATATAACATGTACATAACAACAATATAAACCAACTCAACATATACTCCTATAATTATTGTAAAATCTGTACATTATAACAACTTATATACCATATATGTACAAAAAAGAATTCATAACATATGCAGACAAACACATTATAATATATTATTGTAAATATAACAGTATAACATATATAATATATATAGAACTCACAAAAAGCTTTGGCCGAGGCTAAGGAGATGGAGGAAGTCAGTTTTTGGGCTACAAGGTATAGAAGTGAAGGGCGAAACTAGGTGAGCTGGGTGGACGAGGTTGGTGGCTGGTGCACTGGAGGGAGAGGTCAGGTGTAAGGAGAGAGAGTGAGAGCCGGAAGAAGCTACGGAGGTTGGAAGGGGATGCTCAATGGAGGTGGGTTCTAGGCTCGGCAATAGGGAGCGTGAGGCAGAGCTTGACTAGGGTGGCAGGGGCCGACGCATGAGAGTGGAAGTATGGGCGGTGGTTCAATGGTGGAGGAGATGTGGGTTTTGTTGGTGAGAAGCTTGTTAAAAATGGTGAGAAGACTTTGTGGTTGCTGGCACAACAAATGAAAAAGGAAAGCAAGCAGCAGATTCAAAGAAAGAATGAGCAAAGAGAAAATGAACAGGAGGAAGAAAATATTGACAGGCTTGATATTTTGAAATTAGCGCAATAAGGTGAACAGGTGAGGAAAGTAAAATTCAAGCATTGAAAGAATTATTAAAAGAAACATCCATTCATTTTCAGAATGTTGCAACAAATGAATGGTCACTGGGAAAACCAAAAGGTTCTAAAAATCGGTACCCATGCGAAATCATTTTTCATGGATTCCGCTGCGTTCTGGACTTCAAAACATAGAATTGAATATACCATAGGGATCAGCACAACGAAATGATCAAAATGGTATACAAGTATTAGTGGCACGATCGACATTGGTACCAAAAATGTTGATAACATGTCAGAATTAAGATAGATTGAGAAATAGCAGTCCAAATTTAGAGAAACGAAATATGATGCCTCACTCAGAAGATGATTTACAAATTTATTATATAAAAATATTCAGGTTTGGAAATATTTTACTATCATCAATTTTTGACTTATTTGAATTTAAATAAAATTACACAATAGAATTTACTTCTGTATCATCATATGGAAATTTTCCATTTGCTATGTTTAAACAGACGTATTCAAAATATTAAATTTTTATTTCCAAATTCAATTACTTAAAAATTCATAAATTTCAATTAAATTAAATTATTTAAAATCGTTAAAATATCCGAGTTGTTATACTCTCCCCCACACAAAACTTTTTGTCCTCAAAAAGGAAGGAGGTAGGAGAATGGAAACAACCAAAGAGAAAATAGATTTGGAAAACAAAATAAAACAATTAAATTAAGACCGTATCAATCTCAATTTAAATTATTTATATTCAACAATTTGGTTTGATCCATTTTATTAAATCAAAATTAGTCATTCAATTCACATTTGTTAGTTCAAACTATCAATTCAGATATAAATTTCAACTAGTTTTTAAATTGATTTCCATTCAATTTTTTTTGAAGTTTAAATATTTATTCGAAATTTGGCTTTATTTTATAATTGAAATCATCCTTTAACATTAAATTTAAGAATTAAATTTCCAATTAACATCAAACATTTAGAGATAAACATATATGTATTCCATATATCAAATCAAATCTAAACTCATATACCTATATATATATATAATAAATCAAGTCACACATAAGGAATTTAAATCAATTTTTTTTTCCAAAACAAAAGTGTAGCAAAGCTACGAATTGATCTCTCCACTTCGAAACTTGAAAATTAATGTCGATGATGCGGCCGTCATCACTGAAATTAATTTCCCATGACAAAAGAGGAGAGCACTGATTTAAACATTTGAAAATTCTTTAGAAATCATTTCTATACAAAAATACTTTCAATGGTATATATTTAAAAAAATTAAACCAAAGTTCGGAGTTACCGGAAATTAAATTCTCAAAATCTAAATTTTAAATTTAATTAAATTTCCAAAACAGCTTCTAAACCATGTTTTTATGTTCCATTTACCTATATCATGTGACAATAGTCAATGATTTACATTGCAATAAATGAAAGTCAAAATATTATCATTTCAAACAACCAATTCATTTAACTCTTTAATTTCAGAAAAATTTATACTTATATATATATAATATAATCACACTAAATTTATTTCATTTACCAAATTTGAAAATAATATTGTGTCAGTTTGCTCTGCTCAAGTGTTATGGAATTCCTATCAATAGTGTTGATCAGACGAATCAGTTGAAACCCCAAATCAACATAACAAATCCAATAACACAATATATAAAACATTTTATATTAGTACAAATAGACTCCCTCACTCGATGTTTCCAGAATGGATTCTAGAACAAGGATAGAGATTCAAATTAGAGGGGAATTCTAACCAAAGAGAAATCTAATTAAAATATAGGCTTGAAACGAAGATAAGATGATTAAATAATGAAATAGAAAGATGGATAGACTTATATAAATCATGGGCGACTCTAACCAAGTTAACCGTGACTTCAAGAATATGATTGATGTAGAATTCTGAAGCAAATTGACATTCGATCACAAGAAATAGAATTCGAGCATAGCAAGCGATAGCAGCATCTAAACCGAGGATATAGAAATCTCCGGTGAATCAATGCCTACAATTCATACAATGGAGTTATGGGAAGATCTAGAATCAAGACAGACACGAACTGGAAGAAACAAGAATGGATTTCAGAACGAAGGAGGAAGTTCCTAAATTCAAATGAAATCGAGTCAAACAAGGAGAGATTCAAATTTGAACGAAAGTGGTTCTGTAAATAAATTTGCTCTGTATATTGAGTTTTGTCTAAAACCAGAGCTCTGACACCAACTGTAACATTCCGATATTTTCAACCATTCGCAGTCTGTAACAACCCGCATATTTAGCGATTGTATATTTAAATATTTTATTTAAATATGGTATCGTTAGTCGGATTTTAGTCCAAAAAGTTACTTTCTGCAAACATTCGAATTGGGACTCGAGACCCCTTCCATTGAGTTCAAAATGTCTTTTGCAACCTTTTTGAGTATAAGCTTCGATATGTTTGGAGTAAGTTGAGTTTTGCTACTTTTTCTAGTTGGGTTTTGGGTTTGGGTTCAGCCCACTAGCTAACTAAATACCCTAACTCGGCCCCTCTCCTCTCCTCTCCACTCACTTATTTCATTTTATAAAACTCAAGCTAAAACTGAAATGGGGGAAGAGAACAGGAATTAGAAATTTCAAGCCCTAGTTCTTCTTGCAAACTTGAATTCTTGCTCCAAAATCAAAGAGAAGCCATTGGTAAGCCTTCTCTTCATCTTCTCCAACTCTTTCCTTCTTCTATTTTAGAAATTTCCTAAACCTGACTTAGGAAATGTTTCTCTTTTAAGCTTAGATTCAAGCTCCTTGAGTTGGGATTGAAGAGTGGTTCATCCTCCTTTGTTTTCAATCTTCTCCTTCCTTGTTTTTGTGTAAAAAGGTGAGATTTTTATCTCACATCGATGACTATAGTTATCTTTGGTTGTTAGGTATGAATTCCTAACACTTATTCATGTGCATTTGCTTTTGGTTTGGGTTGAATTGGTGAATATTTCAATTTTTAGTGTTTTGGGTTCAAATCTTTAAAATCCTAACTTTGATGTTTTGATCATGTTTTGGTGATGCATCGAGGAGCATATAGGGCCGGGTTGCCTATTGGCATAAACCCTTAGAGCCAATGTTCATCCGATTGCATTTTGGAAGAGTTTGCGCTTCATTTGGATAGGCTGAAAAACAGCTCAGGCATGATTTAGTCGACTGAATTCTCTGTTTAGTCGACTGAATCTGGAACCCGAAAGTTTCCAAGCAGGATTCAGTCGACTGAATTCTCTGTTTAGTCGACTGAACCTGGAAACAGAATGTTTCCAGACAGAATTCAGTCAACAGAAAATCTCTGTTTAGTCAACTGAATTTGCTGTTTAGTCAACTGAAATCTTTGTTTAGTCAACTGAATTTGTTGTTTCAGCCCACTTTGCCTTTTGGGATTGAATTTCCAATTTTAATCGATTCATGATGATCCTATTTGTTGTTATCATTTATTATGACTTTGATGACTCCTTTTTAGGGATTTTTGAATATTCATTTCGATGGATTCTTTATCGGTTTCTTTGGATTTGATTTACGTCTTCGTATGTGGATTTTAATGATTAATTGTTTCTACAATCATTTTTATGGTTTGTCACTTTAAAATACAAAGGTTTCTATACTAGTAGTAAATATTCAAACTCTTTATCAAAGATTATTTAAACACTATTTTCAATATCAAACTCGTTTATAAAACCGTTTTCCAACCTATTAGTGTATACAAACCCTTACCTCACTCGTATGAGAAATCTAATTAAACGGTTTAGTGAAACAAGTGGTATGAAACGCTTGCGTTTACTTCGTCGGTTAATTCTTGGACTTGTTCGATTGAATCTCTTGTGACAATTTTCTAGTCAAGATCTACAATTTGTTCGTAAATATTTAAGTTAAGCTAGTGGTTATGGGACATGAAGCTAAACTCATATATTTACTAGCTTAGTGTAATTTACACTTAACCTCGAGTGGAAGTCTACAATTTGTTTGTAAGTATTTAAGTTAAGCTAGTGGTTATGGGACATGAAGCTAAACTCATATATTTACTAGCTTAGTGTAATTTACACTTATCGATCAATGATGATCATTTTGTGATTCAGACTAGCAATGTGCGATGTCTCTTTGTTTGCGAGGGAGACTAAACCCCGTTTCTAGTGGAGCTTCGGCTTGGTGGGGTAGCGACCCATGGTCTTCGGACCGTTTTAGTGGAACTTCGGCTCAAAGGTCTTCAGACCGTTTTAGTGGAGCTTCGGCTCAAAGGTCTTCGGGCCGTTTTTGTAGAGCTTCAGTTCAAAATTAATGGTTAGCAACCATGGAATAGCTTTCCGTTTTATGATACATGTGTTGGGAGTTTTCATGCTCCCGTTCTTGTGACAGGCCTCTTTCACCCTTTTTGTGATTTTTGGATTTCTATTGATTGATTTCTAGAGTTTGTGTTTCACCAATTTTCATGATTTACATTGGTAAGTTTTATCAATATTTGTGCATTAGTGAATTTGTGTGTCATTAACTTTTGTAATTGGCATTGATATAATTGTCAATATTTATGCTTGGGTGAATGAAATAAAGAGTACGACATTTCTTTTTATCTTTGAGAAGATTCTTGTAATATTGATTAATCTCTTGTTAATTTTCAATTACATACTTATCACAATATGGCATTATGGTTATATCTCTTATTCTATATCATTTCAACTGATACTTATAGCTAGACTGATCCGTCTATTATTTTCTTATTAAATAATACTCGGGTCAGACCGAGATGTTTCAGGTGCTTCTGCTTGACTTCCTATCATGGTCCTTCATATGACTTTTGGCAAACTACTTTAGTTTAGTAGTTTTTGTTGGTATACATTCGAGATAGAGACTCCTTGATGTATACATATTCTTTTGTCTAGCACTTGTATCTATTCTTTTGTGATATTGTGGATCTTATTTGACCACTACTCTGATTTACACTTTCATGTGTTATATTCATATCTGTTTCTGCCTTAGTGATATGAATTATCTGTGACTGATTTATGTTACGTTTATTTCTATATTTTTTTCCAAAGATTATACATACCACTGTGTAGTAGCTTTGAGTTTGTGTCGGTATATCGGATTTTCTCTTGATATGAAATGCATGTTATATTTTATCTG
Source organism: Allium cepa (assembly GCA_030765085.1). Taxonomy (NCBI): domain Eukaryota; kingdom Viridiplantae; phylum Streptophyta; class Magnoliopsida; order Asparagales; family Amaryllidaceae; genus Allium; species Allium cepa. The sequence goes on along the minus strand of CM060929.1, from coordinate 458,018,514 downwards.
GCATATCTGTGCTCGCACAAAGCAATTACACGGATGGTCGTTCCTCAACAGCCTTATTCTCCGTGCTAGTTGACGGCATTACCCCGAAGTGTCCTTGGCTAGTGTGGGTATAGAGGTGGGGCGTCACACAGCCACACTTATAGGATTAGAATTGCTCTAAATATCAAATTGTTAATTTATATCTGTCAAACTCAGCATATACAGTAAATAAATAATCACAGAATCACATACACAGAGTAATAAAACAATAAGCAGCGAAAACAAATGAATAGTAGTTCATGAAGCTACCATATATATATATATACACATACATATATATATATATAACAGAGTTAAAAAAAAGATACAATAGAAGCCTCGAATACATACAAATCTCAATACAATAGTCAAATACAAGATAAGAATATATCACAAGAGTCAACTGAATAACTGCAAGCTGAATAGATAGATGGATCTCCAAGGAAGCTCCGACTCCAAAGGTGGGTCTCAAATACTGTGACACTCAATCTGACCTGAGCGTAATGCAAAACACAAAACACTCGAGTGAGGATTAACATTCTTATAATAATAAATCCAACTCAAGTGAAATATCAACTGAAATACAAGTAACTTAAAGGATGTTTGGGATACCCATCCTCTAAGGACCCATTAAACTATGTACTATATAGTAATATATGCAATTATGATAATGTCTATAGTAAAGTAAACTATTAAAATAGCGTTAAGGCGTTACCCATTTCCCCCTTAACACATTTGATATATTCCCATAGTCTATACGGTACTCTAATCTCCCCCGTACTGGGCGTCGTCAGAGGGAACTCCATAGGTATGGTACAAAACAAACTCGTAGTGGTCTCGCTAAGGTGGGTGACACAGCACAACTAGGCAATGCCAGGATAGATATACAAATTACACTTCCGGGCTGGTGGTAACGCATAGCAGCAACTACCGCCCACCTTGAGCCCCACTCCCAAATCAATGGTGCCCACTAAATCAATCACAAAGTAATAGAATGAAAATCGAAGAAGTGTGTCAAATCGGATGTAACAACCCGCCTATTTAACGATTTTATATTTAAATGTTTAATTTAAATATAGCGTCGTTATTCGGATTTTTGAGGTCCGAAATGTTACTTTCTGCAAATGGCCGAATTGGAACTCGAAACCACCTCCATTGGTTCCAAAATGGCGTTTGCGATCTTTTTTAGTATAATCTTTGATATGTTTGGAGTTTGTGAAATTTTGACCCTTTTTCTATTGGGTTTGGGTTCAGCCCACTAGCTTAACTAAATACCCTAGCTTAGCCACTCCTCTCATTCACTTATTCATTTCTTAAAAACTTAAGCTTAAAAACTGAAATGGTGGAAGGGAAAGAGAAATAGAAATTAGCAAGCCCTAGTTTCAACTTCCAACTTGATTTCTTGCTCCAAAATCAAAGAGAATCCATTGGTAAGTTCATCTCCATCTTCTCCATCTCTTCTCCTCTTCAATTTCAGTAATTTCCTAACCCTAACTTAGGAAATACTTGCTTTGATTCTAGATTGAAGCTTGTAGTGTTGAAGTGGAGTGTAGTTGGTTGATTCCTTGCATTTGTGCTTTTTCATCTTCTTTGTTTTGTGTAAAAATGTGAGTTTCGAACTCACATCTACTTCTCTTGATTTCATTGATGTTGGGTATGAATTCCTAACACCTTGTTCATATGCACTTGCTTTTGGTTTGGATTGAATTGGTGAATATCCAAATTTTTAATGTTTGGGTTCAATTCTTTAAAGATCCTAACTTTGATGTGTGATCACGCTATAGGAGGTGTTTCGAAGAGCCTATAAGGCTGGGTTGTCATTTGGCATTAATCCCTAGTCTTCGTCGCTTGTCCGATCGCTTCCGTTTGGATTTTCGCCCATTTTTGGGCAAGGCTGATTTTTGCCTACCAGGCAATTTCAGACGTCTGGAATAAATTTCAGACGTCTGGTTTCAAATTCAGACGTCTGGTTTGGAAATCCAGACGTCTGAAACTGGTCCCTGGAAAACGCAAAAAGGCAGAGAAGAATTTCAGACGTCTGGAAATCCATTCAGACGTATGGTTAGTGGTTCAGACGTCTGGATGGAAATTTCAGACGTCTGAAATGTGCAGTTTTGCCTATTTTGGCTAATTTTGAGCTAATTTCCAACTTTTATCGATCCGTGTTGATTCCAATTTAGTTGTTATTGCATATTTGACTTTGATGACTTGTTTTTGATTTCATTCATGGGTTTTATAAATAATCTCTGTAAATCATATTAAAAGCTCCCTTCTCCAATTTATAATTCCTATTTAAAACACACACTTTCGCACGTCGAGCGAAGTGGAAGGATGATTAAATGGTTGGGCAAAACACGGACCATGAATCTATGCGTTTATCCTTCCGATTAATTCCGGACCTATTCAATTGATCATTTTGACCTTCGGGTTTGGTTTATCGCTGATATGAGGTAAACTTTGTACTGCTTTGAGTGTGAAAGTGACTGACGGATAGTAAACCATTTAGTGCGAACGAGTGGTTATGGGACGTACGTTAACACTTTTCGGATTCCTTTTCGAGAGTTGTGACACATTCTGCCAGTTAGTGGTGTCCAGTACTGGGTCTTTGACCTTCACCACTACGGTTTGTTGCCTCTGGGATAGTGTCTTCGGACTGTCTCCCTAGGTTTGTTGCCTTCGGGTTTGTCGCCCTATATAGTTTCGCTCTGATGTTGGCCTTATGTGCCGCATGGGTGATACTTGGGTTTGGAGTCTTCGGGCTCATGGATCCTTGTTTGTACAGTACTGAGCTCGCGCAAATTTTATGATATTTCATTGATATGTATATTCCCTTGGTCTCGCCCTTCGGTGTTGGTCTTTTTGAGCCGCATGGAGGGTAGCGATTTCCTCGTGGAACTTGTATACCTTATGGGTATTTGCTATTTGCCTATTGGCTTGCTTTAGGATATTCATATCCTTTGATTATCTATGTTGCCGATGATATGAGGCTTGTTTTATTATGTTCATCTGTTGTTGATGATTGTGTTATCTCCTCTAGAGATATTTGTTATACTGTGTAACCTTGCAGGTTTTATCTAACTGATTTGTTATCTAGACTGACCCGTGTATTTTATACTCGGGTCAGACCGAGATGTTTTAGGTTAGGTGCTTTTGGACTTAGCCTATTTTGCTTCCGCACGGACTATTCGCTAGCCTCATTTTGTTATAGCGTCTTTTGTAGTCCTTATCTGTTGTAACTCTGTTATGTATTCTATTGACTCGTCTGTATATTGTGGTTTGCTATATCACTTGACATGTATTATTTTGTATACTCTGCTTGGTATCAGTATATGTGTGTATATGATGGTTTACTGTTCTTTGATGTATATTGCATTTGAGTTGTTATATTCTGTTCTGATAGATCCTCTAGCCATTGTAGTTTTGCTTTAAATATTTATTGAATAGGTCGAATTTGTAGTGTTTCTACTTTTCGACGTATTTAGTGAATAGTTAAGGTAAGATTACACATGGTCGCTTCCATTATACTCTATTGTCCGCGTTAGCCGACAGTATTATTTAGGTAATACTCTTTGTTAACGAGGCTCTTGGAGTGGGGCGTCACAGCGTGGTATCAGAGCCAGGTTCAGAACAAAATATGATAAACACAGAATAGAGCACATATTACGATACATCAAAGAGTATAAGTGATACAAATCTTTGAATCATCGTGTCTCTTTATTCCATCAAGGTTAGATAGAGTTTTGGAATACGTTTAGGAATGCATTTCTATTCCGTAGTATTCCATATTGCAATATCTACCTTGTGAATAATCTTTTCCTTATCTTGACTTTCAGCTTATGTCTGGAAGAGGCAGAGGTCGACGTTCGGATGCTGGGCAATCTAGTGGCTCACATCCGGATGGCGTATATATGTCTGCCGATCAGTTTATGGAGTTGTTTAGGAGCACTCAGCATCTCGTTCCTCCTCGAGTGTCTCCACCTCGCAAGTCTGCCTTTGCACGTCAGTGCAGTGATTTTGCTCATCTTGGAGGAAAACCGTTTAAGGGTTCCAAATCCATCCTTGAAGTCCAAGCCTGGTTTCGCACATGCGAACGTATCTTTTCTCGCATGGATCTTTCTGACCATGATCGAGTTCTTGTGACTTCTAGCTTATTGCAAGAGCGTGCCCTTGATTGGTATGAGCTTCTTATAGCTGAGATTGATGAGTCTACTCTTTCTTGGACTCAGTTTCGGGAGCGATTTGAACTCAAGTTCGTTCCTGAATCTGAAAAAGTTTTATTGACCCGTCGCTTCCTTGAGTTGAAGCAAGGGAAATCTTCTGTTTCTGAGTATGTTGCATCTTTTGAGGCCTTATCTAAATATGGTCTTGAATTCATTAGCACTTCTTACAAGAAGAATTTGAGGTTTGTTTCTGGTCTTAAGAAATATCTTAAGAGGTCCTTGTTGCTCCAGCTTAAACTTTCTTTCGAGGAATTGGTTGATTCGGCACTTCATCTCGAAGCTGTCGAGAAGGAGTGTGATAGTGGTGAGAATGTTGAGGTTTCCAAGAACCCCAACAAGAGGCCGTTTCCAATTCAGAAGAAGCCTTTTCCTTCTAAGAAAAATAAGACCGGTGGTCCTAGCTCTCAGCCTCAGTCTTCCGGAACACCTTTCGTTCGAAAGTGTTTCAATTGCGGTTCTCCGGACCACATAATTCGAGCTTGTCCAAAGCCTTTCTTCTGTCGCTATTGCAAGAAGGAAGGTCATCATGTTTCAGCTTGTCCTACTGCTCCTGCTAATGCAAAATCTGGCAAGCTCAATGTGGCTAATGCTTCTGGAGGTTCATCTCAATCCAAAGGTATGTCTCCATCTATTTTGGAGGGTTCAATTCTATTTCATGATCATAGTATATGAGTTATTTTCGATACGGGTTCTTCACATTCTTTCGTATCGAAGAAGCTTGTAGATGATTTATCTTTGGATGTTTCTTGTATGGTTACTTCTTTAAGGATTGCGAATCCTATTGGGGGATCCGCGACCCTTAGCTTGCTTTGTGATGATATTGAGATTGTTTTATGTGGCTTTTCTTTCCGTGCGAATCTGCACGTTGTTTCTCATTTGGGTTTTGATATGATTTTTGGTATGGACTGGCTAGTGAGGTACGATGCCAGGATTATTTGTTCCGAGAGAATTTTTTATCTTTGTCATCCTGATTCGCCTTCTCAGTTATCTCTTGTTCTTCGGAATGTGGATAATTCCGAGATGGCTTTATATTCTCTTGACTCGCGAGATGATGATGATATATCTCGTATTCCTGTTGCTTGTGACTTTTCTGATGTTTTTGAACCTGTTTCGGGTTTGCCACCCAAGCGGGCAATTGAGTTCCACATTGATCTCATTCCAGGCGCGCAGCCAGTTAGTCGTCCTCCCACGAGGATGTCTACAAAGGAAAATGAGGAACTCAAGAAGCAGCTTTTAGAGCTTGAATCCAAGCAGTTGATTCAGTCTAGTTTTTCTCCGTGGGGATCCGCGGTCGTCTTTGGGAAGAAATCTAATGGAACTCTTAGGCTTTGCATTGATTATCGCAAGCTTAACGAGTTAACCATCAGAAATAGGTATCCATTGCCTAGGATCGATGATATGTTCGATCTATTGAGTGGTGCTAAGGTCTTTTCTCAGCTTGACCTTGCCACAGGTTTTCATCAATTACGAGTTGCGGAGGATAGCGTACCTCTTACGGCTTTCCGCACTCGATATGGTTCTTTTCAGCGGCTCGTCATGCCATTCGGTTTGACGAACGCTCCTGCTTTCTTTGTTGATCTCATGAATCGAGTATTCCGGGAATATCTCGATAAGTTTGTCCTTGTGTTCATTGATGATATCCTTATTTATTCTAAGTCTGAAGCCGAGCATGCTAATCACTTGAGAATTGTCTTGCGTACCCTCCGTCATCATCAGCTTAGAGCCAAATTCTCCAAGTGCCATTTTTGGGAGAATAAGGTTAAGTTCTTAGGCCATGTTGTATCTTCCGATGGCATTTCTGTCGATCCCTCAAAGATCGAAGCCATTCAGAATTGGAAGAGGCCTGAGAATGTTCATGAGATTCGTTGTGCTTCCTCTCACAAGCCTTACCCGAAAAGGCATTCGTTTTGATTGGTCCGACAAGTGTGAAGCTTCCTTTCTGACATTGAAGGAACTTCTCACTAATGCTCCTATTCTTGTGGTTCCCGAGGGGAATCATGATCTTGTTGTCTACACCGATGCTTGTGGTAGTGGTCTCGGTGCTGTTCTTATGCAGAGAGATCGGGTGGTTGCTTATGCTTCTAGGCAACTGCGTCCGAATGAAGTTTGCTATGCCACTCATGATCTTGAGTTAGCCGCCATTGTCTTTGCCTTGAAGATTTGGCGACATTATTTATTGGGCGAGCGCTTCATTCTCTATACCGATCATAAATCTTTGAAGTACTTGTTCACTCAAAAGGAACTCAATATGAGACAACAGCGTTGGCTCGAGTTTCTTGCCTCCTATGATTTTGATATCCAATATACCCTGGTAAGGGTAATCGTGTTGCAGATGCACTTAGTCGCAAACATTCGGCTATTGTTTCTATGATGCTAGCCGAATGGGATATTCTTGAGACTCTATCTTTTTGTGAAATTCGTGATCGTGATTTATCTTTTGATTCTTCGATTGCACTATTCAGTTTAGATGCACGACCCTCTTTGTTGGATCGTATTGCTGATGCTCAACGGTGTGATCCTAATTTGTTGCATCTTATTCAGCTTTGTGAGTCTGGATCTTATGATGAGGCGTTGCAAGATTTTAGCATTGATTCTCATGGGTGTCTTCGTAAGAAGAACTGTCTTGTTGTGCCTTCTGATTCTGTACTTAGGCATGATATTCTTGATGATTGCCATCGTTCTAAATATACCATTCATCCCGGTAGTACCAAGATGTATGCCGATATGCGTCGCCTTTACTATTGGGAAGGTATGAAGCGCGATGTGGCGAGTTATGTGAGTAATTACATGACTTGTCAACGTATGAAGGCCGAACATCAACGTCCTTCTGGTCTTCTTCAGCCTCTTGAGATTCCATTGTGGAAATGGGATCAAATTTCTATGGATTTCATTGACGGCCTACCTCGTTCGAGATCAGGCCATTCTAGCATTTGGGTTTTTGTTGATCGCCTTTCTAAGTCTGCTCATTTCGTCCCTATTAAGTCTAATAGGACTGCTTCGCATTTGGCTAAATTGTATATCAAGGAAATCGTGAGACTTCACGGTGTTCCTAGTTCTATTGTGAGTGACCGTGATCCTTTATGCACGAGTCATTTTTGGAAGAGTCTTCAACAAGCTTTGGGAACAAAGCTTAATTTTAGTACAGCTTATCATCCGCAGTCTGACGGACAGACTGAACGGGTAAATCGTATCTTGGAAGATCTTCTCCGTATTTGTATCTTTGATTTCGGTGGTAGTTGGGAGGATCACCTACCTCTTGTAGAATTCTCCTACAACAATAGTTTTCAGTCTAGTATTGGTATGGCTCCTTTCGAAGCCTTATACGGAAGGCCATGCCGATCACCTTCTTGTTGGTTGGAATCTAGGGAGAAGCTTATTCTTGGTCCCGATTCTATTCGTGATTCTTCTGAGAAGATTGATCTTATTCGATTGAGAATGAAAGAGGCTCAGAGTCGCCAGAAATCCTACGCGGACAACCGTAGGAAACCCCTCGAGTTCTCAATTGGTGATCTTGTTTTTATTCATGTTTCTCCTTTGAAAGGGGTTATGCGTTTCAGTACGACTGGGAAATTGGCTCCTCGTTATATAGGACCGTTTTCTATTACTGAACGTATTGGCCCTGTGGCTTATAGAGTTTCACTTCCAGCTCATTTATCTGGCATTCATGACGTGTTCCACGTCTCGCAACTTCGGAAGTGTCTTCGGGAGTCGGATTCTGTTATTACTTCTCCTGATTTGCAAGAGCTTGAGATCTCACCGGACTTATCTATTGTACAGCAACCTATTCGCGTGCTTGACACGGAGGTGCGACACCTACGGAACAAGGACGTGCCACTCGTTAAAGTTCAATGGTCCACTAATCCCAATGACTGTACTTGGGAAACCAGAGAGTTTATTGAGCGATCTTATCCAGGTTTTCTATCTTTGCTTCTTAATGGTAAGTCTAGTTCTGTATCTCAAGCTTATTTCTTTCTTTTGAATGTTGTATGTATGTAGTTGTTACAAATATCGTCTCTAGGAATTGCGGGGACGCAATTTTCTAAGGAGGGGAGATCTGTAACAACCCGCCTATTTAACGATTTTATATTTAAATGTTTAATTTAAATATAGCGTCGTTATTCGGATTTTTGAGGTCCGAAATGTTACTTTCTGCAAATGGCCGAATTGGAACTCGAAACCACCTCCATTGGTTCCAAAATGGCGTTTGCGATCTTTTTGAGTATAATTTTTGATATGTTTGGAGTTTGTGAAATTTTGACCCTTTTTCTATTGGGTTTTGGGTTTGGGTTCAGCCCACTGGCTTAACTAAATACCCTAGCTTAGCCACTCCTCTCATTCACTTATTCATTTCTTAAAAACTTAAGCTTAAAAACTGAAATGGTGGAAGGGAAAGAGAAATAGAAATTAGCAAGCCCTAGTTTCAACTTCCAACTTGATTTCTTGCTCCAAAATCAAAGAGAATCCATTGGTAAGTTCATCTCCATCTTCTCCATCTCTTCTCCTCTTCAATTTCAGTAATTTCCTAACCCTAACTTAGGAAATACTTGCTTTGATTCTAGATTGAAGCTTGTAGTGTTGAAGTGGAGTGTAGTTGGTTGATTCCTTGCATTTGTGCTTCTTCATCTTCTTTGTTTTGTGTAAAAAGGTGAGTTTCGAACTCACATCTACTTCTCTTGATTTCATTGATGTCGGGTATGAATTCCTAACACCTTGTTCATATGCACTTGCTTTTGGTTTGGATTGAATTGGTGAATATCCAAATTTTTAGTGTTTGGGTTCAATTCTTTAAAGATCCTAACTTTGATGTGTGATCACGCTATAGGAGGTGTTTCGGAGAGCCTATAAGGCTGGGTTGTCGTTTGGCATTAATCCCTAGTCTTCGTCGCTTGTCCGATCGCTTCCGTTTGGATTTTCGCCCATTTTTGGGCAAGGCTGATTTTTGCCTAACAGGCAATTTCAGACGTCTGGAATAAATTTCAGACGTCTGGTTTCAAATTCAGACGTCTGGTTTGAAAATCCAGACGTCTAAAACTGGTCCTTGGAAAACGCAAAAAGGCAGAGAAGAATTTCAGACGTCTGGAAATCCATTCAGATGTCTCGTTAGTGGTTCAGACGTCTGGATGGAAATTTCAGACGTCTGAAATGTGCAGTTTTGCCTATTTTGGCTAATTTTGAGCTAATTTCCAACTTTTATCTATCCGTATTGATTCCAATTTAGTTGTTATTGCATATTTGACTTTGATGACTTGTTTTTGACTTCATTCACGGGTTTTATAAATAATCTCTCTAAATCATATTAAAAGCTCCCTTCTCCAATTTATAATTCCTATTTAAAACACACACTTTCGCACGTCGAGCGAAGTGGAAGGATGATTAAATGGTTGGGCAAAACACGGACCATGAATCTGTGCGTTTATCCTTCCGATTAATTCCGGACCTATTCAATTGATCGTTTTGACCTTCGGGTTTGGTTTATCGATGATATGAGGTAAACTTTGTACTGCTTTGAGTGTAAAAGTGACTGACGGATAGTAAACCGTTTAGTGCGAACGAGTGGTTATGGGACATACGTTAACACTTTTCGGATTCCTTTTCGAGAGTTGTGACACATTCCGCCAGTTAGTGGTGTCCAGTACTGGGTCTTTGACCTTCACCACTACGGTTTGTTGCCTCTGGGATAGTGTCTTCGGACTGTCTCCCTAGGTTTGTTGCCTTCGGGTATGTTGCCTTCGGGTTTGTCGCCCTATATAGTTTCGCTCTGATGTTGGCCTTATGTGCCGCATGGGTGATACTTGGGTTTGGAGTCTTCGGGCTCATGGATCTTTGTTTGTACAGTACTGAGCTCGAGCAAATTTTATGATATTTCATTGATATGTATATTCCCTTGGTATCGCCCTTCGGTGTTGGTCTTTTTGAGCCGCATGGAGAGTAGCGATTTCCTTTTGGAACTTGTATACCTTATGGGTATTTGCTATTTGCCTATTGGCTTGCTTTAGGATATTCATATCCTTTGATTATCTATGTTGCCGATGATATGAGGCTTGTTTTATTATGTTCATCTGTTGTTGATGATTGTGTTATCTCCTCTAGAGATATTTGTTATACTGTGTAACCTTGCAGGTTTATTATTGTTCAGTTTATCTAACTGATTTGTTATCTAGACTGACCCATGTATTTTATACTAGGGTCAGACCGAGATGTTTCAGGTTAGGTGCTTTTGGACTTAGCCTATTTTGCTTCCGCACGGACTATTCGCTAGCTTCATTTTGTTATAGCGTCTTTTGTAGTCCTTATCTGTTGTAACTCTGTTATGTATTCTATTGACTCGTCTGTATATTGTGGTTTGCTATACCACTTGACATGTACTATTTTGTATACTCTGCTCGGTATCAGTATATGTGTGTATATGATGGTTTACTGTTCTGTGATGTATATTGCATTTGAGTTGTTATATTCTGTTCTGATAGATCCTCTGGCCATTGTAGTTTTGCTTTAAATATTTATTGAATAGGTCGAATTTGTAGTGATTCTACTTTTCGACGTATTTAGTGAATAGTTAAGGTAAGATTACACATGGTCGCTTCCATTATACTCTATTGTCCGCGTTAGCCGATAGTATTATTTAGGTAATACTCTTTGTTAACGAGGCTCTCGGAGTGGGGCGTCACATCGGAGGAGCTGCTTCACTTGGCCCATCAATTTCTCCTGTTTTAGCTACCTTATGCAACCCATGGAGTCGTGTCCACATATGTCAGGACCCGATTCTTCGACTCCCGAAATTCGACATCAATACGTCCACTGTATCGAATGTCGATCAGTCGGATGCCGGAAAACCGAACACTGAGGGTTTTAAGAAAGAGAAAAGAAGTAGAAGAAGAGATAAGAAGAAAAAGATAGAAGATAGAACGGAAAGAACATAGAACGGAACTGAAAACAACAGAACAATATCAGAATCTCACAATTCGCAGCGGAACAACATATAATAGATAAATGAATAATCTTTAAACAAGGAACTATATCAGTTATTACATTACATCACATTACATTTCATTACATCAGAGTGTACAACAACAAACAACATCTAACAGCGGAAAAGAAATACTATATACTAGTAATACGTCATGCCATCCAGCTTGCCTCCAGCAACTCCTGAATTCCAGAATATCCTGATAAACCTTACTCTTGACTGCCCGTGTGGAAATTGGTGGGCACCCAGAGTTTAGGAAGGAAAACAATAAACTCCGAGTCAGTCATGTGACTGGTGTGAGAACTAAAACGGTTTATTTTTCTTTAAAAATCAAAAATAGAGGAATATTTTTAAAGTCAATTCGCAATGCTTTTAAAAATGAGACTACCATAAGACCTCCCGCCACACACACAATGCAAACGCAGACTTGGAGGAGATTTCTTCTTATGTTAGCCAAAGATGCTTGATACGTATTAAAAAGAAACATTTCATATTATTACTAGTGCATAGTGTGGAAAATATTTCGAAAGTAGAATATAAATCTTAGCCAGCATAGGTACCATTATAGTATGCTTACTATAGCTGCCATATTAGATGGCAGGTTCTACAACTAAAACCGTACAAGTCTCGTATTGTTTCTTTGGATTTCCAACGAATGATCAGGCCAAGGAACTTCCCATTGCCATATGAGAATGCCTCTGGATGGACGTCCCCGAGAACCAAACCGGATCTCTACCAACACAAGGCCGGGTTACCCCTAACTGGGTAACAACTGACACGAGTATGCCATCCCCCGGTCCTTTGGGACCTTTAACCGAGCGCTCGTCACCATCATCACACAATCATAACAAAGTGTTTTCAACATGAGTAAGTATCTGTGCTCCATACCATGATACCACCCTTTTCCAGAAGGAAATGCACATACCCTAAAGGGAGCTACCCCTCATAACCTTGCTGCATCTTTCCTGTTTTGACCATTCCGGGGTGTGAGGCTCGACGAAGTCACGTCCACAAAAACACGCTTTATACAAAGTCATGCTTTGGGTCAACAAATGATCATAGAAATGATCACAAAGATAGACTCAAAAAAATGATCCTATCACAAATAATCAACACAATGATCATTTTACAGCAACACTCAGTATGTCACATTACCAAATTGGGAGTATATTGCTAATAACCTTCAACTACATAACCTCTGAGCTCGTACGTCTCAGAGAAGGGTGTTAAGCTAAAAGAATAAATTCTCCGCCACCAACAGAAATATATTTGAAAGAAATCGGCTTTATATCTCAATTTGTAATGTCAGACATACAATCCATACAAGTCTGTTCCGGGCTCGAACAGAACCGAAGGCACTTACAAAGAAGTCCTTGCAATCCGGATAATCTCTAATCACGTCCGAATTTCCCATCACATATGGAGATCTCTATACCGGGGATCAGCCAGTGCATAGACAATCAACAAGAAACCCTTTCGCTTTCGAAAATATCCGGTCTTCAACACCGATCTTCAAATGCAATTCATAACGACGTATCACATATTCGGAATGGGTTATATGACCCCAAGGTCCTTTCCCGGTTAACCCGAATAGTGAGCGCTTATTTTAAAAAAAATTAAGTGTGGCATTCAAATTCAAGCAAATCACAACAAATACCTATTTAAAGGTAAATATTGATAGTCGGTTATTGAACTATCAATAGATATGCCAACATCACTAGATTCCAAATAATTTTCCAAATTATTTATTTCCCAAAAATATCTTTACAAGATATATATATATTTTCCATTCTTCAAAAATAAATCAATATTTATTTTTAAACCCATTTTCCAAATTTCATTTATAAATTCCATATTGAATTTACATTCCAAAATATTTATGAATATACGATTTCCATTCGTTTTCAAATATTCATTTTCAATTTATCTTCAAAAAGATAAATTCCAAATATTCACTTAATATTGGAAAAACATTTCTATACTTATTTATAAGTAATTCACAAGTCTTTTTATTTTCTACACTTGGAAAATATTCAATCTACTCTAATCGAAATTAAGTATATATTTCATTCTTTAAGGAAATCATTCTCTTAAACATATTTATTTGGCCAAAACGAATGTTGCGTAAAACATCGTTACGACAACCCAAAATCACTAGTATAGGGATTCGAAATTAAAATAGATATATAAATCCCAATACTATACAAAACATTTCCTTTCGGAAATCATCTATTATAACAACAGTGTTATAATCTACCATTTCCTTCTATTTCTCGAAAACATCTATTTCAACAATGAATGTTGAAATCTATGGTTTCGATAGTTAATACATTTTAAAACATCTCTAGATCGTTTTAATTCTATTTAAAACATCTCATTCAAAACCATTTCTTTAACATATTATTCACGATTCAAAAACTTGAATATACTTGTTAACAAATTTCATTTATTTCTATTCCTTTTATTTTAAAAGATTATCCACTGCCTAAAACATGAATATAACTCCATTAACAAGTTACAACAATTTACTTATCAAAATGAGTAGTTTGCTGATTTATAAAACAATGTTTATAAATTCCATTTCTATTTATTTTATAACACTTCCTTTTATAAATTTCCTTTATTAACCTATTCGATTTATAATTCAATTATATACCGAAAGTCCATATTATAAGTTAAATGCTTATAATTTATTTGTTTACAAAAACATTCTTTTAAACTTCATAATTATAAATCTTATAACTTATAAGATTCGTTTATTTATCCAAATCTATTCTTTTAAATAACTTTACAAATTTTATAAACCTACTGTTTATAAAATTCTATTTATAACTTCACCGTTATAATCTTATAAATTTCATTCATTTATGAAATTCATTCACAATTCATTCTCATACTTATAAAAGCTCGTTTTACAATTTCAATATTTTTAATTTATAAATATCAATTTATAAATCTTTTATATAAATCATTTTATATTATGCTTTTTAAAACGTCTTTAAACTCCTTTATAATTTCATCATTTTGATTTATAAAATAATCAAATTTCATAAATCCTATTTTTAAACTTTTTTATAATAAATTCAAAAATCCTAATTTTAATTATTTTATAAAATCATTAATCCCATATTTTCAAAAATCAACTTTTAACTGTATTTCTCAAAAATCTTAATTTTTATAATATTAAAATTATAACGTTTACTTATTTAAGATGAATCAATTCCAAAAAATATTTTATAAACGTATACTTTTAAAAAATCACTTTAGAAATTCCTTAAAATAAAAATCGTTATTTTTAAACTTCAAAAATTGGATCCGATGATGCAACACATCAAATAGTCAATCACGACTTTCAAACATCCATATATCGACATGATAAACAATCAAATATCAATATCAAAAATCAATAAATATTTGTGAGGAATCCAGTTGGATCCCTCCAACCTGTTTCCCTGCATCCACAGACATTAACACAATACCAATTCCGTTTCAAGACGGAATATCGCGGTATATGCGATTTTATAAAATATTATCCGCTTACTAACGGCGCAATAGGGTCTCATCCGCTATACAAGGCGGGAAATCAATCAACTGCAATATATACATATGCCAATATATATATATTGCTATATATATAATATAATACCAATTCCACTTCAACGTGGAATATCGCGGTATATGTGTGTAATAAATAACCTCCGCTTACTAACGGCGTATAGGGTCTATTCACATCCAATATATATATATATATATATATATATATATATATATATATATATAACAATCATCATTCAAGCATTCAATCAACACAACTAACAATTTTAAATCTAACTATTTAAAATTTAAATAAATCCTTTAGAGTGAGAAGTTCTCACCTTTGCTTTTATTTTGCAATCCATTTCCCATCTTGACTCGATTTTCTTGATTTATACCTTGTATAAATATTTACACAATTTATTAATATTCGAACAGATCGAATAATAAATTTTCATTTTTTTGATTGTTTTAATTATTCAATGGTTTTGTTCTAAACCAATTCCTTTAGTAATTTTATTTAAACTAATTTTCCTTTTAAAATAATTCTAACTAGAAATTTCTTATTGAACTAAATTTCCTTTTTATAAATTTTAAATCAACTAATTTTTCTTAAATAAAATTATTTTCTTTCAACCAAATTTCTGTTAAATAAATTTATTTAACTAAACATTTTACTTTCAAACTAACTTTCCCTTTTAATAAATTACTTTAACTAAAATAATTTATATATTTCAAAAATCTAATTTTTAACAACTTCTTAACATTTAAACAAACTTCTATTTGATATTTAAATTAACCAACTATTTTATTAATATTCAAAAAATTCAAATCACCAATTATCATTTAATAGATTTAATTAACTAATTATTTTAATTTTAACAAATCTTCGTTAACAATTTCCAAAAAAATTAAATAAGTTAATTAAATGAATCAAACACCCTAACTAAATTATTTTATCAACCTAGTAAAGCAAATCTTCTATTTTTTTTTCTTAAACCTTACTAACTTTATTTTATTTACTTTATTCCTTACTGTAAAAAAATTTATTATTTTTATTAAAATGAAATCAATATAAACTTGTAACTAAACCTTACTGTGAATAATTTTTGAATTGAACAAAAACAACAAATATACCTCACCCAAATCCATCAGCGCCGACCCCTTGCTCACGAGCTCCTCCTCCACGAATCCATTGAAGTCGCCTTCTCCACGCGAGTCGCGCTCGAGAATCCACACAGCGCCATCGCCTTGCTCGCGACAGAGCCGCCTCCTCCCACGCGCGAGCACGCACGCGTGCGTCAGCGTCCCCTCCCTTTGCTTGAATCGCCGCCATATGCTTGAATTTCCTGAGATCGACCGCGACCCACTGCCTCCACCTCGCGCCGATTCGACTCGCCGCCCTCGCCCTAGTGACTTGCGATACTCGAGCGTGATGGCCCTTTTTTTTTCTTTTTTTTTCCTGACTTCGGTTTTGAGGAGGACGCCATTTAATTCTAAATTGAACGAGAGAGAGGAATGGAAGCTCAGCCGTGATTTTCGTATGAACGAGAGGCCATTGATTTTGTTTCGTTTGAAAGTTTGAATTTGTACGCAAACTGAAGAATGAGGGAGAGGATATTTTAAAAATAACAGAGGAATGGTTATCACGTTTTCTTTCGTGATTGTAGGCGTGAGTTTAGGCACATCTTTAGGAAAAGAAATGTGCTGAGGTTGACTAATTTCAATTTAAATTCAAATTGGATTCAATTTGATTTCGACGCGTTTTCTCACCGTGCGCTCACATATCAACTCAGAAAAATACGAAATTTGAAATCCGACAATAATTCAATATTACGGACCCAATGGAACTGGTTTCGTCGAATTCCGAGACTGTGCCTCGGACGGCTATTTTTAAATATCGATTCAAACGATTAAAATTTCAAAACTGAACAAAGCAGTTTCAAATTAAATTCTGAAGCTTCTATTATCTTTAGTATTATCAATATGAATTTTACAAGCCTTTGAAATAATTTTAATCGGCTTAAAATTGAAGATTCAAATCTTTATTCAATTTTCTATAGATTAAATTCTATAATTTAATCGCCTATTTCAAAGTTATATTGAAAATTCAATCCAAACCATTATTCAAATATTTAAAATTAATTAAATATTTTCAAATTAAATTATTCAAAATTCTGGGTCGTTACAATATTCCCTCCTTAAAAGAATTTCGTCCCGAAATTACAAGTTAAGAAGAATGCCCTTATCCCGTCTACTATTTTTCATAATTCAAATAGTTTTATCAACTTACTAACCTAAATCTTTTTACTAGAGATTCATTATCATTTCAACTAGCTTTCCAACTTCAATTATAAGTTTCAAACAATAATGTTTACCTAACAATTCAAATTTAAATTTAAATTCAAATTTTAAGCTTTCAAAATTTCTCAAAATTTTTCTAACACCCTAAATTTTCGAAAAATTTCGCCAGCGTCTCCTTTGCGCGGCTAGCTCGGTACGACTACAAAATGGCACCATGGCCCCTCAGAATCAAAAAGAAAAGAGAAAGCCAAGTGGCTAGAGAAGAAAATCATCAAATTTCATACTGAAATTCAAATACGTACCTTTTTGTCGAGCCATTTAAATTATCTTCAAAATCAAAATCCAATCCCTTTATAATACCTGTATATCCTGCTATCCATAATATCCAATTCCAACATTCAAACTATTTTGCACTTTCCATTACAAAATTTCCAATATATGCTTCTTATACATTTTTACTTCACTATTGAAGTTACACATCCATTTTCATTCAATTTTACATTTCAATTCAATTCACAATTTCAATTCTATTTGAATTCAATTCATAATTTCAATTCCATTCGAATTCAATTCACAATTTCTAAATATTGAATTCTAACGATTAACTTTCATTTACTAATTCATATTACTACTTTAAATTAGTTTCATTCACTAATTCATTTCAATTAGTACATTCACTTATTCATTTTAAATTTCAATTTCCATATTCAATTCATCTTGAATTTACTTAATTACTAACAAAGGAAATTTCAATTTATTTCTTTTACTTACTTGAATTTATTACAGATTCAAATTTATCTTCAAATTTAGCTCACGAATAAACTTTAATTTAACCAATTCAAATTCCAATTCATTAGTCCAAGAATTTATCATGTTAGTTTACTTGAATTCAATCCATTTTATTTCTTATTTAATTCCATATAATAATGATAATAATTTAATATTATTAACAACCATGCAACCATATACTATAATAATTCATAGAAAATCATTTCTTTTCTATACAAAAATAGTTTTGGGCAAAATTATCTTATTTACCCGATTTAAAAACAATTTTATATTCCCTAACAAATACGCGCTCATATCTATTATTACACTCAAACTCATTCTAGAGTACTGCTAACTCTATCTCTAATGAGTAACACCCAACAGAACAATGGTTGTCGCTTAACCATATGCTCTGATACCATATTGTCAGGACCCGATTCTTCGACTCCCGAAATTCGACATCAATACGTCCACTGTATCGAATGTCGATCAGTCGGATGCCGGAAAACCGAACACTGAGGGTTTTAAGAAAGAGAAAAGAAGTAGAAGAAGAGATAAGAAGAAAAAGATAGAAGATAGAATGGAAAGAACATAGAACGGAACTGAAAACAACAGAACAATATCAGAATCTCACAATTCGCAGCGGAACAACATATAATAGATAAATGAATAATCTTTAAACAAGGAACTATATCAGTTATTACATTACATCACATTACATTTCATTACATCAGAGTGTACAACAACGAACAACATCTAACAGCGGAAAAGAAATACTATATACTAGTAATACGTCATGCCATCCAGCTTGCCTCCAGCAACTCCTGAATTCCAGAATATCCCGATAAACCTTACTCTTGACTGCCCGTGTGGAAATTGGTGGGCACCCAGAGTTTAGGAAGGAAAACAATAAACTCCGAGTCAGTCATGTGACTGGTGTGAGAACTAAAACAGTTTATTTTTCTTTAAAAATCAAAAGTAGAGGAATATTTTTAAAGTCAATTCGCAATGCTTTTAAAAATGAGACTACCATAAGACCTCCCGCCACACACACAATGCAAACGCAGACTTGGAGGAGATTTCTTCTTATGTTAGTCAAAGATGCTTGATACGTATTAAAAAGAAACATTTGATATTATTACTAGTGCATAGTGTGGAAAATATTTCGAAAGTAGAATATAAATCTTAGCCAGCATATGTACCATTATAGTATGCTTACTATAGCTACCATATTAGATGGCAGGTTCTACAACTAAAACCGTACAAGTCTCGTATTGTTTCTTTAGATTTCCAACGAATGGTCAGGCCAAGGAACTTCCCATTGCCACATGAGAATGCCTCTGGATGGACGTCTCCGAGAACCAAACCGGATCTCTACCAACACAAGGCCGGGTTACCCCTAACTGGGTAACAACTGACACGAGTATGCCATCCCCCGGTCCTTTGGGACCTTTAACCGAGCACTCGTCACCATCATCACACAATCATAACAAAGTGTTTTCAACATGAGTAAGTATCTGGGCTCCATACCATGATACCACCCTTTTCCAGAAGGAAATGCACATACCCTAAAGGGAGCTACCCCTCATAACCTTGCTGCATCTTTCCTGTTTTGACCATTCCGGGGTGTGAGGCTCGACGAAGTCACGTCCACAAAAACACGCTTTATACAAAGTCATGCTTTGGGTCAACAAATGATCATAGAAATGATCACAAAGATAGACGATCAAACAAATGATCCTATCACAAATAATCAACACAATGATTATTTTACAGCAACACTCAGTATGTCACATTACCAAATTGAGAGTATATTGCTAATAACCTTCAACTACATAACCTCTGAGCTCGTACGTCTCAGAGAAGGGTGTTAAGCTAAAAGAATAAATTCTCCGCCACCAACAGAAATATATTTGAAAGAAATCGGCTTTATATCTCAATTTGTAATGTCAGACATACAATCCATACAAGTCTGTTCCGGGCTCGAACAGAACCGAAGGCACTTACAAAGAAGTCCTTGCAATCCGGATAATCTCTAATCACGTCCGAATTTCCCATCACATATGGAGATCTCTATACCGGGGATCAGCCAGTGCAGAGATAATCAACAAGAAACCCTTTCGCTTTCGAAAATATCCGGTCTTCAACACCGATCTTCAAATGCAATTCATAACGACGTATCACATATTCGGAATGGGTTATACGACCCCAAGGTCCTTTCCCGGTTAACCCGAATAGTGAGCGCTTATTTTAAAAAAAAATAAGCGTGGCATTCAAATTCAAGCAAATCACAACAAATACCTATTTAAAGGTAAATATTGATAGTCGGTTATTGAACTATCAATAGATATGCCAACATCACTAGATTCCAAATAATTTTCCAAATTATTTATTTTCCAAAAATATCTTTACAAGATATATATATTTTTTCCATTCTTCAAAAATAAATCAATATTTATTTTTAAACCCATTTTCCAAATTTCATTTATAAATTCCATATTGAATTTACATTCCAAAATATTTATGAATATACGATTTCCATTCGTTTTCAAATATTCATTTTCAATTTATCTTCAAAAAG
This sequence comes from Allium cepa, assembly GCA_030765085.1. Lineage (NCBI taxonomy): Eukaryota > Viridiplantae > Streptophyta > Magnoliopsida > Asparagales > Amaryllidaceae > Allium > Allium cepa. Next base: position 457,998,122 of record CM060929.1, on the reverse strand, counting down.
ATAAATTCCAAATATTCACTTAATATTGGAAAAACATTTCTATACTTATTTATAAGTAATTCACAAGTCTTTTTATTTTCTACACTTGGAAAATATTCAATCTACTCTAATCGAAATTAAGTATATATTTCATTCTTTAAGGAAATCATTCTCTTAAACATATTTATTTGGCCAAAACGAATGTTGCGTAAAACATCGTTACGACAACCCAAAATCACTAGTATAGGGATTCGAAATTAAAATAGATATATAAATCCCAATACTATACAAAACATTTCCTTTCGGAAATCATCTATTATAACAACAGTGTCATAATCTACCATTTCCTTCTATTTCTCGAAAACGTCTATTTCAACAATGAATGTTGAAATCTATGGTTTCGATAGTTAATACATTTTAAAACATCTTTAGATCGTTTTAATTCTATTTAAAACATCTCATTCAAAACCATTTCTTTAACATATTATTCACGATTCAAAAACTTGAATATACTTGTTAACAAATTTCATTTATTTCTATTCCTTTTATTTTAAAAGATTATCCACTGCCTAAAACATGAATATAACTCCATTAACAAGTTACAACAATTTACTTATCAAAATGAGTAGTTTGCTGATTTATAAAACAATGTTTATAAATTCCATTTCTATTTATTTTATAACACTTCCTTTTATAAATTTCCTTTATTAACCTATTCGATTTATAATTCAATTATATACCGAAAGTCCATATTATAAGTTAAATGCTTATAATTTATTTGTTTACAAAAACATTCTTTTAAACTTCATAATTATAAATCTTATAACTTATAAGATTCGTTTATTTATCCAAATCTATTCTTTTAAATAACTTTACAAATTTTATAAACCTACTGTTTATAAAATTCTATTTATAACTTCACCGTTATAATCTTATAAATTTCATTCATTTATGAAATTCATTCACAATTCATTCTCATACTTATAAAAGCTCGTTTTACAATTTCAATATTTTTAATTTATAAATATCAATTTATAAATCTTTTATATAAATCATTTTATATTATGCTTTTTAAAACGTCTTTAAACTCCTTTATAATTTCATCATTTTGATTTATAAAATAATCAAATTTCATAAATCCTATTTTTAAACTTTTTTATAATAAATTCAAAAATCCTAATTTTAATTATTTTATAAAATCATTAATCCCATATTTTCAAAAATCAACTTTTAACTGTATTTCTCAAAAATCTTAAATTTAATAATATTAAAATTATAACGTTTACTTATTTAAGATGAATCAATTCCAAAAAATATTTTATAAACGTATACTTTCAAAAAATCACTTTAGAAATTCCTTAAAATAAAAATCGTTATTTTTAAACTTCAAAAATTGGATCCGATGATGCAACACATCAAATAGTCAATCACGACTTTCAAACATCCATATATCGACATGATAAACAATCAAATATCAATATCTAAAATCAATAAATATTTGTGAGGAATCCAGTTGGATCCCTCCAACCTGTTTCCCTGCATCCACAGACATTAACACAATACCAATTCCGTTTCAAGACGGAATATCGCGGTATATGGGATTTTATAAAATATTATCCGCTTACTAACGGCGCAATAGGGTCTCATCCGCTATACAAGGCGGGAAATCAATCAACTGCAATATATACATATGCCAATATATATATATATATATTGCTATATATATAATATAATACCAATTCCACTTCAAGGTGGAATATCGCGGTATATGTGTGTAATAAATAACCTCCGCTTACTAACGGCGTATAGGGTATATTCACATCCAATATATATATATATATATATATATATATATATATATATAACAATCATCATTCAAGCATTCAATCAACACAACTAACAATTTTAAATCTAACTATTTAAAATTTAAATAAATCCTTTAGAGTGAGAAGTTCTCACCTTTGCTTTTATTTTGCAATCCATTTCCCATCTTGACTCGATTTTCTTGATTTATACCTTGTATAAATATTTACACAATTTATTAATATTCGAACAGATCGAATAATAAATTTTCATTTTTTTGATTGTTTTAATTATTCAATGGTTTTGTTCTAAACCAATTCCTTTAATAATTTTATTTAAACTAATTTTCCTTTTAAAATAATTCTAACTAGAAATTTCTTATTGAACTAAATTTCCTTTTTATAAATTTTAAATCAACTAATTTTTCTTAAATAAAATTATTTTCCTTTCAACCAAATGTCTGTTAAATAAATTTATTTAACTAAACATTTTACTTTCAAACTAACTTTCCCTTTTAATAAATTATTTTAACTAAAATAATTTATATATTTCAAAAATCTATTTTTAACAACTTCTTAACATTTAAACAAACTTCTATTTGATATTTAAATTAACCAACTATTTTATTAATATTCGAAAAATTCAAATCACCAATTATCGTTTAATAGATTTAATTAACTAATTATTTTAATTTTAACAAATCTTCCTTAACAATTTCCAAAAAAAATTAAATAAGTTAATTAAATGAATCAAATACCCTAACTAAATTATTTTATCAACCTAGTAAAGCAAATCTTCTATTTTTTTTCTTAAACCTTACTAACTTTATTTTATTTACTTTATTCCTTACTGTAAAAAAATTTATTATTTTTATTAAAATGAAATCAATATAAACTTGTAACTAAACCTTACTGTGAATAATTTTTGAATTGAACAAAAACAACAAATATACCTCACCCAAATCCATCAGCGCCGACCCTTTGCTCACGAGCTCCTCCTCCACGAATCCATTGAAGTCGCTTTCTCCACGCGAGTCGCGCTCGAGAATCCACACAGCGCCACCGCCTTGCTTGCGACAGCGTCGCCTCCTCCCACGCGCGAGCACGCGCGCGTGCGTCAGCGTCCCCTCCCTTTGCTTGAATCGCCGCCATATGCTCGAATTTCCTGAGATCGACCGCGACCCACTGCCTCCACCTCGCGCCGATTCGACTCGCCGCCCTCGCCCTAGTGACTTGCGATACTCGAGCGCGATGGCCCTTTTTTTTTCTTTTTTTTCCTGACTTCGGTTTTGAGGAGGACGCCATTTAATTCTAAATTGAACGAGAGAGAGGAATGGAAGCTCAGCCGTGATTTTCGTATGAACGAGAGGCCATTGATTTTGTTTCGTTTGAAAGTTTGAATTTGTGAGCAAACTGAAGAATGAGGGAGAGGATATTTTAAAAATAACAGAGGGATGGTTATCACGTTTTCTTTCGTGATTGTAGGCGTGAGTTTAGGCACATCTTTAGGAAAAGAAATGTGCTGAGGTTGACTAATTTCAATTTAAATTCAAATTGGATTCAATTTGATTTCGACGCGTTTTCTCACCGTGCGCTCACATATCAACTCAGAAAAATACGAAATTTGAAATCCGACAATATTCAATATTACGGACCCAATGGAACTGGTTTCGTCGAATTCCGAGACTGTGCCTCGGACGGCTATTTTTAAATATCGATTCAAACGATTAAAATTTCAAAACTGAACAAAGCAGTTTCAAATTAAATTCTGAAGCTTCTATTATCTTTAGTATTATCAATATGAATTTTACAAGCCTTTGAAATAATTTTAATCGGCTTAAAATTGAAGATTCAAATCTTTATTCAATTTTCTATAGATTAAATTCTATAATTTAATCGCCTATTTCAAAGTTATATTGAAAATTCAATCCAAACCATCATTCAAATATTTAAAATTAATTAAATATTTTCAAATTAAATTGTTCAAAATTCTGGGTCATTACAACATATATACCTCATATAGGATCGTCGCCACCATCCTACTTCATTTTGGAATCTCCACCGCATACGCGGTTGTTGAAATGGTTTTTGGCATTGGCAGAGAGTATGACAATAACGGATCCCGGTCTCTTTAACAACCAATCTTTATTATAACACCGCGGTTATTTTAAAATAGTTTATACTCCAAAACCAGAATATCATTTCCTTTTTAAAAAACATATCAATACGATATCATTTCCATTTCAAAAGCATATATGTAAGATATCATTTCCATTTCAGATATAACCATTTCCAAAATCATAGCACTTTCAAAGTTATAACACTTTTGAAATTATAAAGATTGTAAAACCATAACATTTAGAAATCATAACTTAGAAATCATAATACTTCGGAAATCATAACACTTTGGTAAATCATAATTTAGAAATCATAAGATTTTGGAAATCATAACACTTTGAAAATCATAACACTTTTGAAAATCATAACATTTTGGAAAACCACAACACTTCCCACTTAACCGGTTTAGATATTAAAATATTGTATAAAATAAAATAGTTTATAAAATAAAATAGTTTATATAAGGTAGTTATAGGTTAAAATAGTTTATAATAAAATAGTTAGTATATTAAAAAAATTTATATTAAAAATAGTTTATATTAAAGTAATTTATATTAAAATAGTTTATATGAAAATAATTTATAAAGTAAAATATATAAATAGTTTTAAATATAATTAAAAATACTTTATAAAATAAAATAGCTTCCTCAAATTTCACAAATCGATTCCAAATCAACTCGAATTCCAAAATTCAAATGTAATCCAATCTCAAATCATCGGTTCCAATTCAATTCAGTTTTTCAATAAACCATTTCAAATTATATCGATTTCAAAAACATATATGAACCACAAAATAAGCAATTTCAATGTTAATACATTTCAAAGCTTTAAACACTCAACATTTTCAAAACTAAAATTTATAATTTCATATATATCTTAATTTAACTTCATTATTATTTAGTTTTGAAATATCCACTTAATAAATCCAATATCATTTAAATAAAACCCCAAATTACAGATAAACTAAATCTTTCCTTTAATTTATTTAAATATTGAAATGTTCATAAATCACCTTAAACCAAAATCAAGTTATAAAATCATGTCCTTTAAAATCTCAAATTTAATAAGTTTCAAATCGATTTTATTAAATAAAATTTCTTAATTAAATACCATTTCAAATCAATTTCAAATCTATCTTCCCAACCTTAATTTATGAAAACTTATTATAAACTCTATATTTGAAAATATAATTTTAAATAAATACTTAAACATATTTTATATAAATTAAATCAAACTTTATTAATTTAAATCTTATTATCAAACTTATTTTACAATAAAACTAATTTATATATAATTTAAAATAGTAAAATTATAAGTAAATTCCAAAAAAATTATAATTTCAAAACTAACTTGTAATTTTAAAATTTCCACAACATATAATTTAAAAATCAAGAATTTAAACTTTATAAAGTACATTTCTATATAATATCTTGAAATCAATATTTATTAAACCATATATTTCTTTCCAAACCATAGAAATCATTTTCAAAGACCAACGGTGTTTGTATATAATTTTATATCCTATGGTCAATTGTTACAGATATTTATTATTTCAATATGCAATTTATAAAGTATACGGGTATCTATCTTTTCAACTCGCAATCCCAATTCAATTCAATTGAAAATCGGTTGGGTTTATCATTTCAACCCACAACGATTTTCTCCTATTCTATAGATCATTCGGGTATGTATCATTTCAACCCATGGTGAATTTTACACTAACAGGGAACTTGTAGAGTGGTAACAGATATGATAATAATATAATAGGCATACATCATCAATATAAATAATAGATAATGGTGTCAGATGTCACAGGTGAACAGATACAGATAATAGCATATATATATAGTTGTGTAAATAACTAATAGCAGCATATTTCAATTGTCATTTTAATTGAAATCAATTTTAATAAATATAAGAACGTTAATCGTGAGTGATTACTCACCTTTCGAGGCAAGAGAGATTTGATCGCGAATTGAGCTGTTAGTTCGAGCAACAAATTTCCAAAGTAAAGTAAGATTGGCATGAATTCGACAAAGCTGATTGATATGAATCGATGAAAACGAATCAGAACCATCCTGATATAACTGAAACAAAATATATATTATAAATTTTCTCTAAAACCAATTCTTAAACTTACATTTAAAGTAAGATATATATATATATATATATATCAAATCAATAATTTAATTTTAACACAATTAAAACAAAAATCTATATATAAAATTTCAAACCAATATTAAATTTTAAACACAAAAATAAAATAAAATCTATATATATACACGAAACGAAAACCATATATTTTAAACAATCAAAATTTACTGTAACCATATAGTTATTGTGAACACACACACACACACACACATATATATAAAGTTACAAAACTCTATATACAAACTAATGTATAAGCTTTTGATCTATAATAGTATATAGATAAAGTTAAACCAATCAGGTACACTTATATAAACTTACATACATAATAATAGATTGTATTCAAACCTATCCAGCTTTATAATATATAGCATTGTATATACAATTCTTATATAACAGATATAAACTTATACTATATAAAATACATACTTTCATATGAAAGTACTTGGATAATACATGCTATAATTTCTGTAAAAACTGGCTAAGACCTACATCAAAATAGAGCAAGTGAACAGCATGTACTATATATATATACACACACACTGAAACCTAAACGCACAATACTTTATGTCTAGCATGTATAGACTCATATATATAAAACTGTATTGTTGTAACCAATATCACCACATATATTTATACACTTTTATATTCCTTAGAAATGTAAGTTATTAAAATATCTACATTAACATATTTCATTATACTATAAATAGCATATCAAAACTGTAATATATATCGTCGATTATAAGAGAACAACTTTATACTATATAAAATATTTAACTGCAATAACACAATCTATAATAATATATTGTAAGCCAAATTTCGAAATATATTTATAACATTGTATTTTTGATATAAACACATATATTATCTTACTGCCACTATAACATATACTAACATATATAAGTTTTTATATATATACCGTAGCTTCTATAAATAAATGCAACACAAACAATACTTATATAACTATTATATATACCACGTACATAACAACAGTGTAAACCAACTCAACGTATACTCCAATAGTTATTATAAAATCTATAATTATAACAACTTATATACCATATATGTACAAAATAGGATTCATAACATATGCAGACCAACATATTATAATATATTACTGTAAATATAACAGTAACATATTATATATATATACAACTTACAAAAAGCTTCGGCCGAGGCCGTGGCTAAGGAGATGGAGGAAGTTAGGTTTTTGGGCTGCAAGGTATAGAAGTAGAGGATGAAACTAGGTGAGCTGGGTGGCCGAGGTTGGTGGCTGGCGCACTGGAGGGAGAGGTCAGGTGGAATGGGGCAAGTGTAAGGAGAGAGAGGGAGAGCGGGAAGAAGCTACGGCGGTTGGCATGGGATGCTCAATGGAGGTGGGCTCTAGGCTTGTAAACATGGAGTGTGAGGCGGAGCTTGACTGGGGTGGCAAAGTCCGACGCATGAGGGGGGAAGTTTGGGCGGTGATTCAATGGTGGAGGAGTTGTGGGCTTTGTTGGTGAGAAAACTTGGTGGTTGCTGGTACAACAAATGAAAAAGGAAAGCAAGCAGCATATTCAAAGAAAGAAAGAGCAGAGAGAAAATGAACAGGAGGAAGAAAATATTAGCAGGCTTGATATTTTGAAATTAGTGAAATAAAGTGAACATGTGAGAAAAGTGAAAGTCAAGCACGAATCGAGAGAATTTTTAAAAGCAACGTCCATTCAGTTTTTAAATGTTGCAACAAACGAATGGTCATTGGAAAAACCAAAAGATTTTAAAAACCGGTACCGATGCGAAATCGTTTTTCATGGATTCCGCTGCGTTTCGAACATCAAAACACAGAATTGAGTATATCATAGAGATCAGCACAACGAAACAATCAAAACAGTATACAAAAATTAGTGGTACGACCATCCAATCAAAAGTCGATATCGGTACCCGAAAATGCCGATAAAATGTCAAAATTAAGATAGACTGAGCAATAGCAGTCCAAATTTGGGGAAATAAAAAACGACGCCTCGTTCAGAAGATGATTTACAAATTTATTATATAAGAATATTCAGGTTTGGAAAATATTTTAATATCATCAATTTTTAACCGATTTGAATATAAATAAAATTACATAATAAAATTTACTTCCATATTATCAAATGGAAATTTACCATCTACTATGTTTAAAAAGACGTATTCCAAATATTAAATTTTTATTTTCAAATTAAATTATTTAAAAATTCACAAAATTTCAATTAAATTAAATTATTTAAAATCGTTAAAGTATCTGCGTTATTACACCATTTTTCCTGAAATCGTGAATGAACCTAAGCTGTCTTTTGGTTAGAATTTTGATCCAACGGTGGATCTGCGACTATAGAATGATCGGGTGGTGGCTTTGGGAAGGAGGTGTCGATTAGGCGAAGAATCTGTGGTTCATTCGTTGTAGATGGTTGGAAGTTCACCCAAAAATGGATCCAAAGCTGGTGGCGGCACACGACGTTCTGGGGGCCGAAGTGGTGCACGAGCCACCAGTAGGCGCGGCCTGAGGAGGGGGAATGGCCACGTGCTCTGATCTGGTCGTAGGTTAGGGGATAGGCGGCCATTATTCGATAAAGTGGCGATAGTTGGCGGCTTCGTTCGAACGTGATAAAGGAGCTAGGGTTCGTGAGTAGGAGATGACGTGGTACCCTCTGTTTTATTTATTTGTAAATTAATTTTAGAATTTTAATCTTCTAATATACACAACTTTTACATACGAGATCGGATTCATGCTTGGTTAGCTCCGCTGCGATCGTATTGAAATTTCAGACATTTCTACAATGGTTTAGATGAATTCTGAGACTGTTGAATTTTGGGCCTTTATTTGGATTTCCAATCGATTTAAAATCAAAGGTGAGTGTTTTGACCCACTCACAACTACTAGATTATCTTTTGTTAGTTAAATTAAATTTATGATATGAATAGAAATTGATTGATTGATGCTTGGTATATTTAATTGTCATTTCAGTTAAATTTGACTTTTGTTGCATTTAATCATCGTTTAATTTAATATTGAATTTAATGGTCAAATTTAATACCAGTTATTGATGATCAGTTATCTATTGATGTTTATTGGTTGATTTAATGATGATTGTGATGGATGTTTGATTGTTGATATTGGATGACTGGATGTTGTATTTTTATATTGCTATAACAGTGCAAGTTTCCTATGAGTTGAAATGATACATACCCGAACGATCTATAGATTATGGAAAATCATTATGGGTTGACATGATAGACTTGAGCAATTTTATGGACTTTTATTTAATTCGGGATTGCGGTTCGAAATGATATATAACCGTAAATTTTCAAAATTGCGGATTGAAATGATAAATATCTGTATCACTTGACCATAGGGTAGAAAATTGTATACTGACACCGGATTGGTTAAATTAAATGATTTTTAATTCTTTAAATTTAAAATTTAGTTAACTAGGATTTTTTGAATAGAAATGTATTTATATAAACTGAATTTTTGTCGATAATCCGGGTGTTAATGCTAAAATTTGAATTGATTTAATGAATTGTTTAAAGGATTTAAATTAGAATTTCAAATTTGAAGTATCGAATATAAATGAACTTATCGGAATTGAGTTATTGAAATGTTTGGATATAACTTTGAAACCTATTTTAAACTAATTTAAACTATCTTAATTAAATTAACTATTTTAGTCAATTTAAAACTATTTTAATTTATTTTAATCTATTATAACCTATTTAATCTAATTTAATCTATTTTAAATTTGTTTAATCTATTTTAAATTTCATTAATCTAATTTAAATTTATCTAATCTATTTAAGATAATTTAAATCTATTTAATCTAGTTTAAATCTATTTAAATTGTTTTAAAATCTAATTATATCAAATTTAAATCTATTTAAATCATTTTACCGTTTAAAAAAAACTATTTTGATCTATTTTAAATTATTCTCAAACTATTAAAATTATTTATGACTATCTAAACTAATTTTTAAAATTTCAGACCATGTAAAATTGAAGTTTTTATTTTTAAACCTTGATGATGATACAATCTAAGTTAGAATTTGGAATTGATACCTTTTTGTGAAATGACATATTTGAGTAGATATGATGATTTTGGAATTAGGATTAAATTAATCTATCTTATCGATAAATTTAAAAGCGCATACGATTTTGAAAGGGAATATGGTTTTGAAAGAGAATATGATTTCGAGGGAGATATGATTTGAAATCGAATATGATATTCTGATTTCAGTTGTGACTTGACTTTTTGAAATGTAAAGAACCATCCGGTGTGAAATAAGCATTTGGTTGTTAAAGAGACCGGGATCGGATATTGTCATACTCTTTGCCAATACCAAAAACCACTTTAACAACCTGTACGTAGTGGAGATTATTACATAAAATATGTATTCTACTGCATCATGTTGTTCCGCTACATTTATTATTTATTCATGTTATATGTAACTCTGATTTTGTATTTAAAAGAATAATCAAATGTATTTACAAAACAACTTCATGAACTATTTTTTGATTATTATATGTGTCATTCCGCTATGAGATTCTGCATTTGTTTTATTTCTTACTCTTCTTTTTCCTTATTTACCCCATAAAAATCTGCCGCTTTGAATGATTTGAGTCCGACGCATGTGGTTTATCATCGATTTAAACCGTTCAAAAAGACATGTTGTTACAAGAGATGTTCTGTAACAACCCGCATATTTATCGAGTTTGTATTTAAATATTTTATTTAAATAGTAACTCGTTAATCGGATTTTGGTCCGAAAAGCTACTTTTTGCAAACGGTCAAATTAGGACTCGAGACCACTTCCATTGAGTTCGAAATGTCGTTTACAACTTTTGAAGTATAAACATCGATAGGTTTGGAGTTAGTGAAATTTCACTAACTTTTCCCGCTTTGGACTTTGGGTTAGTTTAGCCTATTAATCCCAAGTTCCAACCCTCTTCTCCTCACTCTTCATAAATTTCCTAACTAATCAAACTTTGGCATTAATGGTGGAGGAAATGGGAAATTAAAATTCCAAAACTCAAATTCAATTGCAATCCATCTTTCTACTCCAAATTCAAGAAGAAGACATTGGATTCAAGCTTCTTGTGCTTAGATACAAGAAGGGTTGATTCTTGCTTGCTTAAAACTTCATTTTCATTGATATTTGGTGCAAAGGTGAGATTTTTATCTCACAAATCTAGTCTATAACTATATTGGGTTGTTGGGAATGATTCCCTATCACTTTAGCATGAATATTTGCTTTTGGTTTGGATTGGATTGGCGAAAAACTCCGATTTTTGGCGTTTTGGCGAAATTCCTGCATTTAGGTCGTTCTGGCCTTTTTTAGGTCGTTCGGAGTTAGGTCGTGTGGGTCTTAGGTCGTAGGTCGCGTACGAGATAGCTCCTAGATCATTCTGACCATTTTTCGCGTGTTCGGAGTTAGGTCGTTCACGACCTAGTACTTAGGTCGCTCGCGACCTAACCCTTAGGTCGTTCGCGTGTTATCGCGCTAAGTCGCACTGCCTTGAATCTTCACTTCGGAGTTCGGTCGTTTCACGTTAGGTCGTATGGCTTTTAGGTCGTAGGTCGTATGGCTTTTAGGTCGTAGGTCGTATGGCTTTTAGGTCGTAAGTCGTATGACTTTTAGGTCGTAGGTCATTGGCCTTTTGACCGTTAGGTCGCATGCCTTTCTACTTCGACAGGTCGTTCGACCATGCTTTCTATTTTTAGGTCGCGACATCTTTAGGTCGTGTTACCTATATACCCCTAGGTCGAAAGACCTTAGGTCGTGCACCTTTAGGTCGCGAACCCTATTAGGTCGCGAACCTCTTTAGGTCGCCTGTCCCTTAAGAAGTTAGGTCGTTCGTCCTGTGATGCCTTAGGTCGTTTGACCCGTGTTACGTTAGGTCGCGTAACCCCTTAGGTCGCTTGACCTTGTTTCCTGTTAGGTCGCGTGACCTTGTTTTCGCCCTTAGGTCGTTTCACTTTTAGGTCGCATGACCTCGTCTCCGTTAGGTCGTGAACCTTGTTAGGTCGCTCATCCTTAGCCCGCGAACTTTCTTAGGTCGCGCACCTTTAGGTCGCGTGTCCCCTCTACTTAGTTAGGTCGCTCAGCCATTGTGTTAGGTCGCGTGAACCCTTAGGTCGTTAGACCTCATTTTGCTTTAGGTTGTAGGCCTCTTGCCTTCACTTAGGTCGTACCGTTTTGGTCGGGGCGCTGCCCCGCACCCCGCCGGGGGCGCTGCCCCCTGGACCCCCGCGACCTGACCGGGAAGGTCGAACCCCGTAAGCGGTGGCGTTGCCCCCGCACCCCCACCTTGGGGGGTTGCCACCCCCCCTGGACCCCCCCTCCGTAGGGGATCTTATCTGAAAAACATTGAGCTGATTTCCTTGGATTTTATTCGCATCTCCGTATGCGATCTTTGTGACTGATTGTTTCTACACTTGCTTATGTGTTTTGTCACTTTATAATATAAAGGTTTCAATACTAGTAGTAAATATCAAAACTCTTTTAACAAACAATTTCAACTCTATTTTTAATAACAAAGCTCTTTTCTTAAACCACTTTTCAATCTATTAGTATATACAAGCCTTTACCTCACTCGGATGAGAAATCTAATTAAACGACTTAGTAAAACAAGTGGTATGAAACGCTTGCGTTCACTTCGTCGGTTAATTCTTGGACTTGTTCGATTGAACCTCTTGTGACAATTTTATTAGTGAAGATTTACAGTTTGTTCGTAAATATTTAAGTTAAGCAAGTGGTTATGGGACATGAAGCTAAACTTCTATATTTACTAGCTTAGTGTAATTGACACTTCTCGTTGATCTTGATGATCGCTTTATGAATTAGACTAGCAATTGCGCGATGTCTCTTTCATTGCAAGGTTAGACTAGACACCACTTGTGTGATTCCATTCACACATACCTTTCTGCTTTTTGGTTAGTCTTGACCTCAATCTGTGTGATTCCATTCACACATGCGGGGTAGCTCCCCATGGTCTTCGGACCGTCATGTGATAGGCCTCTTTCCCTTTTTATGATTTCTGGATTTCTCGTGTTGATTTCTGGAATTTATGTCATTGACTTGTTATGAGTACAAGTTTAGGGTATGATGCCCTCTTCGAATCTTTGAGAAGATTCTTGTGGTATTGATTATCTCTTATTGATTGATCTTCTGTTGATCATTATTTACATACTTATAGTGGTATGTCGTTATGGATGTTTATGTTTATGCCATATCTTTTATGTTATATCATGTCATCTGATATTTATAGCTAGACTGATCCGTTTATTATTTTCTTAAATAATACTCGGGTCAGACCGAGATGCTACAGGTGCTTCTGCTTGACTTCTTCCCAGGGATTCATCACTCTGACTTTTGGCGAACTGTTTAGATTAGCAGTTTTTGTTGTATACACTTGAGATATAGACTCATAGTTGTATTCTTTTGTATAGCACGTGTTGCTATTCTTTTGTATTATCGTGGATCTTACTGACCACTACTCTGATGTACACTTTCATGTGTTAGTTATATATTCATATCTTCTTCCGCCTTTGTGATATGGATATCTGTGACCGATTTGTGATATGATTATTTCTATGTTTGTTTCCGAAGATTATTTATAGCCACCGTGTGATAAGCAATTACATGGATGGTCGCTCCTCAACAGCCTTATTCTCCGTGCTAGTTGACAGCACTACTCCGTAGTGTTCTTGGCTAGCGTGGGTATAGAGGTGGGGCGTCACATGTTCGGGATTTCCTTCTCCTAAGGATTTATTAAAGTATTAATATGTAGTAATATAGGCTATATATGATATGTCTATCACCAAAGTAAAGTATTAAAACAGTGTTAACCCTCTTAACACATTTTATAAATGTCGTAGTCTATAAAGTACAATAAACTCTACCAAACCGGTGGGCTATTAGGGAGCACTCTATAGATACGACACAAAACGTAATCGTAATAGGCTCGATTTCGATAAATATGGCAAGGCATGCGAGGCAATGCCTAAGGTGGGATTCTATCGTTTTGCACATCCGGACTAGTGGTACTACATAGCAGCTACTACCGCCTACCTCAAGACGCCCTCCCATAATAAATAATCGAGGGGTGGCCACCAATCGATCATAAAGTAACAGATATGGTATCGAAGAAATGTGCTCGATCGGAGGAGCGACCTCACTTGGCCCGGTATAGCTCCTACTTTTGTCATTTTAATTATGACCCAAAATTCAAAGCTATCAATCATCATTCTCTTACTTCATTCCATTAGCCTTCGCCAAACCATCCTACTTCGTTCTGTATTTCTCCACAATGTGCACGATTATTAAAGTGGTTTTGGTATTGGCAGAGTGTATGACAATATCCGATCTCGGTCTCTTTAATAACCAAACGCTTATTTCACACCGTCATGATTTTATAAAACAATTTCAATAATAAATCTAGAAAACAGCTTATACCTTGATACCCATATACTTATTCCAAAAGTATAGATACATTCATAAACACCGAGGAAGATTTTCTTTTAATCAATTTTGAAAAATATTTATAAAACTCTCTTAAACCATTTATAAACTATTTATATGCTTTTAGAATCATTTATAAAGCTATTTATAAATTCCAAAATAGCTTACAACTCTTCCCTTTTAAACAAGTTCCTTTTATAAAACCCTTTATAAAATCCTTTAATACCTTTATAAACTCCTTTGTAAAGCTATTATAAAAATCATTTATAAAATATTTTATAAAAATCCTTTATGAATTTTTTTATAAAAATCCTTTTTACAAAATCCATTATAAAATCTCTTACAAAACTTTTATAAATTCCTTACAAAACCTTTTACATTTTTATTTGTTAAAGTTATTATAAAAATACAAATACATATTTATTATATTAAATTAAAACTATATTTATTATATAAATTTAATTTAAATATATATTTATATTAAAACTATATTAAATATTTTATTAAATTAGATTTTAAACTATTTAAAATATATATTTAAAACTAAATAAAATTATAAGTTAAAATCTTAAATTTACATTTAAAACCATATATTAACTTATAATTTGAAACTTTTAAAACATATAACATAAATTATTTTCCAATTATAAATTTTAAACAAAATCATTAAATAAAATTTAAAAATCAAATTTAAAAATCAAGCATACTTTACTATTTAGAAAATAATTAAAAACTGACCAACGTTGTGTGTATATAGTTTACTACCCCATGGTCAAATGATATGGTATGTATCATTTCAATCCCAAAATAGTTAAATTTTCCAGGTATATATCATTTCAACCCGTATCCTGAATCAAAAATTTCCAAATCAATAAAATCACTTAGATTTATCATATTAACCCATAACGATTTTCCCTGATCTATAAGATTGTCCGGGCATGTATCATTTCAACCCATGGTGATTTTCAAGGACATATAAAACATCCAATCGTCTAAAATGTCAAAAGTAAACATCTGTCACAATCAACATCCAAATCAGCCAATAAATCACTATAATTAACTGGTTGTCATTATCGAGTATTTAACTAACAATACAAATTCAATATCAATCTAAATGGCAATTTAATTCTATATAAATTCAAATTAAATTAAAATATCAAATTAAACTATCAAACAACAACCAATAATATTCTTACCACTTCATAAATTTAATTTAACTAACATAAGATGGTTTTGTATTTGTGAGTGTGTTAAATCACTCACTTTTGATTTATCATCGATTTAAAATCCGAAATAAAGCCCAAAATTCAAATAGTTTAAGAATGTAGCCGAACAAGTTTCATATTGTTTGGAATTTTGATATGATCGCAATGGAAGAAACCATGTCCAAATCCGAGTTCGTATGCGAAAGTTATTAGGGTTAGAAGTTTAAATTTCAAAATAAAAATAAAGGGCATAAATGTAAATAAACCATACCCTAACCTTAGTCGTACATATGCGACTTTGCTCAAACTTCCAGCCACCATGCTCATGTCTCTACCGTGCTACCATTGACCACAACCACGCAGATTGGAGCACACAGCCGAGCCTGCCACACTACGTCGCCCTCTCCAGTGCCTCACAACCACCCTCCGGCCCTCCACCAAGTTCTGCCCCCTCAAGAAACAGACACTGATCATGGCGAACCCCTTCGACTACGGTAAGAATGAAACCCCTGGATGAACTCTCCCTAGCTTCCTTTACGCTCCGATCGTCGATTATTCGACGATCCGCCGTTAAGTCCAAAACCCTAGCAACGGACGGCTGAGAAAGATCTCCAATTTCTGGCCAAATCGAGAATCAATTGTAAAAACGAATTGCAGATGTAGATTGCACTAGTCGAGAGAATTCTAGTAATATTTTATATGACATAGTTTGAGTATTTTGAATTCCGATTTAATTCCGATTTGATATTGAATTTAGGAATTAGGGTTTTGATTGACAACCATATGGAAGGAGAAAGAAGTAGATGATTTAAACAGATACATATAGAAATGGAAATAGACAACTAGGGTTTCAGGAAATATCCATTTATATTAGATATGGATAAGAACGAATGGATATATTGAATTGGGTCAAAACGATAACAATGGCCCAAAAGCCAGTTTCATCCCCGAAACGAAAGTTGGTCATCTCGTATATCAAAACATACATTTTTTTATATTTTTAAACTCAATGGAACCGGTTTTGAACCCTAATTCAATTATATACAGAAGTTATCTTTTAAAATCAATTTATATTCATTTAAATTCTATTAGTCAATTTCTACACGTTTCGAGCCCGCACGATCAAACGATAAGTCCAATCACTACGAAACTTAAAATCCTACAAAAATTTACTGTTACGGATCCGATGAAATAGGTTTTGTCGAAATCCGAGACAGTGATTAAAATGGCTAATTTTCACATGAATTAAATAAATTATTATTAAATTAATTTAGTCACTTTTAAATTCAAATTTAAAAGTTAACAATTTTGTCATTCCTGATTACATGAAAATTTATAATCTTTTAAAATAAATTTTTCCATGTTAAATCCAATATTTAAATATTACATTAAATCCAGCGTTTAATTACAACTGTAATAGAAACCCAATAATTATAATTTAAATTCAATCAAATTCTTTTATTTTGATTTTCACTCTTATTATTTAACTAACTATTACCTTATGAATATAATTAGCATTAGTTTACTATTTACTACATTCATACTCTACAGTTATCATTCTTTACCATATTAATTAGAATATTTCAATTACATTAATTCCATTAATTACCAATTTAATTCCATTAATTACCGATTTGATTCCTTATTTACAATTTATAACCAAATTAACTTTATAATTATTTAATTGATTGGAATTACATTAGAATAGTTGTCAATAACATTCAAACAACATTATCAAATCATATTCTAAATATTTTCTCATTAATAAATCTTAAATTTTAATTTCTCACAGTATTAAATTCCAAAATATTATTAAATTTAATATTTTTAATTATCAAAAATACGTGCCTTTACAAGAAGATCAAGTATAATTTGCAGTGTTGTATGTGGGGATTTTGAAACTTCAAAGCAAAAGGATCTAAATAGTGCTTTCGTTCCTTATTATTAAACCTTACTAATTACTTGTAGAAAAAGAAATCAATGTTGATCGGTCAGCATTGTATCCAAATAAGATTGATCAACCGATTTCAAAGTAAAGTTTACGGATGAGGAAATATTGGGTGCTTTGAATGTGAAGTTTGGTGATAAGGCTCCTAGACCTAATGGCTGATAGAGTTAGGATACGCCCTAGGGGCAATTATGTAATATGTTACATATATCTAACTAATTGACCAACCTTGTTCAAAATAAAGGTATTTTATTTCTATTATATACTTGATATGATGTGCTTAGATTAATCAATTAATTTAATTAAAAGTGTATTTAATAAAAAATCGATAAAATGTATGTTTTATGACATTAATTACAAAGTGTTGTAACCGCGTGTAATTTATCACAATGAAACAAATATACCATTTTAAATATTCCAGGTCAAGATGCATCAAGATCAGGTATCAATGTATCTATTGAGACTAGAGTACGTAACGCTCTCCAAATGTTGGGCAGTGTATTACTCATGACTGTTGGAGGTACCAAGGGGTCGTGTGCTGACAGTTATTGGATAACTATGGAATGACTCACTCTATAGTTTTCTATTGGTTACTATAACTAAGATCAAGTAGAGAATATCGATGTGACTAATTTACACAGTTCTCTCGACTAGAGAATACTATTGATATTTAGTGTGGAAGCTCCAATTTGATTATAGTTAAATCATGGAAAGACGTTAATCGAACAAACACAATTGGGTCAAGGGGATGCATTGGAAGTGAAAAACTATGCAAGAGAGGATTCGTCTCCTAAGTTATAAGAGGTTAGTACCATGGCCAAGTGAAGTCAACTCAATATCAAAGTTTTTGGCCAGAGCATTTTGGTTAATAATAATTGTTATTATTGAGTCGAAGAGTTTGTTTGGACTATAAAGTTGAATGTGGATGAATTGGAATTTTGACCATTACCAAGTTCCATAAATCCAAAGTGCTATTGTTATGATGAAGAGAATTGGTTTAAATAATTGTTGCTATTAGGTACTGCTTATAACAAGTAAAGTTAGATTCTACCAAAAGATGTGTAAGCGATAAATTCGACCAAAATGTTACACCACCTTCTAAGTGATGTGTGAACGTTAATTTCCCAATAGTTCGATATTAATCACTGACTAATTTACATCTATGAGTCGCACAACCGTAATGATGAATTATCTGAAAAACTACATGATTTAATTAATTTATAAAATATTGTAAATTTATTAAATTAATTAATTTTTGAGAAATATTAATTATTATTTATTTTGTGTTTGGAAGTTCTTTTGTAATTAATTTAATGCATTTATAAAAATTATACGCACTCATTGATATACGATATCGATGTAATTTAAAGATAATCGCATGAAATGATTTATGAAAAATTTATGTCACTTGATGACATGACTTATGGAATTTTATATAATTCGATGACATGGTTTGTAGAAATTTTATGTCATTTGATGACATACGTGTAAAGAAAAGATTGAAGGGAGAGAAACAATCAGGGAATTAATTAGGAAAGTTTTTATTAAAGAATGCGAAAAGTTTATTCTTTCAAATAAAACATATTCTTTAATTCGTACTGTACATTCAATTCATTTTCCTTCTCATTCATTCTTTCTCTTTCTCTTTCTCTCCTCCTAACTTTTCATGGCATAAAAATTGAATTTCCAAAAAATTTCAACTCCAAATAAAAAATAAAATAAAATAAAACAAAGTGGTTCATCCATCTCTTGCAAGGGTAGGATGTGGATGTTGAAGATCTGAAGAGATATCATCATTCAAGGTATGATTTCTAGGCAACATCCTAAGATGGTTCAATTGAATCTAGAAGCATTCTTCATTCAAGGTGCAATCAAAGGCAACATCAACAAGGCGTGTTTTAAGGATTAGGTAGCAAGGTATATCATTTTCTATACATTGATAGTGATTTTGCAATGTTTGATGGAAATTTAATTTAACTTTCATAATTTGTATAATGTATTACCGTGGTGCTTAATTAAAAAATTGTTTACGAAGATTTGAATTATTTGTTGGATTATATGATTGAGTTTTCATTTGATAGATTAAAATTAGATTTGTTTATGTTTTAAAACAATATTTAAGTGTAGATATATGTTTTTTTTTTGAATTACCTAGAGAACCAAGCTTCGCTTGTAAACTCTAGGGAAGTATGTGCCTGCCAAACACATACTTCGGGTACTTGTTACAGGGTTGTCAGTTTCGGGGCTCGAACTCGTGACATTCGATCACGCAGTCCGGACCATCAACCAACTGCGCCAACCCTATGTTTTTAAACATTCTAATTAAATTGTAATTCTTCAAATCTGAATGTTTACGTGTTCGAATTGATTAGCTTCTTTTCTTTACTTTGTAAAATTAAAACTAAATCTATATATTTTAAAATACAATTTTTTATTTTAGTTTTATGTTTTAACATTTAAATTAAATTTCATTTCTTTAAATCTAGAAATTTACATTTTCATCTTGATTGATTGAATTGTATTTAAAGTTATAAATGAAATTTATATGGAATCAATACAATGTTTTAATTGTGATCTATGTTTTAATCTTTCATAACAAAGTGTAATTTTAGTTTCGAATTTTGGTATATATATGTATGTACGTATGCATGCATGTATTACTTGCGCTTTTTATTGCATTTTGATATATACATATGAATAAAAGGAATTTTAACAACGAGTCAAAGTTTTGAAATTGATTGTAACAACTATCTAATTTATATTATTAGAAAGCTTTGATTGAACTCAATGTATACATATTTGGATCTACATGTATGTGCTTATATAAAATTTATTTTTCTTTACATATTTTGTCATAGTATGAAATCATTTCTCTTTTTTAATTAAGACAATAATGTATACATACAATTCATTATTTACCTTCTATATTCTTACATTAGGGTACTTATTGATTATCATTAATATGTTGCATTAGTTAAGTTTACTAAAGGGAAACTGTATCAACCACCATTGTCATCCCTTACTTATTTCCATTTCAATTCCTATGTAATAATCATTCAAATTGTTCTTCTTTAATTTATGTATACATATCGATTACTAGTGACTATGCGCATTTCCTCTATATTTGCACTTGCACAATATTTACTATGAATATATATATTTAAAGCTCATGTCATATTTAGATTAGTCACTAATGTTATTTTATTAATCAATTATTTAATTTAATTATGGGAAGGAAATGAAAAGTTTCTTTCTCTAATTAAATGTTTGATCCTTCATTAATTGAATAATTTAAGAGAAAGGAAATGAAAAGTTTCCTTCTTTGTAATGACCCAGATTTTTGGTCGTTTAAATCTAAAATATTTAATTGAATTTAATTATTGAAAAGTAATTTTTACAAGTTAAATAAATTTTATTTCGAATATAGTGATTTATTTGGATAACTAAATTGTTAATTTAATATTTGAAATTATGTAAATAATTGAAATTTGAACCACAAATGAATAAAAGTGATTTCTAATGTTGTTTTAAATTATATTTGGATGAGAATAGTGATAGTAAATGTAACATCCCGTCTTTTTGTACGTTTTAAATTGAAGATATACCACACACGTCAGACTCAAACCATACAAAATGGCGAATTGTTATTGGGGTGAATAAGAAAAAGGAAGAAAGAAATAAAACAAAATAGAATCTTTCAGCGGAACGCTAAAATATAATAATCAAATAAATAGTTCATAAAGCTGTTTTACAAAATATTCGATTATACTTATACAACACATATCAGCGTTACACATACCAAAGAATATTAAATAATGCAGCGGAATACATGATGCAGTAGAATGTTATAGTAAATAATAGTAATAAAATCTTCGTCTTCGTCCTCCAAAAATAAAATCTTCAAATCCTGAAATGCTCAGACTGACCCGAGCGAATTGAAAAGACAAAACACTCGAGTCAAAACTAAAAGATCTTATGTAAGTTAAATCAGAAGAGATAAATATGAGTGGAATGGCGTCAGAGATGTTTACGGGACTTGACATCTCCTATCTAGTGTCTAACGTGAGTGCAGTAACTTAAGAGATGTTTGGGATTCACATCTCCTAAGGTTCCTTTAAACTTTTTACCATGTAGTAATATTTTGCTATTATAATAATGTCTATAGTAAAATAAACTTACTTTCAAATAGCGTTAAGGAGCGACCCATTATTCCCCTTAACACGTAATAGACCCAGTTGTCCATCCAGTATCATAGTCCCTCCTGATCGGGAAGTCACCAGAGGATACCACACGGGCTACGAGAGAAAGCCAAACTCGTACAAGGCGCTAGGGTAGTGACACGACACGACTAGGCAATACCAGGGTAGATATACCAGTTACGCTGTCGGACCGGTGGTAACGAGTAGCAGCTACTACCGCCCATCTTGAGCCCACCCCCAAAATCAAGGGGCCCAAATCAATCACAAAGTAATAGAATGATATCGAAGAAGTGTGTCGGATAAAAGGTGCTACCTTCTTAGCCCGTTGATCGCTCTTGTTTTAGCCACCTTATGCCAACTCACAGGAGTCGGGTCCACGTATATACCTCAAAGGAAACGCCACCACCATCCTACTTCATTCTAGAATCTCCTCCGCGTACATGGTTGTTAAAGTGGTTTTCGGAGTTGGAAAAAGAGTATGACAACTTCCGATCCCGGTCTCTTTAACAACCAAACGTCATTAAAACACCGCGGTCATTTCAAAATTATTATACTTTCAAAGCCAAAAAATAATATCCATTTCAAAACTATATAAATACAATATCATTTCTATTTCAAATCCCAAATCAATATGATATCATTTTTATAAAACCCAAATCAATATAATATCATTTTTATTTCAAAATATCCTTTTTCCAAAATCATAGCAAACCAAATACTTCAAATTATAACACTTTCAAATCATAATACTTTGAAGCTTGAACTTGGAAACATAACTTCCATCACATAAATGGTTCAAATATTAAATTACTTTATGAAATAAAATAGCTTCTTAAATTTCACAAATCAATTCTAAATACAGACTTGAACACCCAAACAAACCGTTTCAATTTCCATATATTTCAAAGGTTTAAATATTCCACCATTTCAAAGCTGATTCTTTGATAATTCCATATATATCAAATTCAATTACTATTATTTAAATTTGGAAAGTTTACTTAATAAATCCAGTATCATTTAAGTAAAACTTTTAAACTTAAAATAACCGGATATTCTTTCAATATATTTAACTTGATATATTCATTTAAATCAACTTGATATTCATTTAAATCACCCTAAACCAAAATCAAGTTATAAAATTGTAACAACCCGCATATTTATCGATTTTTAAATTTAAATATTTTATTTAAATATTTTATCGTTAATCGGATTTTGGTCTGAAGCTACTTTTTGCAAACGGTCAAATTAGGACTCGAGACCACTTCCATTGAGTTCGAAACGTCGTTTGCAATCTTCTAAGTATAAACATTGATATGTTTAGGGTTAGTGGAATTTCACCACTTTTTCACTCGAGCCTTTGGTTTGGACTTTTAGCCCATTAGGCCCAAGTTCCACCCCCCCTTCTTCTTCATTGCTTCATTTCATTTCCTAACACTAAAGCTTCAACAAAAATGGTGAATGGAATGAGAAATTAAAACTCCAAAGTCTTTGTTTTATTGCAACTCCAACATTCAACTCCAAATCCAAGAAGAAGACATCGGATTCAAGCTTGTGGTTGCTTCTCCATTTGCCTTCAAGCTTTGTTCTTCATTTTCATTGGGTTTTGGAGCAAAGGTGAGATTTTTATCTCACAAATCTAGTCTATAACTATATTGGACTGTTGGGAATGATTCCCTATCACTTTTGCATGCACATTTGCATTTGGTTTGGATTGGATTGGCGAAAAACTCCAATTTTTAGCGTTTTGTTGAATTTTCTGCACTTGAGTCGCTGAGTCGTTGGACCCTTGAGTCGCTGAGTCGTTGGAGCCTTGAGTCGCTGAGTCGTTGGAGCCTTGAGTCGCTGAGTCGTTGGACCCTTGAGTCGCTGAGTCGTTGGACCCTTGAGTCGCTGAGTCGTTGGACCCTTGAGTCGCTGAGTCGTTGGAGCCTTGAGTCGCTGAGTCGTTGGAGCCTTGAGTCGCTGAGTCGTTGGACCCTTGAGTCGCTGAGTCGTTGGACCCTTGAGTCGCTGAGTTGTTGGACCCTTGAGTCGCTGAGTCGTTGGACCCTTGAGTCCTTAGGTCGTTAGACCTCATTTTATCTTCACTAGGTCGTACCGTTTTGGTCGGGGCGCTGCCCCGCACCCCGCCGGGGGCGCTGCCCCCTGGACCCCCGCGACCTGACCGGGCAGGTCGAACCCCGTAAGCGGTGGCGTTGCCCCCGCACCCCCACCTTGGGGGGTTGCCACCCCCCCTGGACCCCCCTCCGTAGGGGATCTTATCTGAAAAACATTGAGCTGATTTCCTTGGATTTTATTCGCATCTCCGTATGCGATCTTTGTGACTGATTGTTTCTACACTTGCTTATGTGTTTTGTCACTTTATAATATAAAGGTTTCAATACTAGTAGTAAATATCAAAACTCTTTTAACAAACAATTTCAACTCTATTTTTCATAACAAAGCTCTTTTCTTAAACCGTTTTCCAATCTATTAGTATATACAAGCCTTTACCTCACTCGGATGAGAAATCTAATTAAACGACTTAGTAAAACAAGTGGTATGAAACGCTTGCGTTCACTTCGTCGGTTAATTCTTGGACTTGTTCGATTGAACCTCTTGTGACAATTTTATTAGTGAAGATTTACAGTTTGTTCGTAAATATTTAAGTTAAGCAAGTGGTTATGGGACATGAAGCTAAACTTCTATATTTACTAGCTTAGTGTAATTGACACTTCTCGTTGATCTTGATGATCGCTTTATGAATTAGACTAGCAATTGCGCGATGTCTCTTTCATTGCAAGGTTAGGCTAGACACCACTTGTGTGATTCCACTCACACATACCTTTTTGCTTTTTGGTTAGCCTTGACCTCATTCGGGTGACTCAGACTCATCCATATGGGGTAGCTCCCCATGGTCTTCGGACCGTCATGTGATAGGCCTCTTTCCCTTTTTATGATTTCTGGATTTCTTGTGTTGATTTCTAGAATTTATCTCTTTGACTTGTCATGAGTACAAGTTTTGGGTATGATGCCCTCTTTGGATCTTTGAGAAGATTCTTGTGATATTGATATATCTCTTATCGGTTGATCTCCTGTTGATCATTATTTGCATACTTATAGTAGTATGTCAGTATGGATATTTTATGTTTATGCCATATCTTTTATGTTATATCATGTCATCTGATATTTATAGCTAGACTGATCCGTTTATTATTTTCTTATAAATAATACTCGGGTCAGACCGAGATGTTACAGGTGCTACTGCTTGACTCCTCCCCCAGTGATTCACTACTCAGACTTTTGGCTACTTGTTTAGATTAGCAGCTTTTGTTGTTTACACTTGAGTTATAGACTCATAGTTGTATTCTTTTGTATAGCACGCGTTGCTATTCTTTTGTATTATCGTGGATCTTTTTAGACCACTTCTCTGATGTACACTTTTATGTGATATATATTCATATCTCTTTCCGCCTTTGTGATATGGATATCTGTGATTGATTCGCATGTTATGCTTACTTCTATATTTGTTTCCGAAGATCATTTTATAGCCACCGTGTGATAAGAAATTACACGGATGGTCGCTCCTCAACAGCCTTATTCTCCGCGCTAGTTAACAGCACTACACCGTAGTGTCCTTGGCTAGCGTGGGTATAGAGGTGGGGCGCCACAAAAATCATACCCTTACAATCTCAAATTTATCTAATTTCAAATCAAATTTATTTGAGTATAATTCTTAAATAATTTAATCAAATCAATTTCATATTTATTTTCCAACCTTAGTTTTATTTAAGTCATTATAACCTCTATATTAAAGTACGATTTAGATACTTAATCATATTTTATTTTAACAAAATCAAACTCCATTATTAAACTTATTTTTATTAAAAAAAATTATACCTAGCTTAAATTCAAGAATTTACCTATATATAAAGAGAATATTTATATAATATCAAAATCAATATTTATTAAACCGTATATTTCTTTCCAAAATCATAGAAATCATTCTCAAAATATTTGTATATAGACCACGGTGTCTGTATATAATTTTCTACCCTATGGTCAAGTGATACGGATATTTATCATTTCAATCCATAATTTAAAATAAAAATACAATTATACATCATTTCAAACCGCAATCCCAAATGAAATAAAATGCATAGCAACTTGCAGTTTATAACAACATAAAATACCACATCCATTCATCCAATATCAATCATTAACCATTTATCACAACCATCATCCAATTCAAACAATAACATCAATATAGAACAGATAATAAGGAACAGGTATTCACTGGCAGTTTATATTCAATAATAAATTAAATAACAATTTAACTCGCAATTTATATGCGATAATAAATTAAATAACCATTTAATTCAATAAATTCAATTTAACTGAGATGATGGTTAAAAATACGCCAAACAGTCATAAATAAAATTCTAATCACATTATAAATCAATTAAACAAACATAAGAAATTGTAGAAGTTGTGAGTGGGTTAAAACACTCATCTTTTAAATTTAAATTGAATTTAAATCCAATTTAAATCTAAAATTCCAACAGTCTCAAAATTCATCCAAACCTGTTTCATAATGTCTGGAATTTTGATAGGACCGCAATGGAGAAAACTGCGCGTGAAACGGACCTCGTATGCAAAAGTTGTCGGCATTAGAACATCACACAATTTTAAATTAAAATAAAATAAACAAAAACAGAGCCACGTCACCATCTATCTTCCACATGCACGAAACAGCAACGAAACCCTAGCCTACAACGCGTCCAAGCTACTGAAGCCGCCATCTCAATCGCACCAAACCAACAACCTCCAGCCACTAACGTACACCGCGCCACACCGGAGACACCCCGGCGACCTTCTCCTACCACGCCGACCCTACGCGTCCCCCCTATCTCACCATCGGTCGCGAATAAGGAGGTAGCCACCGCCTTAAGTACGAAATCCTAATCAATTTTGCATGAAAATACAACCGTCGATTCGTCAAATAAACTACATAGATGAAGTCCCCTCGGTCCACTCTATAATACCCAGAAATAGATTCGAAGATTAGACGATTTTGGTCGCGGCGTGATGAACGGCCGTGGATAGATCATCGATTTCCGGCCACACCGAAACCCAGATTGAAAAATGAATCATATATTTGACTTGCGCTCATCGAGAGCTTCAATTCCATATGTAACTCGATATAGTTTGAAGAGATTTAATTTTTGGCTTGGAATTTTATTTGAAATTGCATTTTGGGATTTAGGGTTCTGCCTGCCATTGAGAAAGAGGAGCAATTGGCATTGTACGTACAAAAAATGGACATAAGAAAAAGGCTAGGGTTTATAAAGAAGTGTGTGTGTGTGTGTGTGTGTGTATGCAAAGCTGAAATTAGAATGGATGGACACGATTTGATATACGCATTGAACGACAAAATGGCCCAAAAAGCCCTTCTGACTCCGGAATGAAATTGGGCCAACCCATTTATCAAAATAGATGTTTTTAAATATTTTAAACGCAATGAAATAGGTTTCAAGTTCAAATTCCATCGTATGAAGAAGTTATGCTAAAATCAAGTTATTTCAAATTGATTTGAATTGATTTCAATTTCTAGTCATTTCGAGTCTGTACGATCAAATGACAAGTCCGATCGCTATGAAACTTGAAATCCTACAATAATTCACCGTTACGGATCTGATGAAACAAGTTTCGCCGAAATCCGAGTCAGTGGTCAAAATGGCTATTTTCTAGTTAATTAATAATTAATTAATCAATTCAAATTTTCCATTTCAATTCTATAGTTTACAAATTTTATCACTGGATTTTTTTAGCCATTTATAACAATTTAAAACAGGTTTTCATGTTGATTCAATGTTAATTATTTCAATAATTACTATCTTTGCTTTCAATTTCGATAATTTAGAAATTACATATTTTATTTTCAATAATTCCATTTAATTGACTTTTCATTCTATTATTCAATCTATTAGTATCAAAGAGATGAAATTAACATCAGACTCATACTTTATTATATAAATATCTTCAAATTTAATCTAAATTAATATTTACGTAATATTTAATATTTGATTTCATTTAATTGCAATTAATCCAATTATTATATTTCGAATCCCAATAAATTGGTAAATCTTTATTTCCATTCTTTTAATTCAACTAATTATCATATTATGAATAAAATTAACATTATTGTAACGACCCGAAAATTTCGATCCCGAAATTTCCAGATAGTTAGTGGAAAGAAGAAAGGAAAAGAAGAAAGAGATAGAAGAAGAACAGAAAAGAAACACACAATCTCACATTCGCAACGGATAAAATATAATATCACATAAATAATAGTTTTACAAGAAGAATTATATCGTTACGCTTATATCTTTATACATCAGAGTTACATCATTACACAAATACCAGACAATTAAAAATTAACTTGTCCCAGATAAATATAGCAAAACATCTCATACGTTCTTGCCATCCAGCTCGCCTCCTACGCTCCAGAACGTCCTTACCTGAAAATCTGTAATACTCGGTCTGACCCGAGCATTACATCAAAGTAACACCCGGGTCAGGCTGGAAACCAGCGTGAGTAAACTCATCTAACATGAAATACAAAAGCATGCAACTTATATAAACCCGGGGTAACTTATATCAATTTACAACTTCACAAGTTGTTATAGACATCACTTTCATCATATCAATTTCTGAATACCAAAACATAGATCAAATAGTCCAATTCATTTAAATCATTCCCTTCCAGCCTATTAGTTTTACATATCAAATTATAAGAATCGAAGTGGTTTCGGGTATTCACTAATACCCGACTCCAGTCTCTTCGAAACCATTGCCAACTTAACTTAATTTATTCAAGTGAAATACAATTCTACTTTTAATACAGGATGTCACGCTAATTCGTCATCAGTAGGTAATCACATCTTCACTGTTTAAATCAATCATATCATATCACAAATCATTTCATATCAGGGTATCAATCAATTCAGGGCACTTAAACATCATTTAATCACACATAAGCAAGATAAATAAATCACACCATCTCGAACAAACCTAATTAACCATAAGTGAATTAAATCAATCATCTTTAAAAATCCTGCTAATAAATTAATTTCAACCCAATTGATTAGCTATCCCATAATCATTCATCTTAATAAATCCTCCTTGATAAATCAATCATTAATTACATTTAAGTAATTAACTCTCAATTAATTACATAAATTAATTAACCTTAAACAATTTCATTTCATTAATCAATTCTGATTAATTACTTTAGTAATATAACTTTCCTTAACTACTTATATTCATTAAATCAACCCTTGAATAATTACATTAGTTCTTCCTTTAATTACATTGAGAAATTATCTCTTAATTACTTAATTGAGTAATTATTTAATAATCTTCCTTTAACATTAAGTAATTAACCTATTAATTACTTATTTCCTAATTATTTCTTAATTTATTAATCCTTGATTAAATCAAATATTTAATATAGTAATTAATCACACTCGATTAATTACACAATTCAACTTATCTTAATTTAATTACCTAAATTAGACATTTAAGTTAATTAAGTAATTATACTTCAATTACTTTTGAATTAAAATTAAAAACATTTCTTTGAATTAAAATTCAAATTTTTATTAGGTTAATCACCTTCGAGTCATTTTCAGAATCATTTTCAGAATCATTTTCAGAATCATTTTCAGAGTCAACCCGAGCCTGAACAACGAACCCAACCCCTTCGAGTCATTTTCAGAATCACACGAGCTCTGCTCCAAGCAAACATCAATTTCCCAAAACAAAACCCTATCTACACAACAACTTCGGGCCAAAACCCTGAAAACACGAGTGTCACTCCGAGTTCTCCATCATCTTCCCCAATCCCCCCCATTTCCAGTGTACACGATGTACACGCGTACACGTGCCCCCTTGCCTCCGGCCACCGTAGGTAGTCGCGTCCCTCGTCGACGATCACAAGTTCGCTTGCGAGCATGAAAAGAAACCCAGATAGTTCAAATCACCAACAAATCAAAAATGAGCCATACGATCGAAACTGGATCGAATCCCAAATCCAAAATCACCTCGCCGTCGACGAACGCCACCACCTGACATCCTACCACTTCGGCCATAAGTACTTCAACATCCAAGCTATCATTACCCCAAGCCTCGACATACTCGATCCCCTATACACACCTAATGCTCAAAAATTAAACACAGCCAAAAACTAGGGTTCTAAAGTAATTTCTGCTGCCGCGTCTCCTCTGGTGAAATTCATCACCATCCACTATTTTTCCTATCTTCCATGATGACCCTACCATCTCTAGCTAAAGTCTTGACCACTAAAAATAACTCAGTCGACTGATTTCGACCATACTTTCATTTTTGGTCAACCCAGAAATACTATCCAAATATTCATCTAAAATTCGAGATTTTTGATTTAAAAATCAAGTTTTGAAAAGAGGAAACATCTTATAAAGATGAATTTACAAATCAAGACATTTGATTTTTAACAACAGCCAATGTTCCTCTGTTTATTTCTTCATTTCCAGTAATTATTTTTATCTTTATTTTTAAAACCTAAATTTTCTTTTTTAGTTTAATTTTAACCAAACATACTTTTGCTTAAGTATCCTAGCCTAGCAAGGATTAAAACAAGAAAAGTTGAAATTTTTCTTAAGTCGTTCTCTACACTATTTAACAGAGATAAACTGTGATAACTCTACACATACAACCAGGTTATATTCAAATACATTCATTAAAATGGCATGCAACACATTTTTCATTAAGCTTCTAGACATGCATACAGATTTAAGTTAAAACAATTTAAAGTTTACTCTCAAGCATAAATCTACAAACAGAATTTAGCATTTAAAAGCAGCAGTTTACTCACCAAATTTATTTTGACAGGGAACAGAATCTGTATTCAGGTTCTATAACTTTAAACTTGCAAACATAATTTCATACATGCAAACTATTAACTCGTCATTCTTACCAAACATTATTAGCATGCATCATATTTAAACAGTTAGGCTTGGTTTACTCACTTGGTTATAAAATTTGCAGGACAGTTTTCTAATTCTTTATCTCTTTTATTTATTTTCCAGGCTTTTGAAATCTGAAGTGTTTCGTTGGTGAAAATCCATTACATACCCACATATTTCTTTGCTGATGAAGTTTGGATTCTTGCATGCTTCAAATTTTGTTGAACTTGATTCCATTCTATTGCATGTTGAATTAAAGTGAAGAACTTTATGGATTGCAGGTTTTTAATTTGAACTCAGATTTTATTTCAATTCAGGTAGCATTTATTTTGGTTTCCATTACCTGGTTTTAGAACATCTTTTGGTTTGGTTTTAGAAAAGAAAACAAAGAAATAAAGTGTTATGTTTTGTTAAGATTAAAGAAATTAAAATTTTAATTGAGGACACTTGTATGCTTTAATTTACACATGTCACTTTTGTTTTATAGATTGCTTACACATGTAATCATAATGTACTTAATTTGTTTTATGTATTTATTAATTTTCTTAAATCTATATAATACCTTATACATGTATATTTTAACCATATATATTTATATTATTAATTTTCAATTTACTTTAATTGATGTCTTATGTGTTTATATTAAACTTTATCTCCTATTTATCTATATAAAATTTTAAAAGTAAATGATATAAAACTTCAATTATACATTTATAAATAGCTGTACAATATACTAGTTATATATATACACACACGTTTAAATCTAATTTATTTTAAAATGTTTTATCTTTTGAATTTCAAATATTAACTCACATATATATTTAAACAATTTAAATTTGTTTGAAAATAAAATTTAGCTTATTTAATAATGTATAAAAGAATTCATCACATTATTATTTGATTGAAAGATAAAGTTTACAAATTAAATATTATTGGCCTTTGAAAAGATAAATTTAGCCAATTTAAGTATTTATAAAAGAAAAATATCAAACTAATATAGTCAAATTTAATAATTATCAGGAGATTATCAAATACATATTTATTCAAATGTTTAAAATTTAGCATTTATTATAGTTCAAATCCATTTATATAAAATTTTCAGATATAGAATTCATTTGTTCAAACTACAAATGAGTATTTTAACAAATTTAGTCCTATTAATTACAAATTAGCAGATGCCCAAAAATTCGGGCTATTACATTCCTCCCCCCTTTGAATCTTTTCGTCCTCGAAAAGGAAATTATTCTTTGAAACCCTTATTAAAACACTTTTAAAATTTACATAGTATTATAAAATAGTTTTTATAAAAAATATCATTTTATTACTCGATGTTTCAACCAGTCCATCCTTGTTCTCACATAAATTCGGTCATACGTTGATCAGGCGTACGACTAAAAATCTATAAGTACTTAGGAGACCCGTTTTTAACATCCAGTGAAAAATACTTGAAAAATAATTTTATTGAAAATATAGAAAACGGTTTTTTGAAAATAGAGGATATATCTTTGGTGAGAATGCTCTGGAAATCATCACCTCGATCCATGGTCGCAGTTAACCCGATGGTTACATTGCCGTCCCGACAAAATTCACAGATAACTGTAGGCCTCCGCGCCCCTCGATTACACCATGGAACCCGCTACAGATCGCAGTTACAACTGGGGTTACGTTGCTATCACAGCAAAAACTCATATAACTGTAGGCATCAATGCCCTTGAATTTCGCT
The DNA here is from genome assembly GCA_030765085.1 of Allium cepa. Classification (NCBI taxonomy): domain Eukaryota; kingdom Viridiplantae; phylum Streptophyta; class Magnoliopsida; order Asparagales; family Amaryllidaceae; genus Allium; species Allium cepa. The sequence goes on along the minus strand of CM060929.1, from coordinate 457,965,538 downwards.
GCCAAAAGAATGAAACTTCTCCATTCCACTTGACCAAAGATCGCAGTCTGATGTTGCGTTGCCTTCCCGGCAAAATCAAAGTGTAGACCGTTGGCACTCATCCTCCACACGATTTTTGCTATGGTCCCCACAGTAGATCGTAGTGACATCGAGTTACACTGTCGTCACAACATAACCCAAATGCCCCTGTAGGCATCAGCGCCATCGACTTTCGCTACCCAATAATCCTCAGGAACTAGTTTAGTCCGGACTCCTCACAGGATCAACTTTAGAACCCTCTTGGGGCTCAAGGCAGCACCACCCGGTGGCACTCCTGAGAAGTCCATTCTAAGGGAGCGCCTTTTTCCCCAGAGCTATCATCAAAACATTTTATACTACACATATGTAGTATCTTTAAATCATACACCTAGTATGATCTCATACAAAGCTCCTTTACACAAAATCGATTATTCCAAAATCGATAATTCTCAAACTAGGCTTTCCAAATTCTCATATTGATTTTACCCAAAAATCAAAAGCATTTTCCAAATCCAAAGGTTCCCAAAACCCTTTTTCCAAAATCCTCATATGATCTTTTATATATATATTCAGATATATAAAATCCTTTAAAACTTTGGATCATTTCAAACTTGTATAAAACTCCTTTATACTTCAAACATTTTCAAAACAAAACCCTTTTCTTTTTGGAAAAAGATTCATCAAGGGAAGTTTTATCTTATATAACAAAGATATATAACTTTGTTTATTGAAAATCAAATATTCAAATTTGATTACTCCTTACAAAACCACTTACCATATCACTTACTTCCATAAACAAAATTTCAACCATAGAAATATCCAGTTTCCACTTTACTTCATCATATATTTCACAAAATATATTTTTCATTTCAAAAACCATTTCACATTTCTAATCCACAAATTCCCAGTACCAATTTTATTCAAATCCGTACGATGTACACATATCATCCGTACACTATACCAATCTGATCGCTCACTCGATCACACAATTTCATTTCTGAACTAGTATTGTCCACCCGACTTCCTAGTGCGGACACAGATCTGGTTTCTTGATCAGAAACCGTCATTCTCCTTGCATAGCTTAATTATGATAGAGAATATCCAGAACCAATCAACAATCCATATCCAGGTTTGCTGTCGAAAATCGAGTGAAAAATCCCAACTCAGATCGACATACTATCTCGAAATTCTGTGCTCGAATCTGGATCAAATTACTATGCGAATAGAATAACATACGTACACCCTACGCATTTATCTTTATTGGTTATTTGCCAAATCAATTCCATTTCTATTCACATTCACTTAAATTTTCATTCACTAACTCACAATTGTATCAATCCATTTGGATTTTCACCTTTATTCTTATCTCGATTGGGTAGTTAACCAATAACAATTTGAACCCTGACCAGTTTATTAAGAAAATAGCTTGAAAAATTTAAAAATAGATAAGTAGTTGGAAATAATTACTAGTTTGTAAAATAGGTGAAAAATAGTTAGAAAATAGTTAAAACAATTATAGAAATTTTGGATAATTGCAAAATAATAGTAAGATAGTAATTAGTTTGTAAAATAGTTGAAATATAGTGATTAGTTTATAAAACAGTTGGAAAATTATAAAGCAGTTTCAAAAATAACTGCAAAACAAATATAAGATAGTTTGGCTTTTAAAAGGAAGGTTGCTTCTATAATGAATAGCTTGGAAAATAAGTTTATATTAAAACAATTTTTATTAAAAATAGTCTAGAGTCAAAACTGTTCAATTCCCAATCAATTCAATTTAAATTCCACTTTTAAATTGACCTAACTCCAATTTAAATAACTTCAATTTCTATTGAAATTGATTCAACCCCAATTCAAGTTGAATTAATCTAAGAGTCTTTTCAAATTTAACTTTATTCAACCTTGATCTCAAATTCCACTAATTCAAATAAATTTTAATTGTATTAGTTCCGGTTTTAATTCATTTCAACTCCAGTTTGAACTAATCTCAATTTCAAACCCCATTTCCAAATCAAGTTGAATTATTCTTGATTTCTTCTCAAATTCAATTAAAATTCCCTTTGAATTTAAAACTTATTCAACTTTAATTAAAATCCCAAATTATTCAAATCAATTCGGACTAATTTCAAATTGAACCCACTTAAATTCCAAATTGTTTCAAATTAATCCAATTCCAATTTCCATTTGAATCTTATACTCATACATCTTCAATCAGAATTTCAATCAATTCAAATCAAATTCAGTTTGAACTAATTTCAAATTTCAAATTTAAACCATCTCGAATTATATAAATTCGAGTTAATACTTCAAATGTTGATTTAATTCCTTTAAATCAATTTACCTTTTATCCCAACAATGGATTACCATACTCCATTTCTCATTCATTTAAACAAATCTAATTCACAACTTAAAGATTTTTTAACAACAATAGGATGATATCATCTAATTCATCTTAAAACATCCATCAATTTACAATTTTCAGATCTCAAACCCATTTTGAGATCACACAAATTCCCAATTCAGATTATCCATTTAACTCCCCAATTAAAATTCCAATTTCATCTTGAAATTCCCCAATCATGTTGATCATTCCAACTTATTTAACCTTTTCCCTAGATGGACTCAATTCACTTAATCCAGTCAACCTTACCCAATTTGAATTTCCATTTCAAAATTTTGAACTATTCATAAATAATTTTCCCATTCATTTAGTTCAAAAACTTATTACTTTGGGTATCATATCTCATTGCAGATTTAATCTCAATATTTAGAGTTTATTTCCTTTACACACCTGGTTACTTTAAATTTTAAACCACCTATGGTTTCAAATTCAAAACAAATTCTTTTAAAATTTTCAAACAACCCTTGTTTGAAATAGGACCATTTTATTCAATTTCCTTAAATAATTTTTTTTATTTCTTTTAAATTAATTACATCATTAATTAATTCCAATTAATCACATTCGATAATTAAATTATTTCTTAATTACCTTCATTAGTAATTGTCCTTTTAATTACTTGCCACTAGTTACTTCATTAAGTAACTTCCTCTTAATTTATCATTTCCAATTATTATCCATTAATTAATCTCATTAAATAAAGTTTAATCAATTACATAAATTAATGGATTATCCTTATCCCGAAACCTTTCCCAAATTCAAGATTTAATTTCAGTTTGAATCCATTTCAAACTTGTGCTTATTTAATTTCAATTTGGTTGTATTACATTTCTTCTTAATTCTTACTATTACTTTTAATTTAATTAATACTACAACCAATTTCCTTAATAAAATAGATAATCTATTTCTTATATAAGATTCATTTACTTTTGAAATCATTTAAAAACATTTACATACGAAAATAACAAGTACGCTCTCTCATATTTATACACTCAACTCATTATAGGGTGCCACTGACCCTTTCCTTAATGAGTATCCCACCAGAGCCAAGGTTCTCGCTTAACCTTCGGCTCTGATACCAAATGTAACGACCCGAAAATTTCGATCCCGAAATTTCCAGATAGTTAGTGGAAAGAAGAAAGGTAAAGAAGAAAGAGATAGAAGAAGAACAGAAAAGAAACACACAATCTCACATTCGCAACGGATAAAATATAATATCACATAAATAATAGTTTTACAAGAAGAATTATATCATTACGCTTATATCTTTATACATCAGAGTTACATCATTACACAAATGCCGGACAATTAAAAATTAACTTGTCCCAGATAAATATAGCAAAACATCTCATACGTTCTTGCCATCCAGCTCGCCTCCTAAGCTCCAGAACGTCCTTACCTGAAAATCTGTAATACTCGGTCTGACCCGAGCATTACATCAAAGTAACACCCGGGTCAGGCTGGAAACCAGCGTGAGTAAACTCATCTAACATGAAATACAAAAGCATGCAACTTATATAAACCCGGGGTAACTTATATCAATTTACAACTTCACAAGTTGTTATAGACATCACTTTCATCATATCAATTTCTGAATACCAAAACTTAGATCAAATAGTCCAATTCATTTAAATCATTCCCTTCCAGCCTATTAGTTTTACATATCAAATTATAAGAATCGAAGTGGTTTCGGGTATTCACTAATACCCGACTCCAGTCTCTTCGAAACCATTGCCAACTTAACTTAATTTATTCAAGTGAAATACAATTCTACTTTTAATACAGGATGTCACGCTAATTCGTCATCAGTAGGTAATCACAACTTCACTGTTTAAATCAATCATATCATATCACAAATCATTTCATATCAAGGTATCAATCAATTCAGGGCACTTAAACATCATTTAATCACACCATCTCAAAAAAACCTAATTAACCATAAGTGAATTAAATCAATCGTCTTTAAAAAGCCTGCTAATAAATTAATTTCAACCCAATTGATTAGCTATCACATAATCATTCATCTTAATAAATCCTCCTTGATAAATCAATCATTAATTACATTTAAGTAATTAACTCTCAATTAATTACATAAATTAATTAATCTCAAACAATTTCATTTCATTAATCAATTCTGATTAATTACTTTAGTAATATAACTTTCCTTAACTACTTATATTCATTAAATCAACCCTTGAATAATTACATTAGTTCTTCCTTTAATTACATTGAGAAATTATCTCTTAATTTCTTAATTGAGTAATTATTTTAATAATCTTCCTTTAACATTAAGTAATTAACCTATTAATTACTTATTTCCTAATTATTTCTTAATTTATTAATCCTTGATTAAATCAAATATTTAATATAGTATTAATCACACTCGATTAATTACACAATTCAACTTATCTTAATTTAATTACCTAAATTAGACATTTAAGTTAATTAAGTAATTATACTTCAATTACTTTTGAATTAAAATTCAAAACATTTCTTTGAATTAAAATTCAAATTTTTATTAAGTTAATCACCTTTGAAAGAAATCATTTTAAAGCATTTAAATTTAAAAATAAATTCAATTTACACTTAAAGTTTGACTAACTTTATTTTACAACAACAAGTTTTAAATTTGAAATCTTTTTTTTTTTAAAACTTAAGCTTTGATTCATTTGTAAAAACAACACCAAGAATATTACCAAAGCAAACTCAAGTTGAAACCGTCCTCAACCCGAGCCTGAACAACGAACCCAACCCCTTCGAGTCATTTTCAGAATCACACGAGCTCTGCTCCAAGCAAACATCAATTTCCCAAAACAAAACCCTATCTACACAACAACTTCGGGCCAAAACCCTGAAAACACGAGTGTCACTCCGAGTTCTCCATCATCTTCCCCACCCCCCTAATTTCCAGTGTACACGATGTACACGCGTACACGTGCCCCCTTGCCTCCGGCCACTGTAGGTACTCGCGTCCCTCGTCGACGGTCACAAGTTCACTTGCGAGCGTAAAAAGAAACCCAGATAGTTCAAATCACCAACAAATCAAAAATGAGCCATACGATCGAAACTGGATCGAATCCCAAATCCAAAATCACCTCGCCGTCGACGAACGCCACCACCTGACATCCTACCACTTCGGCCATAACTACTTCAACATCCAAGCTATCATTACCCCAAGCCTCGACATACTCGATCCCCTATACACACCTAAATGCTCAAAAATTAAACACAGCCAAAAACTAGGGTTCTAAAGTAATTTATGCTGCCGCGTCTCCTCTGGTGAAACTCATCACCATCCACTATTTTTCCTATCTTCCATGATGACCCTACCATCTCTAGCTAAAGTCTTGACCACTAAAAACAACTCAGTCGACTGATTTGGACCATACTTTCATTTTTGGTCAACCCAGAAATACTATCCAAATATTCATCTAAAATTCGAGATTTTTGATTTAAAAATCAAGTTTTGAAAAGAGGAAACATCTTATAAAGATGAATTTACAAATCAAGACATTTGATTTTTAACAACAGCCAATGTTCCTCTGTTTATTTCTTCATTTCCAGTAATTATTTTTATCTTTATTTTTAAAACCTATTTTTAGTTTAATTTTTACCAAACATACTTTTGCTTAAGTATCCTAGCCTAGCAAGGATTAAAACAAGAAAAAGTTGAAATTTTTCTTAAATTGTTCTCTGCACTATTTAACAGAGATAAACTGTGATAACTCTACACATACAACCAGGTTATATTCAAATACATTCATTAAAATGGCATGCAACACATTTTTCATTAAGCTTCTAGACATGCATACAGATTTAAGTTAAAACAATTTAAAGTTTACTCTCAAGCATAAATCTACAAACAAAATTTAGCATTTAAAAGCAGCAGTTTACTCACCAAATTTATTTTGACAGGGAACAGAATCTATATTCAGGTTCTATAACTTTAAACTTGCAAACATAATTTCATACATGCAAACTATTAACTCGTCATTCTTACCAAACATTATTAGCATGCATCATATTTAAACAGTTAGGCTTGGTTTACTCACCTGGTTTTAAAATTTGCAGGACAGTTTTCTAATTCTTTATCTCTTTTATTTATTTTCCAGGCTCTTGAAATCTGAAGTGTTTCGTTACGGATCTTTAAAAAGCCTGCTAATAAATTAATTTCAACCCAATTGATTAGCTATCCGTAATCATTCATCTTAATAAATCCTCCTTGATAAATCAATCATTAATTACATTTAAGTAATTAACTCTCAATTAATTACATAAATTAATTAACCTCAAACAATTTCATTTCATTAATCAATTCTGATTAATTACTTTAGTAATATAACTTTCCTTAACTACTTATATTCATTAAATCAACCCTTGAATAATTACATTAGTTCTTCCTTTAATTACATTGAGAAATTATCTCTTAATTACTTAATTGAGTAATTATTTAATAATCTTCCTTTAACATTAAGTAATTAACCTATTAATTACTTATTTCCTTATTATTTCTTAATTTATTAATCCTTGATTGAATCAAATATTTAATATAGTAATTAATCACACTCGATTAATTACATAATTCAACTTATCTTAATTTAATTACCTAAATTAGACATTTAAGTTAATTAAGTAATTATACTTCAATTACTTTTGAATTAAAATTCAAAACATTTCTTTGAATTAAAATTCAAATTTTTATTAAGTTAATCACCTTTGAAAGAAATCATTTTAAAGCATGTAAATTTAAAAATAAATTCAATTTACACTTAAAGTTTGACTAACTTTATTTTACAACAACAAGTTTTAAATTTGAATTTTTTTTTTAAACTTAAGCTTTGATTCATTTGTAAAAACAACACCAAGAATATTACCAAAGCAAACTCAAGTTGAAACCATCCTCAACCCGAGCCTGAACAACGAACCCAACCCCTTCGAGTCATTTTCAGAATCACACGAGCTCTGCTCCAAGCAAACATCAATTTCCCAAAACAAAACCCTATCTACACAACAACTTCGGGCCAAAACCCTGAAAACACGAGTGTCACTCCGAGTTCTCTATCATCTTCCCCAATCCCCCCCATTTCCAGTGTACACGATGTACACGCGTACACGTGCCCCCTTGCCTCCAGCCACCGTAGGTAGTCGCGTCCCTCGTCGACGATCACAAGTTCACTTGCGAGCGTGAAAAGAAACCCAGATAGTTCAAATCACCAACAAATCAAAAATGAGCCATACGATCGAAACTGGATCGAATCCCAAATCCAAAATCACCTCGCCGTCGACGAACGCCACCACCTGACATCCTTCCACTTCGGCCATAACTACTTCAACATCCAAGCTATCATTACCCCAAGCCTCGACATACTCGATCCCCTATACACACCTAAATGCTCAAAAATTAAACACAGCCAAAAACTAGGGTTCTAAAGTAATTTCTGCTGCCGCGTCTCCTCTGGTGAAATTCATCACCATCCACTATTTTTCCTATCTTCCATGATGACCCTACCATCTCTAGCTAAAGTCTTGACCACTAAAAACAACTCAGTCGACTGATTTCGACCATACTTTCATTTTTGGTCAACCCAGAAATACTATCCAAATATTCATCTAAAATTCGAGATTTTTGATTTAAAAATCAAGTTTTGAAAAGAGGAAACATCTTATAAAGATGAATTTACAAATCAAGACATTTGATTTTTAACAACAGCCAATGTTCCTCTGTTTATTTCTTCATTTCCAGTAATTATTTTTATCTTTATTTTTAAAACCTAAATTTTCTTTTTTAGTTTAATTTTAACCAAACATACTTTTGCTTAAGTATCCTAGCCTAGCAAGGATTAAAACAAGAAAAAGTTGAAATTTTTCTTAAATCGTTCTCTGCACTATTTAACAGAGATAAACTGTGATAACTCTACACATACAACCAGGTTATATTCAAATACATTCATTAAAATGGCATGCAACACATTTTTCATTAAGCTTCTAGACATGCATACAGATTTAAGTTAAAACAATTTAAAGTTTACTCTCAAGCATAAATCTACAAACAGAATTTAGCATTTAAAAGCAGCAGTTTACTCACCAAATTTATTTTGACAGGGAGCAGAATCTGTATTCAGGTTCTATAACTTTAAACTTGCAAACATAATTTCATACATGCAAACTATTAACTCGTCATTCTTACCAAACATTATTAGCATGCATCATATTTAAACAGTTAGGCTTGGTTTACTCACCTGGTTATAAAATTTGCAGGACGGTTTTCTAATTCTTTATCTCTTTTATTTATTTTCCACGCTTTTGAAATCTGAAGTGTTTCGTTGGTGAAAATCCACTACATACCCACATATTTCGTTGCTGATGAAGTTTGGATTCTTGCATGCTTCAAATTTTGTTGAACTTGATTCCATTCTGTTGCAGGTTGAATTATAGTGAAGAACTTTATGGATTGCAGGTTTTTAATTTGAACTCAGAATTTATTTCAATTCAGGTAGCATTTATTTTGGTTTCCATTACCTGGTTTTAGAACATCTTTTGGTTTGGTTTTAGAAAAGAAAACAAAGAAATAAAGTGTTATGTTTTGTTAAGATTAAAGAAATTAAAATTTTAATTGAGGACACTTGTATGCTTTAATTTACACATGTCACTTTTGTTTTATAGATTGCTTACACATGTAATCATAATGTACTTAATTTGTTTTATGTATTTATTAATTTTCTTAAATCTATGTAATACCTTATGCATGTATATTTTAACCATATATATTTATATTATTAATTTTCAATTTACTTTAATTGATGTCTTATGTGTTTATATTAAACTTTATCTCCTATTTATCTATATAAAATTTTAAAAGTAAATGATATAAAACTTCAATTATACATTTATAAATAGCTGTACAATATACTAGTTATATATACACACACACATTTAAATCTAATTTATTTAAAAATGTTTTATCTTTTGAATTTCAAATATTAACTCACATATATATATTTAAACAATTTAAATTTGTTTGAAAATAAAATTTAGCTTATTTAATAATGTATAAAAGAATTCATCACATTATTATTTGCTTGAAAGATAAAGTTTACAAATTAAATATTATTGTCCTTTGAAAAGATAAATTTAGCCAATTTAAGTATTTATAAAAGAAAAACATTAAACTAATATAGTCAAATTTAATAATTATCAGGAGATTATCAAATACATATTTATTCAAATGTTTAAAATTTAGCATTTATTATAGTTCAAATCCATCTATATAAAATTTCCAGATATAGAATTCATTTGTTCAAACTACAAATGAGTATTTTAACAAATTTAGTCCTATTAATTACAAATTAGCAGATGCCCAAAAATTCGGGCTATTACAATTATTCCCAATTATTACTTTAATTTACATTAACGTAACATTTAGTTTAGATTTATTTGGAATTGATTTCCAATTCAATTAAATGAACCAAATATATATGTAACTCATAATAATTGTTGTCATTAACTCTTAGTCACACACTTATAAGTTTATTATTTCCAAACAATATTATAATTGCTTACATGACATTGATTTTATTTAATTACTATTTATTATTACAAATTTCTTTTATTTATATAACACTTACACTTATTTACTTATTTTCAATTTTATACCTAAGTGCAACAATTTATACCATTTCATTTTTATTATGATTTCACTTCAATTGTCGATAATTAGTTTTGAACAACCATTGCTACAATTCATTCTTAACGTTTACTTCACTATAAATTATATAAAAAAAAATTCTTTCGAAATTTAATTACAAAAATCCTATTAATCTAACCAATTTAGTTATCGAATTTCACGGGTCGTTATAGTAAACTTTTAAAATTGAATTAAAAGTTAATTTATAAAAATTAGAGATTTTAATATTTAATTAATGTGTAAAAATATTCATTTTTGACACTGTCTCGGATTTCGACGAAACAGTTTCATTGGATCCGTAATGTTAAATTATTATAGGATTCCAAATTTTGTGTTAATCAGACTTATGGTTTGGTCATGCAAAGCTGAAACGCATATAAATTTATTTAGGTAAATTTTAATTAAAATAATTCGATTCGAAAACTTGTCTTCTAAATACTTTGGAATTGGCCTTCAAAATAGTTCCATTGCATTCGAAACATGGGTAAAATATTATAAATGCCGGGCGGCACGCTTCATTTTGAGACTGAGATAAATATCAAGTGTGAAAAGGGTTTTTGAATAGTAAAATATATGCATACACACACACACACACACACCCGAAACCCTAGCCTTTCGTTAGCCTCCCCCGTTCTTATTTTCTATGGCCAGAAATGATTGAGCTTTCATCCTTGATTTTCTCTTCATCTATCAACAATTAGGCCAAGGCTTTAACTAAGAAGATGTAGAGTTCGTCATGCTCTTTAAGATCAACGACCATGATGGGTTAACTCGCGATGTTGAGTTCAAGATCGATAAGTGTTAGTGGACTGTTCATGCATGTTTTTCGAGGTCGATGGGGGGTCGAGCTCTTCGACATTGTGGGCGGTGGCGCGTGTGGGGATGGGCTGCACGGTGGTGGATTGGAGCCTAGATTATCGTGGAAAAGCTGGAAATTCAAGGAAGTTGAGGGGCTTGGTTTTCTTAGGTGATCGAACGAAGATGGGGGAGAAGCTAAAAACATGGCCCGGATTTGTTGAGGTAGAATCGAACGGCCATGATTTAACTAAGGTTTAATATAAAAAAATTGTAAATTTATTTGTATGTAAAATTATATATCTTATAAAATCCATAACTGTTTCATACGAGGTCGGATTTGCACGAAACAAATTGTGTTAGGTCCGTGTCGTCAAACATTACATTTTAGAGCTGGTTAGGATGGATTTGGTGCTAGTGAAATTTTTTATTATAATTAAACGCTCGTTTAATTTATTCGGAATAAATCGCTATCGCGACGGCTACAACCAAAGTGAGTACAACTCACTCTTTCTGTCTCGCTTACATTTTTATATAAGTGAGAATAAATTTTATTTACGATGATTGAGGATTGTTTGAGTGATATATGATATATTATATATATTGATTGGTTTGGATATGTTCCCTTATATTTAAGCGGATGAGACCCTACATGTTCCCGTGTATGAGCAGATGACCCTTTTTACGTGCATCTGCCTCAAAGAGGATATTGTACATATTTTCTAATATATATGTTTATTGCAGGTGATAGGATGGAGGATTCCAACTGGATTCCTTACAATTGTTGATTTTTATTTAAAGACATTGTTATATATGCTATTATCATGTGATATATGATGGTTGGATGCCATGATTGATATGATTGATGTGAATTCTCTTATTCAGCGCTTTTGCAGCACTGGTTACCACATTTTGAAAATTTAAAATATTAAAATGATGATTTCTATTTAGAAAGTATTTTAAAGTGATTTTGAAAATATATAATTTCAGAACTGTTAAAGAAATTGATATATTTTAAATAAAAAAGTTATAATTTTTATGTTATAAAAATTATGGCACTTATGAAATATAATCATAATATAATTTTAGAAATGTGAAGTTAAATTGAGATTTTGTGGACTTATTATAAATTGTTTATTTATAAGATTTGTAAAATTGATATTTTATAAATAAAACTAATGGAACTATAAAGTGTTTTATAAATATTAGAAATGGAATTGTAACAAAATTTGTATATGGATTTGCAAATAAAATTTAGAAATGAATTTATAGTGAATTTTATAAATAATAAGATTTGAAAAGATTGAATTTGAAATAAGAGATTAATAAGTAATTAACTTATAATTGGACTTTGACATATAAATGAGATATAATGGAATTTGTATATGGAAGTTTTGGAATATAAATGGAATTTATAAACATTGTTTTATAAATATGAAATCAATTTAATTTGATAAGTTAAATATGAAAGTTTATTAAAGGAATTATATTCATGATTTTGGACAGTGAATAATATTATAAATTAAATATTTAAAAGTAATGAATTTGGTAAAGGAATTATATTCATGATTTTGAACAGTGGATAATCCTTTAAATTAAATGAATATGTTGGAAAGTGATATTATAAAATGGGAATTTAAATGGTTTAAAAATAAAATAATTGTGAATTTATTATTATTAAAATAAGTATACGAAATTATTTTCCAAATATCCAATAAGTGAAATGGTTGTGAAAATTATCTTTCTAAAAAGATTTTTTTGAAGTGAATAATTGGGAAGTGTTTTGAATTATAAACGATTAATGAAATCAGGCCCGGTGATTACTTAAGTGCTAGATTTTGTTTGTTGCTTTGATAGTTAAATAACTGACTATCAAAATTGGCCGTTTTAGTTCCTCAACTTGATGTAGAAACTACTTAGTCGTGCACTTAGTACGTAGCTGACTGTGTAGGCTTGATTATCATTTATGTTGAGAATGTTGATTCGCGTAGTGCGGAATGATTATCCAATCTATCGAGCTTCCTTCTTGGTTAAAGGATAGCAAGTTGAAAGTTGGAGACGTGGTAAGTCTATGAGACTTAGTTACCGTGTAAGGTTGAGAAACGCTTTTTGTAACGCCCCGCCTTTTTGTACGCTTTAAAGCGACGATAAACCACACAGGTCAGACATAAACCATCTAAAAGGGCGGATTGTTATAGGGTAAATAAGAAAAGTAGAGAAAAGAAAAAAACAAAATAGAATCATACAGCGGAACGATAAAATATAATAATCAAATAAACAGTTCATGAAGCTGTTTTACAAAAACATTTGATTATACTTATACAATGCATATCAGAGTTACATATACGAGAGAAAAATCAATAACAATGCAGCATAATAAAATGGTGTGGTGGACTAATATAATATATAATAGTAATACAAATCTTCGTCTTCTTCCTCCAGAATAAAACCTTCAAATCTTGAAATGCTCGGACTGACCCGAGTGAATTAAAAAGACAAAACACTCGAGTCAGAACTAAAAGATCTTATGTAAGTTAAATCAATGGAAAAAATATGAGTGTAACGGCGTCAGAGACGTTTACGGGATTTTACATCTCCTATCCAGTCTCTACTGTGAGTGTAGTAACTCAAGAGATGCTCGGGTTTCACATCTCCTAAGGATCTGTTAAACTATTTACTATGTAGTAATATTTCGCTATTATAATAATGTCTATTTGTAAAATAAACTTACTTTTTAATAGCATTAAGTGGTTACCCATATAGCCCTTAACACATAATAGTCCCAGTAGTCCATCCAATATCATAGTCCCTCCTGATCGGGAAGCCACCAGAGTATACCACACGGGCTACGGGAGAAAACCAAAATCGTACAAGGCGCGATAGGGTAGGTGACACGGCACAACTAGGCAATGCCAGGGTAGATATAGCAATTATGCTTCCGGGCCGTGGTAACGCGTAGCGCGCAGATACCGCCCACCTCGAGCTAGACCCCCAAAAAAGAAAATCAAAAGTGGCCACCAAATAAATCCAAAAGTCAAAGTATAATATCGAAAGGATGTGTCCGATCAACGGTGCTACCTCATTAGCCCGTCGACCGCTGCTGTTTTAGCCACCTTATGCCAACTCACGGAAGTTGAGTCCATGTATTTACCTCAAAAGAAACGCCGCCACCATCCTACTTCATTCTTAAATCTCCACCGCGTACACGGTTGTTAAAGTGGTTTTCGGAGTTGGTAGAGAGTATGACAACTTCCGAACCCGGCCTCTTTAACAACCAAACGTTATTATAACACCACGGTCATTTAAAATAATTATACTTCAAAACCAGAATATAATATCCATTTCAAAACCATGTAAATACGATATCATTTCTATTTTAAAACCCAAATAATATGATATCATTTTTATTTCAAATATATCCTTTTTCCAAAATCATAGCACTTTCAAATCTATATACCTTGAAACCCATAGCTTTGAAACATAACTTCTAATATTTAAATGGTTTAAATATTAAATTTCTTTATATAATAAAATAGCTCCTTTAATTTCACAAATAAATTCCAAATACCGGTTTGAACCTCCAAATAAACCATTTCAATTCATATATTTCAAAGCTTTAGGTATTGTACCATTTCAAAACTAATTCTTCGATAATTCCATTTCTATCAAATTCAATTACTATTATTTCGATATGAAATGTTTACTTAATAAATCAAATATCATTTAAGTAAAACCTTTAACTTTAAATAACTGGATATTCTTAAATTTTGGTTAACTTGATATATTCATTTAAATCAACTCTATATTTTTTTAAATCGCTCTACACCAAATTAAGTTATAAAACTCATACCCTTTAAAATCTCAATTTTATTTAAGTTTCAAATCAATTTTATTCGAGTATAATTCTTAAATACTAATTTCCTATTTATCTTCCAACTTAATTTTTATTTAAGTCATTAAAAACTCCATATATACAATATCTTAAATAGGTACTTAACCATATAATATAAAACAATCAAATTCCATTATTCAACTTATTTTTAATAAACAAATTTATACATAGCTTAAATTCAAGAATTTAACTATATATATAAAATAATATTTATATAATATCAAAAATTAATATTCATTAAACCATATATTTCTTTCCAAAACCACAGAAAATCATTTCAAAATAATTTGTATATAGACCACGGTGTCTGTATAAAATTTTCTACCCTATGGTCAAGTGATACAGATATTTATCATTTCAATCCGTAAATAAAAATAAAAATATGGTTATATATCATTTCAAACCGTAATCCCGAATCAAAAAGAACTTGCAGATTATAATGATATAAATAAACATCCATTCATCCATCATAAAATCATACGTCCATCACAATCATCATCCAAAACAATCAATCAATATCAATATATAACTGATAATATTTAACAGGTAATTAACTGGCAGTTATATTCAATAATAAATTAAATAACGATTTAATTTAAATAAATGCAATTAACTGAGATGATGATTAAAATATAATAAATAGTCATAAATAAATGCATAATCACAACAAAATTTAAATTTAACAAACATAAGAAATTCTAGAAGTTATGAGTGGGTTAAAACACTCACCTTTTAAATTTAGATTGAATTTAAACCCAATTTAAACGCAAAAATTGCATAGCCTCATATTTCATCCAAACAAGCGTCAAAGTGTCTGAAATGCCAATACGAACCTAGCGGAGGAAACCGCGCGTGAAATGGACTACATATGCAAAAGTTATTAAGATTTTAACATTGTAATTAAAATTTAAATTAAATTAAAATAAACAACAAAACCTACTCTCCAAGCCACGTCAACACAACAGAGCCCTCTTCTTCTTTTTTCGCACGCCATCAGAAACGCGACGGTTACCCTCAACCCTAGCCGCCGCCTTATCAATAATTTTTCGCCACCATGTCCTCCACTTCTGGGTTGATCGGAAAACGCCGCCGCCACCTCCTGCCCTGGCCGACCATATCGTGACCACGCGCACCACCCTAAGCCACCCAGCCAACCATGGTCGTCGTCACTTTTTTCCTTTTTTCTCGATGAATCATGACCACTTGGGGATGAATGAAAACCACTACTCGAACCTGCTCGACTCCATCTACGATACCGTACCACCCGATCGTCGCGACATCGACGATCAACCGTCAACTCCGACCACGAACAATGTACGGCCGGGAGTTATTCATTAAATTTTGGACACAAGGAGACTCGAATCGAAAAAAAATCACACCAGAAGATTACGCTCTTCGATAGCTTCAATATATATTTTTTTTCAAATTTTTCTGAGGAGTTTGAAATTTTTGTTTTGGATTTGAATTTGATTTGTGTTTGGATCTAGAATTTGTTTGTCTGTCATTAAGAAGGAGAGATAGTTGAAAGAAATGGTACGCACAGACAAATGAGAATGAGAGAAATTAGGGTTTATAATGGAGTATTTATGACAAAGTTGAAAAAGAATAGATGGATCAGATTGGTATAAGCGTTAATCGATAAAGTGGCCCGAGAAGCCCGTTCTGACTCCGGAATGAAGTTGGGTCAACCCACATATCAAAATAGATGTTTTAAAATATTTTAAACGCAATGCAAAAGGTTTCAAGTCCAAATTCCATCGTATGAAGAAGTTATGCTAAAATAAATATTTTTCAAATTGATTTCAATTTTATTGATTTCAAGGCGTTTCGAGACCGTACGATCAAAAGACAAGTCCGATCGCTACGAAACTTGAAATCCTATAATAATTCGCCGTTACGGATCCGTTGAAACTAGTTTCGTCGAAATCCGAGCCAGTGGCCAAAATGGCTATTTTTACATTAATTAAACAAATTAAAAATTAATTAACTAAATCAAATTTTAAATTTCAATCTGAAAATTGACAAATTTCATCAGTTATGATTCCTCAATCATTTACAATGATTTAAACAAATTTGAATGTCAATTTAGAGATGATTAATGTGTAAATTTCAACATTAATCCTCAATTTCATTAAATTCAACATTATAAATTTAATTTCCAATAAATCTATTAATTTCACTTTTATTCTAATATTCAATTCATTATTATCAAACGGATAAAATTTAACATTGGATTTACAAACTATTACCTTAATATTCTTACATTTCATATTGATTTCAATTAACGCAAAAATTTGCGATTAATTTCATTAAATTTCAATTACTCCAATTATTATCATAGTCCAAATCCCAATAAATTTATAAATCTTGACTTCCATTCTTCTTATCCAACCAATTGCTTTAATCAATTGGGATTGCACTAATTAAGTCAATTACTACAATTGCTTTCAAATTAAATTCTATGAACTAAACAAATAGGTAATTCATAACAATTATAACCATTATACTTTAATTAACTTTAAGTTTATTACTTTTAAACAAAAAATATGATTACTTACAGAACATTGACTTTTATTCACTTACCATTTATTGAAACTCAAATTCATTAATTGATTGAATGCTTACATTTATTTTCATATATCCAATTTGTAGCTAAGTATAACATCTACATTATTTCCATTCATTATACATTATTCTACTAGTAAGTCAACATTTTAAATTATAAAATTACCTTTTATATTCCATTATTAATTAATGCATACATTAATTAAGATTTTAAATCAGATTAATCATTTCGTCTTGGTAACATTCTTTTATTACCATAAGAATATAATTAAAATTTACATTGTTTCACAACTTGGAATTACATCCAAGTTATTTACAATTAGCTTACATCATTATTTAACCAAGTTATACCATTTTCCATTATTTTATTTATTGCAATCCCATTCAATTTACACAATTCAGCTTTAATTAACTTCGTTGTTATATTCCATCCTAGTTATTATTTCCTTATTTATTATAATTAGTTACATCATATGAATTCATTCTATTACCCTAAATCAGACATTAATTCATATGCTCATACAATATTTACCTTTGTTTACTTTTATTAAATTTATTCCCAAATATAACAGTTACAAATAATTAATAGGACAATTAAATAGTAACATACGACCATTACTGTTTTTGATTTACATTAATTACAATTAATATCCTTAATAAATTTATTTACTTGGTCTCATGCTTTCTAGTTCACCAATTACTACCTTATAAATGAATTTTACATTTCCATTTTAATTTACATTCACACTTTCCGTTATTATATTAATTATCATTAAGTACATTAAATTCTCTTTCTTGTAATTGGCAAATTAACTGGTAACAACCATTTGTCAACATTATACCTTTTATAGTACTTGTATGTTCATTCCTCCTAACCCAATATCATCTATTATATTATTTCACACATTAATTCAATAATTACATTTGCTTCCTCAAATTCCATTTATAGGAAAGTATATACTTTCACTACTACATTTATTAGAATTTTATTCAAATTACTACTATTGTTTTAATTACCCTTGTTATATTTCATTCTTAACATTTATTTCAATATAAATTATAAAAAATTTCCTTTCTAAAATTTAATTACAAAAATCTAATTAAATTAACCAATTTATTTATCAAAATTTACAGGTGGTTACACTTTTGCATTGTTAGTGCAAAGAGACCAGGATCGGATTTATCTAAATACCACTTTGGACCAACATTTATATGACGATTGTGCAAGTTGGTCGATGATATTGATATTTAGGATTTTCATAGTGAACGGCTGCTTGTTGATCGTTTGGGATTAAAATCCCAATATACATATAGTAGCAATAGTCTTTTTGTTATGAAATATCCAATGCAAGAACTATTCGCTACTAATCCTAGGGATTTCTCGACAGGATGTGGTAGGAAAGTACCTTCGGTTTGTCCTGTTTTTGGACAACATGTATGGACGAGTGTTTGACATTGCATTTCTATGATTACGTAAATTGGTTTTTACAAACATACGTCAGTGGTGGCGAAGAAGGCAACTTCACTTAGCTTAACACCCTCATTGAGACATACGAGCTCAAGGGTTGTATTTTTGTGGAAGGCAATTAGTAATCAACGAAAATGGCAATGTGGCATTCAAAGTTGATTTTTGATATATGATATATGAAAGGTAATCGACATCTCTTTGGCCTCACTCTCATTAAAATGACTGAAACAAGGATAGAAGCAACAAGGATAAAATGGGTCGCTCCCATTAGCAGATGTCATCACTCTTCTATACGTATCTTTACACGCTATGAAGTCGTGTACCTGATTTTTGTTGTGTATGCTTGTGGCCATGGGTTAACCGGAGTGATGACATATTCTATACCATCTAGTGTGTGGGTAGGCTGGTCTTGTGATGGTTTAGGCAGCAAGTATCTACCCCTAGGTACATCCCTCTAGATATGTACTTTGTTGGTCCGGAAAGGTGTCCCTTCACCTAGTTATTTGTATGGAAATCCAAAATCTAATACGTGCCTGTCATTTTCAAATATAGAAACCCTTGTATTACAAGGTGTATGCTGGAATTTAATAATATAACAATTTCAGCTATTTTGATATTATTTGTGCAATAGACACTATTATAATATAAGAGAATTTGATATGTGAAATTTTTTGGTTATCATATGGTAAAAACCTTGTCGATATTTATTTTCGACGTGATCTTACGAGATACCTTTTGTTTTGATGAAAGAAAAGTTTTGGTAATCTTAAAACTTTATAAATTCAGTTGAGATGTGTTTTCTCATGTTGGTTTATCAGACTGATCCGCTCTTCCCTTTCAATGATCGGGTCAGATCGATTATATTTACAGGTTTAGATTTGGTGCTTTAGGAGCTTCAACAAGCAAGCTGGATCTTCATGTCTTATACATGTATCTATTTATTTTTCATTTTTTTTGCATTGTTGTTGTTGTGCAATGACTTGCCTTTTTTGATGTTTTAAGCAGACACACATGTCAAACTCAAACCATTCCAAAAAGTAGATTGTTATGGGGTAAATAAGAAAAGAAGAATGAAATAAAAAAATACAGAATCTCGTAGCAGAATGACAAAATATAATAATCAAATAACAGTTCATGAAGCTATTTTAAAAATACATTTGATTATTCTTTACAACACAAACATCGGAGTTACATAAAAAGGAATAAATAAATAAATGCAACGGAACAACATGATGCGGTGGAATACATATCATAATAATAATAGTTAAGAATCTTCATCTTCGTCTTCGTCTTCCAAAAATAAGGTCTTCAACCCTAAAATGCTCAGCCTAACCCGAGCGAATTGAAAAGACAAAATACTCTCAAGTCCAAACTAAAAGATCTTATGTAAGTTAAATTAACGATAAATATGAGTGTGACGGTGTCAGAGAAGTTTACGGGGGTTAGCATCTCTTATCCAGTGTCTAGCGTGAGTGTAGTAACTTAAGAGATGTTCGAAATTTACATCTCCTAAGGATCCGTTAAACTATCTACTACATGGAACAATACGCTATTATAATATGTCTGCAGTAAAGTAAAAGTATTAAAATAGCGTTAAGGCGTTACCTTATCCCCCTTAACACATTTTTATATATTCTCATAGTCTATACAATACCGTTATTCCACCGTTAACTGGAGGGCTATCCGAGGGCACTCCATAAGTATGGTACAAAACAAACTCGTAGAAGGCGCTCTAGGGCATGTGAACACGGCACTCGAGGCAATGCCAGGGTAGATATACGAGTTGCATATACGGACTGGTGGTAACGCATAGCAGCTACTACCTCCCACCTCGGAACACACTCCCATAATCAAAATAAAAGGTCGCTACCAAATCAATCACAAAGTAATAGAATGGTATCGAAGAAATGTGCCCGATAGGGGGAATAACCCCACTTGGCCCAGCGTGGCTCATGTTTTAGTAACATCTAACCCGACTCACGGGAGCTAAGGTCATGTTATACCCCATATAGAAATCGTTTTCCAAATCATCCTACTTCATTTCTGCAATCTCCACCATGTACATAGTTGTTAAAGTGGTTTTCGGTATTGGCAAAGAGTATGACAATATCTGATCCCTGTAACGACCCAGAATTTTTAAAGATTTAAAATTTGAATATTTAATTAATTTTAAATATTAATAAGTGAATTTATAAGTCGAATAAATTTTTATTTGAATTATTGAATTTAATTGGATAATTAAATCGATAATTTAATATGTTAAATTATGGAAATAATTAAAAATTGGGTTAAATATGATTGAAAATGATTTGTAAAATTTTATTTTATCATATGGGAGTTAGAAAGATATTTTAGAACTTTTAAAATCGAATTAAAAGTTAATTTGTGAAAATTGAATATTTTAATATTAAAATCGACTAGTGAAAATAGTCAATTTTTGAACAGTCTCAGAATTGAACGAAACCAGTTCCATCGGATCCGTAATAGTTAGTTATTACCGGATTTCAATTTTCGTGTCAATCGGAGTTATCGTTTGATCGTGGCAGCTCGAAACGCATCGAATTATTTTTAATTTAAATTTGGCGAGCTAAAATAGCCATTTTTCAAAAAGTCTCGGATTTCGACGAAACCAGTTTCATCGGATCCGTAATGTGATATTATTGTATGGTTTCAAATTTCAAGTCAATTGGATTTACTGTTTGTCCTGTACAAATTAAAACGCCTAGAAATCGATTTAAATCGGTTTAATTTAAATTGAACGTTTTTAGCTATAACTCGCACAGATGTCCGAATTAGCTTCTGAAACCTATTCCATTGTGTCCGGAATGCGGGGTAAACCCTAGAAACGCTGGTTACGGCGCGTAAATCGGAGTTCGGAATTTCCGGAATGAATAGTGTTTCGGTTTTCTCTATAAATAGCCCTCACACAAATTAAAAAAAATAAAAATAAAACAAAACCCTAATCATAATAGCCAGCCTCCACTAACAAAATGAATGGCCGAAAATTGCAGTCTCTTTTCTTCAATTATCTTTCAATCCACAAACCCATTCAAGAAATCTCCAACTACAAAGTTGTAGAGCTACGTGAGATCCTTATATTCAACGGTTATGATCGTAAATGGCGTAACGGATTGGCGGCAAATCGAGCTTGAAGGGTGATAGTTGCGCACGATTTTCATTGACATGGGGGAGGCCGAGTTTTTTGGCCTTGCAGCCGAAGGTGGAGGGGGGTAAGGCGGTCAGGATGGCACTTGTTGATCGAAGTTTCGATGAGAGATGGTGGCTCGAATTTGGAGCCCTAGTTTCGAGCATGGGTTTTGTGTGCGTTCAATGATGTCTGTAGGGGATTCACGCGTTTGTGAACGAAGGAGAAAGGCGCGTTCGGCCCTGATGTGGAGGCAGCAGATCCAAGGGTCCAAATAATTTAGGTTAAAGAAATTTTAAATTTAGTTGTAATTATTAAATTATAAAATCGTGTAACTTCATAATATCACAACTTTTTCATACGAGGTCGAAAAAATGCAAACTCAGTTGCGTTGGAATCGTATGGACGAGCACTACGCGATGGAGTTGGATTGGAGTCGATTGGAGTTAGTGAGAATTTTGGGTAAAATTAAACGTCCGTTTAATTTTATTCGAAATAAATCGCTAAAACGGAATTTAAAATCAAGGTGAGAACTTCTCACTCAATCGAATCGGTTTCGATTTTATTTTAAATAGTTAGATTTAAAATATTTGAATGCATGTTTGAATGATGATTGTTATCTATTGTTTGTTAAAATAGACATTATACGCCGTTAGTAAGCGGATGTTATTTATTAAAAACATATACCGCGAATATTTCATAAACAGTGAAAATGGTATTATATGTAATATCAATATATATATATTGGCATATGTATATATTGCAGTTGATTGATTTCCCGTATTTTTTAGCGGATGAGACCCTATTACGCCGTTATTAAGCGGATAATATTTATTAAAAACATATACCGCGATAATTTCGTACTGGAGCGAAATTGGTATTGTGCTAATGTTTTTGGATGCAGGAAAATAGATTGGAGGGATCCAACTGGATTCCTCAACAGTTTTTATTTGATTTCAGATATTTTGATATTTGATGGATTATCATATCGATATATGATATCGTTGTTGTCGTGATTGACTATTTGGTGTGTAGCATCATTGGACCCAGATTTTGGGATTTTAAAATGATTTTTAAAGTGATTTTTGAAAATATACTATATTTTTGGAATTGACCCATTTTAAATAATTAAACGCTATAATTTTTAAAGTTATAAAATTATGGTTTTTGTGAAATATAGTTAAAAGATTGATTTTTGAAAATACGGGTTAATGATGTATAAAATAGTTTAAACTGGGATTTTTGAATTTATTGTGAAAAGTTTAAATATAGGATTTATAAAATTTAATTATTTTATAAATCAAGAGAATGGTGAAATTATAAAGGAGATTAAAGATGTTTTAAAAGAATAATATAAATTGATTTATATTAAGTGATTTATAAATGGATATTTATAAATTGAAATATAGACATTATAAAACGAGTTTTTATAAGTGTTTGAATGAAGTGAAAATGAATTTCATAACTGAATGAAATTTATAGAATTATAAACGGTGAAGTTATAAATGAAATTTTATAAACAGTAGGTTTATAAAATTTGTAAAGTTATTAAAAGAATAGACTTGGGTAAATAATTGAATCTTATAAGTTATAAGATTTATAATTATGAAATTCTAAGGAACGATTTTGTAAAATAATCGTTTTATAAGCATTTGACTTATAATATGAACTTTTAGTATATCATTGAGATATGAAATTGAATAGGTTAATAAATGGAATTTATAAACGTTGTTTTATAAATTTGCAAAACGACTTATTTTGATAAGTTAATTGTCATAACTTATTTAATGGAGTTATATTCACATTTTTGAATAGTGAATAATCCTTTAAAAATAAATTGAATAGAAAGGATGAAAATTGTTAACGTAGTATATTCACGTTTTTGAATAGTGAATAATATGTTAAAGAAAATGTTTAGATGTGATGTTTTAAATAGAATTAAAACGATCTAACGATGTTTTAAATATGTTGAGATTCGAAACCATAGATTTCAACATTCATTGTTGAAATAGACGTTTTCGAGAAATAAAAGGGAATGGTAGACTATAACACTGTTGTTATAGTAAATGATTTCCGAAAGGAAATGTTTTTTATAGTATTGGGATTTATATATCTATTTTTAATTTCGAATCCCTATACTAGTGATTTTGGGTTGTCGTAACGATGTTCTACGCAACATTCGTTTTGGCCCAAATAAATATGTTTAAGAGAATGATTTCTTCAAGAATGAAATATATACTTAATTTTCGATTTAAGTATAATGAATATTTTCTAAGTGTTGAAATGGAATGGATTTGTGAATTACTTATGAATAAATAAGTATGGAAATGTTTTTCCAATGTGAAATGAAACGTTTTGAGAATTTATCTTTTAGAAGATAAATTGAAATGAATAATTGAAATCATATGCATAAATATTTTGGAATATAAATTCATTATGGAATTTATATGCGAAAGGGAATTTGCTTAAAAATAAATATTGATTTATTTTTGAAGTGTTGAAATTTGATATCTTGTAAAGATATTTTGGAAAATAAATAATTTGGAAAATTATTTGGGACTGGTGATGTTGTGCATATCCATTGATAGTTCAATAGCCGACTATCAATATTTCCCTTTGAATGGGTATTTGATGTGATTTGTTTGAATTTGAATGTCACACTTATTTTTGAATAAGCGCTCACTATTCGGGTTAACCGGGAAAGGACCATGGGGTCGTATAACCCATTCCGAATATGTGATACGTCGTTATGATAGCATTGAAGATCGGTGTTGAAGACCCGATATTTGCGAGAGCGATAGGATGAACTATCGATTGACTCTGCACCGAGTAGCTACGGTATTGAGTTCTCCATATGTGATGGTGAATCCGATCAGGATTGTGGATATCCGGATTGCAAGGACTTCTTTGTAAGTGCCTTCGGTTTTGTTCGAGCCCGGAACAGACTTGTATGGATTGTATGCCTGACATTACAAGTTGAGATGTAAAGCCGATTTCTTTCAAATATATTTCTGTTGGTGGCGGAGAATTTATTCTTTTAGCTTAACACCCTTCTCTGAGACGTACGAGCTCAGAGGTTATGTAGTTGAAGGTTATCAGCAATATATTCCCAATTTGGTAATGTGACATGCTGAGTGATGCTGAAGTGATCATTGTGTTGATTATTTGTGATAGGATCGTTTATTTGATCGTCTATCCTTGTGATCATTGTGTTGATCATTTGTTGACCCAAAGCATGGCTTTTGTATAAAGTATGTTTTTGTGGACGTGACTTCGTCGAGCCTCACACCCCGTGAATGGTCAAAACAGGAAAGAAGCAGCAAGGTTATGAGGGGTAGCGCCCTTTAGGATGTGTGCATTTCCTTCTGGAAAAGGGTGGTATCATGGTATGGAGCCCAGATACTTACTCATGTTGAAAACACTTTGTTATGATTGTGTGAATTGATTACGAGCGCTCGGTTAAAAGGTCCCAAAGGACCGGGGATGGCATATTCGGTCAGTTGTTACTCAGTTAGGGGTAACCCGGCCTTGTGTTGGTAGAGATCCGGTTTGGTTCTCAGGGATGTCCATCCAGAGGCATTCTCATGTGGCAATGGGAAGTTCCTTGGCCTGATCATTTGTTGGAAATCCAATTCCCAATACGAAACCCTGTACGGTATTAGTTGTAGAACCTGCCATTCACTTATGGTGGTCACCACTGTTTGGATGGTAGCTATAGTAGGCATAGTTCGAAATGTCTATGTTGGCTAAGATTTATATTCTACTTTCGAAATATTTCTCTACACTATGCACTAGTAATAATATCAAATGTTATTTTAAATGCGTATCAAGCATCTTTGGCTATCATAAGGAGAAATCTCCTCCGATTCTGCGTTTGCATGTGTGTGTGTGCGGGAGGCCTTATGGTAGTCTCATTTTTAAAAGCATTGCGAATTGACTTTAAAAATATTCCTCTATTTTGATTTTAAAGATAAATAAACTGTTTTGAGTTCTCACACCAGTCACATGACTGACTCGGAGTTTATTGTTTTCCTTCCTAAACTCTGGGTGCCCACCAATTTTCCACACGGGCAGTTAAGAGTTAAGGTTTATCAGGATATTCTGGATATTCTGGAGTTGCTGGAGGCAAGCTGGATGGCATGGCGTATTACTAGTATATAGTATTTCTTTTTCCGCTGCACTGTTTGATGTTGTTGTTGTTGTACACTCTGATGATATGATGTAATGAAATGTGATGTAATGTAATAACTGATATAGTTCTTGTTTAAAGATTATTCATTTATTATTATATGTTGTTCCGCTGCGAATTGTGAGATTTTGATGTTGTTCTGTTGTTTTCTGTTCCGTTCTATTTTGTTCTATGTTCTCTATTTTCTTTTTCTTCTATTTGAAAAAAAAAATTCTATTTTCTGTTTTCTTTTCCCTCCATCTTCTACCTTCTTCTCTCTTCTTCTATCTTCTTCTCTTCTCTTTTCATAAATTCTTTTTAAAACCCATAACATTTCGGTTTTTCGGCAACGAAAAATCGCAAACGTTACAATGTGGTATCAGAGCATATGGTTAAGCGACAACCATGGTTCTGTTGGGTATTATTCATTAGAGATAGAGTCAGTAGTACTCTAGAATGAGTTTGAGTGTAATAATAGCTATGAGAGCGTATTTGTTAGTGAATATATAAATTTGTTTTATATTGTGATGATTGGTTTGTTGAGTGGCATATGAACCTTCGTCAGCACAGTATGTACAACTATGCCGAAGGGGTTTCTAAACACTTGAATAGAACAATTCGGCACAATATTTGTTTTAAGTTGGGTAAATGAAATAATTTTACTTGATTATATTTTTATA
Organism: Allium cepa; assembly: GCA_030765085.1. Lineage (NCBI taxonomy): Eukaryota > Viridiplantae > Streptophyta > Magnoliopsida > Asparagales > Amaryllidaceae > Allium > Allium cepa. The sequence goes on along the minus strand of CM060929.1, from coordinate 457,938,725 downwards.
TATAAAGGAATAATTTTTTTTGGAATTATTAAAGTGTATATAAGTTGATTGTTTAGTTGTTTGAATAATCTAAAGAAAACAAATTGTATAAGCAAAAGAATTATAAGAATTGAATTATAATTAAAGTGATTTACAATTGTGAAATAAACACATATATATATAAGAAGTGAAACTATATGAATATGAGTTGTAAATAAAAATGAATATAAACTTAAGTTATGTAAATGAAATTCAACTGTTGAAATTGAATTGAATGAATGGATTGAATATTAACAAATTGAATGTAAATAAAGTTGATATGAGATAATGAATGAAAGTGTTAATTCATTAAAATCTAATGTTATTGGAAGTTGAAAAATTAAATAAATTGAATGGAAGTCAATTTAATTTAAGGAATTAAACCAATTGATAAGTAAAGTAATTTGGTTGTAATTAATATATATACATTGGTTGTTATATGGTTGTTAGATGATTGTATAAAATTCATTAAGTGTAAATGAAAGTAAATAAATTTGAATAGAATTGAATTTGATTTGGAAGTGAACCAACTTGAATATGAATTAGTGAATATAAGCAAATTGAAAATGAATGTTAGTGAACCCAATGTAAATGAATCAAATGTGATTAAATTGAAAACCAATTCATTGAATATTAATGAGAATATAAATGAATATTTATTGGTTATGGATGTTAGTTGAATGATAGTTGGTTGATGTTTGCATTTGTTGCTTTTGTTTCAGTTGCTATATGATGTATATTGATACTATTGTCTATATGCATGTTCTCATGTTGTTTGTTGAGTATTTAGTAGGTGCGGATCGCGTTTGCTTCGCATTTGGAGCTCGCTTTCGCGCTATATTAACCGTATATGCTTGCTAATAAAATATAAGGTACATATCTCGGATTAAATATCGTACTTTTACATTTTTTTCCCTGCGGGATGCCTCATTACTTGATGAGATGTATATTTGTGATATATATACTGTCATTTTTTTTTTCGGATCGAGCCGCGCAAAGTAGACTATGGCGAATTTTTCCGAAAATTTAAGGCGTTAGAAAAATTTGAGGAAAATTTTGAAAACTTTAACTTTGATTTTGGAATTGAAAGTTAAACTATAGTAGTTGTTTTTGAAAGGATAACTAAGTATGATTTGAAAACTTAGTAAATAATTATAAGAAGTTTAATTATGAATTTTGGAAAATTAATAGATTCTATAATTTTCTTACTTGTAATTTCGAGGACGAAATTCTTTTAAGGGGGAAATATTGTAACGACCCAGAATTTTTAGTGATTTAAAATTTGAATATTTAATTAATTTTAAATATTAATAAGTGAATTTATAAGTCGAATAAATTTTTATTTGAATTATTGGATTTAATTGGATAATTAAATCGATAATTTAATATGTTAAATTATGGAAATAATTAAAAATTGGGTTAAATATGATTGAAAATGATTTGTAAAATTTTATTTTATCATATGGGAGTTAGAAAGATATTTTAGAACTTTTAAAGTCGAATTAAAAGTTAATTTGTGAAAATTGAATATTTTAATATTAAAATCGACTAGTGAAAATAGTCAATTTTTGAACAGTCTCAGAATTGAACGAAACCAGTTCCATTGGATCCGTAATAGTTAGTTATTACCGGATTTCAATTTTCGTGTCAATCGGAGTTATCGTTTGATCGTGGCAGCTCGAAACGCATCGAATTATTTTTAATTTAAATTTGGCGAGCTAAAATAGCCATTTTTCAAAAAGTCTCGGATTTCGACGAAACCAGTTTCATCGGATCCGTAATGTGATATTATTGTAAGGTTTCAAATTTCAAGTCAATTGGATTTACCGTTTGTCCTGTACAAATTAAAACGCCTAGAAATCGATTTAAATCGGTTTAATTTAAATTGAACGTTTTTAGCTATAACTCGCACAGATGTCCGAATTAGCTTCCGAAACCTGTTCCATTGTGTCCGGAATGCGGGGTAAACCCTAGAAACGCTGGTTACGGCGCGTAAATCGGAGTTCGGAATTTCCGGAATGAATAGTGTTTCGGTTTTCTCTATAAATAGCCCTCACACAAATTAAAAAAATAAAAATAAAACAAAACCCTAATTATAATAGCCAGCCGCCACTAACAAAATGAATGGCCGAAAATTGCAGTCTCTTTTCTTCAATTATCTTTCAATCCACAAACCCATTCAAGAAATCTCCAACTACAAAGTTGTAGAGCTACGTGAGATCCTTATATTCAACGGTTATGATCGTAAATGGCGTGACGGATTGGCGGCAAATCGAGCTTGAAGGGTGATAGTTGCGCACGGTTTTCATTGACATGGGGGAGGCCGAGTTTTTTGGCCTTGCAGCCGAAGGTGGAGGGGGGTAAGGCGGTCAGGATGGCACTTGTTGATCGAAGTTTCGATGAGAGATGGTGGCTCGAATTTGGAGCCCTAGTTTCGAGCATGGGTTTTGTGTGCGTTCAATGATGTCTGTAGGGGATTCACGCGTTTGTGAACAAAGGAGAAAGGCGCGTTCGGCCCTGATGTGGAGGCAACAGATCCAAGGGTCCAAATAATTTAGGTTAAAGAAATTTTAAATTTAGTTGTAATTATTAAATTATAAAATCGTGTAATTTCATAATATCACAACTTTTTCATACGAGGTCGAAAAAATGCAAACTCGGTTGCGTTGGAATCGTATGGACGAGCACTACGCGATGGAGTTGGTTTGGAGTCGATTGGAGTTAGTGAGAATTTTGGGTAAAATTAAACGTCCGTTTAATTTTATTCGAAATAAATCGCTAAAACGGAATTTAAAATCAAGGTGAGAACTTCTCACTCAATCGAATCGGTTTCGATTTTATTTTAAATAGTTAGATTTAAAATATTTGAATGCATGTTTGAATGATGATTGTTATCTATTGTTTGTTAAAATAGACATTATACACCGTTAGTAAGCGGATGTTATTTATTAAAAACATATACCGCGAATATTTCATAAACAGTGAAAATGGTATTATATGTAATATCAATATATATATATTGGCATATGTATATATTGCAGTTGATTGATTTCCCGTATTTTTTAGCGGATGAGACCCTATTACGCCGTTATTAAGCGGATAATATTTATTAAAAACATATACCGCGATAATTTCGTACTGGAGCGAAATTGGTATTGTGCTAATGTTTTTGGATGCAGGAAAACAGGTTGGAGGGATCCAACTGGATTCCTCAACAGTTTTTATTTGATTTCAGATATTTTGATATTCGATGGATTATCATATCGATATATGATATCGTTGTTGTCGTGATTGACTATTTGGTGTGTAGCATCATTGGACCCAGATTTTGGGATATTAAAATGATTTTTAAAGTGATTTTTGAAAATATACTATATTTTTGGAATTGACCCATTTTAAATAATTAAACGCTATAATTTTTAAAGTTATAAAATTATGGTTTTTGTGAAATATAGTTAAAAGATTGATTTTTGAAAATACGGGTTAATGATGTATAAAATAGTTTATACTGGGATTTTTGAATTTATTGTGAAAAGTTTAAATATAGGATTTATAAAATTTAATTATTTTATAAATCAAGAGAATGGTGAAATTATAAAGGAGATTAAAGATGTTTTAAAAGAATAATATAAATTGATTTATATTAAGTGATTTATAAATGGATATTTATAAATTGAAATATAGACATTATAAAACCAGTTTTTATAAGTGTTTGAATGAAGTGAAAATGAATTTCGTAACTGAATGAAATTTATAGAATTATAAACGATGAAGTTATAAATGGAATTTTATAAACAGTAGGTTTATAAAATTTGTAAAGTTATTAAAAGAATAGACTTGGGTAAATAATTGAATCTTATAAGTTATAAGATTTATAATTATGAAATTCTAAGGAACGATTTTGTAAAATAATCGTTTTATAAGCATTTGACTTATAATATGAACTTTTAGTATATCATTGAGATATGAAACTGAATAGGTTAATAAATGGAATTTATAAACGTTGTTTTATAAATTTGCAAAATGACTTATTTTGATAAGTTAATTGTCATAACTTATTTAATGGAGTTATATTCACATTTTTGAATAGTGAATAATCCTTTAAAAATAAATTGAATAGAAAGGATGAAAATTGTTAACGTAGTATATTCACGTTTTTGAATAGTGAATAATATGTTAAAGAAAATGTTTAGATGTGATGTTTTAAATAGAATTAAAACGATCTAACGATGTTTTAAATATGTTGAGATTCGAAACCATAGATTTCAACATTCATTGTTGAAATAGACGTTTTCGAGAAATAAAAGGGAATGGTAGACTATAACACTGTTGTTATAGTAAATGATTTCCGAAAGGAAATGTTTTGTATAGTATTGGGATTTATATATCTATTTTTAATTTCGAATCCCTATACTAGTGATTTTGGGTTGTCGTAACGATGTTCTACGCAACATTCGTTTTGGCCCAAATAAATATGTTTAAGAGAATGATTTCTTAAAGAATGAAATATATACTTAATTTTCGATTTAAGTATAATGAATATTTTCTAAGTGTTGAAATGGAATGGATTTGTGAATTACTTATGAATAAATAAGTATGGAAATGTTTTTCCAATGTGAAATGAAACGTTTTGAGAATTTATCTTTTAGAAGATAAATTGAAATGAATAATTGAAATCATATGCATAAATATTTTGGAATATAAATTCATTATGGAATTTATATGCGAAAGGGAATTTGCTTAAAAATAAATATTGATTTATTTTTGAAGTGTTGAAATTTGATATCTTGTAAAGATATTTTGGAAAATAAATAATTTGGAAAATTATTTGGGACTGGTGATGTTGTGCATATCCATTGATAGTTCAATAGCCGACTATCAATATTTCCCTTTGAATGGGTATTTGATGTGATTTGTTTGAATTTGAATGTCACACTTATTTTTGAATAAGCGCTCACTATTCGGGTTAACCGGGAAAGGACCATGGGGTCGTATAACCCATTCCGAATATGTGATACGTCGTTATGATAGCATTGAAGATCGGTGTTGAAGACCCGATATTTGCGAGAGCGATAGGATGAACTATCGATTGACTCTGCACCGAGTAGCTACGGTATTGAGTTCTCCATATGTGATGGTGAATCCGATCAGGATTGTGGATATCCGGATTGCAAGGACTTCTTTGTAAGTGCCTTCGGTTTTGTTCGAGCCCGGAACAGACTTGTATGGATTGTATGCCTGACATTACAAGTTGAGATGTAAAGCCGATTTCTTTCAAATATATTTCTGTTGGTGGCGGAGAATTTATTCTTTTAGCTTAACACCCTTCTCTGAGACGTACGAGCTCAGAGGTTATGTAGTTGAAGGTTATCAGCAATATATTCCCAATTTGGTAATGTGACATGCTGAGTGATGCTGAAATGATCATTGTGTTGATTATTTGTGATAGGATCGTTTATTTGATCGTCTATCCTTGTGATCATTGTGTTGATCATTTGTTGACCCAAAGCATGGCTTTTGTATAAAGTATGTTTTTGTGGACGTGACTTCGTCGAGCCTCACACCCCGTGAATGGTCAAAACAGGAAAGAAGCAGCAAGGTTATGAGGGGTAGCGCCCTTTAGGATGTGTGCATTTCCTTCTGGAAAAGGGTGGTATCATGGTATGGAGCCCAGATACTTACTCATGTTGAAAACACTTTGTTATGATTGTGTGAATTGATTACGAGCGCTCGGTTAAAAGGTCCCAAAGGACCGGGGGATGGCATATTCGGTCAGTTGTTACTCAGTTAGGGGTAATCCGGCCTTGTGTTGGTAGAGATCCGGTTTGGTTCTCGGGGATGTCCATCCAGAGGCATTCTCATGTGGCAATGGGAAGTTCCTTGGCCTGATCATTTGTTGGAAATCCAATTCCCAATACGAAACCCTGTACGGTATTAGTTGTAGAACCTGCCATTCACTTATGGTGGTCACCACTGTTTGGATGGTAGCTATAGTAGGCATAGTTCGAAATGTCTATGTTGGCTAAGATTTATATTCTACTTTCGAAATATTTCTCTACACTATGCACTAGTAATAATATCAAATGTTATTTTAAATGCGTATCAAGCATCTTTGGCTATCATAAGGAGAAATCTCCTCCGATTCTGCGTTTGCATGTGTGTGTGTGCGGGAGGCCTTATGGTAGTCTCATTTTTAAAAGCATTGCGAATTGACTTTAAAAATATTCCTCTATTTTGATTTTAAAGATAAATAAACTGTTTTGAGTTCTCACACCAGTCACATGACTGACTCGGAGTTTATTGTTTTCCTTCCTAAACTCTGGGTGCCCACCAATTTTCCACACGGGCAGTTAAGAGTTAAGGTTTATCAGGATATTCTGGATATTCTGGAGTTGCTGGAGGCAAGCTGGATGGCATGGCGTATTACTAGTATATAGTATTTCTTTTTCCGCTGCACTGTTTGATGTTGTTGTTGTTGTACACTCTGATGATATGATGTAATGAAATGTGATGTAATGTAATAACTGATATAGTTCTTGTTTAAAGATTATTCATTTATTATTATATGTTGTTCCGCTGCGAATTGTGAGATTTTGATGTTGTTCTGTTGTTTTCTGTTCCGTTCTATTTTGTTCTATGTTCTCTATTTTCTTTTTCTTCTATTTGAATTTTTTTTTCTATTTTCTGTTTTCTTTTCCCTCCATCTTCTACCTTCTTCTCTCTTCTTCTATCTTCTTCTCTTCTCTTTTCATAAATTCTTTTTAAAACCCATAACATTTCGGTTTTTCGGCAACGAAAAATCGCAAACGTTACAATCCCGGTCTCTTTAACAACCAAATTCTTATTACACATCATATGGTTCTTTTAGAATTAGAAAATCATTTTTCAAAATTTATATCAATATATCATATTAAATTCAAATCATATTGCTTTTGAAATTATATTCATTTTCAAAATCATATTCACCTTTGAAATCATATCATTCCCAAAATCATATTTCCAATTAGATTAATTCCCTATTTCAGAATCATCATAATCAATTAGTTATAACATTTAAATCCCAACTTAGGCTATAATATCATTTAGCCGTATTTACTTTTAAACCAATAAATTTGAATATAAACACTTCCCCTTTAATTAGTATGAAAATTTAGAAAATAGTTTAAATAGTTATAAATAGTTTAAATATTTATAAATAGTTAAAATAGTTAAAGTAGTCTAAAATGGTTTAATTATTAGATTAAAGATACTGTTAAATTGATTTAAGATGGTTAAATAGATTAAAAATATATTAAATATAATTAAAATAGATTAAATAGCTTTAAAATAGATTAATTGGATTTAAAATAAGTTAAAATTGGTTAATTAGTTTTGAAATAAATTAAATGGTTTAAAATAGGTTAAATTGATTTAATATAGTTAATATAGGTTAAAATAGTTTAATAATTTGAAAATCTTGAAATTCAGAATCTTTAAGTAATAAATTTTTAAAATAGTTTATATTAAAAATATGAATTTGAATTTAATGTCAATTTAAACTATTTATTTCCTTTCAACACATTTTGACTATTATTATTTTCCAAAAACCCAATTTCAAATTTTCCAATTCAAATTCTCAATAAAATATTTAATTCTATATCGCTTCCAAATCCATGTTTGTAATATTAATATAAATTACTTCAATTTCAATTTATTTCAAAGTTGTATTTCAAACAACTTTAATAACCCAATTCTGACAAACTTCACGTATACTTCAAATTCAACTTTAAATTTCAATTTAATTTCTTTAAACAATTACTTTAAACCAATTCCAATTTTTAACATAAAACTTGAATTTAGATAATAATTTAATTTATATCGATCAAATTTTATTTCAAAATATCATTTAACTAAATTCAAGAAAATTAAGGATTTAAAATCATTTAATTTAACCAATCTGGTGTACATATATACTTCTCAATCCTAGGTTCAACTGATATGGATATTTATCATTTCAATTCGCAATTTAAAATTTTACGGTTATATATTATTTCAAACCGCAATCTCGAATTAAATAAAATCCATAATATTTCTCGAGTCTATCATTTCAACCTATAACGATTTTTCCTAATCTATAGATAGTTCGGGTATATATCATTTCAACACATAATGATTTTCCAAATAATAACTAAGGGAACTTGCAGAGTGATAATAATATATAAATTAAACATAACATCCAATCATCCAATATCAACAATCAAACATCCATCATACGACTAATAAATTCCTGCCATAATTGATTATCACTACAGGAAATTAACTTGGAAATTTAAATTAAATATTAAATTAAACGCAATTTAAATCAAAATAAATTCAAATTAACGGGAAAAGTAATTTAAGTATACCAAACAGCCATAAATAAATTCCTAATCACATCATAAATTTAATTTAACTAACAAAAGAAATTTAGAAATTGTGAGTGGGTCAAAACACTCGCCTTTGGATTTAAATCAAAATAAAAATCTAAATTAGGGTCTAACTTCAAACAGTCTTAGAATTCGTTCAAACCCATGTCAAAATGTCCGGAATTTCGTTACGATCCCGGCAAAATAATCCGCATTCAAATCCAAGCTCGTATACAAATGTTACGTTGATTAGAACAATTTGAAATCAAATTTGAATAAATAAAAATAATAAAAATAAGCCATACGTTATCATCCCACGTCGGCTATTTCGATTCCCATGCGAGATCCCCATCTTTAAGCATGCTGCTTTCCTTCAGCCACTACCATCCATGGCTAAACATCGCGCCGCCCAAGGCCATCGCAGCCACAATCATGAAGCGCCGCACACGCGTGCCAAGCTCCCCTCTCCGGTGTTCGCCCCACCGTTGCCGAACTCGATCTCATATGCAGCCGCCGCCTATTAGCAAACCCTAGTTCGAATTTTTAACGGCGATCGCACCATCAAAATGCAAAACAACCCATGCCGATGAACGCCCCTCGGCCTTCTCTACAAAACTACATCCTTGGATCGACGAATCGCGGCTGTTGATCTATCACCAAATCGATGGCCGAAAATATTCTGGTCATTTTAAAAAAAACCAAAAACGAATAGCAGATTTGATTTGCACTCGTTGAGAACTTCGAAACGGTATATAATTCGATAGGGTTTGGATGAGTTTTATTTTTGGATTTGGTTTTGAAATTGAATTTGCAATTCAGGAATTAGGGTTTCTGCCATGGGAAGAAGGAGATAGGAATAGACGGATAGATTTGTATGTACTGAAAAACTGAATTGAGAATATTAGGGTTTATAACAGGCTATTTATAGGCAGAGCCGAATATAGAAAGAACATACAAGATTTGATTGAACGATAAATACCTGAAAAGCCTATTTCGCCTCGGAATGAAATGGGTAATCCCTTATGTCAAAATAGATATTTTGGATAGTTTTGAACTCAATGAAATAAGTTTCAAGTCCTAATCCTTCGTATGAAGAAGTTATGTTAAGATTGGTTTATTTCAAATTGATTTTAATTAAATTAATTTCTAGGCGTTTCGAGCCCATACGATTAAACAACAAGTCCAATCGCTATGAAACTTGAAATTCTACAATAATTCACTGTTATGGATTCTATGAAATTGGTTTCGACGAAATCCGAGATAGTTGCCAAATTGGCTATTTTCACGTTAATTAAATAAATTAATATTAAATCAAATAAATCACATTTTCAATTCAAATTTAATAATTCACAATTTCTATCACTTTGGATTACTTAATAATTTACGATCCTTTACAACAAATTTCTATATCAATTCAATGTTGTATATTTCCCCAATTACAATGTTAAATTTTCAATTTCAATAAATTCAGAGATTATAAATTTAATTTCCAATAACTCCATTAAAATTTTCATCTTGTTGTTCAATCAATTATCATCTAAAATATAACTACATTAGTTTATCCCTTATTACATCAATAATTTACAATTTCATCTTAATTTCCTGTAACATTCCTAGTTTTAAATTTGCTATTATATTGTGATGTTTAGACTGTTACTTAATTATGTTATAATGATTATTTGCATGGTTGTTAAAATATATGTATGTCTATATATACACACACACACACATACATACATATACATGTGAGTCTGTACATGTTTCTGTTCCAGGCAACATGTCTTTGTGTAGTTTTACAGGCTAATCTCCCCTAAATAAAATTCGATTTCTCTTTATTTAAAACATTATGGGTTATGATGTCTTAAGGGAACATGTTTGTATAAATGTAATGCAATTTTTAAAAATAATTTCAAATGAAATTACTAAGTATTCCTCTGACAATATTAAATTATTTAGTAAGAACAAACATAACAGAAAATTCGACAAACATAATTGAAAACTTCACTCATATGTTCTGGTACGTATGATGATTTTTGGTGATCGAATTATGAATTTTAAGTTATAAATGGTGAGGAATCGTGAGTTGAACAGAATTTACATTTCCTCAAATGTCGATATTCAACAATGAATTATGGATCGTGATTAATGGTGAAGCTAGTTGGGAGGGCAGAGAGTTTGAGAAAAATGGTCGATGAAATTACTGATCATCATGAAGGTAGACGAGGGCGAACTAAGGTTTTATTCCCGTTTTTGGCCGACAGAGTTGCCATGTCCGTATGACGACAAGGGTGGATCGGAGATGATCGCGAGGGGTGGGATCGATTAATCGAGTCGAAACAAAGTTCTGAGGTGGTCGTCATGGGTTCTCGAGGTAGGGATCATCGAAGAAGGATGGTTTTTCGATCAAGATGGGTTATAGACATTGGTCGATTGGGTTCGATTTTGATTCGCAGGTAATATGGTCGATTTGGGTTGTCGAATTGAAAAGCGAGGACATCGTCGACCTGCTGGAACTAGCGGTGAGGGTCGAAGAGGCTCCGTCGCTTTGTTCACATGCATGGTGCATTGGATGTCAATGGGAAGGTTGTTGTAGTAGGGTTGAAGAAGAAGACGTGATGGTCTCGAAGATGAACTCGAGAAGGTAGAAGTGTTACTTGGGTCTGCTACCAGGATGGTACGTGAATATGTTAGTAGGTTGAGAGATTTAAAATAAAAATAGATAATAGGAAGAAGAGCAGAAGAAAGGAAGTGACTCGGGGGAAATTCGGGGAAAAATCGAAGTTAGGCACGGGGAAAACACGTGCGGGCTCGAGTTTTTGATTATTTGGGCTCGGGTCTTAGTAGGTTTAATACTAGTTTTCAAAGATTAAACTTTAAAGCTAAATTTGTTTTAAAAAAAATTCAAGGACAATTAATGGCTTGTAATGATAATTCTTAAGTTTATTTAAAACTTAATTAATAGCGTGATTAAGTAATTAATCTAGATAAAAGGTTTATCTTTAATTGAATGGAGCTCTGATTAATTTAATAATCATTAATTAATTTAAAAGTAATTTGTAAATATAATTAATTTTAAAGGTTGATTAATTAATATAGGTAATTAAAGGGTAGTTAATTATTTAATGAATAATTTATGAATTTGATGAATCTTTAATGAAAGTAATTAAAGTGTATTACTCAATAAGATTAATTAAAGGACAATTAACTGATTAAAGGTTTATTAATTAAATGGTAATTAATTAAGGTAATTAATTTGAGGACAATTACTTACTTAAAAGTAATTAATTAGCGATTAAAGTTGATTAATTAAGCGATTAAAGGATAATGACTCAAATAATTTGTGATTTATTAATATACGTGATTAGGGACAATCACTTGTTGTAATTAATTAAGGGTAATTAATTAAAGGATAATTAAATAATTAAAGGTTAATTATCTAATGATTAAAGGATAATTAAATTATTAATTAAGGATAATTAATTAATATTAAAAGTTAATTAATTTATTATTAAAGGTTAATTAATTAAAATGGTTTGTAATTAGTTAATGATTAATTAACCAGGATTTGTAAATTATTCATAAGAAATTAATCTGGTTTGTATTAATTATAATCAGATGTTAATTGATCTTACTTATAAATATTTGGATTCTACTGAATATTGAATTGTTTGATATCCCTGATGTGTGATGCTTTGTGATATGAATAATTTTGATTTGAGCTGAATGTAATTTATTTATCTATGGTGAATTTATATTATTTATCAGTGTTTATCTGTGAATGAAGATAAGCGTTATAGGATTGTAATGCTTATCGATATTGTTGTGCTTGAATCTGTAATGATTGATGATGTTGCACTATTGTGTAAAACCCCTGGACTACACTATACACACACAAATATGGATTTCACGAGGAAATCGGTTAAGTCACAGATATTTTGAAATCTACATATTATTTTGTTTAAAAGTTGAAGTTTGGATCCAAATGGTTTTGGAAATGGAATTGAATTGAATATAAAAAGCCTTTGAAAGGGAAGTTTTGAAATTGAAATTTAGTTTTGAATATACAATATCTTATTAAATATTATTTGAAATTATTTTGGAAATCATGGTTTGAAAGGTTTATACAATTTCTATATACGAATTTAAACTATTTTAAATAAATTGTTTTGGTAATTTGAATTTAATTCAAATAGAACTTGCCGATGATACGGCAGTTCGCTGATTTTCTAGTTTATACTTTTAAAGCCCATAACTCGTGTATATTTTATCGGATTTTTCCGAAACAAAAAGTGTTTGTTTTCAAATGATCAAGGCTTTCAAATAAAAGAAGGAATTCCTATTTTTGTTGAAAGGGTTTCAAATTTGAAATGGAATTTTTTTGAAAGCTATGAATGAATTTTTGTGAAACGTTGGTGAATCTTGTTTTCAAAAGGAAGAGGATCTTAAAAGCGTATCTTTTGTATAAAAGATTTGGAATTGAAATAGTTTTGAAAGCTATGAATTAATCTTTATGAAAGATTGGTGAATTTTATAAAGTGAATCTTTTTGTGTAAAAGATTTAAAATGGAAAATGTTCAAACCATTTGAAAGAAAGATTTTGGGCTTTAGGTTATGACTTAACTAAGATCGCACTATATCCATATGTTTTTAAATATTGCGCTCATTATTCGGTTTAGCCGGGAAGAACTTTGTGTCATAAAACCTATTCTGAATAATGATATGACGAAATGGATAAATTTTGAAGACCGGTGGTGAAAACCGGATATTTTCGAAAGTGAAAGGATTACCTGTCGAATGTCTTTACACCGAATGGCCCCGTTATAGAGATTTGATCACTCTTTGTGATGGGAAATCCGGACGTGATTAGGGATTATCCGGATTGCAAGGCTTCTTTGTGAAGTGCCTTCGGTTCTGTTCGAACCCGGAATAGACTTGTGTGGATGTGTGTCTGACATTTTACTTTAAGATGTAAAGCTGGTTTCTATCAAATACATTTCTGTTTGGTGGCGGATAATTTATTCTCTTAGCTTAACACCCTTCTCTGAGACATACGAGCTCAGAGGTTATGTAGTTGATATTTACTAGAGATACATTCCCAATTTGGTAATGTGGCATACGAACTGCTGTTGATCATGTGTTGATCGAAGCATGGATTTTGTGCAAAGCGCAGCTTTGTGGACGTGACATTATCCGACCTCACAACCTAGAAATGGTCGAAACAGGAAATATGCGGCAAGGTTATGAGGGTCGCACCCTTTAGGGTATGTCCATTCCCTTCTGGAAAAGGGTGGTATCATGGTATGGAGCCCAGATATTTAACCTACGTGGTTACTGCAAATCTATTCCTTTGTGGTTGTTGGTGTTGAGCGCTCGGATAAAGGTTGGTAACGACCGGGAGATGGCATACTCGTGTTACCCAGTTACAAAGGTAACCTGGCCTTGTGTTGGCAGAGCGCTGGTTAAGTTCTTGGGGCGTCCCTCCAGAGGCATACCTATGTGTCCCAGGAAGTTCCTTTGCCTGACCATTTGTTGGAAATCCAATCACCAATACGCGCCTTGTACGGTTTTAGTTGTAGAACCTTCCATCTAACATGGTAGCTATAGTAGGCATACTATAATGGTACGATGCTAGCTAAGATTAGTATTATACTTGCAAATGTTTTCCACTATGAACTAATATAACGACCCGTAAATTTTGATAATTAAAATTTGTTAAACTTATAAGATTTTGTAATTAAATGTAGAAAGAAATGAAAATCTTATAATTTATATTGGAGCGAATGTTAGAAATTAAATGTTGCAATGGTAAATAAAATCAATTCTTGACAATTGGAATAAAATCCCAATAAAGAAATAGTGGAAAACATTATAATTTATTAATTTAATATGGTAGGGTAATTAATACTGAAAGAAATAAAATTGGAAATAATATTAATGAAATAATAACTAGAATGCAAGGTTGCAATAATGGGAATGAGTATATGTCAAGTAAATGAAAGATAAACAATGATAACTAGCTTATAGAGTAATAATAGGCATAGTGTAAAGATGGGAATTTAATTCAAATTAGCGGAATTAATGTAAATGTTAAAACTTGGTTACAAAATTGATATACGGAAGTGGATGTAAATACGCATTAATTAATGAGATGATGGATAGTAATGGTAATTGAATTAAATCAATATTATATAAGTATTGTAACAAAATGAATAGGAAACACTAATTTTATTCCTAAAGTAATAGTTGATGTAATAAAAGAATGGAACCAAGATGAAATGATTTATTTGATTAAATTCTTATTAATTTATAATGGGATATAAAAAGGTAAATTAATAATTTAAAAGGATGACTGACTAATAAAATAATGTATAATAAACGGAAATGGAATAAATTAGTGTTATGAAGCTAATGGTAGCATTTGTTGTAAGCAATAAACTTATAAATGAAATAAATAGGTTAATGGTATTAATTATTACGTGTTACATATTTATTTAGTCTATTAAATAAAATTTGGAAATCAATTTGCAATCAGAGGAAATAAAGTAGCATGTTAGTTTAAAAATAAGTTAAAATGGGAGAATATTAAGAACCAAGATTCAAAAGTAATGTTGATTATATTCTTGTTGTAATAAAGACTCGAATAACAAGGGTAATAATTAAATAAATTGAATTAATTAAAATTAAATGAAATTTAAATATCTAAATATTATGTTATTTGAAATTAAGTTGGAATGTGAGAATATCAATATAAGAGTTTTGAATCCAACGTTCAGTCCATCTATTTGGCAATAATGAATGGAATTTTGGGAATTTATTTATAATTTGTGAATTTAATGAAATTGAGGTTAATACTGGAATTTATAAATTAATCATCTCTAAATTGACATTTAAATTTGTTTAAATCATTGTAAATGATTAAGAAATTAAAAGTGTTGAAATGGGTCAATTATAGAATTTAAATAAAAAAATTGGATTTAATTAATTAATTAATTATTAATTTATTTAATTAATGTAAAATAGCCATTTTGGCAACTGACTCGGATTTCGACGAAACAAGTTTCATTGGATCAGTAACGGCGAATTATTGTAGGATTTCAAGTTTCGTAGCAATCAGACTTGTCGTTTGATCGTATGGGCTCGAAACGCCTTGAATATAAATGAATCAATTTGAAATTTTTGATTTTAGCATAACTTCTTCATACGATGGAATTTGGACTTGAAACCTTTTCCATTGCGTTTAAAATATTTTAAAATATTTATTTGAATATATGGGTTGACCCAATTTCGTTCTGGAGTCGAAACGGCTTTTTGGGCCACTTTGTCGTTAGCGCGTATATTCAAATCGAGTCCATCCATTCTATTTCAACCTTACCTATAAATACCCGGTTATAAACCCTAACCTACTCCTATTTCTCATTTGTCTATACATATATTTCAACTATCTCTCCTCCTCAATGACAGACAAACAAATTCTAGATCCAAACACAAATAAAATTTCAAATCCAAAGCTAAAATTTCAAACTCCACAAAATATGCCAAATTTTATATCAATTCAAAGCTCTCGAAGAGCGTAACTCAGATCTGCAATTTGTTTTTCAATTCGATGAATCGGTTGTCCAGGAATCAGTGAATTTGTTTCGACCGTCCATAGGTCACCGTCGCATTCAACGGTGGATCTTCAATATCTTTGCGATCGGAAAGCGATGCACTGTAGGGCTCGTCAAGGAGGGCTTGGGGATGTAGTCGCTCGCCTAATGGACGTCAGAATTCACCAGAAAATGATGGGAAAGAGCACGACGGCCGTGGTTTTTCTGACGTTGCTGTGGCCGCGCGTGGAAGGGGTTGGGTCGGCCTGACAAGGGGAGAGTTGCGGCGTGGCCTGATTGAGTTGAAGGCCAGTGGGGTGGTAGGAGTAATTGCAGATTTTGGCGGCAGCTAGGGTTCGTATGCGTTGAGTTGGGGATAAGGGTAGTTAGACTCTGCTGTGACATGTCTATTTTTCTATTGATCTGTCATTTTTTATTTCATTTGTTTCGTATTTCAAAATCGTTAATCTTCTAATCTATATAACTATTGCATACGAGGTCCGTTTCATGCGTGGTTTTCTCCGCTAGGTTCGTAATCGAATTCCAGACATTTTGGCGCTAGTTTGGACGAATTCTGAGACTGTTCAATTTTTGGGTTTAAATTGGATTTGAATTCAATATAAATTCCAAAGGTGAGTGTTTTAACCCACTCACAACTTCTAAAATTTCTTATGTTTGTTAAATTAAATTTTTGTTGTGATTATGCATTTATTTATGACTTTTTCAAATACTTTTAATCATCATCTCAGTTATTGAATTTAGTTAAATTAAATCGTTATTTAATTTATTACTAAATGTAACTGCCAGTTAATCACCTGTTATATATTATCAGTTATATGTTTATATTAATTGATTGATTTGGATGATGATTGTGATGGATGTATGATTTTATGGTGGATGATTGAATGTTTTATTTATATCATCATAATCTGCAAGTTTTTTAATGATTTGTTATTATTGATTCAGGATTGCGGTTTGAAATGACTTCTAACTGCACTTTTATTTTAAATTGTGGATTGAAATGATAAATATCTGTATCACTTGACCATAGGAAAGAAAATTATATACAGACACCGTCGGTATATATATATATATACATACATACATATATTGAAAATGATTTCTGTGGTTTTGGATAGAATTATACGGGTTAAATAAATATTGATTCCTTTTGTATTGTATAAAAATATTATATATATAGTTAAATTCATGTATTTAAGCTATGTATAAATCTGTCAAATGACAATAAGTTAAGAAATGGAGTTTGATTTATTAAAATAAATATGGTTAAGTGTTTAAATCATATTTTATATCGAGGTTACAATGACTTAAATAAATTAAGATTTGGAACATAAAATATGAAATGTATGTGAATTAAATTATTTAAGAATTTTACTCGAATAAAATTTGATTTGAAATTTAGATAAATTTGAGATTTTATGAAATTGAATTTATTTAAGGATTTAACCAACAGGGTTGATGTGAAAATTATTAAATTGGAATTTTAAAAGGTATAATTATTATAACTTGATTTTTGGGTCTAGGTGAATTAAATGATTATTTCAAGTATAATGAATTTAAGGCAATATCTAGTTATTTGTAATTTGAGTTTTATTTAAATAATAAGGGTTTATTATATAAAATATTTCAAAACTAAATAATAGGAAATTTAATTGTTGAATCGAAATTATCAAATTTAGTTTTGAAATTTTAGAATAATTAAAGCCTTGAAATATATCGAAATTGAAATGCTTATAGAAATTGAAATGTTTCGAAGTATGAATTTCATAGCATTATGTTTTAAAGGTGTTAAAATTTCAAGCGTTTGGTTTTGAAGTATAAAATTTGGAAGTTCTATGATTTTAAAAAGGGGATATATTTGAAATAAAATTGTTAGCACCAAAATTGGTCACTAACACCCTTAGAAAGATTGTATAGAGAGATTAATGAAGAAAGTAAATTAAAACAAAGAACAATCTATGAATTTCAATTCAGAGAACAAGAACACCAAATTTATAGTGGTTCGGCGTAACTGCCTACGTCCACTTTGAAGTTGATTTCTATTGATTTCCTTGATATTTGATTACAGATACAATCCGTTTCTAATTACTTGAATACAATTGCAAAGTAAAAGATTAAGTCTTGAGTGAGTGTTGAATGCGGCATTGTTTCCCTAGTGTTCCCAAAAAACTGATCCTTTCCACTATGCCCCTGCCTCTCTATTTATAGACGAAGGTGGGTTGGACTTCCATGGTAGGCCTAGTAGCTGAATATCTTGGCCCAAATGGAGTAAGCTCTGCGCACCGAACCGAACATGCCGAACAGCCAAATGCCGAACCATCACCTTCATGCCGAACGAGGTGGTGTTGTGTAGGAAGAGTAGGCCTAGAGACAATCGAAGCCGGTCGAGATTGAAAGAATGCCAAACAATCTTTGGTTGCTGAACGTTCTCGGGAAGCCGAACAATCTCTGGATGCCGAACGTTCTTATGCCGAACGATCTTTAAATGCCGAACGAAACTTATGCCGAGCATCCTCGGTATGCCGAACGTCCTTGGCATGCCGAACGAAACTTAGGCCGAGCGCCCTTGGTATGCCGGCCGTTCATGATGCCGAACGATATACCGAACGTTTCTCAATGCCGAATTCTTCTGGATGCCGAGCGTTTCTCTAATGCCGGATGCTCTTGACTGCCGAACGATTCCTTGTGCCGAGCATTCAGAATGCCGAACGATACATACATTGCTGAGTAGTGTGCCAGTGCTGAGTGCTTGGTTGCCTGGTCAAATCCCCAGGAAACACTTGCCCCCCAAAGTGTATCGCGTGACCGGACGTGATACGCTTTGAACTACGAGTCCTTTGTGTTTCGCTTCGAACCTTGGCCCGTTGCTCTTAGAGGTCATTTTCTTGTTAGTACCGAGTGAAGTGGTATGTGCCGAACGTAACGCGAATCCCAAATGATACAATCGAAGCCGAACATCCCATGACGCCGAATGAAATGAAAGCCGATGCCGAACGATGCTGCATTGACCGGTTCTACAGGTCATTGTCGCTTCGACTTCTTCTTCTTCTTCTTTCCTATAAAGGTCAGCACGTTCTTTCTTCTTCTCTTTCCACTTTTTTACCTCCACTACCTTATACTTGCGAACCTTGCCAGTTAGCATCCTCCAAAGATTTAACAATCCTTTCCAAGTCTCGATCTACTAACTAGGTATCGATTCTTCTATCTAAATCCTTTCCATAACTAAAAAGTTTTTATGCTCAAGTTCATAGATTGGAACCGTAACCAAAGAGTCGAGCCTTGATTAAGATATTTTTAGAGTTTTTAGAGCTAAATGATGAGGAGGAAAGGAGGAGTGACTAGAGACGAGCGTACAAGGGAGCTGTTGGGAGATATATTGTGGTTCGGCACGGTTTCCTTGTGCCGAACGAGATTAGAGGAAAAAAAGAATAGAGGGGGGGGGGGTAGGAGGTGGTTAGGATGCCGAACGACATGGACTGGCATGACTCTCCGAATGATTTGTCCTTGTTGTTCGGCGTGGATGGAGGAGGAGAAGAAAAAATGAAACCGTAGTTATGGACAGAGTGCCGAGCATTGGGGATCGACGTAACTTTTTGGTTCGGCATGACTCGTCACATGTCGAGCAGTAGGATGGAGGGTTAGGGAGGAAGTATGAATTAGGTAGCATGCCGAACGTTACTTTGGCCGAGCTGAACTTAGGCCGGTCGTTACTTAGGCCGAACGATAGCTTTGCCAAACGATAGCTTGTTCGGTCGACAGTTAGGCCGAACAACATTTAGACCGACCAATCATGACTGCCGACCCATATCTTAGTCGAACAATTCTCAAGCTGAACAATCATAAATGCCGAACCATATTTTATAGGCCGAACAATTATGAATTCCGAACCATATTTAGGCCGAACAATCATTAATGCCAAACCACTTTTTAGCCGAACAGAACTTAGGCCGAACGATCATTTGCCTTGCCTAATCATATATCAAAACAAGGACAGAGACTCCAGCATACTAGCATATCGAACTGATCTGAACTGATGACTTCCTAGTTCCGATTACTCGTAAGCCTGAACTGACGTCGACAAAAATGGATAAAAGCTTCAAACATACAATGTCGATGTCCGAGTCCAAAATTAAAAACATCGCAAGGCTGGTTTTGGAGACAGTCGTCGATGACGGTCTTCGAAGATGACAGTCCAACGTTCAACTTTATACCATCAGCTATGTGACTTATAATTTTTCAACATTTATATTTGAATGATTGCACTAGATCACACACCGTACAGGGGGAAAATTTATGTTGTTATGTCTAACGCCGATTATTTTTCAAGTATAGTTCAAACAGGTGTTCTGCCAGACTCAATATTTATTGGAAATGTCTAAGAGATCTAGCTCCGCCATGATTTCAGATAGACCGGGACCGTCCTTCCGACAAGAAGTCGCGGATATTTCAACTCCGTCAACCTCCCCTGCACATAACTTAGCTCCCGATGCTTTGGAGGCAGCAATTCTCTTGGATAACCCAGTTGATTCACAGGCTTCGAAGGTCAATGAAGTTGCGCTCTAGCGAATATGCTCCGTCCATGGGATCCCTTTCGACGACGTGTTGGTTCCCTCGGGGCACGATCGTCCACACTTGCCCCCAGTTGGATACACGGCGTGTAATAAATTCATGTGCTGGGTTGGTAGCATGCCACCGTTCAGTTTATTTCTTCGGGATGAGCTACAATACATTGACATTGCCCCGTCGCAACTGCACCCGAACGACCATGCATTTATCTACGGTACCTACATCCTCTTAATGACCGTCCTCTCTAGGCCTCCAACTCCGGGCGACATCAGATATATTTATATAATCAAGAAGCGGGGAGATAGCCCCTCTTACATGTTTCTCGAGCCATATCACAAATGCCAAATTTTAACAGGGGCGTGGAGCAAATTTGCTCTGTACAAACAGGAGTGGTTCTATGTGCGTTGCCCTCCCGGTTTCACGAGGAGATGTGTGGAAGGAAGTAAGTCTTTTCCCCGGATTGATATTCATACTTGTTCAGAGCCATGCCTTTTCTAATTCTTGTTTCATTTTTTCAGGTATCAACCCGCGTCCTGATGGTCGCGGATACTCCGAGGCCGTCGAGGCTATTCGTGCCCTTCCTACCGAAGAAAGAGACATCCGGACTCTCATTTCAAATGAGCTGCTTACAAGGTTTGGGCTGTAGGCAGAAGGCCGCCAGATAAGCCTTCCTCAAGGTGCTACCGTGCCCAAGCCCACCTCTGGGAAGAGGAAGAAATTGGCCGAGTCCTCAGTACGTCACACTCTTAACGCACCAGAAGAGGGGGAAATTAAGGGGGACGAAGCACCCGAAGCACAAGGTGAGAACTTGGGTCCCACTCAGGATCCGACAGTCGAAGTGCAAGACATCGAAACGTTATCTTCCCCTTCGAAGAGGAAAAGGTAATTGACGTACAAAATTAGGAAGGAGAAGGTTGGCGGAACTTCAAAAGTTACGCTCATTCCAGCGGAGAAAGAGGCCTCTTCATAGCACGTAGAAAGTTCTTTAAAGGGCCTATCGAACCTCTCCATTCCTGATGACTTGTTCAATTATGACTTCGACGATCCGGAAGCATTTCAACTTCACTCGCCCATCAAAGGCGATGCGGGCGCTCTAGCCCAAAGTCAGGGAGAGAAAACTGCCATTAGTAAAGCAATTGGTCCGTCGGGGGGAAACACTAGGACATGCAAAAACACTTGCACTTCAATTTGCACTTAGATTTTCGTCGTCGTGCTACTCTCTGCTAATTCGTTGTTATTTGAATTCTATGCAGGTGACATGGGGCGTTCGCATGAATTCGATCGCCTTCGTGGTTCGTCTATTTTTTATTAACCTGGACAGGACTCGAGTTCCGGAAGACGTCGGGACAGAGATGGTGACGGCGACAAAGATTATCATTCCCGGGACTCATCGACTTGGAAGAAAACTTACAATTAGCCAGAATACCACCAACATTCCTCTTCTCATTCGGAACCAAGAAAAGACAAGCGCGGCCACAGGCGTTCGCAATCCACAGCCAAAATACCACCAACATTCCTCTTCTCATTCGGAACCAAGCAAAGACAAGCGTGGCCACAGGAGGTCGCAATCCGATGTGCCCCGGGATCAACATTTTGACTCCTCTTCTACTCAACAGTCCCGAGAGCCTCACAGGAGGGCTGAACTTTCTAAGCCGTCTCCTCCTGCTCCTGCAACAGATCCAACCGTGTTGGAGAGGTTGGCCGAGCTTAAGGATAAATTTCCAAAAATCTGCTTTGATGGCCTGAAATTTCTCTAGGCGATTCATCCTATTCTCAGACATGTCAAGCAGAGCGCCATCGCTTGTACCTACGACGTCTATGTTCAACATGATGCATTTGTTCATTTGGTTGAAAAACTTTCTGAAGTCTCCATGGAGCCCCAACACGAGATCGATCGCCTGAAGCTTGAGGCCATCCATGACAGAGATATCATTAAGGCTCAGGACGAAGAGCTTGCATCTTATAGATCTCAGCTTGAGGCCGCCCGGCAGAGCGCTCAAGGCACTGTCGAAGCCGTGACTCATCTGGAATCGACATATAAAAAAGAGATCGACGAGGCAGTACAACCCTACGGGCCCTATCATTAGAGAAGGACTCGGTCCAAAAAGAGAGGGACGCGTTCAGCCTCCAAGTCAAGAAACTTGAGGAGCAGCTCCGTAGAGCGAAGGAAGAGAAAACGACTGCCCAAGAAGAGTCAGAATGATACTGTGACGAAATCGTTGCTACTCGACTCTTAAAAGAAAAACTTGAGGCCGAGCTTTCCAAAGTCGAGGCGATAAAGAGTGAAGCCCGTGAAGAGGGCAAGAGGATAGCATCTACGAACATCGGCTCCCGTCTTAAGGCAGCTAGAGAAGAAGGGAGAGAAGAGGTCAAAAGCATGTTTGACCCGTTAATCGCTGAATTCAATGCCCGCGTCCTCATGCATCGAGACTTGACTTTTCTGGGTGATGGCTATCTTGAATCAGGAGGGCCGAGCATGGTACTGAAGAGATTGATGAGGGGGCCTTGATAAAAGAATTCCTCAAGCGGAATGAGCCTTCGGATTTGTCAGCAGCTAAAGCTATTTATTGCAAAGGCTCCCCCTCAAAGAAAGGGAAAGAAGCAATTACCGGTCCATCCGGGGTCATGCCTCTAGCTCACGCGCCTACTCGATCGGCCGATACTCGATCCATTTGAGCAGCATATCGGTTACAATCTGGAGGACCTCGACCTTGGCGTCCATATTCTGTCTCCCATTCCGGAGGGTGAGACCCCCTTGACGTCTGAGAGCCTGCCGGAACTTGGTAGATAACCCTTTACTTTAAGATTTCAAAAGTCTTCATTCTTTATGAAGGACTATTGTATTATAATGCTTGTTTTTCATGATTTTGCGCAGGCCGTTCTGATCCCGGGCCCACTTCGAGGAGCGATGTCGCCAAGGAGGTGGAGGAAAAGATAGGTGAGGCCACTAAGGCAGGAGAGGCCCCCGGGCCAGATGCTCAGGTGATTGGAGCGCTGGATGAAGACAAATCTGAGACTTCTTCTCCCATCGAGGGAAGTTATGAAGCAGAGATTACATGCGCCTCCAAACACACATCTGAGCTGAGTATGAAGGAGCAGCTCAAGAAGGAGAAGAGAGAGACGGCCGAGATCAAAGTCGAGCCTCGATTTTTGGACCCAGACGATCCCTTGAACAAGCCGTTGAAGGTCATTCTCCCTGGCAGGTCCAAGCCCGTGGATGTTCCCCGTACTTCTTCAGCTGCTACCCCTCCATCAAAGAAGAGTACCAAGGGTAAACGCATAGAGGAGGAGCCATCCGACAAGACAGCAGAGGTGAAGAAGTTGAAGAAGAACAAGAAGTGACCATCACTCTTGTTCAACGAGAGTTAGTCTAAATTATATAATTATTTTCATCTACTTCGGTAGCCTTTGTAAATAGATTGTCGACTCCGAACTTTGGAGGGCTTGTAGTAGAAACTTTTTCTAAATAAGGCTTAGTTCCTTTTTTCTGTCTTTTAAAAGGCTCTTGTCGTTCAATTTTTTTATGATTGTGATTTAAATCCAAGCTGTTGTGAATAACATGGACTTCTCGGTTCACCTTCATATAGCTCGGAGATTCTTCGAGAGTTGTTCGTTTTTCCTTCCGCGCTTCAAGCACTTAGAATATTTTTTAGTCTGCACATAGGGGACTTAGAGTACTCCAGTCCGCGCCCTTGGGACTTGGAGATTTGAGTCGTTTATACTCGAATCCACGCTCCGGAGACTTAGAGTACTCCGGTACGCACTCCGGGGATTTGGAGATTTTGAGTCGTTTATACTCGAGTCCACGCTCTGGGGACTTAGAGTACTCCAGTCCGCACTTTGGGGACTTGGAGCTTTTGAGTCGTTTATACTCGAGTCCATGCTCCGGGGACTCAGAGTACTCCAGTTCGCACTCCGGGAACTTGGAGATTTTGAGTCGTTTATACTTGAGTCCACGCTCTGGGGACATAGAGTACTCCAGTCCGCACTCCGGGGACTTGGAGATTTTGGATCGTTTATACTCGAGTACACACTCTGGGGACTTAGAGTACTCCAGTCCGCACTCCGGGGACTTGGAGGTTTCGAATCGTTTATACTCGAGTCCACGCTCTGGGGACTTAGAGTACTCTAGTCCGCACTCCGGGGACTTAGAGGTTTCGAATCGTTTATACTCGAGTCCGCGCTCTGGGGACTTAGAGTACTCCAGTCCGCACTCCGAGGACTTAGAGGTTTCGAGTCGTTTATACTCGAGTACGCGCTCTAGGGACTTAGAGTACTTCAGTCCGCACTCCGAGGACTTGGAGATTTTGGGTCGTTTATACTCGAGTCCATGCTCTGGGGACTTAGAGTACTCCAGTCCGCACTCCGGGAACTTGGCGATTTCGAATTTATACTCGAGTCCACGCTCTAGGGACTTAGAGTACTCCAGTCCGCACTCCGGGGACTTGGATGTTTCGAGTTGTTTATACTCAAGTCCGCGCTTTGGGGACTTAGAGTACTCCAGTCCGCACTTTGGGGACTTGGAGCTTTTGAGTCGTTTATACTCGAGTCCACGCTCCGGGGACTTAGAGTACTCCAGTCCGCACTCCGTGGACTTGGAGATTTTGAGTCTTTTATATGTGTTCATACATGAGACGGAATAATATAATTTCATTTGCCTGTCACAGGATCATCATACGCAGAAACATTAGTAATCCATAGAAAAGATGGCTTCAAGCCTTTATGAATGAAAGCAAGCTCAATTGTCTTACTACATGCCAAGAACTAGAAATAAAAGCGTACTGGAAACAAATGCAACTAATACATGAAAGGAATAGACTAAGTATAATAATGCCGCAAGTGCTAGCTGTTCCATGCTCGGGGGAGTTTCGCACCATCGACGGTCGCTAGCTCGAAAGTTCCTTCTCCAAGCTTCCATTCGATGATGTATGGACCTTCCCATGCGGGATTCATATGAGACGGGATCGGAAAAACTCGTTTCGTAATGAGGTCTCCCACACCAAAAATTCTTGGTCGGACCTTTTCGTTATAATATTTGGCGACTTTATGTCTGTATGCGGCCACTCTCAAATTGGCCTCTTCGCGTTTTTCGTCAATGAAGTCCAGCGATTCCAATAAAAGATTCTGATTCGACTCGGGGTCGTAATAAGTTACCCGATGTGATGGAACTTTAAGTTCCATGGGTGTGACAGCTTTCGTTCCATATGTGTTATCCCATTTTTGGCCAAAACTGGAATATCAACAAATTGGCAAGGAATGATGGAGATCAGTTGGAATCAAGGCTACGATCGATATCGCCAAAATTTGGTTGAGCTCCGATGGGGACGAAATTGATTGGAAATAATAATAAGGACTAGGAAAGGCTATGTTTCAAATTTCATGTTAATCGGAGTTCGTATGAAGGAGATATAACCAAGACAAATGAAAGGAAGCACTGCCGAACCAAGCACTGCCGGTCCAAACCAAACCCTGTTCCATTACCTGCTGAACCAACTCCCTGCCGAACCAACTCCCCGCCGAACCAACTCCCTGCCGAACCAACACACTTCGCACACCTTGTCCGGACCAACCTCCACCGGTCCAACTCCATCCCCATGCACTGCCGGCCCACTCACCACCGAACCAACCTCCTGCCGAACCAACCTCCTGCCGAACCAAGGAATACCGGACCGACACTACTAGGCCAGATTACATCAGCCTAGGCCCACCAGCAGCTATATACATCCAGGACCCCTGCCCCCAGCCTCACTCTATAAATAGAGGGGCAGGGGTACCACAATGGCAGACAAGTTTGAGAGCTCAAGCACGGATAGAACTTTCAAACAACTTTCAGTTACTTGTAATCAAAGATTTGTACTTGTAATCTGAATAGAAAAGGAGAATAACATATAAAGTGGACGTAGGCACGTTCTGGCCGAACCACTATAAATCTGTGTGTCTTTTACAGTTTAGTCCCTGCTTTTTACATATTTGCATAAATCATCCAAATCACTAAGAACAACTTAAAATCGACTAAATCATACGACTTGGAGGTGTTTTCCCATTTTTTGTGCAAATTTTTTTGGTGCTTTCACTGAGAATTGTACTCAGGACCGCTTTAATCATTGCCTCGCAAAGATTTGTTGAGAGTCTCTTTTTAAGAACCAGACGTCTATCCGAGATTATGGCTCTTGGAAGGAAAACAAGTAGAAGACAGAGACCAGTAAGAAGTCAGCACGAAGGGAGTCAAGGGGCTTCCTTAGGAGAGAACCAAACTTCAGTCTTCATCACCAGGGATGAGATGGAGACAATGATGAAAAGACAAGAGGAGTTGATTCAGAATTTGTTTCAGCAGATTGGGCAACTTGGAGCATAGAATAGGGAAGTGGATGGAGTTCGGAACGGAGCAGGACCATCCGGCATAGCACCTGGATTAGGAGGCACACCCATGGAGAACATAGATCCAATTTCGGAGAGAGAAAGAGGAGCATCTGCACAACCTAGGAGCAGCAGAGGAGTGAACGCTCAGTCAAGGGGGCAGATCCCAGAATTCCCTCGTGGACTCGGGGGGCAGGTCGAAAGTAATGAACAAAGATTGCATCTCGGAGACAATGACAGGTTGGCGGAGATGGTTAGAAAAGCTATGAGAGGCGGTTTGGTAAACAAAGATTTGGAGGATGTTAATAGGAGTCCTTTTTCTCCAGCAATCAGACAAGCTAGGAACCCACCGGATTTCAAGTTACCATCGCTAGACATGTATGACGGGAGAACGGATCCCACGGTTCATCTAATGAAGTATATGAGGCATATGGAAGTGCTGGGTACATCAGAGGAGGTTATGGCTCGGTGCTTTCCATTGTACTTGGCGGATATTGCAACATTGTGGTTTAGACAATTGGAGAATGGATCCATCGGAACGTGGAACGATTTAATTGAGAGATTTATGAGGCAATTCAGGGTCCACATTGCAAGACCCAAGAATGTGATGACTTTGGCAACCCTAAAGCAGAAAACCGGAGAGACTTTGAGGAGTTACCTAATGCGATTCAATGCGGCAGCAGCTTCGGTGGATCGACCGGATCCATCCATGGTTATGATAGCGGCTGTGTCCGGGATAGCTGACGGAACAGAGTTCAAAAATTCATTAACTAAGGATCCACCCGTGGATCTAGAAGAATTCTATCATGAGGCGGAAAAGTTTCTACGATTGGAGGATGCGAACGCCGAAAGAGAAGAAGGAGAAGGAATTGATATTTATGCGATCAAAGGAGGAAATCCCCCTGAGAAAGGCGCAGAAACTAGTAGAGGTAAAAGAAAGACTGAGAATGACGGGGACATGTCAAAGCGGCAATGGAGGGAGCCGCGATTCACCACTTACTCTGAGCTGAATGAGAGTCTGGAATGAATTTATCAGGATACTAAAGAGCAGGTTTCGTATCGTAGACCGATGCAAAGGGATCCAACTTCTGACGAAAGAAAATCAGACAAGTTTTGTGTATTTCATGAATTGAACGGTCATAACACTAATGATTGTAGGCATTTGAAGGACGAGGTGGAAGGGCATATCAGGAACGGTATGCTCCTTCAGTATGTGAGGAGGCGAACTCCAGCAGTGGAGCCAGAGCGACCACCATCTACGTCGGCTAGAGGTGACCCTGGATCGGGGCACCGTTTGAATATCCATTGATTGCTTGATTAGAATAACGATGAACAAGTTGTAAATCTCTCACTAACGCGGTTAAATCATTTACACATGTGAGCGATCGCGCACGATCCATAGGCATGCTCTGAATGACTACCAACCGCGTTATAGTAAGAGTTTACGCTTTAACACCTTCATTTTGCTTTTTGCTTTGATTTTGATTTGAACATTTAAATTCTGCCTGCTTGGACATTTCTGCTGTAAGGTTCATATGATTATTGCTTTAATATTTACAATTCTAAAAAAAAACTACTTGTATGCCCGTTGGATCGCGAACGGTCCACGAGCACCTCTTGCATGGCAGTGAACTGCCAAAGTCTTTGATTCGAAAACTCCCCCAAACAATAACTCTGGCACTGATAATATTAAGTCCCCCCCGGGCACACTCATTCGCCTCGAACGGCACCCGACCTCGAACGGTCACAACTCGCCTCGAACGGCACCCGACCTCGAACGGTCACAACTTGCCTCGAACGGCACCCGACCTCGAACGGTCACAACTCGCCTGACGGCACCCGACCTCGAACGGTCACAACTCGCCTCGAACGGCACCCGACCTCGAACGGTCACAACTCGCCTCGAACAGCACTCGACCTCGAACGGTCACAACTTGCCCCGAACGGCACAACTCACCTCACCTCAAATAGCTCGATCATGAATGGTCGTCATTTGAGGTCCGCCACTTGACCGCGCACAGTCGCACTTCACCTCAAATGGCTCGATCCCGAACGATCGTCATTTGAAGTTAGGCGCTTGACCATGAACGGTCGCACTTCATCTCAAATATCTCGATCCCGAACGGTCGCCATTTGAGGTCACATAAAACTGTAAATTTCTTTGCACGACATCAACAGGATATGAACATCCAGCTCATGGCATTACAAAACACGCCTTCCTATTACAAGGCATGTTTTGGGGGGCAAAGTGTTATCCCATTTTTGGTCAAAACTGGAATATCAACAAATTGGCAAGGAATGATGGAGATCAGTTGGAATCAAGGCTACGATCGATATCGCCAAAATTTGGTTGAGCTCCGATCGGGACGAAATTGATTGGAAATGATGATAAGGACTAGGAAATGCTATGTTTCAAATTTTATGTTAATCGGAGTTCGTATGAAGGAGATATAACCAAGCCAAATGAAAGGAAGCACTGCCGAACCATCCATCCTCCAATCCCAAGCGCTGCCGGTCCAAACCAAACCCTGTTCCATTACCTGCTGTACCAACTCCCTGCCGAACCAACTCCCCGCCGAACCAACTCCCTGCCGAACCAACACACTTCCCACACCTTGGCCGGACCAACCTCCACCGGTCCAACTCCATCCTCATGCATTGCCGGCCAACTCACCACCGAACCAACCTCCTGCCGAACCAAACCGTCTGCCACCTACCACCGAACCAAGGCGTACCGGACCGACACTACTAGGCCAGATTGCATCAGCCTAGGCCCACCAGCAGCTATATACATCCAGGACCCCTGCCCCCAGCCTCACTCTATAAATAGAGGGGCAGGGGTGCCACAATGGCGGACAAGTTTGAGAGCTCAAGCACGGATAGAACTTTCAAACAACTTTCAATTACTTGTAATCAAAGCTTTGTACTTGTAATCTGAATAGAAAAGGAGAATAACATATAAAGTGGACGTAGGCACGTTCTGGCCGAACCACTATAAATCTGTGTGTCTTTTACAGTTTAGTCTCTGCTTTTTACATATTTGCATAAATCATCCAAATCACTAAGAACAACTTAAAATCGACTAAATCATACGACTTGGAGGTGTTTGCCCATTTTTTGTGCAAATAATATGCCAATGCGAATGGAGTGTGACCAGTCGCGGTCTTGTGGGTGGTCCTGTAGGCCCAAAGTTTCGTTGGAAGTTCATCCACCCACTTGCCTCTAGCCTTTTCCAGAAGCTTTTTTAATACGGACTTGATTATCTTTTTACGGCTTCCACTTGTCCGTTGGCTTTCGGGTGAGCAACCGCCGCAAACTTCTTCTCAATGCCATAGTCCTAACAAAATTCTTTGAACTCCTTGATTTCGAATTGAGTCCCATTGTTTGTGATGATGGTCCATGGAAGGCCGAAACGGCATATGATATTTCGTACGACGAAGTTAATAACCTTCTTGGTGGTTATTGTGGCCAGAGGCTCC
This sequence comes from Allium cepa, assembly GCA_030765085.1. Taxonomy (NCBI): domain Eukaryota; kingdom Viridiplantae; phylum Streptophyta; class Magnoliopsida; order Asparagales; family Amaryllidaceae; genus Allium; species Allium cepa. The sequence continues at coordinate 457,908,314 of CM060929.1, read as the reverse complement.
GCTTTTGCCCATTTGGTGAAGTAGTCGACCACAACTATTGCATATTTTGCTCCACCTTTGGCTATGGGTAAAAAACCAACTGAGTCAATTCCCCACATTGCAAATGGCCAGAGACTAACCATTTGCGTGAGTTCCGTCGGCGGAGCTCTTGGGATTTTCGCATATATCTGGCATTTATCACATCTTCTCACATAGTCTGTAGCATCTCGATTCACAGTTGCCCAGTAGTATCCGTAACAGAGGACCTTCTTTGCTAATGTCCGCCCCCCCTAATATAGTCGCCACACTCTCCTTCATGGACTTCCTTCAGGACTCGCTTTATCTCATCATGGGCAATGCATCGGAGTAATGGGGTCGAAAACCCCCTCCGATTCATTATTCCATCCTGTATTACATAATGAGAAGCCTTACGAAGGACTTGTTGTCTTTCGCTCCTTCTTTCGGGTAAGATCTCGAATAGCAAGTACTGCTTGATTGGGGTCATCCACGATTCCTTCTCGATTTCTATTTCTAACATGAAATCTACCTCCATCATATCTATACTCGGAGCATGGAGGGTCTCAATAGGAAATAATACCATTTTCTATGCATCTCCTATGCTTGCGAATTTTGCCAATGAATCGGCTGCTCTGTTTTGCTCACGCAGGACATGTGAGATATCATAATACTTGAGATTCGCTAGCAGCTCTTGAACTCGAACCAAATATGGGGCAAGTCTCTGCCCCCTTGCTTGGTAGTCTCCTCGCACTTGGTACACCACCAGCTGCGAGTCGTTGAATATTTCAACCGATTTTACTCCCAGTTCTTTGATAAGTCTTAAGCCGGCGATCGACGCTTCATATTCAGCTTCGTTATTCATTGCTGTGAATTCGAGCTTCAAACGGTCGTTGGATGAGTTACAAGAACTATGCCAACCCCTGAACAACGGTCATTGGATGCCCCATCGTTGTACATCTTCCATCGAACGGGAGGTATGACATTGTGGTCATTTGATTCGTCAGACATAGTAAACTCAGCGATGAAGTCAGCAAGTGCTTGTCCTTGTATGGCCCTTCGCGGCAGGTAGGTAATAACGAACTGACTTAACTCAATATTCCATTCAAATTTCCTTTTGGAAGTTTCCTGTCGTTGGAGTATCTGCCGCAAAGGTTGACCAGTGTAAAAAATGTTTGAGTGCGCCTGAAAATACGGACGAAGCTTGCGTGATGCAATCGCCAAGCAATAGGCTAGTTTTTCAATCCTTGGATAATTTCTTCCTGCCCCCGTCAAGCGTTTACTAACATAGTAAACTGGCTTTTGAACCCGGTCTTCCTCGCGAACCAAGGCTGTACTGATAGCGTGCTGGGATACAGCCAAGTATACGTACAACATTTCATGGTATATTGGTTTCGACAATACCGGGGGACTTTCTAAGTGCCTTACAAGAGCTTGGAATGATTCCTCACAGTCGGATGTCCATTCGAAATTCCTCTTTCCTTTCTTTATAATATCTAAGAAAGTAATACACTCGTCTATGGCCCTGGATATGAATAGGCTCAGCGTGGCCACTTTTCCGTTCAAGCTTTGCACTTGTTTTATGGTTCTGGGCACTTGTATATCTTGGATAGCCTGAATCTTCTCCGGGTTAGCCTCGATTCCCCGCGCATTCACAATGAAACCCAGAAGACACTATGCCGAATGAACACTTCAAAGGATTGATCTTCATTCCATAATGCCTGAGTATGTCAAACATCTCCGCTAAGTCTTGGATGTGGTCGTTTGACAGCCATGACTTCACGAGCATGTCATCCACGTAGACTTCCATCGTTCTGCCAATCTGATCTTTGAACATCCGATTCACAAGACGTTGATAAGTTGCTCCTGCGTTCTTCAATCCAAAGGACATCACTACATAGCTATACAACCCAATGTTTGTGACAAAACTGGTATGTTCTTGATCTGGGAGGTGCATCGGGATTTGATTATATACAAAGTATGCATCCATAAATGATAGTAACTCATGTACGACAGTTGAATCGACTAGCTGGTCAATCCTAGGCAACGGGAAACTATCCTTCGGGCATGCTTTGTTTAAATCAGAGTAATCAAAAAAAGTTCTCCATTTTCCATTCGCTTTCTTCACTAGCACCAGGTTAGATACCCATTCAGGATAGAGGACGTCGCGGACGAACCCATTGGCTTTGAGTTTGTCCACCTCCTCTTTGAGAGCCGTAGACCTCTCCGGCTCCATACCTCTCCTTTTTTGTTTTACATGAACGTACTTTGGGTCTATGTTCAACATGTGACTCGCAACGGTTGGAGAAATCCCGCACATATCAGAGTGTGTCCAAGTGAAGACATCAAGATTCGCTCGGAGGAAGTCAGTGAGGTTCTCGACCGCCATGGGGTCGAGTTGTGATCCAATTTTAAGAATTCGTGATGGGTCATCCCGGATGACTGGGATGACAATTGAGAGTTCAGCCGGTGCTGCATTTGTTTCCCTGGATCCCCCCATCATCATCTTTCGGATCTATGTCTCTATAGTTCCGAGAATGTTTCCCGAGTCAAGGCTCGGGCGCTACTTGTCAATCATCAGAATTTTGGATGCGGACAGAGCTGTCCGCAACCTTTCCTTTCTCTCTACGCCGAGCCTCTCTCAGCTCAGCCACATAGCACGCACGACCGGTCGCCTGATCGCCGTGTACCACTTCAACACCTCCTCTGTTGGAAATTTTAACATCAGACACCAAGGGGCCAATGCTACCCTAAATTCTGCTAGGGCTGGACGTCCTAGAAATACGTTATATGGGGAGTCAACTTCCAACACTATGAATGGCAGGATCCGCACCCTCCTGCGCTCACCTTGCCCCAGTTCAGCTGGTACTTCCACATATCGCACTGCATCCGTTGTTGCGCCGTTAAAGCCATGGATTCTAGCTTTAGATGGTTTCAAATCCTTAGTCTCCAGCTTCATTTGGTCGTATGCCTTCTTGAAGATGATCATAACGGAACTTCCGCAATCAATTAGAATCCTCTTCACAAATGCCGGCCCGATTGTCGCAGATATGACCATCGGGTCGATGGTAGGAGCTTCCACCTTATCCGCATCTCTGCTCCTGAATACAATACATAATCCATCGAGCACTGCTGCTTTGCAGGAGTTCCATCCTCCACATTCGAACAACACTCATACTCCGCATGTCTTAAAGAGTTAGCATATCACTCCATCTCCTGCCAATTCTTATCCGTAGGATGAGGTCCGCCAGCAATCATGTTGATAACCAATCTACCCACGATTCGAGCAGGTTGTTCTGGTTGGCGTGGAGCTGGCCCACATTCGAGGTCCGATGTTTCTTGTCTTCCATCTTACGGGTCTTTGACAAACTATTGCAGCTTCTTCTGTCTAATTAACTTCTCTATAGCATCATGGAGGTGTCTGCACTCCTCTATGTTGTGCCATAAGACTCATGAAAACGGCAATACTTCCCAGTTCTCTTCTGTTCCTCCGTTGATTCCTTTGGGCGTGGTTTTCTATATTGAAAAGTGTTGCAAGTTCACAAATAGATGTTCTCAAGAGATGCGTTGAGCGGGGTGTATTCATTGTAGGTCGGGATCCTTGACTTCCATTTCCCCGTCTCTCTTTTCTTTCCAGGATTTCCACCTCCGAATCCTTTAGTCTGCCCAGGCTTGTTTTGGGCGTTGACTTGAGCTTTTCCCGAATTATCGCCGGTTTGCTTCATGGCAACGTTACTTTTCACAATTTCCTAAGCAGGCCCTGGTGCCTTGTCTCGTCTTGTCCATCAAGCTTCCTCCCTTCTTATGAACTGATGAGCTTTCGCATAAAAACGCTCCAACATGACTGGGGGCTTTCCCGCCAGCCAATCTCCAAATTCAGAGTCTGGATCCACTTCATGCATTACTGCCATCAAAATTGCGTGGTCGTTTGGATTTCTCACTTCGGTAGCCGCAACATGAAATCTCTACAAGTATGCTTTCAACGACTCTCCCGGAGCTTGGATGACGCTTGATAAGGACATTACATCCTTTGGACGAGTGGTGTGTATCCTGAATTGTTCTATGAATTTCATTTCCTATTCATCAAAGCTGGATATAGATCATGGGGGAAGTCGAGTAATCCACATGGTGGAAATTCTGGACAGAGTGATTGGAAAGCACCTACACTGGGTTGCATCATTAGCTCTTGCAGAATCCATCATCCATCCGTACCTCATCACATGCTGCCTGGGATCAGTCTTCCCTTCGTAGGCTGGGATGGTCGGCATATTGAACTTCTTGGGGTACTCAGTCTGTAGGATACCATCTGTAAAGGGAGTATGGCTTCTGGACACTCCGCGGTCTTCATTGGTCAAGCCTTGGTTCTTTCTCATCAACTGCCTGACCATAGTTGTTAAGTCCGGAGTTTGTATGGAGGATGAAAGGTTGGGTTCCATTCCATGGGACTGTGCGGTTTGATGCCCCGCCTGATTTGGGTCTTGGAGATTTGGGTGTCCAGTCTCTTCACAGGCTTGATCCTTAGTCAATCGATCTGTGGCACCCACCTGTGCACCTTCGTCCTTACGACATCTACGCTAGGAGGTTCATCAGCTGAGGTTGAACTATCAGATTCAGAATAAGGGGAAGGGTTACCTCTAGCATTTTGACGCTGCTGTTGAGTGAGCTGAGTCATGAGATTAGTGTTGACTTGAATCTGCTCGGCAAGTTTCCTTCTACTTTCCTTGAGTTCTCTTATCAAGTCATTGAACTCTGCTCGGGAAGCGACTTCCACTTGGTTTTGGGTGGAGGGCCTTGCACCTTGAGTTGCTTGTGGATTTCTAGATCCAACTTGTTGCGCGCTAGCAGTCTCATGGACATCTGTGTTGTGAGAGGCCAATCTAGTTCGTAGTCTCCCCATGGTAGAGTTGTTGATTGTAAATTTGAATAGAATCAACAGATGCCTTGTGAACGATCTTGGATCTCCTTTGGGGGATTTATGCAATCCAGTAGCTGCAAAGTAGATCCTAACAGCCTGAGAATTCAATTCTCAGTGAAAGCACCAAAATGTTAGCACCAAAATTGGTCACTAACACCCTTAGAAAGATTGTGTAGAGAGATTAATGAAGAAAGTAAATTAAAACAGAGAATAGTCTATGAATTTCAATGAAGAGAACAAGAACACCAAATTTATAGTGGTTCGGCGTAACTACCTACGTCCATTTTGAAGTTGATTTCTATTGATTTCCTTGATAGTTGATTACAAATACAATCTGTTTCTAATTACTCGAATAAAATTGCAAAGTAAAAGATTAAGTCTTGAGTGAGTGTTGAATGCAGAAGAGTTTCTCCAATGTTCCCAAAAAACTGATCCTTTCCATTGTGCCTCCGCCTCTCTATTTATAGACGAAGGTGGTTGGACTTCCCTGGTGGGCCTAGTAATTGAATATCTCGGCCCAAATGGAGTAAGCTCTGCGCACCGAACCGAACATGCCGAACGGCCAAATGCCGAACCATCACCTTCATGCCGAACGAGGTAGTGTTTTGTGGGACGAGTAGGCCGAGCTACAATCGAAGCCGGTCTAGATTGAAAGAATGCTGAACAATCTTTGGTTGCCGAACGTTCTCGGGAGGCCGAACAATCTCTGGATGCCAAACGATCATATGTCAAACGATCTTTAGATGCCGAACGAAACTTATGCCGAGCATCCTCGGTATGCCGAACGTCCTTGGTATGCCGAACGAAACGTATGCCGAGCGCCCTTGGTATGCCGGTCGTTCATGGATGCCGAACGATATACAGTGCCGAATGTTTCCCAATGCCGAACGTTTCCCAATGCCGAACGCTTCTGGATGCCGAGCGCTCCTTCATGCTGAGCGTTTCTCTGATGCCGAGCGCTCTTGACTGCAGAATGACCATGACTACCGAAAGATTCCTTGTGTCGAGCATTTAGAATGCCGAACGATACATACATTGCCGAGCAGTGTGCCAATGCGAGTACTTGGTTGCCTGGTCAATTCCTCAGGAAACAAAAATGATATTATATTGATTTGAAATAAAAGGAATATCATATTGATTTGGTTTTTAAATTTGAAATGATATTGTATTTATATGGTTTTGAAATAAATATTATATCTTGGTTTTGAAGTATAAATTATTTTGAAATGACCGCGGTGTTATAATAACGTTTGGTTGTTAAAGAGACTGGGATCGGAAGTTGTCATGCTCTCTGCCAACTCCAAAAACCAATTTGACAACCGTGTACGCGGTAGAGATTCCAGAATGAAGTAGGATGGTGGCGGCGTTTCCTTTGAGGTAAATATATGGACCCGACTCCCGTGAGTTGGCATAAGGTGGCTAAAACAGGAGCGATGGACGGGCTACTGAGGTAGCACCTTTGAGCGGACACATCCCTTCGATATTATACTTAGAATTTTGGATTGTTTCGGTGGCCACTTTTGATTTTTCTATTTGGGGGTGTGGCTCGACGTGGGCGGTAACCGCGGCTATGCGTTACCACCGGTCCGGAAGCGTAATTGGTATATCTACCCTGGCATTGCCTAGTTGTGCTGTGTCACCTACCCTAGCACGCCTTATACGATTTTATTTTGTACCATACCTATGGAGTGCCCTTTGGCAACGCCCAGTACGGGGGAGATTACGGTACTGTATAGACTATGGGAATATAAAAGTGTGTTAAGGGCTATATGGGTAACGCCTTAACACTATTTTCAGTATATTATACTTTACTTTAGACACTATTATAATAGAGTATATTACTACATAGTAGATAGTTTAACGGATCCTTAGGAGATGTAAATCTCGAACATCTCTTAAGTTACTACACTCCTAGATAGGAGATGTCAAATCCCGTAAACATCTCTGACGCTGTTCCACTCATATACTTACTGTTGGTTTAACTTACATAAGATCTTTTAGTTCTGACTCGAGTATTTTGTTTTTTTTTTCCATTCGCTCGGGTCAGCCTGAGCATTTCACGAATTGAAGGCCTTATTTCTAAGGACGAAGACGAAGATTGTATTATTACTATTATCTATTATATTATTCCACTACACCATTTTATTGCGCTGCATTATTAATATTCTCTGGCATGTGAACTCTGATATGTATTGTATAAGTAAAATCTAATATTTTGTAAAATAGATTCATGAACTGTATATTTAATTATTATATTTTATCGTTCCATTGCAAGATTCTGTTTTATTTTTTATTTCTTCTTCCTTTTTCTTATTTACCCCATAACAATCCGCCCTTCTGCATGGTTTAATTCTGACATGTGTGGTTTATCGTCGATTTAAAGCGTGCAAAATGGCGGGACGTTACATCTGGTATCAGAGCTTTGGTTTAGCGATAAACCTTAGGTTTGTGGGGTCTAACTCTTTATTAATAGGGTATTAATACCCTATGGGAGTCGCTGAGCATATATATATGAGAGAGCGTATTTGTTAGTGTTATAAAAGGTTTTAATATTGTGTTAATTTGTTCCGTTTTGTATTTATAAATTCTGGTTGATGCATGGGACGCTATAACATCAACAGGGATTTCTAAACACTTAATAGGACAGACCGACATAATATTTGGTTTGAATATAGGTGAACGAAATAATTTTGCCTATTATATTTTCTATATATACAAAGTAAATTTTTATAAAGGTTATATTTGGTTGCAGTATATTGGTTGTTAGGTAATGAAATTTATAATAATAGTTGAAATAAGATTGAAAATAAATAAATAAAAATTGGAAATTTAGAACTTAGGTTCCGGGCCTTTGAAACTTTCTTTTTCTTTTGAATGATTTGAAATATAATAATAATATTATTAGAAATATTTTTTGATATAAATATTTCAATATAATTTGAAAGAAATGTTTTAAAAGAAATTTTGTAAAGAAATAAGTTTTGTACTCCCCTCTCTATCGCTGGAAAATAATTTCGGTGATGAGTGCACGCATCATCGACATTTATTTTTGGGTTTCGAAGTGGGAAGGCCATTTGTAGTAGATTTAGTGCAGATTTATTTTGATAAACAAATACAAATTTTAAATTTTTTTAAATATAATTAGATATAAGTTGTAAGTATATACATATCTAACTATTATTTTAAAATGATTTGAAATTTAACCTGGTATTTAATTCTTAAGTTTCCGTTAAAGTAGTAGTTTCAATTATTGTAGCGAAACTGAATGTAACTAATTTATAATTAGAACCTTTAATTAAATTAAAAAAATTAATGATAAATTATAAATTAAATAAAAAGAAAATTTAAATTTGTAACATATAAAAACAAAGGATATTATTATTAAACATTTAATTAATTAAAAGAATTGAGAAAAACTTGTATAACTTTCAATCACATTCTTAAAGCATATATATAAATTACCAAATATTAAAAGTTAAAATGTTAAAGGTTTGTAATGGAAAATTGTACAAGTAAACTTATGTAATGAAAGTGTTCAATAAATTGCTTTTATTAATAAGAATTGATGTTCTAGTTGTTATGGACTTAAGTATAATTGAAATGCTACTAATGTAATAGAAAAGAAAGGTAAGTATTATAAATAAATAATAATAAACTTAAGTAATAGGTTGAAGTTGCCTCTGTATAAAATAAGAATAAAAGATGAATACTAAAACATGACTATAAATTTAAGTTAATAAATTTACCTACTAAGAAATTGGATTAAATATGAATAATACAAAAAAAATGTAATGCAATAAATAGAGTTTGGCATTATATAGATAGATGAAAATGAATTGGTAGGTAATGAATAGAAATAGATAAAAATAAATAATGAATGAAAAGGAGATCAAACAACAAATGGATGAAGTGGAATTGATAAAAAAAATTTGATTTATTGTTGAAATTGTTGTTTGTTTTGGTTTATGGTTGTTTGGGTAAGGACACTTTAAATTGTCTGGATGTATGAATAATCTATTTAGCTGAATCAGAGACTCTTGAGTAAATGGTGCGCTTAGTAGTTTATTTTTCATTATGTACAATTTGAAGTTTTGAACCCGAACAACTATTCGTTGTGTTTAATATGAATGAATGATTGATTTGTGTTAATTTTATGTGATGGTTGTATGCCTGGTTGCAAGTGATTGTTGTTTGTATTGATTTGTTTGTTTATAGGTGAAACAAACTAAACATTTCATTTTATATAATTATCGACTCTTTTGGATTATATAAGTGAAATGCAGGTTATGGAAGCAATTGCTAGTGCATTTGGTTTCATAATATAAGCATAAATTGCCCAACAAATAGGTACGTTTTCCGATTACGGTTTATAGCATTATTATATTATTTTTCCAGGGTTGGGATATATATTATTTTGGAAATTATATGTTATATATTGTTATATTTGATATTATATTTTCTCCCGAGCCTCCCCATACAAAGGAGACTCTGCTAAAATTTTCCATAAATATTGGACTTAGAAATTTTTTTGAAAATGTTTTCCAAAATTTATTAATTTAAGTATAAAAAGAATTAATGGTTATAAATTGGTATATTTTACTTAAATTAATTAATTTTGTAAATTTATTTGTTTATAAATTTAATGTTTTAAGTAAGATATATTGAATTTCCTAATTCTTCTTTTCCCTTCTTTTCCTTTTCGGGGACGAAAAGTTTTGAGTGGGGGAGAGTATAACGACCCGTAAATTTCGATAATTAAAATTTGTTAAATTTATAAGATTTTGTAATTAAATGTAGAAAGAAATGAAAATCTTATAACTTATATTGGAGCGACTGTTAAAAATTAAATGTTGCAATGGTAAATAAAATTAATTCTTAACAATTGGAATAAAATCCCAATAAAGAAATAGTGGAAAACATTATAGTTTGTTAATTTAATATGGTTGTGTAATTAATACTGAAAGAAATAAAATTGAAAATAATATTAATGAAATAATAACTAGAATGTAAGGTTACAATAATGGGAATGAGTATATGTCAAGTAAATGAAAGGTAAACAATGATAACTAGCTTATAGAGTAATAATAAGCATAGTGTAAAATGGGAATTTAATTCAAATTAACAAAATTAATGTAAATGTTATAACTTGGTTACAAAATTAATATACGGAAGTAGATTTAAATATGCATTAATTAGTGAGATGATGGATAGTAATGGTAATTAAATAAAATCAATGTTATATAAGTACTGTAACAAAATGAATAGGAAATGCTAATATTATTCCTAAAGTAATAGTTGATGTAATAAAAGAATGGAACCAAGATGAAATGATTTATTTGATTAAATTATTAATTAATGTGTGCATTAATTTATAATGGGATATAAAGAGGTAAATTAATAATTTAAAAGGATGATTGACTAATAAAATAATGTATAATAAATGGAAATGGAATAAATTAGTGTTATGAAGCTAGTGGTAGCATTTGTTGTAAGCAATAAACTTATAAATGAAATAAAAAGGTCAATGGTATTAATTATTACGTGTTACATATTTATTTAGTCTATTAAATAAAATTTGGAAATCAATTTGCAATCAAAGGAAATAAAGTAGTACGTTAATTTGAAATTAAGTTAAAATGGGAGAATATTAAGAACCAAGATTCAAAAGCAATGTTGATTATATTCTTGTTGTAATAAAGACTCGAATAACAAGGGTAAGAATTTAATAAATTGAATTAATTAAAATTAAATGAAATTTAAATATCTAAATATTACGTTATCCGAAATTAATTTGGACTATGAGAATATCAATGTAATAGTTTTGAATCCAACGTTAAGTCCATCTATTTGGCAATAATGAATGGAATTTTGGGAATTTATTTATAATTTGTGAATTTAATGAAATTGAGGTTAATATTGGAATTTATAAATTAATCATCTCTAAATTGACATTTAAATTTGTTTAAATCATTGTAAATGATTAAGAAGTTAAAAGTGTTGAAATGGGTCAATTATAGAATTTAAATAAAAAAATTGGATTTAATTAATTAATTAATAATTTATTTAATTAATGTAAAATAGCCATTTTAGCCGCTGGCTCGGATTTCGACGAAACCAGTTTCATCGGATCCGTGACGGTGAATTATTGTAGGATTTCAAGTTTCACAGCGATCGGACTTGTCGTTTGATCATACGGGCTCGAAACGCCTTCAATATAAATGAAATTGAAAATCAATTTGAATTTTTTTATTTTAGCATAACTTCTTTATACGATGGAATTTGGACTTGACACCTTTTCCATTGCGTTTAAAATATTCTAAAACATCTATTTTGATATATGGGTTGTGTGATGACCTGGAATTTCTAACAATTTAAATTTGAACAGTTAATTGATTTTTAAATATTTAAAAGTTAATTTTAACTTGAATTCAAGATATCAATATTTACTTGATAATTAAATCATTGAATTGTGTAGTTTAAATATTGAATTTAATAATTGAAATTGGGTAAATTGTTGAATCTGAAATTCTAAGCCTGTTTAAAATAATTTGAAGGCTTATAAAATCTATAATGGTGATATTGAAGCTAATAGAATGGTTGAAATTTAATTTAAAGGTAATTTGTTCAATTTTAATAATATACCATTTAAATTGGAATTTAAAAATAGCCTTCCAAGGCACAGCCTCGGAATTTGACGAAACCAGTTCCATTGGACCCGTAATAGTTAGTTATTACTGGATTTTTATTTTCGTAGTGTTTGTAGTTGTTGTGGGAGCGTACGATATGCGAACGCACTAAAATTTATATCGTAATATTTTGGTCACTCGTTTATTTATCTGCGTATTGACCAAGTCAACTTTAGTTCCTTCTCGAATACGCCTGGCTCTTCCTTTAAGCATGCAAATCTTCTGTTCGTAGCTACGTTGTTTTTACCAAATCACCTCGTCCTTCTTTTAAAAATATCTTAATTCCCCTTCTGCTTTTCGAAATCGAATAGCATCAGAAGGTAATCATCGGCAGGCGAAAATAAAAAAAAATGGCGAAGCGAACAGAATCGAGTTTGAGACTCGATCGCGGCTCATTTCGAGTTGAGGGGAGGAAGAGGGAGGCTGCGGCGGTTCCAGGTGGTGCGCGATTTTGGCTGTGATTGGGTGAAGCGTCGACGTTGGAGGCTTGCTCGAACAAGAGGGCGACGAGGCGCGGCGACAGTGAAGTTGAGGGTTTTGGCAATTAGGGTTTTATGCGCGGTCGCGTTCTAGCGACTTGGTGAGGTCGCGCTGCACGAGTTCGACGAGGCGGCATGATGTCAGACGATGTGAAGAGGTGGAGCTCGCGATTTCAAAGGTTCGGCTTGCGAGCGTTCGAAGTAGAGAGGGGGGACTGCAGTCATGAGGTAGAAGGTATTTGTCTTCCTCTTTTATTTTATTCAATTAAATTAAATTTATATGTATACACTGTAAGACAACAATATATATATATATGTAATTTTAGAGAATACAGGAATTTGGATTTTAGCAGTTTTGTTAAATAAAAATAAATATAGATTTTAAATACGCTACATATATAAGTTAGAAAAGGAATATTTGCAGTAAGGTAACTAAATTTTTATTTTAGTTAAATAAGTTAAGAACTCTTTGAACTCGATTGTTCATTATTAATTATCAGAATATATATATGTATATAACTCAGTATATTGTTTTTAGTAAAGAATGTTTACTGTTTAGTTTTAAAATGCCAGAGTTTATATATATATATATATATATATATATGTATGTATGTATGTATGTATGTATGTATGTATGTATGTATGTATGTATGTATGTATAAGGGTACAAGAAATTTATATAAGATTTTGGAAGGAAATTATATAAGGGATTTGCTGATAAAATTTTACAATTGACTTATTAAATTTATTTGGTTACTAAAAGATTTATAAAGAGAAATTATTAGTTTAAATTTAATTATTAGTTAAATAAAAATTGTAAAAAGGGATAGCTGATTGTTCAATTATATAAAATATTAATAAATCGTATAACTGTTATTCAAGGTTTGAAATTTGAAAAGAAACAAGCTAGATTTGGGAATGGAGGCTAACAAAACCAAAGTTGAATAAATCTCACTCTGTTGGATCTATTTAAAATTTAGATGGTTGAATTTATGTATTTGGCTGCACGATTAAATTAACTGGATATGTACTGATGATGATGTGACTTTGGATTTTTGGTTGGTTTTCGAGTTAATTGTGGTTTAACTCGAAGTATTTGGGTTTTAAATTGTTTTGAACTTAAGTCATAAATAAGGAAATGTTTCACCTTAATGTTGATAAGGGCTTAATGATTTGTGATTTGTTTAATTAGTGGGGTAATTAAAAGTGGAAAATTTACTTAATTCAAATTAATTAATGATTGGGTTAATTAATTTAGTAATGAAGGGTTTGAATTAATAAATTAAGTTTTAAGTTAAATAATTAAGTGTAAGTAATTCAGAATAATCATTTGATGATTAATAAATAATTACTTAATGAAATTAATAAAATATAATTACTGGTGTAATTAATCAAAGGATTAATTAAGACGGCTAATTAAGGGTAAATTGATTCATCTAATGAAGTAAATAAAAGGATAGATAATTTCTGTTGGAGATAAATCAAGTATGATTAATACCGTGGTTTAATTAATGTAATTAATTTAGATGAAAAGAATTAATTAAAACACAATTGGAAATTATTAATTTATAATTTATGATATAATTAAAGATTGATAAATTGGAATTGATTAATCCATAATAAGTGACTTATGAAGAATTAATTAATATAAGAAATTAAGAATTAATGTAAGTAATTAAGATTGCTTATTGACTTTGGTTAAGAAGAATTAAAATCGTGAAATTAAATAAGGATAATTACTTGAATGTAATTTGTAAATTATTAACCCAGGGTGATTAATTAAGAAGAATCAAAGGGTTGATTTATTAATTGATTTGGAATTAATAAATGTTAAATGAAGGAATCTAAGTAATCGAGGTTAGAAATTCAATTCGAATCAAATGAATTAATTTGGAAGTGATAAAACTTTCTTAAGAATGCTTGATTGATAATTGGATGCTTTGAATGAGTTGATATCTCTGATATGAAATGTTGTGTATTTCATTTGGATAATTCAGGTTGGAATGACATGAAACTCGAAGAGGGCAGTGTCGGGTATTAGGAAATGCCCGAAACCACTACAAATTTTTATAAATTGATTTGTGAAACCTATGGGCAGGAATGATATGATTTAAGTGAATTGAATTATTTTATCTAAGTTTGGTACTTAGAAATTGATATGTGAAATAAGGGTTGTCTATAACACGTTGTGAATTGGTTAAATTGATGGAGGTTACCCCGGGTTTTATTTAAGTTGTTGCTTGGTATTCTTGTTGAATATGCGCTTAAATGATTTTTGTTTGATGATAATAAACATATATACATTCGTTTAAATGTATTTGTTAATATACTATTCTATTTTTCACAGATTAAATAAATATTTGTTAAATAAAATAAATTACACAGAATTTGAATTCAAACAGATATTTTATTCAAACAAATATTTATTACAATTTTGAACAGTATACAAATTCAAGCTCTCACTATTCACTATACAACTTTGATACAAATTCAATTACATCACTATTTTACATATCATCACCTCACTACATATCACTCACACTCGTATTTATCTTCAACTTCATTCCAGTTTGAATCCAGCATCTGAGCAATCTGCAAAAATATTTACTAACGCAGTAAAATTGAAAAATAAATATTTTTGCAATTCAAAAATAAAAGATAATTTTTGAAAATATGATTTGCCTCAGTTATTTGGGTTGTTCGTCATAATTTAAATTTGAATTCATCATACACGAACAACTTGTGACATACACAGTGTACTACTGTATATGCCGCAAGGCCATGCACGCCGATATATACACTTGATTGTTTTTACAGGGACAGGTGAGCACAGATCAAACCCAAATGAAAAACCGGGTTCAACTCACGTGCAGTATATTCAAAATTACGACACGAGCACAAGGTCAAACCCGGGTTTTGAAACTGGATTCAACACAAGGCAACATGACCGAAGGCATAGCAACTGCATAGCGACGTAAGCAGTTACATGAAAAATTCAGCAATCCAAATAACACAGTGTCAACAACCAAGTAAGTGAAATGGATAGTTCAAGACAGTACAACTACAACTCGATGCAATTGACACAAACAACTACAAAATAATCAAACTGCATCAAGGCAACATGAACTGCAGACCAAACACATGAGTGTAAACAAATGAATCAGCAAGGCAATGCACAAATGCAACATGGCCAACATGAAATACCAGAGATGACAAATCATGCTCAACAAATACACTTGCAACAGTGTGATGCAGTGGCACATGATTATCAAGGGTATACATGAAGGATGCATCAGAATAACTCGGCAATGCAAGTGAAACTCGATTACTACATAACACAGCAGTGCAACAGTATCAAATACAATATGGACACAACTTGCCTCAAATGCACAATTCAAATCAATGAGAAAGCAACAACTCAAATGCAAGTATGCAAGTTCAGACCAAACAGCAATGGCACAGCAACAGTGAAGACTGCATAAGTGATACAAGTCAGAGGCAACACCTCACAATCAAACTACAAAACCAAATGATTACGGCTACAATATGCAGACTCAATGGATGCAACATCAAAACAGTTCGAGTTATATCCCAGTGCCAACATATCCAACTAGAAATGCAGACAACAAGTGTCAAGTTGCAAACAATATTAAACAGTGACAATGCAGCCAACAAATACACTATGAATCTGAGATTACAAACTCGAGTGTGCAAGTGAACATGACAAGAAACAGTTCAATATGAACTGATGAACATGCAGTCAAACTCAGTGACAACATACTACAATGAATCATCAAAGATTGCATCAGATGGAGCTACAGGAAAGTACAGCAAGCTACAAGTTATACGAAATCAAAGTGACCAAAGTCAAAGCATCAGAGGGAATCATCAATATCCAAACTGCAGATACAAAGCTAAATGTATCAAAGCCGTGTGTTTTAACAAGTCAACAGAAAAAGGAACGAAAACCGTGGTCATCACGAAATTGATTCAAAAGCCGCGTCAACCAAGGAATGTGAAAAATACGAAAGTGACAAAGTCAGAATAAATCCCAAGCATCAAAGCATCATCGAGTGGCCGAGGTGAATCAGTTGAAAAATTCAATTAGAAATTATACGAACGCAAAAATAGGAATTCGAGTCCTATATAAACCCTAGAATCATCATCGGCATGAACATCAGAGTTCGAATACAAAAATCGAAAAGTAACGAAGCATAAATTCTTACCAGAAGCAAGAATCGAACTCATCGAAGTAGCCGGTGAGAGCAACAAGAATCGATCGAGCAAGGCAACTCTTGATCAACCAGAGATTCAATAAAATCTAATAGGCGCTTCGAAAAAGCCCTAATTTTTAAAAAGGGAAGAAGAACGAACAAAGAAACAGCGGCCGCCATTACGAACGAGGAAATAAAAAGAGACGGGCTGAATTACTAAAGAGGGCCGGCTTATTCTTCTAAAAAGAATTCTATTTTATTAAGGGATTTTAAATTTATAAATTAGGGTTTTGTATTTTTAAATTTGCTTTTAATTTGTATTTTCTTTTTAAACCGTTTTAATTTCTAGTTGTGTGACTAGGGGACAAGCTACATGGCGTAGCTTGAGAATTCGCAACTCGGTAGTTGAGTTGTGGCAGGGTTTTGAGTGTAGAGTTAGATTAGTCAATAGCGGGTATAGCGAGTTTACGTGTGTAAGCGTGGGACTATCTAATTTCTAGTAGAAACCTTGGGGGCAGCACGTAGGCAAGGTTTTGCCGAAGCTGGGTAAATTCTGTGTTGTTCTGTTTTATTCTTTTATTTATATTCTGCGATATCTGTGCTGCTATTCTGTGATCTGAATTGAAATTAATTAATAAGCTTCCGCGATTAATTTTAATAATTTACACAATCACCCTATTCACCCCCCCTCTAGGGTGAAATTGATCCTACAAGTGGTATCAGAGCTAGGAACAAAAGCCGTTTTTGTTTTAAAATTTTGATTTTACATAAATCAATTTTTGTTTTAAAAATTCGTGTTTCAAAAAAAAATCGGTTTTTGTTTTAAAAATTTGAATTTTTAAAATGGCTTTTTTAATAATGCTTTTGCAGAAGGTCAATCCATAGTTAGACCACCAATGTTCAATGGTGAATATGCTTATTGGAAAAATAGAATGCAAATTTTTCTGAAAACCATTGACGCTTGGAATATTGTTGAGACAGGTTATAGAATACCAACTATAACTGTAGATAATCAGGAAATAGAGAAACCAAAGGAACAATGGACAGAACTAGAAAATAAATTACAAAATACTAATGCCAAAGCTATGAATTCTATTATCTGTTCATTGGATCAATTTGAATTTAATCGTGTCTCACATTGTCTAACTGCGCAGGAAATATGGCACATACTAGAAGTGACTCACGAAGGAACATCTCAAGTCAAAGAATCTCGCCTTGCCATGCTAAGCAGCGAATACGAGAACTTTACAATGGCGAAAGAAGAAAATGTCAAAGAGATGTACGGACGACTTTCCAATATCGTATACAAATCAAAAGCTCTCAGAAAAATATATAGCGAATTGGAAATAGTCCAGAAAATCCTCAGAGTCCTTCCACGAAGCTTTGAAGCAAAAGTAACTGCCATACAAGAATCAAAAGATTTAAAACAACTTAAAGTTGAAGAACTCATCAGAAATCTCACCACTTATGAGCTAGAAATGAAATTCAAGGAAGAGCGTGAAGGAGGTGACACTCAAAAGAAATCAATAGCTCTCAAAGGAACAACCGAAAGTGATGATGATAACGATGAAGATGATGGAGCAGCAGAATTGGAGCTGTTAATAAGGAAATTCAAAAAATGGAATCAAAAACATGGAAATTCAGCTCGAATTCAAAAAGCAAAAAGCAGAATAGCCAAAGCACTAGACTACTCAGAAGAACAAAAGTTTATTTGTTATAATTGCAACAAACCCAGCCATATCAAGCCCGATTGTCCACAAATTAAATCCAGCCATGGAAAGAAACAGAAAAAGAAAAGTTTTGCAGCCACTTGGGATGAAATAGACGACAATGATCAAAGCACTGGCAGTGAAAGCGAAAAGGCAGAATTGTGTCTTCGAGGTGATACAACTGACAGTGACGATGACGAGCCAAGTGAGGTATCAAAACTTACCCATTCTGAGTTGCTTATATATTTTCATGAAGTAAACGGTTGTTTTGAACGACTTAGGGAAAAATACGCCAAACTTGAATCTCAAAAAGATACTTTGATAGAATGTAATAAACAACTTGATCAATTAGTTAAAACCTATCAAAGTAGGATCCCTAAGTGTGATAAGTGTCCAACATTTGATGAAGAAATTAAAAAATCAGAAATTAAAATGAAATCGCTTGAAAATGAAATTCTGATTTTAAAAGAGAATGAAAATACTAGAAGAGAGAATTCTATTAAAAAGTGCACACAATTATTAAACGAAAATGAGTCTCTCAAAACACAAGTCCAACAATTGTCTACTACTTTAGATAAATTTTCCAAAAGTGAAAAATCATTGAGTATGCTATTAGGAAAGCAAACTGTTAATACGGTTAGACAAGGACTTGGATATAATAGTTCGAAAATTGTTGAAAACAAGATTAATCAAGAAAATTCAATGTGCACGATTTGTAGAAAATATGGACACAATCACAATAATTGTTGGTATAGACCCAAACATGTGAAAACTATACCGATTTGGGTTCCAAAAGGCACAAATATAAAATCTCTCAAAGTTAAACAAATTTGGGTGCCAAAGGGAACAATTATAAATAGTTTTGGGTCTACACAAAATTATTTTTCAAAATTTTCTGCCACTAACAACCATGGACCTATAAAAACAAATAGGTCACATAAATCTTTTCCCGTGTAGGTGTGGTGGCAGGCTAAGGAACAACAATTGTGTTCTCTGGATTTTTGGCTGTTCTAGAAACACAACGGGAGACAAAACAAAGTTCCTTAGCCTAGTATAAAGGTGACAGAATCACAATGGACAACGACGAAAATATCATAAAGGTAAAACAGGTAATGATATGTTTTGAACGATATATTAAATGTGATAATCTGCACCATATTCTGAATTAAAATCAGCCAATAATGAGATGATGAAAAGATGGTGATTTTGACTTTGACTTATTCAACATAGTTGGTCAATTATATTCTTATGCCAAAAACACTATAAAAATCTCTAGATTCTTTAAATTACTTCATATATATATATATATATATCAGTTTGGATTAAAAATAGTGTTTTGTTGGATAATACAATTGGTTATAATATGGCTAACTCCTTATTCACGGTTTTCTGATTATTTACACGGCTTCAATTCAGATTCAAAAGAATGTCATTTAAATTGTTGTTAAAATTGAGTTTGAAATTTTTGGTGCACACTTCATGGTTTGGTCAACGATAATTTTGAGTGAGAGAGAAATTCAGATGCAGATTACACTGGTAATCTAGTTGATAGAAAAATTACTAGTGAAACGTGATTTTTGTTAAGACATTTAGTAACTGCATCGTTTTTCAAAGAAAATATCTGCATATTCTTCATTTCAAATAATTTTCAAATAGCAGAAAATTCTCTTTTAAAACCCCTGGAGAAAATCATGTTTGACCATAGTTTCAGATTAGTCATTTTTGAAAAATTAATTTCATAATTATTTTTGAATTTGATTTTAAATGACTATTTTGACTAATCTGACTCCCTAATGTTTATCGAAAAGAAAAATAGTGATTGAAAAAGTGATGAGTGTTAATATTGATCAAATATTATGACTTGAGACGGTATAATTAATAAATTTCTTTAGAAATTTAAACAAGAGTTATAAAACTTTTTGTTGGTAAAAATTCCATGACCATCTCTATATCTATCGTATTTCTAACAGCCATCACTCATCAAAATTCTATATAGTTTGTCGATATGTGGTACTTTAAACAGGAATCGTTCGTTTTTCATTTTCACATTTTTTTAAAAAAAAATTTAATTAATAATAATAATAAATAAATACCAAAGTATTCACTCTCATTTAAAAGTCCTCACGGTTATGCATGGGTGAATTACTTGGAATTTGTTATGTGCTTCCATGCTCATTAAAAAGTCCTCACGGTTATGCATGTACGGAACGCATATCAAAAGTTGATTTTTAAAATAAACAAGTTGATTCTAATCCCATTTAAAAGTCCTCACGGTTATGCGTGGTTAGAAGATACTTGAATTCATTTTTTTTTTAAAATAAAATTGGAATACTACTAATCTCATTTAAAAGTCCTAACGGTTATGCATGGTTAGTAGATATTCAAATTCCTGGATATAAATATACCACAAATAGACACAACTGTATGGTTTTATATGATGATATCATTCCTATCATTCTAAAAGTGGAATATGCGCCTAACAAAATATTTATGATTTTTGTTTGACTTTTTATTGAAATTTAATATTTATATTCAATTGAGTTTTAATGTTGGATTGATATCGATTACTTTATCTTTATTTTCTCTAACACTAGTATTCTTTTGCTGATAACAAAAGGGGGAGAGAAAAGTTAAGATTTTGTCAAATAAAATCAAGCAAAGGTCAAATAATTTTCCATTTTGCATCTAGACTATTTGCATATTTCTATTTGTATGCATATATGTAGGGGGGGTATTGTGTAGAGAGGGAGCATTTAAATAGGGGGAGCAATTAGGATATATCATGATCAAATACATTTAACATATTCAAAATCTTAAATATATGTTTGTTATCATCAAAAGGGGGAGATTGTTGAATATGCGCTTAAATGATTTTTGTTTGATGATAATAAACATTTATACATTCGTTTAAATGTATTTGTTAATATACTATTCTACTTTTCACAGATTAAATAAATATTTGTTAAATAAAATAAATTACATAGAATTTGAATTCAAACAGATATTTTATTCAAACAAATATTTATTACAATTTCGAACAGTATACAAATTCAAGCTCTCACTATTCACTATACAACTTTGATACAAATTCAATTACATCACTATTTTACATATCATCACCTCACTACATATCACTCACACTCGTATTTATCTTCAACTTCATTCCAGTTTGAATCCAGCATCTGAGCAATCTGAAAAAATATTTACTAACGCAGTAAAATTGAAAAAGAAATATTTTTGCAATTCAAAAATAAAAGATAATTTTTGAAAATATGATTTTCCTCAGTTATTTGGGTTGTTCGTCATAATTTAAATTTGAATTCATCATACACGAACAACTTGTGACATACACAGTGTATTACTGTATATGCCACAAGGCCGTGCACGCCGATATATACACTTGATTGTTTTTACAGGGACAGGTGAGCACAGGTCAAACCCAAATGAAAAACCGGGTTCAACTCACGTGCAGTATATTCAAAATTACGACATGAGAACAAGGTCAAACTCGAGTTTTGAAACTGGATTCAACACAAGGCAACATGACCGAAGGCATAACAACTGCATAGCGACGTCAGCAGTTACATGAAAAATTCAGCAATCCAAATAACACAGTGTCAACAACCAAGTAAGTGAAATGGATAGTTCAAGACAGTACAACTACAACTCGATGCAATTGACACAAACAACTACAAAACAATCAAACTGCATCAAGGCAACATGAACTGCAGACCAAACACATGAGTGTAAACAAATGAATCAGCAAGGCAATGCACAAATGCAACATGGCCAACATGAAATACCAGAGATGACAAATCATGCTCAACAAATACACTTGCAACAGTGTGATGCAGTGGCACATGATTATCAAGGGTATACATGAAGGATGCATCAGAATAACTCGGCAATGCAAGTGAAACTCGATTACTACATAACACAGCAGTGCAACAGTATCAAATACAATATGGACACAACTTGCCTCAAATGCACAATTCAAATCAATGAGAAAGCAACAACTCAAATGCAAGTATGCAAGTTCAGACCAAACAGCAATGGCACAGCAACAGTGAAGACTGCATAAGTGATACAAGTCAGAGGCAACACCTCACAATCAAACTACAAAACCAAATGATTACGGCTACAATATGCAGACTCAATGGATGCAACATCAAAACAGTTCGAGTTATATCCCAGTGCCAACATATCCAACTAGAAATGCAGACAACAAGTTTCAAGTTGCAAACAATATTAAACAGTGACAATGCAGCCAACAAATACACTATGAATCTGAGATTATAAACTCGAGTGTGCAAGTGAACATGACAAGAAACAGTTCAATATGAACTGATGAACATGCAGTCAAACTCAGTGACAACATACTACAATGAATCATAAAAGATTGCAACAGATGGAGCTACAGGAAAGTACAGCAAGCTACAAGTTATACGAAATCAAAGTGACCAAAGTCAAAGCATCAGAGGGAATCATCAATATCCAAACTGCAGATACAAAGCTAAATGTATCAAAGCCGTGTGTTTTAACAAGTCAACAGAAAAAGGAACAAAAACCGTGGTCATCACGAAATTGGTTCGAAAGCCGCGTCAACCAAGGAATGTGAAAAATACGAAAGTGACAAAGTCAGAATAAATCCCAAGCATCAAAGCATCATCGAGTGGCCGAGGTGAATCAGTTGACAAAGTCAATTAGAAATTATACGAATGCAAAAATAGGAATTCGAGTCCTATATAAACCCTAGAATCATCATCGTCATGAACATCAGAGTTCGAATACAAAAATCGAAAAGTAACGAAGCATAAATTCTTACCAGAACCAAGAATCGAACTCATCGAAGTAGCCAGTGAGAGCAACAAGAATCGATCGAGCAAGGCAACTCTTGATCAACCAGAGATTCGATAAAATCTAATAGGCGCTTCGAAAAAGCCCTAATTTTTAAAAAGGGAAGAAGAACGAACAAAGAAACAGCGGCCGCCATTACGAACGAGGAAATAAAAAGAGACTGGCTGAATTACTAAAGAGGGCCGGCTTATTCTTCTAAAAAGAATTCTATTTTATTAAGGGATTTTAAATTTATAAATTAGGGTTTTGTATTTTTAAATTTTCTTTTAATTTGTATTTTCTTTTTAAACCGTTTTAATTTCTAGTTGTGTGACTAGGGGACAAGCTACATGGCGTAGCTTGAGAATTCGCAACTCGGTAGTTGAGTTGTGGCAGGGTTTTGAGCGTAGAGTTAGATTAGTCAATAGCGGGTATAGCGAGTTTACGTGTGTAAGCGAGGGACTATCTAATTTCTAGTAGAAACCTTGGGGGCAGCACGTAGGCAGGTTTTGCCGAAGCTGGGTAAATTCCGTGTTGTTCTGTTTTATTCTGTTATTTATATTCTGCGATATCTGTGCTGCTATTCTGTGATCTGAATTGAAATTAATTAATAAGCTTCCGCGATTAATTTTAATAATTTACACAATCACCCTATTCACCCCCCCTCTAGGGTGAAATCGATCCTACAATTCTATGTTAGCTGGGTTTACTCACGCTGGTTTCCAGCCTGACCCGGGTGTTACTTTGGTGTAATGCTCGGGTCAGACCGAGTATTACCGATTTCCAAGTGAGTACGTTCTGGAGCTCAGGAGACGAGCTGGATGGCAAGAGCGTATAGAGTATTTCCGATGTATTTATATTATTGTTAATCTGAGACATGATAATTGTAAATATTCAGTGATTGTATATAATGTGAAACTCTGATGTATTAGAATGTAATCGACTGATATAGTATTCTTTTGTAAACTGTTATTATTTATTATTATATTTTATCCGCTACGAATGGGAGATGTCTGGTGTTTTTGTTCTTCTTCTTTTATCTCTTTCTTCTTTTTATTACTATCTGGAATTTTCGGCTTCGAAAATTTCGGGTCGTTACATTTGGTATCCGAGCTGAAAGGTTAAGCGAGAACCTTGGCTCTGGTGGGGATTACTCATTTAATAGAGTCTGAAGTACTCTATGATGAATTGTGTATATATATATGAGCGTGTACTTGTTATTTTCTTATATAAAGATTTTAAATGATTTTATATAAAATATATTTTGATATATAAAGCAATGTTTTCTTCTAATAAATATTAAGGTGATTGGTTGTTAAATTATTAGAATTAAATTAAGAAGTAATATAATACAACCAAACTGAAATTAAATAAAGTTAAGTTTGAAATGGATTCAAACTGCAATTGAAATCTTGAATTGGAATTAAATTAAGTAGAAATAGAAATACAACCAAATTAAAATTTACTGGATTGAAAATGAAATTCTAAATCTGGTCCCAAAATTCGGAAATTTTGTTTCAAAGTAATGAAAAATAATAAATAAGTATTATTTTGGTAACTGGGACTTGTTGCAAACAATGGTTTGTTGAAATTTGATTTGAATTTAAAACCAAGGGTGGTTTAAAATTTATAAACATGGCTAGGAGGGCCAAGAAATAAATATGTATATATGTATGGATATACATGATATCAAAGATAATTTGGAATAAATCAAAGAGGTTGAGTTTTGATTTTTCCCTAAAGTGTGATGTAAAAACCCAAAATGATATAAGTTTTGAACTTATAAAGTGGAAAGAACTTTGAAGTTGAAGTGGGAATTCAAATTGAGTAAGATTGATTGGATCAAGTAAATTGGAATTTAACTTTGGGAAAGTTAAATAAGTGTGGGAAAAGGGCAACCTGAATTGGAAATTTCAAGATGAAATTGGAAATGGATGGACGTTTTAAAATAAATTGGATTTGTTTAAATGAAGTGTGGTAATATATCCCTTATTGTGATTAAAGGGAAATCTAAATTTAATTTGAAATTAAGGATATGGAATCACTTTAAACTGAAAATTTGAATAATTGAGTTTACAAATTAAAATTGTTTAAGAACTGGCTTTAAACTAGAAGATAAAATTGAGTAATAAATTAAAATTTTAAAATAAAATTGTGTTGAATTTTTATTTGAACCTTGAAACACATAAGTGAAGATAATATAAAATGGAATTTTGAGAATTGGACTCTGAATAAAATTGATTATAAACTTTGAATAAAAGTTAATTTGGTTTAAAAAGTTAAACCAATCTTTGAGAATTTAACTCGAATTTATATGATTCGAGATAGTTTAAATTCAAGATTGAAATTGAATTGGTGATTGAAGATGTATAAGTTTAAATTCTTAAATGGGAAATTGAATTGGATTATGTTGAAATAATTTGAATTTGAAATGGGTTAAATTGATAGTAATTCAAATTGATTGGAATAATATGAAATTATAATTAAAGTTGAACAGGATTAAAATCAAATGGAATTTGATTTAAATTGGGAAGGGAATCAAGGTTGATTCAACTTGGATTGGGTTTAAATAAATTTCAATAGAAATTGGAGTTATTTAAGTTAGAATTGGGTCAATTAAATGGAAGTGGAAATTTAAGTTGAATTGTTGGGGAAGTGAACGGTTGACTCTTGACTATTTTCAATATAAATTGTTTTAATATAAACTTATTTTTCTAAGCTATTTAATATATACAACTTTTCTTTCTTAAAGCCAAATTATTTTATACTTGTTTTACAATTATTTTGGAGCAATTTAACCATTTTTCAACTGTTTTCTAAACTAATTACTATTTTTCAACTATGTTACAAATTAATTACTATTTTACAACTATTTTGCGAATATCTAAAATTTCTAAAACTATTTAGCTATTTTTCCAACTATTTTACAATTAGTTAAATATTTTATAGCTATTTTGCAAACTAATAATTATTTTTCAACTACTTATCTATTTTTAAATTTTTCAAGCTATTTTTTTAATATAAATTGGTCGGAGTTCAAACTGTTATTGATTTAAATACTGAGATAAGAGTTGAAGTGATAATTCAATGAGAATTAAGGCAATTATAAATAAGTGAAAGGGAATTAAAGGAAATGTGAATAGAAAGGGAATTTATTTGCGTTAATAATCAATGAAAATAAATACGTAGGATGTACGTATATTATTCTATTTGCATAGAGATTTGATCCAGATTCGAGCATAGAATTTCGAGATAGTTTATCGATTCGAGTTGGGATTTTTCACTCGATTTTCAACGGCAAACCTGGATATGGATTGTTAATTGGTTCTGGACATTCTCTATCATAGTTATGGCTATGCAAGGAGAATGACGGTTTCTAATCAAGAAAACAGATCTGTGTCTGCACTAGGAAGTCAGGTGGATGATACTAGTTCGGAAGTGAAATTGTGTGATCGAGTGGGCGATTAGATTGGTATAACGTACGGATGATATGTGTACATCGTACGAATTTAAATGAAATTGATATTGGAAAGAGTAATCAAATTTGAATATTTGATTTTGAGTAAACAAAGTTGTATATCTTTGTTATATAAGATAAATCTCCCCTTGTCGAATCTATTGCTGGAAGGAAAAGGATTTTTGAAAGTGTTTGAAGTGTAAAGGAGTTTTATACGAGATTGAAATGATCCAAGTTTTTTTTAAAATTATATATATATATATATATATATATATACATATATATATATAAAGGATCTTATGAGGATTTTGGAAAAAAGTTTTTGGAAACCTTTGGATTTGGAAATGGCTTTCGATTTTTGGGTAAAATCAATATTAAAATTTGGAATCCTAGTTTGAGAATTTATCGATTTTAGGATAATCGATTTTGTGTAAAGGAGCCTTGTATGAGATCATACTAGGTGTACGATTTGAAAGATACTACATTTGTATAGCATAAAGTGTTTTGGTAATGGCTGTGGGAAAAAAGGCGCTCTCTTGAAATGAACTTCTCAGGAGTGCCACCGGGTGGTGCTGCCTTAGCCCCAAGAGGGGAGGGTTCTAAAGTTGATCCTGTGAGGAGTCCGGACAAAACTAGTTCCTGGGGATTATGAGTAGTGTATACCATAGTGGAAGTCGTGTGTACCGCTAAGAGCCAACAGTCTACGTTTGATTTTATATCGTTAGACTGCGACCTACGGTATAACATAGCGAAAGTCGTGTGTGCAGCTAGGAGCCAACAGTCTGCGCTTGATTTTATATCGGCAGACTGCGACCTGTGTAGGAGTGGAGAGATTTCATTTCGACAGCGAAAATTAGAGGCTGCTGAGAGCTGCAGTTACATGGACTTTTCCTGTGAAGGCAACGTAACCCTGGATGTAACTATGATCTGTTGTGGGTTCCATGGTGTAAATGAGAGGCCGCGGAGAGCCTGCAGTTGCATGGACTTTTGCTGCGATGGCAACGTAACACTGGAATGTAACTGCGACCATGGATGGGGGTGATGATTTCCAGAGCATTTTTACCAAAGATATTTCCTCTATTTCAAAATGCTTTCAATATTTTCAATATTTTCAATAAAATTATTTTCAAAGGTATTTTCACTGGGTGTTGAAAATGGGTTTACCAAGTACTTATAGATTTTCAGTCCTACGCCTGATCAACGTATGACTGAATTTCTGTGAGAACAAGGATGGATTGGTTGAGACATCGAGTTATAAGAAGTATTTTTATAAAGAGCTATTTTATTAGTCTGATGTGACTTTAAAAGCATTTCTAAAATTTTTAAATAAAGACGTTGGAATTTTGGGGAAATAAAAGGAAATCTAAACTGGAATTTTAATAAAGTAATTTTGTAATTAAAATCGAATATTGATTTAGAAGTTGGAAATAAGCTAATTGGTTAAATAATTGTTTGATTGAGTATGCTAATAAAATTTAACTTTGGTAAATAAATGGATTGTAAATTAATAATGGAGTTTGGAAATGAATTAGAATTGTAGATAGAATCCGACTAGGATTTGATAATGAATTAAATAAGAGGAGATGTTGTAAAATAAAAATAAAATAGAGTTGGATTGAAAAATGTGATGGTTTGAATTATAAATAAAATTCAAGGGTGATTTGAATAATATTTAATGAGATTTGCAAGTAAATTAGATATAATGGAAGTGTTGTCGAATGAAATGAGGGTGACTTATAATAGAAATGGTTGAATTGTAAACAAAACCTATGTAAAATAAATGGAAAATGGCCTTTTAATTAGTTAACTGAGTCGTGAATGAATTGAATTTGGGAATTTAATTTATAATGACTAATCAAATGAATTTGTAGATTGAAATGAGATTTGAATGAAATAAAATCAAGTTAAGGTGAAAAGAAATTTATTTGCAAATGATGTGAGCTCAAGTTATGAAGTTGAAATAATTTAAAGAAAGTAAATTAACTTAAGTTTAAAAATTTATAGAAATTTGGCTTCGAGCAAAAGTAAAAGATCATAAAAGTCTGGGTTAAATTAAATGGGAAATGGTTATTAATTTATAAGTTGAATGTGCCAAGATTAATAAATTGTTTTGAATGAATCCAATGCGGAGATGAGATGAAGTGCAATGTATGGTTAGTAAATAAATTAGAAATGAAAGGAATTAAATTCAGAATGAGTTGAAATTAACTTGAAGTAGTTATAAACTAAAATAGATACTTTATTAAGCGTACATCGTCGAAATTACATAACAATAATTGCTGGTTGGCGTAAACAAAAGTAATTAAATTTCTGTGAGTTAGTAGAGATTAAATAAATTGGTTTTAGAATTAATTGAAGTGAATATGAGCTTGTTGGGATTAAAAATAAACTGGATGTAAGAAATTGAGTTGCAAACCATTGAATGAAATGGCTTATGAATTGATTGAAAGCAATTGAATTAGCTTAAAAGTTATATAAATCGCTTATGGAAAGCATTTTGGTGTTTGTTGCTTATGATATACATGTGTTTAGCTATTGAATATAAGTGAAATTCTTGTGTTTATCCATTAAAAGTAAGTGAGATGCAGATAGATTTTCTTATATGGCACTTACATATTTAAATTGAGTAAGTACAAGTATCTGGAAGCCGTTTGGCTGGATTTGGATGCACTAATTGCTAAAATAAATAAGCCGCATGCTTAAAATACTAAATAAGGTACGCCTACGCAATAAAAATAGGAAATATCAACTGTTTTTGCTTTTTCCGACCGGGTGGGTCGATGTATACATGTTTATATCTTTTGTCAAATTGCAAAAGATCCTCCGTACAAAGGGGACTCTGGCAAAAAATTTCCAAAATTTTGGGAGTTAGAAAATTTTTGAAAATTTTTTTTGGGAAAATTTTTGTTAACAACAAACGATTTCAAATTGGAAATTAAAGTAATCAGTAGATGAAACTAATATGAATCAGTTATAAATGAAAGATAAAATTTAATACTCAGAAGTAAAGACAAATTGAATTCATATGGAATG
The DNA here is from genome assembly GCA_030765085.1 of Allium cepa. NCBI lineage: Eukaryota > Viridiplantae > Streptophyta > Magnoliopsida > Asparagales > Amaryllidaceae > Allium > Allium cepa. The sequence continues at coordinate 457,878,991 of CM060929.1, read as the reverse complement.
GGAAAACTAATTTTGAAATAGATATGAACTTATGTAGGAAAATGTATACAACGTTTTGGAAGGGTTACGATTGGATATTATTGTCAAGTAAGATATGCAGGTATTAAAAAGGGGAAAGGAAAATTGGATTTGATTCCAAAAGATAAATGTGAATTGCCCGACAAAAAGGTATGTATTTAAAATTTCTGAATGAAATTGGATTGGGTTTTTGATGTAGCCACTTGGCCTTTTGTTTTCTTTTTGGAATTTGGGAGCCCGTAGAGGCCTTTTGTAGTCGTACCGAGCTAGCCGCGCAAAGGAGACGCTGGCAAAAAATTTCGAAAATTTAGAGAGTTAGAAAATTTTGAGAAAATTTTGATAATTCAAATTTTGGTTTTAAATTAAAATTTAGATGATTGGGTAAAAAGGGATTGTTTGAAAACAGTGAGAGAGTTTGGAAAGTTAGTAAGAAAGATAAGAAGTCTTTTGTAAAAGACAGTTGGTAGGATGTTGATAAAACTGCTGGTTTTGGAGAAAAGGTAAACGGGTATGGTTCCATTCTTCCTAACTAGTAATTTCGGGGACGAAATTCTTTTAAGGGGGGAGGAATGTGATGACCCAGAATTTCTAACAATTTAAATTTGAACAGTTAATTGATTTTAAAATATTTAAAAGTTAATTTTAACTTGAATTCAAGATATCAATACTTACTTTATAGTTAAATCATTGAATTGTATAGTTTAAATATTGAATTTAATAATTGAAATTGGGTAAATTGTTGAATCTGAGATTCTAAGCCGGTTTAAAATAATTAGAAGGCTTATAAAATCTATAATGATGATACTGAAGATAATAGATTGGTTGAAATTTAATTTAAAGGTAATTTGTTCAATTTTAATAATATATCGTTTAAATTGGAATTTAAAAATAGCCTTCCGAGGCACAGCCTCGGAATTTGACGAAACCAGTTCCATTGGACCCGTAACAGTTAGTTATTACCGGATTTTTATTTTCGTAGTGTTTGTAGTTGTTATGGGAGCGTACGATATGTGAACGCGCTAAAATTTATATCTTAATATTCTGGTCACTCATTTATTTATCTACGTATTGACCAAGTCAACTTTAGTTCCTTCTCGAATACGCCTGGCTCTTCCTTTAAGCACGCAAATCTTCTGTTCGTAGCTACGTTGTTTTTACAAAATCACCTCGTCCTTCTTTTAAAAATATCTTAGTTCCCTTTCTTCTTTTCGAAATCGAATAGCATCAGAAGGTAATCATCGGCTGGCAAAAAAAAAAGATGGCGACGCGAACAGAATCGAGTTCGAGACTCGATCGCGGCTCATTTCGAGTTGAGGGGAGGAAAAGGGAGGTTGCGGCGGTTCCAGGTGGTACGCGATTTTGGCTGTGATTGGGTGAAGCGTCGACGTTGGAGGCTTGCTCGAACGCGAGGGCGACGAGGCGCGGCGACAGTGAAGTTGAGGGTTTTGGCAATTAGGGTTTTGGCAATTAGGGTTTTGTGCGCGGTCGCGTTCTAGTGACTTGGTGAGGTCGCATTGCGCGAGTTCGACGAGGCGGCGTGATGTCAGGCGATGTGAAGAGGCGGAGCTCGCGATTTCAAAGGTTCGGCCTGCGAGCGATCGAGGTAGAGAGGGGGGACTACAGTCATGAGGCAGAAGGTATTTGTCTTCCTCTTTTATTTTATTCAATTAAATTTAATTTATATGTATACACTGTAAGACAACTATATATATATATGTAATTTTAGAGAATACATGAATTTGGATTTTAACAGTTTTGTTAAATAAAAATAAAATAAAAAATAAATATAGATTTTAAATATGCTAAATATATATGTTAGAAAAGGAATATTTGCAGTAAGGTAACTAAATTTTTATTTTAGTTAAATAAGTTTAGAACTCTTTGGACTCGATTGTTCATTATTAATTATCAAAATATATATATTTATATAACTCAGTATATTATTTTCGGTAAGAATGTTAACTGTTTAGTTTTAAAATGCCAGAGTTTAAATATATATGTATGTATGTATGTATGTATGTATGTATGTATGTATGTATGTATGTATGTATGTATGTATGTATGTATGTATGTATAAGGGTACAAGAAATTTATATAAGATTTTGGAAGGAAATTATATAAGGGATTTGGTGATAAAATTTTACAGTTGACTTATTAAATTTATTTGGTTACTAAAAGATTTATAAAGAGAAATTATTAGTTTAAATTTAATTATTAATTAAATAAAAATTGTAAAAAAGGATAGCTGATTTTTCAAATATATAAAATATTAATAAATCGTATAACTGTTATTCAAGGTTTGAAATTTGAAAAGAAACAAGCTGGATTTGGGAATGGAGGCTAATAAAACCAAAGGTAAGTAAATCTCACTTTGTTGGAACTATTTAAAATTTAAATGGTTTAATTTATGTATTTGGCTGCATGATTAAATTGTCTGGATATGTACTGATGATGATGTGACTTTGGATTTTTGGTTGGTTTTCGAGTTAATTGTGGTTTAACTCGAAGTATTTGGGTTTTAAATTGTTTTGAACTTAAGTCATAAATAAGGAAATGTTTCACCTTAATGTTGATAAGGGCTTAATGATTTGTGATTAGTTTAATTAGTGGGGTAATTAAAAATGGAAAATTTACTTAATTCAAATTAATTAATGATTGGGTTAATTAATTTAGTAATGAAGGGTTTGAATTAATAAATTAAGTTTTAAGTTAAATAATTAAGTGTAAGTAATTCAGAATAATCATTTGATGATTAATAAATAATTACTTTATGAAATTAATAAAATATAATTACTGGTGTAATTAATCAAGGGATTAATTAAGACGACTAATTAAGGATAAACTGATTCATCTAATGAAGTAAATAAAAGGATAGATAATTTCAGTTGGAGATAAATCAAGTATGATTAATACTATGGTTTAATTAATGTAATTAATGTAGATGAAAAGAATTAATTAAAACACAATTGGAAATTATTAATTTATAATTTATGATATAATTAAAGATTGATAAATTGGAATTGGTTAATCCATAATAAGTGACTTATGAAGAATTAATTAATATAAGAAATTAAGAATTAATGTTAGTAATTAAGATTGTTTATTGACTTTGGTTAAGAAGAATTAAAATCGTGAAATTAAATAAGGATAATTACTTGAATGTAATTTGTAAATTATTAATCCAGAGTGATTAATTAAGAAGAATCAAAAGGTCGATTTATTAATTGATTTGGAATTAATAAATGTTAAATGAAGGAATCTAAGTAATCGAGGTTAGAAATTCAATTAGAATCAAATGAATTAATTTGGAAGTGATAAAATTTGCTTAAGAATGATTGATTGATAATTGGATGCTTTGAATGAGTTGATATCTCTGATACGAAATGTTGTGTATTTCATTTGGATAATTTGGGTTAGAATGACATAAAACTCGAAGAGGCCGGTGTCGGGTATTAGGAAATGCCCGAAACCACTTCGAATTTTTATAAATTGATTTGTGAAACCTATAGGCAAGAATGAAACGATTTAAGTGAATTGAATTATTTTATCTAAGTTTGGTACTTAGAAATTGATATGTGAAATAAGGGTTGTCTATAGCAAGTTGTGAATTGGTTAAATTGATGGAGGTTACCCCGGGTTTTATTTAAGTCGTTGCTTGGTATTCTATGTTAGCTGGGTTTAATCACGCTGGTTTCCAGCCTGGCCCGGGTGTTACTTTGGTGTAATGCTCGGGTCAGACTGAGTATTACAGATTTCCAGGTAGGTACGTTTTGGAGCTCAGGAGACGAGCTGGATGGCAAGAGCGTACAGTGTATTTCCTCTATATTTATATTATTGTTAATTTGAGACATGATAATTGTAAATATTCAGTGACTATATATAATGTGAAACTCTGATGTATTAGAATGTAATCGACTGATATAGTATTCTTTTGTAAACTTTTATTATTTATTATTATATTTTATCCGCTGTGAGTGGGAGATGTTTGGTGTTTTTGTTCTTATTCTTCTTCTATCTCTTTCTTCTTTTTATTACTATCTGGAATTTTCGGCTTCGAAAATTTCGAGTCGTTACAGGTTGACCCAATTTCGTTCCAGAGTCGAAACGGGCTTTTTGGGCCACTTTGTCGTTAGCGCGTATATTCAAATCGAGTCCATCCATTCTATTTCAACCTTACCTATAAATACCCGGTTATAAACCCTAGCCTACTCCTATTTCTCATTTGTCTGTACGTATATTTCAACTATCTCTTCTCCTCAACGGCAGACAAACAAATTCTAGATCCAAACACAAATCAAAATTCAAATCCAAAGCTAAAATTTCAAACTCCACAAAATATGCCAAATTTTATATCAATTCGAAACTATCGAAGAGCGTAACCCGGATGTGCAACTTGTTTTTCAATTCGATGCATCGGTTGTCCAGGAATCAGTGAATTTGTTTCGGCCGTCCATAGGTCACCGTCGTATTCAACGGTGGATCTTCAATATCTTTGCGGTCGGAAAGCGCTGCACTGTAGGGCTCGTCAAGGAGGGCTTGGGGATGTAGGCACTCGCCTAATGGATGTCAGAATTCACCAGAAAGTGATGGCAAAGAGCGCGGTGGCCGTGGTTTTTCTGACGTTGTTGTGGCCGCGCATGGAAGGGGGTTGGGTCGGCTTGACAAGGGGAGAGTTGTGGCGTGGCCTGATCGAGCTGAAGGCCAGTGAGGTGGTCGGAATAATTACAGATTTTGGGGGCGGCTAGGGTTCGTATGCGTTGAGTTGGGGACGAGGGTCGTTACACTCTCCTGTGACGTGTCTATTTTTCTATTGGTCTGTCATTTTTTATTTTATTTGTTTCATATTTCAAAATCGTTAATCTTCTCATCTATATAACTATTGCATACGAGGTCCGTTTCATGCACGGTTTTCTCCGCTAGGTTCATATTGGAATTCCGGACATTTTGACGCTTGTTTGGACAAAGTCTGAGACTGTTCAATTTTTGGGTTTAAATTGGATTTGAATTCAATTTAAATTCAAAGGGTGAGTGTTTTAACCCACTCACAACTTCTAAAATTTCTTATGTTTGTTAAATTAAATTTTTGTTGTGATTATGCATTTATTTATGACTTTTTCGTATATTTTTAATCATCATCTCAGTTATTGCATTTATTTAAGTGAAATCGTTGTTTAATTTATTATTGAATATAACTGCCAGTTAATTACCTGTTATATATTATCATTTATATATTTATATTGATTGATTGTTTTGGATGATGATTGTGATGTATATATGATTTTATGATGGATGAATGAATGTTTTATTTATATCATCATAATTTGCAAGTTCTTTATTGATTTGTCATTATTGATTCGGGATTGCGGTTTGAAATGATATATAACCGTATTTTTATTTTAAAATTACGGATTGAAATGATAAATATCTGTATCACTTGACCATAGGATAGAAAAATTATATACATACACCGCCGGTCAATATATATAAATATTTTGAAATGGTTTCTATTGTTTTGGATAAAATTATACGGGTTAAATAAATACTGATTATTTTTGTACTACATAAAAATATTATATATATAGTTAAATTCATGTATTTAAGCTATGTATAAATCTGTTAAATGACAATAAGTTAAGAAATGGAGTTTGATTATTAAAATAAATATGGTTAAGTATTTAAATCATATTTTATATAGAGGTTATAATGACTTAAATAAATTAATATTTGGAAGATAAAATATGAAATGGATGTGAATTAAATTATTTCAGAATTTTACTCGTATAAAATTTGATTTGAAATTTAGATAAATTTGAGATTTTATGAAATTTAATTTATTTAAGGATTTAACCAACAGGGTTGATGTGAAATTTATTAAATTGGAATTTTAAAAGGTATAATTATTATAACTTGATTTTTGTGTCTAGGTGAATTAAATGATTATTTTAAATATAATGAATTTAAGGCAATATCTAGCTATTTGTAATTTGAGTTTTATTTAAATAATAAGGGTTTATTATATAAAATATTTCAGAACTAAATAATAGGAAATTTAATTGTTGAATCGAAATTATCAAATTTAGTTTTGAAATTTTGGAATAATTAAAGCCTTGAAATATATCGAAATCGAAATGTTTATAGAAATTGAAATGTTTCGAAGTGTGAATTTCATAGCATTATGTTTTAAAGGTGTTAAAATTTCAGATGTTTGGTTTTGAAGTATAAAATTTGGAAGTGCTATGATTTTAAAAAGGGGATATATTTGAAATAAAATGATATTATATTGATTTGAAATAAAAGGAATATCATATTGATTTGGTTTTTAAATTTGAAATGATATTGTATTTATATGGTTTTGAAATAAATATTATATCTTGGTTTTGAAGTATAAATTATTTTGACATGACCACGGTGTTATAATAACGTTGGGTTGTTAAAGAGACCGGGATCGGAAGTTGTCATACTGTCTGCCAACTCTGAAAACCACTTCGACAACCGTGTACGCAGTGGAGATTCCAGAATGAAGTAGGATGGTGGCGGTATTTCCTTTGAGGTAAATACGTGGACCCGACTCCCGTGAGTTGGCATAAGGTGGCTAAAACAGGAGCGATTGACGGGCTAATGAGGTAGCACCTTTGATCGGACACATCCCTTCGATATTATACTTTGACTTTTGGATTGATTCGGTAGCCAGTTTTGATTTTTCTATTTAGGGGTGTGGCTCGAGGTGGGCGGTAGCTACGGCTATGCGTTACCACCAGCCCGGAAGCGTAATTAGTATATTTACCCTAGCATTGCCTAGTTGTGTCGTGTCACCTACCCTAGCGTGCCTTATACGATTTTTTTTGTACCATACCTATGGAGTGCCCTCTGACGACGCCCAGTACGGGGGAGATTACGGTACTGTGTAGACTATGGGAATATAAAAGTGTGTTAAGGGCTATATGGGTAACCCCTTAACACTATTTTCAGTATATTATAATTTACTTTAGACACTATTATAATAGCGTATATTGCTACATAGTAGATAGTTTAACGGATCCTTAGGAGATGTGAATCCCGAACATTTCCTAAGTTACCGCACTCACGTTAGACACTGGATAGGAGATGTCAAATCCCGTAAACATCTCTGACGACGTTCCACTCATATAATTACTGTTGGTTTAACTTACATAAGATCTTTTAGTTCTGACTCGAGTGTTTTGTTTTTTTCAGTTCGCTCGAGCCGGCCTGAGCATTTCAGGAATTGAAGGCCTTATTTCTGGAGGACGAAGATGAAGATTGTATTATTACTATTATCTATTATATTATTCCACTACACCATTTTATTCCGCTGCATTATTAATATTCTATGGTATGTGAACTCTGATATGTATTGTATAAGTAAAATCAAATATTTTGTAAAACAGATTCATGAACTGTATATTTGATTATTATATTTTATCGTTCCGTTGCAAGATTCTATTTTGTTTTTTTATTTCTTTCTTCCTTTTTCTTATTTACCCCATAACAATCTGCCCTTCTGTATGGTTTAAGTCTGACGTGTGTGGTTTATCGTCGATTTAAAGCGTGCAAAAAGGCGGGACGTTACAACTAATAATAATATTAAAAGGATTTTCGCGTATCAAGCATGTTTGACTACCATAAGGAGAAATCTCCCCAAAATGTGCGATTGCATTGTGTGTGCGCCAGGAGGCCTTATGATAGTTTCATTTTCCAAAAAGCATTGCAGATTTCTTTTAAATTCTTTTATTTTGCTTTTGATAAAAATAAACTGTTTTTGTTTGCTCACACCAGTCCGATGACTGACCTGGAATTTATTGTTCCCTTTCTAAACTTTGGGAGCCCACAATTTCCCACACGGGCAGCCTAGAGATAGATTTTCGGATAATCAAATAGTAGGAGTAGATTCGGTAGCCTTCGACATTTGGTTTAGTAGCTTTTGGAAATCTTCTCCATTTTTTGGGTCTTTGGAGCCTTTGGATTTGGCAATAGCATTTGTTCACTATAACGGACCTTGCTTAAATCAACTTGATGGTGGTTCGAGCTTATAGCTTGGAGATCTTTGGAGTATTGGATTGGAATGCAGTTTTGGTTCTACCTTTCTTTCTATCTTTTGGAAGATCATATTGTTGATATTGTTCCGTTGTTATTCTTCCGCCGTTTTCTTGTATCTCTGATAAATATTGATATCATTTGTATCAATGTGTTGAATATCAATTAATTTATTGTTTTCTTCCGTTGTGTTGTCGTACTTAATGTGTTATAAGCTCCGGCGAACCAGATTCGACGATTGAATCTGCGGCATTCGAATACTGGTGATGTATTTGAGTGCTGATTTTCGAAGGTCGAGTCAGGATCGTTACATTTCTATTAACGTAATTTAATTTCATTTAGTTGCAATTGATTTCCAATTTAATTTAATAGACTAAATAAATATGTAACATATACTAATTGTCACCATAATTACATTTATAAGTTTATGATTTACAAACAATTGTTATAACAACTCTTATTACAAAAAATTTATTCAATTTCCATTTACTACACATTATTTTATTAATAAATCAACATTTAATTTATCGATTACTCTTTATATCCCATTATAAACTAATGCATACATTATTACAAACAAATATTATAATTACTTATGTAACATCGATTATATTCATTTAACATTAAATATATACCATATCATTAATTGATTCAATATTAACCTTTGTTTTCTTATATTAAATATATAGCAAAGTATATATTTACATTATTTCAATAAATTGAATTTTCATTAAAATTGTTAACAGTTAAGTTGAATTAACATTGTTACATTTCATTTTAGTTATTATTTAATTAAGAAATTATAAATTTTTATTTCTTTCAACATTAAATCACAAAACCTTATTAGGTTTTCAATTTTTAATTATCGAAAATTTACGGGTCATTACACTCTCCCTCACTCAAAACTTTTCGTCCCTGAAAAGGAAAAAGAAGAGAAAAGAAGGAATTAAGTAAGCAATGTATCTTATTCAGAATATAAAATTCATAAACAAATAATTACATAATTAAATAATTCAGATAAAATATATCAATTTATAAACAATTAAATCCTTTATATTCAAATTTGTAAGAGTTTGAAAACATTTTATAAAATTTTCTAAGTCCAAAATTTACGAAAAGTTTCGGCAGAGTATCCTTTGTACGGAGAGATCTGGGAAAAATAATAATACCAATAACAACAATATATATCTTAATTTTTCAAAATAGTATATCCCAACAGTGGGAAAAACAATATAATATCGTTATAAAACCATAATCCATGAACAGATGTATGTCGGGCGAATAATGCTTATTTTACGAAACCAAAAGCAGTAGCATTTGCTTCCATAAACCTGTATTTCACTTATATAATCCAAAACGAGTCAATTATTGAGTAAAAGAAAAAATATATAGGTTGTTTTCAACTAATAACAAACCAATTCACTATAGCATAACAACACTCACTCGCAAACAAAGAGTACAAACATTATTTTAATAAAGAAAACAAACAGTCATCCATTTTAACCAAAACAAATGGTTTGTTCGGGTCCAGAACTTCAAATCATATAAAAATGATTAATAAACTATTAAGTAAACCATGCATTCAATAGTTGTAGATAAAACTTTATAGGTTATTTATACATCTTTAAACAAAATAGAAGTACCATTTCCCAACCAATCCATAAGAAAATGCAAACAAAGAATCCAACACATTTTTTTAGTTTACTCTATTCATCTTATCACATCATTTATTGTTCATTTTTCTTCTTTTCATACAATGATTTCTTTAATTCACGTTCATTATTCACAAAATTTTGATTTCCATTCATTCGTGTAAGGCCTATTTCATTAATTTACATTATTTACTTACATAAGTTATATCCATTTCAATTATTTGGATCATAAATGAATTCATTATTGAAGTATTGTACACATTACATTTCAGTTTACTTCACCTTTACAATTTAGTTTAAATTCTCCCTTTTTTCATTTACTTTACTTTACTTTACTTATCTCATTCATATAATGTTTATTTTCATTAATTTACATTTGTTCTTACTTACAAGAGTTCATTTCTCCTTTATTCATACGTTTCATTTTCTTTCATTTCATTACCTTACATTCATTGCTTAAATAAGTTGTTTATTATTTTAATTTTGGAATTATACATTATTAGGTAAGTTACTTTACAATTCAATTAACCATTTAGAGATTATTTCTTTTTCACATTTATTTTTTTATATATATAGTATTACTGAATATGAGTCCACTTCTAAATCATTACAATGGTTTCAGAAGTTATAATCGTTCAATTAACGTAAAACTCATCTTAAATATAAATGGATTTAACATTAAACTAAGTTTATAATTATTTACTTATAGTGTTCACCGTAATTTACTTATAGTGTTCACCGTAACTATTTAATCTGATTATAAATAGTTTAAATGTTAACTTAAGTTTATAATCATTTCTCTTACATTATTCACCTTTATAACATTTAATTAGTGGCATTTCAAACTATTAACTTTAGTTCCCATTCAAACTATTAACTTCATTTCACATTCAAACTATTAACTTCAATTCACAACAATTTATAGCATTAGAATTCCTAAAAAAAAGGTAAGTCCCTTGAACACTTCATTTTTCCAAGTTTTATTTATAATATTACATTACATATCTTATTTAACATTTCAACTTATGATAATTTAGTAAGTTATATATATTTTTTAAGAATGCAATTGAGTATTACCCAAGTTCCTCTTATATATTTAGTTAAAAATTGTTCAGTAATTACGATTTCTTATTTTCATTTCCTCTTTATTAGCAGTTCCAAAATTTCAGTTTCTTATCTATTTCATTAATTATTTTAACATCAAATTTCTTATTTTCGTTTTAGAATTTTTTTAGTTATTAATATAGTCAAGGTTCCATTCAATATAATAATTTAAATTTCTAATTTATAGAAACTTAAGAACTAAACAACCGGGTTTCATTTCAATAATATATATACTCATAACATATATGTGTACATATATTAAATCATATTTAGAAATTAGAATCAAAATTTGTTTATCAAAACAAATATGCAGTAAAAGTACTACAATAGTTTTTCCACTTTGAAACCCGAAAATGAATGTCGATGATGCGTGCACTCATCACTGAAATTATTTTCCAACGACAGTGAGGGTAGTACCGTAATACCTCCTGATCGGGAGGCTACCAGAGGATACTCCATAGGTACGACACAAATCAAACTCGTACGGGGTTCGTTAAGGTAGGTGACACGGCACAACTAGACAATGCCAAGGTAGATATACCAATTACGCTTCCGGACTGGTGGTAACACGTAGCTGCTACTACCGCCCACCTCGAACAATACTCCCAAAATTAAAGGTGCGCACCGAACAATCACAAAGTAATAGAATGACATACGAAGAAGTGCGTCCGATCAAAGGTGCTCAATAGAACGTCACCACCATCCTACTTCATTCTAGAATCACCACCGCGTACACGGTTGTCAAAGTGGTTTTCGGTATCGACAGAGAGTATGCCCATATCTGATCCCAGTCTTTTTAACAACCAACGTTATTATTACCCGTGGTTATAAATTACAAAAATAGTTTATATTTCAATCAAAATACTTCATTTTAAACTATTTAAAGGTGAAGTTATTATTCTTACAAAATCCAATATAAATCCCAAAGGTTTAGCTGTAATTCACTTGCATCAGGTACAGCACTTGCAAAGTGCGGTAATATCCTTTACAGTAGATTTAAGTAAATTAAATTTCTGACTGTAATAAAATTTTAGCAATAATTAACCCTAACTTATAAAATCATATTTTCCACTTTGAAATAGTCATTTAAGTTACTCAATAATTTATGATTTTTATAAAGTAAATTTCGCAAATAAATATCAAACTTCTCTATGCTTTACTTATTAAAATCAAATGCACAATATTCTATAAAAATTTACTTACCAATTAAGTTTAATTACCATTTCAAAAATAAAATTAATTTTCAATTTATTTCTTAACTTACCTTTTATTCTAAAACCAACTTCACATTTCTAAATTTAGTTGTACTTCAATTTCAATTTTTAAGTATTCACTTATTTAACCATTTAATTCATAGAAAAACTTAACCCTTTATTAATTCACTTTATATTCAAATTTATACCAAATTATCATATTTTATTTCTTAACTTGAATTCCATTTTATTTTAAAAAAATTTAAATTTACAAAATAAACTTATGCTTCAAATTCCAACTTAACCATTTATTTATTTACATATTTAACTTGTACAAAACCACTATACTTTATAAAATTATTTTTAATCCGATTTTAACTAAATATTATAATATACTAATTTAAAAATATTTAATATTTCCATAATATATATATATAATAACCACGGGTCTGTATAATATTTTCTAACCTAGGTCAAGTGATACGGATAATATATTATTTCAATCCGTAATTTACAAAGAAAAACTCAGGTTCTATCATTTCAAACCTGCAATCCCAAGTAATTAAATAAATAGAATAATTAATCAAATAAATAAATAACGTTCAGGCCTATCATTTCAACCCAAAATGATTCTACTGTACAGGGGACTTGTAGTGATAATCAGAAATAAATAAACAGTAAAACAACATAAAATATAACAACAGATAATATAACGGGTGATGTGACAATTTTGTAGCAGGGTTCTAACATCATAAATTTTATATCACAGGTAAGTAAAATAAAATTATTCATTCTACAATTTCACTTGTTATTAATTTACAGATCTATAAGTATGTTTGTCAGGCGTGAATACTCGCCTCTATGACACTGAAAATTAAATTCCAAAAACATTATCCACACCGGAAAAACGTACGGAAGGCACGATCAAATTTTAGCGAAGGCGACAATCAGATTCAAATCTTGAAACAAAACGAATAAAACTAATTACGCGAATTCATTTACGATCATAACAAATTTAAATAAAACAAAACTGAAAAGCTAGATTGAATAAAATGATATGATTAACCAATAACTCGGTCACTTCACCACATGATTTAAACCACACCTCAAGTCTCGGCTATTTACTTATTCAAGGCTAGAGAAGCACGTACGCAGAGGGATGCTGAGGTATATCGGCTGAGATTTAATTATGCATAGGTGGCGCATGCATTAATATAATTTTTTTTTATTTATAGCCTGAAACACGCAAGCAGTGGGAGATTGGAAAATTTTAGGTTGGGGTTAAAACTCAAAGGGGGTGGAGGGCCGATTACTTGGTGTAGCAAAACAATGGACAAAAGAAACACAAGAAAAAGAAAAGGAAAGAAAATAAATAAAAGAAGGAAGAAATTTTTTGCAGCCATTACCTAAAGCAGAGAGCTCACGCAAGAAAGAAGAAGGCTGAAACCAAAATGAGATGTAAAGGAAATTTGGTGCGTGGGTTTTGTATTTATTTTGGAAACCTCAGGCTGATAAAGTGGAAAGACGTAAATCATGGCATGCGAATTTTAAGGCAAGGAAGAATGGAATTTTGTGAACGTGTTGTATAATTAAAAAGAAGTAATTGCGTTGATAAATTTTAAAACACAAGAAATAATGATAAAGTGGGAAGGCGTAAATAAAGGAAGCAAGAAGATTGAAACAAAAAATGAGATGCAATAGAATTTTGTACGTGGGTTTGAATTTATCAGTGAAGTTGCGTGATTTAAGAGAAAAGAAACGACAAGAAATATTAGGTTTGAGCGTTATAGTCGTTTAAAGATTTTATACCAATTTAAAACAATTGAAGTAAGGGAAAGTGGAAGATTTTATTCCTATTATACACAGGAGGTAAATGGAATTTTTGAACGTGTTTATATTTAAAAGAAGAACTTGCGTTGATTAAAGAAAAAGAAACGAAAAGAAATATTTGATTTGGACGTTAGTAAAATAGATGGATTTGGTTCCTATTAAAACAGAAGGAGAAAAGGAAAGTGTAGAAAATTTGTATGTGAATGACAGTGCAAGTAATAAATTTGAACGGCTATAGTTAATTCCTTCCCTCTTTTGAAATGCACGTCTACTGATAAATTTATTTATTTACAGCTAAGGTAAGAATTTAGGAACGCGTAATATAGACAATGAAACGTATGCCCAATATTTAACAAAAGTAACGTATTAAAAATTTATACGTTTCTTATTTATTCAGTACATATGCTAAAAATAAATCAGAAAAATAACGTACCTTTTAGCATCCAACAAATCAACAATAACGGATATAAACGTACAAAATTTAAAACGTGAAATTTATATAGCTTATTTATACACTATTTATTACTTAATTCAAAATTTGATTTGCTTACATTTATTTGATTTATTTATCATTTAACTAAGAAACTGATGTATATACGTATAAAGAAACGTAAAATTTTATTCCGCTTTTACACAATATTTATTCCCTAATTTGAAAAGTATTAACCATAATAAATAAAACAATCGCGAAATAAATATTGTACATATATATACTTTATACGAAAGATTTGAACTTAGAACTTAGAATTTAAAATTTCAACTAGGGTTAAACTTAAACCAAAATCAAAATTACAGAAATTGCCAATATTTATTAAAATTTTGGGCAATGATTTCAAGAAAAAAAGAAAAGAATTAAAGAAATGGTTTATTAAATTTAAACAACGCTTAAAAATTTACACACAATACCACTAGCTTGGAAAAATTTCTACCACACCTTAAAACAAATAAAAATCAGTGAATAAAACAAAAAAAACTGAAATAAAGTGAAAAAGAAAATAAATAATTATATTTTAGGAAAATAGAAAGATAAATAAAGAAAATAGCTTAATTTATTGAAACTAGCTTAAGAAAATTGCAAACACAATTCACTTAACTTTGGGAAATTACAAATCTTCTTAAAAATGGTTTAAAATAAATCTTTGAGAAACAACATAAAGTGAGAATGAGAATAAAATAAGTTCTTAAGAAAAAAATAAACAAAAATAAATAAAGAATTTCTTTAATTAATTGAAGTTGGGAATTAGAAATTGTAAACAAAATACAACTGACAATGGAAAATGTCAATTACACTTTTAAAATGTTTTAAAACAAAAATATATACAAAGCAAGTTATTTTACCCCTGAAAACATAAATTAGAACATTACATAACCAAATGAAATATTACTTATATAATTTAAAGTAAACAATTTTGTTAAATACAGCAAATTTACACACAATAGTTAAAAAGGCATAACTTTCACATTATAAATCAGATTTCAACGAAAACCAGTATTCTTAAAATTTTGTTTACTTTCAAAATAAAAGATAAAATTCAAATTTTCAAACTTTTAAATTTTTAAATTTAGAAGTCAAAGTTTGACCATATTGACAAAATTTACATTTCCGAAAAATATTCTATTAATTCATCTGTGGAATTCTAATCCACACCAAAATTTATATTTTAATATCAAAATTATCTAAATTAAATAAATAAAACATTTATTAAAAATTTTGGATTGATACATAGATGGTTTGGGTGACGCCCCACCTCTATACCCACGCTAGCCAAGGACACTACGGTGTAATGCCGTCAACTAGCGCGGAGAATAAGGCTGTTGAGGAGCGACCATCTGTATAATTGCTTTGTGCGAGTACCGATATGCCAAATAAAAGTATAACTTTTCGTCTCGAAAGGAAATCCGACATACTGATGCAAACTCAAAGCTACTACACAGTGGCTATAATATCTTCAGACACGAATATAGAAATAAACATAACATAAATCAGTCACGGTATCCATATCACAAAGGCGGAAACAGATATGAATATAACACATGAAAGTGTACATCAGAGTAGTGGTCAAACAAGATCCACAATATCACAAAATAATAGATACAAGTGCTACACAAGAGAATAATTATACATCATAGAGTCTATATCTCAAATGTATACAACAAAATGAACTACTAATCTAAGTAGTTAGGCAAAAGTCAGAATAGTAAACACCAGAAGTGGAGTCAAGTGGAAGCACCTGTAACATCTCGGTCTGACCCAAGTATTATTTAATAAGAAAATAATAAACGGATCAGTCTAGCTATAAATATCAGATGAAATGATATAGAACAAGAGATGTGATAAAATCGTATAATTACCAAAATGCATACTATGATAAGTATGTAATTGAAAATCAACAAGAGATTAATCAACATCACAAGAATCTTCTCAAAGATAAAAAGGAATGTCATACTCCATATTTTTATTCACAGAAAGTTAATGACACACAAATTCACCAATGCACAAATAGTGATAAAGCTTATCAATGTAAATCACGAAAATTGGTGAGACACAAATTCTAGAAATCAATCAATAGAAATCCAGAAATCACAAAAAGGGGAAAGAGGCCTGTCAATAGAACGGGAGCATGAAAACACACCAACACGTGTATCACTAAAATGGAAAGCTATTCCATGGTTGCGAACCATTAATTTTGAGCCGAGGCTCCACTAAAACGGCCCGAAGTCCATGAGCCGAAGCTCCACTAAAACGGCCCGAAGACCATGGGTCGCTACCCCACCAAGCCGAAGCTCCACTAAAAAGGGGGTTTAGTCTCCCTCGCAGACAAAGAGACATCGTACATTGCTAGTATAAATCACAAAATGATCATCATTGATCGATAAGTGTAAATTACACTAAGCTAGTAAATAAATGAGTTTAGCTTCATGTCCCATAACCACTAGCTTAACTTAAATATTTACAAACAGATTGTAGATTTCCACTCGGAAATTGTCACAAGAGATTCAATCGAACAAGTCCAAGAATTAACCGACGAAGTAAACGCAAGCGTTTCATACCACTTGTTTTACTAAGCCGTTTAATTAGATTTCTCATATGAATGAGGTAAAGGTTTGTATATGCTAGTAGATTAGAAAATGGTTTAAGAAACGAGCTTTGTAATAAAATAGTGTTGGAATCATTTTGAATGAAAGAATTTTGATATTTACTACTAGTATTGAAAACCTTGATATTTTGAAGTGACAAATCACAAAAATGATTGTAGAAACAATCAATCACTAAAATTCACATTCGAAGATATGAATAAAAATCCAAAGAAATCGATACCGAATCCATCAAAGTGGAAATACCCAAAAATTACAAAAATAGAAGTTATCAAAGTCGAAAAAGGTTATAACAACTAATCGGAGAAGAAGAATCGATTAAAGATTGGAAAAGAAAAGCAAAATGAGCATAAATAGGCAAAACAGGGAAATAGGTGCAGGTCGGTCGACTGAACTCTCTAAGTCGGTCGACCGGACCAGAAAACAGAGAAGTGCACTGGTAGCAGGTCGGTCGACCGGCCTACTGTGTTCGGCCGACCGAACCTTGTTTCCAGCACTTCCCAGCCTATTTAAACGAGGGCCAATCTCGACCAAATTGCAATCGTTCGAGCAACGGTGCTAGGGGTTTATGCCAATCGACTACCCGGCCCTATATGCTCCTCGATGCATCACCTAAAGCATGATCAAACATCAAAGTTAGGATTTTAAAGATTTAAACTCAAAACACTAAAAAAATGGAATATTCACAAAACCAATCCAAATCAAAATGAAAAACACATGAATAATTGTTAGGAATTCATACCTAACAATCAACGATAGACTTAGATGTGAGATAAAAATCTCACCTTTTCACAAAATCAATGAAGGAGAAGCTTGAAAGAAAAGGAAGAATCAACCATGCTTCAACACAACCCAAACGAGCTTGAACCTAAGCTCAAAAGAAGAACATTCCCAAAGTTAGGTTTAGGAATTTCTGAAATTGAAAGGAGAATGAGTTGGAAAAGAAGAAGATGATGCTTACCAATAGCTTCTCATAGAATTTGGAACTAGAGCTTGGATTTTGCAAATGAACTAGGGCTTGGAGTTTTAATTTCTCATTCCTCTCTCCATTTTTGATGAAGCTTGAGTGTTAGGAAAATAAGAATGAAGTGAAGAGGAGAGGTGGACTGAGCTAGAGTATAAGTGGGGTTAATGGGCTGAAACCCAAACCAAAGCCCTAAGTGAAAAAGTGGCAAAATTCCACTAACTCCAAACATATCAAAATTTATACTCAAAAAGATCGCAAATGGCGTTTTGAACTCAATGGAAGTGGTCTTGAGTCCTAATTCAACCGTATGCAAAAAGTAGCTTTTCGGACTATAATCCGACTAACGATAAAATATTTAAATAAAATATTTAAATACTCAGTCGTAAAATATGCGGGTTGTTACAGACTCCCCTCCTTAAAGAAATTGCGTCCTCGCAATATTTAAGAAGAAAATATATAGTAACAACCATAAAAGCATATTCAACACAAAAGAAATTTGAAATAAGAAGTTCACCACAAAGAGCACGAGAAAGTAAGTCCGGATGTGTTCGCTCGATGAATTCTCTAGATTCCCAAGAGCAATCCTTTGGATTTGAGAACCATTAAACTTTCACAAAAGGAACATATTTATTTCGAAGGCGCTCAACCTCTGAAGCAATGATGCGGATAGAATATTGCTCCTAAGTCAAATCTGGTGAAACTTCACTTTCTTCAATAATATCGGGCTCAAGAATAAAAATCGGAATCCCTAAGGCATTTCCATAGTAGAAAGACATGAGAAAACGTCATGAATAACTGAAAATTGAGCCGGTGCAACGACATAGTATAAAAACGGTACGCCCGAGAAACTAGAAACTCAAATAATTTTGAACAACGGCGTAGTACAATGACGGTACGCCAGATGAACCAAAGCTCGAATAATTTCGAAACACCGAAGCAGTACAAATGGTACGTCAAATGAACTGAAGCTCAAATAATTCGGAACACCGACGTAGTACAAATGGTACAAATGAACCGAAGCTCACATAATTCGAAACACCGACGCAGTACAAACGGTACGTCAAATGAACCGAAGCTCAAATAATTCGGAACACCGATGAAGTACAAACGGTACGTCAAATGAACCGAAGCTCTAATAATTCGGAACACAGACGCAGTACAAACGGTACGTCAAACGAACCGAAGCTCAAATAATTTGGAACACCGACGCAGTACAAACGGTACGTCAAATGTACCGAAGCTCAAATAATTCGAAACACCGACGCAGTCCAAATGGTACGTCAAATGAACCGAAGCTCAAATAATTCGGAACACCAACGCAGTGCAAACGGTACGTCAAATGAACCGAAGCTCAAATAATTCGGAACACCGACGCAGTGCAAACGGTACGTCAAATGAACCGAAGCTCAAATAATTCGAAACACCGACGCAGTACAAACGGTACGTCAAATGAACCGAATCTCAAATAATTCGAAACACCGACGCAGTACAAACGGTACGCCAAATGAACCGAACCTCAAATAATTCGGAACACCGACGCAGTACAAACGGTACGTCAAATGAACCGAAGCTCAAATAATTCAAAACACCGACGCAGTACAAACGGTACGTCAAGTGAACCGAAGCGCCGGGACATCGATGTAGTACAATAACGGTACATCCAATGAACCGAACACCATAAAAGAACATCAGACGCTAGCCCATAAAAGAAATGAGATGAAGCTCAATAAAACGAACAATATCAAAACGTTCGATGTTGGTAAAATGATCATTCCATTTGGCCATCATCAAAGAAACAACCACTTGTTGTTTACAACAAAGTGCATTGGCAACACAATTCCCCTTTCCGGGAATATACAAAGAATGTCAAGATCATAAAATGCAAGGAACTCGATCCAATATTAAGTTCCTTATGAGAAAATAAATATTCCAAAGATTTATGATCAGGGTAGAGAACAAATTTCTCACCCAAAAATAATGATGCCAAATTTGTAAAAGGGAAATCAATAGCCACGAGCACTAGATCATGAGTGGCATATCTAGTCCCAATAGGCATTAATGATTTAGAAGCATAAATGATAGAACATTCTCATTCGCAAGAGAACGACACCCAAACCAATACAACTAGCATCGGTAGGAACAGTGAAATATTGGTTCCCTTCGGGAATCACAAGAATAAGAGTACCGGAAAAGAGTTCTTTTACATAATCTTCTTTCCCAAAAAGCTAAAAATTTCAAAATCACAATTATCTTTATGTAATAATCTTTCTAGAAAAATTTACATTTTTACAAGTCAATATATCGTGTCTGTCTGTCTCATCAAAGCGTTTAGGAGATTCTTATCGATAATGTTGATCAAGCGCATCGACCAGAATTCTTAAAGCACTTAACGGGCAATACAATCACAAAATCATCTTCTATATGATAAACATGTTTCTTAAAAACCTTTAAGAATATTCTTTGCTCGTCTAAGAGCAAAATCAAATTGTACTTATAAATAAATCTTATGAAAAAGATTTGCAAAATTTTAAATTGTTGTTTTCATCCAAAATCAATGAATACGAGAATGGAGCCGTCGAGATCGTAGAATACTCAATTCATAAAATGGATGAAATAAGCTTGATAAACTGAATGACATAATAAGTCATTCATAAGAATCATAACGAGTGCGGAATGTGGTAAGTGGAATGCTAACTCCCGCAACTCGTAGCAAATGAAAACCGGTGGCAAGGTCGAACTAAAAAGACCTTAACACCACTCAAAAGATTGCTTAGGAGATAATCCTAAGACAAGCTAAAAATTTCGGAAAATTCCATAAACTACCCGAATGAGAAAAATAACGTTTTCCTCATCTTGTGGGTTTGAAGAATAAAAAATGATGCCATCAAATTGGAATCGAAATCACAAAGGAAAAATAGAAATCTTCTTAACAGATTGAAATGTCGAAAATGAATAGTCCATTCGGAAAATAGGATACGTGCTTCATAATGGTTAAGCCAATCCTTTCACAAAAATCAATTTCTGAAACCTAAGTAATGCATAACATGCAAATCGGCTTGAAAAGAAAAATCACATAAAATAATTTCGACATCAGTAAAAAGCAAGCTGAGTGTTGCGGATCCACCAACCGGATTCGCAATTCTCAAAGAAGTCATCAAGCCCAAAATGTTTTAAAGAAAAAGAATCAACAAGTTCTTTTGATATAAAATAGTGAGATGAACCCATATCGACAAGAACCTGAAAGGATAATCACAAAACAAATGAAATCAAGGATTGAATGAGAAATACCTTGACCAAGAGAAGAGTTGCTAGGAGCTTGCACAACATTCAGTTCTCCCTTCCTCTTGCTTAGAAGTTTGGGGCAAGAAGATAAAAGATGACCCGGATTCTTGCAATAGCGACAAGTAGAGGGTTTTGGACACTTAATTACAAAGTGTTCCTTAGAATTACAATTGTAGCATACTCCATGATTAGGGATTGGAGTCTTTGCTACCAAGGTAGTTTGCTTCACTTTCTTGTTGGGTTTAAGGCTTTTGAACTTAATATGCCTCTTCTTGGAAATCTCAATATCACCATCAATTCCTTTATCAGCATCTTCATGTCGAAGAGTGATATCCACAAGCTGATGGAAAGGAACTACAAGTTTCAAAGGTAGAACCATTTCAGGGTTATTACTCAAAGCACAGATAAACTCTTGATTCTTTACAAGATCCAAAAGTTGTTGGGCAGACATGAATGCGCCATCTAGAGAAGGGCTGCTGGATTGACCAGCGCTAGGACTTCTAGAACTAACCATTTCTTCTTCTTTAAGGAAGAAAGAAAGAAAAAGAAAAAGTTTATTCACCAAATGGATATCAAGCAATCTTAATAGATAAAACAAGGAATCATAAAGAAAATAGGATGAATCGGTACGAAGACTCGAATTAAATCCTAAAGCACGACTCCTAAGATGGACTTAGGACGATGATCCTTGTTAAATTATTCTACATTGTTCCGAAGTTTGGCTCTGATCCCAAGCTGTGACGCCCCACCTCTATACCCACGCTAGCCAAGGACACTACGGTGTAATGCCGTCAACTAGCGTGGAGAATAAAGCTGTTGAGGAGAGACCATCCGTACAATTGCTTTGTGTGAGTACCGATATGCCAGATAAAAGTATAACTTTTCATCTCGAAAAGAAATCCGACATACCGATGCAAACTCAAAGCTACTACACAGTGGCTATAATATCTTTGGACACAAATATAGAAATAAGCATAACATAAATCAGTCACAGACATTCATATCACAAAGGTGGAAACAGATATGAATATAACACATAAAAGTGTACATCAGAGTAGTGGTCAAACAAGATCCACAATATCACAAAGAATAGATACAAGTGCTACACAAGAAATAAGTATACATCATAGAGTCTATATCTCAAATGTATACAACAAAATGAACTACTAATCTAAGTAGTTAGGCAAAAGTCAGAATAGTAAACACCAGAAGTGGAGTCAAGTGGAAGCACCTGTAACATCTCGGTCTGACCCGAGTATTATTTAATAAAAAAATAATAAACGGATCAGTCTAGCTATAAATATCAGATGAAATGATATAGAATAAGAGATATGACAAAATCATATAATAACCAAAATGCATACTATGATAAGTATGTAACTGAAAGTCAACAAGAGATTAATCAATATCACAAGAATCTTCTCAAAGATAAAAAGGAATGTCATACTCTATATTTTTATTCACAAAAAGCTAATGACACGTAAATTCACTAATGCACAAATAATGATAAAGCTTATCAATGTAAATCACGAAAATTGGTGAAACACAAATTCTAGAAATAATCAATAGAAATCCAGAAATCACAAAAAGGGGAAAGAGGCATGTCAATAGAACGGGAGCATGAAAACTCACCAACAGGTGTATCACTAAAACGGAAAGCTATTCCATGGTTACGAACCATTAATTATGAGCCGAGGCTCCACTAAAACGGCCCGAAGATCATGAGCCGAAGCTCCACTAAAACGGCCCAAAGACCATGGGTCGCTACCCCACCAAGCCGAAGCTCCACTAAAAACGGGGTTTAGTCTCCCTCGCAGACAAAGAGACATCGCACATTGCTAGTCTAAATCACAAAATGATCATCATTGATCGATGAGTGTAAATTACACTAAGCTAGTAAATAAATAAGTTTAGCTTCATGTTCCATAACCACTAGCGTAATTTAAATATTTACAAACAGATTGTAGATTTCCACTCGAAAATTGTCACAAGAGATTCAATCGAACAAGTCCAAGAATTAACCGACGAAGTAAACGCAAGCGTTTCATACCACTTGTTTTACTAAGCCGTTTAATTAGATTTCTCAAACGAATGAGGTAAAGGTTTGTATATGCTAGTAGATTAGAAAATGGTTTAAGAAACGAGCTTTGTAATAAAATAGTGTTTGAATCGTTTTGAATGAAAGAATTTTGATATTTACTACTAGTATTGAAAACCATGATATTTTGAAGTGACAAATCACAAAAATGATTGTAGGAACAATCAATCACTAAAATTCACATTCGAAGACGTGTATAAAAATCCAAAGAAATCGATACCGAATCCATCAAAGTGGAAATACCCAAAAATTACAAAATTAGAAGTTATTAAAGTCGAAAAAGGTGATAACAACTAATCGGAGAAGAAGAATCCATTAAAGATTGGAAAAGCAAAGAAAAATGAGCATAAATAGGCAAAACAGGGAAATAGGAGCAGGTCGGTCGACTGAACTCTCTGAGTCGGTCGACCGGACCAGAAAACAGAGAAGTGCTCTGGTAGCAGGTCGGTCGACCGGCCTACTGTGTTCGGTCGACCGAACTCTGTTTCCAGCACTTCCCAGCCTATCTAAACGAGGGCCAATCTCGACCAAATTGCAATCGTTCGAGCAACGGCGCTAAGGGTTTATGCCAACCGACTACCCGGTCCTATATGCTCCTCGATGCATCACCAAAAGCATGATCAAACATCAAAGTTAGGATTTTAAAAATTTAAACCCAAAACACTAAAAATTGGAATATTCACAAAACCAAACCAAATCAAAATCAAATACACATGAATAAGTGTTAGGAATTCATACCTAACAATCAAAGATAATCATAGACTTAGATGTGAGATAAAAATCTCATCTTTTCACAAAATCAATGAAGGAGAAGCTTGAAAGCAAAGGAAGAATCAACCACACTTCAACACAACCCAAATGAGCTTGAACCTAACCTCAAAAGAAGAACATTCCCAAAGTTAGGTTTAGGAATTTCTGAAATTAAAAGGAGAATAAGTTGGAGAAGAAGAAGATGATGCTGACCAATAGCTTCTCATAGAATTTGGAGCTAGAGCTTGGATTTTGCAAATGAACTAGGGCTTGGAGTTTTAATTTCCCATTCCTCTCTCCATTTTTGATGAAGCTTGAGTGTTAGGAAAATAAGAATGAAGTGAAGAGGAGAAGTGGACTGAGCTAGAGTATAAGTGGGGTTAATGGGCTGAAACCCAAACCAAAGCCCTAAGTGAAAAAGTCGTAAAATTCCACTAACTCCAAACATATCAAAGTTTATACTCGAAAAGATCGCAAACGGCATTTTGAACTCAATGGAAGTGGTCTCGAGTCCTAATTCGACCGTATGCAAAAAGTAGTTTTTCGGACTATAATCCGACTGACGATAAAATATTTAAATACTCAATCATAAAATATGAGGGTTGTTACAGTTTGGATGGCAAACAAAGTGAGAGTAAATGCTAAGAAACAGAAAAGGCATAAGTTAAGGAGAAAGAAACGTATATATGTTTTATTCTTAAATGCAAATGAAAATGAGGAGTTTTGAAATGAGAAGTAAATCTTCTTGTACATGATTTGCAAATGAGAAATACACGGCTAGGAAAAGAGTTTGCACGGCTAATCCAAGAAATAAAGAGGCCATGTAGAAAAAGGCAAGAAATCAAGCAATGACTTGATGGATTTAATTAATTTCTTTCCTTTGTATTAACAGTTGTTCTTAATTATATTGAATTTGTTAAATGTGTACATTTATTATGATTGAATCCTCAATTAAATTCATTCAGATAAGTTTCATTCTTTTATATTACCTTATGAATAAAATATGCATTTCCACTTAACATTCCTTCCTTATTTTACTACAAAGTTTATTTTTCTTCATATTAAATTACCAAAATTTTATCAATTTAACAATTTTAATTATTAAAAATTTATGGGTCGTTACACTCTCCCCTACTCAAAACTTTTCGTCCTCGAAAAGGAAGAAGGTAGGGGAATAGAAACAACCTGAAAGAAAACTAAATTGAAACTCAAAATGGAATCATTAATCTAAACCATACAAATTCAATTTTAAATTAATAATTGATTTCATCTATTTAATTTAACCTAAGTTAAATTTAACTATTTCAAATTTTATTACTTCATCTTCCAATTATCTTAAAATAAAAATTTCTAAAATCATAAGTTTGAAAATCATTTGTTATACTCAAAAATGTGTTCAATAAATTAATTTCTTCTTTATTCCTAATTATAATTAAATTTATTTCTCTCAATATTTTTTTTATCATCTATGTTAAATATGTTTACACTTATTACAACTGCTTAAATTTATTCTTAGTTCCTTTAACATCATTTTATATTGTAAATTATTCCATTACCCTTTTATTCTATTTACCTCTGTTAATCTTTTTATAACTAGAATTTAAGTGTATAACATTTATTATAACCACTCAAATTTTATTTATAAAATCTTTTTATATTGTATATTATCCAATTACATTGTTAACTTCTAAAAATCAAGGTAAGTTATATTGAAAGGAAATTGAGTATTATACAAATAAAACTTTCAAATTCAATTATCTCAAGTTTGAATCATTTATTCAAAATTTGGATTTTCTTTTTATAACTGAAATTATTCTTCAAGATAAAATTTAAAAATTAAATTTCTGACTCCCTTTAAACCATTTAGAGATAAATAAATATATGTACATAATATGTCAAATCAAATTTAAATCATATATCTATATATTATAAATCAAGTCATATTTTAGAGATTCAAATCAATTAAATTCTCAAGGTAACACTGTAGCTAGACTACAGAATGGTCTCTTCACTTCGAAACTCGAAAATGAATGTTGATGATGCTGCAGTCATCACCAAATTATTTTCCAGCGACAAAGAGAAGAGCACTGATTTTTTAACCTTTAAAATTCTTTGGAAACAAATTTATATTCAAAATAATTTAAATAATATATCCTTTTAAAATTTTAAACACAAGGTTTGAAACCATCGAAAATTGAATTCTCAAGTTCTTATTTTAAATTCATTTCTGTTTCCAAATTAATTTACAACCATTGTTTATAGTTCACTAATTTATATGAGACAAAACCCATGGTTTACAAGACCATAAATAAAAATCAAAGACTATTATCTCTTGACAACTACTTAAATTAATTATAAATATTCTAAAAATTATACTTATATATATATATAATATTAGATTTTTTTTCAAATATAGGAATAAATTTTTCAAAACAAGGATAGGGATTCAAATTTGATGGACTCAACTCAATGAGAATTTTGATTTAAAGAAAAGTTGGAATCAGAAGATCCGATGATTAAATAACAGAATAAGGAACTGGATAAGTTTATATAAATCATGGGCAACCTTAATCGGGTCAACCGTGACTTAAAGAATAAGATCGATGTGGATTTTCTGGGGTAAATCTACATTCGATCTAAAGAGATAGAGTTCGGAATAACCAAGGATACTAGCATCTAAACCGAGGATAAATATAAATCACCGATGAATCAATGCTAATTGTAAAGGAGTTTCACCCCTTTATTAGAATATTGGCGAGACCGCCAATTCACTATAAAGATCATCCGAAGTGGAGTTATGGGGTACTCCAGAACCGAAAGAAGATGAATAGTGAGGGACACGAATCAACTTTGGGACTACAGGGAACGTTCCAAAATTCAAAGGAAATCAAATCAAAAGGAAGAGATTCAAGCTCGAATGAAAGTGATTCTGCAAATCAAATTTACCATACATGCTATGTTTTGCCTAGAGTCAAAGCTCTGATACCAAATGTAACGATCCGGTATTTTCAACCATTTGCATCCGCACACGTCGGGCTTGAATTGTTCAAAATACCGCGTTGTAAATAAAATTTGGCAAATCTCAGAATATACTAATAAATAAATAATCATAGACACGGAAATCTGAATACTCGCTGTTGGGCATGTTCTCACCCACCACCGAACCGGAGCCACCAGACCAAAGAACCACTGGACCAACCCACTACCGGACCAACCACACTCCTCGCATTACTGAACCAATCCACGAACCAACCCACTACCGGACCAACCCACTACCGAACCAACCACACCCATTATCGAACCAAGGCAGAACCAACCACACTCCTCTCTCCACTGAGTCAATCCACACGCCGTTCACTACCGAACCCGCACGAAGAAGGCCCTACCGAACCAGAAGCATACTGCCCCTACCGAACCAAAGTGAAGCAGGGATTACCGAACCAACAATGCCAGGCCAGATCATATCAGCCCACGCCCACCAGCAGCTATATACATCCAAGACCCCTTCCCCCAGCCTCACTCTATAAATAGAGGGGTAGGGGTACAAAAATGGGAGACAAGTTTGAGAGCTCAAGCACGGAAAGAACTTTCAAACAACTTTCATACACTTGTAATCAAAGCTTTGTACTTGTAATCCAAACAATAATGGAGAATAACATATAAAGTGGACGTAGGCACATTCTGGCCGAACCACTATAAATCATTGTGTCTTTTACAGTTTAGTCCCTGCTTTTTACGTATTTGCATAAATCACCCAAATCACTAAGAACAACATAAAATCAACTAAAACATATGACTTGGAGGTGTTTGCTCATTTTTTGTGCAAACATTTTTGGTGCTTTCACTGAGAACTCGAGCTAGAAGCTTCAGCTTCCCCCACTTAAACTTCTTCCCGACAGCATCGCTCATTGCTTGGAAGACATGCCTCCCAGGCAGAAGAAAGATGTTAGCAAAGGAAAAAACATCGCAACTAGCAGCGTTCCAGATCCAGTGATCACAGATCAAGAGAAACGTCTCGTTTCAATAGCAGGACGAAATGGAAGTCAGGCAAATCCGACAGCCCCTGCCATGGAACAACCGACAGCAATTACTAGGGCAGATCTAGACAGGGTTGTGGTAGAAGTAACTAACCGCTTCACATCCCAACAAGAAGCCTTGGTGGACTGACTCATGTCACGCTTAAGGGATGCTGAAGAATCCAACCGCAACACTGAATCATGAGATGAGTCCCAGTCTGGAGGATCTGGGAGGCGATAAAGATCTTTCTTCTTCGAAGAAGCTAACAACAGAAACAGCAATGATAGGAGCCGAGCCCGAACTCAGCCCGATCTCCGACCCGAGGAAACACTTGGAACCAAACCCAACGGGGGAGGTACAAGGCGAGGGTCGGCTGTGGCCGAGCCAGTCATGCTACCTAGCCATGGAAACACCAATGAACGGGGCCAAGCTAGAGTCCAGCCTGAAGTTGGACCCGAGGAAGTGCTCAGAACAGAACCTAACAGGTGAAGATCAAGGCAAGGGCCAACTACAGCTGACCCTAGCATGCTCCCAGAAGACCAGGGACAGCCACTGGAAAATATTAGGAGTGATAGACGATACCACCCCTACAGATCATCTGGACGGAATCAATCCCGCAGAGAAGAACCAAACTCATTTCTATCTGCTCCAAATTCTGATGAAAGGATGGCGCGATTGTTCAGAGAGTGCGTCCAATGGGAACAAAGAGATCGAGGGATAGGCACTAGGGTAACCAGCCCTTTCGCCCGCAATATCGAAATCGCCATCACCCCCAAGAATGGAAAATGCCAACAATGGAACCTTACAAGGGAATCTCTGACCCCGTTGTACATTTGCAGAGATACACACAGCATATGCTCATGAGCGGAGCCACAGAAGGAGTATTGTGCAAATGCTTTCCACTATTCTTGGCAGATCTAGCTACCTCCTGGTTCTGCCACCTACCCCAAGGATCCATCAGCTCATGGGAAATGTTGAAAGAAATGTTCATCAGCCAGTTCTACATTCATGTGGAACAACCCAAGGACGCTTATTCCCTATCTAATATCAAACAGAAGCCTAGGGAGACAGTGCAACAATATCTAACCCGATTCAATGCTGTAGCTGTCGCAGTGCAAGATGTCGATGAGAAACTTATCTTAATGGCCCTCTGTAGTGGTGTGCATCCGGATACTAAGTTTGTTAGAAGATTAACGAAAGAAAAACCAGCTACCTTACCCGATTTCTTCCATGAAGCCGGAAGATATATGAGACTTGAGGACGCTGCCACTGAAAGACAGACAGGGCAACAAACCATGGCAACTCATGGAGACACACCCGCTGTAGGAAAGGACGTTCGAAGAAATGACTCTAGACACAATGCTGGGGGCAAGAAGGGAGAAAAACGTCTATATCGGCCAGGACCGAGATTCGACACTTACACTCTTTTGAATGAAACAACCGAAAACATCTTCCTGGCCACCCAAGACGAAGTTAAATACAGACGCCCCCCGCACAAGAAAGAGTCGGATAACGCAATTAAGTCTGGAAAGTTCTGCCGCTTCCACCAATCTCATGGGCATGATACCAATGAATGCCATCACCTCCGGGACTTAATTGAAGAACATTAGAAGGAAGAGACTGGAACGTTATGTAAAAGGTCATAACAAGACCCCAGCTCCTGCCAATGAGAACCCAAGGCTACCCCTACCAGAAATAGGAGGGGGAAATCGCAACACCGGCGGCTCCAGTCAAGAGAAGATAGTGGCCTATACCATATCGGAAGGACCACACATCGCCGACAGAAGCTGGGCATAGATGGAAAGATACGGAAAGTCACTTAGAAACAACGAAGGCTACGTTAATTCTATTATGGAAGAATGCCACAAGAAGAGAAAAGAGAATGATGACATCACATTCAATAGGCGTGACCTAGAAGGAAGGCAGTACCCTCACATGGATCCTATGGTCATCTCTGCCTGGTTCGGCCCAACCGAAGTTTTTTGAATTCTAGTAGACACTGGAAGCTCAGTAAATATCATATTCAAGCATGCTTTCGATAGAATGAAGCTGTCAATGAAGGATGTGTCTTCCTACGACAAACCACTACACGGTTTCACTGGAGACGCGAAGATGCCCCTCGGGCAATTGGACCTTTTTGTTGAAATAGGAAGCCACCCCCGCTCCGTTGTGCGGAAACAAACATTTGTGCTAATAGATAACCACTCGGCCTACAACACCTTTTTAGGAAGACCAGCCTTGTCTGACTTCCAAATTGTCTTGGCCCCGTGGTGCCTGAAGATGAAATTTCCAACAGACAATGGAATAGGGGAAGTAGAGGGAGATCAAGACGCCGCTTGAGATTGCTATGTAACTGAACTTTGCAATAATCACAGGAATGATAGAGGAAAGAATGCAGAGACTACTCTCTGCATGAAAAACATGGAAGCATAGCAACTAAAGAAAGCCCCTCCTTTTCGATATACCAGTGATACTTTCAATGAATTAGACCCCAGAGACAAAGAGGAGGAGGCCACCGCCGAGCCTGCATAGGCTATGGAGTTTGTATCTGTAGAAAAATACGACTCAAGTAGACTATTGAAAATCGAATCTCAGCTGAGAGCAGAATTGAGGGATCAACTCATTGATTTTCTCCGCCACAACTTGGATGTATTTGCATGGATGCACGCTGGCATGACTGGAATCTCCCCAGACATGGCATGCCACGTACTAAACATCGATCCTACCAAGGTGCCAGTAAAGCAGAAAAAAAGAAGTATGGGGGCAGAACGATCAAAAGCTCTCGATGAAGAAGTAAATAACCTACTTGCCAATAACTTTATACGAGAAGCCATCTACCCAGAGTGGATCTTTAACCCGGTGCTAGTAAAGAAGGATAATGGGAAGTGGCGAACATCCATTGACTTCTCCAACTTAAATGACGCTTGCCCGAAGGATTGCTTCCCACTCCCCCGAATCGATCAGCTTGTGGACAGAATAGTCGAGCACGAACTCTTATCTTTTATGGACGCATACTAAGGATATAACCAAATTCCTATGCACGCTCCCGATCAAGACCACACTAGTTTCATCACTGACCGGGGATTGTACTGCTACAGAGTAATGCCTTTTGGACTTAAAAATGCCGGAGCTACTTATCAGCGCCTCGTCAATAAGATGTTCGCTGAACTAATAGGACGAACTATGGAAGTTTATGTGGACGACATGCTAGTAAAGTCAAGGAAAGCCGATGATCACGTAAGCCACCTGGGCGAGATGTTTCAGGTACTTTGCCAATATGGAATGAAGTTGAATCCTCTAAAGTGCTCCTTCGGAGTATCATCGAGAAAGTACTTGGGATTCATCGTCCATGCCAGAGGAATTGAAGCAAGCCCCGAACAAGTCCGAGCCCTGAAAGATATCAGGATACCTTCCACTCAAAGAGAAATGCAAAGCCTGAATGAAAAGGTGGCCGCTCTAAGCAGATTCATCTCTAAAGCGATTGACAAGTGCATCCCCTTCTTCGAGGCTCTAAAGAAAGACAAAGGAAAGTTCGAATGGACTGACGAATGCTTAACAGCCTTCCTTAACCTAATCGAACACCTCTAGAGACCACTAGTACTCTCAACTCCAAATGAAGGCGAAGAGCTATACCTATACCTTGCTGTGTCATCTCATGCTCTTAGCGCCGCTTTGGTGAGAGAAGACAACCGCGCGCAACGGCCAGTATACTTTGTAAGCAAGAGATTAACGGGGGCAGAAGGCAGATATCCTAAACTTGAGAAGCTAGCATACAATTTACTAATCACGTCACGGAAACTGCGACACTATTTCCAATCTCATTCCATCAGAGTTCTAACCGATCAACCGCTAAGGAAGGTACTCTATCGTCCCGACACTTTTGGACGACTACTTAAATAGTGCATTGAACTGAGTCAATATGATATCACCTACCATCCTCCCACCGCCATAAGGGATAAGCCATGGCTGATTTCATTACCGAATTCACTACCAACGAAGGTAAGGAGCAATCTGAAATAGCAAAAGACATCAAGTGGAATCTCTTTGTTGATGGAGCATCAAACGAACAAGGCTGGGGGGCAGGTATTGTAATAATCACTCCTAGGGGAAGGAAGCTACATTATGCTCTAAGGTTGGAATTCGCTGCTACCAACAACGATGCAGAATATGAAGCAGTAATAGCTGAATTAGAACTTTCCTTAGAGATTGGAGTCAGTTCTTTATGTCTTCATAGTGACTCTCAACTTATTGTAAACCAAATACAAGGAGAATTTCAGACTCGAGGAGAACGACTCGCAGCATATCTAAAGAGGACCAAGCTGCTGCTCGATCAATTGAATCACTATTTTAATCAAACACATTCCTCGAGAAGAGAACCAAGAGGCCGATGAATTGGCAAAGCAAGCTAGCATGAAAGACGACTCCATATCCGGAACAGTGGCCATCTCAAGGCAACTAACCCCGAGTTTCGAGCAAGTGAATCTGATAGCTGCAACCGAAGAGGGAACTTGGATGACTCGCATCCGAAAATTCTTACAAGATGGCACACTGCCCGACGAGGGTAACAAAGTCAAGAAAATGTTGAGGAGAGTTTCCCGCTACACAATACAAGAAGGCATCCTCTATCGGCGCGGCTTCTCTAACACGTTATTAAGGTGTGTCGCTAGAAGGGAAGCCAAAGAAATCTTATCAAACATCCATCACGGAAGCTGCGGAGATCACACTAGAGGGCAGACTCTGGCAAAGAAGATACTCCAATATGGGTATTTCTGGCCTACCTTAAACAAAAACGCCTTAGACTTCATAAAAAATGCGACAGATGTCAGAAATTTGCCAAAATTCCTCAACTACCAACAAATGAGATTACTCAAATGACCAGCCCTTGGCCCTTTGCAGTATAGGGAATTGACTTGATTGGCGAACTGCTAGTGGGCCGAGGCGGAGCCAAATATGCTTTAGTGGCAGTTGACTATTTCACCAAATGGGTGGAAGCAGAACCTCTAAATAAAATATCTTCGGCAAAAGTTATTAACTTCTTAATCAAAAATGTTCTATGTAGGTATGGAGTTCCACTCAAAATCATATCGGACAATGGACTTCAGTTTGATAGCGAGGAGTTTGCCGACTGGTGCCAAAAGCACGGAATTCACAAGAGCTTCTCATCTGTAGCTTATCCCTAGGCAAACGGACAAGTTGAAGCTGTCAACAAAATTCTCAAAACTCTAATCAAGAAGAAACTTAAAAAGTCAAAAGGCGCTTGGGTGGATGAACTTCCTACGGCACTTTGGGCTTACCGTCTTTTAGAACCTCAACGGGGCATACTCCTTTCTCTTTGGCATGCAGATCGGAGGCCATGCTTCCAGTCGAAACTATAGTGCCTTCCCACCATAAGATCCACTATAACCCAGAAGAGAACGAAGAACTCCTTCACATGTCTTTGGTTCTAATTGAAGAGAAAAGAAACGATGCAGCGCTCAAAGCAGCAGCTCACAAGCAAAAAGTGGCAGCGCAATACCACTCCAAAGTCAAGCATCGTAGCTTACAAGAGAGAGATCTTGTCCTCAAGCGAATCTTCCCGCGCGCCAGAGCACTAGATCCAATCTGGGACGGACCATATGTAATTCATAAAGATCTCTACAACGGAGCTTATATTTTGTCAACAATGGACGGAGAGCTGTTCCAGAGGGCATGGAACATCCAACACCTTCGTCGATACTTTTCTTAACTTGTATTGCCCATATGAAGTGAATTAACAAAGAGAATCAGTGGACGTAGGCATTTTCGTGCCGAACCACTTTAAAAACTTGTCTCCTTTTTAACTTGTTCCTTTATATCTTGGCTACTTGTTAACTTTATCCTTTTCTGTTGAATAAAATCCTGTGTAATGGCATTTCCACGACGCAATTTCACCTGGACAAGACCCAACATGTATTATATGAATCTATGCCCTCGCCAATGAGACACTTTTGCTCCAGCATCCCTCTGCTACGGGTTAACTCATTGCTCGCGATCGGCCCTTAAAGCCAACTGTAATGAGCCGATTATAAGCCACCGAGAAGGCCAACTATAGCCGAGGCAGCTCATTATGGCATTCGGCTCGCCGGCAACTATGAACCTACTTTAAGCCCCAACATAAGGTGTGGCCAGCCAGGGGTAGTTCACAGTTGACGATCGGCACCCACGCTAGCCGGCCATGGTAATAATACCCTCGATTATGGGCCATAATGGCCCGGGTAGTTACTGTGTGCGATCTCGACTCCGAGTGTCTTAAGTACGGCTGTGGTAAAAAAGAAAAACTCCCCGCGGAGGCGTAAGATGGGTGACAAATATCTCCAAGACCCACAGCTAGGGAAAGTGACTACAAAACCCGTTTTCCACGAACTTAAGCACATCGCAGGCCTTCCGTGATTGGAAGTTTTACTGTTTCTTATATTTCTATTTTTGTTTAAAAACCTTCCTCATATCCTCTACAACGATCCCTAAAGTACAGGACACAAAATAGGAGACGCTCACTAATGGGAATAGGAGCTCACAACTGGATGACAGGTCACTCAGCTGCATTCCATGCTCCATCATACAAGACATTCAAAGCAACCGTCTACGACTAAAACATGAAGGGCGGTACTTTCTTCTTTTGTATATGAATACGCAGCTGTAATTTATTCGCACATCACCCTAACATTGCAAGATATGAAATTATATTTTAAGCAAGAACTTGACATCAAACACAATTGAATCACAGGAATGTGCACAGCTATATTTCTTATGCAACACACCAAAATAACGATAGCAGTCAAATATGACAGAATCAGCTTAAGTTAAAAATTACATGCCAAGGATAAAGTCGTTTGTTACAAATAACATGATTACAGCCTAAAAGTTACGTTAATGTTTTGGGACTACCATAGACAACAATGTCAAGTAAACCAAAAGATATCCCGATCAAGTCAAGGAGTCGGCTGCATCGGAGCTTCACCTCTATCCTACTGGCCCTTCGAGATCTACTTAACCGCAGGATTGGAACTCTCAGCATGTTGACCAGAGGTAGTTGGTGCTCCAGAGGTCCCGCCTGTCCAATTCAGGAGAGGAATCCATTAAATAAACAATAAGCAATCAAGTTATGAAAAGCTAAAAGGGGAAGACTTACCAGCATCAGCTCCATGATCATCATCCTCTAACTGCACACCTACCTCCTCAGCAGTAAGCAGCCGCATACCCTTCTTCTCCGCCGCTTTCTCCTCCTTGGTGAATTGAGCCATAACCACATCCATTCTAAATGCCACGCCACCCTCCTTATCTGCATCGGCCTTAGCCTCCTCCAGGGCCCTGAGATAAATCCTGGCCATGACTCGGGGATAATCATCCATCCAAGATAAGTTGCCCTGTTTCCAAGTGTGAAAGTATATATCTTGAAGCATCTCATCCATTATCCCCTCATTCTCCTCGAACTCCCTTACTCGATCCTTAGAAGCCAACAACTTTGCAGTGGCAGCATCCCTCTCAGATCAGTATCGCGAGCACTCAGCCTGAAAGGATTTCCTCATCGCCTCCATCTCCTCCTTCAGCTTGGTTTGAGCAAGCTCTGCGGCTTCAAGTTTCTCGGATAGCTCCTGTACCCGCTCGAGATCCGCTTTGCGAACCTCATCCACCGTTGCAATAGCCATATCAATCCGTTCCTTACAAACAGCCTCCATTTTCCGTAACTCTGCCTTGCTGGCCTCTTCCATGGTTTTCTTTAATTGCCTAGAAACGGCCTCGTGTTGAGAGGTCTGGATGGCCTGATCAGCGAGCTGTTTGGCCTGGTCGGAAACCATTAACCGCAGTCGAATGTTAGCACTCCCGATTTCTTCTCCAGCCTTGACCAGTCGGGCATGATGCCCCATCAGCTTCCTGGTTTCCTCAGCAACCCGGTCAATGTTTGGCTTAGCTTCGTCCCCCAAAGTTACAACCCGAGTGGTAAGAAAATCAAGGTATAGGGACTTAGCTTCATCCAATACTCTTCCATAGGATTACGGGAAAGAAGGTGCTCACCGGTAGCCTCATCAAAGGTAATATCACAAGAACCCGGATCCAGATCCAGATGACCTGCAAACGGATTTCGACCCAAGCCGGGATGGCCTATCCGGGTAACGGTAGGATGTTCAGACGGGTGCGGAGGATGTATAAATTCAGTATTCTTCTTCGTGGTATCCCGAAGAGGCTGAGTTGGAGACTGAGGACCAGGTGAGGATTCAAACAAGGAGCGGCTCCTCTTCTTCTTTTGGATATCCTCTTCGATAACTCCAAGAAGAGGACAGTAGCCGACTACGTCTCCAGGGCGGTTAGTTGGAGGCTTTGGTTTAGTAGAAGCCTTGAGAAGTTTGTATTGTTCAAGACCGTGCCGAACATCTGATGTCTTGGCCACCTTACCCGCTTCTGTGATAAAAACCCAGTGTTAAAAACATACATTGAGCTATAATTCAAGAAATATATCGAGTTAAGAAGAGAAAAGATACGCTTTTGTTATACAAACCCAGGGGAGGAGTAGGATATTGCAATAAGTCCTGGATCTCATTTCAGGATAGGAGCTGACCATAAAATATTCCTAAATCCTTATCATAAATGGAGTCGGCAGGAGTCAAAAATTCACCTTGAATCGCAGGAGTTGCCTTAGCTGAAGCGCTCGTAGAAGATGAATCGGCGCCGGTCCCGGCCTTGTCAACTTTCTTAGGCTTCTCCACTAAAGCCGATCCTTCCTCCAACCCTTCAAAAGCTAGGCGGAAAGCGTCATCTGTCCACTCCTGGATCACACCTGCTTGCTTAGAAGACAAAGCCCCAGTGCCATCACCACTCTGTCCGTCGCCACCATCATCGCTATGACCATCACCATCACCTTCTCCACCATTCCACTCTCCGCCTCACCTCCTTCATCCTCGCCTCTTTCCTCCTCCACATCTTCCTCCTCCGGGACATCTGGACATGTGCTGGGGGAGGGTCCATCAGACTTCTTAAGTTTCTTCCCGCCAGTAATTGGATGTTTCGAGAAGGGTTTCCTTTTGCTGCTCTTCGTCGTAGCTCCTCCTTTAGCTTTGGCGGCCCTCTCCTCGGCTGTGTCTCTTTGCTTGACCACAAACTGGCGTGGCAGAATCAAGTTGTGCCCCAAAAGAGTATCATTCCTGATCAAATAAGAAGCTGCCCTCTCATTTTTCGGAATGGCTTCTATTTCCTCAGCCATTCGAACCAAACAATCATTCTCCACAACCGCAAAGCCACCTGTCGCTAGCAAGAAACAAATCACGTAAGGAGGAGCATTGCAGTCAGATCGGAAATTATAAATAAAAGTCGACTTACAGCCAGGGGTGAAGCGGTGGAAAGAAACAGAGTCATCCTTGAAAAAGAACCATTCCTTCTTGAACATGCTAAATTTTGAATATAAGTCCAGGACTGGCTTGAAAGACACGGCCGATTCTAAGCTAATATATGGAGACCCTTTCTTGTAGCCTCCCAAGTTATACAGGTACCGGATCTCCCGGTTGGAAGGGGGACGCCCGTATTTTCTCTGGAAAATAATGAACAGACTCACCAAGATGGCATAGGAGTTGGGCTGAAGCTGGAAAGGGGCCACCTTCAAGTATGTGATGAAGCTGACTATCCAAGCATTGATCGGAGGAATGGCTCCGCACATGCAATGATACCTACTATAAGAAAAATATCCTTTAGGGGGGGTTATACGGCATCACTCCTTTCCCTGGCAACATCATATGCGCTCTATCAATCCCAAAGGATCTAGATATAACGTCAAGCTGCTCGTCTTTGAGGGAGCTGGGAAAGCAGTCAGGCGGTGAGTTCAAAAGCTCCTGGAGACCGTATCCGTCTACTAACGATCTTGGGGTTGGTCCATGTCGTTCTAGTTCTACCTGAACTGGGGGCACTATGGAGGACTCTCCTTTGTCCTTGGATTTCTTCTTGTCAGAACGAGTTTCTACTTTATGAGACATTATCTGCAACACGAGAAAACATATTGTTAGGACAAGGAGTGTAGAGATATAAACAAGCAAATACCTACAGCCTGGAGTCTCATTCATAATTCAAAACATAAAAGTGCATTCGGTAGTACGGGTCCAGAGTCCATTCGGCACTCGTACTCCCCAATTGCATTCGGTAGTTCGGGGCCAAGGTCCATTCGGCATTCGTACTCCCTAGGTGCATTCGGTAGTTCGAGGCGAAAACCCATTCGGCACTCATACTCCCCGGACTCATTCGGTAGTTCAAGCATAAAGTTTATTCGGTAGAAGAAAATCTCACCTGGTCCGGCAGTCAAGTCTGGTTCGGTACTTGATTGATTCGGCTATTTCAAACGATGAAGGACGAAAGAGGCATGAAGCCCATACTTATAGGAAAGCTTGGGATGACCGGACCAACCGGTTCGGCACTTGGGCCGAATGGGGGTGTCCAAGCTAAGGAAAACAAAGCGCGGCATATACCGGCATATGCCCACTTTGGGGGGGGGGGGGGGGCAAATGTTGGGCATGTTCTCACCCACCACCGAACCGGAGCCACCGGATCAA
The DNA here is from genome assembly GCA_030765085.1 of Allium cepa. Taxonomy (NCBI): domain Eukaryota; kingdom Viridiplantae; phylum Streptophyta; class Magnoliopsida; order Asparagales; family Amaryllidaceae; genus Allium; species Allium cepa. The sequence goes on along the minus strand of CM060929.1, from coordinate 457,840,385 downwards.
AGAACCACCGGACCAACCCACTACCGGACCAACCACACTCCTCGCATTACCGAACCAATCCACGAACCAACCCACTACTGGACCAACCCACTACCGGACCAACCACACCCACTATCAAACCAAGGCAGAACCAGCCACACTCCTCTCACCACCGAGTCAATCCACACGTCGTTCACTACCGAACCCGCACGAAGAGGGCCCTACCGAACCAGAAGCATACTGCCCCTACCGAACCAAAGTGAAGAAGGGATTACCGAACCAACAATGCCAGGCCAGATCATATCAGCCCAGGCCCACCAGCAGCTATATACATCCAAGACCCCTGCCTCCAGCCTCACTCTATAAATAGAGGGGCAGGGGTACAACAATGGAAGACAAGTTTGAGAGCTCAAGCACGGACAGAACTTTCAAACAACTTTCATACACTTGTAATCAAAGCTTTTGTACTTGTAATCCGAACAATAAAGTAGAATAACATATAAAGTGGACGTAGGCACATTCTGGCTGAACCACTATAAATTTGTGTGTCTTTTACAGTTTAGTCCCTGCTTTTTACGTATTTGCATAAATCGCCCAAATCACTAAGAAAAACATAAAATCAACTAAAACATATGACTTGGAGGTATTTTTCCATTTTTTGTGCAAACACTCGCAGCGGAATTTGAAATAACTTAGTGGTTCATGAAGCCACTGTCACAAAGTCTCAAAATAAGTATAAAGTACATAGTTTTAAAACCAAAACAGTTTGAAATAATCGCAGAAAATCCCAAATCCATTTGTCTCGAAGTACATGTGCAAAGATAAAAGACTGAATGGAAAATAGACAGCAGCTTAAAAGAGATGATCTTCAACAGTCCTAGCTCCGGGGAAGGTGAAGTCTGAACTGATACTAAGGCTGACCCGAGCGTAAGAAATAAACACAAACACTTGAGTCAGGGCATACATACTTATACAGTGTAAGCTAATTCAAGTGAACTGTAATACAAAGGCAAGTAACTTAAAGGATGCTTGGGACCGCCCATCCTCTAAGGATCCGTTAAACTATTTACTATGTAGTAATATTTCGCTATTATAATAGTGTTTATTGGTAAAATAAACTTACTTTTGTATAGGGTTAAGGCTTTACATTTTACACCTTAACACATAATAGTGTCAATAGTCTATACAGTACCATAATACCTCCTGACCGGGAGGCTGCCATAGGATACTCCATGGGTACGACACAAATCAAACTTGTATGGGGCTCGCTAGGGTAGGTGACACGGCACAACTATGCAACGCCAGGGTAGATATATCAATTACGCTTCTGGACCGGTGGTAACATGTAGCTGCTACTACCGCCCACCTCGAACAACACTCCCAAAATCAAAGGTGCGCACCAAACAATCACAAAGTAATAAAATGGTATACGAAGAAGTGCGTCCAATCAAAGGTGGTACCTCATTAGTCCGTCAATCGCTCCTGTTTTAGCCACCTTATGCCAACTCACAGGATTCAGGTCCATGTAAATACCTCAATAGAACGTCACCACCATCCTACTTCATTCTGGAATCTCCACCGCATACACGGTTGTCAAAGTGGTTTTCGGTATCGACAGAGAGTATGCCCATATCCGATCCCGGTCTCTTAACCGTGGTTGTAAATTCCAAAAATAGTTTATATTTCAATCAAAATACTTTATTTTAAACTATTTAAAGTGAAGTTATTATTCTTACAAGATCCAATATAAATCCCCAAAGGTTTAGCCTTAATTCACTTGCATCAACTAAAGCACTTGCAAAGTGCAGTAGTATCCTTTACAACAGATTTAAGTAAATTAAATTTCAGACTTTAATAAAATTTTAGTAATAATTAACTCTTAATTTAAACCAATTTTACTTATAAAATCATATTTTCCACTTTGAAATAGTCGTTTAAGTTACTCAATAATTTATGATTCTTATAAAGTAAATTTCGCAAATAAATATCAAACTTCTCTATGCTTTACTTATTAAAATCAAGTGCACAATATTCTATAAAATTTTACTTAACAATTAAGTTTAATTACCATTTCAAAAATAAACTTAATTTCCAATTTATTTCTTAACTTACCTTTTATTCTAAAACCAACTTCACATTTCTAAATTTAGTATACTTCAACTTCCATTTTTAAGTATTCACTTATTTAACCATTTAATTCACAGAAAAACTTAACCCTTTATTAGTTCACTTTATATTCAAATTTATACCAACTTATGCTTCAAATTCCAACTTAAAAATTCATTCATTTACATATTTAACTTGTACAAAACCACTATACTTTATAAAATTATTTTTAATCCGATTTTAAAAAATATTATAATATACTAATTTAAAAATATTTAATATTTCCAGAATATATATATATATATAATAACCATGGGTCTGTATAATATTTTCTAACCTAGGTCAAGTGATACGGATAATATATCATTTCGATCTGTAATTTACAAAGAAAAACCCAGGTTCTATCATTTCAAACCCGATGTAATGCCCCACCCCGAGACCCACCTTAGCAAAGAGAATTAACAAGTAATTCCGTCTATTAAAGCGGAAAATAAGGCTGGTTAAGGGCGACCATCTATAATTTTATCTTAAACATCCATTGAATACGTCGATAAATGCATTATAATTAATTTTTTTTCAACTCAAGTGGATCGACATACCCAGTAAATGCTTAATCCAAAATTATAGGTGGCAAACGGATCTATCAGAACAAAATACAACAACTGAATGTAAACCACCTCACAGAACAGTAACCAACATCATATATATACATATACAGTGATACACGTTCAGTACAATACAATATGAATACAATAAAGGTGGTACACGACCACACCATATACATCGAATCAAATGTAAAAACATCGGAGTATGCGGAAGAAATAAACTACTCAAGAGAAAGAAGAGCTGATATCCAACATCAACTTCAAGCTAAGCCCAATAGATGATACGTGAAACATCTCGGTCTGACCCGAGTGAAATCACACGGGTCAAGCTAGCTAGAACTTATCATTAGTAAAGGTGATGATAAGAGATAAGGGGAAAACCATTCCATCATTACCAATGGAATGATATAGGTCATCAAGTTATCTCTAGAGTGATACATCAATGGTTCATCATGATTGCATAGAGGACTACAATATGTATATTAGATAGACATGGTTTATCTAATTATATATATAACCGAATGAAATGGGTAAGGATATGGACGATAAAGTAAATCTTCATAAGATAATTAAACTTTAAGAATCCATCATAAATAAAACCCATCTAATAGAAACTTCTTAATTATTATACCTCATCTCATCGGTATAAATATAAATACATCTCAAATCCATCATTAAACTCATTATAAAGGAATCTCCATAATCATTTATACCTCATATCATTGGTATGAATATAAATCTATCTTAAATCTATTATCAACACTGATCATAAAAGCATTACCATAATTTATACCTCATCTCATTGGTATAAATACATATAATGTCTCAAATCCATCTTGATAGAGCCCGGAAAGAATCCAAAACATCATATTCGAAATCACCATAAAACCATGTATATAAATAAGCCATTTTCTTACATAAGGCTATAATAAAGCACCATCATCAATACAGTGAAAACGAAACATCTAAACTTCATGGAAAACAGCATGTGCTTTACATCTTGACTAGTACTAGTAATTTGGTACCATACATCGTGATGACTTGGGGTCATATAACATCATAACATCGTGATTGACTAGTCGGAACATCTTGATGACACCCAGCCACAAATCCGAGTAAAAACATTGTGGTGGTTGGAGTTGAGTAATAACATCGTGAACATCGTAGTGACTCCAATCGTACTCGGTCTAGTACTAGCAACATCTTGAATGTGTCTCAACTATTCGAATAGGAACCATGAAGGCGAGAACGTATATCCCATACTATACGTTCTCCCCTAATGATTTACTAATCGTTAGTTGGTTCCACATTAGAAAACATCAGAACCATCATAAAACTCACTCTGCCTCATCTCATCGGTGAGTTAATATAATACCATACTCATCTCTTCTCATCGACGAGTAATGGTTCCATCGTGACTTGTCTCATTTCATCGACAAGTAAAAATCATCATAACCATCTTAACTTCATAAATCATCATAAACATCATAACTTCATAAATACTTCATAAATAGACTTACCTCGTCTCATCGGTAAGTAAAACAACATCATGACGGTTATTTCTAATCATAATTCTCCAAACGGAAAATTTTCGTCTTGGTCGCCTCATCTCATCAGCGATTGTAAAAAAAGCATTTAGATTAGTTCGTCATCAATCGTACTCAAAAAGAGTAATTCTCCAACCAATAATATTCATTAAAATTTGGCAACTTCTAAATCATCTCAAAATAATAATTCGAATTAGTTTCGGTCGTAGAAGTCCGAAATTAAGCGATAAAGCAAGAACACATGTCCCATACCATATATTCTTACTAAATCTTTTAATTCTCATTCTTATACGTCCGAAAGGAAAAAAAATAGTTTATGATCTTTGCGAAATAATTTACTAAGGTAACCGGGTTTTAAAATAAATTTTTTGAAACCCAAAAAAAATCCTTTTATTAAAATTCTACTTTTTATATAAAATAAATATAGTATATCTACTTTTATTATTTAGAAATACTCTAAAAAAATATTTAAAATTAAATATTTAACACCATAATTACTAAGCTAGATCACGCATGTACATGTTCATGGATGCAAAACAATTTTCAAATGGTTTGAAAACAATAAGTGCACTAATTACATGGAACAAAATACAGGACAGCGGATAAAATCCACTATTTTGGGCTAGCAAACATTAGAATTTTTTTAAAACACTCTAAATGAAAGTTGTTGCATATAATTAAAGATTTCCAGAATGGCCAAGATCATCGAATTTCGATCATTGGTTTAAAAGTTATGATCGTTTTACTAAAAACATCAAACTTAGCCTGAACTTATGTATTTACAGGACAGTGACAAACAATTACAGTAATAGCATAGAGAACTTCAAAATCGGGCAAAATGAATAAAAGGAAAGTTTTAGCTTGGTTTCTAAGCTTTTCAGAATGACCAAGATCATCAATTTCCGATCATTGGTTCAAAAGTAATGATCATTTTACTAAAAACATCAAACTTAGCCTGATCTTATGCATTTACAGGACAGTGATAAACAGTTGCAATAATAGCATAGATAACTTCAAAATCATGAAAAATGAATAAAAATAAAGTTATGGATTAGTTTCTTATAAATATACCTTCCAACTGAAAAAAATATCACTCAATTTCGATTTATCGTTCAAAAGTTATGGTGATTTGAAGATCAGGTTTCAACAAAACTAATTGCACAGAGCAGAACTGTATACATTAGATCCAAACTAAATTTCGACCCTATAAATAATAAAATTTAAGAAAGTAATTAAAAGAGAAGTTGTAGCTAATGGAATGTTCTTTCTAAACTTGAATTAAGATATTGCTGTTTTACAGCAGCAATTTTTCCATAAACAATTTTCAGCAAAGCAATTCAATCAAAATCTCATTCAATTAATTCAAATAGAAACTAACAATTATTCTCATAGATAAAAGCTAGTGGTGTGAGTGATTAATTCACCTTGGATTGGCAGCAAGATATTAGAAATTTTCGGCTAGAATCCGGATCAAAATAAAGGCTTGGAGACTCAAATTGTTGCTTCAGCATCTATAGAAGTCATTTGAGCTACATGCAAGGAGAAATCAACCTATAGTGATTCGATTTTCACAAAATAGAAAAGAACCCGAGACAAATTCATAGTTTTGAACTGATTACCTGAATTAATGGATTTATTTTTTATTGTTACATCAAGAATTTGAATCGAATTAGGGGATTTAGGTTTTTGATTATGAAGAGGGGTTGAGTTTCTTCCTTTCTCTTTTACTGTAAAATGAGTTATGTACGTATAGGAAGAAGAAAGCTTCCTTTCATATTTCTGGTTTAATCTAAGTGGGCTTTGGACCCAAAGTTATTTAATTAATTAGCCTAAAAATCTAATTAACACTAAATTTACCCTAACACTCTCATATTTATATAATACAACATATGTGTATTTACATGATTTCATCTCTACAAATTGTACAAACATATTTTTATGTTTCACAAACATTTTTTTTACAACAGTTAAAAAGATAATTTAGTTATAAAAATATTTTTCATTATTAAAAAGCGTTATTTTGCTTAAATACAGAATTTACACAATAATTCATATAAAACTCTATTTTTAACTCCAAAAATTACATAAAAATTATTTTCTTTTACAATAAAATATAACAAACCAATTTTTCAACATTTTACAACCGAAATTTATTTTTAAACCAAATTTCTATTTTTAATTATAATATATCACTTATTAAATGAAATGGTTTTTTAAAAAATATATAAAAGAAACGTTTGGCAATAATTATCAAAATTATTGCATTCCTTCAAATTAAATGCATATAATGCTATTATTATTATTATTTTTACAAACTAACATAATAAAGTTTTTAAAACTTTATTTCAACATTTTATATATATTTACAACAAATAATGTTGATTTAAATTATTTTATCTTTACTTACATCAATTAATCCCCAAACCAACATATTACCATTATTCACAATTTATTACCAGTCAAACTATCCAAATTCTATTTTATTTATTCCAAATCCATTGTTTATTTGAAATAAACAATTTTAACAAATTTTTATCTCTTCAATTTATTTTTAATTCACAATATTAAATTACAACTACCGTTATAATTTAATATTTACAGGTAATCGCCAAAACCAGGGGTGTTACAGACTTCCCCCTTACAAAAATTACGTCCCCGCAATTTTATAGATAAGGAGACGTAAACAACACATAAAATTCAATCGACTAAGGATAAAAGACAAGCTTGAAATTCAAACCATTCATACTCTCAACATAGAATGGTAGGGAGAAACAAGGAAAAACTCACTTGGTTAATCCAATGGCCCATCAAGTGCTAATATAGTGATTAGCAAACCATCGAATTTTCCAAGCAACTCGAAAGAATTTCAAAGATGTCTCATCTTCGAATCAATACTCAATACTCAATAAAAAGCCCAACAAATAATCTATCAAATAAAATAGATTTTTCAAAACCCTACGAATAGTGCCAGGATCGAACTCATTCAAACCCGAACTCTAAGCCACAAAAATGATCATCAACACAATTTTCCGCATAACAATACGAAAAGAACATCCTCGCAAAAAGGATAGACTCAATAGACAAGACAGAAAAATCGCGCACAATGGCTTCTCACAAGGCCACCAAACTCGAACAACCGCGAAAATGCACGTCGTCATCAATAGCACAAGAATAGAGTGAACTCAAAAAAAAGAATATAAGCTCAAATTACTTTTCAATCTAAGATATTTAGATTTTATTCTTTCTCACCATCTTTTAAAATTTAGATCTCAATTTTCAATATTTGAAAGTTTTCAAACTCTTTACTATATTACTTAGTAAGTAATATAAAACTCAAATTAAAAGTCCAAATTTCTTCTCTCACTTCAAAATTAATTTTCAAAGAATTTTGTAAATCCACAATAATATTCCTCAAAATAAATTAACGATTTAAATTCTGTTTACTCTTTTTATCAAACTACTTTAAAACAATCTTCAAATCCTTTTATAACTCTTCTCTTAAAACATCCAATGTATATAATATAAATTCTAAAATCTCGAAATATACTTTCAATAAAGTATAGCTCAATAATTTTATCACATATTCTCATCTTTATAATTTCAAAATAAATATATAAATAAATGGCATTGCCTCGCCACTGAATCTCTAATAAATAGATATGTCCATTGGCTGCAGAGTCGATCGAACGATCAAAACTGCCTCGCCACTCTGATACTCGTCTCTAAAATCAATGGCTGTAATTACCATTCAAAAATAAATTTGATATTTAATCTCAAATATTATTTTCAAAACCTCAATTTTTAAAACACAACCCATCGTGTCTGATTGTCTCATCATAGCATTTAGGAGACTCTTATCGATAACGTTGATCAGCCGTATCGTCTAGAACTCTTAACTACTCGATGGACAACCCAACACTCTCAAATTATTTCTAAAAAAGAAATACTACTCATGTAAATATATTCTCAAAATATTCTTTGATTTTTTTTTATATCTCAAAGCTCAAATTTCTCTTTAAAACTTATATTTATATAGCTTCAAAACTCAGACCAAAGAACATTAAGAGAATGCATCGAGACATTCCCAGAATACTTGATTCTCAAAATCAATAGAAGGAGATAGAGTGTTGGTCAATCTTACGATGTCACGAGCCACTCCCAAAAATCATCAAGATATAGGATAAGCAAGATATTCTTCTCGAAGGAGAAGAAGAAACAATCTACGAATCACTACTTCAATCGGAGTAATGCTAAAGGATAACATTGATTGAGTATATGGAAAGAACACTCAAACGAAGCCGAATGATAAACTCAATCAAACTCGAACAATCTAGAAACTCACCTCATTCCTTAGTGGATATCCTCGTGGAAGGATAACCAAAGAGCCAGGAATAAGGTTATCTCAATACTTGATTGCCCGATTGGATGTCAAATCCAAACGAACTCACAAAACTCAACAAAGTCACCTTGACTAGAATTCGAGATATATCATCAACATCTCGATACTCAAGAGTGAATACAGAAACTTCGAAATCATCACTAACATTTCAAAGTGATAGAAATAATAACCTAATCAAATTAGGATGCCTAAATAAATATAGGATCCTATAACAACAAGGGGATCGGACTTAACATCAAATAAGTCAATCCATCTCAAATCAGATACATCTCAAGATGGTGAGTAATAAACAAATACTCATTAAAGCAACAACAAATAGAGAACTCGGAATGCTCACAACAAGCCAATCGTTGTGGATCCCTTTAATAGGATCACAACTCTCAAAGGAATGCAACGAGAATGCTCAAAGAAATCAATTAGCTCCATCGATACGAACTCCTTCGTATCGATAAAAATAAGAATTGAACAATCCCAAATAAGATTTTATATAAGACAATATGACATCAAACTTTATTATGGAATACTACGGAATACAATATATCTATATTCCTAGACATATTCCACCTCAACAATCCCAAAACTCGAAAAAGAATCAAGGCTCGATTGTAAAACAACCTCGAATAAAGGACAATGATTCATTCGTACAGTACTTCGATGTATCATGATATACGTACTATTCTGTGTTTATTCTACTTTATTCTGACCAAAGCTCTGATACCAATCTGTAACGCCCCACCCCGAGAACCACCTCAGAAAAGAGAATTAACAAGTAACTCCGTCTACTAAAGTGGAGAATAGGGCTGGTTAAGGGCGATCATCTATAATTTTGTCTTAAACATCCATTGAATACGTCGATAAATGCATTATAATTATATTTTTTCAACTCAAGTGGATCGACATACCCAGTAAATGCTTAATCCAAAACTATAGGTGGCTAATGGATCTATCAGAACAAAATACAACAACTGAATGTAAACCACATCATAGAACAGTAACCAACATCATATATATACATATACAGTGATACACGTTCAGTACAATACAATATGAATACAATAAAGGTGGTACACGACCACACCATATACATCGAATCAAATGTAAAAACATCAGAGTATGCGGAAGAAATAAACTACTCAAGAGAAAGAAGAGCTGATATCCAACATCAACTTCAAGCTAAGCCCAATAAATGATACCTGAAATATCTCGGTCTGACCCGAGTGAAAACACACGGGTCAGGCTAGCTAGAACTTATCATTAGTAAAGGTGATGATAAGAGATAAGGGGAAAACCATTCCATCATTACCAATGGAATGATATAGGTCATCAAGTTATCTCTAGAGTGAAACATCAATGGTTCATCATGATTGCATAGAGGAATACAATATGTATTTTAGATAGACATGGTTTATCTAATTATATATATAACCGAATGAAATGGTGAGGATATGGACCATAAAGTAATTCTTCATAAGATAATTAAACTTTAAGAATCCATCATAAATAAAACCCATCTAATAGAAACTTCTTAATTATTATACCTCATCTCATCGGTATAAATATAAATACATCTCAAATCCATCATTAAACTCGTTATAAACGTATCTCCATAATCATTTATACCTCATATCGTTGGTATAAATATAAATCTATCTTAACTCTATTATCAACACTGATTATAAAAGCATTATCATAATTTATACCTCATCTCATTGGTATAAATACATATAATGTCTCAAATCCATCTTGATAGAGCCCGGAAAGAATCCAAAACATCATATTCGAAATCACCATAAAACCATGTATATAAATAAGCCATTTTCTTACATAAGGCTATAATAAAGCACCATCATCAAAACAGTGAAAACGAAACATCTAAACTTCATGGAAAACAACACGTGCTTTACATCTTGACTAGTACTAGTAATTTGGTACCGTACATCGTGATGACTTGGGGTCATATAACATCATAACATCGTGATTGACTAGTCGGAACATCTTGATGACACCCAGCCACAAATCCGAGTAAAAACATTGTGGTGGTTGGAGTTGAGTAATAACATCGTGGTGACTCCAATCGTACTCAGTCTAGTACTAGTAACATCTTGAATGTGTCTCAACTATTCGAATAGGAACCATGAAGGCGAGAACGTATATCCCATACTATACGTTCTCCCCTAATGATTTACTAATCGTTAGTTGGTTCCACATTAGAAAACATCAGAACCATCATAAAACTCACTCTGCCTCATCTCATCGACGAGTTAATATAATACCATACTCATCTCTTCTCATCGATGAGTAATGGTTCCATCGTGACTTGTCTCATTTCATTGACAAGTAAAAATCATTATAACCATCTTAACTTCATAAATCATCATAAACATCTTAACTTCATGAATACTTCATAAATAGACTTACCTCGTCTCATCGGTAAGTAAAACAACATCATGACGGTTATTTCTAATCATAATTCTCCAAACGGAAAATTTTCGTCTTGGTCGCCTTATCTCATCAACGATTGTAAAAAAAAGCATTTAGATTGGTTCGTCATCAAGCGTACTCAAAAAGAGTAATTCTCCAACCAATAATATTCATTAAAATTTGGCAACTTCTAAATCATCTCAAAATAATAATTCAAATTAGTTTCGGTCGTAGAAGTCCGATATTAAGCGATAAAGCAAGAACACATGTCCCATACCATATATTCTTACTAACTCGTTTAATTCTCATTCTTATACGTCCGAGAGGAAAAAAATAGTTTATGATCTTTGCGCAATAATTTACTAAGGTAACCGGGTTTTAAAATAAATTTTTCGAAACCAGAAAAAAATCCTTTCATTAAAATTCTACTTTTTATATAAAATAAATATAGTATATCTAATTTTATTATTTAGAAATACTCTAAAAAAAATATTTAAAATTAAATATTTAACACCATAATTACCAAGCCAGATCATGCATGTACATGTTCATGGATGCAAAACAATTTTCAAATGGTTTGAAAACAATAAGTGCACTAATAACATGGAACAAAACACAGGACAGCGGATAAAATCCGCTATTTTGAGCTAGCAAACATTGGAAATTTTTTAAAACACTCTAAATGAAAGTTGTTTAATATAATACAAGCTTTGAATAATGGCCAAGATCATCAAATTCCGATCATTGGTTAAAAAGTTATGATCGTTTTACTAAAAATATCAAACTTTGCCTGAACTTATGTATTTACAGGACAGTGACAAACAATTACAATAATAGCATAGATAACTTCAATATCAGGCAAAATGAATAAATGGAAAGTTGTAGCTTGGTTTCTAAGCTTTCCAGAATGACCAAGATCATCAAATTGCGATTATAGGTTCAAAAGTTATGATCATTTTACTAAAAACATCAAACTTAGCCTGATCTTATGCATTTACAGGACAATGATAAACCATTGCAATAATAGCATAGATAACTCCAAAATCATGCAAAATGAATAAAATTAAAGTTATAGCTTAGTTTCTTATAAATATACCTTCCAACTGAAAAAAATCTCACTCATTTTCGATTTATCGTTCAAAAGTTATGGTGATTTGAAAATCTGGTTTCAACAAAACAAATTGCACGGAGCAGAACTGTATACATTAGATCCAAACTAAATTTCGACCCTATAAACAATAAAATTTCAGAAAGTAATTAAAAAAGAAGTTGTAGCTAATGGAATGTTCTTTCAACTGCAAAAGGATTGAGTTAATTCGGGTGAACTTGAATTAAGATATTGCTGTTTTACAGCAGCAATTTTTTCCACAAACAATTTTCAGCAAAGCAATTCAATCTAAATCTCATTCAATTAATTCAAATAGAAACTAACAATTACTCTCATAGATAAAAGCTAGTGGTGTGAATGATTAACTCACCTTGGATTGGCAACAAGATATTAGAAATTTTCAGCTAGAATCCGAATCAAAATAAAAGCTTGGAGGCTCAAATTGTTGCTTCAGCATCTATAGAAGCCATTTGAGCTACATGCAAGGAGAAATCAACCTATAGTGATTCAATTTTCACAAAGTAGAAAAGAACCGGAGACAAATTCACAATTTTGAACTGATTACCTGAATTAATGGCTTCATTTTTGATTGTTACATCAAGAATTTGAATCAAATTAGGGGAATTAGGTTTTTGATTATGAAGAGGAGTTGGGTTTCTTCCTTTCTCTTTTACTGTAAAATGAGTTATGTACGTATAGGAAGAAGAAAGCTTCCTTTCATAATTATGGTTTAATCTAAGTGGGCATTGGACCCAAAGTTATTGAATTAATTAGCCTAAAAATCTAATTAATACTAAATTTACCCTAACACTCTCATATTTACATAATACAACATATGTGTATTTACATGATTTCATCTCTACAAATTGTACAAACATATTTTTATGTTTCACAAACATTTTTTTTTACAACAATTAAAAAGATAATTTAGTTATAAAAATATTTTTCATTATTAAAAAGCGTTATTTTGCTTAAATACACAATTTACACAATAATTCATATAAAACTCTATTTTTAACTCCAAAAATTACATAAAAATTATTTTCTTTTACAATAAAATATAACAAACCATTTTTTCAACATTTTACAACCAAAATTTATTTTCAAACCAAATTTCCATTTTTAATTATAATATATCACTTATTAAATGAAATGCTTCTTTTAAAAATATATAAAAGAAACGTTTGGCAATAATTATCAAAATTATTGCATTTCTTCAAATTAAATGCATATAATGCTATTATTATTATTTTTACAAACTAACATAATAAAGTTTTTAAAACTTTATTTCAACATTTTATATATATTTACAACAAATAATGTTGATTTAAATTATTTTATCTTTACTTACATCAATTAATCCCCGAACCAACATATTACCATTATTCACAATTTATTACTAGTCAAACTATCTAAATTCTATTTTATTTATTCCAAATCCATTGTTTATTTGAAATAAACAATTTTAACAAATTTTTATCTCTTCAATTTATTTTTAATTCACAATTACAGGTAATCGTCAAAACCAGGGTTGTTACAGACTCCCCCTTACAAAAATTATGTCCCCGCAATTTTCTAGATAAGGAGACGTAAACAACACATAAAATTCAATCCACTAAGGATAGAAGACAAGCTCGAAATTCAAACCATTCATACTCTCAACATAGAATGGTAGGGAGAAACAAGGAAAAACTCACTTGGTTAATCCAATGGCCCATCAAGTGCTAATATAGTGATTAGCAAACCATCGAATTTTCCAAGCAACTCGAAAGAATTTCAAAGATGTCTCATCTTCGAATCAATACTCAATACTCAATAAAAAGCCCAACAAATAATCTATCAAATAAAATAGATTTTTCAAAACCCTACGAATAGTGCCAGGATCAAACTCATTCAAACTCGAACTCTAAGCCACAAAAATGATCATCAACACAATTTTTTGCATAACAATACGAAAAGAACATCCTCGCAAAAAGGATAGACTCAATAGACAAGACAGATAAATCACGCACAATAGCTTCTCACGAGGCCACCAAACTCGAACAACCGCGAAAATGCACGTCGTCATCAATAGCACAAGAATAGAGTGAACTCAAAAACAAGAATATAAGCTCAAATTACTTTTCAATCTAAGAAATTTAGATTTTATTCTTTCTCACCATCTTTTAAATTTTAGATCTCAATTTTCAATATTTGAAAGTTTTCAAACGCTTTACTATATTACTTAGTAAGTAATATAAAACTCAAATTAAAAGTCCAAATTTCTTCTCTCACTTCAAAATTAATTTTCAAAGAATTTTGTAAATCCATAATAATATTCCTCAAAATAAATTAAGGGTTTAAATTCTGTTTACTCTTTTTATTAAACTACTTTAAAACAATCTTCAAATCCTCTTATAACTCCTCTCTTAAAACATCCAATGTATATAATATAAATTCTAAAATCTCGAAATATACTTTCAATAAAGTATAGCTCAATAATTTTCTCACATATTCTCATCTTTATAATTTCAAAGTAAATATATAAATAAATGGCATTGCCTCGCCACTGAATCTCTAATAAATAGATATGTCCATTGGCTGCAGAGTCGATCGAACGATCAAAACTGCCTCGCCACTCTGATACTCGTCTCTAAAATCAATGGCTGCAATTACCATTCAAAAATAAATTTGATATTTAATCTCAAATATTATTTTCAAAACCTCAATTTTTAAAACACAACCCATCGTGTCTGATTGTCTCACCATAGCATTTAGGAGACTCTTATCGATAACGTTGATCAGGCGTATCGTCTAGAACTCTTAACTACTCGATGGACAACCCAACACTCTCAAATTATTTCTATAAAAGAAATACTACTCATGTAAATATATTCTCAAAATATTCTTTGATTCTTTTTTATATCTCAAAGCTCAAATTTCTCTTTAAAACTTATATTTATATAGCTTCAAAACTCAGACCAAAGAACATTAAGAGAATGCATCGAGACATTCCCAGAATACTTGATTCTCAAAATCAATAGAAGGAGATAGAGTTTTGGCCAATCTTACGATGTCACGAGCCACTCCCAAAAATCATCAAGATATAGGATAAGCAAGATATTCTTCTCGAAGGAGAAGAAGAAACAATCCACGAATCACTACTTCAGTCGGTGTAATGCTAAAGGATAACATTCATTGAGTATATGGAAAGAACACTCAAACGAAGCTGAATGATAAACTCAATCAAACTCGAACAATCTAGAAACTCACCTCATTCCTTAGTGGATATCCTCGTGGAAGGATAACCAAAGAGCCTGGAATAAGGTTATCTCAACACTTGATTGCCCGATTGGATGTCAAATCCAAACGAACTCACAAAACTCAACAAAGTCACCTTGACTGGAATTCGGGATGTATCATCAACATCTCGATACTCAAGAGTGAATACAGAAACTTCAAAATCATGACTAACATTTCAAAGTGATAGAAATAATAACCTAATCAAATTAGGATGCCTAAATAAATATAGGATCCTATAACAACAAGAGGATCGGACTTAACATCAAATAAGTCAATCCATCTCAAATCAGATACATCTCAAGATGGTGAGTAATAAACAAATACTCACTAAAGCAACAACAAATAGAGAACTCGGAATGCTCACAACAAGCCAATCGTTGTGGATCCCTTTAATAGGATCACCACTCTCAAAGGAATGCAACGAGAATGCTCAAACAAATCAATCAGCTCCATCGATACGAACTCACTCGTATCGATAAAAATAAGAATAGAACAATCCTAAATAAGATTTTATATAAGACAGGATGACATCAAACTTTATTATGGAATACTACGGAATACAATATATCTATATTCCTAGACATATTCCACCTCAACAATCCCAAAAATCGAAAAAGAATCAAGGCTCGATTGTAAAACAAGCTCGAATAAAGGACAATGCTTCATTCGTATTGTACTTCGATGTATCATGATATACGTACTCTTCTGTGTTTATTCTACTTTATTCTGACCAAAGCTCTGATACCAAGCTGTAAAGCCCCACCCCGAGACCCACCTTAGCAAAGAGAATTAACAAGTAATTCCGTCTACTAAAGCGGAGAATAGGGCTGGTTAAGGGCGACCATCTATAATTTTGTCTTAAACATCCATTGAATACGTCGATAAATGCATTATAATTAAAAAAAATCAACTCAAGTGGATCGACATACCCGGTAAATGCTTAATCCAAAACTATAGGTGGCAAACAGATCTATCAGAACAATATACAACAACTGAATGTAAACCACATCACAGAACAGTAACCAACATCATGTATATACATATACAGTGATACACGTTCAGTACAATACAATATGAATGCAATAAAGGTGGTACACGACCACACCATATACATCGAATCAAATGTAAAAACATCAGAGTATGCGGAAGAAATAAACTACTCAAGAGAAAGAAGAGCTGATATCCAACATCAACTTCAAGCTAAGCCTAATAGATGATACCTGAAACATCTCGGTCTGACCCGAGTGAAAACACACGGGTCATGCTAGCTAGAACTTATCATTAGTAAAGGTGATGATAAGAGATAAGGGGAAACCATTCCATCATGACCAATGGAATGATATAGGTCATCAAGTTATCTCTAGAGTGATACATCAATGGTTCATCATGATTGCATAGAGGAATACAATATGTATATTAGATAGACATGGTTTATCTAATTATATATATAACCGAATGAAATGGGTGAGGATATGGACCATAAAGTAAATCTTCATAAGATAATTAAACTTCAAGAATCCAACATAAATAAAACCCATCTAATAGAAACTTCTTAATTATTATACCTCATCTCATCGGTATAAATATAAATACATCTCAAATCCATCATTAAACTCATTATAAAGGAATCTCCATAATTATTTATACCTCATATCATTGGTATAAATATAAATCTATCTTAAATCTATTATCAACACTCGTCATAAAAGCATTACCATAATTTATACCTCATCTCATTGGTATAAATATATATAATGTCTCAAATCCATCTTGATAGAGCCCGGAAAGAATCCAAAACATCATATTCGAAATCACCATAAAACCATGTATATAAATAAGCCATTTTCTTACATAAGGCTATAATAAAGCATCATCATCAAAACAGTGAAAACGAAACATCTAAACTTCATGGAAAACAGCACGTGCTTTACATCTTGACTAGTACTAGTAATTTGGTACCATACATCATGATGACTTGGGGTCACATAACATCATAACATCATGATTGACTAGTCGGAACATCTTGATGACACCCAGCCACAAATCCGAGTAAAAACATCATGGTGATTGGAGTTGAGTAATAACATCGTGAACATCGTGGTGACTCCAATCGTGCTCGGTCTAGTACTAGTAACATCTTGAATGTGTCTCAACTATTCGAATAGGAACCCAAAAGGCGAGAACGTATATCCCATACTATACGTTCTTCCCTAATGTTTTACTAATCGTTAGTTAGTTCCACATTAGAAAACTTCATAAAACATCAGAACCATCATAAAACTCACTCTGCCTCATCTCATCGGCGAGTTAGTATAAAACCATACTCATCTCTTCTCATCGACGAGTAATGGTTCCATTGTGACCTGTCTCATTTCATCGACAAGTAAAAATCATCATAACCATCTTACTTCATAAATCATCATAAACATCTTAACTTCATGAATACTTCATAAATAGACTTACCTCGTCTCATCGGTAAGTAAAACAACATCATGACGGTTATTTCTAATCATAATTCTCCAAATGGAAAAATTTCGTCTTGGTCGCCTCATCTCATCAGCGATTGTAAAAAAAACATTTAGATTGGTTCGTCATCAAGCATAGTCAAAAAGAGTAATTCTCCAACCAATAATGTTCGTTAAAATTTGGAAACTTCTAAATCATCTCAAAATAATAATTCAAATTAGTTTCGGTCGTAGAAGTCCGATATTAAGCGATAAAGCAAGAACACATGTCACATACCATATATTCTTACTAAATCGTTTAATTCTCATTCTTTTACGTCCGAAAGGAAGAAACAAATAGTTTATGATCTTTGCGCAATAATTTACTAAGGTAACCGGGTTTTAAAATAAATTTTTCGAAACCAAAAAAAAATCCTTTTATTAAAATTCTACTTTTTATATAAAATAAATATAGTATATCTACTTTTATTATTTAGAAATACTCTAAAAAAATATTTAAAATAAAATATTTAACACCATAATTACCAAGCCAGATCATGCATGTACATGTTCATGGATGCAAAACAATTTTCAAATGGTTTGAAAACAATAAGTGCACTAATAACATGGAACAAAACATAGGACAACGGATAAAATCCGCTATTTTGAGCTAGCAAACATTGGAAATTTTTTAGAACACTCTAAATGAAAGTTGTTGCATATAATTCATGCTTTCCATAATGGCCAAGATCATCGAGTACCGATTATTGGTTAAAAAGTTATGATCGTTTTACTAAAAACATCAAACTTAGCCTGAACTTATGTATTTACAGGACAGTGACAAACAATTACAATAATAGCATAGATAACTTTAAAATCAGGCAAAACGAATAAATGGAAAGTTGTAGCTTGATTTCTAAGCTTTCCAGAATGACCGAGATCATCAAATTGCGATTATAGGTTCAAAAGTTATGATCATTTTACTAAAAACATCAAACTTAGCCTGATCTTATGCATTTACAGGACAGTGTTAAACCATTGCAATAATAGCATAGACAACTCCAAAATCATGAAAAATGAATAAAATTAAAGTTATAGCTTAGTTTCTTATAAATATACCTTCCAACTGAAAAAAATCTCACTCAATTTCGATTTATCGTTCAAAAGTTAAGGTGATTTGAAAATCAGGTTTCAACAAAACAAATTGCACGGAGCAGAACTGTATACATTAGATCCAAACTAAATTTCGACCCTATAAACAATAAAATTTCAAAAAGTAATTAAAAGATAAATTGTAGCTAATGGAATTTTATTTCAACTGCAAAAAGAATGAGTTAATTCGGGTAAACTTGAATTAAGATATTGTTGTTTTACAGCAGCAATTTTTTCCACAAACAATTTTCAGCAAAGCAATTCAATCAAAATCTCATTCAATTAATTCAAATAGAAACTAACAATTATTCTCATAGATAAAAGCTAGTGGTGTGAGTGATTAACTCACCTTGGATTGGCAGCAAGATATTAGAAATTTTAAGCTAGAATCCGGATCAAAATAAAGGCTTGGAGGCTCAAATTGGCGCTTCAGCATCTATAGAAGCCATTTGAGCTACATGCAAGGAGAAATCAACCTATAGTGATTCAATTTTCACAAAATAGAAAAGAACCTGGGACAAATTCATAGTTTTGAACTGATTACCTGAATTAATGGCTTTATTTTTGATTGCTACACCAAGAATTTGAATCAAATTAGGGGATTTAGGTTTTTGATTATGAAGAGGAGTCGGGTTTCTTCCTTTCTCTTTTACTGTAAAATGAGTTACGAGCGTATAGGAAGAAGGAAGCTTCCTTTCATATTTCTGGTTTAATCTAAGTGGGCTATGGACCCAAATTTATTTAATTAATTAGCCTAAAAATCTAGTTAACACTAAATTTATCCTAACACTCTCATATTTACATAATACAACATATGTGTATTTACATGATTTCATCTCAACAAATTGTACAAACATATTTTTATGTTTCACAAACATTTTTTTACAACAATTAAAAAGATAATTTAGTTATAAAAATATTTTTCATTATTAAAAAGCTTTATTTTGCTTAAATACAAAATTTACATAATAATTCATTTAAAACTCTATTTTTAACTCCAAAAATTACATAAAAATTATTTTCTTTTACAATAAAATATAACAAACCATTTTTTCAACATTTTACAACCAAAATTTATTTTTAAACCAAATTTCCATTTTTAATTATAATATATCACTTATTAAATGAAATGCTTCTTTTAAAAATATATAAAAGAAACGTTTGGCAATAATTATCAAAGTTATTGCATTTCTTCAAATTAAATGCATATAATGCTATATTTTTTTACAAACTAACGTAATAAAGTTTTTAAAACTTTATTTCAACATTTTATACATATTTACAACAAATAATGTTGATTTAAATTATTTTATCTTTACTTACACCAATTAATCCCCAAACCAACATATTACCATTATTCTCAATTTATTACCAGTCAAACTATCTAAATTCTATTTTATTTATTCCAAATCCATTGCTTATTTGAAATAAACAATTTTAACAAATTTTTGTCTCTTTAATTTATTTTTAATTCACAATATTAAATTATAACTACCGTTATAATTTAATATTTACAGGTAATCGCCAAAACCAGGGTTGTTACACCCACAATCCCAAGTAATTAAATAAATAGAATAATTAAATAAATAAATAACGTTCGGGCTTATCATTTCAGCCTAAAATGATTCTCTCTACAGGGGACTTGCAGTGATAATTAGTAATAAATAAATAGTAAAACATCATAAAATATAATAGCAGATAATATCGGGTGACGTGACAATTTTATAGCAGGGTTCTAACATCATAAATTTTATATCACAGGTAAGTAAAATAAAATTATTCATTCTACAATTTCACTTGTTATTAATTTACAAATCTATAAGTATGTTTGTCAGGCGTGAATACTTACCTCTACGATGCTGAAAATTAGATTCCAAAAACGATATCCACACCGGAAAAACATACAGAAGACATGATCAAATTTTAGCAGAGACGACGATCAGATTCAAATCTTGAAACAAAATGAATAAAACTAATTACGCGAATTCAATTACGATCATATCAAATTTAATAAAGCAAAACTGAAAAGTTAGATTGAATAAAATGATATGATTAACCAATAACTCGGTCCCTTCACCACACGATTTAACCCACACCTCAAGTCTCGGTTATTTACTATATTCAAGGCTAGAGAAGCACGTATGCAGAGGGATGCTGAGGTATATTGGCTGAGATTTAATTATGCACAGGTGGCGCATGCATTAATATAGTTATTTTATAGCCCGAAACACGCAAGCAGTGGGAGACTGGAAAAATTTAGGTTGGGGTTAAACCTCAAAGGTGGCGGAGGGCCGAGTACTTGGTGTAGCAAAACAATGGACAAAAGAAACACAAGAAAAAGAAAAAGATAAAGGAAAGAAAATAATTAAAAGAAGGAAGAAAATTTTTGCAGCCATTACCTGAAGCAGAGAGCTCATGCAAGAAAGAAGAAGACTGAAACCAAAATGAGATGTAAAGGAAATTTGGTACGTAGGTTTTGCATTTATTTGGAAAACCTCATGTTAATAAAGTGGGAAGGCGTAAATCATGGCACGCGAATTTTAAGGCAAGGAAGAATGGAATTTTGTGAACGTGTTGTATAATTAAAAAGAAGTAATCGCGTCGGTAAATTTTAAAATGCAAGAAATAATGATAAAGTAGGAAGGTGTAAATAAAGGAGGCAAGAAGATTGAAACAAAAAATGAGATGCAATAGAATTTTGTACGTGGGTTTTGAATTTATCAGTGAAGTTGCATGACTTAAGAGAAAAGAAACGGCAAGAAACATTAGATTTGAACGTTATAGTCGTTTAAAGATTTTATACCAATTTAAAACAATTGAAGCAAGGGAAAGTGGAAGATTTTATTCCTATTATGCACAGGATGTAAATGGAATTTTTGAACGTGTTTATATTTAAAAGAAGAAATTGCGTTGATTGAGGGAAAAGAAACGGAAAGAAATATTTGATTTGGACGTTAGTAAAATAGATGGATTTGGTTCCTATTAAAACAGAAGGAGAAAAGGAAAGTGTAGAAAGTTTGTGCATGAATGACAGTGCAAGTAATAAATTTGAACGGTTATAGTTAATTCCTTCCCTCTTTTGAAATGCATGTCTACTAATAAATTTATTTATTTACAACTAAGATAAGAATTTAAGAATGCGTACTATAGACAACGAAATATACGCCCAATATTTAACAAAAGTAACGTATTAAAAATTTATACGTTGCTTATTTATTCAGAACATATGCTAAAAATAAATTAGAAAAATAACGTACCTTTTAGCATCCAACAAATCAACAATAACAGATATAAACGTACAAAATTTAAAACGTGAAATTTATATAGCTTATTTATACACTATTTATTACTTAATTCAAAATTTGATTTGCTTACATTTGTTTGATTTATTTATCATTTAACTATGAAACTGATGTATATACGTATAAAGAAACATAAAATTTTATTCCCCTTTTACACAATATTTATTCCCTAATTTAAAATGTATATAACCATAATAAATAAAACAATTGCGAAATCAATATTGTACATATATATACTTTACATGAAAGATTTGAACTTAGAACTTAGAATTTAAAATTTCAATTAGGGTTTAACTTAAACCAAAATCAAAATTACAGAAATTGCCTATATTTATTAAAATTTTGGGCAATGATTTCAAGAAAAAAATGGAAAAGAATTAAAGAAATAGTTTATTAAATTGAAACAAGGCTTAAAAATTTACCCATAATACCACTAGCTTGGAAAAATTTCTACCACACCTTAAAACATATAAAAATCAGTGAATAAAATAAAAAAACCTGAAATAAAGTGAAAAATAAAATAAATAATTATATTTTAGGAAAATAGAAAGATAAATAAAGAAAATAGGTTAATTTATTAAAACTTTGCAAACACAATTCACTTAACTTTGGGAAATTACAACTCTTCTTAAAAATGGTTTAAAATAAATTTTTGGGAAATAAAATAAAGTGAGAATGAGAATAAAATAAGTTCTTAAGAAAAAAATAAATAAAGAATTTCTTAAATTAATTGAAGCTGGAAATTAGAAATTGTAAACAAAATACAACTGACACTGGAAAATGTCAATTACACTTTTAAAATATTTTAAAACCAAAATATATACAAAACAAGTTATTTTACCCCTGAAAACATAAATTAGAACATAACATGACCAAATGAAATATTATTTATATAATTTAAAGTAAATAATTTTGTTAAATACAACAAATTTACACACAATAGTTAAAAGGCATAACTTTCACATTATAAATCAAATTTCAATGAAAAGCAGTATTCTTAATATTTTATTTACTTTCAAAATAAAAGATAAAATTCAAAATTTCAAACTTCTAAATTTTTAAATTTAGAAGTCAAAGTTTGACCATATTGACAAAATTTACATTTCCGGAAAATATTCTATTAATTCATGTGTGGAATTCTAATCCACACCAAATTTATATTTTAAATAAAAAATTATACAAATTAAATAAATAAAACATTTATTAAAAATTTTGGGTTGATACATGGATGGTTTGGAAGGCAAACAAAGTGAGAGTAAATGCTAAGAAACATAAAAGGCATAAGTTAAGGAGAAAGAAACGTATATATGTTTTATTCTTAAATGCAAATGAACATGAGGAGTTTTGAAATGATAAATAAATCTTCTTGTACATGATTTGCAAATGAGAAATACCCGGCTAGGAAAAGAGTTTGTGTGGCTAAAGCAAGAAATAAAGAGGCCATATAGAAAAAGGCAAGAAATCAAGCAATGACCTGATGGATTTAATTAATTTCTTTCCTTTGTATTAATAGTTGTTCTTAATTATATTGAATTTTTTAAATGTGTACATTTATTTGATTGAATCCTCAAATAAATCCATTCAGATAAGTTTCATTCTTTTATAATACCTTATGAATAAAATATGCATTTCCACTTTAACATTCCTTCCATATTTTATTACAAAGTTTATTTTTCTTCATATTAAATTACCAAAATTTTATCAATTTAACAATTTTAATTATTAAAAATCTATGGGTCGTTACAGTAATTATCGAAATAATTAACACTAAATTGATATGTAAATATTCTTTAATTTATTATAAATGTCCAAGTAATGAAAAATGATGAAATTATTTAGTTATTAAATTTGAAAAAAGTGATTTAATTAATTTAATATTAATTTATTTAATTAACGTGAAAAGACTCACTCTGACCACTGTCTCATATTCCGATGAAACCAGTTTCATTGGATCCTTAACAGTGAATTATTGTAGGATTTCAAGGTTCATAGCGATTGGACTTGTCGTTTGATCGTACGGACTCGAAATGCATAGAAATTAATTTAAGGAATTTAACTATAATAATTTGATTTTGAAGTGATATCTTTCGAATACAATCGGATTAGGCCTCGAGACCAGTCCCATTGTGCTCGGAATGGGGGTAAAACATGAGGAACGCCAGGCGGCATGCTCCGTTTGGAGTTCGAGCTATTTTGGACCTCATGCTATAAACAGGCGCGCGTAACGAGACATAATATTATAATATTATGAAACCCTAGCCGCCACTCTTCTCTTCCTTTCGATGGCCGAAAATACGCCATCTTCCTCCTTCGATTTCTCTTCATCTGTTCATCGAGTTCAAAAACTTCCTAAAGCAAAGTTGTAAATCCCGACGAGCTCTACACATCAAACGGTTGATTTACACTATTATTTCTCGGATTCGCCAGAATTTGGCCTTGATGTCGGCGTAGTTTTTGGGTTTTTCGTCGCTATTGGAGGCGGCGGAACGTCGTGCTCGGTGTGGAGGCTGAGCAACACGGGGCGCACGCCATGTGGTGGTGGATCGTGTTCGTTCGAACGTTGGTTGCGTGCATCATTCGGTTTTGGGTCACGTGAATGGGTTCCAGGCTTGAAGGTACATGAGGAAAAATGGAGGGTAACGTTGTATATTTATTATTATTTATTTTAATTTAAAATTTAAATTTCAATGTTCTAACGTCCATAACTTTTACATACGAGATCCGATTCACACACAGTTTCTTGCATTGGAATCGTATTAAAATTATGGGTATTTTGATGCTGGTTTGCATAATTTCTGAGATCATTTGAATTTGGGCCCTAAGTTGGATTTAAATTTGATTTAAATTCAAAGGTGAGTGATTTGGCCCACTCACAACTTCTAAAATTTCTTGTGTTAGTTAAATTAAATTTGTGATGTGAGCGCAAATTTATTTATGGCTGTTTGACATTTTTAAATTGCTATTCCTGTTAATTTGAATTTTTTTTGGATTAAATTGTCATTTAATTTATTACCGAATTTAAATTGCCAGTTAATTTTCTGTGTATAATAATCTGCTAATTGTTTATATATATTGGTTGAATTGGATGATGATTGTGATGGATGTTTGGATTTATTATTGGATGATTTGATGTTATATTTGATTTATGAAACGCTATCACTCTACATTTCCCTTAATTATTATTTGATAAATAATTACGGGTTGAAATGATATATACCCGAACGATCAATAGATTAAGAAAAAATCGTTATAGGTTGAAATGATAGACTCGGGCGATTTTATGGATTCTATATAATTCGAGATTGCGGTTTGAAATGATATATAACCGTAAAATTTTAAATTGTAGATTGATATGATAAATATCCATATCATTTGATCCTAGGGTAGAGAATTATATACAGACACCGGTTTGGTTAAATTAAATGATTTTTGGATTAATTTTTTTGAATTTAATTAATTGATATTTGAAAATAAAATTTGATTTATATAAACTAAAATATTGAAAAATCATGTTTTATGTTAAAAATCTGAATTGATTTAAAGGAATTGTTTTAAGAAATTAAATTAAAATTTTAAAAGTAAAACTTGAGATATAAGTGAAATTTTTGTCAGAATTGAGTTATTTGAGTTGTTGGAAAACATAACTTTGAAATGTATTGAAATTGAAATAATTTAAAGTGATATTTTGAACATGGATTGGAAACAATATTGAATTAAATATTTAATTGACAATTGGAATTTAAAAATCTAAAATTGGGTTTGGAAATTGAATATAGTCAAAATGTGTTGAAATGTAACGAATAGTTTAAATTGATATAAATTTCATATTTTTGTTTTAATATTAACTGTTAAAAATATACCACTTTAGAAACTCTAATTATTAAGATTTTCAAACTATTAAACTATTTTAACCCATATTAACTATATTAAATCATTTAACCAATTTTAAACCACTTAATATTAAACTAATTAACCCATTTTAACTTCCTTTAAATACAATTTATCTATTTCAAAGATATTTAATCTATTTTAATTATGTTTAATCTATTTTAAATTATTTAACTATCTTAAGTCAATTTAATAGTATCTTTAATCTATAACAACTATTATAGAGTATGCTAAATATTTATAACCATTTTAACTATTTATAATTATTTAAACTATTTTCTGAATTTCCAGACTAAGTAAATTAGAAGTGTTTATATTCAATCCATTGGTTTGAAGGAGAATACAGTTAAATGATGTTATAACCTAAGTTTGGATTTAAAAGTTATAATTAATTGAATATGATGATTTTGAAGTAAGGATTTAACCTATTTTAGGAATATGATTTTTGGAAGAAATTAAGATTTTGGAAACGATATGATTTGGAAGTGAATATGGTTTAAAGTGAATACGATTTCGAAAGAGATATGATGTGAAATTGAATATGATATTTTGATATAAATTGAGAATTGACTTTTGAAACGTAAATGAACCATCCGATGTGTAATAAGCGATTAGTTGTTAAAGAGACCGGGATCGGATATTGTCGTACTCTTTGCCAATACCAAAAACCACTTTAACAACTGTATATGTGGTGGAGATTCCATAAATTAAGTAGGATGGTTTGGTGAACGATTTCCATATGAGGTATGACTTGACCCGGACTCCCGTGAGTCGGCTTAGATGTGACTAAAATAGAAGCCACGTCGGGACAAGTCAGGTCGCACCTCCGATCAGGCATATTTCTTCGATATCATTCTATTACTTTGTGATTGATTTGGTAGTCACCCTTAATTTTGATTTGGGAGTGTGCTTGAGGTGGGCGGTAGTAGTTACTATGCATTACGACCAGTCTCGATCCGCAATTGGTATATCTACCATGGCATTGCCTTGAGTGTCGTGTTCACATGCCCTAGAGTGCCTTCTACGAGTTTGTTTTGTGCCGTACCTGTGGAGTGCTCCTTGATAGCCCACTTGCGAGTGGAGTTTACAGTATCTATATAGACTACGACATTATAAAAAAAATGTGTCTAGGGGGATATGGGTAACGCCTTAATGCTATTTTAATACTTTCACTTAACTGTAGACACATTATAATTGCATATCGTACTATATAGTAGATAGTTTAATGGATCCTTAGGAGATGGAAATCTCGAACATGTCTTAAGTTATTGCACTCACGTTGACATTGGAAAGGAGATATCAAACTCAGTAAACATCTCTGACGCTGGCACACTCATATTTACCATTGACTTAACTTACACAAGATCTTTTAGTTTTGACTCGATTATTTTTTCTTTTCAATTCGCTCGGGTCAGCCTGAGCATTTTAAGATTTGACGACCTTATTTCTAGAGGACGAAGACGAAGGTTGTATTATTATTATTTGCTATGTTATCCCACTGCATCATACTATTTCGCTGCATTGTTATTATGTATCTCTGATATGTGTAACTTTGACTCTATGTTGTTTAAGTATAATTAAATGTTTTGTAAACAGCTTCATGAACTGTTATTTGATTATTTTATTTTGTCATTCCGCTGCATGATTCTATTTTGTTTTCTCTCTCTGCTTTTTCTTATTTACCCCAATAACGCTCTTCCCTTTTGTATGGTTTAAGTTGATGTGTGTGTCTGCTCAAAAAGTCCAAAAAGGCAGGTCGCTACAATTGGTATTAGAGCTTTGGTTTAGCGATAACCTTAGCTTTGTGGGGTCTGACTCTTTAGAAATAGGATAGTAATACCCTAGAATGAGTCACTAAGTGTATATATGTGACAACGTAGTTGTTAGTGTTATAAAGGATTTTGTATTGTGTTAATTTGTTTCATTTTGTATTTATAAATTCTGCTTGGTGCATAGGACGTTATGACTTCGAATGGGCATTTCTAAACAATTAATAGGGCAGACCGACACAATATTTGCTTTGAAATATAGGTAAATGAAATAATTTTGCCTACTATATATTTTGTATATAAAATAATAATTTTATAACGATATATTTGGTTTTGATATATTGGTTTGTTTTGTAGTGAAATGTATAAACATTGACTGGAGATAAGATTTACAAATAAAATAAATATCAATTGGAATTTTAGAACTTAAATTCCGGAATTATGAAAATTTCTTTCAAAAGATTTCAGAATATGTTAATATTATTTGGAAGTATTTTCTGATATAAATATTTCAAAATAATTTTAAAGAAATTTTTGAAAGAAAATTAGTTCTGTACTTTCCTCTCTTTCGTTGGAAAATAATTTCGGTGACGAGTGCACGCATCATCGACATTCTTTTTTGAGTTTCAAAGTGGGAAGGCCACTGTAGTAGTTTTACTACAGATTTATTTTGATTAAAAAATATATATTTCATTTTTTTAAAAAATATAATTGAACATATAAGTTATAAGTACATACATCTATCTATTATTTTAAATGATTTGAAATGGAACCTGACATTTAGTTCTTAACTTTCTATGAATTAGAGATTTTAGTTATTGAAATGAAATTTAACTATTTAATAGTTGAAACTTCTAAATGAAAATAAGGAATTAAATGCTAAGTTATAAATGAAATATACAAGAATTGAAAACTTGTAACCTGTAAATCAAAAGAATATGAAAATATGAAAGATATGATTATTGAACATTTTTGCTAATTAAAATAGATAAGATAAACTTGTGTAATATTCAATTTCATGCTTAAGAACATATATATATATATATATATATATATATATATATATATATCACTTACCAAAATATTAAAATTAGAAAATGTTTAATGAGAACCTGTAATGGAATATTATGCAAGTAAAACTTGAGTAGCGAAAGTGTTCAATGAAATTCTTTTACAAATAGGAACCTTGATATTATGGTTGTTAAACTTAAGTTTTTATTGAAATGTTACTAAAATTAAATGTAATAGAAATGTGAGTATTATAAATAAATGATTATAGCTTAAGTAAATGTTTGAAGTTATTTATAATAAAATAAGTAGAAAGATGAATACTGTAAGTAAAACATTATAAGCTTAAGTTAATGTTTGAGGCTATTGATAATTAAAGTAAATAATAAAATGAATACTACATTAAATTAATTGGTTATAACTTCAGGAAAGTTAAATGATTTGGAAAATGGATTCAATAGTCAATGACACTATGTAAGGAAATGAATGTAAACTAAAAAGTAAGAAACTTCAGTATGAATTTATGCGTTAATGAATATTAATATTTAATGGAAATCAAGTGTATAAATTAATAAATATGAACTAAACTGTAATAAAATGTATGTAAAACTAAAATGGTCAAATCATTGATCATTTTAAACAATTGAATGGAAATAACTTAAGTGAGAAATGAATGTAAAGTAATGAAAAGAAATTTTCATTATATGAATAAATGAAAAATGAATTTTGTAAGTTACTTTAAGAACTGGTTTACGTATGTTTAAATAACTATATATGAGTCACATATGTAAGAAAAGGTAAATAACATATGTAAATAAATGAATGTAAATAAATTGAATTAAGTATTATATGAATAAATGGAAATAAAATTTTGTAAGAAATAAATGTAAATTTAAGAAATAAATCAATGAACGAATGCGAAAAAAGAAAAAAAATATATGAAAAGAAATATGTAACTATAAACTTAAATAGTGTTTGGAATTTGATGTTTGTTTTGGTTTATGGGTTGTTTGAGTAAAGATACTTCTAATTGTTCAGGATGTATGAATAATATTTGAGTTTTATCTAAGACAGTTGAGTAGATGGTATATTTAGTAGTTATCTGTCATTCTATGCGATTAAAAGTGCCTAAACCCAAACAAACCATTTGTCTTCGTTGATATGGATGGATAATTGATTTGTTTTGGCTTCATGTGATGATTGTATGCTTTTGGTTGTAAATAACCGTTGTTATGTTATATCGATTGTTTGTTTGTAATTGAAACAACTTTAAATATTTCTCTTACATAATTATTAACTTCTGTGGATTATATAAGTGGAATACATGTTATGCAAGCAATTGCTACTGCTTTTGGTTTCATAAAATAAGCGTTCTTTGCCTGACAAATAGGTACGTTCTTGGATTATGGTTTATAGCGATATTATATTGTTTTTCTATGTTGGGATATGTTATTTTGAAAAATATATGGTATATATTGTTAATTTTGATACTATTATTTCTCCCGAGCCTCTCCGTACAAAGGCGACTCTACCGAAATTTAAATTTTTATGAATGTTTTTCAAAGCTTTTGTTAACTTGAGTATAAAAGGGATTTAAGTATTATAATTTGATATATTTTTTAAGTTATTTAATTTTGTAAATATATTTGTTATAAATTTATTATTTTGAATAAGATATTTTGATTATTGAATTCTTCTTTTCCTTTTCGAGGACGAAAATTTTTGAGTGGGGGTGAGTGTAACGACCCGTAATTTTCGATAATTTAAATTAGTTAAATTAATGAGTTTTTGGTAATTTAATATTGAAAGAAAATAAAATTAATAAGCCAAATAAATGAAGTAATGTAAATGTTATACTTGGCTATAAATGTAATATATGAAAACAAATGTAAATATTGAATTGATTAATAAACTACTATATAATTTATGGAAATTGAATAAAATTAGTGTTATGTAAGAAATTATAACGTTTGTTTGTAAATAATGAATTATTAAGTGTGCTTAAAAGCTAATGTTAAAAATTATCATATGTTACGTATTTATTTGGTCTACTAAATTTAATTGGGAATCAATTGCAATTAATTCACTTAATTAGTGCAGTTAATGTAGGTTAAATTGATAATTCGAATGTTGATTAATTAATGAAATAAGGTGTAATTAATTGTAACTGATAATAGTAGTAAGTAGTAGTAATTATAACAATTAATTGTAAATAATAAACTTACAAATGTTATAAAATATAATAATGGTGGTGATTATTGTTTTTACCAATATGTTTAATAAATTGAAATAAAATGCAATTAAATGTTACTTTAATGTGTGTTAATAAAATAACTGAAATTTGTTAATGTAATTAAAGGAATAGAAAAGTAATTATAATTACCAGGCAATAATTGATTTAATAAAAGAGTGAAACCAGGATAAACAATTAATTGGGATTTTTTTATAATTAATGTATAAAGTTGACAAGATTCAATAATTAGAATATAGTAGTTAATACAAATAAAAGATGGAAATTGGAGGATATTAATATAGTGAAATATAAAACAATGTTAACTATGTCTATAGAATTGTAATTTGTTGAGTGTAATGATTAAAATCAAGTAAAATCAATTTATTGGAATTAAATTGTAATTAATTGGGTTAATTGAAGTTGAAATTGAACATTGTAATTATTAAAATAATAAAAACTAAATTGATATGTAAATTTACTTTAAGTTATTATAAATATCCAAGTAAAGAAAAATGATGAATTTGTTAGTTATTAAATTTTAAAAAAAGTGATTTAGTTAATTTAATATTAATTTCATTAATTAACGTGAAAATAGTCATTTTGACCACTGTCTCGAATTCCGAGAAACAAGTTTCACTGGATCCGTAATAGTGAATTATTGTAGGATTTCAAGTTTCGTAGCGATCGGACTTGTCGTTTGGTCGTACAGACTCGAAATGCATAGAAATTAATTTAAGGAATTTAACTGTAATAATTTGATTTTAAAATGACATCTTCCAAATACAATCAAATTAGGCCTCGAGACCAGTCCCATTGTGCTCGAAATATGGGTAAAACAATAGGAACGCCAGGCGGCACACTTCGTTTGGAGTTCAGGCTATTTTTTGACCTCACGCTACAAATAGGCGCACGTAACGAGAAATAATATTGTAATATTCTGAATCCCAAGCCGCCGCTCCTCTCTTCCTTTCAATGGCCGAAAATTCGCCACATTCCTCCTTCGATTTCTCTTCCTGTTCATCGAATTCATAAACTTCCTAGAGCAAAGTTGTAGAGCTCGATGAGCTATACACGTCCAACGATTGATTTGCGCTATTACTTCACGGATTCACCAGAGTTTGGCTTTGATGTCAGTGAAGTTTTTTGGTTTTTCGTTGCTATTAGAGACGGCGGAGGTGCCGTACTCGGTGTGGTCGCTGAGCAACACAGGGCGCACGACATGGTGGTGGTGGATCGTGTTCGTTCGAACGTTGGTTGTGTGCATAGTTCAGTTTTCGGTCATGTGAATGGGTTCCAGGCGTGAACGTGCATGAGGAAGAATGGAGGGTAACGTGGTATATTTATTGTTATTTATTTTAATTTAAAATCTATAATTCAATGTTCTAACGTCCATAACATTTACATATGAAGTCTGATTCATGCGCGGTTTCTTGCGGTGGGATCAAATTAAAATTCCAGACATTTTGACACATGTTTAGATGAATTCCGAGATCATTTGAATTTGGGCCCTAAATTATATATAAATTCGATTTAAATTCATAGGTTAACGATTTGACCAACTCACAACTTCTAAAATTTCTTATATTAGTTAAATTAAATTTACGGTGTGATTAGGAATCTATTTATGGTCGTTTCATATTTTTAAATTTGTATTCCTATTAATTTTAATTTATTTTGGATTAAATTGTTATTTAATTTATTACTGAATTTAAATTGCCAGTTAATTTCCTGTATATAATAATCTGTTAATTTGATATGTATTGGTTGAATTGGATGATGATTGTGATGGATGTTTGAATTTATTATTGGTTGATTTGGTGCTATATTTTATTTATGAAACGCTATCACTATGCAAGTTCCCTTAATTATTATTGAAAAATCATTATGGGTTGAAATGTTATATACCCGAACGATCTATAGATTAAGGAAAAATCGTTATGGGTTGAAATGATAGACTCGAGCGATTTTATGGATTTTATTTAAGGGGATTGCTGTTTGAAATGATATGTAACAGCAAAGTTTTAAATTGCGGATTGAAATGATAAATATCCGTATCATTTGACCCTAGAGTAAAGAATTATATACGCACACCGGTTTGTTAAATTAAATGTTTTTAAGTCCTTAAAAATTTTGAATTTAATTAAATGATATTTGGAAATAAAATTTGATTTATATAAGTTAAAATTTTGAAAATTCAAGTTTTATGTTAAAAATGTGAATTGGTTTGAAGGAATTGTTTTAAGAAATTAAATTGAAATTTTAAAAGTCAAATTTGAGATATAAGTGATGTGAGAATTGAGTTATTTGATTTGTTGGAAAATATAACTTTGAAATGTATTGAAACTAAAATAATTTAAAGTGATATTTTGAATATGGATTGGAAGCGATATTGAATTAAATATTTTATGAGAATTGGAATTTAAAAATCTAAAATTGGGTTTTGGAAATTGAAAATAGTAAAAATGTGTTGAAATGTAATCAATCGTTTAAATTGATATAAATGTCACACTCATGTTTTAATATAAACTGTTTTAAAAATATACCACTTTAAAAACCTCTAGTTATTAAGATTTTCAAACTGCTAGTGTAACGACCCACTATTTTGGACCATTCAAATCGATAATAAAACTACACTTGTCGGACTTGAATAATTCAAAATACCAGGTTGTTAATTCAAAATTTGGCAAAACTCAAAATATATAGTAAATAAATCATAGATCACAGACACAGAGTAATATGGTAATGCAACGGAAGCAAAGAGATAGTAGTTCATGAAGCTACTATATATATCAGAGTTAAGAAAGCTACAACAGAAGTAATAAGGTACAACAGAATTGTCAGTGTGATAATCAAGTATAAATCAAAATACATCACTGGAATCAACCGAATAACTGAAAGAAAAACAGATAGCTGGATCTCTAAGCAAAGCTCTAACTCCGAAGGTGAGTCTCAAATGATGTATCACTTAGTTTGACCCGAACGTAAAGAAAAACACAAAACACTCGAGTCAGGGCATACATACTTATATAATGTAAGCCAACTCAAGTGAACTGTAATATAAATGCACAAGTAACTTAAAGGATGCTTGGGTCCGCCCATCCTCTAGGGATCCGTTAAACTATTTACTATGTAGTACTATATGCTATTATAATAATGTCTAGAGTAAAGTATAGTATATTTAAAAATAGCGTTAAGGCGTTACCCATATCCCCCTTAACACATTTTATAGTGCCAATAGTCTATACAGTACCATTGTACCTCCAGATCGAGAGGCTACCACAAATACTCCATATGTAAGATATAAATCAAACTTGTACAAGGCGTGTTAGGGTTGGTGACACGGCACAACGAGGCAATGCCAGGGTAGATATACCAATTATGCATCCGGACTGGTGGTGACGCGTAGCAGCCACTACCGCCCACCTCGAACCACACTTCCAAAATCAAAGGTGCACACTAATCAATCACAAAGTAAAAGAATGGCATACATAGAAGTGTGTCCGATAAGAGGAGCTACCTCACTGGCCCGGAATCGCTCATGTTTTAGCCATCTTATGCCAGCTCACGGGAGTCGGGTCCACGTATATACCTAAATAGAACGTGCCACCATCTTACTTCATTCTGGAATCTCCATCGCGTACACGGTTATTAAAGTGGTTTTCGGAGTTGGCAGAGAGTATGACAACTTCTGATCCCGGACTCTTTAACAACCAACTGTTATTATAACCCATGGATATTCATTTTGAAATAGCATGTACTTTCAAACCCAAAATATCATATCCATTTTAAAACCATGTCAACATTATATCATTTCCAGTTCAAAAACAAACAAAAATATGATATCATTTCCATTTCAAAACCAAATCAATATGATATCATTTAAATAAAACCCAAATTTCCAAATCATAGAATATTTCCTTCAATTTATTAAACTTGAAATATTCCTTTAAATCATCTTAAACCAAACCACTTCATAAAGTCATATTCTTAAATCTTCAATTTCAATAGGTTTCAAATTAATATAGTTAAAAATTGTTCTTAATTAAATACAATTTCAAATAATTTCATTTCCAAAACCATAGTACTTTCAGAGTTATAATACTCTGAAACCAAACACTTTGAAACCATAATACTTTGAAATCATAACAATTTAGACATGTTATCATTTGGAAATCATACTACTTAAAATCATAACACTTTCGAAATGTTATTCTTTTGAAAATCATAATACTTAGAAAATCATAACATCTTTAAAATAATCTTCATTCAAACCATTTAAATTCAATGTCAAATAATATTCATTTCAAAGTTATAGCACTTATAAGTTCATTCATTCAATTATAAAATCCCCAAACATTTTAAATTTCAGCTACAACAGCACTTATAAAATGTTACGGTAGATATATTAATATTTCAAAAACATTATCAAATTTAGAAACAGCAGCACTTATAAAATGCTACAGTAGATATTTTAGTATTTCAAATCAGCTAAATTTCAGAAACAGCAGCACTTATAAAGTGCTACAGTTGGTATTAGTTTTTCAAAATATTTCAGTTTCAGAAACAGCAGCACTTATAAAGTGCTGTAACAGGTATTTAGTTATTTCAAAACATAGTTATATTTCAGAAATGATAGCACTTAGTAAATGCTTACCACAGCATTTCTAAAGTGCTATCAATATTAATTCCAGATTTATTGTAATATTTCAGAAACATTAAACTTCAATTTTAGCCATTTTTAACAAAAAATCATATCTCATGCTTTATAAAATATTCATTTGGACATCATTTAACATATGATTTAATAAAATAAAATTTACAAATAAATATCCAATTTAAACTATAATTCATTGATTAAGTCAAAAGTACATTATTTTACTTAACCTTTTATTTTTAACGAATGACTTAATACTTTTATTTTAAAATACCCATTTCATAAATAAAATATTCTTTTAATAAGTCAAACTTCATATTTCCTTTTGAAGACCAAATTTCCACTTATCAGGTTTAGTCAAACTTTCAAATGCATTTCACCATCTAAATCATAATTATTTATTTTACAAAACATATCCATTTCATAAAATAAAATCTATTACAATCACTAGGTTAGATTTAAAATTCCATATCAAATCAAATTTAATTATTAAGTTATTTTTCATAGACAAAATCTTTAATTTAGTTTAAACTAAATATTTACTTATAAAACTGTAACTAATAGAAAACCAATATATCACTATATCTAAAATTCATTAAATCAAATTAAATCATTAAGTGTATATATATCATAGATAAAATATTTAAATTAACATTTAAAACCAGT
The DNA here is from genome assembly GCA_030765085.1 of Allium cepa. Lineage (NCBI taxonomy): Eukaryota > Viridiplantae > Streptophyta > Magnoliopsida > Asparagales > Amaryllidaceae > Allium > Allium cepa. Next base: position 457,803,822 of record CM060929.1, on the reverse strand, counting down.
TATCAAATTATAAAATTTTAACTTATTAAAAAACCATATATATATATTTAAAATCATTAAAATCAAAATTTAAGTTAAAATTTCATTTATTTAAAGATTTAAATACTTTAGAAATTTTAGAAACTAAATTAACGATGGGTCTATATATTGTTTTCTAACCTAGGTCAAGTGACATGGACATGTATCATTTCAATCCGTAATTTAAAAGAAAAATTCGGGTTCTATCATTTCAAACCCGCAATCCCATGTAAATCAAATACAGTAAAAAACGTTCAAGCCTATCATTTCAGCTCGTAATGATTTTCCCTTATTCTAATGTCCGTTCGGGTATGTATCATTTCAACCCATAGTGATTTTATTCTAACAGGGAAGTTGCAGCGAGAAACAGTAAATAAATAAACAGTATAATATGGTAAATCATCTCAGGTAATGTAACAACTATATATCAGGTTATAACATCATAAAATATCATATCACAGGCATATATAAATTACTATCATATCATCAACTACAATTCACATGTTATTGTTTCAAAATTCTATAAGTACGGATGTCGAGAGTGATAGACTCACCTTTTAAAGCTAGAATTGACAAACTAGAGATACACAACAAACTCCGAAAAGCACGACAAGGCATGACTAGATTTTTGAGTGGATAAAGAGTCAAGATTCAATCTTTTATACAAACAAATGCAATAATTTTAAGTATTTGAATTCAATACAACAATGAATTAAACAATTGAAAAGTTATGAATCAAATGATAAAGACTTACCTTAACAATTCAAGTGGGCTCGGCCACACCCAAAATGGCTAGATCACTTCAAAGTATGCTCGGCCAAGATGGTTTTGTGTAAGCTAGGCTCGGCTATGGTGAGCAAAGGCACGTCTACAGGTTAGAAGGTGAAGAGATGGAAGTTACAGGTGGAGGAAGGCAAAGAAGCATGCAATTGGAAGGTCACAAGCCTACATAGGCTCGGCCAAAGACCAAAGTGGCTCGGCAATGGTGTGGCCTTGGTCGTGAGGCACGACAAGAGAGTGTTTTGGTCATGGCTAGGAGTGGAGATGGTGTGGAGTTGGGTGAAGGCCGAGGCAATAAGGAGAAGGTAATGAAATATGTGTGGTCGGCTATGGTTTACATCAACTTTGGTGATGTATGGCATCATGGTAGTCTCCGCCTTGGTTTGGTGGAGATGAGGAGGTGATATGGTCGGTTATGGTGGTGTGGAGGAGATGGTGAGGTCAGCTAAAGGCTTGATGCAAGGTGGAGGCCGAGCAACATGAGGTAAAACAAAAGAGAACAAAGCAAATGAAAAGGGGGAAGACGTGAAAGGAAAATTGTATATTTTTTTGTTTTCAGGAGATGGAGTGAGAAGAGAATGAACCGAGAATTTATTTTGTACGTGAATGAGAAAGAAATTGCACGGCTAGGAAATTAAAGTGGATGGCTAGGCAAGTAAGAAGCTAGGAAAAGGAAGAGGCACATATTAAAGAAGAGAAACCGAAGTATCTTGAAATTTCCAAGCCCAAAATCACAAATAAACAAGTTAAAAATCCAATGATTAAAATAAAAATTCTAAACAAAATAAAATAGAAAACAAAATAGTAAAATGAACATAGGAAAAATAGAAAAAAAATACAAAAAAAAATTGCGTGTAAAACGCTGAATTTTATCAATTATACAAAGTATAAAACAGAATTTGACGAAACGAAAAGCAAAACAAATATTAGAATCATATTCTGCTTCAAAGAAAATGATTTGAAATTAAAAATTCAAAACTAAAAATTTCAACTAAAAGTCAAAGTTTGACCAAGGTTGGCCAAAATGTAAAATTTTCAGAAAATGTTTATTTTATTATATTTGGAAAATAAATTACAAACAAAATCTAAAATATATTGGAAAATTCCAAAAATTCAATTTTAAATTATTAAAAATCAAAATTTTCAAATAAAATTTTATTAAAAATATTTACAAAATTATGGGTTGTTACATTATCCCCCACTCGAAACTTTACGTCCTCGAAAAGGAATGTGGCATGAACATAGAAAAAACAAGATAGAATGAGAAAGGATTAAGACGAGATGAAAAGAAGATTGAAATTAAACCTGATAATTGTTGTTATAGGTAAATTCAACAAGATAGAGATGATTTTCCCAAGATTCCCATAATCAAAATACAAACCATTCTCAGTATGGAAAGTAGTCTTGGGAATACTTTCCTCAGCAACTCTGAGCTGGTGAAAACCTGTGGCACCATCAAGCTGAGAGAAAAACAGTAGCTCCATGGAGCTGATCAATTTAAAATTCAATTTCCCACTTAGAAGGTAGGGGAATAGGAACAACCTGAAAGAAAAATAGATTGGAAAACAAAGTAAGATGACCAATTGAAAACCATGAAAATTTCAACTAAATTAATAGTTGATTTCATCCATTTGATTTCCTAAGTTAGGTAAATCTTAACTATTTCTAATTTCATTATCTTATCATTCAATTAACAATTTCTAAGTCATGAATTTTTTTTTAAAATCATTTATTATACTCATAATTTATTCAGTAAAATTCATTCTTCTTCATTCTAAATTATTATTAAATTATTCCACTTAGTATATCCAATCACATATATTAAGTGTATTTACACTTATTATAACTACTCCAAATTATTTATAAATTCCTTTAACATCATTTTATATTGTAAATTATTCAATTACATAGTTAACTTCTAATAATTCAGGTAAGTTATATTGGAATGCAATTGAGTATTGTACAAACAAAACTTTCTAATTCAATTATCTTAAGCATAAATATTTAACCAAAAATTTGATTTCCTTTTATAATTGAAATTATCCTTCAAGATAAAATATAAGAATTAAATTTCCGATTAACTTCAAACTATTTTAGAGCTAAATAAATATACACAATATATATCAATCAAATTTTAAATCATATATCACATATATTATAAATCAAGTCATATTTTAGAAATTCAAATCAATTTAATTCTCCAAAGCAAGACCACAGCAAAACTGCAGAACGGTCTCTTCACTTCGAAACTCGAAAATGAATGTCGATGATGCTGCAGTCATCACCGAAATTATTTTCTAGTGATAAAGAAAAGAGCACCTGATTTACAAATTAAAAATTCTTTGAAACAATTTCTACTTGAAATACTTTAAATAATACACCCTTTAAAACTCTAAACACAAAGTTTGAAACCATCGGAGATTAAATTCTCAGTTTCTTGTTTTAAATTTATTTAAATGTCCAAATTAATTTATAGCCATGTTTTCTAGTTCAATTTTATATATATGAAACAAAGGCTAATGGTAACAAATTATATATACGGAGTCAAATATTCTTTCTCAACATCCAATTAAACTAACTATCCAAATTCAGAAATTCATACTTATATACATATACAATAGAATTATACAAAATTTATTTTATTTGCTAAATTTGAAAACTATACTGTGTCGGTTTGCTCTGTTCAAGTGTTTTAGAGACCCTATCGATAGCATGGATCAGATGAATCGATTGAAAACCCAAATCAGCATCAACAACTTAAAGAACACAATCTATATAAAACATTTTAAATATAGATTTACAAATACACTATACAGGAATAGATTTTCAAAGGAAGGATAGAGATTCAAATTTGATTATTTCAATCAAAGAAAATTTTGATTTGAGGATAAGTTAGAACAAAAGATAAGATGATTAACTAACCGAACAAGGAAATAGATAAGCTTATATAAATCACGGGCAACCTTAACCGTGTCAACCGTGACCACAAAAATTGGATCGATACAGAATTCTGAGGCAACTCTACATCTGATTTCAAGAGATAGAATTCCGGATAACAAGAGATATTGCATCTAAATCGAGGATATATATAAATCTCCGGTGAATAAATGCCTATTATAAAGGAGTTTCACCTCATAAAAGTCATTCGAATATTGGTAAGACCGCCGACTCATTATAAAGATCATTCCAAGTGGAGTTATGGGATACTCCAGAATCAAAAGAAGACGAATAGTGAGGGATAAGTATGGATTTTGGAACCGCATGGAACGTTTCAAAATTCAAAAGAAATCAAATCAAAGAGAAAAGGATTCAAGCTCGAACGGAAGTGATACTGTAAATAAATTTACCATATATGCTAAGTTTGCCTAGAGCCAAAGCTCTAATGGCAATTGTAACGACCCACTATTTTGGACCATTCAAATCGACAATAAAACCATACATGTCGGACTTGAATAATTTGAAATACTAGGTGGTTAATTTAAATTTGGAAAACTCTGTATATACAGTAAATAAATCACAGATCACAGACACAGAGTAATATGATAATGTAGCATAAGCAAAGAGATAGTAGTTCATGAAGCTACTATACACACACACACACACATCAGGGTTAAGCAAGCTACAACAGAAGTGACAAGGTACAACTGAAGTCACAATGTGATAATCAAGTATAAATCAGAATACATCACTGGATTCAAACGGATAACTGAAAGCAAAACATATGGCTGGATCTCCAAGCAAAGCTCCAACTCCAAAGGTGAGTCTCAAATGTTGTTTCACTCAGTTTGTCCCTAGAGTAAAGCAAAACACAAAACACTCGAGTCAGGACATATATACTTATATAATGTAAACCAACTCAAGTGAACTGTAATATAAATGCATGAGTAACTTAAAGGATGCTTGGGACCGCCCATTCTCTGAGGATCCATTAAACTATTTACTATGTAGTAATATACGCTATTATAATAATGTCTATAAGTATAATATGTTTAAAAATAGCATTAAGCCATTAGCCATGTCCCTATTAACACATTTTATAGTGCCAATAATCTATACAGTACCGTCGTAACTCCAAATCGAGAGGCTACCACAAATACTCCATAGGTACGACACAAATCAAACTCGTACAAGGTGCGCTAGGGTAGATGACACGGCACAACAAGGCAACGCCATGGTAGATATACCAATTACGCATCCGAACTGGTGGTGACGTGTAGCAGCCACTACCGCCCACCTCGAACCACACTCCCAAAATCAAAGGTGCACACCAATCAATCACAAAGTAATAGAATGGCATACGAAGAAGTGTGTCCGATAAGAGGAGCTACCTCACCGGCCTGGAATCGCTCCTGTTTTAGCCATCTTATGCCAACTCATGGGAGTTGGGTCCATGTATATACCTCAATAGAACGTCTCCACCATCCTACTTCATTCTGGAATCTCCAACGTGTACACGGTTGTTAAAGTGGTTTTCGGAGTTGGCAGAGGGTATAACAACTTCTGATCCCGATCTCTTTAAAAATCAACCGTTATTATAACCCATGGATATTTATTTTAAAATAGCATATACTTTCAAACCTAAAATATCATATCCAATTCAAAACCATGTCAACACGATATCATTTTCATTTCAAAAACCAACAAAAATATGATATCTTTTCCATTTCAAAACCAAATCAATATGATATCATTTAAATAAAACCCAAATTTCCAAATCACTGAATATTTCCTTCAATTTATTAAACTTAAAATATTCCTTTAAATCATCTTAAACTAAACCACTTTATAAAGTCATATTCTTAAATCTTCAATTTCAATAAGTTTCAAATTAACATATTTAAAGACAATTCTTAATTAATTACAATTTTAAATAATTTCATTCCAAAACCATAGTACTTTCAAAGTTATAACAACTATGAAATAAACACTTTGAAACCATAGTACTTTGAAATCATAACAATTTAGAAACGATATCATTTGAAAATCATACTGCTTAAAATCATAACACTTTGGAAATGTTATTTTTTTGAAAATCATAATACTTAGAAAATCATAATACCTTTAAAATAATCTTCAACCATTTAAATTCAATGTAAAATAATATTCATTTCAAAGTTGTAACATTTCTATGTTCATTCATTCAATTATAAAATTTCCGAACATTGTAAATTTCAGCTACAGCAGCACTTATAAAATGTTACGGTAGATATAGTAATATTTCAAAAATATTGTCAAATTCAAAAACAACAGCACGTATGAAGTGCTACAGTAGGTATTTTAGTATTTCAAATCAGCTCAATTTCAGAAACAGCAGCACTTTTAAAGTGCTACAGTAGGTATTAGTTTTTCAAAATAGTTCAGTTTCAGAAACAGCAGCACTTATAAAGTGCTGTAATAGGTATTTAGTTATTTTATAACATAGTTATATTTCAGAAATGATAGCATTTAGTAAATGTTATCTTAAAACCACAACATTTCTAAAGTGCTACCAATACTAATTCTAGATTTATTATAACATTTCACAAACATTAAATCTTCAATTTTATCCATTTTAACAAAAAAAATCCATATCTCATGCTTCATAAATATTAACTTGGATATCATTTAACTTATGATTCAATAAAATAAAATTTATAAATAAATATCCAAGTTAAACTATAATTCATTGATTAAGTCAAAAGTACATTATTTTACTTAACCTTTTATTTTTAACGAATGACTTAATACTTTTATTTTAAAATACCCATTTCATAAATAAAATATTATTTCAATAAGTCAACTTTATATTTCCATTTGAAAACCAAATTTCCACTTATCAAGTTAAGTCAACATTTAAGATGCATTTCACCATCTAAATCATAATTATTTATTTTACAAAACATTTCCATTTCATAAAATAAAATCTATTACAATCACTAGGTTAGATTTAAAATTCCATATCAAATCAAATTTATTATTAAGTTATTTTTCATAGACAAAATCTTTAATTTAGTTTATACCAAATATTTACTTATCAAACATTAACTTAACAGAAAACCAATATATCGCTATATTTAAAATTCATTAAATCAAATTAAATCATTAAGTATATATATATCATAGATAAAATCTTTAAATTATCGTTTAAAACTAATTATCAACTTATAAAATTTTAACTTATTAGAAAACTAATATATATATTTAAAATCATTTAAATCAAAATTTAAGTTAAAATTTCATATATTTAAGGATTTAAAATACTTAAGAAATTTTAGAAACTATTATTTTAAAATTAACCATGGGTCTGTATATAGCTTTCTAACCTAGGTCAAGTGATACAGATATGTATCATTTCAATCTGTAATTTAAAAGAAAAATCCGGGTTCTATCATTTCAGACCCGCAATCCCAAGTAAATCAAATACAATAAAAATCATTCAAGCCTATCATTTAAGCTCATAACAATTTTCCCTTATTCTAATGTCCATTCGGGTTTGTATCATTTCAACCCATAGTGATTCTATTCTAACAAGGAACTTGCAGCGAGAAATAGTAAATAAATAAACAGTATAATATGGTATATCATATCAGGTAATGTAACAACTATATATCAGGTTATAACATCATGAAATATCATATCACAGGCATATATAAATTACTATCATATCATCAACTACAATTCACATGCTATTGTTTCACAATTCTATAAGTACGGATGTCGAGAGTGATAGACTCACCTTTTAAAGCTAGAATTGACAAACTAGAGATACACAACAAACTCCAAAATGCACAACAAGGCACGGCTAGATTTTTGAGTGTATGAAGAGTCAAGATTCAATCTTATATACAAACAAATACAACAATTATAAGTATATGATTTCAATACAACAAATATAAGTTAAATAATTGAAAAATTATGAATCAAATGACAAAGACTTGCCTTAACAATTCAAGTGGGCTCAGCCACACCCAAAATGGCTAGATCACCTCAAAGTATGCTCGGCCAAGATGGTTTTGTGCAAGCTAGGCTCGACTATGGTGAGAAAAGGCATGGCTACAGGTTAGAAGGTGAAGAGTATGGAAGTTATAAGTGGAGGAAGGCAAAGAGGCATGCAATTGGAAGGTCACAAGCCCACCTAGGCTTGGCCATAGACTAAAGTGGCTTAGGCATAAACCAAATTGGCTCGGCCGTGGTGTGGTCTTGGCCATGAGACGTGGCTAGAGAGTGTTTTGGTCATGGCTAGGAGAGGAGATGGTGTGGAGTTGGGTGAAGGCCAAGGCAATAAGGAGAAGGTGATGAAATATGTGTGGTCGGCTATGGTTTGCATCAAGTTTTGGTGATGTATGGCATCATGGTGGTCTCAGCCCTCGTTTGGTGGAGATGAGGAGGTAATGTGGTCAGTCATGGTGGTGTGGAGGAGATGGTGAGGTCAGCTAGAGGCTTGATGCAAGGTGGAGGCCACATGAGGAAAAACAAAAGAGAAAACGGCAAATGAAAAGGTGGAAGACATGAAAAATTGTATATTTTTTTTCTTCAGGAGATGGAGCGAGAAGAGAATGACATGAGAACTTATCTTGTATGTGAATGAGAAAGAAAATGCACGGCTAGGAAATTAAAGTGGACGGCTAGGCAAGTGAGAAGCTAGGAAAAGGAAGAGGTACAAATTAAAGAAAAGAAACCGAAGTCTCTTGAAATTTACAAGCCCAAAATCACAAATAAACAAGTTAAAAATCCAATAAATAAAATAAAATAAAATAGAGAAATGCACATAGGAAAAACAGAAAATAAAATACAGAAAATAATTACATGTAAAACGCTGAATTTTATCAAGTTTACAGAGTATAAAATAGAATTTGATGAAACGAAAAGCAGAACAAATATCAAAATCATATTCTGCTTCAAAGAAAAAGATTTGAAATTAAAAATTCAAATTTATAAATTTCTATTGAAAGTGAAAGTTTGACCAAGGTTGACCAAAATATAAAAAATTTCGAAAATGTTTATTTTATTATATTTGGAAAATAAATTAAAACAAAATTCAAAATAACATTGGAAAATTCCAAAAATTCAATTTTAAATTATTAAAAGTCAAAGTTTTCAAATAAAATTTTATTAAAAATATTTACAAAATTATGGGTTGTTGCAATTAAACTATTTCGACCTATATTAACTATATTAAATCATTTTAACCTATTTTAAACCACTTAATATTAAACAAATTAACTTATTTTAACTTCTTTTAAATCCAATTAATCTAATTTAAAGCTATTTAATCTATTTTAATTATATTTAATCTATTTTAATTATATTTAATCTATTTTAAATTATTTAACTATCTTAAGTCAATTTAACAGTATCTTTAATCTATAACTAACTATTTAAGAGTATGTTAACTATTTATAACTATTTTAACTATTTATAATTATTTAAACTATTTTCTAGATTTTCAAACTAAGTAAAGTAGAAGTGACTATATTCAATTCATTGGTTTGAAAGAGAATACAGTTAAATGATGTTATAACCTAAGTTTGGACTTAAAATTTATAATTAATTGAATATGATGATTTTGAAGTAAGGATATAACCTATTTTGGGAATATGATTTCTAGAAGAAATTATGATTTTGGAAACGATATGATTTGGAAGTGAACATGGTTTGAAGTGAACACGATTTCAAAAGAGATATTATTTGAAATTGAATATGATATTTTGATATAAATTGTGAATTGACTTTTGAAACGTAAAAGAAACATCCGATGTGTAATGTGACGCCCCACCTCTATACCCACATTAGCAAAGAGTATTATTAGGTAATACCGTCTGCTAATGCGGAGAATAAGGCTGGATAGGAGCGACCATCTATAGCCTTGCTTTAACTATCCATTAAATACGTCGGCAAAAATCGTACCAAACAGATCGACATATCCAATGAATACTTAAAACAAAACCATAGGCGGCTGTAGGATCTATCAGAACAGAATATAACAACTCAAATGTAATATACATCACAGAACAGTAGATCATCATATACACACATACATGGATACATAAAAGAGTATACAAAATGATACATGTCAAGTGGTATAGCAAACCACAATATACAGATGAATCCAGAAGAATAAATACCAGAGTTACAACATAATAGGACTACACAAAAGCTATGACAAAAAGAAGCTAGCGAAGTAGTCCATGCGGAAGCAAAATAGGCTAAGTCCAAAGTACCTAACCTGAAACATCTCGGCCTGACCCGAGTATAAAATACACGGGTCAGTCTAGCTAAACAAATCAGTTAGATAAACTGAACAACAATAAACCTGCAAGGTTGCAAAGTATAACAAATATCTCTAAAAGAGATAACACAATCATCAACAAAAGACGAATCATATAGAACAAGCCTCATATCATCGGCGACATAGATAAACAAAGGATACAATTATCCCAAATCAAGCCAAAAGGCAATAACAAATACCAATAAGGTATACAAGTTCCACAAGGTAATCGCTACACATCATGCGGCTCAAAAAGACCAATACCGAAGGGCGATACCAAGGGAATATACATATCAATGAAATATCAGAAAATTGCTCGATCTCAGTACTGTATAAACAAGGATCCATGAGCCCGAAGACTCCAAACCCAATATCACCCATGCGGCTCATAACGACCAACATAGAAAGCGATACTATAGGGCGACAAACCCGAAGGCACAAACCCAATATCACCCATGCGGCTCATAAAGGCCAACATCGTAAGCGATAATATATGGCGACAATCCGTAGTGGTGAAGGTCGAAGACCCAGTACTAGACACCACTAACTGGCGGAATGTGTCACAACTCTCGAAAAGCAATCCGAAAAGTGTTAACGTATGTCCCATAACCACTCGTTCGCACTAAACGGTTTACTATCCGTCAGTCACTTTCACACTCAAAGCGGTACATAGTTTACCTCATATCATCAGTAAACCAAACCCGAAGGTCAAAACGATCAATTGAATAGGTCGGGGATTAATCAGAAGGATAAACGCACAGATTCATGGTCCGTGTTTTGCCCAACCATTTAATCACCCTTCCACTTCGCTCGAAGTGCGAAAGTGTGTGTTCTAAATAGAATTTATAAATTGGAGAAACGAGCTTTTAAATGTGATTCGAGAGATTATTTTATAAAAACCCATGGATGAAGTCAAGAATAAGTTATCAAAGTCAAAGATGCAATGACAACCACTAAAATGCAACTCGAATCGATAAAATTTAGAAAACCAATCAAAATGAGCAAATATAGGCAAAACAGCAAAATAGGAGCAGGTCGGTCGACCGGTTGCAGGGCTCGGTCGGCTGGCCAGATGCAGGAAATAAAATATGGCTCGGAGTAGCAGGTCGGTCGACCGGCTACAGGGCTCGGTCGGCCGAACTGCATATTTCTGCAGTTCTGCTCTTTTTCTAATGAAATGCCAATTCTTCCAAAACGCGATCGTTCGAGCAATGGAGTTAAGGAGCCTTAGCCAATAGATACCCCAGCTCCATTAACTCTCCGATTCGCCACCAAAAACATGTTCAAATATCAAAGTTAGGATCTTTAAAGAATTGAACACAAACACTAAAAATTTGGATATTCACCGATTCAATCCAAACCAAAAGTAAGTGCATATGAACAAGGTGTTAGGAATTCAAACCCAACATCAATGAAATCAAGAGAAGTAGATGTGAGTTCAAAACTCACCTTTTATCACAAAACAAAGAAGAAGAAGCTCAAACACAAGAAGGAGACTAACTATTCTTCACTTCAACTCTACAAGCTTCAATCTAAGAATAAAACACATATTTCCCAAATTAGGATTAGGAAACTTTCTGAAATTGAAGAGGAGAAGAGTTGGAGAAGATGAAGAAGGACTTACCAATGGCTTCTCTTTGATTTTGGAGCAAGAATTCAAGTTGCAAGAAGAAACTAGGGCTTGCAATTTCTATTTCCTCTTCCCTTCCACCATTTTCAGTTTTAGGTTGAGTTTAGAAATAAGAATGAGAGAATGGAGAGGAGAGGGCTGAGTTAGAGGGTTTAGTTAGCTAGTGGGCTGAACCCAAACCCAAAACCCAACTAGAAAAAGTAGCTAATTCCAACTTACTCCAAACATATCAAAATTATACTGAAAAAGATCGCAAATGACGTTTTGAACTCAATGGAAGTGGTCTTGAGACCCAATTCGACCGTTTGCGGAAAGTAACATTTCGGACACAAAATCCGACTAATGACGCTATATTTAAATAAATCATTTAAATATAAAATCGTTAAATATGCGGGTTGTTACAGATCTCCCCTCCTTACAAAATTGCGTCCCCGCAATTCCTAGTGACGATATTTGTAACAACTACATACATACAACATTCAAAAAGAAAAGGAAATAAGCTTGAGATGAGGGCATACTCACCGTTTCCAAGCAAAGATAGAAAACCCGGATAGGATCGCCCGACAAACTCTCTGGTTTCCCAAGTACAGTCATTGGGATTAGCGGACCATTGAACCTTAACGAGCGGTACGTCCTTGTTTCGAAGGCGTCGCACCTCCGTGTCAAGTACGCGCATAGGCTGCTGTACAATAGATAAGTCCGGTGAGACCTCAAGCTCTTGCAAATCAGGAGAAGTAATAACAGAATCCGACTCCCGAAGACACTTCCGAAGTTGCGAGACGTGAAATACGTCATGAATACCAGATAAATGAGCTTGAAGTGAAACTTTATAAACCACAGGGCCAATACGTTCAGTAATAGAAAATGGTCCTATATAACGAGGAGCCAATTTCCCAGTCATACTGAAGCGCATAACCCCATTCAAAGGAGAAACACGAATAAAAACAAGATCGCCGATCGAGAACTCGAGAGGCTTCCTACGGTTGTCCGCGTAGGATTTCTGGCGACTCTATGCCTCTTTCATTCTCAATCGAATAAGATCAATCTTCTCAGAAGAATCACGAACAAAATCTGGACCAAGAATAAGCTTCTCCCCAGATTCCAACCAACAAGAAGGTGATTGACAAGGCCTTCCGTATAAGGCTTCGAAAGAGCCATACCAATACTAGACTGAAAACTATTATTGTAGGAGAACTCTAAAAGAGGTAGGTGATTCTCCTAACAACCACAAACATATCAACTCAAAAGAATAACAGAATAAGAAGTTCACCATAAAGAGCACGAGAGGATAAGTCCAAACTTGCTTGCTCAGAGAATTCTATGGATTCCTAAGCTCAAAATAATTTGGAACACCGGCGTGGTACAAACAATACATCAAATGAACCAAAGCTAAACAAAAATGAAGTACAACAAAACATCCGATGAACTTGGTAAAAAGATCATTCCATTCGGACATCGACAAAGAAACAATCACTTGTTGCTTACAACTAAATGCATTGGCAACACGATCCCCTTTTTGAGAATAAAATATCAAGATCATAAGATGCTAGGAATTCGAACTAACATTAAGTTCCATATGAGAAGATAAATATTTCACAATTATGATTGGTGAGGAAAGCAAAATCCCTCACTCAAAAGTAATGATGCCAAATACAAAAACAAAAACAATAGCCGCGAGCACTAGATCATAGGTGGCATATCTAGTCTCGGTAAGCCTTAATAATTTAAAAACATAGGTGATAGCACGTTCTCTTTTGCAAGGGAACGACATCCAAACCAATACGATTAGCATTGATACAAAAGATAACGTCTCGGTTCCCTTCGGGAACTACAAGAATAAGAGAGTATCGAACAAGAATTCTTTCAAATAATATCCTTCCCCGAAAAACTAAAACTTTCAAAATCACAATTATCTTTATGTAATTATATCCTTCTTCTTTTTTTAAAAAAAAATCTTATTTCAAATCAATTTTTATTGTGTCAAATTGTCTCATCAAAGCGTTTAGGAGATTCCTATCGAAAACGTTGATCAAGCGCATCGACCAGAATTCTTAAAGCACTCAATGGGCAATACAATCACAAAACCATCTTCTATATGACAAACATGTTTCCAAAAACTTTTGAAAATTCTCTTTGTTTGTTTTAAGAACAACAATCCCATTTGTACTTATAAATAAATCTTATAGAAAAAGATTTGCAAAAATTTTAGATTGCTAATTCCATCCAAAATCAACAAATACAAAAATGGAATCATCGAGATATTCGTAGAATACTCGATTCATAAAATGGATGAAATGAGCTGGAAAAACTGAATGAAACAACAAATCATTCATAAGAATTACAACGAGTGCGGAGAGCGGTAAGTGGAATGCTAACTTCCGCAACTCGTAGTCAAATGAAAACCGGTGGTAAGGTCGAGCTAAAAACACCTTAACACTACAACAAAAGATTGCTTAGGTGATAATCCTAAGACAAGACTAGAAATACTAGAAAATTCTCAAACTACAAGAATGAGAGAAACAACACTTTCCTCATCATGAGGACTTAAAGAAAAATGATGCCATCAAATTGGAAATCAAAATCACAAAGGAAGATAGAAATCTGTTTAATAGATTGAAAATGTCGAGAATGAATAGTCCACTCAGGATATAGGATATGGCTTCATAATAATTAAGTCAATCCTTTCAACAATATCAATTCCAAAGCCTAAGTAACGCATAACACAAATTGGCTTGGAAAGAAGAATCACATAAAATAATCTCGACATTAATACAAGCAAATTGAGCGTTGCGGATCCACCAATTCGGATTCGCAATTCTCAAAGAAGTAACCATACAAGAAACATCCAAAGACAAATCATCGAAGAGCTTCTTCGATACGAAAGAATGTGAAGCACCCGTATCGAAGAAAACTCGAATACAATAGTCATGAAATACAATAGAACCTTCCTAAACAGATGGAGATGTACCTTTTCCCTGAGAAGAACCTCCAGAAGCATCCGCTATATTTAGTTTTCCTGACAGAAGATTACTCAGAGCAATAGGACAAGTGGAACTGCGATGGCCTTCCTTCTTGCAGTAGCGGCAGAAGAGAGGCTTAGGACAAGCTCGAATCATATGATCAGATGAACCACAATTGAAACACTTCCGAGTGGAAGGTGTTCCAGCAGACTAAAACTGAGAATCAGATTCAACGGGCTTTTTCTTCTTGGAAGGGAAAAATTTCCGCTTATCGAATGGAAACTGCCTCTTGTTGGCGTTCTTGCGAACCTCAACATTATTCCCACAATCACACTCCTTCTCGAAGGCTTCGAGATGAAGTGCCGAATCAACCAACTCCTCAAAGGAAAGCTTAAGCTGGAGCATTAAAAACTTCTTAAGACATTTCTCAAGGCTGTATACAAACTTCAGATTCTTCCGATACGAGGTATTAATGAATTCAAGACCATACTTAGATAAGGCCTCGAAAGATGCAACATATTCAGAAACGGAAGACTCCCCTTGCTTCAATTCAAGAAAGCGCCGGGACAACAAAGCTCTCACAGATTCAGGAACGAACTTAAGTTCGAATCGTTTCCGAAACTGAGTCCAAGAAAGAGCAGACTCATCAAATTCAGCTAAAAGAAGCTCGTACCAGTCAAGGGCACGCTTTTGCAATAAGCTAGAAGTTACAAGAACTCGATCATGGTCAGAAAGATCCATGCGAGAGAGAACATGCTCGTACATGCGAATCCAAGCTTGGACCTCAAGAACAATCTCGGAGCCTTTAAATGGCTTCCCTCCAAGATGAGAAAAATCACTGCACAAACGTGCGAAGGTGGACTTGCATGGAGGAGATGTTCGAGTAGGAGCCGGAGGCTG
This sequence comes from Allium cepa, assembly GCA_030765085.1. NCBI lineage: Eukaryota > Viridiplantae > Streptophyta > Magnoliopsida > Asparagales > Amaryllidaceae > Allium > Allium cepa. Next base: position 457,788,287 of record CM060929.1, on the reverse strand, counting down.
TGTGCTCCTAAACCACTCCAAAAACTGATCGGCAGACATATAAACGCCGTCCGGATGTGAGCCACAAGATTGCCCAGCATCCGAGCGTCGTCCTTCGTCTCTTCCAGCCATAAGCTGAAAGTTAAGATAAGGTAAAGATTATTCCCAAGGTAGATAATTCAATATGGAATACTACGAATTTAAATGCATTCCTAGACATATTCCCAAATCCTATCTAACCTTTGATGGTAGAAGGTATAGAGAGGCACGATGATTCAAAAATTTGTACACTTATACACTTTGATGTACCCGAATATGTGTTTCTATTCTGTGTTTATCATATTTTGTTCTGAATCTCGCTCTGATACCAAGCTGTGACGCCCCACCTCTATACCCACATTAGCAAAGAGTATTATTAGGTAATACTGTCTGCTAATGCGGAGAATAAGGCTGGATAGGAGCGACCATCTATAGCCTTGCTTTAACTATCCATTAAATACGTCGGCAAAAATCGTACCAAGCAGATCGACATATCCAATGAATACTTAAAACAAAACCATAGGTGGCTGGAGGATCTATCAGAACAGAATATAACAACTCAAATGTAATATACATCATAGAATAGTAGATCATCATATACACACATACATGGGTACATAACCGAGTATACAAAATGATACATGTCAAGTAGTATAGCAAACCACAATATACAGATGAATCCAGAAGAATAAATATCAGAGTTACAACATAATAGGACTACACAAAAGCTATGACAAAAAGAAGCTAGTGAAGTAGTCCATGCGGAAGCAAAATAGGCTAAGTCCAAAGTACCTAACCTGAAACATCTCGGCCTGACCCGAGTATAAAATACACGGGTCAGTCTAGCTAAACAAATCAGTTAGATAAACTGAACAACAATAAACCTGCAAGGTTACAAAGTATAACAAATGTCTCTAAAAGAGATAACACAATCATCAACAAAAGATGAATCATATAGAACAAGCCTCATATCATCGGCGACATAGATAAACAAAGGATACAATTATCCCAAATCAAGCCAAAAGGCAATAACAAATACCCATAAGGTATGCAAGTTCCACAAGGTAATCGCTACACATCATGCGGCTCAAAAAGACCAACACCGAAGGGCGATACCAAGGGAATATACATATCAATGAAACATCAGAAAATTGCTCGAGCTCAGTACTGTATAAACAAGGATCCATGAGCCCGAAGACTCCAAACCCAATATCACCCATGCGGCTCATAACGACCAACATAGAAAGCGATACTATAGGGCGACAAACCCGAAGGCACAAACCCAATATCACTCATGCAGCTCATAAAGACCAACATCGTAAGCGATAATATAGGGCGACAAACCGTAGTGGTGAAGGTCGAAGACCCAGTACTGGACACCACTAATTGGCGGAATGTGTCACAACTCTCGAAAAGGAATCCGCAAAGTGTTAACGTATGTCCCATAAACACTCGTTCGCACTAAACGGTTTACTATCCGTCAGTCACTTTCACACTCAAAGCAGTACAAAGTTTACCTCATATCATCGGTAAACCAAACCCGAAGGTCAAAACGATCAATTGAATATGTTGGGGATTAATCAGAAGGATAAACGCACAGATTCATGGCCCGTGTTTTGCCCAACCATTTAATCACCCTTCCACTTCGCTCGAAGTGCGAAAGTGTGTTTTTTAAATAGAATTTATAAATTGGAGAAACGAGCTTTTAAATGTGATTCGAGAGATTATTTTATAAAAACCAGTGGATGAAGTCAAGAATAAGTTATCAAAGTCAAAGATGCAATGACAACAACTAAAATGCAACTCGAATCGATAAAATTTAGAAAACTAATCAAAATGAGCAAAAATAGGCAAAACAGCAAAATAGGAGCAGGTCGGTCGACCGGTTGCAGGGCTCGGTCGGTTGGCCAGATGCAGGAAATAAAATATGGCTCAGGGTAGCAGGTCGGTCGACCGGCTACAGGGCTCGGTCGGCCGAACTGCATATTTCTGCAGTTCTGCCCTTTTTCTAATGAAATGCCAATTCTTCCAAAACCCGATTGTTCGAGCAATGGAGTTAAGGAGCCTTAGCCAATAGATACCGCAGCTCCATTAACTCTCCTATTCGCCACCAAAAACATGTTCAAATATCAAAGTTAGGATCTTTAAAGAATTGAACCCAAACACTAAAAATTTGGATATTCACCAATTCAATCCAAACCAAAAGTAAGTGCATATGAACAAGGTGTTAGGAATTCATACCCAACATCAATGAAATCAAGAGAAGTAGATGTGAGTTCAAAACTCACCTTTTATCATAAAACAAAGAAGAAGAAGCTCAAACACAAGAAGGAGACTAACTATTCTTCACTTCAAATCTACAAGCTTCATTCTAAGAATAAAACACATATTTTCCAAATTAGGTTTAGGAAACTTTCTGAAATTGAAGAGGAGAAGAGTTGGAGAAGATGAAGAAGGACTTACCAATAGCTTCTCTTTGATTTCGGAGCAAGAATTCAAGTTGCAAGAAGAAACTAGGGCTTGCAATTTCTATTTCCTCTTCCCTTCCACCATTTTCAGTTTTAGGTTGAGTTTAGAAATAAGAATGAGAGAACGAAGAGGAGAGCGCTGAGTTAGAGGGTTTAGTTAGCTAGTGGGCTGAACCCAAACCCAAAACCCAACTAGAAAAAGTAGCCAATTCCAACTTACTCCAAACATATTAAAGATTATACTCAAAAAGATCGCAAACGACGTTTTGAACTTAATGGAAGTGGTCTTGAGACCCAATTCGACCGTTTGCGGAAAGTAACATTTCGGACCCAAAATCCGACTAATGATGCTATATTTAAATAAATCATTTAAATATAAAATCGTTAAATATGCGGGTTGTTACATGTAATCAGCGGTTGGTTGTTAAAGAGGCCGTGATTGGATATTGTCATACTCTCTGCCAATACCGAAAACCACTTTAACAACCTTATATGTAGGGGAGATTTTGGAAATGAAGTAGGATTGGTTTGGTAAACGATTTCTCTACGAGTTTACTTTGTGTCGTACCTATCGAGTGCTCCCGATAACGCACTTGCGCGTGGAGTTTATAGTATCTGTATAGACTACATCAATATATAAAAATGTGTTAAGGGGGATATGGGTAAAGCCTTAATGCTCTTTTACTACTTTTACTTTACTGTAGACATATTATAATAGCATATTGTACTACATAGTAGATAGTTTAACGGATCCTTAGGAGATGAAAATCCTGAACATCTCTTAAGTTATTGCACTCACGTTGACACTGAATAAGTGATGTAAAACCCCGTAAACATCTCTGACACCTTCACACTCATATTTACCGTTAATTTAACTTACATAAGATCTTTAAGTTATGACTCAAGTATTTTGTCTTTTCAATTCGCTCGGGTCAGCCTGAGCATTTCAGGATTTGAAGACCTTATTTTTGTTGGACGAAGACGAAGAGTGTATTATTATTATTTACTATATTATCCAACTGCATCATACTGTTCTACTACATTGTTATTTATATATCTCTTATATGTGTAACTTTGATTCTGTGTTGTATAAGTATAATCAAATGTTTTGTAAACAGCTTCATGAACTGTTATTTGATTATTATATTTTGTTGTTCCGCCGCGAGATTCTATTTTGATTTTTTTCTTTCTCTGCCTTTTCTTATTTGTTGCAATAACACTCTTCCCTTCTGTATGGTTTAGGTTAACTTGCATGTCTGCTTAAAACGTCCAAAAAGGCAAGTCGTTACAACAATATACCAATGAAGCCCGATAAGAAATGAATAAACTTCCGAATAGATTTGAAATGACAAATAGGACCCGAAAGCCTGTTTTGCTTTTGAAACGGAAACAGGTCATCCGATATATCAAAATAGTTATTTTTGATATTTTTAAACTCAATGGAACAGGCTTTAAGTCCTAATTCAATCGTATAAAGAAGTTAGCTTACAATCAATTTATTCCAAATTGATTTCAGTTAAATTGATTTCTACGCATTTCAAGTCCGTAATATCAAATGATAGTCTGATCGCTATGAAACTTGAAATGTTACAATAATTCACGTTTATAGATCTAACGAAACTAATTTCGTCGAAATCCGAGATGGTGGACAAAATGACTATTTTCGCGTTAATAAAATAATTAATATTAAATCAATTAATCACTTTTTAATTCAATATTTATAAACTAACAAATTTTCAACATTTTTGATTACTTGGATATTTACAATAATTTATAAAAAATTACATATCAATTCATTGTCAATTATTTTACTAATTAAAGTGTTCAATTTCAATTGTAATTAAATCCAATAAAGTATAATTTAATTCCAATAAATTTGATTTCAACATTTTATTCAATCAATTATTACTTTATTAACATAGTCAACATTTGTTATATCTTAATCCATTAACATGCTACAATTTTCATCTTTTATTTGTATTGACTACTATATTTCAATTATATTGAATTTTGTTGATTTTCACATTAAATAGAATTTAAAATCCCAATAAGTTGATTTATCTTAGTTTCACTCTTTTATTAAATCAGTTATTGCCTTGTGGATATAACTAACATTTCTATACATTTTATTACATTCACAATTTGCAGTTATTGTCTTATCTCACATTAATGTAACATTTACTTACATTTAATTATAATTGATTTAAATGAATTGGTAACAAATAACAATTGTCACCTTTCTACTTTTAATCACATTTGTAAGTCTATTATTTACAAACAAATGTTATAACAACTTACACTATACTACTTATGTCTAATTTCAATTTATTACACAATATTTCATTAATTAATCAACTTTTAAATTATGTATTGCTCTTTTAATCCAATTATCAATTAATACATGTTATTACAATTAATTTTCAATATATAACCAATTATAACTTTTTAATCATTTTAATTAATTGGAATTGCATTTAAAGCAGTTATAAATTACCTTAAATTAATACCATTACAGTGCATTCCCGTTATATTCTTATTATTAAATCATAAATTTTTATTTCTTCCAACATTAAATCTCTAAACCTTATTAAATTAACCATTTTTAATTATCGAAAATTACGGGTTGTTACACCAAGTTATTATAATTGTCCAAGCTGATGATTATTGATTGTGTACTCTGATATTGATTTATGTAAATTACAGTTTCTCTTTGTGAAGATTATTGATCTATATTATATGTTATTCCACTGCGGTGTGACATTCTGCAATGTCCCGCCTTTTTGTATGCTTTAAATCGATGATAAACCACACACGTCAAACTTAAACAATACAGAAGGGCGGATTGTTATGGGGTAAATAAGAAAAAGCAGAGAAAGAAAAAGAACAAAACAGAATCTTGCAACGGAACGAAAAAAATATAATAATCAAATATACAGTTCATGAAGCTGTTTTATAAAATATTCGATTATACTTATACAATACATATCAAAGTTACACATGCCAGAGAACAATAAATAATGCAATGGTACAGTAAGAATATAGTGGAATACTATAATAAATAATAATAAATCTTCATCTTCTTCCTCCAGAATACAGTCTTCAAATCCTGAAATGCTCAGACTGACCCGAGCGAATTGAAAAGACAAACACTCGAGTCAGAACTAAAATATCTTATGTGAGTTAAATCAACAGAAATAAATATGAGTGCAGTAACTTAAGAGATGTTCGGGATTCACATCTCCTAAGGATCTGTTAAACTATTTACTATGTAGTAATATTTCGCTACTATAATAATGTCTAATAGTAAAATAAACTTACTTTTAAATAGCGTTAAGGAGTGACCCAATATTCCCCTTAACACGTAATAGTCCTAATAGTCCATCCAATATCATAGTCCCTCCTGATCAGAAAGCCAGCAGAGGATACCACACGGGCTACGGGAGAAAACCAAACTCATACAAGGCGCGCTAGTGTAGGTGACATGGCACGACTAGGCAATGCCATGGTAGATATACCAATTGCTATCCGGGCTAGGTGGTAATGCATAGCAGCTACTACCGCCTACCTCGAGCCACACCCTCAAAATCAAAAATCCAAAGTGGCCACTAAATAAATCTCAAGGTCAGAATATAATATCGAAGGAGTGTGTCCGATCAGAGGAATGACCTCATTGGCCCAAGAATCGCTCCTGTTTTAGCGACCTTATGCCAACTCATGGGAGTTGGGTCCACGTATATATCTCAAAGGAAACGCCGCCGCCATCCTACTTCATTCTGGAATCTCCACCGCATACACGGTTGTTAAAATGGTTTTCGGAGTTGGTAGAGAGTATGACAACTTCCGATCCCGGTCTCTTTAGCAACCAACCATTATTATAACACTGCGATTATTTCAAAATAATTTATACTTCAAAACCAGGATATAATATTTATTTCAAAACCATATAAATACAATATCATTTTGGTTTTAAAACCAAATAAATATGATATCCTTTTTAAAATCATAGTATTCAAAGTTATAAAATTTCGAAACCAACGACTTAAAACTATAAAACTTCCAAAACATAATACTTTGAAATTTATAACTTTGAAACATAACTTCTAATACTTTAATGGTTCAAATATTAAATTACTTTATATAAAATAAAATAGCTTCTTAAATTTCACAAATCAATTCCAAATACAGATTTGAACCCCTAATAAACCATTTCAATTTCCATATATTTCAAAACTTTAAATATTCCACCATTTCAAAACTAATTCTTTGATAATTCCATATATATATATATCAAATTTAATTACTATTATTTGGATTTGAAATGTTAACCAAATAAATCCAATATAATTTAATAAAAAAATTTAAAGCTTTAATTAACTGGATATTCTTTCAACTTATTTAACTTGATATATTTAAATCAACTTTATATTCGTATAAATCACTCTAAACCAAAATCAAGTTATAAAATCATAAACGTTAAAATCTCAATTTTATTAAAATATCAAATCAACTTTATTCGAGTATAATCCTTAAATAATTTAATTCACATCAATTTCCTATTTGTCTTCCAAACTCGGTTTTATTTAAGCCATTATAACTATATATACAATATAATTTGAACCGCTACTTAACCATATTATATAAAACCAATCAAAATTTATTATTCAACTTATTTTATATTTCAAAGCAACCTTATACATAGCTAAAATAAATTATAAAATAACATTTACATAACATCTAAAATCAATATTTATATAACCCATATATTTCTTTACAAAACCATAGAAATCATTTAAAATATTTTTATATATATATACCATGGTGTCTGTATAAAATTTTCTATCGTGTGGTCAATTGATACGGATATTTATCATTTCAATCCGCAGTTAAAAATAAAAATAAGGTTATATATCATTTCAAACCGCAATCCCGAATGGAATAAAGTGCATAACAATTTGTAGTTTAAAACAATATAAAATACAACATCCATTCATCCAATATCAATCATCAAACATTTATCACAATCATCATCCAATTCAAACAATACATTAATATAGAACAGATAATAAGTAACAGGTAATTACTGGCAGTTTATATACAATAATAAATTACTTTAACTGGCAGTTTATTTGCAAAAATAAATTGAATAACAATTATTTCAATAAATTAAATTTAACTGGAATAATGATAAAAATATACCAAACAGCAATAAATAAATTTCTAATCACATCAGAAATTAATTTAACACACATAAGAAATTTCAAAAATTGTGAGTGGGTTAAAACACTCACCTTTTGAATTTAAATCCATTTTAAACCCAAAAATTTCAATGTCTCCAAATTCGTACAAACTAGCGTCAAAATGACCGGAATTCCAATACGAATCTAGCAGAGAAAACCGCGCGTGAAAAGACCTCGTATGTAATAGTTATAGGTATTAGAACATGGGAAAACAAAAGAAATTTAAATAAATTACATAAAATAAACTACCCTTGTTTGTCACCGCTTCTTCCCTCGTGCTCAAGCCCAGGGAAAATGCGATTAACCCTAGCCGCCGCGAAATCATCCCCAGATGTGACGCCCCACCTCTATACCCACGCTAGCCAAGGACACTACGGAGCAATGCCATCAACTAGCGCGGAGAATAATGCTGTTGAGGAGCGACGATCCGTGCAATTGCTTTGTGTGAGCACCTCTATGTCGGATAGTATAACGCATTTGATTTCGGGAGGAAATCCGACACACCGATACAAACTCAAAGCTACTTCACAGTGGCTATAATAATCTTCGGAAACAAATATAGAAATAAACATAACATAAATCAGTCACAGATAATTCATATCACAAAGGCAGAAGAAGATATGAATATATATAACTAACACATGAAAGTGTATATCAGAGTAGTGGTCAAAAAGATCCACAATAATACAAAAGAATAGCAACACGTGCTATACAAAAGAATACAAATGTGAGTCTATATCTCAAGTGTATACAACAAAAACTACTAATCTAAATAGTTAGCCAAAAGTCAGAGTAGCAAATCCCAGAAGAGAAGTCAAACAGAAGCACCTGTAACATCTCGGCCTGACCCGAGTGTTATTTATAAGAAAATAATAAACAGATCAGTCTATCTATAAATATCAGATGACATGATATAAAGTAAAAGATATGGCATAAACATATAATATCCATAATGGCATACTACTATAAGCATGCAAATGATGATCAACAAAAGATCGTTCAATACCACAAGAATCTTCACAAAGATCCAAAAAGGGTTTCATACCCAAAACTTTTATTCACAACAAGTCAATGACACACGAATTCACCAATGCACAAAAATTGATAAATCATATCAATGAAAATCACTAAAATTGGTGAAGCATAAATTCCAGAATTCAACACACGAAATCCAGAAATCATAAAAAGAGAAAGAGGCCTATCACATGACGGTCCGAAGACCATGGGGAGCTACCCCATATGTGTGAGTCGAAATCACACAGATGAGGTCTAGACTAACCTTGCAGACAAAGAGATATGTGTGAGTCGAAATCACACAAATGGTTTCTAGTCTAACGTCGCAGACAGAAAAGATATGTGTGAGTCAAAATCACACAAATGGTGTCTAGACTAACCTCGCAGATAAATAGGTGTGAGTCGAAATCACACAGATGAGGCCTAGCCTAACCCTACAGTCAAAGAGACATCGCACAATTGCTAGTCTAAATCATAAAAATGATCGTCATGATCACCGAGGAGTGTCAATTACACTAAGTTGGTAAATATAAAATTTTAGCTTCATGTCCCATAACCACTTGCTTAACTTAAATATTTACGAACAAACTGTAAATCTTCACTAGGAAATTGTCACAAAAGATTCAATCGAACAAGTCGAAGAATTAAGCGACGAAGCAAACGCAAGCGTTTCATACCACTTGTTTTACTAAGTCGTTTAATTAGATTTCTCATCCGAGTGAGGTAAAGGTTTGTATATACTAGTAGATTGGAAAACGGTTTAAGAAATGAGTTTTGTAATAAAATAGTGTTGAAATCATTTTGACGAAAGAGTTTTGATATTTACTACTAGTATTGAAACCTTTATATTTTTAAAGTGACAAATCATAGAAATGATTGTAGAAACAATCAATCATCAAAATTCACATTCGAAGATGTGAATAAAATCCAAAGAAATCGATACCGAATCCATCAAAATGGATATTCCCAAAAATCACGAAGAAAATGTCATCAAAATCAATAATAAATAATAACAACAAAAAGGGAATCAACACGAATCGATTAAAGTTGGAAATTCAAGCTAAATAGGCAAATAGGCAAATAGGAAAAAGATTGCAGATTCAGACGTCTGAATCTGGAAAACCAAAAGTTTTCTAGAGTATATTTCAGACGTCCGAACCCTATATTTCAGACGTCTGGAATAGGCAATTTTTAGCCTATTTCCTTTCTGGTCCAAAATAAAATAATTCAGACGTCTGAAATATAGATTCAGACGTCTGAATCTGGGAATACAAATCTTCCCAGTATAATATTCAGACGTCTGAATCTAACGTTTCAGACGTCTGAAACTGGGGTTCAGGGTATTCCCTGAACCAAGAAACAAAAATGGTCGAAATAAATACCAGAAGCGATCGGACGAGCAACGACGACTAAGGATTTACGTCTAGCGACAACCCAGCTTTAACGGCTCTTCGATACGCCTCAAATATCAATGTCCAAATATCCATAAAAGGATTTTCATAGATTTTGATTTCAAAACATCAAAAATTGGAATATACACCAAATCAATCCAAACCAAAATCAATTGCACAAGAATAAGTGTTAGGAATTCATACCTAACAATCGAAGATAATTATAGACAAAGACGTGAGATAAAAATCTCACCTTTGAACCCAAACAAATGAAGAAGAAGCTTGAAAGCGAAGGGAGAATCAACCACTCTTCAACACAACTCAAACGAGCTTGAATCAATGGGTTCTCCTATTAGTTTGGAGCTAGAGCTTGATTTGCAAAAGAATTCTAGGGCTTGAGTTTCAATTTCCCATTCCACTCTCCATTATTATAAAAGCTTGAGTATTAGGAAAATAGAAAGGAAGTAAATGAAGAGGAGAGGGTTGGGACTGAATACATAAGTGGAGTTTTTGGGCTCAGCCCAAACCAAAGCCCTAAGTAAAAAGTGGCAAAATTCCTCTAACTCCAAACATATCAAAGTTTATACTCAAAAAGATCGCAAACGGAGTTTTGAACTCAATGGAAGTGGACCCGAGTCCTAATTCGACCGTATGAAAAAAGTAGCTTTTCGGACTAATTTCCGAGTATCAATAAAATATTTAAATAAAATATTTAAATATAAAATCGACAAATATGCGGGTTGTTACAGACTCCCCTCCTTAAATAAATTGCGTCCTCGCAATATTTAGGAAGAAGATATATAGTAACAACCACGAGAGCGTATTCAACACAAAAGAAGTCTGAAATAAAAGGTTCACCTAAAAGAGCGCGGGAAAGTAAGTCCGGATGTGTTCGCTCGATGAACTCTCTAGATTCCCAAGAACAATCCTTAGGATTTGAAGACCATTGAACTTTCACAAGCGGGACATCTTTATTTCGAAGGCGTTTGACCTCCGAAGCAATAATTCGAATAGGATGCTGCTCATAAGTTAAATTAGGTGAAACTTCAATCTCTTCCACAACACCGGGCTCAAGAATAGAATCGAAATCTCGAAGACATTTCCGTAATTGAGAAACGTGAAACACGTCATGCATGGCAGAAAACTGAGCCGGTAATGATAGGCGATAAGCCATGGAACCAATACGTTCAGTGATAGGAAATGGCCCAATATATCGAGGTGCTAACGTTCCCGACCGACTGAAACGTACAACACCTTTCATACGTGAAACACGAATAAAAACAAGATCTCCAACAGAAAATTCTAATCTCCTTCTTCGATTATCGGCATAGGAATTTTTTTCTACTCTGGGCTTCTTTCATCCTATGTCGAATAAGTTCAATCTTTTTTGTGGAATCACGAATAAAGTCTGGACCTAAAACCAGCCTCTCACCGGCCTCAATCTAACAAGAAGGAGATCGGCATGGCCTTCCGTAGAGTGCCTCGAAAGGTGCCATACCAATACTAGATTGGAAACTATTATTATACGAAAATTCAACAAGAGGAATATGATCTTCCCAGCTTCCACCGAAATCAAGCACACAAGCACCAAGAAGATCTTCAAGAGTTTGATTCACATGCTCGGTTTGTCCATCGGACTGGGGGTGATAAACGGTGCTAAAATTAAGCTTCGTTCTTAAAGCTTTTTGAAGACTCTTCCAGAATCCACTAGTAAACAATGGATCACGATCATTGACAATAAAAGTAGGAACTCCATGCAATTTAACAATTTCTTTGGCAAAAAGTTTGGCCAAAAGAGGAATGGTTCGGTTAGACCGAACGGGAATAAAATGGGCAGATTTAGTAAGTCTATCAACAATCACCCATAAGCTATCATGACCCGAATGAGAACGGGGAAGCCATCACTAAAATCCATGGAAATTTGGTCCCACTTCCAAATTGGAATTTCTAAAGATTGCAATAACCCACCAGGCCTTTGATGTTCGGCCTTAACGAGTTGGCAAGTCCTGCAACACTTAACGAAGTTAGCGATGTCAAGTTTCATTCCCTCCCAATAATAAAGTCGCTTCATATCCGCGTACATTTTACTACTACCGGGATGAATGGTAAATTTAGAATGATGGGAATCTTCTAAAATGTCTTTTCAAAGATCACTAATATTTGGCACGATAAGTCTACCAAATTTCCGAATGCCGCCACAAGAATCAATATCAAAGTCTTTCAAACCTTCAATATCAATTCTATCCTTAAAATTTTGGCAAGAAGAGCCAAGTCGGGATCTAGCCTTTGAGCTTAAAGAATGCGGTCTAAAAGAGAAGGATGAGCCTTAAGGCTACATAAAACAAATGATGAGCATAAATCGGATACGCGGTCGCCAATCTCACAAGTGGATAAGATCTCGAGACCGTTCCATTCAGATATCATCATAGAAACAACTGCTTGTTTCTTACGGCTAAGAGCATCGGCGACACGATTACTCTTACCGGGGGTATAAAGAATATCAAGATCATAAGGAGCAAGGAACTCGAGCCAACGTTGTTGACGCAAATTAAGTTCCTTTTGAGAAAATAAATACCTCAAAGACTTATGATCGGTATAAAGAACAAATTTCTCTCCTAAAAGATAATGACGCCAAATCCGAAGAGCGAAAACAATAGCCGCGAGTTCTAAATCATGTGTGGTATATCTAGTCTCAGCCGGCTTCAATTGCCTAGAAGCATAAGCAATAACACGTTCTTTTTGCATAAGAACGGCACCCAAACCAATGCGACTAGCATCGGTATAAACAATAAAATCTTGGTTTCCATCGGGAGTCACAAGAATAGGAGCATCGGAAAGGAGTTCCTTTAATTTCTGGAAAGAAGCTTCACATTTGTCCGACCAAACGTATTTAACACCTTTCTTCGTTAAGCTAGTGAGAGGCACGGCGATTTTAGAAAAGTATTTAATAAAACGACGGTAATAGCCCGCCAATCCGAGAAAGCTACGGATTTCTGTCACACTCTCAGGTCTTTTCCAATCTTGAATCGCTTCAATCTTTGAAGGATCCACGGAAATTCCAGATTCGGAAATAATATGACCGAGAAACTTCACACGAGATTGCCAAAAATGGCATTTAGAAAATTTTGCTTTTGAATGATTACTCCTAAGAGTTTCCAACACAATCGGAAGATGCTTTTCATGTTCCTCCTCGGTTTTTGAATACACAAGAATATCATCAATGAAGATGAGAACAAATCGACTGAGAAAATCTTTGCAAACTCGATTCATAAGGTCAATGAAATAAGCCGGAGCATTCGTTAAACCAAATGGCATAACAAGCCATTCATAAGATCCATAACGGGTACGGAACGATGTCAAAGGAATGCTATCCTCAGCGATACGAAGCTGATGAAAACCAGTAGCCAAGTCCAATTGTGAAAAGACTCTAGCACCGCTAAGTTGGTCAAATAGATCATCAATCCGAGGTAAATGATATTTATTTTTGATAGTAAGATCATTAAGCTTGCGGTAGTCAATGCAAAGTCTAAGTGTACCATCGGATTTCTTCACGAAAATAGCCGAAGCTCCCCAAGGAGAGGAACTAGAGCGAATATATTGCTTCGTCACCAATTCGGATAATTGTTTGCGCATCTCCTCATTCTCCTTATTAGACACGCGATAAGGAGGACGAGTAATAGGTTGAGCTCCAGGGATAAGATTAATTTTGAACTCAATTGCTCGCTTAGGTGGCAATCCTAAAATAGGCTCAAATATGTCGGAAAATTCACGAACAACGTGAATAAGAGCAATGACATCTTCCTCATCATCATTATCGTCATCACGAGGATTTAAAGAATATAAAGATGCAGTCAAAGAAGAATCCGAATCTTTAAGAATAATAGAAACCGGCTTTACAGATTGCGGGTGTCGGAGATAAATAGTCCGCTCGGGACATAGGATGTGAGCTTCATAATGGTTAAGCCAATCCATTCCCAAAATCATTCCAAAGCCTAAATAACGCATGACAGGCAAATCGGCTAGGAAGGAAAAATCGCATAAAATAATCTCCACATCTTTACAAAGCAAGCTAAGAGTTGCGGATCCACCAACCGGATTCACAATTCTTAAAGAAGTCATTAAAGCTACAACACTTAAAGAAAAGGTATCGACAAGTTCCTTTGATATAAAAGAGTGGTATATCAAAGAGAACTCGAATAGGTTGATCACGAAATATAGTAATACCATCAAGGATAGAATGAGATATACCTTGACCACGAGATGTGTTGCCAGGGGATTGAGCAACATTTAACATTCCCTCCTTCTTGCCTTCAAGTTTGAGGCATTGATGTATATAATGATCCGGGCTCTTACAATAGCGACAACAACGGGGTTTTGATTCTTGTTCGCAAAATGGTCCCTAGACCCACAGTTGAAGCATTTCCCACTACTAGGAGAAGGAGCCTTTGCAGCAGGAGTTGCTTGCTTACACTTTTTGTTGGGATAAGGACCTTTGAATTTGTTTGGCCTCTTTTTCTTGTTGAAGTTTGGTTTGGAACCCACCACTTCAACATCACTTTCCCTATCCGCCTCTTCAAGACGAAGAGCGATATCAATGAGTTGGTCGAAGGGAACTTCTAATAGAAGTAATGGCTTCTTGGGATTTTTGTTTAAGCCATAGACAAATCTTTGGTTCTTCTTCAATGGGGTGTTGATGTATTCAACCCCATATTTGGAAAGTGACTCGAAGGATGCAACATAATCAGTCACGGAGGCTTCACCCTGAACAAGGTCTATGAAACGTCGAGCCAGTGTCACTTTCTCTGCTTCTTGCACGAATTTTGATTCGAAGTGTTCCGGAATTGCTCCCAGGTGAGATCCGCTTCATTAATCTCGGAAATAAGAAGTTCGTACCAGTCCAATGCTCTCTCTTGGAGCATACTGGAAGCCCCTTGAACACGGTGAAGATCGACGAGATTCATGTGAATGAAGATTCGATCGCAGGTCCTCAACCAAGCCTGGACCTCGATGATAGTTTCAGAACCTTTAAATGGCTTCCCACCCAGGTTGGTGTAATTATTGCACAAACGTGCAAACCCAGATTTAGGGTGAGTAGGTTCCGGAGTAGAACCAGCTGCTTGAGCATTCGTGACAAGGTCAAGAAGTTGCTGGGTAGTCATAAAAACTCCATCTTGGGGTGGAGCACCAGATGGTCCAGCTTTGGGACGACCAGGTCTAACCATTTCTCTTCCTTAAGAAAGAAAGAAGAGAAAGAAAAAGATTATTCACTAATGAATATCAAGCAATCTTGCTAGATAAAACAAGGAATCATAAAGGATATAGGATGAATCAGTACGACGACTCGAATTAATCCTAAGGCATAACTCCTAAGGTGGACTTAGGACGGTGATCCTTGTTAAATTATTCTACATTGTTCCGAAGTTTGGCTTGACGCCCCATCTCTATACCCACGCTAGCCAAGGACACTACAGAGCAATGCCGTCAACTAGCTCGGAGAATAAGGCTGTTGAGGAGTGACCATCCGTGCAATTGCTTTGTGCGAGCACCGCTATGCCGGATAGTATAACGCATTTGATTTCGGGAGGAAATCCGACACACCGATACAAACTCAAAGCTACTTCACAGTGGCTATAATAATCTTCGGAAACAAATATAGAAATAAACATAACATAAATCAGTCACAGATAATTCATATCACAAAGGTGGAAGAAGATATGAATATATATAACTAACACATGAAAGTGTATATCAGAGTAGTGGTCAAAAAGATCCACAATAATACAAAAGAATAGCAACACGTGCTATACAAAAGAATACAACTGTGAGTCTATATCTCAAGTGTATACAACAAAAACTGCTAATCTAATTAGTTAGCCAAAAGTCAGAGTAGCAAATCCCAGAAGAGAAGTCAAACAGAAACACCTGTAACATCTCGGTCTGACCCGAGTATTATTTATAAGAAAATAATAAACGGATCAATCTATCTATAAATATCATATGACATGATATAAAGTAAAAGATATGGCATAAACATATAATATCCATAATGGCATACTACTATAAGCATGCAAATGATGATCAATCAAAGATCGTTCAATACCACAAGAATCTTCACAAAGATCCAAAAAGGGTTTCATACCCAAAACTTGTATTCACAACAAGTCAATGACACACGAAATCACCAATGCACAAAAATTGATAAATCATATCAATGAAAATCACTAAAATTGGTGAAGCATAAATTCCAGAATTCAACACACGAAATCCAAAAATCATAAAAAGAGAAAGAGGCCTATCACATGACGGTCCGAAGACCATGGGGAGCTACCCCATATGTGTGAGTCGAAATCATACAGATGAGGTCTAGACTAACCGTGCAGACAAAGAGATATGTGTGAGTCGAAATCACACAAATGGTGTCTAGTCTAACCACGCAGACAGAAAAGATATGTGTGAGTCGAAATCACACAAATGGTGTCTAGACTAACCTCGCAGATAAATAGGTGTGAGTCGAAATCACATAGATGAGCCTAGTCTAACCCTGCAGTCAAAGAGACATCGCACAATTGCTAGTCTAAATCATAAAAATGATCGTCATGATCACCAAGGAGTGTCAATTACACTAAGTTAGTAAATATAAAAGTTTAGCTTCATGTCCCATAACCACTTGCTTAACTTAAATATTTACGAACAAACTGTAAATCTTCACTAGGAAATTGTCACAAAAGATTCAATCGAACAAGTCCAAGAATTAAGCGACGAAGCAAACGCAAGCGTTTCATACCACTTGTTTTACTAAGTCGTTTAATTAGATTTCTCATCCGAGTGAGGTAAAGGTTTGTATATACTAGTAGATTGGAAAACGGTTTAAGAAACGAGCTTTGTAATAAAATAGTGTTGAAATCATTTTGACGAAAGAGTTTTGATATTTACTACTAGTATTGAAACCTTTATATTTTTAAAGTGACAAATCATAGAAATGATTGTAGAAACAATCAATCATCAAAATTCACATTCGAAGATGTGAATAAAATCCAAAGAAATCGATACCAAATCCATCAAAATGGATATTCCCAAAAATAACGAAGAAAATGTCATCAAAATCAATAATAAATGATAACAACAAAAAGGGAATCAACACGAATTGATTAAAGTTGGAAATTCAAGCTAAATTGGCAAATAGGAAAAAGACTACAGATTCAGACGTCTGAATCTGGAAAACCAAAAGTTTTCCAGAGTATATTTCAGAAGTCCGAACCCTATATTTCAGACGTTTGAAATAGGCAATTTTTAGCCTATTTCCTTTCTGGTCCAAAACAAACTAATTCAGACGTCTGAAATATAGATTCAGACGTCTGAATCTGGGATTACAAATCTTCCCATTATAATATTCAGACGTCTGAATCTAACGTTTCAGACGTCTGAAACTGGGGTTCAGGGCATTCCCTGAACCTAGACCAAAAATGGCCGAAATAAATACCGGAAGCGATCGGACGAGCAACGATGGCTAAGGATTTACGTCTAGCGACAACCCAGCCTTAACGGCTCTTCGATACGCCTCAAATATCAATGTCCAAATATCCATAAAAGGATTTTCATAGATTTTAATTTCAAAACATCAAAAATTGGAATATACACCAAATCAATCCAAACCAAAATCAATTGCACAAGAATAAGTGTTAGGAATTCATACCTAACAATCGAAGATAATTATAGACAAAGATGTGAGACAAAAATCTCACCTTTGAACCCAAACAAATGAAGAAGAAGCTTGAAAGAAAAGGAAGAATCAACCACTCTTCAACACAACTCAAACGAGCTTGAATCAATGGGTTCTTCTATTAGTTTGGAGCTAGAGCTTGATTTGCAAAAGAATACTAGGGCTTGAGTTTCAATTTCCCATTCCACTCTCCATTGTTATGAAAGCTTGAGTATTAGGAAAATAGAAAGGAAGTAAATGAAGAGGATAGGGTTGGGACTGAATATATAAGTGGAGTTTTTGGGCTCAGCCCAAACCAAAGCCCTAAGTAAAAAATGGCAAAATTTCTCTAACTCCAAACATATCAAAGTTTATACTCAAAAAGATCGCAAACGGCGTTTTGAACTCAATGGAAGTGGACCCGAGTCCTAATTCGACCGTATGCAAAAAGTAGCTTTTCGGACTAAATTTCGAGTATCGATAAATATTTAAATATAAAATCGACAAATATGCGGGTTGTTACACCAGACCCCACAGTTTTGGCCACCACAGAACACCATCTGCCGTTGCCTACGCACCTCCACGCAACTCATCGCAACCCCCTATGGCGCGTCGATCGACGCCCAATTTGGACAGCCGCCATAGGAAAATTTAAGTCCTGATCGAATTTTAGGCGCAGCCGACAGTTAACTCGATAAACGAACAGCGCCGATGACCTCCACTCGTCCCCTTCTACGCGACCATACCCTCGATTCAACGATCAGACGAAATTCATCAACTTGTGATGAACGGCCGTGAATGTTTCCACTGATTCCGGATGCATGAAAACTCCGATTGAAAAATAGACAGTGGATCTGGATTGCGCTCTTCAAGTGCTTTCCGACGATATATAATTTGATATTGTTTGGAGAGTTTGAATTTTTGCTTTGGATTTGATTTGGAATTGTATTTGGGAGTTAGAGTTTGCAGCCATTGGAAAGAGGAGCTAATAGAACGTACAGAAATGAGAATAAGAAATGCATTAGGGTTTATAACAGGTATATATTGGCGGATTGAAAAAGAAAAGATGGACCAGATTGATAAACGCGCTGAACAATAAATGGCCCGAAAAGCCCGTTTTGACTCCGGAACGAAATTGGGTCAACCCATATATCAAAATAGATGTTTTTAAATATTTTAAACGCAATGGAACAGTTTCAAATCCAAATTCCATCGTATGAAGAAGTTATGACAAAATCAAATTATTTCAAATTGATTTCAATTGATTTCAATTTCATTGATTTCTAGGCGTTTCGCGTTCGTACGATCAAACGACAAGTCCGATCGTTACGAAACTTGAAATCCTATAATAATTCACTATTACGGATCCGTTGAAACTGGTTTCGTCGAAATCCGAGTCGGTAGCCGAAATAGCTATTTTTCATTAATTAATTAAATTAAAAAATTAAAAAATTAAATCAAATTTTCAATTTCAACTATATAATTAACAAATTTCATCAATTTTAACTTTCTTAATCATTTACACTAATTTAACCAAATTCAAATGTCAATTTAGAGTTGATTAATTTATCAATTTCAGTGTTAAATTTAAATTCCATTAAATTCAAAAATTTTAAATTCAATTACCAATAATTCCATTTAATTGACTTTTCTTTCTTTATTCAATTCATTGCTATCAAATGGATAAAATTAACATTGGATTCAAAATCCATTACATTAATATTCTCACATTTCACCTAAATTCCCATTTATGTAGTATTTAAATATTTAATTCATTTAATTGCAACTAATCCTTGTACCATAAATTAAATTCCAATATATTGATAAAACTTAATTTCCATTCCTTTTATTTAACCAATTGTCATATTATAAATAAAATTGACATTATCTCTAATTATTTCCTTAATTAATACTAACCTAACTTTTAATTTAGATTTATTGCAATTTATTACCAGTTTTAGTTTCACATACTAAGTAAATGGTTAACTTACAATACTTATTACCATTTACGTTTATTCTCACCTGTAAGCTATTAATAACAAGCAAATGTTGCATTTGATTTAGATCTAGTTCAATAAATTAAATGAATGGGTAATAATTATCATTAATGGCAAATTTACTCACCTTCATACTTTAATTATCAACTAACCATTATTATAATTATTTATCTAGCATTGATTCTGTCAAATTGTCATTTATTACATATTATTTCATTAATTAATATAACTTTTGAATTTATTTTCCCCATTTACTAATTTCAGTCAATTGTAACCTTACAATTATTTTCAATTAATTGGTATTGCATTGAAATTTTTATTTATCAGCTTACATCAACATTATTACCTTTAATTGCAAATTGATTAACAATTTTATTCAACACCCTAAATAACTAACATGTATTAATTCAATACTTACATTTGTTTACCTATGTTTCATTTATAACAAATTATATTATTCCCGCTATTTCAATTAATTTGAATTCCGTTCTAGTACCAATTTATTACTTTATACATACATTACGTTTCTATGAAATTTATACTTTCACACTTTCCGTTATTATATTAATTGTCATTAAAGAAATGTTCATTATTGGTCACCATTGATTATACCAACTCATATCACACTAATCCTATTCAATTCCCATTTATTACATAGATTTATATTAATAAATCAACCTTTACATTTGTTACTTACATTCAACTTATAACCAAGTTATACTATTTTACATTATTTTATTTATTGCAATTTCATTCAAATAGTTAATAAATAACTTTGGTTAACCTTGTTACCTTTCATTTAAGTTATTATCTCCTTATTAATTAACAAATTTTTCATTCTTTCAATATTAAATTACCAAAACTTCAAATTAACAAATTTAAATCATTGAAATTTACGGGTCGTTACACATTCTGTATTGTTTTGGTTATGCTTCTCTCTTTTCTTCTCTTCTTCTTTCTTCTCTCTTTCTTCTCATCCTCTCTTTTCTTTCTCATGATCATCTACAATTAGTGCACTCTGGGTCGGATATGTGTGGTTTATTGTCGGATTCAGACGGCGCCGATTTTGGGTCGTCACATTCTCTAAATAAATTTGTGACCCCTTATTAATTGAATAAGTTAAGAGAAAAGAAATGAAATATTTCCTTCTTTAAATAAATTCTAAAAGTAAACTTTACTATAACGACCTGCAATTTTCGAGAAATAATAATTGTTAATTTAATATGTTTTGTAATTTAATGTTGGAAGAAATAAAAATAAATTTGTAATATAATAATAAGAAAATATAACTGGAATAAAAGAAAATGTATAAATTTAAGGTAACTAATAACTGTTTTAAATGTAGTTCTAATTAAATAAAAGAATTAAAGAGTTATAATTGATATAGATTGTAAGTAAATTATAGTAATGTATGTATTTATGGATAATTGGATTAAAAGAGCAATTGATAAATTAAATATTGATTAACTAATAAAAGGACGTTTAATGAATGGGTATTTAGTAAAATAAGTGTATTGAGAGTTGTTATAACATATGCTTATAAATAATAAACTTATAAATGTCACTAAATGTAGAAATGGTAACAATTTTTGTTTGTTACCAACATATTTAATCAATTGCAATTAAATGAAATTAAATGTTACATTGATGCGAGTTAAGACAATAACTGCAAATTTTTAATGTAACAAAGTGTATAGAAATGTTAATTATATTCATAAGAAAATAATTTATTTAATAAAAAAAATGAAACCAAGATAAATAAATTAATTGGGATTCTAAATTATGATTAATGTGTCAAAGTAACAAAAATTCATTATAATTGAAATATAGTAGTCAATACAAATAAAAATATGGAAATTGTAGCATATTAGTGAAATAAAATATCAACAAATATTAACTATGCTATTAGAGTAATAATCGATTAAATATAAGGATTGAAAGCAAATTAAATCAATTTTTGGGATTAAAGTATAATTAGTTGGATTTAATTACAGTAAAATTGAATACTGTAACTAGTGTAATAACCAACACTGAATTGTTATATAAACTTGTTTTAAATTATTGTAAATGTCTATGAAATCAAAAATGATAAAAATGGTTAGTTAATTAATTTGAATATAAGAAGTGATAAATTTAATTCAATATTAATTTATTTAATTAATATGAAAATAGCCATTTTGGCCACCATCTCGGATTTCAACGAAACCAGTTTCATCGCCGTAACAATGAATTATTGTACGGTTTCAAGTTTCGTAGAGATCGGACTTGACGTTTGACCGTACGGACTTGAAACGAGAAGAAATCAATTTAATTAAATTTAATTGAAATCAATTTGAAATAAGCTGATTTTAAGGTAACTATTTCATACGATGGAATTAGGCCTTGGAACATATTCCATTGTGTAACGACATATACTTTTAAACCTTTAAAAGTATTAAATTAAATAAGATTTTTTTAACAAAATTGAAAAAGAAACAAAAAATTTAAGATTTTATTGGTACAAATTAAATTATAATACAAGTTATGAGCTTAATTAAAAGTTCTACTAATGAAACGTGTTTGAAATAATGTAAGGATGAGAACAAATGCTAATGTGTATTTTAATAACATTGGTTTCAGTGAAAAATTGTAAATTTTTAATTGATTGGAATAATAAATGTTAATGAAGAAAAAAATGTTTCTTTATTAAAGAAGAAATCATATGTTTATTAAATGTTTGGTAGCTTAAAGATTGACTGTAGAGACGAGAAACTATTATTTGGTAAGAAATGTATAATTCCTATTTGTATCCAATAGTGTATAATATGTTTAAATTACTATTAGTAGGAAATAATTGTTCTATTTTTCATTACATTTATTTTGTTCATTTTGAAATTCATCTTTGTAAACAATTGAAATTAATGTAATTGAATAATTTCAGTTAATGGTAATGAGTACACCAAATTGTAAATTAATAAGTGTAATTAATCATAGCTTATGTTTTGTGAAAATATAAGGAAAGTTGATTTAATGAAAAGAACATTTATGTCAAATAAAATGAACGTTTCATTTGTGAATGCAGGTTTAATTTCACTAATATAAAGAATAGAGTGATTGATTTAAAGGAAGAAACATATGCATATTTGAATTGTGTTTTAGCGTATAAATGGATTACAAGAGTAGAAAATAATTTATTTAAGTAAGTTATTTATTACTCTGCTGTATAAACAACAAATTTATAAACGTGTTTAAATGAATAAAGGAAACAATTATCATATTTTTCATCCGTTTTAGTTGTCTATTTTGAAATTTAACTTTGTAAGTAATTACAATTAATGTAATTGAAATATTTCAATTATAATGGAAGAAAACGTCGATTGCAATTAATAGATTTAATAAAAATAACGCTCCTTTTGTGTCAAACAGAAAGGATGTTTTATTGGAAATAAAAGATCATTTTGGGAAAACCAAATTGAACATTTTCGTTTTAGGGTAAGTACTTTTATTATTATGCATATATAAAAAAACTAAATGCGTACGAATTTGTATATCATTTGTGTTAATGAAGTTAATTTTGGTTACGTTTCACCAATTGAATTTCAAAAGGGTTGTGCGATGTACATGGTTTCTTCATTTCTTTTGTTATTCATTGTTGCATGTACGTTTTAAAATAGTTATTTCGTTATTAATACTTGATCTGTTCATTTCTCCTTTTTTTAATACCCGAGCCTAGACTTTTAGTTTGTATTTAATTCTTGCCACCTTGTTTTCACGTATACAAAATTTCGCTCTCCTTTGGTTTGCAAATTTTTCCATTTCTACATACATTTCTTTACGCATTAATAATCCTTAAAGCTTTCAAAATAAAATGTGACATTTATTTTGTCTCTCCACCTTAATTTCCTAATTATTAAATAACCTGCAGCTTATTTCTTTCTTTTACAGTATATATCTGTGTTCGTTTTTTGTCAAGTTTTATTGGATTTGTTTTAGACTAATGAGATCCTAGTAAACCAAGAGACCTTCGGAAACCTAAGAGACTTTGGTTCCTTCCTTTTCTCACATTTTGTCCGTCTATTTTCCTATCTGACTAAAACCAAGTACGTACAAAAAAGTTCCTCATTTGAGAAACTTTCTGCTTACTCTTCTTCTTCTTCTTTCTCAAATCTATAGAAAACTCCAAACTTCGAAACTCTTAAATCTCCAAATCAAATTCCATCCTTCCGCCTTCAAAATTGTAGCTTACCTCGCTCCTCTTACTGCCACCCACATCCATCACCACCTACAACCCATAGCCAAAGCCCCACCTTTCCTATTCTTTTCTTTCTCTTTTTCCCTTCCCTTTTCCCTCTTCCTTCCTCTTATTTCCATGGCTTCTATATTCCACTAAACTACTCCAAATCAAATATATATATATACATATATATATATATATACATATATATATATATTGAAACTGTGTATAATTTCAATGGCAACTACTTTGTTGTTGAACTTTTCTTTCTATTTCGAATATTTCTATATAAAAACTCCATTTTTCAAGTCCTTTCTTGGGTCGAATTTTAAACGAAAATACCCCATATTGTATCAATCTTATCTCTTACAGAAATTAACCAAATTATGTGTTTCTTTTTTTTCAAACTATTTATTTTTCTAGTGGTTAAACTTTCATTTAGATCAGTTCTTCAAATTCCTAAATTTTCTAAGCAAAAAAACTCAAATCTTTTCGTAGTATATTTGAACATAGATTTTCAACTCAGAAAACACCTCTGTTTGTTTTGACCATAAATTGCTCTTGACAGAAGCTTTTTAAGTGATTCCTATTTTGAAAGTGGAGAGAAAATAATTTGCAACAACATTCAAGTTAGTCACTTTTATAGATTCAGTAATATGCTGGTCTGTATATTTTCTTAAAGATGACCAAGTTTCTGGTTTGTCCGCTGTTCAAATTTGGGCATTTAATTGGATTTTAATCGTCGACAAATCAAAGATGAGTGTTTTAACCCACTCACAACTACTAAATTATCTTATGTTGGTTAAATTAGATTTATGATGTGATTAGAAATTTATTAATTTCTATTTGGTGTTCTAATTTGCCATTTAGATTAAATTTTAATTAATATTGAATTTTATAGCCATCTAATTAATATTGAATATAATTTTTAGTTAAATACCTAATAACGATAACCAATTAATTGTTGTGATTTATTTCCTAATTTGGATGTTGATTGTGATTGATGTTATTGGTTGAAATATTGGATGATTGGATATTTATTTATGCCTATATCTCTGTTATCACTATATGTTGAAATGATATATACCCGAATGATCTTATAAATTAATTGTTTTGGTTTGAAATGATATACCCGAGCGGTTTTCATTGATTTGCAAATTTTAATTTTAGATACTGGTTGAAATGACACACACACACACACACACACACACACACACACACACATATATATATATATATATATTCATTTAAATTCTTGTATTTGGATTATGCATTGCAATTGAATTATTTAAAAGGTTTAAGTTAAACTTCGGATTTGTTTTAGTTAGATGATTAAGATTGATATTTCGAATTATTCGAAACCTTTTAAATAATTATATTTACATTGTACCCTAGATAGGAGATGAAAATCCCATAACATCTATGAAACCGTCGCATTAGTATTTCTATTTCATTTATTTTGATTTGACTTGCATAAGATCTGTTAGTTCTGACTCGAGTGTTGTCTTTTCATTACACTCGGGTCAGTCTGAGCTTTTCATTGTATTGAAGACTATTTTTTGGAGGACAAAGACGAAGATTCAATATATTATTGTTATTTATTATTCCACTACATTCTGTGCTCCGCTGCATTATTTTTTATTTTTGATGCATATATAACTCTGATTTGAGTTAAAAAAGTGTGAGCAAATGCTATTTGTAAAAAAAATTCATGAACTGTTTATTTTATTATTATATTTTGTCATTCCGCTGCGAGATTCTATGTTTTATTTTTCCTTATTTTCTTTCATTTTCTTATTTACCCCATTAACAATCCTGCCTTTTGAATGGTTTGAATTAGACGTGTAGTTTATTGTCGATCTAAACCGTCCAAAAAGGTGGATCGTTACAGTTGGTATCAGAGCTTTGGTTTAGACATACCTTAACCTGATGGGTTAACTCGTTAGGGATAGGATAGTAATACCCTAGAATGAGTTGTCTGAGTGTATATACGAGAGCGCGTATTTGTTAGTGTTATAAAAATGTTTTGTATAAAGTTTGAAATGAAATTATTTTTCCTAATATTATATGATATATATAAAGGAATAATACTTTGTGACCAATATAGTTATTTGTAATGTGTTTGATTTATGAAATGGAAATATTTAATTATTATCATATTGTTGACTTGTTGTATTTAATCAAATTATAAACATTTGTTAATTATTGTTGATTGAATTAATGGACTAAACATTAGTCTAATAGTGGTGTATTAAGGAGAATAAAATGAATAATTAGGATATTTGTTTATGAAATTGAAATGTTGTTGTGAATTTTGTTGTTTGTTGACATGTAGTTTCGACTATTGAAAAAAATGGAATATTTGGTTATTTTGGATAATCGAAACCTTTTGAATTAATACATGAGTGAAACTTGATAATTGGGTTGAATTATATAGTTGAATTGATAACCTTAATTTTAAAGCAAGTAAAACAAGGTTTAATTTGTTATATCTATGTTTAGTAAATGAATAAAATTGGGGTACACATTCTTAGCATGTAATGTAATAATATACAAGTGTGAACTTTAAGCCTTGGGATCTTTAAATTGAAATTGTGATTAAGGAAATGTTGTAAATGAGATTAAATTGGAAAAATATGTTTATAAACTTAATTAACATTTATGAAACGTGTCATAAATAAATTGAAAGGTAAATGTGAAACTAAATGGAATAAGTAAATATGAATTAAAAGCGAAATGATTTCAAATAAAGCTTTGACCTGTAAATTGTTTTGAAATAAATGGACGTTGCAATAAATGGTTATAAATAAAGTTATGATAACTTTAAACTCAAACAATGTCTTATAAAAAGGAATTAAGTTTAATAAATTAGTTAAAACGTAAGAAAATTTCTTATGAAATTATTTGCAAATAAATGTAGTATTAAATGAGAAATATTACATGTGAAATGAATGTAATTTAAATTAAAGAAAAATATAAGCAATATTGTGAGAATGGATATTAATGTTTATATCAGAAGGAGAAATTTTATGAAACAAATATTAATTTAAAAACTATTGATTTGGAAAGGTACTCAACTTGAAAGCGAAATCTTATATAATCGAAGTCTATGTAAGTGTGATTTGATACTATTTATTTTGGAAAGTATTCAATTTGAAAATGGAATCTTATGTATAACGGACTTTATATAAATATGATATTTGAAATTGATTTGAAAATGTACTATGTGATACATATTTTCGAAGTAAAGATATAGAAAGTACCTTCTGCTTGATATTCGCTTTGTGGTCGCATTGTGGATTCATTCTATCAATATTATTCTCTCTGATTTTGGTTTTTCGGATGTGATACTCGAGTGTCCTACCATGGCGTAACCCATGGTCATTTTTTTGGATAGCATAATCCGCAAGGCAGAGATTGCTTAAAGGGTATGGATGTTTCCTGGGGGATCCAGGCATAACCATTGTTATGTATCATGCGGTCTACCGGTTTTTTTGTCGTTGCGTAATCCACAAGGCAGAGATTGCTTAAAGGGTATGGACGTATCCTGGAGGATCCAGGCATAACCACTGTTATGTATCCTGCGGTCCTCAGTTTTGGTTATCATGGCGTAATTCGTAAGGCAGTGATTGCTTAAAGGTACGAATGTTTCCTAGGAGATCCAGGCGTAACCATTGTGTATCTGCGATCCAGGTGATTTATTTGGATTGTACTTTTCATATCGGTTTTGAAAGTTTTTCAAATATTTTCACTGGGTGTTGAAACAGGTCTACTAAGTATTTGGAGAATTTTAGGCTTGCGCTTGATCAACGCATGGCCAAAGTCTGCAAGAACGAGGATAAACCTGTTAAGACATCGAGTTATAAAAGTATTTTAATAAAGTATTATATAAAAGATATTTTGGTTATCTTTTTTCTTTTCTAAATACTTTAACATGTTTAAAATATTATCTATTTATGTACAGCATGGTTTGTTAGTGTTGTAAATATCGTGAGAATTTATTAATTCAATAAAACATATTTAAAGTAAATGATTATTGATTTATTAATAAAGTTTGAAAAGTATCTTGAGATAAAACTAATAAATTTATAAATAATGGATTTAAGGTTTCAATAGCTTCTTTGTAAATATAAGTAATGATGTAAATAATTATTTTCAAATAGCTTACACATATTTATAAAGATGTTATTTAAAATATTTAAATGGCATTTGTAAATGAAGCAAGAAATTTTACAAATGAATTTTTGAAAAGTATTAAAGTATTAACGATGATTTATTTGCAAATGAAGCTTTCAAATGAATATTGGAAGTAAAATTTGTTTAAGTTTCTTTGAATGTAGAATTTAAAGATATTATATAAATGGAAAAAAATTGATTTAATAAGTTTATTTATAGTAATATACTTGGAAAAAAATTTGAATTTCTATTTTGCAAGTATAGTTTGGAATATTTAATTGATTTCGAAGTACTAATAGTAAATTTATTGGTTCATTTACTCTTTGAATTTTTGTATTAAACCATAATAAATGTTTTTCCATGATTTGAATATTCATTTTACAACAAGTGTGCAAAATTAATTATGAAGATATGAAATTTTAAACTTCGATTTAGAAATTTAATGTAAGATTTGAGTACTCTATTAGTTTCAGTTTAATAACCTTGAGTTTATACTTATTTTAAAAATAATGAGTCTAATAAATTATTGGATTTGAGGAACTTTATTTTAAAGTTTATTATAATGTTTTGATATAAATTTCTAACATTGTTTTAGACTTTTGAAAAATCTTTGCATAATGCTATGAGGATGTTTTAAATATATCTTATATTTTTGCTAAGTGAACGAGGTTAAATTTTTTAACTGAATTTTTAGATATGTTGAAATATTTCTTTTCTCTTCAAGGGCAAATACCAAAAACTTAAATTTTTATTCAATAACCAAATGGAGTTATAAAAATAAGTAGGACAGTAAAAGCTTAAGTAATATTTTTTTGAAATGATTCATTAATGACTTAAATATTTAATGGAAACCAAATTATGTAAGTGATTGATCTTTATATAAATAAATGAATGAAAGGTAAATGATGAAAAATAAACGAATCGAATAGACTTAAATAAAACTAAAATTCTTGTTGTTTGGCTGATGGTAAGTTTGGGAAAAAATACTTCTAGTTTTTGAGGTTGTTTTACTAATATATTAAGTAATTATCTAAGGCTGATGAGCATAGGATACACTTGGCAGTTTATTCATCACCCTGCATGATTTAAGGTTTCAGAACTAAACAAACCATTGGTTTTGGTTACTACAGATGTATGATGGATTCTTTGGTTGCATAAATGGTTATATTGTTTGTTTGTATATGTTTTATTTTTGAAATATGATACATATATTGAAACTATTAGTATCATTATTTTCGGACGTATCCGCACAAAGGAGACTCTGTCGAAATATTTTCAAAAATTTAAGACTTAGAAAATCTTTGTAGAATTTGAGTTATTTTCAAATTTTATTAAACCTTAATATGTAGGTTTAAATGTTTATAAATTGCCTATTTTAAATAAAATATAACAAATTTTGGATTACTTCTTGTATCTTTTCCGGGACGAAAAGTTTTTAGTAGGGGAAAGCGTAACGACCCGTACTTTTAAACATTTAAAAGTATTAAATTAAATAAGATTTTTTAATAAAATTGTTAAAAAACAAAAAAAATAAGATTTTACTGGTACAAATTAAATTATAATACAAGTTATGAGCTTAAATAAAATTTCTACTAATGAAACATGTTTGAAATAATGTAAGGATGATAACAAATGCTAGCGTGCATTTTAATAACATTGGTTTGAGCGAACAATTGTAAAATTTTAATTGATTGGAATAATAAATGTTAATGAAGAAAAATAAATGTTTCTTTGTTAAAGAAGAAATCATATGTTTATTTGCTTGAAATGTTGGTAGCTTAAAGATTAACTGTAGAGACGAGAAACTATTATTTGGTAAGAAATGCATAATTCCTATTTGTATCCAATAGTGTATAATATGTTTAAATTACAATTAGATATATTTTTTCTTACATTTATTTTGTCCATTTTGAAATTCATCTTTGTAAACAATTGAAATTAATGTAATTGAATAATTTCAGTTAATGGTAGAGAGTACACAAATTTGTAATTAATAGGTGTAATTAATCATAGCTTATGCTTTGGTGAAAATATAAGAAAAGTTGATTTGATGAAAAGAACATTTATATCAAATAAAATGAACGTTTCATTAGTGAATGCAGGTTTAATTTCATTAAAATAAAGAATAAAATGATTGATTTAAAGGAAGAAACATATTCATATTTGAATTGTGTTTTAGCATACAGATGGATTACAAGAGTAGAAAAATAATTTATTTAAGTAAGTCATTTATTACTCTGCTGTATAAACAACAAATTTATAAACGTGTTTAAATGAATAAAGGAAACAATTATTATATTTTTTAGCCATTTTAGTTGTTTGTTTTGAAATTTAACTTTGTAAGTAATTGCAATTAATGTAATTGAAATATTTCAATTAGAAGGGAAGAAAACGTCGATTGCAATTAATAGATTTAATAAAAATAATGCACCTTTTGTATCAAACAGAAAGGTTGTTTTATTGGAAATAAAAATCATTTTGGAAAAACCAAATTGAACATTTTCTTTTTTTTCTTTTTTTTTGAAAAGCAATGGGCTAAGGGAGCCCTGCCCAATTAAATTGATGAATCCATTGCGTTTACATGCACATACATACCATGAAATACATCACTTACAGTCAATTACAAAAATTACATCTCATTACAGAAAGACAAAGGGAACATGATTGTCAAACTAACATATAAAAATATTATAACCTGCCTATCCTTTTTCGAATTTTCCTATCAATGATATTAAAAACAGCAGAAGCAGTTTCCTCCTTTGAATCAAAGATCCTCCTATTTCTTTCCCTCCAAATTTCATAAACAAAAGTCTTCAGCATAATCATCATGACATCGGACTTAGGGGATTTCCACCGAGTAGCTTTGAAAATATTAAACCATTCAATTTTCGAGCTTTTAATTGGTTTATGAAAATCACCATTAGATAATAGTCTACACCAGATCCCAAAAGTATAAAAGCATTCAAAGAAAATATGAGTGTTTGATTCAGGATGTCTATGACAGAAAACACAATCTTCATTATTAATGATACCTATGCTTGCCAATTTCTGTTTTGTGTTGATAGCATTAGCCATGATTTTCCATAACATCAAATTTTCTTTTGCAGGGGATTTATCCTTCCAGATTCTAGTGGCCCATGGAAAAATGTCTGTTTGATTTAATAGAGCTTTATAAACTAAAGAAACTTCATGATTTTTCTTTTTATTAGTCCATAAAACTTCAATATCTGAAGAAGGGAGAGACAAAGATTGTATATGTTGCCAGAGAGATCGGACTTGATAGGAACTACAGTAAGGCAGAGTAATAGACCCATCTGAAATAAAAGATGATACTTTGGTTTTGATTGATATGCCAGACTGCATAACTAAAGAATGAGCAAGGTTTTGCAGAAGAATTAAACCAGGTTTGGCCCAAGGAGTAGACCAAAACAGTAGATCATTGTTAACAGATGGATTGCATTGAATAATAGGTAAAAAAGAAGGTCTTAATTTCAATATATTACGCCAACCCCAGCTGCAACAATTAGGAATATCCATTAACCAGAAAGCCTTACCTTTAATGAGATTTTTAATAGTCTATTGAGTCCAAAGATCATCAGCTTTTGATAAAATCTTATTAAAGTATGTTGAAAATACTGCTGAATTCCATTTCTTAAGATTTGCAATTCCCAGACCACCATATTTCTTTGGCAATTGAATTTTGCTGAAGGATAATGGCACCATTTTTTTTGAGAATGGATCACCATGCCAAAAGAAACGATTAAGAGCACTATTTATCATTGAAATAAGTTTACTAGGAAGAATAAAATGCCTCATCCAATAATTGGTCATGGCAGATGCAACACTCTGTATAATAACCAATCTTCCTGCCTGAGATAGTTTAGTGTTTGGCCAACTGGAAAGCTTACTTGTAATTTTCTCATACAAAGGTAGACAATCAGATTTTGTGATTCTGCCACATATAAGAGGTAAACCAAGATATTTTGTGTTATTCTGAATTTCTTTAAAGCCAGAGAAATTAATAATTTCTGATTTCAACTTTGGACTAAGGCCAGCAACCAAAATGTGTGATTTGTTGAAATTAATCTTTAACCCTGTAAGTGAATAGAAGTTATCCATTATCTCAAGAATAGCAGTTATATTTGAAGATGTTGGCTTTGTGAAGATAACAAGATCATCTGCAAAAAGTAAATGGGTGATGAGAGGATCCTTGCACTTTGGGTGTACCTCTAGTTTCTTTGCTTTCACATATTCAAGAAACATAGAATTTAAAACTTCCATTATAATGATGAATCGATATGCAGATATAGGATCACCTTGCCGAACCCCTTGTGTACCTTTGAAAAAACCTTTTGAGCAACCATTTCTTAAAATGGAAAAATGAGATGTTGAAATACATGTATAAATCCAAGCAAGCATGGGTTTGGGGAAATTCATTCTCGATAGGATTGCTATAATAGAGCTCCATGATATAGAGTCAAAGGCCTTTTGTATATCAAGTTTTAACATACATCTTGGTGAAATATTCTCTGATCCATATCCTCTTAAAAGTTCTTGTGTAAGCATAATATTGTCACTGATATTTCTATTAGGCATAAATGCCACTTGATTTGCAGAAATTATTGAAGGCATGATAGATTGAAATCTATTTGTAATGACTTTGGAAATGATCTTGTACAAAACATTACAGCAGGAGATTGGTCTAAAATCTGAGACACAATTAGCATTTGGAGATTTTGGGATGAGGACAATATTAGTAGAATTGATGCCAGATGATAGCTTATTGTGTGAGAAGAAGAAAAGAACAGCTTTGATAACATCATGCTTAATAATATTCCAAGAGTGTTGAAAAAAGAATGCATTATATCCATCAGGGCCTCCACTACTATCAGCTTTTAATGAGAAGACTGCAGATTTAATTTCATCAGGTTGGATTTCTTTTATCAAATCACTTGATTGCTTAACACTCAAGTAGGGTAGTTGCATACAGAATAAAGGGGACAGATCTGGGATCATAGGGGTTGGATTGCCAAGAGTTGAAGAGAAAAAATCAATAAATGCTTTAGATATTGAAGCATCACTATCTTGAATAACACCATTCATATCAGAAATACTCATTATTCTTTCATTGCTTTTTTTGATTTGGATCATATTATGGTAAAATTTGGTGTTCCTATCCCCCTGTTTGTCAATAATCACATGCAGTCTTTCTTTCATCATTAAAGCTTCGAACTCTAAAGCTTCAATCAAATTCCTTGATATGGTTGCTTCTTGAAAGGCTAAAGAAGAATTCAATGGATCATCATGAAGCTGTTGTTGAGTATTAATTAATTTCTCCCTTATACCATTAGAGACATTATAGCCATCACCAAAATTCTCCTTGGCCCAACTTTTAAGCATCATCTTTAATCTATGCATTTTAGATTTTAGGATGTGAAGAGGATTACCATAAATTTATTGCTTCCATACCTGCATAACAATGCTAAGAAAACATTTGTGATTAGTCCAGGTTTTGAAAAATTTAAAAGAAGGATTTCTACTAGCAGAATTATCCCCCAAAGATAAAATGAATGGTGAATGGTCAGAAACAGAGGGTTCTAAGAATTTGCAAAAGAGGTTAGGCCAGAGATTTAAAGAGTGAATATTATGAAAGGCATGGTCAAGCTTGCAAAAGGTTCTAGGGCCATGATTACTTTTATTATTCCAAGTATAAACAGCTCCAAAAGAAGGAATATGACAGAGAGAAGAGTTGATAAGAGATTGTTTTAAAGGTGCTATGTCCTTAAGAGTGAGAGGATTTCCTCCAATTTTTTGAACATTTTCATTTCAGGGTAAGTACTTTTATTCATTATACATAGATAAAAAAATTAAATGCGTACAATTTTGAATATTATTTGAGTTAATGAAGTTAATTGGGTTACGTTTCACCAATTGAATTTCAAAAGGGTTGTGCGATGTACATGGTCCCTTTATTTCTTTTGTTATTAATTGTTGCATGTATGTTTTTAAATAGTTATTTCATTATTAATACTTGATCTGTTCATTTTTGCTTCTGTTTAATACCCGAGTCTAGACTTTTAGTTTATATTTAATTCTTGCCTCCTCGTTTTCGCGTATACAAAATTTCACTTTCCTTTGGTTTGCAAATTTTTCCATTTCTACGTACATTTCTTTAAGCATTATTAATGCTTGAAGCTTTCAAAATAAAACATGGCATTTATTTTGGTCTCTCTGTCTTAGTTTCCTAATTATTAAATAACATATAGCTTATTTCTTTCATTGTAAGGAAATATTTGTGTTTGTTTTTTTCGTTAAGTTTTATTGGTTTTGTTTTAGACTAATGGGCTTATAACGACCCGTAAATTTTAATAATTTTTAATTGATTTTATAACATATTTAATTGAAGTTTGGTGAAATTATAAATAATAATATTTTGAAAATAAAAATTTTATATTTGGATTACGTATAGTTGAATATAGAAAATGGTAAATTTTCATCAGAATTTATGAAGGAAAATTTTATGGTATTTAAATCAGTTAAAAAATTGAGGGTAATAAAATAATTTCCAAACCTGAATATTTTTATACAGAAAATTTGTAAACCATCTTCTAAGTGTGACGTCATCTTTTGTTTCTTCAAATTTGGACTGCTACTACTCCATCTATCTTATTTTCGACAAAATAGCAGCATTTTCAGTACCGACTGTTGACTTTTGATCGGATGAGCGTACCACTGATATCTGTATGCCGTTTTGATTGTCTCGTCACGCTGGTCTCTCCGACATATTTATTTCTATAATTTGAGGTCCGGTACGGGACGAAAACGATAGAGTGTCCGTTGTAACGGTACCAAAATAGTGACTTTCCACTTTTCTTTAGTTCCAAATTTGAAAACGTACTATCCAAACAAAAATTTATTGCTTTAACTGTTCATCTCAATCTGAGGAACCGTTGCTATTCAAATCACATTATATTTATGGTATACGTTTCTTATCTTTATTTGGCAACGTTTCTTTTTTTATTGCCTTAAATACTTTGCTCAATCAATGGACAACGGTTACCATTTTCATCATTTCACTTTACTTCACAGTGGTACGTTTTCTCTGCCGCTTTGTCTCATTTCTCTGTTTGCAGTATTTGAAACACGCATATATAGAAAAAAAATTTACTTGATCAAAGCGCGTGACTGTTGCAATTTCCTTGATTTATATTTTATGCAGTGCTCTTTCCACTCTGGCCTCACTCTTACATTTATATTCTTCTTCCTCCCTCACATCTGCTCACAACTGTTCCAGAAACTCATGCCCTCTTTTCTTTTTCCACGCCCCTCTTCTTCTTCCTGGCTCCTCATTTTTTTTTCTTTTCCATCCCTAAAAAAAATTATATGAAAAAAAAAACCTACGGCCTCCCCACTCTCTCACTTTTTCCCGCACTCACCTCACGCACGGCAAGAGGCAAGCACCCCACTTGGCTTCCACTTCGCCCTACCTTCGTCCTCCGCCGAGCCCATAACCCACGAGAATACCATTCCAGACCGCCTCTTCCTTGTATCACTGGCCTCCGACAACGTAATCGCCTCAAACCCGAGCGTCGGTGTAACGACCCAGAATTTTTAGTAATTAAAATTTGAATATTTAATTAATTTTAAATATTAAGAAGTGAATTTATAAGTCAAATAAATTTTTATTTGAATTATTGGATTTAATGGAATAATTAAATCGATAATTTAATACGTTAAATTATGGAAATATTGAAAATTGGGTTAAATATGATTGAAAATGATTTGTAAAATAGACATTATACGCCGTTAGTAAGAGGATGTTATTTATTAAAAACATATACCGCGAATATTTCATAAACAGTGAAATTGGTATTATATATAGTAGCAATATATATATATATTGGCATATGTATATATTGGAGTTATTGATTTTCCGCATTTTTTGTTTAGCGGATGAGACCCTATTGCGTCGTTATTAAGCGGATAATATTTAATAAAAACATATACCGCGATAATTTCGTACTGGAGCGAAATTGGTATTGTGCTATTGTTTGTGAATGCAGGAAAACGGGTTGGAGGGATCCAACTGGATTCCTCAACAGTTTTTATTTGACTTCAGATATTTTGATATTTGATGGATTATCATATCGATATATGATATCGTTGTTGTCGTGATTGACTATTTGATATGTAGCATCATTGGACCAAGTTTTGGAACTTTAAAATGATTTTTAAAGTGATTTTTGAAAGAAAACGTTTATAAAATATTTTTGGAATTGATTCATTTTAAATAAATAAACGTTATAATTTTTAAAGTTATAAAAATTATGATTTTTGAGAAATATAGTTAAAAACTGATTTTTGAGAATATGATGCTAATGATTTTATAAAATAGTTTAATCGGGATTTTTGAATTTATTGTGAAAAGTTTAAATATAGGATTTATAAAATTTAATTATTTTATAAATCAAAAATGGTGAAATTATAAAGAAGTTTAAAGACGTTTTAGAATAATAATACAAATTGATTTGTATAAAAGATTTATAAAATGAATATTATAAATTAGAATATTTTGAATTATAAAACGAGATTTTATAAGTGTTTGAATGAAGTGAAAATGAATTTCATAAATAAATGAAATTTATAGAATTATAAACGGTGAAGTTAGAAATAGAGTTTTATAAACAGTAGGTTTATAAAATTTGTGAAGTTATTAAAGAATATATTTGGATAAATAATTAAATCTTATAAGTTATAAGATTTATAATTATGAAGTTCAAAGGAACAATTTTGCAAACAAATAAATTATAAGTATTTCACTTATAATATGAACCTTTGATTTATAATTGAGTTATGAATTGAATAAGTTAATAAAGGAATT
Source organism: Allium cepa (assembly GCA_030765085.1). Taxonomy (NCBI): domain Eukaryota; kingdom Viridiplantae; phylum Streptophyta; class Magnoliopsida; order Asparagales; family Amaryllidaceae; genus Allium; species Allium cepa. The sequence continues at coordinate 457,751,193 of CM060929.1, read as the reverse complement.
TATAAAAGGAAGTTGTTATAAAATAAATAATAAAGGAGTTTATAAACGTTGTTTTATAAATTCGCAAACGACTTATTTTGATAAGCAAAATTGTTGAAAACCTATTAATGAAGTTATATTCACATTTTTGACTGTGAATAATCCTTTGAAATAAAATGAATAAAAGGATGAAATTTGTTAACGTAGTATATTCACGTTTTTAAATAGTGAATAATATGTTAAAGAAAATGCTTAGAATGTGATATTTTAAATAGAATTAAAACGATCTAACGATGTTTTAATTATGTTAAGATTCGAAACCATAGATTTCAACATTTATTGTTGAAATAGACGTTTTCGAGAAATAAAAGGAAATGGTGGACTATAACACTGTTGTTATAGTAAATGATTTCCGAAAGGAAATGTTTTGTATAGTATTGGGATTTATATATCTATTTTAATTTCGAATCCCTATACTAGTGATTTTGGGTTGTCGTAACAATGTTTTACGCAACATTCGTTTTGGCCCAAATAAATATGTTGAAGAGAATGATTTCCTTAAAGAATGAAATATATACTTAATTTCGATTAGGGTATATTAAATATTTTCTATGTATAGAAAATAAAAAGATCTGTGAATTACTTATTTTTAATAAGTATAGAAATGCTTTTCCAATCTTAAGTGAATATTTGGAATTTATCTTTTTGAAGATAAATTGAAAACGAATATTAGAAATTGAATGGAAATCGTATATTCGTAAATATTTTGGAATGTAAATTCAATATGGAATTTATAAATGAAATTTGGAAAATGAGTTTAAAAATAAATATTGATTTATTTTTGAAGTGTGAAAATTATATATCTAGTAAAGATATTTTGGAAAATAAATAATTGGAAAATTATTTGGAAACTGGTGATGTGTGCATATCCATTGATAGTTCAATAACCGACTATCAATATTTCCCTTTGAATGGGTAATTGATGTGAATTGTTTGAATTTGAATGCCACGCTTATTTTTGAATAAGCGCTGACTATTCGGGTTAACCGGGAAAGGACCATGGGGTCGTATAACCCATTCCGAATATGTGATACGTCGTTATGATAGCATTGAAGATCGGTGTTGAAGACCCGGTATTTGCGAGAGCGATAGGATGACCTGTCGATTGACTCTGCACCGAGTTGCTCCGGTATAGAGTTCTCCATATGTGATGGTGAATCCGATCAGGATCGTGAATATCCGGATTGCAAGGACTTCTTTGTAAGTGCCTTCGGTTTTGTTCGAGCCCGGAACAGACTTGTATGGATTGTATGTCTGACATTACAAATTGAGATATAAAGCCGATTTCTTTCAAATATATTTCTGTTGGTGGCGGAGAATTTATTCTTTTAGCTTAACACCCTTCTCTGAGACATACGAGCTCAGAGGCTATGCAGTTGAATGTTATCAGCGATATATTCCCAATTTGGTAATGTGACATGCTGAGTGTTGCTGTAAATGATCATTGTGTTGATTATTTGTGATAGGATCATTTATTTGATCGTCTATCTTTGTGATCATTTCTATGATCATTTGTTGACCCAAAGCATGGCTTTTGTATAAAGTATGTTTTTGTGGACGTGACTTCGTCGAGCCTTACACCCCGTGAATGGTCAAAACAGGAAAGAAGCAGCAAGGTTATGAGGGGTAGCGCCCTTTAGGATGTGTGCATTTCCTTCTGGAAAAGGGTGGTATCATGGTATGGAGCCCAGATACTTACTCATGTTGAAAACACTTTGTTATGATTGTGTGAATTGATTACGAGCGCTCGGTTGAAAAGGTCCCAAAGGACCAGGGGATGGCATATTCGGTCAGTTGTTACTCAGTTAGAGGTAACCCGGCCTTGTGTTGGTAGAGATCCGGTTTGGTTCTCAGGGATGTCCATCCAGAGGCATTCTCATGTGGCAATGGGAAGTTCCTTGGCCTGATCATTCGTTGGAAATCCAAAGAAACAATACGAGACTTGTACGGTTTTAGTTGTATAACCTGCAATGGAATGTGGCGGTAACCTGCTATTGAACATAGTTAGCTATAGTAGGCATACGATAATGGTCGTATGTTGGCTAAGATTTATATTCTACTTTCGAAATGAATTTTTCCTACACTATGCACTAGTAATAATATCAAATGTTATTTTTAAATGCGTATCAAGCATCTTTGACTATCATAAGGAGAAATCTCCTCCGATTCTGCGTTTGCATGTGTGTGTGTGCGGGAGGCCTTATGGTAGTCTCATTTTTAAAAGCATTGCGAATTGATTTTAAAAATATTCCTCTATTTTGTTTTCAAAGATAAATAAACTATTTTGAGTTCTCACACCAGTCACATGACTGACTCGGAGTTTATTGTTTTCCTTCCTAAACTCTGGGTGCCCACCAATTTCTACACGGGCAGTCAAGAGTTAGGTTTATCAGGATATTCTGGATATTCAGGAGTTGCTGGAGGCAAGATGGATGGCATGACGTATTACTACTATATAGTATTTCTTTTTCCGCTGCACTATTTGTTGTTGTTGTTGTACACTCTGATGTAATGTGATGTAATGTAATAACAGATATAGTTCTTTGTTTAAAGATTATTCATTTATTATTATATGTTGTTCCGCTGCGAATTGTGAGATTCTGTTATTGTTCTGTTGTGTTCTGTTCCGTTCTATTTTCTATATTTTCTATTTTCTTCTCTCTATATTTTCTATCTTCTCTCTCCTTATCTCTTCTTCTACATCTTTTTCTCTCTCTATTCTTTGTTTTCTTTTCCCTCCATTTTCTATTTTCTATATTTTTTTCTCTCTATTTTCTACCTTCTCCTCTCTTCTTCTATGTCTTTTCTTTTCTTAAACCCATAACTATTCGGTTTTTCGGCAACGAAAAATCGCGTACGTTACAGTCGGCCTATTTCTCTGCCTCCATCTTCTCCACATAGGCAGCAACAAACTACCCCTTCTTTCCACCATGTCGGCCTGCTCTTCTTCTTTTCTATGTGTAAGTTATTTATAATATGGGTATGCTGGCATAATTTTATACATATAAGTAAGATATCGGCTTATAATCGTTATATTCCTATTGTTGATTTCAGAGTGTATATAATCAGAGAGCTGTCTAAATATCTATAATATGTAGGTTTTGCATATAATACAATCTGTTATTTACATCAGTTTATACAAACCATAGTTGTTGTAAATGCAGAATTATCAGTTGTATATATTTGGTTATATATAAGTCCGTATGTTTTGAACCAGGGCCTATGTATTTTAAATATGAGTCATGAGTTGTTGTACATTAAAGGATGAAACTTTCTAAGTTCATATATATTTACCAGCCTGACATATTTATGATCCTAGAATATGTAACAGTTGTATAGTTTAAGGCATGTATATATCATATATATAGTAGGCTGATATGTTTTAAGGTAGAGATTTATCAAAGTTTATTTTATATTAAAGTTACAGTACATTTTATCATCAATAAAATATTATATATACTATATAATTATATGCTTTCGTCTCATTCCTACCTAATACATATATAGTATAAACTTGTATAAAGTTTAGTATGTTGTTAAGTTCATAGTAAAACATTTTATAAATATAGTTATATTAGTTGTATATAAAAGTATACATTGTTGGGTGTTGTTTGTTTTCTGCATGATAAGCTATTTTATATGATGACAGTGTTTATAGTATAAGGATTATAATATGTTGATGTATAATAATATACATTAGTTTATTTATACGTGTCGAGACATGTTTTGCTGTTTATACAGATGCATATTATAGATAGTATATCAGTTGGGTCTGCCTTTGCTGCACGATCACAATTAGCCAAAAAAAAGAGTTGTTAAAATCATATTAGTTCACGATGATTTATAGTTCGTTAGCTAAATGTTAGATATTTACATTTGTATATAGGCTATGTTGATTTATTAGAGATATACAACCTGCTTTACAGTATAATGCAATTTGTGTACGTATTTAAGATTTGAAATTTGTGAGATCACGATACTTTACTGTATGAATTATTAAATATATATATATATATATATATAGATACTATAAAATTGTTCGGTGATTTTATAAAAAATTATATAGATGCCAGTTTATATATGTGTGTTTAATTTGAAAATTTTAGTATTCTGAAATAAATATGTATTTAAAATCTAATACGTGTGTTTGAATATAGGATATGCCTATAGTTATATAAAATTATATAAGCTCATTTATATCAATTTATCTCCATCGATCTTGTTTTGATTTGATTCCGTTACTTCTTATCTATCAGCTTCATTCATCGGTTCAATCTTTCCTTGTTTGAGATTTCGTGCCTGGGTTTCGAGACTTACTTCATTCTCTATCTGTCTAGCCTCGAAAGGTGAGCAATCGCTCACGATTAACATTCTTATATTTTATTAAATTTGATTTCAATTGAAACGAAAATTGAAATATGATGCTGTAGTCATTTAAATTATTATATATATGCTATTTTCTGTAACTGTTCACCTGTGGGATATGACACCATATCCTGTTGTTTATATTATATTTTTATTGATGATATATGCCTGTTATTTTATTGTATTATCTGTTATCACTCTGCAAGTTCCATGTAGTTTAGAATTCACTATAGGTCGAAATGATACATACTCGAACAGACTTTTAGATAGCATAATTTCGTTATGGGTTGAAATGATAAATCCAAGCGATTTTCAATTAAATTGAATTTGGGATTGCAGGTCGAAGTGATATCTACCCTTATATTTAAATTTCGGATTGAAATGATAAATATCCGTATCCCTCGACCATAACGTAGGAAATTATATACAGACATCGTTGGTCCATATATATATAAATGTTTTGAAAATAATTTCTATGGTTTGGGAAAGAAAAATATAGTTTTAATAAAGACTGATTCTTAGAATATTATATGTATAAAAATGAAAATTTTATGTATAGACCTAATAATAATATTTAATCTAATTGAGATTGATTTAATACATATAATATGTTTAAGGATTTTTTTAAATTTATATTTCAAATTAGATTTGGTAAATTTTGAATAAGCTAAAGTTGAGAAGATAAAGTTGAATTAATTGAAAATGGTATTTAATTAAGAATTATATTCAATTAAATCGATTTGAAATTATTGAATTCGGGATTTAAGATATGATTTTATAACTTGGTTTTGGTAAAAGGGATTAAATGGATATTTTAAGTTTAAATAAATTTAAGGAAATATTCTATAAAATGAAATCTAAGGCTATTTAAAAGATATTGAACTTGTTTAGTGGATATTTCCTGACTAAATAATAATGATGAAGCTAAATCAAGATATATATGAAACTGTTAGATTTAACTTTAAAATATTGAATATTAAAGTTTTGAATATAACGAAAGTTTAAATGGTTATTGGAAGCTGAATTGAATTAATGAATTGAGCTTTGAACAAATGAGAATTCGGAACTTGAGTTGATTAGAATCAAATTTGTGTAGTTGAGGAAATTTCAAATACTTTACTTTATAAATTATTTAATATATATATATATATATATATATATATATATATTATATATACACACTATCTTGGAAATTAGATATATTTGAAAGGGAAATGATGTTTTGATTTTGAAGTATAAATAAAATTGAATGACTACGGTGTTATAATGTATATTCCTACCCTATAGATAGTTCCTTGGATCCTTAGAGGATGGTTATCCCAAACATCCTCTAAGTTAGTTATATTTTAGTTGATATTTTACTTGAGTTGGATTTATAGATATAAGAATGTTAATCCTGATTCAAGTGTTTTGTGTTTTGCTTTACGCTCGGGTCAGACTGAGTGACACAGCATTAGAGACTCACCTTTGGAGTTCGGAGCTTCGTTGGAGGCCCAACTATCGATTCAGCTTTCATCTTTTCCAGTTGATTATTTTAGAGGAATCATCGGTTCGTACTGAAGACTTCACTATATTTGGGATATTCGGATGCATTTTATTTCCAACTCTGATGTACATAGTAGCTTCATGAACTACTATTCTTTATCTATTCCGCCGCATTATATTACTCTGTATCTGTGATCTGTGATGTTTTATTTACTGTATATGCTGAGTTTGCCAAATTTTAATTAACAATTCGGTATTTTGAATTATTCAAGTCGTACATGTGTGGTTTTATTGTCGATTTGAATGGTCCAAAATAGTGGGTCATTACAGTTGGTACCAGAGCTTTGGCTCTAGGCAAAACTTAGCATATATGGTAAATTTATTTACAAGTTCGAGTTGAATCTCTTCCCTTTGACTCGATTTATTTTGAACTTTGGAGTGTTCCCTGTGGTTCAAAAATTCATTCTTGTCTCTCTCTATTTATATTCTTTTGATTCTGGAGTATCCAATGACTCCACTGAATGATTTGTAAAGGGGGTGAAACTCCTATACAATTGGCGTTGATTCACCGGAGATGTATGCATCCCTCAGTTTAGATGCTACTATCTCTTGTTATTCTGAATTATATCTCTGGCGATCGAATGTCGAATTGCCTCAGAATTCTGCACCGATCTAATTTTGGAATCACGGTTGACCGGTAAAGGTCGCCCGTGATTTATAGAAGTATATCCATCTTCTATTTTGTAATTTAATTATCTCATCTTCGATCGAGTCTATCTTCAAATCAGGATTCTACTGATTGGAGTTTCTCTAAATTAAATCTCTATCTTTGTTTTGAAATCCATTCTTGAATCATCCTTTGAAAATCGGGTTTTGTTTGTATTTTAAAATTGTTTATATACCGAAACTTTTATTTGGGTAACTATGATTTTATTTTATATATAAAGGAGAAAATGTTTTCGACACGGATTATATATCTATATATAAAACGAATAAGATGTGTTATTCTATATATAAAAGTTTTGAAAGGATTTGAAATTTTGAAGATTATATAAGAAATGGATTTATATTAAAAAAATGATTAATAACTGAAAGGTTTTGAATTTGAAATTCAAGAGATTGGACTCCGGTATTTTTGAAAATTGGTTTAAGATTTTGAAATATATAATAATAAGATTTGAAAGTATTTTCTGAATAAGAAATGTTTCAAATGACTTCAAATGAGTTCCAAGGATTTCGAAAAAAATTCAAAGAAGTTTTCAAGAAAATAAAAGTCCAGAACTCACTTATGTCGCTGGAAAATAATTTCGGTGATGAGTGCACGCATCATCGACATTGATTTTCGAGTTTCAGAGTGGGGAGAGGCCACTTTAATAGCTTTGCAATGCGAGTGACTTTGTGAAACCAAATTTGATTTCAAATTCCGAAGTATGATTTGATATTCGAAAGATATAGGTATATATATATTTGAAATAATTTAAAGTAAGCCGGTGTTCAATCCTCGAGTTTTCGATTTGATTTAGTATAACTCTATTTATCTAAAAAAAATTGATTTATAGATTTGTTGCTGATTTCCAACTCTTGGATTTGAAATTTGATTTCACCGACTATTTTGAAGGTTCGAGCACTTCCAAATCAAGGTTTAAATTTAAAACTAAGAAATTTCGAAGAGTATAAAATATTTGATAAAGAATATAAGTTTATTTTTGTATGTTTAAAGTATGAAGAGTATGACTTAAGTAAATTTGAAACTTTTGTTAAATAAATAATTTGAAAAAGGAAAATTGGATTTTCATATAGAAATAAACAGTTTAAAGGTTTTAAAGGGATAATTATAAATTTAGAAACCATTTTGAGTATAATTGATTTTGAGAAGAATATTTGGTTTTGAAATTTGATTGGAATTAAACCAGTACTTATATGGTGATTTTGGAAATGAATTTGTTTGACCTAAATTTTGTTGATTTGGAAATTTGGATTATTTTCTAAACCTATTGTTTAAGAAACTTTGAAACTGAATATATTTCATTTGGAAGAAAATTTGGTGAAATCATATATGATCTTGAAACTGAAATGTTATTGAAACGAGAAAAAATTGAGAACCTTGATTTACTTAATACTTGATTTGGGAGTTATCGAACTTATATAAAACTGATTTGTATAGTACGAAATTGATTCAAAACCTATTGATTTGAAAGGTACTTAACTTGGAAAGAGAAATTTTATATAATCGAAGTCTATATAAGTGCGATTTGATATACTATTGATTTGGAAAGTATTTGATTGAAAATGGAATCTTGTATATAATGGATTTTATATAAGTATGATATTTGAAAGTGAATTGAAAAGGTACTATATGATACATATTTTCGAAGTAAAGATATGGAAAGTGCCTTCTGCTTGATATCCTCTTTGTGGCCACATTGTGGATTCATTTTATCGATATTATTCTCTCTGATTTTTGGTTTTCTGGATGTGATACTCGAGTGTCCCACCGTGGCGTAACCCATGGTTTTTTTTCTCGCGACTACATAGTGCAACTGCCTGGCTGAGACGGCCTAGGGGTACGGATTGTTTCCTAGGGGATCCAGGCGTAACCATTGTGATCCTACAATCTATGTAGGTCGTATTAGTAGTGAAACTGCCTGGCTGAGACGGCCTAGGGGTACGGATTGTTTCCTGGGGGATCCAGGCGTAACCATTGTGTATCCTGTACCCTACTAGTCATCATGGTGTAACTCGCAGGGCTGAGAAAACTTACGGATACGGGTTGTTTCCTGGGGGATCCAGGCGTAACCATTGTGTATCTACGAACCATGGTTGGACAAAGGTTTTGGTTTGATTGTTTTTTTTGGATTGTACTTTCCATATCTGTTTTAAAGGTTTTTCAAGTATTTTCACTGGGTGTTGAAACAGATCTACTAAGTACTTGATGAATTCTAGCTTTGCGCCTGATCAACGCATAGCCAAAGTCTGCAAGAACAAGGATAAACTTGTTGAAACATCGAGTTATGAAAGTATTTCCGAATAAAAAAATTGTTTTGATATAAAAGTATTTTATTATAAAGGTATTTTATTATAAAAATATTTCCAACAAGAAATTCTGTATTAGTTTTTAAAATTAAATTTCTTACGGTTGGAAATTAATTATTCATGCCCGATGCTATTCTTTTGAATCTACCTTATCTGCTCAGCTTATTTATCCACATATACTCTGTTTTTCTGAATCAACCTTCTTTTCCTTGTTGAATATATCCTTCTAAAATACTGTGTATTTATTTACTGCATGGTTTAATAGAAATTTTAAATATTTTTAGAAGTTATTAATTAAATAAACATATTTAAAATAAATGATTATTAATTTATTAATAATGTTTGAAAAGTGTCTTGATGTAAATTAATAAATTTATGAATTATGGATCTAATGTTTTCAATAGCTTCTTTGTAAATATAACTAATGATATAGTTTTCATATATTTATAAATGTGTTATTTGAACATATTTAATTCCAATGAGTTTTGAACGACTTTAAAGTATTAAAGATAACTGAATTGCAAATGAAGTTTTCAGATGAACATTTCAAATAAAATTTATATAGTTTTAAATAAATTATTTACGCTTGACTTTCAACCTACTTTCATTTCTAGTTGTTCTATTCTCCTACCTTCTTCCTTTTCAGAGACGAAAAATTTTGAGTGGGGGAGAGTGTAACGACCCGTAAAATTTTGATAGTTTTTAATTGATTTTATAACGTATTTAATTGAAGTTTGGTGAAATTATAATTAATAAAATTTTGAAAATAAAATTTTTATATTTGGATTACGTATAGTTGAATATAGAAAATGGTAAATTTTCATCAGAATTTATGAAGGAAAATTTTATGGTATAATTTTATTTTAATTAAATCAGTTAAAAATTGAGGGTAATAAAATAATTTCCAAACCTGAATATTTTTATACAGAAAATTTGTAAATGATCTTCTAAGTGTGACGTCATCTTTCATTTCTTCAAATTTGGACTACTACTGCTCCATCTATCTTATTTTCGACAAAATAGCAGCATTTTTAGTACCGACTATCGACTTTTGATCAGATGATCGTACCATTGATATCTGTATGCCGTTTTGATCGTCTCGTCGCGCTGGTCTCTCCGATATATTTATTTCTATAATTTGAGGTCCGGTACGCGACGAAAACAATAGAGTGTCCGTTGTAATGGTACCAAAATAGTGACTTTCCACTTTTCTTTAGTTCCAAATTTGAAAACGTACTACCCAAAAAAAAATTATTGCTTTAATTATTCAGCTCAATCTAAGAGACCGTTACTATTCAAATCGCTTGATATTTATGGTACACTTTTCTTATCTTTATTTGGCAACGGTTCTTTTTTTTATTGCCTTAAATACTTTGCTCAATCAATGGACAGCGGTTACCATTTTCATCATTTCAGTTTACTTCACAGTGGTACATTTTCTCTACCGCTTTGTCACATTTCTCTGTTTGCACTATTTGAAACATGCATATATAGAAAAAAATACTTGATCAAAGCGCATGACTGTTGCAATTTCCTTGATTTATATTTTATGCAGTGCTCTTTCCACTCTGGCCTCACTCTTACATTTATATTGTTCTTCCTCCCTCACATCTGCTCACGACTGTTACAGAAACTCATGCCCTCTTTTCTTTTTCCACTCCCCTCTTCTTCTTCCTCGCTCCTCATTTTCTTTTCTTTTCCATCCCTAAAAAAAATTATAAGAAAAAAACCTGCGGCCTCCCCACTCTCTCACTTTTTCCCGCACTCACCTCACGCACGGCAAGAGGCAAGCACCCCACTCGGCATCCACTACGGCCACTTCCTCCTTCGCCCTACCTCTGTCCTCCGCCGAGCCCATAACCAATGAGAGTACTATTTCAGACCCGCCTCTTCCTTGTATCACCGGCCTCCGACAATGTAATCGCCTCAAACTCGAGCGTCGGCCTATTTCTCCGCCTCCATCTTCTCCATATCGGCAGCAGCAAACTACCCCTTCTTTCCACCATTTCGGCCTCCTCTTCTTCTTTTCTAAGTGTAAGTTATTTATAATATGGGTATGCTGGCATAATTTTATACATATAAGTAAGATATCGGCTTATAATTGTTATATTCCTATTATTGATTTCAGAGTGTATATAATCAGAGAGTTGTCTAAATATCTATAATCTGCAGGTTTTGCATATAACACAATCTGTTATTTACATCAGTTTGTACAAACCATAGTTGTTGTAAATGCAGAATTGTCAGTTGTACATATTTGGTTATATATAAGTCCGTATGTTTTGAACCAGGGCCTGTATTTTAAATATGAGTCATGAGTTGTTGTACATTAAAGGATGAAACTTTCTAAGTTCATATATATTTACCAGCCTGATATATTTATGACCCTAGAATATGTAACAGTTGTGTAGTTTAAAGCATGTATATATGATATATATAGTAGGCTGATATGTTTTTAAGGTAAAGATTTATCAAAGTTTATTTTATATTAAAGTTACAGTACATTTTATCATCAATAAAATAGTATATATACTATATAATTATATGCTTTCGTCTCATTCCTACCTAATACATATATAGTATAAACTTGTATAGAGTTCAGTATGTTGTTTAGTTCGGAGTAAAACATTTTATAAATATAGTTATATTAGTTGTATATAAAAGTATACATTGTTGGGTGTTGTTTGTTGTCTGCATGATAAATAATTTTATATGATGACAGTGTTTATAGTATAAGGATTATAATATGTTGATGTATAATAATGTGCATTAGTTTATTTATACGTGTCGAGACAAGTTTTGTTGTTCGTATAGATGCATATTATAAATAGTATATCAGTTGGGTCTGCCTTTGCTGCACGATCACAATTAGCAAAAAAACAAAGAATTGTTAAAATCATATTAGTTCATGATGATTTATAGTTCGTTAGCTAAATGATATTTACATTTGTATATAGGCTATGTTGATTTATTAGAGATATACAACCTGCTTTACAGTATAATACAATTTGTGTACGTATTTAAGATTTGAAATTTTGGAGATCACGATACTTTACTGTATGAATTATTAAATATATATACTATAAAGTTGTTCGGTGAATTTATAAAAAATTATATAGATGCAAGTTTATATATGTGTGTTTAATTTGAAAATTTTAGTATTCTGAAATAAATATGTATTTAAAATCTAATACGTGTGTTTGAATATAGGATATGCCTATAGTTATATAAAATTATATAAGCTCATTTATATCAATTTATCTCCATCGATCTTGTTTTGATTTGATTCTGTCACTTCTTATCTACCAGCTTCATTCATCGGTTCAATCTTGCCTTGTTTGAGATTTCGTGCCTGGGTTTCGTGACTCACTTCATTCTCTATCTGTCTAGCCTCGAAAGGTGAGCACTCACTCACGATTAACATTCTTGTATTTTATTAAATTTGATTTCAATTGAAACGACAATTGAAATATGATGTTGTAGTCATTTAAATTGTTATATATATGCTATTTTCTATAACTGTTCATCTGTGGGATATGACACCATATCCTATTGTTTATATTATATTTTTAATGATGATATATGCCTATTATTTTATTGTATTATCTGTTATCGCTTTGCAAGTTCCCTGTAGTTTAGAATTCACTATGGATTGAAATGATACATACCCGAACGAACTTTTGGATAGGATAATTTCGTTATGGGTGGAAATGATAAACCCAAGCGATTTTCAATTAAATTTAATTTGGGATTGCAGGTCGAAGTGATTTCTACCCGTATATTTAAATTTCGGATTGAAATGATAAATATCTATATCCCTCGACCATAGCGTAGGAAATTATATACAGACATCGTTGGTCCATTTATATATAAATGTTTTGAAAATAATTTCTATGGTTTGGGAAAGAAAAATATAGTTTTAATAAAGACTGATTCTTAGAATATTATATGTATAAAAATGAAAATTTCATGTATAGACCTAATAATAATATTTATTCTAATTGAGATTGATTTAATACATATAATATGTTTAAGGATTCGTTTAAATTTATATTTCAAATTAGATTTGGTAAAATTGTGAATAAGCTAGAGTTGAGAAGATAAAGTTGAATTAATTGGAAATGGTATTTAATTTAGAATTATATTCAATTAAATCGATTTGAAATTATTGAATCGGGATTTAAGATATGATTTTATAACTAGGTTTTGGTAAAAGGGATTAAAGGGATATTTTAAGTTTAAATAAATTTAAGGAAATATTCTGTAAAATGAGATCTAAGGCTATTTAAAAGGTATTGAACTTGTTAAGTGGATATTTCCTGACTAAATAATAATGATGAAGCTAAATCAATATCTATATGAAACTGTTAGATTTAACTTTAAAATATTGAATATTAAAGCTTTGAATATAACGAAAGTTTAAATGGTTATTTGGAGCTGAATTGAATTAATGAATTGAGCTTTGAATAAATGGGAATTTGGAACTTGAGTTGATTAGAACCAAATTTGTGTAGTTGAGGAAATTTCAAATACTTTACTTTATAAATTATTTAATATATATATACTATCTTGGAAATTAGATATATTTGAAAGGGAAATGATGTTTTGATTTTGAAGTATAAATAAAATTGAATGACCACGGTGTTATAGTGTATATTCCTACCCTATAGATAGTTCCTTGGATCCTTAGAGGATGGTTATCCCAAACATCCTCTAAGTTAATTATATTTTAGTTGATATTTCACTTGAGTTGGATTTATAGATATAAGAATGTTAATCCTGATTCGAGTGTTTTGTGTTTTGCTTTATGCTCGGGTCAGACTAAGTGACACATCATTAGAGACTCACCTTTGGAGTTTGGAGCTTCGTTGGAGGTCCAACTATGATTCAGCTTTCAGCTTTTCCAGTTGATTATTTCAGTGGAGTCATCGGTTCGTACTGAAGACTTCACTGTACTTGAGATATTCAGATGCATTTTATTTATAACTCTGCTGTATATAGTAGTTTTATGAACTACTATTCTTTATCTATTCCGCTGCATTATATTACTCTGTATCTGTGATTTGTGATGTTTTATTTACTGTATATGTTGAGTTTGCCAAATTTTAATTAAAAATTCGGTATTTTGAATTATTCAAGTCAGACATGTATGGTTTTATTGTCGATTTGAATGATTCAAAATAGCGGGTCGTTACAGGGCTCCTAGTAAACCAAGAGACCTTAGGATACCTAAGAGACTTTAGTTCCTTCCTTTTCTCACATTTTGACCATCTATTTTCCTATCTGACTAAAACCAAGTACGTACGAAAAAATCCTCATTTGAGAAACTTTCTGCTTACTCTTCTTCTTCTTCCTCCTCAAATCTATAGAAAACTCCAAACTTCAAAACTCCTAAATCTCCAAATAAAATTCCATTCTTCCGCCTTCAAAATTGTAGCTTACCTCGCTCCTCTTATCGCCACCCACCTCCGTCACCACCCACAACCCATAGACAAAGCCCCACCTTTCCTCTTCTTTTCTTTCTCTTTCTCCCTTCCATTTTGCCTCTTCCTTCCCCTTATTTCCATGTCTTCTATATTCCACTAAACTACTCCAAATCAAATATATATATATATATATATATAGTTTTGAAACCGTGTATAATTTTAATGGCAATTACTTTGTTTTTGAATTTTTCTTTCTATTTCGAATATTTCTATATTAAAAACTCTAATTTTCAAGTCCTTTCTCGGGTCCGATTTTGAAAGAAAATACCCTATATTGTATCAATCATATCTCCTTCAGAAATTAACCAAATTATGTGTTTCTTTTTTTCAAACCAATTATTTTTCTAGTGGCTTAAACTTTCATATAGATCAATTCTTCAAATTCCTTAATTTTCTATGCAAAAAACTCAAATCTTTTCGTATTATATTTGAATACAGATTTTCAAGTCAGAGAACACCTCTGTTTGTTTTGACCATAACTTTCTTTTGGCAGAAGCTTTTTAAGTGATTCTTGTTTTGAAAGTGGAGAGAAAATAATTGTCAACAACATTCTAGTTAGTCACTTTTATAGGTTTAGTAATATGCTGGTCTTTATGTTTCCTTAAAGATGACCTAATTTCTGGTTTGTCCGCTGTTTAAATTTGGGCATTTAATTGGATTTTAGTCATCGACAAATCAAAGGTGAGTGTTTTAACCCACTCACAACTACTAAATTATCTTATATTGGTTAAATTATATTTATGATGTGATTGGAAGTTTATTAATTTCTATTGGTGTTTTAATTTTTCATTTGGATTAAATTTGAAATAATAATGAATTTTATAGCCATCTAATTAATATTGAATATAATTTTTAGGTAAATACCTAATAATGATAACTAATTAATTGTTGTGATTTATTTCCTAATTTGGATGTCGATTGTCATTGATGTTATAGGTTGAAATTTTGGATTATTGGATATTTATTTATGTCTATATCTCTGTTATCACTATGGGTTGAAATGATACATACCCGAATGATCTTTTAGATTAATCGTTTTGGGTTGAAATGATAAACCCAAGCGGTTTTCATTGATTTGCAAATTTTAATTTTAGATACTGGGTGAAATGATATATATATATCCATTTAAATTCTTGAATTTGGATTATGCATTGCAATTTAATTATTTAAAAGGTTTAAGTTAAACTTTGGATTTGTTTTTGTTAGATGATTAAGATTGATATTTCGAATTATTTGAAACCTTTTAAATAATTATATTCACATTCTACACTTGATAGGAGATGAAAATCCCGTAACATCTATGAAACCATTGCACTAGTATTTCTATTTATTTATTTTGATTTGACTTACATAAGATCTTTTAGTTCTGACTCGAGTGTTTTGTCTTTTCATTATGCTCGGGTCAGTCTGAGCTTTTCAGTTTATTGAAGACTATTTTCTGGAGGACAAAGACGAAGATTCAATATATTATTGTTATTTATTATTCCACTACGTTCTGTGTTCCGCTGCATTATTTTTTTATTTTTGATGTATGTATAACTCTAATTTGAATTGTAAAAGTGTAAGCAAATGTTATTTGTAAAACAGCTTCATGAACTGTTTATTTCATTATTATATTTTATCATTGTGCTGCGAGATTGTGTGTTTTATTTTTCCTCCTTTTTTTATTTTCTTATTTACCCCATTAACAATCCTCCCTTGTAAAAGGTTTGAATTAGACATGTAGTTTATTGTCGATTTAAACCGTCCAAAAAGGTAGGTCGTTACACATTGTGTTTAAAACTATTGAAAACATCTATTTTGATACATGGGATGATCCATTTTCGTTCCGACGATAGAATAGGGTTTTCGGGTCATTTATCGTTCAAAACTCAAATCGGTCGAGTCCATTCATTCCTATTCCTGACCTACCTATAAATAGCCTGTTATAAACCCTAGCTATTTCTTATTCCTTTGTTTGTACGAACAATTTTATCTGATCACTTCTCCTTCTCAATGGCAGACAAAAAAATTCCTAATTCAATTTCAAATCAAACTCCTCCAAACCCTTAGAAATTAACTACCATTTCGAAGTTCTCGAAGAGCGCAATACATATTTGCAATTTGTTTTTGTCATCGAATCACTATTTATTCAAAAATTGAGGATGAACCTTGGCTGTTCATTTTAGGGTTTTCACGATCCAATGGTGGGTCGTCGTCCGATCGATGATTAAGAGGCGATGTTGGGAAGTGCTCGTCGAGCAGGTCTCGGTGAAGTCATTCGTTTGCGCTAGAAGCTTTGGGGTTCATCGAAAGTCGAGCTTGTTGTTTGCGTTTCTCGGAGGCAGCGGCCACCACCAGGCGAGGCTGGAGATGCTGGCGTTGGTAGTGGATGGCCGGCGTGGTGAAGGGAAATCGGCGGTAGGGTCCGATGATGGTCTAGATGAAGGGTGTGGCGACGTTTAGCCGTGGATGGTGGCGGTTGAAAGGAAGCCGAGCGTGCTCCAACAATGGAGGCCTTGCGTGAAAATTAGGTTTGCAAACATGACAGGTGATTCGTTTTGTTCATCTATTTTTATTTTAGATTTAAATTTCAAATCTTATAACTTCCAACTTGCATAACTTTTACATATGAGCTCCAATTCATGCATGGTTTGCTTTGCTAGGATTGTATTGGAATTCCAAACATTTTGACGCCAATTTGGATGAATTTAGAGCTGTTTGAGTTTGGGACCTAATTTGGATTTTAATTCGATTTAAAATTGAAGGTGAGTGTGTGACCCACTCACAACTTCAAAATTTTCTTTTGTTTGTTAAATTAAATTTAAGACGTGATTAGAAACTTATTTATGGCTGTTTGGTATATTTTAAATCGTCATATCGGTTAGTTTGAATTTATTTGAATTAAATCGTTATTTAGTTTATTATTGAATTTAAATTACCAGTTAAATACCTGTTATTGATAATTAGTTAATTGTTGATATTTATTGGTTGAATTGAATGATGATTATGATGGATGTTTGATTGTTGATATTGTATGATCGGATGTTATGTTTAATTTATATATTGTTATCACTCTGCAAGTTCCCTTTGTTATTGTTTAGGAAAATCACTATGGGTTGAAATGTTATATACCGGAACGATCTATAGATTAGAGAAAAATCGTTATGGGTTGAAATGATAGATTCGAGCAATTATATGGATTTTATTTTATTCGGATTGAAGTTTGAAATGGTATATAACCGTAAAATCCTATATTGCGGATTGAAATGATAAATATCTGTATCACTTGGCCATAGGGTAGAGAATTATGTACGGACACCGGATTGGTTAAATTAAACGATTTTAAAATCTTTAATTTTTTTTTGCAAGTTAAGTGGGGTTAAATTGGACCCCTACCTGATAGAAGAAAATACAAGCAAGAGAAAACACACTACGGAAAAGAAAAAAGAAGATGAAAATACAAAGACCACACAAGAGACACAAACAAACAAAACAAAAAGGGTAAAGCCAAAATAAGGAATGAACTATGGAATCCATGGTTCAAACTGAATATCGAGAAACCTATGCTTACTGACCCTCATCCCCTTCAAAATTTCTTGCCTTAAAACAGTCCAAACTATTTCCTTGCTTATGCATATTCCATCGAAAACTCTCTTATTTCTTTCCTTCCATATGACCATTAATAGCTTTTTCAAAATGAAGAAGAAATAATCATCCTTCCACCCAGCAGCATTCTCAATAAGGATCCACTGATTACTTGTGATGGGAGTTGGAATCATCCTCTGCATACAACCAATCAGATTGGTCCAGATATGTAGAACAAAAGGACATTCGAAGTATAAGTGAACAACACTCTCAAAATGATGATTACACAACTCACAAGAGGGAAGCACAGGCACACCATATCGTATTAATTTATCTCTTGTCATTAGAGCATTGTTTAAAACTTTCCAGAAAATTAGATTGTCACTACCACTTGAGATAGTAGTCCAAGTCACTTGCTTCCACTTACAGTCAGGCATAGCAACCAGACCATGCAAGGCCTTATACACACCAGATATGGTATGAACCTGGTCATTCCACAGCATAGTGTCATGTTCATAAGGGACAAAAGTACATGTTTCATAATGTCTCCAAAAGGTTCTAACAATCTGATTACTTGAATATGGCAGCACTAACTTTCCATTTACAATGTCATCAACTGCCAGAGCATTGCCACTAATGCCAGATTGTTGCTTATGCTGGAATGAGAATAGATGATCAAGAATGATTCCCTTACCTAGCCATGGATCAGTCCAAAACTCACATAAGCTTGCTTCATACAGTATAATTTGAACAAAGAGCTTGAATGTGTGTCTTAACTTTAAAATACTCCTCCAAATCCAACTACACGATTGAGGAACCTCCATTAGCCAGAAATTATTAGCCCCAATGTTGTACCTGATGGTCCATCTTACCCACAATGTATCCTGCTTTTGTAACAAAGCATTGATATGATGACTGTATGCAGCCTTGTTCCAAACCTCAATACTATGAAGCCCAACTCTACTTTGCTTTTAGGCTTCACAAAGGAAGAGTATGAACATGGAAGAACTTTCCTCGTGTGTATAGAACCAAACTAAAAGAATCTCATCATTGCTCTTCTAACCATTTTCAATAGCTTAGTAGGCAGAATGAAAACCCTAGCCCAATATACCATTAATGAGAAGCTCACTAATTGAACAAGAACCAATCTACCAGCTTGTGTCAAGAAACTGTTAGCCCAACAATCCATGACAGCAGTAATTTTTTTGTACAAAGGCAAACAGTTGGCATGAGTAACTCTAGAGGAGAAAAGAGGTAGCCCAAGATAATTCATGTCAGTAGCCAAGGACTGCATACCAGCATAGGAGGAGAGATTCATTTGTAACAAAGCATTGATATGATGACTTAGTTAAGACATATGTTAAAACTGTAAAAGCAACTTAACTTTTGAACTTAGTTAAATGATATTTTGAAATAAATTTTGATTCAAATAAATTGAATTATTATCGAAATTCGAATTTCTTGTTAAAATTTGAATTGTTTAAAGGAATTGTTTGAAATTTTAAAGTTGAATTTGAAGTATAAGTGATGTTTATTGAAATTGAGTTATTAAAATTGTTTGAAATATAACTTTAAATTATATTAAATTTGGATTAATTTAAATTGATATTTCAAACATGGATTGTAAGCGATATTGAATTAAATATTTTATTGAGAATTTGAATTGAAAAAATTCGAAACTGGGTCTTTGGAAATTGAAAAGGTCCAAATGTGTTGGAATGAAATAGATAGTTTAAATTTATATAAATTTCAAATTCATGTTTTAATATAAATTGTTTTAAAAATATACTATTTTAAAGATTCTAAATTTTAAGATTTTCAAATTATTAAACTATTTTAACCTACATTATATATATTAAATCATTTTAACCTACTTTAGACAATTTAATTTATTTTTAAACTAATTAACCCATTTTAACTTATTTTAAACCTAATTAATCTATTTTAAAGCTATTTAATCTAATTTATTAATAATTAATCTATTTTAAATCTATTTAACTATCTTAAATCAAATCAAAAGTATCTTTAACCAATAATTAAACTATTTTAGAGTATTTAACTAACTATTTTAGCTACTTATAGCTATTTAAACTATTTTCTAAATTTACAGACTAAGTAAAAGGGTAGTGTTTATATCCAAAGTCATTGATTTAAAAGAGAGTACAGTTAAAAATGTTATAACCTAAGTTGGGATTTAAATGTTATAATTAATTGAATATGATGATTTTGAAGTAAGAATTTAACGTAATTGGAAACATGATTTTTGAAAGAGATTATGATTTGGAAACGATATGATTTTAAAGATGAATATTATTTCAAAGTGAATATAACTTTGAACTGATATGGTTTGAACTGAATATGATATTTTGATATCAATTATAAAATTGTTTGAAATATTTAAAAGAACTATCCAGTGTGTAGTAAGCTGTTGGTTATTAAAGAGACTGGGATTGGTACTCTCTGCCAATACCGAAAACCACTTTAACAACTGTGTATGTGGTGGATATTCTAGAAATGAAGTAGGATGGTATGAAGAACGATTTTTGTATGAGATGTGACGTGACACGGACTCCCGTGAGTCAACTTAGATGTGACTAAAACAGGATCGATTCCGGGCCAAGTGAGGTCGCACCTCGGATCGGACACATTTCTTCGATATATTATTATGACTTTGTAATGATTTGGTGGCTACCCCTTGATTTTGATTTGGGAGTGTGTTTCGAGGTGGGCAGCAGTAGCTGCTATGCGTTACCACTAGTCTAGATCTGCAATTGGTATATCTACCTTGGCATTGCCTCGAGTGTCGTGTTCACATGCCCTAGAGCGCCTTCTACGAGTTTGTTTTGTATCGTACCTATGGAGTGCACTCTGATAGCCCTCCAGTTTATAGAGGAATTACGGCAGTGTATAGACTATGGGAATGTATAAAAATATGTTAAGGGGGATATGGGTAATGCCTTAACGCTATTTTAATGCGTTACTTTATTGTAGACACTATTATAATAGCGTATGGTACTACATAGTAGATTGTATAACAGATCCTTAGGAGATGGGAATCCCGAACATCTCTTAAGTTACTGCACTCATGTTAAACATTGGATAGGAGATGTCAAACACTTTAAACATCTCTAACACCGTTCTACTCATATTTAATTACCGTTGATTTAACTTACATAAGATCTTTTAGTTCCGACTCGAGTGTTTTGTCTTTTCATTACGCTCAGATCAGCTTGAGCATTTCAGGATTTGAAGATCTTATTTCTGAAAGATGAAGATGAATATTTCTACTATGATTATTTATTATATTATTCCACTATATTCATATTGTTCCACTGCATTGTTATTTATCTCTATTGTATGTAACTCTGATTTTGTTTTGTAAAAGAATAGTCAAATGTATTTATATAACAGCTTCATGAACTATTATGTGATTATTATATTTTATCATTCCGCAGCGAGAATTTGTATTTTTTTATTTCTTTCTCATTTTTCTTATTTATCCCATAATAAATCTGCCCTTTAGAATGGTTTGATTCTGACGTGTATGTCTGCTTAAAACGTCCAAAAAGGAAGGCATTACATTTACACACAAATTTGTATATAAGTGTATATTTGATATACTCTAACTTACATATACATATTCGCTTTAATTTGTGAAGATAAATAAAATATTGATTTTATTTAAAAGAAACTTAGAAATGTTCCCAATGAATTTAGACATCATAGGCCCATTAAAGATCCACAATGGTTAAAATTTTTGAAATTCACTCATTTCTTCCGCTACGGGTTGTCCCAGTTCCAACATGGTATTAGAGCCCTATAGCCAATATGGTCTAAACTAGTCATGTTAGGGCTAGCAAATTAAGCTTGGCACTTAGTACGGTGTCTGTAACGACCCTGACTTGACCTTCAAAAATCAGCATCGAATATGACACTCATATTCAAATGCCGCAGACCCAAACGTCGAATCTGGTTCACCAGAGATTATAACACTATTAAGTACAACACAGCGGAAGAAAATGAATAATATCATATACAACATCTGATACAATATTCAAATACATTGATGATACAATAGAATGATACAATGGATATCAAGACTATCATAGATACTAGAAATAGCAGTGGAAAAGAATATCTTCAATAGAATGCATCTCCAAATCCAATGCTCCAATCTAGAAATAGCTCGAACAACCATCAAGTTGCACTAAGCTAAGCAAGGTCAGCCATGAAAGCTGAAGTGTAGAGAATGCGATCCACAAATCCAAAAGCTATCGAATCAATACCTACTATAGGATTATCTGAAAAACCCAAACCTAGACTGCCCGTGTGGAAAATTGTGGGCATTCAGAGTTTAGAAAAGGAACAATAAACTCCAGGTCAGTCGTGGGATTGGTGTGAGTAACAAAAACAATTTATCTTTAAAAACAATCAAAGGAATTTAAAACCTTGAAAACCGCAATTCTTTTTGGAAAATGAAACTACCATAAGGCCTTCCACCGCACACACCATGCAAACGCATAATTGGAGGAGATTTCTCCTTATGATAGTCAAAAATGCTTACTACGCGAAATCCATTTTAATATTATTATTAGTGCATAGTGGAAAACATTTCGAAAGTATAATATTAATCTTAGCCGGCATAGGAATTTTTCACTTATGCCTACTATAGCTACCATGTTCAATAGCAGGTTACCGCCACATTCCATGGCAGGTTATATAATTAAAACCACACAGGACGCGTATTGTTTCTTTGGATTTTCCATTAAATAGTCGGGCAAAGGAACTTCCCAATAAAATGGAACGCCTCTGGGGGGACGCCCCCGAGAACTTAACCAGCTCTTTGCTACATAAGGCCGGGTTACCTCTGTAACTAGGTAACAACTGACACGAGTATGCCATCCCTCGGTCGTTACCGACCTTTATCCGAGGGCCCTCAATCCAACAACCACACAGTAAAGTATCTGGGCTCCATACCATGATACCAACTTTCAAAAAAATCAACATAAGTAAATATCTGGGCTCCATACCATGATATCACTTTTTTATCCAGAAGGAAATGGTCATACCCTCAGGAGAAGCAACCTCCAAATAACCTTGCTGCCACGATTCCTGTTTCGGCCATTACCGGGTTGTGAGGCTCGACGAGGTCTCGTCCACGAAGCTACGCTCTTTTTCAAAGCCATGCTTCGATCACAAATGATCAACAAATGATCATCAACACACAGCAGCACTTAGCATGCCACACTACCAAATTGGTAGTATATCACTGATAACCTTCAACTACATAACCTCTGAGCTCGTACGTCTTAGAAAAGGGTGTTAAGCTAAGAGAATAAATTCTCCGCCACCAACAGATATGTATTTGAAGAAATCAGCTATATATCTCAAAGTGTAGTGTCAGACATACAACTATACAAGTCTGTCCTGGGTTCGAACAGAACCGAAGGTACTTCCGAAGAAGCCCTTGCAAAATCCGGATAATTCCTAATCACGTCCGGATTTCCCATCACATATGGAGATCTCTATACCGGAGATCAGCCGGTGTAGAGACAATCGATGAGTTATCCTTTCGTTTTCGGAAATATTCGGTCTCCACCACCGGTCTTCAAATGCTATCCATATCGTCGTACCATTATTCGGAATGGGCTATATGACACAAAGGTCCTCTCCCGGCTAAACCGAATAATGAGTGCAATATTTGAAAACATATGGATATTGGGATTTCAGTCAAGTCACCACTTGAACCCAAACTTTCTTTTCAAATGGTTCAAACAAATTACCATTTCAAATCTTTAAACAAAAGATTTATTTCACAAAGTTCACCCAGTTTCACCAAGATCCATTCATGGATTTCAAAGCAATTTCCATTTCAATTGGATTAACTCGTTAAATCTTTAAATCAAAGATTTAACTTAAAACTTTCAAGCCTGTTTCCAAAGATTTATTCATAACTTGGAGGACCATTTTCGTTTTAGACATGAAATCCTTTCAATACAAATTTGAAGTTCATTACTTATGTGAAAGCTTTTATTATTTGAAAACAAATAGTTTTCGTTTCAGAAAAAAATCCAATTATATTTGCACGAGTTAAAGTCCTTGAATTAAATTCAAATTCCCAAATCAATACATTTAAAAATGGTTTAACCCATATATAACTAGTATAACATCTTTAATCCCTACTTTCAAATCATAGAATTCAATTTCAAATTTTGAATCCAAATTTAAGTCAAATTATTTAAATTTCAAAACTTTATCAAGTTATTCAAAAATAAATTTTATCTTGAAATTCCATTTCAAAAGCTTTTCACATTTAACCCGATTCCATTTCAAAACCATTTGAATTCAAATTGTCTATTTAAAAATCATTTCAAAAATCTGTGACTTAATCGATTTCCTCGTGAAATCCATATTTGTGTGTGTATGGTGTCGTCCAGGGGTTTAACACAACGGTGCAACAACATCATCATCACAGATCAAAACACAGAAATATAGTTGATAAGCGGTATAAACTATAATGCTTATCGTTCGTTTACAGATTCATAGATAATATACAATTTTATCACAAATAAGTGAATGAAATACACAGCTCAATCCACAGAACAAAATATCACAGATCAGATAGGGCAATCAATTCAAGGAATCTCATACAATACAATCATTCATAAGTAGGGTCAAGCATTCAATAATCATTTATAAACAGGATTAATTAATTGTTTAACCCTAATTAATTCAATTTGTTTCCAATTAAATTAATCACTTATGAATTAATTATCCAATCCTGATTTATTAATTATAAATCATTTGATATAAATTAATTTATCAAACACTTTAATTAATTACTCTTAATTAATAAATTATTCTTAATTAACATTAACTAAATTAACCTCTAAACTAACTACATAATTGATTAACCCCTTAATTAATTATTTAAAAAAATTAAACCTTTAATTACTTACCATAAAGTAATTACACTTACACAATTTCATAAATGATTATCATTAATTAATTAATCTAATTAATTGTTAAAAATTAATCACATTAATTAATTATTTAAATAATCTTAGTTAATGACCTTCATTAACTAATAATAATTCTTTAATTACTTTGCTAAAGAAATTACTTACATTAATCATCATTAATTAAAATTGATCAACCATTAATAACTCATTAATTAGTCCTGATTAGTTAATTAATTAAGTCTTAATTGTAACATAATCAGTTCTAATTACAAATTAATTAATTCTTAATCATTAATTAACTTAAACCTTAATCAATAAATTTAAACCTTATATTTACTAATTAAATTGATTATCCATTCTAATTAACTTAATAATTTATGAATTACAAATCATCATTACATCTTCATTAACTTAAGACAAATCACATTCTTATTAATGATTTTATTATCACTTATAATATGTTGAAACATTTATATTCAATTCACTTTTAAATCCATTTTACATTTCAAGGTTTAAAGAGAATACCAATTTATCTTATATAAAGTTTAAAACTAATTTTTTTTAAAACAAAACATTAAATTTACATGTTAAATTAATATTTTATTATAAAAGAAATTTAAAGAGTTGAAATCAAATTCCTTTTTAAAATTCACATATCAAAATATACCTTAACATTAAAACTTATTAAATCATCTAAATTTATAAAACTTAATTAAATTTCAAAAACTGGAATTCAAATTCAGGTTTAAGTGCAGGTTGAAATTTTTTGTTTGAGCTTTGTTTTAAATCTTCCTTTACAATTTTCAAATCTCATTTTAAAATTCAAATTCCTTTTAGTTAACTAAATTGCAGAACACCTTTATTAAAACAATTTGCATTTAATTTTTTTTTATTTAATTCCAACTAAGTTTCAAAACTAAGCTTGAATTCATTATTTAAACTTTGATTTAACACTTAGTTTATAAATAAAAATTCAGTTTTAAAATGTCAAAACAAGACAGAACAGGTTTTGCAAAACTTGTACAAAACAACTACTACCCGAGCCATGCAAATTCTACTTCGAGACCAACACCAAAATTCTTCGAGTCCCACACCTAATCGATACGAGTAAACACTCGAGACAATCACGCGAACATCCTGATCCATCCCCAACTACAAAATTCCTAGATCACCAGATACAGTGCTCGTGCATGTGCACGGCACCGCCGCTCGCCTCCGGCCGACCCCACATCATCGAGCAAGTCGACATTCATCCACGCATCAACCCCCGACCATCAAAATCCCCATCATCTTCTCGAAATTAAAATCGAGTGCAAACTCGAAACCTGGAAACAACTAGAACTACTTCAACCAAACCTGGCAACGCACCGTTCTCGACATTCTGATCATCAGAATACTCGAAACTTCGGTCAACTACTCCTCAACCTCCCCTCTTCCATCACCCAAAGTTCCGTAGCGCTCGATCCATCCTAGAGAACAGACGAATCAAAAATTTGGACCCATTGCAAAACTAGGTTTACAAATTTTAAACGTTCGCCGCCGTCACCACCGGACACGTGAGCATCCCCGAGAATTTTTCCCACCATTATCGTATGCCCCTCTACCTCCACGCAAGGTCTCGACCACCAACCACACTCCGATTAATTAAAATTGATCGAAACCCAAATTTCCAACAAGACCAAACTGCTCTAAATTCCTTGATCTAAAAATTTTAATTTTAGCTTTAAAAATCATGTTTAAGTGTATGAATTCAAATTGTATACCTGAATTTGTAAAATAAGAAACTTAAATTTTAACTATATTAGAGTGCTCAGTTATCCTGGTTTCCACAGCAATATACAAATTTATTTAACTTAATTAAATTTTTAAACCTTACTTTATACTTAAACAAACATGATTTGTTTAAAACCTAAGTTCTATTAGTACCTAGATTAATAGAACATAAATTTTGAATGAAATTTGAGTCTGGGAACACAACAGGAAGTACACAGTATACACACACTTGCATATATACATAGATAATGCCAAAAATTCATATAAACATATTTGTTTCAAAGAATAGCATGCAATCCAATTACTCTAAGATTTTTAAATGTGAAGTTACTCATAGTTGTTTCCAGAAATGACAGAGTCTCTTTGACACAGGTTTTGAATTCCTAGCTGAAAACCTCTTTTGATTCTCTGGTGTGTGGTGGATTGAATTATTGTTTAAAGTTTGAATCTTTGTTTAAGGTTAAGATAGTATTACTTTAGATTTTACTTAGCTTTTGCTTGACGAAATGAAATGAGGAAGCTGATATATATATATAAAAGAAGTTTACAGGTGATATAATTCTTGTTTGTACAACAGGGTGGCATTGTTTGTTTTGTACAAATATAAACCGGAGATATTTTTCTTTCATTTGGAGGCTAAGCAAGATTTCGGCTGATATAATCTTTATTTTAGGGGTTGAGATGATATATTGTGGCTAACATTAATTATATTTGTCTTGTTTTACAAACTCATGCTTATCTTTATTTTCTCAAGTCTTCATGCTTAAACATATACCTGTCTTCTTATACAAGCCTACACACCTATCTTTATTTGCTTGTACAAAGGTACTTAAATTAACCTTCTTCTTATGTAAGCAAAAATTAACCTTCTTCTTATGTAAGCCTACATACTTATGTTCATATTTTTATCTTTTCTTTTGTCTTGTCTTATTACTTTATAATATAAATAAATTTCTATAGTTAATATGCTGTTATATTTTTAGCTAGTGTGTTACTTTGTATTTCATAATTTAGCTTATATAAACCCGTTTCTATTTGTAGTATAAGTACTTTATTTTTTTATGTCTTTGTTTTAAAATTTAATTATCCAACATTTTCTATGTCATTTATTTAAATTTAAAATTCAAATACAAACTCAATCTTCAAATTCAAATTCTCAAGTTAAATTCAAATTTACTCATATGTACACATACATATGTATTTCAAATTCAAATTAATTCCAAAATTTACATAAACTATTAATTTAAATTTAATTCAAAACTGGGATCATTACAGTGTCTAGAATGATGATGTCCAGGATTGAAATTGGATAATCAAGTATTCTGTCCTACCTTACCTGCTTGGCTTGAAAGGCGAAGTGAGCCCAAAGATTGACCCTGATAAAAAGGCCCAATTTTAATTGGACCTTGGACGAATTTTCAAAATTATTTTGAAAATTAAGACTAGACTGTAAATTTAAAAGTTAAATTTAAAATAAAATCTTGTTTATTATAAAAGTTTGTAATATAACATAAATTTTTGAAATATTTGAAAAGGTAATGAAAATTTCAAAATGTTTGAAACTATTTAAAAATTAATTTTAAAAATTAAAATTTATTAAAAAGATCAACAAAATAAATTAATTAAACGAGTTAATTAACTAATATTTATGTGCATGTATTATATATGTTGATATATGTTATGTTATTTAAAATTTTTTAAGATAACATAAATATGCATGTATGCATGTAAGATAAATTTATAAATTGATATAATTAGATTAAAATTGTTTAATTAAATAGATTAATTAAAGGTTTTTAATTAGATACACATATATAAGATATATATGTTATAGTATAAAGATTATAGTATACACTATAAAGGTTATAGTATATATGTCTAATATAAAAGTTGTATTGGAATACTAATATAACATTAAGTAAAGAGTTAATTAATTAAAATTAATTAAATAAGATTTAATTAATGAAATATTATATATGAGACTATCATATAAGTAATCTGAGACATAAAAGTTATATAATAACGAAACTTATATGATATGAATGTCTAAACTAAAAGTGGAATATTAAAGAAACCTAAATCGACTTAAGGAATAAATACATATGTAAATGTATGTATACCATGATTTCTGGTGTGCCTGACACGTGAATCACGGAGGTATTTCATAAGAAATACATTATTCCATAAGTCGATATCACTCGGTATGTTATATTAAAGATTACGAATCTTTAATATAATGTTGTCCTCTACCATATATATATATCTGTGTGTGTGTGTGTGTATTAGTAAATTACTTGCATACTCTTTAGTTTTTAAGCAAACTCAAGCTAGGGATGTTATGTGTAGTATTATTAATATATTAAATAGACGAGATAGGATAACTATATGTATTTGTTGAGCAAACTCAAGGTACATATACTATACTTAGGCCGTCACGATATGGTAGGTATGAGTAAATAATCTCTTTCGATTTGTTGAGCAAACTCAAGGTCGAAATGAGGTTAGCACAAGGAAACATGGGTTAGGAGTTGTATGTGATATAACCGATAAGGAGTTATTCATCGTTTGTGGGGCTATGATTTGTTGAGCAAACTCAAGGTTAGAATATCAAGACAAACAAGTCCTAGCATCCACTATTAAAGTCGAAACACTTCTATGTTTCATCTTAGGGTTTGGAGAAACATAAAAGACTATTAGGAGCCTTATTAGAAAAATGAATAGTAACATTTAACCTTTCTAATATTCTAAGAACATATGCTAAATAATACTATAATTATCTACAAGATTAAAATTGTGCATTTAATATGATTGATAAAACATATATCAATTAACATTTACAAATGAACTCAATTTAAAGTTTACAAATGGAAATATAATACTCACTATTAATTCCTATGGCATGTTAATTTTTTCTATACCCATGCAAGTGTCTAATTTTTACAACTACTTAATACATTCGTAAAATGGTCACTTATGTGCTTATTTGGTTGAGACCGTGTATTTCATTCTATGAGTTTCGGACTCTAAAAGCAATACATGACTAGGGATATTTGATCCATATACAATCATTTACAAATGTTATATGGTGAACGGTCATAGTTCATAATGTATGATACTTTAATGAATATAGTTTATTGGAAATAAGCCAATAAATGGTATTTTCAGATCATGCATTCCACTTAATTGATTACAAAAGGATCATATTGTGCTAATGTAACACAAGACCAAAAACTACAAGATAGATCTAAGAACCCGATCGTGAAATGTCATTTTCATCGGTAAAGTGCTACATATTTGATGTTCTTATATGTTAAGCTTAATCGAATATTCTTTTATAAAGAGTTTGTTATGATATTGTAGTAAGGTTTTCTTTTGAATAGTTTGACCATTTGAAAGGAAAATGACTATATAAGAATAGATGTAATTTAAGGTATAGTAGGGATGAAGAGAATGAATAGTTACTTCTGCTTCATAGGGAAACACTGGAAACGAAAATTTTAATAAAAGTTGATACTTAATATTGGAATAAGAAATATGATTTCTATTCCGAAATGTATTTTCATATAGAAAATTGTGTTTGATGAGATTTATTTCTTTGAACTCAAGATATTTGATCAACGAACTCTCCACTGCAATAGTTGCAGTGTATGAAATAAACAAATTTTATTAAGTGAATAATGGACCTCCGAATTTACTACGCTATTATAGTAATGGAGGAATAATGGGAGCATGCCTTATAACACTTATTATTTGCATCATAGTATGAAAGTTGTTTTCGTAAAACTTACCATACATTATTTAAGAAATAATGATTATTTTTCACTATAAACTGGAAAAAATAAAAAATAGACATAGCTATATTTCAATATGAATATTATGAATATTCTTTATGAAATAAAACTGTAACGTGATAAAAAAATTCTAACAAAAGTGATGCACTGGAAAATACAAAAGTATCTAATACTATTTACAGTTATTCTGGAATTATAAACTAAGCCGTAGTTTTGAGAAATAATTTTATTGTATGATTTTGAATCATATGATACTTATTAATTATATCTCAAACAATAGAGGGTTATGCACCCATTTAGTGGGAGTATCCTAAGAGCTGATGAATTCTTCGTATTAATACATATAGATGTATGCAATCATAATTCAATAAATACCAAAACAATTCCACTCACTTCGTCTATTCATCGATGAGTTATCATCGACTTGGACATGTGTATTTGATACACATGTAGTACGTCTATGGTAACTTATAGAATATAAAATAGAAGTAAATAAAATAACATATGATATAAATGATTTGATTTGATCGAATGAGGGAGTTCATTGGAAAATGCTATGAACATTCCTAAAATGAACAAAGATTCAATCTCAAAATTACTCTTCCATGTGATTCATAATGATGCATCTATATGGAGTAGTCAAATTTTGTTGGACAATGTACGATTAATTGTAAGTGAAGTTGAGTTAATTTCTTTCTATAAGGTAATGTACTTAAGCGTAGTACACAAGGTTAATATTATTTCATCTAAATAACAGTTTACAATATTTTACAAGAAAAGGGGTTATAAGAAACTCCAACATATCCTAGGCTAAGGAGTTGGCAGTTTGTGCGAGTCGAAAGATTGCATGTAATAATTGTTCATGAGCGATCTTGTATGAATCTCCCAAAAAGGATTTTGAAAAGACTGTCATTGGATGACATATTTATGTTTACGTTTTGAATGTAATTTTTGTAAACTAAAATAAAATCAATTTTATAATTAAAGAAATTCATTAAATGTTTATAAACACGTGTAACGATCCAGAATTTCAGTCATTTGAAATTCGTATATTTAATTGATTTTAAATATTCATAAGTTAATTTTATAAGTTCAATAACTTATATTTCGAATATAACAATATAATTAGATAATTAAATTGTTGATTTAATACTTGAAATTGCAGAAATATTTGGATTTTGAATTTTAAGGTGAATGAAAATGATTTATAAAGTTGAATTAAATTCTATATGAATTAGAATGAAGTTGGTATACTTTTAAAATGATTTAAAAGTTAATTTATTGAAATTGAATATTTTAATATTTAATTAACGTGTAAAAATAGACATTTTTATAGTCTTGGATTTTGACGAAACAAATTTCATTGGATCCGTAATGTTATATTATTGTAGGATTTCATATTTCGTGTCAATCGGATTTACGGTTTAGTCGTGGGCAGCTGAAACGCGTAGAAATTTATTTAAGTATATTTTAATTAAAATAATTCGATTTGAAAACCTATCTTCCAAATACGATCGAATTGGCTCTCGATATACATTCCATTGAGTTTGAAATAGGGGTAAAACAATATAAACGCCAGGCGGCACGCTTCGATTGGAGTTTGGGAATATTTTGTGTGACTAGTGTTTGGTAGTTGTCTGTATAAGGACGTTCATTTCTCCAAACCCTAACCGTAAAAGAGCCACCGCCACATTTAATTCAAATAGCAGAAACATCTAATCTTCTTCCCTCGATATCTCCTAATCCATCAACTTTCACGTCTCAACTCCAATTAGAAAAATGCAGAGCTAGCCGAGCTCTACAAGATCAACGGTTGCAATCGGATTTAGATCAGAGGATTGGCATGGATATCGATGCAAAGGCACAATGTTTGAATTCGTTTTTCTGGCCATTAGGGAGGAGATGGTTGACCGGTCTCTAGTTGAATGGGCGTGGCAGCTAGGCTTTCGAAACGATGGGCTTCGATCATCTTCAAACGTCATGTGAAGAGAGCGGCATAAAAAAATGAGATCGGTTATGGGTTTGAATGCACGATCAAAACCTGGAAGCAAAAAAATCGCATGGAAGAAAGGAGGGGCGGCCTAGATCTTAGGGTTTGAAATCAACGACCTTGATTGCGTAAGTTAAAATAAAAAAAGAAATTGTAAATAGTTATATATTTAAATCGTGTAATGTTTAAAATGTTATAACTTCTTCATACGAGGTCAAAAATTGACGAAAGAAGTTGTATTGGGTTCGTATTGACGACGAACATTATGTGATGGAGCAGGTTTGGAGTTGATTGGAGCTAGCGAAAATTTTGGGTAAAATTGAACGCTTGTTTAATTTCATTCGAAATAAAACGCCGCAACGGCTATTGGAATTAAAGTAAGTACAACTCACTTTTTCTATCTCGCTTATATTTTTTTATTAAGTGATAGTAAATTTATTCTATGATGATTGATGATAATTTGGATGATATATGATATGTTATATATATTTATTGGTATTTGGATATGTTCATGCCTATTGGAGCAGATGAGACCCTATATGTTCCTGTGTACGAACGGATGACCTTTTGTACACAAGTTTGCCTTGAAACAGACAATGTACATATTTACTCATATGTATATTTATTGCAGGTGACAGGTTGGATGGATCCAATTGGATTCCTCAGCAGTGTTGATTTTATTTACAAATATTATTATATATGCTGTTATCATAAGATATATGATGTTTTGGATGCCAGGATTGATATGGTTGATGTGAATCACCTTATTCAGTGCTGTTGTAGCATTGGGCCACATTTTGGAATTTTAAAAATATTAAAGTGATGATTTCAAATTAAAAAAGTCGTTTAAGTGATTTTGAAGTTTTATAAGTTTTAATGATGATTTGTAAATTATTAAAGGAATAAGTTTATTCAAATGAAATCAAAATGTGATTTTTTGAAATATGGAGTTAACTATTTTGTAAAATAATTTAAAATAAGAATTTTGATTTATAATACATATAAGATTTATAAATTTTAATTTTTATAAATAAAAATAATGGAATTATAAAGGAGTTTTACAAGTGTTTAAAATGAAGTATAAATGAATCTTATAAGTGAATAAGACTTATAAATTTATGAAGTTATAAAGATTGAATTTGTAAATAAGAGATTTATAAGTAAATTAACTTGTGATCCGATTTGGCAGATAATTAAGATATAAATGGAATTGTTTAATAAAGGGATTTTATAGTTGGAAGTTCTTATAAAATATAAATGAGATGTACAAACATGGTTTTATAAATGTGAAATCAATTTATTTTGATAAGTTAATTATGAAAGTTTATAAATGACTTATATTCACGATTTTGGATAGTAGATAATCCTTTAAATTAAATGTGCAAGCAATGAATTTGGATTAGAGAATTATATTCGTGATTTTGGATAGTGAATAATCCTTTAAGTTAAATAAATGTTTTGAAAAGTGATATTTAAATGGAGTTAAATGGTTTGAAGATGTTTTAAAATGTGTTAAGTATCGAATGCATAGATTTCAATCATTCATTGTTGAAATAAAATGTTTTCGAGAAGCAAGGAAAGCACAGACTATAACAATGTTATTATAGTAAATGATTTTCGAATGGAGATGTTTTGTATAGTATACGGGATTTATATATCTATTTAATTATTGAATCCCTATACCAATGATTTTGGATTGTCGTAACAGTGTTTTACGCAACATTCTTTTTGACCCAAATAAATATGTTTAAGAAAATGTATTCCTTAAAGAATAAAGTATATACTCAATCATGATTTAAGTATATGTAATATTTTCTATGTGTTGAAAATAAAATGATTTGTGAATTAATTATTATAATAAATATATGGAGATGTTTTCCAATATTGAAATATTGAATTTTTTTTAAGAATATATCTTTATTTAAAGATAATTTGAAGTGAATATTCGCAAAGTGATTTAATTAATGAAAGGTTAATTAAAGGGCCTAGTGATTGCTTATTGTGATAGATAATTGTTACTCGCTTTGATAGTTAAATAACCGACAAACAAATTTGACCATTGTAGTTCGTCGACTTGATGTGGGAACTATTAGTCGTACACTTAATACGTAGCAATCTATGTAGGCTTGATTACTGTTTGTGTTGAGGACGTTGATTCGTGAAGTGCAGGGTATTACTCCAGTCTATGAGACTTAGTTTCCGAGGTTAAGAAACGCTTTTGCATTGTTGGTGCAAAGAGCGGGATCGGTTTATCTGAAAATCACTACGGACCAATGTATATGCGATCAATTGTGTAGGTTGTGAAGATATTGATATTTAGGATTTTCATAGTGAAGGGCTGCTCGTTGATCGTTTGGGGTTAAAAATCCCAATATGCATATAGTAGCAGTAGTCTCTTCATTATGAAATATCCATTGCAAGGGTTGTCGCCACTAATCCTAGGGATTTTCCGACAGGATATGGTAGGAAAGTACCTTCGGTTTGTCCTGTTCTTCGACAACTTGTGTGGATGAGTGTCTGACACTACACTTCTAAGATTACGTATATTGGTTTTTACAAACGTACATCAGTGGCGGCGGAGAAGGCAACTTCTCTTAGCTTAACATCATCCTTGAGACGTATGAGCTTAAGGGTTGTATTTTTGTGGATGGCAAGTAATAGTCAATGGAAATGGCCATATGGCATTCAAAGTGATGTGATATGTTATATGTGAAAAGGTAACCGTTGCCTAGGCCTCATCAACCAGAAATGACCGAAACAGGGTTAGATGCAGCAAGGCTAAATGGGTCATTCCCAATTAGGGTATGATCAATATTTCTTCCTGCTATGACGTTTGAGATGTAAATTAATGTAGTTTGAACACTTGGGCGCCCAGTTTTAAGGTCGGTAACGACCGAAGGATGACATATTCGGTACTATCTAGTTATAGAGGTAGGCCGGCCTTATGTTGGTAGAGGGCAGATGTTCTTTGCCTCGGGACATCTATCTGGTGGTGCACTCATCGGAAGGTAGTCCCTTCACCTAGTCATTTGTATGGAAACCCGTTCTCCTATAAGAACCTGCGGTTTTGTTTGTATTGGCGTAATGAATAGCCTCGAAATGCTATATGGGTAACCATTTCAGATAAGATTGATAAGTTTATTAGCAATTGTTTTCAAAGGAATGCCATTAGAAATGATATCAAACTTTTTGATATATAAAGTTGTTTTAAGTTATCATAAGGTAAAAAACCATCCATGTTTATGTGTGAGGGTGGTCTTATGAGATACTTTTTCTTTTCAAAGAATTTTATTTAAAGGTTGATATATGACACTGTAATTTATCATTGAGTTTTTCTCACGCTGGTTTATCAAGCCTGATCTGGGTATTTTCAATACTCGGGTCAGATCCGAGTAGTTTCGGTTTAGTTGAAGATGGCTGGAGTTTCCATAAGAGAGCGGGAGGTATTCACCTACGTATGACTTATTCTATTATTCGCTATGCTTGTTAGTATTAGTTTAATGTTCGTCAGCAATTGTAAGGACAGGTGTTTATAACCGTCCAAGCTGAATTTAGGTTAGACTCTGATATATGTAGTTAAAAGTATTTCGCTATTAAGATATTGTTCAATATTATATGTTATTCCATTCGTGTGAGATTCTATTCTATCTTATTTTCTTTATTATCCTTGATCATCCATACTTCCATGCAACTTGGGTCAGACATGAGTAGTTTATTGTTGGCTCAAAGGATATAGAATTGTGGTTCTTCACATTTAGTATCAGAGCTGAAGGTTAAGCGAGAACCTTGGCTATGCTAGAGTAAAGACTCATAAAATATAGGATTAGTAATATCCTAGGATGAGTAACTTATTAAAGATAGGATTAGTAACACCCTAGAATGAGTTATGAGAGTATTATATATAGTGTGTATTTGTTAATTTTATAAAAATTGTTTTGTTTTAAAAAGTTAGTAAATGAAATAATTTTTCCTAGGTTTATATTTTAAATATTAAAGTGGATTTTATTATTTTTGGGTTAGAAATTAAGGAGTGTTTGTAATTTAGCTTAGTAAAACCAAAATATGAATAACTTGTTATTAGAATTGCATGATTTAATTATGAACATAAGAATCAATTAGTTGAAAGCTAAGTACAAATATCTTGTGAAGTAATATTCACGATTTGACTATAAGATATTTGATGATAATATTTGTTAGCGTCAAAATTGGTCACAAACCCCAAAAGCCGTGAAAGCACCAGTGTTTACACACAGATCCATAATATTCACACACAGATGTCAGATCTAAATAATGTACAGAGTAAAAGTGAAGAAACAATAAAATTAAAAATGGAAGAAAGCAAGAAAGAACACAAGATTTATAGTGGTTCGGCTATCCGGCCTACGTCCACTTAGAATCAATTCTTTTTATTCCTTTAGTGTTGTTCACATTACAATTACAAGCCTTTTTGATTAGTAAATAAAATGGCAGAGTTCCAGCATCCAGAGTCGAAGAAGATCCCTTTCCTGAAGCTCTTGGACTGTATTTATAGGTGTATGCTGCAAAGATCCCACCTAGATCTTGAAAGACTCCTTCTCTCACGTGGGCGGGCCCACATGATCGATCCTACGACATTTGAACTCGGTTCGTGATCGATACAAACGAATTTCGTATCGATTAAAATTTCGTCTGATCGAATCGAGATCATTGATGGACATTCTTCAGATTGTGCGCAAGCTCCTGTGAATCTTTTTTAGCATTTGGACTTGTAGATTTTGATTTATAATCGACGCAAGTTTGAGTTTATAAGTTAGCAGTTGCGTTCGCATCGATCCAAAGCTCCGCATCCTCCTCTCTTTGTATCGATGTAGCTCGCATCGATGATGTGGCTCGGAAACCCCGAGTAGATCCATTTTTGATACCGAGTTGAACGCTTCTCTTGCCTGACCATGCTCTTCGTATCCATCCTGTATCATTCCTCTCATGTCGATGCCGACGTGCACTCTTCGTATCGATCAACTGGTGTCGGTTTTATATCGACGAAAAATGATAGTTTCGTATCGATCATCTGGGTGATCGATACGAAACATATATCGATGCGACCGATATGAAGTAGACAGGTGTGGGCTACTTCCCATCAATGGGAAAGGCTAGGTTTCATATCGATGATTTGGTCGATCGATACGAAACATATCATATATAATCATGCATATATCGATACGAAGTGAACGACCTTAATCGGTCTGAGAGATGCAGTCGTCCAATCGATACAAAGGGGAGGAGTGAAAACCTGATAGACATGATGGAGTTGACGGATACGAAAAAGACTTCCTTTATGGATACCACCAAGGCCAACCCTGATAGATATGAAGTGAAGTTACTTGGATCGTTACGAACGTGATGGATACGAAGAAGGCTACCTCGGATCAATACGAACATGATGGATACGAATGATAATGTTGTTTAATGTGCATCGATCATATCTTAAGCATATGAACACCAATTGATTTGAAATGTAGCCTTCCCTGTCCTTATTCATCACTTCCAATCGATCCCCTCTTTATTGGAGCTCGGTCAAATTTTGACGATATCGATCATAGCCTTATTTCCAATCGATCTCTAATACTGGTTTCCATCATTTTTAGCCTATTTGTTGATATCCCGGCCTTGACCAAAAGGCGGGATAACATTTTCCCCCAAAGTAACCCTTATGGTAAGAAGGCGTGTTTTGAATAGCTTCGAATCCAACATCCAAAGTCTATATTCGATTCATAGTCACTCTATCTGATCCATAATCCAATCTATTACTAAACCATCCTATCCAAGTGCCACAACTATATCCAAGTCCGTGGCTGCTCCAAGTCAATGTCTAATTCGAAGTCCTATAACCACATCCTTAGCCAATTCCGTAGCTATCCGAATCCGTCAAACGGGCATTAATTTATCCAATGACCAACAACCAAATCTATAACCTTTGTGGGTTGATATCCAAAATTTGGGACCGCTACGGGCCCTTTTCCAAATCCAGGACCTCGTCGTGTCCATTTATCCCAAGCCAAAATCCAAATCCAGGACCTCTCTGGGTTGCATTGTCCTATTCCGACCCAGACTCACCCGTCGAGGGCTTTTATGTTCTCCGGCCTTGGCTCTTCGGCCAAGGACGTTTTATATTCTCCGGCCTCGACTCTTCGGCTAAGGACTTTTATATTCTCCAGCCTCGGCTCCCCTGCCAAGGAATTTTATATTTTCCAGCCTCGGCTCCCCGGTCAAGGACTTTTATATTCTCCGCCCTCGGCTCTCTGGCAAAGGACTTTTATATTCCCTGGCCTTAGCCATCCGTCCTCGGACTTTTATATTCTCCGGCTCGGCTCTCTGGCCAAGAACTTTTATATTCTCCGGCCTCGGCGCTTCGGCCAAGGACTTTTATATTGTGTTCAAGTGCATTCCA
This sequence comes from Allium cepa, assembly GCA_030765085.1. Lineage (NCBI taxonomy): Eukaryota > Viridiplantae > Streptophyta > Magnoliopsida > Asparagales > Amaryllidaceae > Allium > Allium cepa. Next base: position 457,712,275 of record CM060929.1, on the reverse strand, counting down.
TCACTCTCCAATGAAGGGACTCATAACTTGCGATCACTGCCCCGTCTCTCTGGTCGGGACCATGATTGCAAGACCTGTATTGCTTATTACATTGATCCAAGTCCAATCATTCAAAATAAGAGTTTTTATAGCTAGGAAAAACCAAATAAATGTCTGTACATACAAAGAAAAAACCAAATTTTTCAGGACAACAAGAAGAAAGTAGGATTTCATAGGCTTGAGCGACGTGGTTTATCATCGCCTTAGAGCATGACTAGGTATTGTCCTCAATCCCGTACATGTGTAAGTGACTTAGCCGTATTACTTCAAGCTTTATTACTTATTCAAAGCCAAAAATTTATTTAGTTGATAATAAGCTGACAACGTTGCCTAGATCCAGTACTATCTTCGCTCAAGGTGGGCGGTGGTCTCTCTTGTCCTCTTGCCACAGCTCGATTCCTTATGTACTGTTGCAAATGACTATTCCTCACATGCTCTTCAATAATATCCTTCAAATGCCTGCAGTCGTTCGTGTTGTGCCTATTTAGCTCATGGAATATGCAATGCTTTCCCGATGCCCGCTCGTATTCAGAATGTACCCTTCTTGCTAGCTCTCGATATTGGAGACACCCTTGAGTATCCAAGTAAATCCTTTCTAGAGTTTCAGTTAGATCCATGTAAGAAGAAAACTTTGACTCCCTCTATGGCCCTTTCGAAGTGCTACCGTTGTCATTCATTTTCCTTTTTTCCTTTATCATCTTTGACAGGGTCCTCCCTAGGTGGACCTCCACCCCTTACTGCATAAGCTTTAGCCTCTCTCACTTCTCTCTTAGTTTGCCATCTTCTTGCCTCAGAAACTTTTCCGCCTCATGATAGAACTCCTCGAGATCCCTCGGTGGGTCCTATTCCAACGAAGAAATCTGAATTATCTATAATTCTCGAAACTACCGCCATCAAAACCATCGATGGATCAGGTCAATCCACCTAAGCCACTGCCACATTGAATCTGGTTAAGAAATCCCTGAGCAGACTCTCCTTTCCATTGTTTCATCGATGTCAAAGTCATCACATTCTTGGGTCGGACTATGTGGATCCCAAAATTGCCTCATAAACCTTTCAATCAGCTCTGTCCATGTGCCAATAGAGCCACTTTCCAGCTGTCTAAACCATAATGTTGCAACATATGTCAAATACAAAGGGAAGCATCGCGCCATGACCTCCTCCGATGCCCCCAACACTTCCATATGCCTCATGTACATTGTCAAGTGAACAGTAGGATCCGTTCTCCCATCATACATCTCCGGTGTTAGCAATTTGAAATCCGGCGGGTTCCTCGCTTGCCTAATCATGGAAGCAAAAGGACTCCTATTAACATCCTCCAAATCTCTATTCACCAATCCACCCCTCGTTGCTCGTCTAACCATCTCTGCCAATCTATCGCTATCACCAAGATGAAGTCCTCGTCCGTTGCCTTAGATCTGCCCTTCGAGTTCACAAGGGAATCCTGGAATCTGCTCTCTTGGACGAGCATTCTTTCCTCTATTGGTGCCATGTTGCTTGGCTCCACCTGGTACTCTGCCCATGATTGGGTCATGCTCTGGGTGAGTGCCCCCAAGTTCTGTTGTTGCGTCGAATGTTCCTACTTCATTATAAACTCTATTTGCACCGTGCTCTCGATCCCTATCTCCAGCATCTCCTGTAGTTGCTTTAAATTGATTCTACACTCCAACTTGCCCAACTTGTTGAAGTAGGTTTTGCATCATCTCCTCTTGTCTCTTGAGCATCATTTCCATCTCATCTCTGGTAATGAAGATCGATGCCTGATTTGCTCCCAAGGAAGCCTCCTGACTCTCTTCATGCCGACTCCTTTCAGTCCTTTGACTTCTTGTCGATTGCCTTGCCATAGCTTTCCAAATCCAAGTTTCAAGCTTTCAAATTTGAAATCCAAGCTTTAGAATCCTTGAGTTCAATTCTTAGTCAAAGCAATATTGAAGCTAGAAGTTGTAACTAGAGAAAGTAAAGAGAAAATGCACGTTTAGAAAACTTCTTATCAATATGACAGAAAAAAGGTAAGCCTAAATTGAGACTTTGGGTAAATATAATATAAAAGGGTAAGTTCTATAACTTATAAAGGAGACAAGATATTTTGAAATTTAGACTCTATGTTTAGTTTAGAATCAAAGTGAAATTTAAGAATAAAAGAAATAATAAATATCATCCTAATATAAAAATTTGTATTAGTGATAAATTTAGGGTAACATTTGTAATTCAGAATGAAGTAAGATTAGAAATGGAAGTTTTGAATTAAATGGTTAGGAGGTTGATTGTTGGGTGAAAATATTCAAATAACAAACACCATATGAATTAAGTTTCACAATTTGACTATAAGGTGTTTGATAATAAGATTGGTTTTAGGAATGAACATATAAGATAAATATAATATAATATAAAATGATTATATAAAAGGAAAATAAAAAAGGAATGAAAGTTTAAATTTTGAGTAATTTAAAAGAATTATGGTAATTTAAATTAAGTTAATTAATATAAGATAAAAGGAATTTATAAAATAGGTTTTATAAACAAAAGTAATCTCTAAAAGGTTTTGAACAGGGTATTATTTCAAATAAAAAGAGATTATGATAAATAGTTCGAATTGCTCAAAAATAAACAAAAAATGGTCAGGAAATGTGTTCGGATGGTAAACACTTCTCTTAAGTATTACTCTTCTTGTTAAGAGGATGTATGATACTACTGGTAGTACCCAATTCTTTGGTATTATTTAGGAGTTACTCGATCTATATAATTTTCTTAAGTTAAAAAGATAATGTGAATCATTAATTGATAAATTGATTAGTAATTTTTATAAAAGTGTTTAAAGCAAAGATAAGTTTGGAATCGCTAATTGATAAGATAAAGAGGGATTCTCAACTATTTTGGACAGTCGAAATTTTTTTAATCACACTAAACTCAAAGCTAAGGAATTTTTGGAATATTCTGGTAAAAGACAAACCATTGCAAAATGTCTTAAGTAAATGAAATTGGATAAGTATAATTTATAAATATGATTATAAATAAAAAGGATTTAAAAGTGGAGAAATTTATAATAGCATTAAATCGGAAATAAATTTTGTAATTATGAATTTAAAATGATAGCAACCTACAAATTAACCCGGATATAAAACCGATCGGGAATTTGGGATGTTGTGTATATACTTTTAGGATGTAAAAAGGTATTATACATAAACAGATTTAAGTCATGAATTATTTATACACTTAAGTAAAATCATGACTTTTTAAGATGTAATTATAACCTGGAAAAAGTTTTATTACCGAATTCTACCATTAATTAAGGATTGTACTTAAGTTGTTAAAGTGATGGATTTACATAGTTGTATTTATAAGTTATAATAAATTTAAGTAATAATTTTACGAAATGATCCATAAACAATATTAGTATTAAAGGAAATATACAAAAAAAGAATGAAAAACAAAGGATGTGAATAAAGAGACTTTCGTATAACTGAGAAAAAACCAAAAGGAATAAATATGTAATTTATATGTAAATCATTTAGTCACACAAATTTTGATCTAATATGTAAGTATGGAACTTTGAGGTGTTTACACTGATTTGGAAAATAATTTATCGCTCGATTTCTTGACGGGCATACATTGATGGTGTTTTATGGTCAGGTACTCGAGTTTTCTATCATAGTTGAGAAGCTATGCGTGGAAAGCAAGTGTATCCGATCTAGAAGCTTGATCAGAGTCCACATTAGAGGGTCGGAAGATAGATACTAGTTCAGAAATAAAGTTGTGGATTCGAATAGAAGATCAAATCAGATATTATACATGGATTATTTGGGTACGTCTTACGGGTTTAAGTTTGTGAAATAATGATTTAGGTAAAAAAAATTGTGGGTTTAGGTTCGGGGTCATTTCGAGAACGAAATTTTTTTAAGTAGGGGAGAATATAATGACTCATAATTTTTACACTTTGAAAATGGGATATGTCATTATTTCAAATATTCAAATGTAGAATTTTCGAACTTGAACAATCATGTTTTATATGATAAATAAGAATGACAAACTTATTTTTATAAAGATTTTGGATTTCCATTGTAAAATTGACAAAAGGCTGATTCCAATAAAGTATGATAGATATTCAAGAAATTTGTTTAAAGGATAAATAATTCCTTTAAATATATATACATATATATATATAATTGATATCAAACTCATTTGCTAATAATAATTTAATTTATAATGGTTCGATAAATATATAAAACTTATTTTATAAAGTTGATAAGTTTTGTCGCATACTGTTAAATCGATGTCATATTTTTACAAATAGATTTAGATATTATTTTATATTATTTTATAAGGCAAATATACTTGTTTTAATTATTTAAAAATAACAACAAATCAATTTTGAAGTTTTGTTTACGTAGACAAATGTTTAACAAAAACGTCAAAATGTGACCGTAAAACATTTTGTCGAAAATCAACATTTTGTTCAAAATAAATTATCGCAACGTTATCGTACCTTTATTAACATTTTTAACATATATATTACACATTTTAATGACAAGTTTACTTTTACAAAATAAGATTAGAAAACTACTAGAAGTCATTAGTAAAAGTAAGTAAGAATTAACAAGAGTAATAAAAAGTAAACATCAAATCACATCAAATCAAAGCCAACATAATTATGGTATACTTTACTTAATCTTTGAATGACTAAGACATAAAGTAAGGATATGAAAGATGATGTTAAGTATTTAAAAAGTAGAGACAACTTTAAGTATGGTTAGTTTGGTAATTTGGTAAGAGATTGTTTTTGTAAATTTACCACTTCTTTCTTTTTCTATAAATACCCACCTCCTTCTTTACTTTCTTTCACATTTTTTCTTCTTCTTTTCTCAAGATTCTACACCTTCTTCCTCTTTTCTTTTATGACTTCCATGCCGTATAAAGAAATTATAAAGAAATAATGTCAAAATATTTACAAATTATTCAATAGAAATCAATGTTCATCCTCTTCAAATCAAACTCCTCTTTTCTCCATATTTTACCTCTTCTTCTCTCGGACATAATTAATTAAAATCAGAACCAAAATACAAAAATCATTTTTTCAAATCATGTTTTTTACCAATAGCTACAAATTTCATGTTGACCACTTTGTCTCATTCTAAAGTTAACTATGTCAAAAATACACTTTTTACCTATGCATTTTCAAGCCCAATTTTTAAGCCGGAGAATATGCCATTTTGTTTTGATCATTACTTGATTATAACAGATCCAAGTTAAGAAATTATTTTTATTAAACTATATGAAATTCCAGTTGCTACAATTTTACGTTGATCACTTTTTTCAGTTTTGAGTTTTGCTACACCTGAAACTCAATTCTTTGAAGTGCATTTTCTGGCTTTATTTTTGTCAATCCGACAATACCTCTTCTTCATTCTATCATATCTTTCTCAAAACTAATCTGAATCAAGTAATATTATTTTAATTCAAGAGAAAATAATTTGCAACAACTTTTTATTTAAAAAGTTTTTCAAATTTTGAGAGTAAGATAGTCAAAAACAAGGAAGAAGATGGCCTATTTTTCAGGTCTAATTTTGAAAATTCATGGTCAAAGCTACCACTTCTTCTCTATATTTTCGGCCAACCTCCATCTCAAGCCTCGGCCAAGCTTTTGGAAGGGATAGGGTATTGTTTTCTAGTGTTTAAATGGAGTATGGATTAATTAGTGAAGTGTTAGATGATTAGAATGTTGGTCTGAAGTTAATCGCTTTGGTTTATGGTGAGAAACTCTATTTAGCATCTCTATTTATGCATATACACGTTTGATAATGTGTTATGATTGCTATGGATGCTTATATATGCTTTGATCATCAAGTGTTGATTGTTTGATATGATTGTTAAATTGTTTTACCAAGTCACACTAATGCACGTCGATAAGCACAAAGGAAATCACTTTCCTTTGAAAATGAAATGGTGTATATGGAATGCTCAAACCTTTTCGAAATTGTTTTAAAATGAGTTAGAAATATTTTATAAACATCTAATATGTTTAAAAGAATAAAGAAAGAAAATCAAGATTTCATCTTGTATATTTTAAAATATGTCAATCAATTTTCCAGAAAAATCACGCTTTTTGTAGTAAACTGACAAAGTTTAAAATTGATATTTTAAATATTTTAAAAATATGAAATAAATCTAAAACTATTTTAAAATGTTTTAAAAGTAATTTAAGTTGAAAATATGGATATCTAAATGTAAAAGTCGTTTTGAAGAATATATCATTTAAAATACTATTTGCAACACTTTTCGCAATGCTTTTCGCAGTAGTTTTTAATAACTTTTGAAACGTAGTTTTAAACTTAACAATTCTTTTCTATATATTTTTTGAATGATTTTAAAAGAATATTTAAGTCATTTAAAGATGATTTGGACATTTTAATGAGAGTTTGAATAAATGGGTAAGAGGAATTGTTTATACCACTTAAACGAAAAGTGAAGAAGTTTGAATGTAATAACAAACTGAGTAAATGCGGAAACGACTATTACATTTGTCCCACTTGTGAGATCTGAGAAGATAAAACAAGGTCTTTAACTAAGGTTAGGAATGAAGCAACCAGTTCCTTGAACTTACCTGGCCTACATTTTCTTTTCTCAGGCGAGGGGTGAAACAAATCGAAAGGAAAGCGCGGATGTTCTAAAATAAAAAGATTGTATTAAGTTTCCAAAATAAAAGAAGATCAGTATTATCCAAAAATTTAAGAAACTCCAAAATGAATAAATTATGACTTAGATTGCATAGAGATAATCTTCTTGGTATTAAAATCCAAAGAGGGAGCTCGTCCTATTCGTGGAATTTAAAAGGTGATTTCACCGTTATTCCGCTCATAGCACTTGTTGAATACGGAAAGTGATGTTGAGTAAAATTAGAATGATTTCCTATGATACTATTTACTCGAAATGTTTTGTAAAAATTTATTTAGGGTTTATCTTAAATGATGTCTTAAATAACATTGTTTTTAACCCGCCTAAAAGTTAAGGAATTTGGATCGAGAGTTAAGTGAGCGAAATTGAAATATTATCCAAAGAAAAAGAATGAATTGCTTAGAATCACTCTAAGACAAAGATCGTTGAAGACAAAGATATTCATGATGTTGAATTACTTTCCATTAGTCCTTGGAGGTGAAATTTACCATATTTAAAGTGGCAGCATTACTCCGTTATGAAAATCTTCTGTAACATCCCAATTTTTATCAAAATTAAAATTAGTGATTAATATAAATTTTGGAATTAAAATAAAATCAATTTTAAAATTTCAAAATAAATTAAATAAGTGTTGATTTGTATGTCTGAATAAGATTGTAGTTTGCATTTGAATTTAAGAATTCAAAATAATAAATTTTTTAAAATTTATTTGAATTTAAAACATGTATACATATATATGGGTAGATTTGAATTTGACTTTGAATTTGAATTTAGATTTGAAATTTAAATAAATGTCTTAGTAAAATAATTTGAATTTAAAATAATAAATATGTAATTTATTTAATGTGTAATTAGTTTTACAACATTTTTCTTTTAAATGTATATAATAATATAAAGTAAATGTCTTTATAAAAATATAAGGAAATGTAAAATAAAATTTTGTTTAAAATATTAATGCATGCAAAATCTAAGTGTACACATATAACATGAACAAATTAACAAGAGTACTCTATGAAATAAGGGAATTAACAAGTGTCATTTTATTGTTTTATTTTTGAATTTTTTTTATAAAAATAGAAAAAACGCTATATAAACATTTCATCTCTTCCCTTATCATTTCTTTAACTTCCAAAATTTTAAAAATCTAAGAAAAATAATCTAGCCTGTGCAAAATTCTAAAAACCATAAAACAAAATTATCAATTTGAAACCTGAAGACTGGATTCCTTTTATACTTGAATCAATGTAAATCAAAGTTTTTCCGCAATCAAAGGAAACAGGGATTCAAAAGCTCAAGCCTGTAAAGAAATAGCAAGCAAGTTATCAATTCAACAATTTCAGTTTCAAGATCAACATCAGGTCTTCAAATTCAAGATCAAAAACTTAGCAATCAAAACATTTTTGAGCCATCAAGTTTTAAAACCCATACAAGTTCTCTGTTTTCAAACCAAACAGATGAGTAAACTCTTTTAAAATCTGTATTTGAATCTGTTGTTTGAAAATAGGTTTAAAGTAAATTGAAAAATTGCTTGCATGTGTACAAATCTGAGTATATATGTGTATAGATATGGCTGTGCATGTCTGAGAACAGGCATATGTCTCTGTTTCTAGTTTCCAGGTTTTTAAAACCTGTACAAAACCCAATTAGTTCTCCTCTGATTCATTTTATATTTTAGGATCTAAAGGAAACATTTTTATTAAATCAAGATCTAACTTTAAAGAATAATTTTGAGATAAAAATGATGAAAATTGGTCAGGTGAGAAGATATACAGTAGGAATTCAAGAATATGTCTAAATTCAAGTATCATAATCTCTTGATTTACTTACCTCACCAGATTCGACATTGTAAACCATGATTTTAAAAATAAAATCCTAGATTTATATTTCGATATGGTGTGAGAAATAGTGAGATGAACGGAATCACGTTTTTCACCAAATTCTGGCGAACGATGAGTCTTTGGCTGTCGAGATCGAAACTGTAGCTTGCTGGGAGGTCGGAGAATTTGAGAAAATTGATCAAAAAAATTCCTAATCAATATGGATGATGAACAAGACCAATATAGAGTTTCAACCCATGTTTTTGTCGAAGACGGAAATTTGATTGTCGCAGCTTCATCAGAGCACCGAAGTCGATCGCAGCAGTGCCAATCGAAATGTGGGAAGCAAGCGATGATCTGGCCAGAATCTCGTAACCTCTGGTGGCCTAAGACGATAGAGCAAGGCAGGTTTTGGTGATCGTAGTTTGTTCCAGTTTGGGTCAGGATGCTCGATTTTGTTTGGTCCACGAATTCGTCTGTCTGGGTGTTCTGAAGGATTGGGTAGATGATCGTGGATTTGTGGAAGTCGGTGGCGATGGCTAGAACGTCGGCGATCGGCATTTCACGTGCACATATGTTAGTTTGTGTCAGTAAGCTATAGTTTAGAGGAAGAAAGGTGTAACTCGAAGTGGTCTTCAGGGAATTAGGGTGCTGGCTCGAGGGAGATCTTCTGTATTTTTGAATGCATACCAGGCATAAAAGTACTTAAACAAAATCTAAGTTTAAAATGAAAATTTGGGGTTTAATTCGGAGGGGACTCGAAGTGAACAGGAAATTTTCTCGGGAAACATTCGGGTTTGACTTAGGTATTAGCATTTCCAGTTTTAAAACTTTAACAATTTAAGTTAATTTGATTTCTAAATTTATTCTTCTTAAAATGGTGATTGTTTGTTTAGTTAGAATGTGTAGTTAAAGGTTTTGAAATAATTTTTTTTTAAATTGGTTAAGATTAAAAATGTTTTAAACTTATTTTTTTTTAAAAGAGTTTATTTTAAATATAAACTTAACAAAGTAATTAAGGAGTTTACCAAATTTTTTTAAATTGTTAACTTAAAAGTTAATTTATACTGTTAATCATAATTAAATAATTAATGATTTATAATTACTTAATAATTAAAAATAATAATTAATTAAAGGTTAATTAATTTATAATCAAGGATTAATTAATTAAGGTAATTAATTAAGGAATCAATTAGTTAAGTAAAGTGATTTAGATGAATTAATTGGTAATTAAGGATTAATTAATTAATAATTAAGGAAAATTAATCATTAATTAAAGATAATTAATGAAAATAATTATGTGATTAATTAACTATAATCACACAATTAATTCATCTTAATTATAGATGATTGATTATTATTGAATTCTTTGTATTGATTGATATCTCTGATATGTGATTGTGATACCATGTGATATGAATTGCTTTGTGTGGAGCTGTGACATATGTGAATATATTACTTTATGAATGTGAAAACCCTTGGCCCCCAAAAGGGCATTCGAATTTCGACACGATAGGGAGTCGGATTCCAGTTGGTTATCCGAAACACACATCGAACCTTCATGGTGAATCTCTGTGATTGATATATCCACATGTTTTTAAATTAAGCGCTAACTATTCATTTTAGCCGGAAGAGGACTTTCTGTCATATAACCCATTCTGAATAGTGATGAAATGGATAGCATTTGAAGACGGCAGTGAAGATCGGATGTCTTTAGGAGCAATAGGATAACCTATCGAATGACTCTGCACTGAGTTGCTTTGGTATAGAAATCTCCATATGTAATGGGGAGTCCGATCGGGATTGTGGATGCCCGGATTGCAAGGGCTTCTTCCTTTGTTGGATGAAGTGCCTTTGGTTCCATTCGAAGCTGGAACGGACTTGTATGGTTGTATGTCTAACATTGCACTTTGAGATATAAAGCTGATTTCTATGAAATACATTTCTGTTTGGTGGTGGAGAGTTTATTCTCTTAGCTTAACACCCTTCTCTGAGACGTACGAGCTTAGAGGTTATGTAGTTGATGGTTAATTGTAATATACTCCCAATTGGGTAGTGTGGCATGCTGAGTGCTGCTGACCATTTGTTGATCGAAGCATCGCTTTTGTGAAAAGCGTAGCTTTGTGGACGAGACTTTATCGGACCTCACAACCCGAAAATGGTCGAAACAGGAAGGATGTGGCAAGGTTATTAAGGGTAGCTCCCCTTAGGGTATGTGTGTTTCCTTCTGGATAAAAGGTGGTATCATGGTACGGAGCGCAGATATACTTAACCTATGTGGTTGTTGGAATTTGATGGTGTCGAGGCCTCGGATAAAGGTCGGATACGACCGATGGATGATATACTCTTGTAGTAGTTACCTAGTTACAGAGGTAACCCGGCCTTATGATGGCAGAGATCCGGTTAGGTTCTCGGGGAGTCCCTCTAGAGGCGTACCCATTCGGTGTAGAAAGTTCCTTAGCCTGACCATTTGTTGGAAATCCAAAGAAAAATACGAGCCCTGTACTGTTTTAGTTGCATAACCTGCCATGCAGCTTGGCGGTAACCTGCCATAAAACATGGTAGCTATAGTAGGCATACTACGAAATATGTATGCTGTCTAAGATTAATATTATATTTTTGAAATGTTTTCTACACTATGGAATAATAATAATATCGAAAGAGTTTTCTCGTATCAAGCATGTTTGACTATCGTATGAAGAAATCTCCTCCAATTGTGCGATTACATTGTGTGTGTGGCGGGAGGTCTTATAGTAGTTTCATTTTCCAAAAGCATGTGTACAAACAACTGATTTTTTTTACTCATACCAGTCCCATGACTGACCTAGAGTTTATTGTTCCATTCCTAAACTTTGGGTTCCCATAATTTTCCACACGGCAGCCTAGAAGCAGGTTATCCGTGTTTTGGAGCTAGCTTGAATCTGGAAGTCTTTTGGAAGCTGTCGGATTTTGTAAAGCTTTTGGTTTGGGTATCTTTTGAAATCTTTGGAGTTTGGTTTTGAAGGTGCTTATTTTGGAATTTCGCTATCGCTTTCTTTCTTTTAAAGACTCTCTTGAAGTTATTGTAGCCATATTGTTGTTCCGCTGTGGTGTTACCATTTTGTTGTTGTCTCATATATATAGCACTCTGATGTTGGTGATGGATGTTGTAATGAATATTGTATCAGTGTTATATCTGTGTTATTTATCAATGATAATTCATTTTGTTTCTGCTGTTTATATTCATCTAATGTTGTTTTTAAGCTCCGCGGAACTGGAGTTCAACGTTTGAATCTTCGGCAGTCGAATACGAGCGAGGTATTTGATTTGATTTTTGAACGTTGTATTTCAGGTCGTGACAAGTGGTATTGGAGCTAAAGGTTGAGTAAGAACTTTAGCTATGGAGTATAACACATTAGGTGACTCATTAGAGATAGGGTTAGAAATACCCTAGAATGAGTATATCCCTAAGATATCTCGTCCGTGTAGTCTAAATCAAGTTTTCTTACTATTTATAGATGGTGAGAACGAGCACTAGAAGAGGATGAGATAGGGGACGAGGAAATACCACTACAACTGGTCAAGTCCCTGCAACAGTGGAAGCAACAATTCCCACTCAACCTCAGCCAAATCTGGCTGATCTATATAGAAGTTTTTCCAGACGTGGTGGTAAGCCATTCATTGGCAAGGAGTCTATTGTCGAAGCACAAGTATGGATCCGATCGTGTGAAAGAATTTTTAGAGGATTGAAGTTGAAAGACGATCAAATGCGATTGTAGCTTTTTGGCAACCAAGAGGAAGCTCTAGCCTGGTGGGAGACAGTTGCACTGGATGAGTCGGAAGATGAGTTCACTTGGGAATGATTTAAAGAAGTGTTTGAGAAATGTTATATGTTGTATGCTGGTATCTCCAGAATGTAGCAGGAGTTCATGGATTTGAAGCAGGGAAGTTTATCATTTGAGGAATATTTAAACAAATTCAACGAGTTATCTCGATTTGGTCCAGAGCTGGTAGATACACCTTTGAAGAAGAATGATAGATTTATTCGGGGAATGAACAAGAAATACCATGAGAGGATGATAGCCCACGTAAAAGAATCTTTTTCTGATTTAATCGATATGGGTTATAGATATGCTACCCTAGATATGCAGGAAGTTCCAGAAGAGAAAGGAAATGCAGGCAGTCCGAATTGGAAGAAAAGGTAGTTCAGAGGCAAGGAACCATATCAAGGTAAGGAGAAGAAGAACAATCGGGAAAACCCGGCAAAGAATATTACTTGTTACAATTGTCGGGAGAAGAGGCAGGGAACTAGAGAATATTATAATTGTCGCAAGCCTAGGCACGTAGTAAAAGACTGCCCAGCAATGAAGCAAGCTCAGGTAGCGGAAGTGTATGCAATAAAGGATGACCCCTCAACTTTAAGGGTGCATAAAGGAAAAGGAGTTTTAGAAGGTAATCTTCTCATTTATGATAGAATTGTTAGAGTTTTGTTTGACATGGGAGCTACACATAGCTTTATCTCCTAACAAACCGTAAACGAATTAAAACTTAAACTTAAATTTATCAACGAGCCCATTTTCGTGAAAAATCCAATTGGTGGCCCTGCGAACCTTTGTCTACGATGTAGAGAAGTTCCTCTCTCGTATTCTTGTCATCAATTTCCTATCAGTTTCTTTGTACTCGATTTTAATGAATTTGAAATCTTACTCGGAATGGATTGGCTAACGAAATATGAAGCTAAACTAGATTGTAACAATTGAATGATTTCGACCAGAATCAAATTTGGTAATTTCATTGAAATCTCTTGTGAGGATCCCAATCCTAAGAGAGATACGCTGATGTATACCTTAGGGTATCCCGAACCTGGTCTGGAGTCCGTACCTATTGTCCCGAATTTCCAGACATATTCGAAGAAGTCAAATCTTTACCTCCACATAGAGAAATTGAATTCAGAATTGACTTAGTTCCCAATGCTCGTCTTGTTGTTCATGCAAGCAGCAGGATGGAACCTAGGGAAAGAATAAAACTAGTCAATCAAACCCGAGATTTGCTAGAAAAAGGATTAATACATCCAAGTGTTTCCGATTGGGGTTCAGCTGTGGTGTTCGAAGCCAAGTCTGACGGTTCCCTGAGATTGTGTGTGGACTACCGCGTTCTCAATAAACTAACTCTCAAAAACAAAATCCCTTTGCCTAGAATCGAAGATCTGTTTGATCAACTTCATGGCGCTCGATTCTTTTCAAAGATGGATCTAGCTCAAGGATTCCATCAACTACGAATTGTCGAAGACTGTATCCATTTAACAGCTTTCAGGGGTCCAAACACATTCTACAAATGGTTAGTCATGCCTTTTGGACTAACCAATGTCCCTGCATACTTCTAGACTTAACGACCTGTGCATTTCGAGAAGTGTTAAACAAATCCATTCTTGTGTTTATTGACGATATTCTAATCTATACCAAAACTGAAGAGGAGCACGCTGAGCGCTTGAGAATTGTTTTGTACTTATTAAGAAAGAACATTCTGTTCGCCAAATTTTTTAAGTGTCATTTTTGGGTTAAGGAAGTCAGATTTCTCGGGCACATTGTTAACGAAGAGGGATTTCTATAAATCCGGGCAAGGTTTCCGCTATTCTAGACTGGAAGCAACCCACAACTCCGAAAGAAGGTAGAAGCTTTTTGGATTTAGCTGGATACTACAGAAAATTTGTCTGGGATTTCTCCAAGTTGGCCGGTCCGTTGACTAAGCTGACAATGAAAAATGCTAAGTTTGATTGGACTCCGAAATGCGAAGAAGCGCCCAGGAGCTGAAGAAAAGATTGACTGCCGCTCCCGTTCTCGCTATTGTTAACGGGAATCAAGCTTTATCTGTTTATACAGATGCTTGTGGTTATGGTGTGGGTTCTGCGCTAATGCAAAATGGTAGAGTAATTGCCTACGCAAGTAGACAATTACGTCCACATGAGAAAAACTAACCAACCCACGATCTCGAACTTCGGGCAGTTATTTTCGCCTTAAAAATCTGGAGACATTATCTTCTGGGTAAGAATCTCTTTTAGCTTTCGTAAAAGATTTAAAAGTTCAACTTAACTTAATATTTATACTAAATAAATCCTTCTTGTTTTAGGTGAAAAATTCGAATTATTCGTCGACCATAAATCTCTGAAGTATCTCTTTACCCAGAAAGATTTAAATCTGAGGCAACAACGTTGGTTAGAATTTCTAGCGTCATACGACCTAGATATTCAGTATACACCTAGAAAAACCAACGTAGTAGCCGATGCTTTGAGTAGAAGGCATGTTGTTCTTTCATATCTAGTTGTCACTCCTAATCCCCTTGAAAAGATCATTAGTAAGCAGAAAGATGACGAGTTTCTTCAGGGAATTTATAAAAGAATTTGTCAAGTTGAAGATTCCAATTTTGGAATCGATGATAAAGGAATTATAAGACTTAAGGGCAGAATCTGTGTCCCAAACATCTTGAATTTAAAACGCGAACTATTGGACGAGTGTCATAAGTCAAAGCTTAGTATCATCCAGGAGTTAATAAGATGTATCAAGATATCAAAAGGACTTTTTGGTGAAAAACAATGAAAAGGGACATATCTATTTATGTCAGTCGTTGTGCAACCTGTCAGCAAATCAAAAGTGATCAGATGAAGATGGCAGGTTTGCTCCAACCATTGGAGGTGCCTAAGTGGAAATGAGATCAAGTATCTATGGATTTTATAGATAGGTTGCCACGCACTCGAAAGGGGAATGAAGCAATTTGGATTATTGTGGACCGTCTGACCAAGATCGCCCACTTTATCCCAGTAAAATCTATCGGGACAGCAGCGAGTCTAGCAGAATTGTATATAAAAGAAATTGTTCATCTCCACGGTATACCCAGCAGTATAGTGAGTGATCGTGACTCAATCTTCACTAGCATATTTTGGGAGGCATTTCAAGCCACATTAGGAACCAAACTAAACATCAACACTACTTATCACTTGTAGTCTGATGGGAAGACTGAAAGGATAAATCGAATCTTAGAAGTCCTTTAGCGTGCTTGTATTCTTCACTTTGGCGGTTCATGGGAGGACCATTTGCATCTGGTTAAATTCTCATATAATAATAGCTATCAGGCCAGTATCAAAATGGCTCCTTTCGAAGCTTTATATGTTCGTCCTTGTCGATCACCTGCATGTTGGATTGAGTCAGGTAATAGGCTCGTTCTTGGGCCAGATATGATAAAGGAAGCTACCGAGAAAGTTGATTCTATATGAAAGAAATTGAAAATGGCTCAAAGTCGTCATAAAAGTTATGCTAACCGCAAGAGAAGAGCTCTAGAGGTCTAGGTTGGAGATTCTTTCTCTCTAAAAGTTTCTCCAATGCGTGGTGTGTTGAGGTTTGGAAAGACAGGTAAGCTGGCACCACGATACATTGGTCCTTTTCCTATATTGGAGAGGATCAGTCCTCTGGCATATAGAGTGCAGCTACCCAGTTGGTTATCTGGCGTACACGATGTGTCTCACGTTTGACATCTTTGGAAATATGTGCATGATCCAGACTGTATCATTGAGGAGGCTGCTCAGCAGGATTTGGAGATCACACCAAATCTGGCAGTTAAAAGAGAACCGTTAAAGATCATTGATCAAGATGAAAAGCAGCCGAGGAATAAAATTGTGAAACTGGTTAAATTGCAATGGAGTGGTGATCCAAATGACTGTACTTGGAAAACAGAGGATAGCATGCAGAAGTCCTATCCCAATTATAGAGTGGATATTCCGGCTTAATCTGGTAAGCCGTTTCTCTATCTTTTTATATGTATTCATATATTCTTTGTTTGTCTCTCT
Organism: Allium cepa; assembly: GCA_030765085.1. Taxonomy (NCBI): domain Eukaryota; kingdom Viridiplantae; phylum Streptophyta; class Magnoliopsida; order Asparagales; family Amaryllidaceae; genus Allium; species Allium cepa. The sequence continues at coordinate 457,695,934 of CM060929.1, read as the reverse complement.
CTTTCAAGTTTCGAGGACGAAATTTCTAAAGGCAGGAAATCTGTAACATCCTAATTCTTACCAAAATTAAAATTAGTAATTAATATAAATTTTGGAACTAAATTAAAATCAATTTGAAATTTGCAAAATAAATTAAATAAGGGTTGATTTGTATATCTGAATAAGATTGTAATTTGCATTAAAATTTAAGAATTCAAAATAATTTTTTAAAATTTATTTGAATTTAAATATATATATATGGGTAGATTTGAATTTGACTTTGAATTTGAATTTGAATTTAAAATTTAAATAAATGTCTCAGTAAAATAATTTGAATTTAAAATAATAAATATGAAATTTATTTAACGTGTAATTAGTTTTAAAACATTTTTCTTTTAAATAGTATATAATAATATAAAGTAAATGTCTTTATAAAAATAAGGAAATGTAAAATAAAAATTTATTTTAAATATTAATGCATGCGTAATCTAAGTGTAAACATATAACATGAAAAAATTGACAAGTGTTGAAATTTTAACCTACAATTTAACAAGTGTAATCCATAAAATAAGGGAATTAACAAGTTTCATTTTATTGTTTTATTTTTGAAAAAAATTATAGAAAAGAAAACAAAGCTATATAAACAATTCATCTCTTCCCTTCTCATTTCTTTAACTTTCAAAATTTTAAAAATCTGAGAAAAATAATCAAGCTTATACAAAATATAAAAGACAGAAAACAAAATTATTAATTTTAAAACCTGAAGATTGAATTCCTTTTATACCCGAATCAAAGTAAATCAAAGTTTTTCAGCAATCAAAGGAAACGGGGATTCAAAAGCTCAAGCTTATAAACAAATAGCAAGCAAGTTATCAATTCAAAAATTTTAGTTTCAAGATCAACATCAGGTTTTCAAATTCAAGATCAAAAACTCAGCAATCAAATCATGACAAGTTCTCTGTTTTCAAAGCAAACAGGTAAGTAAACTCTTTAAAATCTATATTTGAATCCGTTGCTTGAAAACGGGTTTAAAGTAAATTGAAAAATTGTTTGCATGTGTATAAATCTGAGTATATATGTGTATAGATGTGGTTGTGCATGTCTGAGAACAGACATATGTCTCTGTATCTAGTTTCCAGGTTTTCAAGACCTGTTCAAAACCCAATTACTTCTCCTCTGATTCATTTTAGATTTTGGGATCTAAAGGAAACATGTTTATTAAATCAAGATCTAACTTTAAAAAATAATTTTGAGATAAAAATGATGAAAAATGGTCAGGGAAGAAGTTATACAATAGGAATTCAAGAATATGTCTAAATTCAAGTATCATAATCTCTTTATATACTTACCTCACCAGATTCAACATTGTAAACCATGATTTTTAAAATAAAATTCTAGATTTATAGTTCGATATGATGTGAGAAATAGTGAGATGAACGGAATCATGTTATTCACCAAATTATGGCGAGCGATGAGTCTTCAGCTATCGTGATTGGAACTGTAGCTTGCTGGGAGGTTGGAGAGTTTGAGAAAATTGATTAGAAAAATTCCTGATCAATGTGGATGATGAACGAGATCAATTTAGGGTTTCAACGCATGTTTTGGTCGAAGCTGGAAATTTGATTGTCGCGGCTTCGTTAGAGCACCGGAGTCGATCACACCAGTGCAATCGAAATGTGGGAAGCAGGTGATGCTCTGACTAAAATCTCGTGACCTATGGTGGCCTGAGGTGATAAAGCGAGACAGTTTTTGGTGATCATAGTTTTTTCCACTTTGGGCCACGATTCTCGATTTTGTTTGGCTCACGAATTCGTCTATCTAGGTGTTCTGAAGGATTGGGTAGATGATTGTGGATTTGTGGAAGGTAGTGGCGATGGCCAGAACGCTGGCAATCAATGGTGCACATGCACATATGCTGGTTTGTGTCAGTATGCAATAGTTTGGGGGAAGAAAGGTTTAATTCAAAGTGGTCATCGGGAATCAGGGTGCTGGCTCGAGGGAGGTCTCGGGTATTTTTGAATGCATACCGAATATAAAAGCACTTAAACAAAATCTAAGTTTAAAATGAAAATTTGGGGTTAGATTCGGGGTGGGGGGGACTCGAAGTAAACAGGCATTTTTCTCAAGAAACACTCGGGTTTTACTCAGGTATTAGCATTTCCAGATTTAAAACTTTATCAATTTAAGTTAATTTAATTTCTAAATTTATTCTTTTTAAAATGATGATTGTTTTTTAAGTTGGAATGTGTAGTTAAAGGTTTTGAAATAAAATACTTTTAAATTGGTTAAGTTTAAAAATGTTTTAGACTTATACTTTTCAAAAAAAGAGTTTATTTTAAATAAAAACTTAACAAAGTAATTAAGGAGTTAATCAAATGTTTTTGAATTGTTAATTTAAAAGTTAATTTATATTGTTAACGGTAGTTAAATAATTAATGATTTATAAATACTTAATAATTAAAAATAATAATTAACTAAAGGTTAATTAATTTATAATTAAGGATTAATTAATTAATTAAGGTAATTAATTAAGAAATAAATTAGTTAATTAAAGTGATTAAGATTAATTAATTGGTAATTAAGGATTAACTAATTAATAATTAGGGAAAATTAATCACTAATTAAAGATAATTAATGAAACTAATTATGTAATTAATTAATTATAATCACACAATTAATTCATCTTAAATATATAAGATTGATTATTATTGAATGCTTTGTATTGATTGATATCTCTAATATGTGATTGTGATACCATGTGACATGAATTGCTTTGTGCTGAGCTATGACATCTGTGAACATGTTACTGTGTGAATGTGAAAACCCTTGGCCCGTAAAATGGCATTTGAATTTCGATGCAATAGGGAGTCGGATTCCAGTTGGTTATCTGAAACCCACATCGAACCTTAATGGTGAATATCTATGACTGATATATCCACGTGTTTTTAAATTAAGCGCGCACTATTCAGTTTAGCCGCAATAGGACTTTGTGTCATATAATCCATTCCGAATAGTGATACGACGAAATGGATAGCATTTGAAGTCGGTGGTGAAGACTGGGTATCTTTGAGAAGATAGGATAACCTATCAAATGACTCTGCACTGTGTTGTTCCAATATAGAGATGTCCATATGTGATGGGGAGTCTGTTGTGGATTGTGGATGCCCAGATTGCAAGGGTTTCTTCCTTTGTTGGACGAAGTGCCTTCGGTTCCATTTGAACCCGGAACGGACTTGTATGGTTGTATGTCTGACATTACACTTTGAGATATAAAGATGATTTCTATCAAATACATTTCTGTTTGGCGGCGGAAAATTTATTCTCTTAGTTTAACACCCTTGTCTGAAACGTATAAGCTTAGAGGTTATGTAGTTGATGGTTATCAATGATATACTCCCAATTTGGTAGTGTGGCATGCTGAGTGCTGCTGATCATTTGTTGATCGAAGCATGGCTTTTGTGAAAAGCATAGCTTTGTGGATGAGACTTCGTCGGACCTCACGACCTGGAAATGGTCGAAACAGGAAGGATGCGCAAGGTTATTATGGTTAGCGCCCCTTAAGGTATGTGCATTTCCTTTTGGATAAAAGGTGGTATCATGGTGTGGAGCCCAAATATATTTAACCTATGTGGTTGTTGGAATTTGTTGGTGTTGAGGCCTCGGATAAAGGTCGGTTACGACCAGGGGATGGCATACTCATATAATAGTTACCTAGTTATAGAGGTAACCCGGCCTTGTGTTGGCAAAGATCTGGTTAGGTTCTCGGGGAGTCCCTCCAGAGGCGTACCCATTCGGTGTAGGAAGTTTCTTAGCCTGACCATGTGTTGGAAATCCAAAGAACAATGTTCCCTGTATGGTTTTAGTTGTATAACTTGCCATACAGCATGGCGGTAACCTGCCATAAAACATGGCAACTATAGTAGGCATACTACGAAATGTGTATGCTAACTAAGATAATATTATATTTTCGAAATGTTTTCTACGCTATAGACTAATAAAAATATCGAAAGATTTTTCTCCTATCAAGCATGTTTGACTATCATAAGAAGAAATCTACTCCAATTGTGCGATTGCATTGTGTGTGTGGCGGGAGGTCTTATGGTAGTTTCATTTTCCAAAAGCATGAACGGATTTCTTTTATAAAATATTTTTGTACAAACAACTATTTTTGTTTGCTCATACCTGTCCCATGACTGACCCGGAATTTATTGTTCCCTTCCTAAACTCTGGGTGCCCGTTATTTTCTACATAGGCAGCCTAGAAGCCGGTTATCTGTGTTTTGGAGCTAGCTTGAATCTAGAAGTCTTTTGGATGATGTCGGATTTTGTAAAGCTTTTGGTTTTGGAATCTTTTGAAGTCTTTGGAGTTTGGTTTTGAAGGTGCTTATGTTGGAATTTCACTATCGCTTTCTTTCTTTTGAAGACTCTATTGAAGTTATTGTAGCCATATTGTTGTTTCGCTGTGGTTTTACCATTTTGTTGTTGTGTCATATATATAGCACTCTGATGTTGGTGATCGATGTTGTAATGAATATTGTATCAGTGTTGTATTTGTGTTATTTATCAATGATAATTCATTTTGTTTTCACTGTTTATATTCATCTAATTTTATTATAAGTTCCACGGAACTGGAGTTCGACGTTTGAATCTCTAGCAGTCGAATACAAATGAGGTATTTGATGTCAATTTTTGAACGCTGGATTTCAGGTCGTGACATCTTCGATTTGCAAGAATATGATTTGAAGTTAAGAAATAAATCTTTTATTAAGATTTAATAAATGATTTGAGAATATTTTCCCTAAGTTAAAAGTTATAGCTTGAATGTAATAAATCTTTGATTAAGATTTAATGAATGATTTGGAAAAATTTTCCTAAGTAAAAGAGAAAATGGTTTGGAATTATTCTAGGATTTAAGAAAGGTTTAAATGAACCAAATGATTTGATGAATGAGGCTTAATGATTCCATATACTTTTGAAAAGAAAATGGAATAAATTAAAAAGAATATATCTAAGAAAGATATTTTATAAAAGATGAAGTAATTAATTGATGATTGATATCCACGTATGAATTTAACATCTTTTAAATAGATAATTGGATTTCGAAGGAACTGAGGCTGAATTTGGGTGATTCCTATCCGAAAACTACTTCGAACCAATGTATATGTTCGAATGTGAAGAAATGTTGAAGATGATGATTATTGAAGACCGTATATTTTCGTAGCATGAGGACTGCTTGTTGACATGCTTTGGGTAGCTCCCATTATAGAGTTATTTATAGTAGCGGTTTCCTCGTTATGGATTTCGGGTTTCAAGGACTACTCGCTACTAGTGGTAGTAAGAGAGTGCCTTTGGCTTGTCCTGTTCTTGGACAACTTGTATGGATGTTTTTCTGACACTGCATTTTTAAAGATTACTTACATTGGTTTTTACAAATATACATCAGTGGTGGCGAAGAAGGCAACTTCTCTTAGCTTAACACCGTCCTTCAGACGTACGAGCTTAAGGGTGGTATTTTTGTGGAAGGCAATTAGTAGTCAATGGAAATGGCCGTGTAGCATTCAAAGTGATGTGATATGTGATACGTGAAAAGGTAATCATTGCCTCAGGCCTCATCAAACGAAAATGTATGAAACAGGGTTAGATGCAGCAAGGCTAAGTGGGTCATTCCCAATTAGGGTATGATTATCTCCTTCTAGATATATTTCTTCCCGCTATGACATTCGGGATGTAAATTAATGTACTTTATATGCTCTAGTGCCCGGTTTAAAGGTCGGTAACGATCGTGGGATGACATATTCAGTACTGTCTAGTTATAGAGGTAGGTTGGTCATATGTTGGTAGAGGGTAGATGTTCTGTGCCTCGGGACATCCATCTAGAGGTGTACCTATCGGAAAGTAGTCCCTTCACCTGGTCATTTGTATGAAAATCCATTCTCCAATAAGAACCTGCGGTTTTGTTTGTATTGGCATAATGAATAGTCTCGAAATGCTATATGGGTAACCATTACGGATAAGATTAATAAGTTTATTAGCAAATGTTTTCAAAGGAATGTCATAAGAAATAATATCAAACGTTTTGATATATAAAGGTATTTTAAGTTATCATAAGGTAAAAACCTGTCCATCTTTATGTGTGGGCATGGTATTATGAGATACTCTTTCTTTTCAAAGGATTTTATTTAAAGGCTGATATATTACACTGTCATTTATCATTGAGTTTTTCTCACGCTAGTTTATCAAGCCTGATCCGGGTATTTTCAACACTCGGGTCAGATCCGAGTAGTTTCAGTTTAGTTGGTGATGATTGGAGTTTCCAGAGAAGATTTGGGGATATTCATCTACATATGGACATATTCTATTATCCGCTGTGCTTTGTTAGTTTTAGTTTGATGTTAGTCGGCCATTTTAAGAACATGTGTTTGTAACTGTCCAAGCTGAATTTAGGTTAGACTCTGATATATGTAGTTAAAAGTTTTCCGCTGTAAAGATATTATTCAATATTATATGTTATTTCATTTTTGTGAGATTTTGTTCTGTCTTATTTTCTTTATTACTCTTGATCATCCATACTTCCATGCAACTTCGGTTGGATATGAGTGGTTTATTGCTGGCTCAAGGGGTACGGAATTGTGGATCGTCACTGTAAAGGTGGAGAACTTTACTTCCTCCTTTATAATTCATTCAATGCAATTTTAAATTAGCAGTTAAATTCTTAAACATATATGCATATAAAATTGATTTTGACCATTCTCATGTTTTGAAATCTATAATTAACAAATATAAATCAAGTTTCAACTTAAAAAGAATTTTAAAGTTAAAATTGTGAGTGTACGCAAAAGTATAATAAAATTTGAATTATAATAGCATACAATCATATATACATATACGATTAATTGCAAACCATATTTTTAAATTAAATAACAAATATATATGTAAAGTTTGTAATTTAACATATATGTTAAGATTTAAAGTTAACAAATTAAAAGGCTAACATTTAAATAGGAAGAATTTAAAAGTTTGATATTTACAAAAAAGTACACTTGTGGTTTTTTTTCTAAACAACTTTCAAACAAAATTATATAATAATCAAAAGAACTATATTCAAATGACAATCATATAAAACTTATATTCAATTTTCAAATAATTTTAAATCAACAACATATGCAATTTATTCAAGTTGAAACAAAATAATATCATGTTAAAAAATTTAAAATTAGGTTTCAATCAAAGTAGTTGTTTTGTTTTGTTAAACAATAATTACCAAAACAAGAACAAAAGGGACAACTTAGGCAATTATAACTTCGTGCTAAAATTTCAAATCTAAAATGAATAGTATGAAAAACTAATTAGATAAGATGTGATATGTCGTAGCTCTAATGTTATGAAGATGAACATTAATCAAAATGGTGGATAAAACAAAATGGATCTAGATTAATGAACATTATGAACATATATTGTTAAAGGAGATGTGAAAAAAGGCAATTTTCATATTAAATAGATAAACTTATATTCAGATGTGGTATGCAAAAGATTCAAATCATATGAACTAAATGTATATAAGAACAAAAAGAAACTAAAATTTTACCTTACAATGTAGCCAAAAGAATGCACCTTAAATGATGAATAATAAACTCATAGATTCTGAAATCAAGCTCCAGATTTTGCAAAGATAAGGGATAGGAACCACCTTTTGTTTTAATTTTATTTTGATTTTACTTTGGAATTTCTTTTAAGCCTTGTAGGCTATTATTTTCACCGAAATAGAAGAGGGGGAAGGAGAGAGAAAAATAATGAATTGTCTGTAGGAGGATTAATGAATGAAAATGAAAGAGATTTTGTTTTTAAGGGAAACATTGAAACCTTTCCATTCCACCTTTAAAATCTTCTCACTTTTATTTCTCTTTAATTCTCAACCAAATCAAATCCCCTTTCTATACTGTATGGCTTACCAAAGGAAATGCATAGATAAGCCCTAAAAATTTCCAAATCCACTTAGTAATTAGTTGACTTAATTCAAATTTAATTGTTTATTGATATGGTATATCGATATATACGTATGTAACATTTATAAGCACACTTTATTGAAAAGTAATGACATTTAGACAAATAAAATAAAATCTTATAACCAATATTTCATAAATATTAATTAATTTACAATGAGTATAAATTAGTTAAATCATGTGTTTTCCGATGTATTCATCATTACGGTTGTGCAACTCAAAGGTACAAATTCATTCGACGATTAATATCGAACAATTCGAATACTAATGTTCACATGTCACCTTAGCTAGTGATGTGACATTTTGGATGAATTTATTACTTACATGTTTTTTTGGTAAAATCCAATTTTACTTGTTATGAGCGACACCTTGTAGTAACGATTATTTACACACATTCTTTTTGTCAAAACTATATCAAAGGACAGATGAAATATGATTTTGATCAAAATCCAAAATCATCCATATTCAATTTTATGATTATGAACACAAAATTCTTAGCCAAAGACTTTGATTTCGAGTTGAATACAAGTGATCGCGATAATATCCCCATATAGCTGAGGAGACAAAGTCTCTAGTGAATGGTATTTGACTTCCAATGCTTTAGCTCATACACAACTATAGTGATTTGATGGACGTCATGGCACGATTTAACAATAATCAAAGTGAAGTATCCACATCGATGTTCCATGGCATTCTCAATTCGAGGGAACTATGTAGCACATCACTTCAAGGTTACCTATTTGATCATAGTTATATTAACCAATAGAGAATACTCGAGTGAGTCATTCCGTAGTTATCTACTAACTATCAGTACGTAACCCCATGGTACCTCCAACGGCCATAAGAAATACACTACCCAACATTCGGAGAGCGTAACGTACTCTAGTCTCAACAGATGAATCGATATCCTTTCTCACATCTTGACTAGGAATATTTAAAACAATATGTTATTTTTAATGTGATAAACTTCTCATGATTACAACATTTTGTAATTACTATCACATAACATATCATTTAAGGATTTCCATCTATATACTATAATTTACTTACTCAATTATTTATATCACTATTTAACCAGTATACAATATACAGGAAAACACCTTTTATTTTGAACAAGATTGGGCAAAGAGTTGGATATATGTAACAAATTATATAACTGCTTCAAGAGCATACTCCTAACTCTATCATACTCCTACTTACACTTTGGATCAATTATGGAATCTGATTCCAAAATCTTCGATCGGTTTTCTTAAAAATACATCAAGTTTGTCCCTTAGTGAATGGATATGCTATATTGTTTAATCAGCTACCCTGCCAATTAACTCAATCCTATATTGATAAACTACCTTTATCATGTGGGACTCGTCATAGTGTGTCTCTTGAGTTCTAGTGAGCTCCAGGTTCTTTGAAGGACTATATCGCCACATTGTTATCATATAAAAATGTCATGGAAATTTCCAAACTTGGGATCAACCCTAACTCAGCTATATATTTGTGCAATTATTTATACTTCTTACATTATAATAGCCTTTGGTTGAATCGTCCACTACTTATTATTTAGAATAATTCCAACTTAAAGTTCTTAACTTAAGTTTGAATATAAACTTAGGATTAATATACTATGCTGGATATCACTAATGAATTTCGAGTTCATGCACTCCTTCATCAAAAGTACATTGTTTCTATAAACAATTCTCAGTATTTCATAAATATTTGAGAACACACTATACTATCATTAAGTGATCTTAACTTAGATTTGTTACTTGCTGTATATATCAAATACATAAGCAAAGTATGATATTATAGACAATATGGCATATGCAAATATTACAATTGCCAATGCACAAGGAATCCATTTTATATGCTTAATATTAATCAATTTAATAATGCCTACGTATATTGTTGTGGGACATTCCCAATATCCTTTTATTTTTATTAGAAAATATGCTATTTTAAAATCCAATGTCGCGTATTAAATAACAAACTGAAATGAATTTAATTTGAATACATCATTAACAATCATAAATTTGTTTTACTTATAGTTTTAGAAATATATTTTAGTACCTATTAATATTCTTTCTTATAGACACATGCTTCCTCTGCTTTTTGACTGATATTCAAATTATTTTATTTCTTTGTCAAAATATTCATATAACTCTGATGCTTACCCAATAATACTTTCGTATCATTTCTAGGGTAACCTCCGTCATTCTGACTTCATTACATTTTGGTTATTATGTGCAAACAGACTATTCCAAATGATTGTTTAGAATTTTTTATTGCAACATATACGTACCAAAACTTAAAGTCTTACTGAGCGATAAATTTTGTGAGTAAAATCTGAATTAACTGAAGCAAGTTGAATGACGAATTTGTTGTGTTAGTTTTAATAATTGAAATTAACAATGTTTATTCTTATCAATATGGCTTATATTCCATCCGCATCAGTCTTCTTCCTGAAGACACTTTCGTAGCCAATGAATCATATCCTTTCTGGTAACAATATCTAAATTATATTTTAGTAACATACTAGGAATCTATTCTAGATTTGTGCATCGTGCCATATGGTAGAGTCGATACTATTAATGACTTGCTTAAGATTGGGAAAGCTCTTTTCTTCACATCAAGAAAATTCATAATTTCAATTTGATGTGCAAGATTTATTATTAGACATTCTAATATGTCATGTCTATATAGGTTTGGTTAATTTCATTTCATCCCTCATAATAAATTTTATCTTTGGATTGTATCAACATCCATTTTACTGCCAATAATTTATAGAAGAAATTCCTTCATCGTGAAGTTGGTATTCCATGAAACAACAATTGCTTCTTAGTATAATCAAATAGGTATTCACAAAATTTTTATGGATTGCATTACATATAACTGACTTGGTTTTAATTTATGATAATTATGTTCAAAACATAAATTGGTTATCGAATGAGGATCCTTCCCAAACTCTTCGAGGCAATTCAAACAAGAACCCTCACATAAAATTATTATGCGTACTCTTTCGGCTCGCACAACCTGCCAACTCCTTGATTAATGATATGTAGGGTTTCACACAAATTCTTTTCTTGTTTAATTTTACAAGCATTTCTTTTAGATGAAATTAATTTAACCTTGTGTACTACTCTTGAGTGCACAACCTTATAGAAGGAAGTTAGCTCAAATTCACTCATCATTAATAGTGCTTTGTCCAACAAAGTTTGATTACTCCTTATTGAAACATCGTTATGTATTATTGACCAAAAAAATGGATCAACATCTTAGATTGAGTGTGAAAGCACCAACCCTATTTATCAAGGCAAATAAAATGAAGACAAGGAATAATAACTTGCAGATAAAGCTAAAGGATAAATTTATTTATAATGGTTCGGTTGTTAATGAAGTCTACGTCCACTTCATAATTTTCGTTATTGACTGGCTGTAACTACAAGTTGAATCTCATTATAATTTGATTGGATCTTGTAAGTTAGACCAAGCCACCAAAGTTAGAGTTCACTAGAGAATCACAGTAAACCCTTTAGATGACTATTGTATGGGAGAAGAAGCGTGAAGAATTGTTTCCGTAGAGTTTCAACAACTAGTCTCCAAGATCTTCTTTATGTTGAAGGTAGGATTGTATTTATAGGGGCTGGAGAGCACTCGGGAAAATTTTTCTTCGTTAGAAACTTAAATTTGAACGTACAAAGGCACTCAAGAAATTTCAAAATGAACCGATCCAATAAGATGGATTGCTAGCGATCCATAGGCCATGGATAGCTAGCGATCCATGGAGTTAGAGTAACTTTGGCTCATTTCAATTGGATCATGCTTCCTGCCTTGTGTAGATGCTCTCTATATAATTTCATGACTAGATGCTTTGTTTTGATGATATTCATGTTCTGATTGCATTGAACTATTGCTAGAATCGGATGAATGCTCACTTCTCGATCTAACTAGCTTAGAATATCACCAAACTTTGCAGACATCCCTAGAAAACTAATTGAATCATGGTGTAAGAGGATAAGAGGATCCACGTGCAAACTTTGTGGATCGCTATCGATCTATGGGTGATGGATCGCTAGCGATCCATCATCTCGGTCAATTTTAGGTTTCTTTTTCTTGAGTCTTTCTTATTTACTCCTTCTTGTCCTTTTAGTTGATTCTAGAGTTGTTCTGACTTGACGTAGATGTTCTAACCTCCTTTGAATTCTGTTGGTCAAAACCTCGGATAACATATTGTTAACCCGCCTTTCATCAAGGAAGTATTTAAGCGGATTTAACCCAACAGACTTCATGATTATTAAGTCTGATGAGTGTAGAGCGGCAATTGGAGTGAAATTAGGTATAGATGGTTACATAAAGTCAGAATTGAGCGGAGTTAGAAGATAGACGATGCAAGATGTTAGAAATATAGAAATTAGCTTGAATGGTAAAGGGATCAACATAGCAAGGTAAATCAATAAGGTCAGCATGACTGTTTGAGTGCATAGTCAACATAGATGACATAATGGAGGGATCAACATTGTTAATAATGGAGGGATGAACATTGTTAATAATGAAGGGCTCGGCATTGTTAATGATAAATGTATTGGCACCAATAGTTATCTAAGCGATCAACATATCATTTAGGACGAGGTGGGACCAGTATAACACGATGGAGGGTGATGGATCGGCATAACACAATAGAGGGTGATGGATCGGTATAATGCAATGGATGGTGATGGATCGGTATAGTTCTATGAAGCAAGAAGGGTCGGCATGGCTTGGATCGGTAAGGGATGGAAGTATAAAGGGGTTTGGCATAGATGAAGGTAGATGGGTCGGCATGCTTTGTTGGTTTGGGAAGTAGCGAAGTATGGATCGACATGGTTGGTGGATATAGGTCGGCATTCATCAATGCCGAAGTGCATTCTTGCATTCAACAATCGATAACTCAAGCTCCCTTACTTTAAATGACATGAAACTTGGAGATCAAATGTATTTTATCATAGGGAATCCATCATAGGAGTCGTGCCCCAAGAATCAACCAAGGAAGGGATCGGTACCAATCCCTTTTTATGTGGATTTGGTCCTAGCGACCCCTATGATGGGCCCATATAAATTAAGAGGTCTTGTACCTAAAGTTTTACCTATAAATAAAGCAAGCATGGCTTCAAAAATGGGGACCTTCATTCTGTCTCTCTTCATCTTCTACCTAGGCTATACTATTCCATTTTCGTTCTTGAATTTTGAATTGCAGCTGTAATCAAACTAAATTATAAATAAAAAGATTATTCTCGAGTGGATGTAGGCCGAAGTATGCTGAACTACTATAAATCTTGTCACTTTTTACTTGCTTTCATTTTCCATTTGTTTAATCTTCATATTACATTCTCCACATCGAATACTATCTATGATACGTGATTGGATATTGGTGCTCTCACACTATTGGTTGTTGGTGGCCAATTTTGATGCCAACATTATGGTGCTTTCATTGAGAAAACTTGCACCCGCTGATTTGGAAACTTGGATACTTGGATCTAGAAAGCAACGGCTAGGAAATCAATAAGGAGAGTGCTACCGGAAAGGAGTCACCATGGTGGGAGTTAGGAGTCTTCCACAGGAGCTGGAGCTAACCACGCATCTATCTACATTACCATGGATGAAATGGAAACGATGATGGATGCTATGCAGAAGAGGATGTTGAAAAGGTAGGAGGATATGATATAGAATCTACTCCTACAAATCAAACAGGCTGGTGCCATAGGAGTTGCTAGAATGCAAAAACAAAAATCAGAACCGGGAGCATGGGAATGAAGCTAATAGAAAAAGGAATGGAACTAAATAGCCAAGGACTGTCCTCTGCCATCCAAGAGGGATTGGCACCGATCCTTCTAGGGGAATCGGTACAGACCCCTAAGGACTGAGGGGGATTGCCCCTAGATCGGGTTGATCGTGATGCCGGAGGACCTACAATCTATCATACAGAGCATGGTGCAAACCAGAATTTGGATGGTCAACCGGAGGAATACATCATAGAATTTCCTCGTAGACTCAAGGGGCGGATTGAGGATGATGATAGGAGACTAACATTGGAAGACAATGGCAGGTTTTCAGAGATGATAAGGCGAGCTATGCGTGGAGGACTGGTGAACAGGGATCTTGAGGATGTAAATAGAAGTCCATTCGCTCCAAATATCAGGCAAACTAGGAATCAACTGGAGTTCAAACTACCAATGCTTGAGACTTACGGTGGAAAAATGGATCCTGTTGTTCATTTGACGAGGTACATGAGACACATGAAAGTACTAGGGGCATCGGAGGAAGCCATGGCATGGTGCGTCCCTTTATATTTGACGGATATAGCTGCATTATGATTCAAACAGTTGGAAAGCAGCTCTTTCAGCACTTGGACAGAATTGACCGAAGGGTTTATGAGGCATTTTAGGGTTCACATCTCGAGACCCAAAAATGTGACGATTTTGGCAACACTAAACCAGAGGACCGGAGAGTCCCTGAGGAATTTCTTAACACAGTTTAATGCCGCGACAGCATCGGTGGATCGTCTAGTTCCATCCATGGTTTTGATGGCAGTTGTATTTGGAATTGCTGATGGCACTAAATTCAAGGATTCATTGGCACAGGATTCACCTATGGATCTCGAGGAGTTTTATCATGAGCAGAAAGGTTTTTGCGGTGGGAAGACGCATGAGAAAACAAACCGGAGGTGAATGCTATGCAAAGTGGAGGAATATCAGGAGATGTAAACAAGAATGATAAGGCAAACGAAAAGCAAAGGATGGCTTTGATGGGTCGAAGCATCCATGAAGGGAGTCTAGATTCACCTCTTACACAAAATTAACTGAAACATTAGAACAGATATATCTAGATACTATGGAGCAGATCCACTATCAAAGGCTAATGAGGAGAGACCCTGAAACGATGAAAAGAAACCAGATAAATACTGTATATTCCATGAGCTGAACAGGTAAAGCACAAACGAATATAGTTACTTAAAGGATAATATCGAGGGACATCTCCAGAACGGTAGGTTGTAGCAACATGTGATAACTCGGGTAGCGACAATGGAATAGCAGCAACCACCATCCGCATCGAATGGAAACTGCCCAGGATCGAGGCATCAACTTATCGTCAATTAACCAGAATGGCAAAAAATAAGTAATAAACTCCATAATAAAATGGCCAAGTCACTTACACATGTACGGGATCGAGAACGGTCCCAAGGCATGCTCTGAGATGACAATGAACCGTCGCATCCGAAGATGCATGTACTGTATTTTTTAGTTTTTTTTGTTTCTCTTTTGGTACATGGTTAAATTTACTTGAATGTGAAATCTGACATTGATGATTCTGAGTCCAGTTCGAACAATCACATTTTGCCTCGAACGATGCTCGATCTCGTATGATGACGTTTCGCCTCGGACGGCATTCGATCTTGAACGATCACATTTCGCATTGAACGGCACTCGATGTCGAATAATCACATTTCTCCTCGAAAGGCCTCGAATGGCACTAGATATCGAACGATCGCATTTCTCCTCGAAAGGCACTCGATCCCAAATGATCACATTTCGTCTCGAACAGTACTCGATCTCGAACGATCACATTTCTCTTCGAAAGGCACTCGATCCCGAAAGATCACATTTTTCTTTAAAAAGAGCTCGATCTCAAATGATCATGTTTTGCCTCAAACGGCACTCAATTTTGAACGATCACGCTTCGCCTCGAATGGCATTCGATCTCGAACGATCACGTTTCGCTTCGAATGGCACTCGACCTCGAAGATCGCATTTCGCCTTAAATAGGCACTCGATCTCGTGTGATCATCATCATCTTGGGACGGCTATGAATTTGATTAATGATCCCGAGTGGGCATTGCTAACAATCAGGCAAGTTCACTGATTTTTTCACAGGCCATCAATGGTATTCGAACAATTGACTTAAGGCAATTTAAAACATGCCTTCCTATGTTTTGAGGGGCAAAGTGTTATCCTAACTTTCTTCAAGGCAGTATACAAGTGGATTTAACCCAACAAACTTCACAATTATCAAGTCCAATGAGTGTAGAGCGGCAATTGGAGTGCCTAGAAATTAGATACATATGGTTACATGAAGTTGAAATTGAACGGAGTTGGAAGATAGACGATGCAAGATGTTAGAAATATAGAAAATAGCTTGGATGGTCAAGGGATCGACACAGCAAGGTGAGTCAATAGGGATCGGCATGACTGTTTGAGTGGGTAGTCAACATAGATGTCATAATGGAGGGATCGGCAATGTTAATAAGAGAGGGATCGACATTGTTAATAATGAAGGGGTCAGCATTGTTAATGATAATTCATAGATGACATAATGGAGGGATCGGCAATGTTAATAAGAGAGGGATCGACATTCTTAATAATGAAGGAGTCAGCATTGTTAATGATAAATGGATCGGCACTGATATTTATCTATGGGGCAGGCATATCATTTAGGACGAGGAGGGATCTGTATAACATGATGGATGGTGATGGATCGGTATAACACAATGAAGGGTGATGGATCGATATAACGCGATGGAGGATGTTGGATCGGTAGAGTTCTATGAAGCAAGAAGGGTCGGCAAAGCTTGGATCCACAAGGGATGGAAGTACAAAAGGGTTCGGCATAGATGAAGGCAGAGGGGTCGGCATGCTTTATTATTTTGGGAAGCAGCGAAGTATGGATCGGCATGGTTGATGGATATGGGTCGGCGTTTATTAATGGAGAAGTACATTCTTGCATTCAACAATCGATAGCTCGAGATCCCTTACTTCAAATGACATGAAACTTATAGATCGAATGTATTTTATCATACCGATTCTATCATTGAAGTCACGGCCCAAGAATCAACCAAAGAAGGGATCGGTACCGATCCCTATCTATGGTGATTTTTGCCTAGCAACCCCTATGATGAGCCCATTTAGATTAGGAGGTCCTGTACCCGAAGTTTCATCTATAAAAACAGCAAGCATGGCTTCAAAAAAGGGGAACTTCATTCTGTCTCTCTTCATCTTCTACTTAGGCTATACTCTGCCATTTTTATTCTTGGATTATGAATTGTAACTGTAGTTAAACAATAGTATAAATAAAAGGATTACTCAGGAGTGGATGTAGGTTGGAGTAAGACGAACCACAATAACTCTTGTCTCTTTTTACTTGCTTTCATTTTCAACTTGTTTATTATTCATATTACATTCTTCAGATTGAATACTATATGTGATCCATGATTGGATAATGTTGCTTTCATACTATTGGGTGTTGGTGGCCAATTTTGATGCTAACACATATGCCCCCCAGAGTATGCTTTCGTTGGAAACAAGGCGTGCTCTAGAAGTTACTACTTTTGAGTTTCTGTTTGGTGTAGTTCAAATGATCATGTTGAGGCCATCATGTGAATTTGGCTCTGTTTATTCAGCCGTCTATTGAATTCTGAAGGGAATCGTCATAACTTATAACAATAAATTATTCATTCAATCCCACAACTTTCAAGATGCTTGCAAAAGATACTTAGATCATGCTTGGCGCGTTTGGTTGTAATTATATGGATCGCTAGCGATCCATAGTCCATGGATAGCCAGCGATCCAAAGGCTTAGCGATTTTTTCCTGTGTGACGTCTTATTTAGTTCATTCGAGTCGATCTTCTTTCATTTTATATCTTTATTTGCAACTCAACCCTTCTGCCTCGTGACATGATGCAACATCTTCAAACCCTGAATTCGCCTTTGCCATCACCACCATTGATCTTCGCAGCCGGTAGTTATCGCCATTGACCATACTCGACTTTGCTGTCGCCTTAACCTAGCCCCTGGTTCTTGTTGCTTCCCCTTTTTGGATCACCGTCAACCTTGCTTTAGGTCCCAAGTATCCCAAGTTCATTCATGTCCCCCTTTTGATTCTTGACTAGAGGTAGGGAATGCAGATTTTGGCTTTTTTTAACCAATTTGACGATGAAGATGTATTTATGGCGATCATTATGAGGAATTCGAGTTGACTTTGATTTTGTGGAAGAAAATAGTAAATTGAGTCTTGAGTTCTTCACAGAACGAAATTCGGGCTTTGCCCCGGTGCTTGACATGTTTTGCTATCATCGTTCATAGAATCAGAATTAACTTGCATCGAATTGCATTGTTAGTCTGGCATGACGTATTGCGGATTGGTTTTGGCATTTTTGGGAGGTGATAATAGCTTAGGGTAGCATCTTGTGTGCAACTTATGAAATTATCACCTTCCAAAGGGCTAAAACCGACTTATGCTGAAAATTCTCTACTTGATTCAGACCCATCAATCTATAGTTGCTCAATTTGGATTGGTCCCGTTATTACACACTTGGTGTACCTGAAAAGGGAAGAGCTTTTTGCATCGCTTCGAAAAGAAGAACCGTTATCGATCGTTACTCGATAATGAGTAAGTGTAGGAGAAATAACTTCAACAAATGATACAAGAAGCTCTTTTCTTTCTTCACTATGAGTGAAATATGTACACAGGATAGAGCATTTGTTTTGTTCAGGACACTGAGCCCATCCCACATAGATAGCACACTGCACTTGCCCCAGTTAACACTTGAAACCCGATGCGTTGGCACAAATCGATATTTTTTCAGAGTCCAAGTGTTATGGGGAGACTTTTAGTTAAAGATAGAATTACCTAACCATGTTAGATGCAAGTTCTGTTGTATAGAATGAAGCACATATCCTTTCACCGCAAGTCCAGTGGAGGAAGCCAGCACTTTCTGTAACGAGCCACTATTTTGGACCATTCAAATCGACAATAATCCACACATGTCAGACTTGAATACTTCAAAAAAGTGGATTGTTAATAAATTTGGAGCAAATAAAATCATTCACAGAATCACAGACATAGAAATATTAGAGTACTCGCAGCGGAAATAAAATACCATAGCAGTCCATGAAGCTACTATATACATACTCTCAAAACATATACAAATCTCATGGTAAAATAGATACAATAGAAGTCAGGATACATAAACAACAATACCGAGACAGATACCGAATAGGAACTAACTGGAAGAAGAAGACGAATAGCTAGACAGATAAGCTCCAGCAAAACTCTAGCTCCAGAAGGTGAATCCAAAGCTGTGATTCTCAGGCTGAGCAGAGCGTAAAGTAAAATACAAACACTCGAGTCAGGACATACATACTTATACAAATGTAAACCAACTCAAGTGAACTGTAATAGCAATGCACAATAACTTAAAGGATGCTTGGGATCGCCCATCCTTTAAGGATCAGTCAAACCATCAATTAAGTAGTAATAAACACTATCCTAGAAATATCTACATTAAAGTAACAATGCAAATAACAGTGTTATTGTGACTAGAATAGCGTAGAGCTACAATAACCGCTCACCTCTAGCCACTCTCTTAAAATCAAAGGTGTGTATCAACCAATCACAAGGAAATCCTGTGACACACAAAGCAGTGTACCCGTAGTTATAAATTTCAAAATGATTTATAATTCCAAATTAAAATCATTCATTTAAACCATTAAAAAGTGAAGTCATTATTCTTTCAAATAAATATTCAATTCCCAAAAATTTAGCATTTTCTGAGTTCATTTATTCAGTTAAACACTTCAAATATTGAAATTTCAGCTTTTCGCCGCACTTAGAAAGTGCTACGGTAAGTTATAATTGAAAACAATTCAATTCATTAAAGACAACATTTATAAACTGCTATAATAGTTCAGTTTTAGTTTATTCATAGAAATGATAGCATTTCTGAAGTGCTACTAAATAAATTTCCAGATTTATAATAAAATTTCGGAACAATTAAACTTCAATTTTTAACCATTTTAACTTATAAAAATCATTTTTTTCCACTTCAAAAATATTCATTTGAATACCCTTTAACTTATTATTTTTATAAAGAAAACTTTTATACATTAATTCAAAAATCTTAATGTTTCACTTATTAAGGTCAATATACAATTTTCCCCACTTTCATTTACTTTACACATTAATTTAATTTACCATTTCATAAATTAAATTAAATTTCCATTTTATTTTCTTAACTTAACTTTTATTTTTAAACCAAACTTCACATTTCCAAGTCAAGTTATATTTCAAATTACACTTTTAACCATCCATTTATTTAACATTTTAAACTAATTACATAAATTCAAAATACACTTTAAGTTGCTTAACTTTATTTTATAAATAACTTGATATTTCTTTTACTTCATATTTATCCAATTCATACATTAATTATATTAATTACCAAGTTAAGCTTATAATTCCATTTTTACTTAAATTCCCATTATTAAGTTAAATCAAACTTTCACACTGCAACTCAAACCATCTATTAACTTATACCATTTCACCTGTTAGAAAATCACTGCTTAACCATTTTAAATCCAATATAAGTCAAATTCCATATATATTTTTCTTTCATTTACAATACATGTAATTTTTAAGAAATCATATTTTTAAATCAACCACGGATCCAGATAATATTTCACACCTAAATCAAGTGACACGGAAATTATCATTTAAATCTGAAATCAGTAAAAAAATTGGGTTCTGATTTTTTCAAACCCGCAATCCCAAGACAAATACAAATAAATAAAAATCAACCAGATCTATCATTTCAGCTCGTAATGATTTTTCCCTATTCTAAAGCCTGTACGGGTATGTATCATTCCAACCTATAGTGATTCTATTCTACGGGGAACTTGCACTATGAGAATAGAATAAAATAGACAGTATAACAACATAAAACATAACAGATGATGAGACAAGTTTATAACAGTGTTGTACATCATATAATTAACATCATAGGAAGGTATAACATGATATAACAATTCTACATATTCACCTGTTGTCACTTCACTAATTATATAAATGTCATGAGTGAAAACTCACATTTACGCTGGAGTAGCAGAACAAAACACACAAACGAACTCCATAAAGCACGATACCACGACTTGATTTGAGTGGAGAGTGAGCCAATATATAAAAATTGTATTCAACAATGAAACAAACCATATATAAATATTTTTAGAATACCAAAAATCTATTGAAACAAAATGGAAATAGAAATGATAAGAGACGTCGCCAAGCTTTCCCATCGTATTTGCTTGACCTTTACCCACATAGGCTCGGCCACAATGCTATATTGGTTTGGCCTTGGATGTTTTCAGGTGGTAATGGTCAGGTTTGGATCTAAAAATAACAAGGCTTGGTCAAGAAGGCAAAGGGTTTGGAGGTTACAACATGAGGAAGGTAAAAAGGCAAGCAAAAGGGAGGTGGTTTGTTCATCATTTTAGGCTCAGCCTTGGCACATTTGGGCTTGACCAGGGGTTAATTCAGGTCAAGTCAGATGTTAGTAGTGGTGTTCAGGTGTGGTGCTTGCTGGTGGTGGAGGCTACGGAGGTGGCCGTGGCAAGTAAATGAAGTGGATGTGAATATAGGCTTGGCTAGGTATAAATTCAAGGAGTTTGGCATTGTTTTTGTGGAGTTTTGTGCAAGGGATGATCAAGGCACTTTCAGGTCAGAGGAGAATGATGTAAGGCCATGGGTTATATGGGGAAGGAAGTGGTAGTGGTCGGTGAAGGAGATGGTAGGGGTATGGGCCGAGCAACATAGGTGAAGATCACGGCAAATCTAAAGGAAAATTCAATAAAAATGAAGAGAAAAGAGTAGAAAATTTTAAGAAGCCGTTACCTTTCTCTTCAGATCTAAAAATGGCTTGTATGACGAATGAGAAAAAGATGTTTTCATGTGAAATATGATGGAGGCGGCTGGGGTTGAGGGAATAAATGGCAACAAATATGGAGGAGTTATGGTATGAAATAAATGGATGGAAAGATAAAGAGGTAATAAATCAAAACGTAACTCATGCCTTTAATTAAAAATAGGTCACGTATCTAAATTTTATTTGTTTCCCATCTACTTAAAAAATATATGCCAAAGAAATAATTCAATAAATACATACCGTTTATATAAACACTATAGAAATAAATAAGAAAACGGTTATAGAAACGTATAAATTAATTGCTATTTACATCTTTGTATGTTACTTAATTTACAAAGTATATATCCAAATTAAATGAAACAAAACGGACAAATGTTGTAAATATATACACAACATGTAATGTTACATATATATAAACAATTATAACATGATATATTGACCAAAAATATTATTTATATTAATTAAAATAAACAATTCTTGTCAAATAAAACAATTTGCACACAATAGTATAAAAATCATAACTTTCACAATATTAATCCAATTTCAGCGAAACGAAAAGCAGAATTCTTGAAATTAAATCTATTTTCATAATAAAAGATAAAAATAAAAAAAAATATTTAAATTTTAAATTTAAAAGTCAAAGTTTGACCATTTTGACCAAAATCCACTTTTTTGGAAATATTCCATTTATTCAGGTTTAGAATTATAATTCACATAGAAAACAAAATTTATATTTACAATAATTTTTTTTATTAATTTTAAATAAATAAAATAAAGTTTTTAAATCAGGAATTTCAGTTAAAATAAATAAAATATAAAATTAAAATAATCACAAAATACAGGGTTGTTACACTCTCCCCCACTCAAATCTTTTCGTCCTCGAAAAGGAACGAGGTACGGAAAACATAAAAAAATAGAATGAAATAGGACTAAGACAAGATGACTAGAAGATTAAAATTATACCTGATAACAGTTGTTATAGGTAAGTTTAACAGGGTGGAAAGTAGGAATAGCTAGAAGGAAAAAATAGGTTGAAAGACAAGGATGAACCAATATTTTAATGCTATATAAATTTCAATTATTTAGAAAGGTAAAATAAATGATCAAAATATCTTTTATATAATACTTTATCAAAATACTTTTATAAATCGATGTCTAAACAAGTTTATCCTCGTTCGTGTAGACTCTAGCAGTGCGTTGATCAGGCGCAAAGCTAGAATTCTCCAGGTACTTAGTAGACTTGTTTCAACACCCAGTGAAAATACTTGAAAAACTTTTAAAAACAGACGTGGAAAGTACAATCCAAACAAAACAACCAAACCAAAACCTTTATCTGACCATGGTTCACAGATACACAATGGCTATGCGTGGATCCCCCAGGAAACAATCCATATCCGTAAGCTTTCTCAGCCCTGCGAGTTATGCCATGATGACTAGCAGACCACAGGATACACAATGATTACGCCTGGATCCCCCAGGAAACAATCCCTACCCCTAGGCCTTCTCAGCCAGGCGGATATCGCTACTAATGCAACCTACATAGTTCACAGGATACATAATGATTACGCCTGGATCCCCCAGGAAAAAATCCGTACCTCTAGGCCATCTCAGCCAGTCGAATTACGCTATGCAGTCACATTCAAAAAAAACCATGGGTTACGCCACAGTGGGACACTCGAGCATCACATCTAGAAAACCAAAAATCAGAGAGAATATATCGATAGAACGAATCTACAATGTGGCTACAGAGTGGATATCAAGCAGAAGGCACTTCCCATATCTTTACTTTGAAAATATATATCATATAGTACCTTTTCAATCACTTTCAAATATCATACATATATAAAGTCTATTATATATAAGATTCCATTTTCCAATCGAATACTTTCCAAAATCAGTAATATATCAAATCATACTTATATAGACTTCGATTATATAAGATTTCTCTTTCCAAATTGAGTATCTTTCAAATCAATAGTTTTCAAATCAGCTTCATACTTAATCAAATTTATATAAGTTCGACAACTTCCAAATCAAGTATTTAGTAACATATGGTTCTCAAATTTCAATCTATTTCAATATCAATTCAGTTTCAAAATCATATATGATTTCACCAAATCATTTCTTCCAATCAAATATCTTCAGTTTCAAAGTTTCTAAAAATAATAGGTTTAGAAAATAACCCAAGTTTCCATATTAACATAATTTAATTCAAACAAATTCATTTTCAAAATCATCATATAAATACTGGGTTTTACATTCCAATCTATTTTCAAAACCAAATATTTCTCAAAATCAATTAAACCTAAAATGGTTTCCAAATTTATTACTATCCCTTTAAAACCTTTAAACTATTTATTTCAATTCAAAAGATCCAATTTACCTTTTGCACATTATTTAGTTAGCAAAAGTTTCCAAATTCATTTAAGTCATACTCTTCATACTTTAAACATACAAAACTAAACTTATATACTTTATCAAATATTTTATATTCTTCGAAATTTCTTAGCTTTAAAAATTGAACCTCGATTTCGAAGTGTTCGAACCTTCAAAATAGTTGGTGAAATCAAATTTAAAATCCAAAAGTTGGGAATCAACAACAAATCAGTAAATCAATTTTATAAATAGAGTTATACTAAATCAAATCTGAAACTCAAGGACTGAACACCAGGCTTACTTCAAATCATTTCAAATATATATATATATATATATACATACATATATCTTTCAAAAATCAAATCATACTTCGAAATCTGAAATCAAAATTGGTTTCACAAAATCAATCGCATAGCAAAGCTACTAGAGTGGCCTCTCCCTTACTCTGAAACTCGAAAATCAATGTCGATGATGCATGCACTCATCACCGAGATTATTTTCCAGCGACACAAGTCGGTTCTGGACTTCTATTTTCTTAAAACTTCCTTGAAATTTCTTTGAGATCATTGGAACTTATTTGAAGTCATTTGAATCATTTCTTATCTAGAAAATACTTTCAAATCATATTATCATATATTTTCAAAACCTTAAACCAATTTTCAAAATACCAGAGTTTAATCTCTCAAATTTCAAACTCAAAACCCTTCAGTTATAAATCATTATTATACAAAACAAATTTCATATACAATCTTCAAAATTTCAAATTCTACTTTTTAAAGGGTATATAATCCTTTATCAAAAAAATTCACTTTTATATATAAAATGTGGTCATCCTTATCAAAATAATTATTTCGATGTATGCACAATTTCAAAATACAACCAAACCTAAGGGATGATTCAAAGATGGATTTAAAAACAAATAGAGATTCAAATTTAGAGGAACTCTAATCAAATAGAATTCTGGTTTGAAGATAAGCTCGAACGAAGATGAGATAATTTAATTATCAAATAGAAGATGGATAAGCCTAAATAAATCGCGGGTGACGTTTACCGGGTCAACCGTGACTTCAGGAATATAATCAATGCGGAAATCTAAGGCAAATCGACATTCGAATGCCAAAGATAGAATCTAGGTATAGCAGAAGATAGATAGCCTCGTAAACGAGGATACAGAAATCTCCGATGAATCAATGCCAATTATAAAGGAGTTTCACCCCTTTAAAATTATTCAAAAATTTGCGGAATCATCGATCTTTATAGAGGTCATTCAAAATGGAGTTATGGAATGCTCCAAAATCAAAGGAATACAAATAGGGAAGACAAGACTGGATTTCAGAACAAGTGGGAGCGTTCCAAAATTCAAGGAATCCTAATCGATAAGAATCCTAACCAAGAGATTACTAACAAGGTGGATACAGAAGCGATTAAGTTTAGAAAATCTTGATTTCAAAATAAGAAAATTTTATACCAATATAATCTTTTAAAATCCTTTAAAATCATTTGGAAATCATTTTATACTTCGAAAATACGTTCTCTCTCAAAGGAATGATTCTGAGATTGATTTCACTCATTCTAGGGTATTTCTACCCTATCTCCAATGAGATTTTTGCTCCGTAGGCTAAGCTTTGCCAAAATCAAAGCTCTGATACCAAAATTTAACGACCCACTATTTTGGACCATTCAAATCGACAATAATCCATGCATGTCAGACTTGAATACTTCAAAATAGTGGATTTTAAGAAATTTGGAGCAAATAAAATCATGCATAGAATCACATACACAGAAATATCAGAATACTCGCAACGGAAATAAAATATCATAGTAGTTCATGAAGCTACTATATACATACTCCCAAAACGTATACAAAATCTCATAGTAAAATAGATACAATAGAAGTTAGGATACATAAACAACAATACCGAGACAGATACCGAATAGGAACTAACTGGAAGAAGTAGACGAATCGATAGACATATAAGCTCCAACGGAACTCTAGCTTCATAAGGTGAATCAAAAGCTGTGATTCTCAGGTTGACCCGAGCGTAAAGTAAAATACAAACACTCAAGTCAGGACATACATACTTATACAATGTAAGCCAATTCAAGTGAACTGTAATAGCAATGCACAATAAATTAAAGGATGCTTGGGATTGCCCATCATTTATGGATCAATCAAACCATCAATTAAGTAGTAATAAACACTATCTTAGAAATATCCATGTTAAAGTAACAATGCAAATAACAGTGTTATTGTGACTAGGATGGCGTAGAGCTGTAGTAACCGCTCACCTCTAGCCACACTCTTAAAATCAAAGATGTACATCAAACAATCACAAGGAAATCCCATGACACACAAAACAGTGTACCCGTGGTTATAAATTTCAAAATGATTTATAATTCCGAATTAAAATCATTCATTTAAACCATTAAAAAGTGAAGTCATTATTCTTTCAAATCAAATATTCAATTCCCAAAAATTTACCCTTTTCTGAGTTCATTTATTCAGTTAAACACTTCAAATATTGAAATTTCAGCTTTTCGCCGCACTTAAAAAATGCTACGGTAAGTTATAACTGAAAACAATTCAATTCATTAATGATAACATTTAAAAACTGCTGTAATAGTTCAGTTTTAGTTTATTTACAGAAACGATAGCATTTCTGAAGTGCTACTAAATAAATTTCCAGATTTATAATAAAATTTCAGAAACAATTAAACTTCAATTTTTAACCATTTTAACTTATAAAAATCATATTTTTTTCCACTTCAAAAATATTCATTTGAATACACTTTAACTTATGATTTTTATGAAGAAAACTTTTATCCATTAATTCAAAAATCTCAATGTTTCACTTATTAAGGTTAATATACAATTTTCCCAACTTTCATTTACTTTACGCATTAATTTAATTTACCATTTCATAAATTAAATTAAATTTCCATTTTATTTTCTTAACTTAACTTTTATTTTTATACCAAACTTCACATTTCCAAGTCAAGTTATATTTCAAATTACACTTTTAACCATCCATTCATTTAACATTTTAAACTAATTACATAAATTCAAAATACACTGTAAGTTGCTTAACTTTATTTTATAAATAACTTGATATTTATTTTACTTTATATTTATCCAATTCATACATTAATTATATTAATTACCAAGTTAAGCTTATAATTCCATTTTTACTTAAATTCCCATTATTAAGTTAAATCAAACTTTCACACTATAACTCAAACCATCTATTAACTTATACCATTTCACCTATTAGAAAATCACTGCTTAACCATTTAAATCCAATATAAGTCAAATTCAATACATATTTTTATTTCACTTACAATACATGAAATTTATAAGAAATCATATTTTGAAATCAACCACGGGTCCGGATAATAGTTAACACCTAAATCAAGTGATACGGAAATTATCATTTATATCCGAAATCAGTAAAAATTATGGGTTTTGATTTTTTCAAACCTGCAATCTCAAGACATATACAAATAAATAAAAATCATCCAAGTCTATCATTTCAGCCCGTAATGATTTTTCCCTATTCGAAAGTCCGTTCGGGTATGTATCATTTCAACCCATAGTGATTCTACTCTACAGGGAACTTGTAGTGTGAGAACAGAATAAAATAAACAGTATAACAACATAAAACGTAACAGATGATGAGAAAGTTTATTACAGGGTTTAACACCATATAATTAACATCACATGCAGGTATAACATAATATAACAATTCTACACATTCACTTGTTGTCACTTCACTAATTATATAAGTATAAATGTCATGAGTGAAAACTCACCTTTACGTTGGAGTAGCAGAACAAAACACACAAACGAATTCCAACAAGCACGATAGCACGACTTGATTTGAGTGGAGAGTGAGCCAAGATATAAATCTTGTATTTAACAATGAAACAAACCGTATATAAACACTAAAAATCTATTGAAACAAAATGGAAAGAGAAATGATAAGAGACATCGCGAAGCTTTTCCATCATATTTGCTTCACCTTTACCCACGTAGGCTCGGCCACAATGTTATATTGGTTCGGCCTTGGATGTTTTCAGGTGGTAATGGTCGGGTTTGGATCTGAAAATAACGATGCTTGGTCAAGAAGGAAAAGGGTTTGGAGGTTACAACATGAGGAAGGTAAAAAGGCAAGCAAAAGGGAGGTGGTTTGTCCATCATTTTGGGCTCGGCCTTGGCACATTTGGGCTTGGCCAGTGGCTAATTCAGGTCAGGTTAGATGTTAGTAGTGGTGTTCAGGTGTGGTGCTTGCTGGTGGTGGAGGCTAAGGAGGTGGCTGTGGCAAGGAAATGAAGTGGATGTGAATATAGGCTTGGCTAGGCATAAATTCAAGGAGTTTGGCATTGTTTTTGTGGAGTTTTGTGCAAGGAATGATCAAGGCACTTTCAGCTTAGAGGAGAATGATGTCAGGCCATGGGTTATATGGGGAAGGAAGTGGTGATGGTCGGCGGAGGAGATGGTAGGGGTATGGGCGGAGCAACATAGGTGAAGATCAAGGCAATCTAAAGGAAAATTCAATAAAAATGAAGAGAAAAGAGTAGTAAATTTTAAGAAGCCATTACCTTTCTCTTCAGATCTAAAAATGGCATGTATGGTGAATGAGAAAGAGATGTTTTCACGTGAAATATGATGGAAGCGGCTGGGGCTAAGGGAAAGTGAAACGACCCGCAAATCCGTACCCCTTGAGTCAACACTATTCTACCTAAATCAACTAAAGTTGTACAGAAAATACGAACCATTTGGGTTAAAGAAGAAGAGGTAGAAGAAGAAAATAGAAAACAACATCAGAATCTAACCATCGCAGCGGAATAAAATATAATAGATAATAAATGATTCTTTACTCAAAATCATATATCTTTGTTTATATATTACATCACCAGAGTACATCAATCACAGCTCAACATCAATATCATACAAATGGATACACAACAACTCAACACAGCGGAATATATGTATATAGACAAGTACGGGTGTACGTATCGTCATCTTGCTCATCTCCTGAGCTCCACAGCATCATATCCTGTATACTATAATACTCGGTCTGACCCGAGCATTACCGTTAAATAATACCCGAGTCAGTCTGGAATACCAGCGTGAGAAAATCACACCCAATTGATTATTGAAGTTTCAAAAATCCTTTGAAAACAAAAGCATCTCGTAAGACCACGCCACAAATAAACATGTCGGGTTTTTACCTTACGATAGCTAAAACATTTTTATTAAAGTCCTCTGATATTATAATAGTGTCCATAGAAAGTAAAATAGAATCTAGCTGAAATGCTTGCATCTCATGTTTCAGCAATAGTTGGGCACAATCAAAACCGTACGGGCGTGTAGGGAAAATGGATTCCAACTAATGGCTAGGCACTGGGGTACCACCTGTCACAGTACGTGGTCTAGATCAGCATATCGAGGAGCCACCCTAACTCCCCTGCAACACAAGACCGGAACCATCCCTTACTGGATAGTCCCGAGCAAGATCACCCCGCGGTTGGGATCAGCAACCGCCCACTAAGCCGAAATAAAGGGACATCTAGACAGGGATGACCTCACCCTCCAGTGGGGGCTACCCACGAAACCTTGATGCATATCCCCTGATTTTCAGCCATTCCCATTTGATGAGGCTTGAGGCTAAGCGTTACCTTTAAGAACAATATCCCTTAGAATGCCCATGTCCGCCTGACGATGTTTCGCAAGCATTCATCCATACAAGTCCGTCCCGGGTTCGAACGGAACCGAAGGCACTATTCCTACTACATCCATTTTGGAAATATTCTCAGGATTAGTAGCGACTAGCCCTTGCACTTCAATGCTCCATCTTTGAATCCAAAATCATTTTTCACGAAAACGTACAAACCGGATCGAAGTGGTTTTCGAGAAATAAATCTCGATCCCGGTCTCTTCGAAACGATCAACGCATTGTCCAATATTGACAGTCGGTTATTTAACTATCAATTTCTATCCACAAACATCCATCAAACAATAAATAATTTTCCAAATTATTTATTCATCTCAAATATCTTTACAAGATATATTTCCAATTTCAAATCCCTTTGATAACATTTTCAAACCATACTTCCTTTTCCAGAATAAACTTTCCCAAATATCTTCTATCTCCTCTAGAATCACCAAGCACAAAACTAGATTTTTAAATTAATTTACAACACTTTTATTGTAAGATATATTTAACATTTTATATAGGAAATTTTGCTTTAATACTTAATTTTTAAATAATACCCTAGAAACAATTAAAATAAGGTTACTTTATAAATATAACTAGATTTTCTTCTTTAAACACAATATTAAATCATTCTTTAAATAATTGTTACAATTATAGATTTAACAAAACTCTTACTTTGGAATTTACTTTAAAACATTTAAGCTAAGACCGCTTCAATAATTGGTTAAAAGTATATACTCTATGAATAGTTAAAAATAAGATTACTTTATGAAATATAAACTAGGTTCTCACTCTTTAAAACAAAACACTAAGTTACCATTTTAAACAATTACTATGATAATAGGTTTGAAAATATTTACTTTAGAATCTAAAGATTAGAAATAGTAAATTTCCTAAATCATGCTTTTTAAGACAACATTAAAGCTTTTACTTATATTAAAAAATTAACTTTGAACGTACTTGGCTATCTAGAGAAATATACTTCTCTTCACAATCTTCTTTTAAATTTCAATTTCAAACACTCGAATCAATTTCCAAACTGATTTCCTATTTATTCCCTTTTAATTCAGAATCTATTAATTTCAGATTTCATTTCTTAATTATGATTTAAAAATACTTTAACTAAAAATTCCAATTTTTAGATTTCTCAATTACTTCCTTATCCTTTTAAATAAATTTAAACTTTGAATTTTAAGATAATTCTTTATTTTGTTTATTGATATAACTGAAGTTTACAATTCATCAATTTCATTTTATTCAAAATTCTTTTCTCTTTCTTCTCGAAGTCATTTATTATTATTTTAATATTACTTCTATTTCTTTCCAATTCATTCTTAATTTATTCAAACTTTCTATAATTATTTCGCATACAAATTTACTTCCTTTTAATTTCTTTTCAACAATCCAATTCATATATTTTGGTAATTCATTATACCCGAATATCCGATCAAACCATAATATTCAATATTCTAATATAACTCAACATAGGATATCAAATAATCACAACAGAGAATACTGAATAACTTAAATAAATGTGAGGGGTCCAGTTGGATCCCTCCAACCTGTTTTCCCTGCATCCACAAACGTTAGCACAATACATAATACCAATTCCAAAATATATCATACTATAACACATCAATCAATTCAACCATCCAAACAATTATTTAAATTTATCAATTTGAATTTGAATTTAAATTCAACTGAGTGAGATTAACTCACCTTTGATTTTTGTTTTGCAATCCGACCCAATCCGGCTTGCTTCTATCAGATTTGACCTTGTATAACAATCATACGATTCATTAACACTCCGAAGTAACTTGAATAATTTATTTCCATTTTATCACTTTAATTAACCAATGATTCTATTTTAAATTAATAATTAAATTTTAATCTAATTTCCTTTTTACTAATAATTTTTATAATGACAAAATAATTAAGCAAGTTTGTTAAACAATTTAATCACCCTGACTATATTATAAAGAAAAATTCGGTCTTAATATAAAATTTTAAATACTTAAAATTTCCATATAGGTATGCATCTTTAAAAAAACTCTCTGTATAAAAATCTTACCTGAATAAATTTTCGGTTTTCTCAAAATATTTAACATGCATGTGTATATCTATTTATTATTTAAATTCTAGAAAGTGAAAATATGTATTTTTATTTTCCCAAAGTTAAAATTATTTCCTAGCTAACCTTTCTTTTTACTGTATATGTATATATTTTCCATTCTTAATCTGTATATATAATATTCTCAGTTATTATCTATTTCAAATCTACAATTTATATATATACGCATTTAAATTAAATTAAATTAATAAATAAATAATAAAAAAATGCAACAATACCTCACCGATGCTCTCACCAGAGTCCACAACCTACATCTGCAGCTTCAACTCCTCAGCCTCCTCTCAAATCGCGTTTCCCAAGACATCACCGAACCCTAGCGTGATTGCTCACGAACCTCCCACCTCGCGAACGTTGTCGTACCCTCTCGCTCGATCGAGACTGAGCTCGAAACCCCAAGTACGCGTGCCACTCGAGCTCCCCCAGATCTGCTATTCGACAACCCAAACTTCATAGGTCGCAACCCTAATCTCCTCCTTTCCTAAGCGCAAGACGCGATAAACCCTCCCCCCAAATGCCGAAGAAACTGGAAAAAAAGGATCGCGCTTCAATTTACTCGAGATGAGCACGATGTTTAGGGGTTTGGTTGATTTGGGTTTCGAATTGAAGAATGCGGCTTCGGCCATTAATTACTTGTGTTCGATTTGAAAGGAAGAAAGGGAAAAAATATTAATTCGAAGGAGGATGACTTCACAAAAATAAAATAAAAATTAATACATGAATTCTGGAAGAAGGCTCGGCTTTGAAATAGATAGGAAGGAGGCGTATAGCAGAAGATTTGACTTTAGATTTGATTTTTCTTTTATAAGTATATTTTATTTCGATTAACATCAATTAAATTTTCAGCGCGTTTATATATCGTACACTCACACACTAACTTCGATCAATACGAAATTCGAAATCCGATAATAATTCAATATTATGGACCCAATGGAACTCGTTTCGTCAAATTCCGAGACTGTGCCTCGGAAGGATATTTTTAAATTCAATTTAAAACGATAAAATTTCAAAACTGAACAATTCAGTGTTAGATTTAATTTTAACACTTCTACTATATTCAATGTTATCAATATAAATTTTATAAGCCTTCAAATTATATTTTAACAGACTTAAAATCTCAGATTTCATACTTTATCCAATTCAAATTATTTAATTCAGTAATTTAATTATCAAATAAATCGTGATATTCGTAATTCAAGTTAAAATTACTCCATTGAATATTTAAAATCAATTAAATATCCCAATTTTAAATGCTCGAAAATTCCGGGTCGTCACAGAATAAATGGCAACAAATATAGAGGAGTTATGGTGTGAAATACATGGATGGAAAGATAAAGAGGTAATAAATCAAAACATAACTCATGCCTTTAATTAAAAATAGGTAACGTATCTAAATTTGATTTGTTTCCCATCTATTTAAAAAAATATGCCAAAGAAATAATTCAATAAATACATACCATTTATATAAATACTATAGAAATAAATAAGAAAACGATTATAGAAACGTATAAATTAATTGTTATTTACATCTTTGTATGTTACTTAATTTACAAAGTATATGTCCAAATTAAATGAAACAAAATGTACAAATGTTGTAAATATATACACAACATGTAATGTTACATATATATACAAAATTATAAAATGATATATCAACCAAAAATATTATTTATATTAATTAAAATAAACAATTCTTGTTAAATAAAACAATTTACACACAATAGTATAAAAAACATAACTTTCACAATATTAATCCAATTTCAGCGAAACGAAAAGCAGTATTCTTGCAATTAAATCTATTTTCATAATAAAAGATAAAATTCAAAAATTAAAATATTTGAATTTTAAATTTAAAAGTCAATGTTTAACCATTTTGACCAAAATCCACTTTTTTGGAAATATTCCATTTATTCAGGTTTAGAATTATAATTCACATAGAAAACAAAATTTATATTTACAATAAAAAAATTTAATTCATTATAAATAAATAAAATAAAGTTTTTAAATCAGGAATTTCAGTTAAAATAAATAAAATATAAAATTAAAATAATCACAAAATACAAGATAGTTACAATTTCAGAAGCTGAATCATCATTCATTGCGCCTTTGCAAACAGTTTCTGTAGCGCCTACTTCTTCGGTACCGCAAGCTGAGTTCGGTCAACTAGTTCCGGTTGGTCTGATTATAGAACTTGCGCCTCTAAATTTCAAAGTTCTGCTCAATCCTTCGGGGAGAGATTCCTCCATGATCTCTGCTAAAGTTCAACATAAAATTTTCTTAGAACACAGCATTCTGAACGATGATGTGCGTCTTCCATTGAAGAAGGAGTTTGCACATATGCCGCCTTCGAGTACACCGCTTGCCATCGGTATATGTGGTTAAATGGAGCAGTTCCCCTTTTAATCACTTCTTGAAAGAAATTCTTTTGAACTTGGGGGTTGCTCCATTTCAGATTCATCTTAATGGTTGCGCAATCCTGACTTGCCTTCATGTCTCGTTTATGCGGACGTTTAATTATACCCCGAGTTTCGATGAGTTGAGACATTTTCTTTCATTTAAGAAGATAGACAAATGTCCATCTCTTGTTCTTATAGAGGCCCAAAGAAACCATAAGATTGTGCTACAGCTTCAAAGCTACCTATATCCATTCAAGACCCATTATTTCTTTGATAGGTGTCCTAAGGGAATTAATCGCCTTTGGATGACGGTGGGTGAGTTCTCTCCTTTACTTATTGAGATTAAATACATCGCTATGGGATTTTCGATGGACTGAATACTTTTTGCAGTTATTCCGATGCCAAACACAGATCCATCGCTCGATCCGATTTTCCATACCCTGAAGGCCAAAGACGCCAAGGAGAGTCGGTCAAATTTTTGCTAACGAACGAGAATTTGCTTTAGTATGGGCTATTCCATCCCTAGAGGTCTACATTGGCATTGAAGTTACGTCTCATTCCCATTCCAGAATTCAAACACATTCCACTTCTTCATCGTGCAACTTCGAAGAGGGTGATCTCTCAGAAAGAGAATGTCGTCTGGAGTGTCGACCAAAGAAATTCACGAAGGAAGGGATGTTATGACTGAAACCAGTAGCCCGGCCAGAATGCCTCCGATTTTGGAGGAGGAGGAAGAATTCAAGCAGTGTGAGGGCAAGGCTATTGTGGCAACAGAAAAGGAGGAGGGTAAAGTTGAGGGAAACAACATTTATGATTCATCCTCTAGTGTTGATGAATTTGATGCAAGTTTCGATGTTGGAAACTTTAAGTCGTGCGATTAAGCTTCGGGAATGGTCCCCGTTCTCCCGGATTTGCCTCCCTAAGAGATTGGTGATAAAGATGCTCCCCCAACAGCCGAGTGACTTCAGGATTCCCCACTTAAGGAAATCGGTTTTGATTTTGGGGTTTTGAGCAATATTTGCGTAAATATCGATAAACTCATAGGAGAGGATTTCGAATTCGAGGGATCGTCTCTTCGTCTTGGTCATATCGTGTCTAGAGTCAGCCTAATTTCTTTCATGATTGCTTCCCGATCCGATTTGTGGCATCCTTTTAGGCCGCCTATGACATGTTACACATTTTACTAGGGTCATATTCACTTACACACTTATTATTTAGGTCCATTTTTTATTGTGAGAGCTCTTTATTTATTCTTTATACAAGTACAGTGAGAGGTCGTGGACTTTACGAGGATCTTGAACAATTCACTGATTCGCAACGTTGGTCAAGACGGTCTTCAAACTGTGCCCAGTCCCATGAAACCGAGGAAGAGTAGAAAACTTGGAATCCGAAGCACGTCTTTGGAATGACAGGGAAAGGGTTGTAACAACCCGTAAATTTTGATAATTAAATTTGTCAATTTAATAAGATTTTTGTAATTAAATCTCGAATAAATAAAAAGTTGAAATTTGTTAATGAATTAATAACGGGAATGAATGTAATGATGTTAATTTTAATATAATAGGCTGAATAAAAAATAATGGAAAATCAAGATTTATTAATTTATTGGAATTTAATAATTGGATTAATTGCAAATAATTGAAACTAAATATTTAAATATTACGTTAATGGAGATTAAGATGAATTTGAGAATAATAATGTAATAAACCATGAACCAATGTCAATTTTATCTATTTGGTGATAATGGATTGAATAACAAGATTTAAAATCAAATGAATGGATTTATTGGAATTTCAATTGATAATTAGTGAATTTATTTAAAATTGAAATTTAATACAGTAATGGGTAAATTAATTAACTTAAAATTGATATATGAACTTGTCTAAATTATTGTGAAGGTTTAAGAAATCAAAAGTGATAAAGATTGCTAATTATAGAATTAGAATTGAAGATTTGATTTAATTAATTTAATATTAAATGATTTAATAAAAGTAAAAAATATCCATTTTTTCCACTGACTAGGATTTCGATGAAACCAGTTTCATCGGATCCATAACGGTGAATTATTGTAGGATTTCAAGTTTCGTAGCGATCGGACTTGTCATTTGGTCGTACGAGCTTGAATGCATAGAGATCAATGAAATTGAAATCAATTTGAAATAACTTGATTTTAGCATAGCTTCTTCATACGATGGAATTTGGACCTGAAGCCTGTTCCATTGATTTTTAAATATTTTAAAACATCAATTTGGATATATGGGTTGACCCATTTTCATTCCGCAGTCGAAACGGGCTTTTTGG
Source organism: Allium cepa (assembly GCA_030765085.1). NCBI lineage: Eukaryota > Viridiplantae > Streptophyta > Magnoliopsida > Asparagales > Amaryllidaceae > Allium > Allium cepa. The sequence goes on along the minus strand of CM060929.1, from coordinate 457,659,317 downwards.
GCCGTGGAGCGTTCAACTTTCAAACCGATTTGATCCAATTGTTTGTATTTTCTGATCCACTTATAAATATGTCATTAAAAACCCTATCCTACTTCTTATTCCTCATTTATGTATGTTTAGTTTCATTAGCTCCTCCTCTTTCCAATGGCTGCAAACCCTAATTCCCAATTGCAATTTCAAATCTAAATTCAAAGCCAAAAATTCAAACTTTTCAAACTATATCATATTTATATCGTCGGAAAGCTCTCGAAGAGCACATCTCAATTCTGTGATTCGTTTTTTGATCTGGGTTTCTGTGTAGCCAGAATTGGCTCATTTATTCCTAGCCGTCTGTTGCATCGTGATCAACTGCGACGGATCATCAAATCGATTATATGGTCACGTAGAGATTTGCGAGTGGATCGCATCAGCAAGATTTGTTTGGCAAATTGACGGCCTGGTCGCCGTATAAAGTTCGATTAGGGCTTGTTATATTCGACGACGGCGGTGCCTTTCAGTTTGACCGGTGAGCTGTAGGGTCACCGTTGATGAATTGGTAGGCCGCACGAGTCAAGGTGAAGTGACGGAAGGCAGTTTTGGTGGTCGTGGCATGTGTAGATGCGGCGTTCGAACGTGTTCTGAGCCGATGGCTACTGTAGGCGAGTACATGTGCATTTGGGTACCAGATAGGGTTTCGAAGCGTGGGAAACAAGTGACGGGGCAGTTGAGTGGTAATCCCTTTTTTATTTAATTTCAAATTGGATTGTTCAAACCTTAATATCTTTTGCATACGAGGTCATTTTTATGCGCGGTTTCTTGCGTTGGGATCGTATTGGAATTCCAGACATTTTGACGCTGGTTTGGACAAATTCTGAGACTGTTTAAATTTTAGGTTCAAATTGGATTTAAATTCAAAAGGTGAGTGTTTTAACCCACTCACGACTTCTAAAATTTATTATGTGTGTTAAATTAGTTTTTGATGTGATTAGCAATTTATTTATGACTGTTTAGCATATTTTTAACCATCATCTCAGTTAAATTGAATTCATTGGATTAAATAGTTATTTAATTTATTATTTCATATAACTACCAGTTAAATTATTATTCAATTTAGTATTGCATATGAACTACTAGTTAAATTGTTATTTAATTCATTATAACTGCCAGTAAATACATGTTGTTTACTATCTGTTTATATTGATGTTATTGATTTAATTGGATGATGATTTTGATAAATGGTTGATGATTGATATTGGATGAACGGATGTTGCATTCTATATTGTTATAAACTGCAAATTGTATGGATTTTTATTTCATTCGGGATTGCGGTTTGAAATGATACATAATCATATTTATATTTTAAATTACGGGTTGAAATGATAAATATTCGCATCACTTGACCATAGGATAGAAAATTATATGCAGATACTGTGGTCTATATATATAAAAATATTTTGAAATCGATTTCTATGGCTTTGTAAAGAAATATATGGTTTTATATCAATATTGATTTAGATACTATATAAATGTTATTTTATTATTGGTTTTTAGCTATGTATAAATTTGTTTTGAAATATTAAATAAGTTGAATAATAAAGTTCGATTGTTTTATATAATATGATTAAGCATCAGTTTAAATTATATTGCATATAGAGTCTATAATCACTTAAAAAAAATTAGGTGGAAGATAAATATGAAATTGATTTGAATTAAATTATTTAAGAATTATACTCCAATAAATTGATTTGAAATTAAAATAAAATTGAGATTTCAAAGGGCATGAATTTTATAACTTGATTTTGGTTTAGAGTGAATTAGATGAATATCAAGTTGATTTAAATGAATATATCAAGTTAAATAAAGGAATATCCAGTTACTTGAAGTTGAAAGTTTTACTTAAATGATATTAGATTTATTGTGTAAACATTTCAAATCTAAATAATAGTAATTGAATTTGATATTTATGGAATTATCAAAGAATTAGTTTTGAAGTGGTGGAATATTTAAAGCTTTGAAATATATGGAGATTGAAGTGGTTTATTTGGGGGTCCAAATCTGTATTTGGAATTGATTTGTGAAATTGAAGAAGCTATTTTATTATATAAAGTAATTTAATATTTAAACCTTTTAAGTGCTGGAAGTTATGTTTCAAAGTTAGGAGTTTCAAAGTATTATGATTTGAAGGTGTTATATTTCAAGTATTTTGATTTCGAAGTACTATAACGTTGAAAGTGCTATGATTTTTGGAAGGGATATATTTGTAGTAAAATGATATTATATTGATTTGAGTTTTAATAAAAATGATATCATATTGTTTTGGTTTTGAAAGGGAAATGATATCGTATTTATATGGTTTTGAAATGGATAGTATATTCTGGTTTTGAAGTATAATTATTTTGAAATGACCGCGATGTTATAATAACGTTTGGTTGTTGAAGAGACCGGGATCGGAAGTTGTCATACTCTCTTCCAACTTCGTAAACCACTTTAACAACCGTGTACGCGGTGGAGATTCCAGAATGAAGTAGGATGGTGGTTTAGGCGCTCCTTTGAGGTATATACGTGGATCTGACTCCCGTGAGTTGGCATAAGGTGGCAAAAACAGGAGCAATTCCGGGCCAATGAGGTAGCTCCTTTTATCGGACACACTCCTTCGATATTATATTCTGACTTTAAGATTGATTTGGTGGCCACTATTGATTTTTTTTTGGGGTGTGGCTCGAGGTGGGCGGTAGCTACGCGCTATGCATCACCACCAGTCCGAATAGTAATTGGTATATCTTCCCTGGCATTGCCTTGTGTGCCGTGTCACCTACCCTATCGCGCCTTTTACGAGTTTGGTTTTCCCCCGTAGCCCATGTGGTATCCTCTGGTGGCTTCCCGATCAGGAGGGACCATGATACTGGATGGACTACTGGGACTATTACATGTTAAGGTGGAAAATGTAAAGCTTTAATACTATTTAAAAGTAAGCTTATTTTACTATAGACATTATTATAATTGCGAAATATTACTACATAGTAAATAGTTTAACGGATCCTTAGGAGATGTAAATTCCGAACATCTCTTAAGTTACTGCACTCACGTTAGACACTGGATAGGAAATGTTAAATTTCGTAAACATCTCCGAAGCCATTCCAGTCATATTCTACCGTTGATTTAACTTACATAAGATCTTTTAGTTCTGACTCGAGTGTTTTGTATTTTCAATTCAATCGGGTCAGTCTGAGCGTTTCAGGACTCGAAGACTTTATCTCTAAAGGACGAAGATGAAGATTTGTATTACTATTATTTATTATATTCCACTGCATCACATTGTTCCGCTGCATTGTTAATTATTATTCTCTGGTATGTGTAACTCTGATATGTATTGCATCAGTATAATCAAATGTTTTTGTAAAACAGCTTCATGAACAGTTATTTCATAATTATATTTTGTCGTTCCGCTACAAGATTCTGTTTGTTTTTCTTCTTTCCCTGCTTTTTCTTATTCACCCTAATAACAATCCTCCCTTTTGAATGGTTTGAGTCTGACGTGTGTAGTTCATCGTCGATTTAAAACGTACAAAAAGGCGGGCTATTACATCTGTTACCTGAGCTTTGGTTTAGCGATATACCTTAGCTTTTTTGTAGGGTCTGACTCTTTACTAATGGGGCAGCAATACCCTATGATGAGGCACTGAGTGTGTGTGTATACATACATAAATATATATATATATATATGAGAGCATATTTGTTAGTGTTATAAAAAGGTTTTTAATATTGTGTAAATTTGTTCCGTTTTATATTTATAAATTCTGGCGGGCATAAGACGCTATGACAACAATAGCGATTTCTAAACACTTAATAGGACAGACCGACCCAATATTTGTTTTGAATATAGGTGAATGAAATAATTTTGCCTACTATATTTTCTATATATAAAATAAATTTTTTATAAATGATATATATTTGGTTGTAGTATAATGGTTGTTAGGTAGTGTAATTTCAAATATTGATTGGAAATAAGATTTGAAGAAAATAAAATAAATGAAAGTTGGAAATTTTAGTACCTAAGTTCGGGGATTTTGAAAATTTCTTTCAAAGGACTTTGAAATACAATAATATCCTTTGTAAGTATTTTCTGATATAAATGTTACAGAAAAATTTGAAAAAATTGTTTTAAAGAAATTTTGGGAAAGAAATAAGTTTTGTACTTCCCTCTCTGTCGCTGGGAAATTATTTTGGTGATGAGTGCACGCATCATCAACATTCATTTTCGAGTTTCTAAGTGGGAAGGCCACTGTAGTAGTTTTACTACAGATGTATTTTGATAAACAAATATAAATTTTAAATTGTTTTAAATATAACTTGATATATATATATATATGTATAAGTTGTAAGTATATATATTTATCTATTATTTTAAATGATTTGAAATTTAAACCGGTATTTTGTTCTTAAATTTCTGTTAAGTAATAGTTTTAATTAGTGTAGTGAAATGTAAGTTAACTAATAATTGGAACCTTTAATTAAAATAAGAGATTAAATGCCAAGTTATAAATGAAACTAAAAGAAATTTGGAATTCTTAACTTTAAAGCAAAGGATATGATTATTGAACATTGAATTAATTTAAAGGAAATGAGAAAACTTGTATAACTTTCATTTACATCCTTCAAAGCATATATATAACTTACCAAATATTAAAAGTTGAAATGTTAATAAGAAATTGTAATGGATATTATACAAGTAAAACTTGAAGTAATAAATAAGAATTTGATGTGTAGATGAAATGCTACTAATTAAATATAATAGAAGGGTAAGCACTATAAATTAATAAATGAAAATGAATGAAATTGAGAAATGAATAAATGTAATGCAATAAAAAAAAGAAACTGACATGACCTGAATAAATGAAAATGAATAAATGTAAGAAATAAATGAAAATAAATGAAATAGACACTGAATGAGTGAATGGAAAAAAAAGTTTGTAAGAAATAAAGGTAAATTTAAAGGATGAATCATTATATAAATAAAAAAGGAATGAAATAATAAATGTTATGAGATGAAACTAATAAGAATGAACTATATTTGTTGTTTGAAATTGTTGGTTGTTTGGTTTATGGTTGTTTGGGCAACAATACTTTAAAATTGTTGGATGTATGAATAATCTATTTAGTTCCATATAAGACTGTGGAGTAAATGGTGCACTTGATAGTTTATTTTTTATTCTGTACAATTTGAAGTTTTAAACCCGAACAACAATTTGTTTTGCTTGCTATGGATATATGGATGGTTGATTTTGTTAACTTCACATGATGGCTGTATGTTCTGGTTGCAAGTGATTGTTGTTGTTTGACATTGTTTTGTTTGTTAGCGATTGAAACAACTTAAATATTTTATTTTATATAATTACTAACTCTTTTCGTATTATATAAGTGGAATACAGGTTATGGAAGCAATTGCTGCTGCTTTTGGTTTCATAAAATAAGCGTAAATTGCTCGACAAATAGGTAAGTTTTCGGATTACGGTTTTATAGCGCTATTATATTATTTTTCTCGTGTTGGGATATAATGTTTTGAGAAATATATGTTATATATTGATATATTTGATATTATATTTTCTTCGGAGCCTCTCCATACAAAGGAGACTCTGCTGAAATTTTTCCGTAAATTTTGGACTTAGAATTTTGAAAATGCCTTCCAAACTTTATTAATTTAAGTATAAAAAGATATAATGGTTATAAATAGTTATTTTTATTTAAATTAATTTATTTTGTAAATTTATTTGTTTGTAAATTTATTATTTTAAATAAGATATATTGACTACTTAATTCCTTCTTTTTCTTTTCGGGGACGAAAAGTTTTGAGTGGGGGACAGTGTAACGATCCGTAAATTTTGATAATTAAATTTTCCAATTTAATATGATTTTTGTAATTAAATCTCGAATAAATAAAAAGTTGAAATTAGTCAATGAACTAATAACGGGAATGAATGTAATGATGTTTATTTAATATAGTAATAGGCTGAATAAAAAAGAATGGGAAATCTAGATTTATCAATTGATTGGAATTTAAATTTAATAATTAGATTAATTGCAAATAATTGAAATTAAATATTTAAATATTACATTAATGGAGATTAAGGTGAAATTTGAGAATATTAATGTAATAAACCATGAACCAATGTCAATTTTATCTATTTGGTGATAACGGATTGAATAACAAGATTTAAAATCAAATGAATGGATTTATTGGAATTTCAATTGATAATTAGTGAATTTATTTAAAATTGAAATTTAATACGGTAATGGGTAAATTAATTAACTTAAAATTGATATTTGAACTTGTCTAAATTATTGAGAAGGTTTAAGAAATCAAAAGTGATAAAGATTGCTAATTACAGAATTAGAATTAAAGATTTGATTTAATTAATTTAATATTAAATGATTTAATTGATGTAAAAATAGCCATTTTGGCCACTGAATCAGATTTCGATGAAACCAGTTTCATCGGATCCATAACGGTGAATTATTGTAGGATTTCAAGCGTCATAGCGATTGGACTTGTCGTTTGATCGTACGGGCTCGAAAAGCCTAGAAATCAATGAGATTGAAATCAATTTGAAATAACTTGATTTCAGCATAACTTCTTCATATGATGGAATTTGGACCTGAAACCTATTCCATTGATTTTTAAATATTTTAAAACATCTATTTTTATATATGGGTTGACCTATTTTCATTCCGGAGTCGAAACGGGCTTTATGGGTCGTGGAGCGTTCAACTTTCAAACTGATTCGATCCAATTGTTTCTATTTTCTGATCAACTTATAAATATGTCGTTATAAACTCTAGCTTACTTCTTATTCCCCATTTCTGTACATTCAGTTCTAATAGCTCCTTCTGTTTGCAACGGCTGCAAACCCTAATTCCCAATTGCAATTTCAAATCAAAATTCAAAACCAAAAATTCAAACTTTTCAAACTATATCATATTTTATATCGTCGGAAAGCTCTCAAAGAGTGCAACTCAATTCTGTGATTCGTTTTTCGATTTGGGTTTCTGTGTAGCCGAAATTGGCTCATTTATCCTCAATCGTCCATTGCATCGTGATCTACTGTGACAGATCATCAAATCGATATATTGTCGCATAGAGATTTGCGAGTGGATCACATCAGCAAGATTTGTTGGGCGAATTGACGGCCTGATCGCCGTATAAAATTCGATTAGGGCTCCTTATATTCGACGGAGGCCGTGCTTTTCAGTTTGATAGGTGAGGTGTAGGGACGCCGTTGATGAATTGGAAGGCCGCGCGAGTCAAGGTGAAGTGACGGAATGCAGTTTTGGTGGTCGCGGCGTGTGTAGATGGGAATTCAAACACGTTCTAGGCCGATGATGGCAGTAGGCAAGCGGGTGCGCATTTGGGTTCCAGAGTAGGGTTTTGATGCATGGGAAAGAAGTGTTGACGTAGCAGTTGAGTGGTAATCCCTTTTTTATTTAATTTCAAAATGGATTGTTCAAACCTTAATATCTTTTGCATACGAGGTCATTTTTATGCACGATTTCTTGCGTTGGGATCATATTGGAATTTCGGACATTTTGACGTTAATTTGGATGAATTCTGAGACTGTTCAAATATTGGGTTTAAATTGGATTTAAATTCAATTTAAATTCAAAAGGTGAGTGTTTTAACCCACTCACAACTTCTAAAATTTCTTATGTGTGTTAAATTAATTTTTGATGTGATTAGAAATTTATTTATGACTGTTTGGCATATTTTTAATCATCATCTCAGTTAAATTGAATTTATTGGATTAAATTGTTATTTAATTTATTATTGCATATAACTGCCAGTTAAATTATTATTTAATTAGTATTGCATATGAACTGCCAGTTAAATCGTTATTTAATTTACTATAAGTACCAGTAAATACCTGTTGTTTATTGTCTGTTTATATTGATGTTATTGATTTGATAGGATGTTGATTTTGATAAATGGTTGATGATTGATATTAGATGAATGGATGTTGTATTTTATATTGTTATAAATTGCAAGTTGTATGGATTTTTATTTCATTCCGGATTGCGGTTTGAAATGATACATAACGGTATTTATATTTTAAATTACGGGTTGAAATGATAAATATCTGCATCAATTGACCATATGATAGAAAATTATATACAGACACCATGGTCTATATATATATAAATATTTTGAAATTGATTTCTATGGTTTTTTAAAATATATGGTTTTATATCAATATTGATTTAGATACTATATAAATGTTATTTTGTTATTGATTTTTAGCCACGTATAAATTTGTTTTGAAATATAAAATAAGTTGAAGAATAAAGTTTGATTGTTTTATATAATATGGTTAAGTATCTGTTTAAATTATATTGCATATAGAGTCTTTAATCACTTTAAAAAAATTAGGTGGAAGATAAATATGAAATTAATTTGAATTAAATTATTTAAGAATTATACTCAAATAAATTGATTTGAAATTTAAATAAAATTGAGATTTCAAAGGGTATGAGTTTTATAACTTGATTTTTGTTTAGAGTGATTTAAATGAATATCAAGTTGATTTAAATGAATATAAAGTTGATTTAAATGAATATCCAGTTACTTGAAGTTGAAGATTTTACTTAAACGATATTGGATTTACTGTGTAAACATTTCAAATCTAAATAATAGTAATTGAATTTGATATTTATGGAATTATCAAAGAATTAGTTTTGAAGTGGTTGACTATTTAAAGCTTTGAAATATATGGAGACTGAAATAGTTTATTTGGTGGGGCCAAATCTGTATTTGGAATTGATTTGTGAAATTGAAGAAGCTATTTTATTATATAAAGTAATTTAATATTTAAACCTTTTAAGTGGTGGAAGTTATGTTTCAAAGTTAGGATTTTCAAAATATTATAATTTGAAGGCGTTATATTTCAAGTATTTTGATTTCGAAGTATTATAATGTTGAAAAGTGCTATGATTTTTGGAAGGGATATATTTGTAATAAAATGATATTATATTGATTTGAGTTTTAATAAAAATGATATCATATTGGTTTGGTTTTGAAAGGGAAATGATATCGTATTTATATGGTTTTGAAATGGAAAGTATAGTCTGGTTTTGAAGTATAATTATTTTGAAATGACCGTGGTGTTATAATAACGTTTGGTTGTTGAAGAGACAGGGATCGGAAGTTGTCATACTCTATGCCAACTCCGAAAACCACTTTAACAATACGCGGTGGAGATTCCAGAATGTATTAGGATGGCGGCGGCGTTCCTTTGAGGTATATACGTGGACCCGACTCCTGTGAGTTGGCATAAGGTGGCTAAAACAGGAGCGATTCCAGGCTAGTGAGGTAGCTCTTCTTATCGGACACACTCCTTCGATATTATATTCTAACTTTGTGATTGATTTGGAGGCCACTTTTGATTTTTGATTTTGGGGGTGTGGCTCGAGGGGGGCGGTAGCTGCGCGCTATGCGTCATCACCAGTCTGGATAGTAATTGATATATCTATCCTGGCATTGCCTTGTGTGCCGTGACCACTACCCTATCGCGCCTTGTACGAGTTTAGTTTTCTCTCGTGGCCCGTGTGGTATCCTCCGATGGCTTCCCGATCAGGAGGGACCATGATACTGGATGGACTATTAGGACTATTACGTGTTAAGGAGGAAAATGTAAAGCCTTAATACTATTTAAAGTAAGTTTATTTTACTATAGACATTATTATAATAGCGAAATATTACTACATAGTAAATAGTTTAACGGATCCTTAGGAGATCTAAATCTCGAACAGCTCTTAAGTTACTGCACTCAAGTTGGACACTGGATAGGAGATGTCAAATCCCGTAAACATCTCTGACGCCGTTCCACTCATATTTTACCGTTGATTTAACTTACATAAGATCTTTTAGTTATGACTAGAGTGTTGTCTTTTCAATTCGCTCGGGTCAGTCCAAGAATTTTAGGATTCGAAGACTTTATCTCTGGAGGATGAAGACGGAGATTTATATTACTGTTATTTATTATATTCCATTGCATCACGTTGTTCCGCTGCATTGTTAATTATTATTCTATGGTATGTGTAACTCTTATATGTATTGCATCAGTATAATCAAATGTTTTTGTACAACAGCTTGATGAACTGTTGTTTCATTATTATATTTTATCATTCCTCTGCAAGATTTTGTTTGTTTTTCTTCTTTCCCTGCTTTTTCTTATTCACCCCAATAACAATCTACCCTTTTGAATAGTTTGAGTCTGACGTGTGTGGTTCATCGTCGATTTACAACGTACAAAAAGGCGGGCTGTTACAGGGGTAAGGTTTACAAGAGTGGTTATAAGAAGAGAAAAACTCTGGATGACTAAGAAGAACTGCCCAAGAAGTCGAAGGTAGATCGTGGTTCTCATCCCTCTAAGCATCAAGCTTTTGCCCCAGCCTCAATCTTTGTCGGACTTGAAGTTCCAGCTTCCATTGTTCAAGTTTCATCTTCATCCCAAGCTCCATCGACTTATGTGGTACCCGCTTCTGGTCCTTCACCTCCTCGTTGGAAGCCGGCTTATGTTCTTCTGTTCAGTCCTCCTAGACTCGAAGCTGGGCCCCAGGGTGGTTTCTAAAGGAAGTTAAATTTAACTACGACCTGCGTCCAATCCATAAATATTCCTATATGCCACATCTCCAGGCGATTCAAAGTGATTTGGATCATGCCGAGGGATGGGAAAAGTTATGCAAGCAGTAGGTAGACACGAACCACAACAATTATCAAGAGATCATTTCCTTTTAATCAAAAAAGGATGACTATGAGAGAGCGTTAGCGGAACGTGATGCTAGAATCGAGAAATTAACACAAGAGAAGGATGCTGCACTCTGAGAGAGTAAGAATAGCGCTAGCTTGCTAAAGGAACTGAAAGAGGCCCATGCAAAAATAGAGGTCATATTCCGAGACAAAATCAAGAACGCCCATGAGTACGAAGTTAAGTTAAAAGAGGAGCTTGAAGCCCATGACATGATCATTGAAGCTCAAAGAAAATATTGCTAATCATAACGAAGTTGTTGAAACTTATAAAAAGACAACTGCTGATTATGTGGGAATTATGGAATCCCATGACAAGACCATTTTTGATCAAGCTCAAATGATTGTTTCATTCCAAGAAAGAGTTGTGCAGCATAGCACCGAGAAGACCTGAGTTGAAGTTGAGAAGGCCACCCTAACAACGAATTACTTGGAGTTGTGGGATAATTTTGGAAAAAAGATGGGGAAGATGGATGACACTATCTTAAATTTCTATGTTAACTCCTTGTTGGATTAGGGGAGCCTCAGCTATCTAGGCCTCAAATTCTTGCATACTCTTGACTTCATTTGGGAAGAAGTTTTGGCCCATTTTCGAAAGAATATGGATGTATACACCGAGCAAGAGTTAGAGGATGTATATCTCAATGAAGAATCGAAGAAAGCTCTGACAGAGGGTCGAGAGATCATTCGAATTGTGAGGGAATATGAGATTGCTGATGCTTCTATGACTGCAACTGCCAAACATTGCCAGAGCCTTTCATTTCTGGGCCTAGAGAATTTTCAAAATAGCCACATGATCAGTTAGCGAGTTCGACCAGTGCTTCCTTGTTGTCTGCCCCTCCGGTAGTTGTCTCGGAAGCCTTGGGTAGTCCTGCAACTTCTTCAAAAATTTTGCAACCATCGAAAGATGGGAAGTATGAAGTTGAAATTCTCGTCCATTCTTATGATGCAGGTAATCTTCTTGTTTTCCCCGATTTTGAGAATTTTCAGCTCACGCCACAAGAACAGGACGAACTAAATGATTTCATTTTTGATCTTATAGGTCCGCCTTCTTTACCTATCGACTTGTAACTTTCTTCGATCCCTGTGCTTGCTGCTATTTCAACTACTTGACGCTTGTTTCCATAGCCGCTTCGATTGCTGCACCTGTATCTAGCTCACAACCATGGTTAGAATTCGAGAAGATTGTTGTTTTGCACGTTATGGACGACCCTTCCATATCTTTGGAGGGCAATTTCATGACAATTGAAGCTCGAGAGTAGGAAGACCAAACTAGCCAGCTAAATGAATCTAAACAACAGATGGTGGCCGTTAAGAAAGAAAAGGCAACAACCCTGTTGTTATTTACCTAATTAATTAAGATTAGTAATAAAAATTAATTTTAAATTGTGTTTTGTGAAATTTAATTTTGAAATTAAATCTAGTTTTTGTGAATAGTTGATTTGATTTATCTTAATTAATCTTAAGATAAAATTGGAAATTTTATTAGTTTTGATTTCTAAATTAAAATAAATTCGGGATTAAATAAATTAGAAATTTAATTAAATATTAATATTAAGATCTATTATTTTATAATCGGACTTTACAAATAATAGTTTACTTTATTTTTTGGAAAAAAAAGAGAATGACTTTTATTTAAAAAGTTACATTTAACTGTATAGAATAATTCTATAATTAAAGCATACGAAAATTCTAACTTATGTTTGTTTTTTTAGGAATTTTAGGAAAATCCAAGCATGTTAAATAAAACACTATTTAAGGAGAAATTTGTATTTTATAAGTGTTAAAAGAAAAATAAAAAATTTGTAACATTTAGGATTTTGTAACACTTTATTAATGGGTCAAAACCATACCCACTTGGCCCATGTAGTTAATACTGAAATATATACAATTCATTTCTCATTTTTACTTCGGCTGAATCAAAAGCTTCTTCCTCTTTCCAATTGCAAACCTTAGCACCGTAAATCATGTTGCAAACATAGGGCTTTTGTTCAATAATGATAGGTTAAGTGTTCTAACCCTATATCTATCTTTTCGAACCATAAAATAGTGATTTTGATCTTGTTTTAATTAGAATTGCTTGCTGGTTGGATTTTTGTTCTTGAGTTTTAGGTGATTTTGGTGAAGCTAAGGGTTTAACAAGGATTATTTGTGGATATAGTAAGCTATAGGAAGTTAAAAGGTGAGTTAATCACTAACACTACTAAATCAAATGTAACACCCCCTGCTTAAAGGCCTAAAACTAACAGCTATGGATGCTGCAGTCATCCATAGTTATTAATCTTCGATGACCAAATATGGCGATGCTAGATACATTGATACATAAATCACAGAAATATGGAAAAAATTTAGCAATTCAAAAACACATTTCCAAGTCCAAATCAAAACATTTCATGTTCATTATATAATCCTGAATTTCATTAACCACGTTCAGTAAAATATAATTATTACAAATATGCCAAGAGCAATATATGGAGGTGCCTCCTTGGTGGACCAGAGTATATAGTAAGGCTGATAAATCTTCCTTTAAAAACAAAACACACAGTGGAAAGAAAACTACAAATATCCATTTGCGTCTTGCATGCCTTCGGAAGCTTTATTCATCTAAGAAGAGAACCTGAAAACCCTAAACCTCAAACCACTCAAAATCAATTGAGTACCCGAGAGTTTAAGGAGAAAACAAAAACTCCGAGTCAGAAACAAAGCCTGGTATGAATAATAATCTAACGTCTTAATCCTTTTTAGATATCTAGTGATACAACAGCGGAACGGCTATTCCCCTCACTAGTATCCTAAAACCTTTATAATGTCATACACTGCTCCTACATCCACTATGGTTAAAACATACATTTTTAAAATATTATGATGATATGCATACTTGAAAATAATTAGGGTTTTCCATTCCCATTTTAGTCTGACACCTTGTCATAATTATATTTTCGAGGGTCACTACTAACCTTTTTAGTTTTCATGGGTTTACTAATAACATTGTTATAACTAATCGACACGTTGTCCTAATCATAGTTTTGATCACTAAAAACCTACAAGCTCCTACCAGTTATTTAATCAATTCATGGGTCCTCCTGAACTTATTAGTCCTTTCAATAACTAATCACGTTATTCTAGTTTTCATGGGTTTACTAGGAACCTATGGATTTATTCAGTAACTCGCTTCACATCGTAGTTTTCATGGGTTAACTAGGATCCTACTGATACTTCCATTATCCACTTTCTTATCTAGTTTTCTGGATTTACTAGGAACCTATTGACTGATGTCAATTCCTAATTTGGATATAGTTTTCATGGATTCACTACAAACCAATTAGCTTCTGCCAGCTGTCCTTAATACATAGTTTTCATGGGTTAACTATGAAATTTTTGGCTTACTCCAATATCTACTTAATCGTAGTTTTCTTGGGTTTACTATGAACCTTTTGGTTTACACCAATAACTACTTTATCATTGTTTTCATGGGTTTACTATGAACCTTTTGATCACCTCCAATAACTACAAAGTTTAGGCATCCTATATTTATGGTCATCTTGACTCCTTGGATGCAATTCTACTCATTCAGGAGTTTAAGCAATTTATATTCACTTGAGTTACCCTAGTTGGTTCTTCTACCTTTTTTCCCCAAAATACAGTTATGGGTTATCATATGAATATATTCAAATTTGAAGAAGCAAAGAAACAATTTAACAATACCACTACTGTGGGTTTAAGGTCCTTGAAATATATTACATAAAACATAGTTAACACCTTTAACATATATTTTTATCAAGGCAAATTCTTCTTCAAAATTACATACATAAAGCCATTATAAACTCATATATATGCGTCGTGGTTTTCATTAATAATTTGGAGTATGTGTCTTAAAACCTTTCGACAATGTTGAGAGCTTCTATTTTTCAACCTCTTCGAAGGGTTTTGATCATACCGTTTTAAAAAAATAGACTTCAGCCCTTCTTATTCTTTAAAATACTTCTTTTTCAATCCTTCGACTTCATTGAAACTCAAACCATTCGAAAGCATTTGAAAACCTCTCAAATCCATTAAAACTCAAAACCTTTCGAAAGCATTAGAAAACAAACCCTTCGAAAATTCACTGGGTTCAATTTAAAATATTTGGAAAATCTACTTTAAAACCTTTCGACTTCATTAGAGGCAACCTTTCGACTTTGTCGAAAAAGCTTTAAAACATTTAATTTCAAACATTAGGCCTCTGCCTTTTAAAATAACTCCTTCGAAAGCTTTGGATTATACTTCAATTATAAAACAAGGGTAAATTATCTAATTCGAAAGCTTTAATACCCTTCGAAAGCATTGGAGAAGTGCTGGTTTTAAAACAGGCAAACATTTCGACTTTGTCGAAAGCACTGACTTAGAAAGGTTGAAAAATTGGTAATAACCTTTCAAGTGTGTCGGAAGGTTCAAAAAAAAGAAATGATAAAGTGGCAGTAACCCTTCGACTGTATCGAAAGGTTTAAAAACTTTATTTTAAATAATGGACATGGTTGAAAGAAACCAAGTCGAAAGCTCCTTTCCGAAAGCGGGCAGTTGTAAGCTTTTGGTTTCTAAAACAAACATACCCCAACCTCTCTCTCATCCAACCTTTCGACTATGTACCCTTCGACCTTGTTCAATTTATTACATAACAAGTACCTTGATACCCTATGCATTGAACTTTGCCCTTGCCAAAGGCTATAATCTTTCGACTTTGTCGGAAGGTCTGGGATGGAAGGTTTGATGCCTAAAAGGTTGAAACATGCTAAGAGCATGATTTTCTTGTTTTTAACTTAAAAAATAACTTTTCAACTAACCTGCCATTATTTTGTCAAATTCTCATTAGTTGATAATTACTTTTCAGAAAAGTGCTGCCACTAATTTTAGAATTAAATAATAATTTTATTTTATAAAATGCCCTTTGTCCTTAATTAAATATATAAACATTTGAGTCCCATACCTTAAACAATTTTATATATTTACCAAATCACTTAGGAAAAATCTACAAAAACTCGAGAAACTCTATTTCAACATGTTTTCTAACGTATAAAAATTTTAAACCCAAATAATTATTATTTTAGCCGTAAATAATTTATAACCCAATAAATCATTTTCTTCACTAAAAAATTAATATAAAGTCCATATAAATTCAGAAAATTATGAAATTGAAACCCATCTCCAAAATTAGGTTTTTTAAGACATAAAATTTTCGCATAGCATTAAAAAAAATCATTTTATCTTTGTTTTACCCTAAACCATGCATATCTCCTTTTAAACAACATCATTTAATCCATATAAATCATAAATCTAGCATACCATCATTCAATATATCATAAAAACAGATTTACACTAAAATCAAAAGCCATGTAATCATAAAACTAAAATAGAGATGTAGAAATTATTATTCACCTTAGATTGGATATGAAAATTGAAGTTTGATTGAGATTGATTCCCTCTAACTTGAATCCTATGCTTTAAGTTGATTATCTCTTCTCTTCTTCCTACTGGCCTACCTTGCTTCTCACGGTTATAAAAAATTTGTTTTAAGTAAAATGAACGTGTGTGACCTAATGAGAATAGTATAAGGGTGGGAAGTATGGTTATTTACCCTAATCCCCTTATGTTTAATTTCCTAACCATTTATACAAGTTCATTAGATGTTAAATAAGCATGGCTATCTAATTTATTGATCAACCTCAATCTCCTTATCTACATTATTCTATTTAATTTATTCTAATTAAACATCCTAAATAATGTCACTAAAATTAGAGGTGTTACAGGCTCCCCTCCTTAAAGAATTTCGTCCTCGAAATTCAGTAAGGACTAACTAGCAAACATAGCAATCATCTGTAACATCTCCTAGCGATCAACCTATGTAAATCTACTATACATATATACCATCAAAACAGACCAGGATAAGCCTCTTGAATCCTGTCCTTCATCTTTCAAGTACAATCTTTCTCGTTGTCGCTCCACTGAACCTTCACCAACTTGACTGTCTTGGTCATCAATTTCTTCTCTCTGGAAAAGTTGTCTAACAAAAGTCAAATCTGGCTTACCACCAAATTCTTCAAATCTTTCTGAGGAATAGTAGCCTTTGGATCATGCATATACTTACGAAGATGAGACACATGGAATACATTATGGACACCTGCCAAACTGCTTGCAAATCTACTTTGTAAGCGTGCTTTCCAATCCTTTCTATAATTTGAAATGGACCAACATACCTCGGGGCCAACTTTTTCGACTTTCCAAATCGTACTACACCCTTTAACGGTGATACTTTAATGAAAACCCTATGTAAAACCCCACCTTTTTGGATGATTTAAATTGACAATAAACCACACATGTTAGACTTAAACCATTCAGAAGGGAGGATTATTATGGGGTAAATATTAAAAAACAGAGAAAGAAAGAAAAACAAAACACAGAATCTCACTGCAGAATACAAAATATAATAATCAAATAAACAGTTCATCAAGCTGTTTTACAAATAACATTTTATTACACATTTACAATACAGATCAGAGTATATACGGCAGAAATAAATAATGCAGTGGAACAACATGATGCGATGGGATAAATAAAATAAATAATAATAGTTCAAGTTAAACCAACAACCTTGTTGCTAATTACCTAAATAACTACCCTGTTGTTAATTATCTAATTAACTAAGGTTAGTAATGAAAATTAATTTTGAATTGTGTTTTGTGAAATTTAATTTTGAAATTAAATCCAGTTTTTGTGAATAGTTGATTTGATTTATCTTAATTAACCTTAAGATAAAATTGGAAATTTTATTAGTTATGATTTCTAAATTAAAATGAATTCGGAATTAAATAGAAATTTAATTAAATATTAATATTAAGATCTATTATTTTATAATTAGATTTTACAACTAATAGTTTACTTTATTTTGTTGAAAATAAAGAGAATGACTTTTTTTTAAAAGTTACAGTTAACTATATAGAATAATTATATAATTAAAAGATATAAGAACTTTTAACTTGCGTTTGTTACTTTTGGAAAATTTAGGAAAATCCAAGCGTGTTAAATAAAACATTTTTAAGGATGAATTTGTATTTTATAAGTGTTAAAAGCAAAATAAAAAATTTATAACATCTAGGATTTAGTAATACTTTATTAGTGGGTTAAAAACGTACCCACTTGGCCCATGTAGCTAATATAAATGTGAGAAATGAGATACGTACAATTCATTTCTCATTTTTACTTCAGCTGAATCAAAAGCTTCTTCTTCTTTCTAATTGTAAACCCAAGAACCCCAAATCAATTTACAAACATATGGCTTTTGTTTAATAATGATAGGCATAACTTTTTCATTACCTATCGGAATTTAATAATTATTATAGTTCTGGAAAAGAATAGACATTGTGCTACAACTTTCATATTTTGAGTTTTGTAATATTTTGCCGTTTACATGGTCAAAAATAAGTTTTAGTTTCATTGTCCCAAGAATTAATGACAACGATAATGAATTAAAACCTGAGAATTCTTTTAGTCGTATCATTTCCACTTCTTGTCAGAATTCGATGATTCTTAATGTTATGGAAATCTTAGATTATCTTATGCAATTTTTTTGTTTTCTATTTTGCATACTTTTGAAGTTTAAATGATCAGAAATTTATTTCTTTGTCACTGCCCTGTCATTGAAAGACAGAGTTAAATAATTTAACTTAGGTCAAACTTTTGTACCGTAAATCCGAATTAGATGATCTTTTCCTTGTTTGAAAGCTAAAACTTTTACCTACAACTTTTTTATTTTAAGTGTTGCAAAATTATGAGATTTAGATGGTCGAAATTGCAGATCTTTTAATCATAGATTTGAGTTAAATGAAATAAATAGATAAGCTTCATATATAAGTAATTTTACGAATGAGAATTATTTATATTTATAAATCTTAGAATTATTCATAAATTAAGTTAATAAATATTGAAAATGTTTTTTTAGCAAGTTATTTTATATATTAAGCATGTTTATTAAAATATTTATGAATTTGGAAATATGACTTTGGAAATACAAATCTAATCTATTTTTACTTAATTTATTTTTTTAAATAAAATGCTTATATTTTAATATGGATTTAGAAGAGTAATTAAATATAGTTTTAAAGTATAGCATTGTGAGTAATACAACAATATGGGAATTTGAGACAACTTTGTGTATATAAGTAAAAACTTGGAACAATTCAGAGTTATTGAATATTTTAGCAAATTTGTGAATATTTTTATAAAGTTAAATAATAAATGGATTTATGGAAATTATAATAACTGTTTTAAATAATAAACTCAAAAGATAAAAATGTTTTGAGAACCTTAATCTATAATTTGAGGAGTACTAATAATCGACTTAGTGTCATCGATTAGTTTAAATGCTTTCGAATAAAACTTCCTCGAATATGGTATAACTCATTGAATAGAATGTTTGAGTGGGTCTTACTAGCCCATTAGCGAATATTTGAATTTCACCGGGTAGTATGTGATGCCTTGGATAAATATGTGTTATTTCTATTACGAAGTACTTTACATTTTGGAGTTGTATTCTCTTTTGGTGTGTGACAAGTGGTTGCTAGATCCTTAAGAGAATGTAGTTCAAGTTTTCCAATGGTATCTATAATAAGTGGTATTTACTAACTTTTAGTAAATACTTGGATTTAACCATACGGTATGGGACGTATTGGTTAATTCTATTGATTACTGAAGTTGATAGTATTTAGCACTTTTGTGTTTACTCCCTTTTGATATGCGGCAAGTGGCTGCTAGATCCTTAACTAGTTTATTCCTGGATTTATTTTTGATCATAATAATATAAAAATACTAATAAATGTAGACATATCGAGTCATGGTTTCTATGATCACCTTGATCGGTATGGACTATTCTTGAGATCATTTTATGATTCTATGTTCCCGGTCTGAGTACGATCCTTGGTATCAGATAGTTCGAGTGATACCAATTTTTTTGTTTTTTTTCCACGGGTTTTGAGTATAATCATGCGATTGTTTTGGATGATCACTACGTTCGATTTTCTGATTAAGATGTCTTGGGTTTTGGATATTTGGATTATGTGACTATTCTTTTGTTAAATAAATATATATTCTTATGTCTTGTGTTAGTGAAATACATATATATCCTTGTGTCTTGTGTTAGTGAAACATATATTCTTGTGTCTTGTGTTAGTGAAATAAATATATGTTCTTGTGTTTTGCCATGGATGTTATGTTAATTCTATTATTCTATGTTTAGTGATTAATATGTGTTTGTGACTTAAATGTATAACCATGTGCCTTGTGATGAACTCTAAGTTAAATTAATTCCCATGACTTGTTATTTCATGGACATCTGTATTAACTTATATGTTTTTTATCTTGTGTTATATTATGTTCTCACCATATTGGATATTTAGAGATAGTCTGACCCGGATGTTATCTTGCTCGGGTGAGGCTGAGACTTTTTAGGTTATAGGAAAGGTTGACATTTGAATGGTTGTGCTAGCAAGGAGATAAACATTCGGACTTTCCGTTTATCCCATTTAGGAATTTGGACCTTATGTATTGAAAGTATAACTGAGATTAGGGAATTGTAAAACTTGTATATTATGTGAGTGTTTTATTTTGTAGACTCACAGTTTTAATTTGTATATAAGATTATTATTCCACTTTGATTTGTGACCAATGCTAATATGATATATTGTTCTGATTTTGGGAAATTGGTGTGTTTATTACTTTGTATTGATACTGAACGCGTCAAATTTCAATTCAGATACTAGGAAAAAAGGCATACATGACGTGTCGGTGTTAGTATAAAGATATATTCACATTCAATCGCCCTTAACAAGCCGTATTTTCTAGATTAGCAGACAACAATATATGTAATGGTATTTGCTAATATGGTATTGCGGTGGGGTCATTACAGAAAAGATCGAGGAGGGAAATCTTCAAGGATCTCCCGTAAGTCCCGTAAGCGCAGGACCAAGGGGAGTCTTCCGAGAAGGTTGAAGAGCAGGGAGGAGATGCTGGAATAGCAGAGATAGTTGATATTTTAGAGAGCAACACTACCTTGGCAGGGATTCTGAGAGGAAGAAGAAACTTTTGATTAAAGGTGGGTAGGGGAGCAGTGGAAAGAAGCAACGATAGGCTTATGTAATAGTGGAGCCAGATTTTGGGAGATTCTGTTTTGTTTGACACATGTTTTATTCAAGTGCAAAGTCTGCACTAATTGCTTTGATTACTGTAGCATTTGCATTTTCCTTTTTGTTGGCCGATAATATGTGGGTTCGGCCCTCATATTTTGGCTTTGTGTAACACCCCATATTTTTAGTAACATTATTTAGAATATTTAATTAGTCAAATTAAATAAAATAACGTGTTGATTAAGGGATTGAGATTTGATTTTAATTAAGGTAGCCATGTCATTTAACCTATGAATTAAAATAAGAGTTAAATTGAAATAGAGGTAAGGTAAAATAGGAAAGAGGCCATTCCTATATCCCTAAGACTTGGCCATGTATTCTTATACACGTTCACTTTTCATTTTCAAATTTATTTAAAGAGGCTAGCCACAATTAACAAGAGAAAGAGGAAGAAGATTAAGAAAAGCTAAGGAATAAGCTTAAGCAAATCATATCCATTCACATCTCAATCTCTTTAATCTCTAAAGCTAAAAAGAATAATGTTTACATCTCAAATTTTTATTGTTTTCGGTTTTAAGATGAATTCCAAATATTTGCATTGATTTGCCATGTTTTTGAATGATGGAATGACTATACATACTTGTTGATGAATTAAGGTTGTTTATATTGAATTTATTATATGTTTTAAGGTGGAAAACCTATTAAATAACATCCAAATAACTTGCGAATTTTTATGAAAATCATAAATGATATTCTAGATAAGGTTTTAATTTTCAGAATTTTTTAAGTTTTTGTGGAATTTATATGAATTTTCTATTAAAGAAAATGTTAATTTGGGTTATAAATTATTTACGGTTAAATAATAAAAGGTTTGCGTCTGAAATTTTTATATGTTGGAAAACAAATTAAAAGAAATTTGAGGAATTTTTTAGAATTTCCGTAAGTGTTTTAATGGGAATATAAAATTATTTAAGGTATGAGACTTAAATGATTTATATGTTTATAAAAGGATAAGGGACTTTTTGCAAATAATTCAAATAGTTACTTTTGAAAATTCCAACACTTTTTAGTTGTAAAGAAAAAAGGCAACTAATCAAAATTTGACATGTAGAGCAGATTAGGTGAAAAGAACTATTTGCTACAAAAATTTTACCGTTTTGTGCTTTCAGCACTTGCTTCTGCCTTGGTTGGCTTTTGACTAAATCACTTCGCCTTCAACAAATCGAAACCAATGCGCATGCTATCGATATATTGGTACGTAGTGAATTGGACAGAAGGCGAAAGGTATGTAGTAGAAACCAGAGCTTCCGAAGAGGTTGAAGCACCACTCTGCTTTTAAATTAAAAATGCGCCTGCTTGCTTTCGACTAAAATTGATTTTGACTTAGTTTGTTTTCTACTAGGTCAAATGGATTTAAAGGAAATGGTTTCGATGGATTGTGCCTTTGTTTTTAATAACCACTTTCGACTAAGTCAAAACTTTTTGTTGCCACCTTTTTACCTTTCGACTCAAATGGTTTCGAAGGGGTACTTCTTTTTTCTAAAATTTGGCCACTTCTCCAATGCTTTCAAAGGGATGGTTTCGACACCGTCACTTCTTTACTTAGGAAATGGTTTTGAAATAGATGGTTTCGACTTAAATGTTTTAAAGCATTTTTCTATGATTGAAGTAAAACTCAAACGGTTCCAAAAGATACAGTTTTAAATGGTTTCCAGATAGATGCTTTCGACTTTAACGGGTTTCTAATCCTTTCGCTCTACTTGAAGGCATAATCTAAATGGTTTCGACCGAGACAATGTTTAAAGGTTTCAATGGGGTGAAATTTTGAATGGTTTCGAAAGGTTTCCTCATGCTTTAAATTAAACCCAAAGGCTTTCGAAAGGTTTATAATTTTAATGCTTTCGAAAAATTTTAAGGAATGGTTTTGAAGGTGTGGTTCCCTTGGATTTCGAAAGGGTTGAAGGGAAAAGTTTTTCCTATATTTTCGAAAGGTGATATTTAAAGGTTTTAAAAAAGGATGTCTAATGTTTTGAAGCATTCAAAGGAAAGGCTTTTAATGGTTTCAAAAGACTCACTTTCAATGGTTTCGAAAGGGTTACTTGCAATGGTTTTGAAGGAGTTACCTTCAGAGGTTTCGAAAAAGTAGTTTAAAGGTTTTAAGTAAAGGTTTCGAATGTATTAAATATGCAATATAGCCTAAGTATTTTCAAATTAAAAAGGGTTATCACTTATTTTGGAAGGATAGCTAATCCTCATTAAATTTCATCAACATTATTTTGAGTAAAGTATATACATATCATGGCAAAATAACTTAGAGTGAAGTTAAGAATATATTTTCCTTATATAAGTATGATTTAAAAGATTAAATCATTTGGAAAAGGTTTTCTAGGAAAAATATGAAGAGTTGTTAACCCAAAGATAATGATTCAGATAGATAGTCCATTTTTATTCGTAAAGTTAGTCCACTTTGCGGACAGTTAGTCCAGTGTGCGGGTAGTCAGCCCAATTTTTAAGCAGATAATCCATCTATAACTTGCCGATAGATAGTTCATTAGTTACTTGATTATAGCTTAATGGACTTAGCTATTATAATCATCATTATATCAGTCTGATTAAGCAGTTTGGTTGCCTAAAAGGATTTGCAAAATATATGTTTTAAAGAGGATATTAGTGAGGGAAACTCATTCCGCTAAGTGGCGTGGTCTCACTTAATATCAGTAAACCGAGGTGTAATAGTATTATCCATACTAGGCTTTATGTCTGACTCGAAGTTTTTGTTTTCCCCTTAAACTCTCGGGTGCTTAAAATTGATTTGAGTTGGATGAGGATTAAGGTTTTTGGGTTTAGAAATTTTGATGAATAAAGCTTCTGGAGACGAGCAAGTGGCCGATAGATAGCTAATTCAGAATTACAAATTATTATTTTAGTTCCATTGAGTATTAAATCAGGTATGACTATATTTCTTTGATCAACCAAGCGGGCATCATCATATGTCGCTCTTGGCATCTTTTTATAATGATTATAATTAATGTTTACCTAGAAAACAATATGGGATTATGTAACTTAGATATGAATTTTTTTTGAAATGTAATCGGTAAAATGTTGTTTTTGAAATCAGTGAATTTTCTCATATTTAAGTGCTTCTGATATTATAGATATTATTAGTATTACCGTATTTTATCACTAGAAGTTAATACTATAGATGACTACAGCATCTGTAGCGCTTAGCTTTTGGCCTCTAGATATGGGATGTTGCGACTTGGTATCAGAGCATGGTTTATGAAAAATATTACTAAAAATGGTTTTTAAAACATAACCCCAAGGAATTAAAGTAAGATTAGGGTATGTGATAATGCTATAGTAACGTACTTGTATTTGCAATATATAAGTATATGCTCTATCTCTAGTCTCCTATCTTTGTTAGGTTATCTTTCTGTATCTCATGAGATTTAAATGCAGATATGGAAGGTAGAAGAGGTAGAATTAACCTAGGAGGAACAGGCACTGATGGGAATGCTAGACCTAGTACAAGGAGGACGTAAGATAAGGCACAAGCATAGAATGCAGGTGCTGAAGTCCCACAAATTTGAATAGAAGTTGTATTAGTTTTTCATGAATATGATGCAAGCGAGAGTTGTAGCCGGGGTGTTAGTAGAAGATGCTATAGGGGCAGGAGCTCCGGATGTTCCGGTAGTTAACCATTATGCTAAGCTGAGCGGAGATTAAGCTAAGCTTGGGGGGAAGCCATTTCTAGGAATAGAGGATGATATAGAGGCAGAAAATTGGTTGCTGCATTGTGAGAGAATCTTTGCCGACTGGGGGCTCAATGATGAGCAGAAGAGGAGGCTTGCTTCGAGACAGCTTCAAGGAGCGGCTTTGTTTTGGTGAAACAATGTGACGGCTGGTGTGGACGAGGAAACCTTGACACGGGTAGATTTCAAAGGAAGGTTCTAGACGAGGTTCATATCTACGATGTCATAGTCTGCTTTGATCAAGATGTTTTTTGAATCAGAGTAGGGAGAGATGTTTGTCCTAGAGTATGCTAAACAGTTTGAGGAGTTAGCCAGATATGTGCGTGCTTTAGTGGATACAGTAATGAAGAGGAATGAGAAGTTTATCATATGGTTGAAGCCTGAGTTAGCAAGGACTACTTTACCTCATATTAGATATCCTTCTGACTTTATAGTGGAGATGGCCTTAAGGCATGACGAGATACTTGATATTCTAGAGAAGAGTAAGGCTAAGGAGCTCCAGGTGGGGAAGAATCAGAAGAGGAAGTTCTTTCGTAGGAAAGGTGCTTAGAAGGGTGCAGCAGCTAAGAAAGAGAAGTATGAGACTGTTTGCTTCTAATGCGACAAGAAGGGGCGCTTTGCTAATGAGTGTCATGCTGGAAAGGCAAAGGAGATAGTTAGGAAGAAGAATGTCAGGTGCTTCAATTGTGATCAGATTGGCCATTATAGGAACCAGTGCAAGGAGCACGCTAAAGATGGAAAAGGCATGGTGTATACATTGGAGCCTGCTATTTCAAAGCCAAAACAGCCTAGGAGAAGGGAAAGGCAGTTTTAGGAGGTACGCTTCAGATTCATGGTATGTCTATTAGCGTTCTATTTAATATTGGTACTGCATCATGTTCTTTTATATATAGAATTTTTGATAGATAAGCTTAACCTAGAACCCACATATTTAGTTACTTCCTTATGGGTTTTGAATCCAATAGGACGGTATGCAACTCTAGTGTTGATATGTGGCCAGTTAGAGTTTAACCTATTACTTCATACTTTGGTTTGCAGTTTGCATGTCTTTGATTTTGTGGGGTTCCTGATTATACCTTAGATGGATTGGTTAAGTGAGTACGATGCTAGGATATTTTGCCCAGATAGGAAAATATCGTTTAGACACCCTGATTGTAGCGATCTGATTGTTTATACCATAGAAGGTTCTAGCGATGAAGTGAATACTTTTTGGGTGTTATGGAGTTGGAAGATGAGCTAGATTGATTTTTCGTGGTTAGAGAATTCACGAATATTTTTGAGCCTGTAGTTGCATTGCCCCAGAATAAGCTACTGAGTTTTGGATAGATTTAGTTCCGGGAGCTGAGCCAGTGAGTAGGCCACCGAGCAAGTTGACCCCTATGGAGACGAGGGAGTTGAAGGTGCAGTTGGTGGAATTGGAAGGAAAGAGCTTTATCAGGTCGAGTAGTTCGTCTTAAGGAGCAGTCGTAGTGTTTGCTAAGAAGCCGAATGGATCGTTTAAGCTATGTATCGACTATCAAAAGTTGAATGACAGGATGATAAATATAAATGGTTTTGAAATAGTTGGTTTCGACTTCAATGTTTTAAAGACATTTTTTCTATGATTGAAGTAAAAATCAAATGGTTCCAAAAGAGACAGTTTTAAATGGTTTCCAAATAGATGCTTTCGACTTTAACGGGTTTCTAATCCTTTCGCTCTACTTGAAGGCATAATCTAAATGGTTTCGACCGAGACAATGTTTAAAGGTTTCAATGCGGTGAAATTTTGAGTGGTTTCGAAAGGTTTCCTCATGCTTTAAATTAAACCCAAAGGCTTTCGAAAGGTTTATAATTTTAATGCTTTCGAAAAGTTTTAAGGAATGGTTTTGAAGGTGTGGTTCCCTAGGATTTCGATAGGGTTGAAGGGAAAAGTTTTTCCTATATTTTCGAAAGGTGATATTTAAAGGTTTTAAAATAAGGATGTCTAATGTTTTGAAGCTTTCAAAGGAAAGGCTTTTAATGGTTTCAAAAGACTCACTTTCAATGGTTTCGAAAGGGTTACTTGCAATGGTTTTGAAGGAGTTACCTTCAAAGGTTTCGAAAAAGTAGTTTAAAGGTTTTAAGTAAAGGTTTCGAATGTATTAAATATGCAATATAGCCTAAGTATTTTCAAATTAAAAAGGGTTATCACTTATTTTGGAAGGATAGCTAATCCTCATTAAATTTCATCAACATTATTTTGAGTAAAGTATGTACATATCATGGCAAAATAACTTAGAGTGAAGTTAATAATATATTTTCCTTATATAAGTATGATTTAAAAGATTAAATCATTTGGAAAAGGTTTTCTAGGAAAAATATGAAGAGTTGTTAACCCAAAGATAATGATTCGGATAGATAGTCCATTTTTATTCGTAAAGTTAGTCCACTTTGCAGACAGTTAGTCCAGTGTGCGGGTAGTCAGCCCAATTTTTAAGCAGATAATCCATCTATAACTTGCCGATAGATAGTTCATTAGTTACTTGATTATAGCTTAATGGACTTAGCTATTATAATCATCATTATATCAGTCTGATTAAGCAGTTTTGTTGCCTAAAAGGATTTGCAAAATATATGTTTTAAAGAGGATATTAGTGAGGGAAAACTCATTCCGCTAAGCGGCGTGGTCTCACTTAATATCAGTAAACCGAGGTGTAATAGTATTATCCATACTAGGCTTTATGTCTGACTCGAAGTTTTTGTTTTCCCCTTAAACTCTCGGGTGCTTAAAATTGATTTGAGTTGGATGAGGATTAAGGTTTTTGGGTTTAGAAATTTTGATGAATAAAGCTTCTGGAGACGAGCAAGTGGCCGATAGATAGCTAATTCAGAATTACAAATTATTATTTTAGTTCCATTGAGTATTAAAGCAGGTATGACTATATTTCTTTGATCAACCAAGCGGGCATCATCATACGTCGCTCTTGGCATCTTTTTATAATGATTATAATTAATGTTTACCTGGAAAACAATATGGGATTATGTAACTTAGATATGAATTTGTTTTGAAATGTAATCAGTAAAATGTTGTTTTTGAAATCAGTAAATTTGCTCATATTTAAGTGCTTCTGATATTATAGATATTATTAGTATTACCGTATTTTATCACTAGAAGTTAATACTATAAATGACTACAGCATCTGTAGCGCTTAGCTTTTGGCCTCTAGATATGGGATGTTGCGACTTGGTATCAGAGCATGGTTTATGAAAAATATTACTAAAAATGGTTTTTAAAACATAATCCCAAGGAATTAAAGTAAGATTAGGGTATGTGATAATGCTATAGTAACGTACTTGTATTTGCAATATATAAGTATACGTTCTATCTCTAGTCTCCTATCTTTGTTAGGTTATCTTTCTGTATCTCATGAGATTTAAATGCAGATATGGAAGGTAGAAGAGGTAGAGTTAACCTAGGAGGAACAGGTACTGATGGGAATGCTAGACCTAGTACAAGGAGGACGTAAGATAAGGCACAAGCAGAGAATGCAGGTGCTGAAGTCCCATAAATTTTAATAGAAGGTGTATTAGTTTTTCATGAATATGATGCAAGCGAGAGTTGTAGCCGGGGTGTTAGTAGAAGATGCTATAGGGGCAGGGGCTCCGGATGTTCCGGTAGTTAACCATTATGCTAAGCTAAGCGGAGATTATGCTAAGCTTGGGAGGAAGCCATTTCTAGGAATAGAGGATGATATAGAGGCGGAAAATTGGTTGCTGCATTGTGAGAGAATCTTTGCCGACTGGGGGCTCAATGATGAGCAGAAGAGGAGGCTTGCTTCGAGACAGCTTCAAGGAGCGGCTTTTTTTTGGTGAAACAATGTGACGGCTGGTGTGGACGAGGAAACCTTGACACGGGTAGATTTCAAAGGAAGGTTCTAGACGAGGTTCATATCTACGATGTCATAGTCTGCTTTGATCAAGATGTTTTTTGAATCAGAGTAGGGAGAGATGTTTGTCCTAGAGTATGCTAAACAGTTTGAGGAGTTAGCCAGATATGTGCGTGCTTTAGTGGATACAGTAATGAAGAGGAATGAGAAGTTTATCATATGGTTGAAGCCTGAGTTAGCAAGGACTACTTTACCTCATATTAGATATCCTTCTGACTTTATAGTGGAGATGGCCTTAAGGCATGACGAGATACTTGATATTCTAGAGAAGAGTAAGGCTAAGGAGCTCCAGGTGGGGAAGAATCAGAAGAGGAAGTTCTTTCGTAGGAAAGGTGCTTAGAAGGGTGCAGCAGCTAAGAAAGAGAAGTATGAGACTGTTTGCTTCTAATGCGACAAGAAGGGGCGCTTTGCTAATGAGTGTCATGCTGGGAAGGCAAAGGAGATAGTTAGGAAGAAGCATGTCAGGTGCTTCAATTGTGATCAGATTGGCCATTATAGGAACCAGTGCAAGGAGCACGCTAAAGATGGAAAAGGCATGGTGTATACATTGGAGCTTGCTATTTCAAAGCCAAAACAGCCCAGGAGAAGGGAAAGGCAGTTTTAGGAGGTATGCTTCATATTCATGGTATGTCTATTAGCGTTCTATTTGATATTGGTGCATCATATTCTTTTATATATAGAATTTTTGATAGATAAGCTTAACCTAGAACCCACATATTTAGTTACTTCCTTATGGGTTTTGAATCCAATAGGACGGTATGCAACTCTAGTGTTGATATGTGGCCAGTTAGAGTTTAACCTATTACATCATACTTTGGTTTGCAGTTTGCATGTCTTTGATTTTGTGGGGTTCCTGATTATACCTTAGATGGATTGGTTAAGTGAGTACGATGCTAGGATATTTTACCCAGATAGGAAAATATCGTTTAGACACCCTGATTGTAGCGATCTGATTGTTTATACCATAGAAGGTTCTAGCGATGAAGTGAATACTTTTTGGGTGTTATGGAGTTGGAAGATGAGCTAGATTGAGTTTTCGTGGTTAGAGAATTCACGAATATTTTTGAGCCTGTAGTTGCATTGCCCCAGAATAAGCTACTGAGTTTTGGATAGATTTAGTTCCGGGAGCTGAGCCAGTGAGTAGGCCACCGAGCAAGTTGACCCCTATGGAGACGAGGGAGTTGAAGGTGCAGTTGGTGGAATTGGAAGGAAAGAGCTTTATCAGGTCGAGTAGTTCGTCTTAGGGAGCAGTCGTAGTGTTTGCTAAGAAGCCGAATGGATCGTTTAAGCTATGTATCGACTATCAAAAGTTGAATGACAGGATGATAAATATAAATGGTTTTGAAATAGTTGGTTTCGACTTCAATGTTTTAAAGACATTTTTTCTATGATTGAAGTAAAAATCAAATGGTTCCAAAAGAGACAGTTTTAAATGGTTTCCAAATAGATGCTTTCGACTTTAACGGGTTTCTAATCCTTTCGCTCTACTTGAAGGCATAATCTAAATGGTTTCGACCGAGACAATGTTTAAAGGTTTCAATGCGGTGAAATTTTGAGTGGTTTCGAAAGGTTTCCTCATGCTTTAAATTAAACCCAAAGGCTTTCGAAAGGTTTATAATTTTAATGCTTTCGAAAAGTTTTAAGGAATGGTTTTGAAGGTGTGGTTCCCTAGGATTTCGAAAGCGTTGAAGGGAAAAGTTTTTCCTATATTTTCGAAAGGTGATATTTAAAGGTTTTAAAAAAAAGGATGTCTAATGTTTTGAAGCTTTCAAAGGAAAGGCTTTTAATGGTTTCAAAAGACTCACTTTCAATGGTTTCGAAAGGGTTACTTGCAATGGTTTTGAAGGAGTTACCTTCAGAGGTTTCGAAAAAGTAGTTTAAAGGTTTTAAACAAAGGTTTCGAATGTATTAAATATGCAATATAGCCTAAGTATTTTCAAATTAAAAAGGGTTATCACTTATTTTGGAAGGATAGCTAATCCTCATTAAATTTCATCAACATTATTTTGAGTAAAGTATATACATATCATGGCAAAATAACTTAGAGTGAAGTTAATAATATATTTTCCTTATATAAGTATGATTTAAAAGATCAAATCATTTGGAAAAGGTTTTCTAGGAAAAATATGAAGAGTTGTTAACCCAAAGATAATGATTCGGACAGATAGTCCATTTTTATTCGGACAGTTAGTCCACTTTGCGGACAGTTAGTCCAGTGTGCGGGTAGTCAGCCCAATTTTTAAGCAGATAGTCCATTTATAACTTGCCGATAGATAGTTCATTAGTTACTTGATTATAGCTTAACGGACTTAGCTATTATCATCATCATTATATCAGTCTGATTAACTAGTTTGGTTGCCTAAAAGGATTTGCAAAATATATGTTTTAAAGAGGATATTAGTGAGGGAAAACTTATTCCGCTAAGCGGCGTGGTCTCACTTAATATCAGTAAACTGAGGTGTAATAGTATTATTCATACTAGGCTTTATGTCTGACTCGAAGTTTTTGTTTTCCCCTTAAACTCTTGGGTGCTTAAAATTGATTTGAATTGGATGGGGATTAAGGTTTTTGGGTTTAGAAATTTTGATGAATAAAGCTTCTGGAGAGGAGCAAGTGGCTGATAGATAGCTAATTCAGAATTACAAATTATTATTTTAGTTCTGTTGGGTATTAAATCAGGTATGACTATATTTCTTTGATCAACCAAGCGGGCATCATTATATGTCGTTCTTGGCATATTTTTATAATGATTATAATTAATGTTTACCTGGAAAACAATATGGGATTATGTAACTTAGATATGAATTTGTTTTGAAATGTAATCGGTAAAATGTTGTTTTTGAAATCAGTGAATTTTCTCATATTTAAGTGCTTCTAATATTATAGATATTATTAGTATTACCGTATTTTATCACTAGAAGTTAATACTATAGATGACTACAGCATCTGTAGCGCTTAGCTTTTGGCCTCTAGATATGGGATGTTGCGACTTGGTATCAGAGCATGGTTTATGAAAAATATTACTAAAAATGGTTTTTAAAACATAATCCCAAGGAATTAAAGTAAGATTAGGGTATGTGATAATGCTATAGTAACGTACTTGTATTTGCAATATATAAGTATACGCTCTATCTCTAGTCTCCTATCTTTGTTAGGTTATCTTTCTGTATCTCATGAGATTTAAATGCAGATATGGAAGGTAGAAGAGGTAGAGTTAACCTAGGAGGAACAGGCACTGATGGGAATGCTAGACCTAGTACAAGGAGGACGTAAGATAAGGCACAAGCAGAGAATGCAGGTGCTGAAGTCCCACAAGTTTGAATAGAAGCTGTATTAGTTTTTCAAGAATATGATCCAAGCGAGAGTAGTAGCTGGGGTGTTAGGAGAAGATGCTACAAGGGCAGGAGCTCCGGAAGTTCTGGTAGTTAACCATTATGCTAAGCTGAGCGGAGATTACGCTAAGCTTGGGGGGAAGCCATTACTAGGAATAGAGGATGATATAGAGGCGGAAAATTGGTTGCTACATTGTGAGAGAATCTTTGCCGACTGGGGGCTCAATGATGAGCAGAAGAGGAGGCTTGCTTCGAGACAGCTTCAAGGAGCGGCTTTGTTTTGGTGAAACAATGTGACGGCTGGTGTGGACGAGGAAACCTTGACATGAATGGATTTCAAAGGAAGGTTCTAGACGAGGTTCATATCCACGATGTCACAGTCTGCTCTGATCAAAACGTTTTTTGAATTAGAGTAGGGAGAGATGTCTGTCCTAGAGTATGCTAAATAGTTTGAGGAGTTGGCCAGATATGTGTGTGCTTTAGTGGATACAGTAATGAAGAGGAATTAGAAGTTTATCATGTGGTTGAAGCCTGAGTTAGCAAGGGCTACTTTACCTCATATTAGATATCCTTCTGACTTTATAGTGGCTATGGCCTTAAGGCATGACGAAATACTTGATATTCTAGAGAAGAGTAAGGCTAAGGAGCTCCAGGTAGGGAAGAATCAGAAGGGGAAGTTCTTTCGTAGGAAAGGTGCTTAGAAGGGTGCAGCAACTAAGAAAGAGAAGTATGAGACTGTTTGCTTCTAATGCGACAAGAAGGGGCGCTTTGCTAATGAGTGTCATGCTGGAAAGGCAAAGGAGATAGTTAGGAAGAAGAATGTCAGGTGCTTCAATTGTGATCAGATTGGCCATTATAGGAACCAGTGCAAGGAGCACGCTAAAGATGGAAAAGGCATGGTGTATACATTGGAGCCTGCTATTTCAAAGCCAAAACAGCCCAGGAGAAGGGAAAGGCAGTTTTAGGAGGTACGCTTCAGATTCATGGTATGTCTATTAGCGTTCTATTTGATATTGGTGCATCATATTCTTTTATATCTAGAATTTTTGATAGATAAGCTTAACCTACAACCCACATATTTAGTTACTTCCTTATGGGTTTTGAATCCAATAGGACGGTATGCAACTCTAGTGTTGATATGTGACCAGTTAGAGTTTAACCTATTACATTATACTTTGGTTTGCGGTTTGCATGCCTTTGATTTTGTGGGGTTCCAGATTATTCCTTGGATGGATTGGTTAAGTGAGTACGATGCTAGGATATTTTGCCCAGATAGGAAAATATCGTTTAGACACCCTGGTTATAGCGATCAGATTGTTTATACCATAGAAGGTTCTAGCGATGAAGTGAATACTTTTTGGGTGTTATGGAGTTGGAAGGTGAGTTAGATCGAGTTTTCGTGGTTAGAGAATTCACGAATATTTTTGAGCCTGTAGTTGCATTGCCCCAGAATAAGCTACTGAGTTTTGGATAGATTTAGTTCCGGGAGCTGAGCCAGTGAGTAGGCCACCGAGCAAGTTGACCCCTATGGAGATGAGGGAGTTGAAGGTGCAGTTGGTGGAATTGGAAGGAAAGAGCTTTATCAGGTCGAGTAGTTCGTCTTAGGGAGCAGCTGTAGTGTTTGCTAAGAAGCCGAATGGGTCGTTTAGGCTATGTATCGACTATCAAAAGTTGAATGACAGGATGATAAAGAATCGATATCCATTTTTGAGAATTGACGATTTGTTCTACTAGTTGAGTGGAGCCAAGGTATTCTCACAATTGGATTTGGTGATAGGTTTTCATCAGCTTAGAGTAGCAGAAGATAGTGTACTTTTTAGGATCAGATATGGGTCATACAAATGGTTAATTATGCCGTTCGGACTGACTAATGCGCTGGCTCTCTTTGTGGATTTGATGAACCAAGTTTTCCGAGAGCACTTGGATAGGTTCGCATTGGTTTTCATAGGTGATATCTTGATATATTCTAAGGATGAAAAAGAGCGTGAAGTTCATCTTAGAGTGGTGCTTGAGACGCTGAGCCAGCATCAACTGAAGGCGAAGTTTTCGAAGTGTCATTTCTGGAAGAAAGAAGTGAAGTTTCTTGGTCATGTAGTCTTAGAGGAAGAGTTGTTAATAGATCCAACTAATATTTAAGCGGTGAATAGCTTGAAGAGACCCGAGACAGTGATGAAGATAAAGAGTTTTCTCGGGTTGGTTGGTTATTATCGGAGGTTCATTAAGGATTTTTCATGGATAGTGGCACCGATGACCAAGCTAACGAGAAAGGATGCAAAATTTGTGTGGACCGATAAGTGTGAGCAAGCATTCCAAATTTTGAAACACTTATTGACCCATGCACCAGTG
The DNA here is from genome assembly GCA_030765085.1 of Allium cepa. Classification (NCBI taxonomy): domain Eukaryota; kingdom Viridiplantae; phylum Streptophyta; class Magnoliopsida; order Asparagales; family Amaryllidaceae; genus Allium; species Allium cepa. Next base: position 457,625,057 of record CM060929.1, on the reverse strand, counting down.
TTGGTTGTTTCTAAAGGGAATCAAGATTTGGCGGTTTATACAGATGCGTATGAAACGGGATTAGGAACTGTAATGATGCAGTGAGGTAAAGTGATTGCCTATGCTTCAAGACAGCTTAGACCATATGAGGTCAGGTATCCGACATATGATTTGGAATTGACTGCGGTAATCTTTGCATCGAAGGTGTGGAGAGATTACCTTTTGGGAGAGAGGTTTGAGTTATATACCAATCATAAGTCGTTGAGTATTTATTCTCTCAAAAGGAATTGAACATGAGACGGCAGAGGTGGTTATAGTTTATCGCTGCTTATGATTTTGGGTTTGAGTACATACCGGGAGAGGCAACAATGTTGCAAATGTACTTAGCAGAAAACATCAGAATGCAGCATTGGTGATGATCGCTGAGTGGAAAGATTTGGAAGCATTAACAGATTGCAGAGTGCAGCAGAGATCTAAGCTGGGTCTAGCGGAGAAACCGTAGTGTTATCTTGTTTTGAAATTCGATCAATGATGATCGAAAAGATTGCTTCTAAACAGGAAGAAGATCCAGTATTAGTTGAATGGATCAAGAAGTTAAGGGATGGAACCAAGAGCAATGACTTGAAAGATTTCTGTCTTGACTAGAATAGGAGGTTGAGAAAGAAAGGAAGATTATGTGTTTCGGGTGTCGGAAACATAAGGAAAGAAATCTTGGGGGAATGCCATCATCTGAAGTTATTTATTTATCCAGGAGGTACTAAGATTTATCAGGATATGAAGAGAGATTTCTTCTAGGAAGATATGAAGCGGGATATTGGTTTATGAGCAAAGCAGTGCTTGAATTGCCAACAGGTAAAGGTCGAACATCAGAAGCCAAGTGGGTCGCTTCAGCCATTAGATATTCCGCTACGGAAGTGGGATTCGATCTTCATGGAATGTATTGATGGGTTGCCAACGTCGAGCAGAGGAAATGAAAGTATAGGACAGATTGACGAAGAGTGCCTATATCATTCCAGTTAAGTCAAACAGGACGACACCCGTTTTGGCAAAGTTGTTTATGAAGAATGTAGTTAGACTGCATGGAATTTCTAGTAGTATAGTAAGTGATAGAGATCCCTTATTCATTGCGGGTTTTGGAAGAGTCTACAGGAAGTTTTGGGAACCAAGCTCAAGATGAGTACCGCCTACCAACCGCAAAGAGATGAGCAAACAGAAATGGTTAACAAAATCTTGGAAGATTTGTTAAGAGCTTGTGTACTAGGTTTTGAGGGATCGTGGTGGACCATCTGAATTTAGTCGACTTTTTGTATAACAACATTTATCAGACTAGTATTGGGATTGCACCGTTTGAAGCTTTACATGGAAGGCTATGCAAATCTCCCGTATATTGGTTAGAGACCGAGGATAGGTTGGTTCTTGGTCCAGATTTGGTCAAAGGAGCTATAGAAAAGATTGAGGTCATTTTGGCAAGGATGTAAGAGGCTCAATCTAGGCAGAATAGTTATGTAGATAGAAGACGGAAAGATTTAGAATTCTCATTTGGAGATTAGGTTTTCGTCAAAGTACCACCGATGAAGAGTGTAATTCGATTTGAGAAATTAGGAAAGTTAGCACCGAGATTCGTTGGACATTTTCCTATTGTTGAGAGGATCGGGAAGCTCGCATATAAAATTGAGTTACCGAGCAGTTTGGCAGGAGTCCACGATGTTATCCATGTTTCTCTTCTCAAAAAGTGTGTTAGAGACCCGGAGACTACTATTGCACCTACTGTGCTAGATGACTTAGTAGTAGAACCGAATTTGACTATAATGAGGAAGCTTATTCGTATTGTTGTGAGAGATGAGAAGAGGCTTAGAATCAAGATGGTCAGATTAGTCAAAGTCCAATGAAGCGATGACATAGACTGTACTTAGGAGATTGAAAGCAGGGTTGGAGATACTTATCTTGACTTATTTGATGGTATGTTTTACCTCTTTGATTGATTTTTTGTGTCCTTTATTGTAATTTCTAGGACGAAGTTCTTTAAGGAGGGGAGTTTGTAACACCCCGTATTTATGGTAACATTATTGAAGATATTTAATTAGTTAAATTAAATAAAATAATGTGTTGATTAAGAGATTGAGATTTGATTTTAATTAAGGGTAGTCATGCCATTTAACCTATGAATTAAAATAAGAGTTAAACTAAAATAGAGGAAGGGTAAAATAGAAAAGAGGCCATTCCTATATCCCTAAAACTTGGCCGTCTATTCCTACACTGTTCACTTTTCATTTTCAAAATTTTTTAAGGAGGCCGACCACCATTACCAAGAGAAAAAGGAAGAATATTAAGAAAAGCTAAGGAAGAAGCTAAAGCAAACCAAATCCATTCACATCTCAATCTTTTTAATCTCCAAAGCTAAAGTGAATAATGTTTACATCTCAAATTTTTATTGTTTTTGGTTTTAAGATGAATTTCAAATATTTTGCATTGATTTACCATGTCTTTGAATGATGGAATGATTATATATACTTATTGATGAATTATGATTGTTCATATTGAATTTATGATATGTTTTAAGGTGAAAACCTTATTAAATTACATCCAATGCCTTGTAAATTTTTATGAAGATCATAAATGATATTGAAGAAATTGTTTTAATTTTAGAATTTTCTGAATTTTCATGGAATTATATGAATTTTCTAGTAAAGAAAATGTTTATTTGGATTATAAATTATTTACGATTAAATAATAAAAGATTTAGGTCTGAAATTTTTATATGTTGGAAACCATATTTGAAGAGATTTTCTGGCATTTTTGTAGAATTTTCCTAAGTGTTTTAATGGGTACATAAAATTATTTAAGGTATGAGACTTAAATATTTTATATATTTATTAAAGGAGAATGGGCTTTTCGATTTAAATAGTTACTTCTGAAAATTGCAGCACTTTTTAATGGTAAAGAAAAGAAGCAACCAATCAAAATTTGATACATAAAGCAGGTTAGGTGAAAAGAACTATTTGCTACAAGCTTTTTACTGTTTGTGCTTTCGACACCTGTGTAATGACCCGTATTTTTAACTATTTTAAATTATTAAATTTAATATGATTATTGAATAAAAATGGTTAGAAATAAAATTTAATGAATTATTAGTGTAGTTATTGAATATGAACATTAATAAAATTTTGAAATGATAAATTTCGAAGATTTTGGTGATAACTAGCATTGAAAGGAAATTCTATGCTTGACTATATTTATAATCAATAACCGGGGTTGAATAACAAATGTTGAATTATTTGGATGAAAATAATATAATTATCAATAACTAAACTCATATGAAAATTTATGATTTTTAATGTAATTTATTGGATAATTAAAATGTTTAAATTTAATAATGTAATTATTTAAATAATTGTATTCTGGATTTAATATGAGTGAATATGATATCAAGAATTGATTTAAATTTTATTTAAACAAGAATGAAGATCGTTTACTTTTAAAATTGAATTTAATGGTGAATAAATAGAAATCAAAAATTTTATATTTTAATTAACATGTAAAAATAGCCATTTTGGCCACTCTCTTGGATTACGACGAAATCAGTTTCGTCGAATTTATAATAGTGAATTATTATAGAACTTCAAGTTTCATAGAGATCGGACTTGTCGTTTGGCCGTGCGAGCTTGAAAAGCTTAGAAATTAATTAAAGGAATTCAATTAAAATAATTTTATTTTGAAAGCTATCTTTTGCATATGATTGAATTAGGTCTCGCAGCTAGTTCCATTGCATTCGAGATAAGGGTATAACATATCAAAATTAGGCGGTATGTTTCGTTTGGAGTTCAGAATTTCGTATGTTGATCGGGCGAGATATTTTCTAATTATTATTATTATACACACACATACACATTCCATGTCTCAACATTCATACTCATATGCCTCCCTATTATCTCCCTGTCCATCTTGAACACTCCTCTTCTCTCATTCAGTTTTCCTAGATTGAAATAGAAGAAGAAAAACGACCGGAATCGCGATCGAGGAAGGAGGTGAGCAACCAAATGATGGTCGCGGCTTAGAGGAGAGCGAATGCGGGCGAGGGTCAAAGGCAATTCCCGTTCATGATTAGGGTTTAGTGGGTTGTCGCTTGCCCGCGCGGTGGACTGGAGAGCTGGCGACATCGTTTATGGTCTAGAGGCTATGGTTTGGAGGTCAGCGACGTGATTCGGCGGTGGTCGAGTTTGGGTCGCAAGCGATTCGTTTGCACAAAAAATATGAGCAGCGACCTAGAAGCCTGGAGGCACACGAGAGAGAGGGAGTAGTGGTACTTTTTATTTTTTTTTATTAATTCTTGTTAATTATGTTAGTTATAATTGAATGCTAATTAAATCATACCTTTCTCGTGTACCCGTTTTGGATGAAGCATATTGCGTTGGAATCGTATCGAAGTCGTCTACGATTGTAACGACCTGATATTTTCAATCATTCGCATCCGCACATGCCGGACTTGAATTGCATAAAATATCAGATTATTGACTTAAATTTTGACAAAATTCATCATATACAATAAATTAATCAATCATATAATCACAGACACAGAGTATTATAACAGAATGCAGCGGAATAGATAAGTAGTAATTCATGAAGAGAGTTAGAAATAAAATACAGCAGAGCATCTCAAATATAGTGGAGTCTCGAATACAACCAGATGATATCTCTGAACAAATCAACTGGAAAAGCTGAAATCTGAATCGATAGTTGGATCTCCAAGCGAAGCTCCAAACTCCAAAGGTAAGTCAAATACTGAATCATTCAGTCTGACCCAAGCGTAAAGCAAAATACAAAACACTCGAGTCAGGATTAACATTCTTATATCAATAAATCGAACTCAAGTGAAATATCAACTGAAATACAAGTAACTCAAAAGATGTTTGAGATAACCATCCTCTAAGGATCCGTGGAACTATCTACAATGTAGAAATATAAGTTACCAACAACCAACCGTCATTACAATACCGTGGTCCTTTCGAAATATTTTATACTTCAAGCCTAAAGTATCATTTCCATTTCAACTATAGATATATTTCCTCAATTTCAAAAAAAAATTGATTTAAATCAACTCGAGTTCCAAATTCCAATTTAATTCAATCTAAAGTTTTCCATTTTAATTCAATTCAGTTTCTAAATAAAAAAATCAAATCATCTTGATTTCAAAAACAGATCTGAATCACAAAATAAACCAATCAAATTCCCATATATTTCAAAGCTTTAATATTCAACATTTTCAAAGTTAAGTTTAATAGTTTCATATAGATCTTGATTTAATTTCATTATTATTTAGTCTGGGAATATTCACTTAATAAATTCAATGTCATTTAACTAGCCTTAAATTACTTTTTTACTAAATATTTCCTCAAGTTTATTTAAACGAGAAATATTCATTTAATTACTTAAATCAAGACCAAGATATAAATCATATCTTAAATCTCAATTTCATAAAGTTTCACACTGGTTTAATTAAATAAAATTCTTTATTGAATACAATTTCAACTAAATTCAAATTATCTTCCAAACCTTAACTTATTCAAATTATTACCAAAATCTATTTTGAAATATAAATTTAAATACTTAAACATATTATATGTATTAGATCAATATTAATTAAATTAAATATTATTATTAAATCTACATATATCATTACCATTTATATATAGTTATTTAATAATCAACATTTATTAAAACTATATATTTCTTTCCAAAACCATAGAATTTATTTTCAAAATATTTATATATGGACCAATGGTGTCTGTATATAATTTCCTATCCTATGGTCAAGTGATACAGATATTTATCATTTCAATCCGTAACTTAAATATATATGAGTAGATATCATTTCCACCCGCAATCCCAAATTTAATTCAAATGAAAATTGCTTGGGTTTTTCATTTCAACCCATAACGGTTTCCTTCTATTCTACGGATCGTTCGGGTATGTATCATTTCAACTATAGTGAATTCTATACTAATAGGGGACTTGCAGAGTGATAGCAAATATGATAATAAATAACAGGCATATATTAAAAATAACAATATAATATAAACAACAGGATATAGTGCCATATCCCATAGGTGAACAGATACAGATAATAGCATATATAACAATTTAAATAACTGCAGCAGCATATTTCAATTTTCGTTTCAACTAAAATCAAATTCTACAAATATAAGAATGTTAATCGTGAGTGATTGCTTACCTTTTGAGGCTAGAGAGAAAAGACAACGAAATGGGTTACGGATCCAAGCACGAGTTCCAAACCAAAGCAAGATTAGGCACGAATTGACGAACAAAGCTGATCATTAGGAATAGACGAAACCAAATTAGAATTGGATCAATGAATAAAATGGTATCAGTGAACATATATATATATATATATATATATATAACACTATATATAGCTATATATCTATAAAGTCATATTCATAATTCAAATAAAATTTTAAATTTTAAAATATGTGTATTTCAAAACCCATTGTTCAAATTAAAATCAACACATCTACGTAATATATTTAAAGTCGATAATTGCTATAAAATAAACAACTATATATATGACTATCATACACACTGATATATGAACCATCACTAATATAATAGATAATATAAATAAATAAGCAAAACCCACCTTTAAATTATCCTTAAAAAATCCATACCATGAAATCTTTACATTATATATATATATATATATATATATATATATATATACAAAAGTCGAATCATCACAAAGCTATGGAACAGAAAATAGTAGAAGGCAACAAAATCGATCATAAAATCAATATACATATATTACTGTATAAAACTCATGTACTTAATATATTATAATTCAAGTAAGCCAACAGAAAGTCCATCCTATAAGTATATTAATATATAAAGCTAACATGTTGTATTTTTATCATAATAGCTAGCTACAGATGCACTACACTATATATATACCGTTAAAATATACGTACCCATATTACGTACTAATACATATCAACATTATATACTAATATTTATAAACTGTAAGCTATAAATTATAAGTTATATGAACTATTTCTCGACATATTTTCAACCAGACAAAAATAATCTTTATAAAAACTGATAAAATTAACTGGTATATAAACTTATAGTAGTATAGAATGTAAACGCAACTTACTTATATATATTAATATAGGACACATACAAACTCATGCAGATATATATAAAAAAGATAAATCAATAAATCAACTCACAAATATTGACTGTAACATATGAAACAGTATATATGTACAAAACAAACATATATATACATGCTAAAATGTGCAGACCACTTGACAATACATATGCAAACTACATACATTTATATAAACAACAACTTATATATAACACCATTCAGTAAACACTAATATGAAAAATAATTGAACCATATATAGGCCATGTATATAACTTAATCTTTACAAACTCAAACAAACTTTATCCACTTGCATATATAAACTAAAATATGTAAATATACTTATATAAATTTAGATCCATATGGACTTACTTAATCGATTATAAATAACTCACAGCCAACACTACTTATAAAAGCCCATGTACACAACTATCTAACTTTTCATTTACATATCTTATGTAAACTATATATATTACTTACGCATTATATATATAACAAACTTCTTATACAATATATATAGCATACCCACAGTAGTAGTTGCAAATGGCTAGAGGAAAGTAAAAGTAGCCAATGATGGAGGAGGCGCCGAGGTAGCAGACACGAGATGAAGGCGAAGAAGGAAAAGAGATAATTGGTGATCTCGGCTTGGGATCGAGCTGCTGACGAGGGGATGGAGAGGAGCAGTCAAGGCCATGTTGGCTGTGTGGGTGCGAAGGCTTAGTTGGCGGAGGCCAGAGAGGAGCTGATGGATGAGGCACGGTGCTTTGGTTTTTTTTGTGGCGGCAGGCGAAGGAAATAAAATGAGGAATGAGGAAGATGGGTTGGAAAGAAAAGGTTAAGAGATATATAAGTATACGAATGGTTTTAAACTATTTCCAACGCACAGCACATAAAATCAACATGTTAGATACTAATCTCAGGAAAATAGAGAGCCAATGGCTATTGGTTTTCCAACCATTGAGTAATTCAATGGTCACTGAAATTCAAAGCAGAATTACGTAACTGATACGCGAATCGTTTTTAAAATGAAGTATCGATACAGGTAACTCTTTCACGGTTCCGCTGAGTACCAGACTTCCAACAAAGAAATAAACATACCGTTGAGATCAGCATGACGAGACGATCAAAACGATATACAGATATTAGTGGTACGATTGAATTATATAAATTCGAATTTCCGCTAGCGGAAAATGTTGCAAAAACGCAGAAAATAAGATCGATGGAGCTACAGAAGTCCGAATTTGATGAAATGAAATTTGACGTCTCACCCAGAAGATGATTTACAAATTTTCTGTATAAAAATATTCAGGTTTGGAAATAAATTTATTATCATCAAATATTAACTGATTTAAATTAAATAGAATTACGCAATAAAATAAACTTCAATAATATGAGATGAAAATTTACCGGTTGCTATGTTTAAATAGACATATTTCAAATAATAAATTTTTATTTTCAAATTTTATTATTTAAAATTTCATAAAATTTCAATTGATAAATAAATAAAATCACTAAAAAAATTTGGGTCGTTACAACGACCTGGGATTGAGGTGGATATGAAGCCGATATATTTTTCCTTTTAAGGAAATATGAGTGTTTTATAATGCTCATTACGTACTAAAATGTTTTTGTGTTCATTAAATTGATAATCGTGAAGTTATTTATTTTATTGATTGTTGTTTTAGTAAATTTAACTGACATGGAAATCAATATAGAATTTACATGTTTGAAATTTTGAATTAACAGTTAAATTGAAATTAGAAGTAAGCTGTAAGTAAAATTTTTGATTATTGATAATTGGTTAATTGTTGTGAATTATTGATTGTCCGGACGATTGATTGTGATGGATGCCAATTGGTTGAAATATTGGATGGTTGGATGTTTATTTATTTTATATATATCCTGTATCACCCTGTAAATTAATTGACAGTATATAAAATGTTATTTGAATTATTCCAAAAAAATTAAGAAATAGGTTGAAATGATATATACCTATGACACTTTGATTTGGACTGAAACGATATATATCCATCCCTGGAGTTAAATTAAAATAACTATTCACTTGGCCATAGGATAGAAAATTATATATGGATACCGGATTGGTTAAATTAAATGATTTTAAAAATTTTGGTTTTGGAATTATTTAAATGATTTTATTTAAAAAAACAAAAATCGAATGTATAAAGATGGAATAAATTACGAATTCGAGTTTGAAATGTTGAAATAAAGTTTAGTTAAAAGAAACTGTTTCAAGATTTTAATTGGAATTTGAAGTCATTATTGAAATACGACTTGAATTATCGAAATTGAATTGTTTGAGAGGATTTGAACTTTTACATGAACCTTGAAATACTACCAAGTAAAGTAATTTAAATTGACATTTCAAACTTGGGTTCCAAATTGAATAATTGAAGATTTGAACCTTAAATTGAATATTGAAGTATAAGTTTGATTTAAGTGATCTAAATCGGTAAATTAAAATTTAAATCAAATTTATATCAATTGAAGCGGTTTAAAATTAAGGATTGAATTAAAAATTTTAGACCACCGAATTGAATAGTTGAAATTGAATTTGAAGTTGAAATTGAAATTAATTTGGAATTGAAATTAAACTTGGTTAAAATTAAAATCAAAATTGAATCGATTTGAATTAATTTAAGATTGAGATGATTTGAATTGATCTAATTGGAATTGAATCAGTTTGGTTGAAATTTTAACTTGAGTTCAGATTTATTGGACATAGGAAGAAACAGTTTGAATTTGAAATTATTTTCACTATAGACGGTTTTCTTATAAACTGTTTTACAATTCATCTTTTTGGGGAAATTTTAACTTGAGTTTAGATTTATTGGACATAGGAAGAAACAGTTTGAATTTGAAATTATTTTCACTATAGACGGTTTTCTTATAAACTGTTTTACAATTCATCTTTTTAAAATTTCCAAAATTATTTAAATTTTCAAATCATTATTGTAAAACCTATTTTAACTATTTATCTATTTAAACTTTTTAACTTTTAAAACTATTTAAAATTCTTTTCAAATCATTTTCTAAAAATTCAAACCGGTAAGAGTGGGAACTATTTATATTTAAATCATGGATTTGAATGTGAATTTGGTTAAAATAAAGTTATAATCTAAATTGGAATTCAAAATGATTTTGAAAGTGAAATCAAGATATTGAGTGAAATAATATTTTTAAGTGGAATTGACATATCGAACTGTATGTGATTTTTTTGAAGTGAATATGATAATTTTGAAATGAAATTGATTTTGAAGCGAATATGATATTTTGATATAAAATATGAATTGTTTTTGAAATATAAAAATACCAACCGGTGTGTAAAATAATGTTAGGTTGTTAAAGAGGCCGAGGCCTCTTATTGGCATACTTTATGTCAATATTGGAACCACTTTAACAACTGTGTGTGTGGAGGAGACTCCAGAACGAAGTGGTTGGATTTGGCGTCGTTTTCTGGATTTGAAGAAAGAGAATAATGATGGATAGAAACCACAACTTGTGCCAATTTGAAACGACTAACACAAGATGGCTTGACAGGGCCAAGCGGGCAAGCTACTCCTAGCGGACATCCGCTCTTTGATTTTCTTTGGACTTGGTCCATACTATTACTCTTGTTGTTGGTTTCGATTGGTGCACCTTAATTTTGGGATAACCTTCCTTTGATTCGATATAGGATGGATGGACGCGATGGGCGATCGTGACTACGATGCACTACCACCAGTCCTACGACTCGAACTGGTAGTATCCTACCTTGGACATTGCCTCATGTGTCTTGTCATACTTTTATTCCTATACGAGACCACTACGATCATGGTTTAGTGTTGTCGTAATACGGCGCATCCCTACCTCCCAACGTGCTACTGGAGCGTTATACGCAAACCGTATGACAATGCTTAAAAATATGTTAAAGGGATTAATGTAAAGCCTTAACGCAAAGAAAAATATTTATTTTACTGATTAGACATTATATATGTAGTGTATTCTATTATATATAAATATTTTCATGGAGCCTAAAGAGATTGAAAATCCTGTAACATCCCTTGAGTTATTGCACACATGTTATACACTGGATAGGAGATGTAAAATCCCGTAAACATCTTGACGCTATTGCACACATGTTATGTGATATTGGTTTGACTCACATAAGGATATTTTAGTCCTGACTCGAGTGTTTTGTCTTTTCGTTATGCTTGGGTCAGCCCTGAGTATTTCAGTGCAATGAAGATTATTTTCTGTAGGGCGAAGATGAAGGTTTAGTATATTATTACTATTATTATTCCCTGCATTATGTTGTTCTACTGCATTATATTTTGTTTCTGTTGTGTATAACTCTGATAAATGTTGTATAAATTATAATCAAATGTATAGTAAACAACTTCATGGAATGTTTATTTGATTGTTATATTTTGTCATTCTGCTGTGAGATTTGTGTTTGTTTTCTTCTCCTTTCTTATTTTTTCTTAATTAATCCCATTGATTATCTATGTTCTGGATTGTTTAAGTTTGACATGTGTGGATTATTGTCGATTTCAACCTTCCAAAATGTGGATTGTCACAACCTTCTTCTACCTTGGTTGGCTTTCGACTAAATTCTTCCACATTTAACACCATTGAAACCAATGTGCATGATATCAAAATATTGATATGTAGTGAATTGGACAGAAGGTAAAAGGTATGCATTTGAAACCAGCAGTTCCGAAGTGGTTGAGGCACCACTCTACTTTTAAATTAAAAATGCATCCACTTCCTTTCGACTAAAATGGCTTTTGACTAAGTAGTTTCGAATTAGTTAGCTTTCGACTAGGTTAAATAGATTTAAAGGAAATGATTTTGATTGGGTTGCGACTTTGTTTTTAAATAACTGCTTTCGACTAAGTCAAAACCTTTTGCTACCACCTTTTTATGTTTTGACTCAGATGATTTTGAAGGGGAACTTCATTTTCTAAAATTTGGCCACTTCTCCAATCCTTTCGAAGGGATGGTTTCAACCTCATCACTTCTTTTCTTAGGAAATGGTTGTGAAACAAATGCTTTCGACTTAAATGTTTTAAAAATCTTTTCTATGATTGAAGTAAAACCCAAATGGTTTCGAAAGAGACAGTTTCAAATGGTTTCGAAACAGGTGCTTTCGACTTTAATTGGTTTCTAATCCTTTTGCTCTACTTAAAGGCATAATCCAAATGGTTTCGACCGAGATGATTTTTAAAGGTTTTGAAAGGGTGAAATTTTGAATTGTTTTGAATGGTTATCATATGTTTAAATTAAACCAAAAGGCTTTCGAAAGGTGTAGAATTTTAATACTTTCGAAAGGTTTTAATGAGTAGTTTCGAAGGGGTCGTTCCCCAGGTTTTCGAAAGGGATGAAGGGAAAGGTTTTTCCCATGTTTTTGAAAGGAAATATTTAAAGGTTTTAAAGAGGGATGTCTATTGTTTTGAAGTTTTCAAAGGAAAGGCTTTTAATGGTTTCAAAAGGGCCACTTTCAATGGTTTCGAAGAGGTTACCTTCATGGGTCTCGAAAGGGTTGTTTGAAGATTTTAAACAAAGCTTTCGAATGTATTAAATAGGCAATATAGCCAAACTATTTTCAAATTAAAAATGGTTTTAATTTGTTTTTGAAGGATAGCTAATCCTTTTTAAAATTCATCAACATTATTTTGAGTAAAGTATATATATCATGACAAAATAGCTTAGAGTAAAGCTAAGAATATATTTTGCTTGTATAAGTATGATATAAAAGGTTAAATAATTTTGAAAAGGTTTTCAAAGAAAAATTTAAAGGGTAGTTAACCCTAAGAAAATGATTCAGATAGTCCATTTGAATTCGGATAGTTGTCCAGTTTGTCAACAGTCAGTCTAGTTTGCAGGTAGTAGCCCAGTTTTCCGACAGATAGTCCATTTATAACTTGTGGACAGATAGTTCATTAGTTACCTGATTATAGCTTAATAGACTTAGCTATTATTATCATTATTACAACAGTTTGATTAACTAGTTTGGTTGCAGAAAGTGATTTGCAAAATATATGTTTTAAAGAGGATATTAGTGAGGGGAAACCCATTCCGGTAAGTGGCATGGTCTCATTAATATCAGTAAATCAAGATGTAACAGTATCATTCACACCATGCTTTATGTCTGACTTGATGTTTTTGTTTTCTCCTTAAACTCGTGGGTGCTCAAAATTGATTTGAGTAGGCTGAGGGTTAAGGTTTTTAGGTTTAAAAATTTTGACGAATAAAGCTTCCGGAGATGAGTAGGTGGCTGATGGATAGCAAATTAGGAATTATAGATTATTTTGTTTATTTCTGCTGTGTATTAAGTTAGATACGACTATATTGCTTTGATCAACCAAAGAGGCATCGTCATATATCGCTCTTCGCGTCTTTTTATAATGATTATAATTAATCTTTACTTGGAAAACAGTATGGAATTATGTAACTTGGATATGAATTTGTATTGAAATGCAATTAGTGAAATGTTTTTTTTGAAATCTGTGAATTCGTTCATATTCAAGTGCTTTTGATATTATGGATACTATTAGCATAACCGTATTTTGTCACCAGAAGTTAATACTATGGATGACTTCAGCATCTGTAGCACTTAGCTTTTGGCCTCTAAATAGCGATGTTTCAACTTGGTATTAGAGCATGATTTATGAAAAAATTTAAACTAAAAGTCGTTTTTTAAAACATAATCCTAAGGAATTAGAGTAGGATTAAGGTATGGGATAACATTGTAGTAACGTACTTGTATTTTCTATATATAAGTGCACGCTTTATCTTTAGTCTCCTATCTTTGTTAGGTTTTTTTTTGTATTTCATGAGGTTTGAATACAGATATGGAAGATAGAAGAGGAAGAGTTAACCTAGAAGGGGAGGGCACTGATGGGAACTCCAGGCTTAGTACAAGGAGGACCCAAGGTCAGGCACAAGCAGAGAATGTAGGTGCTGAAGTCCCGCAAGTTGGAACGGAAGCTATGTATCACTTTTTAATGAATACTATTCAAGCAGAAGTTGCAGCTGGAGTGTTAGGAGGGGATGCTGCAGGAGCAGGAGCTCCGGAAGTTCTGGTAGTTAACCATTATGCTAAGCTGAGTGGAGATTATGATAAGCTTGGGGGAAGCCATTTCTAGGAGCAGAGGATGCTATAGAGGAGGAAAATTGGTTGCTGCACTGTGAGAGTATCTTTGCCCACTTAGGGCTCAATGATGAGTAGAAGAGAAGGCTTGGTTCGAGAAAGCTTCAGGAAGCAGCTTTGTTTTGGTGGAATAGTGTGACGGTTGGTGTGGATGAGGAAATCTTGTCATGGGCAGATTTCAAGGGAAGGTTCCAGGCGAGGTTCATGTCTATGATGGCGCAATCTGCTTTGATCAAAAAGTTCGTTGAATTAGAGCAGGAAAGATGTCTGTCCTGGAGTTTGCTAGAAAGTTTAAGGAGTTGGCTAGATATGGGTATGCTTCAGTGGATACAGTAACGAAGAGGAATGGGAAGTTTATCAAGGGGTTCAAACCTGAGTTAGCAAGGGCAACAATACCTCATATTAGAGATCCTTCTACCTTTGTAGTGGAGATGACCATAAGGCATGAGGAGATTTTTGATTCTCTAGAGAAGAGTAAGGCTAAGGAGGTCCAGGTGGGAAGAATCATAAGAGGAAGTTCTTTCCTAGGAAAGGGTTTAGTGGCCAATTTCATACCGTATCAGAAAATAGCCAAAAAATTAAACTAAAAATTATTCGCAAGCTCACGGCATACAATGTTAGTACGTGGCAAGTATGGGTCGATCTATAGGGAATTGTTAAGAATTAAAATTCTATTCAATCAAATTAACCAAGAGTTTGAAATTGTTTTAAGATAAAAATGTAGAAAACTAGCAAAAGAAAGTGGATAAAAATATGAGAGTAGAAGGCAATTTAGAGATAAATCCACTCTTGTGATCACATAAATCAACACAACATGAAATTATAATAACTTTTTTTGATCATTAGTGAATTTAATTGATGTGTTATCATAAGTATGAAATATTTGTGCTATTAGTTAGCCCAACATAAAATCCATCAAACTATAACACACCTACTAAACCATTTTTAACGTTCATGAAAATGTTAATAACCTTGAAAATAAAACATATTCTAAGCATGATCTATTAACTATTGATTAGTAATATAGACCATCAAATTTTGGTTCTGAATCCACTTCCATTACCAAAATCAATTAGTTAGACGATGATGTAAATAGTGTTTATTTGAGTAAGAATAACTTATATGTGATAAACATCATAGACTATCAAATTCATCAATAAAGTTATGTGACGCCCCACCTCTATACCCACGCTAGCCAAGAACACTACGGTATAGTGCTGTCAACTAGCACGGAGAATAAGGCTGTTGAGGAGCGACCATCCATGTGATTGCTTATCACACGGTGGCTATAAATAATCTTCGGAAACAAACATAGAAATAAGCATAACACAAATCAGTCACCGACATCCATATCGCAAAGGCGGAAGAAGATATGAATATATAACTAACACATGAAAGTGTACATCAGAGTAATGGTCAAAAAGATCCACAATAATACAAAAGAATAGCAACACGTGCTATACAAAAGGATACAACTATGAGTCTATGTCTCAAGTGTATACAACAAAAATTGCTAATCTAAATAGTTAGCCAAAAGTCAGAGTAGCAAATCCCGGGAAGAAGTCAAGCAGAAGCACCTGTAACATCTCAGTCTGACCCGAGTATTATTTAAGAAAATAATAAACGGATCAGTCTAGCTATAAATATTAGATGACATGGTATAAAATAAAAGATATGGCATAAACATAAAATATCCATACTGACATACTACTATAAGTATGCAAATGATGATCAACAGAAGATCAATCAATAAGAGATAAATTGATATCACAAGAATCTTCTCAAAGATCCAAAGAGGGGATCATGCCCTAAACTTGTACTCATAACAAGTCAATGACATAAATTCCAGAAGTCAACACAAGAAATCCAGAAATCATAGAAAAAGGGAAAGAGGCCTATCACATGACGGTTCGAAGACCATGGGCAGCTACCCCATATGGGTGAGTCGGAATCACCCAGATGAGGTCTAGGCTAACCAAAAAGCAAAAAGGTATGTGTGAGTGGAATCACACAAATGGTGTCTAGCCTAACCTCGCAACAAAAAGGTATGTGTGAGTGGAATCACACAAATGATGTCTAGACTAACCTTGCGGACAAATAGATATGTGTGAGTCGGAATCACACCCATGAGGTCTAGTCTAACCTTGCAAACAAAGAGACATCACACAATTACTAGTCTAAATCATAAAATGATCGTCATGATCAACGAGAAGTGTCAATTACACTAAGCTAGTAAATATAAAAGTTTATCTTCGTGTCCCATAAGCACTTGCTTAACTTAAATATTTACGAACAAACTGTAAATCTTTACTAGAAAATTGTCACAAGAGGTTCAATCGAACAAGTCCAAGAATTAACCGACGAATTGAACGCAAGCGTTTCATATCACTTGTTTTACTAAGCCGTTTAATTAGATTTCTCATCCGAGTGAGGTAAAGGTTTGTATATACTAGTAGATTGGAAAACGATTTAAGTAAAGAGCTTTGTTATTGAAAATAGAGTTGAAATCATTTTGTTGAAAGACTTTTGATATTTACTACTAGTATTGAAACCTTCATATTTCTAAAGTTGTTATCCCGCCTTTTTAACAAGGCCGTGATACCATAAAATCGACCGAGAAGCCAAAGATAGTTTGTCTCGAAGAATGGTCAACTCAGCATCTCAACAAAGCAAGTTCCCTTGAATGTTTTTCAGATAAGATCCCCTACGGAGGGGGGTCCAGGGGGTGGCAACCCCTAAGGTGGGGTGCGGGGGCAACGCCCCCCGCTACGGGGTTCGACCTGCATGGTCAGGTCGCGGGGGTCCAGGGGGCAGCGCCCCGTCCAAAACGGTACGACCTAGTGAAGACCTAAGGGAGGATAGGATCGAGCGACTTCAGAAGCTCACGACCTATCATTAGCATGGTCGAGCGACCTAAATAGAACGGCCTAAGGTTGTAAGAGGCCGAGCGACCTACGAGTTTAAGGGGTCGAGCGACCTAGAGGTGTTCGCGACCTAGTGGTCGAGCGACTTAAGGGGGTACGCGACCTAATGGAACAAAGGCCAAGCGACTTAAGTGGGTACGCGACCTAATGGAACAAAGATCATGCGACCTAACGGGTTAAAGGTCACGCGACCTAACGGGGTTGAGGTCATGCGACCTATGGTGCCACGCGACCTAAAGTGCCACGCGACCTAAAAGGGGAACGACCCAACAAGATAAAGGCCGAACGAGATGACACAAGGAGCGACCTAGCAAGACTCGCGACCTAAAAATGATAAGGCCGAGCGAGTTAAGGGGATTGCGCGACCTACGGCCTTGCGACCTACGACCTAACGAATTAAAGGCTTAAACCATGCGAACGATTCAAGGTCATATGACCTAATGAGGAACGACCTAAGGTCACGCGACCTAACAGTGCCAATGCGACCTACGACCTAGGGGAAACGACCTAATTCCGAGGCGTCATTTCGAGGCAGTGCGACCTAACGCGATAACACGCGAGCGACCTAAGGGTTAGGTCGCGAGCGACCTAACTCCGAACACAGTAAAAGAGCCAGAACGACCTAAGTGTAGAAAATTCACCAAAACGTTAAAAATTGGAGTTTTTCGCCAATCCAAACCAAATGCTAATATGCATGCAAAAATGATAGGGAATCATTCCCAACAGTCCAATATAGTTATAGGCTAGAATTGTGAGATTAAAACCTCACCTTTGCACCAAATTTATGAAGAAAAACTTGAAAGCAATGGAGAAGTAATCACAAGCTTGAATCCAATTTCTTCTTGAATTTGAAATTGAATGTTGGATTTGCAAGATAATTTGAGCTTGGAATATTAATTTCCCCTTCCACTCACCATTAATGCTAAAGCTTGGTTGTTAGGAAATTTATGAAGAGTGAGGAGAAGGAGAGAAGTGGGTTTGAGTTATAATGGCTAACCTAACCCAAAGTCCAAAGCGGGAAAATAAGTGAAATTCCCCTAACTCCAAACCTATCAATGTTTATACTTAAAAAAATTGTAAACGGCATTTCAAACTCAATGGAAGTGGTCTCGAGTCCTAATTTGACCATTTGCACAAAGTAGCTTTTCGGACCAATATCCGATTAACGACAAAATATTTAAATAAAATATTTAAATATAAAATCGATAAATATGCGGGTTGTTATAAGTTACATCAACATGCAACTTTCCATTAAAAAAAAAGAACATAAATGAGCAAATTATGTTGAATCCACATAGTTAGAGAGCTTCATTATTTCTAAATTGAAGGGATTTAGCCTCTCATACTTGTTATCATTTCAACAAATGTAGAATTCAACATGAAACAAAAAACAAGAAGAAAATGCAAGCCAAGTAAAAAGAGAGCAAATTAAAATGAAATAAAAGATAATCTAGTTGCATAAGAAATAAAACTAAGCTACTAACATAAAAGGAAGGAGAGCATGTAAATAGAAAATAGCATGAATTAAAATTGCATATAAAAAAATTACATAAAAGAAAATGGCTAAGTAGCCATAAAATAGAAGAAGAGAGTTTATATTTATTTTTGAGCCTAAAAGTAAACTAATTAAAGAGGAGGCTAAGAGGTTAATCACATGAACACATGGGGTATTTACACATGTTTTGAAACCCTAGTCATATTTTTGGGGACTACCCAAATTGTTATTGAGAAGATGTGGGCACCAAGTTATTATTAGCATGAGATAATCCACCATTTAAATGTGCATGAAACTTTAAACTCCACTAACAAATGCATTAGCTCCTAGTTGTGGATCAAGGTAAGTGGGCAGGTGGGGTCCGCCATGATACATGGTTTGAACTATTTCCATCTTCATTCCTTTCATGCATATCTTCATGAAAACCTCTTCCATTTAAATTCAAATTCCTATAAAATAACATAAAATTGTCTAAGTAAAAAATTTCAACTTAATATATGGACAAAAAATTACCATTTCCCCCTATATGAAGATGAATAAATGATGATTTGAAAATAATTTGAATTTTTATTTAAACATGTTAAAATACCCTATATGCTCATTTATTTAGTTAAATTAGATTAAATATGAAAGTAATAGTATATATATTTACGTGCACATCAAATACCCCCACACTTATCTTTTTATTCATCCTCGAATAAACTAAAACTAAGATAAATCCATTTTCATAGGAATCATGATTACATTGAGTGTATGCAACAAACCATTAAACTTCTAGGTGTCCCTAGTAGGATAAGTATTGTCTCGTGGGGATTTTTAGCGGATACTGCCCACAAAATCCAAATGCGAAATGAAAATTTTAAATGCGAAATGAAAATTTTTAAATGCGAAATTATTTACAAAAATATGAATGCAAGTTTTTTAAAATATTTACAAATGAATGATTTACTCTTAAATCGAAAAGAATAAGTTAAATATAAGTTTTGGTCATTATCAAGAAATTTAAATCCTTTTACTTGTCAAAATTTCCAATAAAAATAAGTTATCATCACAATTAGACTCTAGTTTTGCTAGTTGTTTCGATTGATCACATAGTGCAACTATGAAATAGATCCTTAGTTGATTATCAAAGTTTGCAAATTGGTAATTCTATTTCTTTGAATAACAAATCGAATAAAATAAGTGGAAATTGTTCTCGGGTTTCAATTGCTTACTTTTTTTATTTGAAAATTTTATTAATATTAACACTATTTACATATGCCTAACTCGAAAAACTAAGGCCAGATATATTACCCGTACACTGTCTTTCGAGCTTACATAAGGGGAATACAGAGCGTGGCGAGTGAACATACAAGTGTATTCAACTTTGTAGGCATTATTAATAAAAGAATTTTTATATACATACACCTAACTTAGATAAACTGAGGCCAGATATACCAATCATGCACTGCCTTTCAAGCATACATTAGAAGGGTATAGAGCATGAGGAGTGTACACACATGCGTATGAACATATGACTCTAGGTGTTACTTATTTTTATAAAAACCATTTTTTTGAGAGAGAATTCTACAAAATCATCTTAGTACCATTTAACTTAGAAGATCAAAATTGTTATAGCTTTATTTTAAATCCACCACTTTCTAAACAAAGATTTTTAATTAGGATATACTTCATAATTATCAGATATGAACCATCCTATATACTAGATAAACCGTCGTTACTTGTAATCAAACTCTATTTTTATTTATGATAAGACAAATAAATTTTCAAACATTTCAATTTTAATAACCAAAATCCTATATTTATCCTATAGTATTTCTTCAAAAATAAATCAAAATGCTACAAAGAAAATTTGTTTCTAATATTTTTTTAATTTTTTTGAGTTTTGAAAGGAAAATGAAAAATTAACCATGGAAAAATCAAAAAGAAGATGAGACTTCCCCCACACTTGATTTTAACTATGTCCCTGCAATCAACCCAAGTGAAAGGAGGAAAATAAAATAAAAATATAAATATGATCTATATTTACATGAAAATGAAGCTGTTATTATTTACATGACATCAGAAAATATACAGTCAAAGAGTAAATGAACCGGTCTTCCAAAGACCAATTTATTTGTCTCGTCAAGTGTGAGAGTCACCGATTAAGCATAGAAAACCAAATCATAAAAAAATTTAGAGTTGGATGTTGATTTGAAAAAATGAATGCTGTTTTATTAAAAATTGTATGAGTTGTTTTATTTTTGGTGATTTTGGGGTTGATAAAAAAATTAGTTGAAGTTCAAGTTTATTTTCACCAAATTGAAATTCAAACTTATCATTGAAAACCTCTTTAGAATGATTAATTTCAAACTCAAAATGGTGATTTAAATCTTCCCCTTTAGAATTTAACAACTCATCTTTGAAAAGTCCAAAAAATTTGTGTTCAAAAAATTCGTCTTTCTTTGTTGAATTATTTATAACTTCATTGCACATATCATGTTCAAAATCCAAAGTTGTATTCAAATTTTCAAAATTAAAAAAAGGAAGATCAAATTTTAATCTAGTTTCTCACCCTCAAAAGAAGCTCAATTACCATATTTTAATAACTTCATTAAGATTGTCGTTTTCAATTTCAAAAATTATTATTTGAAAATCGTCAATTTTGGTAAAAGGTGGATTATCACTTGACTCGTCACACGTTGGAATTTGATTTTGTTCCTCAAGTTGTTTCGTATATGTTTCAAACAACAAATCCGTATATTCTTTGTGAATTTCTTCCATTTGCTCAACAAAGTCAAATTTATAATTATTAATTTGAAAATTTTCACTTTGAACTTGTTGAGAATGGGAATTGTCCATTAAACCATAGTCGAGATTATTTTCATTGCCAAAATTATTTGAAAAGTGGTTCACATTTTTCTTTTGATTTAAAAAAATTTGGAGATCGAAATTGTATTGGCATGAATTATACTCGAAATCATTTGAATTTTGAAGAGAATACAAATCTTGATTATTATGAAATCCTTGACTTGGGTTATTGCACAAGTATGAATTACATAAATCATTTATCATTTGATCATTTTGTGTAGAGAGTTCAAGTAAAGACGAAATAGTTTCAATACTCTTTTCAAGATTTGATGATTGGTCGTCATTTTGGAAACCATGTGGTTCAAAATTTGAACTGTTTGTATAATAGTTGTTATTAAAATATCTATAAGAATTTGGTATGAAATTATATGGATTATCTTGATTTTCAAAACTATCGTAAAATTCTTGAGAATAGAGAAATTCCAACATTTTCAAAATGTTTTTTTTATAAAGGAAAAGAAAAAATATTTACCAAAGGGAATTTATTTAAAAAGGGAAATCTGATCTTTGTTTTGTTTTTTGATTTTTCAATTTTTTTGTTTTTAAAAAGATTATTGCTTTTTTGGTTTTTTTTCTAAAAAAACCCGACTTAACATTTTTTCGGATTTTTGATTTTGTCAAAAATTTCAAAAGAAAGTATTTAAAAACTAAGTTAAAGAATATTTACAATTTTTTTTAGTGTTTGATTTTGAATTTTTTTTTTTTTTAAATATGCATAAACTAATGCAACTGAATGAATGTAAGGACTTGATTGCAAATTTTCTACCCTAAGTAGCTCCTAAGCCAAAATTGTATAATCACAGTTTGTCTTAATCCAACAAGATAGTTCTCAGCCATATAACAGATAGGATTTATCAGCGCAATACAAATCACTGTAGCAATGCAGCCGAAGGTTTAAGTACCTTTAGAAAAATGACCACTATAATATTTACGAATCATTATAATATTTATAAATGGTTATTGGTCTGTCATAGCCTAGACACCAAGAAATTAAATTTTTGAAAGAGGACAACTTTTCAATATACAATTAAGCTCTAGGTGAGCTTGTGGCACCTTTAAGTTGTCTAACCGTTATTATTAGTCAAGTTCTAAGATGAAATGCAAAACTGAAATTAAATGTGTATTAACAATGCAACTACGAATGAAATTTTTTTTTTTAATTTTATTTTAAAATGCAAGCAACAAACAATGCAAAGCAAACTAAACAAGAGATGAAAGCATGATATCAGAGCATGCAGAATTATTAGCAAATTTATTTGTAAGAAGGTTCGAAAGCAAGTTTCGAACTTGTGACATCATACACCAAAGCCGAATCAATTAACCACTCGGACAAAGGTGTTTGTCAATACTTTTGCTTTTGCAACCTGAAAATATGAACAACAAAAGAAAATTGAAAACAAGAAGAGAAAATTGGAAACAAAATAAATCCCCTCTTTTTTTAAATAAGAATTGAACTTAAAACAAAACAATTAAAATCAAACAAAAGGAAAAAAAATCAGCAAATTTTTTTTAAGGACAAAATAATAGTAAATTAAAAAAAAAAAAAGCAAAACTTCTTTTTTAAAAGTGAAGAAGTGAAAAACAAAAACTCAAAATTAAATGGAACCAGCCCGGCCCAAACACAGATTAACACACGTAATGCTATCCCAAACAAAATCAATTTCCTCAAACATCACTTTCCTCAAGCAATTTCCTCAAACAGAAACAACCCACCGAAATAAAATCAAATTCCTTAAACAAAATCGCTCGTATGTTCGTAGGTTGGTTGCGGTTATAATTGGTCAGAAGATTGGAGAAATCGCGTTTTGGGTTTAGATGTGAGGTCGCGGTTGGTTGCTGGCAATTTAATTTGGGCGAGGTTGGAGGAGTTCATGGACTGTTGCGTGGTTGGTTTGCGACGATTGATTGGGGTTGCGGTCCTGTTCAAGGGTGGGTTATTCGATTGTGGTGGTTGATGAAGTTTGGTTTGATTGAAGGTGGTTGTATTTGTGTAGCAGTGAGGTATTTGATCCGGTAATGGCACAGATTTTGTGTAGCGGTGATGGATTCGGTAATGCAGGAGTGGTCGTGGTGATTTTAGGTGGTGGAGTCGAGATGTCGAGGCAGGTTCGACAGAGGTGGGTGTAGTGATGATGGGAAGTTATGGCAGAAGGTGGTTTGTATATGCTGTTGCTGGTTGTTTAGATGTTTTGAAAGGTGGCTTATGAAAGTGAAGTGGTGATGTGTGTGCTTGTAGAAGGATGGTAAATGGAGTACTAGTGGTTTGGAGGGTAGTGTGCAGTCAGTGTTGAGGATGTTTGGAGGGATGGTGACCGGCAATGTATGCACTATTGTTTTAGGGGTGTTATGGGGCAAGGGCAGAGATTTTCTATCAGGTTGAGCTTTTCTGATGAAGTGCAGTGTAAAATTGTAGGATGATAGTTATGTTTTGAATGGTGAGGTAGATGTGTTGGTTTGTTGTAATGTTGTTGATGATGAAATGGAGGAAGTTTGCAGATGGTTTTTGAATTGGGATGGTATGGTTTCTGAGCACAAATGTGGAGGAGTTTGAAGGTGATAAGGTGTTAAGGCAGTGTGATAAAGTAGGCAGATGGTGCTGGTTGTTAGCGGTGGCTTAGTGATGCAATATGGTGGCGGCGTTATGCAAGTGTAGCGCAGATATCAAGCTACAACAGTTTATTTGATGAATGGCTGTGAGTAGTGGTTAACGTTGATGAAGATGAAATGTCGTAATGAGGATGTGATGAAGGCATTCAGTGATGACACAGTTTTTGTGGTGAAGTATGTAGATGTTGTATGGATTGCATTGGATGTTATATGGGATGAAGTGTGACTGTGCGCTTACTTTGTCGACTGATATGCACAGAGAATGAAGGCAGTATTTATGGTCAGGTTGCAATCTAGAAAGGTAGTGAAATGGCAGAGAACAAGGCAGTGGAATGATATGGATTGGTTTGTGGATTTTGTATGTTTGAATTGTTGGATGACATGAGTTGTGAAGTACGTTGGGGAGGTATATGGCAGGCAATGATGGGTTGTGATGCAGTTTGAAGTTGTAGAGGGTTGTGAAGGGGATGCAGTAGAGCTGCTGTGACGGGTTGTGAAGGGAATGGTACAGTGGTGAATCTATAGTAGTATGGGAGGTAGGTTAGAAAACTGCTATTAGAAACTGCAGTCGTTTCATTTACTTTTAACGTTATGTAGTTTCTAATCTTAATATGACCCTATTAATTAGGTCATAAATAGAACGTTTCATTTATCTTTGACGTTATGCAGTTTTTAATCTTAATGTGACCCGATTAATTAAGTCATAAATAGACCGTTTTATAATTAGAACATTAGGTATGTGATTAATCTTAAGCGTTGAATTGGTATATGATGGACGTACCAGATTTAAAGTTAAATGATATATAAAGGATTGGGTACTCTCTCTCCTAGAAGATAGATGTATTCTTCTACATCAAGAAACATATAAAGAAATAGGGTTAGAGAGAGATATAGAATGCTGAGAAGAAAAGTAATTATTAGAAGTCGGAAGAAGAAGATGACAGCCATTATATCTTCCGCTGTTAATCAAGGTACGTCATCTTAAAAAAAAAATCATATTAAGCTTTGTTTGTGAAATATTCGGTATTGGTGATCCTTGGACTATTACTTGAATTGTCCATCATTAATCATTAAAGATCGAACAGTAAAGAATTTTTGACATTTGGTATCAGAGCCACCAATCAATAATTGAATATTTTCTATGACTGCAATTGATCTGTTCTATGCTTTACTCATGATGTTTGATCAAGTATGTGTTATAAGTCAATTGTAACATACCGCCTTTTCGCACGATTTAAACCGACACACATGCCGATTCAAACCATACGGAAGGGCGGATTTGTTATGGGGTAAATAAGAAAAAAAAACAGAGAAGGAAAAAAACAAATAGAATCTCACAGCGGAAGGATAAAATATAATAAGAAACTATACAGTTTATAAAAACTGTTTACAAACATTTATATAATACATATCAGAGTTACACATACCAATAACAATGCAGCGGAACAGTGTGAGTGTAGTGCACTACTATAAATAATAATAATACAAATTCTTCGTCTTCGTCCTCCAAAGCTAAAGTCTTCGATCCTGAAACGCTCGGACTGACCCGAGCGAATTTGAAAAAAACAAAAACACTCGAGTCAGAACTAAAAGATCTTATGTGAGTTAAATTAACAGAAATAAATATGAGTACAGTAACTCAAGAGATGCTCGGGATTTACATCTCCTAAGGATCCGTTAAACTATTTACTATATAGTATATTGCGCTATTATAATAGTGTCTAATTGTAAAATAAACTTACTTTTAAATAGCGTTAAGGCTTTACATTTTCCACCTTAACACAGTTATATATTCCCATAGTTTATACAGTACCGTAATCTCCCCCGTATTGGGCGTCGTCAGAGGGCACTCCATAGGTATGGTACAAAGCCAAAGTCGTATAAGGCGCGCTAGGGTAGGTGACACGGCACAACTAGGCAATGCCAGGGTAGATATACCAATTACGCTTCCGGGTCGATGGTAACGCGTAGCCGCAGCTACCGCCCACCTCGAACAACTCCCCCAAAATCAAAATATAGAAGTGGCCACTGAATCAATCCAAAGTCAAAGTATAATATCGAAGAGGAGTGTCCGATCAGAGGAATGACCTCATTAACCCGTCAATCGCTCCTGTTTTAGCCACCTTATGCCAACTCACGGGAGTTGGGTCCACGTATTTACCTTACAGGAAACGTCGCCACCGTCCTACTTCGTTCTGGAAACTCCACCGCGTACACGGTTAGTCAAAGTGGTTTTCGGTATCGACAGAGAGTATGTCCATATCCGATCCCGGTCTCTTTGCCAACCCATCGTTATTATAACACCGCGGTCATTTAAAAATAGGTTATACTTAAAAACCAGAATAAATTTTCCATTTCAAAACTATGAATTAGATATCAATTTAAAACCCCAAAATAATATGATATCATTTTATCTCAAATATAACCCTTTTTCCAAAATCATACTGGTTTAAAATATAAATATCTGGAAACCAACCATTTGAATTATATTTCAAAACATAATATTTCGGAATTCATACTTTTAAAATCATACTTCTAAAACTTGAATGGTTTGGATATTCAACGATGTATAGAATAAAAGGTTTAACTTTAAAGTTACTTCGTAAAGAAAATAATTTACATGGTTTTACAAATATGGTTCTTTATTTAAAGTTTAAACCATAATCACTTTAAGTTCCAAAACCCCTTAAATTTCTATGTGTATAAATCATTTGCAGTATTAATATTCAAACTAAAGTTGGAATTTATTCTTTCAACAAATTTAATGTTTATTATTTAGTCTTGAATATTCACATAAATTCATAAACAAACTCCCAATTTCTAGCAATTAAATATTTCTTCAATTTAATTTATACTAGAATATTCATTTTATACTTATCTTGGAAAAATTTCAGTTATAAATATCATATCTTAAGATTTCCAAGTTTAAACATTTAACATATGGTATAAATTATCAAACTCCATTTTCTTAAATTTCCATTTTTATTAAAGAGATTCATACACATTTCATATTAAAAAATTTCTCCATATGTATATATATATAAATGAAAGAATAATATTTATAAAATATCAAAAATTAAATTTTTTATAAATCGTATCACATCCAAACCATAGAAATTACTTTTAAAATAATTTATATATAGACCACAGTGCCTGTATATAATTTTCTATCCTATGGTCAAGTGATACGGATATTTATCATTTCAATCCGCAATTTAAAAATAAAATTTTGCGGTTGTATATCATTTCAAACCACAATCCCGAATGAAATGAAAAATGCATGATAACTTGCAATTTAATGATATCAAATAAACATCCATTCATCAACATCATCCATTGTCCAAATCACAATCATCCATCAATATCAATCAAAATCAATATATATATGAGATTATATAGCAGGTAATAACTATCAATTATATTCAAATTAAATTTAACAACTATTAATCTAACATTTTATATTCAGTAATAATTTATATAACTGTTAACTAGCAGTTTATATGCAAACAAATAAATTATAACTGTAAATAAATACGCAATAAATAAATTAAATTAACAGTTAAATTTAATAAATGCAATTCAACAGATATGAATGAAATAAACATGCCAAATACTCATAAATAAATTTCTATTCATTTCTAAAATTAATTTAACAAACATAAAACTTCTAGAAGTTGTGAGTGGGTTAAAACACTCACCTTTTGAATTTAAATCGAATGTAAATCCGATTTAAACCCAAAATTTGACGGTCTCTAAATTTATCCAAACCAGCATCATCAGATCCGGAATTTAATTACGATCCTAACAAAAGAAATTTCGTGTGAAATGGAGTTCGTATGTGAAAGTTATCACAATTAAACGATTTGCAATTGAAAAAAAAAATTAAAAATAAACAAAACAAAAATAAAATACCGTGCCGCATCCACCTTCCCTCGTGAAAAACGCATATGCTTCTTCTTGATTGCTAACTTTGTTCCGTAATTTTTCTTTTATTTCGATTTACTTTAATTTTCCTCCTTATTATATGAATGTATGTATTTTAAAAGGTTTGAAAGAAAAAGAAGATTTGAAAAAGAAGAATTGAAAAAAAATGATTAAAATAAGAACTGAAAATGGAAGAGAAGATCTAGATTTGAAAAGAAGAAAGTTTGAAATAGAAGTAAATATGAAGAAGAAGAAGAAGAAGAATATTTGAAGAGAAAGAAAAAAAAAATTAAAATGAGAGATAATAAAGAGCTTTGAGAAAAACAAGAAAAAAGAAGAAGAAGAAGAAGAAGAAAAAGAAGAAGAAGAATAGCATGGAGGCTAGGGTTAGAGTTAGGAGAAACAAAATGTAATAGAAGAATAAGAAGTAGGTTATTTATAATTATTGGAAAGAAATAAAGTAAATATGAACAACCTTTTTAAAAGTAGCAGGTATTCAAAAGAGGTAATTATTTATTAGAAAGGGAATGAATATGGAGGGACAAAATAAATGACACGTTTCGTTAGTTTGATTCTAAATTAATTAAGTGCTAGATACAGAAAAGTTTGAATACATCATATATATATTCATACTTTAACTGTGTGACAAAATTGCTAAACATACATCAAGTACGATTAATTGGTGACAATATATAGGAATAATCAACAATAAATGTGGATGCAATCACATAAGGATCTAATAGGGAAGGAGATAAAAGTAACAACGTTGATTAATTCCACTTTCCCACTTTAGCCAATCCAATTACAAAATTTAAAATTTTATAAAATTTCGCTCCTTTGATTTCTTAAACAATTTTAATAACTAACAACAAGTTCTATGTTAATTCAATCATTAATCATTTCGCCAATTACCAAATTAAATTACAATTATTCGCAATAAATCAAATTATTAAATCATATACTCTTATACTCTCACTTAAATCCAATTAGATAAATAGATTTGATTTCCATTCCAACTCATTTGATTGCAAATAAACTTTTTACCATAAATAAAATTCCAAATTATTAATAACTTTATTCCCATTTCCTTCACACACAAACATCATATTATAAAGGTATCTATATTATTCTCCATTGGTTTGCCTTAACTTATTTAAGGTAACCTTACATTAATATCTATTGCTATGTTTTCAAATTATTCTTCCCTCATTCTTCTTTACTAATATTAATTCCACAACTTGTTCGATTTGAAAATCATTATCATATTTTCCAAATGTTACCTTAATTTAACACTTATGTAACGTATTATTAGATTCGTTGCAAGATTTCAATTTCAATCCCCATTTCTTAATATACTCAAATTCTGGACATTTTTATTTCCTTACCCATAAGTGTAACATTTATTGCCAATTCCATCCAAATTTAACAGGTAACCCTTAACAATGTTTTCAATCCAAAGGTTATACTTAAGTTTACGTTGTATTCTACAACTTATCATATTATGAAGAAAATTCACATTATTCCCCAATATTACCTTAATTCATATTAACTTAACATTAAATTTACTCTTCATTCTATTATTAACCTATTAGTATTAAATAGGTGAAATTAACATTGGTTTTACACTCTATTACGTAGATATCCTTAAATTTTATCTAAGTTTATATTTACATAATATTCCAACATTAAATTTCATCCAATTTTTTTTCTTCCTTTTTATTTTAATTAAATCCAATTTCCCTAAAGTTACATTCAAACAAGTAAATTTTGATTTCCAATCAATCATTATACTATAACATTCTTAACATTTTTTCATTACACTACTAAATTCTACCTTGATAAGTTTACGCTTCTATTGCTTTACTTTCACACTTCCGTTAAAATATAAATTAATTCTAAAGTAACGTTTATTGTTGACCCCGCCATTTTAATTACTCATATTTAGATGAACGTTATTTCAAATAAGTTCATTGACTCATTTAAATTAGGTAGTTTATAGTAGTTGTTATCCCACCCTTACAATTATTTCCTACTAACGTGCTACCAACTCCTTTAAGTAAAATTTGAATTCCAAACCTTATTTAATATACTAAGTAAGATAAATAACATATATAGATTGCTACCAACTTTCCTTTTCTTGCATCTATGTGTTTATTACTTGACACACCAGTAAATATTACATATACACAAAATTTCGTTATCACTTGCCTAACAAGGTTATTATCACTTAAGATCTCACTGCATCCACATTTTCACATTTTCATTTCCTAGTTTCTTTACTTTATTCTACATAATTTATTACAAATGGGATTTTCTTTGGTTTACATTTTATTTGTATTTAACATTTCTCAATCACCAATTCATTTCACTTTAACTGCGGTAAATTGGCGGATAAATTGAATTTGATTCCCAAAATCTAAATTAACAAGAAACAAGGGTAGGTAACATACAATAGTCATTACTCCAAATTCTAGTCACCTAAATAGTCTTTTATTCCTTGCAAATAAATGTTACTATTTATTTTCATAGTACAAATCTCAATGATTATTCCATTTTATATTTGCTTAGGCCATTTATAGTCCACTATACATATCTTCATAAATGGGTAATTTATTCAATTCATTAAGTGTCAATTCTATTAAGCCCTGTTTATATCTTTATGCATTCTTCTATTACTTTACAAAAGGGAATAACTTTTAAACTCATACACTTAATAACAAAACCGTTATAAATCCAATAAACTTCCAAATCCAAGTTTGTACACATTTTACACAACTTTTATGATTTCTCACAAACGTTGAATTTATTAAATGACCATTTATTATAATTTAATTCCCTTAATTGAATCAAATGCTTATTATTATATATATTCTTTTCATTCTACCATTCCTTCCCATTTTAAATTCATTAACGTATTTACACATCTCTATCTTTCAAATATAAAATAACCAAACTGATTACAAACGCTGTTTCTATCAATTTTTATAAGTTTGTTCAAAACTATACTTTTGTTTACATAAAATAAATTTTATGTTTCTATTAGTTTTCTTTTCCTTTCACTACAGGCATAAATTATTACTATCTACACTAATTACATCTTTGTATTAATGAACACCATTTAAGTTAATATTTATACTAACATTCACAAATTCAACATTTATTTGTTTCTTCAAAATTACTTTAAATCAAGTTGTGAAAATTTACATTATCCACATCTATTATCATAAAATTTTATAGTTACACTAAATTGCAACCACTACCAAATTTCTACATTTATTCTTAACCAAATTAGAAATTATATTAATTCATTTTATTAAATATCATAAATTTAACGGGTCGTTACATCAATTATGCACATGATATTTATGATTTTGTTAATCACCAAAGTGGTCAAAATCAGAATAATCATTTAGTGCATAAGTGACATAATGATTATTGGTAGAAATTGTCAGTTATAATAATACCCAAAAAAACTGGTGTCACTAATGGTAGAACCTGAGAACTTACCCAAAAGAAAGTCTTGTTCTATAACTAGTTGACATGATAAGGTTTAATACATATCTTGATTAAATAAATATTGATCATCCAAAGATGTCAGTTTTATTTAATTGAATAAATTTATTGCTTACTTACGTTATGGTATTTAATTATATTAAGTATAAGATAGTATCTACCCAAAGGAGTGTTATATTATATTATTATGTACATATCTGAATCGTCTTAGCTATGAGCTTATAGTTATTTCAATTTTTTTTAATTTGCAGTAGTTCCCATGAATACACATGCTTCATCTGTTACATTGTTCATTGGTGTTAATTTTTCTGAATGGAAAGAACAAGTCAATTTCCATTTAGGTGTTCAGGATCTTGACTTGGCACTCCTTGAGGATAAACCTGTTGCTCTTACAACAGGTAGTACTAAGACAGAAAAATCACATCATAAAGCATGAGAACGCAGTAACAGATTGAGCCTCATGTTTATTAAGACGGCTGTTGCTAACAACATCAAGTCAACAATTCTGCAAACAGAAAGTGCTAAGGAATATATGCAGTTTGTGGAAGAGCGTTTTCGTTCAGCTGATAAGTCACTCGCTGGTACTCTTATGGCAGAACTCACGACCATGAAGTTTGATGGGTCGCGAACTATGCAAGAGCACATTATAGAGATGACTAATCTTGTAGCAAGGTTAAACTCCCTTGGACTTACAGTAGAGCATTCTTTTCTTGTCCAATTTATCCTGAACTCGCTACCTTCTGAATATGGACCTTTTCAAATTAACTATAACACTATAAAGGATAAGTGGAATGTTAATGAATTGGCCAGTGATTTGTTTAGGAAGGACGTTTGAAAAATCAAGTGAATAACTCAGTAAGTTTTGTGAGTAATAAAGATGGTAAAGAAAAGAATGGAAAATCAAGTCATTTTGAAAGGAAAGGAATTTCTTATGATTTGAACCATAAATCCAAATGAAGATCGTTTTCTCTTTATGGGAAACGGAATGAAATCCATATTAGAAGGCATTGGGACTTATCGTCTAATTCTAGAAAGTGGACATGTATTAGACTTATATAGTACCCTTTATGTACCTTCATTATCTAGAAACCTTATTTCCGTAAGTAAGTTGGATATTTCTGGTTTTAGATGTGCGTTTGGATCTGGTTGTTTTGATTTATATAAGAATACTGATAATGTTGGTTTTGGTATTCTAATTGATGGTTTATATAAATTGAAACTGAATGACACTTATGCGAATTTCTTGCTGAATGTAATAAATAATGTTGGATGCAAACGTAGCATGTTAAATGAAAATTCTGCTTTCCTATGGCATAAAAGACTAGGTCGCATATCTAAAGAAAGAATGATGAGATTAGTAAGTAATGAAATTTTGTCAAATTTGAACTTTAGTGATCTAGAATTATGTGTGGATTGTATTAAAGGTAAACAAACCAAACATAATAAGAAAGGAGCCACTAGAAGCAGCCAGTTTCTTGAAATAATACACACTGATATTTGCGGACCTATGGACACTCCAGCCTTTAATGGAGAAAAGTATTTCATCACTTTTATTGAGGATTTTTCCCGCTATGGTTATGTCTATTTGCTTCATGAAAAATCTCAACGTGTGAATGTCCTTGAGACGTTTGTAAAGGAAGTTGAGAGGCAATTAGATAAAAAGGTGAAAATCATAAGGTCTGATAGAGGCGGTGAATATTATGGCAAATATAATGAGTCAGGCCGGTGTCCAAGTCCATTTGCAAAATTCCTCGAAAGTCATGGCATATGTGCGCAATACACAATTCCAGGTACACCACAGCAAAATGGTGTAGCAGATAAGCGCAATAGGACATTAATAGATATGATTAGGAGTATGATGTCAGATTCTACACTACCTAAGAATTTGTGATCATATGCTCTCAAAACCGCTAATTATTTATTGAATAGGGTTCCTAGTAAAACTTTTCAAAAGACTCCTTTTGAATTATGGACTAACAGGAAACCTAGCTTAAGACAACTGCACGTTTGGGGTTGTCCAGCGGAAGCGAGAATTTATAGTTCACATGAAAAGAAATTAGATTCTCGAACGATTAGTGGGTATTTTTAGGTTACTTGAAAAATCTAAAGGATATGTGTTTTATTGTCCTAATCATAGTTCAAGAATTATAGAAACTGGTAACGCAAGATTCATTGAGATTAGTGAAGTCAGTGGGAGTACTAGAAGAGAAATAGTGGAAATAAAGGAAACAATGATAAATGTTACATTGCCTAGAATAGTTCATCTATCTACTATTACTTCAAATGTTGTTCCAGCTGTTGGAGGACAACATGATGATGAACAACCTATAAATGAAGAAGTACTTCCTGAAGGAAATGACTTACATAATGCTAATATGCATGAACCACAACAAGTAGCATTAAGAAGATCTCAAAGAGATTGTAGGTCAGCTATTTCTAATGATTATATGGTTTATATGCAAGAATCAAATTATGATATAGGAACCAATAAGGACCCAGTTTCGTTTTCACATGCTGTAGAAAGTAAAGAGTCAAAACAATGGATTAATGCCATGAAAAAAGAACTAAAATCCATGCGACGGAATGAAGTTTGGGATCTCGTTGAGTTATCACATGGCTGTGAAAGAGTCGGATGCAAATGTGTTTTTAAAACCAAACACGACTCTAGTGGTAGTGCCGAACGGTATAAAGATAGACTTGTTGCTAAGGGTTACACTCAGAAAGATGGTGTTGATTACAAGGAGACATTTTCTCCTGTTTCGAAAAAGGACTCGTTAAGAATAATAATGGCATTAGTAGCACATTATGATTTGGAATTGCATCAAATGGATGTGAAAACAGCCTTTCTGAATGGAGATCTTGATGAGGATGTTTATATGGATCAACCTGAGGGTTTTCCTGTAAAAGGTAAAGAACAATTGGTGAGTAAACTTAAGAAGTCGATATATGGGCTTAAACAAGCATCCCGACAATGGTATATAAAGTTCAATACCATTATTACATATTTTGGTTTTAAGGAAAATACGGTTGATCACTGTTTATACCAAAAGATCAGTGGGAGCAAGTTTATTTATCTAGTCCTTTATGTTGATGACATCTTGCATACTGCAAATAATTTAAGCATATTGCATGAGACTAAGGAATTTCTCTTAACGAACTTTGAAATGAAAGATATGGGAGGGGCATCCTATGTGATTGGAATAGAAATATTTCGTGATCGATCACAAAGAATATTGGGATTGTCTCAAAAAGGATACATCGAAAGGATTCTAGAGAGATTTGGAATGAGTAAATGTTCACTTGGGAAAGTTCCTGTACATAAAGGTGATAAATTCAATCTCATGCAATGTCCTAAGAATGATGTTGAACGAAAGAAAATGGAATCAATTCCATGTGCATCTGTAGTTGGTAGCCTAATGTATGCTCAAACCTGTACTAGACCGGATATCATTTTTGCGGTCGGTATGTTAGGGAGGTATCAAAGTAATCCAGGAAGGGAACATTGGCAAGCTGCAAAAAAAGTGTTAAGGTACTTGCAAGGCAAGAAAGATTACATGCTCATGTATAGTAGATCCAATGAATTGGAGGTGATTGGATATAGCGATTCAGATTTTGCTGGATGCATCGATACTAGAAAATCACTTTTGGTTACCTGTTTATGTTCGCTCAAGGAGCCATATCATGGAAAAGTGTGAAACAAACTATCGTTGCTTCATCTACTATGGAGGCAGAATTTGTGGCATGTTATGAAGCCACAATTCATGCATTATGGTTGCGGAACTTTATTCAGGACTTGCGATTGTCGACACCATTAGCAAGCCGCTGAAAATTTATTGTGATAACTCTGAGCAGTGTTTTTCTCAAAAAATGACAAGTACTCTTAAGGTGCCAAACATATGGAACTGAAGTATCTTGTTGTGAAAGATGAGGTTCAGAAACAAAGAGTGTCAATCATGCACATCAGGATAGAACTTCTGATTGCAGACCTTTTGATGAAAGGGTTACAGCCAAGACAATTTAAGGAACATGTTCAAAGAATGTGTCTTGCTTGTATTAATAATAACTGATGTGTGACATTCTGAGCTCCTTTGTGTGTTTCTGATGTACAATTGTGTGTTTCTTGTTTTAATGTGGTAGTACGTACTTTATGTAATTTTAAACAAGAAAGAGTCTTATAAAGATATTATGTTTAATCATTATGATATAAGACATTATGTGGACCATTATGTTGTTTTATATAAATTATGAGTATAAAATGATGGATTGCTGGTATTGTAGTATATGGAAGAGAATGCATTGAATTAATAATGCACAACCGCCATAACTCTCGGCAATTTATCATAGTATGATGTTCAACACTTGATATTATGAATAATCGAGTCAAGTGGGAGAATGTTCGAAAACTGCTATTAGAAACTGCAATCGTTTCATTTACTTTAACGTTATGCAGTTTCTAATCTTAATATGACCCTATTAATTAGGTCATAAATAGAACGTTTCATTTACCTTTAACGTTATGCAGTTTCTAATCTTAATGTGACCCGATTAATTAAGTCATAAATAGACTGTTCAATAATTAGAACATTAGGTCTGTGATTAATCTTAAGCGTTGAATTGGTATATGATGGACGTACAAGATTTAGAGTTAAATGATATATAAAGGATTAGGTCCTCTCTCTCCTAGAAGATAGATGTATTCTTCTCTATCAAGAAAATATAAAAATATAGGATTAGAGAGAAACCGAATTCTGAGAAGAAAAATAACTATTAGAAGTCAGAAGAAGAAGATGACAGCCATTACATCTTCCGCTGTTAATCAAGGTACGTCATCTTAAACAAAAAAAATATTAAGCTTTGTTTGTGAAATATTCGGTATTGGTGATCCTTGCGCTATTATTTGAATTGTTCATCATTAACCATGAAAGATCAAACAGTAAAGAATTTCTGACAAGGTATGGCAAGATGGCATGGTGAACATGATGGATATTGATTGGTCTGGTGGTTCTGACAGAGTGATTCAACTTAGCAGAGGTGATGAATGTAGTGACTGACACTGTGTAGTTGTCAGAGGTATATGTTGACAGAGGTATATGAGTATATGAAGTGAAGTGGAGGGACTATATGTTGGCAGAGGTATGCATGCACTTGATATGGCAAGGCATAATGTGTTTAAGCAGTAGCAATGTGTATCAGTTATATGTGTGTGCACTTGATATATGGGAAGTTATATATATGGTGAGGAATGGGCACTGTGCACAGGCAGTAAGGGGGTAGAAGCAGCAAATGAAAGATGAAGCAAGGAAAATTTGTAAATGTAATGAAAATTAAATGCAGATGAAATGTATTTCCAAATGTAATTGATCATGAAATGGAATTTTTATATGAATTTGTGTATATGTTTTTGTATAGAAATGCAAATGCAAATCAAACAAAATAACAAGCACACAAATCAAATCACACAACAATCATACACAATTTTTAAAAAAAAAATGCAAACAAACACATAATAAAATAAAAAATAATAATTTGAAGAATAGGTATTAAAATCAAACTAATTACCAAGCGACGGCGCCAAAAACTTGTTTAACGGCCAATTTCCTATTAGATCAGAAAGTAATCGAAAATTTTAAATTAAAAATTAACCGCAAGCGCACATCGTACATTGTTAGTACGTGGCGAGTACGGGTCGGGAATTGTTTAGGTTTAAAATTCTATTCAATCAAATTAACCAAGAGTTTGAAATTATTTTAAGCTAAAAATGTAGAAAACTAACAAAAGAAAGTAGATAGAAAAATGAGAGTAGAAGCAATTTAGAGATAAATCCACTCTCATGATCAAATAAATCAACACAACATAAAATTATGATCTCTTTTTTAGGTCATTAGTGAATTTAATTGATGTTTTTGTCGTAAGTATGGAATATTTGTGCTATTAATTAGTCCAACATAAACCATCAAACTATAACACACCTACTAAACCACTTGTTAGTGTGTCTTTCTCGGTTGATGTATGGGATAAATGCCTATTAACTCTCATGAAAATGTTAATGAACTTGAAAATAAAATCAATTCTAAGCACGATTTATTCATTATTGATTAGTAATGTAGACCATCAAATTTTTATTCTAAAT
This sequence comes from Allium cepa, assembly GCA_030765085.1. Classification (NCBI taxonomy): domain Eukaryota; kingdom Viridiplantae; phylum Streptophyta; class Magnoliopsida; order Asparagales; family Amaryllidaceae; genus Allium; species Allium cepa. The sequence continues at coordinate 457,587,323 of CM060929.1, read as the reverse complement.
CCACTTCCATTACCACAATCAACTAGTTAGATAATGATGTAAATTGTGTTTATTTGAGTAAGAATACCTATGTGTGATTAATATCATAGACTATCAAATTCATTAATAAACTTACATCAACATGCAACTTTCCATTAAGCAAAAAAGAGAGAACATAAATGTGCAAATTATGTTGAATCTACAAAATTAGAGAGCTTTATTACCCCTAAATTTAAGGGGTTTAGCCACTCATATTTGTTATTATTCCAACAAATGTAGAGTTCAACATGAAAAATACAAGAAGAAAATGCAAGCTAAGTAAAAAGAGAGCTAATTAAAATGAAATAAAAGCTAATCTACTTTCATAAAAAATAAAACTATGCTACTAACATAAGAGGAAAGAGAGCATGTAAATAGAAAAGAGCATGAATTAAAATTGCATATAAAAAAATTACATAAAAGAAAATGACTAAGTAGCCATGAAATAGAAGAAGAGAGTTTATATTTATTTTTGAGCCTAAAACTAAGCTAACTAAAGAGGAGGCTAAAAGCTTAATTACATGAACATATGAGATATTTATACATATCTTGAAACTCTAATCATATTTTTGGGGACTACCCAAAATTTCCCTTGAGAAAGTGTGGCCACCAAGTTGTCATTAGCATGAGATAATCCGCCACTTAAATGTGCATGAAAATGTAAGCTCTATTGACATATGCGTTAGCTCCTAATTGTTGATCAAGGTAGGTGGATATGTGGCGTCCTCCACAACACCAGAAAAGTAATTTCCTCGCGGTTATAAGCGTGGCAAAACTAATTTGTTACGGTTATAACCGTGAAAATAGGTACCGTGGGCAAATTCAGTCACACTTTTGCTCACGGTTATAACCGTGATAAAAATAGTAATTTCTCACGCTTATAACCGTTATAAATTTAGATATTATCACACTTATAACCGTGGCAGAACAGTATTTACTCACGGTTATAATCGTGATAAAATGGTTATTGGTAACGCTTATAACCGTGGGAAATTTAGATAGTATCACACTTATAACCGTGACAGAACAATAGTTTCTAACATTAATAACCATTACCAAAAAGGAAACTCTAACACTTATAATTGTGACAAATGCAAATTATATCACAGTTATAACCATTACGAAAGGTTATTTTCTAACACTTATAACCTTGATAACTAAACCAATATCAAACAAACTATATAGCACCAATATTTTATTACAGCTACAAACAATCTATACAAAAAATATATAGCATTAACATTAAGAAAACATACGATCAATAATTAGAACAACACCAAACATTTATGTTTCATACAAACACCACAAAGGATACTTCATACCAACACCACAAAGAAGCAATAAGATATTAAATTGCTGTTTATAGAATGAAATATTTTTGTAGTTTCCAGGTATACCGACTCTATATGAGTTACTGCTAACCGTGGACATGATGAATTTTCCAGTAAGGAGGCAAATAGCAGGTAGAGTACAATAAGCAAGGAGAGGAAGGGAAGTAAAAGGATATATTGTAGTTTTGATGTAGGCAATACGTTCTAGCCATTTCAAGTGTCCATGTTTACAGCCGTACCGCAATGGACTGTGTCGACTAAAGAATATCTCTACTGAACCCAATGCCCATCTGAGAACCTGTTTCATCCTATCGGACAAATTGATTGGAGCCGATCCCTTGAAAGTTGGTCCCTATGGCATGCAATATATTGACCTCCAGCCTCGGCAATACATCTTAAATCCTGTTGACATGTCTTCTCTGATCGACCTGTAGATCCATCCCAACTACGAATTTTGAAAGAAAATTCCCTTAATGTTAAAAATTCTTCTTTTCTTTCTTTTTTCCAAAAGATTGGGCAGTTATAAAAGATATTATGTAATATCTCTAAACCCCATTCAGTTTTATCTTCATAGCCACAACTTATTATGTTTATAGCCTCTTTAAGCAGAGCAGCATGGCTTGATGAGGGAGGAACTCCTCCCTGTTCCATTAAAGTGGAGGTGACAAATGCTGCAGATTGTCCAAACCTTTTCCCAAAATTCATTTCAGACATTAGTTTCTCCTGGTCATTCTCAAATCCTAATTAACAAAGATGATCTGGCGTTGATTTGAATTCGAATATAGAATAACATGGGGGTAGAAATCAAAATTTTACCTGCATTTGTTACTTGGTTCTCCCCTAAATTAGCTAGCTCGAGCTTCTTTTTCCGTCCAAAGCATGGGCAGCAGTCACATGTCTTCATCTTTGGGTGTTTTGGACCTTTTGGCGGGTTGTAGCCATAGAGAGCATACCTTCTGAATACACAGCCAGTCCCCACATATACTGGGCCTTGAATTCCGTCTAGACCCTTCATGTTTATCTGCAAAATAAATGCAAATCATACATTTAAGATTTCCCATGTTTTGTTACAAAGAAATGTAAAATTCAAACGTTAGGCATACGCCAAAGAAGATGGTGTTTCTATTTGCATATCGATCATTTGCATCAATGCCATCGAATCTTTGCGGGAACTGCACATAACACACCTTTCTTCCAATTTGTGGATCCATTAGAAAGCACATTGCTTCTCTAACAGCTTTGCTATTGTTTATGTAGTGATCAAAGTCCAAGTTCAACATGAATGGAGCATCAGTGAGCACTGCTGAAACTCGTACCTACAACACTAATATTCAATTACACTGTTAAAATCATGAATATGAAAATTGATTGTTTATTCCTCCATTTACCAAAGCATTCATTGCACCGGCTTTCTTGTGATGTTGGAATCCAGGTCTCTTTTAACGAGAGCGATTCTGCTGTTTCCTAGAAAATTCTGCTATTTCCGAGAGCGATTCAAATGTAAGTATGGAAGCACCATCGTTCGATATTATAAATAACCATAACTTACCGTTATATTATAAATACAACTCAAGAGCCTTGGAGAAGAAGCTGAGTTCATCTTGTAATATGGGATACGAGCATGTTCCGTGCTTTCCTGCATGGCCATAAAAAAAGATTCATATAGCGCTTGAATGAACTCTAGCTATTCTTGTAAATACAAAAAAAAAATTATATGTTCTGGTAGACGAAAAATGATAGTGATATCTTCTTTGGATGTCAAAATCATGATTACTAGTAATAGGATTTTGTCCTACATCTACATGCAGTGGTACATCCTTGGTAGCTGTTCTGATTAGAGCTGTATGTGGTATGACAACCATCTTCATACCGCAACAGACTCCGTAGTGAACCCTTAAAGAACGATTTTGCACCCACTATTATGCTAAAATTGTATGTTTTTAAAAAAATTCAATGGTAAAAACTAACAATTAGGGAACTAAAACTTCAGAAAGAGTCCATATTAAAGACTCAAAATAGCAAAACAAATGATGAATAGTGGCAAATCAAATAATGAGAAAGCTGCAGGCAGTTTTCTCTGTAAAACCATTGTCAGGAAATGATTATATAGGGACAACAAGTATAGTTTCAAGAACACACATAAATTCACACTTTACAACACACAAATTCATATATAATATTCATTTAGATCTTAGAATTAAATAATCTATCTCGAAACAAGGTATTTTGTACTAGAACATAATAAGAACTAATAAAATTCTAAAGCAACTGAGTACAATGTTTTAGAAAACTCATGCTAAATGGAAATAGTGTAATAATTGACAAATTTACTTTATTTCATCAAAGGACATAGTAAAAACCTACAAGTAATCAACTTGGATGACATTTTCATTTATTGATGTGTTATAGCTTTCGTTTGGAAACATGAAAATGCAAATAGGTATTGGGATTGAAGCATTAATTTACTTTCAATATTGATATGTGAAGTTAGTTCCAACTAATTAGTGATATAAATAATATTTAAATTGGCAAGATTGATAGTAATGGCAGACAATGTAAAATTTTAATATTTAGTACAATAAAAAAGAGCATCAAGTTCTTCTATCAATTGGATGATGTCTCCAAATTTAATGAAACAAAGCAGATGCAATAAACTAACTAAAATAACATGTTGAATAATCCATTGACATTCAATTCGTTGCTCGCATTTAACAGCCTAGCTCATTACTGCGCTAAACATATATTTAATCATCATGCAATATTTTTCACGATTAAACATATCAGTTTTCTTCTTTGTTTCGGTTTTGTTTATATGCAATATTTCACTGACCATGAAGAAGCTCTAGTTATGTGGTACTGTTGACAAACATACATAAAACAAACATAACAGCATTACACAGTGGACATGCACACAGTATCTAAACGCATCAGTAGATGATATACAACACAGGTGATTCCTATGTTATGCTATGTAATCAACAAATTAACACAAATAGGCATAGCATTGAGATAAGGCACTCACCTGAATTAGCAGGTCGCCCTTTTTCTTTTTCCTCTCATGCACTCTCCTTCCTCAAACGAAAACATGTGCATTAATTAATGTGCATGATCACTCGGTGATACAGAGCTACTAAGCACAAAATCACCTCCCATTTTCACTAGCGAGTCTCTTTTCATCAACCTGACTCCCCTGCCTCATCAATAAAACACTGACCCTACCATTCAAAAAGCGACGCACGCTACTCAACTACAGGCTGGCTATTAATTTGAATGAACTCAGAGTAAAGTAAATTGTAGTAGCATGTTGCTTGATATGCATCACTGGTCCAACATTTGAAAAGCCTTGTATGATTATCTTATATAAATCTAGAGTTACCTATATAATTGTCCGGGATAGGGTTACAAAATTATTTTTAATAATAACTAACAGGATAGGGTTACAAGATATAATCACTAGGCAGTAGTTTCTCATTAACAATACAATAACTAATGGGGTTAAAACCAACAAGATACACGGCAAAGCAGAATGAAATACTCACTATATACTCAGCAACAAAATAGTAACCAAAAAGATGTCATATTTATCAATAGAACCAAGTTACGTGGAGAATCTACTTAGACATGCAAACATGAACGCACATTATTATGCTCAAACAAACTCGTGGACACACGTATCATATGCAAATAGTTTAAACCTGTAAAGGTTCAGCTTTATCAAAACACCAATTAGAACCGACATAATGTCACAACAATGTTTAGCAATAGCTAAGTGTCAATGTTATAAAGGCAAACTTATGAAAGTGTGTATATATTTCACAATAATAGGAACAACAAAAAAACATGAAATATAAAAATATGAAACCCCATAGTCGCCCATGAATGCACACAATAGGGACAAAGCGAGATGTATTCTCACATGAAGATATGCTAATACATAAAAAAATATTTATATCACACGCTTAATTTTGTATATATGTACATGCTTCTCTCTTACATTGTTTGTCCTGTTTCGATTTTATATCCTTTGTCATGTTTCTTTGGAATACCAGTTTTTAAATAATTCACTTCTTAATCATTTTATTATAACAAGTAATTTTTTTTATGAAAATCAATCAAATGAAAAGTGATACATGACCAGTTGACTAAGTGTTCAAATGAGTAGAGAACAATGTTATTATTAACAGAGTAGAATTTATAGGACATGATATCTTCTCATTTGATTCTTAAGTTACCATATTAATTATACGTACATTGATACTAACAGTAGCAGTAACAAACACCTATATATTCACACATACACAATTCGATTGTATTTTCAAACATCAATCTCAGTTCATGCTTATATATATATTAATGATTACTCAATCATCCTATATATAGCAAAATATACTATCACTTATTGTAGAAAATTTCCCAAATATTTTTAAATAAAATTAGTAATTATATCTTGTCTTGTATATAATATCTTGTCTTGTGTATAATAAAAGTCTACCTTATAACAATACAAAATAAAGCATTTAAATTTTTAATATATATTTTTGATATACACACACAAACATGTTTGTGTGGGTACACACACATAGGTATATGTATATGTTCCAGAGCAACTAATATTACACAGTCTGACTTTTCAAAACTGTTGACTTTTATGAAATAAACTTGAATTGATTTTAAAAACATTCGCATTACTTTCGTAGTACCAACATCAATTTCCTAATTATAGAGAGTCATCAGGTATTTGCTACACTTGATTAGAGGAAGACAAAAATAACATAGGATAGGATAGATACCTTACAGTAGTAATATGTATATATCTAATTTCAATATAGCCAATCTTTTTTCATTTATATTTCAATATTATTTTCTAATTGAATTAGCTGAAAACTATTGACCAAACCAACAGAAAAAAGATCAATTGATCTAAAAAATAACAACGAATTTGAATTAAATTGATATTAATCAAATTGTTTTCGTTTAGAACATATTCCCATATTATTAGTTGAATAAAAGGTTTGGTTCCCATATTCGCTATTAGTTTGGGTTCCAAAAACCTAAAACAAAAATCAAATCGAATAGTAGGTATGTTTAAACATATGGGAATAATAGGTACTAAAACCTAAAATCGATTTGTTTACAGTTAGATTATATTACAAAAAACCTAAAAATGAAAATCGAAACTAAATTTCAATATGTTAGAAGCGTTAGTTTTGTAAAACTAAAAACCATTGTAAAACAACAATAATCGAATTGTAAAGCCGAAAATCTAAACAATCTTAAGTACTACTTTGAATTTGAGGAAGAAGGAAAGTTACCTGAATTTTCAAAACCCTAGGTGGTGCTGGAGCATAGAAGGAAATGAAAGAAGAGGATAAGAATGCAAGCGTAATTGACAGTCGTAGAAATAATAAAACGTTTAATTACAATCTGCTCCCATGTACTTTGAATTATTTACAGAATTACCTAATTTTGTCACGGTTGTAAGCGTTATAAAGGCTTGTAACAAATATATCCGTTAGTATTTACTAATGGTAATAAGCATTACAAAATGCAAAGGAAAATGTGTTACAAAATTCCTCTTTTGGTGTAGTGCTCCATGATGAATGGTTTGAAGTATTTTCATCTTCATTCCTTTGTTTCCATTCTTGTGCATGTATATCTTCATAAAAACCTCTTCCATTTGAATCCTAATTCCTATAAAATAACATAAAAATGTCTAAGTAAAAATTCTCAAATTAATATATACATAAAAAGATCGTTTTCCCCTATATGAAGATGAATAAATAATGATTAGAAAATAATTTGAATTTTGGTTTAGACATACTAAAATACATTATATGCTCATTTGTTTACTTAAATTAGATTAAATGTGAAAGTAAAAATATGCACATTTACGTGCACATCATAAAGGTGCTTTGAAGGGTGGAGTAGCTAAGAAAGGGAATTATGAAATTGTTTGCTTCACGTGCGACAAGAAGGAGCACTTCGCTAATGAGCATAGTGCTCGAAAGGAAAAAGAGGTAGAAGGGAAGAAGAATGCCAGGTGCTTCAATTTTGACATGATCAGCCAGTGTAAGAACCAGTGCAAGGAGCCCGCTAATGATGGAAATGGCAAGGTGTATACATTGGAGCCTGCTACGTCAAAGCCAACAGCCCAAGAGAAAGGAAAGGCAGTTTCGGGAGGTACGCTTCAAATTCATGGTATGCTTGGCAGCGTTCTATTTGATACTGGTGCATCGTATTCTTTTATATCTAGATGTCTGATAGATAAGCTTAACCTAGAACCCACATATTTAGTTACTTCCTTATGGGTTGCGAATCCAGTAGGAGGGTATGCAACTCTAGCATTGAGATAGTTAGGGTTTGACCTGTTAGGTCAAACTTTTGTTTGCAGTTTGCATGTGTTTGATTTTGTGGGATTCAATATTATTCCTGAGATGGATTGGTTAAGTAAGTACGATGCTAGGATATTTTGCTAAGATAGGAAAATATCGCTTAGGCATCCTGATTAGAGTAATCAGATTGTTTATACCGTAGAAAGTTCTAGCGATGAAGTGAATGCTTTGTTAGGTGTTATGGAGTTGGAAGATGAGTTTGATCGAGTTTTTATGGTTAGAGAATTCATGGATGCTTTTTAGCCTGTAATTGGATTGCTCCCGGAATAGCTATTGAGTTTCAGATAGATTTCGTTTCAGAAGCAGAACCACTGAATAGGCCACCGAGCAGGATGACCACCCCTGTAGATATGAGGGAGTTGAATGTGTAGTTGGTGGAATTGGAAGGCAAGAGCTTTATCAGGTTGAGTAGTTCGCCTTGGGGAGTAGCCGCGGTATTTGCTAAGAGCCAGATGGATTATTGAGGCTATGTATCGATTATCGTAAGTTGAATGAGAGGACGATAAAGAATCGATATCCTTTGCCGAGAATTGATGATTTGTTGGACCAGTTGAGTGGAGCCAAGGTATTCTCGTAGTTGGATTTAGCGACAAGTTTCCATCAGCTCAGAGTAGCAGAGGATAGTATATCTTTGACGGCATTTAGGACCAAATATGGGTCATACGAATGGTTAGTTACGTCGTTCGGACTGACTAATGCACCGACTTTCTTTGTGGATTTGATGAACTGAGTTTTCCAAGAGCACTTGGAGAGGTTCGTATTGATTTTCATAGATGTATCTTGATATACTCTAAGGATGAAAGAGAGCGTGATGTTCATCTTGGAGTAGTGCTTGACATGTTGAGGCAGCATCAGCTGAAGGCGAAGTTTTCGAAGTGTCATTTCTGGAAGAAAGAAGTGAAGTTTCTTGGTCATGTAGTTTCAAACGAAGGGTTGTCAATAGATCCGACTAAGATTGAAGCGGTAAATAGTTGGAAGAGACCCGAGACAGTAACGGAGATAAAGAGCTTCCTTGGGTTGGCTGGTTATTATCTGAGGTTCACTAAGGATTTTTCACGGATAGCGGCACCGATGACCAAGCTAACGAGAAAGAACATAAAGTTTGTATGAACCGATAAGTGTGAGGAAGCATTCCAAAGTTTGAAATGCTTACTGACCCATGCACTGGCGTTGGTTGTTTCGAAAGGGAATCGGGATTTGGTGGTTTATACATATGCGTGTGGAATAGGATTAGGAGTTGTGTTGATGTAGAGAGGTAAAGTGATTGCCTACGCTTCTAAACAGTTTAGACCGCATGAGATCAGGTATCCGATGCATGATCGAGAATTGGCTATAGTAATCTTTGCATTGAACGTGTGGAGACATTACCTTTTGGGAGAGTACCGATTATAAGTCGCCGATGTATTTGTTCTCTTAGCAGGAGTTGAACATGAGATAGCAGCGGTGGTTAGAGTTTATCGCTACTTATGATTTTGGGATTGATTACACACCGACGAAAGGCAACAATGTTGTGGATCCGCTTAGCAAGAAACATCAGAATGTAGTATTGGCGATGATCATTGAGTGGAAAGATTTGGAAGCATTAGCATATTGTAGAGTGCAGTAGAGCTTTAAGGCTGGGTTTAGCTGAACAGATCCGGTATTAGCTTCTAAACAGGGAGAAGATCCGGTATTAGCTGAACAGATCAGGAAGTTGAGAGATGGAACTGAGAGCGATGACTTGAAAGATTTCAGTCTTGACCAAAATGAGAGGTTAAAAAAGAATGGAAGATTATGTGTTTCCGAGTGTAGGAAACATAAGGAAAGAAGTCTTCGGGAAATGCCATCATTTAAAGTTCTCTGTTTATCTGGAAGTACTAAGATGTATCAAGATAAGAAGAGAACTTTCTTCTGGGAAGTTATGAAGTGGGATATTGGTTTATGGGTAAAGCAGTGCTTGAATTGCCAATAGGAAGAGGCCGAACACTAGAAGCCAAGTGGGTTGCTTCAGCCATTAGACATTCCAAAAGTAGAATTCTATCTCCATGGATTTTATTGACGAGTTGCCAAGGTCGAACAGAGGAAATGAAAGTATAGGGTTATAGTGGAAAGATTGACTAAGAGTGCAAATTTCATTCCAGTTAAGTCAACTAGGACGGCACTGACAAAGTTATTTATGAAGAATATGGTTAGATTGCATGGAATTCCTAATAGTGTAGTAAGTGAAAGAAATCCCTTATTAACTGCGAGTTCTGGAAGAGTCTATAGGAAGTTTGGGGACCAGGCTAAAGATGAATACCGCTTACCATCCGCACACAGATGGAAAAATGGAAAGAGTTAACAAAATTTTAAAAGATTTGTTAAGAGCTTGTGTATTAGATTTTGAGGGATCATAGGAGGACCATCTAAATTTAGTCGAGTTTTCTTATAACAACAGTTATAAGACAAGCATTGGGATGGCACAAGGCCATGCAAATCTCCTATATGTTCGTTGGAGACCGGGGATATGTTCATCCTTAGTCCAGAATTGGTCAGAGAAGCTGCATAAAAGATTAAGGTTATTTGGGCTAAAATGAAGGAGGCTCGATCTAGGGAGAAGGGTGCTCAAAATTGATTCGAGTAGGCTAGGGGTTAAGGTTTTCAGGTTTAGAAATTTTGGCGAATAAAGCTTCCGAAGACGAGCAGGTGACTGAGGGATAGCAAATTAGGAATTACAGATTATTTTGTTTATTTCCGCTGTGTATTAAGTCAAATATGACTATATTGCTTTGATCAACCAAGGGGACATCGCTATACGTCACTCTTCGCATATTTCTATGATGATTATAATAATCTTTACCTAGAAAATGATATGGGATTATATAACTTGGATATGAATTTGTTTTGAAATGTAATTAGTAAAATGTTTCTTTTTGAAATCTGTGAATTTGTTCATATTCAAGTGCTTTTTATATTATGGATACTATTAGAATTTCCATATTTTGTCACCAGAAGTTAATACTATGGATGACTACAGCATCTGGCTTAGCTTTTGGTCTCTAGATATGGGATGTTACACTTTGTATAGAAAATGCTATAAGTAATAAAGTGTTGACATTTTGATCGTAACTTTATCTATCTACTTATCTATGTTCCATGCACTTATGCCAATTTTATTTACTACTATTTTAGTTTATCTAGTTAAGTAATTACCGCCAAAATCCTTTTTTTAGAGTAACAGAAATGTGAAGTACTTGGTTTTTCTTTTTTGAGTATCGGTGTGTGCCCCCAGTTTATGGGGTTGTTTACTTCAAACACTTGATAAATGACCGGTTGATCCAGGTGATTTTCTGAATGTCCGTAACGGGACCTGTTTCGCAGTTCCAATCTTTGGGAACTTGTGATTTGAATGCCTCGGTTCCAGAGATATTGTTGGTCCACAATCAGAATTTTCTGTCGATTCATAGTCATTTGACATTACTGGATTCACACCCATTACTCCTGATAGTAGGAGTGGATTGGTTCATCTTAAACCTACAATAGACGAGTTTCCCAACAATGCCGATACTTAAAGAGTGTGCATGGCTTATGAGATACGTGGCTTTTTGGATCGACATGACTCGTCGATCTGCAATAGTTTGGAATTTCTTGACGTTACCTGTCTTCCGGCAACGTGAGGGGTTCATATTTCAAGAGCGTGATTCAACGGCTCACAAACTAATGCCCGACTTATGAGGGTATGCATCTTTTAAGGTTGTGCTTGCTTGGATGTGATTCCACAGTCCAAGACGTAGTGCACGACTTATGAAACGCGTGACTTTTATTTGGGCCTTCCCAGCGTCGCCAGAGCAATATCGCTTCTTAGAAGTGGGGATCGGGTTCCGCCGATCTAACGATTTGAGTTGATTTGCTTCTATCGATTCGGCGAGTAAGCGGGGCATACTTGAGCGTGGTTCCACTATCTCAAGCAATGATGGGATGATTTTGAGTCGATTTACCTCGTCAACTCAGCAGGTTACTTTTGTGAACGTAGTTTTATTGGTTCAGAAAGAAAAGCAATTTTATTAATGAAATTTGTGCAAGTTTTGCTTATTTACAATGTCTCTGGTATTCCGGCATGGCTTATTTGCTGGAAATAGGAAATATATAAGATAATCTCAGGTAAAGTAACGACGCAACAATTCACTATTCCATGCTCAGGGAATTTGGATTCCGTCAACAGTTGTTAGTTTGAATACGCCATCCCCTAGCTTCTAACCGATCACATAGGGTCCTTCCCAGTTTAGTCCGAGTGCACCTGGTACAGGGTAAACCCTCTTAAGGATAAGGTCTCACACTTCGAATGTGTGATTATGAAGTTTGGACTTGAAGTACTGTACCACCCTTTTTTGGTGGGCGAAAGTCCTTAATTCGGCTTCCTCCTTCTTCTCATCAACTATATCGAGTGACTCGAGTAAGGGTTGTTCGTTCTGCCTTAGATCGAGTTTTCGTCTCCGATGAGAAGGGACTTCTACCTCAACCAGGATCATTGCATCTGAACCATATGCTAGTGCGAATGTAGGATCCCCATTTGCAGATATGTGCGTTGTCATGCAGGCCTATAGTGCGAGTGGAAGTTCATCGACCCAATTTTCTTTTGCTTTAGTTAGCCATTTTTCGATGGTGGACTTGATGATCCTATTTACTACTTTCACTCACCTATTTGCCTATGGTTGTGCGACAGCGAAAAGCTTTTCTCGATTTGGAAGCGTTTGTAAAAGTTTTTGAACTCGGCGCTTTCAAATTGAGTCCCGTTATCAGTGATGATTTTTTGTGGCATCCCAAACTTGCAAATAATATTTTCAGTAACAAAGTTAATGGCTTTCTTTGTGGTAATAGTAGCCAGCAGTTCTGCTTTGGCCCATTTGGTGAAATAGTCAACAGCAACTATGGCATATTTCGCTCCTCCTTTAGCCATTGGTAATGCACCAATCAAATTGATTACCTAGATTGCAAAGGGCCATAGACTGACCATCTGTTTAGCTCCGTCTGGGGGGTTCTTTTAATCTTGCTAATCTTTGGCATTAATCGCATTGTCTGGCATAATCTGCTCCAGTAAACCATTTACTGATGTAATATACGTTTCGTTGGATCTTATCTTCTTCTCATATGAGCATAGTGCTCAATGCAAATGGCAAGACTGCTAAGTAGATGCACAAATCTTCTCCACCTACCAGCTTCGACAGGATTGGTGGAGCTTCCATATGTCATAATAGCTCTTTGAATGCAGTTTGACAAGCTTAATTCCATTCAAACTTTTTCTTTCCCTTCTTTAGCGTGTCGAAGAATGATATGCATTTGTTGATCGCTTTTGAGATAAACAGCTCAGTGTTGCAACCTTTCCATTCAAACATTGTAACTCCTTCCTGTTTCTCAAAGCCTCAACTTCTCGCAAAGCGGTTATTAGCGCGAATTTGCTTCGATTCCTCTGGCACTTACGATAAATCCCAAGAACTTTCCCAGGGACACCCCAAAATGAAACTTAAGTGGATTAAGCTTCATTCCATATTTACGGAGTATTTCGAACATTTCAGTGAGGTAGTCTAAGTGATCTGCAATTATGAATGATTTAACCAACATATCGTCTATATATACTTCAATTGTCTTCCCAATCTGACGTTTAAACATGGCGTTCATTAATCACTGGTAAGTTGCCCCAGCATTCTTTATGACAAATGGCATTACTTTGTAGCAATAGAGTCCCAGATTGTAATGAAACAAGTATTTTCTTGATCCATTTCGTGCATCATGATATGGTTGTACCCCGAGTATGCATCCATAAATGATAGCAGTTCACGTCCAGACATCTCGTTCACAAGCTAATTGATTTTGGGTTGAGGAAAGTTGTCTTTCGAGCAAGCATTGTTTAGATTCGAGTAGTCGATACAGGCTCGCCATTTCCCATTGGAATTGTTGACCAAAACCGAGTTAGGTACCCATTCAGGGTAAGTTGCATCGTGGATAAATCCATTCGCCGTCAAGTAGTCCACTTCTTCTCTCAGCACTTTGGACCGCTCGGGCCCTAGGCTGCGTCTTTTCTGCTTTAGGGGTGCATACTTGGGATCAACGTTAAGTGCGGGCAAGCTATCTCTGGCGACACCCCGCACATATCGAAACATGTCTAAGCAAATACATCTAGATTGGCATGAAGAAATTTCATGAGTTCAAATCGCATCATGTTTTCAAGATGCGATCCAATTCTGAGGACCCATGTTGGGTCATCTAGGTTGACTGAGACAGACACCGTCAGTTCCAGCGGTACTGCCCATTTTTCCCTTAAACTCTTCTTTCTAAGGTCTAAAGCCTTATCGAATTGGCTATGGTCCCCAAGCTAGGGGTGGCTCTATAATTGCTATTCCATAGGTTCACGGATGTGGAGAATTCTCCTTATATTCTTTCCCTTTACTTTTCTTTCAGACTCGCGTAGTTCTGTGATATAACATTCCTAGAAGCACTTTGGTCTTCCTTGATCACCCTGACTCCATTTCTTGTCGAAAATTTTGTAGTTAGACACCATTGAGCTAAAGCAATCCTAAAATCTACCAAGGCGATTCGCCCTTGGAAAGCATTATAGGCAAAAATTTCATCTACGATCACAAAGGTTTGGATAAGGGTAACTCTTCGGTCGCCTTCTCTGAGTTCTATGGGTAATTAAATCGTTCTAATGGGTTGTTATAGTTTAATGCTGAATCCCTGAATCTTGGTTTGGCAAGCGGATGCATCTTTCATACCGATCTTCATCTAATCAAAGGTGCGTTTAAAAAGGATATTCATAGAATTGACCATGGCAGATCCAATTCCGACTACCACAACCATAGGGTCGAGATCCCTTCAATGTCTCGATTTCAAAATACCATGTTGTTATTTAGGGTTTCCTTATGCTTAGTAGAAGTTCCATCTTCGATCGCAAAGCATGCATCTTTCGGAGCATGTTTTAGTGAGGTCACATACCTCTCCATTTCTCCCCAACTCTTTTACGTGGGATGGGGCCTTCCAAATATCATTCCAACCATGAGTCCCTCGTCTGTCCGTCTAGGTCCCTCTTTGTTGGTTCTAGCTTTGTTCCCTTGGTCACTAAGAGCTTGGGGGGCTATGGGATGGTTAGGATTTAGTGGTTTCCACACATCCTGCTGAAGCTTGTTTTCCCGAATCAACTCCTCAATCAAGTTCTTCAAGTGATGAACTCATTCATGTTATAGCCATGCACCTCATGGAAGGGGCGATAATTTCTGGAATGCTTCTACTATTAGTTGCTTCCTTTTTAGGCAGATTCTTGTACTCTTCCATCCCACGTATTGCGACATAGGTTCCCCTTTATCTGATTTTCATTTTTTTCTTGTGTTCCCTTCACCGGGCCTAGAGGTGTTTATATCTTAGTTCATCGCTATACCATTCTACCCAATGTTGGTCGGTTGTAAGTTAGCAGATTTACTTTCTAATTCCTATCCCTCTTCCAATCTCAAGTACTAGCTCACCTTTCGATTGAAGTCCTTCATAGTGGTGTGTTTTTTCATTTTGATCCATTTCCCATATTCAGTCTCGGCAGAATTGCATGGACTATGGCCATGAAAACCATATCCTCATTCAGATTACATACTTCAGTTAGAGAAATGTTGAACTGATTCATGAAAGACTTCAAAGATCATCAAAAACCAATTTCCTTTTTAGCCTTTTCCAAGGATTAAGGCCATGAAAACCATATCCTCGTTCGGAATAGGCTGGACAAGGATATCGCATCTTTTGGCTATGCCGTGTGAAGTCTAAATTAATCAAGGAACCTTGTTGCTAGTTGATTGAAGGTAAAGATGGATCTTGGCGAAAGCCTGGTGAACCATATGGAAGCAATTACCTTAAGAAAAATCGAGAAACGTCCACACCGAACGGCATTCGAATCATTTGCTCCATCCGTGTACCAATTGTACTTATATAAGTGGGGTTTCGGGTCTCTTATTCCATCGTAAAATGGAATAGTTGGAATAGTGGACCATTAGGGGTACAACTCATTCAAAATATCATCAGTGAAAGGAGTCCGACTTGGAGCGGATCCATATTCATCATCCCTTCTATCCTTGCTTTCATCCATTAGTCGCTTGACCATGTCCGCGATATATGCCTCAAATCTTCGTTAATCCGAAGGTCGGATGTTATTAACTACACCAAGTGTTTGTTTCTACAAATGATCTTGGTGATTGGGCTGAAGCTTAGGCTCTCCAGTCTTTAGGTGAGCCACTCCCTCAAGGTTCCATTGGCTTGTGGTTGGTCTGATGGGGGCAGTTTGGATTTCCTCAGCGTCATTAAATGCATTAGTATATCTTCCAACTTGTCATCGTCAAGTCTCTCACCAAATTCTGAGTCGGAGAGATCCATGGCTATATCCTCCCATGGGGTTTTCGCTCTCAGATTCAAGGTCATAACTAGTTGCCTCGCAATTGGAGGAGTGTTTGTGTTTCCTTCCATATTGATTCCTACGGTTCCACCTATCACTCCTTTCGGTGGCTTCTTCATATTTTTCCTGTTTAGGCTAGAAATGGAAGAATTTTCTTATTCCATGGTGGCCGCAAGCTTTTTCATGGTTCTTGGAGCATCATGTGACTACAAAGTTAATAGGGTATTCAATTTTTCCAGGAGAGCCCCTGGGCTATTTTCCATCTTAATTTCGTCAACTGTTTTATTTAGTTCATCTCTAGTGACAACTTCATGCTGAATAGAGGGTCCTGGGACCTGATCTCCAGAGTTAGCTCCTACCTATAGATTGTTAGGATGGTTGACTTCAATTTGCTGAGGGTTTGTTTCTTCTCCAGCAATGGTAACTCCTATGGGTTTTCAGAAGTTGTTCCCCTTCCTCCTGGTGCCATTGATTCTCCACAGCAAATCTTCTGAGCAGAGATTGAGGATCTAACTTCTGGACTTATCTAATCCAAAGTAGATAGCTAGATCTAAGCCCGAGTTGGCTTCGTAGTGAAAGCATCAAAATATTAACCCAAAAAATGGATTGATGCGCTGGATTGAGTGTGTAAGCACCAGCCCTATTTATCAAGGCAAATAAAATAGAGACAAGGAATAATAATTTGTAGATAAAGTAAAATGACAAGAGATTTTTTATAGTGGTTCAGCTATTAAGGAAGCTACGTTTACTTTATAACTTTTTTTACCGACGGGCTGCAACTATAAGTTGAATCTCATTACAATTTGATTGGATCTTGTAAATTAGACTAAGCCACCTGTGTTAGAGTTTACTGGAGAATCATAGTGAATCCTTTACATCAATGTTTTATAGGAATAGAAGAGTGAAAAATAGTTTATTCAGAGTTTCAGCAGCTAGTCCCCAAGGTCCTCTTTATGTTGAAGATAAGATTGTATCCACGGGGGCTGGAGAGCACTTGGGCCAATGCCACTTCGTTAGAGACTTACATTTGAAGACACGAAGGCGCTCAGAAATTTTTAGAAGAAATTGATCCAATATGATGGATCGCTAGTGATCCGTAGTGTATGGATTACCAGCGATCCATGGAGTTAGAGTAATTTTGGATCATTCAACTGGATTGTGTTTCCTGCCTTGTGTAGGTGCTCTCCATGTAATTTCATGACCAGAGCTTTGTTTTGATGATGATTCATGTTCTGATTGCATTGAACAGTTTCTGGAATCAGATGAATGCTCACTTCTTGATCTGGCTAGCTTGGAGTATCACCAAACATGGCATACATCTCTAGAAAATTTATTGGATCATGGTGCAAGAGGATAGGAGGATCCATGAGCGACGCTAATGGATCGTTATAGATCCATAGGTGATGGATCGCTAGCGATCCATCATCATACTTAATTTTTGGTTTCTTTTCCTTGAGTCTTTCTTAATTTCTTCTTATAGTCTTTTTAGTTGATTCTTGAGTTGTTTAGACTTAATGTACATGTTCTAACCTCCTTTGAATTCCGTTGGGTAAAAAACTCTAATATGTACCATAAATAGGAGTGACTTTAAAGATTTAATCTTTATTCAATATTTTAGGTATGTTCAAAACTCTTTTCAATATACTCACATATTCGATCAAATTGAATCATTTCTACTGCATGCACGCTTATTTCCATTTTATATTCTACGAACTTATCATAAACATGCTACATGTGTATCAAATAAACATATTCATGCTTGTGATAATTCATTGGTGAATATAACAAAGTATATGGAACTGTTTTGGTATAGATAGACTTGCGGTTTCATATATCAATATGTATCATTCCAAAGAGTTCGCCAACTCTTTGATGCTCGTTCTGAATAAGAGCTTTTCCCATAATTGTTTTAAGATATAATTAACTGATATCATATTATTTATAATTATATAATCAAAAATTATTTCCAAAAACTACGTCTTAGTCTATAAATAAAAAATAATTGCAAATAATATTAGATACTTCTGTGTTTTCAAATGCATTACTTTTGTTATATAAACAAATACCACTATTATAGCTATATTTTATAATAAAGATTCATAATATTCGTATTAAGATAAAATTGTGTCTAAGCTAAAAAATAGCTATTATTTCATAAATAACATACCGTATATTTTATGAAAATAATTTTGTAATATGATGCAACTAATAAGTGCTATATGGTAATATCCCACTATTTTTTCCATTACTGTAATAGCACATGAAATATAGAGGTCCAGTCAAGGATTTAATGTAGGTCATTTATTCCATCTACTGTAATCATTTTATAGTCAAGAGTTTTTAGATCAAATATCTTGAACTTAAAAGAATAATTTTCGTATAAACAATTCTCTATATAAAAAATACATTTTGGAATAGAAATCATATTTCTCATTGCAATGTGAAGTATCAATTATTATTTTACAATTATCATATCCAATATTTCTTTATGAAGCAGAAGTGACCATTCACTCTCTTCATCCCAAATATGTGTTAATTTATTTCTACTCTCCTATGTTTGTTTTCCTTTGTATATGGTCAACCATTCAAAAAAACCATGCCACAATATCATAACAAACGTTTTACGAATTGCAGTTGATTATCCTTGACATTTAAGATATTGTAAATTGATCTAACTACATTTCAATGATCATATTCATATACCTATCTTGTAGCTTTCGATCTAGTGTTATATTTAACACAACAAGATCATTATTATAATCAATCATATTGAATAGTCAATCTCACACAAAGGCTCAATTTCTTATTTCAAATAAGCCAATTTTATTGGGGTTTTGTACGTTACGAATTGCGCACATTCACTATATTTATATGTGATCGTCAAGTGAATGAATATCCATATCCAAGTCTTGGTTTTAGAGTTCAAACTCATAAAGGACAGTACATGGCCTTAGGTAAATAAATGCGTAAGTGACTAATTATGAATGTGTTTAGTACCTATAAAATTAGGTGCTTGCATGAGTATTGAAACAATAACATGTAGAAAATATTTATTAGTACGTATATTTTATATTTCTTTTGTCAGTTTTTAATTCAGTTCATTTGTATATCTTAATTGATAAACATTTTATTAATTATATCAGTTGCACAAATTTATCAATGTAAATTATTATAACTGTTATCCTGCCTTTTGGCAAGCCGTGACACCAAGAAATTGACTAGAAATCAAAGATAGTTCATCCTGAAAAATGGTTATACATAGGTTCACTATGGATGCTAGTAAATTTTGCCCGAGTCCGTATCGAGCTACAATTAACAGGACAATCAAAGCTATGAAAGCTAACGTTCCAAATTTTAAGTTAATCAAAGTTCGTATGCTCAAGGTATGTTCGATGCAAACCAAGGAAATCAACTCATTCGTGTCCATCATTATGCCTCCTTCGCATCGCTTTCATTTGTATCGATCCAGAGAACCTCAGTTGTATCCACCAAACATTCATTAATTCAAATCCATCATATATGTTCCACTTCGTATCCATCCATACTCGTATTGCTTCGCATCCATCATCCCCCAGCTTGTTTGGTCGATCCACCTACGTCAATTTCATATCCATCAATAAGCAACACTTTTCTATGGATCTCGTCCGTATGTATTTTGTACCGGTCTCATCATCAACTCAATTTGTATCGATCAACCAACAATCGATACGAAACATGCCACTAAATACATCAATACGAAGGATGTGTGAAATGATCGATACAAAGTAGCATCTAGGTTATCGATTCAAAGTACACGGGTTCGTATCGGTATGAAGCGGTTACAAACCTTTGAAACGAAAAGAATACTCCAGATCAATATGAACAAAGGCATGTAAAAGTGGAAGACTCGGTCACTCGGCATGAAAATTGGATCGATCGTAAAGTTAGCGCCATGTCACCTAGCAAGCACGTGCACGAAAGTGATACGAAAAAAGGCGATGCGAACAGAAGCGATGCGAACTCGACAGCTTTCAAAATATTCAAACATGCATCGATCATAACTTGAGATCTACAAGTCCAAATACCACCAAATTATCACAGGAGCTTGCATGCAATCTCAGGAATGTTCATGATCAATCTCGACTTGATTGGGCTAAATGTTGATCAATACAAATTTCATTCATATCGATCATCGATCAAGTCCAAACAACCAGGATCGATCACGTGGGCCTACCCACGTGAGGTAGAAGGTCTTCCGAGATCTGGGCGAGATATTTGCTGCCTACTTCTATAAATAGCAGCCCAGGACCTACTGAAAAAAGACTTTTGGCTCTTCTATGTCCAGACTCTGCCGAAAATATCATTATACTTGGATTATATTGTTGTAACTCTTTGGAACCAGCAAGCAAAAATCAATAAAAGTCAGCCATTTCATAGTGGACGTAGGCCATAAGCCGAACCACTCTAGATCTGTGTGTTTTTGTGCGTTTTTCCAGTTTATCGATTGGCTTGTTTGTTAGATCTTCCTCATTTTCCATTAATATTCTTCATTTTATCTCTTCAAACACATCCAAACGGTGTTGTGTCCAATTTTGGTATAAACACTTTCGTGCTTTCAGTGAGACAACCCAGTTTTTTTATCCTGCTCATTGGATCTACTACCGATATCGGATTGCAAGAATCCAAGGAGAAGATCTAGTTTTCAAGTTTAGAATTTCTTACATCCTATTCAGAGTTGTACCAAGCCAAGGAGAGAGCTTCGCTGTCCACCATGGTCAACACTAGGACTACTTCAACAACTGCAGATCCAGAAGGACATGATAGACAGAATCCCGCACAACTTCCTCCTGGCGACCAGAATGCTGCCGAACCTTCTGTTCCGCAAGGCTCTGACACCAGGAAAGAGTTTCAATTACTAATGCAAGAGATGACACCAAGCCGCCAGCAGCTTACTCAGCAACTCCACGCTAATGCGGAATAGACTAACCAACTGAATCGTCACAGACAAAGGAGATCTAGAAGGGATCAGGCTTCCTATTCATCCATTGAACATTCAGCCTCTTCTGACTACAATCACCGATCCATGCGCCCATGGCTGGACGAAATCTATATACAGGCCACTGGACATCAACGCACCTTGGATCTAGGGCAACCAAGGGTTGGCCCATCAACCAGTCATCAGACCGACTCCTCCTCCTGAGGAGGTACTGTTCCTTATCATATCACCGACAACCACACTACCACCACTGCTATTGAGTTGGAAGTTGACGCTGGAAACCGAGAGGATCCGACCCACTGTCAACGCAATTATGCTCCTGGAGCTTATGTTCCTAAAGACCTAGAACCAAGGAGGCGAGATATGGATCATCGACCGTGATTGGCCCATCCTCGCATTGTGGAACCCGACCACATCTTGCCTCAGCATGCCCAGAACCTCCAGATGCCAGATATCCCGACAATTATCCGTTAGATGATCCGTGAAAGTCAAGGCCTTACGAATGACGACTGGGAAGCTTCCAAAGTCATATCCCTTTCATTGATGATATACTATATGTTGAACCGCCCCGACGATTGAGAATGCTAACTCTACCCATTTATAAAGGAGCTCTGATCCTAACTAGCACATTTAAAGTACAAATGGTTAATAAATGCCGCACAAGCCGATGATGCGGTCAAATGCCAAAGTTTCCCAGTCTCCCCGAGGGGCGTAAAAAATATGTGGTTTACTCCTTTACCACCTCGATCTATCTCATCGTTTGACTAGTTGGCAACGAAGTTTGTTGAGCATTTTCGCATGCATGTCACAAGGCCGAAAGATGTTAACACCTTGTCTAGTGTCGCTCAAGCTCCCGAAGAGACACTTAGACGTTATCTGGGGAGGTTTCATGCTACATGTGCTAAGATTAGTAATCCCAATGACAACACAATTTTGATGGCACTGAATAAAGGGATCGATTCTGATTCTAAATTTAGCGACCGGTTGGCCAGAAACCCCCCGCATCATTGGACTATTTCTATTCCAAGGCAGCCCAGTTCTTGAGAAAGGAGGATGCGAAACAGTCTAGGAAAGAGGATGACGCATGGTCCAATATAGAAGGAATCCAAAGAAATGTCGTTGTTCAAAAAATCAAGGAAAGCTCCAGAAAGGTGCAATTGAACATATAGAATAAACAAAATGAACAGAAAGGCAATGGAAATTAAAACAGGAAACGGGTCAGAATCATGGGCCAAGATGTAGCGCTCCTATGTTTGACAATTATACTCCTTTAAATACGTCGCTGGAAAATGTGTACTTGCAGACCTGCAATACCATTCTGTATAAGAAACCTGATCCAAAGCAATCGTAGAAAAACAGATTCAAACGGGGAAATTTTGTAGATTTTACGCTATGGCCATAATACGAACGAATGTCGTCATTTACAGGATATTATTGAGAAGTTGATATGAAAGAGAAAGTTGGAGCAGGTTGTTCAGGCGTCGCAGTCTGGAGGTGCGGGCCCATCGAATCCAAACCAAATACCAAATCAAGCGAGACTGGAGGAACCTGCTCATACTAGCAGAAGGTTAGTGATTAATACCGTTAGTGGTGGTCCTCATCCAGCAGATCGAAGCTGGAAGGAAATGGAGTTGTATGCCAGTTCTATTAGGCATGCAAGCTTCGAATGTTGTAGTAATTTAGAAGAGGGGCTTCGACCAAGCAACAGAAAATGATGACATACGACATCGTATTCCGGAGCATGGATGTTGACAGGGCTGAAGCCCCAACCGTTGATCCACTTGCCATTTCAGCTCAAATAGGTCTTGCTTGGATAAAGAGGATCTTGGTAAACAGTGGGAGTTCGGTGAACATATTGTTTAAGCGAGCTTATGATCAGATGAAGATGGAAATGAAAGACTTAAAGCCTTGTCAGTCTCGTATTTACGGCTTCAATGGAAGTGCGACTATACCCACTGGGTTAGTGGAGCTGCCAGTGAAGTTAGGAGTTGGGGAACGCCGGAGAGTCCGGAGTGGGCAAACCAGCCCTAGCTGAGTTAGGGCTGCCATTGCACCTTGGTGTCTTACTTTAAAATTCAATACCAGCAACGGAGTTGGAGTCGTCCAGGGAGACCAAACTGCTGGACAAGCCTGTTATGTTTCTGAGCTGCGGGAGGCACAGTGAAAAGAAAATGGAAAGGGCGTAGAGGAGTCTCTCCATGTCTACTTTGCTGAGAATTGGTAGTTAACGTCTGGGCTAAGGCTCGGGCACTCCAACCAATTCCCAAGGGATCTTGACCCGAGTGATACCGAAAGGGAAGACGAAAGTAAAAATGGTCAAGCTTCCCCGACCAAGCTGATGATCGATATTTTGATCGACGATAATGACGATTCTAAAATGATAAAGATTGGATCTCAGCTAAGCCAACAGATGCATGAGGAATTGGTTGAATTTTTCCACGCAAACCTCGACGTGTTTGCCCTGGACGCATTTTGACATGTGTGGAACCTCCCCAGACATCACGAGCCACATATTGAATATTGACCCATGGCATGTCCTAGTCAAGCAAAAAAGCTGTGGTATGGATCTAGAGTGATATACCGCCCTTAAGGAAGAGGTTGATAAACTCAAGTTGAACGGGTTTATCCGAGATGCATTACACCTAGAATGGGTGTCCAATCCTGTACTTGTCAGAAAACCTAATGGAAAATGGAGAACATGCATTGATTACTCAGACTTGAATAAAGCTTGCCCTAAAGACATTTTTCCACTTCCCTGAATCGATCAGCTCGTAGACTCAATGGCCGAACATGAACTCTTATCCTTCATGGATGCGTATTCTGGCTACAATCAGATACTCATGCACTTGCCTAGTCAGGAGCATACCAGCTTCGTCGCCGATTTGGGACTTTACTGCTAAAAAGTCATGCCCTTTGGACTCAAGAACGCTGGGGCGGCCTACCAACGATTAGTTAATCGAATATTCGCTAATCATATCGAAAAAACCATGGAGGTATATATGGATGACATGCTTGTGAAGTCGCGTTTCTCCACTGATTATATCAAGAACCTAAAATCAATGTTCAACATCCTCCGAGAATATAGAATGAAACTCAACCCATTGAAATGCTATTTTGGAGTCACATCTGGAAAATTCCTTGGATTTATCATCAATGCTCGAGGAATTGAAGCCAATCCTGAGAAGATCTGGGCAATCAAAAATCTTGAAACTCCAAGGACTATAAAGCAATTTCAGAGCCTAAATGGAAAAGTAGCAGCACTGAGCAGGTGATTTCAAAATCCACTGACAAGTGCATTCCCTTCTTTGATCTGATCAGGAAAGGGAAACGAAATTTTTGAATGGACTACAAGCGCATTCTGAGTACTGGTTCAACACCTATCCACACCACCCATTCTGCCAAAGCCTATTGATCGTGAAAGATTGTACATCTACTTGGCGGTGGAAAAAAACGCAATCAGTGCCACCCTACTTCGGGAGGAAGACCAGATACAATAGCCAATATATTACACTAGCAAATGACTAACCGGAGCACAGAGAAACTATTCGAAGCTGGAAAAGCTGGCTTATTGTCTTATCATTGCCTTAAGGAAGCTCCACCCGTATTTCTAGGCTCATCCTATCACCTTTTACACCGACCAGCCGTTATGACAGGTTCTTACATAGTCTGAGACGTCTGGTAGGTTACTCAAGTGAAATATCGAGCTGAGTCAGTTCGACATCACTTACACACTGAGGCAAGCCATTCACGGACAAGTCCTAGCTGATTTCAACGCTGAATTCACTATCCCAGAGGACTTCCGCAAAATCTGTGAATCTTCTAAATATGTATGGAAGCTACATACTGATGGTGCATCAAATGACCGCTGCTCAAGTACTGGTGTTGTACTTGAAACTCCTGAAGGCCGATCTATATGCTACCTTAAAGTTCGACATCCGTCCAACTAACAAGGAGGCCGAATATGAAGCCCTGCTTGTCGGATTGAGATTTCCCAGAGATTTAAGAATTATTGCTATGGAGATTTATTATGATTCACAATTGGTCATGTGTCAAGTTTGAGGAGAGTACCAGGCAAAAGACCAAAGATTGGCTGCTTATCTTGCTCGGGTTCAGAAAATATTAGGTCAATTCGATCTATTGCATACCCCGAGGACGCAATCAGAAGACCAATTCCTTAGCATAGTTAGCCAGTACAGGTGAGGCACAGCAAATGGAAATCGTTCCCGTGGAGACATTATCTTCCCCGAGCATCGATCAGATGGAAACAAACCGGTATTTGAACTCATTCTCGATGAGGAATCATGGATGACTCCGTTCAGGAACTATCTCGAGCATGGGACCTACCGAAGCACAATAGTGAAAAATGACAAGTTCTTCGAAAGGCTTTACGGTTCACTATTTAAAATGGAGTCATGTATAGAATAAGGTACTCTATTCCTTTACTTCGATGTATCACCCACGATGAAATCAAATGAGTATTGCATGATGTAAATGAAGGAGAATGTGGCGATCACACTAGAGGGCAAGCTCTTTCCAAGAAAGTGCTCCTATATAGATATTATTGGCCGACTATAAATCACGATGCGTCGGATTACGCCAGAAAATGTGACAGATGTCAAAAACAACTTAGATTCCAAGTGCCCCCTACCGAAATAACTCAGATGGTCAGTCCATGATCATTTGCAGTATGGGGCATCGACATTATTGGTTCTCTACCTCTATCCAAAAGTGGTGCGAAGTACGCCATCATTACAGTTGATTACTTTACCAAGTGGGCAAAAGCTGAACCCTAGCTACTATCACAACGAAAAAAGTAATCAACTTTGTGTTATGCAACATTATTTGTCAATTTGGCCTCCCATATACCATCATTACTGACAACGGAGCATAGTTTGACAGTGTTGAATTTAAGAATTTCTGTCAATGATTCCACATCCAAAAGAAGTTCTCTATAATTGCACATCCTTAAGCAAATGGATAGGTTGAAGCTGTTAATAAAGTTATAATGTCCATTCTAAAGAAACGACTGGAAAAGGCTAGGGGAAAATTGGTTGATAAACTTCCTATGGCCCAATGGGCTTATCAAACAACCTACAAATCTACGACCGGCCACACTCCATTCTCTCTTTCCTATGGTTCAGAAGCCGTTATTCCAGTCGAAATGGAAGTACCTTCTCATCGTGTGACATATTATGATCCGAAGACAAATGCTATATTACTTGTCGAACCACTGTATTTATTGGATGAGAAGCGAGAAGAGGCTGATTTGAGGGCAGCCACATACCGAAGTCGAGTCGCCTAATTGTACAATGCTAAGATTCGACCTCGAACCTTTGAACTCGGCGATTTTTTTCTTAAAAGAATTTACTCGATTCCTTTACATATGAAACCAATGTGGAAATGGTCGTATGTCATTGAAAGAAGACTTGGAGATGTCATATTTAAATTATTGACCGTTGACGATCACATTCTTCCGAGAGCCTGGAACAGCGAGAGTATTCATCACTATTACGCATAATAGGCTTTATTTGTTCATTTAGTCTACTTTTCATTTACAGTTTGTTTATGCATTTCGAAATCTGAATTTGTAACAAGGCAACTGACTTTTCCATATTTTCTTGTTTCAGCAATAAAATGCAATCTCTTCGAGCCAGAGCAGTGATTTTTAAAATGCGTCATACGACCATCACAATGAACGGAGAGCTAAGTTCCACCCTACGGTGTGATTTATTCAAATAGGTAGTGACTGTGATACGACCTGTCACTCGCTAAGTGAAACCGAGCTCGGGGGCAAGTCATCACACTAAAGCTAAAAAAGGATTGATACATCACAATCCTCATACTAACTCCAAATTCCCAAAGTGCGAACCGAAATATAAACACACTAATACGGGCTTGAAGAGGGTAGATTCGTCTACCTAACAACTTCGCCCATCTTTAAACCAAGTTCTTGAAGGATGGACCCATCCATCTAATGACCTCGCTTGTTCACTTAGGGTGGATGTGATTCGACCATTCGTGATCCTGATACATCTGTTGTTCTCGGAGTACGAACGAAATTCTAAAACTCACAATAGATGTGATTGACCGTCTGTCAACTAACTTTAGATTTCAACTAAATCTAAGTCCCCAGAGTATGGATAGGAGTATAAACATCGACTAACTCTAAATCCTCCGAGTGCGGATTAGAGTTTAAACACAAACCGGATGTGAATCAACCACCCGTAGGACAACTCTGAGCCTCGGAGTGCGGGGCGCCAGAGTATAAACGCAAAGTGGGTGTGACTGACCACCCATAAAATAATCTTTGTCCCCAGAATGCAGACGAAGTTCTAATTATCAAATGACTGTGGCTGACCGCCCATAAAATAACTTAAGTCCCCAAAGCATTGGATATATCTCAAAAACCATAAGCGGGTGTGACCGACCGCCGGTGTACAAGTGTGATCCCTAGAGTGTGGATGCAATCATCGATAGATGAGCAGGTGTGATTCGACCACATGAACACGTCTTGTTTCAGTCTTGCTTCAAAAGGTATGAGCTTGGTATATTAAAGGCGGAAAATGATGGCCTACCGATCTTTTCATTTTGTCCTCGAAACTGGGGCAGAACTTAAGTATCAGCCACTGATTGAGACAGTGCAGTATAGAAATTTGACTTAATAATTCAATCGTGACCAGAAGTCATGACGTTAGAACTTAGCAACTGAGCCCGGGTCTAATTCGTAGGCTAAGACTCCACAAGTACATTGAATGGAAGTTTGAATGCTGAAATAATCAAGCGAAATAAACACAAACTGTGCTGAAGAAAAAATGGATATTATTTCAACCATTCATTGGAAAAGAAGGATACGTACAAAATTATTCCAAAAAATCCTACTAGCAAGGGACGAACCTGCATCTACACATGGCCTACAAAAGCAAAAGGAAAATCCTATATATCTACCAAAAATGAGCTGAGAAGACCTGTCCATTCTCTCATCATCTTCTTCTTCTTCTTCTTCTTTGGCGTAGACCCGCTAGAATCACCACTTGGATGCCTCTTTCAGCCCTTGCCTTTCAGCTATTGATCTCCAGTCGGGGGAATTATGGTAACCTCCTCCTTCGAGCTCACATGGATTGGAATACTTTCTAAAGGTGGAGTCCGAGGGACATGATCAATGTTGGAAGGCGAGAGAGGTGCATAGGTGTCGACAACCGTGCCTCCAGGAGAAATCATTCGCAAAGGAGTTGGACCAAGGCCCACCATCCCACCTCTAATACCACTGGCCCACACAGCTGCTTCCATTTCGGCGTTGATCTCAACTATTATCTCCTCTTCGTGGATTGCTTGGGCATCACCGGTAATGCTAGCAGTTGGACTTGAGGAGCTGGTCACAGGTACGCTTCTGCCCATGAAAATGGCAAATCAGCAAAAGGGTTGCATTGGTGCCAAGAAGCTCCTCCAGCATCTACTCATCAAAAGTAAACGTGCTCCCCTATGGCTCGTCGATTGGTGTTGTGGCCGTTGTAGTGGTCACTTCTGTAACGAGGGCCACCTACGCGTGACGCAGCTCTTAGGTTGTGGGGGCAAGGTTGATGTAGCTCCTATCACTGAACAGGGACAAAGAAAAAGTTGTTAGTGATTACTCCAAGCAACGCTTATGGCTTTGAATGAGCACAAGAAACGTTCAGCGTATCTTCCTCAGATTGGCTCGCGGGTGGTGGAGCAGCTTCAGAGACATGCTCGCGAGTTGGAGACAACTGCAGTTGATCGGGATTATATGCAGGAACAAACTGAGGATCAACTACATATGTAGATTCGGGCTGGGTTGGCATGAGAGTTTCAGGACCCGCTTCATGGTGCTCAATGCCAGAAACTTCTCCAGCCTCTAAATGCTGAGTGCCGAGTTTCTCCTTTTCATATGTGATTGTGATGTTGTGGAGAACTCTTCTTTCATCTTCACTCAACACCCGATTCTCCAATCAAATATCTACAGAATCGGCTTGATGCTCAACTTTTTCATCTTCTACTAAGCGACCCCAAGTATTATACAAGTGTGATAGATAGTTATCGAGCCAGGTTAGGTTTCGATGCTTTAGAACATTAGCGTTGTATGTGATAATAAGATCTTCCATATCGGCCTCTAACCCGGTCTCTGCCATTTTCACTTCAATCTAACCCTGGCCTCGGCTCCTGAATTTTAAGCATTGTCGCATCTCTCTCTTCCCTAAGCACCACAGCCTGTTCACATGCTTCCTGGGCAACTTTGTTTGCATCGTCTTTCTCTTTGACGATTTCAGCAAATTTGGCCTTATGCTCTTCAAGCACTTTAAGCACCCCGTCGCATTTGACCATGACTGTGGTGGTCTGATGCCCTATCTCCTCAACCAGGGCTAAGTGAGTTCGCCTCATCTCTTTCATTCACTGAGTAGCCTCATCAGCTCTTGTGTTGGCCTCTGTCTTTGAGTTTCTCATGGACTCGCTCTCGTAATGGAGCACCTAACACTATGCCATAGATGGCCTTCTGCAACATTTTTGCAAGGTGTTGCCAGGTAAAATGTTGCGATAGCTATACAATTTTGGTCCTACTGCAACGTTGAATTTTTGGTGTTGCCTTGGCCATAAAAATGTGTTGCTCTAGCTAAATAAGTGCAATTGATGCAACATTTTTTTATAGTGTTGCTATAGCATACCTTTGCATATCTTTCGCACTGATCCACGCCAATCTACCAAGGCAAATCCTACGTTAGAGAACGTGACACCTCATCAATCCGAACACCACTCCTTGATCTTTTAGCGTCGCGAAGAAAAAAGTCCCCACAAATAACTTTTTATTTTCATTCTTCTATGTCTTCCTACAATGGTTCAAGCGAACATTCTTAATTTGGGATTCAGCGATTTCGGTTCGATTAGGGCTTCGATTTGGGGGTTCAAGCTTTGTTTAGCGATTTCACTTCGATTTGGGGGATCAAGCATTGTTCACATCACTTTAGGGCTTCAATTTCGATTTTGAGGTATAACACTCTCTCCCATCACTTTAGGGTTTCGATTTAAACTAGTTATAAATTCTTAATTCGGCCTTAACTAACAATTCGACTTGTCTGGGTTTCCTCTTGTTGGACAAACACACAAATTTTATCTTTTTATGTTAAAATACTCATATATTCATAATTGTAGTAATGGACAGTGAAAACATTTGGATAGAACTTCCAAAGTTTAGTGAAGGATATATTAGCGGGAGAAGAGCCTTTATACAAAACGATTTTTCTAAATTGACCGTAGGCGATGAAATGACGTGCCCATGCAAGAATTGTAAAAATAGCAAGTGGCGTCGTCCAGATATAATTTATGATCATCTCATCTGCAATGGTCCATCTCCATTGTATGTGAAATGGATTTGCGAGGTTTCTCAACCTAATTTTAGAAGGAGTGATGAAGATATAGACCATGGTGCTGGTGATTTTGGAGATAATCTAGGTGAAATGTTGCACCATACTCGTGGAAATATGCAGAACTGTGAAAATGAGAATTCTGATGCACCAAATGCCGGTGCTAAAAGATTTTATCGCCTTGTCGAAGATGGAAAGCAGCCATTATATCCTGGCTGTTCAAAATTTTTGAGATTAAGTTTTATCATCAGGCTTTGTTCTTTAAAATGTGTACATGGAATTACAGAGTCTGCAGTTGGGGATATACTAGAGTTGATGAGAGAGGCTTTTCCATAGGCCCCCATACTTTTATCTTTTAGAGCCGCGAAGAAAATCATTAAAGATTTAGGTCTTGGTTACAAAAAAATACACGCATGTCCAAACGATTGCATGCTCTATTGGGAAGAAAATGAAGATAAAGATATCTGTAACTCTTGTGGTATTTCGAGGTGGGAAGAGGAAAAGAAAGGCACCCGTGACAATGATCCAGAGAAGTTGATTCACAAAGTCCCGGCAAAAGTAATGCGTTACTTTCCGCTAAAACCAAGGCTGCAAATGCTGTTTATATGCAAGGAGTATTCACAACTTATGAGATGGCATTTTGTAGGCCGAAAAAAAGACGGAAAACTTAGACATCCAGCTGATAGCGAGACTTGGAAGGCGATGGATGCTATGTATCCTGATTTTTCATCAGAAAATAGAAATATCAGATTGGGTGTAGCCTCTGATGGATTCAATCCTTTTCGTACAATGAGTACAACTTACAGTACATGGCCAATTGTATTAGTTAACTACAACCTTTCACCTTGGTTGTGCATGAAGCCCGAAAATCTAATTCTTTCAACACTCATCTCCGGTCCAGAGTCTCCAAAGAATAAAATTGATGTATATATGCAGCCTCTAATTGAAGAGTTGAAAGAATTATGGGATCTAGGCATAGAAACTTATGATGCCTTTACTGATCAAAAATTCATGTTACGTGCAAGTGTGTTGTGGACCAATTGCGATTTTTCGGGGTATGCAATGTTATCCGGTTGGAGCACAAAGGGTAAATTGGGTTGTCCTGTATGCCATTATGAGACTTCTTCAATGTACTTGAAACATAGTAAAAAAATGTGCTACATGAATCATAGACAATTTCTGGATCTGAAACACAAGTGGAGGTTTGATAAGAGGAGGTTTGATAAGAGAAGGTTCAATGGTGAAGTCGAAATAGGACTGCGGATTTCGGGAAATTTATCAGGAACAGACATTGAAGAACTGTTGCGTGACTTTGAAAATAATTTTGGGAAGAAAAAGGATTCGCTTTCAAAAAGAAGTCAATATTTTTCAATTTACCGTATTGGAGCCACAATTTATTGCGACATAACCTTGATGTTATGGATATAGAGAAAAACATACGCGACAACATACTCGGTACTTTGCTAAATATTAGTGGCAATTCAAAAGACCATTTGAATGCTCGTTTTGATTTACAGGAAACGGGCATCAAGAAGGTCATGCATCCCGTTTTATCAAATGACGGCGAACACTTTGAGATTAGGGCTGCCATATTTGAAATGGCGAATAAAGAAAAAGAAATATTTTGCTCAGTACTGGAGAATGTTAAATTGCCATATGGTTGTGCAGCCAATATCAGTCGGTATGTTCACACGAAGGAAAGGAAAATCTCAGGGTACAAGACCCATGATGCTCATTTCCTACTTCACTACTTGTTGCAATTTGCTGTGAAAAAAACACTGAAGCCTGAGGTTGCATTGCCTCTGATAAGATTTGGTGCATTCTTAAGAGGTCTTTGGGGCAAAGTAATTGATTTGGAAGATGTGAAGAGGCAACAACAAGAAATTGTCGAAATTCTTTGCCAATTTGAGATGATATTTCCACCGGCTTTCTTTGACATAATGGTTCACGTGACGGTTCACTTGTGCAAGGAAGTTGAATACGGTGGACCTGTGCATGTTCGATGTATGTTTTCGATTGAGCGTTATCTAGCTAAACTCAAATCTTATGTGCGCAACAGATCTAAACCGGAGGGTTCCATCGTCGAAGGTTACTTGGCAGAAGAATGCTTGACATTCTGCTCAAGATTCTTAAGCGGTGGTGATGCAGTACCTAAATTTGAAAGTTGTCCACAAAATATGGAATATGCTATTGGTACAAGAAGAAATAAAGACGGAAAAGTATTCATCTAAAAGAATCTGAGTGGATGGCATGTCATCGGTACATTCTATTCAATTGTGGTAACGAGGAAATAGATAATTTAAAAGAGTAAGTTTTTATGTTCTAATTTTATTCTAGCAAGTACTAAAGAATTAGAATATTTCTTTATTGATATTAATACCATCATAATTATTATAGGGAACATCGAGCTTTAATTGATGGTTATGCAATATCGAGAAGATATAAAAGAGAGAGAGCACATACTGAAGAATTCTGGAAATGGCTGAAGGATGAGGTTGGGAAAAAAGAGGACATTTCGAAAGAGCTAGAAGTGCTTGCAATGGGCCCTAATCGGACAGCTAGGAAATTTAGTGGATATGTTATTAATGGATACAGATTCTATACAAAATATAGAGATGCTAAGTGTAAAACACAGAATTGTTGTGTATTCTTGACTGCCTTGACCACTAGCTTTGAAAGTTCAAAAGATCAAAATCCATTGGTTGGTAATGTTAGTTACTAAGGAGCAGTTGAAGAAATATTAGAAATTGATTATTGGGGAGAAATTTCAGTGTTTTTATTTAAGTATTGCTGGTACCAAGAAAAGAAAGATTTGTATGGGATGACTCGAGTTAATTTTAATAGATTGTGCCAAAAATCTGATCCATATGTTATGAATTCACAAGTACAAAAGTATTTTATGTACAAGATCCAACTGATACGGCACTTTATAATGTTGTCAATAAATTGCCGAGGGACTGGTGTGAAGTCGAAAATGAAAATGGAAATGAAGATGATCTAGTTTTACATGATATTCAATGTGGTAATGGAATAGGAAATCAAGTTAATGATGTTAGGTGGTATAGAGATGACGTCCCGGCAACACAAATCCTCATTCCACCTAGCATAGAGGAAACTTTCGCTTGATTTCTATGTAGCAATATCAAGTGACTTCTATTTATGTATTGGTTCTTAATTAAGGGACGACTTCTATATCTATTGATTTTCATAATTAATTTGCTACTTTTTAATTACTTGACTGCTTGTAAGTTATTCTGATTTTATGTGTTCCCTTGTTGTAGTGCTTTATATACCTGCATACACATATGTACTTAATATACCTGACCATTTTATTATTTCATATCTTGCTTCCAATGTAAACTCACCATTCCGTATCCATTTTGTATAGGATGGGGGAACTCATGCAGCTCACATTTCATCACAAGGGTGCATTTCAGAAGGTACAATATGTTGGTGGAACCGATACTGTGGTAAAGAGGGTTGATCCTGACTACTTCTCGTACACAGTGCTCATGGAGTTTGTGAAGGATGACCTTCAATACACCGAAATAGGAGGAATTTATATGAGAAATGGTGAGAAGGGTAGGTGGAAGTTAGTGACGAATGATGCAGACCTCTCCGAATTAGTCAAAGGAGTTAACAGTAGTGGCAACTTGGATTTTAATATCGACAACGTTATCGATACTGCAATTGAGCCACTGAAGCAAATGCAGCCGCATGTAATCATGCGGCCAAGCCAGAATCTGGTTACAGGTATATATAAATGGATAGTTAATATCATTTACAAATTGTGATATTTTGATATAGCAAAAAAAAATTATTGTGATATTTTGGTTATAAAATTTAAAGATTATGATTATAATATCATTGTATTGTTGCAGCTACAAAACCAGTGAAACGACAGTACGTGAAGGCTCATCAACTACAACAGAACCAAAAAAACAAGAAGTTAGCTGAAGTCAACAGTCCTCGGAAGTCAGCACGGCCGAATAGCAATGCAACTGTGAATCTAAAGTTAGGTGAGGTGAACAGTCCTCGGCAGTCGGCACGGCTGAAAATCTAGAACCCAACGATGCAACCGTGAATCTAAAGTTAGCTGAGGTGAAAAGTACTCGGAAGTCAATACGGCTGAATATTCCAGAACCCAGCAATGCAACTGAGAATCTAAAGTTAGCTGAGGTAAGGAGTCCTCAGAAGTCAACACGGCTGAATAATCCAGAACCCAACAATGCAACCGTGAAACTAAAGTTAGTTGATCAGGTAAATCCTCAGAAGATGACACAGAAAAAAAAACCAAAAATCAGCGATTCAACAGTGAATCTGAACTCATCAAGTGTTAAGAGGAAGTTGGAATCACGTTTACCAACATCGGAAGAAGAAGATATGGATGAAAATGGCATGCAGGTTTGAAGAATTCTTATTATGATGATCTTATTGTAATTTGAATATTTTGTACCACTCTTGCAGCATACTTACTATGATGTTCCTGTTTATTATATACTTGCAGGATGTTCATCTACCACATCCACCACCTCCAAATGAGTATTCTACACCTCCACTATCTCTAAAAGATTATGAAGTACAGAGAGCTTCTAAGTTGATGATGAACCTAAAAGATTATGAAGTACATAGAGCTGTTAATGTGATGAAGAACAACGAAGTTCTTGCTTCTCTAGGTGTGCCTGCAATTTCAACTGAACTGAGAAATGCAAACCAAAAAAAGATAAAGGAAAAGAAAAGATGCAAGAGGATGTGGATAGTGATCAGGAATATAATCCGGACCATGAGGAGCATAGTGAAGATAATACTTCACAAAGTCCAAGAAAAGTGTGTGATAGCTACATATCTTATTTTTTCTGCTTATGAAGATAATAACTACCAAAATCCAATCTTATTTCCTACTTATATATACAATTTAGAGAACTAAAAAAGTTGAGAAGCCCAAGCCTGTTAGTGGACCACAAACTCGTTCAGCTAGTGGTATCGCAAAGGAAAAGGAAAAGTTGAGAAGCATAAGCCCAAGCCCAAGCCTGGTAGTAAGTTCAACTGAGAAGGATGTTGAAGGAAAAGGAACAATGGCTAATTATTTGGCTCTGCAGGAACGATAAAAGAAAAATGCTGCAAAAGCTAGTGCAGTGGTATGGCAAATAAGTATGTTGCGGAGAATGTCTTGCCAGACATTGAAAATGAAGAAGTTGAAGCAGGTACTGAATTGATGTGATAATAATATTTAATATTACAGCAGGATTAATATTTAAGTACAGAATTTACATTATGATTTATGTTATTATTTGACGGGACTTTTCATTTTAATTGAAGGTGAAGTTCCTAAAAGACTCATAGGTCGCACAAAGATGTTTAATGTTCATACAAGGGCCAATGACAAAAGAGTTGTAATTATGATGAACTAGTGGTTCCAACCTATTTCAGATGATGACAAAGTAATATCTAAACTAAGCAACTTTTTAGGAACATTGAAAAGGTCTGTGCCACTTACGTATAAATCTTGGTCGGATGTTCCTAAAAAGTTGAAGAAATCTCTATGGGATTATGTTAAGGTAATCTATTATTAACTATAATGTTGCTGAATTTTACTTTAATAAGTAATATTGATCTATTAACTATAATGTAGCTGAATTTTGATTTATTTATTCTTTTTTATCTTTGATTTATATTTAAGCAACGGTATATTATTCCGGATGAATGTGAAAACTGGGTGTTGAAGTCTATTCGTGACTGTTGGAGGGGGTACAAGAGTCGCATAAAAATAGCTCATTGTAAAGCTTATAAGACTGATGAGGAGAGGCTAGATAACAAGCCGGACAACATCCCAGTGGAGGATTTTAAAGTGCTCTTGAGGTATTGGGCAGATGATGAGATTCAGGTATACGTACATATTATTTATTTCGCAAGATAAACGAGTACTTTTTTTGTGAGATAAACGAGTACTTTCTTTTTTGTGTATTTTTTAGCAAAAAGCCCTGAAAAATTCTGATAGTCGTAAGTCGTATCAAGACACACACACCGCTGGTCCAAAGTCGTTCGCCCAGCTTCGTCATAAGACGGTATGTGATACTTTACATTTTTGACTGAAGAAAGGTATGCTAAACTATCTATTGAACTTGTATTAGGAGACACCATCCGATGCATCACTTTTTCTTAAAAGTCGTAAGAGAACAGATAGACGTGAGTACGTGTCTAATCCTCAAGTAATGAATTACAAACTTGTAAGTAGTAATTCTGTTTTGTAATAATTTTGTTCTGTTTTGCACATGCTGCACATTGTTCATGTCTTGCTCATGTGCATGTATGCTCATGTCCTTGAAACTGTCCTTGAAGCACTTGTTGAACCTGAATTTCGCAAACGTACTAATAGCATAGATGTTTGCTTTGGAAATTGTAATTGAGTATATTGCGAGATTAAGAATTTTGATCCCTCGGCCATTTTTTTCCTTTTCTAGTCGAATGAAGAGGACTTGCTTTTGCGTTTGGCTAGAAATGACACAAAAACTGGAAACGAAGAAATGAATTTGGTTAAAGGGATTACTGACTTGGTTTATATAAAAATATATGTCTATGGTAATACACATATGTGCATAAATAAAATGAATGGCCGTTTGAAGCCTCAGAATCTGGATAACGAAGCCGTAGCTGGCTGTCGACGGAATTGTTTTCCAAATTTTACTAGTATATATGTTACAAATTGTTTTCTAATTACATGCACATAAACAAATTGTTTTCCAAAATGTGGCTTTCTCTGCATTTGTTGTACACAATCCATATGTAAGCATTTGCTGGATTCTCTGCATTTACTGTAGGGTAATTTTGATGTGGCTTTATTTTGTAGGACTTAGTTCAAAAGGCAATGGCTGGTGAAGAAGGAGGAAATACTATTGAAATAGTAATTTCGAATGGAAAATCAAAGGGTCGTCCTTTGCTTATAGGGAGGCGTGCAAAGTGTGCAAAACAATCAACCGAGGCTCTAACAAATGCTTACGTACATGACTTAAGGCAAAGGCTTGTTGAAGAAATGGAAGCACAGCTAGAATCCAAGGTAAATCAGAAGGTACAAGAGAATTTGGCTAGGGTGCTTAAGAAATTAGGTGATGCCAACCCGGAGATGAACATCAATGTAGAGGATCAAACTTCCACAATCATGTCCTGTGAGACTGATAATCTGACTGGAGGCACCAGCTCTTAAATCTCATTTATGAATTGTTATGTGTACCGGATATTTTGGGGTAGCTTTGTAGTATTTTGGGGTAACTGGATATTTTGGGGTAACTGACATGAATTGTGATGTGTACTGTTGTATGAATTGTTATCTGTACTGTGTATTATGCTGTGTATTATGCAAGTGTTTTATGTGATATTGTACTGTGTATTATGCAAGTGTTTTATGTGATATTGTACTGTTCTATGTGCTCTTAGTGTCTCTTCAGTATAGTGTTGCAGTAGCTTCAGTATAGTGTTGCAGTAGCTTCAGAATAGTGTTGCAGTAGCTTCAGAATAGTGTTGCAGTAGCTTCATAATAGTGTTGCCACCGGGTTATAAATAATGCTTAAAATAATGTTGCAATAGTCATTCAAGGTGTTTCCATAGGGATGGACCCAGTTGGGTCGTGGGCCCCACATTGTGGGCCCCACAACTTCAGAAAGTTAATATCTATAGCATCATTTTTGGAATGTTGCTACAGATACCTATGGGTGTTGCCATAGACCCAAATAGGGTTCTATTGCAACAATATTACTTATGTTGCCTTAGATAGTCAAAATGTTGCCTTTGATGTCTAAAGCAACGACAAAAATTACATCACCCTAAAAGTTCTGCCATAGACCTATGGCAACATTTTTCGGGCCTGAGCCAACATTTTTTTTGTGTTGCAGAAGGCCATTTATGGCGTAGTGTGAATTATGCGTTCCTTTTGAGCGAGATCAGTTTCTGATTTCCCAATTGTTTTCACCCGCTCAAAGGCCATCGTCGATGCTTTGTCCACGGTCTTCATCCATTCTTGGTATTGGCTATAAACGTCATGGATATAGGCATGCATTGTTTGCTCAGCCCCAATTGGAATTCTCTTTAGATGCGCAGGGATGGTGAAGCCATCAAAACAGATGTTTGGGAAATCTATTTTCAACTGGGCGATTCTGATCGCTCCTTCCCCAGTGGGCTCTGTGACAACCTGCTCGGTAGTAGTGGGAGTTTCAGTTTCCTTCGTCTGGCGTTGTGAATCGAACCTTGGAACTTGAGCAGGCGGTCTTTGGCATGAAGGTTCCAAGGGTTGTTTTCCATGATCAGAAGGTTGTGTTGGGGCTCGAGGTGGCAGAGAGAATGATCAGGAGCGATGCCTATATTCTCTCTCTCTCTATCCCTCTCCCTTTCATAATGCTCCTAGCTAAAATAGCGACAATCGTGATCTCTTTTAGCCTCCCTTTTATGGCACTCGTAATATGAACTAGACGACTGGCGTGCCGAGCGAAGGCTATCAAGCATGGATTCCTGCCTTATCATCGTATCTGTAAAACAAAACAAGAAGCATAATTAGTAATCTCCAGAAATGAATAGCTTATGACTGAAAATAATGTAGATCCATGAAAGTGTATGTATGCATGTGCAAAACTCCCTGAATAACCGATTGTGTCGGCCATACTCATAGGAAATGACTCTCCTAAATCTAAAGCATTATGAAGCCCTTCCAATTTGGTGTCTTGTTAGAGCGACACATAGTCCAAAATTGGAATATCAACGAGTTCTTCGAAGGGATTCTCCATTTGTAGGGGAGAAGCCTCCGAGATAATAACACCGGTAGCTGGCAGAGACATGATCACGAATTTCCATCTTGAAGACTTAAGAAGTTTATGAGAAACTGCCTTGCCTTTCCTCTTTCCCTCTAAATGTCGAGGACTATCTGAGGGCTCAACTATGGGTTCATCTTCGATGGTGTATCCTTTTCATCGCCCTGCATAGCGATTATAATCCCGGGCGCCTTATGCCTCACTCGTCTTGCCAGGGATGCCCTAAGCGATACTTCAACCCTTATGCTTTGATCTTGGTCAATTGGCCCAACGACCCTCAAATTTTCATTCGTGAGTACCGATTCGATCTCTATGGTCTCACTAGGCACCTCCTAGAGAATTCGCACTATTTCTTTAGAACGGACACCTTCGGGTCATGGAATTGCGACTATAAAGGAAAGAAACTGTTAAATGCAACATTCATTATGACTCCTCGTTAGTCACCACAG
Source organism: Allium cepa (assembly GCA_030765085.1). NCBI lineage: Eukaryota > Viridiplantae > Streptophyta > Magnoliopsida > Asparagales > Amaryllidaceae > Allium > Allium cepa. Next base: position 457,547,609 of record CM060929.1, on the reverse strand, counting down.
AAATTGCGGCACTTTCGTCTAACTAACCATCGTCTAGCAAACCCTACGGGCACCGAACATAGAAGCATTCGGTCTTGAAGTAGCTAAGTCTAGTCCAGGATCCGGTCACAACTTGACAATTCCCGACCGTCTCTAGGAATGTGAATGAAGGATTATCTCCTCGACTCTTGACATTAAACAAGAATCTGACTTCCTCCGTAGTCGAAGGCCGTAAGAGATTCTCCATAAAAACAATGAATAGACTATTTAGAAATGCATATCCATTTAGATGTAACTGTGACGGAGCGATTCCAAAGTAAGATAACACCTCCCGGATGTACTGGTTAAATAGAGGGAGTGTTTCAATTGTACACGAATGTCCGTTAAAAGCGGTGAATCCTTTTAAGGGAATATGTGGCCTATCATTCGGTCTTGGTAGCAGAACATCATCTAGCGATAGACCATGCCTTAAGCAAATCCTTCCCAACATATATTCGAAGACATTAGATGGTGTAGAATCTTGAGGATTCCTAATAAATATTGCTCACAGTAGTTCATCCGGAGCTGGATTTATAACTTCGGCCGCAATGACCGGCATCTCTATTATTGGAGAAGGTGGACTTTGATCCCCCTACTGCTGTGAAATTCCTGGTTCCGTAGCTAGTAAACTTATCAAAAACCATCATTAGATAATAATAAGCCTGTGTGTTCCATAGTGTGAAGTGCATGAATGTGTTGTGCGGTGCAATGCTACATAATACTCAAGAAATTCTATAGAATTTGAGAAAATGTTAAAACGATAAGATTTCAAGATTCGGCCGGAGCGACCATCATCGCTGGCCATCACAACCATACTATTCAGGCTTAGGAGACTGATCCAAGTTAAAGTTCGTTAAATTTTTTTAAGTTACAGTTCCATCGATGTGCTTCGAAATGCAGTCAAATATGCGGTACAACGGCTAGGTCCATTTATGCAAGGCAGAAGCTCATCGGAGTTAAATCTTCGAGTATTCAAAGATTCGAAGTTCAAATTTGGATCGCTTCATAAAAGCCCAACCTTGTATTGATCGAGATAAATTGGACTTCGTATTGATCGAAAATAATCGGCTTCGTATCAATCTCCAACCTAGCGTTTCCTATCGATCCCCGATCAGGGGTCTCCTATCGATCACTCACCATGAAGTTCGTATCGACCGCGAGCTCCTCAACTTCGTATCGATTGTCAGCTATGAGTTCTGTATCGATCATTGGCTTCATGATTTTTTATCTATCGCTTTGGATTGATACGAAATTCCACCACATCGGAACATTGCAAAGTTCGCCTTTTCACCTATCAGTTCTGGACCGATACGAAACCCATGTTCTCTCTTCCTTCGTCGATACAGGGTTGGAGCTAAAAGTCATTCCACAAACTCCCTTGTATCCATCCACCCTCCTTCTCCACGCGGCCTAAACTCCATTCCCTCCTCCTTTAACCTTAATCTAGCCCAATTCCGGCCTCGTCGTCACTTAAGATAGCCAAGACCATGGACGAATTGGCAGGAGTTCTAGAATCCTATCGTTTTCATGTGAGATTAATCAGATGATTACCTAAATCAACGAGTCAATTCGAGGGAATAGCAAGTTATGTTCTGTTCGAGGGCAAGAGTAGATTTGATTTTCTCAAAGAGATACGAATGCTAAAGTAAGGCAAGAAAGTGAACAAGTGGGAAATATGCTAAGTACAAATGCATTATATACTAGGTAAGTGTCGATCCATCTTCCACTCGCTTTGATCGGTGATAAACAGTTCCTCCACCAACTTGATACAAAGACGGTATGTCCGTGTCCATTCTGCATCGATTTGAAGCAACTATTATTCGTATGCATCATTTTGGAGATCACCGGGAGTCACAGCCACCAATACAAAATGTTTTTTCATTTTCGTACTCATCGATACGAAATGTTTTAAGAAGCAAACTAATTCGTATCGATTACCATCGATACGGAAACAAATTTTCAATTCCACGAATCGATCTAGGAGTGGATCGGTACAAAAGGATACGCTAAATCAACCATCCAACGTTGTTACAATTCGAATTTCATGTTGATTTAGGAGAGGATCAACACGAAACTCAATAAAAACTTGATAGCGACTCATAAACATGCAAACATTAACGGGAGTCAAGTTAACATACATGTTACAATCATTCGACACTCGGTTACAATAGTGCACAGTACAACGATTCGAAGTCAACATTTGTTATTTGTATTACTGAACATCAATCAAAGGTTACATCTTTCAATGAGAAGATGACAACCTATCAACAAATTAGATAGAACTTTACAGAATGAAGGTTACATCTTTTCAAAGCACACCATGTCCTCATAAGACATACTTTAGGGGGCAAATGTTATCCCATCTTTTGGCAAGGCCGTCACACCAAGAAATTAATTGAAAATCAAAGACAGTTCATCTTGAAAAATGGTTACACACATGTTCACTATGAATGTTGGTAAATTTTGCTCAAGTCTGGATCGAGCTGCAATTAACATGACACGAAAATCAAGCTATGAAAGCCAACGTTCAAAATTTCAAGTCAATCGAAGTTCGTATTGTCAAGGTATGATCGATGCAAACCAAGGAAAACAACTCATTCGTATCCATCGTTTCGCCTCCTTCGCATCGCTTTCATTCATATCCATCCAAGGAACCTCAGTCTTATCCACCAAAAATCCATTAGTTCAAATCCATCAGATATGTTCCACTTCGTATCCATCCATACTCACATTGCTTCGCATCTATCACCAGCTTGTTCGTGTCGATCCACCTACGCCTATTTCGTATGCATCAATAAGCAACACTTTTGTATCGATCTCGTCCATATGTATTTCGTACCAGTCTCATCATCAACTCAATTCATATCGATCATCCAACGATCGATACGAAACATGCCACTAAAGACATCGATACGAAGGATGTGCAAAATGATCGATACGAAGTAGCATCCAGGTCATCGATACGAAATATATGGGTTCATATTGATACGAAGCAGTTACAAACCATCGATACGTAAAGAATACTCCAGATCGATACGAACAAAGGCATGTAAAAGTGGAAGACTCCGTCACTCGACATGAAAAGTGGATCGATCCTAAAAGTTAGCGCCACGTCACCTAACTAGCACGTGCTTGGAAGCGATACGAACAAAAGCGATGCGAACTCGACAGCCTTCAACAAATTCAAACTTGCATCGATCATAACTCGAGATCTACAAGTCCAAATGCCACCAAATTCTCATAGGAGCTTGCGCGCAACCTCAGGAATGTTCATGATCGATCTTGACTCGATTGGGCTAAATTTTGATCAATATGAATTTCATTCGTATCGATCATGGATCAACTCCAAACAACTGGGGATCGATCACGTGGGCCCATCCACATGAATGAAGAGGTCTTTCGAGATATGGAGAGACATTTGCTGCCTACGTCTATAAATAGTAGCCCAGGACCTACTTCTACGTCCAGAATCTATCGAAAATATCATTGTACTTGGATTATACTATTGTAACTCTTTGTAACCAGCAAGCAAAAATCCATAAAAGTCAGCCATTTTATAGTGGAGTAGGCCATTCACCGAACCACTCTAAATCTGTATGTTTCTGTGCGTTTTTCTTGTTTATCGATTGGTGTGTCTGTTAGATCTTCCTTATTTTCAATTAATATTCTTCATTTTATCTCTTCAAACACATCCGAAGAGTGTTGTGCCCAATTTTGGTATAAACAATAACTTTATATAGCAAATGTTCTTACAATACTAGAAAGTTAAATGTTACCATTTTATTCTTCTAATAAGGATCCTTGTGAATTTTTATGTTTATCAAAATCCTATGAAAAACATAAAATCATTTAATTTCTCTAGTGGATGTTAGGATTTACTTGCCTTAGGATTCTACCTTGAGGAATATTAAGAAATCATAGGCTACGAGCGATGGATAAGAAATTATTGGTTTTATCAAATACAACTCCTAACCCATTGTATCTGTCCTAGTCTCATCTTGATCTTAAGGAATATCAATAAATTAAAAGAAATTATTCATTCATATCCACCTTTTGCAAAGACCTAATTATAATACTCATATCTTGAGGAGTATCAAAAATACGTGCATGTATCTTACTTCATCTAGTCAATATACTAATAGTGCTACACATAACATCTCTGGCTTAAGGAATATCAACAACTAGAAAGCATGCATGCATATTATATAAATGGTGGAGAACAACTTCATATTAAGGATTTATATTCTTTAGGATATTACATTGAGTGACATCGACATATGAAATAATGTATTTCTTATGAAATACCCTTGTATTTCAAATGTCAGACATATCATAAATCATGGTATACGTGCTATACACATGTATCGCTTAAGTTTATTTGGATTTTTTTTCTATTCAACTTGATTTTATACATTCATATTATGTAATTTTAATTTTTATATAACTTTTATAATTTAATTAACTTATATAATAGTCATGTGTACATTAATTAATTAAATATTATTTAATTAATTTTATGTTATTCAATTAAACATTTTAATTGAATATGTATACCATAACATTTATGGTATCACATATGTATAATTTGTTAATTAAATTTTAATTAACTTGTTTAATTAGATAATTTAGTTTATATTAATTTTGAAAATTTATTTTGTATATACATATATGCTTACATCATCTTAAACAATTCAAGATAATGTAACATATATCTACATGTATATGCTTTAATTATTTATTTATTTAATTTATTAACCATATTAATAAATATTAAAAATTTTGAAATATGTTTATTATATTTTCAAAGCACTTTTGAAAAACTATATTATAACATTTATAATTTACATTGCTTTCAAAGCCAACTTTGAAAATCATATTAAAATATGTACAATGCAATTCCTATTTTAGAATTAACTTTTAAATTTAAAATCTGATTTTAATTTCAAAAATATTTTGAAATCATATTAATTTAATTTTTCAATTTAAAATTCATTTTTGTTTATAAAAAATAATTTGGAATTAGCTCAAGTCCCATCTCAAATTGGACCTTTTTCTATTAGGGGTAACCTTGGGGTTCATATCACTTTTCGGGCTAGACCGGTAACTAAGGAGAGCAGGATATTTGATTACCCAAACCTAAGCCTAGACATTACTTTTCTATAGAATCTACTGAATTGGTAAGCTTAATTCATTAGCCTAACATGACTAAGTTAGACCGCATAGACTATATGACTCTGATACTATATTTCGAACAGAGCAAGACGAAAGTGGGTGAAATAGGTAGATTTCAAAAAAAATTCCTATCTTGGATCTACTGGGCCAATGAAGTCTAAAGGCATATTAGATCGAATCTAATAAATTTTAAATTAAATTTTATTTATTTAGTTTTATTTAAGAGAAGTTTAAATTTATTTAAATTCAAATTTATAATAATGGATGTATCAAATACATTCATATGTGTAAAGTGTAAGTGTAACATCTAAGCAATGTACGTAATTAATGTGTACATATATAGTTGTTGGGTTTTACACTGCAATGGACATATTTGAGCTTTATATATTTGTAATGACCCAGTATTTTCAACCCTTCGCATCCGCTCATGTCGGACTTGAAGTGTTCAAGGTACTGCGTTGTAGAATAAATTTGGCAAAACTCAGAATATGCAGTAAATAAAATCACAGAATCACATACACAGATATCAGAACTTACAGCGGAAATAAAATTTCAGTGGTTCATGAAGCCACTACAAAACTTTGATCAACAGAATTTACATAGTTTAGAATCTGCAATACAGCTTTAGACATACATAGGAACAGAGTCTTCCAAAGCCTTGCTTGCAAAAAGATAAAGACTGAAAAGGCTTCCAGCAGCACGAATGATCTACGGGATGTCCTAGCTCCAGATAGAACTGAAAACCGCAACTCAGGCTGACCCGAGCGTAAAATAAAACATAACACTCGAGTCAGGACATACATACTTATATAATATAAGCTAATTCAAGTGTACTGTAATATAGAGCAAGTAACTTAAAGGATGCTTGGGACCGCCCATCCTTTAAGGATCCGTTAAACTATTTACTATGTAGTATATTGCGCTATTATAATAGTGTCTATTTATAAAATAAACATACTTTTTTCTTAGCATTAAGGGGTTACCCATATAGCCCTTAACACGTAATAGTCCCAGTAGTCCATCCAATATCATAGCTCCTCCTGATCGGGAAGCAACTAGAGGATACCACACGGGCTACGGGAGAAATCTAAACTCGTACAAGGCTCGGTATGGTAGATGACACGGCACAACTAGGCAATGCCAGGGTAGATATACCAATTGCTATCCAGGCTGGTGGAAACGCGTAGCCGCAGTTACCGCCCACCTCGGACTAACTCCCCAAAATCAAAATATAGAGGTGGCCACCGAATCAATCCAAAATCATAGTATAATATCGAAGAGGAGCGTCCGATCAGAGGAATGACCTCATTGGCCTGGAATTGCTCCTGTTTTAGCCACCTTATGCCAACTCACGGGAGTCGGGTCCACGTATTTACCTTACAGGAAACGCCACCACCGACCTACTTCATTCTGGAATCTCCGCCGCGTACACGGTTGGTCAAAGTGGTTTTCGGTATCGACAGAGAGTATGTCCATATCCGATCCCGGTCTCTTTGCCAACCCATCGTTATTATAACCCGTGGTCATTTAAAACATTTTATACTTTAAAACCAAAATAAACATTTCCATTTCAAAACTATAAATACGATATCATTTTAAAACCCAAAACAATATGATATCGTTATATTCAAATATAATTCTTTCCAAAAACCATACTGCTTAAAATTTATAATATTTGGAAGCCAAATATTTGAAATATATCTTCAAAACATAATATTTGGAATTTTTACTTTAAACCATAACTCCCAACACACAAATGGTTTGGATATTCAACGGTATATAGAATAAATGGTTTAACTTTATGGTTACTTTGTGAAGAAGATAATTTATATAGTTTTACAAATATATTTCTTTATTTAAAGTTTAAACCATAATTTAAATATCACTTTATGTCCCCAAATCCGTTACAATTCCTATATATATATATATACCCAATTGGAGTATTTCCTATTCAAAACTAAGTTTGGATTTTATTCTTTCAACAAATCAATGTTTTATTATTTAGTCTTGAATATTCCCATAAATTCCATAAATAAACTCCCAATGTTAGTCATTTAATATCTTCAAAATTCACTTAATACTAGAATATTCATCTTAAATTTATTAAGGAAAATCCAGTTATAAATATCATATCTTAAGATTTTCCAAAACTTAACATAAAATAAAATTTCTCAAATTCCATGAGTTTTAAAACAATCAATTCTAGATTCTGTAGCACTTAGGAAATGCTACCTAAAGTTACGGGTAAAACTAGTCCAATTTCAAAAAGACCGCATTTCTAAAAATGCTGTAGCAGATTGATTAACTAAATAAATATTTCCAAATATAACTTATTTATCTATTTATTTATTAACATTTATAACTCATTCAAAAATTAAAATAAAATCCTTTAAAGATATTAAATCAAATATTTAACTTCCAAAATAATTTTTTTTAAATATTTCAGAAAATATTATAAGAACCACGGGCCTGTATATAGTTCTCTAGCCTAGGTCAAGTGATACGGATTTATATCATTTCAACCCGTAATTTACAAAACCCCGGGTTCTATCATTTCAAACCCGCAATCCCAAGTTATCAGTTAAGCAGTAACAGACTAGTTTAACAATAATCATTATTTCAGCCCATAACAATCCAACTTTAACAGGGAACTTGCAGTGGTGATTTAAGCAGTAAATAACAATTAATAATATAACTGCAGAAATAATATAACAGATAAATAACTGATGAGATGTCAATTTAAATGGGTTCATCATTCTACATCATACTACAGACAGATAATATCTAAATAGAATGTTTACACATACACTTGCGATAATTTACACAATATATGTACATATGTCTGGTGAGAAAAACTCACCTGAAAGTTGCAGAAAATTTGAATACAAAACGACGATTCACCGATAAAGCACGACAGAGAATAACGATCAAATTCTTCTGACGTAGATTCAAATCTAGAACAAAATTTCAATTATGGAATACGTGACTTAAAAATTTACGATCAAAGAAAATGAGAATAGAACGGGGTTTGTTTGCTTTGCTCGACCACTCCACCGTGTACCGTGACCAAAACATACCCTAAACGAGAACCGGGTAACACTAAACTACGACAAAATTTCTAAAGGCTGACTGACAGAAGGTGAAGTTTTCCTACTCTATACTTTGTACATGTGCACACTCGTATCCCATGCAAACTCACGCCATGAATAGAACATAACACTTCCCTGTGTCCAAAATTTTTACCCTGAGAAAAACTCAACTGCTTCGGGCCAAGCAAGTCGTTGCTTCGAGTCAGCACCTATATTGCTTCGAGTTAAATATGTCAAATCTACGGGTCATATGCAAAACTGGTGAACACTTATCCCTATTTCTCTGTTATCCGAATACTTACAGATGCCCATGTTTGTGTTGCCCAACTATCTTCTAACTCATATTTACTTCTAGAATTCAGCTTCACCATCAGATTTTTTTTTTTTTTTTTTTTTTTTTTAAACCTAGTTGTTCCCCATTTCTACCCAGGCTGATACTAACTAAATATGCAGGCATGTATTACTAAATTTGCAGACATGCACAACAGGGATGAAGTACTAACAGTACATAAAATGGAGATGAAGACTTCAACACCCAGGAAAACAATGACCAGACCAAAGTGCAACATTATGGATGCAATATAGATATGAAACTGAAACATATTAGATAATGTAAACTGGAATGGATATGAAGACTGAACATATCAAAAATTTTGAAAATACAAAGTTTCAAAATGAACCCAATAGGCTACAGTTACAAAACTCAAGTGAAGCAAATAATGCAACAGTAGCAGGTATATATGAATACAACCTCAATGCAGACAAGCAGACACACTATCTACATACATATATAACATCAAGCTATGATTCAAACAACAAGATAACATATGGTTTCAAGGGTCTGTTCATATTGTAAGAGCAGAGATATGGGATGCAGACAACTAAAGCATGGTACGAAGCAACATGTAACATTTCACATTTTATCAAAGTAATATAAGACAGTAGTGTGCAACTTGACATGCAAACTGCCACAAGACCAATTCAAGTGAAAATACCCAACTCAAATAAACCAACTAATGCAGACTGTCAAAAAAAAATGGATCAATAATGCAACCAGGTTATAAGGGACAAGCTATTAATACCTGTACAAGACTGCAACAATTCGAATGAGGGTGAACTCAAATGCATACAACAATTCAAAGTGCAAAGTGAGGATCATCATGCATGGACAGTGCAATGTGACTGAATACAAGTCAATGCCAAGAAAATGCAATACAAATAGGCAAACAAAATGGAAATGAAGACTGGAGCAACATGAGGCATGCAATACTCAGTACATATCTTTATTACAAGAACAATTATGCACTTCAACTACTTAGTTAAACAAAATATTTTAGTAGCATCTGCACTTACCAACTTATCAATTTAAAAACAAAAACTTGGTGCAGCTGTTCTTATCAGTTTAAATCAAAAATTGATATCATTTGTTCTTAACAGTTTTAAAAAAAAAAAAATCAAATAGTATCTGTTCTTATTAGAATTAAAACAAAACCAAGTAGTATCTGTTCTTGACAATTTTAAAACAACCCAAATAGTATCTGTTATTATCAATTTAAAAAGAACAAAGTTATGAAAGTATTAGTGGTTATCAATTTAAAACAAATCGCAATTACTGTCTGTTCCTACCAGTTTAAAACTTAAAACTAATAACATCTATATCATAATCATATGCAGACTTGCCAAACTTCCTAGCCTAGACAACAAGTCACAGATCTACACACAATAATTATGGACATAACTCGTACAACATGGGGAGGCCGAGCAAGGTGATGAAGAAAATCAGAAAATGAAGAAGAAGCAAATCTGGACGAAAGGAAAAAATGCTATTACCTGATAGATCTCGGGCTCAAGAAGGAGGCAAGGCAGAGCGAATAGTGGAAGGGAAAAAAGAGCTGGTGTAAATATAGATGATGTTTGTGAAGTTCCATGGGGATCATAAGTGTAGATAACGCATCAGTTTTTAAAGAGCTTTCTCATGTGTGATTGTACTTTTGATATGTATATAGGCTATGAATAGGTGCATAGTTCGAACGTTATATAGTAAAACTTAATTTTTGAGGCATCAGTTTCTTTTACTTACGTGATTTAAGGAATGGGATAGATATATAGTGGTTTGAATGTAACTGATGAGCTACATCAGTGGAGGAGATAAATCAATAGTTATAATTTATGCGAGATGCCAGAATTGCAAGCCTTGATTTGTTGATAAATAGTGGTTTAAATCTTTGTATGAAAATATGTGTGAATGCAAAAGTCAGTGAGTTACATGGCTGAAAGGAAGGAGTGCATCAGTTATTCTTTAAAAATAGGTAAGAGGTTCGAACGTTTCTAGTAGAAAACTTGATTTTTATACTGACAAATATTTGGACCATGCATTTGATTCGTCTCAGTTTTATTTGTTTTCTTAAGTATCAGTTTTATTTTTAACTGTGTAAATATGAATACGTGTGTGATGATTCATTTATTTTTAAATAAATTTTGATTTGTATTAAATATGTTTACAAATGTATTTGGACGTTGCAAAATTGGAAAAATATGATCTGTGGCAAGATCAGAGGAAGAGCAATCAGTGGTTTGTGACATCAGTTACAAAAGGAATGAAATAAAGGGAGGGACCGAGAGTTACACCACATATAAAGTTTAAAATATGTAAATATGAATGCGTGATTTCAGCATGCTTTAAATCCCTTATTTAGTTTGATTAAAATAAATGAAATGGCCAGACTTAAGAATTAATTTATGAAAGAAAACTGACATGCGGAGGCAAGTGTAAATGAGTATATTACGTGATTAAGGAAACCCCTGATTTAGCATGTCACATAAGAATGGTAAATGTTAACCGTTTCAAATAATTAACAATTTCTAACCTTGCACTTGAATGTTTTAAACTGTTGCACGGTCAAAGGGAGAGAGAGCTATTAGTTTATAGGAAGGTAAATGTGTTATATGCGTGATTTAAGGTAGAGCCATTTGCAAGCAGAAAATGGGAAAGGTTGGAATTTGCTTCCAATAATATGTCTTGGCTGTAACGCAAAAGCTTGGTTTAAGGCATACGTTGATTTATCTTTAGACATGCAAACTTTTAATATCCCATTTGTTGCAAACTAAACAGTGTGATATAAGATTTAGGCAGTTACACAACTGGATTTAATGTATGCGTGATTTAAGTTTGATGGCTGATATAAGTGCAAAGGAAAAATATCAGAGAGGGATTTGAACGTTACTTAAAAATCAAAACTGAAACGGAAATTTAAAAGAGGGAGAGTTGATTTTCTTAGATGTGAACGGTAACAAAAAGATTTGTACACAGGGGTTGATTTTGCACTGATGTAGGGATGAACGTATGTAATACAATTTATTTTATCAATCGGTCAGTTAACGAATAATAAAATAATGTTTGGTATAAAATCACTAACTGATGTTTCTCTCCAAAAATATTTGGAAACACGATTTTTACACTACGTTAAACAGACGCAGTCAAAAATATCAAAAATTTCTGTAAAATAACATTTTAAAAACACACGTTTTATTACGTTGCTTTATACCCTAAAATTTGACGCGTCTTTTAAACGCGAAATTTTACAGTTTAAACATAGCTTAAATTTTTTACAGTTAATATTAAATTTTATTGACATATACAATTTTATAAAATATATCTTCAAATTAAATAATTAACTATATTGTTAAACACAATTTATATAAATACATTTTTAAAATTAAATAATTAATAATAAAATAAATATCTAAAAACTAGGGCTGTTACACTCTCCCCCACTTAAGAACTTTTCGTCCTCGAAAAGGAACGAAAGAAGAGAAACAAAGAAGATAAGCTAGATAGACAAGAATCTTAAACGGATAGTTCCGGATTTGAAGCACGAAGAAGGTTCTCTAGAATTGGTTTTACCCCTTCAGTTTGACTGTCAGTCTATGGGTGCTCAGCGGTGCTCAGGTCCCGATGAGTAACAAAGATCTCAAAGATTATAGAAAGATTTCTAAATAGACTGGTATAAGTGATAGCATCCCAATCCGTAGCAGATAAGGAAACCAAGGACATTTAAAGATAGTTCAAAACAAAATAAGATAATAAATTTGAGATCATAATATTTTGAAAATCATTACGATTTATGGATATTATCATTTGGAAATCATACTACTAAAATCATAACCCTTTTTAAAATAATCTTCATTTATTCAATTATAAATTTTCAAACATTATATTTTTAGAATAGCAGCACTGATAATATGTTATAGTAGATATGATAGTATTCCTAATCAGTTTATTATTTTCTTAACTCTAAATTCTTAACAAATATCCTAACCACTTTATTTGAAATACCTATTTTAAAAAATAAGATATTCCTTCAATAAAAATTTTTATCCGAAACCCAAAATCTCAATTATCAAATTTAGCAATATTAGAATATGTCCTAACTATTTAAATCATAATTATTCACTTAGGGAATAACTTTAATTAGAATTTCTTAGTTAGATTTAAGGTTCCATGTTAAATCAACTTTGATTATTAGGTTCCTTTGAATAAATTTCTTAAATTCCTTTTTCTATATCTACCTCTATTTATCTTTTACAACTAAAATTTTAGTGTATAACATTTATTATAACCACCTAAATTTTAATTATAAAATCCCCTTTTTATAATGTATATTATCCAATTACATTGTTAACTTTTGAAACTCAAGGTAAGTTATATTGAATGGAATTGAGTATTATACAACTAAACTTTCAAATTCAATTATTTCCTGTTGGAATTTCTTATTCAAATTTATTTTTATTAAATTATTCCTCAAGATAAAACTTAAGAATTAAATTTCTGATTCTTCTTCAAACCATTTAGAGATAAATAAATATATATACATAATATGTCAAATCAAATATAAATTATATATATTAAGTCATACTTTAGAAATTCAAATCAAAAATCTCAAGGTACACTGTAGCCAGACTACAGGGTGGTCCCTTCACTTCGAAACTCGAAAATGAAAGTCGATGATGCTGCAGTCATCACCGAAATTATTTTCCAGCGACAAAGAGAAAAGCACTAGATTTTAAAAAATTTCGGAAACAAATTTCTATTCGAAAATACTTATTATATCCTTTTAAACTTTAAATACAAGGTTTGAAATCATCGGAAGTTTAATTCTCAAGTTCTAGTTTTAACTTCATTTCTATTTGTAACCATTGTTTTATAGTTCAATTATTTATATATGACAAAACACATGGCTTACAAACTCATATATAAAATCAAAACTATTATCTCTTGACAACTTGTCAAATTAATTATAGAGTTCTGAAAATTATACTTATATATATATTAGATTTTATTTTCAAATACAGAAATAAAACTTTCAAGTCAAGGATAGTGATTCAAATTTTTGATGAACTCAAATCAAATAGAATTCAAGATGAGTTGAAATCAGAAAATCCGGTGATTAAAAATCAGAATAAGGAAACTGGGTAAGTCTATATAATCGCGGACAACCTTGACCGGGTCAACCGTGACTTAAAGAATCGGATCGATGTGGTTGGGGTAAATCTACATTTGATCCGAAGAGGTAGAGTTCGGAATAACCAAAGATACTAGCATATAAACCAATGATGAATATAAATCTCCGGTGAATAAATGCTAATTGTAAAGGAGTTTCACCCCTTTATTAGAATGATGGCGAGACCGCAAATTTACTATGAAGATCATTCGAAGTGGAGTTATGGAATACTCCAGAATTTAAGGAAGATGAAAAGTGAGGGACACGAATGAACTTTGGAACCGTAGGGGACGTTCCAGAACTCGAAAAGAGAATGGTTCAATCTCTAATGAAGGTGATTCTGTAAATCCAATTTACCATATATTCTAAGTTTTGCCTAGAACCAAAGCTCCGATACCAAATGTAATGACCCAGTATTTTCAACCCTTCGCATCCGCTCATGTCGGACTTGAAGTGTTCAAGGTACTGCGTTGTAGAATAAATTTGGCAAAACTCAGAATATGCAGTAAATAAAATCACAGAATCACATACACAGATATCAGAACTTACAGCGGAAATAAAATTTCAGTGGTTCATGAAGCCACTACAAAACTTTGATCAACAGAATTTACATAGTTTAGAATCTGCAATACAGCTTTAGACATACATAGGAACAGAGTCTTCCAAAGCCTTGCTTGCAAAAAGATAAAGACTGAAAAGGCTTCCAGCAGCACGAATGATCTACGGGATGTCCTAGCTCCAGATAGAACTGAAAACCGCAACTCAGGCTGACCCGAGCGTAAAATAAAACATAACACTCGAGTCAGGACATACATACTTATATAATATAAGCTAATTCAAGTGTACTGTAATATAGAGCAAGTAACTTAAAGGATGCTTGGGACCGCCCATCCTTTAAGGATCCGTTAAACTATTTACTATGTAGTATATTGCGCTATTATAATAGTGTCTATTTATAAAATAAACATACTTTTTTCTTAGCATTAAGGGGTTACCCATATAGCCCTTAACACGTAATAGTCCCAGTAGTCCATCCAATATCATAGCTCCTCCTGATCGGGAAGCAACTAGAGGATACCACACGGGCTACGGGAGAAATCTAAACTCGTACAAGGCTCGGTATGGTAGATGACACGGCACAACTAGGCAATGCCAGGGTAGATATACCAATTGCTATCCAGGCTGGTGGAAACGCGTAGCCGCAGTTACCGCCCACCTCGGACTAACTCCCCAAAATCAAAATATAGAGGTGGCCACCGAATCAATCCAAAATCATAGTATAATATCGAAGAGGAGCGTCCGATCAGAGGAATGACCTCATTGGCCTGGAATTGCTCCTGTTTTAGCCACCTTATGCCAACTCACGGGAGTCGGGTCCACGTATTTACCTTACAGGAAACGCCACCACCGACCTACTTCATTCTGGAATCTCCGCCGCGTACACGGTTGGTCAAAGTGGTTTTCGGTATCGACAGAGAGTATGTCCATATCCGATCCCGGTCTCTTTGCCAACCCATCGTTATTATAACCCGTGGTCATTTAAAACATTTTATACTTTAAAACCAAAATAAACATTTCCATTTCAAAACTATAAATACGATATCATTTTAAAACCCAAAACAATATGATATCGTTATATTCAAATATAATTCTTTCCAAAAACCATACTGCTTAAAATTTATAATATTTGGAAGCCAAATATTTGAAATATATCTTCAAAACATAATATTTGGAATTTTTACTTTAAACCATAACTCCCAACACACAAATGGTTTGGATATTCAACGGTATATAGAATAAATGGTTTAACTTTATGGTTACTTTGTGAAGAAGATAATTTATATAGTTTTACAAATATATTTCTTTATTTAAAGTTTAAACCATAATTTAAATATCACTTTATGTCCCCAAATCCGTTACAATTCCTATATATATATATATACCCAATTGGAGTATTTCCTATTCAAAACTAAGTTTGGATTTTATTCTTTCAACAAATCAATGTTTTATTATTTAGTCTTGAATATTCCCATAAATTCCATAAATAAACTCCCAATGTTAGTCATTTAATATCTTCAAAATTCACTTAATACTAGAATATTCATCTTAAATTTATTAAGGAAAATCCAGTTATAAATATCATATCTTAAGATTTTCCAAAACTTAACATAAAATAAAATTTCTCAAATTCCATGAGTTTTAAAACAATCAATTCTAGATTCTGTAGCACTTAGGAAATGCTACCTAAAGTTACGGGTAAAACTAGTCCAATTTCAAAAAGACCGCATTTCTAAAAATGCTGTAGCAGATTGATTAACTAAATAAATATTTCCAAATATAACTTATTTATCTATTTATTTATTAACATTTATAACTCATTCAAAAATTAAAATAAAATCCTTTAAAGATATTAAATCAAATATTTAACTTCCAAAATAATTTTTTTTAAATATTTCAGAAAATATTATAAGAACCACGGGCCTGTATATAGTTCTCTAGCCTAGGTCAAGTGATACGGATTTATATCATTTCAACCCGTAATTTACAAAACCCCGGGTTCTATCATTTCAAACCCGCAATCCCAAGTTATCAGTTAAGCAGTAACAGACTAGTTTAACAATAATCATTATTTCAGCCCATAACAATCCAACTTTAACAGGGAACTTGCAGTGGTGATTTAAGCAGTAAATAACAATTAATAATATAACTGCAGAAATAATATAACAGATAAATAACTGATGAGATGTCAATTTAAATGGGTTCATCATTCTACATCATACTACAGACAGATAATATCTAAATAGAATGTTTACACATACACTTGCGATAATTTACACAATATATGTACATATGTCTGGTGAGAAAAACTCACCTGAAAGTTGCAGAAAATTTGAATACAAAACGACGATTCACCGATAAAGCACGACAGAGAATAACGATCAAATTCTTCTGACGTAGATTCAAATCTAGAACAAAATTTCAATTATGGAATACGTGACTTAAAAATTTACGATCAAAGAAAATGAGAATAGAACGGGGTTTGTTTGCTTTGCTCGACCACTCCACCGTGTACCGTGACCAAAACATACCCTAAACGAGAACCGGGTAACACTAAACTACGACAAAATTTCTAAAGGCTGACTGACAGAAGGTGAAGTTTTCCTACTCTATACTTTGTACATGTGCACACTCGTATCCCATGCAAACTCACGCCATGAATAGAACATAACACTTCCCTGTGTCCAAAATTTTTACCCTGAGAAAAACTCAACTGCTTCGGGCCAAGCAAGTCGTTGCTTCGAGTCAGCACCTATATTGCTTCGAGTTAAATATGTCAAATCTACGGGTCATATGCAAAACTGGTGAACACTTATCCCTATTTCTCTGTTATCCGAATACTTACAGATGCCCATGTTTGTGTTGCCCAACTATCTTCTAACTCATATTTACTTCTAGAATTCAGCTTCACCATCAGATTTTTTTTTTTTTTTTTTTTTTTTTTTAAACCTAGTTGTTCCCCATTTCTACCCAGGCTGATACTAACTAAATATGCAGGCATGTATTACTAAATTTGCAGACATGCACAACAGGGATGAAGTACTAACAGTACATAAAATGGAGATGAAGACTTCAACACCCAGGAAAACAATGACCAGACCAAAGTGCAACATTATGGATGCAATATAGATATGAAACTGAAACATATTAGATAATGTAAACTGGAATGGATATGAAGACTGAACATATCAAAAATTTTGAAAATACAAAGTTTCAAAATGAACCCAATAGGCTACAGTTACAAAACTCAAGTGAAGCAAATAATGCAACAGTAGCAGGTATATATGAATACAACCTCAATGCAGACAAGCAGACACACTATCTACATACATATATAACATCAAGCTATGATTCAAACAACAAGATAACATATGGTTTCAAGGGTCTGTTCATATTGTAAGAGCAGAGATATGGGATGCAGACAACTAAAGCATGGTACGAAGCAACATGTAACATTTCACATTTTATCAAAGTAATATAAGACAGTAGTGTGCAACTTGACATGCAAACTGCCACAAGACCAATTCAAGTGAAAATACCCAACTCAAATAAACCAACTAATGCAGACTGTCAAAAAAAAATGGATCAATAATGCAACCAGGTTATAAGGGACAAGCTATTAATACCTGTACAAGACTGCAACAATTCGAATGAGGGTGAACTCAAATGCATACAACAATTCAAAGTGCAAAGTG
Organism: Allium cepa; assembly: GCA_030765085.1. NCBI lineage: Eukaryota > Viridiplantae > Streptophyta > Magnoliopsida > Asparagales > Amaryllidaceae > Allium > Allium cepa. Next base: position 457,529,576 of record CM060929.1, on the reverse strand, counting down.
AGGATCATCATGCATGGACAGTGCAATGTGACTGAATACAAGTCAATGCCAAGAAAATGCAATACAAATAGGCAAACAAAATGGAAATGAAGACTGGAGCAACATGAGGCATGCAATACTCAGTACATATCTTTATTACAAGAACAATTATGCACTTCAACTACTTAGTTAAACAAAATATTTTAGTAGCATCTGCACTTACCAACTTATCAATTTAAAAACAAAAACTTGGTGCAGCTGTTCTTATCAGTTTAAATCAAAAATTGATATCATTTGTTCTTAACAGTTTTAAACAAAAAAAAAATCAAATAGTATCTGTTCTTATTAGAATTAAAACAAAACCAAGTAGTATCTGTTCTTGACAATTTTAAAACAACCCAAATAGTATCTGTTATTATCAATTTAAAAAGAACAAAGTTATGAAAGTATTAGTGGTTATCAATTTAAAACAAATCGCAATTACTGTCTGTTCCTACCAGTTTAAAACTTAAAACTAATAACATCTATATCATAATCATATGCAGACTTGCCAAACTTCCTAGCCTAGACAACAAGTCACAGATCTACACACAATAATTATGGACATAACTCGTACAACATGGGGAGGCCGAGCAAGGTGATGAAGAAAATCAGAAAATGAAGAAGAAGCAAATCTGGACGAAAGGAAAAAATGCTATTACCTGATAGATCTCGGGCTCAAGAAGGAGGCAAGGCAGAGCGAATAGTGGAAGGGAAAAAAGAGCTGGTGTAAATATAGATGATGTTTGTGAAGTTCCATGGGGATCATAAGTGTAGATAACGCATCAGTTTTTAAAGAGCTTTCTCATGTGTGATTGTACTTTTGATATGTATATAGGCTATGAATAGGTGCATAGTTCGAACGTTATATAGTAAAACTTAATTTTTGAGGCATCAGTTTCTTTTACTTACGTGATTTAAGGAATGGGATAGATATATAGTGGTTTGAATGTAACTGATGAGCTACATCAGTGGAGGAGATAAATCAATAGTTATAATTTATGCGAGATGCCAGAATTGCAAGCCTTGATTTGTTGATAAATAGTGGTTTAAATCTTTGTATGAAAATATGTGTGAATGCAAAAGTCAGTGAGTTACATGGCTGAAAGGAAGGAGTGCATCAGTTATTCTTTAAAAATAGGTAAGAGGTTCGAACGTTTCTAGTAGAAAACTTGATTTTTATACTGACAAATATTTGGACCATGCATTTGATTCGTCTCAGTTTTATTTGTTTTCTTAAGTATCAGTTTTATTTTTAACTGTGTAAATATGAATACGTGTGTGATGATTCATTTATTTTTAAATAAATTTTGATTTGTATTAAATATGTTTACAAATGTATTTGGACGTTGCAAAATTGGAAAAATATGATCTGTGGCAAGATCAGAGGAAGAGCAATCAGTGGTTTGTGACATCAGTTACAAAAGGAATGAAATAAAGGGAGGGACCGAGAGTTACACCACATATAAAGTTTAAAATATGTAAATATGAATGCGTGATTTCAGCATGCTTTAAATCCCTTATTTAGTTTGATTAAAATAAATGAAATGGCCAGACTTAAGAATTAATTTATGAAAGAAAACTGACATGCGGAGGCAAGTGTAAATGAGTATATTACGTGATTAAGGAAACCCCTGATTTAGCATGTCACATAAGAATGGTAAATGTTAACCGTTTCAAATAATTAACAATTTCTAACCTTGCACTTGAATGTTTTAAACTGTTGCACGGTCAAAGGGAGAGAGAGCTATTAGTTTATAGGAAGGTAAATGTGTTATATGCGTGATTTAAGGTAGAGCCATTTGCAAGCAGAAAATGGGAAAGGTTGGAATTTGCTTCCAATAATATGTCTTGGCTGTAACGCAAAAGCTTGGTTTAAGGCATACGTTGATTTATCTTTAGACATGCAAACTTTTAATATCCCATTTGTTGCAAACTAAACAGTGTGATATAAGATTTAGGCAGTTACACAACTGGATTTAATGTATGCGTGATTTAAGTTTGATGGCTGATATAAGTGCAAAGGAAAAATATCAGAGAGGGATTTGAACGTTACTTAAAAATCAAAACTGAAACGGAAATTTAAAAGAGGGAGAGTTGATTTTCTTAGATGTGAACGGTAACAAAAAGATTTGTACACAGGGGTTGATTTTGCACTGATGTAGGGATGAACGTATGTAATACAATTTATTTTATCAATCGGTCAGTTAACGAATAATAAAATAATGTTTGGTATAAAATCACTAACTGATGTTTCTCTCCAAAAATATTTGGAAACACGATTTTTACACTACGTTAAACAGACGCAGTCAAAAATATCAAAAATTTCTGTAAAATAACATTTTAAAAACACACGTTTTATTACGTTGCTTTATACCCTAAAATTTGACGCGTCTTTTAAACGCGAAATTTTACAGTTTAAACATAGCTTAAATTTTTTACAGTTAATATTAAATTTTATTGACATATACAATTTTATAAAATATATCTTCAAATTAAATAATTAACTATATTGTTAAACACAATTTATATAAATACATTTTTAAAATTAAATAATTAATAATAAAATAAATATCTAAAAACTAGGGCTGTTACACTCTCCCCCACTTAAGAACTTTTCGTCCTCGAAAAGGAACGAAAGAAGAGAAACAAAGAAGATAAGCTAGATAGACAAGAATCTTAAACGGATAGTTCCGGATTTGAAGCACGAAGAAGGTTCTCTAGAATTGGTTTTACCCCTTCAGTTTGACTGTCAGTCTATGGGTGCTCAGCGGTGCTCAGGTCCCGATGAGTAACAAAGATCTCAAAGATTATAGAAAGATTTCTAAATAGACTGGTATAAGTGATAGCATCCCAATCCGTAGCAGATAAGGAAACCAAGGACATTTAAAGATAGTTCAAAACAAAATAAGATAATAAATTTGAGATCATAATATTTTGAAAATCATTACGATTTATGGATATTATCATTTGGAAATCATACTACTAAAATCATAACCCTTTTTAAAATAATCTTCATTTATTCAATTATAAATTTTCAAACATTATATTTTTAGAATAGCAGCACTGATAATATGTTATAGTAGATATGATAGTATTCCTAATCAGTTTATTATTTTCTTAACTCTAAATTCTTAACAAATATCCTAACCACTTTATTTGAAATACCTATTTTAAAAAATAAGATATTCCTTCAATAAAAATTTTTATCCGAAACCCAAAATCTCAATTATCAAATTTAGCAATATTAGAATATGTCCTAACTATTTAAATCATAATTATTCACTTAGGGAATAACTTTAATTAGAATTTCTTAGTTAGATTTAAGGTTCCATGTTAAATCAACTTTGATTATTAGGTTCCTTTGAATAAATTTCTTAAATTCCTTTTTCTATATCTACCTCTATTTATCTTTTACAACTAAAATTTTAGTGTATAACATTTATTATAACCACCTAAATTTTAATTATAAAATCCCCTTTTTATAATGTATATTATCCAATTACATTGTTAACTTTTGAAACTCAAGGTAAGTTATATTGAATGGAATTGAGTATTATACAACTAAACTTTCAAATTCAATTATTTCCTGTTGGAATTTCTTATTCAAATTTATTTTTATTAAATTATTCCTCAAGATAAAACTTAAGAATTAAATTTCTGATTCTTCTTCAAACCATTTAGAGATAAATAAATATATATACATAATATGTCAAATCAAATATAAATTATATATATTAAGTCATACTTTAGAAATTCAAATCAAAAATCTCAAGGTACACTGTAGCCAGACTACAGGGTGGTCCCTTCACTTCGAAACTCGAAAATGAAAGTCGATGATGCTGCAGTCATCACCGAAATTATTTTCCAGCGACAAAGAGAAAAGCACTAGATTTTAAAAAATTTCGGAAACAAATTTCTATTCGAAAATACTTATTATATCCTTTTAAACTTTAAATACAAGGTTTGAAATCATCGGAAGTTTAATTCTCAAGTTCTAGTTTTAACTTCATTTCTATTTGTAACCATTGTTTTATAGTTCAATTATTTATATATGACAAAACACATGGCTTACAAACTCATATATAAAATCAAAACTATTATCTCTTGACAACTTGTCAAATTAATTATAGAGTTCTGAAAATTATACTTATATATATATTAGATTTTATTTTCAAATACAGAAATAAAACTTTCAAGTCAAGGATAGTGATTCAAATTTTTGATGAACTCAAATCAAATAGAATTCAAGATGAGTTGAAATCAGAAAATCCGGTGATTAAAAATCAGAATAAGGAAACTGGGTAAGTCTATATAATCGCGGACAACCTTGACCGGGTCAACCGTGACTTAAAGAATCGGATCGATGTGGTTGGGGTAAATCTACATTTGATCCGAAGAGGTAGAGTTCGGAATAACCAAAGATACTAGCATATAAACCAATGATAAATATAAATCTCCGGTGAATAAATGCTAATTGTAAAGGAGTTTCACCCCTTTATTAGAATGATGGCGAGACCGCAAATTTACTATGAAGATCATTCGAAGTGGAGTTATGGAATACTCCAGAATTTAAGGAAGATGAAAAGTGAGGGACACGAATGAACTTTGGAACCGTAGGGGACGTTCCAGAACTCGAAAAGAGAATGGTTCAATCTCTAATGAAGGTGATTCTGTAAATCCAATTTACCATATATTCTAAGTTTTGCCTAGAACCAAAGCTCCGATACCAAATGTAATGACCCAGTATTTTCAACCCTTCGCATCCGCTCATGTCGGACTTGAAGTGTTCAAGGTACTGCGTTGTAGAATAAATTTGGCAAAACTCAGAATATGCAGTAAATAAAATCACAGAATCACATACACAGATATCAGAACTTACAGCGGAAATAAAATTTCAGTGGTTCATGAAGCCACTACAAAACTTTGATCAACAGAATTTACATAGTTTAGAATCTGCAATACAGCTTTAGACATACATAGGAACAGAGTCTTCCAAAGCCTTGCTTGCAAAAAGATAAAGACTGAAAAGGCTTCCAGCAGCACGAATGATCTACGGGATGTCCTAGCTCCAGATAGAACTGAAAACCGCAACTCAGGCTGACCCGAGCGTAAAATAAAACATAACACTCGAGTCAGGACATACATACTTATATAATATAAGCTAATTCAAGTGTACTGTAATATAGAGCAAGTAACTTAAAGGATGCTTGGGACCGCCCATCCTTTAAGGATCCGTTAAACTATTTACTATGTAGTATATTGCGCTATTATAATAGTGTCTATTTATAAAATAAACATACTTTTTTCTTAGCATTAAGGGGTTACCCATATAGCCCTTAACACGTAATAGTCCCAGTAGTCCATCCAATATCATAGCTCCTCCTGATCGGGAAGCAACTAGAGGATACCACACGGGCTACGGGAGAAATCTAAACTCGTACAAGGCTCGGTATGGTAGATGACACGGCACAACTAGGCAATGCCAGGGTAGATATACCAATTGCTATCCAGGCTGGTGGAAACGCGTAGCCGCAGTTACCGCCCACCTCGGACTAACTCCCCAAAATCAAAATATAGAGGTGGCCACCGAATCAATCCAAAATCATAGTATAATATCGAAGAGGAGCGTCCGATCAGAGGAATGACCTCATTGGCCTGGAATTGCTCCTGTTTTAGCCACCTTATGCCAACTCACGGGAGTCGGGTCCACGTATTTACCTTACAGGAAACGCCACCACCGACCTACTTCATTCTGGAATCTCCGCCGCGTACACGGTTGGTCAAAGTGGTTTTCGGTATCGACAGAGAGTATGTCCATATCCGATCCCGGTCTCTTTGCCAACCCATCGTTATTATAACCCGTGGTCATTTAAAACATTTTATACTTTAAAACCAAAATAAACATTTCCATTTCAAAACTATAAATACGATATCATTTTAAAACCCAAAACAATATGATATCGTTATATTCAAATATAATTCTTTCCAAAAACCATACTGCTTAAAATTTATAATATTTGGAAGCCAAATATTTGAAATATATCTTCAAAACATAATATTTGGAATTTTTACTTTAAACCATAACTCCCAACACACAAATGGTTTGGATATTCAACGGTATATAGAATAAATGGTTTAACTTTATGGTTACTTTGTGAAGAAGATAATTTATATAGTTTTACAAATATATTTCTTTATTTAAAGTTTAAACCATAATTTAAATATCACTTTATGTCCCCAAATCCGTTACAATTCCTATATATATATATATACCCAATTGGAGTATTTCCTATTCAAAACTAAGTTTGGATTTTATTCTTTCAACAAATCAATGTTTTATTATTTAGTCTTGAATATTCCCATAAATTCCATAAATAAACTCCCAATGTTAGTCATTTAATATCTTCAAAATTCACTTAATACTAGAATATTCATCTTAAATTTATTAAGGAAAATCCAGTTATAAATATCATATCTTAAGATTTTCCAAAACTTAACATAAAATAAAATTTCTCAAATTCCATGAGTTTTAAAACAATCAATTCTAGATTCTGTAGCACTTAGGAAATGCTACCTAAAGTTACGGGTAAAACTAGTCCAATTTCAAAAAGACCGCATTTCTAAAAATGCTGTAGCAGATTGATTAACTAAATAAATATTTCCAAATATAACTTATTTATCTATTTATTTATTAACATTTATAACTCATTCAAAAATTAAAATAAAATCCTTTAAAGATATTAAATCAAATATTTAACTTCCAAAATAATTTTTTTTAAATATTTCAGAAAATATTATAAGAACCACGGGCCTGTATATAGTTCTCTAGCCTAGGTCAAGTGATACGGATTTATATCATTTCAACCCGTAATTTACAAAACCCCGGGTTCTATCATTTCAAACCCGCAATCCCAAGTTATCAGTTAAGCAGTAACAGACTAGTTTAACAATAATCATTATTTCAGCCCATAACAATCCAACTTTAACAGGGAACTTGCAGTGGTGATTTAAGCAGTAAATAACAATTAATAATATAACTGCAGAAATAATATAACAGATAAATAACTGATGAGATGTCAATTTAAATGGGTTCATCATTCTACATCATACTACAGACAGATAATATCTAAATAGAATGTTTACACATACACTTGCGATAATTTACACAATATATGTACATATGTCTGGTGAGAAAAACTCACCTGAAAGTTGCAGAAAATTTGAATACAAAACGACGATTCACCGATAAAGCACGACAGAGAATAACGATCAAATTCTTCTGACGTAGATTCAAATCTAGAACAAAATTTCAATTATGGAATACGTGACTTAAAAATTTACGATCAAAGAAAATGAGAATAGAACGGGGTTTGTTTGCTTTGCTCGACCACTCCACCGTGTACCGTGACCAAAACATACCCTAAACGAGAACCGGGTAACACTAAACTACGACAAAATTTCTAAAGGCTGACTGACAGAAGGTGAAGTTTTCCTACTCTATACTTTGTACATGTGCACACTCGTATCCCATGCAAACTCACGCCATGAATAGAACATAACACTTCCCTGTGTCCAAAATTTTTACCCTGAGAAAAACTCAACTGCTTCGGGCCAAGCAAGTCGTTGCTTCGAGTCAGCACCTATATTGCTTCGAGTTAAATATGTCAAATCTACGGGTCATATGCAAAACTGGTGAACACTTATCCCTATTTCTCTGTTATCCGAATACTTACAGATGCCCATGTTTGTGTTGCCCAACTATCTTCTAACTCATATTTACTTCTAGAATTCAGCTTCACCATCAGATTTTTTTTTTTTTTTTTTTTTTTTTTTTTTAAACCTAGTTGTTCCCCATTTCTACCCAGGCTGATACTAACTAAATATGCAGGCATGTATTACTAAATTTGCAGACATGCACAACAGGGATGAAGTACTAACAGTACATAAAATGGAGATGAAGACTTCAACACCCAGGAAAACAATGACCAGACCAAAGTGCAACATTATGGATGCAATATAGATATGAAACTGAAACATATTAGATAATGTAAACTGGAATGGATATGAAGACTGAACATATCAAAAATTTTGAAAATACAAAGTTTCAAAATGAACCCAATAGGCTACAGTTACAAAACTCAAGTGAAGCAAATAATGCAACAGTAGCAGGTATATATGAATACAACCTCAATGCAGACAAGCAGACACACTATCTACATACATATATAACATCAAGCTATGATTCAAACAACAAGATAACATATGGTTTCAAGGGTCTGTTCATATTGTAAGAGCAGAGATATGGGATGCAGACAACTAAAGCATGGTACGAAGCAACATGTAACATTTCACATTTTATCAAAGTAATATAAGACAGTAGTGTGCAACTTGACATGCAAACTGCCACAAGACCAATTCAAGTGAAAATACCCAACTCAAATAAACCAACTAATGCAGACTGTCAAAAAAAAATGGATCAATAATGCAACCAGGTTATAAGGGACAAGCTATTAATACCTGTACAAGACTGCAACAATTCGAATGAGGGTGAACTCAAATGCATACAACAATTCAAAGTGCAAAGTGAGGATCATCATGCATGGACAGTGCAATGTGACTGAATACAAGTCAATGCCAAGAAAATGCAATACAAATAGGCAAACAAAATGGAAATGAAGACTGGAGCAACATGAGGCATGCAATACTCAGTACATATCTTTATTACAAGAACAATTATGCACTTCAACTACTTAGTTAAACAAAATATTTTAGTAGCATCTGCACTTACCAACTTATCAATTTAAAAACAAAAACTTGGTGCAGCTGTTCTTATCAGTTTAAATCAAAAATTGATATCATTTGTTCTTAACAGTTTTAAACAAAAAAAAAATCAAATAGTATCTGTTCTTATTAGAATTAAAACAAAACCAAGTAGTATCTGTTCTTGACAATTTTAAAACAACCCAAATAGTATCTGTTATTATCAATTTAAAAAGAACAAAGTTATGAAAGTATTAGTGGTTATCAATTTAAAACAAATCGCAATTACTGTCTGTTCCTACCAGTTTAAAACTTAAAACTAATAACATCTATATCATAATCATATGCAGACTTGCCAAACTTCCTAGCCTAGACAACAAGTCACAGATCTACACACAATAATTATGGACATAACTCGTACAACATGGGGAGGCCGAGCAAGGTGATGAAGAAAATCAGAAAATGAAGAAGAAGCAAATCTGGACGAAAGGAAAAAATGCTATTACCTGATAGATCTCGGGCTCAAGAAGGAGGCAAGGCAGAGCGAATAGTGGAAGGGAAAAAAGAGCTGGTGTAAATATAGATGATGTTTGTGAAGTTCCATGGGGATCATAAGTGTAGATAATGCATCAGTTTTTAAAGAGCTTTCTCATGTGTGATTGTACTTTTGATATGTATATAGGCTATGAATAGGTGCATAGTTCGAACGTTATATAGTAAAACTTAATTTTTGAGGCATCAGTTTCTTTTACTTACGTGATTTAAGGAATGGGATAGATATATAGTGGTTTGAATGTAACTGATGAGCTACATCAGTGGAGGAGATAAATCAATAGTTATAATTTATGCGAGATGCCAGAATTGCAAGCCTTGATTTGTTGATAAATAGTGGTTTAAATCTTTGTATGAAAATATGTGTGAATGCAAAAGTCAGTGAGTTACATGGCTGAAAGGAAGGAGTGCATCAGTTATTCTTTAAAAATAGGTAAGAGGTTCGAACGTTTCTAGTAGAAAACTTGATTTTTATACTGACAAATATTTGGACCATGCATTTGATTCGTCTCAGTTTTATTTGTTTTCTTAAGTATCAGTTTTATTTTTAACTGTGTAAATATGAATACGTGTGTGATGATTCATTTATTTTTAAATAAATTTTGATTTGTATTAAATATGTTTACAAATGTATTTGGACGTTGCAAAATTGGAAAAATATGATCTGTGGCAAGATCAGAGGAAGAGCAATCAGTGGTTTGTGACATCAGTTACAAAAGGAATGAAATAAAGGGAGGGACCGAGAGTTACACCACATATAAAGTTTAAAATATGTAAATATGAATGCGTGATTTCAGCATGCTTTAAATCCCTTATTTAGTTTGATTAAAATAAATGAAATGGCCAGACTTAAGAATTAATTTATGAAAGAAAACTGACATGCGGAGGCAAGTGTAAATGAGTATATTACGTGATTAAGGAAACCCCTGATTTAGCATGTCACATAAGAATGGTAAATGTTAACCGTTTCAAATAATTAACAATTTCTAACCTTGCACTTGAATGTTTTAAACTGTTGCACGGTCAAAGGGAGAGAGAGCTATTAGTTTATAGGAAGGTAAATGTGTTATATGCGTGATTTAAGGTAGAGCCATTTGCAAGCAGAAAATGGGAAAGGTTGGAATTTGCTTCCAATAATATGTCTTGGCTGTAACGCAAAAGCTTGGTTTAAGGCATACGTTGATTTATCTTTAGACATGCAAACTTTTAATATCCCATTTGTTGCAAACTAAACAGTGTGATATAAGATTTAGGCAGTTACACAACTGGATTTAATGTATGCGTGATTTAAGTTTGATGGCTGATATAAGTGCAAAGGAAAAATATCAGAGAGGGATTTGAACGTTACTTAAAAATCAAAACTGAAACGGAAATTTAAAAGAGGGAGAGTTGATTTTCTTAGATGTGAACGGTAACAAAAAGATTTGTACACAGGGGTTGATTTTGCACTGATGTAGGGATGAACGTATGTAATACAATTTATTTTATCAATCGGTCAGTTAACGAATAATAAAATAATGTTTGGTATAAAATCACTAACTGATGTTTCTCTCCAAAAATATTTGGAAACACGATTTTTACACTACGTTAAACAGACGCAGTCAAAAATATCAAAAATTTCTGTAAAATAACATTTTAAAAACACACGTTTTATTACGTTGCTTTATACCCTAAAATTTGACGCGTCTTTTAAACGCGAAATTTTACAGTTTAAACATAGCTTAAATTTTTTACAGTTAATATTAAATTTTATTGACATATACAATTTTATAAAATATATCTTCAAATTAAATAATTAACTATATTGTTAAACACAATTTATATAAATACATTTTTAAAATTAAATAATTAATAATAAAATAAATATCTAAAAACTAGGGCTGTTACAATATTCCTTTATTGTCCATAATATTAGTTTAAAAACTTTTAAATAATAGTAACATATGTGTAAATAAAGTCTACCTACACTTATACATAATACGTTAGAGTATTTTGCTAATAGACAAAGTTAACCTATATCTGTAATAAAACAATTAATGAATTAAAGTAGATATTTATAAAGAAGGAATGGTGGAGGACTTTCCTCCTCCTTTACTCATTCATTCAATGTCATTTCAATCAGCAGTTAAACTCGTAAACATATATGCATATAAAATTAATTGTGAACATTCTCATAATTTGAAATCTATAATTAAAAAATATAAATCAAGTTTCAACTTAGGAAGAATTTTAAAGTTAAAATTATGATGTTACACAAAAGTATATTTTATAAACTTTGAACAAAAATAACATACACTCATATATACATATATGGTTAATTGCAAATCATATTTTAAAATTAAAAAAACAAACGAACATATAAAGTTTGTAATTTAACATGTGTTAGGATTTAAATTTAAAAAATTAAAAGGCTAACATTTAATTAGGAAGGATTTAAATATTTGATATTTACATTAAAGTCTACTTGTGGTTTTCTTAAACAGCTTTTAAACAAAATTATACAATAATCAAAAGAATTATATTCAAACATAAATCATATATTCAATTTCTAAATGATTTCAGATAGGCATCATATGTAATTTATTCAAGTTGAAAAAACATAAAATCATATCAATAAATTTAAAATTAGATTTCAATCAAAGTAGTTTTTTTTATTAAATAATAATTTCCAAAAGAAGAACAAAAGGGACAACTTAGGCATATATAAATTCGTGGTAAAATTTCAGATCTAAACTATATGAACAACTAATTAGATAAGATGTGATATGTCATAGCTCTAATGTTAATAAGATCAAAAGGTAATCAAAAGGGAGGATAGCACAAAATGGATCTAAATCAAATTGACATTATGAACATATATTATTAAAGAAGATGTGACAAAAGGGTATTAGTTCAAGTTAAATAGGGCAAACTATATTCATACGTGGTATGCAAAAGACCCCAATCATATAAACTAAATGTGTATATGAATAAATAAAACTAGAATTTTACTTTAAGATGTAGCCAAAAGAATACATCTTGAATGATGAATAATAAACCCCTAGATTCTGGAATCAACCTCTAGATTGTGCAAAGATCAAGAGATAGGAACTACCATTGGTTTTAATTTCATTATGATCTGATTTTGGATTTTTTATTAAGCCTTAGGCCATTGTTTTAGCTGGAATAGAGATGGGGGGAAAGAGGAATAAAAATGAATTATTTGTAGATGAAAATGAAAGAGATTGTGTTTTTAAGGGAAACATTGAAACCTTTCTGATTCCTCCTCTAAAATCTTCCCACTTATTGCTCATTAAATCTCAACAATTCAAATCAAACCCCTTTTCTATGCGTGTATGGCTAGCAAATAAAGTGCTTAGATAAGCCATTAAAATTTCTAAATCCACTTCGTAATTAATTGGTTTAAATTAATTTTAAATGTTTATCGATATCGTATATCAATATGTATATATATAACTTTTATAAACGCATTTTATTAAGTAGTAATCACATTCAAACAAATCAAATAAAATTTAATAACTAATATTTCATAAATATTAATTAATTTACAATGATCAAAAATTAATTAAATCATGTGGTTTTTCTAAGTGCTCATAATTACGATTCTGTATCTCAAAGGTGTAAATTCGATCAGCGATTAATATTAAAAAATTTGAATATTTAGGTTCACACGTTACATTAGCTAGTGGTATGACATTTTGGCTGAATTCATTGCATACATATCTTTTTAGTAAAATTAAATCTTACTTATTATTAGCAATACCTGGTAGTAACGATTATTTACACTAATTCTCTTTGTCAAAAATATATCATATTAGGATTTATTGAATTTGGTTTTGGTCAAATACCAACATTGTCCACATGGTTGTTATTCCAAACATAAAATCATTGGTTCAATAATTACAATTATTATTAACCGTACTGCTCTAGGTAGAGACTTTGATTTTGAGTTGTAACGACCCGCTATTTTGGACCATTCAAATCGACAATAAAACCGTACATGTCCGACTTGAATAATTCAAAATACCGAATTGTTAATAAAATTTGGCAAAACTTAAAATATACAGTAAATAAATCAATCATAGATCACTTACACAGAGTAATACAATGCAGCGGAATAGATAAAGAATAGTAGTTCATGAAGCTACTATATACCTCAGAGTTAGAAATAAAATACAACCGAATAGTTCAAATGCCATGAAGTCTCCAATGCAATAGATGGCTTCTCTGAACCAATCAACTGGATGACTGAAGGGATAGATAGCTGGATCTTCAAGCAAAGCTCCAACTTCGAAGATGAGTCTCAAATGCTATCTCTCAGTCTGACCCGAGCATAAAGCAAAACACAAAACACTCGAGTCAGGATTAACATTCTTATATCTATAAATCTAACTCGAGCGAAATATCAACTGAAATACAATTAACTTAAAGGATGTTTGGGATAACCATCCTCTAAGGGTCCATAGAACTATCTACAAGGTAGAAATATACACTATAACACTGTAGTCCTTTCAACTTAATTTATACTTCAAAACCAAATATCATTTTCACCTCAAATATCTCTATACTTCCCAAATAGTATTTTTATATATTAAATAATTTGTACAATAAAGAAATTTCAATTCCCTCAACTTAACAAATCGTTTAACATCAACCCGACCACCCCATTTAAATCTATTTCAATCTCAATTTATTAATTTAAATTCAACTCAATTTCTAAAATAACCACTTCAATTTTATCGATCTCAAATTCGGATTTGAAATCACAAAATACCCTTTATATTCAATATATTTCAAAACTTTAAGTATTCAACGTTTCAAACTAACTTTTTAATCAATTTAGTTTCTAAATAATAAATTCAACTACACTGATTTCAAATACATATCCGAATCTCAAAATAAACCATTTAAATCCCAATATAGTTCAAAGCTTTAATATCTAGTTAAATGTTCAATTTAATAGTTCTATATAGATCTCGATTTAACCTCATTATTATCTAGTCTTAAAATAATCCCTCATTAGATACAATATCATTTAAGTAACCTTAAATTACATTTTACTCAATATTTTCTTTAATTTATTTAAACGTGAAATATTCATTAAATCACTTAAATAAAAATCCAGTTACAAAATCATACCCTTAAATTTCCCATTCAAAAATTTCAAATTGATTTAATTGAATAAATCCTTATTTAAATACCATTTAGATAAACCCACATTTATCTCCCAATCTTAGTAAATTGCAGAATACTTTTGGAATAAAATTTACATAAATATTTAGCATAATTTATGTATTAAATCAAATTTTGACTAAATTAAATATTATTAAATCTATATATCATTACCCTTTATATATAAAATTTTTTTAAGGATTAACATTTAATAAGACCATATATTTCTTTCGAAAACAATGAATTAAATTTCAAAATATTTATATATATGGACCAACGATGTTTGTATATATTTCTTATCATATAGTCAAGTGTTACGGATATTTATCATTTCAATCCATACACTAAATGTATACGGGTGGATAGCATTTCAACCCGTAATCCCAATTCAATTAAATGAAAATCGCTTGGGTTTATCATTTCAACCCATAACGATTTTCTCCTATTCTAAAGTCTGTTCGGGTATGTATCATTTCAACCCATGGTGATTTCTATACTAACAGGGTACTTGCAGAGTGATAATAGATATGTAAATAATAATAACAACAGGCATATATCATCAAAATAAATATACAAACAATAGGATATGGTGTCATATCCCATAAGTGAGTAGTTACAGATAATAGCATATATAACAATTTAAATAACTACAGCCTCATATTTCAATTGTCGTCTCAATTGAAATCAAATTTAGTAAATAAAAGAACGTTAATCGTGAGTGATTTCTCACCTTTCGAGGCTAGATAGATTGGACAAAGAATTGAGCTACGCTGGATCACGATCTAGACATCGAACAAATCCAAACAAAATTTTCAAAGCGAAGCAAGATTGGCACGAATACGATGGACAACTGATAAATAGAGATCGATGAAAATAGATCAAAAACCGCTTTATGTAGACCGAAATGAAATACAAATATTATTCTATTATACTACTCTCTTAACCAATATTAGTTTCGAAACGCATTAAAATTACATATACATACATACGTTTTCAAACAAACGCAAATAATAGAAAACTGCAAAACTATGTTTAAAACCAATATTAACATAAATTTTTTATAATCATATTTAAATCAACATTTAAGTCAACATTCCACATTATTATTGTTAAGACCAATATCGACTTTTCTTAATTTGTTGAAACACGACACACCTTATACTTGATATAAATTTACCTTTTGCAAAATATTTATAAGAAAGAGAAGGGCGAGAGCACAGCTCCAACTTAATTTAACAATTTAAATTCCAGTACTTTCTTTAATATTAAAACAGGCTTCAGGCATTTCTTACATGTTAACACTTACATTAAACTTTCTTTATCATCTTAAAAATATCAATGTCAAATTTTAACCCATATAATCACTAGTATAAACTTACATTTTAAAACAACAAATCTTAGATCTTATAAAACTGTATTTGTATAATAATTCATCTCTGGACAGACACACAAACTAACTTAAAATATATTATACTATATATTCTCCCCAAAATTTTATAACTCTACAACTATATTTTAAACAACAGAAGGAAATTTAAACCCATGCAAACTCTACCTATATATCAAACTTATGTTTTATAACTTACTGTATATTAATATGTTTATAAATGTATACTGTCCCACAATATATATATTATAAAATTAACACCTTTTAATAAACAATACAATATAAAATTAACACCTTTCTTTTTTTTTATAAAAATCTTACATGCTGTAACATATATGCAGACTGCTAAACATCTTATATTATATATAAACAGTATGAAATAACCCAATGTATATTCAAAAGTCATACTAAACAAATTTCAATAAATACTCATATAAAACTAACCATAGAACAAATGCAAATGTTTATAACTTTATATTTAATGTATACTTGCGCTGCACTATATAAACATACTTATAATGTAAAATATATATTTGAAGCATGTTATGCTTAAAATAAAGGAAAAGCAAAAGCAATATAAACAATAAGAAAACAAAAGAAAAGGAGGAAAAAGAAGAAGAAAAGGAGGAAAAAGAAGAAGAAAAGGAAAAGAAATAAGAAGAAAAAAAAATTAGTGCAGCCATTTACCTACAGAAGAAGCTTCACACGCAAGAGAGGGGATGAAGATCTATTGATATGGAGTAGGGTATGTACGAGTGATTTGTATTTATAAGAGAAGCCTCACATTGATAGAGTGGAAAGAAATTTTGTTTAAAGTGGCAAGAAATAAATATAGTAATGGCTAGAGGAAATTTAGGAATTTATTCCTATAATTTAAGGAGAGAAAAAAAGAAAGAGGAAATAAATTAAAACAAATATATGAAGATTAAATGCTGGTGAACAGAGGAAATAAAATGAAACAAATATGTATATAAACATTGAATGCTGGTGAAAAGAGAAAATAAATTAAAACAAATATGTATAAAGATTGAATGCACATGAATAGAGAAAATGAATTAAAACAAATATGTATAAAGATTGAGTGTTGGTGAAAAGAGGAAATAAATTAAAACAAATAAGAAGAGAATGGATTGATTTAAAGGAAAGGCAATGGATGGTTTAGAAATAAATAAATGTAAAACATATACGTTTTAAATTTCAAAAAGGAAAGAAATAAATACGGGAATGGCAACAGATCTTGCAAGCAGGGAAATAACGTAAAAAGAGGAAAAGAAAGAGGCGTATAAATGAATGGTAAATAAATTGAGATTTCAAATGAAATAAATGGAACAGCAGAGATTAAAGTATGGATGTGAATCCAGGAATAATAAAAAGCAACGGTTATATGTCGATTAAGAAAAATAATTAAAACAATTAATGGCTTAAATGGGGCAGCATGTTTCAAATTTTTGAAATGCAAAAGAAACGTACACTATAAATATAAAGTTTTCAAAAGCAAAAGAAACGTAAAGTTGTCCATTGATTCATCAAAACGTTATTAAGTAATAAATTGAAATGAATATAAAAATAAAAGTAATTGTAATGGTCAATAGTTGATTTAGCTATACACTTAAAGCAATAAATTTTTGTTTGTTTGTACAACACAAAATGAGTTTTGAAAGTCAAGGATATAAAAATGGATAAAAGGAAAGAGATCTGGAAATTTTGTGAGCAATAACTTTCTAAGGAAAGGTAGGCTTACATTATATATACATGCTGAGATAATTAGGCACGTTCAAAAATTTTGAAGCAAATGAAGGAATTGGAAATAAATATAAAATGAAAGAAATTTGAAAAAGTCCGTAGCTATGATTTAGCCAAAATTTATTAAAGCCAATTACTAGGAAGGTTGGAACCGAAATAATAGGGAGAGGAAGGCATATTAAATTTGATGACAAAGTTGTGTTCAGATCTATAAGCAAGTTGTTTATATATTATAGGCCTTATGAAAGCGAGGGAAGGAACGGATGCTACTAGCTTGATGATTTGAGATTCTTTCGAGCGTTAAAAACAAAAATAAAGGGAGACCAGAATAAACGCACCACCATAAATTTAAATATACGCTTCAATTGCAAAAGAAACGTATAGAGAAAATTATGGGTAGTGGGAAAAGTAAAGTCAGTGCACGAAACTACAAGGAATAATAAAAGCAAGGTCGATGATCTCAAATTTATTAATGGTTACGAATGGAAAATCTACCTGAATTGGAAAAGTATTAAGCAATAGAAATCTTTAACGGTAGTAAAAAGAAACCGTTACGCACTGATTCAGAAATCAATTAAAGCAATTAATAGCTTGAATTGGACAGCACGTTTTCTCAATTAAATAAACTTCCATAAAATTATTTGAAAATTTACAATCTGCTATATTTAAATATACGTATTCTAAATATATAAACATTTTATTTAAAAATTCAATTATTATAAGATTTCACAAATATTCAATTAAATACGTTATAGAATCAATTAAAAATTGTTAAAATTTTCCGGGTCGTTACACTCTTCCCCACTCAAAACTTTTCGTCCCCGAAAAGGAAGGAGGTAGGAGAATAAAACAACCAGAAAAAAATAGATTGAAAGCCAAGATAAACAATAAATTTTAAAACTATATAAATTTTATTTAAAATATTTATTTGAAAACTTCATTTGAAATTAAATTTTCTTTAATATTTAATACTTCTCAAACTCCTTTGCAAACAATTATTTACATTATTACTTCTATTTACAAAGACTATTGAAAATATTAAATCCAAAATTTATGAAATTTTTAATTTATCTCAAGATACCTTTCAAATATTATCAATAAATTAATAATCATTTTCTTTAAAGATGTTTTATTTAATTATAACTTTAAAAATATTTATAACACTAAAATTTTATATAAAACAATGTAGTATACAAATAAGCAATATTTAAATGATTTATTCAAAAAGGAAAGGAAGGTAGATTTCGAAAACGGAATATAGGTGAAAAATAAAGCTGAGCAGATGAGGTAGATTCAAAAGAATAGAATCGGGCACGAATAATTTATTTCAAACCATAAGAATTTAAATTTCAAATATTAATACAAAATTTCTTTGTTTAAAATACTTTTATAATAAAATACCTTTATAAATAAAATACTTTTATATCGAAACCAATTTTTCTTTCGAAAATACTTTTATAACTCGATGTTTAAACAAGTTTATCCTCGTTCTTGCAGACTCTGGCCGTGCGTTGATCAGGCGCAAAGCTAGAGTTCTTCAAGTACTTAGTAGACCTGTTTCAACACCCAGTGAAAATATTTGAAAAACCTTTTAAAAACAGATATGGAAAGTACAATCCAAACAAATCAACCAAACCAAAACCTTTGTCCGATCATGGTTCGCAGATACACAATGGTTACGCCTGGGTCCCCCAGGAAACAATCCATATCCGTAAGCTTTCTCAGCCCTGCGAGTTACGCCATGATGACTAGTAGAGTGCAGGATACACAATGGTTACGCCTGGATCCCCCAGGAAACAATCCGTACCCCTAGGCAAGACTCAGCCAGGCATTTGCGCTACTATTCGCGACCTACACAGATTGCAGGATACACAATGGTTACGCCTTGTAATGTCCCGCTTTTTTGCACACTTTAAATCGACACACGTGCCAATTCAAACCATACGGAAGGGAGGATTGTTATGGGGTAAATAAGAAAAAAAACAGAGAAGAAAAAAACTAAATAGAATCTCACAGCGGAAGGATAAAATATAATAATCAAATATACAGTTTATAAATCTGTTTACAAAACCATTTATATAATACATATCAGAGTTACACATACCAATAACAATGCAGCGGAACAGTGTAATGCACTAGTATAAATAATAATAATATAAATCTTCATCTTCGTCCTCCAGAGCTAAATCTTGCAATCCTGAAATGCTCGGACTGACACGAGCGAATTTGAAAAGACAAAAACACTCGAGTCAGAACTAAAAGATCTTATGTGAGTTAAATTAACAGAAATAAATATGAGTGCAGTAACTCAAGAGATGCTCGGGATTTACATCTCCTAAGGATCCGTTAAACTATTTACTATGTAGTATATTGCGCTATTATAAGAGTGTCTATTTGTAAAATAAACTTACTTTTTAATAGCGTTAAGGGGTTACCCATATAGCCCTTAACACAGAATATATTCCCATAGTCTATACCGTACCGTAATCTCCCCTGTACTGGGCGTCGTCAGAGGGCACTCCATAGGTATGGTACAAAACCAAAATCGTATAAGGCGCGCTAGGGTAGGTGACACGGCACAACTAGGCAATGCCAGGGTAGATATACCAATTGCTATCCGGGCTGGTGGTAACGCGTAGCCGCAGCTACCGCCCACCTCGAACTAACACCCCCAAATCAAAGAAATCAATAGTGGCCACCGAATCAATCCAAAGTCGGAGTATAGTATCGAAGGAGTGCGTTCGATCAGAGGAATGACCTCATTGGCCCAAGAATCGCTCATGTTTTAGCCACCTTATGCCAACTCACGGGAGTTGGGTCCACGTATTTACCTTACAGGAAACGTCGCCACCAACCTACTTCATTCTGGAATCTCCACCGCGTACACGGTTAGTCAAAGTGGTTTTCGGTATCGACAGAGAGTATGTCCATATCCGATCCCGGTCTCTTTGCCAACCCATCGTTATTATAACACCGCGGTCATTTAAAAATAGTTTATACTTTAAAACCAGAATAAAATTTTCCATTTCAAAACTATGAATACGATATCAATTTAAACCCAAAACAATATGATACATTTTATCTCAAATATAATTCTTTTCCAAAATCATGCTGGTTTACAATTTAAAATATCTGGAAACCAAATATTTGAAATATACTTTCAAAGCATAATATTTCGAAATTCAAAATTTTAAAACCATAACTTATAAAACTTGAATGGTTTGGATATTCAACAAATGTAAAATAAATGGTTTAACTTTAAAGTTACTTTGTAAAGAAAAATAATTTCCATGGCTTTTCAAATATATTTCTTTATTTAAAGTTTAAACCATAATTTAAATATCACTTCAAGTTCCAAAAACCCCTTCAATTTCTATATATATATATATCCATTTGGAGCATTAATATTTCAAAACTAAAGTTGGATTTTCTTCTTTCAACAATTAATATTCTATTATTTAGTCTTGAATATTCATATAAATTCCATAAATAAAACTCCAATTTCTAGCAATTAAATATTTTCTCAAATTTACTTTATACTAGAATTTTCATTTTTAATTCATCTTGGAAAATTCAGTTATAAATATCATGCCTTAAAATTTCCAAACTTAAATATATAAGATAAATTTCCAAATTCCATTTTCTCAATTTTTCATTTTTTATTCAACAGGTTTATACACAACTTAATTTTCAAATTTTTAACTTCATATGTATATATATCGAAGAATAATATTTTATAAAATATCAAAATCAAATTTTTATAAACCGTATCCCATCCAAACCATAGAAACCACTTTAAAATAATTTATATATAGACCACGGTGCCTGTATATAATTTTCTATCCTATGGTCAAGTGATACGGATATTTATCATTTCAATCCGCAATTTAAAAATAAAATTTTGCGGTTGTATATCATTTCAAACCACAATCCCGAATGAAACGAAAAATGCATGATAACTTGCAGTTTAATGATATAAAATAAAACATCCATTCATCAACATCATCCATCATCCAAATCACAATAATCATCCAATAATAATTCAATATCAATATATGTCTGATAATATATATCAGCTAATAACTAGCGGTCATATTCAAAAATAAATTAAATCAACTATTAAACTAACAGTTTATATTTAGTAATAAATTTTATAACTGTTTACTAGCAGTTCCTATGCAAATAAATAAATTCAAACTGTCAATTATTATGCAATAAATAAAATAAATTAACAGTTAAATTAAATAACGCGATTTAGCAAATATGATGAACAAAACATGCCAAACAGTTATAAATAAATTTCTACTCATATCTAAAATAGATTTAACAAACATAAAAACTTTTAGAAGCTGTGAGTGGGTTAAAACACTCACCTTTTTGAATTTAAATTTAATTCAAATCCAATTTAAACCCAAAATTTTGAACAGTCTCCAAATTCATCCAAACTAGTGCCAAAACGTCAGAAATTCTGATACGATCCCATCAAAACAAACTGCGCGCGAATCCGAGCTCGTATGCAAAAGGTATGAAAATTTGAAAAATGAAAAATTCTGGTCCTGGGTCGACTTCGGGTTCGACTTCGGTGCGCCGCCTCAATTCCCCGGTGCTTGCTTGGAGTTTTCGCCAAAACGACCCGGAGCGACCCGAGTCATTTTCTTCCTGACCCGAAGTTGCTCTAGGGTTTTCTCCCCTGAAACCCGAAGCGCAACCAGAAGCTGCTGCAGATCAGAATTTTTTTTTTTTTTTTTTTTTTTGAAATTGAAATTATATTTTTAGAATTTGGGAATTAGGTTTTTTTTCTGCCATTAGAATGAGGAGTTGAGAAGGAGATGTACGTATAGAAAAATGAAGATAAGGAGTGGCTAGGGTTTATAACATGTTATATATAGACAAGGCTGAAAAATAATAGATGGATCGGATTGGATCTAAACATAAGTTTAAATTTAGGCATAAACATATATGTAATAAACTAGCATTAAATTTTGAAACGTGAATTGATTTAATTGGAAATAAATTACCCAATCCAAATTTATTTTAATCAGTTTCCAGTTAAACTGATTAGATTCAATTCCAACCCTTTAATTGAGCCTATCATTACTTTGTAACGCAGTTAACACTTGTCTCACATTTCATTCCATATATATTCAAATTTCCAGCTTCCCTTTGTATAAATTATTATTTCCAAATATATCGAAGTTGTTATTCCAAATTATTATTCCAACCCAACTATATACATGTGCTAAAATTAGAAATTATCAATTAAGTTTCCCAAAAATTTCATTGAATTAGATCTTCATTCTTATTATTCAATCCATTATAGCCAAATGGATGAAATTAACATACATAAATATTTTTCAAATTTCAACTAAATTTTCAATTAACGTAAAATAAATGTTTAATTTTTACTTAATTGCAAAAACTCAATTATCTTAATTCTTTATATTCATATAAATAAACAAATCTTGATTTACAATCTTTTCATTCACCCATAGTCATATTATAAATAGAATTTATATTATCTTCAATTATTTCGATTAAATCTATTATCATACATTACTTTAATATACTGACAAGATTACCTTTGCACCCTTTCATTTACCCAACTGTCATTTTATAAATAAACTTAACAATAGATTCATACTCTATTACATAAATGCATACCCTTTTATCTAAATTAAAATCTTCGTAACTTCAAACACTTAATCCATTTA
Source organism: Allium cepa (assembly GCA_030765085.1). Classification (NCBI taxonomy): domain Eukaryota; kingdom Viridiplantae; phylum Streptophyta; class Magnoliopsida; order Asparagales; family Amaryllidaceae; genus Allium; species Allium cepa. The sequence goes on along the minus strand of CM060929.1, from coordinate 457,506,230 downwards.
GTTCCAATTACTCCTTTCATTAAATTTTGGATTCAAATCAATTTATAAAGTTTTACCTCCATTCTTTATATACACTAACCATCATTTAATGAAGAATTTATTTACGTTATTCCCCATTTATTACCTTAATTTATTTATCGTAACATTTAATTTATAATTATTGCAATGATTTCCGATTTAATTGAAGGAACTAAGTATATAACTCATAATAGTTGTGGTAAAACTCTTAATCCTACACTTATAAGTATATCCTTATCCGTTATATCTATTAATTAAATAAATTCCATTTTTATGTCCTTTAAATTTATTACTAAATATCCATTTACCTTTCCCATAAAATTTGAATTCCATCAAATTAATATAACCAATCAAATTCCCATTCACACTTTATTATAAACCTAAAATTTGCAATTCATTATCTTGTAGTAATGTCATCCCATTTCTACTTATTATTATAACTTTACAATCTATACACATTCAATTATTATTCAATGCATATTTATTCATCAATCAATTCGATGTTTACTTTTCTTTCCTCCTATTTGATAAATAACATAGAATGCATTTACATTCATTCATTTCATTCAATTAATTAATGATTCCCTCAGTTAGCAATAACGTAACATTTTCTTTATTTGTATTGCAAATAATTCAAAATTCAATTCCTAATTCTTAATATCCTCTAAATTACAACTTCCAAACATGGTATTAATCATCATTTACGTACCTCAAATTATTTTAATTTACATTAACATAATAAATAAATTACCTTTAATGAAATCTATCCCCCAATTTATTATATGCAATAAATTTTGACCTTACAACAGTTTCAACTAATTATTTATATTTATTGCGATTGAATACCAAAATTTATTTAACACATCAAATAAATGAACAATCTATATTCATTGTCACCTATTTTCTTTTAAATTCAGTAATAAGTTTGTTACTTACCAACCAGGTTATAATAACACAAATTTTTTTATTCCACTGCTATATATGATATATTTGCATCACATACTTGAATTTTTCAATTTCATCTTAATTCCAATTCACGATAGTATAATTTCTTACTATAAACCCATTTATAATTTTCATACCAATTAATTAGTTTCAACTAAATAGATTGATTCAATTCAACTCTTTTATTAAGTCTATATAAATCAATATACTATTTCATTGGTAAATGTTTATTTCAATTATTCCTTTATTCCTTACAAATCTTATTTCATTCATGAATGCCATCATATATCAATTATTACATAATTTCATTAATTTACATTCAGTTACAACTAAATTAATACACTGATTTCATTTGCACATTAAATGCTTAAAATTTATAAGCTTTCATTCCAAACAATATTTCAATTTGTACCGGACATTGATTTAATTCAATTTACTATTTAATATTATTAATTCATTAACTAAATTCACTACTTACCTTTGTTCTCTTATATGCAACTCTTAGCCTAATATAACAATTTACATCACTTCAATTTATTCGTCATTTTTGTTTCAACTGTAAATACTTAGCCTTATAGTCCCATGGTTTTATTTCCTTCTCAACATTTTCTTCATTATTAATTATAAAATCTTTATTTCTTCTAAATTAAATTTGCGTAAATCTTATTAAAATGACAAATTTAATTAACGAAAATGACGGGTCGTTACACGCCTGGATCCCCCAGGAAACAATCCGTACCCCTAGGCAAGACTCAGCCAGGCAATTGCGCTATGCATTCACGAGAGAAAAAAAAACCATGGGTTACGCCACGGTGGGAACACTCGAGTATTACATCCGAAAAACCAAAAATCAGAGAGAATAATATCGATAGAATGAATCCACGATGTGGCCACAAAGCGGATATCAAGCAGAAGGCACTTTCCATATCTTTACTTCGAAAATATATATCATATAGTACCTTTTCAAATCACTTTCAAATATCGTACTTATATAATGTCCATATATATAGGATTTCATTTTTCCCAAATCGAATACTTTCCAAATCAATAGTAGATCGAATCATACTTATATAGACTTCGATTATATAAAATCTCTTTTCAAATTGAGTACCTATCAAATCAATAGATTTCAAATCAACTTCATACTTATACAATCCATTTTATATAGGTTCGACCACTCCCAAATCAAGTGCTTAATAATATAAGGTTCTCAAATTTCAAATCATTTCAATATCAGTTTCAAAATCATATATGATTTCACCAAATTTTCTTCCAAATTAAATATCTCAATTTCAAAGTTCCCATAATAATAGGTTTAGAAAATAATCCCAGTTTCCAAATTAAAATAATTCAAGTCAAACAAATTCATTTCCAAAATCACCATATAAGTACTGGTTTTAATTTCAATTAAATTTCAAAACCAAATATTTTCTCAAAATCAATTATACTAAAAATAGTTTCCAAATTTATAAGTATCCCTTTAAAACTTTTAAACTATCTATTTCTATTTGAAATATCCAATTTACCTTTCTGAAAACCATTATTCAAAACCATATTTTTTTTTCAATACATTTCAAAACTAAATTTATATTCCTTATCAAACATTTTATACTCCTCGAAATTTCTTAGCTTTGAAAATTTAATCTCGATTTGGAAGTGTTCGAACATTCAAAATAGTTAGGGAAATCAAATTTTCAATTCAACAGTTGAAAATCAACAATAAATCAATAAACCAATTATTAAATCCGAAACTCGAGGACTGAACACCGGTCTCATTTTAAATTGTTTCAAATATATACTTATATCTTTCTAAAATATCAAATTATACTTCGGAATTTGAAATCAAAAACGGTTTTACAAAATCACTTGCATAGTGAAGCTATTAAAGTGGCCACTCCCCCACTCTGAAACTCGAAAATCAATGTCGATGATGCGTGCACTCATCACCGAAATTATTTTCCAGCGACATAAGTGAGTTCTGGACTTCTATTTTCTTGAAAACTTCTTTGAAATTTCTTCAAAATTATTAAAATTCATTAGAAACATTTCTTATTCGAAAAATACTTTTAAATCGTATTATTTTTATATATCTTCCAAAATCTTAAAGCCAATTTCAAAATACCGGAATTCAATTCTCGAATTTCAAATTTAACTCTACAGTTATAAATCAATTTTATATAAATCAATTTCTTATAATTTTTCAAGATTTCAAATCCTTTCAAAACCTTTTTATATAGGTATATAATCCTTATCGAAAACATTTTCACTTTTATATATAGAATAAAATCATAGTTATCAAAATAATAATTTCGGTATAAACAATTTCAAAAATACAACATACCCGATTTTTCAAAGAATGGGTTTCAAACAAAGATAGAGATTTAAATTAGCGGAACTCCAATCAATAGAATCCTGATTCGAAGGTAGACTCGATCGAAGATGAGATAATTAAATTACAAAATAGAAGATGGATATACTTCTAAAAATCGCGGGCGACCTTAACCGAGTCAACCGTGACTTCAGGAATATAATCGATGCGAAATTCCAAAACAAATCGACATTCGATCGCCAGAGATAGAATTCGGCATACCAAGATACAACAGCATCGTAAACCGATGATACAAAAAAAAAATCTTCGGTGAATCAATGCCAATTGAAAAGGAGTTTTCACCCCCTTTTACGAATCATTCAGTGGAGTTATGGGATACTCCAGAATCGAACGAATATAATTAGGGAGAGACAAGAATGAATTTCGAAACCGAGGAACATTCCAAAATTCAAAGGAAATCGAGTCAGAAAGGAAGAGATTCAACTCGAACGAAAGTGATTCTGTAAATAAATTTACCATATATGATAAGTTTTGCCTAGAGCCAAAGCTCTGATACCAACTGTAACGACCCGCTATTTTGGACCATTCAAATCGACAATAAAACCGTACATGTCCGACTTGAATAATTCAAAATACCGAATTGTTAATAAAATTTGGCAAAACTTAAAATATACAGTAAATAAATCAATCATAGATCACTTACACAGAGTAATACAATGCAGCGGAATAGATAAAGAATAGTAGTTCATGAAGCTACTATATACCTCAGAGTTAGAAATAAAATACAACCGAATAGTTCAAATGCCATGAAGTCTCCAATGCAACAGATGGCTTCTCTGAACCAATCAACTGGATGACTGGAGGGATAGATAGCTGGATCTTCAAGCAAAGCTCCAACTTCGAAGATGAGTCTCAAATGCTATATCTCTCAGTCTGACCCGAGCGTAAAGCAAAACACAAAACACTCGAGTCAGGATTAACATTCTTATATCTATAAATCTAACTCGAGCGAAATATCAACTGAAATACAATTAACTTAAAGGATGTTTGGGATAACCATCCTCTAAGGGTACATAGAACTATCTACAAGGTAGAAATATACACTATAACACCGTAGTCCTTTCAACTTAATTTATACTTCAAAACCAAATATCATTTTCACTTCAAATATCTCTATACTTCCCAAATAGTATTTTTATATATTAAATAATTTGTACAGTAATGAAATTTCAATTCCCTCAACTTAACAAATCGTTTAACATCAACCCGACCACCCCATTTAAATCTATTTCAATCTCAATTTATTAATTTAAATTCAACTCAATTTCTAAAATAACCACTTCAATTTTATCGATCTCAAATTCGGATTTGAAATCACAAAATACCCTTTATATTCAATATATTTCAAAACTTTAATTATTCAACGTTTCAAACTAACTTTTTAATCAATTTAGTTTCTAAATAATAAATTCAACTATACTGATTTCAAATACATATCCGAATCTCAAAATAAACCATTTAAATCCCAATATAGTTCAAAGCTTTAATATCTAATTAAATGTTCAATTTAATAGTTCCATATAGATCTTGATTTAACCTCATTATTATCTAGTCTTAAAATAATCCCTCATTAGATACAATATCATTTAAGTAACCTTAAATTACATTTTACTCAATATTTTCTTTAATTTATTTAAACGTGGAATATTCATTAAATCACTTAAATAAAAATCCAGTTACAAAATCATACCCTTAAATTTCCCATTCAAAAATTTCAAATTGATTTAATTGAATAAATCCTTATTTAAATATCATTTAGATAAACCCACATTTATCTCCCAATCTTAGTAAATTGCAGAATACTTTTCGAATAAAATTTACATAAATATTTAGCATAATTTATGTATTAAATCAAATTTTGACTAAATTAAATATTATTAAATCTATATATCACTACCCTTTATATATAAAAAAATTTAAGGATTAACATTTAATAAGACCATATATTTCTTTCCAAAACAATGAATTAAATTTAAAATATTTATATATGTGGACCAACGATGTCTGTATATATTTCTTATCATATGGTCAAGTGTTACAGATATTTATCATTTCAATCCGTACACTAAATGTATACGGGTGGATAGCATTTCAACCCGTAATCCCAATTCAATTAAATGAAAATCGCTTGGGTTTATCATTTCAACCCATAACGATTTTCTCCTATTCTAAAGTCTGTTCGGGTATGTATCATTTCAACCCATAGTGATTTCTATACTAACAGGGTACTTGTAGAGTGATAACAGATATGTAAATAATAATAACAACAGGCATATATCATCAAAATAAATATACAAACAATAGGATATGGTGTCATATCCCATAAGTGAATAGTTACAGATAATAGCATATATAACAATTTAAATAACTACAGCCTCATATTTCAATTGTCGTCTCAATTGAAATCAAATTTAGTAAATAAAAGAACGTTAATCGTGAGTGATTTCTCACCTTTCGAGGCTAGATAGATTGGACAAAGAATTGAGCTACGCTGGATCACGATCTAGACATCGAACAAATCCAAACAAAATTTTCAAAGCGAAGCAAGATTGGCACGAATACGATGGACAACTGATAAATAGAGATCGATGAAAATAGATCAGAAACTGCTTTATGTAGACCGAAATGAAATACAAATATTATTCTATTATACTACTCTCTTAACCAATATTAGTTTTGAAACGCATTAAAATTACATATACATACATACGTTTTCAAACAAACGCAAATAATAGAAAACTGCAAAACTATGTTTAAAACCAATATTAACATAATTTTTTTATAATCATATTTAAATCAACATTTATTTCAACATTCCACATTATTATTGTTAAGACCAATATCGACTTTTCTTAATTTGTTGAAACACCACACACCTTATACTTGATATAAATTTACCTTTTGCAAAATATTTATAAGAAAGAGAAGGGCGAGAGCACAGCTCCAACTTAATTTAACAATTTAAATTCCAGTACTTTCTTTAATATTAAAACAGGCTTCAGGCATTTCTTACATGTTAACACTTACATTAAACTTTCTTTATCATCTTAAAAATATCAATGTCAAATTTTAACCCATATAATCACTAGTATAAACTTACGTTTTAAAACAACAAATCTTAGATCTTATAAAACTGTATTTGTATAATAATTCATCTCTGGACAGACACACAAACTAACTTAAAATATATTATACTATATATTCTCCCCAAAATTTTATAACTCTACAACTATATTTTAAACAACAGAAGGAAATTTAAACCCATGCAAACTCTACCTATATATCAAACTTATGTTTTATAACTTACTGTATATTAATATGTTTATAAATGTATACTGTCCCACAATATATATATTATAAAATTAACACCTTTTTATAAACAATACAATATAAAATTAACACCTTTCTTCTTTTTTTTATGAAAATCTTACATGCTGTAACATATATGCAGACTGCTAAACATCTTATATTATATATAAACAGTATGAAATAACCCAATGTATATTCAAAAGTCATACTAAACAAATTTCAATAAATACTCATATAAAACTAACCATAGAACAAATGCAAATGTTTATAACTTTATATTTAATGTATACTTGCGCCGCACTATATAAACATACTTATAATGTAAAATATATACTTGAAGCATGTTATGCTTAAAATAAAGTAAAAGCAAAAGCAATATAAACAATAAGAAAACAAAAGAAAAGGAGGAAAAAGAAGAAGAAAAGAAATAAGAAAAAAAAAATTAGTGCAGCCATTTACCTACAGAAGAAGCTTCACACGCAAGAGAGGAGATGAAGATCTATTGATATGGAGTAGGGTATGTACGAGTGATTTGTATTTATAAGAGAAGCCTTACATTGATAGAGTGGAAAGAAATTTTGTTTAAAGTGGCAAGAAATAAACATAGTAATGGCTAGAGGAAATTTAGGAATTTATTCCTATAATTTAAGGAGAGAAAAAAAGAAAGAGGAAATAAATTAAAACAAATATATAAAGATTAAATGCTGGTGAAAGAGGAAATAAAATGAAACAAATATGTATATAAACATTGAATGCTGGTGAAAAGAGAAAATAAATTAAAACAAATATGTATAAAGATTGAATGCACATGAATAGAGAAAATGAATTAAAACAAATATGTACAAAGATTGAGTATTGGTGAAAAGAGGAAATAAATTAAAACAAATAAGAAGAGAATGGATTGATTTAAAGGAAAGGCAATGGATGGTTTAGAAATAAATAAATGTAAAACGTATACGTTTTAAATTTCAAAAAGGAAAGAAATAAATACGAGAATGGCAACAGATCTTGCAAGCAGGGAAATAACGTAAAAAGAGGAAAAGAAAGAGGCGTATAAATGAATGGTAAATAAATTGAGATTTCAAATGAAATAAATGGAACAACAGAGATTAAAGTATGGATGTAAATCCAGGAATAATAAAAAGCAACGGTTATATGTCGATTAAGAAAAATAATTAAAACAATTAATGGCTTAAATGGGGCAACATGTTTCAAATTTTTGAAATGCAAAAGAAACGTCACTATAAATATAAAGTTTTCAAAAGCAAAAGAAACGTAAAGCTGTCCATTGATTCATCAAAACGTTATTAAGTAATAAATTGAAATGAATATAAAAACAAAAGTAATTGTAATGGTCAATAGTTGATTTAGCTATACACTTAAAGCAATAATTTTTTGTTTGTTTGTACAACACAAAATGAGTTTTGAAAGTCAAGGATATAAAAATGGATAAAAGGAAAGAAATCAGGAAATTTTGTGAGCAATAACTTTCTAAGGAAAGGTAGGCTTACATTATATATACATGCTGAGATGATTAGGCACGTTCAAAAATTTTGAAGCAAATGAAGGAATTGGAAATAAATATAAAATGAAAGAAATTTGAAAAGTCCGTAGCTATGATTTAGCCAAAATTTATTAAAGCCATTTACTAGGAAGGTTGGAACCGAAATAATAGGGAGAGGAAGGCACATTAAATTTGATGACAAAGTTGTGTTCAGATCTATAAGCAAGTTGTTTATATATTATAGGCCTTATGAAAGCGAGGGAAGGAATGGATGCTACTAGCTTGATGATTTGAGATTCTTTCGAGCGTTAAAAACAAAAATAAAGGGAGACCAGAATAAACGCACCACCATAAATATAAATATACGCTTCAATTGCAAAAGAAACGTATAGATAAAATTATGGATAGTGGGAAAAGTAAAGTCAGTGCACGAAACTACAAGGAATAATAAAAGCAAGGTCGATGATCTCAAATTTATTAATGGTTACGAATGGAAAAGTCTACCTGAATTGGAAAAGTATTAAGCAATAGAAATCTTTAACGGTAGTAAAAAGAAACCGTTACGCACTGATTCAGAAATCAATTAAAGCAATTAATAGCTTGAATTGGACAGCACGTTTTCTCAATTAAATAAACTTCCATAAAATTATTTGAAAATTTACAATCTGCTATATTTAAATATACGTATTCTAAATATATAAACATTTTATTTAAAAATTCAATTATTATAAGATTTCACAAATATTCAATTAAATACGTTATAGAATCAATTAAAAATTGTTAAAATTTTCCGGGTCGTTACATGAGTTGACTGCAATTGATCATGATACTAACACCGTATTAATGAGGAGACAATTCTCAGTGTTTCACTTCCAATGCTTCAACTTAGAACCAACTATACTCGTTCGATGAACGCTATCCATGATTTAACTATAATCAAAGTGAAATATCCACATTGAAGTTCCACAGTATTCCCAAGTCATGGGAACTATGTAGCATCGTCACTCCGAAATTGTCTGTTGGAATTTAGCTATATTAACCAACAGAGAACTATTGAGCTAGTCATTCCATATTTATCCAATAATTATCAATACGTAACCTCGTGATACCCCTAGCTGCCATGAAAAAACATTGCCCAACATTTGGAAATTGTTACGTACTCTAGTCTCAACGGATGAATCGGTATCATTTCTTGAAACATCTTAACTAGGAATACTTAAAAAAAAATTAATGTGATAAAATTCTTAGGATCACAACACTTAGTAGTTACTATTACATAACATATCATTCAAGGACTTCCATCTATATGCTTTAAATTAATTACTTAATTATTTATATCACTATATAGCAAATATGTAATAGAATGAAAAAACCTTTAATTTTGAACAAGATTGGGCATAGAGTTAGATATATATAACAAATCACATAATTGTCTCTAAGGCTGTAACAACCCACCCTGAAACAGGCCTGAATTCCGACCCAATAAAGGCCCATTGAAACATAAACCCCTTCCAAAGTTGGTTGTTGGTTGGTAAAATAATAATATTGAGATATTTATCTATTCTTTCAAAACTCACAGTGAAAGAAACAAAATATAGTAGTAATAATATTATCCATTTATTTAAAACCATTCAAATATCACAGAACATAACATAATGCCCATAACAACCATTACATCATTTTGTTCCAAAAATACATTTTATAGGTACAACAAAAAAGCATGAAAAGACAAATAATTACTGCCACAAGCTTCGGTCTTGTGATCTTCAAGCATCATCAACTCCTTCTCTAACCTGTGTTGTAATAAGAAGGAAGTCGGAACAACAAGTGTCTGGTGAATAAAAACCTCGAACCTCACTATTTCAGTATTGTGCACTATATTTCGATATAAGAATATGTCATACAAATTTTGAAACCATTTAATACTTCATGTAAGGAAAGGAGGCAGACCCTCAAACAACCACATAATACCTTTTATTCCCCAAGCAGGTTTTCTAATCCCATAACTAACGTCATAAATATCTAGCAGTGTGAAAGATAGAACCCAATAGACTTAATACCTTTTAATGGAAAATATGCATACTCTGACCATTTAAGACCTCAATTAAGGTAGGCCTCCATCATTTAATATCTATTCCCAAGGCAGACTCTGCATAGGCATTAATCTAGCTAACATTGCATGAAAATATCTTCTGACACTTAATACTTCCTATTGAAGTGGACCTTTCCGAGATATCCTTAACCGTGCCTAAACCCAATCCCGACCATTTAGTACATCATTTGGAAAAGAAGATGAGCCCTCAAACAACTACTTAATACCTCTAAAACCCTGAAGTAGGTCCTTCATCTTATGATCCTACCCACGGTGACGTCTCACATTAGTCTGATTATTCGTATGTATTGGTAGCCAAATTAACTGGACAGATTTAACCTAAAGAATAGGGACTAACCTCACATCATCTAGTTACTTATCAAAAGTGATATCTTACATTAGCCCCAAAATCACACTGTTGGCAGGCAGATTAGCTGGGCAAACTTCCATGTACCTTGTGACTGACCTCACACCATTTATGACTTAGTCATATTTTACAACACTCTATATATTATCACATATATCATCGCGTCCATTAATTAGGCTATATAAGAATTCCTTCTTCTTTTGCCTTAACAAATCAATTAGTTTCCTAAAGAGGACTTAATAGACACTTACTATCTAATTAACTGTGTAATTAATACGTTATAAATGTATGCTATTATAGTAATTAATATATAAATAAATGCATGCTTATTATTTTCTATTTGTGCGGAGTTACGCCCGAACTAACGTTAAATGTCAATTTCTTTCTGACAATAATAATACGGGTCCTTTTTTCATATTAACAATGTGCTATATTTCCAATATCCATAACAAGAGATTTCAATATCCTTAACAAAGGACTCAATATTCATATCCAAAAATGGGAATAAACAGAGTTGTACATCATAAAAACTTCATCTCAAGCTATCACACTAAATCATGGAATAATCTCAAAAATAGAAACTGCAATTCTAGTTTCAATCTCTATGCAACCCCTCTTTTACATAGAATTTAAACATTTCTCTTTTATTTTCATATAGAATAAATGGCGTAAATTATAAATAAATTCATAATTTTCACCTTATTACTTAATTGAAACTTCATAATCAAATTAGAATTAAAGAGGAGTGGAAAAGAAATTGAAATCACTAAAAGCTGCAAAATTACATATTCCAACAATTTAATGTAAACAATTGAGAATTCCAACAAGAATTGACATTTCGAATTATAGGAGTTTTGGGGGTTTTATTTGTTTTATTTCTGTAAACCCAAAACTCCTAAGGCATATACAAATCCCTAATATACTAATCAAAACTGAGATAAAAATTCTAAGATTTCCACTTAGTGTTCGTCTTTAACTTTGCTTCTCTTTGGATTTTAAACGCCCATTATAATTTCCTTCAGATCTCTTCTTATTTGTATATATACAACAAGAATTTGTGTATATATTAGTTTCAGAACGGTTGGAGGAGAAGAGGATTAGAAATCAAATAATAAATAAAGATAGGTATGTAGGATTTCTTACCTGAAAACCTAATGGAGTTTCTGAATGTTTCCAAAATGTTTGTTAATAAAAGTGAGGGTCTAGGAGCTTATTTATAGTGGTTGAAATGTACCAAAATAATAGGATGAAAATAGGTTAAAAGTGGATAAATCAAGAATGTTCGTTGATAAGAAAATCCTAGCCACCACCAACAGGAGCGGTCGACCACCCTATATGCATCGGTCAACCGGTTTGGGTCGACGGTCGACCCCTCCACCTATTTTGGGAACGTAATTTTGTTTGTGCCATTGGTTTTTTTTAATTCCTTTATTATACTTTTAACATTAGTGGTTTCTTAACCCACAAGTATAATCTCGATTAATTTTTGAATTTAAATTTAAATTTATTTTATTTGAATACGAATTAAATTATTTTAAACATGAAAACTTCAAATGCCCACAACTTCTTCATTTGCTCCATTTTCAACATATTATATATGGAAATAGATCAGAATTTTCCTACGAATGCAATAGTACAACTTTCACGGCCAAAATCCAACTTTTACAAAATTTTCACTTTTACTGCTACTTAGCTTAATTTACGTATTCAATTCTTACTGATTTTACGGGATGTTACAAGGGCATACCCTTAACTCTATCAAAATTAAGTCAATAACTCTAAGTGACACTGAATTAAACAATAGTAAGGAGGGTTTACTGTCGTAATATGAGAATGGAAAATATAATGAATTGATCAAATAAGAGGAGATATCATATAGGCTACATTCATCCTAGTTCGGAGTGACTGATATTCTAGTCCATTTGTCATAGGTTTGGTGACCTGTTGTATGGGTAAAAAACAAAGATGAACACAAAGTTATTTATGGAAATGATGAAGCCCATGTAATAGAGAATTGTACAGCAAATAGATCGTGTGCGAGCATCCATAATTTTGATCGAGGGATATATGAATGGAAAAGGTCGTGTATCTTAGCTCATTCAGCATCTGGTAGCATGATAATTCTAATCGAGGTACATAAATGAAAAAGGCTATGTACCTTGGCCCAATCAGCATTTAGAAAAGTGCATTTTGCGCTCAACGATTTATATAAAGTAAACCATGATTAATTCACGATAACTAATTGATTAATAAATGTGATTCTTAGTAATCTTGATTAGGAATGAATCACAATTGAGTGGATTTACGATTATGGTAACATTAAATAGAAACACGACTCATATATTATGACATCATATATGTTATTCAATAGGGATTAGGGTTAATATTGATTGTGTATGACATTCGTTTGGTATGTTATGAAATCCGTTCAACATACCACTATCTATTATGATTATATATAGCATTATGATGATCTTATATTTAAATCTGGACATGGTCTGGTCTGTTTATTATTTATATAATATTCGGGTCGGTCCAAGCCTTAACAGGTACATGGACATTAGCCTTTCATGAATGTTGGGATTATTGAGGAGATTATTTTAGACTCTATTGTATTCTAGAAATCTATTATGTATATTTTCTTTAGATCTCTCCATATATGTATAAATGGGATGAGGTTGAGATGTATATGGCATCTAACTTGTATCGATGTATATATTGTATAGTAGGTATAATACTTCATTTATGATTTATTTTGTAATTTTTATGTTGTGATATTATATTTTATGTTACGTTCTATGACTTTGTGTTCCCTAATTATATTATGAATTGTTGTTTTCTAGTAACCCATGTGCTTATTTCTTTAAATGGATACCAAGTATGTACGTTTGTGCATTAATGAGGTAAGAATACATATTAGTGTTAGCCCAAGTGAATAATCGAGTGTGTTTTTGCTTGAAACAAGCCTCATTTTTCGTATTAATAGACAATATTGCTCTATAATCTCTTTGGTAGTATGGAATAGAGGTCATGCGTCACATATGTGGAAACTTTAGGCAACCTCACTCTATCCTTCTTTATTTGTCCTAATATCCTCTTTATATAAAAATCATCAGATACTAATGGAGATTATCTCTGGTAACTACAGACTATGGTGATTTATAAATAAATCTGAAACCACGCCTTATGATTTGTCATTTCATGCATGATGGAACGAACATAATGGCGGTGCTCGTTCATTATAGTTCGTGTAATAATCCATACCTTAATGAGCCTAAACTTCGACAAATATCAAAACCCATGTCCATGAAAGCACAGGCCATTGAATTTGGTACTTGGAAACAAGCATGAGAATAATCGGAGATTGATAGAAATCTAAACACATGGAAAAAACAATAATAGCATAAGAATACCGACAATGACTACTACCTTGGAATTAATGATATTCCTTGGTCAGTAGATTGTCATATCAGCATCGAGCATGAGAGAAAAGAAGGATTCTCCTACAACTAAACACACCCAACTCCAATGACCTGTTCCTCTAAATCTACCATATGGGTTGTAATGAGGAGGGGGTCAGAACAATGTTCAGGTGAGTGGAAAATTAATAAACTTTCCATAACATAAATTTATACCGATTGTTTTCCATTTAGTTGCATATCGATTAAGGTTAGCAATTCTAATCTAATCTTGCATTGCACACACGATTACTTACATACCCATCCCAAAGGTATGAAATACTGACGAAGCCTTATCAACCAACCAATACTTCCATGTCCAATAGCCATTTGGTACTTCTAAATATGAAGTGGGTTTCTACTATAGACACATAATACTTTTAAAAGAGGGCAAAAATTTTCCATTTAAGACCACAATCGAGGTAGACTCCATCATTTAAGACCTATTCCGTGGTGCACTTTTAGCGTCGTCATTATTGGTCTATTTGTTCTAACTATAGAGACATTTGATCACTATGTAAGGCCTTATAATTTATAATAGCCATACCATTAGTGCATCTATCATTTTTAAAGTCTTAGCAATATGAGAAACTGTACCTAAACCACTTAATACCTCATTAGTAAGGACTACGTAGGCCTCTGACCATTTAACACCTATTTATAGGCAGGACTTTGCCATTTAATACCTAACCCCAAGGTGGACTTCTCACCAGTATTATTAAGCTGACATTGCTTAGAAATCTCATTAGGCTACTTAATACTTCTTTTATAGAAAAGAGATGAACCTTACAACTGCTTAATACCTCAAATTCGAAGCGACCCTCTCCCGAGATATCTAGTCTAAATATGGAATCTCATTAAATTACTTCTTTCGGTATGGATAGGCTCCAGGACAGCCACTTAATACCTCAACACTAGAGTAAACATTTTTAGGGATATTCCTCACTGCTCCTAATTCTAAATTTGGACCATTTAATACTTTCCATCTAAGAAAGAAAGTCCAACTTCTCACATCGTCACGGGACTTAGGATTAATGATAACTCACATCAGTAGTAAGTGCCCACGACTATTGGTAGCCTTAAAGTGGATGGCAGTATTCCGTCAAGCGACTCTACTGACCTTGCATCACTAACCTACTAAGTCCAATTAACCATCCTAATTCTTTGCTTGTACTATCTTCGGTTGACATGGGACTAGCTTTCTAATTTCCTTTTTATTTATTGCAATAATATTTACCTTAAATACTTATCTACCCATAAATCTTATTTAATGCACATGAATGTCAATTTGTCTATAAAATCCTAATGGACATTTCCTAAGACATTTATGTATGATTATTAAATTCAAATTAGTAGTTTTTGTACCTATTTCATTTTTATCAGTCCCATTAATCTATTGTCTCTATTAATTATAACTCTTAATTTAATATTATCCATTATTTCTCATTAATTGCTCATTAATTTACGATATAATCTTTCATTTCCTATTAATTAATTAATTAATATAAATTCCTAATTTATTTTCCATGAATACGAATTACTACCTTTTCTAATTCTAACTATTCGATTTCCTAAATATAATAATAACTAACGAACATTATGCATAAATAACGCACGAATAAATGTTGCTCTTTTCCATTAACGCAATAAATACTTATAAACTACTAAACAAAACTACCTATTCATAACAAAATATATTCTAGCTATAAATATGTAACTACAATATGCTTTCCATATTTAATTTTTTGGAATTAAATTCTTTGGGACAATTTTCTGCTATGATTTCCATAAATTGATTTAACACAAAAAGAAAAGATTGACTCCATTTGAAATTACAAGGAATGAATAATTTCTTTTTATTTGAAATAGTCGATGTAAACTACGTAGAATAAATCTGTACTTTACACCTCTTCCCTTTTTGTTTGTGGTATTCCTTGTTAAATCAAATGTCACCTTTTTGAATGAAAAGTAGAGATAGTAAACAAATTTATAAAATTCAAACGAATGTTCTTTCCAAAAAATCTACAACATAGCACAAATTGTGAAATAATCCAAAAATCATATTTCACACCCAAGTACGGATCTGGAATAACAATATACAAAATTCAAATTCTGAAATCTTTGGGACTAATTTCTAGATCTTGGTGTAAACATATTTCAAATTAGATTTGAAATAAGAATATATCGAAATGGTTTTCTACACTAGTTTAAGCCTATTATTCATAAATCACATTGATTTATGCATAAAAATCAAACGTATGTCAATGGAATAGATTTAAAATCATAAACATATATATAATTTCCCACTCACTTTTAAAAGCGGTCCAAATCTCCATATTTGAAGTGGAACCTTTGTTTCGTCTCCAAAAAAAATTTAATCCAAGAAATATGTATAAAAAGGGAAATACATATATTAGAATTGCAGATCTGAGAAGAGATTTGGGATTAGGAGAGAAAATAGATGCGCATATACAAATATATATAAATTACCTCAAATACCCATATTGTTGATTCTCTTCTCTTCTCCTTTTTATTAGATTTATTTTCTTCTCCAATTTGTATGAATATAGATATAAATATCTTATTTTTATAATTTAGAAAGAAAATGGAGAAGAAGAAATGACAGTGCTTCATTGCTTTATTCAAAAAATATAAAAAGAGAAAGAAGGGTTAGGCTTGCATTTATAGACGCTAGAATCATTCAGAACCATTAGATTAAAATATAATAGAACTGGGTCATTGGGCCAGGGAAAACCCTACCCACCGCCTTAAGAGTGGCTGACCCATCCTCATGGGAGTCGATCGCCCCAGATCGACAACTACACTAAGCGGGTCGATTTGTGTACACCATTCGATTAATTAAAAATGTTAACGTCTTAAACAAATTATTTCCATATTCGTTTTTCGTCTGTAACTTCTTCTTTTTGACTCCGATCGCAAAATTCTAAGTATGAAAGTTGATCAGAATTTCACCACAAATACAATGGTGCAACTTTCATGGTCAAATTCCACCATTTGCACAAATTCCTTTATCAAGCCTAATTAATTAACTAACTAACTAACTAATTAAATAGCTAATGCTAAATTTTAGGGTGTTACATTCTTTCCTCCTTAAAAAGAATTTCGACCTCGAAATTTCGTCAATGACTAAGTCATGGTTTTGGCTCATAATAATCCTAAACTACACGACCAATGAGTGTATAACCAATTTTGCAACCAAATGTGCACAAGTGCATAGTGTATTACAGTATCAGCATACAGAAAATATGTATGCGAAATGATTCTAAATCTAATCCTCCTATATGATGCATTTCTTTGAAAACAATTTTGAAACATATGATGTAAACAACCTATATATACTAATGGTTCTATATGTATGCAGCTTTTGAAAAATCTTTTCAACCAAAACCCCCATATTCCTATGAATAGAAGTATGAAGCAACCAATTTTGCATCCAATTTCTACCATCCAAAGATCTAATGCACTAAAAAATCACTTCCTGAACTTTACTCTTATGTCGAAAAAAAGGAATTTAGGAGGAAAATTTATGATTCTTACCACTCTAAAAATTCCCAATCCCATAGTATAGTGGAATTTTCCCCACTACCCCAGATTTACTTCAAATTTTCCACGTACAAAATGCATAAGAAGGCTTATTTTCAAGCTCTAAAATGGAATAGAGTTTAAAAATAGACTTGCACGCGTCGAATTCCAAGGCTAAACAACATTTCCCTTGCCATCGCTTGTGTTCCATCATACCGCCGACCTTAATGCACCGCTAAATACACATATTCCTACTCTATTTATCTTCCCTACGCCTAATATGTGGCCCTAAAGATCAAAGATTTCACAAAAATCATTCTTTCTTTTCAAATTGTACATTGTTAGAAAAAATAATTTCCCAAAGTTTTTAGTTGCATGTTTTCTATTGAAATCAAATTTTTGGACAAAAATTCTAAAAATAATTTAAACGCCAAAAATTAGTATAACCCAATACTTTTTTTTTCAAAAGAGGAACTTTTCAAAATATTTTCTACTCAAAAATTTTGATAAATCAAGCCACAATTAAAGGATAGTCGGAAGTCGGCTATGCGCTAAACGCATAAACCAAATTTTAAAATTCTACAACTAAGCTTTACCCTTAAAACTTGACATTTTATTTTAAAATGCCATGTCCACTTACCAAAATAATTAGCTTTTAGGGAATAGGAATAATGAGCCATCATACTAAACAGCATAAACCTGTCCTTCACTAAAATTTTACATTTATTATACATTTTCATTCTTATATTGAATTTACTATTAGTTAAGTGTCTTTTATGGGATTTTCATATTTATACTGCTTTTTACTATGCATATATAAGAGTTGTTCGCATGTCTAAAAATATAACACGGTAAATAAATAGAAACTCATAATATAGTGTGTGCCTTTGACAAGAGACAACTAATGGTTACAACTCAAACAACCTAAAAGAAAAGAGCAAATGCTAGAAGGGAAAATGCAATAACGTCATACATCCTAAAATAATGCCTATAGACTACGAGATGCCTAGCTCCATGGCTGGATCCATTGTTGCAACCCTTGAATGGTCATAGCATGGCGGCTATACACCCAATATCGTGATGTTGCCGCTGTTGGTGTTGCTGACGGCTTCAGAATTGCCATCTTTCTAAGGATGGATCTAATGATGGCATAAGGAACCTTCTACTAAATTGTCTCTCCATGGAGGTTCATCTGTATTACCTAAAGACTAGAGTGGATAGGTGAAAATAGGAAAAGTGATTTCATGGATTGCTAATCCTTGATCAACAAATTGCATCATAAGGGTGCGGCTCCAATTAACGGCAATGCCGTCAATACTAGTATAGGTGGTCTTCAGCACTACGGGATAAATCCGGTTATAAATTTCCATCTTAGGGATGACGTTATGTTGAATGATGTGCACAACCTGATGGGCAGTCAGACGTAGATTATCCTTCTTCTAAACATTGATATCCTAAGAAAAGATGTGTTGCAAAATCTTTGAATCGGTCACTTCAAAATCATCCAAGTCTGTGTTCTTCACGGAGGCCTCTAAAATCTTAGCAAGTTCATCATTAGTCAACTCAATCAATACATCCTTCACCTTAGAATGAATCAAAATGTTGTCTCTATCGAAATTCTACGCCAATAGGACATCGAAAAGGCAGATGCAACACGGGTAACATTCCCGCTCAAAGGTTTCAAAGCAGAGGATCAGTGCAAATCCTACCGCGACATATAGCTCTTCCAACCCAAAAGCGGCGTAACCTTCTGCTCATTCTAGTCTAGCCAAGTGGCCTCTTGTGGGTTGAGACCATAATGGTGCGAGGAAAAACCGACAGCGCAGAAAGGTGTCTCGAGCTAAGAAGTGGTCAAAGGGAGGAAATATGATTTAGATCTGGAGAGGCGGTGGAGCAAGATCTAATGTGCCAAACTAGCACATGAGGGGAGGCAAGGCTGCTGCTCTTAAGGAAAAGCAACGTCGCCTAGGAGAGGAGAGAGGCTAATACTTGAAGGAGGAGGAGGATGGAGATTAGGTTCGACTTATTAAGGAAGGAGGAACGAAAGATGGCAATTGGGGGGATTCAGATGCAACTTTTATAGTCCTATTCTAGATTCAAGTTGTGACAAAACTCATTGACTGGTAGACCACTGTGGTTTTACCACTAAGTGGTCAATCGCTAGAGAGGCTTCAGACGTTGATTGAACCTAGACCCATCTAGTGTCAGATTAAATAAAAATAATCGTTCTACGCCATCTCCTTCGATTCAACACGACCTAAAAAATTCCTGTCCTCATCATGGTGGTGTCAAAACCTACTGCTTAGTCTCGAACCGTGCTCCAGTAATTCAAAGTAGTCCCAACAAAGCTACTGTGACCAACAACAATTCCAAAAACCCGAAAATATTCCAGCTATTATTTTCTGCCTACTTCGCACGGAAATTTATTCCAATAGCTGGTGATACAATGACACTTTAAACTACATACCCTAATTAAATTGAATTTCCATTCTTTTTGTCTGTACCTTAAGGAGAGAAAATTTTAAAAACCTCGATTTTATAAACCGAAAAACCATTAAGTTAAATATATGTTCCTTTATGCTTGTTTCTAAATTATAGAAACCATTTCCGACCAAAACCTCCCTTAAAAATCAAAAATATATATATATATATATATATATATATATATATATATATATATTAGAGTTTTCAAAAACATTTTTTTAAAACACAAATTTCCCAAATTCGAAAACCATTTCCTTGCCAAAAATCAAAATCAAGCCTTTACTGATATATACATATAAATATTTAAGGATTTCAAAAATTAATCTTTTAGAAACAAAAAATTTCTTAATACGACCAACATAGTAGTATACTTGTTTCTTTGAAAATTAAAATTTCAAAACTTTCCAAAAACAAAAATTTTAAAATAAATTATTGGAAAAAGAAATCCTTTGAAAACCTTTTTTCCAAAATCTAAGGCATTTCCAAAATACACTTTATAAAAATTCTCTCGCGGGTTTTAGACTAAGGAATTGAAATTAATTATTCAAATAAAAATCTAGTTCGCTATTAAAGAGGTGATCAATGGACAATCTCTTACCAAAGCTAGTTTCAAATGTTTGCAACATACATACTCCATTCTGCCCATTCGGAATAAATGTATGTCTTCGACTGGAACTCGTCATCATAATCCAAAATCACAAAATAGCTAAATCTCAACCATTAAGTCGAACACCTCCAGTCTCCGGGATCTAGCCGTGTGTCATACTCATGCTCTTTATCAACAACGCCTTACGCATCGCTAGCACTCATGCAGAGTACTCGGCATAAAAATCTTAACTCTAAGATATTTCCAACCAATAGTTGCTTTGATCATTCCTTTGGAGTGGAACTACATCTACTTCTATGGTCAGAATTCTTAGAATCTAACGTAAAAATATAATAATACAAGATAGCAAAGTACGAATACATTCTCTTAATTTATTCCGATTCCTCTAATCTACTAACCTAGGCTCTGATATCACATGTGACAACCCATACAGTCACTCCTTAAGGATGTGGCTACAAATGGTAACCCCAGACTTTCTTATTTTATGGCCAGCCTCTCGACTGTCAACTAACCTACATTATCGGGACATGCAGGGGCAAGAGACATAGCTTCACCACAGTTCAAAGTACGAGAACCCCCTATCACTTAAGCATAAACATGCCAATAAGGTCTGGTGCCAGGAAAATCTATAAACTATCCGTAATATAAATTTATACCTTTTTTCCATTTAATTCTTATGTCTATTAAGGTTAGAAATTCTAATCTAACCTTGCGTTGCACACACAATTACTTACCTACCCATTCCCAAGGTACGAAATACTAACAAAGCCTTATTAACCATCCAACACTTCCAAGTCCATTACCCACTTGATACTTCTAAATATGAAGCGGGCTTCTACTATCGTCATATAATACTTTTATAAGAGAAATAGATAGATTTTGCCATTTAAGATCTCAATCAAGGTAGACTCCGTCATTTAAGACATATTCCCATGGTGCACTTCTAGTGTGAAACATTATTGGTCTATTGGTCCTAACTACAAAGACCATTGATAACTATATATGACCTTATAATTTATAATAGTCATACCACTAGCGCATCTATCGTTATTAAAGATATGGCAATGTGATAGGCTGTACCCAAGCCACTTAATACCTCATAAATAACGACTAGGTAGGCCTTTGACCATTAAACACCTATTTATAAGTAAGCCTTTGCCATTTAATACCCAACCCCAAGGCGGACTCCTCACTAGTACTATCTAGCTGACATTGCTTAGAAATCTCATTGGGCTACTTAATACTTCTTTTATAGGAAAAAGCGGATCTTACAACCGCTTATAACCTCAAACCTCAAGCGAAACTCTCCTAAAATATTTAGTATCACTCTTTGTAAATATGTAATCTCATTAGATTACTTCTTTTAGTAGGGAGGTAGGCTCTGAGATAGCTATTTAATACCTCAACACTGAAATAAACCTTTTTAGAGATATCCCTCACCACTCCTAATTTCAAATTT
This sequence comes from Allium cepa, assembly GCA_030765085.1. Classification (NCBI taxonomy): domain Eukaryota; kingdom Viridiplantae; phylum Streptophyta; class Magnoliopsida; order Asparagales; family Amaryllidaceae; genus Allium; species Allium cepa. The sequence continues at coordinate 457,484,055 of CM060929.1, read as the reverse complement.
AGACCATTTAATACTTTCCAATCAAGAAAGCAAGTCCAATATCTCATGTCGTCATGGGACTTAGGACTAATGATATCATAACAGTAGTAAGAGCCCCCGACTATTGGTAGCCTCAATGTGAATGGCAGTCTTCCGTCGAGTGGCACTACTGATCTCGCATCACTAACATATAAAATCCTATTAACCATCCTAAGTCTTTACTTATACTATCTTAGGTTAACATTGGACTTAGCTTACTAGTTACCTTTTTATTTAAGGCAATAAGATTTACCTTAAATGCTTATCTACCCATAAATCCGCTTTTAATGCTCATAAATGTCAATTTGTCCATAAAATCCTAAAGGACATTTCCTAAAACATTTATGCATAATTACTAATTTCAAATTATTAGTATTTTTATATCTATTTTATTTTTATCGGTCTCATTAATCCATTTGACTCTATTATTGTAACCCTTAATTTAATAATATCCATTTATTCTCATTAACTGCCCATTAGTTTAGGCTAAAATCATTCATTTTCTATTAATTAATTAATAGGAATTCTTAATTTATTTTCTATTAATATGAATTACCACATTTTCTAATTCTAACTATTCGCTCTCCTAAATATAGTAATAACTAATGAACATTACTACAATATATTCCCATTAATAATAAACACCGTTCTCCTTTATTAATGCAATAAATACTTTTAAACTGCCTAACAAAACTGTCTATCCATAATTAAATATATTCTAGCCAGAAATACGTAACTAGAATATGCTTTTCATATTTAATTTGCTAGAATTAAATTCCTTAGGAAGATTTCCTATATGATTTTCAAAAATTGGTTTAATACAAAAAGGCAAGATTGATTTCGTTTTGAAATTACAAGGAATGGATAATTTCTTTTTAATTGGAATAGATAGTGTAAACCATGGAGAACAAATTTGTACTTTACAATCTCTTTCATTTTTGTTTGTCGATATTCCTTATTAAATCAAATGTCACCATTTTGAATGAAAAGTGAAAAAGGTAAACAAAATTACAAAAATAAAATATATGTTCTTCCAATAAATTAAACTATGGAAAATCTACAACATAGCACAAACTGGGCAATAATCCAAAAAATTCTATTTGACACCTAAGTACAGATCCAGAATAAAAATATACAACATTCAAAATTCTAAAAATCTTTGGGACTGATTTCTAGATCTAGGTGTAAACATATTTCAAATTAGATCTAAAATACGAATATGTAGGCAATAGTTTTCTACATTAATTTAAGCTTATTGTTCACAAATAAAATTGATTTACGCATAAAAGTCAAATATATATATAGCAACGGAATAGACTTAAAATCATCAATAATATATATAATTTCTCACTCACCTTTTAAAAACGATCCAAATCTCCAGATCTGATGTAGAACCTCTGATTATCTCCAAATCCTATTTAATCCAATAAATATGTATAAAAAGGAATATACATATATTAAAATTACACATTCGAGAAGATATTTGGGATTGGGAAGGAAAATAGATACAAATATACATTTATACATAAATTATCTCAAATACACATATAGTTGATTCTCTTCTCCTTTTCTTTTTATTAGATTTCTATTATTCTCCAGTTTGTATGAATATAGATATAAATAACTTATAATTTAGAAAGAAAGCGGCAAAGAAGAAATGAAAGAGCTTCATTGCTCTATTCGAAAAAATATGAGAAGAGAAGGAAGGGTTAAACCTGTACTTATAGGCGTTAGAATCAACCAGAACCGTTAGATCAAAATATAATAGATTCAGGTCATTGGACTAGGGAAGACTCTAGCCACTGCCTTAAGAGCAGTCGATTGACCTAGGTCAACCGCTACAATAAGTGGTTGACCTATGGACCACATTCAGACATTAATTTCTTAAATGAATTATTTCATTTCCTAATTCATTATTCGTCCATGTCTTTTTCGTTTGGACTCCGATCGCAAAACTCCAAGTATGAAAGTTGCTCAGATTTCACCACAAATGCAAGTGTGCATATTTCATAGTCAAATTAAACCATTTGTACAAATTTCATATTTAGATCCAAATTAATTAAATAACTAATGCCAAATTTCTAGGTGTTACATTTCGGTCTTATAATTTATGGAAGCTATAGAATTGAAGGAAAAAACCATGATTATTAATCTTAGGGTTTTTTGATTAACGGAGAAATAATGCAAGGGAAAGATCGAAAGGTACAAGATTGTAGAGAAGGTCGAGGGAAGTAAATCAGCACAGTTCGATCATGCTAAAGGTGGCTAAAGTCATTAGAATTTAGCACAAATAACAATGGCTTCGGCATGGTCATAGCGGCGCTAGGGACAATTCTTGATGGCGGCAAGTTCGTTAAATAGCTTATGGGTCATAGTGGTTTTGGTTGTAGGGTCAAATTGGGGTCTGGTGGTCCCAAGCGACAGCGACGTTAGGGCATTGAGATTGGCAGGATTGGTAACGGGCATTTCACCATTACTGTAGAGGTGAAGGCAACCTTACTCTTTAGTCCTTAAATTATATATAGTATTTTAAACCATATGACTTCTAATCGCCATATCCTTTTCATACAAACTTCATTTCATGTGAGGTTTATGTTAGATTCATGGTGAAATTCCAAACATTTGACATGTGGTTTGCTGGCTTTTAGTGCCATACGTGAAAGCGCCTTAGTGAGATTCAATAGTTGTAAGTATTCATATTTTAAAAATATACAATAAGTATTCATTGATAAGAATATGCATATGTTGATATTTGTTATACTTTTTTATGATTGTTTGATTATTACAATAATTTGAGATGATATGCGTTCCAATTTAGTTATTATTCGAAAAATTTATAAAGGTTGTTATTTATGGAAAATCTAGTTTTAAAGGAATTTGGGAAATAAATTATTATTATTTATAAATTATAGTATAATCTAATAAATAATAATAAGACTTTTGGGAAGATTGTATTTTTCTGAGTAAATTATAGCACGATCGCTTTTACAAAGTTTATAAAGAGAATTTATTATAATTATTATTTATTAAGTAATAGAAAAAGATATTTAGAGAATAGTAATAATAAAAATAAAGTCGTATTTTTCAAAAGTATTTTGAGCTACTTTTTTTTTGAGCCAAATAAAACAAAAGGATCTTTAAGATTTAATGCCGCATATTATTATTTTAGAGTTAAATAGTAATAAAGTGGTTATCAAAAAAGATAAGGAAATTTAATAAATATTATTATTTTGACTTATAGTAAAAATGTTATTGCTTTGGAAGTAATTGTAAGAAATGCGGATTACAGATCTTAAGGCTAGAATTAACACTAGAGGGGGGTGAATAGTGTTTTAAGGAATTACTAAATCCTTTTGAGTTTATGTTAATTTGAACACAAATGTATGCAATATTCAGACACAGATATGATCACAAAATCAAACATAGATGTAGAAATAAAGTACAAGCAATAAAGGAAAGAACACGCCGGATTTTATACTGGTTTGGAGTTACCCTACATCTAGTCCCGTACACAAGTACGAATTTCCTTTCAAAAACAATTGTTACAATTACACCCTCGATTTCAAGGCGACGAGCTACACTACTCCAGATTCACAATCTTCTGGTAGAGATACTTGATTTTACGGGAAACAAATTCACCAAATTGATGTCACGGGCTACAATCACACCTTTTCTCGCTTGATTGATTTCACAGGCTACAATCACATCTTTTCTCACTCAATCAATTACAAAGAAGCCTATAACTCTAAATGGCAATGAGATCTTGTTGAGATAGTGATAGAGAATCAAACCAGAGATGATCTAGTTAGATTCAATGGTGATTTTGGCACAGTAATGATAAAAATATATATAAAGAAATGTGGAAGAAGAAGAGGAGTGGAATCAGAGAAAATATGTATATAAATTCATTTAAAACTGCCCCTATTTATAGTAGAACAACAACCATGTCCATTCGTGAAAGGATATGACGAATAGACACTTTTTTGAAATTCAAAATTTTGAAATCAACTACCACCTTGTCGACATGGGTGCCTAGGGGTTGTTGACAAGCCTATGGTATTTTTGGTAATTTGTTTTTCTTTGAAAATAACTTCTATCTTGTATTAAACTATTTTTAAATTTTATAAATATAATTAACTATAGTTAAAATACATAAATAAATATAGAGAATAATATTTTGATATATATAAAATTTTATATTTAAATCTAAGAATAAATACTAAAAGTTAAATATATTATTATTAAAAGATAGTTTAAAACCAAGGATAATTTGATTTTGAAAATAAAGATTATTTTGAGGCTAAAAATATTTAAAACCAAGATAGATGTTTTTGATTTTTTTAAAAGGAAGGTTTTAAAATCATTTTGAAAACAAGATATAATTTTGTAAAAACATTTAAATAAAAGTTAGTGGATACAAAACAATGTTCCACTAGATTTTTCGTAGGTTCCATCCTACTTAGGGTTCCATCCGTTAACAGGCTCGAAGAGGATTCCATTCCATGAATAATTGGATTTTTAAGATGCTAGTGCTTTTCTAGGAATTTTAACAAAATTCCTAATTAGTTACTTTATATTGAAATCTTGAACTCTTGATAATCTTGATACTCATGAGTCTTCAATCTTGATATCTTGAATCTCTATACCGTACAGTCTTCATTCTTGGTACCTGCATGATTAATCCTACATATACATATATATCTAAACTATATTGTTAGTATTTATATTTCTTATTCTAAGGTTGTTGTCATCAAAACCATCTTCTCAGGGACTAACAATCTCCCCCTTTTTAATAATGACAACCTTTGTTTATAAAATATTACTTATATCCTAATAACTCCCCCTAAAACGAATAACTCCCCCTTAATCTATGCGTAATTATCCTATTTTATACTTCTCCCCCTTTGTCATCAACAAAAACTAACTCCAAACTATATAACTCCCTCTTAGTCTTGTACTAAAATACCTGCATTAATATAATATTCAATGGAGTATATAATAGATAGGTTAAGAGATAATTATACTGATAGACATGATAACTAATCAAAGATCATATAAATATCAATGTGTTTTTATATATGTTTTGCACACCAAATATCAATCCACACCAAATATCAGTCCACACCAAATCAAATCAAATCAATCCAAGCAATCAATTAAAATCAAACAAAGCAATCAAATAAAATCAAACATTATGAGGAATTTCCACCCATCCTTCTTCTCCAAATATAGTGTCTGCTTTAATGGCATCCCAATTTTCATTTTCATTGGAGAGAGAGAGACTGGAGGATGTGCTTCATTATCATCCTTGTGCAGGGAGGAAATCATCCAGTGTATCGCATCGAAATGCTTTTCTTTCTCCTTGATCACCTACATTTGACTCAACTCTAAGTATCGCTAGTTACGAAGAATGAAAGAAAGAATATTCTTGAAAGAATTAAGGGTTTCTTCAAGATTCTTGGTTAAACTATGAATTGGATTGGCCATATTTGAGTTTGTGAGAAGAATTAGAGACAAAGTAGATAAGAAATAATTTTGAGTGATGAATTATGGAAGAAATAGGTATTTATAGGTGTAGAAATTCGTTTGAAATGAATAGACATAAGGTAGTTATTCAAATTTCAAATTTAAAATGAAAAGTCATTTCTGACCAGTACATGTCGACATGGTCTAGGTAGGGTTCTCGACAGGGGTCAGTTAATTTTGATACTTATTTTGATTTTGTGAATAATTGTGTGTGTGTGTGTGTGTGTGTGTGTGTATAATATACTAACATTTATTCTAGAGAAAGAATAAGCTGGATAACAGAAAAGTAATTCAATTTCATTTCATAATAGAACGATACAATGATTAAACATTAAGAACTACACGAACATTCAAATCAAAACAAACTAAAACTAATACAACACGACATGAAGAGATAGAACTAGTTAGAGGATGATGAAGATAAAGATAATCCAAGCTTCTTGCTGACTTTGGAGAAAACTTGTTCATCTTGGATGACATTTTATCCAATTTCTTACTAACGGACCGTATGAGAATCCGTTGATTCTCGACAATGGTCTTTTGATTTTTGAGTAAGATTTTGTTGGTTGTATTAGAAAGATAGTCAATGCTTTCCAAAGATGTTTCACCTTCTTCTTCTTCTATTTCCATTTCATCCCCTTCTTCTTCTTCTTCTTCCTCCTCTTCTATCTTCTCATGAGCCAAACGCTCTTCCTTTTCGGCAAGAGTCTCGTATAGTCGAAAAACAAATAGAATTTTCATAAGAGAAATGTTTGAGTGATTAAAAACCTTTCTTGAAACAAATTATTCTCCTTTGAAATCTACTCCAATATAGTTAAAAATCCAAGTGAGATAGATTTCATGATACAAAGTGTTTTCACCTATTTCAAGATTATTGGGACAATTAACATCATAATTTCCAAAAATAGAAAAAAGTGCTTTGCAAACTTTTGAAGTTGGATTGTTAAAACTCCCCGATCTTGGGGTCAAAGTATGTTGTAAAAGAAGATTAACAATTCTAGCTTTTGGTCGAAAGTTTCGATTTTTGAATTCAAAGTTATCATTTCCTTCGAAAATATGATGAAATGTCTTACGATCATTTTCATCGATATTAAAATTAGAAAGATCCATTCCCACGCTCTTGCAATTGAGAATGATACCCAAAAGATCACAATTTAAAATGATTCTAGTGCCTTTGACAACTACTCCAATTTCATCATCGTTTCCATTATAAAATCCACTGTTGAGATTTGCATAGAAAATTTTAACAAGATTTAGATAACAAACAAAATCATTTTGAGAAGCATCAACAAGACTAAGAACTTAGTTATTTGCAAAAAGAGAATCGATTTCATAAGTAGAGAAATCTTGAAATAAAGCAAACTTCCCAGGATGGACTTTTCCATAGTTAGCATAGTTGATATATGCTTTTATAGCCTCCGGATCATTGTAGAGTTGCTCTTTTATCTTTCTGGAAATTCTCATTATGGAAGGGTTGCTTGAAGAAGCCATTAGAGTAGAGAGTAGAGAGCTTGATATTTTGGAGTAAGAATTTGAATTTGAAAATGAAAGTGAAAAGTTATGATAAGAGATGGTGAATAAATAGATTCTCAAAAGACTTGTTCTCTGGTCAAAAGGTGACTTTTTAGAGAATTGAATGAAGTGAAAAGATGGAGGAAAATTCAACATTTTGAATTCATATTTCGCATTTCAAATTTTTGTACCCTTGTCGACAACATGGTGGGGACCTTGTCGATAGGTGTCTCTGAATTTTTATGATTATTTCTCTTAAGTATTTTAATATATATATAGACACACACACACACACATATTTATTAATTTTAATGTTTATATATATATCTGGAATATTACTAGAATTATAGTATACTCCATAAAATATTATGATACTATAAAAAAATAAAAAAATAAAAAAATAATAGTAAAAATAATAAAAATAAAAAATTTAAAATTCAAACAACACACCAATTCAAAATCAATCAATCAATCAAGCATCCAATTCTAAGCATGCAATTTCAACCAACGTATTATAAACGTGTACTTTTTTCTGAGTCCGTTTCTCTGAATTCGTCGGAGTCGTGAACTGCCGTGAAACACATATTTGAATTATCTGTCTTCTGATCATCATCGCTTGAAGACGAGTCTGAGTCATCTAGAGTAACAGTAAATGCACGTTTTCGTTTCTTTGCGAAATCATTGTTTATAGGAAGATTTTGCCTATCTGGATACAGACAGTCTCTTTTGATATGGCCTGGTTCGTCACAGTTGAAACATTTGATATTTTTTGGCACTACATTCTGATTTCCAGAGTTCTTATAGTTGTTTCTCTTGAGATTATTCATCTTTCTGTATTTCAGGAATTTCCAAAAATTCTTGGTAATAAGGCTATCTCTTCATCATTATCGCTGTTTGAGTCTGATCCATTGGTCAATGCATTGAATGTCATTGATTTCTTTTCAGATGCTTTGCTTTCTCTTCTCTCAATCATTTGGACTTCAAACGACATTAGATTTCCAATTAATTCATCTATCTTTAAGGTACTGGTGTCATTTGCCTCTTCGATCGCAAGTGTCTTTTGATCCCATTCCGGAGTAAGAGAATTTAAGATTTTTCTGACTTGATCTTCTTCCGAAAATTCCTTTCCCAAGATATTAGAGAATGCACAATATTCTCAAATCTACTATACATATCTGAAATAGACTCATTAGAATTCATTTTAAATAATTGAAACTGGTTTGTGAGCATGGAAATTTTGGTCTATTTAACTTTGCTTGTTCCTTCATGAGTAACTTGCAAAATTTTCCATATTTCATATACGGACTTACAAACTGACACTCTATTAAATTCATTTCTATCAAGTGAACAAAACAAAATATTCATAGCTTTAGAATTGTTTTGTGCAACGATCTTTTGCTCAACAGTCCATTGTGCAAAATCAGCAGTGGGTTCAAAATACTCAGTCTGTGTGATATTCCAAGTGTCTAGTCCTGTAGATTGTAAATATATTTTCATCCTACATGCCCAATATGCATAGTTACTGCCATTAAAAAGTGATGGGCTGACAGTAGACTGACCTTCTACAAATGAACTAGTGATAGGGATTATAGAACCAAAGTTGGTAGTGTTAACAGTACCAGTGTTGGTAGTGTTAACAGTACCAGTGTTGGTGGCCATTTTGAAAAAAATTTCAAAATTCAGATTATGAAACTTTGAAAACCTTGCTCCGATACCAAATGTGAGAAATGCGGATTACGGATCTTAAGGCTAGAATTTACACTAGAGAGGGAGGTGAATAGTGTTTTAAGGAATTACTAAATCCTTTTGAGTTTATGTTAATTTGAACACAAGTGTATGCAATATTCAGACACAGATATGATCACATAATCAAACACATATGCTGAATTAAAGTAAAAGCAATAAAGGAAAGAACACATTGGATTTTATACTGGTTCGGAGTTACCCTACATCCAGTCTCGCACACAAGTATGGATTTCATTTCAAAAGAAATTGTTACAATTACACCCTCGATTTCAAGGCCACGACGTACGCCACTCCAGATTCACAATCCTTTGGGTAGAGATACTTGATTTTACGGGCAACAAGTTCACCCAATTGATTTCACAGGCTACAATCACACCTTTTCTTGCTTGGTTGATTTCACAGGCTACAGTCACATCTTTTCTCGCTCAATTATTTACAAAGAAGCCTATAACTTTGAATAGCACTGAGATCTTGTTGAGATAGTGATAGAGAATCAAACCAGAGATGATCTAGTTAGATTCAATGGTGATTTCGACAGAGTAATGATAAAAATATATATAAAGAAATGTGGAAGAAGACGAGGAGTGAAACCAGAGAAAATATGTGTATAAATTCGTTTAAAACTGCCCCTATTTATAGTAGAACAACAGCCATGTCCATCCGTGAAAGGATATGACGAATAGACACTTCTTTTGAAATCCAAATTTTTGAAATCAACCGCCATCTTGTTGACAGGGGTACCTAAGGGTTGTCGACAAGCCTATTGTATTTTTGGTAATTTGTTTTTCTTTGAAAATAACTTCTATCTTGTATTAAAACTATTTTTAAATTTTATAAATATACTTCACTATAGTTAAAAAAACATAAATAAATATAGAGAATAATATTTTGATATATATAAAATTTTATATTTAAATCTAAGTATAAATATTAAAATTCAAATATATTATTATTAAAAGATAGTTTAAAACCAAGGATAATTTGATTTTGAAAATAAAGATTATTTTGAGGCTAAAAAAATTTAAAGTCAGGATAGATGTTTTTGATACTTTTAAAAGGAAAGTTTTGAAATCATTTTGAAACAAGATACAATTTTGTAAAAACATTTGAATAAAAGTTAGTGAATACAAAACAATGTTCCACTAGATTTTTCGTAAGTTCCATCCTACTTAGGGTTACATCCCTTTAAAAAGCTCGAAGTGGATTCCATTCCACGAATAAATTGGATTTTTAAGATGCCAGTGCTTTTCTAGGAGTTTTAACAAAATTCCTAATTAAATTACTTTATATTGAAATCTTGAACTCTTGATAATCTTGATATCTTGAATCTCTATACTGTACAGTCTTCATTTTTGATACCTGCATGGTTAAATCCTGCATATGCATATATATTTAAACTATAATGTTATTATTTATATTTTATAATCTTATTCTAAGGTTGTTGTCATCAAAACCATCTTCTCAGGGACTAACAGTAATTGGATGTAAATTACTCTTTTAATTGAATAATGATGCTTTGAGAATTTTATAATATACTAAAAATGAAGGATTTTTGAAGTATATTATTGTTTTGTGAAAATATTATTTTCTTGAGATAATAGAGATAAATATATTTTTATAAAAACAATAATAAGACGATTATGCAAATACATTATTTTGGATTGTCATGGCATATGTGATTAGTTATTGCCTGACATTATCATATAAGATGTTGTGTGGAGATTGAATCATATTGGAATGAGTTATGTGGTATTTTATCGTTGTTACTATGTGGACGTATTATGTAGTTAATTATGGTCTTATTGTATTGAAACACTGATGTTTGTGTTAATAATATAGAGTAGTTAGTACACATTTGACGAGTTTGATGTTTGTGTTGAAAATAGAGTAATTAGTATATATTTGATGAGTTTGATGTCCTAATATGGAGCAGTTAGTACACTTTTGTGGATTTATACTTGCATTTATGTTATTGGTATTGTGTTACTAATGATGGTTGATTGTACACATTTAATGGTATTTTTTGTTGATTCATGTTCTGGTTTGACATTGCTTGTTATCAAACTTATATGATGTTTGATGGCTATGTATTACTATTATTATTGTTACCTCATATTTTTTATAATTGATTGTGATGGTGTGGTATAATGTGATATTTTCTGTTATATTGACTTCACAAATGATTGTGCAATGTAGTGTCATGTGCTAACAAGTATTTGATGTAGAAGAAAAGCTAGAAACAGAACTAAGTGGGATTGATCCCGAAAGGATACACAGGTAGTATTTCTCTATGAAATAACCACTGGATCATTTAGGCTGGGTTGTGTAAAGATTCACCTTTCCGACCTCCAAATATTGATAGTAATACATCAACGGTACTCAAGTGTCAAATACTCAAGTGCTAAAAAGACAAATTGTTAAGGTAAAATAAAACGAAAAAGGAAAGGAACAAGAAAGAAGAGGAAAAAATCTGAACCCCGTAATGGAATGATAAATGTAATACCAAAAAGAGAACTATTAGTGTAAAATACATAGCATTTCACAGTTACAATCCTAAGTTCATCAACATGGACAGCGATAACAAATGTTACCAAAATATTATTACTGTGAAACAAAAATCATTTTATACTTATCATTATCTTTAAAATATTCTATTCAAATATCTAAGTATATCTACACTTATCTAGCCAAGTAATATACTTTTAATTAACTTCTTAAAGTCATTCATTTAGCTTAATGTTGTAATAAAACCATTTTACCCTTTTATAAAATACTTAACTTACTCTTCCAAACTTATATATAAATACTTTAAAAATACTTATAAATTGGTTTCAAAAAATCTATATAAAATAGTAATTAGAAATAAATAATTTTAGATTTAACAAAAATAAGTAAATAACATATTTTATATTTAAAACCCTTTACTTTGGAAATTTAAAAATAATTATTAATAATATATTTAAACTTGAAACCACTATTAAACTACTCCAATTAATGTTATTAAACATCCTAAAAACATCTCAAAAAGTATTTATTTAAATAACACTTCAAAGCATTTTATAGTTTCAAAGAGCAAACAATGGCATTAAACAGAACTGCTACCTAAAATTTAGAAATGCTCAGAAAGTGTTGTAGTTCAATGTTCTTACCACAAAACCAGTTTTAAAGCCCTAAATATTTAACCAGTTTTCAACTAGCTATTAATTGATTTAAGGTTCAATTTTTTACAATGAGTACTTAATTATATTACTTAATAACTCTACAAAGAAACCATTGAAATTATTTATCAAAATCATATTAAGAATTCCCAAAAACAAGCCATTTAAAAGTGCACTTGTAACAACTATTTCGCTTCTAACTTTTATGAATTTATTTTATCATTTCTATAATTTTCCAAACCATTTTCTCATTGTCCCATACTCTATTATAAGTATAGAGAACAACCAAGTTATATTCTTTAATATATTTACATATAACCATTTAAAACAAGTATAATGCAAGGGATTTTGAAGTGCATATATAACAACTATTCTTGCTTCAAACACAGTTCAACTTCGCACACAACCAAACCGAATATGTAAATACAAAGCCTAGATCACAATACATGTTTTAGAGGGTAATAAAAGTGACAATATTACATATAAAGTTATCACTTGCTTTCTAACGCAACAGAGTCAAACAGTTAAAACTTGCATAGTTAATTAAATTAATATTTCAACATAACATATACACATAATATATACACACTCAATGGTGAGTAAACTCACCCAAAACCAAGCCTACAACCAAGCAAAATCCTTAAGAATACCAGAATACTGCCTACCATACATCCAAAAATCCAACATTTAGCTCATACATGCTCTCTGCCACCTCTCCTCTTCCTCTTTATTGCTCATGGCTCAAAATAGATCTGGGGTTTGTGCTAATTTTCTTTAAGATTTGAGTTTCTTGTAGTTATGTTGTGTTAAACCTATAGCTTGAGTTTGGTGAAGATTGGTGTTGATTTGCATTGTTTAGTAACGTTAAGGAGAAGAGCGAAGAGAGTGAAGAGCTTATGCTTTCTGTCTTTTCTTAAATTTTTTTCAAAAGTGATTTATGAAACATGTGAGGTGATTAAATAGATTTTAACAAGAGGTTACCATCCACATCTTATCCTTCGTAACAACCTCCCTTTCATAAGCAACTTTAAACCTCAACTTTGATATAAAAAAAACATCTTTTACTATTCACGAAAATATCTTCCTCTTAATTACGTTGTTAATCTCTCCCTATTCATAATTAGTTAGCCATAACACAAAACATTTTCATTTGCTAATTAATTACATATCTATATATTAGGCAAGCATAAAAGGTTCAAACAACATATCTTGAGTAAAAAGTCGTTTATTAATAAAATGATTTTTTGTCACATTATCGATATTTCTTTGTTGAAGTAATTATTTTTGTAAACAATTCGCAAAAAAAGTTTATCTTCATTAATAGTTATTAGCTAAAAGGTGATTACTAAGGCTAAAATCCATTTAATCATATTAATTTAAATACTTAAATAATTTAGATATTTAAATACGAAGTGTTCAAAAAATTCCATGTCGTTATATTGTCCCCCACTTAAAACATTTCATCCTTGAAATTCCAACACAACCTACACATAAAAGAAACATGAACAAAACAATACTTAACGGTATTCACCATCTGTAACAACGTAGAATTTTGGTTATTTGAAATTGAAATATTTAATTTATTTTAGATATTTGAAGGTTAATTTTATAGATTTAACAACTTGAATTTCCAATACAATGGTTTATTGGATAATTTAATTGTTGAATTTAAATAATGGAAATCGTTTAAATAATTGAATCAAGGATTTTTAGATGGATAAAAATGATTTAAAAGGCTTATTTAATTTCTATTAATAAGAAGGAAGATAATAAAAAAAATTAATTCGATTTGTAAGTGATTTACTCGATTCTAAAAATTACTCGTTTTAATTAACGAGTGAAAATAGCCTTTCAGGGCATAATCTCATATTTCAATGAGACCAGTTCCGTTGAATCCGTAATAGTATATTATTACGGATTTTAAATTTCGTAGTGTTTAGGAGTCATCGTTTGGTCGTACGGGATAGAAACGCGTTGAAACTGATATCAAAATTTTCATATTATATTTGAGTTCAAAAAACTATCTTCTGCATATGATCGAATTAGGTCCCGAAACTTGTTCGGTTGTATTCATAATAGAGGTATAACATTAAAAACGTTAGGCGACACGTCTCGATCGGAGTTTGAAATAAAATATCTAGGTATTTTGTATAAATAATAAAATATACGTACCGACTTGACCATAAATATTCAAATCAGCCCATTTTTACTGAACGAGCCCACAAACCAATACAACCCATGCTTTTTTTTCCCGTCTTCTCTTTTCTTACTTAAACCGTCAGTAAGCTGAAAAGAAGGAAAAAAAAAAAAAAAAAGGGGGGGGGGGGGGGGGGGGGGGGGGTAACATCACCACTTCGTGAAAACCAAAGGCACAAGCACAATTACTCATTTTATATTTTATTAAGTTGAAATCAGTTCAAGGCAGTATTCCTTTCTCTCTTCTTTCACTGCCTTATTCATGGAAATTGAAACGAAGAAAAAAAAAAAGCTCCTTTACCTTCAAAAATTTGTAACTCAACTTATACTCAACAATAAATTGCAAAACCGAAATCTTTGAGCTTATGGGATGGAGATCTTCTTCTAGCTATGTTTGTTATAGTGTGCAATGGAACATTTGGGTTCGGTAGTTTTAGCATTTGGGTATATTGGCCTAGGTTTTGGATTCGTGGAGGATTAAATCGATGTTTGGCGAAATAGGGATCAGTGCTGGATATGTATGGTCGAAGAGCATCATTGGCAATAGGGGTGATGGCCGATCTTTGTTTGGGTGTTGGGTCAGTTGCTCGTAGTAGAGGGAAGGAAAATGTCGGAAATCGAGGTGGGAACCGGTCGAGCTACGGCGTGGTTCGTTGGAAAGAGCTCGCGAAAAGAGGAACGACGGTGGTGGTCTCCTAGGGGATTGTGAGAAGACGAAGGAGAGAGGAGCGGAGAAGTCTCAGCAATGTCGAACTGGGCATAGGAGGGAGCAGTATTTCATGTTTCAGGAGAAGGGATTAGCGTTTGAATTAATGGAAATTGATTTGGTGATTAAGTTGTTAGGTGGAGTCGCTGTTCGTGCATATGCACGTATACGCGTATGCATTCTCTGGAGAAGAAAGAAGAGGGGAAGGAGATACTATGCTTGTGGGTGGATATTTTGTTTGGGCTGGGTTTGAATTTGGAGGTGAGTAATAGTCTTTAACTTTTTAATTTGTCTTAAAATATGTATTAAATTTTGTAAATTGAATATCTTCTCCATATTAGGTCTAAATCAAGCGTGATCTGTCGCATTGGGTTGAGCGCTACGCTTTGGAATTTGTTGGCGACAATTGGAACTAGTCTAAGTTTGCACTAAATTCGAACGTCGTTCGGATTCAGACGAAACCAGAATGCCTCGATAATCATCGAAAATTTCGGTGAGTTAATCTCACCTTTTTGGATAATTAAAAAATTTATATAGTCAATAAATATCATTTATTGGATGTATGAATATTTATTTCTGATCGTTATTGATTGTTTGGATAATATATTGAATTATACGATCAGTTGGATATTATATTATATATAGTAGTATATATATTAGTACTTGGATTGATTATTCCCGCCGATTGGAGAATATGAGACACTATGTTCCCCGCATAATAGCGGATGACCCTATATTACCGCGATATCCTGCCTCGAATCAAGGTTGTTATTTTATGTTATATAACATCTATGGTTGCAGGGAAATAGGTTGGAGGGATCCAACTAGATTCCTCAAAATGGTTGATTTCATTTTATATATTGTGTTATGTGGTGTGATTCAATAATCTGTTATAGATTATGATATGATGTGATCTACTGGATGCTATAGTTGCACTGGCCTAAATTTTGGTATTATAAATACCATAAATGATATTTGTAAATTTAAAGTAACATTCAAATGCGATTTTGAAAATGAAAATATTTATATTGAAATTTGAGATTATTTAAAGGGGAATTGAATGGATAAGATCAATAAATTTGATTTGATATTTGTTTAGCTATTTCATAAAATGGTTTCAAATAGAGAATTTTAAAATGGAGACTTTAAAACAATGAATTTTAAGTAAGAGCCTTAAAAATATGAAATGGAGTCAAATCGAGATTTGATTAGTTTCGGAATATAGTTAGGTTATTTAAGAAAAAAGATTTATAAATGGATTTTAGAGGTATGAACCTGTTATAAACTGGGAATGAGATTATGAAATTTATAAACAATGGTTATAAACAAAGTGGGATGATTATCATTTGATAAATTGGGAATATAAATTCATGGTGTGAATTTAAATGAGATATGGAAATTAGTTTAGAATGAGATTTTAAATTCTATATTTGAATTTGGAAAAGGATTATGAAATTGGGAATGTAAATTGTTTTGTGATGAATCAAGAGAGATTTATAAGTATAAAATATGTTATATTGGAATTTTTAAGAGGTATATTTTATCAAAAAGTGAAGCTCGTTTTAAAAAGGATTTTATTTTGTCAAACTATGTAGTTTTAAAAACTATTAATTTGATTAAATATATGAGGAAGTTAGTTATTTAAATATTTAAATTGTTGAAATGAATTCTAAGTTTATGAACAAGTTTTGTAAATCGATAAGAAATTTTATAATTAAATCGGAATTAGTTATTGACGTTTAATTTAAAAGTGCTTTGATATTTTTAATAGTTATTTAATCACATCTTCGAAATTTATTTTTATTATTACTGTGCATATAGTTTAAAAGTAAGTAATTGGAATTTATTTATAAATACTCTCGAGATTGTAATCCAGATTTGTTAAATGGATGTGATTGTATAACTTAAGTGTTGTAATGAGATTTTTGGAAATTTAGGGTATTTCCAAAATAGTTAGACTCGGGAACTTCGAAAATGAATCTGAATTCATAAAAGAAGTTATAAACGGTTATTTGAGATTATAAATAAGTATAATCGATGATTTTTGGAAATTGTAAAGGGAACTAATAAAATTTCGGAGATTTATGAGATAAGATATAAAAATTTCCTAAGTATTGATATTATAAATGGGTTTTGGAAATTTTTCTTATAATATTTCCTAAGTATTAAAATGAAAGGTTTTGAGAATATTTTTAACAACTAGTGTGTGGCCCGTGCTACGCACACGGACAGTCGAGGTATAAAGATAGTTTAAGTTTTGAAGTTACTGTTTGGTGATTGTGACTGTATATATTTTTTCTTTCTTATAGCGTTTCAATTGTGCTACCTTTCATATGACTTTGTGAGACTCGTAAGAACAGATATGTAATGATTTATGTTATAATACCTCAAAATTATAGATGCTCATGGCGATTTCATTCTTTTTTTTAATATGCACTTAGCATCAGACTTAGTCGGGGAAACCTACCCATTATAAAAACTCTTGTTTATGACATCTAAATGCAAAATATACGTTAAGTTTTTCCTATTTCTCCTCTATTTTATTGACAGTGTGTATAGATTATAACTATATATTTGTATCATTACCGTACTATAGCATTATTTTGTTTATTCTGAGAATGGCATCGAGATGTTTTGATAGTAGGATGATGAAGTACTAAAAAAAATTCTTCCATTTTTTATGCAAACCAATAAGCGTGGCTGAAATTGGAAATTTCCGTAAATTTTTAAATCTATTTAAAGTGAATACTGCAATATTATCAAGTACAAAATGCAAGAGATCAGCCCAAAATAATTACAGAAAGTGACTTTAGAATCCTAATTTAATGAAACTTTTTACATAAACAGAGCACAAATAAATAAAGAAATAAATTAAAATTTAAAGTTATAATCAATAAATTAAAAAAAGATTTTTAATCAACAAATTTCAGCACTATCATTACTTTTTGTAGCATGGTAGATATGCGCACTTCAAGTGCCGCTTTTGTCTTATTTCTAGCTAATATCAATCAGATTGATGGATCACTAATTTATAGAGTATAGACAGAAAGTCCTTCTAGAAGTCTTCTATGTGGCGCTAGTCGGTAGATCATTTCCTTGTTCTTGCAGTTCTACCATGCTTCAACTGCTTACCTACACCTTTTGTGCTAGTGGTGTCCTTACCATTCATGACATTACTTGGTATAGTTATTATCGACAAATATGGGACAACTTTGTCATTACGGTCACCATCCACCTCCTGGCATAATACATATTATATATATTTGCATCCATCAGGGCAGAAAAATCCTCTAAGAACTGAAAAATAGGTATGCATGCAATAGCGTATGGAATACTGAAATGAACAAAAAATGTTTGATCTGAACAAACCTTTTATTGAAACATTATGCATGTGAAAATGGATTTCATTCAGTTCACAACTTTGACTGATACTTCATGATGATAGTGAATACATTAAAGTAGATTTGCATGTACCGACTGAACTATTGGAGTATATGTGTTTCATTCAAAATTAACAGTTACATAACATGTATCCCCATTAATAAAATATGAAGAAATTCAACAAAGTGAATGATGATGTGTGACTATACGCACCATCCATCTCATTGATCTCAAGACTGTTTGAACGCTAACCGCTGGCAAAAGAATGTTAATTCAAGTTCCAAAAATTGAATGTGAAACTTTTTTCATTCCCGATAAAGTGAAATTTTAGATTCTACTCAATTCTTTTCAAGTTATTAAAAATCTACCCTAAATAATGGCAAATTATATGAAAGTTTAAGATGCAAAAGAAATATTCTTGTGCTAAAGTTTGAGGGTGAAAATATAAGATTTTTTTTACAACTCTTAAACGTTGCGATGATGGACATGCAATGGAGGAGATGAATTGTTTTTCGTCATTTTGTTATGTCCTTAAACATGAAAAATCAATAAACATGTTTTCTATTTTCTATGTTAATTTTATTTTTCAAAATTGTTTATTTTCCAACAATACATTAGAAGCGTGCATTTTGGTTTGGATGAACACAAAACTAAAACAATTAACCAAATGAGCCTTTAACATATCACAAATTTTATAATCTGGTAATCATGATCATATCCCTCTAGTCCATCAATTCACATTGGTCCCACATACTCATCCCAACCATAATCTTTCGTCTAAGAACTTTGACTGCTTTTCCTTTTCTACGAACTACTGGAACCATGCAACATCATTTTGCTGATAAATCACCATGTAACTTTAAATTAGATTTTTTTTTTGGTCAAATAAAATGGTTATTGAATAAAAACGTATGCTTTGTAAATGAATTTTTTACCATGCATATTCTAAAGTCAATAGGAGTATGAGACTAAATATTAATCTCGGGTCCCAATTTAATAATTAAATATTATAGCGGGTCTCTGCCTCACTAATTATATAAATTGGGTCTCTGTCTTTTTAACGGGCTCTTTAACGTTACACCCGACAATTATTAGCATTCACCAACTCATTTATTTTCAATCTTTTAAATGTAATAATTTTTTATAGATTGATTGAATTTAAGAATAGTTTTCACCATTAAATCTCAAATTTAATAAACGGTCAAAAGGCAATTATTAAATTGCGACAATTATGTTATGAGGGTTGGAGTCTATGATGAATACATGCATTTAATTAGTACAAATACTACAAAATTAATAAAGGGACATACAAATAATACGATGTATTGATGTTTAGCGATGAGCATGCATCTGTAGTGCTTTAAATACTTGGAAGGTATATGAGAAAATCATCAATTGCTAAAGATGGAGAACATTGGTTTTTTGCTCGATAGGTTTTGTGAATGGGTATGACATAATTATTACAGCCAGATTAAACAACTCAAAACCAAAACATTAGTTATCAACTCTAACAAACATTTATTCAAACATGATTTTTATTCAAACATGATTGCCTTTTCTTTGGTGTTAAAATAAAAAAACAAGGGATACATCCTTAAAATCTAACTTAATACACAAAATATCCTCCAAAAAAAAGATAAATTGCAACCTATTTTTAAATTAGGAAATTATTGTTAAGGATAAAATTTCTCAGCGTTTTAGTCTCAAGGACAGATCTTCAGTATTTTAGCTCGAAGGATAAATTTCTTTAGGTATCAGCTTTTAGTTATTGATAGCTGCTTTTAGGTATCAGTTTGTAATTATCGGTAGCAGTTTTTAGGTACCAGTTTTTATTTCGGAACTAGTTTTGGAAGAATATTTGTCCTTATGAATAATTTTGAAAGAATTTTGTCCTTATGATTAATTTTTAGGAGAATGTTTGTCTTTGTGACTAAAACATTGAGGTTGTGTCCTTGAGGCAAAAATATTGAGGTCGTGTCTTTGATGCTAAAAATATACAAACTTTTGTCTGTTAAATTAATCTGTGGATTTTATAATTAAAATTTTCACCTCATGAATTATCAATCTTAAAAGTACAATAACTTTTTTAGAAATGACGGATTAACAAACCGTTTTCGCCATTAAATCACAATTTTTATTATCTTTCTAATGAGTAGCATTATGCATATGTAAAAATAATGGCAGATCAAGCTATTAGATTTTACCATTGATGTTTTACAAATTTTCTACAATTATATGGTATAGTTGCAGACAATTTTACAATTATATGCAATAATTGCAAAAAAGTCTGCAATTATATGGTATATTTACACTGTTCTGCAATTAAGTAGAATTATTGCAGCCTTTTCTGCAATTATTTGATATAACTGCAGAAAAGTACACAATTATATGGAATAATTGCAGAAAAAGTCTGCAATTATTCTACTTAATTACAGAAAAGTGCAAGTATACAATTCTGTCTTAAATTAATGTTTTTCAAAATTTAATTACCTATGATAATGAATTATATAATTGCTGATAAGAATGCAATTAATCAGAATGTTTTTCGAATTAAATGCAATTATTCAGAACAATTGTTGATATCTATGCAATTATTACAAAGAATTGTAGAGAAAATCTGCAATTATACGGTATAGTTACACTTTTCTGCAATTGTATGTAATAATTGCATATATTTTAAGAAAAATTGATGTTTTCTAAAATTGCACAATTTTCTACAGATATATGGAATAATTACAAACTTACTGCAATATGATTTTTTGGTATGGGCAATGGATCTCATTTTAAAGATTGTAAAATTATGATTGTTTGATGAAAACTGTATGTTGAACTGATATTTCTATAGAAAGTTATACGCGTTTGAAATGTTAAAACGTAAAAAGTATTTGGGTCTTTTAGTGCAAACGAAATTGAAAATAGGGACCAGAATGTAAGTTTATTTTGAAAGAATGGTTTACCCATTTTGAAACTTATTAGGATGCGAGCCACACTTTCTCTTAATTAACCAACTGAAGAAATTGATCAAATTAAATAAAATATAGAAAAATCAAATAGGGGAATTAGTTATCACCAATTAAAGGAATATGCTGAGTTAATGCTATAAATAAAGGTAAACCAATAAAGCATTTTCATATAAAATATGTGAAAACAAACAAATAGGGAGTTTAATTATTACCAAATAAAGGACGCGGGTGTTGGAATCTGATAACATGTGATGAGTAGCAAGTATCCATGTGAAAAGGGATTGGAATTGGCAGTAAGAGTTGCGTAATCTAAAAATACAGCTTTATCAGGGACATGATATTCATTTTCCATGTCAGTACTATTGAGTAAAATGAGTAACGGATAAAACATGATTGATTTAGTTTGGTTACAATTATGCAGAGCCCTGTTCAAATCTATTATCGCTCTTAAAAGAAGAAATAAACGTATTATATTGTTCAAATAGAGAATCACACGGTTCATAGCAAATAATAAGAATGAGTGGAAATAATTTGTGAACAACAATATAACATAATGTTAGAAAAATTAAGACATGATGAAGATTAATTGCACATTTAAAATTGAAATCTTTTAGTCTGACACGGTGAGGTATCAATATCGTATGCTAACCCATTGTATATTATGTCCCTTGGAAGCCATACTAATTTCTGTAACGGTACCTCAAATTCTAATCAAGAATTACCACCTGAAATCAAAACATGAGCTTTATTGGTACCTCAAAAACCGACTCAAAGTTGCATATCTCTTCACTCTTATTTCCATCATCATCCAAACTTTTTTTCCATCTATCCATTTTCTATGCATTTTATGCAAATTTCATAATTAGACATATGCTGCATAATCTATAAGCATTCAAAAACTTGTTTTCAACTGTAGTATTTCCTAACTCAAAATTTCTATGAAATCTACGATAAACTAACATATTAATTTACATTAAGGGAATATGAATGCAATATACAAATAAAATCAGCATTCAAATAATTTCCTAAATTAAATTATGGGAAAATTATTTATTCCCAGTCCAAGTATGAGGATTACAAGAGAAGGTGCAAGAATTATGTCTTTGTAACATGCTTCATGGATAACATAATTATACATTCATCAATCATGTTATGATAATTCAATTAAGTACTCCCATAATCATTTTAATAACTCTAAGTTCTGTAATTAAAATTTTAAGAAACAATTTACTGCTCTTTTCTAAAATTATAAACATTTCATGATATCCTATATAATATATACCACTACGATAACAACAAAGGTTATCACCACTAAATTGGGATATTCAACTAAAATCACTTGTGTGCACATATTTGTATGGTTTTAAGTTGATTAAATGTATCTTGTCTTGCATGACCAAACAACGTATATATGTATTATTTTATCTCCTTTATATTTTTTCGCATAATGGATAAATGTACTATAACATATCAAAATGTAACTAATTAATCTAAATTTGTAGGACATATACCATCATGGTTAGTTACAGTTGATAAAATCATGCTTCTTTTTGTTATAAGCAACTTTATTTGACAATTGAAATATACATTGATGGGTCGCAACTAATAAAATCGAGTGTAACCGAACCATT
This sequence comes from Allium cepa, assembly GCA_030765085.1. Classification (NCBI taxonomy): domain Eukaryota; kingdom Viridiplantae; phylum Streptophyta; class Magnoliopsida; order Asparagales; family Amaryllidaceae; genus Allium; species Allium cepa. The sequence continues at coordinate 457,461,218 of CM060929.1, read as the reverse complement.
TTGCATGACGCATAGCTTGAACACAACCATAAGTGTGTAAATATGACTATTAACTAAATAGAATAAATCTCAAGCATAATACATGAAATAAAAAGAAAGTTCAACAACACAATACTTATGTCGGTTAGGTGTATTTGCTGTCACAATTAGTTGCATTTGAAGAATTGGAATGCGTTTAACCATCGACCTCTTAAGAATCAATACTTTGTCAATACCTGGCGCTAGTATGTCATCATTAATAAAATCAAACAAATATTTTAAAATATAGCATACGGTACTTGAAAGCCTTTTCGCTTCAGTATCTTGACACATAATTATCATTGTGTCTTCATTGATAGCACTATAATTGGGTGGGGATGGGTAAATGATAAACCTATTAGTTTTGTACAAACATAGTTCTTCACACGTGTCTAAATATTTGTTCGGCATACCCTTTAGACACCACGATGTGCTTTTTAATTACTTTATGAAAAGTAGTAGTCCAAACCAGTAGCATGTAGATTGAAATTTTACAAAAATTTCAACTTATTCACCTCAATATCAAGTAGTTGAAGATTTATTGAGTACACCTCGTTTTTTTGGTTGTTGAATTCAAAATTATAGAAATTCTAACTTGAATGCAATCTCAGTTAGGAATATTAGCTGATTCAGAAAGAAGTTGGCATTATGTGGCTATGCTAATATCTATGATAAAGTAATGGAGAAGATTGTGGCCAATGGTATATACCGTGGGTGCTATATAAAAAATGGTTGAAGTTTAAAGTTGTATAAAGCACGGTAATTATGTAAACTATACTTCACACAGTGATAGATTTGTAAGACAAAGAGAGCAACCATTTAAGCTAACCTTCGTAGAAGATTTTTTTTAGAGCATTAAACGTTTTGTTTGTGGTATGAAAGGATAGATCCAATGGCTGGGGGTATTCAAATAAGTGTAAGTTCGTTTCTGCAACTGTTGCTGAGTACCACGTTATCTTTGAAAACCAACTGTGACTTGGTTCGATGTTAATCAGTGGAAGTGGGTATATTTTAATGAGATAGTGGTGTTGACTAATGGTAAAACATGACATCCTCATAAATTTCACTTAGTTTAATTTCTTAGTTTTCAAGGCGGTTAGAAAAGGTTGGATTTTATGGAAAAATACATTATGCTCCGACATGCACCACTTATTACATTGTACATTTATTTCCATGGATAGGGTAAGTTATATAAGTTTGATGTACAGGATACAGTCACCAATTATACCATGTATAATTACAGTAGCCAACTATATTTCAAAATCGATATACGCAACATATATGATTGTGTAAAGCATATTAGAAGTGATATAACATATCAGTACATAAGCATATGTAGATCTTGTATGAAAAGCTCAAATCACTGCAGTAGTTCTCACCATAAGAAAGTTTCTGACAAATAATAAAACGTAGAGCATAATAACATACAACTAACTGTTCGTTTAAACATATACAATTAATATAGCAATTCAAAATCCAATAGTTAGTGGAAAATAAACATGCTAAGAATTCATCATATAATCAGTAGTTCTCGCCTATTTTAATTCTTTAACCACTTAGATCATTCAAGTAAGTGAAATCAATTTTCTGCTTTATAAAGATTTTGAAATAACACATGTAATGTGTAATTTAATCTAAAATCTATTACAAAGCGCATTTACATAATTTGTATTATAAAGATTTTGAAATAACATATGTAATGTGTAATTTAATCTAAAATCTAAGATATATTTGCAAATTGAGGTTAATTTGAATCATTATTTCTTTAGTTACTTGTTTGTAACATGTTGACTTAATGGCGATTTTCTCATCTAAAACCAAAAAAATATACATATGTTATAATATTGTAAGAGATGAAATATAGTATGAATGCACACAATACACATACTTTCTCTTTCTTTTTGGCAATAATCCTTGAAATTTTTTTCTCCAGATATTCATGTTCACATTGGATCTTAATATTCATTGTTTGACATGGTTGATTTATTAGCTGATTGGATTTACATACGTTCTTCAATTCTTGTGGAATGATAAGGTACAATTATATGTTTATAAATGAATGTTAGCTGGGTAGTACAGTTGTTCTAATCAATTTTCCAAATCACGTTATTGATTGAGTTAGCCAAGAATCAGATTTTAAAAAACTTTTTCACTGTGTATAAGGATGAGTACTTGTAGATAACATCTTTAAATGACTGAAATCAAAGTTGCTTAAAAGCCAAGTAACTAAGCACTTAAACAGTTTTTTGTAGAATTTGTTTTCAAACCCCCTACATCCAAGACTTCTTGATTTGGAAATACATTGCATTTAACCATTTTAAATACTTAAATATTACGTCTTAGGTTCATTATTTGAGCATTTACTAAATGTAAACAATTATTTTGATGTTTTGTCCATTTATTGGCAAATAAAATTTAATTTGCAACCCAAACATTTTTTATATTGTAACTTTTCCAATTCGAATCATGATTCAAATCCTGTTAAAGATATTAAAATTATTTATATATTCTCCCATCATGAAACCCGTCTTAAACTTTATAAGCCCACCTATTTTTTTGAACGCATATTCAGAATTATATTCTAAAATATGGAGTTAAAACCAAGTTAGATACGAATACATTTTATGTGCGCATGAAGAATGAATTTTGCATCGTCGTTTACTTTTTGGGTTGATCAACTTAAATTGGATTTGGAAAATTTAAATGAAAATTCCATTAGAATTTAAACAGCAAGTACAATTTTTTAAAACAATTATTAAAGGACTTCCAGTTGTATTTATTGATTCATGCAAATAACAATGATTGCCTAAAGGCGGTTATATGGTTATTGTTGTTGTAAAATTAAATGGTTGATATAATTAGACAACATTAACAGTTGCTCAAAGTTTAGGCAGTCTTATCCCATTTATCACTGCACTATCACCTTAAGATGATTTCTATTCATGTGCTGAAAAATGATTTTCTACACCAAAGATTTTTTTTAACTTTGAATCAAACTAATTATAAAATTAGACTTTTTCAGTAATATAAAATGCAATCAGCTAAGCTCAAAGATTTATTCAATTTAGTGGTAATGGTCCGTATTATATTCTGTACGTTTAGAGAAAGATTTCAATTTTAAGTAACCATCATGCAATCATCCAGCTACATGTGCAAGGACATTCCCCAAATGCACAAAAAATGAATAAAATATCTTCAGTTTAAGGTTTTTATGAAAGGTTAAGTTATGAAAATAACATAAATTAAACTTGCAATGATATCTTCCAAATACATGCACAGACGGTACCATTGGTTAAATGGTAACCCCTCAATTCGAGATGATATCCTCAAATTTGAGAGTTTGCAATCAAAATCAATGTGTTGAAATCCGTTTTATTTCCTAAAAAAGAAAGCACAAAAACGGTCATACAAATGATGGGAAGATACCGTGTGCAAATAAAATTTAATTTGCAACCTAAACATTTTTTATATTGTAACTTTCCCAATTTGAATCATGATTCAAATCTTGTTGAAGATATTAAAATTATTTATATATTCTCCCTTCATGAAACCTGTCTTAAACTTTATAAGCCCACCTATTTTTTAATGCATATTCAGAATTATATTTTAAAAAATGGACTTAAAACCAAGTTAAGTACGAATACATTTTGTGTGCGTATGGAGAATGAATTTCGCATCGTCATTTACTTTTTGGGTTGGTCAACTTAAACTGGATTTGGAAAATTAAAACTAAAACTCCATTAGAATTAAAAATTTGATGATTAAAAAATTAGCACTTAGATTATTTTAAGTATAATACATTGCCAGCCATTGTCAATTTGGATGTTGAAAAGAGAAACTATAGCCAGATAAGGATGAGAAATATTAATATTCAATAAAATTATGGACAGTTAAACAAAAAAACATACAGCGATTACTGAGACATTATACTCAATCTAAACTGGCATAGGAAATATTCTAAGACTAAATCTAAAAGTATATGTTAGATTTGGAAAATAATAATACTACGCCATTCTTACCTATCTTTAATTAAAGTATAATAAGCAGATTCGAGAAGATATCATGTGGACAACATAGTTTAATTTTTAGGTTTACCATTTTACAGTCAGCCACAATCATCAAGCACATAAAAACTAAAAAAAATATTACAGAGGAAGACTTCATAAATTACCATAGGTAGAAGATTGCGATTTGTATTATCGTCCATTATCGCATTAAGAGGTGAAAGGCACTCGCGATGAATAACTTCTTCTAGATCGCCGCTAATTTTTCCGTTTGATTTGGGTATTTTATTTTAGAGTAGTTGAAGAAGATGGTACACGGTTGGAGAAGAAGAAATAGAGATGAAGGTAACCGTTGTTAAAAGGTGCGAAGGATTTTTCTAAAAATTATGCGTCGCCACGTGTTGATTAAAGAAGAGGGTGGATTCTCCTTTCCAATATAAGTAATAGATCAGAAGATTTATCTAGAAATATTTTTCTAAGTAATGAGTTATAATTTAAATTTGGAATATTTATGAGTGTTGAAATGGTTTAAAAATATTCTATTATGGATAAATATTTTGAATTTGTTTCAAATGTTGGAATGCTAAAAGAGATTTGACCATATATATTTGTAAAGATATTTTTGAAATAAATGTTTTGAAAAATTTACTACATTGAGCCTAGTGACTGCTTATGTGTGTAATTTGATGGTTAAATAACCGACTATCAAATCTGGCCAATTTCGCCGATTTTTTCGAAGAGATCAGGATCGGATTTAATTATCCGAAAACCACTTCGATCCGATTTGTGCAGTCACGGTTTTAAATAAGCATTTATGGTTTTTATTGTCCAATACATGCCTTTACAGTTTTGATTGTAGAGCCTAGTTTGATGGAATTTAATTAATGCAACAACCTCGGCTATTTAATAAGTATTTGTACTTAGAGACTATTATAATATCACAAGATTTTTATATAAAAGTGTTTTTGTTATCGTAAGGTAAAAACCCATCGTGTTTACGTGTGGCGTGGTCTTACGAGATACCTTTTGATTTCAAAGATTTTTTTTATAACTTTAAATCCAATTAGATGTGTTTTCTCACGCTGGTTTTCCAGACTGACTCGAGTGTTATTTTATTATAATACTTGGGTCAGACTGAGTATTATAGATTTAGGTTAGGATGCTATGGAGCACATGAAACGTTCTAGAGGATTCTCAGGCGTATTTCACGTACTTGATTATATTCCGTTGTGTGTGTAGGCTGTATATTTAGCACTTGTGAGGAATAGTTATTATAATTGTCTAGATTGGATTATTGATTGTTGTACTCTGATGATGGCATGTATAATAACAGTTATAGTTCTTTTTGTATAACGATATGATATTATATATTATATATTATTCCGCTGTGATTTTGAGATTTTATGTTATTGTTTTTGTTTTCTTCTTATCTATCTTCTTCTTCTTTTCTCCTAAAAATCAGGTTTTCGAGGGTCGAAAACCCCGGTCGTTACACAGTCATTGGCAAAAAAGCACAAGATTTACTCAGCTTCAAAAACCCTCTCATCGCATAAGAATATTAAATAACCTACTGAGCGCAACCTATGCTCACCAACCTTTGGTTATTACTTAAAGGATCAATCAAACTACCCCATAAAATATCATGGAGTCATTCACCAATCTCTCCATAAGCCAACGAAAACTTAATATATATGCATGCATGCTTAAGTCCGTACAATGGGCGTAGATCATATGTATGCAATATCTGATCTGAGTACTTGCTCGACATATATTTCACTTTCCCTAGTATAGATCACTTTACCTCTATGCAGTTAAAGCTCCATAAAATCACCACTATAGCATGCAGTGCTCTTCAAGCGCTGTGCTTATTCAATATAGCACTATAAAACAATAGATCGGCTTTAAGCGTTGCTATTTTCCACTACACCCATAAATCAAGGCTTTTTAGCACCTACTTTAGCTTGTTGGCCGAGTCACATCATTCAGATTTGGAGTTTAAGGTTGGAGATATGGTTTTTGTCAAGGTTTCTCCTTTGATAAACATTATGAGATTTGGCTCAGTGGATAAGTTGGCACTGTGATTTGTAGGATCCTTCCCTATTACCGTACGGATTGGAAAAGTGGCATACAGAGTTGATCTTCCAGATAAATTGGCAGGAGTGCACGATGTTTTCATGTTTTGCATCCGAGGAAGTGTCTACATGATTCCGCAGCAGTAGTAGAACCCGATCAACTAAGGGAAGTGGAGTTAGAGCGCAAATCACTTGTGCGTCGTACACCCACCCATATATTGGAACACGACGTCAAGAGATTACGCAACAAGAAATTCGTCTAGTGAAGGTTCAGTGGGGAGATGACACCAAGGAGTGCACATGGAAATCTAAGGAGAGAATTCGAACTTCTTATCCTTTTCTATTTGAAGGCACACTTCAAATATCTTATCTTTGATCTTTCCTTAGTTTGGGTCTTTTCGATAATTTTTAGGTAAAACCTATGGATGATAGCTTGGTTATAAACATGTCACTAGGGCATGTTATATTTGATGGATGAAAATGATTGCAAGTGGATGCCAATATTTGCAAATGGATGCATTGCATGCACTGAATAGATATTTATTAGGATAATCAGCCAACTAGGTACACATACCTATATATGCATGTATGTTATTTATTGCATTTGCACATGGTTGTATACTATGTGTGTATATAAATGGATGTTGTATATAGATGGTGCATTTGAGTGAATGATTGAAACATACATATAGAATTATCAATTATACTAGGGTAATTGCACATATTTGGTTGCATAACATAAGCATATTTGCATTATAAGAGGTCATCTGAATGAGTAGAATGACTACCTTTTCGCATTAGGTAAGTTCAAATGCATTTCACTTTGCATAAATCATAAATTACGTTAGTTAAAAATAAGGACAATGGTAGAAATGGATGATGGTTGAGTATATGGATGTAGTTCTTAGATGTTGGTTGTTAATTACGTTCTTCCGTCTTTGAAGATTTCGATGATGAAATCCTTCAAGAGGGACAATGTAACACCCCGGTATTTAACGAGAAATATGATTAAAAAGAAATTAAAAGTGCATTTGGTGTAGTGTTAAAAGCGCATGTTGACTTCCTTAGTGACCAGGGATTAAGTCCTATTGTCACCTAAAATCTGGAGCAATTTTTTTATCTAGTTGGTTTCCAGCAATTTTCCTACGTATTTCAGCGTTGTTTCTAACATGTGGCAGCTTCCCATGCGCTCTAGTGATGTAATAGGATGAGGTGGCTAAATTTTATTAGTTGAGTGATGTGTATGCGCTAGAATGGATAACCATTAAGTGTATGAAAGAACCAGATTTAATCTAAAATAATCTAATGAATTATATTCACTCAAACAATATATAAATGAACTATTTAACCTAAACCTAATCTCTTATTCAGCCGTCGCCATAATTCTACAGTGAAATTAGTGTGTATTATTCTTCCTCTTTTTCTCTACAAATAAACAAATCACTACCAAATTAAATTATCTATATATATTCAAGAAATTATGGAATTTAGAAGAATCAAAGGGAGAAAGATTAAAGCAAAGCTTTTTTCAAATTTATGCAAGCTCAAGTGCCAGATGAGTGGGAATTGATATGAAATAGAAAAATAAAGTAGTTCAATTTCATTTTTTTGCTGACATGTTAATATGAATTAATTTCTGTTATTAATTGAAAATAGAGGTAAACTATTGCAACTACTTCTTCTTCCACTTCTCAACTAATTCATGTTTGGTTTAAAATATGAAACATATAAATTGTCTATTCATGTTTTATGGCATAAATAAGATTGAAATTTATGTCAATTATTGTATCTTCTTCTCCTTTCACTTCTCAATTCTAATTCATGTTTGGGTTGAACTTTGGAACAAACAAATTGTTATTCACGTTTCATGGTGATAGGTTTAATTAAATTTAATTAGAATTATTATTCAATTTCTAATGGTAGAACAGGTTAGTTGAATAAATCAGAATATGTTAAATAAAATTATGGTTTTGATTGATATAATTACATAATTTTGAATATGGTTTTGGAACAAAATTAGGAAGCTAATTGGCATAATTGTTTGTTTCATATGTGGCCTAAAAATGTAAAAGTGAATTTTTGTGTAATTGAATGGTTTGTGGCTATTGGATAAAATTTTGTACAGATTAAATCTCTAAAAGGAGAAGTAAATTAGAGTGGCAAAAAATGTAAATTAAATGGACTCTAAAGGCTAGTGTAAATCTGTTACAAAATAGCATAAAAATTACAGACAAACCAGACGTGAAATTGAAATACCATTTGTGTAAGAAAAAGGGAAATTATGAACTAATCAAATCGGATGTAAAAATGGCCTAAAACAGATTAATAAAAATAAATAGTATACAAACTGTAATGGTAAAATTAATTAATCTGGAAGCGATTTAGTAATCTGACCTTGTAAAGGCCTGGATAGGTGTTTCATGCAGTTAAGACCAAAATATACTTTTGGTTGTACGTACTAGGAGCGGGCAAGTAGGTTTGCAAAGATGTTTAAGTTGTTAGTACATAGGATAGTTAGCATCCGCAATCATAGGCTTCTTCAGGCAGATCGATGCGGACGAAATATGACAAGTGTGCTCCGACGTAGGCTTCTTTAGGCAGATCATTGGAGGATTTTGCACAGCCGACCCAACTGCAGGCGCTCTTTCGAAGGACTAACACTTTGGATAGGGGTAAGTGCATGTTGGTGACCGAGGAGACAGGTGGATAGGAGTCCAGTTTGGTGGAGCATGGGCGCAATTACGGAGTCCTGCAAGGTTGTTTGAGTTAGCGCCATTCAGATTAAGAGGCATTTAGTCACAGTGCATGGGTGAAGAGCATGACCTTCACACTGTAGCACGTGGATAGGTAAGGACAACAGGTCCGACTGGCCAATTGATGTTTAGTATCACTACATTGTTGACTTCCCTAGAGTGACCATGGACTTTGGCTTCTTAGGAACTGTATCTTAGAAGAATTCACTACATTATATTATTCACTCTCTGCGATATCCAGGAAAGACCTAGAATTAATCTGTTTTATTCTTTCTACTTCATTTTATTTCTCATCACCAGAATATATGTCTAACCCATTCCTATTTTTCCTATTTTTCCCAAATCATAGGAGGGCTGGTCTAGGTTGCAATTCTTTGCAGCTTGGAGGCTCATGGAGTAGTTGTTATTTTCAGCTTTTGTTTCTTTCGTTTCATGTAATTCGTTTCTCTTTTTCATACTTTACTCTATATATGTGGACTTATATTATGAACTTTGTTATGTTATTTGTTAAGGTGGAGACTACTTGGTACTTTTGGTTCCAGAAATAAATTTGGGATAATGGTTTTTTTAACGAAGTTGTTTTCTATTAATTTATAATTAGTGAAAGTTTTTTCCTTTGTAATATTTTATTCATTTTATGTTGTTGCCTTAGTCTCTATACAATGTTATGGATTTTTATTTCACCTGACCACTCATGCTTCTAGTCATGTCCAATTTTCGGGGTGCCTAGAGGTGCGGGGTGTCACAAATTGCTACCATTGGAGTTCGTTTGGTAAAACTGGTTTTGGTCTTGAAATTCAAAAGAATGAAATTATATACTAAGGGATTGTGTGTGTGTGTGTATACGATTTCAAAAGTGATTTGAACTACTTTAGAACGAGGTGTTCAAACTCTAGGATTTTAATTTAAAATATTTTATTTAAAATATGAGAAAATAAGTTTGATAACTTATAAAATTTGAAAATTTGCAAGTAAAGCAAAGCTTTAAAATTTGTTGCATGTGAATGTTAAGAAAAATAAATTTGGAACTGAATTTGAGAATAAAATTTAACTTAAGATAAGTTAAAAGATAAATCTTGAAAGGGAATTTGACCTGAGTTACGTTAAATAAAATAATTTTCGAAATTGAATTAAGAAATGAACTAATTGAATGAATTAGTGAGTGAATATGATTTTGGAATATGGTGAAATTTAAGCAAATGGATTGAGTCAAATGGAATTAAAATTCGATTTGATTTAGAAATGGTAATAACTATAAGGAATTCGTATAAAATGTTAATAAACTGGAGAAAAATTTGATGGTGAAATTCTTAAGAGATAATTAGTATTGGAAAATATACCAAGTAATAAGTGAATGTTGATAATTGAATGTAGATCAACTGAATATGAATAAAGCATTGTGAACAGTTGAATTTAAATGAAGTCAATGTGAAAAGGAGAATTTGGTGTAACTAAGAAATCAATCAAAAAAATATGTAAGTCGTACGTATATTATAATATTTGCATAATGGTTTGATTCAAATTTGAGCATAGAATTTCAAGATAATTTATATCAATCCGAGTTAGGATTTTCCACTTGATTCTCGACGGCGAACACTGGATATGGATCTTTGATTGATTCTGAGATTCTCTATCATAGTATATGGCTACGCAAGGAGAATAACGGTTTCTGATCAAGGAACAAAATCTGAATCTACACTAGAGGGTCACGTGAATGATACTATTTCTGTAACAGTCCGCAAATCCGTACCCCTTGAGTCAACACTATTCTACCTAAATCAACTCAAGTTGTACAGAAACACGAACCATTTGGGTTAAAGAAGAAGAGGTAGAAGAAGAAAATAGAAAACAACAACAGAATCTAACCATCGCAGCAGAATAAAATATAATAGATAATAAATGATCTTTACTCAAATCAAATATATCTGTTTATATATTGCATCATCAGAGTACATCAATCATAGTTCAACATCAATAACATACAACTGGATACACAACTACTCAACACAGCGGAATATATATATAAAACAAGTACGGGAGTACGTATCGTCATCCAGCTCGTCTCCTGAGCTCCACAGCATCATATCCTGTATCCTATAATACTCGGTCTGACCCGAGCATTACAGTTATATAACACCCGAGTCAGTCTGGAATACCAGCGTGAGAAAATCACACCCAATTGATTTTTTAAAGTTCCAAAAATCCTTTGAAAATAAAAGCATCTCGTAAGACTACGCCACAAATAAACATGTTGGGTTTTTACCTTACGATAGCTAAAAGAATTTTTATAGAAAACCTCTGATATTATAATAGGGTCTATATACAAATACTTATAAAATAGCCGAAATTGTTACATCCATTAAATTCCAGCTACTAGCCACAGAGTAGGTAATACAAACAAAACTCTTACAAGGCTCGTAGGGAGAATGGATTTCCAACTAATGACTAGGCACTGGGGTACCACCTGCCACAGTATGGGGCCTAGATCACCGTACCGAGGTGTACACCCTCTCCTCTGCAACACAAGACCGGGACTACCCCTTACCGGATAATCCCGAGTGAGATCACCCCATGGTTGGGATCAGCAACCGCACCACTAAGCCGAAATAAAAAGGAACATCTAGACAGGGATGACCTTACCCTGCTTGGGTGCTACCCACCTAGCCTTGCTGCATAACCCCTGATTTTCATTCATTCCCATTTGATGAGGCTTGAGGCTAAGCGTTTCCTTTTTAGAACATATGCCTTAGAATGCCCATCGTCCACCTGACGATGTTTCGCAAGCATTCATCCATACAAGTCTGTCCCGGGTTCGAACGGAACCGAAGGCACTACTACTACATCCATTTTGCAAAAATCCTCAGGGTTAGTAGCAACAAGCCCTTGCACTTCACTGCTCCATCTTCGAATCCAAACTCGTTTCCCACGAAACGTACAAACCGGATCGAAGTGGTTTTCGAGAAATAAATCTCGATCTCAGTCTCTTCGAAACGATCAACGCATTTGTCCAATATTGAAAGTCGGCGATTTAACTATCAATTTATATTCACAAACATCCATCAAACAATAAATAATTTCCCAAATTATTTATTTATCTCAAAAATATCTTCACAAGATATATTTTCACTTTTCAAATTCCTTCGAAAACAGTTTTCAAAACTACCTGCCTTTCTCAGAATAAATTCCAAGTATTTCTATTTCCAATGGAATCACCTAGCACAAAACTAGATTTTCTAAATTAATTTAAAACACTTTACTTTTTACAATATACTTTAAAACATTCAAGTTAAAATTACTTTAATAATTTGTTAAAAATACATACCATATGGATATTTGAAAATAAGGTTACTTAATAAAATATAAACCTAGATTTCTACTTTTTTTTTAAAAACAAAATACTAAGTTACTTCTTAATAATTACTGCTAAAATAGATTAAAAGAAAATAATTACTTTAGACTTTAAATATTGGAAATAATAAATTTTACAAAACTTGCTTTCTTCAAAAACAACTTTAAAATATTTAATTTATATTTACAATTTTACTTTTAAAAACATGTACTTGGTCATCCAGAGAAAATTCCAACTTCAATCACTTAAATCAATTTCCCCAAATTGATTTCCAATTTATTTTATTTGAAATAAGTTTCTTTAATTTCTCAATTCATTTCAAAATTCATTAGTTATGGACTTATTATTAATGTTATTATTTTCCGTTTGATTTTAAACCTTTTAACTGAAATATACAAATTTCAGGCTTTTCCCAATTTCTTCTTTATTCCTTTCAAAAATTTAAATCTTAAATATTAAATAAATGTTTTGTTTTACTAAATAATATCATTGAAGTTTCAAACTTCATTAACTTTTTGTTTATTCAAAAATTCCTTTCCATATACAAAATTTTATTAATTAGCATTTTGAAACCACTAATATTCTTATCCAATTCACTTTAATTTATACACATTCTTTATAATTATTTCTTAAGAGTTCACTTCTTTTACTTCCTTTCAAAGTCCAATTCTACATATTTGGATAAAACAGAGTACCGAAATATTCAAGCAGACTACAACATTCAATATTCTAATATAATTCATCACAGAATATCAATTAATCACAGCTGTGGGTGTTTAATAATTTAAATAAATGTCGAGGGATCCAGTTGGATCCCTCCAACCTGTTTTTCCTGCATCCACAGACGTTAGCACAATATAATACACCAACTCCAAAATATACCATACTACAGTACATCAACCAATTTAATCATTCAAACAATTATTTAGATTTAATCATTTAAATTTAAATTAAATTTAAACTGAGTGAGATTAACTCACCTTTGACTTAAATTTGCAGTCTATTTCCATTCACTTCCATTCCAGCTTATTTCTCGATTTTTTACACCTTGTATAAACATTTATAATTTTTATTAATATTCGAATCAATTAAACAATTAAATTTCCATCTACTAACTTAATTTACTAAGAATTTGGGTTTTAAGCTAATAATTTTTTTTAAACAAATTTTCTTTTTTAAATAAAATATATTTTTAGCAACTAAAATAATTAAATAAGTTTTATTAAATAAATCTACCTCCATAATATATTTTATTTTTAAAATTAAACAAGTAGATAAAAATGTGTAAGTTTATTATTTTATTTTATTTTATTTTAAAACTCATGTATACATATAAAAATAATCTATATAGATTTTAAAATCTAATTTTATATAAGTTTCCAATCATTTCAAAATTCCTATTTCTTTTCCTTCTTCTTTCCAAATTCATACCTATCTAATTAAGCAACTGTTTTAAATCAAATTTGCCTAAATAATAATATTATTATTTCTTTATGAAATTTGACTAATCCAAATTGTTAAACCAAAATTAATAAGGAAAAAAAATACCTCACCGTCTATAGAGAACCTAGATCTATTCGAGAAAATCGCAGCTACTCGAGCACATCAGTACAACACCTGCCATACATACTGTCAGTGCCACAAACAACTCTCCACTGTTCCACCATAACCATTCATGACCACAACTAACAGTGCTGCCACCACCATATAACTTATCCACCTCTGTCAACATCCATACTTCAGCACAACAAATTCCCACCGCCTCATCATCTCCAACAAAACCCAAACTGCTGCAACCAAAATCGCCGTGACAACTTCACCTCAACCTCATCTGCCTCCACCAGTCACAATTCCTACCCACAACCCCCAAGCTTCATCACGAAATCGCCTTCACCTAAAAATCAAACCACTTCCACAATCTCCTCGCCAAGATATCGCCGCGACCCTAAATCACCCAATCGCTTACAAACAATCGCGCTTCAAACCCCAACAAACCAAACTTCATCAGCCACCTTCCCTAGACTAAATTCGAATTATTAAAATTCTTTTTCAAGTCAAATGAAAATTTTACATTTGTCTGATTTTTTTTTAAAAGAAATGAGGCGAATATGTTTTTTTTACATAGAAGCTTTTCCATGGGGACTAGATGAACGAAATTTGATTTTCGAACGAGAAGACTTCGATTTCGAAATTAAGTGAGGAGGAACGAACAAGCATGATTTATGAGAAAGCTCGGCCTTGGTTTCTTTTTTCTTTTTCTTTGTTTTTTATTCTGAGACTTCGCCTACTTCAATCTAGTTTCGGCCATTTTATTATCTTGTTTTTGTTTTCCCTCGGATTCAATAAGCAGGGAAAGGGAAATAGGGTTTTACTTTCTGAACGAACAAATATCTTCTGTTTATTTTATTTATTGAACGTAGAAGCTTAGTAAAGAAGATAACGCGATTTTTCTCTTTTTTTGTTTTATTTTTATTTTTCTTTCGGCAGTTAATATTTAAAGAGGGGAACGTTTTGGAGACGCTTAATTAATTTGACCAGTCAAGGTATATAATATTTTTAAATTTAAATCGTCTCGAATTTTCGGTATAGATTTAAGCGTGTTTATATGTCGTACGCTCACATAACAACTCTGATCAATACGAAATTTGAAATCCGATAATAATAAAATATTACGGATCTAAAAGAAACTGCTTTCGTCAAATTCCGAGACTGTGCCTCGGAAGGCTATTTTTCAATTCAATTTAAACGATATATTTTTAAAACTGAACAAATCAGTGTTAAATTCAATTTTAAAACTTCTATTATCCTCAGTATTATCAATATAAATTTTTAGGAGCCCCCGGATTATTTCTAACAGGCCTAAAATCTGAAGATTCAACATTTTACCCAACTTCAAATTGTTTAATTGAATAATTCAATAATTTAATTATCAAATAAATTGTAATATTCGCTATTCAAGTTAAAATTACTCTATTGAATACTTAAAATCAATTAAACATTCCGATTACAAATGCTTAAAAATTCCGGGTCGTCACATTCCTCCCCCCTTAAAAGAATTTCGTCCCCGAAATTACTAGTTAGGAAGAATGGTCCAATACCCGTTTACTTTTTCCCCGAAACCAAACGGTTTCTAACAATTCAACATTTTACCAACCATCTACTTATAAAAGACCCATTATTATTCTTACCAACTTCACAATCTTTTCCTTAGTCCCAACCAACTTTACTTATTCAACTATTCAAACTATAATTCAAAACCAAGTTTAAAATTTTCAAAATTTCTCAAAAAAATTTATAACTCTCTAAATTTTCGAAATTTTTTGCCAACGTCTCCTTTGCGCAGCTAGCTCGGTACAACTACAAAATGGCCCTACGGCCTCCCAAATCCAAAAAGAAAACAAAACGCCAAGTAGCTCAATCCAAAATCCCAATCAAATTTCATATAGAAACTTAAACACATACCTTTTTGTCGAGCATTTCAAATTTATCTTCTGAAATCAAAATCAATTATCTTTTTCCTTTATATTACCTGCATACCCTGCTTAGCACTAATATCCAATCCCAACTTTCCAAAAACATTTTATCAACTTTCTCACGAAATGTCAATATCTATTCATTCAAATATTGACTTAGATTATATTAGTAGTATCGATTTTTCATTTAAGAATTCACCATGCCCTCTTAAGTTAGTATAAGCATGAGATATGTTCCTTATATTTATTTTCACCTTACCACTTAGTTTATATCTATTTCTATTCAAATTGATTCTTCCATTACCATATGAATTCAATTTATTTTCAACTCTGATTATTGAATTTTATTTTTCATTTATAACTAATTTATGACATTATTTTAATTAGTTCCATTTACTAATTTATTTCCATTTCCAATTTGAAACCGTTTTGTCAACTCCCAAAATTCCTGAAATTTTTTGGCAGAGTCTCCTTTGCACGGAGGAGCTTTTACAATTTGACAATAGATATAAATATATATACATCGACCCACACGGTCGGAAAAACCAAAAACAGTTCATATTTCCTATTTTTATTGCGTAGTCGTACCTTATTTAGCATTTTTAAGCAGACAGCTTATTTATTTAGCAGCCAGCGCAATCATATCCGGCCACACGGCTACCAAGTACCTGTACTTACTCAATTTAAACATGTAAGTGCCAAATATATGAAGTTTAACCGCATATCACTTATTTGCAATAGTTAAACACATAATTCTAACAACAATGTACATTAAACACTTCTTATAAGCAATTTAAATATTCCAACATTAATTTTTATTTTCTTATAACCAATCACATATCGTTTCACTTAATCCGAATGGTTAACAACTCACAAGCTTACATTAATTTATTTTTAAGCAAAACGAACTCATATTTAATTCAATTGTTTCTCAAAACCAATTTATTTTACTCCTATCAATTCATAGAATTTTAATTACTTCCATTTACATCAAATGACAATTTATTCTACGCAATTTGACGAGATTTATGTGAATAAATAAGTACTCATGTTTTATAACCAATTTAAATTGATTTCAACTAAATTTATACTTAATTCTATTCCATTTTTAAATTTATTCACAATCCATATATTCTCATTTTCATTGCATTTTAAATTTGAATCCATTCACTTGCATTTCATTTTATTAACCAAACTAGTTTCATTATTAAAACAGGTTCCATTCAAAACCATTTGATCTAGCTCGACACATTCTGTTTGAATTTCATTCACAATCCATTCATTTACATTTCATTTCATATTTGTTTATTCCAAACTATTTTATTTAGCTCGAAAACAATCCAAGCTATTTCATTCCATAATCATTTCTCAACTTATTTAAACCACATTTCATTTGATTCTTATTTATTCCATCATTTATTTATTCAATTTAATTGGTTTACCCACTCAATCCATTATGAATCTTCATTTCCTTAAATATTATTTATAACTCACCGAATTTTATTCCGATCAAAATTTATTTTCACTTGATTTAAAACCAATCCAAAATTATTAAACTCAGTTTAAGTGGATTTCAATTCAACTCTTTCAATTGATTACAAGACCATATCCATATTATTTCCACATATTTGGATTTTTATTTGCAATTCAAACTATTACTATTTTAATACAATTTCATTTTTATTCGATACATTTCCAATTATGTTTAATTTGTTAACGCTTCAAGTTAAATTTTAATTTATAACTCAAGTTCTGTATCCACTATCCATTTTCAATTTACCACCCAATTCCATGAACTCACAATTCAACTTCTATTTAACGACATTGGGTTCTCATTACATATTTCATTATCTAAATAGCTCTTTCCCTATTTATAATTCAATACTTGATTTTAAATCTCAAAAACTCTTCAATTAAATTTCTTAAGTTCAAATTTATTTTATAATTCAAGTTTGGATTTTTATTTTATTTTCCAATTCATCAAAAATATTTATTTTGGGTTTTCTATTTCACTTTCAAATTTTATAAGTCACAACTTATTATTTTACACATTTCCATTCATTATAGGCTTGAATATGTTCATCTTCTTTTTTTAACTCAAGCCTTATGTTTATTTATAGCCTAAGTTATTTCTACGGATTTCTAATTCTTTTATAAGTTGTCCTCATTTATTTATTTCAATTCAATCCTTATCCAACTTATTTTCCATTTATTCAGATAAGAATCTAATTTCATTCCAATAATTCAACTGAATTTTTATTCCAATTCAATTTTATTTTAACTCAGATTTATTTAACTCAATTCGACTTCAACTAAATTCGAATACAACTGGATATTATTTCCAGCCTATCCAGTTAATTTCAATCCAGTTAAATTTTTATTTCCTCAATCCAAGCTTATTCCATTTTTAACCTTTCACCTTAAATTTAAATTTCCAACATTCAAAGCTTATATTTCCTTCCTGATATAAAAATCTTCTTAATTTATAAGCTTACAACCTACCTCATCAGGATTTTTAAAACACCCTCTTTTAGTTTCAAAGCATTTTGAAATCTTCAACATCTCAAATCACATTTCTCAAAAGTCAAACCAATCCTGGTTTTATTCCCAACAAATTTCCTTTGAAATTTTCAAAACAACTAGCATTTCTGAACAAATTAAATTTTTTTGGCAGCAGTCCGTCACTTAGAAATTCGAAAATGAATACTGATGATGCGGCCGTCATCATCAAGATTATTTCCCAATAATCTAAGTGATTTCAATGCTATATCACTTTCAAAATTCATTTAAAAGAGATTTCCATTCAGAAACATCTCCAAAACAATAATGCTATCATTTATCATTAAAACACTTCGACAAACACTTCGAAAGTCTCCGGGATTTTAAACTTCCAAAGCCTGCTTAAGTAAATTTTAACTGTAATTCATTTGTACACTTTATGCTTATACAAATTCTCATTTGACTGTATTTCAATTCATAAATTACATGTATACTTCATATTTACAAATGTCATTTTATAATGAATTATTCCCTTAAATTTTAGTTATATTTCAATTTCTAGTTAAATTTTCATTTAACAATGATAATACTTTAATATTATCATTTCTAACATCGAAGCAACCATATATTAGCTAAATAGTTTACAAAAACTATTCTTTATATCAAAATATATTTTTGGGTAAAATTATTTCATTTACCCACATTCAAAACAATACCGTGTCGATTATTCTATTCAAGTGTTTAAAAACCCCTTCAATACAGTTGCGCAGACTTTGTCGACGAAGGTTCATATGCCACTCAATAAATCAATCAACACAATATTAAAACAATTTATATTCACTAACACATACGCGCTCATATTTATTAATACGCTCAAACTCATTCTAGAGTATTATAGACTCTATTTGAGTAATTTCCACCAGAGCCAAGGTTATCACCAACCTAAGCTCTGATACCACTGTAACAGCCCGCAAATCCGTACCCCTTGAGTCAACACTATTCTACCTAAATCAACTCAAGTTGTACAAAAATACGAACCATTTGGGTTAAAGAAGAAGAGGTAAAAGAAGAAAATAGAAAACAACAACAGAATCTAACCATCGCAGCGGAATAAAATATAATAGATAATAAATGATCTTTACTCAAATCAAATATATCTGTTTATATATTGCATCATCAGAGTACATCAATCACAGTTCAACATCAATAACATACAACTGGATACACAACTACTCAACACAGCGGAATATATATATAAAACAAGTACGGGAGTACGTATCGTCATCCAGCTCGTCTCTTGAGCTCCACAGCATCATATCTTATATCCTATAATACTCGGTCTGACCCGAGCATTACAGTTATATAACACCCGAGTCAGTCTGGAATACCAGCGTGAGAAAATCACACCCAATTGATTTTTTAAAGTTCCAAAAATCCTTTGAAAATAAAAGCATCTCGTAAGACCACGCCACAAATAAACATGTCGGGTTTTTACCTTACGATAGCTAAAACAATTTTTATAGAAAACCTATGATATTATAATAGGGTCTATATACAAATACTTATAAAATAACCGAAATTGTTACATCCATTAAATTCCAGCTACTAGCCACAGAGTAGGTAATACAAACATAACTCGTACACGGCTCGTAGGGAGAATGGATTTCCAACTAATGACTAGGCACTGGGGTACCACCTGCCACAGTACGGGGCCTAGATCACTGTACCGAGGAGTACGCCCGCTCCCCTGCAACACAAGACCGGGACTACCCTTTACCGGATAATCCCGAGTGAGATCACCCCACGGTTGGGATCAGCAACCGCACCACTAAGCCGAAATAAAAAGGGACATCTAGACAGGGATGACCTCACCCTGCTTGGGTGCTAGCCACCTAGCCTTACTGCATAACCCCTGATTTTCAGTCATTCCCATTTGATGAGGCTTGAGGCTAAGCGTTACCTTTTTAGAACATATGCCTTAGAATGCCCATCGTCCACCTGACGATGTTTCACAAGCATTCATCCATACAAGTCCGTCCCGGGTTCGAACGGAACCGAAGGCACTACTACTACATCCATTTTGCAAAAATCCTCAGGGTTAGTAGCGACTTGCCCTTGCACTTCACTGCTCCATCTTCGAATCCAAACTCGTTTCCCATGAAACGTACAAACCGGATCGAAGTGGTTTTCGAGAAATAAATCTCGATCCCAGTCTCTTCGAAACGATCAACGCATTTGTCCAATATTGATAGTCGGTGATTTAACTATCAATTTATATTCACAAACATCCATCAAACAATAAATAATTCCCCAAATTATTTATTTATCTCAAAAATATCTTCACAAGATATATTTTCACTTTTCAAATTCCTTCGAAAACAGTTTTCAAAACTATCTGCCTTTCTCAGAATAAATTCCAAGTATTTCTATTTCCACTGGAATCACCAAGCACAAAACTAGATTTTCTAAATTAATTTAAAACACTTTACTTTTAAAAATATACTTTAAAACATTCAAGTTAAAATTACTTTAATAATTTGTTAAAAATACATACCATATGGATATTTGAAAATAAGGTTACTTAATAAAATATAAAACTAGATTTCTACCTTTTTAAAAAAAACAAAATACTAAGTTACTTCTTTATAATTACTGCTAAAATAGATTAAAAGAAAATACTTACTTTAGACTTTAAATATTAGAAATAATAAATTTTACAAAACTTGCTTTCTTTAAAAACAACTTTAAAACATTTAATTTATATTTACAATCTTACTTTTAAAAACATGTACTTGGTCATCCAGAGAAAATTCCAACTTCAATCACTTAATCAATTTCCTCAAATTGATTTCCAATTTATTTTATTTGAAATAAGTTTCTTTAATTTCTCAATTCATTTCAAAATTCATTAGTTATGGACTTATTATTAATGTTATTATTTTCCGTTTGATTTTAAACCTTTTAACTGAAATATACAAATTTCAAGCTTTTCCCAATTTCTTCTTTATTCCTTTCAAAAATTTAAATCTTAAATATTAAATAAATGTTTTGTTTTATTAAATAATATCATTGAAGTTTCAAACTTCATTAACTTTATGTTTATTCAAAAATTCCTTTCCATATACAGAATTTTATTAATTAGCATTTTGAAACCACTAATATTCTTATCCAATTCACTTTAATTTATATACATTCTTTATAATTATTTCTTAAGAGTTCACTTCTTTTACTTCCTTTCAAAGTCCAATTCTATATATTTGGATAAAACAGAGTACCGAAATATTCAAGCAGACTACAACATTCAATATTCTAATATAATTCATCACAGAATATCAATTAATCACAGCTGTGGGTGTTTAATAATTTAAATAAATGTCGAGGGATCCAGTTGGATCCTTCCAACCTGTTTTTCCTGCATCCACAGACGTTAGCACAATATAATACACCAACTCCAAAATATACCATACTATAGTACATCAACCAATTTAATCATTCAAACAATTATTTAGATTTAATCATTTAAATTTAAATTTAAATTTAAACCGAGTGAGATTAACTCACCTTTGACTTAAATTTGTAGTCCATTTCCATTCACTTCCATTCCAGCTTATTTCTCGATTTTTTTAGACCTTGTATAAACATTTATAATTTTTATTAATATTCGAATCAATTAAACAATTAAATTTCCATCTACTAACTTAATTTACTAAGAATTTGGGTTTTAAGCTAATAATTTGTTTTAAACAAATTTTCCTTAGCAGCTAAAATAATTAAATAAGTTTTATTAAATAAATCTACCTCCATAATATATTTTATTTTTAAAATTAAACAAGTAGATCAAAATGTGTATAAGTTTATTAATTTATTTTATTTTATTTTAAAACTCATGTATACTTATAAAAATAATCTATATAGATTTTAAAATCTAATTTTATATAAGTTTCCAATCATTTCAAAATTCCTATTTCTTTTCCTTCTTCTTTCCAAATTCATACCTATCTAATTAAGCAACTGTTTTAAATCAAATTTGCCTAAATAATAATATTATTATTTCTTTATGATGAATTTGACTAATCCAAATTGTTAAACCAAAATTGATAAGGGAAAAAAAATACCTCACCGTCTATAGAGAACCTAGATCTATTCGAGAAAATCGCAGCTACTCGAGCACATCAGTACAACACCCGCCATACGTACTGTCAGTGCCACAAACAACTCTCCACTGTTCCACCATAACCATTCATGACCACAACTAACAGTGCTGCCACCACCATATAACTTATCCACCTCTGTCAACATCCATACTTCAGCACAACAAATTCCCACCGCCTCATCATCTCCGACAAAACCCAAACTGCTGCAACCAAAATCGCCGTGACAACTTCACCTCAACCTCATCTGCCTCCACCAGTCACAATTCCTACCCACAACCCCCAAGCTTCATCACGAAATCGCCTTCACCTAAAAATTAAACCACTTCCACAATCTCCTCGCCAAGATATCACCGCGACCCCAAATCACCCAATCGCTTACAAACAATCGCGCTTCAAACCCCAACAAACCAAACTTCATCAGCCACCTTCCCTAGACTAAATTTGAATTATTAAAATTCTTTTTCAAGTCAAATGAAAATTTTACATTTGTCTGAATTTTTTTTTTAAAGAAATGAGGCGAATATGTTTTTTTTACAGAGAAGCTTTTCCATGGGGACTAGATGAACGAAATTTGATTTTCGAACGAGAAGACTTCGATTTCGAAATTAAGTGAGGAGGAACGAACAAGCATGATTTATGAGAAAGCTCGGCCTTGGTTTCTTTTTTCTTTTTCTTTGTTTTTTATTCTGAGACTTCGCCTACTTCAATCTAGTTTCGGCCATTTTATTATCTTGTTTTTGTTTTCCCTCGGATTCAATAAGCAGGGAAAGGGAAATAGGGTTTTACTTTCTGAACGAACAAATATCTTCTGTTTATTTTATTTATTAAACGTAGAAGCTTACTAAAGAAGATAACGCGATTTTTCTCTTTTTTTTTGTTTTATTTTTATTTTTCTTTCGGCGGTTAATATTTAAAGAGCGGAACGTTTTGGAGACGCTTAATTTATTTGACCAATCAAGGTATATAATATTTTTAAATTTAAATCGTCTCGAATTTTCGGTATACATTTAAGCGTGTTTATATGTCGTACGCTTACATAACAACTTTGATCAATACGAAATTTGAAATCCGATAATAATAAAATATTACGGATCTAAAAGAAACTGCTTTCGTCAAATTCTGAGACTGTGCCTCGGAAGGCTATTTTTCAATTCAATTTAAACGATATATTTTTAAAACTGAACAAATCAGTGTTAAATTCAATTTTAAAACTTCTATTATCCTCAGTATTATCAATATAAATTTTTAGAAGCCCCCAGATTATTTCTAACAGGCTTAAAACTGAAGATTCAACATTTTACCCAACTTCAAATTGTTTAATTGAATAATTCAATAATTTAATTATCAAATAAATTGTACTATTCAAGTTAAAATTACTCTATTGAATACTTAAAATCAATTAAATATTCCGATTACAAATGCTTAAAATTCCGGGTCGTCACAAGTTCGGAAGTGAAATTGTGCGATTGAGCGAGCGATCAGATTGAGATGTGCATATAGATGATATATATGCATCGTACGACTTTAGTAAAGAAAATATTAAAAATTGAAAATGAAAAATAATATGATCATAAACTATATGACTGGATATCATTGGTAAATTAGATGCAGGTATATAAAAGCAAGAGATAATTTGATGCCTTTGATTTCATAAGTGAACTTGGATTGTCCGACCAAAAAGGTACATGTTTAAAATTATTGTTTGAATTTTATGCTTTTATGGTTGTGCCACTTGAGTTTTGTTTTCTTTTGCTGATTGAGCCCATAGTGGCGATTTGTAGTTGTTTTGATCCAGTCGCACAAAGGAGACACTGGCGAAAATTTTCGAAATCTAAACAGTTAGAAAATTTTTAGTAACTAAATTAGATTTGAGTTAGAATCTGAAATGATTGAATTGTTAATATTATTTGGAATCTATGGATGAATTTGAAAATTAGTAAAAGTAATAATGAGGTTTCAACAAACTTATTTAGGAAGTTAAAGGCTTAAATGGATTTGAGAAGTTATTTATACTAACCGGTTTTAGGAAAAAAGAATGGGTTTGGGCTTTTTTTTACCTTGGCAATTTCGAGGATGGAATTCTTTTAAAGGGGGAGGAATGTAACGACCCAGAATTTTGGTTAGTTGAAATTGAAATATTTAATTGATTTTAAAATTTTGAAGGTTAATTTTATAGATTTAATAAGTTGGATTTTAAACATAATGACTTATTGGATAATTTAATTGTTGAATTTAAATAATGGAAATCATTTAAATAATTGAATCTTGGATTTTTAGTTGGATAAAAATGACTTAAAAGGCTTATTTAATGTCTATTAATAAGAAGAAAGATAATAAAAAAAATTAATTAGATTTATAAGCGATTTATTCGATTTTAAAAATAACTCGTTTAAATTAACAGGTGAAAATAGACTTCCGGAGCACAGTCTCGGATTTCAATGAAACTAGAACTTTTGGATCCGTAATAGTGTATTATTATCAGATTTCAAATTTTGTAGCGTTTGGGGTCCGGTCATACGTGATATAAACGCGTTGAAACTAATATCGAAAATTTAATATTATATTTGGATTTAAAAAGCTATCTTCTGCATACAATCGAATTAGGTTCCATAATTTGTTACGTTGCGTTCAGAATAGGGGTATGACATTTGAAATGCAAGACGACATGTCTCGGTCGGTCGGAGTTTGAAATAAATTATCTTGATATTTTGTATAAATAATAAAATATTCATACCGACTTGACCATCCATATTCAAATCAGCCCACTTTTACTGAACGAGCCCACAAACCACTGCAACCCACGCCTTCTTCTTTCCCATCTTCCCTTTTCTTACTTAAACCATCATGAAGCTAAAAAAAAGAGAACATCACTTCTTCGTGAAAACCAAAGGCCAAGGAAAATTACTCACTTTATATTTTATTAAGGCGAAATCAGTTCAAGGCGGTATTCCTTTCTCTCTTCTTTCGCTACCTTATTCATGGAAATTGAAACGAAGAAACAAAAGCTCCTTTACCTTCAAAAATTTGTAACTCAACTTACACTCAACAATAAATTGCAAAACTGAAATCTTCGAGCTTATGGGATAGAGGTCTTCCTGCAGCTATGTTTTTTATAGTGTGCGATGGAATATTCGGGTTCGGTAGTTTTAGCATTTGGGTATATTGGCCTGGGTTTTGGATTCATGGAGGACTAAATCGATGTTTGGCGAAATAGGGATGGCGTTGGATGTGTATGGTCGAATAGAATCACTGCAAAAGGTTGGTGATGGCCGATCTTTATTTCGATGTTGGGTCAGTTGCTCGTAGCAGAGGGAAGGAAAATGTCGAAAATTAAGGTGGGAGTCGGTCGAGCTACTGTGGGGTTCAATGGAAAGGGCTCGCGAAAAGAGGAATGACGGTGGTGGTATCCTGGAGGATTGTAAGAAGACGAGGGAGAGAGGGGTGGAGAAGTCTCAGCAATGTCGAACTAGGCATAGGAGGGAGCAGTATTTCATGTTTTAGGAGAAGGGATTTGAGTTTGAATTAATGGAAATTAATTTGGTGATTCAGTTGTTAGACGGAGTCGTTGTTCGTGCATATGTACATATAGGCATGTGCATTCTCTGAAGAAGAAAGGAGGAAAGGTTCATATTGTTGGGCGCTACGCTTTGGAATTTGTTGGCGACAATTGGAACTAGTCGAATTTTGCACCGAATTCGAACGTCGTTCGGATTCAGACGAAACCAGAATGCCTCGATAATCACAAAAAATTTCGGTGAGATAATCTCACTTTTTTGGATAATCAAAATATTTATATAGTCAATAAATATCCTTTGTTGGATGTATGAATATTTATTTCTGATGGTTATTGATTGTTTGGATAATATATTGAATTATATTATCAGTTGGATATTATATCATATATAGTAGTATATATATTAGTAGTTGGATTGATTATTCCCGCCGATTTGAGTGGATGAGATACTATGCACCTTGCATAATAGTGGATGTACCTATATTACCGCGATATCCCGTCTTGAAGCGAGACGGGTATATCATGTTATATAACATCTGTGGTTGCAGGGAAACAGGTTGAAGAGATTCTATTGGATTCCTCAAAATGATTGATTTCATTTCATATATTGTGTTATGTGGTCTAATTTGATAATCTGTTATAAATTATGGTATGATGTGACCTATTGGATGCAATAGTAGCATTGACCTAAATTTTGGTATTATGAATATCATAAATGATATTTTTTGAATTTTGAAAGTAACATTCAAAGGCGATTTTGGAAATGAAAATATTTATATTGAAATTTGAGATTATTTAAAATGGGAATTTAATGGATAAAATAAATAAATTTGATTTGATATTTATTTAGCTATTTCATGAAATGGTTTCAAATAGAGAATTTTAAATTAGGGACTTTAAAACAATGAATTTTAAGTAAGATCCTTAAAAATATGAAATGGATTCGAAATCGAGATTTGATTAGTTTTGGAATATAGTTGAGTTATTTAAGAAATAGATTTATAAATGGAATTTTAATTAGAATCGATTTATAATTGGATTTTAGAGATATAAACCTGTTATAAATCGGGATTGAGATTATGAAATTTGTAAACAATGTTTATAAACAAAGTGGGATGATTATCATTTGATAAATTGGAAATACAAATTCACGGTGTGAATTTAATTGAGATATGGAAATCGGTTTAGAATGAGATAGCAAATTCTATGTTGGAGTTTGAAAAAGGGTTATGAAATTGGGAATGCAAACTGTTTTGTGGTGAATCGGAAGAGATTTATAAATATAAAAAAATTTATATTAGAATTTTTAAAAAGTATATTTTATCAAAAGGTGAAGTTCGTTTTTAAAAGGATTTTTATTTATCAAACTATGCAGTTCTAAAAACTATTGATTCGATTAAATATTTCAGGAAGTTAGTTATTTGAATATTTAAATTGTTGAAATAAATTCTCTGTTTATAAACACGTTTAGTAAATCGATTAGAAATTTTATGAATAAATTGAAATTAGTTATTGACGTTTATTTTAAAAGTGCTGTGATATTTTAAATAGTTATTTAATCATGTCTTTGAAATTATTATTATGCATATAGTTTAAAAGTAAGTAATTGGAAGTTATTTTTAAATACTCTCAAGATTGTAATCTAGATTTGTTAAATAGATGTAATTGTATAAGTGATGTGTTATAATGGGATACCTAGAAATTTAGGGGACTTTCAAAATAGTTAGACCGGGAACTTCGAAAATGAATCTGAATTCATAAAAGAAGTTATAAATGGTCAGTTGAGATCATAAATAAGTATAATCGATGATTTTTGGAAATTGTAAAGGGAATTAATAAAATTTCAAAGATTTATGAGATAAGATATAAAAATATCCTAAGTATTGATATTATAAATGGGTTTTGGAAATTTTGCTTATATTATTTCCTAAGTATTAAAATGAAAGGTTTTGAGAATATCTTAAAGATGAAATGATTTATCTAGAAATATTTTTCTAAGTAATGAGTTATAATTAAAATTTGGAATATTTTATGAGTGTTGAAATGGTTTAAAAATATTCTGTTATGGAAAAATATTTTGATTTGTTTCAAATGTTGGAATGCTAGAAGAGATTTGACTATATATATTTGTAAAGATATTTTTGAAATAAATGTTTTCAAAAATTTATTACATTGGGCCTAGTGACCGCTTATGTGTGTAATTTCATAGTTAAATAACCGACTATCAAATATGACCAATTTCGCTGATCATTTCGAAGAGACCAGGATCAAATTTAATTATCCGAAAACCAATTCGATCCGATTGTGCAGTTACGGTTTTAAATAAGTATTTACGGTTTTGATTATCCAATACATGCCTTTACGGTTTTAATTGTAGAGCCTAGTTTGATGGAATTTAATTAATGTAACAATCTCGGCTATTTAATAAGTATTTGTACTTTGACACTATTATAATATCATAGGATTTTTATATAAAAGTGTTTTGGTTATCGTAAGGTAAAAACCCGTCGTGTTTATGTGTGGCGTGGTTTTACGAGATACCTTTTGATTTCAAAGATATTTTATAACTTTAAATCCAATTAGATGTGTTTTCTCACACTGGTTTTCCAGACCGACTCGAGTGTTATTTTATTATAATACTCGGGTCAGACAGAGTATTACAGATTTAGGTTTGGATGCTATGGAGCACAGGAAACGTGCTAGAGGATTCTCAGGTGTATTCCACATACTTGATTATATTCCGCTTTGTGTGTAGGCTGTATATCTAGCACTTGTGAGGATTAGTTATTATAATTGTCTAGATTGAATTGTTGATTATTGTACTCTAATGATGGTATGTATAATAACAGTTATAGTTCTTTTTGTATAACGATATGCTATTATCTATTATATATTATTCCGCTATGATTTTGAAACTCTATGTTATTGTTTCAGTTTTCGTCATATCTATCTTCTTCTTCTTTTCCCCTAAAAATCGGGTCTTCGAGGGTCGAAAACCCCGGTTGTTACACAATCATTAGCAAAAAAGCTCAAGGTTTACTCAGCTTCAAAAACCCTCTTATCGCAAAAGAATGTTAAATAACCTACTAAGCGTACCCTATGCTCACCAACTTTTGGTTATTACTTAAAAGATCAATCAAACTACCCCATAAAATATCATGGAGTCATTCTCCAAACTCTCCATAAGCCATTGAAAACTTAATAAATATGCATGCATACTTAAGTCCGTACAATGTGCGTAGATCATATGTATGCAATATCCGATCTGATTACTTGCTCGACATATATTTCACTTCCCCTAGTATAGATCACTTGACCTCTATGCAGTTAAATCCCCGATAAAGCTTCATAAAATCACCACTATAGCATGTAATGCTCTCAATCGCTATGCTTTTTCAATATAGCGCTATAAAATAATAGATTGGCTTTAAGCATTGCTATTTTCCACTATACCCATAAATCAAGGCTTTTTAGCACCTACTTTAGCAACATTGATATAAAAAGTTGATTTGACTAGTTCTTTTTTGAAGCAAATCAATAAGGTTAGGGTAAAGATCGAATTTTAAGGCATAAGTGCTTAAATCTTAGTAATCATAAAATCTGGACTACATATTTTATGATTCTTCAGTTTTGTTATATAAGATTAAACAATATTTTTTTTTCCTACACAGATGATGTAAGAATGAGAATAAATTAAATTTAAAAATTTGGTTTTATATCTAATTAATCTTTTTGCACCTTCACTATTTTCTGCTATATCCCCTCTTTATCCCCACTAGAACTTTTTGCACCTCTAACGCAATGGAACTGCTAAGCATTTTACCTACACATCTTGACCTCTCTAATATGGACACCGATCAGGTTCCTCGATTAGAAACATTTTTTCTACTTACATAGTCATGTACTATGACAGAAAATCTTAGGATCATATCAAGAATCCATTTTAAGTGCTCGCCGGTGACAATCGAGTGAAAAATTGTTCAGACTGGTGTAAATCGCCTAGAAATCATGTACTCGGATCCTGGATTAAGAAACGTCATGCGAATAAAATAATCTACGTATAACTTACATATTTTATCCTATTGGTTTCTTTAACAATACCATTTACTTTTTTATCACATTCATTTACGCAAATAGTATATTTTATTTAATACTAAAATCATTTACGAACCATTTCATAAAACATAACTCAAGTTTACAAACATTTTATAAAGAAATAACTTTATCTATAAAATATTTCATAAAAACTTACTTTAAATTATTGCTCGTATAATACTCTATTACATCCTAAGAGTATATACAAAGCATCAAATTCACTTTGCTTTCTAAAAATTATATGTTGGCCCAAAATAAATATGGGCCTTACAATCAAGTCAACCTTTTCGACTTCTTTTGCTATCGAGTTAGCTAGTAGCTACGAAGAGCGGGATACCGGTATCCAAACTCAAATTAAGAACCTACTTTCCTTATAAGCCACTAAGGTAAGGAATTTTATTAGTTATCCCAATAAAATCAAAATTTCTATTTAATGTGAATGTTCAACAAATTTAGTGCTTTTTTTAACTTCACTACCTTTCCAATTCAAGAGTTACAAAAAACTCAACATTTATATTTTCAAATTCACTTAGCTCTAAATTTTATAACAATCTAGAAGTTTCAGGCTATCCAAAATTATCGAAAAATCCATTTCGTTCTAACAAATGGAAACTACCAAATGACTCTATCAGAATATAATGAACATACCACACTATTGTAACTATATAGGATATATGCGTCAATAAAATAACTTACCAAAATTTCACTTATTTATCAGACACCACTTAATTAAAAAAGAAAAGAATAAATGGATTTATAACTATCTAGCTATGCTACTACCACTCAAGCACCATACATAGCATACAAACAAATCTTTTTTTCTCCGAAAAGCTCATGTCAAAATCTAAATTACCCAAAATCACTATGTATTTAACCACTCTTTATTTTGCTACTCCACATTTTATATCAAACTTCTTTAAATAAAACTTTAGAACTAAACTCGGACTTTTAATTTCAAATCATTTGAAATAACAATATATATATATATATACACATATCTTTTGTATATCAAATCATAATATTGGGATTAAATCAAAATCATTTTCAAAGCAGTATCGAATACTTTGTAAAATCATACTATGTTTCATGATCTTACTTTATAAACCAATTTCCTAAAAAACTTCTTTAAAATGCATAGAAAATATACATATAAATTGAGTAACACAAAAATGATACGATGTAATTGGGTGCTGCTAAGTCATACAATACACCTCATTACTAAGAAGGGTAACACTCATGAGAAGTACTTACTAACCGAACATATCTGTTACCCATTTTTAGTCACTTTCGAGCTACCCGAACTAGATAACAAAAAATACCTTATTCCCAAATTGACTCGTTGATTCCCAGGGAAAGCTTGAATACAAACAAATCATAAAACTCTTTCAATATATCAATATTCATAAATACTTCCAAATAATACTATTATTCTTTAATCCAAAATCTTGATAAACATTTTCAAAGAAATTGGGATTTAAGTTCTTAAAATATCAGTATAAATTCTTTTCGTTTATAAACCATATTTTATAAATTATACTTAGAAAATTTATACTAAACTCCTTTTATTTGAGTAGACTCCCAACTCCAACATTATAATCGAACGCCTTATAGTCAAACCGTGAAACTCAATTTATAAGGTGTTCATTTGCACCAATAATTATTGCCTACCCAGCTTTTATGTAATAAAAAGGTAAATTGCTCATAAACTGATTGAGTGAAAATTAACAAGCAATGAACAATAATAAATGCTCATAAACATGACTAAACTAATCAATGATGGACAATCAATGATGGACAACGAATGAATATTATAATACCTACGTTAATTAAACTATATTCTAATAATTCATATTTATATAATTACCTTATATAAGATCTTTGTAGTTGAAATACCTTCAAGGCATATGTCTATAACCAATACAAATATGCTCTCATATATATAATACACTCAACTCATTATAGGGCATCACTTACTCTATCTCTAATAAGTTATGCCCAACCAAAGCCAAAGTTCTCTCTTAACCTTCATTTCTAATACTAGTTGTAACGATTTTCCTTTTCAACCGTCAAATGTAGACAATAATACATCCATGGTATACACATGTCGAGCACTCAAGTGCCAAAAAGACATATTGTTAGGGTAAAGTAAAAAGGAAATGAAAAAGAAAGAAAAGAACAAAAACTTCTAAAACTCATAGCAAAATGATAATATACAATATCAAAATGACTGTACAAACCGTTGCTCTAAGATATATACCGTTTTAGAGTTATAATCCTAAATACTATCATCATCTTTGATTGTTATAACAACCTGTCTTCACAAATACTAGTGTATACATAATAGTAGCGCAATGGAAAGAAGAATACTCCAGTAGGCGAATGGAAGCATCTATCTCATCTTCTGAAGCTCTAAAGGATTTCAGTGAAAATGTGCCTTTCTAAAACTACTTGAAAAAGCACCCAAGGAATTAAAGGAAAGATAAAACATAAGTCGGAGGTATGTCTAGTATGGGAAACTCAAGTAACATGTGATCAACATATAACAGTAACTTTTGGGACCAACCTAATTAGCGGAACGGTTTTCCCCTCAAAAGAACCAAACCAATCTAATAAGTATATATGGTGATATAATAGATAATGTATAGGGTGTAAAATATAAATTAGAAATTAGTTATGCTATTTGCATCTCGTAACATAGCAATATTAGAAGTACAACTAAAACTTCTAGGTACGTTCGCATATGGATTTTCGTGGAGGTCTCCTCAGCACATCTAGACCGGCCTCTTGACAATGATCAGTGGCTACCTTCTGAAATCATGTATATCTATAGATAAAATATATCACAATGGTAAATATAGGTTGTCCATGTCCGAATACTCCATACTGAAAACCAACAATTCTTACTAGCAACAACCATCAGCATCTCTAGATATTTGGAGTTGATGTATCCTTGGTTTAGCTAAACCCACTGGCTATGCACCCTACTATGTTTTCTGCCATTTCTAATGGTGAAGTCATGTTCGACATCTCATAACATGAGTCTTTATCACTCGAATAGGTCTTGAACCACTCCATGAATCCCAGCACAAGTCATTCTACAAATGCTAACGTTGACCTCTCCTTTGAACATAACCTCAGGCTAGACAGTTCAACTCTATAGCATTTGTCTGAAACGTTAATAATGCCCTCTGCCTTGGACTCGACCTTAGGATAGACAATTCAACTCTATAACATTCCACTCCACCTTAACTTTCAAAACATAGAATTTGTATATCAGTTTTGAAATGGTGTTCGATAAGTAATACATAAGTATACTTATCCAATCTGGACTTTTCAAAACTAAATCGGTGATTTTTTTTATTAACTCAATTTTGATTCTTTTAGAAGTAAGCAAATGATGTAAAGGAGTCCTTCCTAAAGGATTCCGTATATATACATTCTTAATGCGAGAGACATTTCATACTGAGTCCTCCCCAATGGATCTCAAACTATATGATGCTACGAAGATTTTATATACTTCCTATGCTAATTTGGTTAAGTTCGGTAACAATGAAAACAATTTCACATGGAAATCCAATTTTGTATACTTATTGTCGTATTTGACCTTCTCAACTTACGCTATCCTTCGGTCAAGAGTAAAGTCGGGTAGGTTAGAGAAATGTTGCATCCAATACCTACCTAGACACTTCCTTCTTAACTTTCATAGATAGAACTAAGTCTACTTTGTTAGTTTTTAGCGCTAAATATATGATTATATACTTTTCATGAATGACTAAACACACAAAATACAATTAAGTCACACAAGAAACTTCTAATCACAGTATTCAAATGATACTATATATATATATATAAAATACCTTTACAAAAGATATTTCATGTATACTACTATTTGACTATTCATTTCTATTCTTTACATTCTCAAATATATATTCATATTCTTATCTCCAAGGTATAAGAATATTCACAAATCTGTTGGTAAGATTTCACATTTTGAAAATATAAAATGGGTTGAAAACAAATGTTACTAAAACATTGTTACTATAAACACAAAACCATTTTATACTTGTAATAATGTTTAAAACATTCTTTCTAAAGAACTACTTATTTTAAAAGTATATTCATATGGGTAAAGAACAAATGTTACTAAAACAGTATTACTATAAACCCAAAACTATTTTATACTTGTCTTTATCTTTAAATATTCTATTCAAAGATCTAAGTTATCTACACTTATGTAACAAAGTAATATACTTTTAGTTAAGTTCTCAAAATTCATTCAGCTTAATGTTGTAACAAAACCACTTTATCCTTTTAGAAAATATTTAACTTACTTTTCCACACATATAAATATAAATTTTTAAATTTTTTATAAATATCTTTATAAAATATTATGTAGAAATAACTGATTTCAAATTTAACAAAAATCATTTAAAATTGAATCCACACTAGATCACCTCCGACATGCCATGCAACCCCTCTCGCCTCACCGCTGGTCGACGCAACGCCGCGATCTCCTCCAAACCTGGCCACTTCATTGCTTTGCTCTGGTCATTTGCAGCTTCTTTCTTTGGTATGTTTATATATATATATTATATAAGAAAGTTTTATATGTTATATTACAAGTTTTGGTCTGCTAGTTCATTTCCTATATTCTGTAATATAATATATAGGCTAGTTATAAGTTACTGTATGATGTGGTTTGTAATATATTTAAATGGTGTTTCGATGTGTGTGTGTGTGTGTGTGTTTAAAAGTATTTATATACATTTTATCCAGACTTTAGTAGAATTTTACAGCAAAGCATATATGTCTACTGTATATAATATAGTATATATATTAATATCTCGGTCTATATTGTTTAATTTATATATTTCATATGTACTGTGTATAGTATTATATATCCATAGATTTTAATATGTACGCGTTTTAAATTTTTATTGATTTTGTAATATTTGTGGACCCTAAAGTGTACTGTATTAGTTTATATAAGTTTATATTAGGTTGTTATTTTTTATGCATATGGATATAGTAGCTTCGAGTATAAATGTACATACATGTGTAACAATATAGGTAGTACATGTTTATATATTTAAAGTGTTATCTTATATATATTACTAATTTATATAATCTTATGGATTTGGTTATATATTGTATTGCATAGGATAGATTATATAGGCTGTGTTTAAGTTATATATATGTGAGTCTGCATATAATATGTATATTAGTGTTTTTATATTATCTGTTTGCATGAATTTATATTAGTATACATAGTTTTGGCAGTTTTATTATAAGTCTGAATCTATACCGGTTATATAAAAACTTTAAGTTCCAATGTAAATGTTTGGTTTTAAAATATACATGCTTTAAATTAGATAGTGATTGTGAAATATAATATATACATATACATATATTGTTGTTAATATATTTTGTTTAAATATATCATATGGAGATTCTATTAAAAAAAAGAGTATTTCTAAATTAAACTTAGATTTTATGTTGTTGGCATTAAATTTAAATTATTATTGATTTATATATATATATATATATCCTATTTTTCATAAAAGAAATTATATATAACGTATATTTTGTTCAGTCTATATCGAGCTAACCTGAACTTTTCTTATCGATTCCAACCTTGCTTTGATCGTTGAATTCGTGCTAATCCAGCTTTGCTTTGAAATTTGTGCTTGGATTTGTAACTCGTTTCATTTGTCGAATCTCTCTAGCCCCGAAAGGTAAGCAATCACTCATGATTGACGGTCTTATATTTATTAAATTTGATTTCAATTTGAAACGACAATTGGAATATGTTGCTGTTAGTTATTTACATTGCTATTTATATGCTATTATCTATAACTGTTCACCTGTGGGATATGACACCATATCCTGTTGTTTGTACTTTATTTAATCACCGATGATACGTGCCTGTTGTTATATGTTATATTTATCACATATGTTCTCACTCTTCAAGTTCCCTGTTAGTGTAGAATCTCTATGGGTTGAAATGATACATACTCGAACGATCTGTAGAATAGTGGAAAATCGTTATGGGTTGAAATGATAAACCTAAGCGATTTCCATTTGAAATTGAATTTGGGATTGCGGGTTGAAATGATATATGCCCGTATATATTTAAATCGCGGATTGAAATGACAAATATCCATATCACTTGACCATACGATAGAAAATTATATACAAACACCATTGGTCTATATATAAATATCTTGAAAATGATTTCTATGGTTTTAAAAAGGAAATATACGGTTTGTTAAATATCGATTTTAAGATATATGTATGTGTATATGTATATATATATATATGAAATTTAAAGTTTTAAAATTTAGATTTTAAAATTTATATGTTTTGAAAATGGAATGGTTATAAATAAATTTTGAAATTATATATGAGATATAAAGTTTATAATAGAAATTGGTTTGAAATTGTATTTATTTAGGAGTTATACTCAAATAGGTTGATTTGAGATTTATTAAATTTGAGATTTTAAAGATATGATTTTACAACTTGAAATTGATTAAAAGTGATTTAAATGAATATTTCAAATTTACATAATTGAAATGGTATATTTAGTTTTATTTAAATTTTGGAAATTCAAGGTTATTTAAATGATATTGGATTTATTAAGTGGATATTTAAAAACTAAATAATAATTGTAACAACCCGCATATTTTACGATTATATATTTAAATGTTTCAATTAAATATAACATCGTTGGTCGGATTTAAATCTGAAATGTCACTTTTTGCAAACAATCGAATTAGGACTCAAGACCACTTCCATTGAGTTCAAAACGATGTTTGCAATCTTTTTAAGTATAAACATCGATATGTTTGGAGTTAGCTAAAATTTTGATGTTTTCATTTAAGGCTTGGGTTTGGGTTTCAGCCCATTAACCTAACATATTAACCCAACTCCACTCCACTTCTCTTTATTCCTTCATAATATTTCCTAACACCCAAGATTTAGTAAAAATGGGGAAGAGAAAAGAAATTAGGAATTCCTAAGCCCTAATTCTCTTAGGAATTATCAACTTCAAGCTAGAAATCAAGGAGAAGCTTAGGTAAGCATTCTCTTCATCTTCTCCATCTCAATTCCTCTTCAATTTCAGAAATTTCCTAAACCCTAACTTAGGAAATGTCTTTCTTATGAGCTTAGATTTAAGCTTCTTGGGTTAAAATTGAAGAGTGGTTATTCTTGCCTTGCCTAATAGTTTCTCACTTGTGTTTTTGAGTAAAAGGTAAGTTTTTGAACTCACATCTATGTTTATAACTTTCATTGTGGTTAGGTGAGTTTTTGAATTCCTAAAACCTTTAAAAATCTTATTTTGGATGTTTGAACATGTTTTTGGTGGCGCATCAAAGAGCCTATAATGCTGGGTTGTCGCTTGACATAAATCCCTAGTCTCGGTTGCTCGTTCGATCGCGTTCGGTTGGAATTTTTTTTCCCTTCATAAGGCTAGGCTGATTATACTGCAAATCGCAGTTCAGTCGACTGAAACTGGGAAAAGAAAATTTCTGTCCCTGTATCATCGACAGACCTCTGAGTTCAGTCCACTGAACTTGGGGACAGAAAATTCCTGTCCCTGTGTCAGTCGACTGACCTCTGTGTTCAGTCGATTGAACTTTGAAAACCAAAAGTTTCTAGGTATGGAATCGGTCGACTGGCCATTGATTCAGTCGACTGAACCTGCTTCTCTTCGCCAATTTTTCCTTTTTGTCAGAAATTCAAATTTTTAATCGATTCTTGTCAATCCAATTAGTCGTCATCACTTATTATCGACTTTGATGACTTCTTGCTTTGGATTTTTAGGAATATCCATTTTGATGGATTTGGTATCAATTTATATGGATTTGATTCACGTCTTCGTATGTGAATTTTTGGTGATTGATTGTTTTTACAATAATTTTTGTGATTTGTCACTTTTAAAATGCAAAGGTTTCTATACTAGTAGTAAGTATTCAAACTCTTTCACAAAGATGATTTCAACTCTATTTTAATACAAAGCTCGTTTATAAAACCATTTTCCAATCTATTAGTATATACAAACTTTTTCCACATCTGTTCGAGAAATCCAATTAAACGACTTAGCAAAACAAGCGGTATGAAACGCTTATGTTTACTTATCGGTTAATTCTTAGACTTGTTCGATTGAAAATCTTGTGACAATCTTTGAGTGGAAATCAATAATTTGTTCGTAAATATTTAAGTAAAGCCAGTGTTATGGGATATGAAACTAAACTCATTTATTTACTACCTTAGTGTAATCGATACTTCTTTATGATCGATGATGATCATTTTGTGATTAAGACTAGCGTTATGCGATGTCTCTTTGTCCATGTAGGGGACTATACCTCGTTTTATTGAGTTTTGTCTCATTTCTTTTATAGACTAACGACCTATGGGTTCTTTGGAGTTTCAACTCATTTTTGTGGGCTAGCGACCCATGTTCTTTTATGGAGTTCGGCTCATCGGACATACTATTATTTTACTACGTCGTTATTCCGAATTATTCGATTTTTATTTTTCTCGGGCGTATAATTGTGCTACGTCGTTGCACCAGCTCCATGGATAGTGACCATGGGTTAGCGATCCGTTTGTGATGCACGTGTTGGTGAGTTTTCATGCTCCCGTTTATGATAGGCCTCCCCCTTTTTGATTTCTGGATTTCTAACTGATGATTTCTAGAATTTGTGTTTCACCAATTTTGTGATTGGCATCGATATATTTGTCAATATTTGTGGTTTGGTGAATAAAATAAAGAATATGACATTCTTTTTGGTGTTTGAGAATATTCGAGATGTTGTATGATTTTTGTTGTTATATAATATATACTTTTCATAGAATGACATTATTGTTATCATACGTTTTTATCATATATCGTATCCTATCTCATTTTATCTGATATTTATAGCTAGACTGATCCGTTTATTATTTTCTTATTAAATAACACTTGGGTCAGACCAACATGTTACAGGTGCTTCTGCTTGACTCCTTATCTGGGACCATCATCTGACTTTTGTCTAACTACTTTAGATTTGATTGTTTTTGTTGTTATACATTTGTGATAGAGACTTCTTGATGTATATATATATTCTTTTGTCTAGCACTTGTACCTATTCTTTTGTGATGTAGTGGATCTTTTATGACCACTACTTTGATGTACATATTCATATCTGTTTCCGCCTTTGTGATATGAATATATGTGACTGATTTGTGTCATGCTTATTTCTATATTTGTTTCCGAAGACCACATAGCCATTATATAGCAGCTTTGAGTTTGTACTTAATATGTCGGATTTCCTCTTGAAATGAAATGCGTGACATACCATCTGACATGTCAGTACTCGCACAAAGCCATTACATGGATGGTCGCTCCTCAACGGCGTTATTCTTCGTGCTAGTCGATGGCATTACCTAGTGGTGCCCTTGGCCAGCGTGAGTATAAAGGTGGGGCATGACAGCTTGGTATTAGAGCCAAACTTCGGAACAATATAGAATATTATAGCAAGGATAATTATCTAAGTATCTCTTAGGAATCGTGCCTTAGGATTTATCCGAGTCTTAGGACCCGTTCTATCCTATTTTCTTTTATGATGCCTTGTTTTATCAATTATGATTGTTTGATATTCATTTTGTGAATAGCCTTTTCTTCTTCTTTATTTCTTTCTTAAAGAAGAGAGATGGTTAGACCAGGTCTTCCCAGCGCCGGTCAATCCAGTGCTACTCCTCAGGATGGAGTATTTATGTCTGCCCAGCAGCTTTTTGATCTTGTAAAGAATGCTCAAACAATCGGACCTATTCCAGAGCCTACTCACCATAAATCTGGGTTTTCACGATTGTGCAGTGATTATACAAATTTGGGTGGGAAGCCATTCAAGGGTTTTGAAAGCATCATAGAAGTCCAAGCTTGGCTTAGAACATGCGATCGCATCTTTTCTCGCATAAATCTTATTGATCTCCATCTTGTCTAGGTGGCTTCTAGTATGCTTCAAGAGAGAGCATTAGATTGGTATGAGCTTCTAATTTCGGAAATTAATGTAGTGGATCTTACTTGGGAGCAATTTCGAGAAACATTTGAATTGAAGTTTGTGTCGGAAGCTGAAAAGGTAACTTTAGCTTGGCGCTTTATTGACCTTGTTTAAGGTGAATCTTCTATGACGGATTACGTTGCATCTTTTAAATCCTTCTCTAAATATGGGGTCAAGTACATTAATATCCCATTGAAGAAAATTAGAGGTTTGTCGATGGCTTGAATAAAAATCTCAAAAAGGCATTACATTTTCTTTCGATCGCTCGTTGATATCGCTCTTCGACTCGAAGAGGCCGATAAAGAAGATGATGTTGAAGTTATGGATCCCAAACCGAACTTCAACAATAACAACAAGAGGCCTATTAAGTTCAAAGGCCCTTATCCCAACAAGAAAGGGAAGCAAGCAACTCCGGTAGCTAAGACTTCTACCTCTAGTCGTGGGCAATGCTACAATTATGGTTCTAAGGACCATTATACTAATAGATGTTCGAAACCTCTCTTTTGTCATTATTGCAAAAGTTTGGGTCATCTTTTATCTTCATGTACCAACTTCAAAGCAAGAACGAGGGAAAGATAAATGTTGTGCAAGCCCCTAAGAACACTTCTCGTGGTCAAGGTATTTCTCGTTCTATCCTTGATAGCATTATTATGTTTCTTGACTATCCTATTCGAGTTCTTTTTGATACGGGGGCATCCCATACTTTTATATCAAAAGAGCTTGTTGATAATTTTTCTTTAAGTGTTATGGCTTTGATGACTTCTTTAAGAATTGTGAATCCTGTGGGTGGATCCGCAATACTCAGTTTACTTTGTAAAGATGTCGAGATTAGTTTATGTGATTATTCTTTCCAAACCGATTTGCATGTCATGCGCTACTTAGGTTTCAGAATGATTTAGAGAATGGATTTTCTTAACCGTTATGGCCCATGTCCTATATCCTGAGAGGACTATTCATCTTCGACATCCTCAATCTGTTAAGCAGATTTCTATTGTTCTTAAAGATTTGGATTCCAATTTGGCAGCATCCTTATATTCTCTAAGCCCTCGTGATGACGATAATGATGATAAGGAAGATGTCATTTCCCTCATTCACGTTGTTCGTGAATTTCCCGACATATTTGAGCCCATCTTAGGACTACCTCCTAAACGAGCAATCGAGTTCAGAATTAATCTATCCCTGGAGCTCAACCTATAACTCATCCTCCTTATCGTATGTCTAATAAAGAAAATGAGGAGATGCGTAAAAAATTATCCGAATTGAAAGCGAAGCAGTTTATTCGTTCTAGTTCCTCTCCTTGGGGAGCTTCAGCTATTTTTGTGAAGAAATCCGATGGTACATTTAGGCTTTGCGTTGACTACCGCAAGCTTTATGATCTCACCATCAAGAATAAATGACCCTTACCTTGGATTGACGATCTGTTCGATTAACTTAGTGGTGCAAGAGTCTTTTCACAGTTAGACTTAGCAACCAGTTTTCATCAGCTTCGTATTTCAGAGGATAGCATTCCATTGATATCGTTTCCGTACACGTTATGGATCATATGAATGGCTTCTTATGCCATTTGGTTTAATGAATGCTCCAACTTGTTTCGTTGACCTTATGAATCGAGTTTTCAAAGACTTCCTCGATCGATTTGTTCTCATCTTTATAGATAATATTCTTGTTTATTCTAAAACCGAGGACGAGCATGAAAAACATCTTCGGATTGTGTTGGAAACCCTTAGAAGCAATCAATTGAAAGCAAAGTTTTCTAATGCCATTTTTGGAAATCTCGTGAGAAATTTCTCGGACATATTATTTCTGAATCCGGAATTTCCATGAATCCTTCAAAGATCAAAGCGATTCAAAATTGGAAGAGACCGGAGAGTGTGACGGAAATCCGTAGTTTCCTTGGATTGGCGGGCTATTACCATCGGTTCATAAAAGACTTTTCTAAAATTTCCATGCCTCTTACGATCTTGACAAATAAGGGAGTTAAGTATATTTGGTCCGACAAATGTGATGCTTCTTTTCAAAGATTAAAAGAACTCCTTTCCGATGCTCCTATTCTTGTAATTCCCGAAGGGAACCAAGACTTTATTGTTTATACCGATGCTAGTCGTGTTGTTTTGGGAGCCGTTCTCATGCAAAGGGAACGTGTTATTGCTTATGCTTCCAGGCAATTAAATCCTGCCGAGACTAGATACACACTCATGATTTAGAGCTCGCGGCTATTGTTTTCGCACTTAGAATTTGGCGTCATTATCTTTTGGGAGATAAATTTGTTCTTCATACAGATCATAAATCTTTGAAGTATTGGTTTTCTCAAAAGGAACTTAATTTGCATCAATAATGTTGGCTCGAGTTCCTTGCATCTTATGATCTTGATATTCTTTATACTCCCGGAAAGGAAAATCGTGTTGCTGATGCCCTTAGCCGAAAGCAACAAGCAATTATTTCTATGATGATATCCGAATGGAATGATCTCGAGACTTTGTCCACTTATGAGATTCGAGATCATGAATCACATTCATGTTCATCTCTTGTTTTATGTAGCCTTGAGGCTCATCCATCTCTTTTAGACTGCATTCTTGAAGCTCAAAAGCATGATCCCGAATTGGTTCTTGTTAGCCAAAGTTGTCTGGATTAAAATAGTGATGGTTTGAAAGACTTTGAAATCGATGCTCGTGATGGCATTCGAAAATTTGGTAGACTTATCGTGCCAAATATTGGTAATCTTCGTAAAGACATTTTAGAAGATTTTCATTGTTCTAAATTTACCATTCATCTCGGTAGTAGTAAAATGTATGTGGATATGAAGCGAATTTATTATTGGGATGGAATGAAATCTGATATTGCTAACTTCATTAAGCATTGCATGATTTGCCAACTCGTTAAGGCCGAGCACCAAAGGCCCGGTGGGTTATTGCAACCTTTAGACTTTCCAATTTGGAAGTGGGATCAAGTCTCCATGGATTTTATCGATGGCCTTCTCCGTTCTCGTTCGGATCATGATAGTTTATGGGTGATCGTTGATAGACTTGCAAAATCTACCCATTTTATTCACGTTCGGTCTAATCAGACCGTACCTCTCTTGGCCAAACTCTATGTTAGTGAAATTGTTAAATTGCATGGAGTTCCAACTTCTATTGTTAGCGATCGTGATCCATTGTTTACTAGTGGATTTTGGAAGAGTCTTCAAAAAGCTTTGGAAACGAAGCTTAATTTTAGCACCGCTTATCATCCTTAGTTCGATGGACAAACTGAGCATGTGAATCAAACTCTTGAAGATGTTCTCCATGCACGTGTTCTTGATTTTGGTGGAAGTTGGAAAGATCATATTTCTCTTATTGAGTTTTCCCATAATAATAGCTTCCAATCTAGTATTGGTATGGCACCTTTTGAGGCACTCTACGGAAGGCCATGTTCTTATTGGCTTGAGGCCGGAGAGAAGCTAGTTTTAGGCTTAGATTTTATTCGTACTGCCACAAAAAAGATTGACCTTATTCGTCATAGGATGAAAGAAGCACAAAGTAGACAAAAATCCTATGCTGATAATCGAAGAAGGAATTTGGAATTTTCTGTGGGAGATCTGGTGTTTATTCTTGTTTTACCTATGAAGGGTGTTGTGTGTTTCAGTCGATCGAGAAAATTAGCATCTCGATATATTGGTCCATTTCCGATCACCGAACGCATTGGTTCCGTGGCTTATCGTCTTTTATTACCGGCTCAATTTTCTGCTATTCATGACGTGTTTCACGTTTCTCAACTAAGGAAATGTCTTAGGGATTCCGATTCTATTCTTGAGCCTGGTGTTATTGAAGAAATTAAAGTGTCGCCTAATTTGACTTATGAGCAATATCCTATTCGTATCATTGCTACGGAGGTTAAACGCCTTCGATATAAATATTCCCACT
The DNA here is from genome assembly GCA_030765085.1 of Allium cepa. NCBI lineage: Eukaryota > Viridiplantae > Streptophyta > Magnoliopsida > Asparagales > Amaryllidaceae > Allium > Allium cepa. The sequence goes on along the minus strand of CM060929.1, from coordinate 457,417,342 downwards.
TGTGAAAGTTCAATGGTCCTTAACTCCAAAGGATTGCTCTTGGGAATCTAGAGAATTCGTCGAGCGAACGCATCCGGACTTACTCTCTCGAGCTCCTTAAAGGTGAATTTATTATTTCAAATTTCTTTTATGTTGATATGCTTTTATGGCTGTTACTCTTTGTTTTCTTCTTAAGTATTGCAAGGATGCAATTTCTTTAAGGAGGGGAGTTTGTAACAACCCGCATATTTTACGATTGTATATTTAAATGTTTTATTTAAATATAGCATCGTTAGTCGGATTTAAGTCCAAAATGTCAATTTTTGCAAACAGTCGAATTAGGACTCGAGACCACTTCCATTGAGTTCAAAATGATGTTTGCGACCTTTTTAAGTATAAACATTGATATTTTTGGAGTTAGCTAAAATTTTGATGTTTTCATTTAGGGCTTTGGGTTTGGGTTTCAGCCCATTAGCCCAACATATTAACCCAACTCCACTCCACTCCTCTTTATTCCTTCATAAGATTTCATATCACTCAAGCTTTAGTAAAAATAGGGGAAGAGAAAAGAAATTAGGAATTCCTAAGCCCTAATTCTCTTAGGAATTATCAACTTCAAGCTAGAGATCAAGGAAAAGCTTAGGTAAGCATTCTCTTCATCTTCTCCATCTCAATTCCTCTTTAACTTCAGAATTTCGTAAACCCAAACTTAGGAAATGCCTTTCTTATGAGCTTAGATTGAAGCTTCTTGGGTTAAAATTGAAGAATGGTTATTCTTGCCTTACCTAATAGCTTCTCACTTGTGTTTTTGAGTAAAAGGTGAGTTTTTGAACTCACATCTATGTCTATAACTTTCATTGTGGTTAGGTATAAATTCCTAACATCTATTCATATTCATTTGTTTTTTATTTGAATTAATTTGGTGAATTTTTCAAATTTTGGTGTTTTGAAGTCAAAACCTTTAAAAATCTTATTTTGGATGTTTGAACATGTTTTTGATGGCGCATCAAAGAGCCTATAGTGCTGGGTTGTCACTAGACATAAATCCCTACTCTCGGTTACTCATACGATCGCTTATAAAACCATTTTCCAATCTATTAGTATATACAAACTTTTCCTCATCCGTTCGAGAAATCCAATTAAGCGACTTAGCAAAACAAGCAGTGCGAAATGCTTATGTTTACTTTGTTGGTTAATTCTTAGACTCGTTCGATTGAAAATCTTGTGACAATCTTCGAGTGGAAATCTACAACTTGTTCGTAAATACTTAAGTTAAGCCAGTGGTTATAGGGCATGAAGCTAAACTCATTTATTTACTAGCTTAGTGTAATCGACACTTCTTGATGATCGTTGATGATCATTTTGTGATTTAGACTAGCGTCATGCGATGTCTCTTAGTCCACGTAGGGGACTATACCTCGTTTTATTTAGTTTCGTCTCATTTCTTTTATAGGCTAACGATCTATGGGTTCTTTGGAGTTTCGACTCTTTTTTGTGGGCTAGCGACCCATGTTCTTTTATGGAGTTCGACTCATCGGACGTACCATTATTATACTACGTCGTTGTTTCGAATTATTCGAGTTTCAGGTTCTTCGAGCGTACCGTTATTGTACTATGTCTTTGCACCGGCTCTATGGTTAGTGACCATGGGTTAGCGACCCGCTTGTGATGCACGTGTTGATGAGTTTTCATGCTCCTGTTTATGATAGGCCTCCCCCTTTTTGATTTCTGGATTTCTAATTGATGATTTCTAGAATTTGTGTTTCACCAATCTTGATTGGCACCGATATATTTGTCAATATTTGTGGTTTGGTGAATAAAATAAAGAATATGACATTCTTTTTGGTGTTCGAGAATATTCGAGATGTTGTATGATTTTTGTTGTTATCTAATGTGTACTTTTCATAGTATGACATTATTGTTACCATACGTTTTTGTCATATCTCGTATCCTATCTCATTTTATCTGATATTTATAACTAGACTGATCCGTTTGTTATTTTTTTATTAAATAATACTCGGATCAGACCGAGATGTTACAGATGCTTCTGCTTGACTTCTTATCTAGGACCATCATCTGACTTTTGTCTATCTACTTCAGATTTGGTAGTTTTTGTAGTTATACATTCGAGATAGAGACTCCTTGATGTACATATATTCTTTTGTCTAGCACTTGTACCTATTCTTTTGTGATGTAGTGGATCTTTTATGACCACTACTTTGATGTACATATTCATATTTGTTTCCGCCTTTGTGATATGGATATCTATAACTGATTTGTATTATGCTTATTTCTATATTTGTTTTCGAAGACCACATAGCCACTATGTAGTAGCTTTGAGTTTGTATTTGATATGTCTGATTTCCTCTTAAAATGAAATGCGTGACATACCATTTGACATGTCGGTACTCGCACAAAGCCATTACATGGATGGTCGCTCCTCAACAGCCTTATTCTTCATGTTTGTCGACAGCATTACCCAGTGGTGTCCTTGGCTAGCGTGATTATAGAGGTGGAGCATGACAATAATGATGTTAAAATAAGATATATATGACATTATCAATTTAGTTTTGAAAATATGGAATATTTAAAGCTTTGAAATCTATTGAAATTGAAATGGTTTATGTGGTGATTCAATTTGTATTTGATATCTATACAATTTGAAAGGGTTTATCGAGAAACGGAATTGAATTGAAATTGATGAACTGAGATTGAATAAAATTTATATTTTGGAATTCGAGTTGATTTGAATCGACTTGTGAAATTTGAGGAAACTATTTTATATTATATAAAGTATTTTCAAATTATATTTAATCTATATACATATTTTACCTTATAAATTATTTTAATATAAACTATTTTAATATAAATTATTTTAATATAAACTATTTGATATAAACTACTTTAAATAAACTATTTTATTTTATAAACTATATACTATTATTAATATCTAAACCGTTTAAAGGAAGTGTTAATGTTTCGTAAAGTGTTATGATTTCAAAGTGTTATGATTTCCAAAGTGTTATAAAATTCAAGTATTTGGTTTCGAAATTTTACAACTTTGAAAGTGATATGATTTTTGGAAATGGATATATTTGAAATGGGAATGATATCATATTGATATGGTTTTAAAATGGAAAATGATATTTTGGTTTTGAAATATAAACTACTTTGACATGACCATGGTGTTATAATAACGTTTGGTTGTTAAAGAGGCCGGGATCGGATATTGTCATACTCTTTGCCAATACCGAAAACCACTTTAACAACTGTGCACGTAGTCGAGATTCCAGAATGAAGTAGGATGGTTTGGTGACGATTCTACATGGTATCGACGTAGCCCTGACCCCCGTGAGTCAGCTTGATGTGGCTAAAACAAGAGCCATGTTGGGCCAAGTGAGGCCATTCCTCCTATCGGACACATTTCTTCGATACCATTCTACTGCTTCTGTGATTTGATTGAGTGCACCCTTGATTTGAGTTAGGAGTGTGTCACAAGGTGGGTGGTAGTAGCTGCTATGCGTTACCACCAGTCTGGATACACAAACGATGTATCTAACCTGGCATTGCCTTGAGTGCCGTGTCGCATGCCCTATCGCGCCTTCTACGAGTTTGTTTTGTGTCGTACCTATGGAGTGCTCCCTGATAGCCCACTTATGAATGGAGTTTACAGTATCTGTATAGATATGTCATTATAAAAATGTGTTAAGGGGGATATGCGTAACGCTTTAACGCTATTTTAATAGTTCACTTTACTATAAACATATTATAATATCGTATATAACTACATAGTAGATAGTTCCATGGATCCTTGGTAGATGGTTATCCCAAACACCCTTTAAATTACTTGTATTTCAGTTGATATTTCACTTGAGTTGGATATATTGATATAAGAATGTTAATCCTGACCCGAGTGTTTTGTGTTTTGCTTTACGCTTGGGTCAGACTGAGTGTCGTAGCATTTGAGACTCACCTTTGTAGTTGGAGCTTCACTTGGAGACCATCTATATCTATTCAGCTTTCAGCTATCCAGTTATTGGTTCAGACTTGTCATCTATTTGTATTCGAGACTGCATTGTATCTGAGGTATTCTGTTGTATTTTATTTCAACTCTGTTATTTATCTATTCCGCTTCTGTGATTCTGCGATTTATTTATTACTATATATGCTGAGTTTTGCCAAATATAAATTAACAATCCGATATTTTAAGCAATTCAAGTCCGACATGTGCGGATACGAATGGCACGCAATACCGGGACGTTACATGAAGTTTGCTGTTAATTTGCATTGTTTAGGAATTGTTAAAGAGAAGAAAGAAGAGAGTGAAGAGCTTTTGCTTTCTATCTTTTTTCAGTTTTGTAAATAGTGATTTATGAAACATATGAAGTGAATAAATAGATATTAATAAGACGTTACCATCCACCTCTTACCCTTCATGGATGGTCACAAAGCAACCTCCCTCTCATGTACAACTTTGCCCCTCACTTTTGGACAAAACAAAATGTCTTTTACTATTTACCAAAATATCTTCTCCTTAATTGCTTCTAATATCTCACTATTCACAAATAGTTAGAAATAACATACAATTTATTCTCAACTGCCAATTAATTACACAATAAATATTAGGCAAGCACAGCAAGTTCAAATATATTATATCGAGTAAAAATCCATTATCGATAAAATGATTTTCGGTCACACTATCGATATTTCTTCAAAGTATTTATTTTTTTAAATATTTCTCAAAAATAAGTTTACCTTCATTAGTTATTAATTAAAAGGGGGCTAACAGGGTTATAAAATCCATTTAACCATATTATATCCAATATTCAAATATTTAAATAATTCGCATATTTAAATACGAAGAGTTTAATATTCTGGGTCGTTACAGGTTGAAGCATATAGGAAAGGCATAATACAAAAATAGCTGATCACCTTTTTTCTTTTTATTATATGTGTCCATATATTCTTAAAGCTTGTAAGTAAAAAGAAATGAAGGAAAAAGATCTAGATGTAGGCTACATCTATAGGTTATATACTTAGCATATTTCTCACGTGTTGTATTTTTATAAACTTAATAACGATTGGTGTATATGAAGATGTACATGTTTATGTTCATGATTTGAATCATTTATAATATTCATTTGCTGAGATAATTTATGTTGTTGCTGTGAGAATTTCTTATTTTCTTCGTACCTTTTAGATTTTGTATTATATAACCAACGATCCACTGTTTTTGATACCTTAGATTAGCGCACAAGCATATTTCGACGACATTTATCACTAATTTTAGATGTTAAGAATAGTGAGGTGTCATAATTATTATTATTGGGGAATCAGCTATTTTTCTTCTACTGATTCTGAATCTACCAATTATGACATTTGTGGACAGGATATATAAGAGAGCATGGTGTAAAGTTGAAAACGATGCATGATTGATGACATTTATCAATAAAAAATGGGCTTTTATGAAGCGTGTGTTAGCAAAAAATGGATAAAGGTATCTTTTAGCAAAGGAGGTCATAAGTCCAAGGCTACATTTGAGTATGTTCGTATAGATGTTTGGAGTCCCTCCACTTACCCATCTTTGGGCAGTTCTACAAACTTTATTCCCTTTTTTGATGATTTTTCTCAAAAGCTATAGGTTTGCTTTATGCAACATAAAATTGAAATCTTTCTAGGTTTAAAAAGTTGAAAATAGAATATTGGAAAGCAGTCAAAGAATAAATTACGGGTTCTTTATTAAAATAACGATGGTGAATTCACATTGAATAATAATTTGATATTTGGAATGCGTCTATTTAATTATGGTAATTATTAAAATTTTAGTGAAAAACATGAAAGTTAATTTAATTGTGAAAATTTCAAATATAAATTCTATCCATTTATTTGTTGAAAATTTAATACTTTCGAAATCTGAATACTTTTATATAATAAAACATAAATCATTTTCTGAGAAAGACGTCATAATTTGTTTTGCTATATTTGGATTGCTATAGCTCCGTTTATCTTATTTTACTATGTTTTAGCAGCAATTTCGGCAACGAAAATTCGAGTTTTTATAATTTGATCATATCGCTGATATATGTGTACCATTCTATTCGTCTCGTCGTGCTGATATCTGCAGTATATTTATTTCTGTATTTTGAGGTTCGATACATGACGGAAACGATAAATCATTTCGTCATACTTGTACCATACTGTGACTTTTTATTTTTCTTTGCTTTTCAAACTTGAGTGGTGCTGTCCAAGCAACAAATACAGTGCATTAATTATTTTAGCTGAACCAAAGGGGAACCGTTTTTATTACCTTATTCTACATCTATATAGGCATGCCTTTCTTTTTGCAAATTTCTATTCACAAACCAGGTCAGTACTTTGTCGTCCTGTAGCTCTTTGTTCTTTTTTTCTTTGTTTGCTTCTTCTTCCTAGATCCAACCCACCCTTCCCTTCTCTTCCACCACTCGCACACCACCTTGACCGACGCCCACTGTCCTTTATCCACTCCTCGACCCGAAGCCACCTCCACATCGCCCCCAAAAAAATCGAAGTCGTCCCCATGCCTTAACACGAGACAACCAAATAATAGAAACTATCCTATATATATATGCCACATCATAGTTAGCTTGTGTGTGCTATTCTCTTTGTGTTCCTGTTGTTCGTGAATGGGTCAATATATGTGCTAAAATAGGTACATATGTATGTATGTAGGTTATGCTTTTGGATCAATATCTATATTCTTCGCGTGCATTTGTGTGTTCGATAGGATGTATGTATATGATGTACCCTTGTATTAGCGGTAGATCTGTGTTGCATTGATATAATATATACAACATAGGCCATACGCAAAGCGCATATATAGGTGCATAGCAACAAAATTGTGTAATAAGCTTATATTATAAGAAGTATAGACTTGTATAAGCTATATCTGTTAGTTGTGGAGAAATTTAACTCATATATGCTGCGTAGCTATTCGTCATAGAGCTACAAAGCCACTGTTATATATATGTATATACACACACACACACCATCCCTTTCCTTTACTACTCGGTTGTAGAGAAGATTCTCATGCAAAGTTTTATATAAGAACACTTATATACATATTAGTACCGTGAAATAGCAACCGTCCGGCGTAGTTTCTGTTACACATAAGTATGTGTGTTTGTGTGTGTGTGTGTATGAGTGTGCTTATATCCACGAGCCATTGAATCATAGATAACCCGTGATTGATTCTTTATATATATATATATAAGTAAGCATTTATATATATACATTACATATACCCGTTTCATCGAATTATCATGCTAAATCTGTCTTGCTTGTCGCAGCTATTTGAAGTGGCATGCCAGTGTTCGTTTTTGTATCCGTCTTAGTCACTTTTAAAATTCAATGTTTTCTAGCCACGGAAGGTGAGTAATCACTCACGATTAATGTTCTTATGCTCATTAAATTGATTTCTTAGGAAATGACAATTTAAATGTACCATAAAAATTAAATTGATAGTTATTACCTGTTAAATATGATAAGTTGTTATTTAAATTGATCACGTATGTAAACTGACACCATTATATGTTAATTGATTAGTTTATATAATTGTTATTATTGTCGACCAAATATGCCAGTAGTTGTTATGTTATTGTTCTCACTCTGCATGTTTCCTTAGTGTTAGAAATCACTATGGTTTGAAATGATACATACCCGAACGAACTTTAGAATAGGAAAACTTCGTTATAGGTTGAAATGATAAGTCCAAGCGATTTTCAATTGTTGCTGAAATTTTGGGATTACGGGTTTAATAATATAAATCCGTAAAAAAAATTTATATGAATTTAAATAACAAATATCTGTATCACTTGACAATATAATATAAAATTATATATGGACACCGTTGGTCTATTTTGAAAAATGATTTTATAACATTTGAAAGGAAATGTATAAGTTGGTTTCGAAATGTATTAAGTATTCTATTTTATTTTTGTAAAATTTTATAACCTTAAATTATCGATTGAAAATACAGAATTTATGGGTTTAATCTAAAATTAATTTGTAAAATTTAACTTATATTTTTACATATAAAATAAGATTTTTTAATAGATAAATAAAACGTTTAATTTATTTTAAATTTTATAAAATTAATTTTTATTTAATATATATGATTTTTTTTAAAAAGGGTTCATTTAAATTTATAAAAAAAAGGACAGGGTTTTATAAATTTAGTATATAAAAAGGGTTGGAAGGGTACATTGGAATTTGATTGGTAACTTAGACTGGTTATTAATTTAATTTAAATAAAGATTCATTAAGAATTTAATGATTTTGAAAATGATTTATAACTTGTTTTAATAAAGTTGATTAAATGAATACTTTAAAATTTAAATAGAATTAAAATAGGATATTCCTTTGACTTAATTTGTATTTGAGATTTTATTTAAATTTTTATAGAGTAAATCTCTATAAATGACCATGGTGTGAAATAAGCATTTAGTTGTTAAAGAGACCGGATCGAATATTGCCGTACTCTCTGCCAATACCGAAAACCACTTTAACAACTGCGTACGTGGTGGAGATTCCAGAATGAAGAAGGATGATTTGGCGAACGATTCTGTATGGCATTTACATAATGTGGCTAAAACAGGAGCCATGCCAGGCCGAGTGAGGTCGCACCTCCGATCGGGCACATTTCTTTGAAACCATATTTATTGCTTTTGTGATTTGATTGTGGTATGCACACCTTTGATTTGTGAGTGTGTCTCGAGGTGGGCGTTAGTAGCTCATATGCGTTACCACCAGTCCGAATCCGCGAAACGGTAGAATCCTACCTAGCATTGCCTCACGTGCCTTGTCACATGCCTTATCGCGCCTTCTACGAGTTTCATTTGTGTCATATCTATGGAGTGCTCCCTATTAGCCCACTTGCGGGTGGAGTTTATAGTACGGTATATATTACAACATTATGTAAAATGTGTTAAGGGGATATGAGTAATGCCTTAACGCTATTTTGGTACTTTACTTTACTGTAGACATTATGTATGTAGTGTATGGTACTATGTATGTAGATAGCTTATCGGATCCTTAAAGGATGGGATTCCAACATTCCTTTAAGTTATATTGCATTTACTTGACATTTCACTTGAACTTGATTTATCCTAATTTGAGTGTTGTTTTGATTTACGCTCGGGTCAGCTTGAGTGTCACAGTTTGAGATTCATCATTTGAAGCTGGAGTTCTTTGGAAGATCTTGCTTATCTATTTCGGCTTCTGTTTATTTCTGTTATTTTTAGTTGTATGTTCAGAATTGTCATTTGTTTTGTATTAGAGACTACTATGTACTGGGATTTTTGAAGTATTCTGTTTCAGACTATGTTATTTCTGTAGTAGATTTATGACCCACTATTTATCTCTCCATTGTTTTGTTGTAAACTATGTGTTTGTGATTCTATGATTGATTTATTTACTATATATGTTGAGTTATGCCAAATAAATATATTAACACTTTGTTGTTTTAGGCAAATTCAAGTCTGACGTATATGGATTATTATCGATTCGAATGGTTCAAAATGGCAGGTCGTTACAGTTGGTATCAGTTTGAGATTTTGGCAAACCTAACATATGGAGTGAAAACTCATTAGAGGTAGGATAGTAATACCCTAGAATAAATTGATTAATTTCAGAATCGTATTTGTTCGTGCTGGAAATTCTTAGTTGGAACTCTCTTTAATTTAGATTTCTTTTGAATTTTGAAACCGTATCCTTGTTTTGAAATCAAAATTCTTGTTTTCCAAATGACTAACCATAGGAATGTCCATGGAAGGGGTCGTGGAAATGCTCATGTACCACCGGTTGCCCCTGCACCACCTGCTGTTGCTCCCATTTCACCTATTCAGCCTGTTAGATTCACTCAACTCTGTAAGGAGTATACTCAGCTTGGGGGCACTAAGTTCACTAGAGCAAAGAGTATTATTGAGGCTCAGTAATAGCTGAAAAGTCTTGAGAGGATTTTCATTGGACATGAGGTCTCTGATGCTCAAATGCGTCATTTAGTTATTTGGCAGTTACAGAAGTCCGCCCAGGACTGGTGGGAATCTGTTACAGCTCAGACTGTTGAGACTAGTATCACTTGGCAGCAGTTCAGCTGAGATCCTTAGTAGTTTCTTGGCTTATTTTTGTCAAAACTATTCCTTCAAAATTTATCTCCTTTATCTTTGTCTTATCTTGGATCCCTTCTTTCCAGGGATGCTTTTTTGGAAAATGGATGCCCGAAACCGGGAAATCTCAGTTGTATAGGGCATTTATGGATCTTGAGCAAGAAGACATGACTTTTGCTAAGTATGAGAGGAAGTTCAATGAGCTTTCTAAGTTTGTCCCCAGTTTGATTGACACTCGACTCAAGAAGAACGAGGAGTTCATTTATGGTGCTCGCCCAAAGTGTTATGACCGCTTGATTAGTCATGTTCATGGTACCTTCACTTCTATGATGGATATGGCCACCAGATTTGAGAACCCTACTTCCGAGGGTAAGTAGGCAGTTTCAGCATCTCAGGGGACTTTTAGTGGTTTTAAGAAGAGGAAGTCCAATTTCTTTCAGCACAAGAAGGATTGGGAGAATGCTCATAGTATCAGATCTGTTCCTTAGAAGCGATCTCTTGACCTATCTTCCATCACTTGTTTCAAGTGCTACCAGAAGGGTCACTATGCCAACAGTTGTCCATCTCCTTCCGGTGCCGCTACCCCTCCACCTCAGGCCACCAGAAATAATCTTTGTCTCCAGCTTGGTCATTTCAAGAATAACTGTCCCATCCAACAGAGAGGCAAGACATCTGGAGTCTTTGCCATGACTTCTTCCACTCCTCATCCTTCCCCTGCCAGTGACAACCAAGGTACTCTTCAAAGTTCTTTTTCTTTGCATGACTATTCGTGTTTTATTTGATACTAGTGCATTCGATAGTTTTATATCTACCAACCTTTGTAATAAATTCAAGCATATTTTGCAACCTCAATTGGCGACTTCATCATTATGCGTGATAATCCCATTGGCGGTGCCGCCAATCTGAGTATGATTTGTAAAGGGGTGAAATTCCTTTACAAGAAGTGTCGATTCATCGGAGATTTCTATGTTTTGGATTTCGATGCATTTGATATTTTATTAGGAGGTGATTGGTTAAAGCGTTATGATGTGGTCATTTCTTGTAAGGCCCAAACTGTCTCCTTAGTCAGTGAACTGGGCGAGCCTTTGGTTATCGAATGTCAAATGCCTCAGGATGTTGCAGGCAGCTTTATCTTTTCCCATAATGCTCAACCTAGTGATCTTGACTCCACCCTTGTTGTCCAACTCTTTTCGGATGTATTTAGCGAAGTCACTTCTCTTCCTTCTAAGCAGGAAATTAAATTCCTCATTGATCTTATTCCTAGTGCTCGACCTATTGTTCTCCCTCCCAAGCAAATGCACATAAGGAGAAAGTTGAGTTGAAGAAGTAGAATGAGGATTTGTTCTCTAAGGGTTTAATTAGGCAGGGTTTTTCTGAATGGGGAGCAGCTGTGGCCTTTGTCACCAAATCTGATGGTTCTTTGAGGATGTGTGTTGATTATAGAAAGCTAAATATGCTTACTCAAAAAAACCGTTATCCAATGCCTCATATCAATGATATGTTCGATCAGCTCTATGGAGCTAAAGTTTTCTCTTAGCTTGATCTTACTACTGGTTTCCACTAGCTTCATGTAGCTGAGGATAGCATCCCCAAGACTGATTTTCGAATGGAGATTGGTTTTTATAAATGGTTAGTCTTGCCTTTAAGATTAACCAATGCTCCTGCCTTCTTTGTCGACCTTATGAATTGCTTTTTTCTCGTGATGTTCACAACAAGTTTGTTCTGGTGTTCATTGATGATATTCTTGTCTTTTCTAAATTTGAGAAGGAGCATAAATCTCATTTGGGATATGTACCAGAAACGCTTAAGAGTCATCAGTTAAAAGTTAAATTTTGTAAATGCCATTTCTGGAGAGATGAAGTCCGATTCCTAGGGCACATTGTTTCAGAAAATGGAATCTCGGTTGACCTAGTTAAGGTCGCCGCGATTAATGTAAGTCTATCCACCTTTCTCTTCTGAATTCATTCATCTTATCTATCTTTGAACTTATCGCCTTTCCATTTTCAAGATTGGGAGACACCTAAGACTCCGACTGATATCCATAGCTTTCTGGGCCCTACCGGTTATTATCGAAGATTTATTGAGAACTTTGTCAATATAGCTGCAACTCTCACCGCTTTGACTTGTAAGAAGATCAGGTTCAATTGAATGAGAAGTGTGAAGCCGCATTTAATGAGCTAAAGCAAAAGCGTACCTCTGCTCCTGTCCTCGCCGTTCCGAATGGGGATGAGGGATTTTCGGTTTATACGATGCTAGTAAGAAGGATTGGGTGCTGTGTTGATGCAAGATGGAAAGGTCATAGCTTATGCTAGTCATCAGTTGAAACCCCACGAAACTCACTACGCCACCTATGATTTAGAGTTGCTGGCTGTTGTGTTCGCTTTGAAGTTGTGGAGGCATAACCTTTTGGGAACCAAGTTTGAGCTTTTCACCGATCACCAGTCTCTTAAGCATATCTTCAACCAGAAGGATTTAAACTAGAGGCAAGTTCGATGGCTTTAGTTTTTAGCATCCTATGACCTTGACATCAAATATACCCCTAAGAAAGCAAATGCTGTGGCCGACGCTTTAAGTCAGAAGAGAGCCTTGACGTGCCAGATTGTGGTTACATCATCTCTTATGGATCATATTACAGCTAAGCAAGATGAGGATGTGATGCTTAAGCTTATAGAGGAGAATATTCGAGATAAGGAAGGTAGTGATCGGAATGAGTTGGGACCACAAATTGATCAGAATGGAGTTTTAAGGATTAATGGTCGGGTTTGTGTTCCAAATGTTGATGGTTTGAGGCAAGCAATTCTTAGAGAGAATCGTCAGCCCAGACTGTCCATTCATCCAAGAGTTATAAAGATGTTTCAGGATATGAAGAGGTCGTATTAGTAGAATGGTATGAAGCGGGACATTTCCATATTTTTCAATAGATGTGCCACTTGTCAACAGGTTTAGGCTGATCATCAGAAGACCGCTGGATTGCTGCAACCCCTTGAGATTCCCATTTGGAAGTCGAATCAAGTTTCTATGGATTTTATCAATGGTCTGCCGAGGACTAGAAGGGGGAACAAGAGTATTTGGGTAGTTGTCAATCGATTGACCAAGCTCGCTCATTTTATTCCGGTCAAGTCAAATCGAACAGCTTCGAGTCTAGCTGAGATCTATATGAGGGAGATTGTCCATATCCATGGTGTTCCTTCTATCATTGTTTGTGATCGCGACCCTATCTTTACCAGCAAGTTCTGAAAAGCATTTCAGGAAGCTTTGGGCACTCATTTGAACCTTAGTAAGGCTTATCATCCCCAGACTGATGGCTTGACAGAAAGGGTGAATCGAATTCCAGAAGATCTTCTTCATGCCCATGTCTTGATTATGGGGATCTTGAGAAGATCATCTCCATCCTTTCCAATTCACCTATAATAACAGTTTTTAGGTATAACTCTATCACTAATTTTCAATCATCTTAAGCTTAATCCATCGATTAATCTCATCTTTTGAAATCAGGCTAGCATTGAGATGTTCCATTTGCTTCTCTTTATGGACGATCCTGCAAATCTCCATCTAGCTGGATTTAATCCGGTGATCGCTTGGTTCTTGGGCCTGATATGATTCTAGAAGCATCTGAGAAAGATGTGGAGATTATAAGAAAGATGAGGATTTCTCACGATAGACAGAAGAAGTATACTAATAGGTGTAGAAGAGAGTTGGAGTTTCCAGTGGGTGACTAGGTCTTCCTTAAGATCTCCCCGCTGAAGAATTTAGTTCGCTTTGGTCAAAGAGGGAAGCTGGCTCCTAGGTTCATTGGCCCTTTTAGAATTTTGGAAAGAGTTAGTCCTTTGGGTTATAGAGTTGAATTGTCGGAGAAATTGGCAGGTGCACACAACGTGTTTCACATATCTCACCTTCGCAAGTATCTTCATGATCATCCTTGATTGTTCAGCCAGCTTTATTTGAGAATTTGGACGTTGAGCCAAATCTCACCAACGATAGGAAGCCACTTCGTATTGTCTGTAGAGGTATGAAGCAGCTTCGAAGGTAATCCGTCAGCCTAGTTTAAGTACAGCGGAGTACATATGACCGAGATTGCACCTGGGAAACCGAGGAATCCACACCTACTTCAAATCCTGAATAATTTGTCTCAGGTACTATTCATTGCTTTCTTTTATCTTTTCGGTTGTTTCCTTCTCCTAGCTCGTTCCTTTAGGGCGATGAAAATGTTTGAGCGGGGGAGAGTGTAACGACCCGAGAATTTTCAATGATTTTATAACGTAAATAATAAAAAATTCTTGAAATGTAAATAATAAAGTTTTAAGATAAAAGTTTGATATTTGAAACGCGTCTACTTAATTATGGTAATTGGTAAAATTACAGTGAAAAATATGAAAGTTAATTTAATTGTGAAAATTTCAAATATAAATTCTATCAGTTTATTTTTTGAAAATTTAATACTTTCCAAATATGAATATTTTTATATAATAAAAACCTAAATCATTTTATAAGAAAGTCGTCGTAATTCGTTTCACCAAATTTGGATTTCTATATCCCCGTTTATCTTATTTTTCTGCATTTTAGCAGCATTTTCAACAGCGAAAATTTGAGCTTTTATAATTTGGATTGGTAACTTAAACCGGTTATTAATTTAATTTAAATAAAGATTCATTCAGAACTTAATGATTTTGAAAATGATTTATAACTTGTTTTAATAAAGGTGATTAAATGAATACTTTAAAATTTAAATAGAATTAAAATAGAATATTCGTTTGACTTAAATTTGTATTTGAGATTTTATTTAACTTTTTATAAAGTAAATTTTATAAATGACCACGGTGTTAAATAAGCGTTTGGTTGTTAAGGAGACCGTGATTGGATATTGTCATACTCTCTGCCGATACCGAAAACCACTTTAACGACTGTGTACGTGGTGGAGATTCCAGAATGAAGAAGGATGATTTAGAGAACGATTCCATATGGTATTTACATAGCCCTGACTTTCGCAAGTCAGCTTGATGTAGCTAAAATAAGAGCCACACTAGGCCAAGTGAGGTCACACCTCCGATCGGGAATATTTCTTCCAAACCGTATCTATTGCTTTTGTGATTTGATTGTGGTGTGCACGCTTTTGATTCGAGGTGGGCGGTAGTAGCTGCTATGCGTTACCACCAGTACGGATTCGCAAAATGGTAGAATCCTACCCTGGGCATTGCCTCGCGTGTCTTGTCATGTGCCTTATAGCCCCTTCTACGAGTTTGATTTGTGTTGTATCTATGGAGTGCTCCTTGATAGCCCACCCGCGGGTGGAGTTTACGGTACTGTATAGACTACGACATTATATAAAATGTGTTAAGGGCGATATAAGTAACGCCTTAACGCTCTTTTGATACTTCACTTTACTATAGACATTATATATATATATATATATATATAGTGTATTGTACTATGTATGTAGATAGTTTATCGGATCCTTAAAGGATGGAATCCCAACATTCCTTTAAGTTATATTGCATTTACTTGACATTTCACTTGAACTTGATTTATCTGCATAAGAATGATTAATCCCGATTCGAGTGTTTTGCTTTGCTTTACGCTCGGGTTAGCTTGAGTGCCACAGTTTGAGATTCATCATTTGGAGCTGGAGTTCGTTGGAAGATTTAGCTTATCTATTTTGGTTCTGTTTATTTCTGTTATTTCCAGTTGTATGTCCAGACTTGTCATTTGCTTTGTACTAGAGACTTCAATGTACTTGGGTTTCTAATGTATTCTGTTTCAGACTATGTTATTTCTGTAGTAGATTTATGAACCACTATTTATCTCTCCGTTGTTTTGTTGTAAACTCTATATCTATGATTCTATGATTGATTTATTTACTGCATATGCTGAGTTATGCCAAATAAATATATTAACAATCTGTTGTTTTGGGAAAATTCAAGTCTGACATGTATGGATTATTGTCTATTGAATGGTTCAAAATGGCAGGTCGTTACACCTATTTTTTGTGAGTTTGTGGGTATTAAGAGGAAATATATCATGTGATCACCAGTCCATCGGATTGCTAAGAGTATTAATCGATCATCATCGGTAAGTTCCAAATGTCTCGGGTTAATGGGTATGATAAAGAATGAATTTTGAGCAGAGACATTATCTATGGTGATCTACCTTATCAACCACACATTATGCAGCTATAAGCATGAAAATTCCTAGAGTATAGAAATAGGATGCTATGGATTATTAGTTTGTGAAATATTTGGATGCCCAGTTTATGTGATGGAAGCAAAGAAAAGCTAGAACACAAAGCTTGCATGTGTATCATCTTAGGTTATAGGAAAGTAATGATGGGTTATAGAATATAATGTCCTATTTCTAAGAAAATTATTAACTATTGCTGACAGACATGTAACATTTGGTGAAAATACTACGTTGAGTTTGAAGCCTGTTCATTAGATGATAGTTTAAGGAAAAATTCGAAATACCAAAAAAAGCAGTCATCAAATACTTTTCATAGAGAGATGGATGGCGTTTCCAACGGACCAAGATTGATGAGGATAACATAGAGGATTAGACTCAAGATGGAGCTCATTCATAGCCTAAGCCAACAGAGAAAGAAAGAGCCTAACTTGCTTGATGATATACTTTAATTGCTATCCAAAATGAGTTAAAAGACTAAAACTATTATTGCTTCAGTTAATAGTCCTAATTGGTTAGTTGCTACAAGTCAGCTTTACAAAAACTCATACTTGAGCAATTAGATGTAAGTAAATCTATAGAGTGAAAGATGATGAAAATGGTGACTTGATGTACAATGGAAGTATGGTAGTAAAGGGAATGTTCAAAATTAGGGAGTCGAGTATCATTACATTTTTCTTCGGATGTTAGGCATACTTCCATTCATATTTTACTGCGGTTGTTTGTCATTTTGGTATGCAATTTGAGCAACAAGATGTCAAAATGACATTCTTGCATATGACCTTGGGGAAGGAATTTGTTTGCAATAGTCAAAAGATTCACTGATAGTTGGCAAACTTAGTTCTATTTGCAAGCTTAACTACCCCCTCTATAGGCTCAAATGGTTTCATAGACAGTGTAATAAAAGATTTGATAATTTTGTGATTTCTCAATGGTAATCAAGAAGCTTCTCAATCCAGGGTCTATTTTAGGAGTGTGATATCGAAGGTATAAATTTTGTTATATTTCGACCATATGTTAATCACATATCGTAATTTAGCTAGGATATTATAATTAAAGACGAGGCTCAATAGAAAGTTTGATATGAAGGATTTGGAAAAATCATTAAAAAAATTAGAATTGAAGATAGAATGAGGCAATAAGAGAATAGAGTTGAATCTCATTCAGGCCCAACTCACTGAGAAAGTTCCATCTCATTTTGGTATGGAGAACGCCAGACCGTAGGTACTCTAGTAGGTTTTTATTTCAAGATAACTAAAGAAATGTCTCTTATGTGATAAGGAAATAAAATTACATGTTTAATATACCTTAATCTAGTGTAGTTGTAAGCCTTACATATGCAATGATGTGCATTAGGTAAGATTTGGCTGATATAGTAAGCATTGTCAATTAATATGTGTTCAACCTAGGCAAGAAACATTGGCAAGCCATAAAGTGAATACTTAGGTATTTGCATGGTACTTCAATTGTTGGTCTATTATATGACGGAGGTTATAGTGATACCATTTTTAGGGATACTGTGATTTAGACTGGATCATGGATAGAGTTGGAAGGAAGTAATTGGCAAGCTATGTTTTTACACTTGGAATAGGCCCGCTTTTATGGAGATCAATGTTGTAATCCATAACAACTTTATTAATTACCAAAATTGAATTGAATTCAATTGTACAAATGACCATAGAGAGATTGTATTTGTTACATCTTCTGGATGATTAATAATGTTGTAGAAGATAGTGGAGTTATCCTTAGATAGTTAGAGTTCAAAGAGTTAGGGTTATGTCATAGAGGTAGTTATGTAATTTATTACATATATCTAACTCTATAACTAATATTGTTTATAATAAAATGTTTAATTTCTATATAATTTTATTATATTATTATATAGTTAATTAAGTAATTAATTTAAAGTAAAAATTAGAAAATCCTTAAATAATTGTTATGTGATAATAAATATAAATAGTTGTAATAAAGAGAAAATTATCATGATATAAATAATATATGATTTTATACGTTTCCGATCAAGTTGTTTTGAGAAAGGATATAAATACATCCATTGACATCAAAGTATATAGATACATCCATTGACATCAAAGTATATAATGCTCTTTAAATGTTGTACACTGGATTACTCTTGGCTTTTAGGGATCCAATGGGATATGTACTGATCTTATTAGATAATTATGGAATGAATCGCCTAAAAGTTTCCTGTTGGTTAATAATAATTATGTCAAACAGAAATCTCAAAGTCACGATATTACATAATTCTCTCTACTTGAGAATATTATTGAGCTTCAATGTGGATACTCCACTTTAATTATAGCTAAATCATGGCATGATGACCATCGAGCAACTATAATTAGGTTTGAGTTGAAACATTTGAAGTGAATAGAAAATTTATCTCCTTAGTTATATGAAGTTAGTATCATGTTCAACTGTAGTCAACTTAAAATCAAAATCTCTAGCCAGAGTATTAACAATAAATGTTACTATTGAACCAAAGACTTTGTTTACAGACTGATTGTAACCACCTTAAATTTTGTTGCGTACTATTTTAGATATTTAATTTAAAAAATAATGTGGGAAAGTACATATAAGCATGGATAATAGTTATGTTAATATAATTTGAAGTTAAAACTTTAAATGGAGTAATTAATTATGAAGAAAGGAATTAAACCTTAACTGTATTAGAGAGAGAGGTAAAGAAAGAAAATTAGGGATTAAATTATTTCCTCTGATACCTACCCCCCTCCTCATATTTTCGGCCACACCCTCATAAAATTCAGAAAGAATAATAACGCATAAACTAAGAGCACTCCATTTACTTTCACCGAACAAAGAAAAAGAAAAGGAGGAAAAGCTAAGGAAAGAAAAAAGGTAATTATCTCTACCCAAAATCAACCTAAAGTGGATAATATCTCCATTCCTATTTTGTATAACGCTACAATTTGGATTTGTGATTAAATTTGAATGATTATTTATGTTTGTCGTGCATATGGATTGGATTATTATTTATGTAGATTGTGGCTATCATTCATGAATTTTTATAGAAATCTCTCAGTGGTTTTGAGTTAAAAACATAGATTTTAATCTCCAAATGAATTGAACATCTATTATGATGTTTGGAATAATACTTTGAAGATGGATTATTGGTTTCATGATTTTATGAATTATTATGAATTTAATATGAAATTTCCAAGTTGCGAAATTGGATAATTTGAAATTTTAATTATTAAAAACAAAAATAAATTATTATTTGATTTTAATATTTTATATATTGCAATAATGGTAAATTCAGAATTTTGGGAATTTTTAGGGAATTTTCTCAAGTAATTTTGATTTAATATAAATTATTTCATGTAAAAGGTTTTAATTGCAAAATATTAATTAATGAACTAAAAAATGGAAAATATATAATTTGGGGAAGAAGACAAAATTTCTCCTTGTTTTACTGCAAGTGTTTGGAAAATATTTTGATTAAAAAATAAGGATCTAGCAAAGAAATTGGTTTGGTAAAAAAATTATTATTTTTAAGGGGAACAAATTAGTTTTGCAGATATTTACAGAAATGCCCCTTTTCATCCTGCGAAAACTATATTCTATCTCAACATGCGATAGCATCATTGTTATCAACTTGCGATCGCTATGTGTTTTTAACTTGTGATAGCTAATGATTTTTTAATTTCTACATGTTTTCAACTTATGAATATTGGTTTTATCAACTTGCGATGGTTATGGTTTTTCAACCTGCAATAGGTTTATGATCTTCAACTTATGGTAGCTACATAGTGAAATGCGATTATTATGGGATTTTTCAATTTACTCTAGCTAATTATTTGTCAATATATGAGCTATGGATTTTTGTCAACTTGTCATTTCCATGGGCATCTTTTAACCTGCGACGGTTAGTTATCTATCAACATGCGATAGCCAGTGGCTTTATCAACCTACGATGCCTCATATTTTTAACTTACAAAAACAACATATTTTTCAACATGTGATAGCCTATGTTTTTAACATGCGATGATACTAGTTTTTGAAAGAATGATAGCATATTTTATGATACTTGATAGCTTTTACTTTATAGTGAGCTATTTTGTTCCATAATCAAAAATATAGTTTTTTTAGGTATTTTAACAATGTTTTCAAGGAAAATAAAAGTAGCTTAGCCCATTTTCAAAGAGTTTTGTGAATAAAATTATTATTTAATTAAAAATAATTTTTTGTATAAAATGGCAATTATATGAACATATATTATGATGGATGATGATGTATTATATGTTCAATTTTGTATAATGATCAGTTGTTATTGCGTATGTTAATTATGGACATGCTCGTTTATATTTTATATGTTATTGCCCAACAATTATGACTTTGAGAACTAGGAACTGATGACCAATTGCGGTTATTCTAGTAGTGGGTAGGTCAGTCTTAAACTCCTACGTGAGTAGAATTACATCCATAAGATCATGAAGATGGAATTGTGTTAGGATGTCTGAAATGAACAAAAGACACCACCTATTGACATTTTAAAACAGATTTAAGAATGGAAACTGGTGAAGGGTCACAACCTACACTCCAACCTTTAAGCTTCTAGTTAGTAAAGTCCATAATTCCAATGCATAGGGCTTTTTCGATATTGAGGCTAAAATATGAGTTACGCATACGAAGGAACTCATAACAGAGAAGCTCACCTATGTTTTTCTTCTACCGATCCAAGGTGACCAATGTCATCTTTACCATATTTAGGAGACTGCCGTTATTCTCTCCTACCGTACTTAGGAGAATGGTTATTCTTCTCTTACCAAACTTATGAGAATGTTGTAAATTTCTCCTGAATGGATTAGAAGACCATTTTTTATATGGTATGTTTTGGCCCGACTCAATCCAATAGGTTTTTAGTTAGCATGTGAAAACTAATAGATTCACAATGACCTTGAAAAAATTATACAGCAAAGTTTGATGAGCTATCAAAATAGAGGACATTCCAACTTGCTTGGGCTAACTACGTAGAAAGGTTTGAGAAGAAATTTCTGTCTAAAGTAGCAAAGTCTGCTTTATTTAGAAATTTTTTGAAGTTGGAAAAGGATGAGATGGTTGTGTTGGAGTATGCAATGAAGTTTGATGAGCTATCAAGGCATGTGCATGCCGTCATTAATACTCTACTAAAAAAGAATGAAAAGTCCATTCAAATTAAAATCTAAGACTGTAGACAATGATCCCGCATCTTAGAGATCCACTCAATGTTGTTACGGACATGACTCTAAGGAATGAAGATTTGCTTTAGGAAGAATAACTCCATGGAGACTATGGGTTTCTAAGGCAAGAAAAGAAAGTATTTAAGAATTGAGCTTAGAAAGATGGAATTTCCAAAGAAGAGAAAATCAGAGCTGACTTGCTATAAGTGTGATAGGAAATGGCACTTTGCTAATGAATGTTGCTTTAGGGAAAACAAAATGGCCAATTGATAAGAAGGGAATGAGGTGTTATAATTGCACCAACATGGGGCATTTCAAGAGGGAGTCCCCTGAATCAATCAAATTTAAGAAACGAAAGGTTTTGCTTTGGAATCTAGATGTTTTGAACTGACTGCTCTGAAGAAGGGAAAGGCCATATTAGAAGGTACACTTCTTATTACATAACATTCATGTTAAAGAGTTGTTCGATACTGGAATATAACATTCTTTTATTTCTACGTGTTTAGTAGACAAAATAAATCATGAACATACATAACTTATTACTTCTTTGAGGGTTGTGAATCCGATAAGCGAACATGTAACTCTTGGAATGAGAAGTAACCATTTAGAATTTAAGTTATCAAGTTGTATGCTTGTCTACAATTTGCATGTATTGATTTTGTGTGTTTTGGGAGACTTTAGGACATGGATTGGTGAAGTCTGTATGATGTTAGGATATTTTTCCAAGAAAGAGTGATATCCTTAGGACACCCTGGATGCCGTGATTGAATTATATACTCATTAGAGAAATGAATTTTCAATGTTTATGCGATGTTGTGTGCTATGGAAGGTGTGGAGGATGAAATAGTATACTAACATTTTTAAGCCAGTTATGGGACTACCATCAGAACGTGCCATAGAGTTTTGAATATATATTGTATAAGGAGTTGAAGCCGTAAGTTAACCAGCTAGTAGAATGA
Organism: Allium cepa; assembly: GCA_030765085.1. Lineage (NCBI taxonomy): Eukaryota > Viridiplantae > Streptophyta > Magnoliopsida > Asparagales > Amaryllidaceae > Allium > Allium cepa. Next base: position 457,394,896 of record CM060929.1, on the reverse strand, counting down.
CACCAACTGAGATGAAGGTGTTAAATATGTAGCTAGTGGATTTGGAAGGAAAAATTTGTATTAGGTCAAGCAGTTCGCCTTAGGGAGCAACGAAAAAATCAAGATTATGTACTGATTATAGAAAGCTGAATGAGAAAAGAATAAAGAATCGGTGTTTTTTTCCTGAAATAGATGATTTGTTAGGTCAATTGAGTGGAGCCAAGGTGTTTTCACAATTGGACTTAGCAATCGGTTTCCATCAATTGAGAGTGGTGGAGGAAAGTATAACGATGACGGCGTTTTAAACAAAATATGATTCATATGAATGGTTAGTCATGCCCTTCGGGCTGACCAACGCGCCTTTTTTGTAGATTTAATGAGCCAAATCTTCAGAGAGCATTTAGACAAATTCTTATTAGTGATCATTGATGACATCTTGATATATTCTATAAATGAACGAGATCATAAAATTCATATCAGGATAGTACTAGATAAGCTAATTCAGCGTTAGCTAAAGATTAAGTTTTCAAAATGTCATTTTGGGGAAAAGGAAGTGAATTTACTTGGACCTATAATTTAGGAAAATGGATTGTCTACAGATCCATTAAAGATCGAAGCTACTGGTAGTTGGAAAAGGCCTAAGACCTTAATTGAGACTAAAAGTTTTTGGGGTCGGATGGTTACTTAGGAGATTTATTAAAGATTTCTCTTGTATAGCAGCCAATGGCTAAAATAACAAGGAAGGATGTAAATTTTGTTTAAGCCGATAAACATAAAGAAGCATTTCAAAAGCTAAACCATTTATTAACTAACGTGCCTGTGTTACTTGTTCCAAATGGAAATCAAGATTTGGTGGTATATACTAATGTACACGGAACTGGGTTGGGAGCTATACTAGTGCAAAAAGGTAGAGTCGTCGTTTGCTTCTCAACAGCTTCGAACGCATGAAGTTCGATATCTTACGCATGATTTGGAATTGGCGGCTGTTGCACCAAAAATTGACATAACACTCCTATATAAATATAAATTGAATCAAATAAATATTAAAACGATGAAAACGAAGTAAAATGGAACAAAACACAAAGTTTTTATTTTGGTTTGGAAAAATCTCCAACTTAAACCTACTTAATCTTTTTATTTGATGAATTCTCTCTAGAATACAATAAATTACAATCAATTTCCAACTAATATCTAGTAGATCTCGGGTTTTCCTAGAAAATTTAAGAGGGAAAGGTAAAGAAGATTGATCCAAAAGTCAAGAGTTCCAATCCCCTTTTAATTGAATATTCCTTGCTATTTATAGACGAATTATATCACAAATCCTATGATCCTACGATTGAACACGTATTTTCCTCCAAATCCGAAGTTACAGAACGAAAAAGATATCATTGTGCATAAATTTGAAAAAGCCAAACAACTTGGCACCAACCATAACATGGCCGGTGATGACTTATTTTTGTAGTTTAAATCTCTATGTTTTGCTCAACGGTAGGTCCTTGCCTCATATTGCATGCATTCCAAGATGGCATTATATGGTCAGTTGCTATATATTTTTCTAGGCTAGATCTTGGTCAATTCTCTTGTACTTCTCAATTTTGTTATTCTTGATGGTTTTCAAATCATGTCGATACCAATCATGTCGGTACCAACCAAATCATGTTAGTGCCAACTATATCTGTCGGTACCAATCAAATCATGCATTTTTGAAACTTAGCCAGTTCATTAATTTCTTCAATCTTGACATCATCCAAGCTTTTTGAGTCATTCCCTCATCATTTTATAGTTCATTTTCATTAATCTAGTCAATTCTAAGATTGGAAAATTTTCAAAAGCACCCCCAAAGCATGCTTCTGCGGTAAAATGGTGAGCCTTAATCAAGAATATGTATTGATGTCGACAAATTGTCAGTTACGCTCTCTGGCTATCTACTGGACTCATCATGATGAATTATTGATTCATCTACAAATCAAAGGTCATTCTAGACCCATCACAGCTAAGAACCTAGGTCATTTCCTAAATGTTAATCATAAATCATAATCATCCCGCATTCCCTTGGGATTTAACTATTGTAGGTAAATCAATTACCATGCCATCATGCATTATTAATCATAGTGGTACATCACTCACAATTGGAACATTACTTATAAATCGTCTAGTATCACCTAACATCCCATTATAAGTAATTCTAACTAAATCGAGGCCATGAAAGTCATTAATCATTTAGTAATCATTATCGGTCACTTCAAATTAAAAGGCATTCAAATTCTGAAGTTTACTTTTTGACCTCTTCGGATCATATAATCATAAATCTAGATTGAGTAATTCACTCGCTCTGCTATGAGGGAATCGATGTCCAAAATGAGTCTATCCTTTCACTCTTCAGTGAGGGGACTTATTATCCTATACAAGTCCATATGCTTGCTCTCCGGTAAGGAGATTTGCATTTTTTTACACGTCACCCCATCTCTCATGTTGGGGAAATTATTATCTGTTTATCTACCAAACACAAGGATAACTATGTCCTAATAGTGTCTATCAATAAATCAAAACCAAATATCATCCAATATCCTTTATCAGATCATTAACATATCCCTATTTTAAATCAAAATGCCACAAAAAAAAATAAAAAATATCTTATCCAATCAATGATAACCCTCGAGCTTCAACTTAGCGCATACATATGAGACCATTCAAGATCCCATACATGTTTAAATGGTCTGGTAATAATCCTATTCAAAAGGTAAAATGAAGAAAACAAACCTAATTTCAATCCATCCTAATTACGAGATAATTATACCTGATCTAGATCCTCGATCGTGGCTGGGTATTTCCACCACAGATGGTGGTCTCTCCCATGGCTCCATTACGGTTTGTGCCACTATAATCTGGTTTCTAACGTATTGCCACAAACAATTATTCCGAACCCACCCTTCATTCAAATCCTAAAGATGTTTGTATTCATTTGTCTCATGCTCATCCAGCTTATGGAATATGCAATACTTTTCAAATTTCCTTTCCCACTCTATAGATTACCTCTTAGCAGGTTTCCTTGTGGAGAATTTGCCTCATAGTATGAAGGTAGATCATCTTCGAGGTTTTAGTCAAACCAATGTATGAGGAGAACTTCAGCTATCTCCTTTATTGCTTCAATCGTTCAAAGCCGTCATCATCCTTTTTCTTCCCTTTATCCTTTCCATATCTTACCTTGGACGGTCTCAATCCTGTACAGCATTTACTTCACCGCGATCGACTTTTGCATCCTCTAACTGCAAATGCCTTTATGTCTGATAGTAGAAATCAACAGGATCCATTGGTGAATCTCTCTCCAATGCTCTCTTAAACACAGTCTTATTAAGGACTTTGGAAACCACCACCAACAAAACTACCGATGGGTTTGGTTTTTGCACCGCAGTAGCTATTGTGTTGAATTAGCTAGATAACTTAACAAAGTTTCACTTTCCCTCTGTTTCACACTCGAGAGTGTCATCACGTTTCTTGGGCATACTATATAAACCCTTGTAACGACCCGGAATTTCGATCATTAGAAATTGGGATATTTAATTGATTTTAAATATTCAAAAGTTAATTTTATAAGTTGAATAACTTATATTTCGAATATAATGATTTAATTAGATAATTAAATTCTTAATTTAATATTTAAATAATTAAGATTTGAATTTAATATGAATTAAAATGATTTATAAAGTTAAATTAAATTCTATTTGAATTAGAATGGAGTTAGGGAACTTCTAAAATTGATTTAAATGTGGATTTATAGAAATTGGATATTTTAATATTTAATTAACATGTAAAAATAGTCATTTTTGACACGGTCTCGGATTTTGACGAAACCAGTTTCATTGGATCCGTAATATTACATTATTGTAGGATTTTAAATTTTGTATCAATCGGACTTACGATTTAGTCGTGAGAAGCTAAAATGCACAGAAATTTATTTAAGAGAATTTTAATTTAAAATAAGTCAATTTGAAAACCTACCTTCCAAATATGATCGAATTGGCTCTTGGTATATATTCCATTGTGTTTGAAATAGGGGTAAAACATTATAAATGCCAGGAGACACACTTCGTTTGGAGTTCGAAAAAAAATCGGATGAATAGTGCACGAAAATTTTCTATAAATGGACGTCATTATTTTCTATTTTCACAAACCCTAATCTATGTAGGTCTAGCCACCATTTTATTTTCAATGGTCAAGAGAGCTCTAATTTTCTTTCCCAATTATCATTCAATCTGCAAACAATTATGAAAAGTCTTCAACTAACAAATTGTAGAGCGCAACGAGAGCTTCATGATCGATGGTGGTGATCATCTAATTCATGGCGTAGGGGAACAAATCAGGCCATGTTTGCCTGCCGTTCAACCAAGTTTTTCAAAGAAAATGCGTAACCGAGATCAAGCAGGCTGAGGGCGTTGGTACACGTCGAGGTGGTCTTTGAAATGGCACTAGTCGTTCTACGTCTCGATCTAAGGATGTGGCGCGGCAATTTGGTAAAGAACGGCGGCTCAATTTCTCGAACAGGAAACAAATAAAGAAGACGACGAAAAAAAAGAGGCCACGATTTTTTTCCATTGAAACAAACGACCCTGATTAAAAGTAGATTTAAAAATAAAAATAAAATTGTAAATTTAATTATATAAATTTATGTAATCTTTAAAATTCATAACTTCTTCATACAAGGGATAAGTGACAAAAAAAATTACGTTGGGATCGTTTTGACGAGCACTACATTTCAGGGCTAGATTGGAGTTGATTGGAGCTAGTGAAAATTTTGGTAAAACTAAATGCTTGTTTAATTTTATTCGAAATAAAAAAGTTGCAACATCTGTTGGAATCAAAGTGAGTACAACTCATTCTTTCTGACTCGCTTATATTTTAATAGAGGTGAGATTAAAATTTATTTTGTGTTGATTGATGATTATTTGGATGATATATGATATTATATATATATATATATTGATTGATTTAGATATATTCATACCTATTGGAGTAGATGAGACCCTATACGTTCCCGTGTATGAACAGATGACCATTTGTACGCGTGTAACGACCCGGAAATTTAGGCAATATCAATTTAATAATCTGCATTAATAATTAATTGGTTTGATAATTTTTCTTTATAATTTTAATTTAAATTGGTAAATTTAATCTTTTAAAGGTTAATTAATAAATATTTAATCTGGTAATTTTGATCAATATCTTTCTAACAATTTAAAATTGATGAGATTTATTTTTCAAAGCTAATAAAATTTTATTCTATTTATAATATATATATATATATATATTTGATATATATTATGAATAGGAAGATCTTTTGTTTTAAATAAAAGATGAATTTTCAAATTATAATATATATGTAAGTATATGTTATAATTTGGAATTTTTTTGAAATTTAATTTAATCTATTGATAATTTATATATGTATGAATATTGTAATTGAAAGCTTTGTTTTTAAATTAATATTTTTTTCAAAAGTTAATTTAAGTTTAATTCAATTGTTTTCAAATATAAGATAATTGTTTATTTTTAAATATGATAGTTTAAAAGGGATTTAAACAAAGTTTTGTTTTGATTTTCTTTTAAAAATGCTTAAATTTTAAATGGTTATATAAATGTTTTAGATTTTTAAATCCACGTAAAAGATATATTTGTATTATAATTAGTTTTAGAATATTTTCCTTTAAAAAGTAAATTTATATATTCATACATAAATAAGTATTTAGTAATTTAGTAAATTAAATAAGTAAGTTATATTATATTTTAAATTAAATGAAAATTAATTAAAAATACTTAATAACATGTGTAAACATGTTAGGGCATCTCACCAACACTTGTAAAGCAATTAAACAAATTGAGTGACAAATGTAAAGAATGTAAACAAGTGTCTTCATTTTAGAATGTACTTTCTTTAAACTTTTAATAAAACCATAACATAATTCACTTTTCATCTCTTCTTCCTATCTTCAATCTATTCTCCTATTCTCAGCTGAAACAAAGGAAAATCTTCAAAACCAGAAATTATTCTCAAAATAGAAAACTATTTTTCAAATATGAAATTTAAGCCAAAAGTAAAATGAAATCTACAAAGCAAGTTTTCAAGCAACAACAAAACTGCAACTTAAACCAGTAATGCAAATGGATGATCTACTGAAAGTTTCAACATTTTTAATCAATCAATTGAAGCATGCAAAAGGATCAACTTCAACAGCAAAGTAAAACCCAAATAAGTTTTTCCAGATTCATGATGCAAGGCCTGGAATAAATCAAAACCTGCTCTGCAATATAATAGGTGAGTAAATCATAAAAAAACAGTTAATCTTGTTTAAACTTAAATGCATGTGATGATCTGTGATTAATCCTGGTGTTGCATGAAATTTTTTCAATATTTATATTTTTGGATTGACAGTTTTGAATATATATGTGTATATGGAACTCTGTTTCCTGTTTTGTTTTTTTAGACCAGATTTCACTTCAAAATCCAAATCTTCCAATAACATCCTTATTTGACCTTGATGATTAAATAAAAGTTGTTATTTATTGTTTGAGGAAAATTTTAAAAATAGTTTCTGTAAGTTTAAGTTTATAAATAGTTATTAAAATGGATAATACAGTGAAAATCTTGATTTATGTCAAAAATCAACCCTTTTAATTTCTATTTTGGATTGTATAAATGGATTACATGTTAGAAATGATGAATTTAACATGCATTACACAATTTCTAAATTGATATTTGTTTGGAATGTTGAGTTGAACTGTATGGGCAATTTGACGAATTGCCGTTGGTCGAATCATTGATTTGAGATGAAATTCTGGGTGAAGCTTGTTCTTGTATCAAGGATTAAGGGAAAAATGTGCATGAATTTTTCTAATGACTGAATTGATCGAATTCGAGCAAATTAGGGTTTAGCTTGTTTATGTTTTTGGCTTGGCTGTAGAGGCTGTCGCGACTTGGTTATTTGACCGGAGTCGTTCGTATTTGGGGATGACGAGGCTCAGGAACGAGGCGGTTCGATGGAGTGGTCGGCGAGGGTCTAACGGCGTTGTGGTGTCGGCAATGTGGAGGTTTGGTGATCGAAGATTTCTACAGTTTCGAGCTTAAGGCTCGAATTTTGATTCGTGAGTGAATTGTTGGATCTGGGTTTATGATTGTGCTCGCGTGTGATAGTGTGACCATTGGCGATAGTCGCGATGACCTGGATTGGCTGGAGGCGGTGGGACACGTGCACGTGTTTTTGTGGTGTGCATTGGAAATTTGTGAATTGGGGAAGAAAGGATTACTCGAAGTAGCTCTCGTGTCTTCTCGTGATCGACTCGAAGAGGGGAGGTAGCTAGGTTTACTCGGGACTGGCTCGTGTAAGTTAGGTGTTCGACTCGAGCGATTTAGATTGTGGGTTTTCTGGTTTCTACTGTAGTGATTAAGTTGCAAAGTAAACTCGAGATTGAGTAATGAAGGTAAGTTTTAAAATTTTAAAATAAGTTTATAAAAGGGGAAACAAATTTATAAAAATTAAAATTGTTCCTTGATGTAAATGTAAATCAAACCTTTAAAGTACTAATTGAATTTATTTTAAATTTAATTTGTTAAGATGTTTGCTTGTTTTTTGAAAGTAATTATCTAATTAAGTTTTGAATTTCAATTTAAAGGAAATGTTTTGAATTTAAAGTATTAAATCAAAGTTTTAAGCAAAATTTTAAAATAATGTTTTCAAAACTAAGTTCATTTTATACTGTGAATGAATAAGTTTAAATTAGACAGTTAAAGTGTTTTAAACTTTTAAAAATGATTTCTAAATACTTTATCTTCAAGTAAGGTTATTAATATGATTTTGTAAACCAAATTTAATAATTTGTCTTTAAGTTAATAGGATTTAATTTGTTTAAATAATTTATTTATGAAGACATTTATGGTTAATTTATTTTGATATGAACTTGAAAACACTTAACTAAATATGATTTATTAATAAGTAAAGATTTAATTAAGATTTTGGTTTATCTTAATTAAGTAAGGAGTTTCTTTAAATATGAGAAGTTAACTAATTATTTAATTAATTTTAAATAATTAGTTAATTGATTATTTAATTTTTAATAATCAATTATGGATTAATTAAGTGTAATTATGTAATGAAGTAATTAATGATTAATTACTGAATGTAATTTAGAATGGAAGAAATTACTTATGGAAGTAATTAATGGAGAATTACTCATGGGAATAACTAAATGGAAGTGATTAATGGGAATCATTTGATGTCATTAATTAAGGAATTGATTAATATAATTGTTTTGAAGTTAATTAATTATGGGGTGATTAATTAATTAAAGGATTAAGAATTATTAAATGATGGAATTAATTACTTGTTAAGTAATTAATTAAGAGAATAATCATCTAATGAAGTAATTAGAAGATAATTACTTATGTAAGTAATTAAGAATTAATTACTTAATTAATTTAGTTAATTAATTAATATGATTAATTAAATAATGAATGAGATTAATTTTAAGATTAATCACTAAGTGTAATTAACTAAAAATATAATTAATTTATAAATTAATTAATTAAGGATTATTTATTAATTTAAATTGATTAATAATTACTTAATGAAGTAATTTAAGATTAATTAATTAGATTAATTAATTAAGGATTAATATAATTAATTAAGAAGTTAATTAATTAAGATAAGTAATTACAAATTGTTAATTACTGTTTATGATTAACTACAAGTTAGTTATTAATTAATAAGGATCATTAGTTAATATAATTAATGAATTAATCAAGATTGATTAATAAAATGATTAATTAAAGTATGATTAATTAATTGTAATTAATTGAGGTTATGTAATTAACTATAATTGATTCATTAATGGAAGTAAATGAAGGGCCATTAATTATTGTAATTAATGATAGTAATTAAAGATTAATTACTGTATATGGTTAAGGATAATTACTTGAATGTAATTAAAAGATAATTAATCAAAGGAAGATTAATAAAGGAAGAACATTAAGAGATGATTGATTATTTATTTAGAATAAATTAATGAAGAAGGATTTAGATAATCCAATTGATTAAGAGTAAAATCAATTTTGCTTATGGATGATTGATTGATATTGAATGATTGATATTGGGTGATTGGTTGATACTGGATGATTTTGATATTTCTGTTATGTGATATGCTACTTTGTGAGATGAATGTTTGATATGAATTATCTTTTGTGATAATGTGATTCATCTATCTGTTTATATCATCCTGAATATAAGTTTAATTGTTTAAAACCCTTAAACAACTTGGACATTAAAATGGCGTTTGGTTTCGGTGAGACGGGGATCGGGTTTCCATATTTGGATATCCGAAAACCACATCGATCCAAACTAAACGTTAGGTCGTGAATCCAAGTGGAGCTTAGTGAAGACTCAAGGTATAAGAACTATTCGTCAGTATAACTCTTGGGGTGATTTCGTGATGAGTTGGACGGAGATAGTACTTATAGGTTCGAGATGGTGATTTAGAGTGAAAGGGCTATGGTCGTTGACTCTGAGGGTGATTCCAAAATGAGTGCAACGAGATAGTGTCTTCGCTTTCGTTCGAACCTGGAACGAACTTGTATGGATTGAATGCTTTCAGAACATCGTCAAGTGGACGATGAGCATTCTAAGATACATATGATCTGTAAAGGTAATCGTAGCCTCAAGCCTCGTCAACCGGGAATGGCTAAAATAGGGGAGGTGCAGCAAGGCTAGGTGGGTAGCACCCATTTCAGGGTGAGGTCATTCCTGTCTAGATGTCCCTTTTATTTCGGCTTAGTGGGTGGTTGGTCGCGCCAACCACAGGATGATCTTACTCGGGACTGTTCGGTAAGGAATGGTCCCGGCTTTGTGATGCAGAGGATTGGGCGTAATCCTCGGTACTATGATCTAGGCCAAGTACTGTGACGGGCGGTACCCCGGTAGCCCTGCCATTGATGGAAACACATTCTTCCTACGAGACCCTACGGTTTTGTTTGTATTACCCACTTTTGTGGCTAGTAGTTGGAATTTAATAATATAACAATTTCGGCTATTTCTTATTTACTTTAAAACCCTAGACACTATTATAATATCACTGGATTTCCTATCAAATGTTTTGGTTAGCGTAAGGTAAAAACTTTTCCATGTTTATGTGTGGAAAGTCTTACGTGATACCTTTTCTTTTCAAAGGATTTTCTAAAGTTAAGCAATTTTAACCCGTTTACTCACACCAGACCCCTGTCTGACCCGAGTGCTTATTTTATGTTTTATTAAACTCTTGGGTACTCATATTATGTATGAGTAGTCGAGTGATTCAGGTTTGCTTGACGAACTCTGGAGGAAATATGGAGCCGGAGGCTTCCACATGTAGATATATTATGGTTCCGATGTGTTTGTGTGATATCTGCATCTTGTGATTTATTGAGTTGTATAGTTAGACAGATGTTTATAACTGTCTACTATGTGTTGTATAAGTTATGTACTCTAATGTAATATGATACTATGTCATATTTTATGTGATATATTATATTTCATCGTTCCGCTGTGAGTATCTAATGTTGTTGTGTTTCTTCTTTCTTATCTTTTCTTCTTCTATCCCTTTCTTTCTAAATTAGTGATGCGACTTTCTGGTGTTAGAAAGTTGGGTCGCTACAGGTGGTATCAGAGCATTAGGTTGAGTGAATACGTAGGCTTTGGAGTGGTGTCTTTCTTGAGAAAGCGTACCTGTAATTTTTATATATAACTATATATATATATATATATATATATATATATATATATATCTACCTAATTTGTTTGGTTATCTTTTCGGATTTTCCAACATAAGTTTTAGAGGTAGATGGAGTAGTGGGGTGTGTGTGTGTAACACGACTACCACTGATGGAGGAGGTCCATATTTTGAGGTTGGATGAGTATTTGTCGAGACTGTAGACCTAATACCATCTCGAGTGAGATTTGTAGTTTGGAGTAAGGATTTCTCTGATATCCGAAGGAAATCTTTTAAAGATTCGGAGTTTATCTTTAAAGAGTAAGCTTGGATCCGTCGGAAGTGCCGAAGTAAGTGATGATATCTTGATAAATGCGTGATGAGATGCAGTATCCATGGATATTTTCAAAAGATGTTTTCTCTTGAAGCAGTTTTAGAAGTAGTTGAGGAGCAATCTTTACCTGCCGTAGGAAAGACTCGTCTGTGTAGAAGTTGCCTGGATCTTTAGCAAGGAGGTTGGCTGTTTTGGAATATGAGACTAAGATCTATAAGTTGCTTCATTTCGCATGGTCTCTTTTGTCATTCCTTAAGGAGAGAGAGATGTTGATGCTTGGTTTGGAGCTGAATTTTTGAGAGGATGTCTGCCATCTCGAAGTGTTCGGTGTGCTGACGAGAAGGTCTTTCAGCTTTGTAGTATCATCGAGGTAGAGTTTGGAAGCAGCAGTGTGGCTCGTTTCACCGATAGTTCAGGAATCTTGGTGGTTCTTCTATCAGCAGTCCGGGTAGATGGTGAAAGTTTTCTTGAAAGGTTAACCTTGTTCGGAAAAGATTAGGGCTGTTCTATTTGGTAAAGAAAGGACAGTTTCTTTGGAATCCGAACTAGGTTAGATCGCAAAAGTGACTGCGATTAGTTTGGGAATTTTTCTTAGGCAATCTTTTGTTAGAGATTGAGGGTTCTCATGTGGAAGTAGGAGCTACTAAAGTAATCAAAAGTTTGTCTGCATCTAGAGTTGAGTTCCATATTGTTTTGATTCCAGAAGCGATTTTGGTAGTTAGCCTGGTAGTAGGTTGGTTCTTGGAGAAGGAGAGTTGGTGTAGCAGCTCAGAAATCTTTGGAATTTGGATTGGTCAGATCTAGTTTTTGAGTTAAATTCTGCTGTAATGATGTGTGACCGAGTCAGATCAGTCACTCAGATTTTATGGATTTGATGAACAAAGTTTTCGGATATATTGGATAAGTTTGTACTCGTGTTCATCAACAGTATTCTCATCTATTTCGGAATCAGACTTGTGCAACGGAAGCGAGGTAGCAGCTGTGCAAGGAAGGAAGCAAGTTCAGTTTGCCATTGCTTGGGAAGTAGAGCTTGTGTTATGGATTTCGATAGATCTTGGAAGACTTTTCTTTTGGATAGGATCCAGAAATTGGTTTGCTTTGGTCTAGTTGTTTTTGGAAGCATCAGCATAGGTTGAGCTGATCAGGAAGAAGATTTGCAGCCCAGGATTGTCTGTTGAATTATGCAGATATGAGATAAGGAGTTTGGAATTCGAAGTTGGAGTCTTCGTTTGTTGTTAAGATTTCTCTGGTTAAGAGAGCAGTTATTGGATAAGATTGGATGGCTAGTTCTGAGGCATTTGAGATTTCTTATCTGTGTTTTGATAGGATAAGTTCTTTTGTCTATAAGATTGAATTGCCAGTTTGGATAGCTGGAATTCATTGTATTTCACGTATCTCTAAGGGAGTACGTATATGATTTATTGTTGGTTGTGGAATCTGCAGTTCAGTTGGATTTGGAAGTTGAGCTAGACTTGAGTATAGTCTGATGTTCTGTTCAGATTGGTGGATCTAGAGATGAGAGGAGCTCTGGATTTTGGTGGTGTAGTTTGTTTAGCTTCTGTAGAGCGAGTATCCCAGTGATTTATACTTGGGGAAACTCGAGATAGTATTAGTAAGATTTATTCTGATTTGTGTTAGGATAATTAGTTAGGTTTGTTTGTTTGATTGGTTGTTATGGTTGTTAGTAACTGGATGATAGGAATGCTTTGCTATTTGAAATTAAAATCTTTGCTGGGTTATTAAATTACCTTTGCTTTTAAATTTCGGGGATGAAATTCTTTTAAAGGGGGAGGAATGTAACAACCCGGAAATTTAGGCAATATTAATTTAATAATATGTATTAATAATTAATTGGTTTGATAATTTTTCTTTATAATTTCAATTTAAATTGGTAAATTTAATCTTCTAAAGGTTAATTAATAAATATTTAATCTGGTAATTTTGATCAATATCTTTCTAGCAATTTAAAATAGATGAGATTTATTTTTCAAAGCTAATAAAATTTTATTCTATTTATAATATATATATATATATATATATATATTTGATATATATTGTGAATAGGAAGATCTTTTGTTTTAAATAAAAGATGAATTTTCAAATTATAATATATATATATATATATATATATGTAAGTATATGTTATAATTTGGAATTGTTTTGAAATTTAATTTAATCTATTGATAATTTATATATGCATGAATATTGTAATTGAAAGCTTTGTTTTTAAATTAATATTTTTTTGAAATGTTAATTTAAGTTTAATTCAATTGTTTTCAAATATAAGATAATTGTTTATTTTTAAATATGATAGTTTAAAAGGGATTTAAACAAAGTTTTGTTCTGTTTTTCTTTTTAAAATGCTTAAATTTTAAATGGTTATATAAATGTTTTAGATTTTTAAATCCATGTAAAATATATATTTGTATTATAATTAGTTTTAGAATATTTTCTTTTAAAAAGTAAATTTATATATTCATACATAAATAAGTATTTAGTAATTTAGTAAATTAAATAAGTAAGTATATTACATTTTAAATTAAATGAAAATTAATTAAAAATACTTAATAACATGTGTAAACATGTTAGGGCATCTCAACAACACTTGTAAAGCAATTAAACAAATTGAGTGACAAATGTAAAGAATGTAAACAAGTGTCTTCATTTTAGAATTTACTTTCTTTAAATTTTTAATAAAACCATAACATAATTCACTTTTCATCTCTTCCTATCTTCAATCTATTCTCCTATTCTCAGCTGAAACAAAGAAAAATCTTCAAAACCAGAAATTATTCTCAAAACAGAAAACTATTTTTCAAATCTGAAATTTAAGCCAAAAGTAAAATGAAATCTGCAAAGCAAGTTTTCTAGCAACAGCAAAACTGCAACTTTAATCTATAATGCAAATGGATGATCTACTGCAAGTTTCAACATTTTTAATCAATCAATTGAAGCATGCAAAAGGATCAACTTCAACAGCAAAGTAAAACCCAAATAAGCTTTTTCCAGATTCATGATGCAAGGCCTGGAATAAATCAAAACCTGCTCTGTAATATAATAGGTAAGTAAATCATAAAAAACAGTTAATCTTGTTTAAACTTAACTGCATGTGATGATCTGTGATTAATCCTGGTGTTGCATGAAAATTCTTCAATATTTATATTTTTGGATTGACAGTTTTGAATATATATGTGTATATGGAACTCTGTTTCCTATTCTGTTTTTTTTAGATCAGATTTCACTTCAAAATCCAAATCTTCCAATAACATCCTTACTTGACCTTGATGATTAAATAAAAGTTGTCAGTTATTGTTTGACGAAAATTTTAAAAATAGTGTCTGTAAGTTTAAGTTTATAAATAGTTATTAAAATGGATAATACAGTGAAAATCTTGATTTATGTCAAAAATCAACCTTTTTAATTTCTATTTGGGATTGTATAAATGGATTACATGTTAGAAATGATGACTTTTAACATGCATTACATAATTTTTAAATTGATATTTGTTTGGGAATGTTAAGTTGAACTGTATGGGCAATTTGATGAATTGCTGTTGGTCGAATCATTGATTTGAGATGAAATTCTGGGTGAAGCTTGTTCTTGTATCAAGGATTAAGGGAAAAATGTGCATGAATTTTTCCAATGACTGATTTGATCGAATTCGAGCAAATTAGGGTTTAGCATGTTTATGTTTTCGGCTTGGATGTAGAGGCTATCGCGACTTGGTTATTTGACCGGAGTCGTTCGCATTTGGGGATGACGAGGCTCAGGAACGAGGCGGTTCGATGGAGTGGTCGGCGAGGGTCTAATGGCGTCGTGGTGTCAGCAAATGTGGAGGTTTGGTGATCGAAGATTTCTGCAGTATCGAGCTTAAGGCTCGAATTTTGATTCGTGAGTGAATTGTTGGATCTGGGTTTATGGTTGTGCTCGCGCGTGAAAGTGTGACCGTTGGCGATAGTAGCGATGACCTGGATTGGTCGGAGGCGGTAGGACACGTGCATGTGTTTTTGTGGTGTGCATTGGAAATTTGTGAATTGGGGAAGAAAGGATTACTCGAAGTAGCTCTCGCGTCTTCTGGTGATCGACTCGAAGAGGGAAGGTAGCTGGGTTTACTCGGGACTGGCTCGTGTGAGTTAGGTGTTCGACTCGAGTGATTTAGGTTGTGGGTTTTCTGGGTTATACTATAGTGATTAAGTTGCAAAGTAAACTCGTGATTGAGTAATGAAGGTAAGTTTTAAAATTTTAAAACAATTTTATAAAAGGGGAAACAAATTTATAAAAATTAAACTTGTTCCTTAATGTAAATGTAAATCAAACCTTTAAAGTACTAATTGAATTTATTTTAAATTTAATTTTTTAAGATGTTTGTTTTTTTTGAAAGTAATTATCTAATTAAATTTTGAAATTCAATTTAAAGGAAATGTTTTGAATTTAAAGTATTAAATCAAAGTTTTAAGCAAAATTTTAAAGTAATGTTTTCAAAACTAAGTTCATTTGATATTGAGAATGAATAAGTTTAAATTAGATAGTTAAAGTGTTTTAAACTTTTAAAGATGAATTCTAAATACTTTATCTTCAAGTAAGGTTATTAATATGATTTTGTAAACCAAATTTAATAATTTGTCTTTAAGTTAATAGGATTTAATTTGTTCAAATAATTTATTTATGGTTAATTTATTTTGATATGAACTTGAAAACACTTAACTAAATATTATTTATTAATAAGTAAAGATTTAATTAAGATTTAGGTTTATCTTAATTAATTAAGGAGTTTCTTTAAATATAAGAAGTTAATTAATTATTTAATTAATTTTAAATAATTAGTTAATTGATTATTTAATTTTTACACTTAATTATGGATTAATTAAGTGTAATTACTTAATGAAGTAATTAATGATTAATTATTGAATGTAATTTAGAATGGAAGTAATTACTTATGGAAGTAATTAATGGAGAATTACTCATGGGAGTAGTTAAATGGAAGTGATTAATGGGAATCATTTGATGTTATTAATTAAGGAATTAATTAATATAATTGTTTTGAAGTTAATTAATTATGGGGTAATTAATTAATTAAAGGATTAAGAATTATTAAATGATGGAATTAATTACTTGTTAAGTAATTAATTAAGAGAATAATCATCTAATGAAGTAATTAGAAGATAATTACTTATGTAAGTAATTAAGAATTAATTACTTAATTAATTTAGTTAATTAATTAATGTGATTAATTAATGAATGAATGAGATTAATTTTAAGATTAATCACTAAGTGTAATTAATTAAAAATATAATTAATTAATAAGGTAATTAATTAAGGATTATTTGTTAATTTAAATTGATTAATAATTACTTAATGAAGTAATTTAAGATTAATTAATTAGATTAATTAATTAAGGATTAATATAATTAATTAAGAAGTTAATTAATTAAGATAAGTAATTACAAATTGTTAATTACTGTTTATGATTAACTACAAGTTAATTATTAATTAATAAGGATCATTAGTTAATATAATTAATGAATTAATCAAGGTTGACTAATAAAATGATTAATTAAAGCATGATTAATTAATTGAGGTTAAATGTAATTAATATAATTGATTAATTAATGGAAGTAAATGAAGGACCATTAATTATTGTAATTAATGATAGTAATTAAAGATTAATTACTGTATATGGTTAAGGATAATTACTTGAATGTAATTAAAAGATAATTAATCAAAGGAAGATTAATAAAGGAAGATCATTAAGAGATGATTGATTATTTATTTAGAATAAATTAATGAAGAAGGATTTAGATAATCCAATTGATTAAGAGTAAAATCAATTCTGCTTATGGATGATTGATTGATATTGAATGATTGATATTGGGTGATTGGTTGATACTAGATGATTTTGATATCTCTGTTATGTGATATGCTACTTTGTGAGATGAATGTTTGATATGAATTATCTTTTGTGATAATGTGATTCATCTATCTGTTTATATCATCCTGAATATAAGTTTAATTGTTTAAAACCCTTAAACAACTTGGACATTAAAATGGCGTTTGGTTTCGGTGAGACCGGGATCGGGTTTCCATATTTGGATATCCGAAAACCACATCGATCCAAACTAAACGTTAGGTCGTGAATCCAAGTGGAGCTTAGTGAAGACTCGAGGTATAAGAACTATTCATCAGTATAACTCTGGGGGTGATTTCGTGATGAGTTGGACGGAGATAGTACTTATAGGTTCGAGATGGTGATTTAGAGTGAAAGGGCTATGGTCGTTGACTCTGAGGGTGATTCCAAAATGAGTGCAACGAGATAGTGTCTTCGCTTTCGTTCGAACCTGGAACGAACTTGTATGGATTGAATGCTTTCAGAACATCGTCAAGTGGACGATGAGCATTTTAAGATACATATGATCTGTAAAGGTAATCGTAGCCTCAAGCCTCGTCAACCGGGAATGGCTAAAATAGGGGAGGTGCAGCAAGGCTAGGTGGGTAGCACCCATTTCAGGGTGAGGTCATTCCTGTCTAGATGTCCCTTTTATTTCGGCTTAGTGGGTGGTTGGTCGCGCCAACCACAGGATGATCTTACTCGGGACTGTTCGGTAAGGAATGGTCCCGGCTTTGTGATGCAGAGAATTGGGCGTAATCCTCGGTACTATGATCTAGGCCAAGTACTGTGACGGGCGGTACCCCGGTAGCCCTGCCATTGATGGAAACACATTCTTCCTACGAGACCCTACGGTTTTGTTTGTATTACCCACTTTTGTGGCTAGTAGCTGGAATTTAATAATGTAACAATTTCGGCTATTTCTTATTTACTTTAAAACCCTAGACACTATTATAATATCACTGGATTTCCTATCAAATGTTTTGGTTAGCGTAAGGTAAAAACTTTTCCATGTTTATGTGTGGAAAGTCTTATGTGATACCTTTTCTTTTCAAAGGATTTTCTAAAGTTAAGCAATTTTAACCCGTTTACTCACACCAGACCCCTGTCTGACTCGAGTGCTTATTTTATGTTTTATTAAACTCTTGGGTACTCATATTATGTATGAGTAGTCGAGTGATTCAGGTTTTCTTGACGAACTCTGGAGGAAATATGGAGCAGGAGGCTTCCACGTGTAGATATATTATGGTTCCGATGTGTTTGTGTGATATCTGCATCTTGTGATTTGTTGAGTTGTATAGTTAGACAGATGTTTATAACTGTCTAATATGTGTTGTATAAGTTGTGTACTCTGATGTAATATGATACTATGTCATATTTTATGTGATATATTATATTTCATTCGTTCCGTTGTGAGTATCTGATGTTGTTGTGTTTCTTCTTTCTTATCTTTTCTTCTTATATCCCTTTCTTTCTTAATTAGTGATGCGACTTTCTGGTGTTAGAAAGTTGGGTCGCTACAGGTGGTATCAGAGCATTAGGTTGAGTGAATACCTAGGCTCTGGAGTGGTATCTTTCTTGAGAGAGCGTACTTGTAATTTTTATATATAACTATATATATATCTACCTAATTTGTTGGGTTATCTGTTCGGATTTTCCAACATAAGTTTTAGAGGTAGATGAAGTAGTGGTGTGTGTGTGTAACACGACTACCACTGATGGAGGATGTCCATATTTTGAGGTCGAATGAGTATTTGTCGAGACGGTAGACCTAATACCGTCTCGAGCGAGATTTGTTGTTTGGAGTAAGGATTTCTCTGATATCTAAAGGAAATCTTTTTAAAGATTCGGAGTTTATCTTTGAAGTGTAAGCTTGGATCTGTCGGAAGTGCCAAAGTAAGTGATGATATCTTGATAACTGCATGATGAGATGCAGTATCCATGGATATTTTCAGAAGATGTTTTCTCTTGAAGCAGTTTTAGAAGTGGTTGAGGAGCATTCTTTACCTGCCGTAGAGAAGACTCGTCTGTGTAGAAGTTGTCTGGATCTTTAGCAAGGAGGTTGGCTGTTTTGGAATATGAGACTAAGGTCTATAAGTTGCTTCGTTTCGGCATGGTCTCTTTTGTCATTCCTTAAGGAGAGCGAGATGTTGATGCTTGGTTTGGAGCCGAATTTTTGAGAGAATGTCTGCTATCTCGAAGTGTTCAGTGTGCTTACAAGAAGGTCTTTTAGCTTTGTAGTATCATCGAGGTAGAGTTTGGAAGAAGCAGTGTGGCTCGTTTCTCCGATGGTTCAGGAATCTTGGTGGTTCTTCTATCAGCAGTCCGGGCAGATTGTGAAAGTTTTCATGAAAGGTTAACCTTATTTGGAAAAGCTTTGGGCTGTTCTATTTGGTAAAGGGAGGATGGTTTCTTTCGAATCCGAACTAGGTTAGATTGCAAAAGTGACTTGTGATTAGTTTGGGAATTTTTCGTAAGCAATCTTTTGTTAGAGATTGAGGGTTCTCATGTGGAAGTAGGAGCTACTAAAGTAATCAGAAGTTTGTCTGCATCTAGGTTTGAGTTCCATATTGTTTTGATTTCAGAAGCGATTTTGGTAGTTAGCCTGGTAGTAGGATGGTTCTTGGAGAAGGAGTTGGTGTAGCAGCTCAGAAATCTTTGGAATTTGGATTGGTCGGATCTAATTTTTCTACTGTAAGGATGTGTGACCGAATCAGATGGGTCACTCAGATTTTATGGATTTGATGAACAAATTTCCGGATATATTGGATAAGTTTGTACTCATGTTCATCAACAGTATTCTCATCTATTTCGGAATCAGAGTTGTGCAACGGAAGCGAGGTAGCAGCTGTGCAAGGAAGGAAGCAAGTTCAGTTTGCCATTGCTTGGGAAGTAGAGCTTGTGTTCTGGATTTTGACGGATCTTGGAAGACTTTTCTGTTGGATAGGATCCAGAAACTGGATTGCTTTGGTCTAGTTGTTTCTGGAAGCATCAGCATAGGTTGAGCTGATCAGGAAGAAGATTTGCATCCCTGGATTGTCTGTTGAGTTATGCAGATATGAGATAAGGAGTTTGGAATTCGAAGTTGGAGTCTTCGTTTGTTGTTAAGATTTCTCTGGTTAAGAGAGCAGTTATTGGATAAGATTGGATGGCTAGTTCTGAGGCATTTGAGATTTCTTATCTGTGTTTTGATAGGATAAGTTCTTTTGTCTATAAGATTGAATTGCTAGTTTGGATAGCTGGAATTCATTGTATTTCACGTATCTCTGAAGGAGTACGTGTATGATTCATTGTTGGTTGTGGAATCTGCAGTTCAGTTGGATTTGGAAGTTGAGCTAGACTTGAGTATAGTCTGATGTTCTGTTCAGATTGGTGGATCTAGAGATGAGAGGTGCTCTTGATTTTGGTGATGTAATTTGTTTAGCTTCTGTAGAGCGAGTATCCCAGTAATTTATACTTGGGGAAACTCGAGATAGTCTTAGTAAGATTTATTCTGATTTGTGTCAGGATAATTAGTTAGGTTTGTTTGTTTGATTGGTTGTTATGGTTGTTAGTAACTGGATGATAGGAATGCTTTGCTATTTGAAATTAAAATCTTTGCTGGGTTATTAAATTACCTTTGCTTTTAAATTTCGGGGACGAAATTCTTTTAAGGGGGGAGGATTGTAACGACCCGGAAATTTATGCAATATCAATTTAATAATCTGTATTAGTAACTAATTGGTTTGATAATTTTTCTTTATAATTTTAATTTAAATTGGTAAATTTAATATTTTAAAGGTTATTTAATAAATATGTAATCTGGTAATTTTGATCAATATCTTTCTATCAATTTAAAATTGATGAGATTTAATTTTCAAAGCTAATAAAATTTTATTCTATTTATAATATATATTTGATATATATTGTGAATAGGAAGATCTTTTGTTTTAAATAAAAGATGAATTTTCAAATTATAATATATATGTAAGTATATGTTATAATTTGGAATTGTTTTGAAATTTAGTTTAATCTATTGATAATTTATATATGTATGAATATTGTAATTGAAAGCTTTGTTTTTAAATTAATATTTTTTCAAAAGTTAATTTAGGTTTAATTCAATTGATTTCAAATATAAGATAATTGTTTATTTTTAAATATGATAGTTTAAAAGGGATTTAAACAAAGTTTTGTTTTGTTTTTCTTTTAAAAATGCTTAAATTTTATATGGTTATATAAATGTTTTAGCTTTTTAAATCCATGTAAAAGATATATTTGTATTATAATTTGTTTTAGAATATTTTCGTTTAAAAAGTAAATTATATATTCATACATAAATAAGTATTTAGTAATTTAGTAAATTAAATAAGTAAGTTATTACATTTTAAATTAAATGAAAATTAATTAAAAATACTTAATAACATGTGTAAAATTGTTAGGGCATCTCAACAACACTTGTAAAGCAATTAAACAAATTGAGTGACAAATGTAAAGAATGTAAACAAGTGTCTTCATTTTAGAACTTACTTTCATTAAATTTTTAATAAAACCATAACATAATTCACTTTTCATCTCTTCTTCCTATCTTCAATCTATTCTTCTATTCTCAGCTGAAACAAAGAAAAATCTTCAAAACCAGAAATTATTCTCAAAACTGAAAACTATTGTTAATTAAGATAAGTAATTACAAATTGTTAATTACTGTTTATGATTAACTACAAGTTAATTATTAATTAATAAGGATCATTAGTTAATATAATTAATGAATTAATCAAGGTTGATTAATAAAATGATTAATTAAAGTATGATTAATTAATTATAATTAATTGAGGTTAAATGTAATTAATTATAATTGATTAATTAATGGAAGTAAATGAAGGGCCATTAATTATTGTAATTAATGATAGTAATTAAAGATTAATTGCTGTATATGGTTAAGGATAATTACTTGAATGTAACTAAAAGATAGTTAATCAAAGGAAGATTAATTAAGGAAGATCATTAAGAGATGATTGATTATTTATTTGAATAAATTAAAGAAGAAGGATATAGATAATCCAATTGATTAAGAGTTAAATCGATTCTGCTTATGGATGATTGATTGATATTGAATGATTGATATTGGGTGACTGGTTGATACTGGGTGATTTTGATATCTCTGTTATGTGATATGCTGCTTCGTGAGATGAATGTGTGATATGAATTATCTTTTGTGATAATGTGATTCATCTATCTGTTTATATCATCCTGAATATAAGTTTAATTGTTTAAAACCCTTAAACAACTTGGACATTAAAATGGCGTTTGGTTTCGGTGAGACCGGAATCGGGTTTCCATATTTGGATATCCGAAAACCACAACGATCCAAATTGAACGTTAGGTCATGAATCCAAGTGGAGCTTAGTGAAGACTCGAGGTATAAGAACTATTCGTCGGTATAACTTAGTGGGTGATTCCGTGATGAGTTTGACGGAGATAGTGCTTATAGGTTCGAGATGGTGATTTAGAGTGCAAGGGCTATGGTCGTTGACTCTGAGGGTGATTCCAAAATGAGTGCAACGAGATAGTGCCTTCGCTTTCGTTCGAACCCGGAACGAACTTGTATGGATTGAATGCTTTCAGAACATCGTCAGGTGGACGATGAGCATTCTAAGATAGATATGTTCTATAAAGGTAATCGCAGCGTCAAGCCTCATCAACCGGGAATGGCTAAAACAGGGGAGGTGCAGCAAGGCTAGGTAGGTAGCACCCATTTCAAGGTGAGGTCATTCCAGTCTAGATGCCCCTTTTACTTCGGCTTAGTGGGTGGTTGGTCGCACCAACCACGGGGTGATCTTACTCGGGACTGTTCAGTGAGGAATGGTCCCGGCTTTGTGATGCAGAGGATTGGGCATAATCCTCGGTACTGTGATCTAGGCCAGCTATTGTGACGGGCGGTACCCCAGTAGCCCTGCCATTGATGGAAACTCATTCTTCCTACGAGACCCTACGGTTTTTGTTTGTAGTACTCACTTTTGTGGCTAGTAGCTGGAATTTAATAATGTAACAATTTCGGCTATTTCTTATTTACTTGAAAACCCTAGACACTATTATAATATCACTGGATTTCCTATCAAATGTTTTGGTTAGCGTAAGATAAAAACTTTTCCATGTTTATGTGTGGGAATTCTTGCGTGATACCTTTTCTTTTCAAAGGATTTTCTAAAGTTAAGCAATTTTAACCAGTTTACTCACACCACACCCCTGTCTGACCCGAGTGCTTATTTTCTGTTTTATTAAACTCTTGCGTACTCATATTATGTATGAGTAGTCGAGTGATTCAGGTTTGCTTGACGAATTCTGAAGGAGATATGGAGCAGAAGGCTTCCACGTGTAGATAAATTTTGGTTCCGCTGTGTTTGTGTGATATCTGCACCTTGTGATTTGTTGAGTTGTATAGTTAGACAGAATTTTATAACTGTCTAATATGTGTTGTATAAGTTGTGTACTCTGATGTAATATGATACTATGTCATATTTTATGTGATATATTATATTTCATTCGTTCCGCTGTGAGTATCTGATGTTGTTGTGTTTCTTCTTTCTTATCCTTTCTTCTTCTATCCCTTTCTTTCTTAATTTGTGATGCGACTTTCTGGTGTTAGAAAGTTGGGTCGCTTCAACGTGCGTCTATCTCGAAACGGACATTGTACATATTTTCTCATATGTATATTTGTTGCATGTGACAGGTTGGAGAGATCCAACTGGATTTCTCACCAGTGTTGATTTTTATTTATAGATGTTGATATATATGTTGTTATCATGTGATATATGATATTTGGATGTTGTGATTGTTGTGAATCGTCTTATTTAGTGTTTTTGCAGCATTGGGCCATATTTTTGGAATTTTAGAAATATTAAAATAATGATTTCAAATTAAAAAGGATTTCAAAGTTATTTTGAAAATATATGTTTTTGAATTGTTAAGGAATGGATTTATTTAAATAAATAAAAAGTTATCATTTTTATGTTAAAAAAATTATGATTTTTGTCAAATATATCAAAATATGATTTTTGAAATATGGAGTTAACTACTTTGTAAAATAATTTAAATTGATAATTTTGATTTATTATAAACGATTTATATATAATATTTATAATATTTATATTTTTATAAAACAAATAATGGAATTATAAAGGAGTTTTATAAGTGTTAAAATGAAGCTATAAATGAATCATATAAGTGAATAAAATTTATGAATGATAAAGTTATAAAAAGAATGAATTTGTAAATAAAAAGATTTATAAGTAAACTAACTTATAATTGGATTTTGAGAGATAAATGAAATTGGTTAATAAAGTAATTTCGTATATGGAAGTTCATAACATATATGTAGAATTTATAAACTTTGTTTTACAAATGTGAATCAATTGAATTTGATAAATTAAATATGAAAATCTATAAAGAAGTTATACTCACGATTTTGGACGGTGGATAATTCTTTAATTAAATGTGTAGAGTAAAGAATTTGATAAATGAATTATACTCACGATTTTGGATAGTGAATAATCCTTCAAATTAAATAAATGTTTTGAAAAGTGGTATTTTAAAGGGAGTTAAATGGTTTGAAGATGTTTTAAAACGCTGTGAGCATCGAATACGTAGTTTTCAACCTTCATTGTTGCAATAGACGTTTTTGAGAAGTAAGGAAAGCGTAGACTATAACACTGCTGTTATAGAAAATGATTTTCGAAAGGAGATGTTTTGTATAGTATATGGGATTTATATATCTATCTAATTATCGAATCCCTATACTAATGATTTTGGGTTGTCATAATGATGTTTTACGCAACATTCATTTTGACCCAATAAAGTGTATGTTGAAAAATATTAAGCTTTCCTAAAGAGAATTGTGAATTGCTTATTATTAAATAAGTATATGGAAATGTTTTCTAATATTGGAATATTGAAATGGTTTGGAATTACATCTTTTTAAAGATAATTTGAAGTGAATATTTGGAAAGTGATTTAATTAATAAAAGATTAATTAAAAGGGCCTAGTGATTGCTTATGGTGCTAGATATTTGTTTGTTGCTTTCATAGTTAAATTACCGATTATCAAAATTTGGCCATTTTAGTTCCTTGGCTTGATGTGGAAACTATTTAGTTGTACACTTAGTACATAGCCATCTGTATAGGCTTGATTATCAATTGTGTTGAGGATGCTGATTCGTATAGTGTGGAGTATTACTCCAATCTATCAAGCTTCCTTCTGGGCCGAAGGATAGCAAGTTGAAAGTTGGAGATGAGATAAGTCTATGAGACTTAGTTTCAGTGTGAGGTTGAGAAACGCTTTTGCATTTTTGGTGCGAAGATATTGGGATCCGTTTATCTGAAAACCACATCAGATCAATGTATATGCATTCGATTGTGCAGGATGTGATGATATTGATATTTAGGATTTTCATAGTGAAGGACTGCTTGTTAATCATTTGGGGATAAAATCCAATAATACATATAGTAGCAGTAGTCTCTTCGTTTTGAAATACCCATTACAAGGACAGTCGCTACTAATCCTGGGGATTTTCCGACAGGATGTGGTAGGAAAGTACCTTCGGTTTGTCCTGTTCCTGGACAACTTGTATGGACGAGCGTCTGACATTGCATTTCTATGATTACGAACATTAATTTTTACAAACGTACATCAGTGGTGGCAAAGAAGTAAACTTCTCTTAGCTTAACACCCTCCTTAAGATGTACTCAAGGGTTGTATTTTGTCGAAGAGAATTAGTAGTCAACGAAAATGACAATTTGGCACTCAAAGTGATGTGATATGTGAAAGGTAATCGTTACCTCAGGCCTCATCAACTAGAAATGATCGAAACTGGGTTAGATGCGGCAAGGCTAAGTCGGTCATTCCCAATTAGGATATTATCATCCTTTTCTAGATATATTTCTTCCCGCTATAACGTTCAGGATGTAGATTAATGTGGTTTTTATGCTATGAGGGCCCTTGAAAAAGGTCGGTAACGACTAGGGGATGATATATTCAATACTACCTAGTTACAGAGGTAGGCCGGCCTTGTGTTGGTAGAGGTCAGATGTCTTATGCCTCGAGACATCGATCTAGAGGTGTACCCTTCGAAAGGTAATCCCTTCAAAAGGTCGTTTGTATGGAAATCCAAACTCCACTACGTGCTTTCCATTTCGTTTGTAGAGCCTAGTATGCTGGAATTTAATAATGGAAACAATTTCGGCTATAATTAATATTATTTATATACTAGGCACTATTATAATATAAGATGATCTGATATGAAACCTTTTCGTTATCGTAAGGTAAAAACATGTCCGTGTTTATGTATGGGCGTGTCTTATAAGATACTTTTGTTTTGAAAGGAAAAGTTTTGGTAATTTAATAAATTCAGTTGAGTGTGTTTCCCATGCTGGTTTACCAGACAGATCCGAACGTTCTTCCCTTTCAATGCTCGAGCCATACCGAGTATGTTTACAGGTTCAGTTTTGGTGCTTTTGGAGCCTCGGTGGGAGAGCTGGAGATCTTCATTTTCGTACACACGTATCTATTTATTATCCACTTTGCGCTTTGTTGTTGTATACTATCCACAATTGTAAGGACAAGTTATTATAACTGTTTAGGCTGATGATTGGTGCTTGATTGTTGAATTTTGATTATGTATGTATATACAGTTTCTGTTTTGTAAAGATCATTGATATGATATTATATGTTTTCTGCTGCGATGTGAGATTCTGTGTTGCTCTATTTGGCTTCTCCTCTCTCTTTCTTCTCTTCTCTTATTTTCTCTTCTTTTATTTCTAATGACTTTCTGTCAGTCTATGATTTTTGGATCAGACATGTGTGGTTAATTGTCGATTCAAAAGGTACCAGATTTGTGGGTCGTCACATTTGGTATCAGAACTTAGATTTAGTATATTCCTAGGCTTTGATGTATACTCAGTATAGATAGGGTCAGTAGCACCATAGATTGAGTTTGAGTGTACTATATATATGAGCGTGTATTTGTTAGTGATTATAAAATGTTTTATATTGTGTTTACTTATTCGTTGAGTTATTTATGATTCTGGTCGTGTGGGACGCCATGTTATCAATATGGTTTTCTAAACACTTAAAAGTGGCAAGTCGACGTTCTATTGTTTTTAAATTTGGTAATAATTTTACCTCGATTATATTTTATATAAAGGAATAATTTTTTCAGAAATTATTATAATGTACATAAATTGATTATTTGGTTGTTTGAAATTGTAAATATATACATATATATAAGTTAATAAAAACTGTTTGAATAATCTAAATAAAAACAACAATTGTAAAAGAATAAATTATATAAGAAAATGAATTATTAAGTATGGAATTATAATTTTTATGATTTACAATCGTGAAATAATCTTATATACAAGAAATGAAACTATATGATTATATTTATAAATATGATTTATAAATAAAAAACATTTTTAAACTAAGAATTTGGAAATTGAATCCCATCGATTTTGAAATTTAATTTTCAAAGTAAAAGGGGTTATATTATTATAAATCTAAATAAGATAAATAAACTCGGAATAAATATTATATAAGTAAAGTGAAAAATCGATATTGTATAAGTAAGAGTTTATAAATGTGATTTATAAATAATAAAGATATTTAAAAGAATATAAAGCACTGAATTCACTACTGTTGCTAAAAAATAATAAGGGTAATGACTGCAACATCACCGGTATCATTTCGAGTTTCTATGTGATTGATTTGCCACCAATAGTAAATTGAAAATTGAAGTTTTGATGTGATGAAAAAATTTGAATTTAAAATCCAAGTTGAAACTGATAAATATAAATAAAATGAGTTTGGACTTATAATATGAAATAAAAAATTAATTTTAGGAAAGTTTAATAAATTGAATTGGATTAGATGAGTTATTGGAATGAAAGTTAAACTTAAGTGGTAAGTGCTTATATAATATGAATTTGGAAGTTTGAATAAATAAGTTGTATACCTTATAAAATGGGGAAATATAAGTAAAACCAAATGTTAAAATGGTTAAACAATTTTGTTAAGCAAAACAAAATCTGAATTTGAATAGCGATATGAAATTTTACATAAGTAAAAGTTAAATAAAATGACTTTAGAATTGAAATCTAGGTTAAGTTAAAAGGGAAATGATCTTTGAAAATGAAATTTAACTCAAGTAAAGAAAAAGAAATAAGCTAACAAAATGAGTTAAATAAAATAGAATTTGAACTAAATGGGAAGTGAACTTAAGTTGTATAGTGAAAGTAAATGTATGTGAGATTAAAATGAAATATAACTTCAGTGATGTGGAATGAAGTCGAATTTGACATCAAATTGAATTAATAAAGTGAGTTAATGAAATGAAGTAATTAAAGGAATATGAATTTGAGTTATATAATGAAATTCAACTTTAGTTATAAAATAAAATTATCAATTAAATTAATGAATGAATTGAATTATACTAATGAAATAAAAATGGGAAAAAAATATATGGATTTAATGTTAATTGATCGTATGTAAATGAATTTATACGGAATAATGGGTATAAGTGTTAATTCATTAAAAGCTAATGAAATTGGAAATTGAATAATTTAATGAAAGTCAATTAGATATTAAACCAATTGAAATTAAATGTGTTAAACCAAATTAAATGTAAACGAAGTAAATATGAATGTTGGGTGTAAATTAAATAAATTTGGTTATGTTGGATATGCATTGGTTGTTAGATGGATGTTTGTTGATTAAATAGAAATTCATGAAATGTTAATGAAGCTGAATTAATAAAATTGGAAGTTAAGTAACTGAATTCAAATTGGAAGTAAGGGAATCTAAATAGAATTGAATTTGATTTGATTTAGAAGTGAGCTAACTTGAATGTAAATTAGTGAATGTAAACTAACTGAAAATGAATAGATGAATATTAGTAAAATCTAATGTCAATGAATCAAATATGATTAAAGTGAAAACCAATTCAACGAATATTAATGAGAAACGAATTTATATTGAATTAGTTAAGGATTGATTGAATAGATATTAGATTTAGTTGGATAATAGATATTTGATGGTTGAATTTGTTGCTTTTGATTGCATTTGCTATATTGACATATATAGTTGTTGTATTGGTATATGCTGTATATTGATATTACTTTTCATATATACATATACTTATTGTTTTTGAGTGTTTAGTAGGTGCGGATGGCGAATGCTTCGCATTTGGAGCTCGCTTTCGCGCTATATTAGTCGTATAAGCTCGCTAATAACATATAAGTTACATATCTCGGATTACATATCGCACTTTTACACTTTTTCCCCTAAGGGATGCCTCATTCTCGAAGATGAGATGTATATTTCTGCTATATATATTGTGATTTTTTTGGATCGAACCGCGCGAAGGAGGTTATGGCAAAATTTTTTGAAAATTTAAGGCGTGGGATTTTTTTTGAGAATTTTGCCAAAATTTTTTTTATATAGCTAAAATTTTGATTTTTGAGCTAAAAACTAAACGATATCGGATGGTTTTGAAAAAATAACTAAGTATGAATTTAAAACTTTGATAAATTTTTATAAGAAGTTTAACAATTGGATTTTGAAAAAAGTCAAAAAGGTTTAAATGATTTGGTAAATCTAGTTTGACCAAATAGTTTTTGAAAATTTATTGGATTTTGTGGCTTTTTCTTACATGGTAATTTCGAGGACGAAATTCTTTTAAGTAGGGGAGAATGTAACGACCCAGAATTTTGGTCATATGAAATTGAGATATAATTGATTTTAAATATTCACAAGTTACTTTTATAAGTTGAATAACTTATATTTCGAATATAACGATTTAATTGGATAATTAAATTACTAACTTAATATTTGAAATTGTGGAAATAATTAAGATTTTGAATTTAACGTGAATGAAAATGATTTATAAAATTAAATTAAATTCTATTTGAACTAGAATGGAGTTAATGAACTTTTAAAATTGATTTAAAAGCAAATTTATATAAATTGGATATTTTAGTATTTAATTAACACGTAAAAATAGTCATTTTTGACACAGTCTCGGATTTCGATGAAACTAGTTTCATTGGATCCATAATGTTATGTTATTATAGGATTTCAAATTTTCTGTCAATCGGACTTAAGATTTAGTCGTGGGAAGCTAAAACGCGTAGAAATTTATTTAAGAGAATTTTAATTTAAACTCGATTTGAAAACCTATCTTTCAAATATGATCGAATCGGCTCCTATATATATTCCATTGTGTTCGGAATAGGGGCAAAACATTATAAACGCCAGACGGCACGCTATGTTTGGAGTTTGAAAAAAAATTCAGATGAATAGTGAGCAAAAAATTTCTATAAAAGGGTTTCATTATTTTCTATTTTCACAAACCCTAATCTATTAGGTCTAGCCGTCATTTTATTTTCAATGGCCAAGAGAGCTCGAATTTTCTTTCCCAATTATTGCTAATTCGGTAAACAATTACGAAAAGTCTTCAACTAACAAATTGTAGAGCTTGACGAGAACTTCAAGATCAAAGGTGGTGATTGTCTGATTTGCGACATAGAGGGAGAAACCTGGCCGTGTTCGCCTGCCGTTCAACCACATTTTTCACAGAAAATGCATGACCAAGCTCGACCAGGATGAGGGCGTTGGTACACGGCGAGGTGGACTTCTAAATGGTACTAGTCGATCGACGTCTCGATCTAAGGAGGTGGCATGGCAATTTGGTAAAGAATGGCAGCATGTGGTTTCTCGAACAGGAAACAAACTAAGAAGAGGAAGAAAACGAATGCGGCCGCGATCTATTTTCATTTAAACGAACGGCCTTGATTAAAAGTAGGTTTAAAAATAAAAATAAAATTGTAAATTTAATTATATAAATTTGTGTAGTCTTTAAAATTGCATAACTTCTTCACACGAGATCGAAAATTGACGAAACAAATTATGTTGGGATTGTATTGAAGAGCATTACATTTTAGAGCTAAATTGGAGTTGATTGAAGCTAGTAAAAATTTTGGATAAAATTAAATGCTTTTTTAATTTTAATTGGAATAAAAAAGCTGTAACGTCTATTAGAATCAAAGTGGGTACGACTCACTCTTTCTGTTGCACTTATATTTTTATATAAGTAAGAACAAAATTTATTTGTGTTGATTGATGAAATTTTGGATGATATATATATATATATATATATATATATATATATATATATATTAATTGGTTTGGACATATTCCCGCCTATTGAAGCAGATGTGACCCTATACGTTCCCGTGTATGAGTAGATGACCTTTTGTACATGGGTTTGTCTCGAAGTGGACATTATACATATTTTCTCAATGTATATTAGTTGTAGGTGATAGGTTGGAGGGATCCAACTGGATTCCTCACCAATGTTTATTTTTATTTACAGATATTGGTATATATGATGTTATCATGTGATATATGATATTTGGATGCCGTGATTGTCGCGAATCACCTTATTTAGTGCTTTTACAATATTGCACCATATTTTTGAAATCTTAAAAATATTAAAATGATGATTTCAAATTAAAAAAATATTTTAAACTAATTTTGAAAATATATGTTGTTGACTTGTCAAGGAATGGATTTATTTAAATAAATAAAAATTTATTTAATGTTATAAAATTTATGTTTTTTGTGAAATGTATCAAAATATGATTTTTGAAATATGGAGTTATATATTTTGTAAAATAATTTAAATTGATAATTTTGATCTATTATAAATGGTTTATGTATAAGATTTATAAAATTGATATTTTTACAAAATAATAATAATGGAATTATAAAGGAGTTTTATACGTGTTAAAATGAAGTTATAATGAATCTTATAAGTAAATAAGATTTATGAAATGATGAAGCTATAAAAAGAATGAATTTGTAAATAAAGAGATTTATAAGTAAATTAACTTATAATTGGATTTTGAGAGATAAATGAAATTGGTCAATAAAGGAATTTTTTATATGGAAGTTTATAAGATATATATGGACTTTATAAACATTGTTTTACAAATGTGAAATCAATTGAATTTGATAAGTTAAATATTCAAGTTTATAAAGGAATTATATTAACGATTTTGGATAGTGGATAATCCTTTAATTAAATGTGTAGAAGTAATGAATTTGGTAAATGAATTATATTCACGATTTTGGATAGTGAATAATCCTTTAAATTAAATAAATGTTTTGAAAAGTGGTCTTTTAAAGGGAGTTAAATAGTTTGGAGATGTTTTAAAACGCGTGAGCATCGACTACATTGTTTTCAACATTCATTGTTGAAATAGACGTTTTCGAGAAGTAAGGAAAGCATGGACTATGACACCGTTGTTATAGTAAACGATTTTCAAAAGGAGATGTTTTGTATAGTATATGGGATTTATATATCTATCTAATTATCGAATCCCTGTACTAATGATTTATATATTTATCTAATTATTGAATCCCTATATTAGATATTTGTTTGTTGCTTTGATAGTTAAATAATCGACTATCAAAATTTGGCCATTTTAGTTCCTCGACTTAATGCGGGAACTATTTAGTCGTACACTTAGTACATAGCCATCTGTGTAGGCTTGATCATCGGTTGTATTGAGGATGTTGATTCATGTAGTGTGGAGTATTACTCCAATCTATCGAGCTTCCTTCTTGGACGAAGGATATCAAGTTGAAAGATGAAGACGTGATAAGTCTATGAGACTTAGTTTCTATGTCAGGTTGAGAAATGCTTTCGCGTTGTTAGTGCGAAGAGACCAGGATCGATTATCCGAAAACCACTTTGGACCAAGGTATATGTGTTCGATTGTGCAGGTTGCGATGATATTGGTATTTAGGATTTTCAAAGTGAAGGACTGCTTGTTGATCCTTTGGGTTAAAATCTCAATATACATATAGTAGCAATAGTCTATTCGTTATGAAATATCCATTATAAGGATTGTCGCTACTAATTCTAGGGATTTTCCAACAGGATATGGTAGGAAAGTACCTTCGGTTTGTCCTGTTCCTTGACAACTTGTATGGACGAGTGTTCGACATTGCATTTCTATGATTACGAACATTGGACTTTACAAACGTACATCGGTGGTGGCGGAAAGGCGACTTTTCTTAGCTTAACACCGTCCTTGAGACGTACGAGCTCAAGGGTTGTATTTTTATGGAAGGCAATTAGTAGTTAATATAAATGGCAATGTGGCATTAAAGTAGTGTGATATGTGATATGTGAAAGGTAATCATTACCTCAGGCCTCATCAACCGGAAATGACCGAAATAGGCTTAGATATAACAAGGCTAAGTGGGTCATTCCCAATTAGGATATGATCATCCTCTTCAATATATATTTCTTACCACTATGACTTTGGATGTAAATTAATGTGGTTTGTATGCTATGAGGGCCCTCGAAAAAGGTCGGTAATGACCAGGGGATGACATATTCAATACTACCTAGTTACAGAGGTAGGTCAGTCTTGTGTTGCTAGAGGGAAGATGTTCTTTGCCTTGGGACATCCATCTAGAGGTGTACTCATCGAAAGGTAGTCCCTTCACCTGGTTATTTGTATGGAAACCCAAACTCCATTCATGCCTGCCATTTTGTTTATAGAGCCCAGTATGCTGGAATTTAATGATGGCAACAATTTCAGCTATGATTAATATTATTTATATACTAGACACTATTATAATATATAAGATGATTTGATATAAAATGTTTTGGTTGGCATAAGGTAAAAACATGTCTGTGTTTATGTGTGGGGGTGTCTTATGACATACTTTTGTTTTGAAAGTAAAAGTTTTGGTAATTTAATAAATTCATTTGAGTGTATTTCTCACGTTGGTTTACCAGACTGATCCAGGTGTTCTTTCCTTTCAATGCTCGGGTCAGATCGAGTATGTTTACAGGTTCAGATTTGGTGATTTTGGAGCTTCAGCAGGAGAGCTGGAGATCTTCATTTTCGTATACACGTATTTGTTTATTATATTCTTTGCGCTTTATTGTTGTATATTATCGCAATTGTAAGGACAAGTTATTATAAACGTTCAGGATGATGATTGGTGCTTAATTGTTGAATTTTGATTATGTATGTATATATAGTTTTGTTTTGTAAAGATCATTGATATGATATTATATGTTTTCCGCTGCGATGTGGGATTCTGTATTGCTTTATTTAGTTTCTCTTCTCTCTTTCTTCTCTTCTCTTCTTTTCTTTCTCATGATTTTCCGTCAGTCTGTGCTTTTTAGGTCGAACATGTGTGGTTTATTGTCGATTCAAAGGGTATCGGATTTGCGGGTCGTCACAACCCTGAACTAGTTCATAAATCTTTTCATAATTTGGTCCACATGCTAATGGACCATTATCCAATTGGCCAAACAACATAGCTATAAAATCAATCAAGTATAACGGAAAGCTCAGTCCCAACACTTCCTCGAAAGCATTCAACACTCCCATGCACTAGATATACCTCATAAATGAAGTATCTGATCCATCCTTACAGCTCCAAAATTGGCTTGAAATCAAGTTGATTACTAGCGTATTGGAAATTCAGGGTAAATGGATTTCTATTTGCATCCTCCAAACTCCAATTTGGATCTCCAACTTGAAGCACTTATCTTATCATGCTAGCGATTCTACAAGTACCATTTAGTTGAAATTTATAGGGTTCCATACGCCCTTGATTTGTATCTTCATGATACCCCCCATTCCTATGGAGAATTTCTGGTCCCAATCCTTGTTGCTGTAAGTTTGCATTTGATTTCCATCTTCGATTCAACAATGCCCGTTCTTGGTATCCCAGCTCGCTCAAAACTCAAGTTGACCATGCCTCTGGACCATTATGGTAGGTACCGACTCTTCCGAACAAGTCATTTCCGACTTGTATTTTGGGGAGGGGGGTTAGATCCAACTTTCTTTGCTCCATCTCCTAAGCACATACATTGTGTTCTAGCCTCCGATTCTAATTTCTAGCAAATCCGATTGCACTTGCTGCTCCATTCTCGAGAAAAACCAATTCATTGTCTCCTATTGCAGAGCCATAAATCTCTCTTGCATCTAACCATCATCTCTTCCATCTCCTCTCTAGTAACGTAGGTAGAAGGCAATTAGAGCTTGAAGACACCTCCTAACTACCGCATGCTCTAATTGATTTTCTCCAACAATAACTCTTATAGTAGGTCTCTACATCTTTTTCAAATCAAATCTTAATTATTTCACAATGAAAGCACCAAAAAAGCTACTCCAAAAATTGACATGCTAACCTAATATTAATAAAATCTGAACCGAACAAATATTAAAATGATGAAAATGAAGTAGAAGAGAAAAAAACACAAAGCTTTTATAGTGATTCAGCAAAATATTCAGCCTGTGTCCACTTAATCTTTTTATCTGATGAATTCTCTCCATAATATACCAAATTACAATTGATTTTCGACTACAATTTAGTAGACCTCGTATTTTCTAAAACTTTTTAAATGGAGAGTTAAATAAGATTGATCAAAAATTTCCATTTTAGTTGAAGATTGCTTACTATTTATATATGAATCCTACCACAAATCTCATGATTCTAGGCTTGAACGTGCATTTCCCTTCAAAATTGAAGTTCCAACATGAAGAATAGGTTGTTGCACATAAATCCTGAAAAAGTCAACAACTTTGTAGCGACCCAACTTATTTTTGTAAGCTAAATCTCTAAGTTTTGCTATATGATCCCTAGCTCATCTTGCGCATATTCCAAGATGGCAAAATATGGTTCGTAATATAATATAGTCGGTTCCGATTTTCTTTTCTTGGCTAGATATATGTCAATTCTTTTGCATTTCACCATTTTGTTGTTATTGATAGTCTCCAAATAATGTCGGTACCAACTAAATCATGTTGCTTGAAACACCCACCTCTATACTCATACTATTAGAGTATTACAAAGTAATATTGTCTGAGAATATGGAGAACACGGCCATATTAGACTGTCTCACAAGAATATTCTTATGGGCTAACACTGGTATGTATATTATAAATCGAATAATCAACTCATATATACTTAATCAGTATTATCACAAAGGAATAAACACATGCATTTTCAAGATAGAACTATACATAATATAAATAAATAACAGAGAACATAAAGCCATTATCACAACAATAAGGTATAATATGAAATATATACAAGGGTTAGTGTGAAAGCAAATATCTCTAATGCTTATCATCTTGAATGTTACTTAAATTATAACCTATATACATCAAGTGTCATACATACAATGAGACTATACAATACAAAATGATATACATTAACACTAAATATCTATCCTCCTGTATGCCTAAAAATATAAGATGGTCACTTTATCCCTGGACCTGAAATATCTTGGACGGACCCAAGTATTATGTAAATAACACACGGGTCAGACCATATCTATCTAACATTCAGCAAAGAGCTAAAAGGGAGGCTGATGGTCGTATGCCGCTCTAGAGTCACACACATAGGTCGCCTATCCCGACTCTATGATCTTTAATTACCTTGACGGTCATCATGATACATATCTATTAATTGTTTGCCTACATAAAGCCTTGGTCATGACCCTTCTTTGCCCTTATAGGTAATAAACTACTAGCCTATGTTACACAGGGGCTAAGGGCACCTACCCTATAATACTCATTAATGGTGTCACGGATCTGGGGCATGACCCCAAGATCAGGCCGCTAAAATGGATGTTAGCAAATCTGATTCTCTCTCTTTCTCTAATGCTAATAATAGAAGTGCATCATGGTAGACAACATATAGTATTTACAAATATAGGCTCTAACCTTTCTCACACAATTGAGCATCACTTTACGTAAGTATAATCTCAACATCACTATTTTCGTCACATGAGTTTCATCTACTTGTAATGGATAATCGAATAAATATCATAACGACATCCCCTTCCAGCGTGCGTTACTCAACCATTTATTCACTGCTCATAAACTAACTCAATCATCACAATATTCTATATCAATATTTGTAGGAGTAATCAGAAAAGTATTACCAAAAGTCCCATGCTAAATGGTATCACCATTCTGCTTACTCAGATTCTTCATAATCTAGAATCTCCATAATATTATTCTACTGACGAGCCCGAAGAATAAACAGAGAAATATTACCGAAAGTCTCATACCAAACGGTATTATAAGTCTATTTATTTAGATTCCTCATTAAACATAAATAAAAATCATCCACAACATTCTAATTTAACTTAGATAAGAAAAATAATAATGCAATAAAACTTCTTAAACAATTATGCTTTTTTTACATAAACCAATCTATTTTATTCATTCAATACAAAAATAAAGATTAAATAATTATAATTCAACACACATATTTCCTTACATATATTTAAATTTTCAACCTCACTTTACATAACCAAATATAAATTATAAATACCTTTCCTTAATTTTTCGTTTTTAAATACTATTTTAAAATAAATTCATTAACTTCTCAATAATTCATTTTTATTCCAAACTATAAAATATAACACAAAACCTTTAATTTATATGTAAAATCATTAATATCCTATAATAAAATCACTTAATAATTTTTTGGAACCATCTCTTGATTTTCTAAAATTAAGATATTTAAATAAATTTTCAAATATTAAATACAAACTTTCTTTCATTAAATACATAGAATATATTTTTTTAACTCTTACTCAAACTTATGTATTATAAATACGCTTCAAAACACTTAAATTTATAAATTAAAAAACATTTCTTATTTTTATAAAATTTATGTAAGATGTTTTTAAATAGTTATTCAAAGCCAAGATAAATTCTTGTTAATAAATTAACAATAATTAATAAAATTTAAATAGAAAATTTCTTCATAGAAAATTTATCTTTATAATGCGTCAATTATGAGTTTTAAAAATCAAATTTTCCATTATTTTTATTATATTATATTTATTTATTAAGCATAAACCAAAATGGCTGTCTACTAGCTTGGAATTTCCAAGTGGTGTACCACCGATGCACCGGTTCTCATGGACTGGTCCACCGGTTCGTGGCCTGGAATAGCAATATTCCAAGTCACGAGGCCACATTCTGGCAGCTTCGGTCGTCCATGACTCGAGCCCAATTCTCCTCTAGCTCCTTCACAACACTTCAATTAGTCAAAACATCATCATCAAATTCAGATTCAATCAAAGCATAAACAAGACAACTATATTCTAAGTAAAAAAAATACAAATTCATATAATTCATCAACAATCTTCCATTCAAATTTTCATATTGAATCATATGATTTAAACATAGAATTTTGAGTGTAACAACTCACCTTATCCATAAATGGCTCAATGCTTCCTTTTCCTTCCACTTTCCTCCTTAGCGTAAATATCCATAATCCCAAAACTTGATCAAATCACTAACTTCTACATAGCTAAAGGTCTAGTATGGCGTCAAGGTAAACTTGTATTAATTTGAGAATTTATATGATTATATTTTGATTTTAAAGGAGGAGGGTTTTCATACTTTTAGTTTTATGAAGCTAGAAGGTTATATGATGAGGATGAAAGTATACATGAAATGAAAATATAGATGAGGTAGTACTAGATTTAGAGAAGTCTAGGTAAGGAATATATGGTCCGGGCTTCTATATATGGTCCGGGCTTCATGTTGGCTATGTAAACATTTATTTTGTATTCCCTTTTCTTGGTTTCTTGTTCTACAAGTTTTACTTAATAAAAATTGATATTAAATTCAAAAACAAAATTATTTTTACATCGCATGAGTATATGCTCAATGTTATGAAATTTTCTAGGATTTATTTTCCACAAATTCCTTTGTTTTACTTAATTACTCTAAACTTGTCGTGTTTGTCCCATTATAATAAAAATTTATTTATTAGCCCAAATTAACTTTAATTACCACTTTAAATTTATTTCTTACCCAAATCAATATTATTCATTCATTATATAATTTTATAAAATATTATATCCACATTTTGACTCATTTTAATTTAATTATTCTTTATTACATTTTAAACCCATTTATTAAATTAATTCCAAAAATCCTTATGTAAATAAATAGATTATTTTCCCTTTCGAAATATATATTTTAAATCTCATTCACTATTAATATTGAACTTTACAAAATTATTCAATCACTTTTGATGCATATATAATCATTTCAAACCAAATAAATATCAATATTATTCAATAATATCCAAATTATTATTTATTAATGATTCTTAGTTTCAAATTATTCAACTTCCAAAAAATTTGTTGCATAATAATTAAATTTCACCAATAAATATTTTATCATCAAATTTCAATATTCCTATATTCTCATTTTAATCTTTAAAATTTGTTTTATTTTTTTAAATTGCTATTATTAATTTTAATTAACTGCGTCTCAATGCCAGGATGTTACATCGTTGCCAACCAAATATGTCGGTGTTAGTCGTTATGCATAGGATCAAAGATGGCCAATAGTTGTAAATAATGTAAACGCATTAGAAACAAAATAGTATATAACACAGTCGATCTTATACTGGTTCGAAGCACCTCTCATATGTCCAGTCCCTAAACACCTCTTAGGAATTTCACTATCAATACCCTCACTTCACCCGAAGGAACAATTTTATAAATTCCCCTCGAACAAACAAACAGGACTTCAAAAGCAGTTACAAGTAGTGTAAAAATGTTACTTTCTGACACAGCGTATCTCGATATACAAAATGTCACTTTTGATGTACAGTAAGTCCTATAACCAGACCAAACTATATTGAGTGGAGTTGTAGAGGCTAAGGAGTTTATTCAACTAGAATAAGGGATATGGAGATGAAGCACACTAGTTGAAATCTATGAATCATATGAATTTCGTGGAATTCAATGCTTAGGATTGAGAGTTTGAGGCTTAGAATTCAAAGCATAGAGTTTAGTTTCAATGTATGTTGATTTAGGAATGGTTAGGGAATTATATAGTTGTTGTAGGGATGCCAATGTTGGGGCGCAACCTTCCAAATTCGCCATCGATGAAGAGAAGTGGCTGCAAGAGCGAAGAGATGCTACTTCTGGAGTGAAGAGACACGAAGGAATCAATTTAAAAAAAATAGCCGTTTTTGTACTAGCTCGGTTGATTGAGGATCAAATTCAGTCGACTGAAAGTGACCACTTTCGGTCTAGAACTTTGGGCTTGATTCTGTCGGCTGTTTTCTATATGTTAGTCAACTTAGGCTAGTTCAATCGACTGAGGAAGGATTTTAGTCTACTAAGTAAGCATAATTTCCAAAAGCTTTCTTAGTTCAGTGGTAAAAGCATGCGCTCATCTCTCAGCCCACCCGAGTTTAAGTCCCAGCTTCGCATATTTTTAGCCAATTTATTTTTCACCTTTTCCATCATTGTTTTTACCTGAAATAACTTAATAAAAATATTAGTAGCATTATTGTATGGTTGTTATCATCAAAACACCATATATATGGTTCTAACAATCTCCACCTTTTGATGATGACAACCACACAACCTTATAATATAAAATAATAGCTCCCTCTAAATATATGTTATGTATAATAAGTTTATTTCCCTTAACTTTATATAAATGCTAATATAAAATATTTAAAACACGCGTTCTTCTCCCCTTTTTTCATCAGCAAAAAGGGATAAAAGTATTGGTGCACTGTATGATAAAAAAAACTCCCTTTAAACATAATATTTCTCTTTAACTTTTAATTATGTACTCCCCTTGTCAATATACTCATATTTCTCCCTATTTGTAATTAACAAAAAGTATGCGAAAATTAAAAAAAATGGAGCATACCATAGAGAAATCATAAGTGATGTTTTTTTAACATTATTGTAAAGCGATGAGTATCCAATGGATATTTCAAATGTAAGCAAATTGATACTCATTTTGTGATAGATATAAGGTTTACGACTTAGGAAACCATATCCAGTTGGATGCGGTTGACCTCTTAAAAATATAATTTCCACTATTAATCACATTGTCATAATAATAGTCTATCAGTTTGATTAGTAGGAAACCATATATCAACATTTATTGATTTGGTATTCAAAGGATTTTTCTATTTTTAAGCATGACACTATCCTGACATGGATTAATTGTAGAACTATCCTTTCCTTTAGTACTAGCATTAAAATGTGTATACAGGAAACTTTTTCTACAATTATCTTGTTTATAGTCTAAATTTGTTCTATTATTGTGAGCTTTGCTATTAGTAGTTAAGGAAGACAAATCATGTTTTTCTCTATTAAAATTTGTGATTTTCTCATTTAATTTAAAACTGCTTTGGAATCACAAATTTCTTTTTGCAAAATATTTTTTTTAATTCACATTATTTAATTAATTCTAGATTCTTATTATTTGAAGTCCTATCTCTTTTTCAAGAGACAAAAGTTTAGAATTAGAACCATTTAAAGAATT
The DNA here is from genome assembly GCA_030765085.1 of Allium cepa. Lineage (NCBI taxonomy): Eukaryota > Viridiplantae > Streptophyta > Magnoliopsida > Asparagales > Amaryllidaceae > Allium > Allium cepa. The sequence continues at coordinate 457,353,569 of CM060929.1, read as the reverse complement.
TTCCAAAAATATATTTTTATTTTGCAAAACTTCAATTTTCTTTAAAAGATCAGTATTTTTAGTTTAAGCGCTCATTTTCTTGTAATAGAACACCATTTTGTAAAACGACTTCTTCCAATGTATTTTCAAAAACTTCAATTTGTTTTACTAAAAACTTATTTTCATCCGTTAAAATACTAATTTCGTTAAAATACTAATTTTATGCTCACAATCATCCAATTTAGCTAAAGCAATAGAATTGACCTTTTGTGATGTTTAAAAATCTTTTAATAACTTCTCATGCATTTGTAAAAGATCATTATATATAGAATCTTAGCATACCGATTTTGATCTGAGATTAGCCGTACAACATATGCACTTTGATTCTATTGATTGTTCCTTGCTTCCAGAAACTTTCTTTTTCTCGACAGTCTTTGAGCTCTGACTGGATCTTTTGTTTTTACCATTATTTTATGATGTTGTGACGATCGATAGAATTTAAAGCTCTGATACCACTTGTTAGTCAATATGCAAAGGATCAAAGATGGCCTACAGTTGTAAACAATGTAAATGCAGTGGAAATAAAATAGTATATAATACAGTCGATCTTATACTAGTTCGAAGCACCTCTTTTACGTCCATCCCCTAAGCACCTCTTAGAAATTTCACTATCAACACCCTCATTTCACCCAGAGGAACATGTTTATAGATTCCACCTGAACTACCAAACAGGACTTTAACAGCAGTTACAAGTAGTGTAACAAATGTTACTTTCTAACACAGCATATCTTGATATACAGATTGTCACTTTGATGTACAATAACTCCTATAGCTAGACCAAACTATACTGAGTGAAGGTGTAGAGGCTAAGGAGTTTAGTCGACTAGAATATAGGATGTAGGGATGAAGCGCACTAGTTGAAATCTTTGAATCACATGAATTTCATGAAATTCGGAGTATTGTTTAGGAATTGAGAGTTTGAGGCTTAAAATGCAAAGCATAGAGTTTTTTTCAATATATGTTGATTTAGGAATGGTTAGGTGATTATATAGTTGTTGTAGGGATGCCAATGTAGGGGTGCAACCTTCCAAATTCGCCATTGATGAAGAGAAGTGGCAGCAGGAAAGAAGAGATGCAACTTCTTGAGTGAAGAGACACGAGGACACCAATTCAAAAAACTAACCGTTTTTGTACTAGCTTAATCGACTGAGGATCAAATTCAGTCGACTGGAGCGGCCAATTTCGGTCCAGAACTTCGGTCTTGATTCAGTTGGCAGTTTTCTATAAGTTAGTCAACTTTGGCTAGTTCAGTCGATTGAGTAAGTATTTCAGTCAATTAAATAAGCACAATTTCCAAAAGCTTGCTTGGTTCAATGGTAAAAGCATGCGCTCATCTCTTAGCCCACTCGGGTTCGAGTCCCAACTTCCCATATTTTTAGCCAATTTATTTTTCACATTTTCCATCATCGTTTTGATCTGAAATAACTTAATAAACATATTAGTGGCGCTGTTGTATGGTTGTTATCATCAAAAACCATATATATGGTTCTAACAGTCGGCACCAATCAAATCAAGCATCTCTTAAACTTAGCCAAATCTTTGATTCCTAATCTTGACATATCCAAGCTTCTTGATTCATTCCTTCATTATTTTATAGTTCTGCTTCTCTAATTTAAATCAATTCCAAGACTGTTGTATTTTTTTTGGAAATAACAGTAATAATGTTTGCGTTAAAGGTGTGGAGACACTATCTCATGAGAGAAAATTTTGAATTGCTTACGAATCATAAGTCCTTAAAGTATTTGTTCTCTCAAAAGGAGTTGAATATGAAGCAACAAAGATCGATGGAGTTTTTGACATCGTATGACTTTAGGATTGAGTACATATAGAGAAAAGGAAACAAAGTTGATAATGCGCTAAGTAGAAAACATCAAAACGTGGTATTGGCGACGTTAGCTGAATGAAATGATTCAGAGGCATTGGCTTTTTAAGGGTTAGAATGAGGTCGATGGCCAATTCTAGTCAGAGTATCCTAATGGTCTCTTGTTTAGAAGTTTGATCAGTATTGATCGAAAAAATTGTTGCAAAGCAAAGATATTATCCATCACTAGCCGAATGGATTAAGTGACTAGAATTGGGAAGTGAGACCGATGATTTGAAAGACTTCACACTCAACCAAAGAGGATGGTTGAGAAAGAAGGGACAGTTGGGTGGTCTGGATGTGGAAAATCTAAGGAAGTACATTCATAGAGAATGCCAATGATCGAAGTGTATTGTTCATCCCAGAGATACGAAGATATATCAAGATATGAAGAAGATTTTCTTCTGTGAAATAGTAAAGAGAGATGCAGACTTATGGGTGAAGCATTGTATGAATTTCCAGTAAGTAAAAGCCAAGCATCAAAAGTCAAGTGGATTACTTCAACCGTTAGAATTCCCACTATGGATATGTCATTTTATATCTATTGGTTTTATCGATGGTTTGCCCAGGTCAAATAAGGAAAATGAAAGTGTTTGGATCGTGGTTGATAGATTGACCAAGAATGCACATTTTAACACTGTTAAGTCGATAATGACGGCACCTAGTTTGGCAAAATTATTCATGAAGGACACTATAAGACTTTAAGGAATACCGAGTAGCATAGTAAGCGATAAAAATTCCATTACTTACAGTGAGTTCTAAAAGAGTTTACAAGGTGTATTGAGTACCAAGCTAAAGATGAGCATCTCTTATCATTCGCAGACTGATGGACAAATGAAAAAAGTTAATAAGGTACTCAAAGATTTACTAAGAACTTGTGTATTGGTGATGTGCACGTAAATGTGCATATATTTACATTCATATTTAATCTATTTTTATTTAAATAAATGTCATAATTAGGAATTTTAAATGTTTAAAATCAAAATTTAAATATGCTTTCAAGTCATCGTTCATACATCAATGAGGGGGTAATATAGTAATTTTGTGCATGAATTAATTTTGAGAATATTTATTTGCACATTTTCTTTTTAATTATAGGAATTTTGAATGAAAATATGAAGATGTTCTCATGGAAATATACATATACAAGAATGGAAACAAAGGAATGAAGATAAAAATAATTCAAACTCATGCATCATTGAGGACCACATCTACCCACTTACCTTAATCTACAATTAGGAGCTAATGCACAAGTTAATGGAGGTTAAAGCTACATGCATACTTAATGATTGATTAATTAGAGGCTGTGATTACTTGATGACCACACTTTCTAAAACGTATTTTTGAAATCCCCAAAAAATATGGATTTGGGTTTTGTGTATGTAGAAATAGCCCTCTTATGTTCATGTAATAGATCTTTTTTTAATTACTTAGAAAATTAGCATGCAAGTTGTAGTCTCAAAGTTCTATGAAATAAAATGACTTCCTAAGCATCTTGTTCTCTTACTTCTTTCTTGTTCTTATTTTATTTCTTGTTTATTTTTATTTACATGCTCTTTCATTTCATGTTTTTTTTTTTTTTGAATTACCTAGAGAACCAAGCTTCGCTTGTAAACTCTAGGGAAGTATATGCCTGCCAAACACATACTTCGGGTACTTGTTACAGGGTTGTCAGTTTCGGGGTTCGAACTCGTGACCTTCGATCACGCAGTCCGGACCATCAACCAACTGCGCCAACCCTGTTGGCTCATGTTAGTAGCTTAGTTTTACTTTTATGCAAATAGTTTAGATCTTCTTTTATTCTAATTAGCTCTTACCTTCTTTGCTTTTGTTTAAATGTTGAAATTTACATGTGTTGATTTGATAACACAAATGAGTAGCTAAAACCTTTCAATTTAGGGGTAATGAAGCTCTCTAAAAGTATGTAAATTCAACATATCTTGTCATTTATAAACTCTTTTTAATGCTTCATGAAAGTGAATGTTGATGTAAGTTTATAAAAGGGAATTTGATAGCCTGTGTTGTAAGCACAAATGGGTTATGCTACTCCACATAAACAATTCACATCATCATTCTACTAATTGATTTTTTATTATGGAATTAAAGTAGAAACAAACTTTATGATCTATATTACTAAATACAATAGTAAATAGATCATACTCAAAATAGATTTTGCTTTGACTTCATTTTCATTGAAATTGATAAGTGGTTTTGTGTGATGTATTATAGTTTGATGGTTTAAGTTATGTTAATTAATAAAATAAATAAACTATACTTATGATAAATACATCACTAAATCCATTTAAGAGCAAAATAGAGAGATCATGGATTATTTGTTTGTTGATTTACAAAAATATGAGAGTGAGTTTGCCTCTAACTTATTTTCTAAATTCATATTTTCATTCACTTGTTCTAGTTAGTTTTTACATTTTCACCTAATCACAATCTCAAGTATGGTTTAATTTGATTGAATAAAAAATTTAAAATCTATATAATTCTCCTGGATCGACATGTATTTACCATGTACTAGAATTGTACGTCGTGCACTTGCGATAATTTTTAATTTAAATTTATCGGTGATTTTCTAATCCGATGGAAAGTTAGTCGTCAAACAAGTTTTTGACACCTTTGCCGGGAAATTTAACTTGATTTTATTTTTCATTCTTCGAATTATTTTTGTTTGATTTTATTGTAAGTTTGTTTTGTGTGTTAATTTGCATTTTTTTAAATAAAATAAAAAACAATTGTTGTGTTATTGTTGTTTGATTTTTGTTTGCATTGTGTTTGCGTGCTAGTTTTTTAGTTCTATTTGCATTTGCATTTCTAAAAAAAATACACGATTTCAAAAACAAGGCTATTTTATTATTTACACTTTTTTTCTTGTTTAGATTTACAATTTTCTTTTTTTACATCTACATTTTCCTTTTTCTTTTTACTGCAGTACATTACATCACCCATTTTTGCTTCTCTCTGCCAATATCAACTTCACTGCTCTGTGCCATCTCCTTCATCACCCCACTGCACAGTGCTCCACTTCTCTGTGCAACAGTGCACACAACCACATTCATCTGCTACTACCCCCAGTTCATAACCATATCACCTTCTCTCCATTTTCACTTCATCTCCTCTTCAATATTACTTTGTAACTACATCCTCTTCTGTACACTGCAATACATCGGCTACTTCACTGATCCAAACCACTTCACAAACATCTGCTGCACCATCCACATCCATATCCCCATTACTGCCTCTGCCTATTACCCCTTCAGACCATCATTATTCAATCATTTGCTTTCATCACTTCCTCCACCAGTAACGTCACCAACCACCACTACATCTACTGCCTCCCTCATCAGTCATTACTTCTCTCCATTCAGTCACTACCCTTGCAATATCACTCAACATCACTGCCTGTCAACCATCTCTGCACTGTGCATATTAACTCCACACTTCAAAACAAACATCATCAACTTTATAACACTCCCCTTCATCACTCACTGTCATAACTGCACAAAAACCCTGCCACAAACCACAAGCAAACACTCCAACCAAACCAAACCTGCCTGTTGCCTCTGCAGACCATTCCCTTGCTACACCCTCAACTTCAAATACAAACCACCAATTACATGCATACCACATAAACCATCCCCTTCCATTTACCATTAGATTTCGCTGCCAACAAACTGACACACTACATTCACCAGCAGCTCCTTCATACACATCTTCTCCACCAGCAACGAACCATAACTCCACATACATTTCAAACTGCCTACTACTGCATCACCATACTGCACCAACAGTTCTGCTTAATCTCCAACCATCAGTGAATATCTCCTTCTGCCTACAACTATAGCAAACCTGAAGCATCACCTCCGTACTGCTACATCACAATGTGCTTGCTATGCTCACCCTCCCTCTGCCTGTTTCATCTGCCACCACCTGTACACTTGACCAAAACTTCACCAACCTGCTGCCAGACCATCGAACAACCCAAACTCACAATTCACTTCACCATCCCACTGTTGCTACGGTGCCTCCAACCTTGCCACTGACCTCTAACTTGACAACACCATGCACTGGCTTGGTGGCTGCCACTTCACTTCCTCCACCAATTACACTTCATAATACTTCATCAAATACCCCAGTCAGCCAACTCTTCATCGGCCCGTCTGCATCGTCGACAAACCATCGCCTGACATCAAACGCACCATCGTACCATCAAATCTCCCTGCTCCGACCATCACCAAGCATTCCAATTCCTCTGCCGACAACCTCGCTAAAGCATCACCCTTAAACTTGAAACAACAGCAAGCCAAGCACGAACCCACATTCAACCGCGGAATCGACCCGAAAACCCAAATTCCCCAATCGTGACTTCTCAAAATCAAGACCCAAATCGACCACCCTTCCTCTGCCGCATCGCATCGCATCACATCACCTTCCGAAAACTCATTCTCTTTTTTTTGGACAAGTAGCAGCGTCGTGTTTTACTGAGAAGAATGTGCATTTTTTAGCAGGCTGGGCTGTGATTCAAATTTTTTTCCCTTCCTTTTATCTATTTTATTTTTTTGAGCATTTAAGTTTTTCTTCTTTCTAAAAAAAGTTGTTTTTAATCGTTGTGAGTTGTTTTAGTTTTTCATTTGATTTACTTAAAAAAAGAGAATGAGTTGTTTTACTTAAAAAAAAAAATAACCAAAAAAAGAGTTGTTTTCAACTTTTTTTAGTTTGTTTTATTTTTTATTTGTTTTAGCTTCTTCTTTGATATATATTTAAAAAACAGTATATATATCTTGTTTTTAATTTTCAGGTTGTATGAAATAAAAAGAAGTTGCTGTGATAAACTGCTCAACGCTGCTTGCTTGCTAAAATAATCACCGCTTAAAATTAAATTTGCTAATAATTCTGCACGCTCTGATATCGTGCTTTCATCTTCATTTTCTTTAATTGCATTGTTCGTTGGTTGCATTTGCATTTGTATAAAAAAATTCAATAATTCAAAAACAAAAACATATTTCATTGTAGTTGCATTGTTAAAATCACGATTAATTTTTGTTTTGCATTCATCTCATCTTATTTTCTTTTCTAAGGGCAACACCCAAATCGATATAAGGTGGGGGATTTCATCACCCTTTCCTTGACCTACAAATCGCACTTCATCATAGAATTTTGACTAATAATAACAGTTAGACAATTGACTTGAGGGACTTGTGAGCTCACCTAGGGCTTAATTGTATTTTGACAGTTGTCTTCTTTGAACAATTTTATTTCTTGGTGTCTAGGCTACGGCAAAGCAATAACCATTTACAAATATCACAGTGATTTATTAATATAATAGTGGTTGTTTCTCTGAAGGTACTTAAACCTTCAGTTGCATTGCTACGATGATCTGTGGTGCATCGGTAACTCATTCCCGTTATCTGGCTAAGAAATATTTTGCTGGATTAAGAAAAAGTGTGATTATACAATTTTGGGTTAGAAGCTACTAAAGACAGAAAATTTGTAATTTACATTCATTTAGTTGCATTAGTTCATGTATATTAAAAAAAATTCAAAATCCAAAACTAAAAAAAATTATAAATTTTCCTTAACTTAGTTTTTTTTTCCTTCCTCTGAAATTTTTCAATCAAAGTCAAAAATCCGAAACCAAAAAAAAATTTGTAAATTTAACTTAGTTTTTTTTTAAAAAAAAAACTTTTAAATCTTCTCCTTTGAACATTTTCAAACAAAATAAAGAATCCAAAAAAAAATTGAGTTAGTTTTTTATAGAAAAACAAAAATCCGAATATATATATATATATATATATATATATATATATATATTCACAAAAATAAAAAATACAAAAACAGAAACATATAAAAAAAATCTTAAAAGCCAAAAAACAAAACAAAAATCAAACTTCTCTTTTAAAAAATAAATTTCTTTTGGTAAATATTTTTCCTGTTTTTTGAAAAAAACATAAAAAAACAAACAATTTCTCACTTCCTTTTCTAAAATTGTGCATCTTTCTCCTAAATTCGATTCTAACTTCTTTTCTTTCTCAACTTTTAATTGTGCATGAGTACTTGGACTCATGACACAACAACGAATACTTGGACTCGTAATTCAACAACAAATCATTTAATTCGAACAAACGATCCTCTTAAAATGGTGAACGAAAATGCCCCTCAAACTCTTATGGATAGAATCTTTCTCGATAGAGTTTGTATTCCTTCCTGCATCTTGTTACCCGCCCCAACGGGTAACCATTTCGAAATTCACTCAAACCATATTGTCACGCTTCCAAAATTTGGCAAATTTGAACACAATGACCCACGCATTTTCTTGATGAAATTCGAACAAGTTTGCGCAACCATGAAACTCCAACAGCTTTCTGATGATGGAATCAAACTTTGATTAATTCCATTTGCTCTTACGGATTATGCTGAAAAATGGTTATACAGCTTACCATCTAATTCAATCAAAAAGTGGGAAGAATTTGTGAAAGTTTTCTTTAAAAAGTTTTACCCCTTGGAAAAAACATCTAAAATCCGAAATGAAATCGTAACCATTCGGAAAATATTTTGAATGATTTAAAGAGTTTTTGATAAAATGTTCACACCATAACTTCAAAAAATGAACGCTTTGCCAAATCTTATACGGTGGACTCGAAAACAGCTCATGAATAATGCTCGATTCAATGTGCCAAAGCAACTTTCTCGTCCAACATCACGACGGTGCTTGGAAAATTCTTGAAAACCTAGCAGAAAAGTCATCCCAATGGGAACATTCAAACAAAAAATCAATATACTCACAATCGAGTGCAACTCGATAGGATCATCTTTGGCCTTGGAAGCTAAAATCGACGCAATGATTAATAAATTCGACAATATTTTGTCATCGAACCAGATGACCTAAGCTTCCTAACCCATGTGTCACAAATGTAACGTTCCTAATCATATAGCTGATCGGTGCCATAATACGGTCGAACAACTCAATGCTTTCAATAAAGTAAAAAATGACCCATTTTCTCTAACGTACAATCCTGATTGGAGAAATCATCCGAGTTTTTTTGAAACCAAAACAATCCCAACACATATGTGGTTCGTTTCAATTTTCAAGCATTTCGAATAATGCTTCGAATCCTCCCTTTCAACCCAATCAATTTCAACCAATTTTTGCGGTTCCGTCTCAAAATCAACCGCAACAATCAAATTTTCAACCAAATCTTGCTCCTTCTCCCCAAGATGACAAACGTTTAAGCTCACTTGAAAAAAGTCTTAAAATGTTGGCTAAAGCAACTACTCAAAGCCTTAAATTAAACAATAATTTGAAAAATTTGTTGACCTCATATATGCAAAACACTAGTCATTCGATTACAAAACTTGAAATGCAAATGAGTCAACTAGTCACGTCTGTAAGTGAACGTGAATGAGGCACATTTCCAAGCCAGCCCGTTTCAAATCCTAGAAATCAAAAAGCTAATTCAAATCAAGCCCATGTTGTTCAAGATAGCAACGTAACCCAATTGAATGCTATCATAACTCTGTGTTCCAGTAAACAAATTGATAATCAAGTCGTTAATTTAAATGATTTACCAAAAACCTCTCTCGACACTTCTAAAACAACAAAAGAATCTAAAAAAACGTGGAGCCAAATATCGAATCAAATGACAATCCAAATTCTTCTTCGACTCAAGTAGACCCTCCTATCGAGTATCGTGTTCAATTTCCACATCGTCTTCGACCAAAGAAACACTCAGACCAAATGGAAAAGATGTTGAAATTTTTTAAATAAGTGAAAGATAAATCCCGCTTCTTAACACCGTTCAGCAAATCCCAACTCACGCTAAATTTCTTAAGGACTTGTATACTCAAAAGCGACACACTCAAGTGCCTAAAACAGTTTTCTTAGCAGCCATTTTGAGTGAAATCTTGTCCCAATCTATGCCCATTAAATACAAAGATCCTAGCTGCCCGAAGATTTCATGTACAATTGGAGATAAGATGATTAACAAATGCTTTATAGACTTAGGCGCAAATGTCAATTTGATTCCATACTCTTTGTATGAACAATTCGGTTTAGGTGAGCTCAAACTAACAACGGTCACACATCAATTCGCTGATCATTCTATCAAAAAGCCTGTGGGATAAATTGAGGACATGCTCATTAGAGTATGACAATTTATATTCCCCGTTGATTTTATCATTCTCGAAACACACCCTGTGACCAACCCTACAAGTCAAATCCCTTTGATATTGGAACGACCATTTTTAGCCACCTCAAATGTCATAATCAATTATCGCAACGGTTCGACGAAAATTTCTTTTGGAAACATGACTTTGGATCTTAACATTTTCAATCTTGAAAATGTTTCGAATGAACCTTGTGACCAAACGTTGGAAGTTAGTGCAATTCAATAAAACTTCAAAAACAAGACGATTGACCTTAACGATGAATGCGAGGCCGAGTATGAAAAATTATTTCACGAAATCCCCAATAAGATTGAATATGCGCTTCCCTTTGAATCGCTTCCAGTTGAGTCTGAATCTCAACTTAATTCTTTGATGAGCAACCCTGTGACGACCGCCCATGACTCCTGCACCAAAACAAGGAAGTAGTGCGCTGAAAGGCGTGCCAGGTAGCCATGGACGATAGTCAAGGTAAAATAAAACAACAAACTCTATCGTACAACTCACAGCGCATGGATAAAATACAATAGAGAAATATATAGTGAAGCTCCATAACAGAAAAAAAAATCATCATATAAGCATCGTAATAGTTTTATACAAACATGAATCATCCATACATCAAAGCCTCACTACAAACACTCAATCAGATATAACAGCGGAACACCCAGTACATATAGTAAGAAAACTAGTATGCAAAGCCTCCTGCTCGTCTTCGTCATCATCAGCGTAGATCTCTAAGAACAGCACCTGTCACCTGCTACCTAGTCTGCCCATCCCAACATGGATGAACAGCCCAAGGTAATAAGGGGAGACATAAAACCTTGAGTCAGACAAAGTCTTAGTGAGCAGTAAATCAACTATCAAACATACCAAAAGAGCATAAGGGATAAAAGGAATAGGAACCAAACCATCCCACTCCACCTCTTTCTACAGTGATAGCCCCCAGACACACACCAAGGAGAAGTAAGCATAACATAGCAGATAATTCAGGTAAAGCAATAATCACTCGAGTCAAGGGCGATGTTTTCCAAATACAAACCCCCAAGGCCTAAACCAAGATCAGATAAGCACCTAGAAAATACCGCTCTTGAGACCGAATGATGATACAACCAAACGTCCAAACATCCATGACTCTGGCTATCACTGTTATCCTTGCTTTGATATCACCGTTAGTTGAATGACCATCCGTCAAGGGCTAATGGTAACCCCGGTTCTAGACATAACTCCGCACGTCGTCGCAGCCCGTGCCTAGGGATTTTCGCAACTACCCAGAGTACTAGCACGTCGTCGCAGCCCGTGCTTGGAACGTCGTCGCAGCCCGTTCCAACGTACTCTTGCTTTGAGCATGCTAGAACCTTCAACAACGATAAGATCTTAGCCTCCTAGTCATCCTCCTCGACGACTATTTCCATACTAGCTCAAGCGCCTCTCAAGCTAACCATTATCACCTACCCGGATCGTATTACCGAGTTATCAACATAACTTTGCACGTCGTCGTAGCCCGTGCTTGGAACGTCATCATAACCCGTCCCATCTCAACATCACACTTTGCCTCATCGCATCATAGCAAAGTCCCATCTCGATCTCATGCTTTGCCTCCTCGCATCATGGCAAAGTCCATCACCATTGAATCCATCCATATGAGCTTCCATATTTGCTTCATATGCCATAGGCAGCTTTCAACATTCAAGAGCCTTTCCACTTAGCTTTTGAATCACCTTCAACCACCTTGTTCCAAATCAACTACTAGCTAACTTGAAACAAACAAATCGATCATACATTCAAACATTTAAGCATTCAAACAAGATCTAATAAGCAATATCAACCATAATGGCAATTTCGTAAATAAATGAGCATAAGTCTAACATACATGAATCATAGGTTTTTAGCATAGATCTATCAATTATAAAACTTCTATAACTTAATAAATGAACTTTCATAGGTAAACATCTTCACAAACAAAGGATCTACACTTGGATCTAAGGAAAATGCACAAAATCACTATCTACAACACTCCAACAAACCACCAATCCAATATACTCCTTTGGGTCCGCGTGAGAGATAACTACCACTCACCAAATCACCCAAACACCTCAAAAACTAAACACTTCAGATCTGGACAGCGAAGATCAAGGCTTGATCCGGCGAAACCTCGCTTAAAACGATGAAATCTAGCTTCGTTGGATGAAGATCTTCAACTTTGGCGCTTGAATCTTTGATCTCAATCTTCGATCTTGGATGGATGTTAGAACTAGATTGGAATGGAGAAAAGAAGATGAAGAAATGTTGTAGTCGAGTTCCCAAAATGGCAGCACTTCGTTGCTTCAAAAACCGGTGCCAAAAAGTGAGCCAAACCCCTCTATTTATAGGCTGAAAACTCCTTAGGTCGTAACCCGTAGGCTCAGTTTTAGGTCGTCGCCGACCTAAGAAATCTCCGACCTAATTTAGGTCGCTGCCGACTTAACTTCCGCCGACCTAACAGAACATAGGGTCATACAACCTAACTCCTAGCCGACTCAACGACCCAAGCCCCTAACGACTCAACCTCCTAACGAGATAACACCCTGCCGACCCAAGCCCCTACCAACTCAAGACCCCACGACCTAAGCCTTAACCCCTTAAGTCGCTAACCCATGAGTCGGTCACTTCTTAGGTCGGTCCAACACTAAGTCGTCTAACCTTTAGGTCGCTGCTTCTATAAGTCGGTCACGACTTATCCCATGGGTCGGTCAGATTCTCCCATGACTCGGTCACACTCTAAGTCGTCTACTCCTGAGTCGCTGGCTTCCCTGACTCGCCCACACGACCTATGGTATCAACCTAAGACACTAAGTCGGCAAATCTATGACTCGGTCACGAGTTAACTCCATAACTCGTTCCAACCTATGAGTCGGTCACGACTCAACCCTTCAACACACGAGTTACTCTCCATACGACTCAGGCTAGAGACAACATAAACAACACTAACGACCTGTAAATTCCACGATTTATCGACACGTAAAATACGGGTCATTACATTCTCTCCCCCTTAGGAATTTCGCCCCCGAAATTCCAAGCAAACAACAGCAATCAAAGATAATCCGCATGCCTACCATCCATAGCAATCAACAAACCATGCATCCAATTCTAGCCTAGCATGCAGAATTCTAAGATAGGAAATCAAGGTACAAATTCATGAGATGTCACGACAACTTAGGGCCATACCTCGAAGAGTTCTGGATGAGCTGCCTTCATCCTCTCTTCCTCCTCCCATGTACAGTCGTTAACATCATCACTCCATTGTATCTTGAGCAACGTGATCGTCTTCCTCCTAAGCCGTTTTGTATCGGTTTCAACAATACGAAGCGGCTTACGAGGTCTCGAAACAACTAGATCAACCTCTAAGTCTTCACAGCTATCAGCAGATACCACAGTAGTTGGGTCATGCACGTACTTCCGTAGATAAGATACATGAAAAACATTGTGCACACCCGCCATCTTCCCTGGTAACTCTAATCTATACGCGAGCTTTCCAATTCGCTCGATAATCGGGAATGGTCCAACAAATCTCGGAGTCAATTTCCCTTTCTTCCCGAACCTAATAACACTCTTCAAAGGAGAAATCTTCACAAAAACCATATCACCTACGTCGAATTCCAAATCCTTTCGACGATTATCTGCATAACTTTTCTGACGATCTTGGGCTGCCTTCATTCGTTGTCGAATGATCTCTATACAATCCGAAGTCTGTCGAATCATCTCTGGCCCAAGTATCGGCTTTTCTCCAGTTTCCAACCAACATGTCGGAGAGTTACACGGTCTTCCATATAATGCCTCATATGGTGCCATACCAATGCTCGACTGATAACTGTTGTTATATGCAAATTCCACCAAATGAAGGTGATCTTCCCATGATCCTCCGAAGTCCAAAACACAAGCTCTGAGAAGATCTTCCAAAACTCGGTTGACTCTCTCAGTCTGACCATCTGTTTGAGGGTGATAAGCTGTACTCAAACACAACTCGGTTCCCAAAACTCCCTGGAAGCTCTTCCAAAAACCACTAGTGAACAACGAGTCTCGATCGCTCACTATGCTCTTCGGAATACCATGGAATCGAACTATCCACTTAACATACAACTCAGCCAACTTCGATGCAGTCCTAGTTGATCGAACAGGAATGAACCTTGCACTCTTGGTCAAACGATCTACTATGACCCAAATCCCTTCGTTTCCTGCTCTTGTACTAGGTAGACCATCGATAAAATCCATTGACACTTGCTCCCACTTCCATGTAGGAACCTCTAATGGCTGAACTAATCCACTGGGCTTCTTCTGCTCAGCTTTCACCAACTGGCAGTTCATACACTTAGAAATAAAATTTCCAACATCCTTCTTCATACCTTCCCAGTAAAAGGTTCTCTTCATATCCCGATACATCTTATTTCCACCTGGATGAATCGTCAACTTCGAGTGATGACTTTCCCTCAGAACTTCATCTCTCAATCCATCTACTTCGGGAACAACCAATCGCCCTTGCTTCCGAAGCCAACCCTCTCGATCGACCTCGAATCCCTTATCCTTCTCTGGATCCAATCCGGATTCCAAATCTCGGATAATCTTGACAAGCTTATCATCTCGTTTTTGGCTCTCGCCAATTCTCTCCATAAGAGTAGGTATTATCGATAAGTTTGCCAACATCTCAGGTTCCAATTCACATCTGGGTCTGAAATCAAATCCAGTCAAATACTCGAGACTCTTCCATTCCGAAAACATGGCTCCCAATCCTGCATGTCTTCGACTTAACGCATCTGCCACTGCGTTACCTTTTCCCGGAGTATAGGCTATACCAAAATCATAAGATGCTAAGAACTCTAGCCACCGTTGCTGTCGAAGATTCAAATCCTTTTGGGAGAACAGATACTTCAACGACTTATGATCTGTAAACAACTCGAATCTAACTCCCAATAGATAATGTCTCCACATCTTCAAAGCAAACACAATCGCCGCTAACTCCAAATCATGAGTCGGATAATTCCTTTCATGCGGCTTCAGTTGTCGACTTGCATACGCAACAACTTTATCCTTCTGCATTAGCACTGCTCCAAGTCCAGTGCCACATGCATCGGTGTAAACCACCATCTCATCATTCCCACTTGGAATAGTCAAAACAGGAGCACTTGTCAGTCGCTCTTTCAGGATTACGAAAGCTTGCTCACACTTGTCATCCCATCTGAACACTTGATTCTTCTTCGTCAATCCTGTCAACGGTGCGGCTATCTTGGAAAAGTCTTTGATAAACCGACGATAATATCCTGCTAATCCAAGAAAACTCCTCACATCAGATGCATTCTTAGGTCTAACCCAATCCTGGATTGCTGCCACCTTAGCGGGATCAACCGCTATTCCATTTCCAGAGATAACATGGCCTAAGAACCTCACTTTACTCTTCCAGAAGTGACACTTCGAAAACTTAGCCTTCAGCTGATGTTTCCGCAAGATTTCCAAAACAATCCGCAAGTGTGTCTTGTGCTCTTCCTCAGTTTTGGAATAAACCAAAATATCATCCACGAACACAAGTACAAACTTGTTCAACTGATCTCTGAATACTCTATTCATAAGATCCACAAAATATGCTGGTGCGTTAGTCAATCCAAACGGCATTACCAGCCACTCATAAAACCCGGATGGTGTCCTAAAAGCAGTCTTCGGCACACTATCCTTCGCCACTCTCAACTGGTGAAATCCCGTTGCCAAATCCATCTGAGAAAACACCTTAGCCTTGTGAAGCTGATCAAACAAGTCATCTATTCTTGGCAATGGATATTTGTTCTTCTTAGTCAACTTATTCAGCTCACGATAATCCACACACAACCTCAACGATCCATCCGCTTTGGTTGCGAACACAACTGGTGCACCCCATTCGGACACACTTCTCCGAATGAATCCTTTCTGCAAAAGGTCATCAACCTGCACCTTCAACTCTAGCTGCTCCCTAGGCGCCATCCGCCTAAGAGGCATCACAACAGGTCTGGCTCCCTCAACTAGATCGATACGAAACTCGATCTCCCTATGCGGCGGCAACCCTTTGACTTCGTCAAAGACATCCTCAAATCCATTCACAATAGGCACCGATGACAGTCCATCCCGTGGAACAACCAGCGAATACATGAAGCTCATGAAGACGTCTTCCTCATGCTTACATCGTATCACAACCTTTCGCCCTTCCACATTCCCGACTGTCACCTCAAGCCTCTCACAATCAATCCTTGCCGCATATTTCCTAAGCCAGTCCATACCCAAAATAATTCCGAACCCCGCAAAGTTCAGAACAAAGCAATCACAAACAAACGAGCAATCATGACTCGACACAACTAGACCACGGCATATCATACACAAACATGACGAACCCCCAACTGGATTAGTCACAACCAATGGCCTATCAACAATATCCGGTTCCAAACCTAACCGGCCCACCAAATCATCACAAACAAAAGAATGCGATGCTCCAGTATCAAACAACACTCTAACTGGAACACCACAAATAGAAAGAGTACCTTGAACCACCACACCCTTCCCCTTCTCTTCAGCAGTAGGAGCTTTTGAAGACGACGGCACAGCTCCCAAAGCATAAGCTTGCACAATCTGCCTGTCCTTCCTCGGTTCTGGACAGTCCTTCCTGAAATGCCCTGGCTTATCACAGTTGTGGCATTTCACCGGTGCCCTTGGATTCCTACAATCCTTGGAGAGATGGCCCTTCTGCTGACAATTATAGCAAATCACCTCGCCCTTCGGCTTCTTCTGGCCATCCTTTCCCTTCTGTTGCTGCTGCTTCCTCTTCTTGTTTCTATTTTGCTGGGGTTTAGATCCTTCCTTGGTTACAGAAACAACAGAACTTTCCTTAGGAAACAAACTCTCATGCCTAAGAGCTTTCTCCACCAGCTTCTCAAATGGATCGTCCAAACGATCCACTAACTGCCTCCCAAGATAAGCATCCAGACCAGTCACAAACTTTTCGTTCTTCTGGTAGGGAGAATCAATATACGATCTGGCATACTTGGACAAGGCTTCAAACTCGGAAATATACTCAAGAACAGGCCTCCCACCTTGCTTGAGCTCTACAAACCTTTTGAACAAAGCAGACTTCTGAGCAGTAGAGATGAACTTGGCTTCAAATTTAACTTGGAATTGCTCCCAAGTAATCTCTTCTTCTGAAGTATCTATGGTGATAGAATTCCACCAATCAGCAGCTCTTCCCTGAAGCTGTCTCGATGCAAGCTTCCTCTTGGTTGCATCCTCAATTCCCAAGTCCCCAAAGATTCTTCGGCAAGCATCAATCCACCTCTGCACCTCAATAGTCGACTCTGTCCCCAAGAAAGCTTTTCCTCCAAGAGAAGTATAATCCTTGCAAAGCTTGGCAAAATTCACCGGTCTTGGAGCTTGGACTTGAACTCCAACATCTACAGATGGCCCTGGAGCTGGTATCCTTCTCATGATCGAAGTCATCATCGCTTCGAACATAGTTCCATAATCAACCGCTCCTTCAGTAGCACGGCTTTCCCTTGCAGCTGGTCTCCCTCTTCGACTCATCCTTAATATCTACAAAAAGGAATGACTTAGAACACCTTGAGAAACAACTGCAAAAAGGAGTTCAAATCCTCCTAAACTACTATATTATATATAGTAATCATTTATCAAAATACAATTACGTCTCTCATACGTAGTTACGTCAGCGAGCATTGGCTAAAACCGATTAACCAAAGCTCTGATACCAAATGTGACGACCGCCCATGACTCCTGCACCAAAACAAGGAAGTAGTGCGCTGAAAGGCGTGCCAGGTAGCCATGGACGATAGTCAAGGTAAAATAAAACAGCAAACTCTATCGTACAACTCACAGCGCATGGATAAAATACAATAGAGAAATATATAGTGAAGCTCCATAACAGAAAAAAAAATCATCATATAAGCATCGTAATAGTTTTATACAAACATGAATCATCCATACATCAAAGCCTCACTACAAACACTCAATCAGATATAACAGCGGAACACCCAGTACATATAGTAAGAAAACTAGTATGCAAAGCCTCCTGCTCGTCTTCGTCATCATCAGCGTAGATCTCTAAGAACAGCACCTGTCACCTGCTACCTAGTCTGCCCATCCCAACATGGATGAACAGCCCAAGGTAATAAGGGGAGACATAAAACCTTGAGTCAGACAAAGTCTTAGTGAGCAGTAAATCAACTATCAAACATACCAAAAGAGCATAAGGGATAAAAGGAATAGGAACCAAACTATCCCACTCCACCTCTTTCTACAGTGATAGCCCCCAGACACACACCAAGGAGAAGTAAGCATAACATAGCAGATAATTCAGGTAAAGCAATAATCACTCGAGTCAAGGGCGATGTTTTCCAAATACAAACCCCCAAGGCCTAAACCAAGATCAGATAAGCACCTAGAAAATACCGCTCTTGAGACCGAATGATGATACAACCAAACGTCCAAACATCCATGACTCTGGCTATCACTGTTATCCTTGCTTTGATATCACCGTTAGTTGAATGACCATCCGTCAAGGGCTAATGGTAACCCCGGTTCTAGACATAACTCTGCACGTCGTCGCAGCCCGTGCCTAGGGATTTTCGCAACTACCCAGAGTACTAGCACGTCGTCGCAGCCCGTGCTTGGAACGTCGTCGCAGCCCGTTCCAACGTACTCTTGCTTTGAGCATGCTAGAACCTTCAACAACGATAAGATCTTAGCCTCCTAGTCATCCTCCTCGACGACTATTTCCATACTAGCTCAAGCGCCTCTCAAGCTAACCATTATCACCTACCCAGATCGTATTACCGAGTTATCAACATAACTTTGCACGTCGTCGTAGCCCGTGCTTGGAACGTCATCATAACCCGTCCCATCTCAACATCACACTTTGCCTCATCGCATCATAGCAAAGTCCCATCTCGATCTCATGCTTTGCCTCCTCGCATCATGGCAAAGTCCATCACCATTGAATCCATCCATATGAGCTTCCATATTTGCTTCATATGCCATAGGCAGCTTTCAACATTCAAGAGCCTTTCCACTTAGCTTTTGAATCACCTTCAACCACCTTGTTCCAAATCAACTACTAGCTAACTTGAAACAAACAAATCGATCATACATTCAAACATTTAAGCATTCAAACAAGATCTAATAAGCAATATCAACCATAATGGCAATTTCGTAAATAAATGAGCATAAGTCTAACATACATGAATCATAGGTTTTTAGCATAGATCTATCAATTATAAAACTTCTATAACTTAATAAATGAACTTGCATAGGTAAACATCTTCACAAACAAAGGATCTACACTTGGATCTAAGGAAAATGCACAAAATCACTATCTACAACACTCCAACAAACCACCAATCCAATATACTCCTTTGGGTCCGCGTGAGAGATAACTACCACTCACCAAATCACCCAAACACCTCAAAAACTAAACACTTCAGATCTGGACAGCGAAGATCAAGGCTTGATCCGGCGAAACCTCGCTTAAAACGATGAAATCTAGCTTCGTTGGATGAAGATCTTCAACTTTGGCGCTTGAATCTTTGATCTCAATCTTCGATCTTGGATGGATGTTAGAACTAGATTGGAATGGAGAAAAGAAGATGAAGAAATGTTGTAGTCGAGTTCCCAAAATGGCAGCACTTCGTTGCTTCAAAAACCGGTGCCAAAAAGTGAGCCAAACCCCTCTATTTATAGGCTGAAAACTCCTTAGGTCGTAACCCGTAGGCTCAGTTTTAGGTCGTCGCCGACCTAAGAAATCTCCGACCTAATTTAGGTCGCTGCCGACTTAACTTCCGCCGACCTAACAGAACATAGGGTCATACAACCTAACTCCTAGCCGACTCAACGACCCAAGCCCCTAACGACTCAACCTCCTAACGAGATAACACCCTGCCGACCCAAGCCCCTACCAACTCAAGACCCCACGACCTAAGCCTTAACCCCTTAAGTCGCTAACCCATGAGTCGGTCACTTCTTAGGTCGGTCCAACACTAAGTCGTCTAACCTTTAGGTCGCTGCTTCTATAAGTCGGTCACGACTTATCCCATGGGTCGGTCAGATTCTCCCATGACTCGGTCACACTCTAAGTCGTCTACTCCTGAGTCGCTGGCTTCCCTGACTCGCCCACACGACCTATGGTATCAACCTAAGACACTAAGTCGGCAACTCTATGACTCGGTCACGAGTTAACTCCATAACTCGTTCCAACCTATGAGTCGGTCACGACTCAACCCTTCAACACACGAGTTACTCTCCATACGACTCAGGCTAGAGACAACATAAACAACACTAACGACCTGTAAATTCCACGATTTATCGACACGTAAAATACGGGTCGTTACAAACCCCCGAGATTGGACCTCAAACCCCTTCCCGATCACCTTAAGTACGCATACTTCGGTGATAACGAAATATTTTCCATCAGAATTTCTACGACACTCTCTCTCTCTTGATCAAGAAACTCCCTTACTTTTAATCCATTCGAAGGAAGCACTTGGATGGTCAATCATGATATAAAGGGAATTAGTTAAGCTCTTGTTCAACACCGCATTTATTTAATCGACAATGCCAATCCTATTCGTAACGCGCAACGAAGGCTTAACACAAAAATAAAGGACGTAGTGCGTGATGAAATTCTTAAACTTCTTGACAATGGTATAATATACTCGATCTTCGATAGTTCATGGGTTAGCCCAATTCACGTTGTACCGTAAAAGTCTGGAATTACCGTTGTTAAGAACGATTCTAACAAACTTATTCCAACTCGTACTCAAACGAGTTGGTGTGTTTGCATTAACTATCGAAAATTAAATGCCGCAACACGTAAGGATCACTTCCCTCTTCCTTTTTATCGACCAAATGCTCGAACGTTTAGCCGGCCACAAATTCTATTGCTTTCTTGATGGTTATTCCAACTATAGCCAAATTCCAGTCGCTCCCGAAAATCAAAAGAAAACAGCTTTCATGTGTCCCTTTGGCACTTTTGCGTATCAGCGTATGTCTTTTGGCCTTTGTAACGCTCCTACTACTTTTCAAAGATGCATGGCCAGCATCTTTTCTGATATGGTTGAACGTTTTCTTCAAGTGTTTATGGACGATTTTTCTATCTTTGGAAACTCTTTTTCCAAGTGCTGGCACCGCTTTGAATTGGTTCTTAAACGATGCAAGGATAAACACTTAACGCTAAATTGGGAAAAATGACACTTCATCGTCACTCAAGGCATAGTCCTTGGACATGTCATTTCAAATAAAGACGTTGAGGTAGATAAAGCGAAAATCGATATCACTGCAAATCTACCCATTCCCAAATTTGTTAAAGACATTCGCTCTTTTCTTGGACATGCCGGTTTTTATCGACGCTTTGTGAAAGACTTCGGTAAGATTGCTCGATCTTTTACGACTCTTCTTGGAAAAGACGTTCCTTTCGATTTTAACTCTATTGTGTCTCTGCTTTTGAAATCTAAAAAAAGACCTCGTTTCTGCTCCTGTAATTTTCTCACCAACTTGGGATCTTCCATTTGAAATAATATGTAACGCTTCAAACTTTGCAGTTGGTGTTGTCTTAGGACAATGCATCAACAAGATCCTTCACGTTATCTACTACGCTAGTATGCTTCGAACGATGCTCAACTATATCACAACTACTAAAAAAGGGGTTCTAGGGGTAGTTTTTGCTCTTGAAAAATTATGACAATATTTAGTAGGCTCAAGCATCACTGTTTACACGGACCGTTCCGATCTTCGATATCTTTTCGCTAAAAAGGACGCTAAGTCCCGCTTAATTCGTTGGATCCTTTTACTACAAGAATTTGATTTTACAATCAAGGACAAAAAAGGATCCAATAATGTTATAGCCGATCACTTGTCCCGTCTTTCCAATGCACCATCGTCTTTACCAATCAATGAAAACTTTCCTGACGAACAACTTCTTTCTGTCTTTGTCGATCCGTGGTATGCCGACATAGCGAACTATTTATTCACTAAAGAAACTCATTCATTTTGGTCGAAACAAGATAAATGCAAATTCAATTCCCAAGCAAGGTACTTCAATTTGGATGATCCGTAGTTGTTTAAGTATTGTTCCAACCAAATCATTCGACGTTGCATAACGGTTAATGAAATAAGGAGTGTTCTTTTGTTTTGTCACGATCAAGCGTGCAGTGAACATTTCGGTCCTAAAAAACTACTAAAAAGGTGCTTCAGTGTAGTGACTTACTCTTTTCAAAGACTCATTCTAATTTTCCAAAACTTACGATCGTTGCCAAATGCTTGGAAGAATTTCTCGACGAAATATTATGCCTCTAGACCCCATTCTTACGGTCGAAATATTTGATGTTTGGGGTATTGACTTTATGGGACCTTTTACCATTTTTTTTGGAAATTTGTATATATTTCTCGCTGTTGATTACGCTTCAAAATGGGTCAAAGTCGTTCCGTGTAAAACCAACGACCATAGAATTTTTGTGAAATTTCTTAAAGAAAATATTTTTTCGAGGTTCGGCACACCTCACACAATGATAAGTAATAACGATACCCATTTCTATAATTGCTCTTTTGAAACGTTAATGAAGAAATACTCAATAGCCCATAGGTTATCTACCCCATACCATCCTCAAACTTGTGCCTAAGTTGAAGTTTCAAATCGACAAATAAAACAAATTTTGAAGAAAATAGTTAACAAAAATTGAAGAGATTAGTCTCAGAAATTGATCGATGCGCTTTGGGCTTACCGTATTGCTTTTAAAACTGATCTTGGGACGTCCCCATTTCGTTTAGTCTACGGGAAAGCTTCCATTTACCAGTTGAAATCGAACTCAAAGCATCGTGGGCAATAAAGAACTTAACTTTGATCTCGAGAAAGCCGGCGTACAACTCAACGAACTAGAAAACTTAGGAATGATGAATATAAAAACGAAAAAATTTACGAAGAAAGAACAAAAGTTTTTCATGACAAGTCAATCCTAGCAAAACCGTTTTCATCGAACCAAAAAGTTCTTTTATATGGCTCTAGACTTCATTTATTCCCTAGGAAACTAAAATCGAGATGGACCGGATCATTTGTGGTACGAACTGTTCTTCCACACAGTGCCATAGAAATACAAAACCCCAGGAACGGATCGATTTTCAAAGTTAACGTTCATCATTTGAACCTTTCTTTGAGTTACCATGTGATCAAGAGGAGGATCTCATGATTCTTCATGAGTCAAGCTACGTCTAGTAAGAAATGTTAACCCTCTTTTGTAAATATGTACATATTTCTTCCCTATCGCACTCATTATATCGTGCACTGACTATGGGGACTCGGTCAAAACAAGTGCGGGGGGTTCTCATTTTTATTTAGATTTTTTATGGTTTATTTTTTGCATTTTCTTTCCCAAACTCAAAAAAAATTGTTTAAAAAAAGAGAAAAAACAAGAAAAATCTCAAAACAATTTTTTTCTTTTTAGCATTTTGATTTATTTTTGAAGAGACACTATAGGATGAGTATAAGTTTTGATTATTAAATTTAAATTTTTGAAAATTTATTTGTCTTAAAAAATCTAAATAAAGTTTGATTACAAGTAACGATGGTTTAACTAGTATATAGGAAGGTTCATGAGTGATAATTATGAAGTATATCCTAATTGAAATCTTTGTTTAATAATTGGCTGATTAAAAGTAAAGGTGATAACATTTTAAATCTTTAAAGTCAAGTATGCTAAGATGATATTGTAAAACTCTCTATTCATAAACAAAAAACAAAAAAACAAAAAAAAATGTATATATGTATATATTTTATTAACACCTAGAGTCGTGTATTCACACGCAAGTGTGTACATTCGCCATGCTCTACACCCTTCTCACGTAATCCCGAAAGGCAGTGCATGATCGATATATCTGGCCTCAGTTTATCCGAGTTAGGTGTATGTATATATATTTAAAAAATCTTTCATTAATAACGCCTACATTCGATAGGTGTACACACTTGTGTGTGCACTGGCCATGCTCTGTATTCCCCTTACGTAAGCCCAAAAGGCATTGCATTGGTCATATATCTGGCCTCAATTTTCTAAGTTAGGCATGTGTAAATATTGTTAATATCAATAAAAATTTCAAATAAAGAGAGAATAAGCAACTGAAATTCAAGCACTATTTTCACTTATGTGATTTGACTTATTATTCAAAAGAAATGAAAATACCACTTTGAAAAACTTTGATACTCAACTAAGGATCTGTTTCATAGTTGTACTATGTGATCAACCGAAACAACTAGCCAAGCTAGAGTCTAATTGTGATGATTACTTAATTTTTGTTTGAAGTTTGACGACTAAAAGGACTTAAATTTCTTGATAATGACCAAAACTTATATTTAACTTATTCGTGTCGATTTGAAAGTAAATTCTTCATTTGTAAATATTTCAAAAACTTACATCCATCCTTTTGTAAATAAACCTTGCATTTAGAAATTTCTCATGTTACATTTGGATTTTGTGGGTAGTATCCACTGAAAACCCTCACGAGACAATACTCGTCCTACTAGGAACACCTAGAGGTTTAACGGCTTGTTGCGTGCACTTAATACAATCGTGTTTCTTACAAGAACGGATTTATCTTAGTTTTTCTTTATTCGAGTATGAACAAAAAGATAAGTGTGGGGTATTTGATGTGCACGTAAATGTGCATATATTTTCAGCTAATCACAATCTCAAGTTTGGTTTAATTTGATTAAATAGAAATTTTAAAATCTATATAATTCCCTATGGATCGACCCGTATTCTCCATGTACTAAAATTGTACGCCGTGCGCTTGCGGTAATTTTTAATTTAAATTTATCGGCGATTTTCTAATCCGATAGAAAATTTATCGTTAAACAATTAGAGCATAGAGGTACATAGGAAGAAAATTTGTAGTTAATCGAATTTGTCTATAATTATAGTTTTTAGACTAGCATAGGAACGACACCTTTCGAAGCAATTTACATATGGTCATGCAAAGCACCGCTATGTTGGTTGAAGATAGGTGATAGATCAATGCTTGGCCCAAACATAATGAAAGAAGCTATGAAAAAATTGAGTTAATTTGAACATGATGAAGGAGACTCAATCAAGATAGAAAAGTTACGCAGATATAAGGTGTAAGGACTTGGGACTCTCGGCTGGAAATTAAGTATTTATCACTGATGAAAGGTTTTATACAATTTTGGAAGACAAAAAGTTGGCATCGAGATATGTTAATCTGTTTCCTATTATAGAGAGGATCTGTAAACCCACATATCACATTGAGTTACCAAATACTTTGGCAAGAGCCTATAATGCTTTTCATGTATCTCATTTAAGGAAGTACGTGCATGATCCAAAAACTACCATAGAGTCAACGGTTTTAGAGGATTTAGTAGTTGAGGCTGGTATGAGTATCATAAGCCAACATATTCATATAACGGATATACATATGAAAAAGCTTATAAATAAGACAGTTAAGTTAGAAAATTGAGGACGGGATTAGAGAGGCGTATCTTGAGTCATGTTCTATATATGTTTGTAGAGAGTTTTGACTAGTTATTATGCTGGTGATGTTTTATTTATGTGTGTCACATGTTTGCATGTTTGATATGCTTGTTATTTATACCTTATCGGAATTTTGAGGTAGAGTTTTAAATCTCCTTCATCTTCCCCATGATTTCACCTGAGATTCACTTTTTGTACTTGGATGAGACGAGATTTCAAACATGATTTTAATTTTTTAGGACTCATCTCACCTAAAATCTCAAGATCACGATCAGAGATGCCAATTCAAGATTTCATCTAAAATCCAGGATTTAAAAACTTGTTTCGAGGACAAAATGTTTATAAAGAGGGGAGCCCGTAAAACACCTAATTTTGTTGCACATTGTTCTAGATATTTAATTAAGAAATAATTAAACAAATAATGTGGGATAGTGTGTGGGTGTATAGTGTTGATAATTGGTATATTAATATAATTTGAATTTTAAACTTTAAATGAAGTAATTTACTATGAGGAAAGGAATTAAAATCCATGATTATATTAGAGGAAGATAAAGAAAAAAGACAAGAGATTAAATTATTTCCTCTAAACTCTACCCCTCCCACACATATTTTTAGTCGCACGCTCATAAACCTGTGAAAGAAAAACGAAATATAGACCAATAACACTCCTTAAGTTTCACTCAACAAAGAAGAAGAAAAGAAGGAAGAGGCTAAGGAAAGAAACAAAGGCTTTGTGATGAAATCTAAATGATTATTTATGCTTATCATGCATATGGGTTAGATAATTATTTATGCAGATTATGACTATCATTCATGAATTTTTATGAAATTCCTTAAGTTATTTTTGACTTAAAAACATAGATTTTGATCTCCAAATGCTTTGAATTTTTAATAAAATGTTTGGAACAATATTTTGGAGATAGTTTTTAATTTTATAATTTTCTGAATTATGATGAATTTAATGTGAATTTTCCAAGTTGAGAAATTAGATAATTTTTGAATTTTAATTACTGAAAATAAAAAAAAACAATTATTTGACCCTTAAATTTTTCTATGTTGCAAGAGAGGTAATCCATACTTTGGGAATTTTTGGGTGATTTTTCCAAGTAATTTCGATTTAATATAAATTGTTCAACGTAGATGGTTTTAATTGCAAAAAAAGTAATTAATGGTCTAAATAGTGGAAAATTAATACTTTAGGGAAGAAGAGAAAATCTCCTAGTTTTGCTGCAAATTTTCTGAAATAGTTTTGATTAACAAATAAGAATTTGATTAAGAAATTGGTTTGGTGAAAGTAATTGCTTTTAAGGGAAATATATCTATTTTGCAGATATTACAAAAATGCCATTTTTCAACCCGCGACGGCTATATTTTATCTCAACATGCGATAGCATCATTTTTATCAATTCTCGATAGCTACCTATTTTCAACTTGTGATAGTTAATGGTTTTATCAACTTGCGATATCTATGAAAAGCAATAGGTAATGGTTTTATCAACTTACGATATCTATGAGTTTTCAATTTGCGATAGCTAATGGTTTTATCTACTTGCGATAACTATATGTTTTCGACCTGTGATAGATTTATGGTTTTTTGTCATAGCTAAATAATTTTCAATATGTGATGGCTATGTGTTTTTATCAACTTGCGACGGCTAATTATTTGTAAAAGATATGGATATTTATGAACTTGCGATGGCTATGGGTTTCTTTCAACTTGCAATGGTTAAGACAAGCACCATTGTCCAAGTGGTTAATTGATTCGGCTTTGGTGCAAGAGGTCACAAGTTTGAAACCTGCTTTCGAACGTTTATTGACATGGGATATGTTGTCCCAATGATTTGTTGTATATAAAAGTACCATTTCAAAAAAAAAAAAAAACTTGCAATGGTTAATTATTTATCAACATGTGATAGCTAGTGGTTTTATCAACCGAATGATGGCTACACGTTTTCATCTTGCAATAGCAGTACCCTTTGAATATGCGATAGCCTATGTTTTTGACATGTGATAACATGAAGTTTCAATATGCGATGGCATAAGTTTTTAAAAAGAAAGAAAGCTTATTTTATGAATATTGGACTAAGTTTTTCTTAACAAAAATATAGTTTTGCCAAGTATTTTGACATGGTTTTCAAAGAAAAGAAAAGATAGTTTACCCCGTTTAAAAAAAGTTTAATGTAATTACAACTAATTTTTTATGTATAAAATGGCTATCATACGACGACGTATTATGATGGATAATTATTTATGTAGATTATGACTATCATTCGTGAATTTTTATGAAATTCCCCAAGTGCTTTTGGACTTAAAAACATAGATTTTGATGTCCAAATGCTTTGATCTTCTGATATAATGTTTGGAATAATATTTCGAAGATAATTTTTTAAATTCATAATTTTCCGAATTATGATGAATTTAATATGAATTTTCCAAGTTGATAAATTAGATAATTTCAAATTTTAATTATTGAAAAATAGAAAAAATAATTATTTGACTCTTAAATTTTTATATGTTGTAATAGAGGTAAATTCAGACTTTGGGAATTTTTAGGTAATTTTCCCAAGTAATTTCAGTTTAATATAAATTGTTTTGGGCAGAAGGTTTTAATTGAAAAAAACGATTAATGGACTAAATAATGGAAAATTAATATTTTAGGAAAGAAGAGAAAATCTCCTAGTTTTACTGCAAATTTTCTGAAAAGGCTTTGATTAACCAATAAGATGATAAATAAATTAGTTTGGTAAAAGTAATTGCTTATAAAGAATTTGCAGAATTTAAAAAATGTCATTTTCCAATGTACGACGGCTGCATTTTATCTCAAAATGTGATAGCATCATTTTTATCTACTTGCGATAGCTATGGGATTTCAATTTGCGATAGCTAATGGATTTATCAACTTGCGATAGTTATATGTTTTCAACCTACAAAAGGTTTATGGCTTTCAACTTGTAATAGCTAAATAATTGTCAATGTGCGATGGCTATGTGTTTTTACCAACTTGCGATGGCTAATTATTTATGAAAGCTATGGATATTTATTAACATGTGATAGATATGGCTTTCTTTCAACTTGCGATAGTTAATCATTGTCAACATGTGATAGCTAATGGTTGTTATAAACCGACGATGGCTTTATGTTTTCAACTTTCAATAACAGTTCCTTTTCAACATCTGATAGCCTATATTTTTGAAATGCGATAGCATGAAGTTTCAATATACAATAGCACAAGTTTTTGAAAAGAAAGAAAGCTTATTTTATGATACTTGATAGTTTTTAACTCTATATTGGGCTTGCTTTTTTAAATTCAAAATATAGTTTTTGCTAAGTGTTTTGACAAGGTTTTCACAGAAAAGAAAAGATAATTTAGCCCATTTTTAAAGAGTTCTATGAATGGAACTATTACTTAATTACAAGTAATTTTTACGTATAAAAGGGTTATCATATGAACTCAATAAAAGGGTTATCATATGAACACGCATTATGATGGATGATGATGTTTTATATGTTCAATTTCATATCTTGATCAATTGTTATTGCATATGTTAGTTGTAACACCTCACCTGTATACCCATATTACGTAAGACTACTATTGAGTAATATTGTAGAGTAACACGAAGAATGCAGCGATGTGGATGATACACACGTGAATATTCCTTTGGACCAACACTGAATGCGTCATATAATATAAAAACAACTTGCCTCCAAGTAAACATCTCGGTACAAAGCAATAAACACGTGTAGTTTTCAAGGACAGAAAAATACACAGTATATAAAATAAATCATGGAGAACACAAAGTCATCAATGCAGCTATAACATATAATAATAAATATACACGAGTCCAAGTGGGTCTATAAAAATAGTC
Source organism: Allium cepa (assembly GCA_030765085.1). Lineage (NCBI taxonomy): Eukaryota > Viridiplantae > Streptophyta > Magnoliopsida > Asparagales > Amaryllidaceae > Allium > Allium cepa. The sequence goes on along the minus strand of CM060929.1, from coordinate 457,324,110 downwards.
TAGTGCCCGTCATCATCAAAAATATACATACATGTATAATACATATACATCTCTACAATACATGAACGCTTGTAGCCACAAATACATAAAGTGATACTCAACTTTATGATGTTTATAACTATCCACCACTATGTCCAATATCCAAAAACTGGTCAATTCGTCACTAAACCTAAAATGCCTCGGACGGACCCAAGTATTATATAAATAACAAACGGGTCAAACTATATCTAGATAAAAGATGAGTACATAAACAATATCTCAAAGACTAACATATACACGGCGTAGTAAAGAAATCTAACCAAAAGAATATTAGAACATCCATAACACATCAAACATTCAGCACACACAACACACATCAAGCATCCATCACTCATATCACACCACATGAATCAAACATCCATAACACACATCACACATATTACAGACACATCACACATATCGCACACATCCCGCAACACACTCATTGCATACATCGCACTTACCACATCCATCGCACACAACTTACATCACAACGTCCATCAATTGATTCATGTTTATTTAGCAGTATTAGATTTATTCACTTTATTCTTTAATTAATTTTCATTACTGCTATAGCTACTGCTACTGTTAATCCTAATGGAAGAAGATGGGCCTACATCTGAGTCTCGCTATTTCTCAAATGCAAAGGGAGACCCTACTCGCAAATTTTTGTAAGCATCCTTGCCATTCTTTAGCTGCACAATAAACGCATGTCGCTTCCCTGCTTCCTCGTACCTTGCTACATATCGTCAGCACCTCGCCTCGTTTTGTATCATTCGCATTGACCCATGCAATATACTGTAACCATATGACGAGGGGACCATGTTGCCACAACCATCGAGGAGTGACCCTACGGTCGGTCAAGCTAGGATGGTACTAGCAAAACTTCTAGCCATCACATCTACGTAAGGGACTTCGCACACATCGTTCCACTCAAAAGAGGAGATAATCATATTTCCCCTTTAAAATAAAATAAGGAATAATATAATTTACCTCACACGTCAAGTTAGAAATCTAAGTAATATGGATTAGTATTTGTGTATAATATAGAATAATTCAACGATATCCAAGTATTGAATACTCGGTCTTCAATGAATTACCAAACACTATACTAGAGTTGAGTAAATAAATATACCTCACATGGACATCCCATACAGTCCGGTGAATATAATTCTATACACGACACCTTCAACTAATCAAAATTAAATAAATTTTCGCTTCGCTTATTAAATCATTTATCGCTTGTTTTTTACTTCAATTCATTATTCTTTACTTTCACGACTTTATAATTCAACACAATGGGTAATTTAATTTTATCTCGTTTATAGCAAACAAATCAACAATCATCCATACATACATCAATATATTATTGAATTAGTGATTAACAAGATGAAGGGCTTTGTTTTAAATATATTTCGCTTCATTTTTCCTCTTTTTTATAAAAACACTTCGATTTAATTTAGACACAAAACATATCTTTATAATATAAATTATAATCTTCAAAATCCTATATTTAAGAATCACATATTTACTTGAAAGAAACTTTATTCAAATCCATCAATAAATTTAAAACCATCAAAATCCTTCGGTCTTAAATTTCTACTTCAATAATATATTATACAAATACTACGAAGTAGTTTATATTTTCAAATAGGTCTAAAAAATTTAAATCAAAAGAATATTTTATTTTTAAACTCAAGTATATAATTCCAAAGTCATCATTTAATATTCTCATTTATTTTCAAACCTCTTTAAACCAGTATTACTGAGAAGTAATCCATTAAACTCAAAATCAACCTCATGTAATATATTCCCAAAATACTTTGATAACCCGATGCAAATAAGATATTACTTTCAAAAATCCACTTAAACAATGTATATAACGCATCCTCTCAATGATGATTTCCATTCAATAATTAAGTTGCACTCGACTTACAATTACTCCAAAATATTATTTTATAAAATTCCAATCTATTAATTTCAAATAAAATTAACTCCTCACTTTAAAATATAGGTTTCAAATATCATTTCATAAATTTCCTCGAAATATTTTTTTTAAACAATGGTAAATAAATAAAAATATAAATCTTCAAAATTCACATATTTAATAAAATTCTAGAACTCATCATTTATCAAATAATTTCGATTCAAAGAACCTTTAAAATTATTCATTTAATTTTTCCCAAAATCATCGCTCTTTAAATTTTCCTTTAATTAAAAAATCATCAATATTAAATAAGGAATTCACTTCAAAATTTACTTTATTTCTAAAATAATTTATCTATTCCAAAATAATTTATTTATTTCAAATCATCATTTTTAATTTATTTACCTCTTTTCCAAACCATTTCACATGACATTTGATTATTTGCAAACATCTATTTACTACTCAGGCATCGCAAATCAATAATCTAGCAATAATCATCGCAACAAGTAAATCATAGTTGGCAATACAATTCCATCCAATTCAAACCATATCAACCATTAACGGTCAATTAATTTCATCCAACAATCCATTCAACTAATCAAATCAAGAAAATATATGGATGAATACACATCAAATAACATGAAATAGACACAGATGTGAGTGGCATAACTCACCGAAATATAGTTCGAGCTTCCAAATCCCCTCTGCCGGAGCACGAGCATTGGCGTTGCTCCCTCTATCATTGCCCACAATTGATGCAGCCATCCATACCTTCATCACCTCGTCCCAGCACCAACAGTCGCTGCTCTTTACCAAATTCATCCTCTGACCTTGCATCGACATCCACTTCTCACTTCCCTAGCCCTAAATTTCAACCTCTTGCCTTTCTTCTCTGCCTCGACCTGACACGCACGGCCTCCCATAACGGAAACCACCCCAGCATTTGCTTTAGGTTGCGTCCACCACTATCTATCATCCCTCAACGCCACCTACTATCTCCACCGACAAACCCTCAGGTCACGACATCCCCATGCAATCACACGCATGCCTTCGGCTCTGAGTCACATCGACTGCTACATCACACTGCCCTTCCCCGACTCGCATCGATCTTCGATGAATATGGTAGACCGCCTTGCGCAATCTCTTTTTTTTATTGAATTGATTTTTTTCCTCTTTGATTTAGGAAGTTATAGCAAAATCAAATAAAGGATATTGGGTTCAAGCTTCGTCAAGGAGAAATGGGGAATTTTCAAAAGAACGGGGATAGGAAAAATGGGTTTAGGTCTATTTACTTTGGGCTATTTTTCGATTTATATTTTTCCCAATTGTTTTAATCTTCTCTTCATTTAAATTGCAATTAAATGTCCAATCTAATTCAATTTACACTTCACCCTATAGATTTTATTTCAACAATTGGATAATTTTATTCAATTCAACAAATTATTCGAAATGAATTTGTTACTTTAATTCAATTTATTACAACAAAATATTTTATTAAATAGAATTCAATTGACTAAAAATTATTTTCAAAATACTAATTATCAAAAATCGATTTCGAATATTTTTATTTTTATTATATCTATTTATTTATACAGTGCAGCAAGCAGGGCTGTTACAGCCTTCTTCCCTTAATAAAATTGCGTCATCGCAATTTCTTATAGGGAAGTCAACATCACAACTCATACTCTTACTTTCCTTGTATTCAACGTTCTTCTATCAAACTTAACTTCTTAATTCTTTATGTCGCTCCCATATTTCAACTCATCTTATCATATATTATGACTTTAAACATATTCTAATAACAACTTTCAATTATTTGCATACGATAAATTTTGTGAAAATATTCTAAGTGTCGAATTTTTCAAAAATTTTAAACAAAGTCTCCTTCGCATGGAGAGCATTCATAAAATCAAAACATAATATAATCACAAAAAGAAAAATATCCCAACACAAAGCATCCTCAAACAAGTGTAAATATGATAATATCACAATATATTTCAATATAGCTAAAAATGTACCTTTTTATTTGCGTTTTAAGCAAGTTAGTTTATTATTTAATAAGCAAAGGAAGGTCAACATAGCCAATAAGTCCAGATGTACTTCATGTGTACCTCTCTCAGCTCAAAAATCTCATATAAGATTACATTTAAAAATATAAAGTACATTTCATTCATAGGACTAAGCAACAAAATTGCATTTTCATTTTTGTTAACTTTGCACCAAAATTTTAAGTATCAAAAACATTTAATGGTCCCAAAAGTAAAGTTGTAGAGTTATGAATATTGCTTCCAAAACATTTTCGGATCATAACATTACATAAAGCACAACAAGAGTTATGGCCGATTCACTTTGCACTGCTAATTCTGAAACGCAAATAAAAACGTAGGCTCACAATGTAAACATGCATTTTTAGCCTTGAAAACATCAAAATCTTGTGAAACACTTCGAACAAAAATTGTTGCTTATGTTTTAAGCTTTCCAGAATGTGAAAAATCATCAAAATTGGACAAACCATTTAAAACTTATGGCTGAATGAAGTCGAGGCTATTTTGAAGATTTCATACTTTCATGGCAGCGAAGCACTTACATGTTAATTTATGTTTTAACCTTGCTTAAACTCAAAATTTGGCGTTACTTTCCAAATGAGAATTATTCTCTAATGACACATCTTTCTAATAAAATTATATTCGTCAAAAACAAATTAATATTCTAATATTTAAGGTTAAACTAATCATAGTATTTCAAATCACTCTAAAATGATTTCACTTTTAAAACATTTCCAAAACTATTTATCAAACTATCATTAAATTTACAAATCTCTTTCAATAACAATTATATCACTTCTAATTATATATATGTCATCTTCATTTCAAAACCTTCAAATGCTTTAAAACCATTATTCAAAACTTTCGTCGAATCTTTTCGAATAGTATTTACTTTGTTTCAACACAAAACAATTCAATATATTTTATTAGCATCAAAAATCCAAATATTCTTCTTACACAATGCATCACATCATAAACATCTTCACAACACTCATCCAAATTATAGACATCATATAGGTAGGCATACAATCGCAAAACATCACAACCATACTATTTCAAATTCAAATATATTTACAAATTTAATGACTATGCTATGGCATTAATTTCTAATGGTTTACTTTGCCAACTGGCTGCAACGTTGACCATTTGATCAAAATTGCCTCGCCATCGACTTCAGCTGTCCAACAATGCTCGATGGTTGCGATCATCACATCAATTATTTAAACATAGAATATATCTTTATTATTTTTCAAAACAATACATTACCTTACCATATATCATTCACGCTCATATGTATATGTATGCATTTATATACTCATGTCAAAATAGTTTCCAAACTTCAAAATATTATACAAATACCATATCACATATTTTACTAAATTGCCATCTCAAAATAATATTTCTCTTATCAATTTTTTTTCATTCACTTCTTAAACCTTTATCTGTATTCTTTTTAAAACTTAACTTAAATGCTTCTTTAAAATATCGTTTTCTTTCCAAGAAATCTTTCTCAAAATAATATTACTTGCACTTTCCTCATATTATATACTTTTTTTAAAATAATAATTCTACATTCTCTAAAATATTTTGCTCGTTTTAAAATATTCTTCATATCACTTTAATCTCTTCAAAATAATGAATATAATTTTCTTTGAAATATTAGTTCAAACATTGGTTTTTAATATGACTCGAAATATATTATTTTCCTTTAAAATAATACGGTGCTCTTCAAAACCTTTTGTCCATTTGTCTCGTCCTAGTGTTTAGGAATATCTATTGATAAAGTTGGTCAAACACATTGACCATAATTCTAAAGCACTCAACGGACAAATTAACACGAAATCAGCTTCAAAAATTTCTTTAAATAAATATATTAAATGCTTTTATATACTTTAAATAACTTAACCTTTGATAAAACTTCTTTCGAAACCATATACATTCCCACTACAACCAAAGAGATTTTTAACCAATACATATGCTTGCTGGTATTAAAACATATGTAAGTAATCTATGGGAGTTCAATCAAAAATACTTCACTTGCAAAAATATAAACATCGCTAATCGTCTTTCTTTAAAAATAAACAAGCAAGCTCTCATTTTCATTTTAATCCCATTTTAATTTTATATAAAAATATATTATTTTATTTTATGTGAAAATAATTCCCATTATCTCTTGTGGTAACTTCACAACCGAAGATGTCATCTGGTTTAAATCATCCAAACTCATATGAGATGCAAACTTGAGTGATAGTTCTTAACGAATACCACACTGAAAACAGATCCACAAATAAATTAGCATCATTCAATGTAATCACACCAAGACATCCAAACATCATTCATCCAATCGAAACGTCCAAACAATCAAGATGTTTAACGGAAAGCATCTATATATTTTCGCTGCACCACTCTGATCATTAACGGATCTTTCAACTCATCTCGTCACATTACAATTTGGAATCGTAAAGTATTGGATACAAGATTTGAATTAGGTTTTTTATAGCTTCCCAATCGAACAACTCAATCTATCTTTAGAGCCACATAGAGGTCTAATCCACTTCATTAATGTCGATTCTACTGGTCGGACTAACTAGTTCTACCTTCACAATCTCCACCAATTTCTCTGCATCACATACATAGGTTTATACTCAAAGAAAGGCAAAAGAAATATATTGTTATTATATAATATAAGAAAAATACATATATTTCCCCAGATGATTAACCTCGTAATCGTCGTATAATCCTACCATCACTTAAATATAAACAATAATCTACACACACCCAAATGGATAGAGACTCAAGAGTATCACTGAGTAATACCATTGAGTAACACGGAGAATGAGGCAGTGTGGGTGATATACACATGAATATTCTTTTGGATCAACATTGAGTACATCACATAATATAAAAACAACTCACCTCGACGTAAACAATCTCAATACAAAGCAATAAACACGCGTGATTCTCGAGGATAAAACAATACACAATATATAAAATAAATCACAGAGAACACAAAGTCATCAACACAGCGATAACATATAATAATAAATATACATGAGTCCAAGTGGGTCTATAAAAATAGTCTAATGCCCACTATCGTCAAAAAAAAATATTTCCAGTATATAGACATCTCTACATTACATGAACACTTGTAGCCACAAATATACAAAATGATACTCAACTCTATAATGTTTATAACTATCCTTCTTTATGCCCAATATCCATAACTTAATCAGTTCATCCCTGAACGTAAAATGTCTCGGACTGACCAGAGTATTATATAATAATAAACAAGTCAGACTATGTCTAAATTTAAAGATGAGTACGTAAACAATATCTTAAGGAATAGCATATACATGACGTAACAAAGAAATCCAACCAAAAGAATAATAGAACATCCACAACACATCGAACATTCAGCACACATAACACACATCAAGCATCCATCAAACACATTACACCACGCACATCAAACATCTATCGCACACATCACACATCATACATATTACACACCACACACATCACGCTTCACACATATCGCACATATCACGCACCACACATATCGCACATGTTGCAAACATCCCGCATCACACACAACGCACACTTTGCACCCATAGCATTTCATACATCAATTCATTCATGTTTATGTACCAGTATTAGATTAATTCATTTTACATTTTAATTTCATTTTCATTACTGTTACTGCTAATACCAAAAGTCGAGTCTACACTTGAGCCTTGCTACCACTCAGATGTAAAGGGAAACCTTACTTGTAAATTTTTATGAGCGTCCTTGTCAATCTTTAGCTGCATAATAAACGCATGTCACTTTCTCGCTTACTAGTACCTTGTTTTCCATCGTCAACCACCTTGCCTCGTTCTGTGTTCGTCACGATGGCCTACGCTGCAAGTAGACTATGACCATATGATGAGGAGGCCATGTCGCCACAACCATCAGGGAAAGACCCCATGATCGATCAAGCTAGGATAGGTTAGAAAAACTTCTGGCCATCATGTCTACATAAGGGACTTCGCACACCTCGATCCACTCAAAAGCGAAGATAATCATATTACCGCTTTAAAATAAAATAACGAATAATATAATTTACCTCACACGCCAAGTCAAAAATCCAAATACTATCGATTAATATTCATGTATAACATAGAATGTTTCATCGATAACCAAGTATTAAATGCTCCGTCTTCAATGAATTATCGACATTAAACTACTATTGAGTAAATAAAAATGCATTATACGGACGTCCCATACCACCCGATGAATTAAAATTATATATACAACACCCTTAATTAATCAACAATAAATAAATTTCCACTTCGCTTATTAAATCGCTTATCGCATACTTTTTTACTTTAATTCATTATTCTTTATTTTCACTACTTTATAATCCAACACAATGAGTAATTTAATCCATCTCGTTCGTATCAAACAAATCAATAACCATCCATACACATGTCAATATATTATTCAATTAGTGATTAATGAGATGAAGAGCTTTTTTAAAAATATATATCACTTCATTTTTCCATCTTTTTATAAAAACACTTCAATTTAATTTAGCCACAAAACATCTCTTTATAGAGTAAATAAATAATAATCTTCAAAAATCTATATTTAAAAATGTCATATTTATTTCAAAGAAACTTTATTCAAACCCATCAATGAATTCAAAAACGACCAAATCCTTTCATCTCAAATTTCTACTTCAATAATATAATATAGAAATACTACGAAGAAGTTTATATTTTCAAATACCTCTAAAAACTTTAAATCAAAAAAATATACTCAATCAATAAATATTTTCAAACTTAAGTATATAATTTCAAAATCATTATTTTTTTTCATTTATTTTCCAAACCTCTTTAAAACCATTATTATTGAGAAGTAATCCATCAAACCCAAATTCTACCTCATATGACACATTCTCGAAATATTTGATAATCTAACACAAGTAAATATATTACCTCCAAAATATTGGCTTAACGGTATATATAACGCTTCCTCTCAATGATGATTTTCATTCAATAAATAAATTGCATTCAACTTACAATTACTTCAAGATATTATTTTATAAACTTCCAATCTATTAATCTCAAATAAAATTAACTCCTCACTTTAAAATATAGGTTTCAAATATCATTTCATAAATATCCTTTAAATATTTTTTAAACAATGTTAAATAAATAAAATATAAATCTTCAAAATTCACTCATGTAATAAAATTCCAAAACACATCATTTGTGTTCACAAAATCTTTAAAATTATTCAATTTATATATATTTTTCCAAAATCATCCCACTTTCAGATTTTCCGTTAATTACAGTATCTTTAATATTAAATAAGAAATTCACTTCAAAATTCACTATTTATTTCTAAAATAACTTACTTATTTAAAATAATTTATTTATTTTAAATCTTCATCTTCTAATTTATTTACCTTTTTCAAACAATTTCAAATGTAGTTTAATTATTTGCAAACATCTATTTACTATTCAAACATCACAAATCAACAATATAACAATAATCATTGCAACAACAATTAAATCATAATTCGCAACACATTTCCATTTAATTCAAACCATATCAACGATCAATCATCAACCAACAATCAATTTCACCCAATAAACCAAAAATCCAATCAACTAATCACATCAAGTAAATATATGGGTGAATACGCATAAAATAATATGAAATAGATATAGATGTGAGTGAGATAATTTACCAAAATACCAGTCGAGCTACCAAATCAGCGGCAACCCTCTGCCCGAGCACGAGCACTACCGTTGTTCCCTCCACCATTGCCAACAATTGACTTATCCTGCCATACCTTTATCACCTCGTCGTAGCTCCAACTGTCCTTGACCTTTACCGAATGTGGCCTTCGACCTTGCATCGACATCCACTCCTCACTTCGCTAGCCCTCAACTTCGACCTCATGCCCTGCTCCTCCACCTCGACCTAACACGCATAACCTCCTATAACACACATACCACCCCCCTCCCCCCCCCATCACTCGCTTCAGGTCGTGTCCACCACTATCTGCCATTCCTCAACATCACTAACTATCCCCACTGCCAAGCCCTTAAGTTGCAACATCCCTACGCAATCGCACGCACGACTCCAGCTCTGAGTCGCGTCGCCTGCCACATAACACTAGCCTTCCCTAACCCGCGTCGTTCGTCGACTACTACGACATATCACCTTGAGAGATATCCTTTTTTTTAGCGAATAGATTTATTTCTCTTTGATTTGGGAAGTTAGGGCAACATCTATAAAAGGAGATAAGGTTCGGGCATAGTCAGGAAGAAAGGGGAAATTTCCAGAAGCACGAAGATAGGAAAAATGGATTTGGAACTATTTACTTTAGGCTCGTTTTTTATTTATATTTTGTCCATTTGTTTTAATCTTCTCTTCATTTAAATTGCAATTAAATGTCCAATCTAATTTAATTTAATTTACACTTCGCCCTACAAATTTTATTCGACAATTGGATAATTTATTCAATTCAATAAATTATTCGAAAAGAATTTACTAATTTAATTCAATTTATTACAACAAAATCTTTTATTAAATAGAATTTAATTAACTAAAAATGAAATATTAACTATTATAAATCGATTTCAAACACCTTTATTTTAATTAAATTTATTTATACGATATAGAAAGCAGGGTTGTTACATTAATTAATGACATACTCACTTATATGTTATTGTTGGACCATTATGATCTTGAGGATTGAAAACTAATGACCGATTAGGGTTATTCAAGTAATGAGTATAGTTAATCTTAAACTTTTAAGTGAGTAAAATTGCTTTCGAGAGATTGTGAAGAATACGCAACATTAGGATGTACGAACTAATCAAAAGACATGACTCGTTGAAATTTCGAAACCAGATTGAAGGGTGGAGACTGGTGTAAGGTTGCGTCCTACATTATAATCGTTAAGCCCTCGGTTGGTCGGGTCTGTGATTGCAAATATGTAACATCCTGGTATTTTTAACCATTCGCATCCACACATGTTGGACTTGAATTGCTCAAAATATCATATTGTTAATTTTTATTTGGCAAACTCAGCATATACAGTAAATAAATAATCACAGAATCACAGACACAGAGTAATATGACAATAAGCAGCGGAAACAAAAGAATAGTAGTTCATGAAGCTGCTAGATATATAACAGAGTTAAAACAAGATACAATAGAAGTCTCGAATACATAGAAGAAGTCTCGATACGATAGTAAAATAATAAAATTTGAGTACGTCACTGGAGTCAACTGAATAACTGAAAGCTGAATAGATGATTGGATCTCCAAGTGAAACTCCAAACTCCAAAGGTAAGTCTCGAATGTTGTGACACTCAGTCTGACCCGAGCGTAAAGCAAAACACAAAACACTCGAGTCAAGATTAACATTCTTATAATAATAAATCCAACTCAAGTGAAATAACAACTGAAATGCAAGTAACTTAAAGGATGTTTGGGATACCCATCCTATAAGAATCCGTTAAACTATCTACAATATAGTAATATATGCTATTATAGTAAAGTAAAATATTAAAATGGCGTTAAGGCGTTACCCATATCCCCTTAACACATTTTATAGTGCCAATAGTATATACAGTACCGTAATACCTCCTGATCGGGAGGCTACCAGAGGGTACTCCATAGGTACGACACAAAACAAACTCGTGGTCTCGATAGGGTAGGTGACACGACACAACTAGACAATGCCAGTGTAGATATACCAATTACACTTCCGGGCTGGTGGTAATCCATAGCCGCAGCTACCTCCTACCTCGAGCCAAACTCCCAAATCAAAGGTGCGCACCAAATCAATCACAAAGTAATAGAATGACATACGAAGAAGTGTGTCCGATTGGAGGAGCTACCTCACTTGGCCCGTCGATTGCTCCTGTTTCAGCCACCTTATGCCAACTCACGGGAGTCGGGTCCATGTATATACCTCATATAGGATCGTCGTCACCATCCTACTTCATTCTGAAATCTCCACCGCGTACACGGTTGTTAAAGTGGTTTTCGGTATTGGCAGAGAGTATGACAATATCTGATCCCAGTCTCTTTAACAACCAAACTTTATTATACCACCGCGGTCATTTCAAAAAAGTTATACTTCAAAACCAAAATATCATTTCCATTTCAAAACCATATCAATACGATATCATTTCACTTCAAATCATTTCCAAAATCATAGCACTTTCAAAGTTAGAACACTTTCGAAACCAAAACACTTGAAATTATAACACCTTTGAAATCATACACTTTGAAATCATAATACTTTGGAAAACCATAACATTTTGGAAATCATAATTTAAAAATCATACTACTTTGGAAATCATAACATTTTTAAATCATAACATTTTGGAAATCACAACACTTTCCACTTAACCGGTTTAGATATTAAAATAGTGTATAAAATAAAATAGTTTATAAAATAAAATAGTTTATATAAAGTGGTTATAAGTTAAAATAGTTTATATTAAAATAGTTAATATATTAAAATAGTTTATATTAAAAATAGTTTATATTAAAATGATTTATATTAAAATAGTTAATATTAAAATAATTTATAAGGTAAAATATATAAATAGTTAAATATAATTTAAAATCCTTTATATAAGAAAATGGTTCCCTCAAATTTCACAAATCGATTCAAACCAACTCGAATTTGAAAATTCAAATTTAATTCAATCTCAATTCAATTCAGCTTCTAAATAAACCATTTCAAATTATATCGATTTCAAACAAACAGATTTGAACCACAAAATAAACCATTTCAATTTCAATATATTTCAAAGCTTTAAATTTTTCATAAATTTCAAAACTAAATTTGACAATTTCATATATATATATATATATATATATATATATATATATATATTAAATTCACTTTAATATTATTTATTTTGAAATATTTACTTAATCATTCAAATAACATTTAAATAAAACTTCAAACTTCAAATTCATGTAAATTTGAAATATTCATTTAAATCACTTTTAATCAAAATCGAGTTATAAAATAATATCTTTAAAATCCCAAATCTAATAAATTTCAAATCAAACTTATTTGAGTATAATTCTTAAATAAATTCAATTTCAAACCAATTTCTATTTCTCTTTCCAACCTGAATTTTATTAAAATCATTATAAACTCTATATTTGAAGATATAATTTTTAAACAAATACTTAAACATATTATATATTAAATTAAATCAACTTTATTTAATCAACTTTAATAAATCAAATCTTATTATTAAACTTATTTAAAAATCTCCGTTAATGGCGTCCGCTTCTCTTCCCTTTCGTGCCTCATCTCCGTTCTCATCTTCTTTATCTTTCTCTGACATCTCTTTCGTGCCTCCCAAATATCGTCGTCAGTCCCCGAAACCTCCTAAAGCTTCCCCACTCAAATCCCATGCGCGTCCTTCCTCTGACTTCACTTTCGTGCCCCTAAAACATCGTCGTCAGTCCTCAAAACCTCCCCAAGAAGCTCGGCCTAATTTGGCCGCTTTATCCAAATCTACAAGCTACACAGTTCCCCTTCAGTCTTCTGCTGTCAAATCGGCTGATCCTGCTAGTGCATGCAAAGCTCGCTCATACGCGGAGGTGGTTGCTTCTGCCTGTCATAGGCCGATCCTTCCGACTCCCCGGTATTTCAACCGTAAGAGCCCCCTACCGGAGTTTGTGTCTGGCCGACAAACGGTACAATTTTTAAAAAATAAAAAAAGATGCTTCAGATGTGCTGGTTCGGGACACGTGGCGTCCAAATGTAGGGACCCAAAGATTTGTTTTTATTGTGGATTCTTTGGTCATAATTACGCCCTCTGTCCTTCCAGACTTACTACATCGGGACCTACCAAAAACTCTTCGAATCCTCCAAATAATAATCCCCCCTGCAGTGAATATTTCCATCCGCTCTCAATCGATTATGATATCGAAATATCACGTGAAGATCCACTTCCTCGATTTATTCCAACCAAGACTGGTCCCACTGATAAAGTTTCCAGAACTCATCATTTCTCCTCCCCTCCCATCACTCACGCTAACCGAGATTCCTCCACACTTCCCTCCCTCCATTCTTTTTCTTCTCAAACCTTCGAAACATCTGACATGTCGCTCTACATCACAGCGACTATTATAGACGGTGCTTGGTCAGTAGAGACGCTGAGCAGAGTGCTGCAAACAGCCTTTAACCATGAAGAATGGCCGATCTGGTTCCTGGACAATAACAGATTCCTGGTAGCTTTCCCCTCCTCCTTTGTCAGAAGAATGGCGCTCACTAGAAAGATCATCTCCAAGGCTGGTGGAACAATTTTTCTGGAAGCTTGGCCAGAATATGATGGACCGGCTCAGATTAACCTGGAACCCCCCTCCTGGGCAACTGTTAGAGGTATTCCGGAGACTCTCAGACACAATATGGACGCCATACGCGCGGCTATCAACCCAGTCGGCAGATTCACAGAATACGATCGCTGTGACTGGTCGGAGTTTGACCACAGGCTGATTTATATCAAAATGCAATTTCTTGAAGGTGTCCCTTCCTCCTCTTCCTATAGAGTTCGTCTGAACAATATCGACTTCTTAATCACAGTTTCTAGATTGGATCACCGTCACCCTAACACCAGACCTGAGAATTATCTCCTGGGGTTGGACTATGAGAGGGACATTAAGTGCTTCAACGATCCCCTTGGCAGTCCCTCTGACGAGCTCTCCTCAGACGATCGCTTTGATGCTATGAACTACGAACCTATCTCACCGCAGTATCAATCCTCAACTCAGCTCAACCCGGGGATCGAAGATCCGAACCCAGCCCATCCTGTAACCTCCCTTGCTGCTGTCAACCCTGCGCAACACCTCCTTTTTCCACCCCCACCGTTCCCCATTGTAGACTTCAACTCACCTCCTGCTCCCATTGAGTCTCCACCTTCACCCATCTTGCCGGTTCATCCTAATAGATTGGACATTACTCCGGCGCAAGTCAGAAGAAGTGCAAGGAACTCCAGATCCCTGCCAGGCCACATAGGTTGTTTTTATAAAACTGTAGTTTTTTCTTTTGCTAACTCTAAACTAAACAAAAAACTTGCACGTTGCATGGGAGTAACCATAACAGATGAGCAACATGGGGTCATGCAAGCCCTAGAAAAGGAGAGAATCTCCTTATCCCAATGAAAATCGTATCATGGAATGTTCGTGGGCTGGGGGACCCCTCTAAGAGACATTCTATATATCTGTCTCTGTCTCCCCTAAATTTAGATATTCTTTTAATTCAGGAATCTAAGCTATCCGATCCCAGTCCTTTCCAAATTAAACAATTAGGTGGCCCCAATCTATCAGGCTTTGCCCATTCCAATTCTATTGGAGCTAAAGGCGGTCTTATTACCATGTGGAATGAATCTTTTTGGTCTCTCTGCCAAATCTTTTCGTATCCTTCCGTCCTTCACGTAGCATTAAAACACGTGCAATCCGACACTATTTATTTTATTTCGAACCTTTATGGTCCCCTCGTGCCTCAAGATAGGTTAATTCTCTGGAATAGCTGCTCAGAATTCGCATCTTTTTTGCATGGGCCTTGGATCATTGGGGGTGATTTCAACACAACTAGGTTTCCGGAAGAAAGAAGCTCGGGAAACCTTTCCGTCGACTCAGATAACTTCAATGCCTTTATCAATTCCTGTTCTCTTATTGAACCTCCAATCAACAATAGACTCTTCACCTGGACCAATAAACGTAGCTCACCGTCTTTTGCTAAATTAGACCGTTTTCTATTCAATTCTTCTTGGGAAGATCTTCATCCACTCACTACTTGTTCGGGTCTTGCCACGATTCTATCTGATCATTGCCCCATTGCTCTTGATTCTGGCTCCCTCCCTGTACTCAACCGTCCATTTAGATTCGAAAGGCTTTGGCTGTTGGAACCGTCCTTTGAAGACTATATCAAAAGAATCTGGGAATATCCTATCAGATCTTGCTCAGCTACGGGGCGCGTGGTTTGCAAATTAAGATCACTGAGAAAATTACTCAAGCCCTGGGCAAAGTCTGTCTGGGGCTCCATACGAAGACGCATAGCCGAGACCCAAAATGACATCCTTGTTCTTAACATCCAGGAGGAAGCGAACTCTCTTAGCAATAACGATAGAGCGCGGCTCTTAGAACTCGAGGCGGAGCTTGAGAGATTACTGAAGCAGGAAGAGATAGGTTGGAAACAAAGATCAAAGGCTAAATGGTTAAAAGAAGGAGACAAAAACTCATCCTATTTTCATAAATGTGCCAACGGTAGACGTAGATCTCTCTTTATTCCGGAAATCATTCATGATAATGTCTCATTCACTAACCCAGCAGATATCTCGAACCTTTTTACCAATTACTATCGATCCATCCTTGGCTCACCCTCTGCCTCCCTCCCACCCATTGACTGGAATCTTTTATATCTTAACCCTACGTCTATTCCCATCGACTGTCCTTTTCTCGAAGATGAAATCTTGGCTGCTCTCAAAGATATGGACGATAATAAATCTCCTGGGCCAGACGGTTTTGGCCCATTCTTTTTCAAGCACTTCTAGAGTGTGATTAAGGAAGATATTCTAGAGATGTGTGCAGAGTTTTGTTCCAACCCTCGGTCCATAGCCCAGCTTAACTACGCCAATATTATCCTCCTCCCCAAGAAGGCTGGGGCTAATTCTCTCTCTGCTTTCCGCCCTATTAGCCTGCTTAACACCACGATTAAAATCATCACCAAAGTTCTAGCTAATCGTCTTCAACCTTACATGGAAGCGCTGGTAGGAACAGAACAAGCAGCCTTTATTCATGGTAGGAACATTCTGGACTGTGTCGCTGCAACACAAGAAGTTATCTCAATGTGTCATTCGTATAACATCCCGGGTCTTCTGCTTAAACTTGACTTCTCTAAGGCGTTTGATTCAGTAAATTGGAATTTCATCTTAGAACTTCTCAAGCACAAAGGCTTTCCTCCGAAATGGTGTCTTTGGATCCAGAGTATCCTCTTTTCAAGTCTCTCTAACATTCAGGTTGGTGGCATAGCTGGTGGTCACATTAAATCAGCTCGGGGGCTTAGACAGGGAGATCCCCTCTCGCCTCTCCTCTTTGTCCTGGTGGCGGACGTCTTCAATCGTATGATCAACCTGGCTATCGCCAACAACTATCTATCCGGAATCCTTCCCCCTAGCTCCACGCAAAATTCTGGTCCCATCCCTATGATTACCAATATTCAATATGCAGATGATACCATCCTTTTTGTTTCACCTTCTCCTGATCATATTTACTGTCTCAAGGTCCTTCTCTATTCTTTCGAACTTATTTCCGGATTATCTATCAATTTCAGTAAAAGCTCCATTATTTTGCTGGGCAATGCTAATCACCTTGGTCCATCTATAGCCTCTTCTCTTAACTGTCCTCTTGACTCATTCCCTTTATCTTATCTGGGTATCACTTTGCGTCCTACAAAGTTACATCGATCAGACTGGAATCCTCTTATAGCCAAACTAGAAACCAGACTCGCTGGTTGGAAGGCCAATTCACTATCATCAGCTGGAAGATTGGTTTTGGTAAAGGCTGTTCTTTCCTCTCTCCCCTCCTACTGGCTCTCATTTCATAAAATTCCTAGCTGGGTATCTAAAAAAATCGACGCCATTAGAAGGACTTTCCTCTGGAATGGGGGAAAAATCAAATGTCTTGTTAGTTGGAAAAAAGTCTGCTTGCATGAATCTCATGGGGGTCTAGGTGTCCCCAACTTGATCACCTTTAATCAAGCATTGTTAGTAAAGTGGTTCTGGCGACTTCTTTCACCTGAACAATCCATCTGGAAGAATTGGATCCTAGCTGTGTACTACAATTCTGATCCCTTCCATGCTCTCCACTTCACTCCCCTCCATAAACCGTCTCCATTTTGGTCTGGTGTCTTAGATTCTTCCGTCAACTTCAAATCCTTTATCCGGGTGGATATTGGCAATGGCGCTAACTGTCTCTTCTGGTTTGACGCCTGGCATCGTCTTTCTCCTCTCTACAGATCTTTCCCTCTTCTTTTCTCTCATTCTAACTTTCCCCTCTTGACTGTGGCGGACGCTGTTTCTTATGGCTTCACGTATCTTTGTCCATCATCCCTATTCTCCCTTGATATTCTCGAGGAACTCCTTTCTGTCCTGCGTTTGCTTCCTCTTATCTCGCTTGATCCAAGATCTAGGGATCGTCACACCTGGTCTCTTTCACCTACTCATGGTTCCTTGGTCCCTCAGTTTTACTCCTTCTTCAACCATCCTGGTCGCTTATTCAACTTTGCTCGGGTCTGGAAATGCGCCGTCCCTCCTCGTATTAGATTTTTCCAATGGTGTCTCATTCACGGACATATTAATACTAAAGACCGACTCATGCGGGTTAATATCACGTCAGATCAGATTTGCGTTCTATGTAGATCAGAAGCTGAAACTATTCATCATCTCTTCTTCGAATGTGACTTCTCCTTCCATATTTGGGTATCGGTTTGCGCTCACAATCTCAGTCAAATCCATTTGATCAACGATTTTTTTGAATACTGGCAATATGGAAACCAGGACAGTCTTCTGGATTCGCTATTGGCCATCTTCAGCTGGGTTATTTGGACGGAAAGGAACGCCATCATCTTCGACAAACCAACCACTTCTGCTAGAGGTTTATGTAATAAAATTTCTTATATTTTTGCTTATTGGACAGGGGCGTCTTCTTCTGCTCCATTCAGATATCGTCTACCTGCACCTCGAGGCGCTTCTGATGAGTCTGTTGGCAGTGCTTCCTCAGCAACTCATGAAGGTAGTTAGAAAATAGAAGTAGAAACATATCTTTGGCTTGGTGACGAAGTTATGTTTTAGATACTGATGCTGTTGTAACACATTTTGTAATCAACCTACTAAATGCAACGTTATGATCTGTACTGATGCTTTTTGAATGGCCATCGACCAGGCCTGTTGGTCGACTCTTACTTATTTAGATAATTATGGTAATCGGCTGTGTAGCTTCACGCTACACACCCGTTCTCTCAAAAAAAAAATAGTAAAATTGTAAGAAAAATCATAAAATTTATAATTCCAAAACTAACTTGTAAATTTAAAATTTTCAAACATATAATTTTAAAAATCAAAATTTAAAAACCTTTATAAAAATAACATTTGTATGTATATATATATATATATATATATATCTTAAAATCAATATTTATTAAAACCAAAATATTCATTTCAAAACCTTGGAAATCATTTCAAAACATATATATTGACCAACGGTGTATGTATATAATTTTCTATCATATGGTCAAGTGATACAGATATTTATCATTTCAATCCGCAATTTAAATATATACGGGTATATATCATTTCAACCCGCAATCTCAAATTCAATTCAATGAAAATCGCTTGAGTTTATCATTTCAACCCATAACGATTTTCTCCTACTCTACAAATCGTTCGGGTATGTATCATTTCAACCCATAGGGAATTCTATATTAACAGGGAACTTGCAGAGTGATAACATATATGATAATAATATAACATGCATATATTATCAATATAAATAACAGATAATGGTGTCAGATGTCACAGGTGAACAGATACAGAAAATAGCACATATATAGCAATGTAAATAACTAACAACAGCATATTTCAATTGTTGTTTCAATTGAAATCAAATTTAATAGATATAAGAATGTTAATCGTGAGTGATTTCTCACCTTTCTAGGCTAGAGAGAATAGATAACCAGACAAGCTACGAATTGGATCCCGATCTAGACAATCGAACAAATCCAAACAACAATCTCAAAGCGAAGTAAGCTGAAAGTGGATTTGACGGACAAAGCTGAAAGATAGGGATCGATGAGAAAAATCAATCAGTTTGGTATAAACAAAGAATATACATATATATATTATTAATTTTTCCTTAAAAATCAATATTTTAATTTAAGAGATATTAAAGTAATATACATATATGTATATGATAAAGATCATTATCCTTAAAACACATATAGAAAAATTAAACATATATATACATTATATATTTAAATTCAATACTTATATAAACAGATAGATATATAGGCTAATATATAATACTTACTATATTTAAAACAAAATTTATAAAATCAATATAACTTAAATTATATACCCGAACTCACTAGTCATATATATAGCTTATAAGTATAAATATATCACCTATATAAACTATTATATATAGTTAATATGTACAAAACTATTCTGAAACCAAATGATATATAAAATTATGTCTATAACCGAGTTACAACATATATCTAACTTTCATAGCTTACATAAACTGATGTATAAATATATATATTCACTAACAGGTAGTATACTTTTATATAAATAACCCTTTATACAAAACCAGACACAGCCCAACAAACCCTATATATAAACTAATATAGATAATACTTATATAACATAACACTTAAGCACATTAAAATTTTATTATAACATATATAAGCTAATAAAACATATATACCTTTATCTATATACTGTAACTGAATGATATATATACTATTATATAAACTATTATATAAACTGCGGCTAAAAATATAAGTTAGGAAAAACTATATATTATAACAGCAGCATAAATTTTATACTTAAATAGTATCATTTTTTTGAAAACAATATATAAAGCATTTGCACCTTTATATATAAAATAGAGTATGACGTATAAATTTAAACCAGATGATACAAATCTTGTATACGTATATATAAATAATATAACAGACAATGTAAACTGATATATATAGGACTAAACTCACTTAATACCTATATGCTAACATATATAACTCAGATCTATATTATATATAAATATATATCCAAATATATAACTGATAACACTTACACACACAACTTCAGTTAGAATATATATATAACAGATTTATACAATCTATGTGAGCAGATTTATACAATATATATATAATTTTGGATTTATTTAAAATACATATATAAGCAGACCTGAGAAGTTGAAGAAGTGGATCTGATATGTGGGGAAGGCTTGGTGGCTCAGGTCGGGTAGGTTGCGAGTGAAGGAGGCCTTCGGCATGGCCATGGCAGGCGGAGGGGAAGAAGCAAGTGGTCGGGGCTGAGGTCGTGAGAGGTGGGGTGCTGGCGCTTTGGTGATGCCAGGGAAACATGCAGGCATGAAGGATCAAGGAGGCTTGGAGGTACGGCTGCAAGTTGGATGGAGATTGGCTGCTAATTGAAGGAGGTAAGTGGCAAGTCGACAGGGATGGTGAAGAATTCATGGTAGATGGCCGGCCTCAAAGAAGAAGGATAAAGTTAAAGAAAAATGAAAAGAAGAGGAAGGGAAACTTGCAGTAATTTATATTTGAAGAAGAAAAATGAGAAGAGGAGTGAAGTTAGACAAAGAAATGAACGTGAGAATTGAAAGAAAGAAAAGGGAATAAATTTAAACAGCGGTATAATGAATGGTCACAACAATAAATTTTTCTGGGAATATGAAATGTAAATGGCTGTTAAGTTATACGATGGAAAGTTGAATGGACTAGAAATTCAAAAAGTCACAAGAACCGAAAGTCACAAAAACCGGTACCAATATATGGTTACCGTTTTCACGGATTCCGCTGCAAACCGGACTTCAAAACACAGAATTGAATATACCGCAGAGATCAGTACGCCGAGACGATCAAAATGGTATACTGATATCAGTGGTACGATCATCCTATCAAAAGTCGATAATCGGTACCGAAAATGCTACTGAAATGCCAGAAATAAGATGAACGAAGCAATAACAGTCAAAATTTGATGAAACGAAATGTGACGTCTCACTCAGAAAATGATTTACAAATTTACTATATAAAATATTCAGGTTTGGAAGATATTTTATTTTCACCAAATATTACTGATTTAAATTGAAATTGAAATTACAAAAAAATAAACTCTCATATTATCAGATGAAAATTTACCATTTACTATGTTAAAGTAGACGTATTCCAAATATTAAATTTTTATTTCAAAATATTATTATTTATAATTTCACAAAATTTCCAGTTAAATATATTATTAAAATCATAAAACTTTACGGGTCGTCACACAATGCGTATGGCTTTTTTGATACTGAGGCTAAAAATTGAGTTAAGCTCCGAAGGAACTCGTAGCAGAGAAGCTCACTTATGTTTTTCTCCGAGACCTTGTTATCTTCTAGTATCATATTTAGGAGACCGTTGTTATTTTCTCCTACCATATTTAAGAAACCGTGGTTATTCTTTTACTGCCGAAATTAGGAGACCATTGTAAATTTCTTCTGAATGGATTAGGAGACCGTTGGATCATCTAGTATGTTTTGGTCTGAGTTAGCTCGATAGGTTTTTAGTTGACCCGTGAAAGCTAATAGGTTCATAGCGACCTTGCAAAAACTATGTTGTTGAATGGACTATTTTATGGGATCGGGTAATTATGGGAACGTGCGAACCTTTGGCCTTAGTGAATGACGGACTGTTCATTTTGACCACATATGCATGATAACGTTGATGTTATGATTATGTTCTAATTATTTTGGTTGCAGAATATGTTATTGTTGACATATTGTTTGACAAGATATTAAGGAGAGGAAACTCATTCTGCTCAAAGATGTGGTATCATTAAGTATCTAGTTTTGGTTTGAGACGGTATCACATTATTCACACCGATTTTTTTGTCTGGCCCGAAGTTTTTGATTTCCTCCTCAACTCTCCGATGCTCAAGTGAAATTGAATAGGTTGAGAGTAGGATTTCTAGGTTTAGACGAACAAGCTTCCGAAAACATGTACAAGGCAAGCTAATATTTAGAGTTTATATGCGTTATGCAGTTTTAACTGTTTTTGTTATTTTGATTACATGTAACGACTAGGTTTATAACCGTCTAGGTAGTTAAAGCTCTGATCATCCAAGGTGGCATCTTCATATGTCCCTCTTACAATTTTGTACTTTTTATATTTTATCAGAACGATGCAATCATGGGGTTATATAATTGAAATGATGAATTTGCAAATAAATTAATGAAAATGTTTTGTTGAAATTTGTGAATTTTGTGCTCATGATAATAATAATACATAATTGATCTCGTTTTGTCACTGAGAAGGATGACTGCATCAAGTGTTTATTTTCAACCCAAAAATGAGGGATATTACACTAACCAAGTTGAGTGTAGATGATATTAAAATTTTAACCAATACCAAATCCCCTAAATCCAAAAGTGATAGTTTTGACGAAGAGAATTGATTTAGATAATCGTTGCTAAGTGGTACCGTTTAGATTGTAAAATTGGATTTTACGATTGAAGATTTTTAAGCGATAAATCTTTCAAACTGTCACACTGCTAGTTAAGGTGATATGTGAACATTAATATTTGATTTTTTTCTATATTAGTCGCTAACTGAATTTACACATACGAGCCGCACAACTGCGTTGGTGATTTCTTCAAAATACCACACGATTTAATTGATTTATAATTGTTATAAATTAATTAATATTTATGAAATCTTATTTATTTATTTGATGTATTGGGTGCTACTAGCATTTTCAATGTGTCATTAATAATTAATTGGGTGTGTATATAAAATTTATGTATGTACGCATCGATATACGATACCGATAAGCATTTAAATAAGATATAAATAATGTTAATTGTCAAATGGCTGCGAGGTTTCCTTGGCCCATGTAAGTCTATGATATTGTCGGCTTAGGAAGAGAGAGAAGGGGTTTAAATTTTGGATCTAGATCTAAGAAATAGTAAAATGAGGAGAATTTGAATGCTCCACATTCTCTATTTGAATCCTACCAGCCCCTTTATTTGTTTGGCTCTTGCTTCCTCCTTGGGCCAGTGCCTAACTCACCTAAAAGCCCCACTCCATAGCCGAGCTTCCTAATTGATTAAATGCATCAGAACAGATTAAAACAAGTAGTACTATATGCTATTTCAAGGTTTGGTGGATCGGTTCTTTCTGAATCTAGGAAATCTCCTCAAACAAGGTGCACCTAAAGATCATTTTTTTCCTAAGATATATATCTACATTTATAATTTATATCTGATGTATCATGCTGTCTCTATAGAATGATTTTGTATATGCATTTATTGTCTCCCAAAATAGTCCGAGTTTGAATTATACTGAATAACCTATATTGATTGATGTTGCCGATTTGATCGATATATAAAATTAATTAAAAATGCATTTTGAACTCGACAATGTAAATATTATTTAAGTGTTAATTTTTTTAAATTAAAATTAATTTCTAATCATTTAAAAAATGTTATTTACCATTTCTAATCATGTATCTATGATATCCATTTAAAATGGTTATAAAACACTAAATAAATATGAATATGTTTCAATTTTATAAAAAATCAGCTAAACCTATTTTTAATATAATATATTTATATTTTAATAATTATTTAAACATATTTATATTAAAAATATATATATGTATATGTATATACTTAATTATTAAATAAAAAAAAATTAGGATTAAAAAAAATAAACATGGCCGAAAAGAAAAACAATTATACATACAAGTATAAAGGCACGCGCTTTGCGCATGTTCGTAGGAAAACTGATCAATATCACCCTCCATTTTTAAGTGCAATTAGTTGATTGATCTTACCCCGTAACCATGAAGGGGTTGTACTATTATTTAAACAGTGGTAGAACATGAGCGTTTTTTATGCACATAGTAAAAACATATTATGTTTAATTCAGAATACACTAATTTGAAGTCCAACTGTTACGTACTTTGAGCTTGCACGTGGATAACAAATATGGAGTATTCTTTTTTTTTACTCTTTTGGAATATGTGCGAAATACCGTAGGAATACGACTTTATTAATTTGTGTACAGGTAGATATTAAAAGTTACAGTGTAGAAAAAACATTTCAATCGTATAGAGCATGTCCAAGCAACAGGTTTATAATACACATAATGTTTGGTATAATAACAGTCTAAAAAGCAATATATGAATGGTAATAATGTCGAACAGCATAGTGCAGTGATGTTGTAATTGGAATACGATCAGACAGATTCGGTTGTTAAAAATATACATTAAAATGGTAACATATAATTGAATTGTACAAAAATAAAAAAATAAAATACATCAACCATAGTGAAGAAAACTTTGCTTTCATGGCAGTAAAATTTTTTGTATCATGGTTGTAGCAACGCAGTACGAAGAATAATAATTATGAAAAAGGTCAAACTTTCCATTTGCATGCTTAGTCGGTTACCGTGAGTTGTGATACACATAGATAGCACTATTCTATAAAAGCATACAACAACCTTTCTACCAACAGTCAACAACCCTGCCTAGGGAACTTCAAACTGCAAAATGGAAGCTTCAGACTGCAAAAAGTATAAAGAATTATAGTTGAATGAAGAGTAACTTAAAGTTGTATCAGTTGCTAAAAATGCAAAGGGCAAATGTGCTACAATATTAAATCATATTTATGAAGAAAGTAAAATGTTTTGAGCAAAGTCATAGAATTTTTTGTTGTACTACTGTTGTAAAAGAATGTATATCATAGTTGCAGCAATGAATATTAAGCAAAAGAAAAACTGCATATCATGTAAAAATGGTTATTAAGTGTAGATCACAATGTGTACATGAAGTATAAATATGTATAAAATAATTACTCATCCTAATAAATGCAACATGTAGAACACAGATTGTAATGTTGTGTGATATTTGATGTTACGTTGAACTAAAATTTGTTTTGGACCCCATGTATTGTTGGTAAATCATATATCCTATGTTGGTATGTGTTAATGAATAGAGTGACGCATGAATGGTTGTGCAAATGAATGTATCACAACCTACATCATTGAATTAATTATTTTTTTTTAATGAAAACCGACAAATAAAGTCACATTTAAGTTATGCAATGTACGTAAACACATTTTCTCTTCTTCTTTTCCAGGCTTGAGACTGGCATCTAAACAAAAAACCTGTAGATGGCAGAGTTAAAAATGTTTGTGAATGCCAAATGGTGTCAGGTTTAAACAAACATGAATAGTGTAAAAAAATATAGTCAGTAGATATAAAAATTAAGTGAAGGTGCTAACATGTATGATGACTTATTCATGTTTTGATTATCTCCCAAAAGTCTGTTAAAGAAGATGTAATATAATTAACTGTATCTTAGGCTAATTTCGAAGATGTAAAAAGTGCAGATAACAGTGGAAACGTATTTTAGCATTCCATTACAGGATTGAGCAGAAAAACGAGGTTTTAATCTATTTGTTGCTATAGTCATGTTGATAATTGATTCAGTCATATATGGAGGCTTTTTCCAGTTTACATTTGTACTTGATTTCTTGCAAAATTTGAAGAATATTTAGTAATGTGTCAAAAAAATCAAAGAAGGAAAATAGTGGAAGTAATAGTAGAGACATCTTTAAATATATCATTATAAGCCGGAGCACAACGTTGAGATATCAAAAATTTCTGTAATGCAGTCCGGGGGGAGAGGGGGTTTAATTGACTGATTATACAGTGTTTCCTGCAAAATATTGCAGTTGTTTATCTAAGAGTTTGCCAACAGAAACCCTTTAAATAGTTCGCAAGAATCAATTATCATAAAATTAAACTAAATGCAATATAACTAAGTCTATCGTACCACAATTTAAGTGATAATAAATGGGTAAAAAAAGATAAACATGTTTGAGAAGATTACATTTTCCATCCGTAGTGTATATAGTGGAAAAGCTTGAGGTTTGTTGTTAAATAGCTCTACAATGGAAATTCTATAAATATTTGGTAAGGATCAAAATTTGGATAGTAAAAACTATCATAGCATGTCATATTGTTATATTTTAGTGCATCATAAAAAGAACTCTGAGAATGAAAACAATGAGAATAAAAGTAGAAACGTCTTTAAACATATCAGTATAAGCCTGTGCAGAACAATGAGCTATAAATTTTTTTGATACTACAGTCATTGGGAGTAAACACTATCGTAGCATAAAACTTTGATATAATTCAGCGTATCGTAAAAAGAATTCAGGGAATGAAAACAATGGGAGTAAAAGTAGAAACATCTTTAAACATATCATTATAAGCCTGATCAAAACAATAAGTTGTCAAACATTTTGATACTGCAGTCATTGAGAGGGTTGCTCATTGCAAAATATTGAGATTGTTTATGCAAGAGTTTGCCAATGGAAACCATTTAAGTGTTTTGGTAAGTATCAATTATCAAAAAATTAAACTTCATGTAATTTAATTAACACTATTGTACCTTTTTAGGGATCAAAATAATTGTAAAAATATAAATATGTTGGACTGTATCAGTAAAGGACTGATTGTAAAATCCAATTATCAATCTGCTTTATAAATCGGCCACGTAAAACAGTTATTTGTGGAAACTATTTGAAGAATTGGTAAGTATTAAACGCCAAATAATTGATTAAACACGTATAGAGAAACAGTGGGTGATATTTCAATCAGCTAATATCAAAACTTTTTTACGTCGCATAGGGTTTTGTTTGTAGTCAAAATATCTCCTCCAGTACACCCCAAATGTACACCTAACGCAAGCATAAGTAAATTTAGGCATGTAAGATTTGCAGGTAGTTTACCTAACTCAAAGCAGGTCATTACCTCGTCGAGCTATAGTGCAAACCCAAATTCGAAAATCAAAACGAAGTAAAGACCATAGTTTGAAGATTCATCTCTAATTTCAGTGTGAAACGAGAACAGGTTTGATGAAGAGAACACAGTCCATTCAGCAAAGCTAGGCAAGCCATTACTTCCACAATTCATCGCCCGTGGTTGGATAAGAAAAGCATACCGAATTTCGTGGGAGGCGGTTGGTCGATGGAGTGTTCATGAGAGTTAGGTGACGGAAAGGAGGGTTTTTAATTGGGGAAGAAAACAGCGGAAGAAGTGGTGGTAGTGGTGGACTAAAAGATGAAACGTTAGTGGGGATCAGAACATGGGCCGAAGAAAATGACACACGCCCCCTTTTTCATTTTTTGTAATTAATTTATTTGTATTATGTGAACCGGTAGATTGGGAAGTTCAAAAAAGCTTCACCAAAGCAAAGTATTTGCATTATTAGTAGAGATATTATTTTAATATTTATTTTATTACAAAATACATACCTTAATTCATTTGTGCAATTTTAAACAGTTTATGTATTTAAAAAAATCATTATAATTTTCGATAGAAAAAGTATTTTATAAAATATAAATATATTGATTTTAATTAATTATATTTGATTGATTTTTATAGATCTGGACTTGAATTTTAAAATTATTTTGCTAAGTCAATTAAATATTTTAGATATTAAATTTGAATTCGAATTTTATTGCGTTGGTCAAAATCTAATTAAATATTTTAAAAGTTTATTTTATTTAATATATAAATAAAATTTGAAGTTATATAAATATTTATATATGTGTGTTAAAACAATGTTTGAGATAACCAATGAGCATATAAATGTCGAATGTATACGTTACAGATGTAAATCCAACATCTATACATGTATACATTAATTATGTACACATTGCTATGTTGAAAATGCACATCATATACACGAGAGTACATACTGATATCCTCTAATTTATATAAATATTAATTAAATAATTAAATAAAAAAGTTAAATAAAATTTAATTAAATAAAATAAAATTTAATTAAATAAAATTAAATTTAAATTAAATTAACTTAGATTGGATCTAATAAAATTCATAAGAGTTCATGGACCCACTAAGATCCAACTACAGAAAATCTTTTGAAATCTAGTGATTCACCCGACGTAGACGGGCCCAATTCAAATAAGAGTAATGTACATTTGTTCAAAATCAAACCTATGGCTCTCGTACTAAGCATATTAATGCTAGGGGGTTCTTTCTTATACTGGAGGAGGAATAAACTTAGCTTAAGTTGCAGAAGATTCATACTAAGGACAGCCTTGCTGATTTGATGACAAAGTCACTTCCTAGAGATAAGTTAAGCATTGCTCAAACTCGAGCAACTTAATATCATCCAATTAGGGTAATTAGGCAACCCAACAACTTTCAATTCATTATTGATAGATGTGAGACTCATGCACATTTAAATTGAGTGAAAGTGTTGAATTTATGTGATTCAAATATGTGCCAAATATAAAGAAAGAAAATTGATTGATTGATTCAATCAATTAATGAATTATACAAAATGAGGAAAGACGTAAAAGTGATATGATCAATTAAATAATCATGCAACATAATGAAAGAATAAAAGAAGAGAAATTGAATAATTAATTCTTTCGATCAATTGATTAATTGTTCAAAATGTGGTAAGAAGGATATGTAAGATATTATTGAAGTAAAGAAATATCACCATTGTTTATTTGCATTAAAATAATGCAATCTAAGCAAGTATTCAAATTATCTAAGCAGTTAAATTACTATCTTCAGATTGATGTCTTCATTCTCAAGTAATATATCTCTATAAGTGCTTCCCATATACATCAAATTTGAAAAAAATTATTGCAAATCTTATTTCGTTTACTTTAGAAATTTTCAATTTTATTACGTTTGCTATGGCCAAAGTTAGAGAGAGGTTAGAGAGATTTTTCACCCGTTTGTAATCTCTAATCCCTTATTTGACTTGTGTATCATCCATATTGGTGAAGTGGATGACAGAAGTTGTTTGATTCTCCGTGAACGTAGGTCAATCTGATAAAATCAAGTTAAATCTCTAATGTCACTTTTTTAATTTTGGTTTTGTTAATTAATTTAGTGATTGGATAAATTGTTTTGATTATTGGTATTTAATCAAGAGGCTAGATTCTTGGTTTCGCGATAATTAATAAAATTTTCACTACATATATCTCTCAACAAACGACGGCATAAGAGAGCACCAAGTTGAAGTAGAGGCATAGAATTCAAAATATGGCTACGACACCTAAAAAAAGCACAATTTATCTCACAGTATATTAGGAGTAGAAACACATCTTTAACATTTTAAGTTCAGTTCTAGAATCGTGTGTAGGAGTATCCATAATATTGGATTATTACTTAATAAGAAATAAAATTTCCCATTTAAAATCATTCATTGAGAAATTAAAAAAGTGACACAACCACCAACGGATAGCATATTTGATTAAGGCACAGCAACATCAATGAAGATGTGCAAGGAATGTCACCAAATCGTTTTGTTGATCATATGAAGAATATAGTGCTAGACTAGTGCATATTCCTTTAAAAATTTACAGTTTTTGTTTCACCCTAGGCATTACGTGTTAGAAAAGACTTATGAAACTAATATTTGGTTCAGGTCAGTCTTCATAAATTATTTTGCTGAAATACATTAACTGATTTCACAATGTGGTAGAAGTCAACAGATATGTATAACAGATAAATAGAAAAGTCCTAGTAATTTTTGTTAATATGGTAACTTTTTTCTAGAGCCACAAATATTCTTGAGTTACCCCTAGTTTAGTAAGTCTTGATGGCCCAAAAATAAAGGACCGCAACATTTGCGAACTAATCTCCATTATTAAATAGCGGAGGCTCTCCTAAATTCCACCCTTAGATCCAAAATTCACAGCTTTCGTACTGTTTGTCTTCAGTCGCTCTAGCAGCTTACCCCTGGTTATACAGTATGATTATGATTTGGCAACCAACCATGCCTACAAGTTTTATTGTTTACTAGTATGGACCCGTGCTTCACACACGGGCTATTTGTATTTTTGTATACGTTGATATTTTGTTTGAGTGCAAACATGTAAACGGAAAGCAAGGGCATTTTTGGAATTTCAAAAAGACACCGAGTAAATTAGTTCAACCAATTTTCTTTATTAGAAGTAGAGATGTGTATGATATACCTTTAATAGGAATATAATATTTCATAAGTATTAACGGAGGAACATTTTAGGTTGTTCATAGCAATTTTTAGTAAAGCATTATTTTATAGTAACTTTTATCGACCTCACTGGATTAGGATTGTTGAGAAATAAAAAACATTTAAGGTTCAAATGGTTGTGATGGAAAAAAATTCAGGCTGGGAGAGAGCGAAGAATATTTTCCAAATAACTTTGATGTATAGTTATTTTGGTTAGCAACCCCAACATATATGTCTATAAAGTAAAATGTTGAGGATGCAAATCTTGAAAGACAAGGAGCAGGGTGGACATTTAAGACTGATGTATCGTCATTTACTGCCATCGGATAGTAAAATGATTCCTTTAATCAATAGTCCAATGGCACAAGCATTAATGAAAAATCATCCTTTTTGGCTAATTTACTAGCGGAGCACTAAAAGGAATAAAAGTTAATAACAATGCAAAAGGATGGAGGTGACAAGAGGTCATCCATCTTCGATATTGAAAACGATTACTTGGTAGAATTGAAAGGCACAACCTCAGTTGATCAAGCTATTGCATGGGAAAAGGGGAAGTGTTGGAACAAGTAGCAGACTATCGGTAGATGGTACGTAAAAGAAACGTCTAAGAGCAGGATAGCTTAATAAAACAACAGACAAACTAGTAACAAAACAAAAGAAAAAAACTAAGTAGGGTGTTGCATTTTGTCTTCCTGCCTCTCTTATGTTTTCATGGCTTAGACATTGTTCTCTAATTACCCGTTTCCCTTTATTATCTGATCTTTTCCTGGGGGTACAAGAAATTGTCCTTGCATGTTACATGATGTCTTGTTTTAAAATATAATTTTATAAATGTAGGGTTTTAATTTTCTTGGGGGTACAAACATTATTTTATAATTTTATCGACCTTTCCAGAGCCCGCTATCGTGCACTGGGTTCCACCTTTTTTAGGGTTTCAAGTTTCCAGTTTCCAAGGGAATAAACGGACGAAGTATTAACGTAGAACAAAGTGAATCCCAATAAAAGAAAAGCTAAGCTCTTCATTCGTTAGCAAGGATTCTGACAAGCAACATTTAGAACATGAGAAGAAACCTTCAAACTTATCAGAAGCCACTTGTCTAATACATTTGCTTCTTTGATGCAATATTTTTTTTTCTGATAAAAGGTTTTTGGGAGAAAGAAAAATACAGTTACAATTTCCAACCAAACAGTTGATTGAACTTTTTTTTTCTTTTTGATCACTTGTTAAAACTGAAAATATGGTCTAAGGGTAAGCTCGGGATAAATATCAATGTTGCAAATCAATAAGGAGCATCTGATAATAAAAATTAAAGCTCCCAATCATAGTATAAGAAGAAAAAATCATAAGTGAAAAATCAATACCATGATCTGGTGATTATAGTAATTGTTTGACTTAAGAACTAACCTTGACTACTAACAGAAAGTTTCTTCAGCTTTGCAACAAAGAGACCACTAGTTTGGGATGTTATAGGATCAAATCGCAATGTTTTTGGAATTTTCCCACTCCTGCAAGGCCAATTACTAGCACTGTCTATAACTTCAAGAACTGCGTATATTTGAAATATAAAGGAATTAGTTGCATGTTTAATGATACAAACTGACTGACACTGCAAAAAAATACAGGGATGAGTTATAATTTTAAACAAGCAATTCTCTATGAGCAATGAAAATTAATGGATCATTGGATCGCATGATGGAATACACTTCTTGATGTTCAGTGCAGCATGGAATATCAAGTAAATATATATTGAGAAGATGAACTATTTTTTCCTAGCAATACTTAATGGGTAAAGTACACATACCTGCAGAAGGAGTTTTAGCCAGGAACTGTTCAACCACATCCTCATTTTGTGAAATCGTTAAGCTGCATAACAAAAGGAGATACAAAATAACTATAGGTTTTATGCCAAGTGTACAGAAGAAGTGTTTAGAAAAGCAATAATGTACAGGTATAGGTAAGCCATGACAATCTCTAACACATATATTGCAAAACAACCACCAACCTACAAGTACTGTAAACAAGTGACCCGCCGACTTTTAGCAACCTGAAACCATTGCTTAAAAGCTTTAGCTTTAAGCAGTACAGTAAAACATAAAATATTGTTAGCAAAAATAAAAGTTAAACGAGCTTAACATGAAGTAAAAATAAAATAACTAAACAAACTAAACATGAAGTCTAGCGTGACATGCAACGACAAAAAATGCAAAACAATAAATTTAGCATCACGTGATTTTGGTCAGTCCTTCACCCTCCTCCTATCTCGCTTTTCACTTAAGAAGATAAAATATATTTTATTTGGAAAGCAAGCATTAAATTGTATTCAATGAGAATATCATACAAAAATTTGAGCCACAGTCGGAGAGATTGGCTATATGGGGATGTAGATAATAATTATACATACATAAATACACACACACACATACATACATACATACATAGATATATGTATTTATGTATGTATGCATGCATGTAGAGAGAGACACACACACACATCAATATTGCATCCTTGCTACATAGCATAAACCACCAGTAGTACCATTGAAGCAAGTACTATTCACACTATCTAGCTCTATTAAATTGCACTTTCTAACAAAGAAAATTGAGGAACGATGTGGTCCCACCTTCATTCCAATAGGGGATGCCCGTGTGTTCAACAATCATTACATTGCTCTAAAATAATACCATAGTGTGCTCATTTTAGCATAATGCATGATTTCCATGGCATTTATAAGAGTATAAACCATATGAATCAACTTGGCTTGATACAATACTCACTTGAAGCTGCATCAGGTCATCAGATCTTTTAGCATCAAGTACTCGACATTGAAGAGTTTCCCAACCCCATTGTTCAAACTTCTGAATGTGTTTGAATGATCCATCATGAGTACACTCTGCATCTACAAGAACCTAGATAAAATGTCGTCAAATTTCTCCTTAACATGGTTCATAAATCATGAGTATATTAGCAAAGACCAAAAAATATACACAAGTAACATTGCCAAATGCTTTGTCCAATAAGCATCTCAAAGTGGCATCAAACTTGAAATGGTTGATGAAAAGCACAGTTTGTATATGGTTTGTGAGCAATTGAAATGTATAAGAGACTGCAATAAATTCAGATACACAGCCAGATAACCATGCCGATGTGTGTCAGCAAGAAAATAAATAGAGTTTCTTAGGAGAACTGTCGTAATTGAAATTGTTTTAGCATACAGGTGGATGTCTCTAATCCCCATGGATGCATACATGTCTTTAACATACAAGCGATTACTTCAAGAAGCACAAAATGCCATCACTGTCTCGACTTGATACTCAACCACCTAACCACTCAATGGGCATGATACTCGTTTACTCTTCGGATTTAATTTTTTTATGCATAAAATTACTAATACATTGAAATGTCGAAGTGAATTCATTTGCTAAAATAATATTGGGTGATATTATGATTGCCTTGCCTCACGACAACCTGATGGTAATTCTAACCAGTTTTGGTACTTAGAGAGAACAATCTCACAATAAAATAACTAGCAGATGCAAATTTTCAAATAAACTAGTGATACATACAGTAAGCCACTTTAGGAACCCAATTCTACATGCACTTGTTTGCATGTGGCAAGCATATTGAAGCTATTTGATAGCCTGTGATCACTGAGTTTCTAATATAACAAATTGATGGTTGACAAAGGTTGCAGCAGTAAGAATGTGTCAGGCTAGCATGGATAAACTTATTTTTGATATTAAGGACCTTTTTTGGCATTTGGAAAATTCAATAAAATAGCATGATTAATCGCTCATTTAACTGGTTGAACGCCTTCTAAAGTCTTAAGAATTTTTATCTGGAATGCCTACGAAATTCTATGAACAACCATGCTAACAACAGTAAGTCAGAAAAAGCAACATAAAATAAGAATCTTACCTTATCATAGCCAGAAACTGAATACTCCATCTCATTTACTGTACGAAATAGCTCGTGTCTATGTAAGTTAATCACACCGGACTCTTTTCCGTAATAAATCAATTCTGGCTCAACCTTTTCAACAACTGACAGAGGTCCAATAGCATTCTTCAGTTTTCTAGCTTCTTTCCTATCTCTCCACAACCTTTTTGAACTCCACTCCTTGTATATATCATTTGTGTCCTCCCTATAGTCTGTGTCTGCAACATTTCAAGGACTTCATATGTACCGTTACCTTTAAAAACAATCAGACTAGTTTTTACATTTATATATAAAGAGGAAGGTTCAATAGCACACCTCTTTTGTAGCACCCTCAAGCCCCCTAATTTCCACCACAAGATTTCTTTTAAATATTAGTTGTTTCTCTCTCTTCACATCATGCTATTATTTAAAGAAAAACTTGTTGTGGATAATAGGGGTGGTACAAAAGAGGGGTGTCATTGAACCTTTCTCATATTTAAATACCCTAGGACCGAGTTCAAATCAGCATAAGAGGTCTCCCAAAACTCAAGGACGATAATCAATTTCATGATTTCCACTTTTCTAATTGACCTAAAAGTTATGAAGCAGATGGGTATCACATGATTACATGATCTCTAACATTCTCAACCAATATGC
Source organism: Allium cepa (assembly GCA_030765085.1). Classification (NCBI taxonomy): domain Eukaryota; kingdom Viridiplantae; phylum Streptophyta; class Magnoliopsida; order Asparagales; family Amaryllidaceae; genus Allium; species Allium cepa. The sequence goes on along the minus strand of CM060929.1, from coordinate 457,288,678 downwards.
TAATGATCAGTTTTCTATGTGCCATATAACAAGATTTTAAATTAGCAGGCTAAATATCTATTAAAAAAAACAAACAAACATTCTGTTTTTTCTATAAAATGTGATTCTGTAGATTATATAGAAATGTCCAAATTGTAAATTCATAGTGCTTTGATAATCTTAGGATATGCTTTCGCCGGCTAACGTAAGCCCTGGCCAAGGGAGCTGTTTCCTATTCTACCTTATATACTTATCTTGTGCAGTTGTTAAATTTTATTTAAGTTTCCATAAAGCTTACAAATTGATTATGTGCGACAACATGCTTTTAATAATACAAGATAACTAAGGGGGATAGATGAATGAGAAAGAGCAAGGGGACATACAAAAAGACCTTACTTAATTTATAAGCATCTGACCTCAGAGGTAAGAGAGAGAAAGTTGTCCCATCAGCAACAAAAAGACGACAACGATGTCCAAGTTCATATTTCTGCAACATAGTACGACATGCTGCTAGACGATGCTTTGCAATGTCAACACCAGTCAAAGTCCCTGAGCTACCCAGTAGATCTGATATCATGCATAGCTTAGCACCTAACAAATCATAGATTACAATAAGTTCAAGATGCTATTAACTATAATGATTTCAGTTGATCACTTCAAATAACTACAAAAACTAATGAATGTAGCCACTAGTTAGGTAGAGGTAGACAAAGTACCTATGATGGTAACTGGTCGTAACATTGTCCAGAATACCAGGTGCATCATTGTTATATTTTGTTACAGCAGCTTCATTAATTTAGTAAATTATAGTTCACCTCACCTAACTTTTTTTTAAAGATCTGTGCATGTAAATGCTATGCTCTGAAATCAGGCCTAATAATATCCAACGTTTGATGCTTCTAAATAAGAAGACATGGTCGAAAATGGAGAAGCTATAAAGTATAAATGAGACACAGGAACATCTGTGGAATTGGCCCTATACAAATAGGATCGGTTTTATGAATTTTGGACAAGAGCACAACATGTTCTCCAATATCAGAGAGTTAATAATAAATGATTTGAATGGAAATAAAAGGGATGCAAAAAGGTTAAAACAATAACAACACAAATTTGAAAAAATTGCAAAATCATGATCAATTATAGCCTCTATTCGAGTTGTGTGAAAGAGGGCAAAGAAATTTCTTGCAAGCATTCCTAATTTAGTAAATACGCTCTTTTTATTCATTGGAATGGGCTGTAATACAAATAAAGGAAACTGAACATTGCTGAAGCAAAGCACAGATAACACAATGTTATTGATAAGTGGTACTTACTACTTATTGCCTGGCATCCTTTTGTTTTTGTAACAATGTAAAGTTATGAGTATATAGTATATACAGGGTTCTTGAAGATTATTTTACCCAACAAATTATAGTTACATGAGCTGAATGTAGTAATATGTTATTTTTGTATGGTATTACAATGTAATGAGCCTGTGGGGAAAAAATATAAACCCGAAAGATCCATGGCACCCCTCCTTTCTTATATTTTGAACCACAAATTCAAAATGCTATGAAATTTTTGGATCATCTAATCCATATTATGAATATCATTTTCACAAATGAATGGGATCTTTTTAAAATGTTTAAACCATCCAACCTTAAAATTCAATATTAAGGCCAAAACATCTATTTAAACCTTTTTATGTGAAATAACAATTTTGTCGTGCTACAATGATTCAAACCAAAGTTTTGTGGAGAAGATATTAAACGTTATTATAGCATTTGTGGAGTCATGTAACTAAAAATATGAGAGAGGTGCTAATACGGGCACCTACAAAATAGGGTGTCATGGAACCTTTCTAATACAAATATATTATATACGTATATGTGTGTGTAATATCAGCCAAAATCGAGTACTTGCATGTCATGTTGTAAACTTATATAATTGTGATGTGGTATGTAGGTAGTGCTCGAGGATAATGAAACGTGCAAGATCACATGCTATTCATACTAAATAACTTGTATACATCGTATACTTTTACCTTGACATCTCTATTATGACTTGTTCCACTATATCTCTAATACAATGGCGTTCGTGATATATATGTTTAATTGAACAATATATATAGGGCTAAAACATGTCTATGTAAAAGGTTGCATGATATATCTCTAATACAATGGCGTTCGTGATACATATGTTTAATTGAACAATATATATAGGGCTAAAACAATATATATTGAATAACCTGTATACATCGTATACTTTTACCTTGACATCTCTATTATGACTTGTTCCACTATATCTGTAATACAATGGCGTTCATGATATATATGTTTAGATTTCATGTCCAGGCAAAACAATTATTACCTGGAGCTGCACACAAATCAAGTACATGATCTCCTGGCAAGATATTTAGGGCCAAAATAGCAGCTCCTGAAGCTGCATCCATCCCATATATCTGAATATAAAACGAGATATACAGACTTGCATGTAAAAGGTTTTAAAAAGCCGTAACTGGTGGCATGTGATGAGCAACAAACATAGAGTAACCTTAGTGACCGATAATGCTAAAACAGGAGGAAACACATGAGACATGCTGTTTTAAACTGATAGAACAATGGCTATCTAGTTATTCCACAACAAATGTACGAGTTTGGATAATTGGTTTTGGCATCAGTAGGCTGAAGGTTGTTAATATTCTTTCCTCGGAATATTTTAAGTTGTTCCGTGTCTCATACTCCACTTACACATTACAAGTTTACAATCATGTAAATATTCTTCAAATTAGGTCCCTTCAAAGTTCAAACGACATCAGGAAAAATACATGATATTCTAAAATGCAATATTTTCTATAGGATATAATTAAAATTGTAGATCCATTTTCTACCATTAGATAATAAATAAATTTTCATAATTCAGTCACAAAGGTTGAAAGCTTTCTAATGATGTATAATCCAATGTCTATAGTACTTTTTTGATGAAAGCTAAACTTTTTCTAATGAAATTGAACTTCTTTAAAAGAATTTGAGTTTACTTTCGTCACATATATGCCTCTTTTAGTTTTCTTCGTTAAACTTATTTTACACATGTTAGTTACAGAATTTTGGTTTCTTTAAGCTAAAAATCAATCAATGGCCATAATGCATTTAACAAAACATTATGTAACTAACATGTATAAATTAACTACTATGTTCAGTTTCGAAGTTGACCTTCCTCTAAGTAAGTTGATCTCTCCTCCGAACAAGTTAACCATTATTCTCAACAAATGCATCATATGCATTGATTCATGAGTCAAATGAACAATTTTATGCAATTAACGCATATAAATTATGTTTTTCTTATACAAAAACTAAACATGTGTGTGTGTTTCGTTTTGCATAAGAAAAACATAATTTATATGCATTATGTGTGTGTGTGAGAACTTTCTTATGGACAAGAAAATGTTCAACTTTATTTTCGACAAATTGCAATATATGCTTCAAGTCACATGTCATTGAAAATATTTTATTGCGTGTGTTTGAATGGTAAAGTAAATCATCGTATCAATTTTTGAAATAAAAAAAGATATAAATTATCCAATTCCATAAATATGTCTTTTACGAATGTGAATTTGTCTATGCACAAAATTTATCGTTTGAAAGTACACATAATTTGTAATGGTAAAAACAGATTTATTTATTTTAGTCTAAATATTCTATCAAAAGTTATTGCACTTTCAATACCTATGTATGTTAGGTCTAGCTTGCAATATTTGAGGAAATAGACATATAGCGGTGCATGATAATAATAGACAGAGGCTAAATCAAGATGAATTAACGAGATTATTTTTGTGTGTTGTAATTAAATAATAGAGACTAATAGTTAGAGTGCTAAGTTATCACCGATATGGAAAATATTATTATGTCCATCTGCAACTCTACAATAAAAAAAATGTTTGAAAATTGCAAATAAATCTATAGACAAATTCGTTGTATATATATTTTACACATGAATTGAATAACTACGCTAATAAATTCAACATTTCTCAAATAAATTCCTTGTGCCTTGCTAATGAGGTTATATTAATTTTAATAATGCTTTTATCATGTTTTCTCTCAATTGAATTTCTATTAAAAATGCAAGTGTTTAGTTTTTTAAGTGATGCAAAATCGTATATTTATCTATATGGTGATAAAAAATATATTATCATGATTCAATTCTAACATCCAAACTCGTAGTGACCTCTCAAAAACAAAATATACATACTTACAGTTACCGTAGATAAATAAGCCGCAGAAAATAGATTCATCTTTTCATTTAACAATGGGCCTTTTGAATAAAAGAAGATTAGGATTATAATTAAGTGAATAAAAGTGCTTTAATATTAAAGTTTGTAATATATTCAAAAAAAAAAAATCTAATCTTTCAAACAAAACACATAAATAGATGTGTGTCTCAAGATAAATAAGATGTACAAAATAGATGGACATGATTTTATTTTAAAATTTACATCTAACCGTTGAATCTCGCTTTATAGCGTTTTGATTATGACAACTATACATGTATATTAGTATCGATTAAACTTGTTTTGCAGGAAGAAACTACAACAGGAAAATTTCAAGGGCTTAGTTAAAGAGTCTATGTATTAGTATTTGTTAAAATCTTCCTTGGTGACACACACATGCACAATTGTAAAACATGCACAAGGCACAGCAAACAGACGTCTGAGATTTTTAATTCAAACGTCTGTCTGCTGAAACAAAAATTGATTCAGCATAATGTTTAGACGTCTGTGCTGAAATATTCAGACGTCTGAATATAGGCCGAATTTGCCTATTTGCTTGCTGTATATATATTCAACTATAAACAGACTTCTGAAATTTTATTTCAGACTTCTGAAAACGAATTGATGCAACTATTCAGCAAAGAGACACAACTCTTGATTCTCATCTAATCATCGAATCTCTTCGTGAATAATTGCAACTATTTGTATACTATAAATAGAGGCTTAATCAAATATGTTTATCATCTTAACTTACTCTAATTCTTTCTATCTTATCTATAGCATTCAGATTCACAAAAGCACTCTATTTCCATATTTAAAAGATTACAAATCTTCCAAATTCTCTCACGAACTACACTATTATCGTCAAGGAAAGATTATAGGAAGGGTGTACATTGATTTGACATATCCGTGTTATTAAGAACACAAGTAGTCAACAAATTCTTTGTATTGTGAAGTTCTCTTCAGCAGTCGAGACAAGAAATCCCGTTCGGCTGTTCGGATAATTGTGAACATGTTCCTCCGAGTAAAGTGAGGGTTGTTTTTGTTAGTAAAATTCCTAAGTAGAGCTTAAGGACTGGAAGTAGGACATGGATCCGAACCAGAACAAAAATCTGTTGTCACTTCTATTTATTGTTGATATTCTGCTATCTACACATTTCTATTCCATACGATCCTGCTGCAACGTCTATTACAATTGGTATCAGAGCAAGGACATCCAATAACCGTAACACCGTTATTTGATATTTTGATAATATAGAAAGTAGCGCAAGTACCAGCACAACCACTGTCTCTACATTTGCCGAAAGACAATCTACTCAAAGACCACCATTGTTCAATGGTTTACATTACAATTATTGGGCAACAAGAATGAGGATATATATGCAAGCAACCTGTTTTGATGCTTGGAATGCAACTCAAACAGAATTCACAGCACCTACAACGAATTACTCTACATGGCCGATAGCTCAAAAAAATGAAGCAAGTGCAAATGCCAAAGCTATGATATGTTATTCTGTGCTTTGGATAGAAATGAATTTAATCGGGTTAGTATCTGTACTACTGCACATCAGATATGGGAAACACTCAAAACAATTCATGAGGGTACAAACAAGGTCAAACAAACAAAAATCTCAATGCTCAAAAACCAGTTCCAAAATTTTAGAATGAGACAAAATGAAACCATCAACGACATGTACTCAAGATTTCAAGACATACCATGCCGTAATAGGGTTAGGAGAAAAATATAGTGACTTTGATATTATTTCAAAGGTACTAAACTCCTTAGCTGACGAATGGGAAGGGAAGCTTTTAGCCATGGAGGAAGCCAACGATTTATCAACAATGAAACCTGAAGAACTAATAGGTAACCTCATGTCTTATGAAGTAAATCTTCAAGCCAAAAGGGACCATGCACAAGAAAAAAAGAATGTAGCTTTTCATGCGGAAAAAGAAGAATCAGAATCAGAAGATGAGGATCTAGCATTTATTGCAAAAAAATTTAAGAAATTCCTAAAATTCAGAAAGAATAGCTTCAAAAAGAATTCCTCAAATAAACTTTCATCCTCAAACTTGGAATGTTTTAATTGTCACAAGAAAGGTCATATGATTAAAGACTGTCCGGAGCTAAAGAAGGAGAATCGGAAAAACTTCAACAACAAGAATAAGAAAGACAAATTTAAAAAGAAGACTTTTTCTGTCACATGGGATGATTCAGATTCAGATTCATCAGATAGTGATAGTGATAGCAACAATGAACAAGCAAATATGTGCTTCATGGCTCAAGAATCTGAGGTTAGTGATTTATCTTATGATGATTTAATAGAAGTAAACACTGAATTTTTAAATACTATAAAAGTTCTTAAAAAGAAACTCAAAGAGACATGTGAAAATCAGAACAAAGCTGAATTTGAAAGAGATATGTTAAAAGACGAGAAAAAATATTAGAAGAAGAACTTGAAAAAGTTCAAGAATCTCTCTCAAACTCAGATAGTCAACTTTTACTTTTGAGCCAAGAAATTAAAACTCAAAAGGCAAAGAATGATGAAACTATTTCTGAAAATCACAATTAAAAAATTAAAATAAAACAAATTGAATTAGAAAATACTAGTCTTCAAACTAAATTAGATAACATTACTAAAAATATTTCTAATTTTAATAAGGGAAGAGAAAATTTATCTAGAATTATCGAAAATTCTCAATCCTCTTCAAATAAAAATGGATTAGGTTTTAAAAAAGAATCAAAAATTCCTCCAAAGAAAAATGCTAATTTTAAGACGGAAAATAATTCAAAAAATAATATAGTATTGGAAAATGACATAACAAGGTACACTAACAAGAGAAAGGAAATCAAAATATGGGTTCCGAAAACAAACAATATTTTAATTCGGAACAAATATATAAAATCCTTTATAGAAACAGTTCACCAAAGTAGTAATTATCTTTATAAAAGGATTACTAAACCCACTTGGATTTGGTTTCCTAAGATCTAACTCTTAGGATCCTATTAAAAGGTGGATACCAATATATTTATTAATATTTTTTGCAGGTCCCACTCAAGAAAAGAAAATGGATTTTGGATAGTAGTTGCTCAAAACACATGATCGGAGACAAACAAATGCTTACAAATATTTCATACTTTGATGGTGGTTCTGTTACCTTCGGAGATAACTAAAAAGGTTTTATCATTGGCAAAGGAGATGTGTGCAACTACGGTATATCAAATTTACCCCTCATTACAAATGTTTCTTTAGTTAAAAACTTAAAACATAATATATTAAGCATAAGTCAACTATGCGACAAAGGTTTTAAAATAACTTTTTTTGAAAATAAATGTTGTATTTTTGATCAAAATCAAAATCTTATTTTTGAAGGAAAGAGAGATAGAAATATTTATGTTTTAAACATGAAAATTAATAATAATAAAAATATGTGTTTAATGGTCAAAGATAATGATCCTTGGTTATGGCACAAAAGATTTTGTCATATTAATTTTAAATCTATCCAAAAACTTTCAAAAAATGAGTTAGTCAAAGGCTTACCAAAAATAAATTTTAAAATAAATAATCTTTGTGATGGTTGTCAATTAGGAAAATTAAATAAATCATCTTTTAAATCTAAGAAAGTCATTTCAACTTTACAACCGTTAGAATTATTACATATGGATTTATTTGGACCAACACAAATTCAATCCATTAATCATAATCGATATGTTTTTGTAATAGTTGATGACTTCTCGAGATACACATGAACGATATTCATGAAAAACAAAAGTGATACGTTTAATTATTTCAAAAAAATTGTTAAAAGAATTCAAAATATTAAGAATTTAAAAGTCAAAAAACATAAGGAGTGATCATGGAGGCAATTTGAAAATGAATCATTTGAATTATTTTGTAAAAAGAAAGGAATAAATCATAATTTTTCATTTCCTAGAACTTCACAACAAAATGGAGTTGTAGAAAGAAAAAATAGAACTCTACAAGAGTGCGCAAGAACGTTATTAAATGGAAGTACATTACCAAAGCATTTTTGGACAGAAGCTGTAGCAATTGCGTGTTATGTATTAAATCGTATTTCCATACGACCTTTAACTAAAAACACTTCATATGAACTTTTTAATGGAAGAAAACCTAATATTTCGTACTTTAAAATCTTTGGGTCAAAATGTTTTATTCTTAACACAAAAGACCAGGTTGGAAAATATGATCCAAAAGTCGATCATGGAATTTTTGTAGGTTACTCAGAACGAAGTAAGGCATATCGTTTTTCAATTAACGAACAAATATAATAGAAGAAACTTTACATGTATCTTTTGATGAAAACTTTAATAAAAATACAATCATCAAAGATGATGAAGAAATTATATCCAACACGGAAAATATAAGTTTTGAAAATAATGAAAATATTGATCAAAACAATAACAATCAAATTAGATCTCCTCCTAGAATCCTACGAGATCATCCTACACAAAATATAATTGGAGCGATTAATTCGCAAGTTCAAACAAGAAGTCAACTAAACCAAATGGGTCATGCTGCTTTTCTTTCAACTATTGAGCCTAAAAATCCAAAAGAAGCTTCAACAGATGAATACTGGATTATTGCCATGCACGACGAGTTAAATCAGTTCGAACGAAATAATGTTTGGGAATTAGTTCCTCATCCTGATGACCAATCAGTTATTGGAACTAAATGAGTCTATAAAAATAAGACAGACGAATTTGGAAATATTACTAGAAATAAAGCAAGATTAGTAGCATAAGGCTATAATCAAGAAGAAGGAATCGATTACGAAGAAACATTTGCTCCTGTTGCAAGACTAGAAGCAATACATATTCTATTAGCTTACGCTTGTTTTCACAATTTTAAACTTTATCAAATGGATGTTAAAAGTGCTTTCTTAAATGGATTTATTAAGAAAAATGTATATGTTGAACAACCGCCATTATTTATTCATGAAAAATACCCAGATTATGTATATAAACTAAAAAAAGTTTTATATGGTCTAAAACAAGCACCTCGTGCTTGGTATGACAGACTTAAAAATTATTTAATTAACTCGGGATTTCGAGTCGGAAAAGCTGATCAAACTTTGTTTGTTAAAAATACTAATAAAGATATTTTAATCATACAAATATATGTAGATGACATTATATTTGGTTCAACTAATGAAAAATTATGTGAAGAATTTTCAAATATAATGACTAAAGAATTCGAAATGTCACATATTGGTGAACTATCATATTTTCTCGGACTTCAAATTAAACAATTATCCAATGGTATCTTTATAAATCAAGAAAAATATTGTAATAATCTAATTAAACGATTTGGAATGGAAAATACTTCTGGAAAATCTACTCCTATGAGTACTACAGCTCATCTCGATCGAGACGAAAATGGTAAAAATGTTGACCAAAAGTTATACAAGTATGATAGGGTCGCTGCTTTATTTAACTGCAAATCGACCAGATATTATGATGAGTGTGTGTTTATGCGCTAGATTTCAAGCAGATCCTAAAGAATCACATTTAAGAGCAGTGAAACGAATTCTGCGATATCTTAATAATACTAAAGATTTCGGTCTTTTCTATTCGAAAAAATGTCCATTTGAATTAGTATCTTTCAATAATGCTGATTTTGGTGGATCTCGGACAGATAGAAAAAGTACAAGTGGTACGTGTCATTTCATTGGAAAATCACTTGTTTCTTGGTTTAGCAAGAAACAGAATTGTGTATCGCTCTCAACGTGTGAAGCAGAATATATATCTGCAGCTTTAGCTTGTGGACATGTTATTTATATGCAACAGACACTCAGAGATTTTGGAATAAATTTATCAAAATCAATAATTTACTGTGACAATACAAGCGCAATAAATCTGTCTAAAAATCTTGTAAATCACTCACGTACAAAACATATTGATATTCGTCATCACTTCTTACAAGACAATATCGAAAAGGAAATTATCAACTTAGAACATATTTCTACCGAAAATCAAATAGTTGATATATTTACCAAACCACTTTTAGAAAATTCATTTGTTAAACTACGCCGAGAATTAGGTTTAATGTCAGTAAAAGATATTTAAATTTTTATGAAGAATATAAAAAAATTACAATATTTTAAAATCAAAATTATCATCACAACAAAGGTAAGAGTTGAACTTAGGTCACTTGACTATGGGTTTAATAACTTAACCATTTGAGCTATACACTTGAATTAGCTACATAATAATACATAAACTAAAACATCCTTCTAAGACCATTCATTCAAAAGTCAATTATTAACTGGTAATTCAATATCTGGCTCTAAACTCCTATTGATTCTACACCACACTTTCCTTAAACTCTCCGCCTATATATATATGTACATGTTACAAACTAAAAATACAACAAATTCTTTTTCAAAACAAAAAGTTCAAACTCTGTAGAAAAATGTCATCCAACAAATCAAACTCATCCTTCAACATAACTTTCTCAACCGATAGCTCAGCTGCATCACCGCATCTTCCTACGCCAACACCAAAACACGAGCCTGTTTATATATGGAAAAATTATCGAACCGGGTATACACCGAATTCCAAGAAGGCCAAACGTGCGCTATTTATCTCTTCAGATACGAAGAAAAAGATCGATGAAATTCATCATTATCAACAGCAGCAAATAGACCTTCAACGTGAATTGTATTTTGAACAGAAAGTAACGACTAAACGCTTAAGCTTTCTTGAACAAATTGGTTTGAAATTTTGTAGCTCGAAGAAAAAGGATATGAGTGAACTCTTACCTCGACCGGTTAATCCGTTTGATCCATCTTCCTCCTATCAGACACCAAATGATCCAATAAATCCTTGGGTCTCGCCACAAAGACCTCAATATAGCCCAAATTCATGGGACAAGAACTATGTGGCTAATGAGAGATGCAAAGAATTAACACCACCGAAGACATCGTCACCAAAGTATTAATGATGTACTATTTGTAATACTGCTTATTTTTTATATATAATAAATGTATTAACACATATATATATATATATATATATTTTAATAAAAATAAAATTTGCTAAGCATAAAACAAAGCATTGTAAAATTCTAGGAAATAGACGTTTGTTTCCAATAAAACAGACGTCTGAACACTGAAGCCAACAAAATTTTAAAGATAATTCAGACGTCTGATTCACATAAAACAGACGTCTGAAAAACGACAAAAATGAACTACTTTCCCTCGGGTTTAAATTTTGTGAAAAACAGACGTTTGTTTTCAATTTTCAGACGTCTGATTTCCGCTGAATTATTTTTTTTAACAGCCCGTCCTACTTTTTTACCTACCACTCCATCTCCTCCATTCATTTTTCACTTTCCCCTTTTTACCCAAAAAAAAAACCTAACTTCCATTTTTAAAAAAATTCAAAAATCAACACTTCCACCTAACCAAAATCAATGGCAAATAGACCAAAACGTACAAGACAACAAGAATCCGAGCTTCCATCCGAAGATCAGATCCAAAGTTGGCTATGGAATGACATTGCAAAGGAAATGTATAAAGCTATGAAAAATTCAAAATTCTTTGGAGGGGCTTTTGTTAAATTTGATGCTTTTCACAAATATCATCTTCAACAATATGCTAGGCACTTCAATTTCGAATCTTTAGTAGATTTTAATATGAACAATGTCAAAATTTATCATTTGCTTGTCAAACTTTTCTTGGCTAATTTGAACTTGGATCATCATACACCAAGGAATACAACTGATTGCGTATGGTCTATAGTATGCGGTAAGCGTATTTTTCTTCCGATTCAACGTCTAGGGCAAATTTTGCGTTGCGCGTGGCAAGATCAAGATATTAATACTATAGAAGTTAACATGGAAGAACGTAATGAAGTTTCTCATAAGTTTTTGTCCGACAATTTAGTTAACTTGAAAAATCTTACCTCCACTCATCTACGTCCACAAGCACGTCTCCTAAATCGCATCTTAGTCCAAATAATTCAACCAAGGAAAGGAAGTTATGAAAAAGTATATAAACGGGATTTTCAAGCTTTATATGCTATTTATTCTAATACGCAAGTAAATTGGGCTAAGATCATACTTGACGAATTGACGGATATTACATATAAGCGGAAGTATAAGACAGTTCATTATGGTGCTTACATTACACGTATTCTTCTTGAGTGTCAAATTGATATACCCGACACTTCTACCTTGAGTATCAAAGAGATTGGACCAAAAACATTAAAGCTTATGGATATTGACCCAAATCCATCAATGTTAGAACATATGTCTTTTCAAGCTTGGCAAGAACATATCGCATCACAGCCAGAAACTCCAATAGCGGAATCATTTTCTCGTCGTCGTCATTTTCTCCAAGAAGAAGAAGAGAAAGAAGATATTCAAATTGTTTCTCCCGATCTTCCGCCTAAGCAAGCATTGGCTGTACTCTCTCGCAATCAATCAAAAATTCACAAAGATTTGAAGCGTTTTGAGAATAAGACCAATAAAAAGTTTGATTCTTTAAGAAACTTTCTTAACAAAATTTGGGATAAAATTTCATGCATCGGACCTCAATCTTCTCAAGCTTATGGTCCGGCTCCATTCCAATGGCCTTCGAGTTCTAACGATGAAGAAGCCCCAGACTCAAGCTCTGGACATGATGGATCTAAAGGAGGTGATGTAAGTATTGACCCTAGCTTGACGGTCACGGAAAGTTGGTAATCTCGGTATGATCTTTATAATACTTTTTGCAACTAAAATTCTACTATGGTTTGTAATATTTTTTGGCACTCTGCTTTATTTGGCACAAAACTCTACTATGTGTCTGCTTTGGTAGTGAACTCATATGTATGTAAATATTGTATGTTATTGTATGCTATGAATATTATTGTGCAAATTTATCTTCACTTATTTATCTCCTTTTTGTCAATGACAAAGGGGAAGAAAATATGTGCAAATCGATAGGGGGAGTCACATATATAGTTGTCATTATCAATAAAAGGGAGAATGTTGAATCTCGCTTTATAGCATTTTGATTATGACAACTATACATATATATTAGTATCGATTAACCTTGTTTTGCAGGAAGAAACTCTACAACAGGAAAATTTCAAGGGCTTAGTTAAAGAGTCTATGTATTAGTATTTGTTAAAATCTTCCTTGGTGACACACACACATGCACAATTGTAAAACATGCACAAGACACAACAAACAGACGTCTGAGATTTTTAATTCAGACGTCTGTCTGCTGAAACAAAAATTGATTCAGCATAATATTCAGACGTCTGTTCTGAAATATTCAGACGTCTGAATATAGGCCGAATTTGCCTATTTTCTTACTGTATATACATTCAACTATAAACAGACTTCTGAAATTTTATTTCAAACTTCTGAAAACGAATGGATGCAACTATTCAGCAAAGAGACACAACTTTTGATTCACATCTAATCATCGAATCTCTTCGTGAATAATTGCAACTATTTGTATACTATAAATAGAGGCTTAATCAAATATGTTTATCATCTTAACTTACTCTAATTCTTTATATCTTATCTATAGCATTCAGATTCACAAAAGCACTCTATTTCCATATTTAAAAGATTACAAATCTTCTCAAATCTTCCAAATTCTCTCACGAACTACACTATTATCTTCAAGGAAAGATTATAGGAAGGGTGTACATTGATTTTACATATCTGTGTTATTAAGAACACAATTAGTCAACAAATTCTTTATATTGTGAAAGTCTTCTTCAGCAGTCGAGGCAAGAAATCTCGTTTAGCTGTTCGGATAATTGTGAACATGTTCCTCCGGGTAAAGTGAGGGTTGTTTTTGTTAGTAAAATTCCTAAGAAGAGCTTATGGACTGGAAGTAGGACAGAGATCCGAACCAGAATAAAAATCTGTTGTCACTTTTATTTATTGTTGATATTCTGCTATCTACACATTTCTATTCCATACGATCCTGCTGCAACGTATATTACACTAACAAACAGAGTTTTTTGGCAGATGACGATCAAGATCGGAATTGAAATTGAACGGTAAAGTTTAATTGATTTTAAAATTCATAATATTTATAAACCATTGTTTCCCATCGTTGACTGATAGTGTCGGTAATTAGTTGTAATATCAAAACCAGCTAGTCAGGAGATTTTTCAGACAACTATAACACACTCTTAGAAAGGTACATTTTGTAAATAAATCAACTAATTTTGCAAATAAATTTAATATTCACATATTTTAACCAAAATGACAAACATTAATAAACAAATTAGATCTATGCCACAAGTTTTGAGATATAGGCCGAAGCACAAACCCAAGTCCTCTTCCATCGACATCATTCCAGCCTTCAAACCTAACAAAGCACCACCACCAATATCATCGCACCACAGGCCGTCGTCACTGTTAGGAAATCAATTCTATGGTTTCGATGACAACAACTATACAATGAAAATCGAATATGCATATATATTTCTAGTCACAGGTAATTGCTAAAATAACATCACTAAAGAGACAAGAACAAGACTCAAAGAACGTATCAAGAGGCTACAAGTCGATAGAATCAGAAGAGCAATGACACAGATACAAGAAAAGCAACATGCATAAGATCAGACATCTGAGTGCATTAGCCAGACGTCTGAATGAATCCTCTGAATCACAAAACAGACAGAATCAGACGTCTGGTTAATGTACTCAGATGTCTGAAAAGCTACTATATACAAAAAATATATAGAGCCAGACGTCTTAGACATATTCCAGATGTCTGAATGAATCCTCTGAATCATAAAACAGACAGAATCAGACGTCTGGTTAATGTACTCAGATGTCTGAAAAGCTACTGTATACAAAAAATATATAGAGTCAGACGTCTAAGACATATTCCAGACGTCTGAAATTAAACTCGGGTGTTGACATTCAAATTACAACTTCCACAACTGAAAAGACACTTTCGCTCCTCTTCGATGCAACTCTTCATCATCATCAGAAGCGACCATAGAACAACTGTTAATGGATGCGACTACTCAAGAAATCTCTCTACCGCTATAAATAGCATCAAGAATCCAAGAGAAGATTTTACCTTACTTGTGCTCTTTACTCTTATACTCTGATATATTCTTGATATCTAGCAATCATATATTTGTATTCAACTCTTCCATATATACAGAACTCTTCAATCAATATCTTCTGGATATATATATTGAAAGCATTTGTACTTAATAGTCAATATTCGTGTTATAGAACACACACTTGACAAGAACAAGCTTTTGTAACCAAGCATATTCCTCCGGGCGAAGTGAGGGTGTTTGATAGTAAAATTCCGAAGATGAGCTTCAGGACTAAACGTAGGACGGAAGGTCTGAACCAGTATAAAATCCTGGTGTGCTTTATTTATATCTTATTAGATTAATTTTATATTAGTTACATCATATAGTTAGTCACATATACTTGCATATACACTACACGATCCATCATATAGACTTTCAATTGGTATCAGAGCAATGTTTGATCAAAGAACAGTAACAAGTTTTTGAATCATTTTAATATGACAATTATTTTTCAAGAAGGACAATCCACGGCACGACCTCCACTTTTTAATGGCTCTAACTATGCATATTGGTCAACACGTATGAGAATTTTTATGAAAGCTAATGGTCTAGAAATTTGGTCAGCCACACAAGATAAATATGAAGCACCTACTACTGCTATGAACACATGGACCGATGAACAAAAGACTTAGCATCAAACAATACTAAAGCTATGAACGTTTTATTTTGCTCTCTAGATAAAAATGAATTTTCACGTGTCATGTTATGCACAACTGCATTTGACATTTGGCGTATCTTACAAATTACACACGAAGGTACAACAAAGGTCAAACAAACTAAGATTTCAATTTTGCAAAACTAATTCTCGTCATTCAAAATGAAGCAAAATGAAACTATTGTTGACATGTATTCTAGATTTCAAACTATCCAACATGATCTTATGGCAGTAGGAGTTAAGTTTACTGATTTTGATTTAGTTTCTCGAATATTCAACTCTTTAACATCGGATTGGGAAAGGAAGGTATTAGCTATTGAAGAAGCTAATGATCTCACTACTCTCAAAGTTGAAGAGTTGATAAGAAATTTAATGTCCTATGAAGCTAATTTGCAGGCACGAAAAGAACTAAATTCGAAGAAGAAGAACATAGCATTCTCAACAACAAAAAATGATGACTCTGATTTAGATGAAGAAGAGATAGTCTTCATTGCCAAGAATTATAACAGATTCAAGAAATTTAGAAAGATGACCAAATTACAAAAAGAAGGGAAGTCCAACACAACAAACCTATCTCAAATCAAGTGCTATGAATGTGATCAATACGGACATATGAAGAAGGATTGCCCTAAACTCAATAATGATAAAAAGAAGAACAAATTTTAAAAAATTCAAAAAGAAGAAGGCTTTCAAAGTAACATGGGATGACTCAGATTCTTCATCATCTGAAAGTGATAGCGATAGTGACGGAGAACAAGCTAATGTGTGTTTTATGGCACAAACTGATGAGGTATGTCTGGAACTTAGCTATGACGAATTATTAGAACTTAGCATGGAATTAGATGATAAATTTAGACAAATTAAAAAATTGAACAAAGAATATATAATCAAAATAAATAGATTAGAACTTGAAGTAGGAATGTTAAAAGATGAAAAAATTATCTTAGAAGAAGAACTAGAATTATCTCAAGAGAAAATTAAAAATAAATTGATAGAAAGTGAGGCTATTGATTTTGAAAACACTAAAATAGTGAAAGATAATTTGTTAAAAGAAAATATCAATTTGAAAAGCAATACTGAAATATTGAAAATTGAAAATTTAGAATTAAAAAAAAAAATAGATAAAATTACAAATAATGTGTCAAAATTTAATAAAGGAAAACAGGATTTGAAAAATCTTATCAAAACTTCAAAACCATCAGGCAATAGAAATGGAATAGGATTTAAAAATACTTCTAAACAAAAAGGAAATGATGCTAAAAATTTTAGTTATAAAAAAACTAAAAGTTTACCTACGTCTAATATAAATACCAAAAATATAAAAATTTGGATTCCTAAGACAAATAATAATTTGATTAGACAAAAACATATTAATAATTTCTTAGAGAATGTAGTCTATAATAAAAATTATATTTATAAAGGTACCAACCATCTTGGGTATGACTACCTTCGCCTAACAATTAGGACCCTAACAAAATATATGGGTACCAATTAAAACATCTTTTATTTTGCAGGTACCCAAAATAAAAAATAAAAAGAAATGGATACTAAATAGCGGATGTTCCAAGCATATGACCGGAAAATTCAAAAATGTTATCAAATATAACATACATCGATGGTGGAACGGTAACCTTTGGAGATAACTCAAAAGGTTATGTCAAGGGCATTGGAGAAGTCGTCAACTCTGGTATTTCTAACTCTCCTATTATTACAAATGTTTTATTAGTAGAAAATCTAAAACTCAATCTACTAAGTATTAGTCAATTATGGGATAAAGGTTTTCAAATAAATTTTGAAAAAGATAGATGTAATATTTTCGATAATAACAAACAACTTGTATTTGAAGGTTTTAGAAACAAAAATATTTGTTTATTAAACGTGAATATAAATAAAAATTCAAATTTATGTTTAACCGCCAAACATGATGATCAATGATTATGGCATAAACGATTTTGTCATATCAATTTTAAAAATACTAATAAATTGGCAAAATATGAGCTAGTTAGAGGTCTACCTAAAATAAATTACGAAGTAGAAAATTTATGTGACGATTGTCAAATTGAAAAACTAAAAAAAAGCTCTTTTAAATCTAAAACTAGTATTTCTACAAAACAACCATTAGAATTATTACATTTAGATTTATTTGGTCCAACACAAATACGATCTATAAATCACAACAAATATGTTTTCGTAATAGTTGATGATTTTTCGAAATATACATGGACCTTGTTTTTAAAACATAAAAGCGATATTTTTGGTATGTTTAAAATATTTGCTAAAAGAATTAAAAGACAAATGGACTTGAAAATTAAAAATATTCGAAGTGATCACGGAGGAGAATTCGAAAACGATCTCTTTACTAATTTTTGCAATAAGAAAGGAATAACTCATAATTTTTCTTTTCCTCATACACCTCAATAGAATGGTGTCGTAGAAAGAAAAAATCGAACGTTACAAGAATGTGCACGAACATTATTAAATAGTAGTGGTCTACCAAAACACTTTTGGGCTGAAGCTATTGCTACAGCTTATTATGTGTTGAATCGAGTAACCATACGTCCTATGACTAAACAAACTTGTTTTGAAATATTTTTTGAAAGAAAACCTAAAGTATCATACTTTAAAACTTTCGGTTCAAAATGTTTTATATTAAATAAAAAATATAACTTAGGAAAATTTGACCCGAAGGCCGATGAAGGTATCTTTGTTGGATATTTGGATCGTAGCAAAGCATATAATATTTTTAATAAACGAAATAATACTATTGAAGAAAGTTTACATGTTTCGTTCGACGAAAATCTTTTTAATCATCATACTAATGATGAAGAAGAAATTATTCCACTAACAAATTCTATTAATAATGAAACAAATGTGCAAAATAACACTTTGATATCATCCCCTAAAATTCTTAAGAATCATCCAAAAGATAATATCATTGGAGATCTCAATTCTAGAGTAACTAGAAATCAACTTAATCAAATAAGCCATATAGCATTTGTGTCAAATTTTGAACCAAAAAATTATAAAGAAGCTTCAAATGATAATTTTTGGATAATAGCTATGCAAGAATGAACGTAATAATGTTTGGGAATTAGTACCAAGACCTAAAGAACAATCGGTTAGAGGAACAAAATGAGTATTTAAAAACAAAGCAGACAAGAATGAAAATATTGTTAGAAATAAAGCACGTTTAGTTGCTCAAAACTATAATCAAGAAGAAGATATCGATTATGACGAAACCTTTGCTCCAGTAGCTAGATTAGAGGTCATTCGTACACTGCTCGCCTTTGCAACTCATCACAATTTTAAACTATTTCAAATGGATGTCAAAAGTGTTTTTTTAACAGTTTTATTAAAGAAAATGTATATGTAGAACAACCCCCATTATTTGTTCACGAAAAATATCCCGATCATGTTTTTAAATTATACAAAGCATTATATGGATTAAAACAAGCTCCTCGAGCATGGTACGAACGTCTTAAAAATCATTTAATTACATCTGGTTTCCAAATAGGTAAAATAGATACAACTTTATTTATTAAAAGAGAAAATAATGATATTTTAGTTGTACAGATTTATGTTGACGATGTCATTTTTGGTTCAACCAACGATGTAATCAATTTTCAAATATTTTGAAAAATGAATTTGAAATGTCACATATGGGAGAATTAAATTTCTTCTTAGGTTTACAAATAAAACAACTTGAAAATGGAATTTTTATTCATCAAGAAAAATATTGTAACGATCTATTACGTCGTTTTGAAATGGATAAAGCTTCGAACAAACCAACACCAATGAGTACCACTGTTCATTTAGAAAAGGATGATAACGAAAAAGATTTTGATGAAAAATTATATCGTAACATGATTGGTTCTTTACTTTATTTGACGGCTAGTCGACCCGATATTATGATGAGTGTATGTCTTTGTGCTCGATTTCAAGCAAAACCAAAAGAATCTCATCTAAGAGATGTTAAGCGTATTTTACGTTATCTATCTAGTACTATAGATTATGGTTTGTTATAGCCTAAAGGATCATCGTTTGAACTAGTTTCATATAGCGATGCAGATTTCGGTGGATGTAGAACAGATCGTAAGAGTACTGGTGGAACATGTCACTTTATCAGACAATCATTAGTTTCATGGTTTAGCAAAAAGCAAAATTGTGTTTCTTTATCTACTTGCGAAGTCGAATATATCTCAGCAGCTCTAGCGTGTGCACAAGTGATATACATGCAACAAACACTTACGAATTTCGGCAAAATTATCAAGAAATCTCCAATATATTGTGATAACACAAGTGCAATAAATTTATCAAAAAACCCTGCAATCATTCACGAACTAAGCATATAGATATTCGACATCATTTTTTACGAGACAATGTTGAAAAAGAAACTATTTTATTAGAATACGTAAATACCGAAAATCAAATAGCAGACATCTTTACAAAACCGCTAAATGAACAAACTTTTATTAAACTCCGACGTAATTTAGGGATTTGCTCACTTCATGATCTGCTCACTTCATAATCACTGCTTCATTTAGGCTATGATTAGTCTTTTTTCTATCCACAAATTATAATTAATAATTTCTACACCTTTAATTTTTTAGATGGTTACTTTTTCTATAAATAATTTTTTCAACTTATATATAAACAGTTATACACACAATTCATATCCTCTTCAAGAAACAAAATATAGCTATGTCTTCTGACAACTCTTATACATCCATCTCGACACCTACAACGGATAGCTCGGCTGATACACCACAACGGCTTCCTACACCTACACCAAAGCAGGAACCGACATATAGGTGGTCCTCATATCACACGGGATTTACCCCCGATGGCAAGAAGACCAAAAGATCTTTGTTTGTCTCTTCTAACACAAAGGAGAAAATTGATGAAATTCATCACTATCGGAAACAACAGACAGATCTACAACGAGAACTATATTTTGAACAAAAAGTTACAGCACGTCGGTTAAGCTTTTTGGAGCAAGTAGCGATGAAGTTTTGTACGTCACGGAAGAAAGATGTCCATGAACCACTTTCAAAACCTTGCAGTTCTTTGGATCCCTCGTCTTCGTATCGTACTTCTTCGGACCCTTCACCAAGACGATTTTCTTGCTCTCCGAGAACCCATGAACGTGGAAATATATGGTATCCACTTAAACCATGGAAGGATAACAAATCAGGAAATCATAAAACTCCATCGCCTTCTAAATAAATTATTATGTGTATCTATGTTTATTTGTTATTTTTCACACAAATATTACTATATTCTGTTTTTAATAAAATAGAGAATCGAAAAATAAGCAATACCATTAAATTTTAGGCTATCTTTAGAAAAATTGCCTATTTCAAACGTCTGGATATAGACCTCAGACGTCTGACACTCTGATATACGTCTATTTTTTAAGCATTGTGCATATGTCAGACATCTGATATACCCCCCAGACGTTTGAAAATTTGCTCTGTCTCCTCTAAATAAAAATCAGGAAATTTCAGACGTTTGGAATTCGACCCAGACGTCTGAATTATTTCTCTTCCACGACGTTTTACAAAATTTGACATATTTCAGACGTCTGAATTTTAACCCAGACGTCAGATAAAACTCTCTGACTATCAAATTTTCCAAATTCGATCAAACCAGACGTCTAACCCAAAAACCAGACGTCTATGTATGCAATCAATTTCGAATTATTAATGAAATTTTCCTTTTGTGTTTTACCTTTGACGATTGGATAAATTATTTATAATTCTTTTTGATAATGCCAAGGGGGGAAATATGAGTATAATTATAAAACGTTAAGAATAAGCACATATTCAGAGGGAGATTTATAATTTATATATTAGTACATTGAATAGTTGTCATCATCCAAAAGGGGGAGATTGTTAGGAAATCAATTCTATGGTTTCGATAACAACAACCATACAATGGAAATTGAATATGCATATATATTTCTATCCACGGGTAATTGCTAAAGTAACATCACTAAAGAGACAAGAACAAGACTCAAAGAACGTATCAAGAGGCTACAAGTCGATAGAATCAGAAGAGCAATGACATAGATACAAGAAAAGCAACATGCACAAGATCAGATGTCTGGGTGCACTAGCCAGACGTCTGAATGAATCCTTTGGATCACAAACCAGACATAATCAGACGTCTAATTAATGTACTCAGACGACTGAAAAGCTACTATATACAAAAAAAATATAGAGCCAGACGTCTGAAATTAAACTCCGGTGTTGACATTCAAATTACAACTGCCACAATTGAAAAGACACTTTCACTCCTCTTCGCTGCAACTCTTCATCACCATCAGAAGCGACCATAGAACACTTGTTAATGGATGCAACTACTCAAGGAATCTCTCTACCGCTATAAATAGCATCAAGAATCCAAGAGAAGATTTTACCTTACTTGCTTGTGCTCTTTACTCTTATACTCTGATATATTCTTGATCTCTAGCAATCATATATTTGTATTCCACTTTTCCATATATACAGAACTCTTCAATCAATATCTTCCAAATATATATATATATATATATATATATATATATATATATATATATTGGAAGCATTTGTACTTAATAGTCAATATTCGTGTTATAGAACACACACTTGACAAGAACAAGCTTTTGTAACCAAGCATATTCCTCTGGGCGAAGTGAGGGTGTTTGTAGTCAAATTCCAAAGAGAAGCTTCGGGACTGGACGTAGGACGGGAGGTCCAAACCAGTATAAAATCCTGGTGTGCTTTGATTATATTTTACTAGATTAATTTTATATTAGTTACATCATATAGTTAGTCACATATACTTGCATATACACTACACGATCCATCATATAGACTTTCAGTCACCACCATCTCACCACCCATCTCCATCGCCTCCATCATCGCAACTTCCTCATTGTCATCACCTCCACCTTTCACGAAAACCCTAGGCATCACCCTAATTCACGAAAACCCTATCTGCAACCATTTCTGACCCCCGCACCTCACCGCCACACAACTGCTTCATACCGGAACCCTAATCGATGCACTAGCGCCGATAAACAAAAACTCAACAGCAAAAAAATGCTAAATTAAACTGGCACAATATGTATATAATGTTATATACATTTGCAGAGTTCAAATAATGCTAAGTTAAACTAGCATTACATGTATATAATGCTATATACATTAATACAATTCAAAAAAATGCTAAATTAACTAGCATCATACTTGTATGATGTTAGAGTACAACTAGCAATGGCTTATTCAATGGAAAAATTAGGACTGAACTAAATACAATGCAACCGAATATGGCTTGTTCACCACTTTGTAGCTGATTTAACTCTTCTTCGTGGCTAATGAACCGAAGAAGCGGGTCGTTGGATATAACGGCAAAGAGTTTGTCGTTTTATTCAATTTCTGCAATAAAAAGGCAAAGTCTCTGTCGTATTATTTCTAATACAATAAAAAGGTTAAGGCTTTGCAATTTTTATTTGCTAGTAGTTTTAAAATAAAAAACAGGTTCTATGCTTAGTTTTTTCTTCTTTTGGGTTCAGAGGTTGTTCTTTCAGCATGGGTGAAACTTTGCAAGTGAACAGAACAGCTGTCGTTAATGATCTTATAATTACTATACAGTTCAAAAAAAACAAATTAAACTATTATTATACGTGTGTGTGTGTGTATATATATATATATAATTCTATATTTATTTTTACAATACAAAAAATAAATGCTAGTTATATTTAATATTTTTGGTTGTAACTTAAAAAAAGGCCACCCTTGCCACCGTTATCTCCTCCTCCACCATCGTTGATGTCACTAGGGACCATTGGCGAATCATCCTATTTCCCTTAGATCTCAATCAAAATTTTCATTTTCCCTCTTATAGTTCAAGTAAATTTTTATCTCTGCCTCAAGCCTTTAATTGTATTCGTCAAAACCAACCTCGCCCAGTTGTGAAAGACACACGTTATGGTGCAAGGCGCAGCGCGGCCTTTGCGTCTTTCTTTCCTATGGCGCGATGAACATGGAAAGACGCAGCAAATGACGCAAATGGCGCACGGTAGAAAAATGACGTGTATTTTTGTTATTTTATTGTTTTTTTATTTATTTCTCATTTTGCCACAATTCAAATTGCACAAAAAATATTATTTATCATATTATTGTGTTTGCAAAATGATGCGCCTTTTCAACATCCACATCAACTTCTTTATATCTTAACCAAAAAGAAATAAATCTAAATGAGACAGATGAGAAAGATGCTAAAGTTTATTAATTTGTTGATGCGGATATTGATCTGAAAAATTATAAGTGCTGAATCAGATTCAGATTTCTAGTTTATTAATAATATGCACTATTACCTTGGATTTTGACTTTAGAAAATTATTATGCATGAAATTTTATGTTTATGGTATTATATTCGATGACCTTTTTTGCAAAATTTCTATACTATAAAAAAAATTGTTATATTCATTTTAGTAAAAAAAAATATTAACCTTTTTAAGTTTATTGTTACATATATTAAAATTATATAAAAAATTCTAAAGATGCATGGTAAAGTAAAGGAGCAGCCATTTTTCATGTCGTGCGCCAAGGCTCTTGGGAGGCTTTGCGCTATTTGTACCGTGCGTCATTGATAACTATGAGCTTTGCTATCATCAACCTTCACCAACTCTACCCATGCCCACATCCATCTTAGCCATTGCCGCTACATCCCTTTGTTATCGCAATTTAGCCTTCATCGATGTGGACCTAGACCAAATTTTGCTAAAAACAATTCCTTCAACCTAAAAATAAAACTTCATTCCCTTATAGTCAAATTTTTCTATATGTTTGTCATCGTGCCTATTTTCCACTTTGCAAATAAGTTTACCAATTTTGTAAATATTGCTAATATTTTTCTACCAAACCGAGCAATGAAAACAACAACAACAACAAACCTTATTTTTTTCACTTCCATGTAGAATCAGTCTAATAAATAACTTACCTTTTAGTTTTTGCCACATATGAAGTGTTGATTTTAATAATTAAATAGTGAATCTAATGTTCATTTCAAAGTAATGCAATAGTCATCTATATGCGAATGATGAAAAATTGTATGGTCGTGATTTAATTAAACATTATATTAATAGTTAATCTTTCAACCAAAAGGTAAAGATATGCATATGTTATTATAATGACCAGTAAATAATAGACGATCGTCATTTAATTTTCAAAGTTACATCTAACAATACATCTTGTAAATACAAAATGAATATAACTAAATTTGAGTTGAGTGGTTGTTGAATGACATCAACATCGTAAAACTTATATGGAAACGGTATCTTTTGAAAAAAAACAAATTTATATATAATTTATATATATAAGAGTGGTATGACATGACAATTGTGATTAATTCTAAAGCTTACATTAAAAAAATAATTCGAGCATGAAAATATTTGGGATTAGAATTTGTTAAAGCTATATTGATATTGAAATTTGTACTACATATATATAAAATAGCAATATCGAATTTCACAGTATGGCCATAATATTAGTGTAGCTGGTTATATTTATAAAATGAAATTTCATTCTATCAATAAAGTAATCATTCTCCATAATTTTGTTGTTTCAATTTTTGAACATCATTTACCTTTCCTGATTTATACACCTTTGAGCTAGCAATTTGGATATGAGGAGGGATGGCAAAGAAACCTGGCAACCAATCGACCCTTTTGATTTTGCACTGCAACTCAGATTCAATGTCCATCAGATGACATTCACATCCTGGTTTTAATCTTGGAAAAACAAGTGTGCCATAAATTATCATCCATATTCAAATTATAGATTGCACAAAGTTAGGAATGATGAATTTGACGAGCTGTGTCAAGAAAAAAAAGAAGGTAAAAGTTGCATTTGAAAGTTGCATCGTCGGTGAAGTAACTTTTAGTACAACGCAACTTTACGTACCAAAAACCATTCTTTCATAAAAGCCCTGAACTACAACTAGCTAACAATTCTTAAAAAGCCGAAAGGCCTAAATTTGTATAACCAAAAGATACTGTTATTGACACTCCACTTTTGGACAAGAGGCGACCATTTTTTATTTGTACTCCTCTAGCTTTAAAATTGTTATAAGGGGTACTCATGTACAAATAAATTTTTTTTTTTCATGGTGAGAACCAATCTTCTGCTTTCAGACAAAAACGGTTTCATATTTTACCCATCATTTAATCTGATTTAGAATTGTCGACAACCGAATTAACGTGTAAAACAGTAGAATGTTAAAAGAAAAGAGTACATGTTTGATTTGTTAAGTAAAATCAACGTTACGAATGCTTTATTGAGTAACAATTAATCCCTGATTTTTTTTTTGGGAATTTCATCTATAGATAAGTTTAATTTCTCCATTGATTATTAATTTGGATTATAGACTAAAGAAGAAGAATAGCAAAGATTAAAAGAAATAAAGGTAAAAAATAAAAAAAATAAAAAAAATAAAAAAAATTGATCAATTTACAATATTAATTATATGATGGGCTTTTTTTTTTTTGTCGGTACCCTTGCAAGTAAGAAAACCGTTTTGTAAAAAAAATAGCCTCCTCTTAATGAGTGCCAGTAACACAATCTTAACCAAACCCTCCACGTAAAGTTAAGTTCTTTTTGCATTAATCGATGGCTAAACTGAGAATTAAAACAATACCTGATGTAGCGAGGTATAGTAGCTGCAGTGGAGGCTGAATAAATAGATGGATCAATTTCGTTCGTCTTCAGAAATTCAAGAAAAGCATCAGGCAATGGTAAATCAACTAAAGCAACATCATTGCAGTTTAATTTATTCATTGAATCGAATCGCAGTACCTTCACAAAACATAGACGGGAAAAGTTTAGAATCGTTAGGACGATTAGATACAAGTAAATATTTAACGAAGGCGATAGTGACAGTTAAAACATAACAGAGAAAACAATCAACGAGTTCCTACTTTTTCAAATCACGAATCAGTTGGAAACAAAACTAATCTACAAATTTTCAATCCAAGAGGACTATGAATTTTAAATCACCCTATTTTGCTTCACGAACACGCTCGCTACAATTTTTTACTCACATCCAGCCTGAAATTTCCTATTTTACCCTTCTTTAATTTGAACTTTCACAACTTCGTTCCTCTCCTCTTTTGAATTCACGTACCTGTACTACCAAAAATTGTCACCGAGTTGGGTAGCTATGAGAGGGAAAAAGACAATACTAGCGCGACCACTCCGACGAAAAAATTAATTATGGTAGGCTCTCTGTGCGGTTTATTTATATGTACGCATAAAGAAGCCGTGATTGCGAATTCAACAACCTCATCCCCTAAAGTAGAAAAAAAAAAGAAAAAAATAATAACGTTTTACTCTTTTTCAGATTCTGCTCTAAATCATGGTGTTTTTCTATTTATAATCCAAAATAATAATTTCTTCTGATTCTAAACCTAATTCAATCTCTTCTTCCTCAAATTTTCACTATTGGATAATAATAAGAATTTTATTCATTATATTTTATTTGGTTAACTAAGTTTTAAGTGTTTTAAGTAGTGAAAAGTAAAATGATTAAAACTTATTATTTACTATTGTTTTAAATAAGGGTATTTCGTATTTGATTTCTTTTAAAAAATTCTCGATGTATGTAAAACAAATTTCGGTGTACAATAGAATTACCCTTTTAAGTTTTGTGCGGAACGAGATAAAATTTCACTAACGCACATATTCTATAGTTCAGAATCTAGCCCAACTAATGCACCGGATCTGACCGTGACGTCATTTGTGTGTGCCTGAACCGGATTTGTTCCATCTAACCTAGAAGTAGATGGATATATGGATTGGTTCGGGTCTGTACAAGGGTGTGTTCCGATTAAAAAAATGTCTATGTTATGTTCACCATTTTGGTCCGTTGGGGTTAACTGGTCTAATTGATTTATTGGTGTCGAACGTATTCGACGTGTCGGATGCCATGGTAATTAATGACAGTTGATTCTTCGGTCCCCCTTCGAAGCACTTATTAATACCTTAGTTCCCTTTTCAAATTAAAAAAGTTAATACTCTCAAACATAATTTATGATAACAAAATAATTAATTCATCTTTCAGATACCCCTTTCATTATCATTTTAATACGCGGAAACACATTCTCTTTTCCCTAAACTTTTTCCTTTCATCCTCTCTCAAATGTTCCTTTCCCATGCTTATTTCGTGTTAAATCGATCAAATTAGATGGATTTGATTGATTTTCAAGCATTCGTAGAAAATACAAAAGAAAAATCAAAGATATATTAAGGCACTAACAATACACACACACGTACAAACACACACATATACATACATATGTATATTTGTGTTGTGTAGATAATGATAATGATAATGATAATAGAACATTATTGAGTATAGTTTTTCATCAATAGGTCCAACTCATTTAACTACAAAGCTACATACACATCCCATATAATTATACACATCCCTTGTAACTATTGAAAATCAAATATAGTCCATTTATGTTTTTCATGATATTCCAAAATCTCTTATAGATAACAACAACTAATTCATTTACATCCATTTGACTTCATTGGTCATCATTGTTTGGTATCTTCTATAGCTACATCACATTTCATAATCAATTAGTGTTCTTTTATAACTTGTGTATATCGAAAATCAACATTTCTATATATCTTTTAGATAACTACATCGCTTTTGACTTAGTATTCTTCTTTTGTACTTGATACTTTCTTTGATGTAACTTTTTTTTAATATAATGGATGTATGATCCGAGGATCAGTAGCTCCCTTTATTTAACACATTTCGTAGCCCTTTGATATCAACCATGATTTTTTATTTAAATAATTGTTTTCTCTCTCTCGTCACATGGACTAAATATTTAAATATAAACTTGTGACTGATATTAAGGGACTACAAATGGTGCTGAGTAAAGGGAGCTATTGATCGTAGCTCGTGTATGTGTGTGTAATAGTAAAAGGTACAGGAGTCTCGGACACTAGGCCCACAACTCAAAATAACTGCCAACATGTCTGATCAAGTAGCAAATATCATTGAATAAGCACAAAACGAACTGACCAAACAAAACTACATCAAAAAAAGAAGTGGTGACATATATTAATTAATAACAAGCAACTAGTTGAGACACCAGAAAGACATCCATACTAAATCCCTACGCATCTACGGAATCAACCAATAGCTTGGGGCAATATCCAAAAAGCACAACGAGAAGATATATTTACAATCCCAGCCCGGTGCAGCCAAAATCTCTTCGTTGGCACCAAATTCATCATTTGCAAAGGATTGGCACCATTTGAGTGGTAACACAATCCTCTTTTCTTGTGGGACCAAGTTCCAGCATTTTTGCTCCAGAACAATTACGTACTTTTGCCAATTTTTTTAAATAGCTCTTGAGCAATGCTCTCGGCACTGGATGGGTCGGAATGGAGAGCAATGACTAATTTCTTCTTAAGCCTAGAGATAAAGGATTCAACGAGTGGTGGGATAGGGTAGTCCAGAGGGCCATAAGTGGGTGGAACTTGATCAGGCGAGCGATAAGGCGATATCCGAGGATTGGAGAAAGGAGATTGTGGGGTCGTCATAAGGGATGGGGGATCAGCCGAAGGGTCTGATGGTTGGGTAGAGGAATCGGGCAGATCTAAAGGGTTGGATAGAAGGGGTTGAGAGAATTTTGATCTACTAATGCCTAGATGAAGGTTTTGAGAAGGGATTCTTAGGGAGAAGGTTATCCGAGTCAACGACGAAATGTGGGCAAGATCAAATTACATGGCCAAAGGTGTAACACAGGTCGTAAATAAGCGATTTCCATTGGTATATGATGTCAATTTAGGTTACCCTATCCTTAACGAGGGAGACGAGAATGCAAGATGGTAACTGCCTAGAGTAGGGAATCTCAATCAGGGCTTTCACATAACGGAGGAGTTGTCTACGTTCAGTGGATATGACAAAGCAAATCGACCAACCAATATGATTGCAATCCAATTAATTCCCTCAAGAGATTGGTAAATTAAAGGGATATTCGAGATATGCGACCAAGCAACAATGGATAGGACTTGCTTACGGACAAGGTCATTGAAGAACTCCATTGGGCAATGATAAATACTTTTCCATCGATAATGATAGTATTGGATTCCAAAATACATGATCTATCATGCGGGTATGTGAATTTGAAAAGGTATATCGAGTTGTCACATCTAACATCAACCGATCCATGCAACTGCCACACCCTAAGTAAATGTTTCTTCATAATAGAGTAATCTAAAAAGAAACCAACTAAATAGTCTTTCCAAAAAGCAATACCCACGTCAATAATTTCCTTAGGAGGTAGGACAGGTGTATCAGTAAAATCAACTATGTTTTGCTTGGGGGAAAGAGCCTGCTTTTCCATGCCTCTTTTTAAACAAAGACGGCCTACCACCAACGGTGTTGGGTTTATCAACAACAATTTGGGGACCAGGGTTATTTATAGAAGGAATAAAATTAGCAAAATAAGAAAGTGAAGCGGAGATAGGAGGTACCTTTGAAAGTGGTGAATCAAACAGAGTATGCATTGTAGGAGCTAATTGCAAGAGAGATTCAGACACCATAACATTACCGTCACATGCAGGACTAGAGCCAATGGGAATGATGTGGAGCATAAGGTTGGTCAACATTAGCATGGAGAAATTCAAAAACCAACACCTCTATCCGGTCGACCTTCTAAGACCTCAAAACTAGAAGCGGACGAACTCAGAGCTATCTAGATGCTACCCGCCTCCATCACAGCAGCCGTAGACATATATATGAGACAACAACTAGAACTGGGCAAGGACTCGGAGCTGTAGAAAAGAAAAACAGAGATAAAGCACGGAACCCCAAATGGTGAAACATGGATGCGATAAAACCAAGCTCCGAACGACACAACTAGATCTAGCGAATGTGAATAAGATATAGAAAGATTGGAGGAAGCGATCTAAAATAACATAGAGAGAAAGTCGTTATGGATTAGATCTGGAGTCACCATATCACCATTCTATTTTATTATTGGTTTTTTTAATGCCAATTGATGTAACTGTAGACACTCAAATCGATACTATTTCACGTGTCATGGCAAAAAGAAGAGAAATTGCCCATGCACCTTGTATACACGACTATTTCCGTTACAAGTTGATTTGTAATAGTTATAGCCATTGGGAATACGCAATTATGGTATTTGTTATGTACTAACCTTATATGTTTAATATTACCCTTAAAGTCATTGATTTGCAATAAATAATAATAAATGAATTATTATTATGAGTGTGTGTTGACATAGATTATTCTTTATGTCTAGAATCACATCTATATGGATCTTTGAGAGAGTCAGGGATATGACCTATGGGCTATTATGTAATATATTATAAATTATCTAATTTTGTAATCAATTTTGTTCACGATAAAGGTTTTGTTATACTTTGTTATATTGTGAATTTATTTATTTATTTAAAGTGTATTAATAAAAATCTTTGAATAAAATGTTATGTGATTATAGTTATAAATAGTTACAACCGTGAGTAATTTATCATATTATAAAATAACATTTTGTTTTAAATATTCCTTATCGATGTTTCGAGAAATGATATGGATACATCCATTGAGATCAGTGTACATAATGCTCTCCAAATTGGGCAGTTTATTACCCATGGCTACTATGGGTACCAACGGGTACGTACTCATAGTTATTGGATAATTATGGAATGACTTGTAATGACCCGCATTTTTTATGTACCACAGATTGTGAAATATTATTTTAAAAACCGAATTGGATTCAAATGTAATATAACTTTGGAAAATGTCAACTTGTAACATTTTTCACCCTTCAAAATTTTTATTGGACAACTTTGACTGTAACGCCCTGGAAAATAAAAGGGAAATTAATTAATAAGAAATTATTAAAGCCCAAAAATAGATTTTTTGTAAACGTCATAGTTTGGCTATGAAAACTTACACCTTTGAGTTCGTGATGATTTTCTAATCAACATTCATTTATAAAATTTTAGGATTGAGTTCAAATGAAAAGTTATTAACATTTAAAGTTTCGAATCAGCAATAACTTAGAACCAATTAAGGAAGTAAATGTTAATAATTTAACATTAAAATAGACAATAAGTATAAATGTTAACATCGAACATAAATGTTAACTAAGGGTGCTTGATTAAATCAAATCTAATTAAAAAAGCGTGTAAGTACATAGAAGTAAATAAGTATTAATAACTTACATTAACGTAAACATTAGATGTAAATCTTATCATTTAAGTAATTAGCTATGTTAAATCTAATCAAATCAGATATTAAAAGGAAGTAATCAAAGGAGATCGGCGTTAAATCAAATTAAGTGTTGAAAAAGAAATAAATGAGAATTAATTAACATTAAAACAAACATTAGTAAATAAGAATGTTAACGTTGAAGGAAAGAAAATCAGGAAATAAATGGTAATAAATTAACGTTATCAAATACTTAAGGTGTAAGCAAGATTAACATTAATCAACTTAAAACAAAAAGGGCATGAAATAAATGAAAAGGGAATTAGTGAAAAGAACGTTAACATTAGTATATTAAAAGCAACAATAAATGAACAAAATCGGGCAACAAATTATAAAGCAAACCGGACAGCACCTTAGAGCCTACCATCCAACACCTAGCGGTCGACGTAACAACTCGTCTTGAAATGGATCTAATTTTCAACCCAGTAAAGGCTCATCAAACTTTAGACTCACTCCAAAGTCGGTTGTTGGTTGGTAAAATTGATACCACAAACAATATATTGAGCTGTCTATACTTTCCGAATCTTACAGCGGAAAGGATAAAATGTAATATCATAAATAGTACTCATTTTATAAAAATTCAAATCGCATAACAAAACATAACATCCCAATATCCAAAAATACAATATCTCAAAATACAACAACATCAAGTCTAATATGGTACATTAACATATAAAAACACAAGTAGATAGATAACTGCCATAAGTCCTCACCTCCACCTACATCTTCTAAATCATCACCGTCTCACATAACCTATGTGTTGTAATAAGGAAGGGGTTAGAACAACAAAGTCTGATGAATGAAATATCAAATCTTACCAAAATAGTATCTAGGTAGTATCGTTTAGATATGTAATATGTCTTGGCATTTTGGCTATATCCTAACAAAAGTACCTACTACTATAAGCCCGAAGGCCTTTCCAGTCCAAATTATATAACTTAAATTCTTTCGGTTTAACTCCATTACTTATAATCAATTGTAGACCAATGCCCTTCTGAGTCCCATGCAATCACCGTCAATCATGTCCTAACAATGTGAGAGAAAGTACCAACACAACTTAATATTTTTTTGATAGGAATTAGGCCGGACTATGGTCATTTAATACATCTATCTTAGGCAGGTCCCCATCATTTAATACCTAACCTAAGGTGGACCCCTATCTGGTACTCTCTAGCTAACTTTGCATAAAATCTCATCATGCCACTTAATACTTCTTTATAGGAGAGGCAGACCGTACAGTAGCCACTTAATACCTCAGCCCCGAAGCGGACCCTTTCCGAGATTTGCCACTACCGTGTCTAAACTATAATCTCGACCATTTAATACTTCTTAAGTAGGAAGGAGACAGACCCTATAACAATCACTAAATACCTTCAACCCTGAAGCAGGTCCTACATATTATAATCCGTAACCCAAACTATGACGTCCCACATTAGCCCGACTATTCATAGGTGCTGGTAGCTAAATTAGCTGGGCAGACTTACCATATAGAATTGGGACTAACCTTGCATCTTTTGTGGGTACTTATTATATGTGCATCAGTTCCAAAGTCACATTACTGGTAGCCAGATTAGCAAGGAAGACTTCTGTGTGCTTTTAACTGACCTCGCATTCCTATTACTTAGTCATAATTTCCACTCTCCTAACATACTAAATATTTATCTCACCGTATTTTCCATTAAGGCTGTATAAGGAAAACTCCTTATTTTGCTCTTAACTTCCTTCCTAAAGGGGTTTAATACTAATTTACTTATACTGCACGATTAATATTTTATTAAATATATTTTGTTTACACGCTAATATGTGCACGCACACATACACATAACTAAATACTCCTAAGTGTGTGAAGATTTTGCATCCTATACTAATTATTTAAATGTCAAAACTTCCTAATTATACAAGTCCCACTCCAAACCATAATACAAAATAGCTAATATCCTTAGCCAAACCAATTGACTTAAATAAAATAAAATAAAATCTTATACCAAACTTATGTATATTAAAATAGTAGAATCAATGCTTCTATTTTAAGGAATAACATTTACAATTTAAATCTTTTATACTCTATCCAACTTTTATGCAAACGAATCTGAAGTGAAAAGGAATTCGTATTTAAATCATGAAAATAGGTAGTGCAACTACAAATAAGGGAATTAGTACCTTACACACAATTTCCTAGCTAAATTTCCTTTTTGAATAAAAAAGAATTGCACATGGAATAGAATATAAAATACCCAAATTGCAATATCCAAACAAACTCTACTATTCTAATATAAAAAATTCCAATAAGGATTGACATTTCGCTTAGGGGAATTTTGAGGTTTTAATTTTAATTTAATGTTTTCATGAAAAAAATTCCTAAGGCATAAAACAAATCCAGATTCGATTATACAAATACTAAAATGAGAAAAACTTAAGATTCTCACTCACAGATGATTCCCAACTTTCTCTTGGATTTGATTATGCATGCTTCTAATCTTTTTCCAAACTTCTTCCTTTTTGAAATATACAACAATTGGATTGTATATGGATTAGATTTAGAATTTTAGAGATTGGAGAAGAATATAATTAGAAACCGAATATCTGAAATCCCTTACCCGAAAATCCTAAAAATTTCTGAATCGTATAAAAGAAACTGACAAAGCTCCGCTTGCATTCCCAAATAATTTATGAATAAAAGTGAGTGGGCTAGCCTCTTATTTATAGTGGATAGAAGGTACCAAAATCGTTGGATTTAAGTCGGTTTAAAATAATAAAATTCGGATCGTTCCTGGCCTAAAATAACCCTAGCCGCCTCAATTATACCGATAGACCACCCTTTCCCAAGCGGTCGACCGGCCTTAGAAAGGCGGTCGACCAGTAACCTATAAATGGGAACGTATTTATTTTCTATTTTTAATTGTTATTTAATTCCTTTTTTATTTAATTAACGTTAATTTTTATTTTAATATCTACTTGTCCCCAATTTCCTAAATAACGTTAACATATTCATTAATATTTTAAATTTCAAACATTAACATTAATTTAAAATTTGAATTTGAATTCCATTTGAATTATTTTAAATTTGAAAACTTCAAACGTCAATAACTTTTCCGTTTGAGCTCCGATTACAAAACTCTATATACGAAAGTCGATCAAAAAATCACCACAAACGCAATGGTATAACTTCTGTGGTCAAATTCGTCGTTTACAAAATTTTCATTTTTAGCCTTATAGTTAATTAATTAATTTATTAATTTTAATGGGGTATTACATTATCCCCTCTTAAAAGGATTTCATCTCTGAAATCCCTAAAGGACAGAGTGTAACACGCACTCAACATCCATGTTATACAACAAAGTTATATATACAACCATCTACTCAACCAAAAGTACAATATGATTATGTATGTAGAGATACTATAGGTGAGCTTAGTCCTAACGTGAATGCAAGATCGTGACATATAGTCATGTATGCAAAACATCCTGGATATGCATAAAATTTCTATATGAGTGCAAAAATAAAATAAAATGTGTGGAAACCATCCCCTACCATCCAATCTAGCAACCAAGAAGCAACCAAAAATCTTATTTTGGAAAGAAAAGGTTTACTTGAGAAAAGCTCAAGATGAGAAGTCATCATCATCCCTTTAGTTTTCCATGTGGTTTCTGCTAGGTTATCTTCTCATTACACTCGGACAAACCTAATTTCTTTATTGCAGAGCTTCCTAATTATGTGCTCTACTATGCCTGCGGTGGCATGGAGGTACTATTGGCTCTGTCTCAATATCTACTAACCGATCAGACTCTACTATAGTGGCGGTGTTATGAAGGCATCTCCTCAAATGCAAAACATGAAAGGTCATGGACTCCCGCTAGCTTATCCGGTAGCTCTACTCAATATGTAAGTTTTCCAATTCTTTCCAAGTTCGGAAAAGGCCCAACAAACCTTAGCGCTAACATCCCCGATGAACCAAACCTCATAACCTTCCTAAGGGGGGAAATCTTAATGAACACATGCCTCCTACTCGAACTCCAATTCATTCCTGTTTTATATTTGCATAGGACTTCTGACGATCCTGTATGGCCTTCATTCGCTGCCTAATCATCTCTATCTTTTCCAAGATCTCGCAAATCAAATCAGGTCTAAGTAAAATTTTGTCGATGGTTTCCCACCAATAATTAGGCGACTTGCATGGCCTTCTGTATAATGTTTCAAAGGGTGTCATGCCAATTGTAACAACCCAAAATTTAAACTATAACAATTAATTAGAAAATTAATTAAATAATAAATAAATTTGTGAAATTATCAAAACTAAGTCACGGAAGTTGCACCATTGTGTTCATGGTAATTTTCTAGTCAATTTTCATATATAATTTGTCAAAATCCAAGCTAAAATGAAGAAGTAATGGAATAAACAAGAATTGAATTAAAAAGAAAACAAAAAAATAAAAATAATAAGAGGGTCAGGTTGACGCAGACCAAAGCCAAGTCGACCTATAGGTTGACCCAAGCTAGAGTAAAGTTGACCTGCATGTCGACCCTCACAATGTAGAGGTTGACCCACCTTTTTTTTGTAGACGTGATTTTGTCTAGGTGAAAACTATGACATGTTTTCC
The DNA here is from genome assembly GCA_030765085.1 of Allium cepa. Lineage (NCBI taxonomy): Eukaryota > Viridiplantae > Streptophyta > Magnoliopsida > Asparagales > Amaryllidaceae > Allium > Allium cepa. The sequence continues at coordinate 457,251,803 of CM060929.1, read as the reverse complement.
AATTCTTTTCCAATCCTGTGCGTTCTTGCTTCCATTTGATAGCTCCAAGTGAGCCTATGACGTGGTTGCACCAGATTTAATCTTCAAATCCAACAGCTTGAGATCCCTGGACTACACTATAAATAAAACTCTAGGCCTAGTTATTTTTCTCATTCAGATTTTCTCCTATTTGGGTCCATTGCCAAAGGCTGGATCCTAAATAAAAAAAATTATAAGGAGAAAATCTTTTTGACAAAAATATTTTACGTTCTAGAAGTGGATCAAGAAAGACCAAGGACTAGAGCTAAGGGCCATAGGTGAGTGTTTAGTAACTATTTTAGATTTTTAAGTAATTTAAAATAATAGGGTTCTCAATAGTTATAGTTTTTCTGCAATTTTGAGACAATTTCTATACAATTTATTTGCAGCTAGTTTTTAAAGTTCTTTTCAGTCTATTTTATTTAGTTATTTTAATTTAGCTATTTTATTTGGTTATTTATAGTTATTTACTGTTATTTGCATTTATTTACATCTTTTTTACATTAGAATTTAGCCTGTAAATTTTAGTTTCTTTTTATTCCTTTTTGCATGAATAAAATATAAGAATATTAGAAAAAGAGAATAATTCGCAAATATGGATTAAAGCAGATATATTAATTTTTTAGAAATTAGACGTAAAATAAGAAAAACTGTAAATAAAAAGAAGAAAGACTGAAATAGGCAAATTTAAGACAGTTGCAAGCATGTTTATAACCAGTGGTTATAACTAAAAAGATTGAAAAGAAGAGTAATAATTATAACGTAGGTTATAATTACGCAGAAAGCACAGTCAAGGCTTATTTTAAAACTTACATTAAGTTAATAATCAAATATAGCAAAGATAATAGAAAAAGGCTTATTTTAAGTTTTAGATTAAGTTAATAAGCAAACAGAGCAGAAATAACTGAAGTGGCTTATTTTAAAACTTACATTAAGTTAATAAGCAAGAGCAGAAATAGGGCCCATACCAATAGCATTCCCTTTCAAACTAGGACTGATGGTCTCACAATTGTTAGGTGAGGCTAGGTAGGACCCTTTCAAACTAGGACTGATGGTCTCACAATAGTTAGGTAAGGTTGGAACACAGGGTAAATAAGTGGCCAATAGATAGAAGCTTAAATCAAGGGATTTGGGCACGGGGTGCAACTAGATTTTGTTTGTTAGGACCCATACCAACAACATTCCCTTTCAGACTAGTACTGGTGGTCTCACAAAACACTTAGGTGAGGCTAGGCAAGATCCTTTCAGGCTAGGACTGATGGTCTCGCAACAGATTAGGCGAGGCTGGGTACGCTTATGCTAACAGGGTGAGTAAGATGTCATAAGAGGGGGGCGACAGTGAGTGTGTACCAATGGTGACCAATCGTGCGACATCGACTGGGGTTGTAATTCGCTATTGCGTTCCAAGCTATAAACAGGGGTCTTTCGCCATGGGATCCACATGATGGGACTAGCTCACAGTGGCACAATAAAGATAGAAGGCCGATCAACGGGTAGAGTTAGGATTTCAACCTAATTAAAATAGGATGAGGATTTTAGCCTAATTAAAGCAGTAATCTGGGACAAGTGTAAACAATCACAATCAAAGCAATCAGTCAAATAGAATCAGTATTTTATCCCAGTTTTACCTTTCAGTATTTCTTTTCATACTAGAACTGTTGCCAAGTCTATTATCTTTATCTTGCTTAAAAATGCTAGTAGTTACTTTCACTCACCAAACTTTTAGTCTGATCCACTCCTCTATCCTCCATAGGCCAACAGAGGCAAGGACAGTAGACTTGGATTTCTTGCAACCCATTTGCAGAGCTTTCTCCTTCTTCATGTATTCTTCTTCTTTCATTTTTCTTTCATTTGACTTTGGATGTACTAGTACTTTGTGAGACGAATGATTTTTATGTACTTTGATGATGTGATTGAGATTGTATTTTTCACGAGACATGTGTATTTGGTTTTTATGACTTATTCTATGAAGTGATGATATTTTAAATGTTTTCACTGTTATTATTATTATTATTATTATTATTATTATTATTATTATTATTATTATTATTATTTGTCTTGTGAATCTTGGTCTCTGTGATGCTTTAGCTATACCTATAACGCATCACATTATCTAGTGTGTCTTTTTGGATATACTAAGGGGTATGGGTGTGTTTCACTTGGTATCAAAGCCTAAGGTTACATGATTCCTAAAACTTGTTTTAAAAATAAAGTATTTTTCAAAAGTAACCTATCTTTAAAAGTATTTTTCAGAAAGAAACTCTTATTATAGAAATAGTTTTCAAGTATAAAAGAGATTTTTTGATAAAAATCCCCTCCAAGTCTGGTTCAACCTTTTTTCAAGCCTAAATTTCTTTTCTTTGCATAGAATGGCGGACGCCTAAAATCTTCCAAAGGGTGTCCAAGTCCCTGGCTGGTTTCGTAGATACCTCTAAGCTACGACAACAGAGGTGCAAGGGCAAGCGCCCAATCCAGCACCATCAGGTGGAGATCCCATTTATCCACCTACAGCAGCCAAATTTTATATGCTATGTAAGGATCTCGCTAGTCTAGGAGGCAGAACGTTTTCTGGCACAGAGGATTTCGTGGAGGCACGAACTTGTTGAGGGATAGAGAGCGGATATTTGGGCTGTTAGGAGGACCGATAGAGAGCTCGACTTTCATTTGGGCAGCTAAAGGGAGAGGTTAAAGAGGTTCTTAAATCAGAAAACTCTAAGAAGCAATAGTGGAAGAATAAGAAGGAAAAGGACAAGAGGAAAAGAGGAGGATCTCAAAAGCGGATCAGGAAAGGCGGGAAATGTTATAGTTGTGGATTGGTTGGGCATTTCACAAAGGAATGTAAGAAGGGCTCGATGAAGGGGAGGTGTTACAATTGTGGGCAGCCTGGTCACCTTAGTAAAGCTTTCCCTCATAGGACAGGGCAAAAAGCAACCGCACCTACAGCGCAAGTATAGGCTTTGGATGCAACACCTTCTAGTAGTGGACCAGATCGAGGTAGGAAATTCTCTTTAGAAGGTTTGATCTCTATTTTGTATTTTCCTATTTGGACTGATTTTTGATTCTGGAGCATCGCATTCTTTCATTTCTGGTTCCTTGGTTGATTGTTTGCACTTAGATATTTCTCTAGTGGTAGACCCTATAGTTGTTTCAAACCCATAGGAGGATCAGCACATTTATCCATGAATTATAGGGGTTTGAAATTTTTTATATTAGGCATAGAGTTTGATTGCGACACCTGTGTACTGGGATATTCAGAACATAGGATGATTTTGGGTATGGATTGGCTATCCACTTATGGAGCGATATTAGACTGCGAGAGGAGAGATTGGAGACATGTAATAGAAGGTCTGTCGAGGTTTCTTGCGACCCACAGGGGTCAGTCATGTTGAGCTTCCTTGATTCCCGTGATTCATCATTAGGAGAGCAAGATTTTGTTCTAGTCGTCAGAGATTTCCAGAAGTTTTTAAGGAAGATAGGGAACTACCCCTTAAGAGAGAGATCGACTTTAGGATCTATCTGAATAAGAATGCTAAGCCAGTGGCATTGCCCGTGAGACATATGGCTCCTAGAAAGAGGAAGGAGTTAAGTAAGCAGATTGGTGAGCTATTGGAGAAAGGCTTCATCAGATGAAGCATATCTGAGTGGGAGTGCCAATCGTCTTTGCTACAAAGGCGGACGGTTTCCTTCAACTTTGCGTAGACTATAGAGAGTTGAATAAGCTCACGAAGAAGAACCATTGCCCACTTCCTAGGATAGAAAATCTTTTCGATCAGTTGGTTAGCTCTTCAGCATTTTCTTAGCTTGATTTAGCCACTGGATTTCATCAGCTTAGGGTCGTTGACGATAGCATAGATAAGACAACATTTAGGACACCCGATGGATTTTTTGAGTGGTTGGTTATGCCATTTGGACTAACTAATGCCCCAGCCTATTTTGTAGATTTGATGAGCCGTGTTTTTCGAGATGCCCTAAATAAGTTTGTAATAGTATTCATGGACAACAATTTGGTGTTTTCCAAGAGTATGGAAGAGCATGCTATTCATCTAGAAGTGGTTCTTTATACACTTCGTGTTCATCAGTTGAGGGAAAAGTTCTCGAAGTGTCACTTTTGGCATAAGGAAGTGCGTTTCATAGGGCATGTAGTCTCAAGAGAGGGTCTAGTGGTGGATCCTGCTAAGGTTATGGCAGTACAAGATTGGAAGGCCCCCAAAATGTTACCGAAGTTAGAAGCTTCCTAGGTTTAGCTGTCTATTATAGGAAGTTTATTAGAGATTTCGCTAAAATTTTAGCACCGCTTACTCGCCTCACTAAGAAGAACACGGAATTCGTGTTGGATGTAGATTGTGAGGATTCCTTCATGATGCTAAAGAGAGCCCTTACTAGTGCACCGATGTTAGTTTTACAGTATACACTGATACATGTAGGACGGGTCTTGGAGCAGTATTGATGCAAGAAGGGAGGGTAGTATGTTATGGGAGTAGACAATTGAGAACTCATGAGAAGAACTACCCCACCTATGATTTGGAGCTAGCTGCTATTGTTTTCGCGCTCAAGTCTTGCAGACAGTACTTGCTAGGAGAGAGGTTCGAGCTTTTCACTGACCATAAGTCATTGAAGTACCTATTCTCATAGAAGGATTTAAACTTGAGGCAACGGTGTTGGATGGAGCTCTTGGCATCATATGACTTTGAGATAGCTTACACCCCTGGTAAAAGGGAACGTGGTTGCGGATGCATTAAGTAGGAAGAGAGCAACCCTTAGTCCAATGTTCATGGAGTGGAAAAGCCTAGAGTTTATTTTTACCTTTGATTTTAAGCCCTCTACAGACATTACCCTTGGATTATTGGCAGCGCTTGAGGTTAAGCCTACCCTGATAGATCAGATTGGCTCAAGGCAATGAAAGGATTAAGAGCTTATGGACATCCTAAAGAGAATTAGTAAAGAAGAAGTCTCTAGAGATCTTTAATGTTATTCCATTGATAATAGAGGATCGCTAAGGAAAGATGGAAGACTTTATGTCCCTCGCACTAGTGATTTGATGAAAGATGTTCTAGAAGAAGCACACCATTCTCGAATGACTATTCATCCAAGTGGTGATAAGATGTATAGGGACATGAAGAAAGTGTTTTATTGGAGCGGCATGAAGAAGGATGTAGTAGAGTTTGTAGCTAAGTGTCTTGTATGCCAAAGAGTTAAGGCAGAGCAGCAGAAGCCCGGTGGATTGCTTCAACCATTGGACGTACTCGAATGGAAGTGGGATATTATTTCAATGGACTTCATAGATGGTTTAGACTGATCTAGGAAGGGGAATACCGGTATTTGGGTGATTGTTGATGGTTTGACTAAGAGCACCCACTTCATTCCGGTCAAGAGTAAAAGGATAGTACCTTATTTGGCATCCTTGTATGTTCGTGAGATAGTTCGACTTCATGGAGTTTCCTCTAGAATAGTGAGTAATAGAGACCCTATCTTTACTAGCGAGTTTTGGAGAAGCTTGCAAGAGGCTTTAGGAATGCATCCTAGGTTGAGTACGGCCTATCACCCTCAGACGAATGGCCAAACAAAGAGGGTTAATAGAGTTCTTAAGGATTTGTTGAGGATGAGAATTCTTGATTTTGGAGGAACATGGGAGGAGCTTCTTCCTTTAGTGGAGTTCGCATTAGTTTTCAAGCTAGCATTGGGATGACACCTTTTGAAGCTTATTATTGAAGACCTTGCAAGTCACCTTCGTGTTGGTTGGAATCTACAGAGAGATTTCTACTTGTTCCCAACATGGTTAGGGAGACTTTAGAAAAGATTGAATTGATTAGGAGGAGAACGAAGACGACCCAAGATAGATAGAAATCCTATGCAGATAAGCAGACAAGCGATACTGAGTTTGAGATAGGAGATTTTGTTTTCATTAAGGTGTCTCCACTAAGAATGGTAGTGAGGTTTGGATCAAATGGGAAACTTGCTACCAGATTTATAGGACTGTTCCTTATTGTGGAAAGGGTAGGGAAGATGGCGTATCAGATAAAGCTACCAGAGAGGCTCGTAGGAGTTCATGATGTTTTTCATGTTTCGCACTTGAGAAAGTGCTTACATGATTCAGCAGAGGTAGTGGAACCTAGCCAACTTGAAGAAGTTGAAGTGGAGAGAGAAGCATCAATCCGTCGCATTCCTACCAAGATCGCTGAGCTTGATATCAAGAAACTTAGGAATAAGTCCCTTTGGTTAAGGTGCAGTGGAGAGATAACATTGAAGACGCTACGTAGGAGGTTGAAGAGAGAATACGTATCTCTTATCTGTTTCTTTTCGATGGTACGTTTTGAATTTCTCATTTCCATCTTTAGTTTTGAATAGGTTCTTTCCTTTAGTATCCTTTGGGAGGGTAGATCTTAGGATATAACCTATGGATGTTAGGGCTGAATGTAAACATGTTATTAGAACATGTTATGTATGATGGACGCTAGTGGTTGCAAGTGTTTTCTAGTGAATGCTAATGGACGCATATATATATATATATATATATATATATATATATATATATACACACACATACACTAGGCACTATTATCTCTTAGGGATCGGTCTAACTAGGCCAATAAAGCATATGCATATGGATGTGTGCTCATTTGCAATTTTATTTTATTTCCATGATTGCTATAAATGGATGATTAGCATATGATTGTTGCATTTGGATGATGATTGTAGCACGCATATAGAACTATCAGTTATCATTAGGGAATTTGCATTCATTTGGATATGGCACGAACATGATTGCATAAAAAGGAGGTCGACTGAATCAGTAGACCGCCTAAACTTTTGCATTAGTTAGGGACATTGATACTACCCTATTTGCATGCATGCATACATACGTACATACATACACACACACATATCATAACATGCATTAGAAAACTTAAGGACAATGGATGTAATGGATGGTGGTTGAGTATATGGTTGTAAAATTTGGATGAAAATATTTATTTCATTCTTCTGTCCTTAGAGATTTCGGGGACATATCCTTTAAAGAGTGGAGAATGTAACAACCCAAAATTTAAGCTACAATAATTAATTAACGAATTAATTAAATAATAAAATAAGTTTTTGAAATTATTAGAGTTGAGCCATGGAAGTTGCACCATTGTGTCCATGGTAATTTTTTGGTCAATTTTCATATATAATTTGTCAAAATCCAAGCTAAAACGAAGAAGTTACGAAATAAGCAAGAATTGAATTAAAAAGAAAACGAAATAATAATAATAATAATAAAAAAAAAAGGGTCAGGTCGACCCAGACCAAAGCCTGGTCGACCCAGGCTAGAGTAAGGTCGACCTGCATGTCGACTCTCATAATATAGAGGTCGACCCGCCCTTTGTTTGTAGACGTGATTTTGTCCAGGTTAAAACTATGACGCATTTTCCAATTCTTTTCCAATCCTGTGTGTTCATGCTTCCATCTGACGGTTCCAAGTGAGCCTATGACATGGTTGCACCATATTTAATCTTCAAATCCAACGGTTTGAGATTCCTAGACCACATTATAAATAAGACCCTAGGCCTAGCTATTTATCTCATTCAGATTTTCTCCTATTTAGGTTCATTGCCAGAGGCTGGACCCTAAATAGAAAAAAATTTCTAAGGAAAAAATCTTTTTGATAAGAATATTCTGCGCTCTAGAAGTGCGTCAAGGAAGACCAAGGACTAGAGCTATGGACCACAGGTGAGTGCTTAGTAATTATTTTAGATTTTTAAGTAATTCAAACTAATAGGTAGTTTTTCTGCAATTTTGAGACAATTTCTATATAAGTTATTTACAGCTAGTTTTTAAAGTTCTTTTCGGTCTACTTTATTCAGTTATTTTTATTCAGCTATTTTATTCAGTTATTTACAGTTATTTACTATTATTTGCGTTTATTTACATCTGTTTTACATTAAAATTTAGCCTATAAATTTTAGTTTCTTTATATTCCTTTTTACGTAAATAAAATATACAAATATTAAAAAAAAGAATAATTCGCAAATATGGATTAACGCAGAAAATGTTGAATTTACAGAAACTAGATGTAAATAAGAAAAACTGTAAATAAAAAGAAGAAAGACTGAAATTGGCAAATTTGAAACATTTGCAAGCATGTTTATAACTAGTGGTTATAACTAAAAAGATAGAAAAGAAGAATAACAATTATAACGTAGGTTATAATTAAGCAGAAAGAACCGTGAAGGCTTATTTTACAACATACATTAAGTTAATAAGCAAATATAGCAGAGATAACAAAAAAGCTTATTTTAAGACTTAGATTAAGTTAATAAGCAAACAGAGCAGAAATAACAGAAAAGGCTTATTTTAAAACTTACACTAAGTTAATAAGCAAGAAAATAAATAGGGCACATACCAACAACATTCACTTTCAGACTTGGACTGATGGTCTCACAATATTTAAGTGAGGCTGGGTAGGACCCTTTCAGACTAGGACTGATGGTCTCACAATAGTTAGGTGAGGCTGGAACACAGAGGAAATAAGTGGCCAATAGATAGAAGCTCAAATCGGGGGATTTGGGCAAAGGGTGCAACTAGATTTTGTTTGTTAGGACACGTACCAACAACGTTTCCTTTCTGACTAGGACTGATGGTCTCACAGTAGATTAGGTGAGGCTGGGCACACTTATGCTGATAGGGTGAGTAAGAGGTCACAAGAAGGGGGCGACAGTGAGTGTGTACCAACGGTGGCCGAGCGTGCGACATCGATTAGGATTGTAATTTGTTACCGCGTTCCAAGTGCTAAACAGGTGTCTTTTACTACGGGACCCACGGGATGGGACTAGCTCATGGTGGCACAACAAAGATAGAAGGCCGATCAACGAGTATAATTAGTATTTTAGCATAATTAAAATAGGATTTGGATTTCAGCCCAATCAAAGCAGAAATCTGAGACAAGTGCAAACAGTAACAATCAAGGCAATCAATCAAACATAATAAGTGTTTTATTCCATTTTTATCTTTTTAGTATTTCTTTTCATACTAGAACCGTTGTTAAGTCTATTATCTTTATCTTGCTTAAAAATGCTAGCAGTTACTTTCACTCACCAGACTTTTAGTCTAACCCACTCCTATATTTCCCCTTTTTCCCCGTAGGCTAGCAGAGGCAAGGATAATAGACTTGGATTTTTTGAAGACCCACTTGCAGAGCTTTCTTATTCTTCATGTATTCCTCTTCTTTCAACTTTCTTTCCATTTGACTTTGGATGTACTGATACTTTGTGAGAGGGATGATTTTTATGTACTCTGATGACGTGACTGAGATTGTATTTTTCACGAGACATGTGTATTTGGTTTTTATGACTTATTTTATGAAGTAATGATAAGTATTGTAAATGTTTCCGCTGTTATTATTATTTATTTGTCTTGTGAATCTTGGTCCCTGTGATGGTTTAACTATACCTATAACGCACCACATTCTCTAGTGTGCCTTTTTGGGTATACTAAGGGATGTAGGACGTTTCACCAATCATCGCTTGGCTACTATCATTATACAAAAATTCTACTAAAGGTAAGTGATGCTGCCAATATCCTCCAAAGTCCATGATGCATGCTCTCAACAAGTCTTTTAAAATCCTATTCACCCTTTAAGTCGGATCCTCGGTCTAAGGGTGATAAGCGATGCTAAGATTCAATGTGGTCCCTAAGGTTGAATTCAGTGCCTCTAAAATTTATTAGTGAATAAAGGGTCCCTATCACTAATAATAATAATAATTACAGCTCCATGGAGTCATACTACTTCCTTGATATAAATCTACGCAAGTGATGCTGAAGTCCTTTTACTTTTAGTGAGACTAAAATGAGCGCTTTTAGTGAGTCTATCTTCTATAATCCATATAGAGTCATCGCCTCTTTGATTCCTAAGCAACCCATCTATAAAGTCCAACGGTCCTTTTACTTCCAAGTTAGTACCTCCAACGGTAATAACAATCATCCAGGCTTCCCTTGTTCTGCTTTTATCCTATGTTAAGTCAAACATCTAAAAACATGCTCCACTGCATTCTTCTTCATTCCCAGCCAATAGAAAGTTCGATTCATATCCTTGTATATCTTATCTCATCTAGAGTGAATGGTCATCTTAGGATGGTGACACTTTGCTAGCACTTCCTCCAAAACATTCTCAACTATAGGAACACAAAGGCATTCATCTCTCCTTAAACATCCTTTTTCATTAGTCACATACCTATGGCCATGAGGAAAGTGTTTTCCTCTCTTTAACTTTCCCAAAATATTTACCGTCATCGCATCATTCCTTTGCTCTTGCACAACGTGGTCCATTAGTGCCAGGCTAACCTCCATTGCTGCCAAATAGCCTAGAGTAAGTTCAATTGACAGTTGGAAACTGAAATTTGAGAGGAAATCTAATGCATCCACTCTTATATTGCACCAAGAGTAGCATAACTCCTGCTAAGGGCGTCAGCGAAAAAATTCCTTTTCTGAGGGTATAATATATCTCGAAATCATATGATGTTGTAAACTCTATCCACCTCTGGTGCCTAATATTTAAATCAGTTTGGGAAAATAGGTATTTAAGGTGGTTGGTGAACAACTCAAAATTTTCCTCCAAAAGATAGTGTCTCCGCATCTTCAAAGCAAAGACGATAGCCGCTAACTCCAAGTTGTGAGTTGGGTACCTCTTCTCATGGTCCTTCAATTTTCTACTTGCATAGCCATCGCTCTACCCTTCTTCATAAGCACAGCTCCTAATCCTATACCACAAACATCAATGTAAATGGTGAAAGGATTTGTCCCATCAGGAATAGTTAGTACAGCGCGCAAGTCAATAGCTCCTTCAGCTTCTAGAATGCTTCCAAGCATCTCTTATCCCATGCAAAAACTAGATTCTTCTTAGTTAAGTGAGTTAATCTAACTACTATCTTTGTAAAGTCCTTGATGAATTTCTTATAGTAGCCTGCTAAACTAAGAAAAATCCTAACCTCCATGGCATTCTTCAAAATCTTCCAATTTTGAATAGCTTCCACCTTTATGAGGTCTACAGACAATCTTTTCTCGAAAACAACATGTCCAAGAAATCTCACCTCCTTCTTCCAAAAGTGACATTTTGATTGGATTTAAGTTGGTACATTTTTAAAGTGCCTAGTATCTCCTTCAAGTGATTTTCATGCTCTCCTTCACTTTTAGAGAATACTAAGATATCATCCATAAATACTAAGACGAATTTACTCAACTGCCCCTAAAAACTCTAATCATCAAATATACAAAGTATGCAGGGGAATTCGTCAACACAAAATGCATCACTTCTCATTCATACAGCCCATCCAGAGTGTAAATTGTGGTCTTCTGCTTGCTATCCACAACTATCCTTAAATGTTGAAATCCAGTGGCTAAGTCTAATTGAGAAAATATTTTGGCTCCAATAAGATGATCGAGCAAAATATCTATTCTAGGTAAGGGGTACCTATTTATTTTTAGTCAACTTATTGAGTTCCATATAGTTAACGCATAGCCTCAAACAACCGTCTGCCTTAGTGCTGAAGATAATAGACGCTCCCTATTCAGAAGTATTCTAAAGAATATATCCTTTCTACAATAGCTCTAAAATCTGCTTATCCAACTCTCGTCTTTATTCGAGGGCCATGTGTCTTTAAGGCATAGCGATATGTCTAGCTTTCTTCTACAAGTCGATCCTAAACTCAATCTCCCTTCAAGGTGGGAGACCCAAGACTTCTTCAAAAACGTCAGGAAGTTCTCGAACTATAGGTACATATGAAATATCATCTTGTGGTAGGCTAGGAGCATATAAATAGCCAAGCTCGACAGAATTTTAGGGTATGCAACGAACATCTATATATCGCCCTTTACAACTCCTTAGCCATACAATCCTACCGTTGTAGTCTAAGATAGCCTCATAGTATGATCACCAATTCATTCATAAGATAAGTTCATACCGCTCAAAACCAAGAACATACGTGTTACATGTAAAATCGACGTTACATATATCCACAACTAGGCCTTTACAAATTAAAAAAAGATGTGTCAACCCCCAATAGGATTTGATACCACTATTGAGTTGGTGACAGCTATAGTTTTTAGACTTAAAGAGTTGACTATACTTCTAGCCATGAATGCATGCAACACTCTTGAGTCATATAGGGTATGAATAATATGCCCAAAAATAATAGTTATACCTTCCATTACAACTTTTCCTTGATCTTTTGAAGGAGGTCTAATGGAGACAGGAACAGCTTCAATGGCATAAGCTTGCCTATTTTGTCCCTCCTTCACTAGCTTGCGACACCAATTGTCATAGTGGCCGTCTTCATTACAGTGATAACAATTCTCCTTGAACTCCTCCCTCATCAAACTCACTTTACTATCCTTAGCGATGCGTCCTTCCTTTTGGCATCTTCGATTAGTTATACTCTCCTTTTTATCTACCCCTTAGCCTTTTTGGTCGCCCAAAATCCTCTCTTCTTATCTCTACCTTGGTTCTGCACTGGTCCTACCTTCTCCTTCTCTTAATCCTTCTCCTTCGGGCTGATAGTTTGAAGTAAAACCATCTCATAAACGGCGCCAATGGATACTTGGGTCAAAAATAGCTCCTTAAGTGGGGAATTCATGGCTTAATGAATTTCACGGCCTTCCTCATGAGGGTGTCAATCAAACTCATTTTGAACTTAGCCGATTCTACGAATCTACTGATGTATTCCTTTAAAGTGGAGTCTCCCTACCTATGTTGTATAAACCTTTCCAACTATAAATTCACCTCCACCCTTGACATGAATCGTGATTTAAAGCGGTTTCGAAACTCCCCCGAAGAAATTCCTTTCTCAACATTCTCCCAGGCCGCTATAGTACATCAATCTAAGGCCTCTCCTTTAAGATGTCATGCCTTCATTCTCCTCTTGATCTAGTTTTCCCATCTTAGCTCATAATCGCTAATCCAAGCCTTCGTCTCTATAAAACCTTCTACTCTCGTATACACCTTTCCTTCCATATTCTGAAATTCCTTGCACATCTTAGGAAAGTCTATATGGTTGGGTGTCACTTCAACGGGTAGAGTAATAGGTGTCGTTGGTGCAACTTGCCGAGGAATGAGAATTTTCCTTGCATGCCTTAGGTATTGCTTTAACTATTTAGGCATCCCTTGGATAGTGGGTATCTCTTGGGTAGAGGGTTCCCAATCTCAGAGGAATAATTTTCAACCATAATCAACTATTTATTGGTTTAAACTTTTAGTTTCAATTTCTTAAGATAGTATTAATTACTGAAATAAAGGATTTCCTAGTGTGTTTCATATATTCAAATAAGTATATATATAATAGGATTTTTGAAAAATACTTTCAAAAATAATAAGTACGCACTCATACGTATATAAGCTCCGATAATAGTAACAATTCGCCTTGAAACGGTCCTAATTTTCGACCAAGTAAAGGCCCATCGAACCTTAGACCCACTCTAAAACTAGTTGTTGACTGGTAAAATTGATACAACAAACAGTACATGAAGCTATCTATACTTTTAGAATCTCATGGCAGAAAGGATAAAATATAATATAAGAAGGAATCTAAAGCTGACAGAGTTCCGCTTGTGTTTTCAAATAATTTGTGAATAAAAGTGAAAGGGATAGCCTCTTATTTATAGTGGTTAGTAGGTACTAGAGCCGTCGGATTTAAGTTATTTTAAATTAATAAAATCTGGGTTGTTCCTAGCTTAAAATAACCCTAGCTGCCTCTACTACACTGGTCGATTGCCCTTCCCCAAGCGGTCGACTGCTAGCGATCGACCGACCTAAGGAAGGTGGTCGACCGATAGCCTATGAATGGAACGTATTTATTGCCTTTTCTAATTGTTTTTTAATTCCTTATTTATTCAAATAACGTTAACATTTATTTTTACCTTTACTTCACCCCATGTTCTTAACTAAAATTAAAATGTTTATTAATTATAAATGTCAATTGTTAAAATTGATTTAAAATTTGAATTTGAATTCCATTTGAATTATTTTGAATCTGAAAACTTCAAACTTCAATAACTTTTCCGTTGAGCTTCGATTACACAGCTCTATATATGAAAGTTAATAAAAAAATACTACGAATGGAATGGCATTAGTTCCGTGGCCAATTTTGACATTTACTAAATTTCTATTTGTAGCCTTATTATTAATTAATTAATTAATTTTTACGAGGTGTTACAGTAAAGAGGTGGAGATTGGGTGGTCAACCGGTCAGCTAGGTTTAGGCAAGAATGAACTTAGGCCTAGCGGTCAGAATTCAATAAATTAAGATCTAATGGATGGAATTGATTCATGCGCCTATAAATATAGGCGTAACCCCTCACTTTTCTTCTCATATTTTCTGAATCAAAGAGCGAAGCTTTTCCCTTTTTTCTCCATAAATTCTGCAAAAAATAAAAATTATAAAGCATTATATTATATATGCATGGAGAATAGTGGAAAATAAAAGAGAAGAAGAATAAAGGGTTAATCAATTCTGCGAAGAAAAGTAATTCTAAATCCAAATCTAAATCAATTTCAAATGTCTTCTTAGATCTAAATTTCTTATGAATATGTATGTTCTTGTGGTACATATGGAGAAAATGTCTTCCTAGATCTAAATTAGCACCAAAATTGGTGACTAACACCCTGAGGGAGATTGTGTGGAGAGATTAATGAAGAAAGTAAATTAAAACAGAGAATAGAGTGTAAATTTAAATGCAGAGAACAAGAACACCAAATTTATAGTGGTTCGGCGTAACTGCCTACATCCACTTCGAAGTTGATTTCCATTGATTTCCTTGATGGGTGATTACAGATACAGTCTGTTTTTTTGTTACTTGAATACAATTGCAAGGTAAAAGAAATAAGTCTGGAATGAGTCTTGAAAATGGCAGAGTTTCCCCAGTGTTCTCTAGAATCTCCTCCTTTTCTCTGCGCCCCTGCCCCTCTATTTATAGGCGAAGGTGGGTTGGACTTCCCTGGTGGGCCTGGTAGCTGAATAACTCGGTCCAAATAGGACAAGCTCTGTGTGCCGAACCAAACAGTTGATTGCCGAACCCTCCTTTTTATGCCGAACGAGCTGTTCGTTGTGTGGGAAGAGTAGGCCGAGCGATAATCGAAGCCAATCGTGATGGGGAGGATGCCGAACCATCTTTGATTGTCGAACGTCTTGGGAGGCCGAATGAGACTCTCGTTGAACGTCTACCGGATGCCGAACTTCATGGATACCGAATGTTCTTTGTATGCCGAACGGGCGCTTGATGCCGAGCGCTATTCAATGTTGAGCGCTCTTTAGATGTCGGGCGTAACGTGACGCCGAATGCTACGGGGCTGAACCACTTAAAGGTCGAACGTCCTTAGTATGCCGGACGATACCTTGACCGAATGAGGTTCCTGGCCGAACGACGCCTTCGGCCGAGCGTTGTCTAACGCCGAGCGCTCTCCAGATGCCGAGCGCTATCCAATGCCGGGCATCCCTATGCGCCGTATTCTTCTTGGATGCCGGTCGTAGGGTGCTGCCGAACGAACTAGCTTAGCCGATCGGTGGGTAGGCCGAGTACTAGGTTGCCTGGTCAAATCTTCAGGAAACACTTGCCCCTCAAAGTGTATCGCGTGACTGAACGCGGTGCGCTTTGAACCATGAGTCCTTTGCGTTCCTCTTCGAACCTTGTCCCACTTCTCTTAAAGGGGTTATGGTGCGTGCCGAGCGTAATGTAACTGCCGAACGATCTAGCTAAAGACAAGTACCTCGGATGCCGAGCGAAACAGAATAGCTGAGGCCGAACAACGTGAGATAGCCGGGCGATATCGCCTTGACCGGTTCTACCGGTCATGGTCTCTTCAACTTCTTCTTCCCCCTATAAAACCTGGCCCCCTCCTTCTTCCCCTTTTTTCCACTTTTACTTCTGCGATCTTGGACTTACGAACCTCCTCTGCTATCAGACTCCAAAGGCCTCACAATCTTTTCCAAAGCTCGATCTACGAACTAGGTATCAATTCCTTTATCCAAATCCTCTCCCTAACTATGGAAGTTTCGATAAGAGGCTTATATTAGAACGGTAGCTGACATGCTTACGTGGGTGGCTGAACTAAGCTTCGATTAGGTTATCTTTAGGGCTAAACGATGCGAGGAAGGGAGAAGTAGCCAGGGATGATCATACGTAGGAGTTGTTTGTTTGGGAGATATAATGTGGTTCGGCACGGTTTCTTCGTGCCTAATCGAGACTGGAAGAGAGGAAAGAGTAGAGGAGGAGAGGGATGGAATTGTAGCCAAGGGTGGAGTGCTGAAAGTTTTAAGGTTCGGCATAATCCTGGTTTGGCATGTCTCACCATACGCCAAACAGTGGAGTGGAAGGTCAGGGAGGAAGCATGAATTAGAGGGGACGTTGCTGAGTGTTGTTTCGGCCGAATGGAATTTTGGCCGATCGACGCTTTGCCGGGCGCTAACTAGTTCGAACGATAGTTAGGCCGACCAAGAGTTTGGCCGAGCAGGTTTGAGGCCGATCGATAGTCTCGCCGAACGACAGCTTGGCCGAATAAACATAAATGCCGAACCATATCAAGGCCCGAACAAACATAGATGCCGAACCATAATAAGGCCGAACAAACATAGATGCCGAAACATATCAAGGCCGAACAAATATAGATGTCGTACCATAACAAGGCCGAACAAACATGGATGTCGAACCTTCAATTGCCTTGCCTAATCATATAACAACGTAAGGACAAGGACACTAGCCTACTAGCATATCGAACTGATCCTGGCCGCTCACTCCCTTGCTCCAACAGACATAAACCTGGACTTAGATTGACATAACCGGACAACTTCTTTTAACGTTTTTTAAATCTGGAACTGTAATTGCCATAAGGAAGGCTTTTGGAGACGGTCAGCGTTGACGGTCTTCGAAGGCAATGATTTGAGGCTTAATTTTATATCAGTAACCTCGTGACTCCCAACTTTCAACGCTTATACACGATTGATTGCACTAGTTCACACACCATGTGGGGGGAATATTTGTGTTGTTAATTCTAACGTCGATCATTTTTCGAGTATAATTCACACAGGTGTTTTGCCAGATCCGCTATTTATTGAAGATGTCTAAAGATCCAGCTCCGCCACTATCTCAGATAGGCCCGGGCCATCTTCCAAACAAAGGGATGCAAACGTTCCAAACCCATCGACGTCCCCCGCTCATTACTTAGCCCCTGATGCCCTGGAGGCATCGATTCTTTTGGATGATCCGATTGATTCGCATGCTTCGAAGATTAACGAAGTCGCTCTCCGACGAATAAGCTCTATCCACGGAATTCCTTTTGCCGACGTGTTGACTCCGTTGGGGCACGATCGCCCACATCTGCCTCCAGTTGGATATACTACCTGTAATAAGTTCATGTGTTGGGTGGGCAGCGTGCCTCCATTCAATCTATTTCTTCGGGACGTGTTGCAATACATGGACATCGCCCCCTCGCAGCTGCACCCGAATGGCCATGCATTCATTTATGGGACATACCTCCTCTTCATGACCGTCTTTTCTAGGCCTCCAACCCCTGGCGACATCAAATATATCTATATGATCAAGAAGCGGAGAGATAGCCCCTCCTTTGTGTTCCTCGAGCCACACCACAAATGCCAAATTTTAACCGGGGCATGGAGCAAATTTGCCATGTACAAATAAGAATGGTTCTATGTGCATTGCCCCCTGGTTTCGCGAGGAGATGGGTCGAAGGAAGTAAGTCTTTTTCTTGGAACGATGCTCATGTTGTGACCGAGGCTACGCTTTTTTCTAATTCTTGTTTCCTCTTTTCAGGTATCAATCCACGCCCTGACGGTTGCGGTTATTCTGAGGCTGTTGAAGCTATTAGAGCCCTTCCCGCCGAAGAACGAGACATCCGAACTCTCATTTCAAATGAGTCACTGTCAAGGTTCGGACTGTTGGCGGAAGGTCGTCGGGTAAGCCTTCCTGAGGGCATTTCTATTCCCAAGCCCGCATCCGGTAAAGGGAAAAAACTAGCCGGATCGTCATCACGCCGCACCCCCGATGAACATGAAGAGGGGGAGATTAAAGAGAGCGAGGCTCCTGAAGCACAAGGTGAGAATGTGGGTGTTACTCAGTATCCGCCGGTCGAAGTGCATGATATTGAAACGTCATCTTCCCCTTCGAAGGGGAAAAAGACGTTGACATATAAGATCAGAAAGGCGAAGGTCAGCGGAACTTCGAAAGTTACGCTTATTCCGACGGAGTGGAAGGCTTCTTCGCAGCACATAGAGAGTTCCTTAAAGGGTCTGTCGAATCTCTCCATCCCTGATGATCTGCTCAACTACGACTTTGGCGATCCAGAGGTATTCAAGTTCCATTCGCCCATCAGAGGTGATGTGGGCATTCCAACCCACGGTCAGGGAGAGAAAACCCCTGTTAGCAAGGCTACTGGTCCGTCGGGGGGGAACACCAGGACACACACGAACATTTGCACTTCAATTCGCACTTAGATTTTTGTTGTCACATCTCTCTTTGCTAACTCATTGTTATTTGAATTTCGTGCAGGTGACATGGGGCGCTCACACGGATTCGATCGTCTCTGTGGTTCTTCTATTTTTCATCCGTCCGGACGGGACTCGGGTCTCGAGAGATGTCGAGATAGAGATGGTGATGGTGATAGGGACCATCATTCTCGGGACTCACCATCTCGGAAGAAAACGTATTACCAGCCCAAGCATCATCGACACCCCTTTTCTCATTCGGGGCAAAGTAAGGATAAGCATGGTTACAAGGGGTCGCAATCTGATATCCCCCGAGATCAACGCTATGATTCTTCTTCCACTCGACAGTCCTGAGATTCTCATAGGAAGGGCGAACTTTCAAAGCCTTCTCCTCCTGCTCCTGTATCGGATCCAACAGTATCAGAGAGACTGAGCGAGCTCAAGGCTACATTTCCAAAGATCTGCTTCGATGGGTTGAAGTTCCTTCTGGCGATTCATCCTATACCTAGAGATGTTAAGTGATGTGCACATAAATGTGCATATTTTTACCAACATATTTAATCTATTTGAATTAAATAAATGATCATATTGGGCATTTTGACTTGTTTTAACCAAAATTCATATTAATTCCAAATTTTCACATATTCATCTTCATATAGGGGAAAAATGGTCATTTAAGTGCATATATTTCTTTGAGAAAAATTGATTGGAAATTTATATATATTTTTGTAGGAAAATGGTCTCAAATAGGAGTGGTTTCATGAAGGAATATGCATGCACAAAGAATATAAAGGAATGAAGATGGAAATAATTCAAAGTGAAGATCATGGAGGACCCCACCTACCCACCTACCTTAATGTACAAATTAAATGCTAATGCACATGCTTTTGGAGTTAATGGTTTCATGTACACTTAATGGGGGATTAAGACATGTTAATGATTACTTGGCCTCCACACTTCTTAAGGGGCATTTTGGGCATTCTCCAAAAATATGAATTAGGGTTTCATACATGTATAAATACCCTTATGTTTCATGTAGCCATCATCCTCTTGGTTAGTTAGTTTTAGTTTAGAAAATAAATCAAATCTCTCTTTCTTTCCATGGCTACTTAGTCATTTCTTCTCCTATGTAATTCTTTTCTTTTATGCAATGTTAATTATTGTTTCTTTTAATTACATGTTCATTTCCTTTTATGCAAGTAGTGTAGATTTTCCTTTATGCAATTAGAATAGTTGTCTTTTCCATTAGCTTTCATTTTCCTTTTTTCATGTTGCTTTCTACATTTGTTGATTTGATAACAAATATGAGAACTTAATCCCTACAATTTAGGGGTAATGAAGCTCTCTAGTATGTAGATGCAACATTTTGATGTTTATACTCTCTTTTTGTGCTTTAATGGAAACACTTGAAGTGGTTTAATGATGTTGTTTAGTTTTGAATTTGATAGTCTATGTTGTTCATAACAAATAGGCTATGCTTAAACAAACATAACACAAATTGCCTCTTCATCTAAATATGATTATGGCAAAGAAGTGAATGTTGAAATTGAAATTTGATAGCCTGTATTTCTAAAAAATAGTTAATAGGCTATGCTTAAAATAGATTTTTATTTCAACTTTGTTGTCATATATCATGAGAGTTAAAAGTGTATTAGTGGTTGTGTTATAGTTTGATGGTTTATATTGAGCTAATTAATAGCATAAATATACCATACTTATGATAAGCACATCAACTAATTCACTAATGACAAGAAAAGAGAGATCATAACTTCATTTTGTTGATTTATGTGATCTAGAGAGTAGAAATTGCCTCTAAATTGTCTTAACACTCTCATATTTTTATCTATTTTCTTTTGTCATTTTTCTTCTTTTTTTAGTTAATCACTCTTCCAACTTTGGTTAATTTGATTGAGTAGAATTTTAAAATCATCAATTCCCTACGGATCGACCAGTATTCGCCGCGTGCTACATTCGTACACCGTGCGCTTGCGGTTATTTTTAATTTAAATTCGTTCGATGGTTTTCTAAACCGATAGAATTTCGTCGACGAACATTAAGCAAAACGCCATTGCCTATACCAACGACGTCTATGTTCAACATGACGCGTTCGTTCATCTGGATGAGAAACTTTCTAAAGTCTCTATGGAGCGCCAATGTGAAATCGACCATTTGAAGCTTGAGGCTATCCACGATAAAGACATCATTAAAGCCCAAGACGAAGAAATTGCCACTTACAAGTCTGAACTTGAGGTCGCCCATCGGAGTGCCAGTGATACTGCTGAGGCCGTTACTCGCTTGGAATCAACTCATAAGAAAGAGCTTGACGAGGCGGCTCAACGATGTGAGGCTTTTGCCTTAGAGAAGGACTCCGTTCAAAAGGAGAGGGACGCGTTCAACAGCCGGGTCAAGGAACTTGAGGAGCTTCTCCGCAGAGAGAAAGAGGAGAAAACAGCTGCCCAAGAAGAGTCACAGCGATACTGTGACGAGAATGTCGCCACCCGGCTTTTAAAAGAACAACTCGAGGGCGAGCTTTCCAGGGTTGAGATGTTAAAGAGCGAGGCCCGTGAAGAGGGCAAGAAGATGGCGTTGACGAACATCGATTCTCGTCTTGAGGCAGCCGGGGAAGAAGGTAGAGAAGAGATCAAAACCACGTTCGACCCACTCATTGCCGAATTCAACGCTCGCGTGCTCATGCACCGTGACTTAACTTTTTTGGGCAATGGCTATCTTGAATCATTGTTCGAGGCGTGGGAAACCTTAATTCAGATTAGGAAGGCCGAGCGCGGTGTCAAGGAGGTTGACGAGGAGGCTTTGATAAAAGAATTTCTGAAGGGAAATGAGCCTTTGAACCTATCAGCGGCCAAGGCCCTTTATTGCAAAGGCTCCCCCTCTAGAAAAGGGAAAGAAGTTGTCGCCGGTCCATCCGGGGTCGAGCCTCCAGTTCATATGCCTACCCAGCCGGCCAGTTGGCCGATACTTGATCCTTTTGAATGGCACATTGGCTACGATCCGGAAGCCCCCGGCCTGGGCGTTCATGTTTTGTCTCCTATCTCGGAGGGTGAGCCCCCCTAATGGCTGAAATCCAGCCGGAACCTGGTAGGCAATTCTTTTGCATTAACATCCCAAGTGTTTCCCTAGAAGCTGTCGTATTATAATACTTGCTTCTCGTGACTTTGTGCAGGTCGTTCTGATCTTGAACCCACTCGAGGAGCGATGTCGCTAAGGAGGTGGAGAAGGAAAAAAAGTGAGGCCCCTCACGCAGGTGAGGTTCCCGGTCCTGATGCTCAGGTGATCGAGGCACTTGACGAAGGTAAGTCTGATTCCTCCTCTGGGAGTTATGAAGTAGAAGTCACAGGCACCTATGAGCATACATCTGAATTGAGCATAAGGGAGCAGCTCGAGAAAGAGAAAAGAGATACAGTCAAGGTCAAGGTTGAGCCGCGTGAAGTGGACCTGGACGATCCCTTGAACAAGCCATTGAAGGTCATCCTTCCTAGCAGGTCCAAGCCCTTGGGCGTTCCCCCTACTTCTTCAGTTGTTACTCCTCCATCAAGGAAAGGTTCCAAGGGTAAACGCTTTGGGGAAGAGCCATCCGGGAAGAAGTTGAAGAAGCACAAGAAGTGGCTACTGTCCTCGTTCAACGAGAGTCAATCTAAGTCGTGTAATAATTTTTTGTGATTTTTGTGGATAGACTGTTGACTTCGAATTTTGGAGTGCTTGTAGCAGAAAACTTTTCCTGAATAAAGTTTAATTTCGTTTTCTGTGTTTTCAAAATATTCTTATTATTCAGTTTTCTTTGTGATTGTGATTCGAATCCATGCTGTTGTGTGTAACATAGACTTCTTGGTTTGTCTTCACATAGCCCGTTGATTCTCTGAGAGTTATTCGTTTTCCTCCCATGCTTCAAGCACTTAGAACATTTTTTAATCTGTACAACAGGAACTTTGAATATTCCAGTCCGCATTCTGGGGTCTTGGAGAATTTTTACCGTTTATACTCGAGTTCACGCTCCGGGGACTTCGGGTACTCCAGTCCGCACTCCAGGGACTTGGAGATTTTGAGTCGTTTATACTCGAGTCCGCGCTCCGACGACTTAGAGATTTTTAAGTCGTTTATACCCGAGTCCGCGTTACGGGGTATTAGAGTACTCCAGTCTGCACTTCGGGGACTTGGAGATTTTTATTCGTTTATACTCGAGTCCGCGCTCCGAGGACATAGAGTACTCCAGTCCACACTCCGGGGACTTGGAGATTTTGAAGTCGTTTATACTCGAGTCCGTGCTCTGGGGACTTAGAGTACTCTAGTCCGCACTTCGGGGACTTGGAGATTTTTAAGTCATTTATATTAGAGTCCGTGCTCCGGGGACTTAGAGTACTCCAGTCCGCACTCCGGGGACTTGGAGATTTTTATTCGTTTATACTCGAGTCCGCGCTCCAGGGACATAGAGTACTCCAGTCCGCACTCCGGGGACTTGGAGATTTTGAAGTCGTTTATACTCGAGTCCGCGCTCCGAGGACTTAGAGTACTGCAGTTCGCACTCTGGGGACTTGGAGATTTTTAAGTCGTTTATACTCGAGTTCGCGCTCCGGGGACTTAGAGTACTCCAGTCCGCACTCCGGGGACTTGGAGATTTTTAAGTCATTTATACTCGAGTCCGCGCTCCGGGGACTTAGAGTACTCCAATCCGTACTCCGGAGACTTGGAGATTTTTAGTCGTTTATACTCGAGTCCGCACTCCGGGAACTTAGAGTACTCCAATCCGCACTCTGGGGACTTGGAGATTTTTAGTCGTTTATACTCGAGTCCACGCTCCGGGGACTTAGAGTACTCCAGCCCGCACTCCGGGGACTTGGAGATTTTAAATCGTTTATACTCGAGTCTGCGCTCCGGGGACTTAGAGTACTCCAGTCCGCACTCCGGGGACTTGGAGATTTTTAAGTGTTCGTGCGCGTTCGCACATTAGCCGGGATAACATAATTTTATTTGCCTGTCACAGGATCATCATTTGTAGAGACATTAGTAATTCATGGAAAAGATGGCTTCAAGCCTTTATTAATGAGAGCAAGCTAAATCGCCTTATTACATGCCAAGAATTAGAAATAAAAGCATAATGGAAATAGGTGCGACTAATACATGAAAGAAATAGACTAAGTGTAATAACGCCGTAAGTGCTCGCTGTTCCATGCTTGGGGGAGTGTCGCACCATCGACGGTCGCTAGCTTGAAAGTTCCTTCTCCAAGCTTCCGTTTGATGACGTATGGACCTTCCCATGCGGGATTTATATGAGACGGGATCGGGAAAAATCGTTTCAACACGATGTCTCCCACACTAAAAATTCTTGGTCGGACCTTCTCGTTATAATATTTAGCGACTCTGTGTCTGTATGCGGCCGCTCTCAAATTGGCTTCTTTGCGTTTTTCATCAATGAAGTCCAATGGTTCCAATAAAAGATTCTGGTTTGACTCGGGGTCGTAATAAGTTACCCGATGTGATGGGACCTCAAGTTCCACGAGTATGACAGCTTCCGTGCCATACGCCAATGCGAATGGAGTGTGGCCAGTCGCGGTCTTGTGGGTGGTCCCGTAGGCTCAAAGTGCCGTTGGAAGTTCATCCACCCACCTGCCTCTAGTCTTTTCCAGACGTTTTTTCAATATGGACTTAATTATCTTATTTACGGCTTCCACTTGTTCGTTGGCCTTCGGGTGAGCAACCGCTGCAAACTTCTTTTCAATGCCATATTTCTGACAAAATCCTTTGAACCCCTTGCTTTCGAATTGAGTCCCATTGTCTGTAATGATGGTCCATGGAAGGCCGAAGCGGCATATGATATTTCGTACGACGAAATTAATAACCTTCTTGGCGGTTATCGTGGCCAGAGGCTCTGCTTCTGCCCATTTGGTGAAGTAGTAGACCGCAACTATTGCATATTTTGCTCCACCTTTAGCTATGGGTAAAGAGCCGATCAGGTCAATCCCTCATATCGCAAATGGCCAGGGACTAACCATTTGTGTGAGTTCCGTCGGTGGTGCTCTTGGAATTTTTGCGTATATCTGGCATTTGTCACATTTTCTCACATAGTCTGCAGCGTCCCGATTCACGGTTGGCCAATAGTATCCATAGCGGAGGATTTTCTTTGCCAATGTTTGCCCCCTCGGTATGATCACCGCACTCTCCCTCATGGACTTCCTTTAATACCTGTTTATCTCATCATGGGCCACGCACCGGAGTAAGGGGATCGAGAATCCCCTCCGATACATTACCCCGTCATGTATTACATAACGTGAAGCCTTATGAAGGACTTGGCGTCTTTCGCTCCTCTTCTCAGGCAAATCCCTTTGTAGCATGTACTGTTTGATTGGGGTCAACCATAATTCCTTCTCAAGTTTGATCTCTAACACGAAATCCGTCTCCTTTACGTCTATACTTGGAGCATAGAGGGTCTCAACAGGGAACAATCCTATTTGCTGTGCATCACCAGTGCTTGCAAATTTTGCCAACGAATCGGCTTCTCTGTTTTGTTCGTGTGGGACATGTGAGATGTCGTAGTATTCTAGATTCGCCAGTAGCTCTTGAACCCGAGCAAGGTAAGGAGCAAGTCTCCGTCCCTTTGCTTGATAGTCTCCCCACATCTGATATACTACCAACTGCGAGTCACAGAAGATTTCGATTGACTTCACTCCTAGTTCGGTAACAAGGCTCAAGCCAGCAATCAATGCTTCATATTCGGCTTCGTTATTTGTTGCTGCAAACTCGAGCTTCAAAGCGTAGCAGATTGATCGGTCTACACGAGTTACAAGGATTATACCTGCCCCCGAGCAACGGTCGTTAGATGCCCCATTGGTGTACATCTTCCATTGAACGGGGGGTATGACTCTGTGACTGCTCGGTTCATCTAGCATAGTGAATTCAGTAATGAAGTCAGCTAGTGCTTGTCCTTGTATGGCCCTTCGCAGCAGATAGGCAATATCGAACTCACTCAACTCAATACTCCACTTCAGCATCCTTCCGGAAGTTCCTGGCTGTTGGAGTACCTGTCGCAAGGGTTGGTCAGTGTAGATACCGATTGAGTGTGCCTGAAAGTAGGGGCCGAGCTTGCGTGATGCAATCACCATGCAATAGGCTAGTTTCTCGATCTTTGGATAGTTTCTTTCCGCCCCTGCCAAGCGTTTACTGACATAGTAAACTAGCTTTTGAATCCGGTCTTCCTCGCGAACCAAGGCTGTACTGATAGAATGCTGGGATACCGCCAAGTATACGTACAACATTTCATGGTCTATTGGCTTTGACAGCACATTGGGACTTTCTAAGTGCCTTACCAAAGCTCAAAATGCTTCCTCGCAGTCGGTTGTCCATTCGAAGTTTCTCTTTCCTTTCTTTATAACATCGAAGGATGGAATACGCTTGTCTGTAGCTCTGGATATGAATCGACTTAGCGCCGCCACTTTTCCATTCAGGCTTTGCACCTGCTTTATGGTTCTGGGTACTTGTATATCTCGGATAGCCTGGACCTTCTCTGGG
This sequence comes from Allium cepa, assembly GCA_030765085.1. Taxonomy (NCBI): domain Eukaryota; kingdom Viridiplantae; phylum Streptophyta; class Magnoliopsida; order Asparagales; family Amaryllidaceae; genus Allium; species Allium cepa. The sequence goes on along the minus strand of CM060929.1, from coordinate 457,225,806 downwards.
TTAGCCTCGATTCCCCGGGCATTCACGATGAATCCCAGAAACTTTCCTGATGCTACGTCGAATGAACACTTCAACAGATTGATCTTCATTCCATAATGCCTGAGTATGTCAAACATCTCCGCTAGGTCTCGGATGTGGTCGTTTGACTGTGGTGACTTCACTAGCATGTCATCCACATAGACTTTCATTGTTTTACCAATCTGATCTTTGAACATTCGATTCACCAGGCGTTGACAAGTCGCTCCTGCGTTCTTCAATCCAAATGGCATTACTACATAGCAATACAATCCCATGTTCATGACAAAACTGGTGTGTACTTGGTCTGGGAGGTGCATTGGGATTTGATTATATCCTGAATACGCATCCATAAATGATAATAACTCATGTCCGGCAGTTGAGTCGACTAGCTGGTCAATCCTAGGCAACGGAAAACTATCCTTAGGGCACGCTTTGTTTAAATCAGAATAATCAACACAAGTTCTCCATTTCCCGTTTGCTTTCTTTACTAACACCGGATTAGATACCCATTCAGGGTAGAGGGCGTCGCGGACAAACCCGTTGGCTTTGAGTTTATCCACCTCCTCTTTGAGAGCCGCAGACTTCTCCGGGTCCATGCCTCTCCTTTTTTGTTTCACGGGCACATGCTTCGGGTCTATGTTCAACATATGACTCGCAATTGCAGGAGAAATTCCGCACATATCAGAATATGTCCAAGTGAAAACATCAATATTTGCTCGGAGGAAGTCAGTGAGGTTCTCGGCCACCATGTGGTCGAGTTGTGATCCAATTTTAAGAACTCGTGATGGGTCGCTCCGGCTAACTGGGATGTCAATTGTGAGTTCAGCCGGTGCTGCATTGGTTTCCCTAGGTTCCCCATCACCATCTCTCGGATCTATGTCCCTATAGATCCGAGAATGTTGCCCGAGCCAGGGCTCGGGCGCTACTTGTCAATCATCAGCATTTCGGCTGCGGACGGAGCGGTCCGCAACCTTTCCTTTCTCTCTACGCTGAGCCTCTCTCAGCTTAGCCATATAACAGGCACGTCCAGTCGCCTGATCGCCGTGTACCACTCCAACACCGTTGTCTGTGGGAAATTTTAATGTCAGACACCAAGGGTCCAAAGCTGCCCTAAATTCCGCCAGGGCTGGACGACTCAGAAATACGTTGTACGGGGAATCAACGTCCAGTACTATGAATGGTAAGATTCGCACCTTTCTGCGTTCACTTTGTCTCGGTTCAACTGGTAATTCCACATATTCCACTACATCAGTCGCTGCGCCATTAAAGCCATGGATTCTGGCTTTTGATGGCTTCAAATCCTTGGTCTCCAGCTTCATTTGATCGTATGCCTTCTGGAAGATGAATTTAACGGAACTTCCGCAATCGATTAGAATTCTCTTTACGAATGCCAGCCCGATGGTCGCAGATATGACCATTGGATCAATGGTAGGAGCCTCTACCTTATCCGCGTCTCTGCTCCTGAATACGATATCATCATTCATCGTACGCTGCTGCTTTGCAGGTGTCCCATCCTCCACATTCGAATAACACTCGTACTCCGCATGTCTTAAGGAGTTAGTATATCGCTCCATCTCCTGCCAATTCTTATCTGCCGGATGAGGTCCGCCAGCAATCGTGTTAATAGCCAATCTACCCACAGTCCGAGTAGGTTGTTCCGGTTGGTGTGGGGCTGGCCCGCGTCCAGGGTCCTATGTTTCTTGCCTCCCATCTTGTGGGTCTTTGACAAAATCCTATAGCTTTTTCTGTCTTATCAGCTTTTCTATAGCATCATGGAGGCGCCTGCACTCCTCCGTGTTGTGCCCATAAGACTCGTGGAAATGGCAATACTTCCCGGTCCGCTTCTGCTCCCTTTGGATGCGGCTTTCTATATTGGAAAGTGTTGCAAGTTGATAGATAGATGTTTTCAAGAGATGCGTTCAACGGGCTGTATTCATTGTATGTTGCGATCCTTGATTTCCATTTCCCTGTTTCTTTTTTCTTTCCAGGATTTCCACCTCCGAATCCTTTAGACTGCCCGGGCTTGTTCTGGATGTTAACTTGAGTTTTTTCAAGATTATCTCCGGTTTGTTTCACGACGACGTTACTTTTCACAGACTCTTGAACGAGCCCTGATGCCTTGTCTTGCCTTGTCCACCGAGCTTCCTCCCTTCTTATGAACTGATGAGCTTTCGAATAAAAATGTTCCAGCGTAGCTGGGGGCTTCCCCGCCAACCAATCTCCAAATTCAGAATCCGGATCCACTCCACGCATTACTGCCATCAAAATTGCGCGGTCGTTAGGATTGCTCACCTCGGTAGCAGCAGCATGAAATCTTTGCACGTATGCTTTCAATGACTCTCCTGGAGTTTGAGTTACACTTGATAAGGACATCACGTCCTTTGGATGAGTGGTGTGTATCCTGAATTGTTCTATGAATTTCATTGCTAATTCATCGAAACTAGATATAGATCATGGTGGGAGTCGAGTGAACCACATGGTGGCAATCCCGGACAAGGTGATTGGGAAACACCTACACTTGGTTGCGTCATTAGCTCTTGCAGAATCCATCATCCATCCGTACCTCATCACATGCTGCCTGGTGTCAGTCTTCCCTTCGTAGGCTGGAATGGCGGGCATGCTGAACTTTCTTGGGTATTCGGCCTGTAGAATGGTATTCGTGAAGGAAGTATGACTCTTAGACACTCCCTAGTCTTCATTAGTTGGCCTTGGTTTTCTTTCATCAACTGCCTGACCATAGCCGTCAAATCCGGGGTTTGTATGGAAGATGGGAGGTTGGGTTCCTTTCCACGGGACCGTGCAGGTTGATGTCCCGTCCGATCTGGGTCTTGGTTTCTAGTAGATCGATTAGTAGCACCTGCATGTGCATCTTCATCCTTAAGGCGTCTACGCCTAGGAGGTTCATCAGCAGAGGTCGAACTACCACCTTCAGAGTAAGGGACAGGGCTACCTCCAGCATTCTGATGCTGCTGCTGAGTAAGCCGAGTCATGAGGTCAACGTTGGCTTGCATTTGCTTAGCAAGTTGCCTTCTACTTTCCTTAAGTTCTCTTATCAATTCATTGAATTCTGCTTGGGAAACAACTTCTGCTTGGTGTTGGTTGAAGGGTCCTGCACCTCGAATCGCTTGCTGATTGCTAGTTCCCAGTTGTTGCACACTAGCGGTTTCGTGGGCATCTGCATTTTGAGAGGCTGATCTAGTACATGGTCTTCCCATGGTAGAGTTGTTGGTTGTAACTCTGAGTAGAATCAACAGATGCCTTATAAATGATTATGGATCTCCTTCGAGGGATTTATGCAATCCAGTAGCTGCAAAGTAGATCCTAATAGCCTAATTTCAATTCTCAGTGAAAGCACCAAAATGTTAGCAACAAAATTGGTCACTAACACCCTTAGGGAGATTATGTAGAGAGATTAATGAAGAAAGTAAATTACAACAGAGAATTGAGTGTAAATTTAAATGCAGAGAACAAGAACACCAAATTTATAGTGGTTCGGCGTAACTGCCTACATCCACTTCAAAGTTGATTTCCGTTGATTTCCTTGATGGGTGATTACAGATACAATCCGTTTTTTTGTTACTTGAATACAATTGCAAGGTAAAAGAAATAAGTGTGGAACGAGTCTTGAAAATGGCACAGTTTCCCTAGTGTTCTCTAGAATCTCCTCCTTTTCTCTGCGAGCCTGCCCCTCTATTTATAGGCGAAGGTGGGTTGGACTTCCCTGGTGGGCCTGGTAGCTGAATAACTCGGTCCAAATAGGACAAGCTCTGTGTGCCGAACCGAACAGGCCGAACAGTTGAATGCCGAACCCTCCTTTTTATGCCGAACGAGCCGTTCGTTGTGTGGGAAGAGTAGGCCGAGCGATAAACGAAGCCGGTCGTGATGGGGAGGATGCCGAACCATCTTTGATTGTCGAACGTCTTGGGAGGCCGAATGAGACTCTCGTTGAACGTCTACCGGATGCCGAACTTCATAGATACCGAACGTTCTTTGTATGCCGAACGGGCGCTTAATGCTGAGCGCTATTCAACGTTGAGCGCTCTTTAGATGCCGGACGTAATGTGACGCCGAATGCTACGGGGCCGAACCACTTAAAGGCCGAACATCCTTAGTATGCCGGACGATACCTTGACCGAACGAGGTTCCTGGCCGAACGACGCCTTTGGCCAAGCGCTGTCTAACGCCGAGCGCTCTCCAGATGCCGAGTGCTATCCAATGCCGGGCGTCCCTATGCGCCGTATGCTTCTTGGATGCCGGTCGTAGAGTCCTGCCGAACGAACTAGCTTAGCCGATCGGTGGGTAGGCCGAGTACTAGGTTGCCTGGTCAAATCTTCAGGAAACAAATATGTATGTTCTTGTGGTACATAGGGAGAAAATGGGAGTCAAACATGAATAACAGAGTTTAGATTTGGAGATTTGAAAAGCTTAAAGGTGAGTGCGAAATTAAATATTTTTATAAAATATTGGATTTACTTCATTGTAAATCTGTTCCTTGTATATATGAATATAACTATTTTGGAGTTGTAGGCTTAACTCTTTGCATAATGAAATTGAAAACCATGCCTACATATTCTGTGAACTGTTAACTTGAATTATATGTTGCATATGGTTGAATTTGGAAAGTAACGATGTAAGTAGCAGTCCTTTAATTAACAACATTGTATAGAAATTCCATATTTTTTGGGTCAAATGGCATATGTTGGTAAATATAAATTTGAAGTTATTATAAAATTCGTTGGGATTTAAGTAGTATTTTAATTCATTGGAATGAAGTGTGTTGCAATGTAAATTTCTTATTATCCAGTTTTATAAATAAACAAATGTGCAATGTTTGAAATAACAAGGAATACGCCTAAAAGAAATAGATTTATAAAATAGGGTTGTTTACCGTATTTTGTATTATCTATTTAAATAAAAATAGAAAGATAATTCCTTGTAATTCCCAATATAACACAAATCCTCTTTTAGATAAGTTACAAAAATTTACAGTGTTACCATTTCCTTTTGGAAAGATCTAATTCCAACACATTAAAATGTAGAATTCCCCAAGTATAAACTAAAGAATTTTAAGTAGTAATAATAGCATCAGTCTAACTATAAAATGATTATATACAATAAAAACAAGTTATAAATTAAATAATAAGTGATGAAATGCAGGTAGCGTAATGAAATGAGTAAATAAGAAAGTTTACTAATCAAAGGAAGATAGTAAAAATTAAGAAGGAACAATAGTATAGGTTTCATGAATTATGCGGGAAGTAAATAGTAAAAGGTATTTAAACCTTTTAAGTTAAAAGTAAGTGGTAAATCACATTAAATTAACTAAAGAAATAAGGAGCTAGTTATGTAAAAATAACTAAATATTAATAGTGAACATTGGAGGTATAGTAAATAAATAAGTATGAATATATAACTAACCTCAAGTTGCGTTTATGATGGGTGTGAACTATTGAATTTAGCTAATAACTTAAATCAGATAAGAATGACACAGTTATTAAAATGGATTGGAATGCGAGGTCGATAATGTTACACAACATAAGTTTGCCCGCAGCAAGGAGCTACTAGCGGTTGTGTATACATTATATTGATGGCGGGGGATTATACATTTGCGTATAAGTGAAGGGAATATACTAGTAGGTAGCTTTGCTTCCGCTGAAATGTCAAAGGACAAATGGAGTTTGCTTCAACCTTTTAGAGGGTACGTTTAAGTAACCAAGTAGGCATTTCCTTAATTGCGTTAGGCAATCTAAATGTGACAGTGAGCAGGGTTCGGCGCTGTGATAGTGAAATTGGTACCATATATGAGGAGTAGGAACTATTTACATAGGTCGAGAAGGTCGTCGGTCCTGAGAGGTCAGCGGAAAGATGGGGATTATGCCCAAACAAACTACACCTCCTAGTACCGTTGATCCCGTTTAAGACATACACCGCCTCATGGTTGTTTGTTGTTAGGAGACAGGGCTAGATAACCCTTTTGTGGAGGTCTTTCAAACGAATAGGATAATCCAAGAAGCCCGGTCCTTAATAGTCCATGGAGCTAGGTCCATGATTAGTCCAAGGAACGAAGTCCTCATTATGAGACGAGATAGAATACAGCTAAGTAGTTGTAATGCCATTATTATGCACTATGGGAGTTCCTTGATATGCATGGAGATAGAGACATGATACCACATTGACGATGGATCCCGACGAAATGTTGGGTTAAGATACTAGTGGGGACAGTATCCTAGTCCACAAGGGGACTGTATTACTTATATATATATATATATATATATATCTGTGTGTGTGTATGCAAGCATGTAGTTATTGTCTACTTGAGTAGATGAGGCGTATCATACGCGTACATAGAGTTAAGAAGACTAAGTAAAATAATATACATATCATGTAATGGTATGCAATTGGTATAAACTAGTATTATGTATAAAGTGTGTGATTTATCAGCCACCAAACGTTATGCTGACTCTCTCCTTATTGCAACCCACGTGATAGCTTTAGAATGACAGGTACTGCTACAAGGTGGGAATGGCGGAAGGATGGATTTTCCGATGCTTTGACACTGACAAAGACACTAGAGATTAAAGGTGTCAGCCTTGGTTGGTAATCATATGTTTTATTATACTTTACTATTCCATTGTGATTTTATATCGATAATGCTCTGATATACTTTTTTATTTATAGGATACCTGTTGATGATATTTTTCATCTTACAACACTGCAACTGGTCACGACAGCAGTAATAGCGTATTTCCATGAATTGGAACCAAACAAACTTAAGCAATATTAAGTTTTCCTTTAAGCGATAATTATGCTGCTGGAAGCTTACACAATTAGGTAGTTACACTTGAACGGTTTGTTAAAATGTCAAATCAAACTTATATATGACTAAGGAATGAAATAGAGAAGAATCCGACGTCAAGAAAGCAAGTACCAACGCATGAAAATAAAAGATACGGGAATTTTACATGGTTCAGATTCCTTTGAATCCTACATCCATGGAAAATCTTTGTTTATATATTTCATCTTGGTACAAGTTTTTAATGGAAGAAATAAAATATACAATTTTTCGAGTTTCGGAAAAGGTTCCCCTTCTCATTATAGTTTCTCTACTATTTATAGTATGGAGATGCGCCTGGATTACTGCAATCCCTCATCTGCTATTCTAATTTTCGCCTTTGGATCATGCCATGTGTCATGCTTTTGTATTCTTCATTTGATGTGCACGAATTACTGATGTGTCCTTCGTGGGAAATCATGATTTGAGCAGTTGAATTTTTTACTTTGGCGGGAAATTTGAAAATGAAGAGGGAACATTTGAAATTGGGGCAGGAAACTCAATTTCAAAAAGATCTTGCGCTATTGATCTGATGAAGTGAATAACTTGTGTGTTCCCTCAAGAGGATGTCGAGAATTATTCTTTTGTTTTGAGGTGGTGTTGACATATCTAGAGCAGAGCTGTGTTGTTTATATGCAACTTCTACATCGTACTATGGCGCTTGCTTAATAATTAGGTGAATCTGTCCCGAGCTTCCGTTGCCACTGGGATGTGCAAGCTGCTTCAAAATATACCTATATCCTTGTTGTTTATCGGTAACCGTGGATTCGCGTTGGGGAACTTGTTTGAGCATCCATGCATGCAACCTTTGGAATGCTTTAATTCTACATGGTACTGCTGAGGGAATGGCTGTAATTGAGTTGTCTTACCCAGTCTGCAGTGTTCGTTTGACCTTATATAGAGGATAAATGGAGTTGAGTTACTTTGCCCCAACCTATGGTATTAGCTCCACGTATGTACAAATGTGACCCGAGCTGCCTTGATGTTGATATGTGCAAGTAGCTTGACAAGGGCCGCTTATGACTTTACTACTTCCTAATAAATGAGGAGTTATGATGGTGCGCTGTTTAGGTAACCTTGTATGCAACCCATGGAATGCATTGGATTCCTCATGGTACTACTTAGAGATCCATTTGTAAACGCAACATCGATCTAAACTTGAAAGTTTTAGTAACGCATTAGATTTTAGTAATAATAGTTAGGTTTATCAGGCCGTTTGACACATGTATTGTTCACTTAGAGCTTTCATGGAATGGATCAAAGATGGATTTTGGTGAAGGTTGTATGTGGTGTTTGTGTAGGTCATGTACTTGGTTAGCCTATAATTTTAGGAGAGTAGACTTATTATGGCCTTGAGTGAGGAATATTTTGCTGAGGGTTCCAGGTTTTGCCTCATGTGGTTTTTGGTTACTGGGTAACTATGCTAACCGAGCATAATTGGATGTGTCCAAACCTTAGCCAAGCATTGGTAACCGTCCTTCATAGTTTGTCTCATCCAGGTTTGGGATTGTCGAAAGGATGTGATACGCCTGACGCGGTTCACTAACTTTTGAGTAGAACTCCTTTTTTGGCTGAAGCACAGTTTTCTTCTTTTGTCCCTTTCTTTATGTCCATGTGTTTGTGACATCCCAACGGCGATGCTCTTCTTTATTAGTCTATCCTTGTGGCAGCATTTATTATCTTATTCTGATGGCGATGCCTGTCTTTGTTAGCTTTTAGATGTAAGATTATTAACACATACCCATTATATTTTCACATTGATTTATGAGTGCAGCATGTCCCCATCCGCACATAGATTTTTTAAGAAAAATGTGTTGTAATTTGACATTACTAATACAGCTTCTGGTATCGCAATGCAACATCTCCGCCCTATTGTCATATCTTGGTGCCGCTGCAATTTCATGTACTATAGTTATAGATTGTATTCTTCACTATGTGACCGTGTCAGGTATAGGGCTCAATATCATAATATAACACTGAAATTTAGGGGTTGGCACAGTTTGAGTCTTTGTCTTGAATTTTCTAAGTGTCATTTCTGTCTTCTTTCCTTATTTGTAGTCCAACTTTTATTGTAAAGGGATCCCATTCGGTGTTTACGTATCTTGCCTTCGACGAGGTTTGGGAAATATAGGCGTAACACTTACCCCCAAGCCTGTAGTGATCATAGATCGATGTAGACTTGTCCTTTTCCATACTTGCCTTAGCATTCCATCACTTTTGTTTATTCCTTTCTTTCTTTTCGCCAAAGGAAAAAGTCCTAATAACCATATCGCATTTAATGCCCTTGCACACAAGTCATTCCCTCATTGGCCAATTCTTTGCATCATTGCCACATCACCCCTTCATTTTTCAGGGTGAAATTGTCTTGATTTCAGTATCTGTTAATTGATTGATGTCTCTATAAATTTTCTCATCGTTCTAATTGTGCGACCAATATTCAAATTGAGGTATGTGCATATTTTCCTCTTCTTCTTCTTATTCTTCTTTTTACGCTTTTATTTAAGAAAGAAAGTGGCGAGAAAATTTCTACTCGCTAAATTGATTGTGTTCCTAAGTTCAGACCTTCTTTTAAATTGGAGTAAGGATCTCGTATTTTGCAACCCCCATTTGGCATAATATTTTTTCACAATCCCAAATTAGCATCTTCTTTTTCTCCCTCTTTGTCTTTGCTCTCCAAGATTACTCGTTTGAAAGACGTCGAGGATATTTTAGACCAATTTGGGTTCATGTGTTATGGGGTTAGGGTTCCTGAACCCTATGAGCGTATTAACACTCCTATAATGTTTCACGCCCCTTACTCTGAGTACATATGATGTAGGATTTATCTTTGTCCAAATCAAATCCTTCGTCGATGGCTAACCTCCATTAATCTTATTCCTATTTAGCTCGCTCTTCTTAGATACTCTCTTATGATCACCACTTTTATTCTCTATGTTAAGAATGGTTATACTCCTATTTGTGAGGAGCTTCGATTCTTGTTTGATATCAATCAGACCCCTTCAGTGGGTAATGCTGATTTTTACTATGCTCAAGCTAAGATGGTGATCTTAACAACTGTTCCCCTCAAGACTTAGAAATAGGTTGATTTATATTTCTTTATTTTGAATTCCAATAATTTCTCTCTTTCCTTCCACCCACGTCCTACTTGGCATATTTTTTCTAATGATTTCACCAAGTTGTATGAGTCCCATAAGAGTCAAATTCTAGAATTAGGTGTGGAAGTGAGGATAATACATTTTTATTTTAATAAAGGGATACAGGTAAAGCATGATTTTTGAGCCTAAATCACACATTCTCTTGTGTTATTTTTAAGCTTTCTTCAGTTTCAAAAGAGCCTAAGGTATAGTTTGCTAAAAACAGATTAATGATTCACTATTTTATGTTTTTGATCCTTAGGAAAATATTTTCTAACCCCTAAATTCCCTTTATGTACAGGTAAGATGGATGATGTCGATCTCTTGAACGCATTTATTGCACCTAGTCAGTCGATAAGGAAGGACGTCAAGAGGAGACGACATAATGTTGATAAAGGTTCTAACCAAAGTTCAAAAAAACCGGCCACATCTACCCCTCTTCCTTCTTCAATGGCTCTCATTGTTCCTCCTTTGTAGTCTTATAATACACACTCGGTATCTGCCTTTACTTGAAGGCTCCATGTCTAAACTTGCTGAAAGGGTGGGAAAGATCGCGCTAGATCATTTGTTTAGTATTAGTTTGCTTTACCCTTCTATTCTTGCCCTTCCATCACCTGAGCTTTCTTCTTCTGAACTTGTGCTCAAGGTGAACAAGTCATGGTCCTATGTAAGTGATTTTCCATATTTCCCCTTCTTTTCCATTTAGTTGCTTCTTACCCTTTTTATAGCTTGGGGCCTTGATAAGCGAGTGTAATGAACATGATTTTTTACCTTCGAAAATTGACATCTATATGTTCACTATATAACATGCCGAATATTCAAGTGCCAGAAATACCGATTGTTAGGGGCAAAGAAGAAAAAGGTAGAAGAAAATAGAAACAACACAGAACGTCATAATCACCGCGGAACAAAATATAATATATAATAATAGATTATTATACAAAAGAATCGGTAACTGTTTTATACTTACAATCATTAGAGTACAACAATCAATACATAAATCTAGATAGTTATAATAACTTGTCCTCATACAGTGGAATTATAAATCAAGTACGGATATACATCTTTGTCATCCAGCTTGTCTTCTAAGCTCCATAGCATCCTATTCTAAATCTGTAATACTCGGTCTAATCCAAGCATTATAATAAAATAACACCTGAGTCAGTCTGAAAAACCAGCGTGAGAAAACACACTTAATTTGAATTATTAAAGTTATCAAAATCCTTTGAAAATAAAGTTATCTCGTAAGACCGCATCACACATAAAAACGACGGGTTTTCCCTTACAATAACCAATACATTTGATATCAAAATCATCTGATATTACGATAGTGTCTATAGAAAGTAAATAGAAAATAGATGAAATGCTTGCACTCACATTTTAGCATAGTTGGGCACAATCAAAATCATATAGCCTTATTGGAGAATGGATTCCATATAATGACTGGGCTACTAGGGTACCGTCCATCATAGTACACCTCTAGAAAAATGAATCGAGGACCTCGTCGGGATCCCCTGCCAACTCAAGACCGGCCTAACCCTAACCTAGATAGTATCGAATATGTTATCACCTTGGGTGTTCCCACCCTTATTGAGCGCTCTTCTATTCCATGCACACCATATCCATAATTTATAATATATCCGAGGGTATCTAGAAAGGCGATAACATACCCTAATTAGGGGAGACCCATTTAGCCTTGCTGCATCTCCCCTGTTTTAGTCATTCCTGGTTGATGAGGCTTGAGGCTAACGTTTACCTTTTGAATTGCATTCATTCTTGTAATGTTATCACTGCCTTCCAAGAAACGATGCAATGATAGCATTTGTCCATATAGGTTGTCCTAGGTCTGGACAAATCGAGTCACCGTCTTCACCATCTTCAATCACCATTCGTAATGTTCAAACCGGATCGAAGTGGTTTTCGGATAATTAAACCCAATCTCGGTCTCTTCGAAACAATCAGCGAATTTGGAAAAAATTAATAGTCGATTATTTAACTATCAATAAACATCCATAAGCAGACATCATGCCTTACTATAAATTCTCCAAAGTTATATTCAACATATCTTTATAAAATATATATTTAAATCCCTTACAATATTTTTCAAAAATTGAGACAACCCAATGCTTATACCCATATTAGGATAGTTCAAACCATCTCTTATTTCAACACTTAGGAAAATTCCATTTATTTCTCTTTTCTCAAAATCCTTTACAATCTATATTGTAAATTTCTTAACTCGTTTATAACGAATTCTATAATTTTCGGAATTCCTTGATTTATTCCCTTTAATATTTTCCAAAGTCAAATACACTTGTCTATACTTCTATTTACCCCCTTTCTACTTCTTTTATGAATTCTATTTCATTTTTCGAAGTTCATTCTTATTTATGTACTTTGGAAATTTTCTTACATTCCATTTTGAGAATTCTCTTATAAACCCCATCTACTAAAATAACCCCATTTTCAAATCTCGAGAATTCTTATAAATAAATTTAAATCATTACAAAACTATCTTTACGTATAAAATAAGTATTTAAAAGAATAATAATTTATTTTTAAAACATGTTCAAGTAATTATTTAAAAATATCAGAACCTTTTAAATAAACATCAATACTCGATTCCAATTCATTTTTTAAACAAACAAATCAGTTTTTAAAGTTGATTATAAAAAATAGAATTTATTAAAATATATATTAAGTGTTTGAAAGAAATCACTTTTTGATGTACTTCAATTTTACTAGTTCAAAATTATACAGTTTGATAAATAAAACTTCTCATTTTAAAAATAATTGAACTTCTTAAAATAAAAATATAGATTCAAAATCCCAATAACCAATTCAATTTACAAATTCCTCTTAATTCATAACCCATCGATCTCATTCTGATTCTTCTAACTATTTTCACTTTTCAAAAATAGTATCCACTATTTTTTTTCTCAACCTTGTTTCCATATTCTAATATAGTTTCACCCTATGAATTTTAAATTCTCAATTTAGAAACTACTATAATTTTCCCTTAATTATAAACATCGTTTATAAATTTTATAACTCCTTTGAGTTTCACCCTTTTATAGAACTAATCTCACTTATAAAATTCTATTTTATAAGTCCACTTCTTTATAAATTCCATTTATTTTTCAAATCTATTTCTAATATCGATTTCAACGCCTTTCCATGTTTTTCAGGATATCATTTTAAAAATCCATTATTTAAATCTTCTATATGGATTATTTTAAAATCTCTATTAAAAATATTTTTTCGGAATTGTTAAGTACGATCACTAATCAATTATTGCTTATCCAAATCAATCTCTTTTAAATAATTCGAATCTCGATACAAATATTTTCATATTAAAAATCTCCTTTAATTTGTTGAAAATTCAAAATAATATTTATGGTATTTACAATACTAAAATTAAGGTCAGCGCTACTATAGCATCCAATAATTCACATCACAACAATAATCTATGATAGATTATTCTAACACATCATACATTATTATATATGAAAAACAATCAATCTAATTTTGAGGAATCCAGTTGGATCCCTCCAGGCTGTTTCTCTTCATCCACATATGTTAACACAGCATAAAAAAATACCTATCTCACTTCGAAAGGGATATTGCGGTATATAAGGTCATCCGCTATTATGCGGGACGCATAGAGTCTCTTCTGCTCTAATAGCAGGAAAAATATCCAACTACTAATATGTATATATTACTATATATAACATCCAAATTGATAATAATTTATAAATTTATTCAGGCATCCAATAATTAATTTTAACTATTTAAAATTAAATTCGAAAATCCAAATGAGTGGGAATTTCTCACCTTAATTTTTGATTTTCCATCCGTTCCAATTTTAGTTCCATTGCATAGATTTTGCAACTACGAATCCATCGTAACTTATTTCGTGATTTTTTGTGCCTTGTATAAATAAATTAGGAATTTTATAAATATGTGAACCATAAATTCATTTAAATTAATAAACTTTAAAACGTTAATTACCTTCAAACTAAACCTTAAGCTACAATCTCAACTATTCACCCATCAATTTGCTCAAGCTCGGCCTTCACGAGCATCCAACCGGATAACAACACCATGTCCTCCTTGCTTCCTACCCTCACGCCTGAAGCCTACCACCAACGATCAAAATCACCTCACCGCAAACGACATCACCCACTGCCTTCTCGACACCGCGACCTACCTCCATTCCCGTTCGCAAGTAATAACCCGACCAAACCCCACCTAGTTGAAGTTGCGCTCAAAACCCTTATGCATGCTCACGAGCGCTACACTCAAATCCCCAGCAGCCACCTCGCGACTGTCCTATCCCCATGTGAGCGTCGACCCATCCATCTCATTGCTTGTAGCTCGAGCACAATCTCCACCATCGTGATGCAAATTGCGTTTTATAATATATTTTTTCTTCATTTTTTCTTTTCTTCTGAATTTATTTCGAACAATTTTCCCCTCTTCAGCCATCACGTGCGACTACATGTAATCGCGATTGATTCGATCGCATGAAATACTTTTTTTATATGAATCGAACTGATTTGATTTCTCTTTTTTTCTTTTTCGTCGTGGAATGGAATTGAAGAAGGGAAGGGGAAAAACCCAAGTTTTAAATTGAATGAGAATCCATTTAAAATACGCCAGATTTTTTTATTTTTATGTTGATTGAATTTTTATTTGAAAAACTGAAGGAGGAGAAACGTTTTCAATAGGGTAAAGTTTTCACAAGTAGGGTGGTGTGATAGGTTTTTATAGGGTAGCTGAGATAAGACAAGGTCGGTTGAAAGGAAATGATATGGGCTGATGGTTCATTTGATGTGAATATTTTTTTTCAAAATATCAAGCTATTTAAATTTTGAACCCTGATTGAGGCATACCGCCTGGTGTTTCTAATATTATACCGCCACTCTTAACCCAATGGAATAAGTTTCGAGTCCCAATTCGCTTGTACGGAGAAGATAGCTTTTTAAATCGACCATTTAAATTAAATTCGATTAAATTATTCTAGGCATTTTCAGATCGTACGACCAAACGGTATATCCAAACATTACGAAATTCAAAATTCGATAATAATACATTATTATGGATCCAATGGAACCAGTTTCATCAAATTCCGAGACTATGCCTCGGATCTCTATTTTAAAGCGTCAATTAAATTGACGATTTCTAAAATTTACGAAATCGCTCGAATATCAATTTTAAAAACTTATTAATTAAATTCTAGTTCAAATAGAATTCTATATCGACATTAGAAATCATTTTGATTCATATTCAACTCAAATTTTCAATTATTCATTATTTCCGTGTTTCAATAAATCGCTATCTTTGAATTTTAAATTCATTTTAAAATTTTCAGCCGACATCTTCATATTCAAAAATCAAATTATATTTCAAATCCGTATTTAAAGCCATTTAAATATCCCAAATCAAAAGTCGAAAAAATTTGGGTCGTTACAGAGAGGCTTAGAAGAAATAAGGGGAAAGCAGGTAATGTCTTTGGCTCATATTGTTGCGCTCGAAACAAGCCTTAATTCGGTCGTTTTCGAGAGTGCTAAGGCAGTAAGAGATTTTGATTCATATCGTCTTGAGGTGAAGGGGGCCTTGGCCTCAAAGGATCGTGAGCTCAAGGAGAAAGATGCAGAGCTAGTGATGCTGAAGCATAAATTTAAGGATAGCACTGACAACGTGTTCTATAACATGCATGCCTAGGCTCCGTGTCAGTTCGGTGAACGTATCAAGCTTGAATTTCTGGGGGACCCGGTTAGGATCGAAAAAGCTTTTGCCTACTGCTGGGCTAAGTGGGACGAGGAGGCAGCTGTAGAGAATGCCACTACTTCTGCATCTATGCAACAAGTTAGGGATAAGGTGCTCCAGAATGACGAGGCGTCTAAGGATACCGAAGTGGCTAAAAAGACCAAGGTAACTTCAAATCCCAATGTAAATATTTAAAACTCTTTTCTTCTACTCATGATGATAGTGGTTAATATTCTTGTTTTTTTTGACCACTTTCCCCATTTTTGCCTTATTTCATTGTCGTCTTGTTAATGATTGCATCATTTTTTATTGCTTCATTTTTTAGTCTTCTGAAGTAGTTATGTTTTCGAAACTTCTGAGGGAAAGTGAAGACAAGCTTAGAACTGAAACTCTAAATCATCTTTACCTTAACGCTAAGGCTATTAGTGAGCGTGAGAAAAAGTTAGATGATTCTTTTAAAAAGCTTAAGACCGAAACCCAAGGGTTGTTTTCTAGGATTGATATAGTAGTCAAAGAAAAAGAGGCACTCGGTGACTTTGTATTACCCTGATGGAAATACATCTTAGAAAGTGGTTTCTTCTCACTTGATCACCCTTGTTTGGAGAGGTTTAGGCGTAGGCTTAGAGATTTAAATAAGAATTGAGTTTTGCTTATTTTTCATTATTTTTTATATAAGGGTTTGTTTAGTTTGTTGTATGATGATTTAGCTAATAATATCCGTTCTTATTTGATATCACCCAAGTGCTTTTGGATTTTCTTTGAGTAAGGTTTTTAATCATTATCCACTAGGCTGGTCTTCATGGGCTTTCATCCAAGTTTAACGAAGTCCTTGTACCTAATATCCCTTCAAACCCTATCATTCATGGTCCTAATGTCATGAATGTGCCTGAATTTGAGGTTGACGTGAAGACCCATATCGTGCTCTTATAAGAACAACTTATTTGTCTTACAATTGCCAACAAAAGACTTAAAAAAGACTTGATGGATGCTAACATGAAGCTCGAGGAGGCAAAAGATGCCCTTAACCGACAACATCAATTTAATACCACGTTGCGTATTAGGCTCAAGCTGGTGAGGTAAAGTTAAAAGAAATGTTGCAGTTATTTAAAGATGAGGGGAAGATTTATGAGCCATTTATGAAGAGGAGATACATAAATTGAATAATATTATAGAAGATATGTCTACTTAATTTACTTGCCAAGTTGAGGAAAAGGAGGGTGCTGAAGAAAGGAGAGTGATAGAGGGTTCTGCTTCAAATTTGATTCCTGCTCCTCCTATGGGTGTGAATCCTTCTCTGGTAAACGAGCAGAAGAAGAAGGGGGTGTCAGGGATGCTATCCTATCTATAGGAGGGAAGGATAGGGAACTCATGCTCTAAGGTATTTTGGTGATTTTGCCAGGAATACCAAGGAAAATAAGGCTCAACTAGTTGACACTTTGGAAAACACGAGGAAGGAGGCCATGCTCAAGATATATGAGCTTGAGGATTCTTTGAGTGAAGCTCGAGGCAAGTTTGCCTTCTTTTTTGAAAAACTTAGACGACAAGAACTTAACAGCAAGCAGGGAAGGTTTTCTTGTGGCATGCCATGGACATTTTTTAGTATTTTTATCATATACTCTAATTTTCTACATAATATTACGGGCTTCAACCTGGCGACAGATGGGCCAATGGATCATTGGGTGGGTGCTTGTTATGACCCTCGAAAGGCTTTTCTTATCAGTTCGGCCTTGCCTTTGGCCAGTGCATCTTAGTTATTTTCAATGTAGCATCTTAGGGACTTATGTCCATGAATAACTTTGTAACTTTATATCGTTGGATATTCCTTTTAGGTTGTGCATACGTTAATGCAAATTGATATTTCTTTGTAAAGTTTGTGGATTTATTACACTTACTTTACTTAGTCGTACCTCCCTTTGATTTTGCTTCGCATTGGCTTGTTTGACTTTCAACCTATTTCTTTTTATCAAGACCCGGTAGTGTCTACTCTTGAAGGGAAGCTTGATTCTGATTTGGCTAGGATCGTAGAATTAGAAGGTTTGTTAAGGGATGCTAAAGGCATATATAGGGTCGTATATATGAATGAAATTAAGGCCTTAGAATGAAAAGTTGAAGAGTTAGATGAGCAAAATACAGGGAAAACAAGTGTTGATGATGTCCTACTCCCCCGCTCAAGGGAGATCGTAAGGTCGTTCTTACGGGGCCAAACTTGCCGAGCCAAAAGATGATTATACAAAAAGTGTTAGAAACCGCCGGCAGTGGCAACTCGCCATACATCTCTATTGCGCAAGAACTTTTTGGGCCCTACTCTATAACGCTTGGGAGGACAATGAATCAACTTTGGTGTGAGATCAAATGAATTGGGAGCGAGGCTATGGTACATGTTAATCCCCTTGAAAATAAATTATTTAGAATAAAGTCCAAGGCTTGTCTTGATGCTGCTGCTACTCCTTGAGATGGATTAGACAGGTCCTCCCTGTTGGAGCAGCTTCATAACGCAGAGGTATGAAAGGTCATATAGTAGATTGGTGCAAAGCTTACAATTGACGTTTTCACTCGATTTCGACCGCTTGATCCGACCTTTTTATATAATAATGTGGATTATGGGTTTGATCCATAGGACTATAGTGATGTTTGGGCCAACACCAATTACTGTGAGTCAGCGGGATAGGGATCTTAAGGATAAATTAACAATAGAGGAGGATGAATAATGTTTAATGGATTATATGAATATTTTTCAAAGTCTTTATGATTCTACTTGGAATGATGTAATTAACAATCATAGAAACAATCATAAAAACAATCACAGAGAAAGTAAATGCACCAAAAGTAAAAGGATACACCAGAATTTTATATTAGTTTGGAGTTACCCTACATCCAATCCCGCATAATTCCTTGTACGAATTTCTTTTCAACTGTAAATGCAAATATAGTCTCGATTTCAAGGCTATGAGATAGACCCTCCAGAACCCCAGTCTTTGGTAGAGCCACTTGATTTTCGTACTACAAGCATAACCGCTAGTTTTATGGGCTACTGAGAACACCCAATTGATTTAATTAGGCTACAATCACACCTACTTGGATTTTAGGGATACCAAGCACACCACAGAGTATAAGAGTATGATTCGATAGAGTTTACAGACTCAGATCTTACTCTTGATCATAATTGACCCTATAACTCTTGAATAACACTTTCATCTTGAAAAAGATAATAGAAATCAAAGAGTATATGAAAGAGAATCAAACTAGTAATGATTGAATTTGATTCTAGTTGAATTTCAAAAGAGTTTCGATAGAAATTGGTTTAGAAATCAAGAGAGTGAAAAAATGAGAGAAAAATAAGAAAGTAGTTAATGAAAATTCATTTGGAAGTTTGGCATATATAGGGAAACAATGGGCATGTCCATTTGTGAAGAGATACAATGAAAGGACACTTCCATTCAAATTTGAATTTTCAAAAGTATGACTCGTATGTCGACATACTTATAGAAGATATGTCAACATATCCCTTTGTATTTTGAAAAATCACTTAATAAAAATTATTTTGAAAATATGAAGTTTTATAAAATATTTTTAAACTTTGTACAAACATTTAAACATAGTTTATACATATTTTAATCGTATTAAAACTTAATAAAACTTTATAAAATAATTTTGAAAGATTTAATAAGAATATTCAATATAATGTAAAATATATATATATAATCAATATAGTTATAAATTACTAAAAATATAAACAAAAATTCAATATATAAACTTAAAATCACTAAAATAATATCTTTATAAGTACTAGTATAAATTGCATGATACGTGCATCTAATAGCTAAAGATATTTGGTTTTTATTTAAAAAAGTTAATGGATGGATATCTGATATGAGTGCAAAATCTTTTATGGTCATAATGCTTTTATTTCAAATAGTTGTTGGTGGTGTTGGTTGCAAATTGATAGTGAAATCCGTTGACGAGTGGTCTCGAAGAGGACGGTGGCAGAGGTAGTTCATCGATAATGAGATTCCATTAATAGAAGAGGGTATTTTTGGAATTTCAAAAGGACACCGTGGAAATTATGTCAATCGAATTCTCTTTATTAATAGTAGAGATATGTGTTATTCGATATTGTAGATTATGTGCAGCATCCAAAATTTGAGATTAAGCAATGCGTTGACTCAACAATCCACCTGTCTTATAAATTTTGATCATTCGATAATTGGTCCAGCGTTAAAATAAACCTGTGTATATTATAGTACCTAAAATTTCATTCCAACTACAATTTCAGTAAAGACAGGTTATTATCATATGTAAAAAATTTAAGAAGAGAAGACTATCTGTTGCAAAACTAGAAAATTAAGAAGCGAATGGTTTAGAAACCCATACTAATTTAGAGAAACATAATTACGTTGCATTGCTAATCATCCGATGTGAATAGAAGCATATAATAATAACACAGCAGTATAATTAATTAATTACAAATTGTAATGGATATGGCTCATTGGAAAAGATGTAGAAATCGCCGTTGGTATTGAATTGATTTATGTTATTGGAAAATCGATTGATATAGCTGCAGTAGTAGATGATTGCATCGATGTAGTTGAAGTAGTGGAGGATTAGAAAATGAGGCTGTTAGCACACAAATTGGTCACTAACAACCAAATGCCGTTGAAAGCACCAATTCACAGTTACATTTCATAGATAGTTAATGTGAAGAGGAGATGAATATGAAGAGCAGTAAAAATTAAAAAGAAAGCAGTAATAATAGAGGATTTATAGTGGTTCGGCTGACTCTGGCCTTCGTCCACTCCAGAAATTTCCTTTTTATTAATATGAGAATCAATTAAAGTTATAATCCGGAGTTTTTAAAACAATAATGGTAGAGTAGCCGTAGTGAAGAAGACGAAGGGAAACAGAATGAAGATCCCTTTTTTCTGAAGCCTTGCCTGCTGTATTTATAGGCAAAACTCGAGTTACTAGGCTTACAGAGTGATCCGGGCCCACCAAGGCAGTAGTCGAACCCGAATCCATCACCACGATCCTAAGTTCATAACATGCCGATCCGATGTTGCCTTGGGAATGACTCAAAGTAAACATATGTATGACCCGGAGAAAACCCGCCTTTGAATCGAAGTAAACTAAGTTTGGACTTGGAGTAAAGAACATGCCGACACCACAGTTTTGTTGCAGACCTGCTCTGCTATGCCGACCTAGGGATACACTACAGCCGACCCACAGTACACAACTCACCAACCCGAAGCACTCAATTATGCCGACCCTATACTTATCGATCCTAAAACCAAGCTGCCGACCCGATTTATGAAGCTAACTGACCCGGAGCAAACCAAAGACGTCGATCCCATACTTACCGATCCCAAAACCAAGCTGCCGACCTGAAGTATGAAGCTCACCGACCCGGAGCAAACCAAAGACGTCGATCCGATTCACCTTGCCGACCCTATACTTATAGATCCCAAAACCAAGCCACCGAATCGAAGTATGAAGCTCACCGACCTGGAGTAAACCAAGGATGCCGATCCCATTCGCCATGCCGACCCAAGGAGAAACTCGCCGACTCCAAGCTTTTACCATGCTGACCCAAAGCTAAGGGTTCGTCGACCTGAAGTAACACCGACCCCATGGAAAACTCGTCGATCCCATTCTGACTCGAAGCGCAGCACTGCCTGACCCGAAGCAATTTTCTTGAAAACCCGAAGTAGACCCAAGTTTGACTCGAAGCAAACTCCAACCATCTCGAAGCGACTCAAGTTTTGTCGAAACTCATATTTCAAGTATCCCACGCCTTTTGTCCATCGACTATGCCAAATCCCGGCTTCATAATCATGTTTATCATCCGTGATTGATCGTCTATCCATCTAGTCGACTCAAACTCATTGTATTCCAGCCTTCGTAACCAAGCAATCGATTTAGTAAAATCTGCCTGTTTATGGCCTTGCCAAAAGGCGGGTTAACATTTGCCCCCTAAAACATGCCTTGCTATTGGAAGGTATGTTTTGAATAGCTTTAAATCCAATATCCAAAGTTCCTACTCCATCCATTATTAAGCAATTCCATCTAAGTCTGAGACCTCTCTAGGTCCACTAATCCAAATCCAGGACCTCCCCGGGTCCAGATCCGAAGTCGGACCTTGTCAGATACCACAATCAGTATCCGGGACCTTGCTGGGTTCATCTCCAAAACCGAGACCTCACCAGGTCCTATAGTCCAATTCCGTAGCTATTTGAAGCTGCTGTCCATATCCATTTCACACCTTGGAAGTCATTAATCAAATCCTACGATCTCTCTAGATCTTTGACTGCCTCTCCTGACCCTTGCTAAGCTTGATCCAAACTTAACGATTGAAAAGGCAGATCCTCTTGCGCTTTGGCGAAGCAACCTATCCCTTGCACTTTGGTTCAACGTCCTTGAACATTAAGTGATGCCTTGGTCCTTTTAGACCGATCCCACCCTCTCCGGGCTCATACTGGATCTCATCATGTCACTCTTTGGTGAAGGGGAAACAACGTTGAGTGAGTCAATCCTATCGTTCTCCGACGAAGCAGCGTCACTCCCTGCACTCCGGTTCAGTATCCCTGAACATTAAGCGATGCCATGGCCTAAGTCATAGACCAATTACAGCCTCTCCAGGCTCCTCTTGGATCCTATCCTGTCACTTTCCGATGAAGGGGAAACAACGATGAGCGAGCCGATCATGTCGCTCTTCGGCGAAGCGGCGTTGCTCTCTACAATCCGGTTCAGTATCCCTGAACATAAAGCGATTATTTTCAACCGACTTCCAATATCTATCCCATAACTCTCCAGTTAGGGGTTTGTTTTATAAAATCAAATGCATTTATTAAATCCAAGTTCTAATGTTCGATAAAAAAAACTGAAAAACCTAAGTGCTGCCTCTCCGGGAAGGGCAGTAAATTACCATCTCAGATCATGCTTGAGGATTGCTCCGGTTCCCTTACAAGTGTAAGTGGCATAGCTTCTTTATTTTTTAAAACAAAATCAAAAAAATTATTCGATGACTGGAGTCCAAATCTTGAACTCGGCCCTAGATATTACAATCAGCGGATGACGAGTCATAACCCCAATCCAAGGTCGTTCCTGTTTGATCCAGGTGGTAGTTGCTTGTGTTCTACCGCTCTCGTTCGGTCCCTCACATACTGTGGCAACCTGCCACTCTTGACATGTTCCTCCACCACGTCCTTCAAGTGGCGGCATTCATCTGTGGCATACCCTTCCAGCTCATGGAATAGGCAGTACATCCTGCTCCTCGCTCCCATTCTATGGGATGCCTCCTGAGTGGTTTTCGATATAGGAGCTTCCCCCGTGTATCTAAATAAATCTGTTCCAGATTGTCTGTTAAGTCCGCGTACGTCTTGAATTTGTATTCCCGACCTCTCTTCCATTTGTTAGAACCACCATATTCATCGTCCTGTTTGCGCTTTCCTTTATCCGTCCCACGTCCTTCTCCCGATGTTCCTTCGCCTTGCACGACATTTATCTCCTGCCTTTCAGCGCGTTAATCCTCTAATCGAATGAATCTTTCCACCTCGTGATAGAACTCTCCAAGATCTTGTGGTGGATCTCGTGCCAATGAATCCTTAAACTCAATGCCTTCAACAATCCCTGCTACCACCGCCATCAAGATCATTGATGGATCTGAGCGATCTATTGAAGCTACAACTGCATTGAATCGCATTAGGAAACATCTCACGGACTCTCCTGTCCTCTGCTTCATTAATGCTAGTGTCATTACATTCTTGGGTCACATCACATGGACCCTGAACTGTCTCATGAAGCATTCCACTAGCTCGCCCTATGTTTTGATCGATCCATTCTCTAACTGCCTGAACCAAAACGCAGCCAAATCTATCAAATATAAAGGGATACATCTTGCCATCACCTCCTCAAATGCCCCCAGCACTTCCATATGTTTGATATATTTTGTTACATGCATAGTTGGATCTGATTTTCCATCATAGGCCTCCAGTGTTGGCAGTTTGAATTCTAGAGGGTTCCTTGCATTTTTGATATACGAAGTGAACAGACTCTGACTGACTTCCTTCAAGCCTTTGCTAAGTAGCCCTCCTCTCATAATCCTTCTTATTAATCCAACCATCTGCTCTCTCCATCTTAGGGTGATCCTCTGTTTGCATCTCTACCTTGCCCTCCATGTCTTAGAGGGTACTTTGGGTAGTACTCTTCATGTTGGTCATTCACGTTCACGTTGGTCCCAGCTTGCTGAGCTTCATTCACTAGTCTTCCAATATCCAATCCTGAGGGTCTACCCCCAAGCCTTTGCTGATTTCCTTCAATCTCTCTATTTAGGTTCTGAATCTGACCTCCAGAGATTTCTACAATTCCGAATGCTCTGCATTACCAGCAGCTACGGTTGGTCCAATTCCTTGACTTTACACTCCAACTTGTCCAACATGTCGGAGTAGGTTCTATATCATGACCTCCTGCCTCTTCAGCATCATTTCCATCTCGTCTCTAGTAATATAGATTAAGGCCTGGTTAGCTCCAGAGGAAGCCTCCAGACTTCCTTCTTACTATCTCCTTTACGTTCTCTGTCTCCTTGTCGATTGCATTGCCATAATCTCTAGAATCTGAGTCCATGAGTCTTTAAATCCGAAATTCGATCTTTAGAATCCTTACATGTTGGCGCCCCTAGTGAAAGCACCAAATTGTTAGTGCCAAAATTAGTCATCAATATCCAAATGCCGTTGAAAGCACCAATTCACAGTTACAGTTCATAGACAGTGAATATGAAGAGGAGATAAATATGAAGAGTAGTAAAAATAAAAAAGAAAGCAGTAATAGTAGAAGATTTATAGTGGTTCGGCTTACTTTGGCCTAGGTCCACTCTAGAAATTTCCTTTTTATAGATATGAGAATCAATTACAGTTATAATCTGGAATTTTAAAACAATAATGGAAGAGTGCCTTAGTGAAGAAGATGAAGAGAAACAGAATGAAGATCCTTTTTTCTGAAATCCCGCCTACTGTATTTATATGCAAAAACCAAGTTGCTGGGCTTTTTGAGTGATTCGGGCCCACCAAGACCATAATCAAACCCAAATCCATCACCACTGCCGATCCTGAGTTCATAACATGCCGATCCGATGCTGCCTCGGGAATGACTCGAAGTAAACATATGTATGACCCAGTGGAAACCTGCTTGTGACCCGAAGTAAACTATGTTTGGACTCGGAGTAAAGAACCTGTCGACCCCACAGTTTTGTTGCCGACCTACTCTCATATGCCGACCCGAGGATACGCTATAGCCGACCCAAAGTACACAACTCACCGACCCGGAGCTCTCAATTATGCCGACCCCACACTCACCGATCCCAAAACCAAGCTGCCGACCCGAAATATGAAGCTCACCGACGCGAAGCAAACCAAAGACGTTGATGCCATTCATTATGCTCATCCCATACTTACCGATCCCAAAACCAAGCTGCCGACCCAAAGTATGAAGCTCACCGATCCGGAGTAAATAGAGGACGCTGAACCCATTCACTATGCCGACCCCTTCTCTTGCCGACCAGTGGAGAAACTCGCCGAAACGAAGATTTTATCATGCCGACCCGAATCCAAGGGGTTGCCGACTTGAAGTAACACCGACCCCATGGAAAACTCGCCGATCCCATGCTGACTCGAAGCACAGCACTACCTGACCTGAAGCAATTTGCTTGAAAACCTGAAGTAGACCCAAGTGTGACTTGAAGCAAATTCCAACCATCTCAAAGCGACTCAATTTTTGTCGAAACTCATATTTCAAGTATCCCACGCCTTTTGTCCATCGACTATACCGAATCCCGACTTCATAATCATATTTATCATCCGTGGTTGATCATCTATCCATCCAATCGACTCAAACCCATCGTATTCTAGCCTTTATAATTGAGCAATCGATTTAGTTAAATCTGCCTGTCTACGGCCTTGCCAAAAGGCACGTTAACAGGGGCTGACATTGTTTTCATGGGCTAGCAAGCAGATGGTAAAGCAGGCAACATGTGAAGGGTTGCGGATTTCAAAGGGACACGATTGATCCTAGTTCATTGAATTATCATTATTAGTAGTAGAGGTAAGAGATTGAAACTCATTTTGAGAAATATCTTGAAAAGATTAATTTAAATATAGAATATATGAAAAATGATTTTAAAACAAAATTAGAGAAGGCGAGAGAGAGATTAGGAAAATTCTATCAAGGCTTTAACATAAATTCTATAACTCTTTACCTTATTTGGAATATCTTGAAACCTTGAACTCTTCAATTCTCATGAGTCTTCATTCTTGAACAACTTTATATCAACATCTTGAATCTACTCTTGATATCAGCATCTTGATGTTGTACAGTCTTCTTAATCAATACATGTCTAGTATCCTACACTACGTACTATATATATATCTTGATAAAATGTTAGTATCTATGTTTTATATAATGTCCTATAGTTGTTATCATTAAAACCAATACCTATGATACTAATAATCCCCCTTTTTGATGATGACAACTCTATATATAAAATAAAATATAACTCCCCTTGAGTTACAAAACTCCACCTTAACCTATGCCTAGATTTTAAATATTTCTCCCCCATTGTCATCGACAAAAACAACCTCCTAAAATTGTAACTCTAACACAAACTCTTCCTATAATCCTAACTCTAACTTCCTTAAATAAAATATTAATCAATATGTATAAGTATTATATATAATGATAATGAAAAAGATTATATAAAAACAATAAGTGATATGTAAAATTAGACAATCATGAAATAATTAATCCAAATATTCATCCAATTAAAAAAAGTTTATGTTACACAATATTGAAACAAATCCATATAAATCAATACCAAGCCTAGTATTATTATTTATATACAATCAAACCTATTTAAACTAGACAATTCGAGGAACTTCAACCCATCCATCAGCGCCAAAGATTGGATCTACTTTGATAGCATTCCGATCTTCATCATCTTTATTGATAGTGTACTCTGGATTGGTGGATGGTTCTTCTTTGTTCAAGGCAGAAATCGTCCACCGAATCGCATCGAAATGCCTTTCTTGCTCCTTGATCATCTTTATTTGACTCAATTCTAAGTCCCTCTTGTTTCTTAGGATGAAAGTAAGAATGTTCTTGAATGATCCAAGAGTTTGTTTGAGGTTTTCAGTTAGTTTTTGGATAAGGGAAGCCATTATTTTGGTCATAGAGTTTAGGAATGCAAAGGAAGAAGAAAGTAGAAAACAACGATTCTATGGTCTTAACAGATATTTAAAGGGGTGAAAGTTCATTGGAAATAAATAGACATTTGTCGTTTATTCAATTTTCATAAGTAAAAATTTGAAAAGTCACCATTGTATATCAACATACATACCTAGGGTATGTCGACATATATGCAGAATATTTTTAAACAACTTTTTTTTATATATTCTAATGTACTTAGATTATAGTATTATACTATTAGGTTTTTCAAAGATGATAAATAATGTAAAATGGCAAGGAAATAGATTTTTCACTAATATTATATAGAGATTACATAGAACATAAAGTAATGAAAATATACACAGGATTCAACATAAACTAAAACTAGAAAATTCAAATACAAGGATAGTTTAAACAAACAACTAGAAAGATATGGACGAAGATGAAGAAGAACCACCAAGCTTGCAGATGATCTTTTCAAAGAATTTATCCATGTTGTTGGAAATTGAAGTAAATCTCTTTGAAAATTATTCCCTAAGCTTCCTTGGTTATGGATGATCTTTTCTTGATTTTTGAGAAGATCTTTGTTAGATGGATTTAGTGGCATATTGATACTTCCCAAAAAGTATCCTCCTCCTCTACTTGTTCTTCCTCTTCGACTTCCATCTCATCTCCTTCCTCTTCCTATTCCTCCTCTTCTCTTATTTTATGCTCTTCTTCCCAAGCCAACCTTTGTTCCCTTTCCACAAGCATTTCATAAGGCTCGAAAAAGGGTGAAATATACATAAGTGAAATGTTAGCCTTGCCAAATATTTTTCGAGGAATTATTTCCTCTCCTTTAAGGTCAATACCAAAATAATTATAAAAAAACGAGTAAGATGCACACCATGAAATAGCGTATTTTCATGTTTAGAATTTTTTTAAGGAAAAAGTTCATCCAAAATGATTTGAGACTAATTTATGTCGTATTGACCATAAATGGCGAAAAGAGCTTTGAAAACATTTTGAGTCGGGTTATTATAATTACCCGTTCTAGGAGTGACACTTTGTTGCAAAAGAAAGCTTAAAATACTTGCTTTTGAACGCAAGTTTTTGTTTTTGAATTCAAAATCATCATCACATTTGAAAATATGATGAATTACTTCAAGATTTTGAAAATTAATTTGAAAAGATGAAAGGTCCATCCCACTAGATTTGCATCCAAAAATGTGATCCAAAAGTTCACAATTTGTGTCCCTTTGACACTACTCCAAACTTCTTCTTCTCTACCATCATAAAACTTTCCTTATAATAACAAACAAAATCATTTTGAGAAGCATCGATTAAACAAAGAATTTCATTTCATAAACAAAGTTTGAAAAGACCATAAGTAGAAATTTTTTCAAAAATAGCAAATCTTCCTGGAAAGACTTTTCCAAAAGATAAATACTCAATATAGGCTTGAATGGCTTCTTGATTATTGAATAGATATTCTTTTATTTTCTTAGAAAGCCTCATGGTTGCCTTGGTAATGCTTGAGGATTCCATTGAGGTATAGTTTGAGAAGATAAGAGATATTACGATTTTTGAATTTGAAAATGAAAGTGAGAAATGAATGGATGGAGATAGAATAAGTAAATAAAGAATTAAAAGACATGTTCTTTAGTCAAAAGACAACTTTTTAGAACATAGGTGTTGGTGAAAAGGTAGAGGGAAATTCAAATTTTTGAATTTGAATTTGAAATTCCAATGCTATCTGCATTTGTCAACATATGCTCGTGGCGTATGTCAACATATAAGTCAAAATTTTCATAAATGATTTTTGTTTAACAATATCCTATTGTATAATATAGATCTATCTATAGTTATTCTATTTTTAGAAAAATAATTTTAAATAAATTTTATAATATTATTTTAGTATTAAATATATAAAATATAATCACATAATATTCAACCAATATTATTATTAATCTATAGGATATTTCTAACAACCAATAAAGCAACCAAAAAAAGAAAAGTTCATTCGTAAAAAATCTTCTGATATATTAAATGCATACCTTTTTCTGATCTATTTCACTATTTTGTTCCAAATTATGTATTATTGTGAAGCATATGTTAGCAATTTCTGTACCTAATTCATTATCACTAGAGGATGTATCTGAATCGTCTAATGTTGCAGTATAAGCTCTTCTTCGTTTTTCGAATGAATTAGTCTTTGATGTAGTTTTCAGTTTATCGAGATGTGGACAGTCCTGTTTTAAATGACCAGGGTCATCGCAGTTATAACATCTAATACCATTTCCGTTTCCTCTTCCGCTTCCTAGATTTTTGTTTTCATTACTTTTGAAATTGTTCATCTTCCTATATTTTGGAAATATTTTGAAATTTCTTGTCATGAAACAACTTCTTCATTTTCATCGCTATCTGAATCCTAATTATTCGTCATTGCATTAAAAGCTATAGATATCTTCTCTATTCCTTTACTTTTTCACCTTTCCCTACATTTGTGCTTCAAAAGACATTAAATTGCCAATTAACTCTTCAATTTTTAGAGTACTAATGTCATTAGCCTCTTCGATTGCAAGAGTCTTTTGTTCCCATTCAGCAGTAAGTAAATTGAGGATTTTTCTAACTTGATCTTCTTTAGACAAACTTTTACCTAGTGTAATAAGTGAGCTGTACTATGTCTTGGATTCTACTAAACATATCCGATATGGACTCCTGTTGACTCATTTTGAATAACTGAAACTGGTTTGTTAACATGGATATTTTGGTCTTTTCGGCCATACTTGTTTCTTCATGTGTAACTTGCAAAGTTCTCTATATTTCAATGCAGATTCACATATAGATACTCTATTAAATTCATCTCTATCTAGTGCTTTTTGGTCACTAGTTCACTATGCAAAATTAGTCTGGGGTTCAGTATACTCAGTTTGTGTGATTTTCCTAATGTCTAAACCAATTGACTGTAAATAAATTTTAATTCTACAAGACCAATATTTGTAATTACTGCCATTAAAAAGTGGAGGTCTAGCAGTAGATTGTCTTCGACAAATGAGTTACTAACAAGTGTATTAACAGTGTTACTAACATCACTATTGCCAGTGTTGATAGCCATTTAAACTTTTTCATAAATCAGATGATGAATACTTTGAAAATTAATGCTATGATACCAAATGTGAATTAGCAGAATGTGGATCTTAAGGCTAAAATAACACTAGAAGAGGGGTGAATACTGTTTAATGGATTATATGAATATTTTTCAAATTCTTTAAGATTCTACTGGAAATGATGTCATTAAAAATCACAAAAACAATTATAGAAAAAGTAAATATAGTAAAAGTAAAAATGGAAGAACACACTAGGAATTTATGCTTGTTCGTTGTTACCCTACATCCAGTCCCGCACAATTCCTTGTATGGATTTCTTTTCCACTCGTAAATGCAAATACAATCTCGATTTAAAGGCTATAAGATACACCCTCCAGAGTCTCGGCCTTTGGGTAAAGTTACCAGATTTTCGGGCCACATGCATGCCCACTAGATCTACAGGCTATTAAGCACACCCAGTTGATTTAATCAGGCTACAATCACACCTACGTGGATTTTAGGAAAACCAAGCGCACCCCATAGAATATAGAGTGTGATTTGATAAAGTTTATAGACTCAGATCTTCGATCTTGATTACAATTGATCCTATAACTCTTGAATAGCACTTTGATCTTGAGAAAGATAATAGAAATCAAAGAGTATATGAAAGAGAATCAAATTAGTAATGATTGATTTTGATTCTGGTTGAATTTAGAAAGAGTTTCGATAGAAATTGATTTAGAAATCAAGAGTGTGAAAAAATGAGAGAAAAATAAGAAATTTGTTAATGAAACTTCGTTTGGAAGTTTGTATATATAGGGAAATAACGGTCATGTCCATTTGTGAAAAGGTACGATGAAAAGACACTTCCATTCAAATTTGAATTTTCAAACGTATGACTAGTACGTTGACATACTTGTAGAGGATATATCAACATATCCTTTTGTATTTTGAAAAATCACTTAATAAGAATTGTTTTGAAAATATTAAATTTTCTAAAATATTTTTAAACTTTTTACAAACACTTAAACATAGTTTATACATATTTTAATCATATTAAAACTTAATAAAATTTTATAGAATAATTTTGAAAGATTTAATAAGAATATTCAATATAATGTAATAATATATGTGTAATCATTATAGTTATAAATTATCAAAGTATAAACAAAAATTCAATATTTATATATAAGCATAAAATAAGTAAAATAGTATCTTTATAAGTATAAGAGATTGAAAATCATTTTGAGAGATATTTTGAAAAGATTATTTTAAATATACAATATTTGAAAAACAATTTTAAAACAAAATTAGAGAAGGTGAGAGAGACCAAGAAAGTGCTATAAAGGTTTGAACATAAATCCTATAACTCTAAATTATATAGAATATCTTGAAGTTTTGAACTCTTTAATACTCATAATTCCTCATTCTTGAATTCTTGAAACTTCATACCAACATCTTGAATCTACTCTTGATATCAGCATCTTGACACTATATAGTCTTCTTAATTAATATCTATATAATATCTTGCACTATATACTATATATATCTAGATAAAACGTTAGCATCTATATTTTATATAATGTCATATAGTTGTTATCGTCAAAACCAATACCTAAGGTAAAAATAATTACGATCCTCGTACTGCTTATAGTCGTGCAGCCCTCGATCGTTCATCAATAGTTATTACTGAATTGGATGACCCCTCTTTTGCTCTTCAACTTAAGGAGAGCTCTCCTAAGCATCTAGCATATTATTCCTGCAGATTATATCGCTGAAGAGGGTTGTGACTAGTTCTTCCTCTAAGTCTGAGTCGGATTCGTAATATGATCCATTTGATTGTGGTGCATTGTTTTTCCTTAGCACCTTTTAAAGTGTTTGTAGAAGTATAGGTCACAATGTTTAATGTGTACTAATTAGACCAAAATTAATGTAAGAAAATCCTTATTTTTGATGTTTACTTGGCAACCTTTAAATAGCTTCTAGAATTGTACCTGATCTGTAAGTCGTAGTATATTCCATGTGCTGTCTTTCCTTACCATTTTTGAATTAACTTCTTATGTAGCTCACGGATTCTGAACTTAATATTTTAGCATGCATGTTTTGCTGCATGCTTGGTATGTCCTCCCCCACTGAACGGGTGTAGTTTCATATTTGTGCACTTGGAACGATCTGCTCTGCTATTTGGGGGGGGGGAACTGATATTCGGCTATGAAGTCAGGTTGCGTATTAACAACCTTTTTAATTCATGCACATGATTTTTCAGACTGGTTCAAGCTATCTAATATGCTTACATCTAGTGTAGTTATGTCACATCAGTTAACATAGAGATGTTTTTATACTAGTTCTAGCCATCTAATATCTCTACGTCTAGTTTAGTAGTTTTAATGAAAAGTCGGGCTGCATTTGCGCAATTTTGTTTTGGTAGCTGGTCTACGTCAAGCATGATTATTTAGCTATGCCAAAAGAATTAACATAAAGGTATTTTTACAATGGTTTGGGCTGTCTGATATCCCTACGCCCAGTTCATTGTATCACTATCTTTCTTAATAATTACAACATTTATTTCATGAGTATTGTGGATCATTTAGTATAAGGCCTAAGATCCCCAGCGTAGTAATGAACATTTGCTTTTGCAGTTAGTGCTTCAACTTTAACTCTTCTAAAATATTTAGAATGCATAAGGCTTCCGATCTCGGCTATCTCTCCAAACATCGGTACTTCTATTGATTGAACCTGTTATATTAACCAGAGAAGCATCAAAAATATCAGCATGATCCATATGGCCTAATTTTAACCTAGGATGGCAAAAAATCTTTCAAATCGATGTGCATCCTAATTGCTTCAGCTTGTTGCTTAACCAAGGAAACAGTCAGCATTAAAAACACAGCAATTGAATCTCCCCGTTTCCAAGCAAAATGTACAAACGTCCTAAACTATATGACTATAGCAAGAGTTTTCTTCAAATCATTTTAGCACAATAAAAGGGGTTCTTAGATTCCAGCTTTAGACTAAGTTTCCTCTCATAATTGGAATCACCGTCCAAATCAATAAATATCATGTATTTTTCATCCAACTTATGGTTATTGATTTATAAAGGAGGATAATATTCAAATGGATGTAGCTCTTTAACTTGATTCCATGCAACACTGTTGCCAAATGAATTTCCTTGTAGGGGAATCAATTCGTTTGAATCATGGAACCGCACTAAAGTGGTGGAGCAGTAAGAATTGGATCAACCAATCGTGTTAACTCGAATAAGATCTGTGTATTTTCCCTTTCTTCTTCATTGTAGTATCAGCCTGAGGACATATAAGATCGTTTGGGCTACCGAGCATTCACTGCTAGTTTGGTTGGTGAGCATTAACACTTGAGACCCAACTCATTTTCTTCTATTTCAAAAACACCTGGGATGGGTTGTCCTTGTAAAATAAGGTAGCATTGTCATCATTCAGAGCAAATCGAGCTTGTTTTTCCATTGGTAGTGGGTTAATGTTAGACGACTTGGATTTGATATGTGGGCTGGCTTCACTGTTCTCAATCTCGAGAGTGCCATTATTACTTATCTTCTCATTCTCGAGAGTGCCATTATTACTTATCAATGCACGATCAATGCAGTTGGTGAGTTATGGTGGAGAGCCATGAAAAGTGGAGGATAAATTAGCCTTAAAACAGTATTTTGAGTTACCATTTCCTTTAACCTCTTCCCATGTTAGTTTATTTGGTTAATGAAGGGTCGAATAGTGGTCAAGATGAGGAATATATGGGCTTCAACAGAGGCTTCTGTCTTAGCTTGAGCTTTTGAGGTTATGAGTGGTTTCTTCGAGATTTTTTAGGTCAGGAACAACGGTACCTGATTAGGAAGAATAGATGAATCAGTGGGATCCTGGCTTGTAAAGGGGATATAGTAGATTTTATCGAAAATAGGGTACCAGGAATCGAGGTTCGGGCCCTCTTTTCAGAGTAAAAAATGTTGATGAGATATTTCATCTCACAACACCTCAACCGATCACGAAAACAATAATAACATACTTCTATGAATTGAAACCAATAATTATGTCGCTAGGAGCTAACACAATTAAAGTAGTTCCACTTTAACTGTTTGTTAAAATGACTGTCAAATCAAACGCATATTTAATTAATGAATGAAACAGGGAATAATCTGATGTCAAGAAAGTAAGTAACAATGCATGAAAATAAAAGATATAGGAATTTTACCTAGTTCGGATTCCTTTGAGTCCTATATTCACGGGATAAATCTTTATTTATATATTTCCTCTTGGACAAGTTTTTAATGGAAGAAATAAAAGATATAATTTTCTGAGTTCTAAAAAATGATTCCCTTCTCATTACAGTGTCTCTCCTATTTATAATATGGAGATACACATGGATTACTACAATCCCTCATCTGATATTCTGATTTTTGCCTTTGGATCATGCCATGTGTCATTCTATGTAGTTCATTTGATGTGCATAGATTGCTGATGTGTCCTTGGTAGGAAACCATGATTTGAGTGGTTGAAATTTGGGATTTGGTGGGAAATTTGAAAATGTAGCGGGAACATATGAAATTGAGGCGGGAAACTCAATTTCAAGTAGATCTTGCACTGTTGATCTGATGAAGTGAATAACTTGTGTATTGCCTTAGGTGGGTGTCAAGAGTTATTATTTTGTTTTAGGGTGGTGCTGACATATCTGGAGCGGAGCTGTGTTGTTTGATGTGCAACCTTTGCATGGTACTATGGTGCTTGCTTAATACTTAGGTCAATTTGTCCCAAGCTGCCTTTGGCATTGGGATGTACAAGTTGCTATCAAAAGATACCTGTATCCATGTTGTTTACCGTTAAATATCAAACCCAGTTAGGCATTTGTTTGAGCAGCCCTGCGTGCCGCCTTTGGAATGCTCCCAATTTCACATGGTACTACAAATGGCATGGTTGTAATTGAGTTGTCTTACCAAGTCTACAATGTTTGTTTGACCTTGTGCTGAGGATAAAAGGAGTTGAGTTGCTTTGCCCCAACCTATGATGTTAGCTCCATGTATGTACGAACGTGACTCGAGCCGCCCTTGATGTCGATATGCGCAGGTAGCTTAACAAGGGCCACTTGTGACTTTGTTGCTTCCTAACAAATGAGGACCTGTGAGGGCGCGATATTTAGGTCAGCCCTTGGAATGCTTTGGATTCCTCGTGGTACTACTTAGAGATTCCTTAGTAAGCGCAGCGCTGATCTGAACTTGAATGTGTTGGCGGCGCATTTGTTTTTAGGGAATAATAGTTTGGTTTATTGGGCCCTTTGACACATGTATTGTTCACTTAAGCCTTGCTTGCAGTGGATCAAAGGCAGATTTTGGTGAAGGTATGTATGCAATATTTGCACAGGTCCTTTAGGAGGGAAAACATATCATGGCTTTGTGTGAGGAATATTTTTCTAAGGGTTCCAGGTGGTTATGCCTTATATAGGATTTATCTAGTGGGTAACTACACTGATCAAGCACAGTTTGGCATGTCCTGACCTTGTCCAAGCTTTCGTAACTATCCTTCATAGTTTGTCTCATCCGCATTTGGGGTTGTCGGATGGATGTGATGTACTTGACACAGTTCACTAACTTTTGAGTAAACTCCGTTTTGGCTGTAGCGCAGTTTTCTTCTTTTGTCCCTTTCTTTATGCCCCTGTGTTTACGATGTCCTGATGGGGGTGCTCTTCTTTATTAACATATCCTTGTGTTGGTGCACTTCTTTATTGTTCTATTCTAATGGCGGTGCCCCTCTTTGTTTGCTTTTAGATGTAAGATTGTTAATGCAGACCCGTTATCTTTGCACCTTGATTTTTGAGTGCAGCACGTCCCCTTTTGCATATAGCTTTTTAAGCGAAATGTGTGGTATTTTGAAATTACTAATACAACTTCTGGCTTCTAGTATTGTAGTGCAACATCTCCACCCCATTGTCATATCTTGGTGACGCCGCAATTCCATGTAATATAGCTGTAGACTGTTTTCTTCACCTTATAGCCATGTCAGGTTTTGGGGTTAATATTATAATATAACAACAATGAAATTAGGGGATTGGCATTGTTTGAATCTCTGTCTTTGTCTTGAATTTTCAAAGTGCAGTATTCTCTTGGCTTCACGTTACTCTTTCCTTTCCCCCTTTGTAGTCAAACTTTTATTATAAGAGCATCCCGTTCTATGCTTGGTGTTTATGTTATCTTTCCTTCGATGGGGTTCAGGAAATATGGGTGTAATAATACCAAACAATAATGATCCGTACTTTGATGAACTTGAGTTTTCGATTTAGCAAACATTCGGGTCCACTGGGGTGCGGGTAGTTACTTTGACCTTAGAATTTTTGTAAGGCCTATAACTTTTGATACTTGTGGAATTAGGGTCTTAAACCACTTCCAAATGAAAGATATGATGCTTATTTATTCCATAGAGAAGTCATAATAGATTTTTGAACTTACAGTTTAGGAGATATTGTAATGACCCACCTTTTTAGATGGTTTAACTCGATAATAAACCACACATGTCAAACACAAACCATTCAGAATAGAGGATTGTTATACGGTAAATAAGAAAAAGAAGAGAAAAGAAAGAAAAACAAATACAGAATCTCACAGTGGAATGACAAATTATAATAATCAAATAAACAGTTCATGAAACTGTTTTACAAATAACATTTAATTACACTTTTACAATATAGATCATAGTTACATGCAGATGAAATAAATAATATGGTAGAACAACATGATGCAATGGAACATATAGTAAATAATACAATATACAAATCTCCATCTTCGTCCTCTAGAGATAAAATGGCCTTCAGTACACTAAAAAGCTCAGACTGACCCGAGCGTAATGAAAAGACAAAACACTAGAGTCAGAACTAAAAGAACTTATGTAAGTTAAATCCATAGTAAATAAATATGAATGTAATAGCTTCAAAGATGTATACTAGGTTTTACATCTCCTATCCAATGTCTAACGTGAGTGCAATAACTTAAAAGATGTTCAGGATTTCCATCTCCTAAGGATCCGTTAAACTATCTACATACATAATACAATACGCTATTATAATAGTATATACAGTAAAGTAAAGTATTAAAATAACGTTAAGGCATTACCCATGTCCCCCTTAACACATTTTATATAAATGTCATAGTCTATACAGTACTGTAAGCTCCACGTAAACTTGTGGGCTATTAGGGAGCACTCCATAGGTACGACACAAACCAAACTCGTAATAAGGCATGTGACAAGGCACGCGTGGCAATGCCCAGGGTAGGATACTACGGATCTAGACTGGTGGTAACACATAGGAGCTATTACTGCCCACCTCGAAGCACACTCCCAAAATTAAATCGAGGGTTGGCCACTAAATCAATCACAAAGTCATAATATGGTATCAAAGAAGCATGTCCGATCGAAGGTGCGACCTCACTTGTCACATCAAGCCGACTCGAGCGAGCTAGGGCTACGTTAATACCATATACAGAATCATTCGCCAAACCATCCTACTTCATTCTAGAATCTCCACCACGTGCATAGTTGTTTAAGTGGTTTTTGGTATTGGCAAAGAGTATGACAATATCTGATCCCGGTCTATTTAACAACCAAACACTTATTTCACACAGGATGGTTCTTTTACATTTCCAAAATCAATTCATAAATGATATCAAAATATCATATCCACTTAAAATCATATTACTTTCGAAAACATATTCATTTTCGAAATCATATCCACAAAATAGGTTAAATCCTCATTTCAAAATCATCATACTTACTCAAATATGTCATTTCACTAGGAAATATCATTTCAAATTCCGACATAAGTTATAACATTCATTTAACCATTTCGCTTTCAAATCAAGGATTTAATTATAACTGTCCAACCTTGCACTGTTTTATTTTTAGAAAAGAGTTTAGATAGTTTTAAAATAGTTTAAAACAGTTTTGAATACTTTAAATGGTTTAAATAGTTTAAAATAGATTAAAATAGTTTAAAATAGTTTAAAATAGATTAAAATATTTTAAATATATTAAAATAGATTAAATAGTTTAAAATTTATTAAAATGGTTTAAAATGTATTAAAATGGTTTAAATTAGTTTAAAAATAGATAAAATATAGTTTTAATAGTTTAATATAAAATGGTTAGATTATTGAAATGGTTTATTTAGCAAATATTTTGAAAATCTAAATAAATTTGAATTTTAAAATAATATATCTTTAAACAGTTTATATTAATATAATCAATTGGAAATAATATCAAATTAAACTATTTCTTCCATTTCAACCAATCTGGGCTATATCTAGATTTCAATCAGCA
The DNA here is from genome assembly GCA_030765085.1 of Allium cepa. Taxonomy (NCBI): domain Eukaryota; kingdom Viridiplantae; phylum Streptophyta; class Magnoliopsida; order Asparagales; family Amaryllidaceae; genus Allium; species Allium cepa. The sequence continues at coordinate 457,187,447 of CM060929.1, read as the reverse complement.
AAACTCAATTTTTTATTTCAATTCAAATTCCCATAAAATTCATTTCGATTTATCAATTTCAAATTCACGTTTGAACTACAATTTTAAACCACTTCAAATTCCTTTTAAATCTCAAAGTTCAAATATTCAATCACTAACTTAATTTTTAATAAATTCATTTATATTTCAAAATTCAACTTTAAAATTTCAATTTCAATTCTTTAAACAATCCTTAAACCAATTCCCATTTCAACATTTTAAAACTTGGTTTTGAAAAATAATTCAGATTATATAAATCAAATTTTATTTCATAATATCATTTAATTGAATTCAAAATTTAAAAATTTAAAATCATTTAATTTAACCAATCCAAGTCCGTATATAATTTTCTACCCTATGGTCAAGTGATATGGATATATATCTTTTCAAGCCGCAATAATTTAAAATTATGGGTATATATCATTTCAACCCGCAATCCCAAACTAGTCAAATTCTATAAAATCGCTCGAGTCTATCATTTCAACCCATAACGATTATTCCCTAATCTATAAATCATTCGGGTATGTATCATGTTAACCCATAGTGATTTTCCTAACGATAACTAAAAGAACTTGCAGTGTGATAACAATATAATTTAAACATACATCCAATCATCCAAATATCAACAATTAAACATCCATCACAATCATCATTCAAATCAACCAATAAATAACAACCATTAACTATTATATTAACAGGTAGTTAACTAGCAATTTAAAATTCAATATTAAATTAAATGGCAATTAATTCAACAAAAGTCAGATTTAACTGGAATAACAATTTAAATATACCAAACAACAATCAATCAATTACTAATCACGTCATAAATTTAATTTAACTAACATAAGACAGTTTAGTAGTTGTGAGTGGGTTAAAACACTCAATTTGATTTTTCGACGATTTAAAATCCAAATATACCCCAAAATTTGAACAGTCTCAGAATCCAACCAAACTAGATCCAAAATATCCAAAATTTGGATACAATCGGAAAGGAGAAAACCACGCGTGAATCCGAGCTCGTATGAGAAAGTTATGATTGTTAGAACGTTCGAAAAATTAAAAATTAAATAATAAAGAAAATGAAATTGAGATGACACGTCACCTTCTCAGTATCATTCACGTGCCCAAAACCCACAAACGCCTATAGCTCTTCACATTGACTACCTACCACTTCCCGTACGCACTGCTGCACACCAAGGCACCACCGCCAAACCCTATATCTCGCCGCTGCCCATCACCTCTCCTGGTCTGATCGCTAGAAACCCCACCGGACTGTTAGTTCCTGAGATGATGGTTTTGATGACAACAACCTTATGAATTGTTATAAAATATAAATACTAATATTCTTGTCTCGATATATATATGTATATGGATATATATGCAGGTACTGAAGAATGAAGACTGTACAGTATAAAGATTCAAGACTGAGTATAGAGATTTAAGACTGACGAATTCAAGATTGAAGAAACCAAGACCGAAGACTCATGAGTATCAAAAGTTCTAGATATCAAGAGTTTAAGATTTCAAGAGTTCGAGATATTAAGATAAGTAACAGAGTCTAGATTTATGTTAAAACTTCATAATAGCACTAAAATATTTATTCTAATTTTAAATATGGAATATAATCCACCTTCTCACTTTAATAGTGGGATGGAACCTACGACGTCTTTAGTGGGATAGAACCCAAGACCTTCTCTAGTGGAATGGAATCCACGAAATTTTCAAAATGATTTATTTTTCCCAATTTTTTTTAAAGTCATGTCCCTCAGTTTTAATATTTTAGCCTTTAACTATTTTTATTATCTTTTATATTTTGATTTCAAAATCTTCTCTTGTTTTTAAACTATCTCCTGGTTTTAATATTATAACTTTTAAATCTCGAAAATATATTCTATACTTAGTTTTTAATATTACTTTTATATTATATATTATATATTTTTAAGATTACTTTTTAAATCTCTTTTATAAGTTTGAACACTATTCAAAATGGTTTAAAAACTTCAGAAATTGTTTTGACAAGTTTTGGAAAGAAAATCTCTTTTAAAAACAAAAATCAATTTTCAAAATTCACTAGGGCATGTCAACATACCCCATCCCCTCATGTCGACATGGTGACCGTAGAAATCCAAATTTCAAATTTTCAAACGAGGTGTCTATTCGTCATAACCTTTCACAAATGGACATGACTATTGTTCTTCTATAAATACCACTTGTTTTCAATGAATTTTCAGTTAGGTTTTCTTCATTTCTTCCCTCCTTCTTCTCCACTCAAATATTCTCTTATATTTTAATAAAACTCTGCTGAAATCCTAAGTGAATCAAACTTGATCATCTCTAGTTTGATTCTCTACCACTCTCTCTCAAATATCTCAGTGTTATTCAGAGTTATAGGATCATTTGTAATCAAAGATCGAAAGATCGAAGTGTGTCGAGCCTTTCTCTATCAAAGTGTGATTGGAAACGGTGTGATTGTGGCCCGTAAATCAATGGGGTATGATTGTAGCTCGTAAATCAATTAGGTGATCTTGTAGCTTGGTTAAATCAAGAGAGTTTGCCCTGGACTCGAAGACAGGAGGGTATATCTCGTGGCCTTAAAATCGAGATTGTAATATCGACATTATATTTGAAAGAAATCTGCACAAGAAATTGTGCGGGACTGAATGTAGGATAACTACGAACTAGTATAAAATTCTGGTATGTTCTTTCTTTTACTTCTTTTATTTACTATTTGCATCTGCGTTCGATTCTGTGATTGTCTCTGAGTTTGTGAATTGCATTTGTCTGTGTTTAATTTCAGAAGATTTCAAAAATTCCATAAAATCCATCAAACACTATGCACCCCCTCTAGTGTTAATCCAGCCTTAAGATCGGTAATCCGCATTTCCAACATTTGGTATCAGAGCATTGGTTTTCAAAGTTTTCATAATCAGATTTTTGAAAAGTTTTCAAATGGATGGCAACACTGGTAAAGTGTAACGACCTGCCATTTTCGATAATCAAAATTAGTTAATTTAATAGGATTTGTGATTTAATAATTGGAAGGAATAAAAATTTGTAATTTAATTTTGAAATGATAATTAGAATTAAATGTAACAATGTTAATTTAAGTCATTTATTAACAGTTTTAATGAAATTTCAATCAATTGAAATGATTTAAGTGTTATACTTGGTTATAAAGTAAATATAGGCAAACTAATGTAAATATGGAATTGGTTAATAAGAAATGGTAACAATTGTTATAAGTTACCTATTTGTTTAGTTTATAAAATTTAATTTGGAATCAATTGCAGTTAATTGACTTAATTAGTGCAGTCAGTGTAGATTAGATTGAAATTTGAAGAATGTTAATTCAATAAGATGTAACCAATGTAAATTCTATTCATAATATGACAATTGATCGAAAAAATAATTGAAATTCAAGATGATTAATTTACTGGATTTTTAGCTGTAATAAATGGGTTATTGAAATATTGAATGAAATATTACGTTAATGAGAATCAATATGAAATGGGAAATTATTAATGTAATAAATGAAACCAATGTTAAGTATATCCATAAGATGATAATTGATCGAATAACAAGATGGGAATAGAATATATGAATTTATTGAAATTTAAACTTATAATCACGAAATTATTTGAAATTGAAACCCTGTAATTGGTAAATTAATTAACTTTGAATTGATATCTAAATCATTTAAAGTATTGCAATTGTTTAAGAAATCAAAAATGATAAAATTGTTAATTGTAAAATTTGAATTGAAAATTTTATTTGATTTAATTTAATAATAATTTATTTCATAAATGTGAAAATAGCCATTTTGGCCACTGACTCGGATTTCGACGAAACCAGTTTCGCCGGATCCGTAATAGTGAATTATTGTAGAATTTCAAGTTTTGTAACGATCAGATTTGTCGTTTTCCGATCTGGGTTTTCGAGTGGCTAGAAATGCATGATTAATTTCCAACCGTTCGTATGTGTTATGCGGATTGACGGTGGATTTGCGACTAGAAGGTGATTGGTTGGCATTGGTGTGTAGGGGGAGTTGAGGCATCTAAATCCAAGCGGTTCTTGGTGGTCGGAGGCGAATGGAATCGTTGGAATTCGCCTTTGAAAACGTACGGCAACGGGTGAACAGGGGGGCACTTGAGGTGGTGGCACGATTAGATTGGGGTCGGCTCGACCTACTATGTAAGACAGTAGTCAAGGATCTGGCCAGATTTGATCGAGGCAGTGTGATTAATTGCCTGAAGTCGTGGCGACTAGGGCTCGGTTGGAGATTGCCTGGTACAGGTCGACGCAGTAGGGTTTCAAATGAGATTGATCTCGTGGGCTTGCTGACGTGTTTTAGGGTATGTGTTTTGTTAATTTAATCATTTTGTTTATTTTAATATTTAAATCGTATGATCGTTCTAATTTGTATAACTTTCGCCTACGAGGTCCAATTCAAGCGCAGTTTGATCCGCTGGGATCATATTAAAATTTCGGACATTTGGCGCTAGTTTGAAAAAAATTCTAAGACTGTTTGAATTTTGGCCCTAAGTTGGATTTAAATTCGATTTAAATTCAAAGATAAGTGTTTTGACACACTCACAACTTTTAAAATTTCTTCTGTTTGTTAAATTAAATTTATAATGTGATAGAAATTTATTTATGGCTGTTTGATATATTTTAAATCGTCATCTCAGTTAATTTGAATATATTTCAATTAAATCGTTATTAAATTTATTATTGAAAAATAAATTGCCAGAAATACTTGTCATTGATTTTCAGTTCTATATTGATATTTATTGATTGGTTTTGATGATTATTGTGATGGATGTTTGATTGTCGATGTTGGATGAATGGATGTTGTATTATATATCGTTATAATACTGCAAGTTCACTATGGGTTGAAATGATACATACCCGAATGATCTTATAGATTAGGGGGAAATCGTTATGGGTTGAAATGATAGACCCAAGCGGTTTTCATTGATTTGAAAATTTTAAATAACGATACTGGTTGATGATGTATATATATATATCCATATGAATGCTTGAATTTGGATTATGTATTGGAATTAAATTATGTGAAGGTTTAAGTTAACTTTGGATTTGTTTAGTTAGATAATTGAGATTGATATTTCAAATTATGTGAAACCCTTTACATAAATATATTCACATTTTACATTTGATTGGAGATGAAAATCCCGTAACATCTCTGAAGCCATTGCATTCATATTTTTTTAATTTGACTTACATAAGATCTTTTAGTTCTGACTCAAGTGTTTTGTTTTCATTACGCTCTGGTCAGTCTGAGCTTTTTAGTGTATTGAAGACTATTTTATTTTCTAGAGAACGAAGACGAAGATTCAATATATTATTCCTGTTTATTATTCGACCACATTCTGTGTTCCGCAACATTATTTGTTTATTTATGATGTATGTATAACTCTGATTTGAATTTGTAAAAGAGTAATCAAATGTTATTTGTAAAATAGATTCATGAACTGTTTATTTGATTTTTTTTGTTCCGCTGCGAGATTCTGTGTTTTTTTTTCTTTCTTTTTCTTTTTTCTTATGTACCCCATTAGCAATCCTTCCCTTTGAATGGTTTGAGTCTGACATGAGTGGTGTAATGTCGATTTGAACCGTCCAAAAAGGGTGGGTCATTACAGTTGGTATCAGAGAAAGGTTTAGCATACCTTATCCCGTTGGGTTTAACTCACTAAAGATAGGGTAGTAATATCCCAGAATGAGTTGTCTGAGTGTATAAAGGAGAGCGCATATTTGTTAGTGTTATAAAAATGTTTTATACAAGTTTTGAAATGAAATTAGCTTTCCTAATATTATATGATATATATAAAGGAACAAATTTTATAACTAATATAGTTACTTGTAATGTGTTTGATTTATGAAATTGTAATATTTAGTTATTACCATTTATTGTTGATTAGTTGAGTTTTGTCGGTTTATAAGCATTGGCTAATTATTGTTGATTTGAATTAAAGGACTAAACACTAATTTAATAATGGTTATTAAAGAGAATAAAATGAATAATTAGGATATTTGTTTATGAAATTGAAACGTTGTTATGAATTTTGTTATTTATTGACCGGTAGGTTCAACTATTGGAAAATGGAATATTTGGATATTCTTGGATAATCGAAACCTTCTGAATTAATATATGAGTCGAAACTTAGAATTTGTGTTGAATTATGCAGTTGAATTTGATAACCTTAATTTGAAAGAAAGTGAAACAAGGTCTAATTTGTTATATCTATGTTTAGTAAATGAATAGAATTGTGGTATACATTCTTGGCATGTAATGCAATAATATACAAGTGTGAACTTTAATCCTTGGGATGTTTAAACTGAAGTTGTGATTAAAGAAATGTTGTAAATGAGATTAAATTGGAAAAATATATTTATAAACTTAATTAAAATTTATGAAATGTGTCATAAATAAACTAAAAGGTAAAGGTGAAACTAAATAAGATAAGAAAATATAAATTAAAAGTGAAATGATTATAAATAAAGCCATGACTAGTAAATTGTTATGAAATAAGTGGATGTTGCAATAGATAGTTGTAATTAAAGTTGTGATAACTTTAAGCTCGAATAATGTTTTATAAAAAGGAATTAAGCTTTTATAAATTGGTTATAAACTTTAGAAAATTTCTTATAAAATGATTTTGCAAATAAATATAGTATTAGATGAGAAATATTGCATGTGAAATGAATGGAATTTAAATTGAAGAGAAATATAAGCAATATTATGAGAATGAATATAGTAATGTTTTATATTAAATGGAGAAATTCTGTGAAATAAATATTAAAGTATGAAGTGATATTTATGTTAATCAATAAGATTAAAAATGAATTTAATTGAAATACAATTGTGATGAAACAATTGGAGTAATTACATAAGTTGTATGTATATTATTTATTCACAAAATTAATTTGATCCGGATTTGAGTACATAAGTTCGAGGTGAATTACACAATTTCGTGTTAGGATTTTTCATTCGATTCTCGATGGAGAATATTTGATATGGATTTTTGGTTTGATTCTAAAATTCTCTATCATAGTTTATGGCTATGCAAGGAGAATGATGGTTTCTAGTCAAGAAACCAAATCGAAGTCCGCATTAGGGAAATTGAATGGACAATACTATTCGAAAGCGAATTTGTGTGATCGAGCAAGCCATCGAATGTGATTTTGCGAAACGATGGAATATGTACATCTTATGTCCTAATATTATTGATATATTTTGGCGCTGAAATTGAAAGTTGTTGGGTTGGATATCTTTGTAATTTAAATTGGAAATTTTCTTGTATGCAAACCATTTTCAAAAATATTTTCTTTTATTTTTCTTTTACAAATTATTTTCTTTTATTTTTCTAGTACAAACTATTTATTCTATTTTATTTACAAAACTATTTTACAAACTATTTTATTTGCAAAAATATTTTATTTACAAACTATTTTACAACATTTTATTTACAACTATTTTACAAACTATTTTATTTACAAACTATTTTACACAACCATTTTATATATAAAACTATTTCACAAAACGATTTTTTTATACAAAACCATTCTAAATACAAAACCTTTTATAAAGCAAAGATGTACAATCCCATATGGCTTTTATTACAACAAAATTGATTTTGAAAAGTTTTGATTCTTGTATAGGATGAACTTTATATAAGTAAAGTGATTTTGAAACAGTTAATTTTGGTAGGTATTCGATCTGAAGAGAAATCTTATATATGACGGAGTTTATGTAAGAATGATTTGATATATTCGAGATTATTGATTTTGGAAAGTACTTTGTCTGAAAATGAAGTCTTATATATAATTGAATTTATAAAAGCGCGATATTTGATGTTATGATTTTGAAAGGGTACTATATATGGTATATTATATTCTGAAGTAAGAGGTAAGGGGAAGTAACCTCCGTGAAGAAGTATAGTGATATGCTTCGACCCAGATGGACTTGCGGAATCCAAGAATGGATTCGACCGATAAACCCTAATGGAATTAGGTGAATTCAGAAATGCATTCGAACTGATATGGTTGTCCGTACTTAAACTCATGAGTTCCTCGATTTTTTTAAGGGTAGATGGTTCTTTAGTTTACCCAATGGAGGTGTTTTCGATCTTAGGATCTGTTGATTATGGATCTTCCGGGAAGGAAGTGCACCCATTGCGTAAATCATTGAATCATCAGCATACCACTACAGCAGGGGTCATTGAATCTGGAATCCGAAAGGTTGAATAATCTTCTGGAAATTTTTGTGTCCATTGCGTAAATACTGGATCAGCAGTGGGCCACTGCTATCATATTATTATCATTTGACATTGGATTTTGAGCGGCACTTCTCATACCTTTTTTTAAGTATTTTCACTGTGTGTTGAAACGGATCTACTAAGTACTTGTATTTTTCTAGTCTTACGCCTGATCAACGTACGACCAGAGCCTGAAAGAACATGGATAAACCAGCTAAAACATCAAGTTATAAAAGTATTTTGATAAAGTATTATATAAAGGATATTTTGATCATTTTGGTCAATTCTAAATACTTTAAAATGTTTAAAATATTGTTTATTTATATACAACATGGTTAATAGTAAATTATTAGTGTCATAAATATTTTAGAAGTTATCAATTAAATAAAATTTATTTAAAATAAATGATTATTTATTTATTAATAATGTTTGAAAAGTATCTTGAGATAAAACTAATAAATTTATAAATTTTGAATTTAAGGCTTTCAATAGCTTCTTTGTAAATATAAGTAATGATGTAAATAATTATTTTCAAATAGTTTACATATATTTATAAAGATGTTATTTAAATATCTAACTGGTATTTATACATGAAGCAAGGAGTTTTACAAATGAATTTTTTTGAAAAGTATTAAAGTATTAAGGATGGTTGATTTGCAAATAAAGCTTTCAAATGAATATTTCAAGTAAAATTTATATATTTTTCGTTGAATGTATAATTTAAAGTTATTATATAAATGGAAAAAAATTGATCTATGAAGTTTATTTACAGTAATATACTTGACAAATAAATGTGAATCTCTATTTTGGAAGTATATTTTGGAATATTTACTTGATTTCAAAGTACTAATATTAAATTTATTGATTTATATACTGTGTGAACTTTTGTATTAAACCACAATAAATGTTTTTCCATAATTTGAATATTCAATTTAAAATAAGTGTGTAAAATTAATTATGAAGATATGAAATTTTATACTTTGATTTAGAAATTTAATGTAAGATTTGAGTATACTATTAGTTTCAGTTTAATAGTTTATTTTATACTTATTTTAGAAATAACGAGTCTAATAAATCTTTGGATTTAAGGAACTTTATTTTAAAAAGCTTATTATAATGTTTTGATATAAATTTCTAACATTGTTTTAGACTTCTGAAAAACCTTTACATAATGCTGTGAGGATGTTTTAAATATACCTTATATTTTACTAAGTGAACGAGGTTAAATATTATTTCTCTTCAAGGGTGAATACCGAAACTTAAATTTTATTCAATAACCGAATTAAGTTATAAACTTAAGTAAGGAAAAAGAAGCTTAAGTAATACTTTATGAAATGATTCATTAATGATTTAAATCCTTAATGGAAAACAAATTTCTAAGTGATTGATCTTTATATAAATAAATGAATGGAGAGTAAATAATGAGAAAAAAACCAATAGAATAAACTAAAGTAAATTTAAATTAGAATTTCAATTATTGTAATGGAATAAAATTTTAACTATTTAATAATTTAAACTTCTAAAGTTGAAAGTAAGAAATTAAATGCTAAGTTATAAATGAAATATACAAGGAATTTGAAATTTGTAACTTCTAAACAAAAAGGATATGAAAACAAGAAATGATAACTATTGAAAATTTATTTACTAAAATGAAATAAGATAAGCTTGTGTAACTTTTAATTACATTCTTAGAAACATATATATAACTTACAAGAATATTTAAAGTTTTAATGTTAAATAAGGATATATAATGGAATTTTATACAAGAAAAAGGTTAAATAATGAAAGTATTCAATGAAATTTACTTTTATAAATAAGAAATTTGACATGAAAATAGTTATAAACCTGAGTTATAATTGTAGTGCTACTAAATAAAATGAAATAGAAGTAAATGTTGTATGCAAAGAATTAGGAACTTAAGTTAATGTTTGAAGCTATTGATAATTAAAGTAAAAAATAAAATGAATACTATATTAAATTTGATGATTGTAACTTCAGAAATGGTTGATTACTTTGACCCCTTATGCATATTTTATGGTTGTTTGCTAAAGATGGTTGTTTGTTGGATTGATTTATTTAGATTTTATGTGATGATGGTATGCTTTTGGTTGAAAGCGATTGTTGTTATGTTATGTTGATTGTTTGTTATTAATTTAAAACAATATAATCATTTCACTTCTATATAATTATTAACCTTTTTGGATTATACAAGTGGAATACAGGTTGTGAAAGCAATTGCTATTGCTTTTGGTTTCATAAAATAAGCGTTATTTGCCTGACAAATAGATACATTCTCGGATTACGGTTTTCTAGCAATATTATATTGTTTTCCCATGTCGGCATATGTTATTTTGAAATTATGGTATATATTGTTATATTTTGATATTATTATTTCTCTCAGACCTCTCCGTACAAAGGAGACTTTACCGAAAATTTTCGAAAATTTTGGACTAAGAAAATTTTGTGAAATGTTTTCCAAATTTTGTTAATTGGAACATAAAAGGTTTAAATGTTTATAAATTAATATATTTCATTTAAATTATTTCTTATGTAAATAAATTGTTCATGGATTTAATATTTTGAATAAGATATTGACTATTTAATTTCTTCTTTTCCCTTCTTTTTCCTTTACGAGGACGAAAAGTTTTGAGTGGGAAAGTGTAACGACTTGCAATTTTCGATAATCAAAATTATTTAATTTAATTGGATTTGTGATTTAATAATTAGGAATAAAATTTTGTAATTTAATTATGAAATGATAATTAGAATTAAATGTAACAATGTTAATTTAAGTCATTTATTAACAATTGTAATGAAATTTCAATTAGTTGAAATGATTTAAGTGTTATACTTGGTTATAAAGTAAATATAGGCAAACAAATGTAAATATGGATCTAGTTAATAAGAAATGGTAACAACTATTACGAGTTACTTATTTGTTTAATTCATAAAATTTAATTTGGAATCAATTGCAGTTAATTGACTTAATTAGTGCAATTAGTGTAGATTGGATTGAAATTTGACTATGCATATTGGGCATGTAGGATGAAAATCCATTTACAACCAATAGGGTTAGACACTTGGAATACCACACAAACTGAGTACATTGAACCCACAATAAATTTTGTACAGTGGACCGTTGAGCAAAAGACTATTGCGCAAAACAATTCCAAAGCCATGAATATTATATTCTGTTCACTTGATAGGAATGAGTTTAATAAAGTGCCTGTCTATAAGTCTGCATATAAAATCTGGAAAACTTTGCAAGTTACTCATGAAGGAACAAGCAAAGTTAAACAGACCAAAATATCTATCTTTACCAATCAGTTTCAATTATTCAAGATAAATCCAAATGAGTCCATTTCAGATATGTACAGTAGGTTTCAATACATTGTGCACTCACTAATTGCATTAGGAAAGAACATTTTCGAAGAAGATTAAGTTAGAAAAATTCTAAATTCACTCACTCCGGAATAGGAACAGAAGACTCTAGAAATTAATGAGGCTAATGATATTAGTACTCTTAAAATTAAAGAATTAATTGAGAATTTGATGCCGTTTGAAGTACAAATGCAAGATAGAAGAGAAAGCAAGGCCTAAGAAAAGAAGTCAATAGCATTCAATGCAATAACAGATGGTTAACTCAAACAGTGACGACGATGAAGAAATAGCCTTGATGACAAGAAATTTTAGAAAGTTTCTGAAAAACAGAAAGATGAACAACTACAAGAGAAATAATCATAAGAATTCTGTAAATAATAACGAGACTCTAAAAAATGTTAGATTCTACAATTGCGATGAGCCAGGCCACTTAAAAAGAGATTGTCTGCATCTGAATAAGCAAAAATTTCCTCCAAGTAATGATTCCTCAAAGAAAAGGAAAAGAGCGTATACTGCTACACTAGACGAATCAAACTCATCCTCCAGTGATGAAGATCAAAAGACGAAAAATTCAAATTTGTGCTTTGCAGCTATTCACGAATCTGATGATCTCGAAAATATGGATCTAAAAATAGGTCCGCATTTAAATTATATTGGTCGAAATTGTTTGCTTGAATGTTTAACGTTTGATTGTTTTTGCTTACTGTTTATATTTAAAATTTTTGATTTTCAAAATAATATTATTCTAACAATGTTTTTAATATTTATTTTAATATTAAAGCGTGATTATATTTATATTATTTTAAATAAAATATAAATTAGATTATAGGATATATATATATATATGTGTGTGTGTGTGTGTGTACTAAACAAAATAGAAAAGAATTAGTCACATATATTATAGGACCTATGTCGACGTGGCCCTACCCCCTATGTCAACATCCCTACCAGAATTTTGAAATTCAAAGTTGAATTCAAAACTTCGAATTTCTCTCCACCTTTTCACCAACTCCAAAGCTCTTAAAAGGTGTCTCTTGACCAGAGAACATGACAATTGAATATCTATTTATCTCCTTAACTTTATCCTATCTTTTCACTTTTATTTCAAAATTCAAACTCTCTTTTAAACCCTCCATGTCTCTACTCTCTTCAAAGATGGCTTCCTCAAGCACTCCCTCCACCATTAGGCTGTCCAAAGCCATCAAATAATTCCTCTTCAATGACTCGGAAGCTATCAAAGCTTACATAAGTTATTCAAACTTTGGAAAAGTCCATACGGGAAAATTTGCCATCTTTAGTTATTTTCCTTCAAATGAACTTAATGTTCTTTTCAAAGAGAATCAAAATCCTCATTTTAATTGATGATCCTCAGAATGATTTTGTTTTTTATCCAAATCTTGTTAAAATGTTTTATGCAAATTTGAATCGTGGTTTTTATGATGGTAATGAAGGGGAAGTTTGGAGTAGTGTTAAAGGAACATAAATTATTTTAAATAGTGAGATTTCAAGAAATATTTTGGGTTGTAAGTATACGATAATGAATCTTTTGGATTTTCATACTGATGAACATGATCGTGAGACATTTCACCACATTTTTGAAAGTGATGATAACTTTGAATTTATTAATCAAAATTTCCGTCCTAAAGCAAGAATTATTGACCGTCTTTTGCAACATACCATAATTCCAAGATCGGGAAATTTCAATCACTCGACCTTAAAAGTTTGTAAGGCTCTTTTTGCTATTTATGCGTACTATGACATTAATTAGGCGCAAGTTATCTTGGATGAACTTTGTCCCAAAAAATTTACTTTAGGAGAAAACCCTTTGTATTATGGAATTTATCTTACTTGGATTTAACTATCTTGGAGTTTATTATAAGAGAGAGGAGTTTATTTCTCGAAAAGTGTATAACCATGCAAATATCTCTCTTATGAAAATCCCACTTGTGTTTCAACCATATAAAACACTTACCTAAAAGATGAAAGGTTGGCTCATGAAGAATTGAAAGAAGAAGAAAAGGAGGAGGAGGAAGAAGGGAAGGAGATGGAATTGAAGAAAAAAGAGAGGAGGAAGAAGAGACATCATTGGAAAGTACTAAATACCCTATCACTTCTAACAATCCATCCAACAAGGCGCTTCTCAAAAATCAAAAGATAATTGTGGAAAACTAATGGATTCTCAAAAGATCTGTTAGTAAAAAGTTGGACAAAGTTTCCACCAAAATGAACAAGTTCTTTGGGAAAGTGAGTCGCAAACTTGGATTATCATCATCTTCATCATCCTCTATCAAATTCTAGTTTTCATTTCATGTTGTATTACTTTGCATCTTTCGATTATTTAATGTTACATATTGTTTATGCAATGTTAACTAAAATTTATCAATGAAAATCATTTATTTCTGATTCATTAGCCCTAAAATATCTCTGGAATGCTTGCTTTTATATTATATAAGTTTATATATATGTGTATAATTGTGCATAATATAAAGAAACAAAGCATATTGCCAAAATCAACAGGGCATGTCGACATCCCCTACCCCCCATGTCGACATGTAATGGACATAAAGTAATTTTTGTTTTGAATTTGAAATTGACACAACTACCTTGTGTCTATTCATTTCAAATGACTTTCTAACCCTATAAATACCTATTTCTTCTAGAAAAATGCACATTTTCAATTCTCCTTATTTTCTATTGAATTTCTTCATATTTTATCAAATAATGGCATCTCCTATTCATAATCTAAGCGAGAATCTTGAAGAAGCTCTCAATTCCTTCAAGAACATACTTACTTTTATCCTTCGCAATCAACGACGCTTAGAATTAAACCAAATGCAGATGATAAAGGAACAAGAAAGCCACTTCGATGCTATTCGATGGATGATTTTAGCCCTCAATAAAGAAGAACTCAAAGTGAATCCAGAAGGAACTCTGAATAAGGATAATGAAAAATGAGATGCTATAAAGGCAGATCCTATCTTTGGTGAAGAAGGATGGATTGAATTTCCAAGAAATGTTTGATCTGACTTGTACGGTTTGATTTACTTTGATTTGATTTGGCTTGATGTGGTTCAAATTGTTTGGTTTGATTTGACTTGATTTAATTGTTTGAATTGTTTTGAACATGGTATGTAATATATGATTGAAATGGTGTGGCTTGATAAATATACTGATTGATTATGTTTGAAATTTTCATATCTCTCACATTTACCTTACTAAATTATTGTCTCATTTATATTCTACTATACTGTATTATTATGCTATATAGTGCTACAGTATAGGATTTAGGGGCAGTTATGTAGTTTAGTCTTAGTTTTTATTGATGACAAAGGGGGAGAATTATAAAATAGGATAGCAAGGCTGTTAGTTAGGTTTATATTAAGGGGGAGTTGTTGGAATAAGGGGGGAGTCAAAGTAGAATCAAAGTTAGGTGGAGTATATTTTATAAACATAGGTTGCCATCATAAAAAAGGGTGAGATTGTTAGTTCCTGAGATGATGGTTTTGATGACAATAACCGTAGGACTTGTTATAAAATATAAATACTAATATTCTTGTCTATATATATATATATATATATATGCAGGATATATATACAGGTACTGAAGAATGAAGACTGCACATTTTAAAGATTCAAGACGGAGTATAGAGAACCAAGACTGAGTTTGCAGATTCAAGACCGACAAATTCAAGATTGAAGAAACCAAAGCCGAAAACAAACGAGCATCAAGAGTTCAATATATCAAAAGTTCAAGATTTCAAGAGTTCAAGATATCAAGATAAGAAATAGAGTCTAGATTTATGTCAAAACTTCACAATAGCACTAAAATCTTTATTCAGATTTTATATAATGGAATGGAATCCACCTTCTCACTTTAATAGTGGGATGGAACCCATGACCTCTTTAGTGGGATGGAACCCACGACCTTCTCTAGTGGAACGGAATCCACGAAATTTTCAAAATGATTTATTTTTCCAAAAACTTTTTAAAGTCATCTCTCTCAGTTTAAATATTTTAACCTTAAACTATTTTTATTATCTTTTATATTTTGATTTCAAAACCATCTCTTGTTTTTAAACTATCTCCTAGTTTTAATATTATAACTTTTAAATCTCAAAAATATATTCTATACTTAGTTTTTAATATTACTTTTATATTATAGATTATATTTTTAAGATTACTTTTATATTATAGATTATATTTTTAAGATTACTTTTTAAATCTCTTTTATAAGTTTAAACTATATTCAAAATGGTTTAGAAACTTCATAAATTGTTTTGACAAGTTTTAGAAAGAAAATCTCTTTTAAAAACAAAAATCAATTTTAAAAATTCACTAGGGCATGTTGACGTACCCTATCCCCCCGCGTTGATTGGGATCGGATGTCCCATGCCTGCCATCCTACGAGGCTTTAACAAATTGCTGTAACTTTCTTTCCCAAATCAGTTTCTTGATAATATCTTTGAGATGACTACACTCATTCATGCTTTGACCATAGAATTCATGAAACCGACAATATTTTCCAGTTTATTTCTGCTTCTCCGTTGGAGGTGGCTTCCTGTACTATATGTATTGCAAGTAGACAAATAGACATCATCTAAAGATGTATTCAGTGGTGTGTAGGTACTATACATTGGAATCCTAGGCTTTCTTCTTCCAGAATCCCTTTTTCGTTCATGGTTCCTATCTCTGCATTTCTTTTGCTGATTCGGTTTATTTTAGACATTCACTCGAACTTTTCCAGAACTATCCCAGACTGCTTCACTGCAATGTTACTCCGTACTCCTTCTCCACTTGATCTTATAACATTCTTCTTCCTAGAGCATCTAGCTTTCTCATCCTTAAATACTGAGCTGCTTTTGCATAGAAACACTCCAACGTTGCCAGTGGGTTGCCAGCTAACCAACCACCAAAGTCAGAATCTGGGTCAATGGTGTTCATGTAAATGTGCGTATTTTTACTTCATATTTAATTGAACTTAATTAAATAAATGAGCATATAAGGTATTTTAACATGCTTAAACCAATATTTCAATTATTTTCAAATCATCATTTATTCATCTTCATATAGAGGCAAAATGGTCATTTTTGTGCATATACTAATTTGAGAAAATTTACTTGGAAATTTTTATGTTATTTTGTAGGAATTTTAATAAATTTTGTAAGAGGCTTCATGAAGAAATATGCATGCACAAGAGAAAACAAAAGAATGAATATGGAAATAATTAAACCATGCAATATGGAGGACCCTACTTACCCACTTACCATGATCACCAATTAGGAGCTAATACACATGCTAATGAAGCATAACATGCACATTTAAATGGAGGATTGTCTCATGCTAATGATAACTTGGTGGCTACACTACCTAGAGGGGTAGTTTGGGTAGTTTCCAAAAATAAGATAGGGTTTCCAAACATATATAAATACCTCATATGTTCATGTAATAACCTCCTTGGAGCCTCCATTTTAGTTAGTTTAGTTTAAGGCTAAAAAATAAGATATAAGCTCTCTTTCTATTTCATGGCTACTTAGCTATTTTATTTTTCTTATGTAATTTTCTTCTTAATGCAATTTCAATTCTTGCTCTTTATTTATTTACATGCTTTTTTCTTTCATGTTAGTAGTGTAGATCTTTTTATTTATGCAAGTAGAATAGCTTTTATTTCATTTTAATTATCTCTTTTTTTTTACTTAGCTTGCATTTTCTTCTTATTTTTATTTCATGTTGAATGCTACATCTGTTGAAGTGATAAAAAATACGAGAGGCTAAACCCCTTCAATTTAGGGGTAATGAAGCTCTCTTATCATTTAAATTCAACATTTTGATAACTTATGTTCTCTTTTATACGTAATGGAAGTTTCATGTTGATGTAAATTTATTAATGAATTTGATAGTCTATGATGTTTATCACATATAGGCTATTCCTACTCAGATAAACACAATTTACATCATCTTATGGAAGTGAATTTAGAATCAAAATTTGATGGTCTATATTTCTAATCAATAGTTAGTAGATCATGCTTAGAATAGATTTTATTTTCCTTTTCATTACAATCATAAGAGTTAAGAAGTGGTTTAATGGGTGTGTTATAGTTTGATGGTTTATACTGGGCTAACTAATAGCATAAATTTCCATATTTATGATAAATACATCAATTATATTCACTAATGACAAAAAAAGATCATAATTTCATGTTGTGTTGATTTATGTGATCAAGAGAGTGGTTTATCTCTAAATTGCTTTCTGCTTTCATGATTTTATCCGCTTTTATTTTTTGTTAGTTTTTAGAATTTTTTAGCTTCAAAAAATTTCAAACTCTTGGTTAGTTTGATTGAATAGAATTTTAAAATCTAAACAATTCCCTATGGATTGATCCGTACTCACCACGTACTAGAACTGTATGCCGTGCATTTGCGGTTTTTTTTAATTTAAATTTGATTGGCTATTTTCTAAACCGATAGAGATTTAGCCATCGAACAAGTTTTTGGTGCCATTGTAGAGGATCTGCTTTGATTTTAATTTTCTATTCTTTGAATTATTTTTGTTTGATTTTTGTGTGTGTATTGCATTTAAAAAAAATTATGTTTGTGTGTGCTTTTTGTGACATTGTGTTGTGTGCTTGCTGTCTAGTTGTTTTTACGTTTGCATTTCTAGTTTTTTTTTAAAAAGGGCAATCAAAATTTCAGAACAAATATATATATATATATATATATATATATCATTCGTTCCTTTTTACATTTTCTATATTTGCTTTGATTTTACTATTTTTATTTTGATTTATGTTAACCCAAAAAATGGATAAACACTCTGATTAGAGTTTGAAAGCCCCAGCCCTGTTCAGACAGGGCAATATCACAGATTACGGATATAGAAAAAGAATAGTAAAAGAAAGTAAATGGAGAGTTTCTGTAGTGGTTCAGATGTTAATAAAGCCTACATCCACTTTATAGTTTTATTAAAGACTGATTGATATTACAAGAGATGTTCTATTACAAGGCTTTGACTATCTTTAGCTAGATTGAATCCCCAGAGTTGGAATCCACTAGAGAATCACAATGAATTTCTTTGGAGATTGTTGTGAGGGAGGTCGGGAATGAAGAATAATTCCAACAGAGCTTCAGCAACCAGTCTGGAGAAGATCCAGTTTATGTTGCAGGTAGGATGGTATTTATATGGCTCGGAGAGCTTCTGGTCCAGGCCACTTCATCATCTGCTCGCAGGTAGGGAACAACCCAGGGGGTTTAGCTCACAAACTGAGGCAAAAGCATGGGTCGCTGGCGACCCATAGACTTGACTCGTTTATGAGCCAATGCCTTATCCTTTTCTTCATTGCATCCTTATGTAGTTTATTGTTGAATTGAAACGATGTCTAGGTTGCTGATGATCTGAGTACTTCAAATTTTTCTAGAATTTGGAATTAGAGATGTCTCCGTAGCCGTCATGTTTTCGTTTTAATGACAATTTACTAGCTACTCATGCTCAGCTGCTGATTGGGCTAAAAGAATGCCGATCTCTTGGTTTCATTGATCCCAGTCGTTGTCTTAGTGACATAGCTTGGATTTTGTTAACTTTTTGCCTAAGCCTTTTTGGTTAAGTTCTAAAACATTCCGATAACACACGATTGTGCTGTCTCCTGTTAAATCCGGCTAGGTTAAAAACCCGGATAACATTTTCTCCTTAGAGTGCGTCTTCGTTGTCAACAAGGCGCGCTTTGGAAGTTATTGCTCTCGATATATGTCCATCCAAATGATTGCATTAAAGTTTATGAATGCATGGCAGGTCATGCTGTCGGTCATCTAGCTTTGTTACTGACTACTATTACTTATCATAATTGGTCATATTTCTGCCCATAGCTTCCCAACCATGCTTTGAAATGATAGATGAATGTCATAGAACGAGCTTGAGGAAAAGTAGCTCCAACATTATGAGTCTCTAGTGATCCATTTGCATATGGATCGCTAGCGATACATACTGTTGTGAAAATCTCCTTTGGAAATTTGGGTTGCTAGCTACCTAATGCCTAAGGAAATTTTCACGCTTTCTTCTATTTGCCTACTTATGTAACGACCCGGAATTTCGGCCATATTATTTTAATAAATATTTAATCCAATTAAATAAAATGTAAAATTATCATTTTAAAATGAAAAAGTCTTTTGGAAATATTTTCCATTTGTTTATATAGATTTGCATTTTGAAAAGGAAATTTAATTTTGAAATTTAAAATAAAATCTCTTAAAAATATTTACAATAAAATTTATCTTATATAATTGAATTAAAATGTTTTACCTTGTTAACATTTGGTATAAAAATATATATGGACAATAATGTTTGAAATAGAATCAAATTCTATCAATATTAAATATAAGTAAACCATATGAATATAATTTAAATATTGATAGTTAAGATACAAAATAAAAATATAAATAAAAGCAAGAATTAAGTGATTTTGGTGTTCATACAACATAAGTTAAAAATTATAAGAACAAGTATAAACTAAGATAAGACAAAGTGCATGTATATGAATTACTCAAGCTAGAAGTTAATAAAACAAATGTTTTTATACAAAATATCTTCATTTACAAGACCAAATATCTACCTGCAAAGTGTATATTTACATACAAATATTTATACACAGCAAACATAATAATAATTATGTAAACATATTAAGAAACCTTGGCATTAAATGCCATCATCTCAGCCTAATATAAGTCTATTCAAAATATTTACATATCTTTACTTTTCAGTAATAAAAATCTGAGCAAACCAAAACAAAAAAAAGAAAACAACTTAACCAGTTAATACCTTCCTTTATACACCCTTATTCTCTTCTATATATATATATATATATGTATACATCTTGCTATTTAGTTCGTTCAGTAAAACTTAGCTAACCTGTGAAAAACAAAACAAGAAAAGAAGTAAACTCAAATTCAAACAAAAACAGACAAGAACTAAAACAGATTCAAGGGCAGTTTCCAACTTCAGTTTTCAAAGAACAACAGAGTGTTTCCTATTCAGTAACCCTTGCAGGTGAGTAAACAAGAATTTTTAAAGTTTTAAGTTAAGTAAAACAACAGTTTCAGGGATTCATTGATAATCTGGTTTATATATGTTTTGGTCTTGAATATGATTCTGTGTTGCTCCGTACTTATCTGTAGTTGTTACAGGTTGCATATTTTCTTCAAAACTCAAATTATTGTCATCTAATCATGTAAAGTTTAGAGTTGTTTTACAAACAAGATGATTAAACCTAAACCAAGATTTTTAAAATCTGTTTTAAGCATGTTGGAGTGGTAGCAACACTGGAAATCTTGTTTACAGGTAATCAAGTAATACTTTGATAAAATTGATTATTGTAAAATATTAATTCAAGATCATAACTTGAATGCTTACTGCAAATTATGATTTTTAAAACAAAAACGAAGATATTTAGCTTTGAATTCTAAGAGTAGTTTGTATTTGAACAAAAATTGCATTTTTCCAATTTCAGATAATCGAATCAATTTAAAATGTTGAAACTTGGTTTGAAGCTAGTATAAACATCTATGATGTCTAGAAAATTGTTGAACAAATTTTCAAATACACGAATTGTTTGAACGAATTCATTTTAGGGTTTAGTTTCGAGCTTTTGAACGTGTCTGTAACGAGGGGTGTTCGTCGCCTATACGTGATCGAGTCGCATGAAACTCTGGAGGAAGGTTGCTTAGAGTGCTGACGTGGTGTGGATGGAAGTAGAATGTCTTCGGTGGTCTGTGCGGCAGTGGCGAGGCGTTTTAGTTGGTGGGTTGTGTTTGCTGTTTTTGATCGAACTGCTATTTTTCGATTTCGAATTTTTGAAGGCGAGCTGAGTTTTGATTTTCGAATTTATGGATGATTTTGATTTGCCGATGGTCGTAGGGTTCACCGGAGTTGAGCCGCGTTACCGTGCACGTGTACGGCGAGAGGATGGTGTCAGCGTCGTGATGGATGAGTATCTCGAGTCGTTACTCGAGTTAAGGGAATCGTTGCTTCGGGTTAGTGATGCGAGCGCGTGAGAGTTTCTGAAACTATACTTTATACTTTAACCAAAACTTAAGCTTTACCGAAGAAAAAAAAGAAGAAGAAGGGATACAAGAGAACGAGAGAGGACTCATGGGAAACTGGTGAGAGACTCGAAGTGTTATTCGAGAAACAAGGGGAAGTCTTGTGTTATCAAACTGCAGTATAAACATAAAAAATGAAGTTAAGCAATTTGTGTTTCAACAGGATTTAAGCATTGTAATTTTAATAAATGTTTAACAATTTAAGTTAAAACTTTATACAAATTTTGATTATCTTAGTTAATGCTTAACAATGTTTTTAAACTCTTAATTATTATTTTAATTAAATAATTAATTTAAGTTAAGTATAAAATTAATTAACATTTAAGTTTGTAGTTAGTAATAATTTGGTTTTCAAAGTTTAAAAGAGAGCTTTAAATTTTTAATTAAAATGAATAGTAATTAATTAATTACTTTAGAAAGTAATTAAGAATAATTAATTTATAATTATAATTAGAAATTGGTTAATTGATGATTAAGTGATAAATGAATTTGTAATTAACTACTTAAAGTTAATTAATGTATGATTAATAGTTAACTAATTAAGTAATTTAATTAAGAATTAATAATTGATTAGTTAAGTAATTAGTGGTTAATAAATGGATAATTAAGTTTTCTTAATTAATAATTAAGGTTATTAAATAATGATTAAGGGTAATTAATTAAGTGATTAATTCTCAAGTAATTGGTTTAAATAATTACAATAAGAATTAAAGATGTTTGCTTATGAATAATTGTATAAGTAGAATATCTGATTTGTGATATTTATTTGGTGATATTCTGTGATGTTCTATGATATGCCTTGATATATCTATGATGACTGTGTATGATTTATCTATGATAAATGTTATGTGAATTCAAAGTGTTGAATTTAAAATGTTTAAACTATTAAATAACTTGACCTTTAAAATGGCATTTGGATTTCGATGAGACCGGGATCAGGTGTCAATTATGATTATCCGAAAACCACATCGATCCAAATTAAACGTTAGGTCGTGAATTCTCAATTGAAGATCGAGATGGTGTTTCAGAATGCAAGGGTTATTGTCGTTGACTCTGAGGGTGATTCCAAAATGAGTGTAACGAGATAATGCCTTCGGTTTCGTTCGAACCCGGAACAAACTTGTATGGATTGAATGCTTTCAGAACATCGTCAGGTGGATGATGAGCATTCTAAGAGATATGTTCTATAAAGGTAATCGTAACCTCATGCCTCATCAATCGGGAATGGCTAAAACAGGGGATGTGCAGCAAGGTCAGGTGGGTAGCACCCAAGCAGGACGAGATATACCCCTGTCTAGATATCCCTTTTTATTTCGGCTGTGTGGGCAGTTGCTAGCTACAACCGCGGGGTTATCTTGTTTGGGACTGTTCAGTAAGGAATGGTTCCGGCCTTGTGTTGCAGAGGATTTAGGGTGGATCCTCGGTACGGTGATCTAGGCCCCGTACTGTGACGGACGGTACCCCGGTAGCCCTGCCATTGATGGAAACCCATTTTCCCTATGAGACCCTACGGTTTTGATTTGTATTACCCACTTTCAGGGCTAGTAGCTGGAATTAATAGATATAACAATTTCGGCTATTTTCTATTTACTTGAAAACCCTAGACAGTATTATAATATCACTGGATTTCCTATAAAATGTTTTGGTTAGCGTAAGGTAAAAACTTACCCGTATTTATGTGTGGGGAGTCTTACGTGATACCTTATTTTCAAATGTTTTTCAAAGTTAAACAACTTTAAACTGTTTACTCATACCAGACCCATGTCTGACCCGGAGTTTATTTTTGTTTTTCATAAACTCTTGGGTACTAAAATTTTTATGAGTAGCCAAGTGATAGGTTTTGGATTGTTAAGTTTCTGGAGGAGCTTTGGCGCAGAAGTCCAGACGTATATATCTATCTAGTTCCAATGTGTTAGTTAGTGTATGTTGTATTTTGGGATGAATGTAGTAACAGATGTATATATGACTGTCATGTGTATTATATTGTGTAACTCTGATATATGTAAAACTATGTAATAGTTATGTGATGTATTATATTTTGTTCCGTTCCGCTGTGAGATTCTGATGTTGTTATTTCTTTCTTTCTATATTTTCTATTTCTATCCCTTTCTTTTCTTATTGATGATACGTCTTTCTGTGAGTAGAAAGGCGGGTCGTCACAGTTGGAATCAGAGCGCTAGGTTGAGCGAATACCTTGGCTTTTGAGTGATTTCTTTCTTGAGAGAGCGTATTTGTAATTTTGATATATATATATATATATATATATTTCTACCTATTTGTTGGGTTACCTATTCTGGTTTTTCAATGTAAATTATAAAGGTAGATAGGGTAGTGCTATGTGTAACACGACTACCAATGGTTGGAGTTTAAATGTTGAGGTTGGAAGTGTATCTGTCGAGACTGTAGACCTATTACCGTCTTGAGTGAACTTTGGGTGGTGTAAGGATTTCATCGATCTCTGAAGGAAACCTGTTAAGGTTCAGATTTCATCTTTGAAGTGTAAGTTTGGTTGAGATAGAGTTTGGATCTGTTGGTTGGACGGAAATAAGTCATGATATCTTGATACCTCAGGATGTAGTAGCTGTGTGATGAGACACTGTGACTATGGATGTCTCCGAAGATGTTTCTTTGGAACAAGTTAAGGAAGTATGTCTTCTTCGGTGTTGTGGCTAAGTAGGGTGTTTTTGTTTGGTTCGAAGTCCGAGTTCTCGAAGAGCTTTGGATAGGAAGTCTTTGGGCATCTGGGTCAGCAATGTAGCTCGGAGTGTTCTGTGTGCCGTCGAGAAGGTTTTCTGGTTAGCTGTTTTCCTTGAGGTAATTTCAGAGTAGCAGAGTGGATCCATTTCTTCGATGGATTGGCTCGATAAGTATAAAGCTGTTTTGAATTATGATGAGAGAACAGTTTCGTTGGAAACTGATTTGGGTAGGATTGCCAGAGTGTCGTGTGATAATTCTGGAATTCACTTGAGTAGTCTTTTACATGGAATTGAGACTTCTCAAGAGAAGGTTGAAGATATCGATGTTGTCTAAGATTTTTCTGATGTATTCGAGGAAGTCAAATGTTTGCCTCCACATCGAGAGATAGAGTTTCGTATTGATTTGATTCCAGGAGAAGTGCCGGTGATTCAACCTAGTAGGAGGATGGCTCCTAGAGAGAGAGAAGAGTTGGTTAAGCAGACTCAGGATCTTTTGGAGAAGGGGTTGATTAGGCTCTGTTTTTCTTGTTGAGGTTCTGCTGCGGTGTTTGTCACCAAATTGGATGGATCGCTAAGGTTCTGTGTTGATTATAGAGAATTGAACAAGGTGACTATTCGAAATAAATATCCTCTTCCTCGTATTGATGATCCTTTGGACCAACTTCATGGAGCTTCTATCTTTTCTCAACTGGATTTAGCTTCAGGTTTCCATCAGCTAAGGGTAGCTGAGGACAGTATCCCTTTGACTGCATTTAGGGGATCGAATTGTTTCTACGAATGGTTGGTTATGCCTTTCGGGTTAACCAACGCTCCTGCTTATTTTGTTGACCTGATGAATCGAGTCTTTCAGGATGTATTGAATAAGTTTGTTCTGGTGTTCATCGATGATATTCTGGTCTATTCTAAGTCTGAAGAAGAGCACAAGCAGCATTTGAGGATAGTGTTGGAGACTCTGAGGAGACATGTTTTGAAAGCGAAGTTCTCGAAAGTGCCATTTTTGGAAATCGGAAGTCAAATTTTTAGGGCACATTGTTTCTCTGTAGATCCAGCAAAGGTGGTGACTATTCTGGAATGGAAGCAACCGAAGACACCGACTGAGGTTCGCAGTTTTCTGGGATTAGCTGGCTACTACAGAAAGTTTATCAAGGACTATTGATTTCTTCACATCTGACTAAGTGAACGAGGAAAGGAGCTAAATTTAAATGGACACCCCGGTGTGAAGAAGCTCTCCAGAAGTTGAAGACAAGGCTAACCAGTGCATCGGTGCTAGCTATTCCGGATGAGAAGAGCAAATTTGAAGTTTATATGGATGCTTGTATAGTTGGTCTGGGAGCAGTTCTGATGCAGAATGGAAGGGTAATTGTGTATGCGATTCGACAATTGAAGCCACATGAGAGGAACTACGCTACGCACGATCTTGAGTTGTTAGCCATTGTTTTTTCTTTGAAGATTTGGAGACACTATCTCTTGGGAGAGAAGTTTGAGTTATTCACGTATCACAAACCGTTTAAATATCTTTTCTCTCAAAAAGATCTTAATCTGAGGCAGCAGCGATGGGTCGAGTTTCTGGCATCATATGATTTGGATATTCTGTATACCCCAGGAAAGGCGAATGTCGTGGTTGATGCTCTTAGTAAGAATGCAGTTCTGTCTCTTTTGGAAGTTATTCCATCTCTCCAGGACAGAATCATAAATAAGCAAATGGATGATAGATCTTTTGAGGAACTGATTCATGGAACTAAGGATGATCGGTATTCAGATTTCAAGGTGGACGATCAGGGTGTTTTGAGGATTAATGGTCATTTGTGTGTGCCTAATATAGATGGATTGAGGTAAGAGGTCTTAGCTGAGTGTCATCGCTCCAGGCTAAATATCCATCCAGGAATCTCTAAGATGTATAAAGATACAAGAAGAATTTTCTGGTGGCCGAGCAGGAAGAGGGATGTAGCTGCTTTCGTTAATAGTTGTGCTATCGGTCAGCAAGTGAAAGGAGATCAGCAGAAGTCAGCCGGTTTGTTGCAGCCTTTGGAAATCCCAGAATGGAAATGGTTGATGATTTCGATGGATTTCATCGACGGTTTTCCTTGAACTAAGAAAGGAAACGAAGGAATATGGGTTATTGTGGATCAGTTAACTAAGAGTGCTCATTTTATACCCGTTAAGGCAACTCGTACTGCAGTTTCTCTAGCAGAGATTTTCTTGAGGGAGATGGTCAGATTGCATGGTCTTCCTGTCAGCATAGTAAGTGATCGTGATCCTATCTTTACCAGCAAATTCTGGAAGGCTCTGCAATCAGCTATGGGAACAAGTTTGAGATTAAGTACAACCTATCATCCTTAGACAGATGGACAGATGGAGAGGCTGAACCGTATTCTAGAAGATATCCTGCGAGCTTGTGTTTTGGATTTTGGTGGATCTTGGGAAGACCATCTTCATTTAGTAGAATTCTCCAATAATAATAGTTACCAAGCTAGTATTAAGATGGCATCTTATGAAGCTTTATATGGAAGACCGTGTAGATCCTCATCCTATTGGATAGAATCGAAAGATCGTCTTGTGCTTGGGCCAGATTTGATTCGTGAAGATTCTGCTAAAGTTGAGCTTATCAAGAAAAGGATGAGAGCTGCTCAGGATCGTCAGAAGAAGTACGCGGATAAGAGGTGAAGACAATTGGAATTCGAGATTGGTGATTTAGTTTTTGTTAAAGTTTCCCCGATTAAAGGAGCTATTAGATTCGGAAAGATGGGAAAACTTGCCCCGAGATATATAGGACCATTTCGAGTATTGGAAAGAGTTGGTGCTGTAGCTTACAGAATTGAATTGCCAGAACGGATGTCTGGAATTCATAATGTATTCCATGTATCCCATTTAAGGAAATTTGTTCATGATCCATCATTAGTTGTAGAACCAGTAGAACATGAAGATTCGGAGGCCGAGCCGAATTTGACTATGGTCAGGAATCCAGTTCGGATTGTTGATCAAGACGAGAGGCAACTCAGGGGTAAGGTAGTGAAGCTCGTCATAGTGTAGTGGAGCGAGGATCCCAGAGATTGCACCTGGGAAACTCTGGATAGTTTTAGGAAAGCTTATTCGGATTTGTGTCCAGATAGCTAGTGATGTTGTTAGAATAAATTGTATGATTGTTTGCTAATGTATGAATGATATGTATGTTTGAATGGTTGATATAAAAACTTTAAAATTATCTTTTGTTTTAAGTTTCGAGGATAAAATTCTTTTAAGGGAAGAGGAATGTAACGACCCGGAATTTTAGCCATATTATTTTAATAAATATTTAATCCAATTAAATAAAATGTAAACTTATCATTTTAAAATGAATAAGTCTTTTCGAAATATTTGCCATTCGTCTATATAGATTATCATTTTGAAAAGGAAATTTAATTTTGAAAATTTAAAATAAAATCTCTTAAAAATATTTACAATAAAATTTATCTAATATAATTGAATTAAAATGTTTTACCTTGTTAGCATTTGGTATAAAAATATATATGGATAATAATGTTTGAAATAGAATCAAATTCTATCAATATTAAATATAAGTAAACCATATGAATATAATTTAAATATTGATAATTAAGATATAAAATAAAAATATAAATAAAAGCAAGAATTAAGTGATTTTGTTGTTCATACAACATAAGTTAAAAATTATAAGAACAAATGTATAAACTAAGATAAGACAAAGTGCATGTATATGAATTATTCAAGCTAGAAGTTAACAAAACAAATGTTTTTATACAAAATATCTTCATTTACAAGACCAAATATCTACCTGCAAAGTGTATAGTTACATACAAATATTTATACATAGCAAACATAATAATAATTATGTAAACATATTAAGAAACCTTGGCATTAAATGCCATCATCTCAGCCTAATATAAGTCTATTCAAAATATTTACAAATCTTTACTTTTCAGCAAAAAATCTGAGCAAACCAAAACAAAAGAAGAAAACAACTTAACCAGTTAATACCTTCCTTTATACACCCTGTGTTCTCTTCTATATATATGTATACATCTTGCTTTTTAGTTCATTCAGTAAAACTTAGCTAACCTGTGAAAAACAAAAAAAGAAAAGAAGTAAACTCAAATTCAAACAAAAACAGACAAGAACTAAAACAGATTCAAGGGCAGTTTCCAACTTCAGTTTTCAAAGAACAACAGAGTGTTTC
Source organism: Allium cepa (assembly GCA_030765085.1). Lineage (NCBI taxonomy): Eukaryota > Viridiplantae > Streptophyta > Magnoliopsida > Asparagales > Amaryllidaceae > Allium > Allium cepa. The sequence continues at coordinate 457,158,798 of CM060929.1, read as the reverse complement.
CTATTCAGTAACCCTTGCAGGTGAGTAAACAAGAATTTTTAAAGTTTTAAGTTAAGTAAAACAACAGTTTCAAGGATTCATTGATAATCTGGTTTATATATGTTTTGGTCTTGAATATGATTCTGTGTTGCTCCGTACTTATCTGTAGTTGTTACAGGTTGCATATTTTCTTCAAAACTCAAATTATTGTCATCTAATCATGTAAAATTTAGAGTTGTTTTACAAACAAGATGATTAAACCTAAACCAAGATTTTTAAAATCTGTTTTAAGCATGTTGGAGTGGTAGCAACACTGGAAATCTTGTTTACAGGTAATCAAGTAATACTTTGATAAAATTGATTATTGTAAAATATTAATTCAAGATCATAACTTGAATGCTTACTGCAAATTATGATTTTTAAAACAAAAACGAAGATATTTAGCTTTGAATTCTAAGAGTAGTTTGTATTTGAACAAAAATTGCATTTTTCCAATTTCAGATAATCGAATCAATTTAAAATGTTGAAACTTGGTTTGAAGCTAGTATAAACATCTATGATGTCTAGAAAATTGTTGAACAATTTTTCAAATACACGAATTGTTTGAACGAATTCATTTTAGGGTTTAGTTTCGAGCTTTTGAACGTGTCTGTAACGAGGGGTGTTCGTCGCCTATACGTGATCGAGTCGCATGAAACTCTGGAGGAAGGTTGCTTAGAGTGCTGACGTGGTGTGGATGGAAGTAGAATGTCTTCGGTGGTCTGTGCGGCAGTGGCGAGGCGTTTTAGTTGGTGGGTTGTGTTTGCTGTTTTTGATCGAACTGCTATTTTTCGATTTCGAATTTTTGAAGGCGAGCTGAGTTTTGATTTTCGAATTTATGGATGATTTTGATTTGCCGATGGTCGTAGGGTTCACCGGAGTTGAGCCGCGTTACCGTGCACGTGTACGGCGAGAGGATGGTGTCAGCGTCGTGATGGATGAGTATCTCGAGTCGTTACTCGAGTTAAGGGAATCGTTGCTTCGGGTTAGTGATGCAAGCGCGTGAGAGTTTCTGAAACTATACTTTATACTTTAACCAAAACTTAAGCTTTACCGAAGAAAAAAAAGAAGAAGAAGGGATACAAGAGAACGAGAGAGGACTCAGGGGAAACTGATGAGAGACTCGAAGTGTTATTCGAGAAACAAGGGGAAGTCTTGTGCTATCAAACTGCAGTATAAACATAAAAAATGAAGTTAAGCAATTTGTGTTTCAACAGGATTTAAGCATTGTAATTTTAATAAATGTTTAACAATTTAAGTTAAAACTTTATACAAATTTTGATTATCTTAGTTAATGCTTAACAATGTTTTTAAACTCTTAATTATTATTTTAATTAAATAATTAATTTAAGTTAAGTATAAAATTAATTAACATTTAAGTTTGTAGTTAGTAATAATTTGGTTTTCAAAGTTTAAAAGAGAGCTTTAAATTATTAATTAAAATGAATAGTAATTAATTAATTACTTTAGAAAGTAATTAAGAATAATTAATTTATAATTATAATTAGAAATTGGTTAATTGATGATTAAGTGATAAATGAATTTGTAATTAACTACTTAAAGTTAATTAATGTATGATTAATAGTTAACTAATTAAGTAATTTAATTAAGAATTAATAATTGATTAGTTAAGTAATTAGTGGTTAATAAATGGATAATTAAGTTTTCTTAATTAATAATTAAGGTTATTAATTAATGATTAAGGGTAATTAATTAAGTGATTTATTCTCAAGTAATTGGTTTAAATAATTACAATAAGAATTAAAGATGTTTGCTTATGAATAATTGTATAAGTAGAATATCTGATTTGTGATATTTATTTGGTGATATTCTGTGATGTTCTATGATATGCCTTGATATATCTATGATGATTGTGTATGATTTATCTGTGATAAATATTATGTGAATTCAAAGTGTTGAATTTAAACAGTTTAAACTATTAAACAACTTGACCTTTAAAATGGCGTTTGGATTTCGATGAGACCGGGATCGGGTGTCAATTATGATTATCCGAAAACCACATCGATCCAAATTAAACGTTAGGTCGTGAATTCTCAAGTGAAGATCGAGATAGTGTTTCAGAATACAAGAGTTATTGTCGTTGACTCTAAGGGTGATTTCAAAATGAGTGTAACGAGATAATGCCTTCGGTTTCGTTCGAACCCGGAACAAACTTGTATGGATTGAATGTTTTCAGAACATCGTCAGGCGGACGATGAGCATTCTAAGAGATATGTTCTATAAAGGTAATCGTAACCTCAAGCCTCATCAATCGGGAATGGCTAAAACAGGGGATGTGCGGCAAGGTTAGGTGGGTAGTACCCAAGCAGGACGAGATATACCCTTGTCTAGATGTCCCTTTTTATTTCGCCTGTGTGGGTAGTTGCTAGCTACAACCGCGGGGTTATCTTGTTCGAGACTGTTTAGTAAGGAATGGTTCCAGCCTTGTGTTGCAGGGGATTTAGGGTGGATCCTCGGTACGGTGGTCTAGGCCCCGTACTGTGACGGACGGTACCCCGGTAGCCCTGCCATTGATGGAAACCCATTTTCCCTACGAGACCCTACGGTTTTGATTTATATTACCCACTTTCATGGCTATTAGCTGGAATTTAATAGATGTAACAATTTCGGCTATTTTCTATTTACTTGAAAACCCTAGACACTATTATAATATCACTAGATTTCCTATAAAATGTTTTGGTTAGCGTAAGGTAAAAACTTACCCGTATTTATGTGTGGGGAGTCTTACGTGATACCTTATTTTCAAATGTTTTTCAAAGTTAAACAACTTTAAACCATTTACTCATACCAGACCCTTGTCTGACCCGGAATTTATTTTTGTTTTTCATAAACTCTTGGGTACTCAAATTTTTATGAGTAGCCAAGTGATAGGTTTTGGATTGTTGAGTTTCTAGAGGAGCTTTGGAGCATAAGTCCAGACGTATATATCTATCTTGTTCCGCTATGTTAGTTAGTGTATCTTGTATTTTGGGATGAATGTAGTAATAGATGTATATATGACTGCCACGTGTATGACATTGTGTGACTCTGATATATGTAAAACTATGTAATAGTTATGTGATGTATTATATTTTGTTCCGTTCCGCTGTGAGATTCTGATGTTGTTATTTCTTTCTTTCTATCTTTTCTATTTCTATCCCTTTCTTTTCTTATTGATGATACATCTTTCTGTGAGTAGAAAGGCGGGTCGTCACAACTTATATCCAAACCGACCTAGTTCCTCTATTTTCATTCAAGCCAAATCACTCTCGTGCGACCCAAAGTCTTGCGGCCTAAAGCCCTGGGACGATCCAATCCTTACTTCTTCGATTCAATCAATCACTTTCTTGATTCCATCTAGTCCAAGCTCTTGGCTGTATTCTCCAGTCACAGCGCCGTGATTCTTCATCTCATTCTGGAGCAAAACCTAGCTCGCCTCGACCTACCATTGGCTTGTTGCCGACCTGCCATTAGCTCACCATCGATCTACTTTGCAGCTCGCTGAGTTTGATCTTTGATTCTTCTCGTGCCTTTGAATTTTGTTAGAGGTGGGTTCGCTTAATTGGTTTGCTAATTATTGCATCGGTATGATGATTTAATGACGAGTTCCCATTCGTAATGTTGATCGTGAGAAGTTCGAGTTGATTGCGGTTTAATGGAGTAAGATAGTAAATCAAGTCTCGAGTTGTTTCCCGAAACGACATTCGAGCTTTAGCCCAGTGCTTGGCACTTTTGCTATCTTCGTCCATTAGACTAGAATTGACTTGTGTCCAGTTTCGTAGATGTTACTGTACGTCACATCACCAGTCGATCATGATTCTTTCGCAGAATTCAGACTTATCTTGCCTGCTTGCTTGTTGCAATCTCGGTGTTCATGTAGTGAGAATTGTGCAGTTAAAGCGCTTGATACATTCAATGCGGCGGAGGTGTAAAAAGTCATAGTGGGGATACAACGAGGATATAGCGGGATATAGCAGATGACTCTATAATAGCATATAAAACTCATACTTAATGTTTTTACATGTATATAAATGGTAATTAAATGAAAAATTAACTTTCAATTGAATTATAATTAATATATAAATAATCTTAAATAAAAATATGTGCTAATGTGCTGTAAATAAACGTAAACCTGTTATATAATATAATGGAATTTAATAGAATATTAGAGTTTTTTCATTTCTAAAAATATATTAAAAATTCAATTAAATGAATTAATTTCATAATTTTTATAATATATAAATGTCATTTTTCAATTCATTTATTTTAAAGAAGATATAGCGGACATAGCGGAATATAGCGGAAATAATGGATATAGTGGAAATAGCGGGGCTTTAAGTGGAAAGGCTATATTCGGGGCTAAATTGAAAAATCATAGCCGTAGAAATCCGCTATAAGATATAACAAGGTTATAGCGGGGTAATTGCGGGGCACTAACTGCACAAAGTGAAAACTATTTTCCGCGTCGCTTTGGACAACAGATCCGTTATTGATCATAGATCGATGACGGGTAACTGTATAGGAACTAGAAACAAGAATAGAAAACGAAGTGACACGGAATTTCTTTTCTTCTTCTGTTGCGAGCGAACTATCTACGCGGGATAGGGCATTTGCAATGTATCGAGAACCGAGTTTATCCCATATAGATAGCACACTACATTTGCCCCGGTCCGCATTTAAAACTCGAAGTGGCGATTACAAGTTAATGTTCCTTCGAAATTCAAGTGTGGTAAGGGAAGCTATTAGTTTAGGATAGATTTACCTAACGTTTTTAAATGTGAGTTGTGTTATTTAGAATGAAGCAGCCATCCATGCATCGCAAGTCAATCGGGGGAAGCCCGACGCTCTCAGAAGTCGTGTCATCATCCACTTCACAAGCTCAATATGGCCAGTTAGCCCAGTTGGGCCAATCGTGGATCAAACGCCTCCCACTTCAAATTTCTTCTTAATCTACCTAAGAGAGCTTCATCGGTTGTTTCCACCAAGGTGCTCCGTAACATCTGCGTAACACGGAATTCCCGAAGAGGATGTTCATCTGCCAGAGAAGGATGAATTCATCCATATGCCTTCCCTGTGGTATATAGCTTGCCACCGATACATGTGTTTGAATGGAGCCATGCCTCCTTTCAATAACTTTCTGCGTGAGACTCTCTCAAACTTGAGTATTACCCCATTTCAGCTTTATCTGAATGGTTATGCCATCCTGACTTGCTTGCATGTTCTTTCCATGCGGGCATTCAATCACGTTCCAAGCTTTAACGAGTTACAGTACTTTCTTGCGTTCAAGAGGGGATATGATTGTCCCTTCTTGATTATAATAGAAGCCCAGAGAAATCGAAAAATCATCCAACGCTTGCAAAGCAACTTTTCGCAATTCAAGACGTAATTTTTCTTTGTCAAATGCCCCAATTGGTTCAATCTTCGGTGGACGATAGGGGGTAAGATTCTTTTTTATTCATCGAGCTTTTGATGCATTGCCATGGGATTCCTAACCAACCATATGTCTCTTACAGTTATTCCAAGGCCGAACAGAGATGCAACGCTTAATGAAGTTTGTAAGACTTTAAAGCCAATAGATGCTGAGAAGAGAAGCGTTGAAGTATTACCGACTAATGAAAACTTGTGTCGCTATTGACTACTGGCTCTAGGTAGATCTTCCTTTCAAGTTGAAATTACCTCTCCTGCTCGATCCAGGGTTCATACGAGATCTATCTCCTCCTCCCAGGATTCTAAAGAAGCTGCCCCTTAAGAGAAAGAAAGTCCGTCTGGAGGACCTACCAACGAAGCCCATAAGGGGGAAGAGGCTGTTGCGACCGGATTAAGCGGCCTAGGTAGAATGCCTCTAATCCCAGAGGAAGCAGAGGAGGAGTTCAAACAAAGAGAGGCCAAGGCAACGATGGATTTGGAAAAGGAAGAGATAGAGTTTAAAAGTAGTAGTGATGAGTCCATTGCCAGTGATTACTTCTTGTCTGAATCCGACAATGGGGACTCAGAGTCTTGTGATGAGACTCCGGGTATGAATCCCGTTCTTCCAATCTTGCATCTTCCTGATATAAGTGTTAAAGGCAAAGCTCCAGAGTTCGAAAAGCATCGAGACTCTGCTAGTAGAGACATCGGAGCGGAGTTCGGGGATTACAGGATGTTTATGTTGACGTCGATGAGCTTATGAAAGGAGACTTTAAAGTTAACATGACGCTTCCCAGTTTGGGTGATATTGCGCCAGCACTTTTCCCGATCTCGCCTACAGTAATCAAGTCAGTCTGATTCCGCCTACGATGGCCGCCTGTCCTGGTTCATAATGATGTTTTAGGCTCACCTTAGAAACACAATACGTCACGCTAGGATTACACTCATTTCCATTCATCTCTTCATATTTGTTGCACTACACTCACTTTCATTCTTCTGAGACCTTTTATGTATGCCTCATTTCAGGTATAATGAGGGGATGAGGCTTTTATGACGACTTCGAAGACTTCACCGATTCACAGCGGTATCCCAAATGCTCCTCCAACCGCCATCAAGTCAGAGAGACGGAAAAAGAATACCAGAGGGGAAAAGAAATCGAAGCTGAAACCCACCGCCAAGAAGAAAGAGGTCGGGCTCGATCGTATAAAGACGGGTATGAGAAGCGTAGATATCTTGAGGAATGAGATGAGCCGTCAAAAAAATCAAAGTTTGAACATTGCCCTCATTCTTCGTAGCTCGCTTCAAAACACTCTTCCATGGGCCTAGAAGTTCCCATTACTTCTATCCTAATTTTTCCTTTAACTCATATTTATCATCTTCCATCGTCACTGCCACCTCTGCTGCTTCTCGCCCCCACCGAAGGCATGCCTATGTCCTTCCTTCAGGCCTTCCTAAACTTGAGCAGTGCTTTCTGGTTGGTTCTTAAAAGGGGTTAAGTTTGACCTAGATATCCACACCGTTCGCAAGGTTTCCTACATGCCACATCTCTAGGCTATTTAGAGCAACCTAGAACAAACCGAATGATGGGCGAAGCTCTATAAACAGCTAGGGATACAAACAAAAATAATAATCAGGAGACCCTTTCCTTCGAATCTAAGAAAGATGACTTTGAGAAGGCATTGGCCGAGCGTGCCACCAAGATTAAGCGATTAGAGGAAGAGAAAACAGAAGCACTACAGGATAGAAAGAGAAATGCAAACATGCTGAAAGAGGTAAGAGAAGCCCACGGCCGAATAGAAATCGTCTATAGAGACGAGATCAAAAAGGGTCACGCGGATGAGGAGAAGTTAAAGCAAGAGGAGGAGGCTCAACGAAAGACTGTCGCTGATTATGACCTCATCGTTAAAGGGCACAACAAAATTATTTCTGACCAGGCCGAGATCATTTCCAAGTTACAGGCCTAGGCCGCACAGTACAGTGCCGATAAGACAGCTGCTGAAATTGAGAAAGCGGCTGTGTGCAAGCGAATTACTTGGACCTCCAAAGTCTTTTCGAAAAAAATGGAGAAGCTAGATGCGACTGTTTTGAATTTCTATGTCAAATCAATATTGCATCAAGGAAGCCTCAGCTTACTTAGCCTGAAGTTTCTGCGCACTCTCGCTCTTGTTTGGGAGGAAATCTTACCTCATTTTGCCGATAGCGGCGACGTTTATTCCGATCGAGAGTTGCAAGATGCCTATCCCAATGACGAATCCAAGAAGGCGTTACTTGAGAGCAAGGAAATTATCTAAGTTGAAAGAGAGAAGGAGGCAGCTGATGCTGCCTTAACGACCTACCGACATGCTTACCAAGTCTTCTATTTCCGGCATGGGCGAATTATCAGAGCAGCTCCATGACCAACCAATGAGTTTAGGGCTTGAAATTACTCCTAAGGGAGTGGAGCCATTAAAAGAGGACGAGGGTGGTGAGTACGAAGTAGACCTTCTCGAGTATTCCTTCGGCATAGGTAATGTCATCGACTCCTTCAAATTTGGGAGTTTCCAACTTACGCCACAAGAGCAAGAGGAGTTTAATGCTTTCATTTTTGATCCTATAGGTCCATCTACTTTTCCAGTTGACGTTCCAGCTACTTCAGCGCCCATGCCTGCAGCCATTTCCACATCTTTTGTGTTGTTTCTGTTCCTGCTCCAGCTTCCACTTCCGCATCTGGTTCGCAGCTGGGGCCAGAGGCCGAAAAGATAGTTGCACGCCACGGCCTAGATGACCCTTCTTTGTCTTTAGAAGGTGATATAATAGCTGCAGAGGCCATGGAGCAGGAGACTCAAATGGAGCCACTGCAGAAGACTCACCACGAGCTGGTTATCGTTAAGAGGGAAAAGGTCAAAGCGATCAAAGCCTCCAAAAACTCCCGCAAATCTCGACGGTGAATGACGAAGGGAGAGGCTTCTGAGGAAGACGAGGACATTGCTACCGAGCTATTCTTTTACATTGCCTGCAGTGACACCATTCCTGAGAAGAAGAAAAGGCTGCCGATCAAGGGTGGAAAGGGGAACGGCGGCAAGAAACGTTGAGTGGCTTGTGTGAAGGTTGACTTGATTTTGGTCAACAACATGTAGGAAGATTGACTTGTTTTTGTTTCTTTTTGATTCATTCTATTCAAGTGTAGAGTGCATTTTGCGTCTTTACTGTAGAGTCTGTATTTTCTTTTGGTCGGTCGGTGTTGTGTGGGTACAGCCCCCATATTTTGACCCTTTGTACAGAAAATTATAAGCAATATATTGATATTTTGACTATACTCTTATATGCCAGTTCATTTGTGTTCTGCGTACTTGTGTTTTTTTACTTCATACTTTTCTAGTTCTATGATTATAGCCAAAGCCCCTTGTTCGAAGCAACAAAACTTAGAGATCAACAACACTTTGGGAGTTAATAGAATCTTTAGAAATTTCCAAAACTTAGAAAAATTTTGTTTATAAATTCTAGGACTTTAGAAAGTAATGGAACTAGGAAATTTTTTGTTTAGAGATTCTTAGAACTTTAAAAATTAACAGAACTTAGAAAATTTTTGTTTAGAAATTCTTTGTTAACTTCTTTGTTCAAAAACTCTTTGAAAGCTCTTTGCATGGAGTAACAGAACTTATGAACTTATTATTTTCATGCATTTCTATCCAAGTACCAGTGTATGCCCCATAATTCACGAGGCCGTTTACTTCAATTAATTTTCAGATTATCGATGACTTATGGTTTACATAACCTTTATTGAAAATTTGGCTAAGTTACGACTCGATTCTCCTTTTTTGGAAGTTTTGCAACTTAAGCATGCAATCCAAGCTTCTTGTGATATATCAATAAGTATGCAGTACATGCGTATTTTAGAGGCGCACAGTGCATAGGTTAATTGAGCGCAGTTTTATCCCTTCATTGTCTATAGTTGAAGCTTTTCATTTGGTTTGTGGCATTCCAATCTTGTTGGAGTTGTGCTCATTATTCCTAAGTATAAAAGTAGTTGGCACTGGTTGTGAGATGCGTGGTTTTTGGTATTCCTTGGCGTTGCTTATCTTCGGGCCATGCAAGGAGCGTGTGTTCTAGTTCTCCCTGATGCCGCCTATCTTTGGGCAGGGTGAGGAGTTTAATTTTTAAGAATCAGTGCGTGATTTTTCATGCTCCTCGAAGTTGCGTATCTTCGGGTGACGTGAGGAGTTAGTGTTTTGGAATTTAGTGTGCGACTTTTAGTCCACCTCGGTGTTGCCTATCTTCGGTAAACATGAGGAGTTATCATTTTAGTCTGCGGGTTATAGAATGCATGGCTTTTTGTTTTTCCTCAGTTTTGCCTATCTTCGGGCAACGTGAGGAGTTATTATTTTAGTGCGCGGCTTATGGGATGCGCAGCCTTTTTTTTCCCTCAGTATTGCCTATCTTCGGGCAACGTGAGTAGTTATAATTTTAGTGCACGGCTTATGCGATGCATGGCTTTTGGCACTCCTCGGTGTTGCCTATCTTCGAGCAACGCGAGGAGTGTTGATTTTAGCCTTCTCGATGTAGCAGGAGCAACACCAGTTTTTGAAAGGACAAGATCGGGTTCCCCCGATATAACGGTTTGGGTCGATTTGCTTCCATCGACCCAACGTGTTATTATTATGAACACGGTTTTGTTGGTTCAAGAAGCAAACTTTTTTATGGAAAGCAGGGAAATTTTTGCCTATACACAATGCCCCCGGTGTCTCGAAATGGCTTATTTGCTAGAAAATAAAAAATACATAAAATAGCTTTCGAACAAAGTTACGGCGATGCGATTCTATATTCCATGCCCTGGGAACTTGAGTTCTGTAGACGGTTGCTAGCTTGAAAGTCTCGTCTCTTAGCTTTTGATTAATGACATATGGTCCCTTCCAATTTGGTTCAAAGGCCCCCGAAACGGGGTAAACTTGCTTGAGCACAAGATCTTCCACTTTGAAGGTTTGATTGTGAACTTTGGAGTTGAAGTTTCATGCGACACTTTTTTTGGGGGCGGCGGTTCTCAGCTCTACTTCTTCTCTTTTTTCATCAACCATATCTAGCTATTCGAGTAGGAGTAGCTGGTTTTGTTTTTGGTTGAAATTCTTCCTTCGATGCGAGGGGACTTCTAATTCAACCGGAATCATTGCTTCTGAAACATATGTTAGGACGAACGGAGTGTGGCCTGTTGCATCTTTGTGAGTAGTTTTGTAAGCCCATAGTGCAAGTGGAAGTTCATCAACGTAGTATCCTTTGGCTTTTGTTAGTCACTTTTTGATAGTGGACTTGATGATCTTGTTGATTGCCTCCACTTGCCCGTTTGCTTGCGGGTGAGCCACTGCGGAGAAGCTTTTTTCGATTCGGAAGCGCCCGTAGAAGTGTTTGAACTCCGCACTTTCGAATTGGGTTCCATTGTTAGTGATGATTTTTTGCGAGACATCAAACTTGCAAATGATTTTTTTTAACAATGCTATAACTTTTTTTGTGGTTATAGGGGCTAGCGGTTCCGCTTTGGCCCACTTTGTAAAATAATCTACCGCAACTATTGCATATTTGGCCCCTTCTTTTACTATTGGCAGGACGCCAATTAATTCAATCCCCTATATTACGAACGACCATGGACTGACCATTTGCGTTAGCTCCATTGAGGGAGCCCACTTAATTTTATCGAACCTTTGGCGGTGATCGCATCTCCTGGCATGATCTACTGCATCGCGATTTATCATTGGCCAGAAATACCCATACTGAAAAACTTTCTTTGCAAGAGTCTACCCCCGAGGATGGTCTTCACATTCACCTTCATGTACCTTGTTTAGGATTCTTCGTGCTTCATCATTGGTCACACACCTAAGAAGAGGGGTCTTAAATCCCCTTCGATAGAGTATCCCATCCTGTATTATGAACCGTGGCGCCTTCCGGAGGAGCTTCTTCCGTTGATTTTGATCAGTTGGAAGGGTTCCTACAAGTAGATAGTCCTTTATCGGCGTAATCCATGTTTCTGGTTCGACGATGGTCTTGAGAATCCAGTCTACATCCATTTCATCTATGCTTGGTTTGGTTAGAGTTTCAATCGTGACTAACCCTAACGACTAAGCCTCACCGGAACTTGCCAGCTTATCCAAATAATCTGCCTTGGTGTTTTGCTTCCGTGAGATGAGAGTTATAGTGTAGTACTCATTGTTGCTTTGCATTTCTTGTACTTTGGACATGTACGGGGCAAGATTTTCTCCACACGCTTGGTACTCCCCTTTGACTTGACAGATTTTCTCTTCCTCTCTCAGTGCCTTGGACCATTCAAGGCCCAAGTTGCGCCTTATTTTCTTCACTGGCGTAAATTTAGGATAAATGTTGAGTGCATGGCACGCAATTTCAGGTGATACCCCACAAATATCGAAGTATGTCTGTTATCCCGCCTTTTGGAAAGGCCGAAATATCGAGGAATTGACTGAAAACCAAGGATCGCTCGTCTCGAATATCGAGTATGCACAGGTTCACTATGGATGTTGATAAATTTTGTCCAAGTCCAGATCAAGCTACAATTGGCAAGACATGGAAAGCAAAGGTGTGAAAGCCAACGTTCCAAATTTCAAGTCAATCGAAGTTCATATGCTCAAGATATGAGAGTTGCAACTCCAGAGGAAAAACTGTTCCAGTCGATCGATGACCGTCTTATTCGTATCCATAAGACAATCAGGGAACGCCTGACTTTGTATCGATCTTATTCGAATCCATCACGGCACATCATTTTATATCCATCAAAAGATAGGCTCACTTCGTATCGATCACCTATTGCCTACTTCGCACACATCAACCTCAGCAACTTCGTATCCATCCAAAGTTAGCCTTCTTCGTATCCTTCACGTTCTCATCGATCCAATCGACCATACTTCGTATCCATCATGCTACCACTATTCGAGTCCATCGAGCTATCGCTTGTTCGTACCCATCCCGCCGCTTCGACTTCATATCGATCAACTAGAGTCGATTCCAATCTATACGAACAAGACCGAGTCTATCGATGCGAACAAGGCCCTATGATCGATATGTACTGTGCATTTGGATCGATACGAACAGAGTCGTTTCCATTGAAATGAATTTTACAACTTCCATCGACTCGAATGAGGCAACGATCTTTGCTATGAACAAGGCGAAAGCCTTTGAACGACTCGGTCAACTCAGCATCAAAAGTGGAGCGATCCAAAATTCAAGCGCCATGTCAACTCATAGGCACGTGTCCAGAAGCGATTCGAGCTGATTGATACGAAGGCATCGATTCAAACGATTCAGCCTTCAGGAAAGCCCAAGTTTGCATCAATCATAACTCACAATTCACAAGTCCAATTGCTATGAAATTTTCACAGGAGCTTACGTACAACATAGAGAATGTTCCTGCCAAATTTCGACTCGATTGGAACAAGTCTTGATCGATATGAAATTCGTTCGTATCGATCACGGATCTAGTCAAAATCGCCTGAGATCGATCGCTAGAGGCCACTCACGTGCCAGAAGATCTCTCCTAAGATCTGAGCGAGATATTTGCCTCCTACGCCTAGAAATTGAGCCCCAGGGCCTACAGAAGAAGGTTCTTTTGGCTCTTCGACGTCAGGACTCTGCCGAATTCAACTTTGCACTCCATAGCTGCCGTTGTACTCGAATTTCAACACTTTAATCTGCTGTAATCCACTGAAATCAGTTGTAATCAACAAGTGAATATCAATAAAGTTATCAAACTTCATAGTGTATGTAGGCAATATGCCGAACCACTCTAAATTGCCGTGTTTCTGCGTGTTTTCATTTCTTTTTTTGAACTTTTTGTTAGATAATCCTCGTTTTACACTTCAATTCTTCATTTTTATCTCTTCAAATACTTCCGAAAAGTGTTGTGCCTATTTTTGGTACAAACACTTTGGTGCTTTCACTAAGAATACACAGTTTTTCTCCTGCTCTTTGGATCTACTGTCGATACCGAATTGCACAAATCCAAAAGGAAGATCCAGATCTCCAGTTCAGAATCCTTCCAACCTATTCGGATTCGCATAAAATCTAGGAAAGAACTCTGTTATCTACCATGGTTAGCACAAGGACCGCCTCCATAGCTGCAGATCAAGAAGGACGGGATAGACAAAATCCCGTGTAATTGCCTCCATCCAACCAAAATGCTACCGGACCCTCTGATCCGTCAAGCCCAGTTACCATATAAGAGTTTCTGATGCTGCTTCAAGAGTTGACCCAGAGTCGGCAACAACTGACTAAACAACTTCGTGCCAATGCAGAGTTGACCAATCAGCTAAACCACCAAAGGCGTAGGAGATCCAGGAGCATGCCTATTACTCATCAACCGAGAGTTCAACCTCATCTGACTACCATCACAGATCTACATGCCCACGAGTGGACATAAGCTACACCCAAGCCACCGGACATCAACCTACTCTAAACGTTGGACAACTAAGAGTTGGCCAATCGACCAGCTTCCAGACTGGACCCTCCTCCCTGAGAGGTACTTTTCCTCACTACACCACAAACTACCGCGCTACTACCACCGCTGTTGATCTAGGGATTGCTGCTCGGAATCAGTCAGATCTGAACCAACATCAACATGGACATACTCCTAAACCATACGTCCCTGAAGACTTAGGACCAAGGAGGCGAGACATGGACCGTCGACAGCGTCCGATCTAGCATCGCATTGTGGATCCCAACCACACCTTGGCTCAAGGTGCTCAGAATGTCCAGATGCCGGATATACCAACTATGATTCGTCAGATGATCCGTGAGAGTCAGGGTCTTGCTAATGACGACTAGGGAATCTCTTAGAGTCATATCCCTTTCACAGATGAAATACTCTATGCTGATCCCCCTTGGCGATTCAAAATACCGGTCTATGAAGGAAGTTCTGACCCGAATCAACATATCCTAAAATAGAATGGCCGATGAATGATGCAAGAGCTGATGATGCAGTTAAATGCCGTAGTTTACCTATTTCTTTAGGGGACATTGCTACTATGTGGTTCACTCTTTTGCCTTCCCGATCTATTTCTTGCTTTGACCAACTAGAAACCAAGTTTGTTGAGCAGTTTCGAATGCATGTTGCAAGGCCAAAGGACATTAACACTCTATCTAGTGTCACTCAAGCTCCTGGAGAGACACTCAGATGCTATTTAGAGAGGTTTCATGCTGTGTGTGCAGAGATAAGCAATCCCAATGATAACTCTATTTTGATGGCATTGACTAGAGAATTGATCCCGAGTTGGAGTTTGGAAATTGGTTGGCTAGGAGGCCTCACGCGTTATTGGACCGTTTCTACTCCAAGACAGCCCAATTATTGAGAAGGAAGGATGCGAAATAGTCTAGGAAGAAGGATGACGTGGGGCCTAGTGGTGAAGGAATACAAAGTAATGTTGAAGTAAAGAAGTCTGGGGAGAGCTCAGGAAAGGTTCAGTTGAACATTCAAAACAAGCAAACTCAACAGAGGGATAATGAACATCAAAACAAAAAACGAGATCAGAACCATGGTCCATGACGTAGGGCTCTAGTGTTTGATAATTACACTTCGCTGAATACGTCGCTAGAGAATGTATATCTACAAACCTGCAACACTATGCAGTACAAGAAGCCTGCTCCGAAGCCACCATCGGAGAGGCAAATCCAAACAGGGAGGTTTTGCAGATTTCATGAAAGCTACGACCATAATACAAATGAGTGTCGCAACTTACAAGACCTCATTGAAAAGCTGATACGTGAACGAAAGTTGGATCAGTTTGTGCAGGCGCCGCAATTAAGAGGTTCGGGCCCATCAAATCCGAATCGTGTACCAAACCAGGAAAGACAGAAGGAACTTGCTCGTACTGACGGAAGGTTGGTGATAATTACAATAAGTGGTGGTCCTCATCCAGTAGACCGAAGCTAGAGGGAAATGGAGTCGTATGCCAGCTCTATCAGGCATGCGGACTTTGAATGCTGTAGTAGTTGTGATGACGGTGTTCTGACCAAGCAATAGAAGATGATGATCGATGACATTGTGTTCCGAAACAGAGATACTGATAAGGTCGAAGCCCCCACTATTGATCCACTTGTCATATCTAGTTAAGTAGGTCCTGCTTGGATGAAGAGGATCTTGGTTGATAGTGGAAGCTCGATGAATATTTTGTTTAAGCGAGCTTATGATCTGATGAAGATGGAAGCCAAAGATTTGAAACTCTACCAGTCTTGAATCCACGGTTTCAATGGGAGTGCTACTATACCCATAGGAGTGGTGGAACTATCAGTGGATTTAGGAGTTGGAGAACGCTGGAGAGTCTGGATATTATAGTTTTTTGTTTTAGATATAGACTCACCTTATAGTTGTTGATTCATGAGTTTTGATTCATGACACAAACTTCAGAGATCATACAACGAGAATACTATACCAAAGCGACAAAAAGAGAATAAGTATATATTATGCAATACAAAGGAGACAAGACTACAATCCAGAGATTAGTATGAATATTTTAATGTATTGAGTCTTAGAATATTGTTAAAATCGTTCCTCAAGTAGTCACACACATACCCAAATTGATTTATATTAAAATTATACATAAATTAGTGTATATTGTGCAATTGACTACAGGTCGGCTGACCGACCAGAAACCTCGGTCGACCGACCCTGTGTCAAATGCACAGATACACATTATTTTGTATACGTTTTTAAAATTCAGCTGATCGACCAGTTTTTTAGGTCGACCGACTGAACATAACGGCTAGTTTTCCTAAAGAGTTGCCATTGATCATGAAAAGGAATGTCTCTCAATCCAAGAGATACGGACACAAGTTTTGATTGAAACTCTTCATGAAAGATTATAACTATTCTACAACTATATAAACATGTTCAAATCACTTCTACAATCACCGATTCTTGTTTATAATTCTGCAATCTATTATCTATTTATTTCTGCAAATAAAAGCATTCATTCTAATTCAATATCCCTAGAATCTCTGAATTAATTTATATACTTCGATTCTACGAGATTATCTTCCTTCTAAATCTTCACATACACTATATATTCTTGAGGATTTGATTATAGGAAATTGTACTATCGAAAGGCAATTCGTGTTATTCAGAACACACTCGTCAACAAAGTATTTGTATTAAGTTGAAGTCCTCTTCGGCTGTTGAGGCGGAAAAATTCCTGTTCGGCTGCTCAGGTGTGATATACCTATTCCTCCGGGTTAAGTGAGGGGTTTAGTCTAAATCTAGAAGATATTATGGGACTGGACGTAGAACGGGAAGTTCGAACCAGTATAAAAATTCCTGGTGTGCTTACTTTAATTTTTATTTTACTACTATTATCAGTTTCCACATTTATATATCATATTAGACGATCCTTAGTACTGCACGTACATTTTCATTTGGTATCAAAGCAAGGTTTCCTATAACCGTCACAAAGTTATTTGATTTTTTATTTTTAGTAATATGGCAACGACTCAAACTAACAATGTTAGCACTAACACTAATACTAGTTTCACAGAGGGTCAATCAACTTCACGACCTCCACTTTTTAATCGGTTAAATTATAATTATTGGTCAACTAGAATGAGAATCTATATGCAATCTAGTGGTTTTGATATCTGGAATATTATACAAAGAGAGTACATAACTCCTACTGGAGAATACTCAACTTGGAGTAACACACAAAAACTAGATGCTACATCAAATGCAAAGGCTATGAATATTTTATTTTGTGCATTAGATAGAAATGAATTCAATAGAGTTAGCATGTGCACTTCTGGTTATGAAATATGGAAAACACTTAAGATAACACATGAGGGAACGAACAAAGTTAAATTAAGCAAAATTTCTATGTTGAAAAATCAATTTGAAAATTTCAAAATGAGACCAAACGAATCTATAAATGATATGTACTCTAGATTTCAGGATATTCATCATGCTCTACTATCATTAGAACAAACATTTACTGATTTTGATGTTGTCACAAAAATCTTAAATTCTTTAACCGACGAATGGGAAAGAAAAGTCCTAGCCATTGAAGAAGCAAGTGATTTGTCAACATTAAAACCAGAAGAATTGATAGGTAATTTAATGTCCTACGAAGTAAATTTACAGGCAAAGAGAAACGTAGCACAAGAAAAGAAGAATGTGGCATTTCAAGCAGAAAAAGATGATTCCAGCTCAGAGAATGAAGATATGGTAATGATTGCTAAAAATTTCAAAAAGTTTCTGAAATTCAAAAGAAATAAATTCAGGGGAAACAAAAATAATTCCAACAACAATATCAACAGTAGCAAACCATCATCTTCAGTAATGAAATGTTATGAATGTCACAAGAAATGTCACATGAAGAAAGATTGTCCTAAACGTAAAAAGACCAATTTTAAGAAGGAAAAAACCAAACGAAGAGCTTTTTCAGTCACTTGGGACGACACAGACTCATCATCTTCATCAAAAAGTGAAAGTGACAATGAAAATGAACAAGCAAATGTGTGCTTCATGGCTTCATCAGACGATGTAAGTGATCTTAGTTTTGAAGATTTAATTGAAATTAATTCTGAATTAGTAGATTTAACAAAACAACTTAAAAAGAAAAACAAAGATTTACAAAGAAAATTAGATAGAACAGTCTTAGAAGTAGATATGCTGAAAGATGAAAAGAAAATATTAGAAGAAGAACTTGAAATTTCTCAACAATCAAATTCTAACTTATCTTCTCAAATTTCTTCAATAACTGAAGAACTAGAAATTCAGAAAAGTATAAATGATGTTTTATTTTTTGAAAATAATGGTTTAAATTCTAAAATTAAAGATTTAGATTTAGAAAAATCTAGTCTAAAAATAAAATTTGATAACATCTCTAACAATATTTCAAATTTTAATAAAGGAAGAGTGAATCTTTCTAAAATACTAGAAAATTCTCAATCCACTAACAACAAATCTGGACTAGGATTTAAAAAACAAAATAAGTTTGCTAAAAGTAGAATTAATAATAATATTAATAAAGATATTAAGAAAACAGTTTGGTCAAACACTAAAACCATTAAGATATGGATTCCAAAAACAAATAATGTTTTAATAAGAAATAAACATATCAAAATGTTCATGGAAACTGTTCATAATAACAAAAACTATGTTTATAAAGGGAATTCTGAACCCGTATGGGTTTAAGTTCCTAAGATCTAACTCTTAGGACCCTAAAAAAAAAAAAAACGGGTACCAACTTTTTATAATTTTTTTTTGCAGGTACCACATAAAAGGAGAGGAAAATGGATTTTAGAAAGCGGTTGCTCAAAACATATGACTGGAAACAAAGAAATGTTATCAAATATTATCTACTCAAATGGAGGATCAGTCACTTTTGGAGATAACTCTAAAGGTTATATCATCGGTAAAGGCGATGTCAGCAGCAACGGTACCACTAATTTAGCTCTCATTTCTGATGTTTTGTTAGTCAAAAATTTAAAACATAATTTATTGAGTATTAGTCAGTTATGTGATAAAGGTTTTAATATAACTTTTTCAGAAAATAAATGTAATATTTCCGATAAAAATCATAACACTATTTTTGAAGGAATAAGAGATAAAAACATTTATAATTTAAATATGAACATTAAAAATGATTCAAATTTGTGTTTAATAGCTAAGGAAAATGATTCCTGTCTTTGGCACAAAAGATTTTGTCACATCAATTTTAAAACCATCAACAAATTAGCAAAAAATAAATTAGTTAAAGGTTTACCTGACATGAAATTCAAAACGAATATATTTTGTGATGCATGTAAATTAGGAAAATTAACAAAATCTTCGTTTAAATCAAAAAAAGTAATTTCTACAGAACAACCACTTGAACTTTTACACATGGATCTTTTTGGTCCAACTCAAATTCAATCTATTAATCATAATAGATATGTGTTTGTTATTGTAGATGATTTTTCTAGATACACTTGGATTTTCTTTTTAAAAAATAAAAGTGATACTTTTTATAATTTTAAAGTGTTTGTTAAAAGAATTCAAAATATTAAAAGTTTGAAAATTAAAAATATCAGAAGTGATCATGGAGGGGAATTTGAAAATGAAGTTTTTGAACAATTTTGTAACAATAAAGGTATTAACCATAATTTTTCATTTCCTAGAACACCACAACAAAATGGCGTTGTAGAAAGAAAAAATAGAACATTACAAGAATGTGCAAGAACTTTATTAAATGGAACCAATTTATCAAAACATTTTTGGGCAGAAGCTGTAGCTACTGCTTGTTATGTATTGAATCATGTTTCCATTCGACCGTTAACTAAGAATACTCCATATGAACTTCTAAATGGAAGAAAACCAAATATTTCATATCTTAAAGTTTTTGGCTCTAAATGTTTTATTTTAAATACTAAAGATCAACTAGGCAAATTCGATCCAAAATCCGATGAAGGAATATTCATTGGATATTCGGAACGAAGTAAAGCTTATCGAATTTTTAATAAAAGAACTCAAATTATTGAAGAAAGTTTACATGTTTCATTTGACGAAAATTTTAAATATATAAATCCAAATATTACTATCGATTCTGATGATGAAGCTACTCAGAATGAAAATAGTAATACTGAATATATTGCCAATAATTATCATGATATTACTAAAAATGAGAATACTACTACAAATATAATAAAATCTCCACCTAAATTTTTACGAGATCATCCTATGCAAAATATAATTGGAGAAGTAAATACGAACGTAAAAACCAGACATCAATTAAATCAAGTTGGTCATGTAGCTTTTCTCTCTAACATAGAACCTAAGAATATAAAAGAAGCCTCAACTGATGACTATTGGATTCTTGCTATGCAAGAAGAACTAAATCAATTTGAACGAAACGAAGTTTGGGAACTTATTCCTAGACCAAATGATCAATCAGTTATCGGTACTAAATGGGTCTTTAAAAATAAAGCAGATGAACTAGGAAATATAACTAGGAATAAAGCTAGATTAGTTGCACAAGGATATAATCAAGAAGAGGGAATAGACTATGAAGAAACGTTTGCTCCAGTCGCCCGACTTGAAGCAATACGAATCTTATTAGCTTTCGCATGTTTTCATAATTTTAAACTCTATCAAATGGATGTTAAAAGTGCCTTTTTAAATGGTTTTATAAAAGAAAATGTTTATGTTGAACAACCTCCATTATTTATACATGAACAATTTCCTGAGCATGTCTATAAACTCAAAAAGGCGTTATACGGTTTAAAACAAGCACCTCGTGCTTGGTATGATCGTCTTAAAAATTATTTACTAAATTCTGGTTTTGAAATTGGAAAGGTTGATCAAACACTTTTTATTAAAAGAAACAAGCATGATATCTTAATTATCCAAATATATGTTGACGATATAATTTTTGGATCTACAAATGAAAAGCTTTGTCAAGAATTTTCTAAAATAATGACAAATGAATTTGAAATGTCTCACATGGGTGAGTTAAACTATTTTCTTGGTTTACAAATAAAACAAATAGAAAATGGAATTATTATTAATCAAGAAAAATATTGTTATAATTTAATTAAACGATTTGGTCTAGAGAACACTTCTGCCAAACCAACTCCTATGAGCACAACGATTCAACTCGACAGAGACGAAGAAGGCAAAAGTGTTGATCAAAAACTCTATCGTAGTATGATTGGATCGTTATTATATTTAACAACGAGTGGACCCGATATTATGATGAGTGTTTGTTTATGTGCTCGATTTCAAGCAAATCCCCAAAAATCACATATGCGAGCAGTTAAACGTATTATTCGTTATCTAACTAAAACCAAAGATTTCGGACTATTCTATCCAAAAGAATGTCCTTTCGAATTAGTCTCATATAGTGATGTTGATTTTGGAGGAAGTCGGACGGATCGAAATAGTACAAGTGGAACGTGTCATTTCATTGGACGTTCCTTAGTTTCTTGGTTTAGTAAGAAACAAAACTGTGTTTCTTTGCCAACATGTGAAGTAGAATATATATCTGCTGCTTTAGCATGTGCACAAGTCGTATACATGCAACAAACACTACAAGATTTTAGTTGTTATCTTGAAAAATCTATAATTTATTGTGATAATACTAGTGCAATAAATCTCTCTAAAAATCCGGTAAATCACTCACGAACAAAACACATTGATATTCGTCATCACTTTCTTCGTGATTGTTTGGAAAAAGGATTGATAAATTTAGAATTTATTAATGCTAAAAATCAAATTGCTGATATTTTTACTAAACCTTTGAATGAAAATAGTTTTATCAAACTTAGACGAGATTTAGGAATAATGTCTTTAAAAGATTTATTGATAAAAATATGCAAAAATTTTGAAAAATAAAAATTGTTTTATTTCTGACTAAAGCGGAACTCGAACTCATGATCTCTGGCTTGTTTGATAAATGTTATGTTATAGCCACTTGGGCTATGGATGTTTCTTGTTCCATTTTACCTTAACATTTGTTTTATCTGTTTTTTTTTCTTTTTTTTTCAGAAATAACTATTTTTAGTTCTAAAACATATAAATCATACATTTATAAACGGCTTGTTGTTAAACTTTTATGATTATTTTTAAAATTAGTTTTCTATCCACTAGTTTTTCAGCAAACAAATGATTATATATACACTATGCTTATCCTTCAAAACATATACTAAGAAAAATAAATCTTGAAAAATTGTCTTCAAACAATGACACCTATAATTCCGAAAACTCCCATCTATCATACACATCTCCAGACGATGATGTTTCCGAACAAATTCCTGCAAATGGCCCCTATCCTACCTTTCCCAAGCCTAAACGTACCCTTGATTTCTCTTCTCCTGATAAAGACCCCCGACACGGGTGGAAATCATGGGATGAATCTCATACAGGCTATACACCTGAAAAGAAAAAAGGGAAGAATACAATGGTAATATCTCCATCCACCAAACAAAAAATTGATGAAATACATCACTACCAACAACAGCAAATGAATATGCAACGGGAACTCTGCTACGAACAAAAAGTCACGGCAAGACGTTTAAGTTTTCTAGAAAAGATTTCCATGAAAGTTTGTTCATCAAAAAAGGATGATGTTGCTGAACCTTCTTATAGAACTCCATCCTCTTCAAATCCTGTTCAAACTCCAATAGCTCCAAGATGGTCACCTATAGAAGATGTTCCGTCCCCAAACTCATGGGAACGTAAAGTTTAACAATCGTTAGCTAAAACATATATATATATATATATATATATATAAATATATATATAAATATATATATATGTTGTTGTTTTCAATAAAGATGTATAAATATAATGAAATAATAATAAAATTTAAAAATCTATCTTTTTTGTAACAAACAACAAAAAATGTGCATATCTAACATCGTCGGTCGACCGAAGACCCTGAGTCGGTCAACCGAAGTATCAAATATGCATTTTTTTTAAAACAGGGTCGGTCGACCGAAGGGCCTGCACCGGTCAGCCGAACCCTTCCCGAGAGTTTTGGCAACTCTCTGTTAACAAGGTCGGTCGGCCGACCCAGTATTTTCGGCCGACCGAACGTGTAGCCAGCTGGTTAATTTTATTTTTTACCTCATATTACTATCCCATCCATTCACCTTTTTAACCTACCTCTTCAATCTTGCTTTTCCAATTTTGGTTTTTTCCCTAGCCCCCATTAAAAAATTTCTCAAATTTCTATTTTAAACTTCAAAAAACAATGGCTCCAAAGAAGAAATCAAAGACTACCGCTGGCTCATCTTCATCAACTCCCGTAGATACTCAAATCGCCTCATGGCTTGTCAATGACGTAGCACTTCAAAGATGGATACAACTTCAAGATGCCAAAATCTTTGAAGAATCATTTGTAAGTTATCCTGATTTCGCTGCCTACCGTATTGAAAATGCCGCAATTAAAAGTGGGCTCGATACTTTTCTAGACTATAGAAAGAATAATTTGAAGATTAACCACATTATGGTCAAATTGTTCCTTGCTAACCTAAATCTTGTTAACCCTCCTAGAAACACTGAAAATTGTTTTTGGACATCGGTATGTAGCACCTCAATTTTCCTTTCCATAGATCGAATTAACCACATTTTAGGTGCTAGACCGGGTGGAATCTCGTTACACGATGTAGATTGTAATTTATCAAGTCGTGACCACATAAGTCATTTATTTTTCGAAGATGATGCTACGAATTTTAGACAAACATCATCACTTAGACCTAGAGCTAGACTTTTTCATCGTTTTATGATGAAATCCATTATACAAGGAGGCGGTTCCTACCACTTAGTATATCTTGAAAATTTTAAAGCTCTATATGCTATATGTTCGAATACACACGTCAGTTGGGCACAATTACTCATGGATGAGTTTCTCTCATTTAGTCAAGGCAAAATGCTTCATATTTACTATGGAGAATAGATAATGAGATTGATCAATACCTTTGTCCCACATGCTCCCGAATCCGAAACCTCCAAAGTTCATACTTTTGATTCAAGGACCATAAAACTAATGAAGTTGCCCGATGCACCTCCTAGATTCATACCATTTAACCAATGGAGTACTACTTCTCGAGAACAACTATGCCGTAGCTTCTCTACACCTCAACCATCAACTCATGCTACGGAACGTCTAACACGCCAACATTCAATTCAAAGACCAACTCCAGGAATTAGTACAGAGGCGGCCATTGATATTTTGGCTCAAAATCAACTAGCCTTGGATGCCCGACTACGAAAAATTGATGGTCGTTTCAAGAAAATCAAGGGTTTCTTCGTGAACTTATGGGATGCCTTATCATGTACTTCCAAAGCTAGTGCCTCTTATGTTGCTCCTGGAAAAAGGCCAGCGCCAAACTTCTCTTTTTCCACTTCGGAGAATACAAGCTCCGGTACATCAGGAACTCACACTTCTACCGCTCAAAGACGTGGTAAGGAACATGCTCCTCCGGAAGAAAATATCCATCCAGAATTTTGGGATTCCGATGATGATGAGGAGTGATCATGTTGTTTTACAACTTGCTATCTTATAATTTCAGTATTCTGTTTTTTAAATACTGTGTACTAAGTAAACATCATTAATATTCCTATTTGCTTTGAATATGTACTATTTAAAACTCGATGTTTTCTTATGTTGTGTTACATGTTCCATATTTTTTAAGTATTCCTTTTTATCGATGACAAAGGGGGAGAAATATATGCAAGCTAACAAATTCTTGCAGAAAAGTCAGAAAAATCGCCATATATTCAGGGGGAGAACATATATACTACTTCGTCACATAAGTATTGTCATCAATCAAAAAGGGGGAGAATGCTGATTCACTAGTTTTGACTCATGACACAAACTTCAAAGATCATACAACGAGAATACTATACCAAAGCGACAAAAAGAGAATAAGTATATATTATGCACTACAAAGGAGACAAGACTACAATCCAATGTATTGAGTCTTAGAATATTGTTAAAATCATTCCTCAAGTAGTCACACACATACCCAAATTGATTTATATTAAAATTATACATAAATTAGTGTATACTGTGCAATTGACTACAGGTCAGCTGACCGACCAGAAACCTCGGTCGACCGACCCTGTGTTAAATGCACAGATACACATTATTTTGTACACGTTTTTAAAATTCAGCTGACCGACCAGTTTTTTAGGTCGAACGACCTGAACATAACGGCTAGTTTTCCTGAAGAGTTGCCATTGATCATGAAAAGGAATGTCTCTCAATCCAAGAGATACGGACACAATTTTTGATTGAAACTCTTCATGAAAGATTATAACTATTCTACAACTATATAAACATGTTCAAATCACTTCTACAATCACCGATTCTTGTTTATAATTCTACAATCTATTATCTATTTATTTCTGTAAATAAAAGCATTCATTCTAATTCAGTATCTCTAGAATCTCTGAATTAATTTATATACTTCGATTCTACGAGATTATCTTCCTTCTAAATCTTCACATACACTACATATTCTTGAGGATTTGATTATAGGAAATTGTACTATCAAAAGACAATTCGTGTTATTCAGAACACACTCGTCAACAAAGTATTTGTATTAAGTTGAAGTCCTCTTCGGCTGTTGAGGCGGAAAAATTCCCGTTCGGCTGCTCAGGTGTGATATACCTATTCCTCCGAGTTAGGTGAGGGGTTTAGTCTAAATCTAGAAGATATTCTGGGACTGGACATAGAACGGGAAGTTCGAACCAATATAAAAATTCCTGGTGTGCTTACTTTAATTTTTATTTTACTGCTATTATCAGTTTTCGCATTTATATATCATATTACACGATCCTTAGTACTGCACAACATTTTCAATAATGCTTTCTTGGGCCGACCGGCCCTTTCCGAATTCAAGGCAGCCATTGCCCCATGGTTCTTGACTCTAAAGTTCCCCACCGATCATGGGGCTGGATTCGTTCAAGGAGATCAGGCTGCTAGATGAGCCTGTTATGTTGTTGAGCTGCGCGGGCGCAGCGAAAGGAGAAAGGGAAGGGCGTAGAGGAATCTCTCTTCGTCCGTTTTACTAATAATTGACAATTGGTGCCTAGGCCCTGGCTCGGGCACCCTAACCAATTATAAAGGGATCTTGACCCGAGAGATACTGAAAGTAAAGAAGAAGCTAAAGACGGTCAAGCTTCCTTGGCAGAACTGACAATCGATGTCCCAATTGTCGCGATTCAAAGATAATAAAGATTGAATCTCACTTAAGCCAATAGATGTAGCAGGAATTAGGTTAATTTCTTTGGGAAAATCTTGACGTATTTTCCTGGACGCATTCTGACATGTGTGGGATATCGCCAGGCATCGCAAGCCACACCCTGAATATTGGCCCACGGTGTATCCCGGTCAAGCAGAAAAGGCATGGTATGGATCCAGAGAGATCTGCCGCCCTTAAGAAGAGGTTGATAAGTTGAAATCGAATGGGTTTATCCAAGATGCCTTATACCCGAAATGGGTATCCAATCCCGTACTTGTCCGAAAGCCAAATGGGAAATGGAGGGCGTGTGTTGATTATGTTGACTTGAACAAAGCTTGCTCTAAAAACAGTTTTCCAGTTCCCTGAATTGATCGACTCGTAGATTCGATGGCTGGGCACAAGCTATTATCTTTTATGGATGCTTATTTCGATTACAACAAATTACCCATGCACTTACTCGAACAAGAATATACCAGCTTCGTGATCGATCTGAGACTCTACTGCTACAAAGTCATGCCCTTCGAACTCAAGAACGCCATGGCAACATACCAACGACTGGTCAATCGAATATTTGCCAATCAAATCGGAAAGACCATGGAAGTGTATGTGGACACATGCTGGTAAGGCCACTATTCTCTACTAATCATGTTAGAGACTTGGAATCAATGTTAGCATCCTTAGAGAATACAAGATGAAGCTCAATCCATTGAAATGTCACTTTGGAGTTGCATCTGAAAAATTCCTTGGGTTCATCATCAACGCTCGAGGAATCGAAGCAAATCCCAAAAAGATCTGGGCAATCAAAAATCTTGAAACTCTGAGAACCATAAAGAAAGTCCAGAGCCTTAACGGGAAGGCAGTAGCATTGAGCAAGTTCATTTTAAAATCCACCGATAAGTGCATTCCCTTCTTCGATCTGATACGAAAACGAAGACGAAACTTTGAATGGACCACGGACTGTGAAGGCACATTTCGAGCACTGATTCAACATCTCTCCACATCGCTAATTTTGTCAAAGCCCATCGACTATGAGCAATTATACCTTTACCTGGAGATATCAGAAAACACAATCAGTGTTTCCCTAGTTCAGAAGGAAGACAGAGTGTAGAAACCGATCTACTATGTTAGTAAACGTTTAACCGGAGCTGAGAGAAATTATCCAAAGCTAGACAAGTTGGCTTATTGTCTTGTTATTGCCTCAACAAATCTCCATCCATATTTCGAAGCTCATCCTATCACTGTTTACACCCATCAGCTGCTAGGATAGGTCCTTACACGGCCTAAGACGTCTGGTAGGTTACTCAAGTGGAACATTGAACTAAGCCAGTTTGATATCACTTACACTCCAAGGCGAGCTATTCAAGGACAAGTCCTAGCGGATTTCTTACCATCCCAGAGGACTTTCCCAAAACCAGTGAATCTTTCGAATATATCTAGAAGCTTCATACTGATGGTGCATCAAACGACCGGTGCTCGGGTGTTGGAGTAGTACTTGAAACCCCCGAAGGCCGATCCATATGTTATGCCCTGAAATTTGGTTTTCATGCGACCAATAATGGAGCTGAATATGAAGCTTTGCTTGCTAGGTTAAAACTCGCTCGTGATTTGAGAATTATTGTCGTGGAAATTTATTGGGATTCGCAATTAGTCGTATGCCAAGTTCGGGGTGAATATCAAGCAAAAGATCGAAGACTGTCTGCTTATCTAGCTTGAGTCCAAGAAATACTTAATCAGTTTAATTATTATGCCATCTTCTACATATCCTATGAGCGCAATCAAAAAGCTGATTCATTGGCGAAGTTAGCACGTACCGACGAAGCACAATAAATGAGACTCGTTCTTGTTGAAACGCTATCCTCCCCAAGCATTGATTAGATGGAGACAGACTATGTATTTGAAATCACTCCCGATAAGGAGTTGTGGATGACTCCGTTTCGAAATTACCTTGATCATGGGACGCTGCCTGAGCGCAGAAGTGAGAAGAGACAGATTCTTCGAAGGGCTTCGCGGTTCACCATTCTGAATGGAGTCATGTATAGAAGTGGATATTTCGTTCCTCTCCTCCGATGTATCGCCCATAATGAAATTAAGGGAGTGTTCCATGATGTACACGAAGGAGAATGTGGCGATCACACCAGGAGGCAAGCTCTCGCTAAGAAAGTGCTTCGATATGGATATTATTGGCCAACTGTAAACCATGATGCAGCAGACTACGTCAGAAAATGTGATAAATGTCAAAAGAATGCTCGAGTTCCTAGAGCCCCACCTACTGAGATAATCCAAATGGTTAGTCCATGGCCATTTGTAGTATAGGGCGTAGATATCATTGGCTCTCTACCTCTGGCCAAAGGTGGTGCGAAGTATGCCATCATCGCGGTGGATTACTTTACCAAATGGGCTGAAGCTGAACCTCTTGCTACAATCACGATGGAGAAGGTGATCAACTTTGTAGTTCGCAACATTACGTGCCGATTTGATCTCCCGCATACCATCATCCCTGATAATGGAACCCAGTTTGACAGTGTTGAATTCAGGTATTTCTTCCAGCGATTCCACATCCACAAAAAATTCTCTGTTGTTGCATACCCTCAAGCGAATGGCCAGGTTGAAGCTGTTAATAAGGTTATCAAGTCTATTCTAAAGAAGTGACTGGAAAAGGCGGGGGCAAGTGGCTTGATGAACTTCCTATGGCTTTATGGGCTTACCGGACAACCTACAAGTCCATGACCGGACACGC
This sequence comes from Allium cepa, assembly GCA_030765085.1. NCBI lineage: Eukaryota > Viridiplantae > Streptophyta > Magnoliopsida > Asparagales > Amaryllidaceae > Allium > Allium cepa. Next base: position 457,129,952 of record CM060929.1, on the reverse strand, counting down.
TCCATTTTCTCTATCCTATGGCTCAGAAGCCGTTATTCTAGTCGAGATGGAAGTACCTTCTCATCGTGTGACTTACTATGATCCAAAGGCAAATGCCATACTACATGCTGAATCTTTGGATTTTTTGGATTAGAAGCGTGAAGTGGCTGATTTGAGGGCAACCGCATATCGAAGTCGAATCGCTCAATTATACAATACCAAGGTATGACCATGAACCTTTGAACTCGGCGATCTTGTCCTTAAAAGAATTTATCCGTTTCCTTCGCACATGAAACCAACTTGGGAAGAACCATATGTGATTACACGAAAACTCGAAGATGGCACATTTAAGTTATCGACCATTGACGGTCTTGCTTTGCCGAGAGCCTGGAACAGCGAGAGTCTCGGTCGCTACTACACATGACAGGCTTTGTTCACTTTAGTCTATTTTTCATTTGCAATTTGTTCCTGCATTTCAAATTTTGAATTTGTTATAAGGCAACTGACTATGTCGTATTTTCTCATTTCAGCAATAAAATGCCATCTCTTTGAACAAGAGCCGTGATTTATTGAATGTGGCATACGACCATCACGAAGCACGAAGAGCTAAGTTCCATCATATGGTGGAATTTATTCAAATAGGGAGCGACTGTGATACGACCGGCCACTCACTATGTGAAACCCGTGCTCAGGGGCAAGTCACTGCACTAAAGCAAAAAAAAGGATTGATACACGACAATCCTTTAACTAACTCCAAATTCCCAGAATGGGAGTTGGAGTATAAACCCATAAATACGGTTCCAAATAGCGTGGATCCGTCCACCTAACGACTTCGACCGCATCCTAACCAAGTTCGAGGAGGATGGACCCGTCCATTTAACGACCTCACTTGTTAACTCGGGGTGGATGTGAATCGATCATCCACGACCCTGATGAATCCATCATTCTCAAAGTGCGAACGAAATTCTAAAAACCTAAACAGATGTGACTGACCATCTGTCGGCCAACTTCAAATCCCCAGAGTGCGAATTGGGGTATAAATCAATTTCAAATTCCCAGAGTGTGAATTAGAGTATAAATGTATCCTCTAAATTCCCATAGTGCGAGTTGGAAAAAAACACTAACTTCGAGTTCCTAGAGTGCGAACCAGAGTACAAATGTTGACTATCCCCGGATTCCCAAAGCGCGAACCCGGGTGTCGACCACAAATAACTCTGAGTCCTCGGAGTGTGGTCAAAGTATAAACATAACTCGAGTGTGATTGACTACTCACAAGATAACTTAAGTCCCCATAGTGGACACATACTTAAAAATTAAAAAGGCATGATCGACCGTCAACATACGAATGCAGGTCCCCGGGGTGTGAATGTAATCATTATTAAGTGAGCAAGAGTGATTCGACCACTCAACTCTCACTTGTTTTAGCATCAATTCGACGATGTTAAGCTTGAAAAAATGAAGGCGAAATACAATTGCGGGACAATCTTTACAACTCATCCCCGAAACTGGGGGCATGGATTAAGTGTCAACCGTCGATTGAAGCAGTGCAACATCGAAGTTCAACGTAATCCCCAGTCGCGACTCGTGTTTGTGATGTTCAGACTTGACAAATAAAAACAAACTCGACTCAAAGGTTGAAACTCCGCAAGTGCACTAGAATGAAATTCAAATACTGGAACACTTAAGCATAAAAGACAATAATAGAGTTAAATCCAAAAATGAAATTTCATTTCAACTAACTGTGAAAGAAGTTCATGTACAAGTTTTTCCAAAATTCCTACTTGCAAGGGCCAAACCCGCATCTATACATGGCCTACGAAAGGAAAGCAAAATAAATTTTTATCTACCAAAAAAAATGCGCCGAAGAGGCCTGTTTACTCTTTCTTCTTCCTCGGCTTCTTCTTCGGCGTGGACCCGCTGGAGCCGCTAATGACTTTTCTCTTTGAGCCTTTACCCTTCGGCGGCCGATCCAGGCTGGGGCATGATCTCAACATCCTCCTTTGGACTCAATTGTATGGGGATACTTTCTGTAGGCGAAGTCGGAGGGGTTAGATCCACTACAAGAGGTGGAATAGACACACTGGTGTTAGTATCTGTACCGTCGTGTGATATCATTCTCAACAGAGCCGAATTAGGTGACGCCATTCCACCTCCAAAACTGCCATCGTGATTCGCTGCCTCCATTTCAGCATTGATTTCGGCCAATATTTCTTCTTCGTGTATCGATTGCGCCTCGCTGGGGCCAGCGGTGGTCTGCATTGAAGAGCCAGAAGCAGGCGCGAGTCCACTTATGACAAAAGGTAAATCCGCAAAGGGGTCACTGTGGTGACTGAGGAGTTCATTCATCGTTTGCTTGTCGAAAGAAAGTGTGCCCCCTATGTTCCATCAATCGGTGCAGTCATCGTTGTGGTGATCGTCTCAGTAATAATGGCCTCCTGCGTTTGATGTGATTCTTGGGTTGCAGGAGGCGCTATCAGTGTAACTCCAGTCACTAGACAAAAGAAGAGAGACTGTTAGTAAACGCTTCAAGGCAAGTTCCTTATTTCAAACGCACATGAGATATGTTCAGAGTATCTTCCTCAGTTTGGCTCGCGGATGATTGAGCGGCTTCAGAGGTGTGCTCTTTAATAGGGGATAACTGCAGCTATTTTGGATTATAAACAAGGATAGACTAGGGCTCAACTGCTAGTGCAGGTTCAGATTGAGGTGGAGCAGGAATCTCAAGGCTTGTAGCATGATGCTCGACACTTAAACCGTCCCCAATCTTCGCGTGTTGGGTGTTGAGTTTCTCCCTTCATGTGAGATCATTGACTAATGGAGAATCTTCCTTTCATCTTCAGTCAGCACGCGATTCTCGAACTCGAACTTGTCGAATGATTCATCCAGATGCACTACCTTCTCCTCCTCAACCAATTGGCCCCAGGAATTATAAAGATGTGTGGAATAATTTTCGAGCTAGGCTAAATTTCTGTATTTCTGCACATTAGCGTTATAGGTGACGAGAAGATCTTCTATATCAGCCTCCGACCTGGACTCCGCCATCCGAACCTTCTCCTCAACCTCAGATTCCAACACACGAAGCTTAGCCACTGCCACGTCCCGTTCACCTTGAAGTACCATGACTTGATCACATGCCTCCTGTGCTGCGGTGTTGGCGTCATCCCTCTCTTTAATGATTTCAGAAAGTTTGGACTTAAGCTCGTTAAACTCTTTGAGGGCTGCATTTCGCTCGGCAGTTACGATGGTGTTCCGATGACCCGTTTCCTCCACTAGGGCGTAGTGTGATTGCCTCATTCTCTCCATGGCCGAGTTGGCCTGTCGGCCTTTTTAAGGGCCTCCAGTTCTGATTTTCGGGAGGACTCGTCTTCAATATTGAGCACCTGGATAATACGGTCCTTATGAGCAAGCTCATTCTCTAACTTCCCAATGACAGCTGCCTGCTCACAGGCCACCTTCGATGCTTTTTTCACGACCTTCCCTCACTCTTTGTATTGAGTGTAAATGTCATGGATATAATCATGCATCGTGTTCTCAGCCTGTTAGCGCCGAAATTGGTCACTAACACCCAAATTCAGATGGAAGCATCAAATCACTGTCACAGCTCACATATAGGATGTATGTAGAGAGTAATTATATGAAGAACAATCAAAATTAAAATAAAAGCAGTAAAGAACAACATGTTTATAGTGGTTCGGCTAACTCCGGCCTACGCCCACTCTAGAAGTTTTCTTTTTATTGATGTAAGAATCAGTTACAGTTACAAAGTGGGAGACTAGCCTTAGTCTTAGGAAAAAAGTCATAGAACAGAAGAGAAGAAGAAGAGGATCCCTTTTTCTGGAGTCCTACATGCTATATTTATAGACACGTCCAGGTAGTTGTTGGGCTTTCTGAGTAACTCGAGCCCATCAGGGCCGAACGACCCATGCTGAACCAAAATGCCTTGCCAAACACACTCGTATGCCGAACGAGGTAGCCGTGCCGAACACACTCATATGCCGAGTGAGGTTGCCATGCCGAATGTCCAAGATGCCGAACGGTCCATCCAATACCGAACGATCCCTGATGCCGAATGGTCCATCCAATGCCGAACGATCCCTGATGCCGAACGATCCATCCAATGCCGAACGCTCCCTAATGCCGAATGATCCATCCAATGCCGAACGCTCCCTGATGCCGAATGACCCATCCAATGCCGAACGCTCCCTGATGTCGAACGGTCCATCCAATGCCGAATGCTCCCTGATGCCGAACGCTCCTTGATGCCGAATGCTCCCTGATGCCGAATGGTCCATCCAATGCCGAATGCTCCCTGATGCCGAACGCTCCTTGATGCCGAATGGTCCATCCAATGCCGAACGACCCATCCAATGCCGAACTCTCCCTGATGCCGAACAACCCATCCAATGTCGAACGCTTCCTGATGCCGAACGGTCCATCCAATGCCGAATGCTCCCTGATGCCGAATGGTCCATCCAATGCCGAATGCTCCCTGATGCCGAACGCTCCTTGATGCCGAATGCTCCCTGATGCCGAATGGTCCATCCAATGCCGAATGCTCCCTGATGCCGAACGCTCCTTGATGCCGAATGGTCCATCCAATGCCGAATGATCCCTAATGCCGAACGGTCCATCCAATGCCAAATGATCCTTGATGCCGAACGCTCCCTGATGCCAAATGATCCCTAATGCCGAGCGGGGCTTGTGTCAAGCGATGTTTGTGCCGAGCGACCTTAGTCCATTGCCGAGTGAACCTCTTCTCACTCCAATGCCGATCGGCTTCTAACTTCCAGACCGAACCACATTTCCTTGACCCAAATCATAGTTGATCCATCTCTGTCCAATCCAATTTCCATCTTTCAAGTGCGTTGCGTCATCCATCCATCCAGTGGACTGAATCCATCGTACACCAGTCTTGACGAACGTGCAGTCGATTAAGTTAAACCCGCCTGCCCGTAGCCTTGTAAAAAGGTGGGTTAACACTTGCCCCCTAAAACATGCCTTGCTGTTGGAAGGTGTGTTTTGAATAATTCTGATTTTGATATCCAAAGTCCATAGTCAATTCCATATCCATCCGGACTCGATAACTGAGCCTTAATTCAACCTTATCCAATAACCAGTAACCGAATCCATGACCTCTTCGAGTCAATATCCGAATCCGTAACCTCTCCTGGTTCTTGCCAAGCGCAATTTCCACACGACGACCGTAGTCCAGTGTCCCTGGACGTTGAGTAATGCCATGGCTTAAGTTCTAAGCCAAATCCTGGTCACTCCGGACCCTTGTCGAGTCTAGTCCATACCCGACGACCTGAAATAATAACTAATGATACAGGGCCTAAGTCCTAGGCCGAATCCTGGTCTCTTTGGACCCTTACCGAGCATAGTCCATACTCGATGACCTGAAATAGTAACCGATAATTTGGGGCCAAGTCCTAGGTCGAGTCCTAGTCTCTCCGGACCATTGCCGAGCATAGTCCATACTCGACGACCTGAATAAGTCGATTCGCCGCATTTGGGCGAAGCAACTTGTTGATACACGAAGATTTTGATCAATGACAATGAGCTTCAACAAATAGGAAGAGATATATGCAAAAGCTAGAAGAAGATTGATGAAGACCAAAGTATAAACATTAGTATGATTTTCTATGGGTCTTAGTCTAGATTATTTTTTAAAATCTATCCTCAAGAGATTTGCACAAACATTAGAACACATTCGTAAAACTTCATTCACATGTTCACTGTGCATACTTTTATACTTCAGTCGACTGAACAGGCATGGCCAGTCGACTGAAACTGTACACATATACAAAATTGCACAGTTTCAGTTGACTGAATTACCTGTGCGGTCGACTGAAATTGTTCCTGAAAATTTTTCTTCATATTTTCAGTCGACTGAATCTCCTGCTCAGTCGACTGAATTTAAACCTACGAATTTTCTCTGAAAAGACACCTTCTTCTTCCCAAGAGTTGCAACCTTTCATCAATGGAAATGGAAGCATCTCTTGTTTGCAACCTTTGACAACATATGCAACTCTTCTACAAGTATATATACATGATTCTAACATCATTTAGTTCACCGAATTCTCTTGCTTTAATCTAACTATTCTCTTGTTCATATTTTCTAGATATTCTCAAAGCATTCACTAATCTATTGCTTGAATCATTGTTTTTGTTTATAACATTCTTTTGATTCATAGCAATTCACATTTCCTAAATCTTCACAAACACATTGCATATTCTCGAGGATAAGATTATAGGAATATTGTACTACATTAGACTCATTAGTGTTGACAAGAACACAACAAGTCGAGAATTGTATTTTAGTAATTGAGTTGAAGTCCTCTTCGGTAGTTGAGGCAAGAAATCCCGTTCGGTTGTTCGGGTAAGTTGTAAACCTATTCCTCCCGGTGAAGTGAGGGTGTTAGTTAGTGAAATTCCTAAGTGAAGCTTAGGGACTGGACGTAGGGCGAGAGGTCCGAACCAGTATAAAATCCTGGTGTCTCCTTGCATTTACCTACTTTATCTACCTAGACTATTTCAATATTCCATATTACACGATCCTACCGCATAGCCCTCTTTCAATTGGTATCAAAGCAAGGCCGTCCTATAACCATAACACCGTTATTAGACATATTGATAATATGGAAAATAACGCAAGTACAAGCACAACATCTGCCTATAGTTCTACATTTGCGGAAGGACAATCTACCCAAAGACCTCCTCTATTCAATGGACTAAACTATAACTATTGGGCTGCAAGGATGAGAATTTATATGCAAGCAACAAGTTTCGAAGCCTGGAATGCTACTCAAGCAGAGTTCGTTGTACCCACAACCGATTATCCTACATGGACACAAATTCAAAAGAATGAAGCTAGTGCAAATGCCAAAGCTATGAATATGCTATTTTGCGCCCTGCATAGAAATGAATTCAACCGTGTTAGCATATGTACTACTGCATATCAGATATGGGAAACACTTAAATTCATACATGAAGGCACAAACAAGTTTAAGCAAACAAAGATATCCATGCTGAAGAATCAATTCCAAAATTTTAGAATGCGAAAAAAGGAATCCATCAATGACATGTACTCAAGATTTCAAGACATTCATCATGCTCTAATCGGACTAGGAGAAAGATACACGGACTTTGACATTGTGTCTAAATTCTAAATTCACTCACTGATGAATGGGAGAGAAAAGTACTAGCAATCGAGGAAGCAAATGATCTATCTACAATGAAACTAGAAGAAGTGATTGGAAATCTTACGTTGTATGAAGTAAATATGCAAGCTAAGAAAGATCAAGCTCAAGAAAGAAAGAATGTTGCTTTTCATGTGGAAAAGGAAGAATTAGAGTCTGAAGATGAAGATCTAGCATTTATTGCCAAAAACTTCAAAAAAATCTTAAAGTATAGAAAAGGAAACAAAAACGGATTCAAAAAGAATTTCTTGAACAAACCTTCATCCTCAAATATAGAATGCTTCAATTGTCACAAGAAAGGACACATGCAAAAAGATTGTCAAGAACAAATGGAGGAAAATCAGAAAAACTTCAACAACAAAAACAAGAAGGATAAATTCAAAAAGAAGGCATTTTCTGTAACATGGGACGATTCAGATTCATCTTCATCCGTAAATGATAGTGATAGCGACAATGAACAGGCAAATGTATGCTTCATGGCTCAAGAATTTGAGGTAAATAATTTAGCTTTCGACGATTTAATTGAAGTAAACACTGAACTTTTAAGCACAATAAAAACTCGTAAAAAGAAACTCAAAGAAACTCATGAAAATCAAAACAAAGCTGAATTTGAAAGGGATATGTTAAAAGATGAAAAGCAAATCTTAGAAGAAGAACTTGAAAAAGTTCAAGAATCTCATTCAAATTCGAAAACTCAATTATCACTCTTAAGTCAAGAAATTGAAACTCAAAAAACAAAGAATGATATAATTGTTTCTGAAAATCATGAGTTAAAAACTAAGATTAGACAAGTTGAGTTAGAAAATAATAGTCTTCAAGCTAGATTAGATAACATCACTAAAAATGTTTCTAACTTCAACAAAGGAAGAGAAAATTTATCTAAGATTTTAGAAAATTCTCAATCATCTTCAAGTAAACATGGATTAGGATATAAAAAGGAATCAAAAATTCCTAAAAAGAAAAATACACATTTTAAGATGAATATGGATTCAAAACAACAAATATTAATAAAGAAATCTATTAAAACAAAAGTAGAAAACAAGGTAGTTACAATTTGGGTACCAAAAACTAACAATATATTAATAAGAAATAAATATATTAAAACATTTATGGATAATGTTCATCATAATAAAAACTATATTTATAAAAAGGACACTAAACCAAATTGGGTTTGGTTTCCTAAAACTCTAACTTCTTAGGACCCTATTGAAAGGTGGGTACCAATAATTTCATATCTATTTTCAGGTCCCACTTAAAAAGAAGAAATGGATATTAGACAGTGGTTGTTCAAAACACATGACCGAAGACAAAGATATGCTTACAAACATCACATACTTTGTTGGTGGCTCGGTTACCTTCGGAGACAATTCAAAAGGCTATATCATTGGCAAAGGAGATGTGAACAATTACGGTACATCAAATTTACCTTTTATAACAAATGTTTCATTAGTTGAAAATTTAAAACATAATCTACTTAGCATATGTCAACTGTGTGACAAAGGTTTTAAAATAACTTTCTCGAATAATAAATGTAGTATTTTTGATCAAAACCAAAATCTTATTTTTGAAGGAAATAGAGATAGAAATATTTATGTTTTAAATATGAATATTAATCATAATTCTAGTATGTGTTTACTTGCCAAAGATAATGATCCTTGGTTATGGCACAAAAGATTTTGTCATATAAATTTTAAAACTATTAGAAAACTTTCTAAAAATGAATTAGTAAAAGGATTACCCAAAATAAATTTTAAAATAAATAATTTTTGTGATGATTGTCAAAAAGGAAAATTAACGAAATCATCTTTTAAGTCTAAGAAAAATATTTCAACTTTATAACCATTAGAATTACTACATATGGATTTATTCGGACCAACACAAGTTCAATCCATTAATCATAGTCGATACGTATTTGTAATTGTTGATGATTTTTCAAGATATACATGGACTATTTTTATGAAAAATAAAAGTGACACTTTTGAGCATTTCAAAACATTTGTCAAAAGAACTCAAAACATTAAAGATTTGAAGATTAAAAATATTCGAAGCGATCATGGAGGAGAATTCGAAAATGAAGTTTTTGAAACTTTTTGTAAAAAGAAAGGAATTAATCATAAATTTTCTTTTCCTAGAACTCCTCAACAAAATGGAGTTGTAGAAAGAAAGAATAGAACATTACAAGAATGTGCAAGAACATTGTTAAATGGGTGTTCTCTACCAAAACATTTTTGGGCAGAAGCCGTTGCTACTGCATGTTATGTATTAAATAGAATTTCGATTAGACCTTTAACTAAAAATACTTCTCATGAACTATTCAATAATAAAAAACCAAATATATCTTATTTTAAAATATTTGGATCAAAATGTTTTATTTTAAATACAAAAGATCAACTAGGAAAATTCGATTCAAAAGCTGATGAAGGAATTTTCGTAGGATATTCTGAACGAAGTAAAGCATATCGAGTATTTAATAAACGAACAAACTTAATTGAAGAAAATTTGCATATATCTTTTGATGAAAATTTTAACAAAAATTTAAATATAAAAGATAATGAAGAATTGATAAATATAGAAGAAATAAACCTTGAAAATAATAATGAACTAAGATCTCCTCCTAGAATATTACGAGATCATCCAACTCAAAATATAATAGGAGAAATAAATTCTCAAGTTAGAACAAGAAATCAACTAAATCAAATGGGTCATGTAGCTTTCATTTCATCTATAGAACCTAAAAATCCAAAAGAAGCATCAACAGATGATTATTGGATTATCGCAATGCAAGAAGAATTAAATCAATTTGAACGTAACAATGTTTGGGAATTAGTTCCCCGTCCTAATAATCAATCAGTAATTGGAACAAAATGGATTTACAAAAATAAAGTAAACGAACAAGGAAATATAACAAGGAATAAAGCAAGACTAGTAGCACAAGGGTATAATCAAGAAGAAGGTATTGATTTTGAAGAAACATTTGCTCCCGTTGCAAGATTGGAAGCAATACGTATACTTTTAGCCTTTGCATGTTTTCACAATTTTAAACTTTATCAAATGGATGTTAAAAGTGCATTTTTAAATGGTTTTATTAAAGAAAATGTATATGTAGAACAACCTCCGTTATTTATACATGAAAAATATCCAGATCATGTATTTAAATTAAAGAAAGCTCTATATGGTCTTAAAGAAGCTCCTCGTGCTTGGTATGAAAGACTTAAAAGTTATTTATTAAACTCAGGATTTAAAATTGGAAAAGTAGATCAAACACTTTTTATTAAAAATACTGCCAAAGATATTTTAATAATTCAAATTATATGTAGATGATATTATTTTTGGTTCAACAAATGAAAATTTGTGTAAAGAATTTTCAAATATAATGACTAATGAGTTCGAAATGCTCATATGGGAGAACTATCATATTTTCTTGGACTTCAAATCAAACAATTAACAAACGGAATTTTTATAAACCAAGAAAAATATTGTGATAATTTAATAAAACGATTCGGCATGGAAAACACTTCTGCTAAACCTACTCCTATGAGTACCACTACACATCTCGATCGAGATGAAAATGACAAAAGTGTAGATCAAAAATTGTTTAGAAGTATGATAGGTTCTTTGCTCTACTTAACCGCTAGTAGACCTGACATAATGATGAGTGTTTGTTTATGTGCACGTTTTCAATCCGATCCTAAAGATTCACACTTAAGAGCAGTAAAACGAATAATACGATATCTTAACCAAACTAAAGATTTCGGTCTTTTCTATCCAAAGGAATGTTCGTTTGAGTTAGTGTCATTCAGTGATGCTGATTTTGGTGGATCCCGAATGGATAGAAAAAGTACAAGTGGTACTTGCCATTTCATTGGAAAATCACTTGTATCTTGGTTTAGTAAGAAACAAAATTGTGTCTCGCTTTCCACATGCGAAGCAGAGTATATATTAGCTGCTTTAGCTTGCACTCAAGTTATATACATGCAACAAACACTTAAAGATTTTAATATAAATTTAACAAATTCTACAATATATTGTGATAATACAAGTACAATAAACTTATCTAAGAGTCCGGTTAATCACTCTCGTACAAAACATATAGATATTCGTCACCATTTTTTACGTGACAATATCGAAAAAGGAATAATTAATTTAGAACATATTTCTACCGAAAATCAAATTGCCGGTATATTTACTAAACCTCTATTAGAAAACTCCTTTATAAAACTTCGACGATAATTAGGTATAATATCCTTTAAAGATATTAATTAGAAATACATTAGAAATATTCCACATTTCAGTCGACTAAAATAAAATGTTCAGTCGACTGAATAAGAATTTCAAATATTTTCAGCTATGTTATATGTTACATTATATAATTTATAGACCACACATTTGTAAAACTTAATTATTAAATAAGAAACATACATTTTAACAAAATCCTCTTTACCACTAAATCTCTATACGGTTAAAAATTCTTATTAAATTATAACCGTTATTTGTTTAGTAAAATTCTATTATAAATAAACTCTTAAAAATGCTTTTATTTTCATCTTGATTTTACGAATAAAATCTTAATTAAATATAAAATGTCATCCAACAACTCCTTCTCTCTAATCAATATCACCTCGTAAGTTGATAACACTCCAACATCGCCAAAACTTCCCACACCAACACCTGCACATGAGCCTGTTTACAAATGGGAAAATTATCGTACTGATTTCACTCCAGAATCCAAAAAGGCAAAACGCGGACTCTTTATTTCACCTGACACAAAAAGAAAGATTGATGAAATTCATCACTTCCAACAACAACAGATAGATCTTCAAAGAGAACTATACTTCGAACAAAAAGTTACGGCAAGACGCTTAAGCTTCCTAGAGCAAATTGGTTTACGCTTCTGTGGATCAAAGAAGAACGAAGTGGCTGAACGCCTACCTCGCCCCGTTAGCTCTCTTGATCCATCTTCATCTTATCGTACACCTGTCGATCCTATGAATCCTTGGACGTCTCCTAAGACTCCTCAATATAGTCCAAATTCATGGGATATAAATTACATGAAGAATGAAGGAAAGAAGTCTCCAAGTCCATCTCCAAAGAAATAGTTAAAATTTGAAATATTTGTATGTTGCTACATCAATATTTTTGTAACTATTTCTTTAAATAAATTGTTTAATTTCAAAAATTAACTAAAACAACAAAATTGCATGTTTCAGTCGACTGAATGCCCCTGCTTAGTCGACTGAAAATATGACAGAAAACAATATATACTAAGTTCAGTCGACTGGAACCACCTGCACAGTCGACTAAAAATTCAACAGAAAAATTCAGCAACAAAATTCAGTCGACTAAATGTACTGCTCAGTCGACTGAATCTATCACAGAACACTTCGGCCTTTGATTCAGTCGACTGAATAGAACATTCAGTCGACTGAACGCTGCTTCTCAGGCAAAATTTCCCCTTTTAACCATCAGATTTTACCCTACCAATTCACTTTTACCTCCTACAAACCTTCTTCCCCAAATTAATTTCGAAACCCTAGCTCCCAAATTCCTCAAAATCAAATCAATTCTCACCCAAATGGCACCAAAAAGAGCAAGAGCTTCATCTTCTTCATCCTCCGAGCCAATTGATGCTCAAATAGCACAATGGCTTTACGATGGAACCACTGTCACTCGATGGAACAAGATGAAGAATTCAAGAATTTTCGAGCATTCTTTCGTTGATTTTCAAAGCTTTCAAATCTACAACATTCAGGCGCAGACCCGGCAGGTTTAACTTCACTTTTAGATTTGAAAAGAAATGACCATGCCATTAATCATGTAATGGTAAAATTATTTTATGCTAATCTTAATCTTGGACAACAAACTCCAAGAAACCCAAACAATAGTGTTTGGAGTATGGTGTGTGGAAAGAAAATTTGGTTCTCCTTGGATAGAATAGCACACATTTTAGAGTCTCCAAATATCGGGAGAAAGCTAGAGGATATAGAATTCAATCCAATATTCGCGACAACATCAACCATCGATTTATGGATGATAATATCAACTTTAGGGATTTTAAGTCCACCTCCCTTCGAACTATGGCAAGAATTCTCCATAAAGCCCTAATGAGAACAATCACTCCTCGTACGGGATCGTACGAAATTGTTTACCCAAATAACTATCGAGCTCTATATGCTATTTTTGGCAATATACAAGTTAATTGGGTACAGCTTATTCTTGATGAGTTTCTCACCTTCAACAATGGAAAAATGCGCACTATTTACTTTAGAGAGTACATCATGCGACTTCTCCTAAATGTCGATACGCCATTACCTGAATCAGGGAATACAATGGTCCATCAAATTAACCATCGGACCATAAGCCTAATGCAACTCCCATCTCGACCTCCTCGCATAATATCACTTGCCGAATGGGAAGCAAGGAATCAAGAACAACAACAACAACCTCCTCAACCTCGCCACGAAGAACATTTTGAGCAAAATGATGAAATTCATCTTGTTGACCCAAGCTTCACTACCAACCAATCCTTGGGGATTTTGTCAAGAAATCAACAAATTCTTGACACATGTCTTAAAAAGGTAGATCGTAAGCTTGACAAAATAAAAGGATTCTTCAACAAGCTTTGGGATGCAATCTCCTGCTCAAGCACCACTACTGCTTCAACATCACGCGGCAAACGTCCGGCACCTACATTTACATGGACGACATCCGTAGAGCATACAAGTAGCAGTGCAAGTGGAGCTAGTTGTGGCCAAGGAGGAAGAGCACATAGACCACCAATAGGAGGACCCGTCATACGTGAACCAACATGAAGAGAAGGTTCATATGACTGGGATAAGGATGAGTAATTTTGTTTTTTTGATGTGTATTTTTAACTTTCTAATGGCTTGTATAAATACCATTTTATGCTTGTCTGTCATAACATTTTTTTTCTCTTAATTCATGCTTATGCAAATATTCTCTATGATTTAGTGATTGTTTTGATATATTATTACTGCTGTTAGTTCTTCCTTTTTGTCGATGACAAAGGGGGAGAAAATCTATGGTACTAACTTTGTTTTGTAGGAAAGATAGTGCATACATTCAGGGGGAGAAAGTAAGTATATACATCTCTAGAATAGTATTGTCATCAATCAGAAAGGGGGAGAATGTTGATACACAAAGATTTTGATCAATGACAATGAGCTTCAACAAATAGGAAGAGATATATGCAAAAGCTAGAAGAAGATCGATGAAGACCAAAGTATAAACATTAGTATGATTTTCTATGGGTCTTAGCCTAGATTATTTGTTAAAATCTATCCTCAAGAGATTTGCATGAACATTAGAATACATTCATAAAACTTCATTCACACGTTCACTGTGCATACTTTTATACTTCAGTCGACTGAACAGGCATGACCACTCGACTGAAACTGTACACATATACAAAATTGCACAGTTTCGGTCGACTGAATTACCTGTGCAGTCGACTGAAATTGTTCCTGAAATTTTTTCTTCATATTTTCAGTCGACTGAATCTCCTGCTCAGTCGACTGAATTTAAACCTGCGAATTTTCTCTGAAAAGTCACCTTCTTCTTCCCAAGAGTTGCAACCTTTCATCAATGGAAATGGAAGCATCTCTTGTTTGCAACCTTTGACAACATATGCAACTCTTCTACAAGTATATATACATGATTCTAACATCATTTAATTCACCGAATTCTCTTGCTTTAATCTAACTATTCTCTTGTTCATATTTTCTAGATATTCTCGAAGCATTCACTAATCTATTGCTTGAATCATTGTTTTTGTTTATAACATTCTTTTGATTCATAGCAATTCACATTTTCTAAATCTTCACAAACACATTGCATATTCTCGAGGATAAGATTATAGGAATATTGTACTACATTAGACTCATTAGTGTTGACAAGAACACAACAAGTCGAATATTGTATTTTAGTAATTGAGTTGAAGTCCTCTTCGGTAGTTGAGGCAAGAAATCCCGTTCGGTTGTTCGGGTAAGTTGTAAACCTATTCCTCCGGGTGAAGTGAGGGTGTTAGTGAAATTCCTAAGTGAAGCTTAGGGACTGGACGTAGGACGAGAGGTCCGAACCCAGTATAAAATCCTGGTGTCTTCTTGCATTTACCTACTTTATCTACCTAGACTATTTCAATATTCCATATTACACGATCCTACCGCATAGCCCTCTTTCACAACTTACCCCTTGTCGGGCACAATCCATACCCGACGACCGTTTACCAAAAAGCAGAAAAAAATCCAATCAAAAGCAAATCCAAAATCCAGATCAAACCAGAAAACAAAAAATCCATATCAAAAATCCAAACCGATATCCGAACCAGAAAGCAATCATCCAAATAAAAGTTCAAACCAAGAAACAAACAAAACCATAAGTTCAAACCAAACCAGGAAAAAGCAACTGTCCAAGCCAAAAAAGAGAAAGCAGATTTCACAAACTAGATGTCGTGGTTTGTCATCATCTCAGAGCATGCCTAGGGGCTATCTCTGTCCTCGTACATGAGTAAGTGACTTGGCCGTTTGCCCGTAGTTTGCTACTCATTTCACAATATTCCGGTCAATTGATAACCAATCGACCATCATTCCTATGCCTCGTACCATCACTGCGTGAGGTAGACGGTGGTTGCTCCTGCCCCACCGCTGCATTCCGAGCTTCGACAAATTGTATCAGCTGTCCAATCCTTACATGCTCCTCAATTATGTCATTTAAGTGCCTGCAGCTGTTGGTATCACGCCCATCCAAATCGTGGAAGAGGCAGTGTTTTCCTGATGCCCTCTCACGTTCGGAGGGTTCTCTCCTAGCCGGCCTTTGGTAGGGAAGGCGATTCCGGGTCTCCAAATAAATCCGTTCCAGCGTCTCGTTGAATCCTGCGTAGGTGGAGAATTTTTGCTCTCTCCACCGCTTCCTAGCCATTCCTAATTCGTCATCCAGCTTCCTTTTTCCTTTATCTTTATTTTTTTCCAAGCCTCCGTTGGATGGCCCTCCATTCTCTGTCGCGTTCACCTCCTTTAACTTCATATCTGAGCATGCATCTTCCTGCCGAAGGAATCTCTCAGCTTCATGAAAGAATTCCCCGAGATACATTGGAGGGTCCCGTATCATTGACACTTTGAAATCTGAATTTTCTCTAACTCCCGACACTACCGCCATTAAAACCATCGATGGATCCGGCCGATCCACTGAAGCAACCTCTGCATTGAACCGAGTTAAGAAAGCTCTGAGTGATTCGCCTGTCCTCTTTTTTACTAATGTCGGCGTCATTACATTCTTTGGCCTTTTGATATGTACCCGAAACTGCTTCAGAAACCTGTCCATCAACTCTGTCCATGTCCCGATAGATCCTTCGTCCAGCTGCCTGAACCACATAGCAGCTATGTCCGTCAAGAATAAAGAGAAACATCGAGCCATAACTTCTTCCGATGCCCCCATCACCTCCATGTGTCTTGTATATCTCATCAAGTGATCTATTGGATCGGCTTTGCCATTGTACATTTCCACGTTAGGTAGCTTGAAATCTGGAAAATTCCGAGCTATCCTAATTTCATGAGTGAACGGGACTCTTGTTTACTCCTTCCAGATCTCTATTGGTCAAACCTCCGCACATTGTTCGCCTGATGATCTCGGCTAATCAAGCATTGTCCGTCAAGGGTTGCCCCTCGAGTCTCCAAGGGAATTCTGGTACATACTCTTCATCCCGTGCTCCTACATTCCTACCAGCATCTTGTTGTGTAGTGCTAACTGGAATCCCTCCATGGATTGGTCCAACATTTCCTGGTGGTGTGCCCCCGAGCCCAGGTCCTTCCAGATTGATAGTTGTTTGCCGATTCGGGGCTGCCCCCTGTTGAGTCACTCCATCAACCTGCTGATTGAATTCCTCTGGTTCAGCCCCAAGACCTTGAGTACCTGCAGTTCCTGACTGTCCAAATTTCCTAAGAAAAGCCTGCATCATTTTCTCTTGCCGTTTCATCATCGCTTCCATCTCCTCTCTGGTGATGTAGATGGATGTTTGACATGCTCCATTTCTAGAGGAAGCCTCCTGACTTCCCTCCTGATTGCTCCTCTCTATCACTTGTTCCTTGCTGATGGTCTAGCCATTGCTCCTTAGAATTCGAGTTTCTAACTCCAAAATTCCTGAGTGCTTCAGTTCTCAGTGAAAGCACCAAAGTGTTAGCGCCGAAATTTGTCACTAACACCCAAATTCAGATGGAAGCACCAAATCACTGTCACAGCTCACAGATAGGATGTATGTAGAGAGTAATTATATGAAGAACAATCAAAATTAAAATAAAAGCAGTAAAGAACAACATGTTTATAGTGGTTCGGCTAACTCCGGCCTACGTCCACTCCAGAAGTTTTCTTTTTGTTGATGTAAGAATCAGTTACAGTTACAAAGTGGGAGACTAGCCTTAGTCTTGGGAAAAAAGTCAGAGAACAGAAGAGAAGAAGAAGAGGATCCCCTTTTCTGGAGTCCTACATGCTCTATTTATAGACACATCCAGGTAGTTGTTGGGCTTTCTGAGTAACCTGAGCCCATCAGGGTCGAACGGCCCATGCCGGACCAAAATGCCTTGCCAAATGCACTCGTATGTCGAACGAGGTAGCCATGCCGAACACACTCATATGCCGAGCGAGGTTGCCATGCCGAATGTCCACTGATGCCGAACGGTCCATCCAATGCCGAACGCTCCCTGATGCCGAACGATCCATCCAATGCCGAACGCTCCCTGATGCCGAACGACCCATCCAATGCCGAACCCTCCCTGATGTCGAACGGTCCATCCAATGACGAACGCTCCCTGATGCCGAACGATCCATCCAATGCCGAACGCTCCCTGATGCCGAACGACCCATCCAATGCCGAACGCTCCTTGATGCCGAATGGTCCATCCAATGCCGAATGCTCCCTGATGCCGAACGGTCCATCCAATGCCAAATGCTCCCTGATGCCGAACGCTCCTTGATGCCAAACGGTCCATCCAATGCCGAATGATCCCTGATGCTGAATGCTCCCTGTTGCCGAACGGTCCATCCAATGCCGAATGATCCCTGATGCCGAACGCTCGCTGATGCCGAACGATCCCTGATGCTGAGCGGGGCTTGTGCCGAGCGATGTTTGTGCCGAACGACCTTAGTCCATTGCCGAATGAACCTCTTCTCACTCCAATGCTGACCGACTTCTAACTTCTAGGCCGAACCACATTTCCTTGACCTAGATCATAGTCGATCCATCTCTGTCCAATCCAATTTCCATCTTTCAAGTGCGTTGCGTCATCCATCCATCCAGTGGATTGAATCCATTGTACACCAGTCTTGACGAACGTGCAGTCAATTAAGTTAAACCCGCCTGCCCGTAGCTTTGTTAAAAGGCGGGTTAACATAGCCTTTACTGGAGTTCTCTTTAAGTGCGGGGGAAAATATAACCATCAAAGTAGATACCTGAAAAATCCTTCTTCAATTAGGCAAGTTTAATTGCTCCTTCCCCTACAGGCTTGCTAAGGACCTGCTCTGCAATTATGGGGTCCACTATTTCAGTTCTATGATGTTGAGTTTCAGGCCTTGAAACATGAGAAGATGTCTTGTGCCATGAAGGTTTCGAAGGACGTGAGGTATAAACAAGAGACATTGCAGGGTTTCTAGGAGGGGGAGAACGAGATCGAGATCGGTGTCTGTACTCCCTATCTCTATCGTGTCGCTCCTGACTAGAGTATCCACGGTCATAGTCCCTATCCTCCTCCCTTCCACGCGACTCATAATATGTTGAAGATCGATAAGCTTTTCGAAGACTCCCTAACATTGAGCCTCAGCCTGACATTGTATCTGCAAAGTAAAAGAAGAATGGAGTTAGTAATCTCCTAAAGTAAGCAACTCACGGTCAGGAATCGTGTAATGTCATGAAGTGTATATGTATATGCAACCCCCCGACCAACCGGAACTGTCGGCCACGCTAGTGGGAAGAGACTCGCTTAAGTCTAAAGCACGCTGAAGCTCATCCAACCCGGCGTCATTCTGGAGTGACACATAATTTGGGATTGGGATATCGACGAGCCCTTCGAAGAGGTTTTCCACCTACGAAGGAGGAACCTCTGAAATTTTAATCCCAGGAACAGGCAAAGACACGACTACATATTTTCATCTCCTATATTTAGAGCATTTTAAAGCAGCTGCCTTGCCTTTTCTTTTTTCCTTCAGAATCTGGAAAGGTGTCAGAAGGCCCGGCCACTGTTTTTCATCAGTGGGCATTCTTTCTGGATCAACCTCCTAAATTTATAACAACTCCAGACGTCTTGTGCTGCACTCTTTTCTTCGAGACAGCCCTTAACGTTCCTTCAAGCCTTATAATTTGGCTACGCTCGATCAATCCAACGATTCTCAGGTTTCTATCTGTCAGAACCGAGTCTATATCCCTCTCTTCACTCAGAATTTCATGAAGAACCCGAACTATCTCTTTGAAATGAGCGCCCTTGGGACGCGGGATCATAGTTGTAAAGGAAAAAGAGATATAAGTTTGGCATCAATTATGATCATCTTATTTTCTACTTGAGAAGACTGCGGTACTTACGTCTGAATAACCATCGACTGGAGAATCTGGGGGCATCGAACGTAAAACCATTCCGTTTTGAAGTAACTTAACCTGGTCCAAGACCCCGTTACTACTTGAAAATTCCTGACCGCTTCTAGGAATGTAAAAGAAGGGCTATCTCCCCGGCTCTTGATATTGAATAAATATCTAATCTCGATCGGTGTCGAGGGTCGAAAGTGTACTCCATAAATATGATGAATAAGCTATTCAGCAGAGCATATCCATTGGGGTGTAGCTAAGATGGAGAGATTCCAAGAAAAGATAACACTTCCTTAATGTATTGGTTGAATGGGGGAAGTGTTCCAGCTGTGCATGCATGGCGATTGAATGCGATAAACCATTTTGGTGGATTATGCGGTCTATCATTCAGTCCCGGCAATAGCACATCGTCTAGTGATAGGCCGTGCCTTAAACATATTCGTGCCAACATGTCTTTAGAAACATGGGACGATACATTGTCTGGTGGATTACCAATAAACAAGGTGCCGAGTAGCTCATCCGGAGCTGGATCTATGACTTCGGCTGCGATGGCCGGCATCTCGATTGTTGGGAAGAGTGAACTTTGAAATCCCTGCTGTTGTGAGCTTGAAGTTTCCATAACTAACTAACTTATGAGAAATCATCATTAGCCTATAATAAGCTCGTGCATCTTTCAGTGTGAAGCGTGTGAACGTGTTGTGCAGTGCTACATATTGCTTGAAATTTTTTATAGAGTTCAAGAAAACACGCAAACGATGAGACTTCGAAATTCAACTAGAGTGACCGTCATCGCTGACCGTCACAACCGTGCCATCTAGACGTTAGTAATCGATCCGGGTTAAAGTTCGTTAAAAGTTCATTAAGTCATAGTCCCGTCGACGAGCTTCGAAGGATAATCAAATATGTTGTTCAATAGTTAAGTCCGGTTATGCAAGGCTAAAGCACGTTGGAGTGAGATGTTTGAATATGCAAAAGGTTTCAAGTTCATCAAGGTTCAATTTGCATCGGCCTAAAAAATACAATTCATATCGATCGAAGGCCATAGCTTCCTATCGATCAGTGTCAGCGACTTCGAATCGATCCATAGTGTTCATTTCATATCGGTCGTTTAACCTCCATTTCGTATCGATCCTGAGCTATCGACTTCGTATCGATCAAACGGCTCCGCCTCATATCGAATCCCTTAATCGATACGAAACTAAGGCAGGCGATCAAAGTGAAAGTGGTCGATACAAAATCCAAGAATGAAAGACTGATATGAAATTTAAAACAAAAGATCGATATGAAGCCTCCAGTTAAAACCAATACGGAATAAAACGACTTCTCACCCAATCCATCGATACGAAGTCAAGGTCGAGCAACTTTATGCTGTTTCCTTCATCTCCTTCCACACTCCTTCTTCCCCGAATAGCCATAACACCATCATTTTCCTCCATCAACCAGCTTCGACCTCAACACCGCTAAAGGACGGCCATGCGTATGTATGGATTAGTGATGGGATTCGAATCTCGTCGTTCGTAACGTGAGTTCATTGATTCGTTATCTAGTTGCAACGGCTAGTTTGATGGATTGAAAGTCTATTTTGATTCGAAGGCAAGCAAATTTATTTTTCCCTCTGGAGTGATGCGAAGACGAGAGTAAAACTAGAAAGTGAAAAAGTTTTATACTCCGAAATGCTTTTATATGGGCGTAGAATTGAAGGAAAGAAACAATTCGTCTCGGTCATTGCGACCGATCCCAATCGGTTCTCCATCTCATCGATACGAACTACGCCGTTCGAATCCATGAAGTCGCAGCCTCCAAAGGCTCATATCCATCAATACGAATTGGCTTTTCGAATCCAATAAGCTCGACCTTCATCGATACGAAGTATGCAACGAAGACTTTTCTGAAACGTTGAATTCCATTGATTCGAAGCACTTATTCATATCCACTGTTTTCGACTCCATTCAAGATGCGTTGATATGAACAGCTGCTCTATTCGCATCCTTCATGCGTCCATCAATATGAAATGCTAGATTTGTATCCATCAATGCTAACTACACTGATGCAAAAACTGTCTTTTGACCTTTTACGTCGATCCAGGAGAGAATGGATACGAAGGGACATTCCAAAGAAAATGTCAAGCGTTGTTACAACTCGAATTTCACATCGATTCAGGAGATGATCAATATAAAATTCGACACAAGAAAATTGACAACAACTCATGAGGGTGCGATGTTAACGAGAATCAGATTAACATATACGCATGTATGTGGAACTAACATTCAATTTTCAAAATCCAGAGGAATTGAATACTCACTTGATGACGATTACAACAACAAAAAGCTAATCACTATCATACAACAATCAGTTACAACAATACAGGGTACAACAGTTGGCAGCCGACAATTCATATTACTGAAAGATAAGTCAAGGGTTATGACTTCCAACGAGAAAACGGTAATTGTTTGACGAGTCAGATGAGACTATTCAGAATGAAGATTGTAGCTTTTCAAAGCACGTCATGTTTTCACATGACGTACTTTGTGAGGCAAATGTTATCCCGCCTTTTGGCAAGGCCGAGATATGGCAAGCAAAACCAAGGATCGCTTGTCTCGAATATCAAGTATGCACAGGTTCACTATAGGTGTCGATAAATTTTGTCCTAGTCCGGATCAAGCTATAGTTGGCAAGATATGGCAAGCAAAGCCGTGAAAGCCAACGTTTCAAGTTTCAAGTCAATCGAAGTTCATATGCTCAAGATATGATAGTTGCAACTTAAGAGGACAAACTGCTCGAATCGATCGATGGCCGTCTTATTCGTATCAATAAGACAATTAGGGAACGCCTAACTTCGTATCGATCTTATTCGAATCCATCGTGGCATGTCATTTCGTATCCATCAGCAGATATGCTCACTTCGTGTCGATCACCTATTGCCTACTTCTCACCCATCAACCATAGCAACTTCGTATCCATCCAATAGACCATACTTCGTATCCATCATGCTGCCACTATTCGAGTCCATCAAGCTATTACTTGTTCGTATCCATCCTACCACTTCGACTTCGTATCGATCAACTGGAGTCAATTCCAATCGATAAGAACAAGACCAAGTCTATCGATGCGAACAAGGCCCTGCGATTGATACGAACAGAGTCGTTTCCATCGACATGAATTGTACAACTTCCATCGACTCAAACGAGGCAATGGTCTTCGATACGAACGAGGCGAAAGCCTTGGAATGACTCGGTCAACTCGGCATTAAAACTGGAGTGACCCAAAATTCAAGCGCCACGTCAACTCACAGGCACGTGTCCAGAAGCGATTCGAACTGATCGATACGAAGGCATCGATTCGAATGGTTTAGCCTTCATGAAAGCGCAAGTTTGCATCGATCATAACTCACAATCCACAAGTACAAATGCTTTGAAATTTTCACAGGAGCTTACGTACAACATAGAGAATGTTCCTGCCAAATTTGGACTCGATTGGAGCAAGTGTTGATTGATAAAAAATTCGTTCGTATCGTTCACGGATCGAGTCGAAATCGCCTAGGATCGATCGCATGGGCCCATCCACGTGCCAGAAGAAGTCTTTCGAGATCTGAGCAAGATATTTGCCTCCTACGCCAACAAATAGAGCCCCAAGGCCTACAGAAGAAGGATCTTTTGGCTCTTCGACATCCAGCCTCTGCCGAATTCAACTTTGCACTCCATAGTTGCTGTTGTACTCGAATTTCAACACTTTAATCCGTTGTAATCCATTGAAATCAGTTGTAATTAGCAAGTGAATATCAATAAAGTCATCAAACTTCATAGTGGACGTAGGCAATACGTCGAACCACCTAAATTGCTTTGTTTCTGCGTGTTTTCATTTCTGTTTTTAAAGTTTTTGTTAGATAATCCTTGTTTTACATTTATATTCTTTCTTTTTATCTCTTCAAATACTTTCAAAGAGTGTTGTGCCCATTTTTGAAATAAATAGTGTCCAAGCAAATAAGTCCAAATTTACATGAAGGAATTTGGTTAGTTCTGATTACATCTTATTTCCCAGATGCGACCCAATTTTCAGTACCCGTGTTGCGTCATCCATACAGACTGGGACAAACACCGTCAATTCTGCCAGTGCCACCTGATCCTCCCCTAGGGTCTTCTTTCTAGGGTTCAAAGCCTTGTCGAATCGACTATGGTTCCCAAGACTGGGATAGCTCTATAGTTGCTATTCGGAGGATTCATGGATATGAAGGGTTTTCCCCCATCCTTTCCTTTTTCCTTTCTTCTTGACTCATGCAATTCTACAATGTAGCATTCCCAGAAGGTGCTTTGGTCTCCTTTCACAATTTCGACTCCATGTTCTATAGGGAAGTTCATTGTAAGGCACCATTGGGCAAGTGCTATTCTAAAGTCGGCTAAGCGAACCGTCCCAAGAAAGCATTGTATGATGACATTTCATCCACGATCATAAAAGTCTGAATGAAGGTGACCCTTCGCTCACCTTCTCCAAGCTCCGCGGGCAGATCAATTGTTCCCACCGGTTGTTTGGGTTCACCAGTAAACCCCCGAATCTTTATTTGGCACGTGGTACCGATCTTCATTTGATCGAAGGTGCGTTTGAAGAGAATTTTAATGGAGCTGCCACTGTCAACCAACACCCGTCGAACTACAGCTGGTCCAATTCCTACCGTCACCACTATCGAATCGAGAGTTGGAGCTTCGATCCCTTTGATGTCCTGATTTCAAAACACAATGTCTTCATTCAAGACCCTTTGCATCTTAACTGGAGTTTCATCTTCCACTGCTAAACATGATTCCTTCGGAGCATGCATCAACAAACTTGCATACCACTCCATTTCTCCCCAACTTCTTTGTGCGGGATAAGGTCCCATAGAAATTTTTCCGATGATGAGTCTCTGATCAGTTTGTTTCGATCCTTCTTCGTTGGTTCCTACTTGATTCCTTTGTTCTCTAGGGTGTTGAGGAGTTGTAGATTGATCGGGGTTCTAGGTTGTCTTATGTATTACTAGAGTTTGTTATTCTGGATCAGTTCTTTAATGAGGTTCTTTAGGTGGCGGCATTCATTCATATTGTGGCCGTGTGTCTCGTGGAAGCGATAGAATTTCCTCGAGAGCTTCTGCTGCTCGGTCGCTTCCTTTCGGGGTGGCTTTTTGCATTCCTTAGTTCCTTGAATTGTGAGAAAAATGCTTTCCAGTTTTGGCCTAAACCCTTTGAGCTTTTTATTGTTGTCATTTTCTTTCTTCTTTTTTGAGTTTTGGCCTTTTCTCTTTGAATTCCCATCTTTCCCAGTGGTTCCTTTAACAGCCCGAGAAGTGTGCACATTTTGATTCATTTCTACATCGCTTTGCCCAACATTGGCCGGTTGCACACTAGTAGACTTCCCTTCCAATTCTTGCGCTTCCTCCAACCTTAGGTACCGACTTTCTATGCAATTTAAATCTTTCCTAGTGGAAGGTTGCTTCATTTTAATCCACTTTTCGAATTCAGTTTTCGGGTGAATAGCACAAACTAATGCCATAAAAACCATGTCTTCATTAGGATTTCTTACTTCCATTAGCGCGATGTTAAACCTATTTATGAAAGACTTCAGTGATTCATTACACCCTTGGAACAACCTGGATAGGGACATGACGTCTTTTGGCTGCGCAGTATGGAGTCTGAACTGATCAAGGAACCTTGTCGCTAGTTGGTCAAAAGTAGAGATAGATCTTGGTGGAAGCCTAGTGAACCACATTGATGCAACCTCTTCGAGAAAGATAGGGAAGCATCTGCATGGAACAGCAACAGAGGCATTTGTACCAATTGTATTTGTACAAGTGAGGCTTCGGGTACTTCGTTCCTTCATAGGATAAAATAGTTGGCATTGTGAATTTTTATGGATATCTCTCATTCAAGATTTCGTCGGTGAAGGGAGTCCGACTTGGCATAGATCCCTATTAATCATCTCTTCTATCTTTACTCTCCTCCATTAATCGTTTAACCACGTCCGCTATGTATGCCTCTGATGACTGTTAATCCTGAGGATGGCAATCAGTCACTGCGCTAAGTGTTTGACTTTGCAAAGGGTCTTGGTGAATGGGCTAAGGCCTAGGCTCTCCTGTCTTCGGAAGAAACACTGCTGCATGGTGCAGTTGGCTTGTGGTTGGTATTGCTGGAGAAGTTTGGGTACTCCTTGCATTAACAAATGCATTGGCATTTGCTTCCAATTTGTCGTCTGGCTCTCCATCTTCTCGGTCGGAAAGATCCATAGCTATGTCTTCTATAGGGTCTTTGCCCCTTGACTCAAACTTAGAATAGGTTGCCTTGTGGAAAACGGAGTACTTGCATTTCTTTCCATGTCAAGTCCAGTTATCACCCTTTATTGTGGCCATTTTCCGTTTCTTCTATATAGATCAGAAACGATTGAATTCTCTTGTTCCATAGCAGCCGCGAGTTCAGGCATAGTCCTTAGAGAAGGATTTGACTGTAGGGTTAGGAGAGCGTCAAGCTTATCCATTAGAGCCTTTTGGCTACTATCCATTTTGGTTGATCTCATCAACCTTTTTATTTAACTCATCCCTGGTAACATTTTCATGCTGACCAGAGGAGGCTAGCGCGTGATTCCCTAAGTTAGCGCCGTTTACTTCGGTTTATTGGGGATTAACATCTTCTACAACTACTACCGCCCCTATGGACCCTCCAAAGGCAGTTCTTCTTCTTCTTCCAGGAGCCATTGATTCCAAACAGTGGATTCTTCAAGCAAGGATAAAGGATCTAACTTTTGGTCCTATGAGATCTGAAGTAGATAGATAAATCTAGATCCTAAGTTTAATTCTCAGTGAAAGCACCAAAATGTTAAACCAAAAAATGGATCAACACCCTGGTCAGAGTTTGAAACCACGGGCCCTATTCAGGCAGGGCAATATCATAGATTAAAAATATAGAAAAAGAACAGTAAAAGAAAGTAGACAGAGAATTTTATAGTGGTTCGGTTGTTAATGAAGCCTACGTCCACTTAATAGTTTTATTAAAGACTGATTGCTGTTACAGGAGATGTTTAATTACAAGGGTTTGACTATATTTAGCTAGATTAAATTCCCAGAGTTGGATATCACTGGAGAATCATAGTGAATTCCTTTGGAGATTATTGTGAGGGAGGTTGAGAATAAAGAATAATTCCAGTAGGGCATCAGCAACCAGTCCGGAGAAGATCCAGTTTATGTTGCATGTAGGATGGTATTTATATGGGTCGGAGAGCTTTTGGGCCAGGCTAATTAATCATCCGCTCGCAAATAGGTAGAGAACGACCCAGGGGGTTTGGCTCTCAAATCGAGGCAAATGCATGAGTCACTAGTGACCCATAGACTTGACTCATTTGCAAGCCAATCCCTTGCCCTTTTCTTCATTACATCCTTAGGTAGTTTTTTGTTGAATCAGAAAGATGTTTGGATTGCTGATGATGTGCGCACTTAGGATTTTTCTAGAGTTTGGAATTGGAGATGTCTCCATCGCCGTCGTGGTTCCATTTTAATGACAATTTGTGCTTAGCTATTGATTGGGCTAAAAAAATGCTGATCTCTCAGTTTCGTCGATCCAAGTCGTTGTCTTGGTGCCATAGCTTGGCTTTCATTAAATTCTTGCCTTAGCCTTTCTGGTTAAGTTCTAAACCATTCCGTTAACACCTGATTGTGATGTCTCCTACTAGATCCTTTTGGGTTAAAAACCCGGATAACAATTTACAAATAATTCCATCACCTATCTCTCTGCTCACTGCCAATCTACCCTGTGCACATCTCTAATCATTTCCCATATCAGCCAATCCCTCTTGTTGCCGCCACAATATTGAATAGCCATTCGAATTGCTAACTTTCATGACAGCTGTATGGAATCTCTCCAAATAATCTTCCCGCGATTCTTCCAGAGCCCGGACATGCTGGATAAGGACATTACATCTTTGTGGAGATTTCCGTGCATATGGAACTGCTCCATAAACTTCGTTGCTAAATTGTTAAATCGAGAGATTGACTGTAGGGGTAATCTCATAAACCACATCGTTGCTACTCTAGATAGTGATTAGAAAACATCTGCACTTGGTTGCATCATCAGCATGTGCAGAATCCATAAGCCATTCGTATCTTATGATGTGCTGCCTGGGGTCGGTTTTTCCCTTCTAGGCAGGCATCGACGACATTCTAAACCTCCTTGGATACTCGACATGCAAGATATTATCAGTGAAAGAGGTATGGCTTCTCAAGATTCCTCAATCATCATTGGTCAAACCTTGGCTCTCTCTCACTGGCTATCTAACCATAGCTAATAAGTCCGATGTTTGAATAGCTGGAGCCAAGCAGTGGTCGTGCTCCACCTCACACGAATGGTTTTTTCGATGTCTACAGGCCATTCCATGCTTTCTTGACACAACATCCTCTCAACGTATATCACATACATTCACTTCATCGTTATTCTAGGGAAGTAATTAACCTACACCCACCTGATCGGTATTGATCTCTCTTTAGGAGGAATTTGGGGGTGGGATCCCTATGGTAGCTTACCCATGTTGAAACATACATAGCCACCAAGTTTTATGCCAATTGCATTTGTATAACTTGAGTTATTACTCGATCTTTGCTTCAATGTGAATTGTTTTCTATTTTCAACCAATCCCTATCGAGGGTAGAGGGGCGATCTCTCTTATTTCATCCTTTTGAGGTGTGATCCCTAGGGTAGGCTCTATAGGGTGCCCACATCTTGTTCAAAAAATTACATGTGCATTGGACTTATGGATCTTGAGATATTGGTTGTTTTCTATTGAAGTGCACTTGCTTCTTGAAACATGCCGATCACAGTCCGCAGGTGCGGTGCAGTGGAAAGAAAGCTTTGGTTCTGGTAAAAAGACCCAAGTTCGATTCCTACCATGCGCTTCCCTATCCTATATAAATTTACCAAGGGGTATGAGGGCTTGGATTAGCGGACGACTTTACTATACCCTCCTTAGGAGTTTACCAGCAAGCCGAGTTCTCCTGGGTTTTGGAAAAAAACATTCTACATCATATATCTCTCAATTCCGTTCAATCACGGCTTCATATTACCTTTTGTACTTGACTCCTGCCAACAATCATCACTCTAGATTTACTGCCCATGATGATAGTCGAATCTAACTTGTCCAATCAGTTTGAATGCAGCCAAGTCAAAACCCTGGATAACATGGGGAATCTACCAAGGAGGAAAGTTTGATATGGAGTGAACTTGTGGAGTAGTACATGTAAAGGTTTCTACTAGGATCTTCTAAGTAGACAAGTTTGATATAGAGTAAACTAATGGAGTAGGACATACAAAGGTTTCTACTAGGATCATCCAAGGAGACAAGTTTGGTATAGAGTAAGCTTGTAGAGTAGAATATACGAGGGTTTCTACAATCGAGACATATGTGTTAGGAAATTCAATCTACGGTTTCAATGACAACAACTATACAATAGAAATCAAACATACATATATTTATATATACAGGTACTTGCTAGAAAAAGATCACTAGAAAGTCAAGAACAAAGCTCAAAAGACACTACAAGTTGATAGGTACAAAGAAGCAAAAGGAAAGATGCACAAAAGAGACACGCACCAGTATCAGATGTTTGGATGCACAAGCCAGATGTCTGGAAAAGTCCTCTGGAACAACAAACAGGCTAAACCAGACATCTGGTAATAGCACTCATACATCTGAAAATCTACTATGTACAAAAAATATATAGTATCAGACGTCTGAAATACCAGACGTCTGAATTCAAACTCGGACTTCAAATAACAACTCCAACTACCACATGCGAATGGACATCTCCGCTTCTCTTCCCCATAACTCTTTACCATCAACAGAAGAAATTTCAGAGCATTCGTTAATGGATGCAACTACTCAAGATACATATCTACAACTATATATAGCATCAAGAATCAAGAGAACAGAACTCACCTTACTTACTTATGCTTTCTAATTCCACACTCTATCATATATTCTTGATCTCTGCACTCTAGCAATCTATACTTTTATTCACTCTTTCATATACTTAGTTCTTCATAGATAATATTCTTTAGATATATATTGGAAGAAATTGTACTAATTAGTCAACATCCGTGTTACACTAGAACACACATTTGACAAGAACAACTTATTGTAACCAAGCATATTCCTCCGGGAGAAGCGAGGGTTTTTGATAGTCGAATTCCAAAGGGGAAGTTCGGGACTGGACGTAGGACGGGAGGTCCGAACCAGTATAAAATTCTGGTGTGCTTATTTTATATTTACTTAGATTAATAATATTTTAGTTGCATCGTATATTTTGTCGCATATACTTGCATATACACTACATGATCCACCATGTAGACTTTCAATTGGTATCAGAGCAAGGTTTGACCAAAATACAGTAATATGTATTTGAATCCCTTTAATATGGCAAGTATATTTCAAGAAGGACAATCCACAGCACGTCCCTCACTTTTTAATGGTTCTAATTATGCATATTGGTAAACTCGTATGAGAATTTTTATGGAAGCTAATGGATTAGAAATTTGGTCAGCCACTCAAAATAAATATGAAGCACTTGACACTGCTGTGTACACATGGAATGATGCACAAAAAACCGCAGCTTCTAATAATGCCAAAGCTATGAATGTTTTATTTTGTTTATTAGATAAGAATGAATTTTCACGTGTCATGTTATGTAACACTGCATATAATATTTAGCGCACCTTACAAGTTACATGAGAAGGCATAAACAAAGTTAAACCAACTAAAATTTCAATTTTACAAAATCAATTTTCATCACTTAAAATGAAACAAAATGAATCTATAGTGGACATGTACTCTAGATTCCAAACTACTCAACACGATTTAATGGCACTTGGAGTCAAATTCACAAATTTTGACTTAGTATCTAGAATACTCAATTCTTTAACTCCAGAGTGGGGAAGAAAAGTATTAGCTATAGAAGAAGCTAATGACCTCGCAACACTCTTAGTTGAAGAATTGATAGGAAATTTAATGCCCTATGAAGCTAATTTGCAGGCAAAAAAAGAACAAAATTCGGAGAAGAAAAGCATAGCATTTCCAGCAATAAATGAAGACTCCGACTTAGACGAAGAAGAAATCGTATTTATTGCCAAAAATTACAACAAATTCAAAAAGTTTAGAAAAATAACCATATTTCAGAAAGGAGGAAAATCAAGCTCAACAAATTAAACGCCAATCAAATGTTATGAATGTGATCAATTTGGACATACGAAGAAAGATTGTCCCAAGCTCAACAATGATAAAAAGAAGAACAAAATTTAAAAAATTCAAAAAAAGAAAGCCTTCGAAGTAACGTGGGATGATTTAGACTCTTCATCATCATCGGACAGCGACAGTGATAGTGATGGAGAACAAGCTAATGCATGTTTTATGGCAGAAACTAATGAGGTATGTCCCGAACTTAGCTATGATGAATTATTAGAGCTTAACATGAAATTAGATGATAAATTTAGACAAATTAAAAAATTGAATAAAGAACACATAGCCAAAATAAATAGAATAGAACTTGAAACAGGAATGCTAAAAGATGAAAAATTATTTTAGAGAAGGAACTAGAATTATCTCAAGAAAAAAATAAAAGTAGTTTAGTGAAAATGAGACTATATCTATTGATTTTGAAAAAGTTAAACTAGAAAAGGATAACTTGTTAAAAGAAAATATCAACTTGAAAAGTAATATAGAAACATTGAAAATTGAAAATTTTGAATTAAAAGAAAATTTAGATAAAATTACAAATAATTTTTCAAAATTTAATAAAAGAAAACTAGATTTGGAAAATCTTATCAAAACTTAAAAACCGTCGGGCAATAGAAATGGAATAGAATTTAAAAATATTCCTAAACAAAAGGGGAATAATATTAAGAAATATAGTTTTATTTGTCAAAAGACTAAAAGATCACCTAAATCTAATACGAATACCAAAAATATAAAAAATTGGATTCCTAAGACAAAAAATAATTTGATTAGACAAAAACATATTAATAATTTTTTTAGATAATGTAGTCTACAATAAAAATTATGTTCATTAAAGTACCAAACCTTATTGGGTATGGCTACCTGCTTCTCCTAACATCTAGGACACTAACAAAGAATATGGGTACCAATTAAATCATTTTTTATTTTGCAGGTACCCAAAATAAAATAAAAAGAAATGCATACTTGATAGTGGTTGCTCCAAGCATATGACAGGAAACTAAAAATGTTATCAAATATAACATACATCGATGGTGGAACAGTAACTTTTGGAGATAACTCAAAAGGATACGTCGTTGGCATCGGAGAAGTCATCAACTCTGATATTCACACTTTTTGATAATGCCAAATGGGAAGAAATATTGGTAAGCACATATTCATGAGGAGATTTATAAAATTATATCAAAGTACATTGTATAGTTGTCATCATCAAAAAAGGGATAATGTTAGAAAATCCAATCTACGGTTTCAATGACAACAACTATACAATAGAAATCAAATATACAAATATATATATATATATATATATATATATATATATATTCTTATATATATATAGGTACTTGCTAGAACAGCATCATTAGAAAGAAAAGAACAAGGCTCAAAAGACACTACAAGTTGATAGGTACAAAGAAGCAAAAGAAAAGATGCACAAAACAGTTATGCACCAGTTTCAGATGTCTGGATGCACATGCCAGACGTCTGGAAAAGTCCTCTGGAACAACAAACGGTCTAAACCAGACGTCTGGTAATAACACTCAAATGTATGAAAATCTACTATGTACAAAAAATATCTAGTATCAAACGTCCGAAACAAATACCAGACGTTTGAATTCAAACTTAGACTTTAGATAACAACTACAACTGCCACATGTGAATGGACATCTCCGCTTCTCTTCACCACAACTCTTCACCATCAACAGAAGCAACTTTAGAGCATTCGTTAATGGATGCAACTACTCAAGATACCTATCTACAACTATATATAGCATCAAGAATCAAGAGAACATAACTCACCTTAGTTACTTATGCTTTCCTATTCCATACTCTATCCTATATTCTTGATCTATGCACTCTAGCAATCTATACTTTTATTCACTCTTCCATATACTCTGTTCTTCATACACAATATCTTTAGATAAATATTG
The DNA here is from genome assembly GCA_030765085.1 of Allium cepa. Lineage (NCBI taxonomy): Eukaryota > Viridiplantae > Streptophyta > Magnoliopsida > Asparagales > Amaryllidaceae > Allium > Allium cepa. The sequence continues at coordinate 457,097,037 of CM060929.1, read as the reverse complement.
GAAGCAATTGTGCTAATTAGTCAACATCCGTGTTACCCAAGAACACACATTTGACAAGAACAACTTATTGTAAACAAGCCTATTCCTCTGGACGAAGCGAGGGGTTTTGATAGTCGAATTCCAAAGGGGAGCTTCGGAACTGGATGTAGGACGGGAGGTCCGAACCAGTATAAAATTCTGGTGTGCTTATTCCATATTCACTTAGATTAATACTATTTTAGTTGCATCATATATTCTTTCACATATACTTGCATATACACTACATGATCCACCCTATAGACTTTCAATTGGTATCAGAGCAATGTTTCATCAAAGTACAGTAACACGTATTTGAATCACTTTAATATGGCAAGTATTTTTCAAGAAGGACAATCCATAGCATGTCCCTCACTTTTTAATGGTTCTAATTATGCATTTTAGTCACCACATATGAGAATTTTTATGGAAGCTAATGGTTGAAATTTAGTTAGCCACTCAAAATAAATATGAAGCACCGAACACTGCTATGAACACATGGAATAATGCATAAAAAACCGCAGCTTCTAATAATGCCAAAGCTATGAATGTTTTATTTTGTTCATTAGATAAGAATGAATTTTCACGTATCATGTTATGTAACACTGCATACGATATTTTACGTACCTTACAAGTTACACACGAAGGCACAAACAACGTTAAACAAGCTAAAATTTCAATTTTACAAAATCAATTTTCATCATTTAAAACGAAACAAAATGAATCTATAGTGAACATGTACTCTAGATTCCAAACTATTCAACACGATTTAATGCACTTGGAGTCAAATTCACAAATTTTGACTTAGTATCTAGAATACTCAATTCTTTAACTCCAGAGAGGGAAAGAAAAGTATTAGCTATCGAAGAAGCTAATGACCTCTCAACACTCTCAGTTGAAGAATTGATAGGAAATTTAATGTCATATGAAGCTAATCTATAGACAAGAAAAGAACAAAATTCAAAAAAGAAAATTATAGCTTTTCCAGTAATAAATGAAGACTTCGACTTAGACGAAGAAGAAATTGTATTTACTACCAAAAATTACAACAAATTCAAGAAGTTTAGAAAAATGATCAGATTTTAGAAAGGAGGAAAATCAAGATCAAAAAATCAAATGTCAATCAAATGCTATGAATGTGATCAATTTGGACATATGAAGAAAGATTGTCCCATGCTTAACAATGATAAAAAGAACAAATTTGAAAAATTCAAAAGAAGAAAGCCTTCAAAGTAACATGGGATGATTCACACACTTTATCATCATCAGACAGTGACAGCGATAGTGACGGAGAACAAGCTATGAGGTATGTCCCGAACATAGCTATGATGAGTTATTAGAGCTTAGCATGGAATTAGATGATAACTTTAGACAAATTAAAAAATTGAATAAAGAACACATAGCCATAATAATAGATTAGAAATTGCAATAGGAATGTTAAAAGATGAAAAAATTATTTTAGAGGAGGAACTAGAATATCCCAAGAAAAAAAGTATAAGTAGTTTAGTTGAAAATGAGACTATATCTATTGATTTTAGAAAAGTTAAACTAGAAAAGAATAACCTGTTAAAAGAAAATATCAACTTGAAAAGTAATACAGAAACATTGAAAATTGAAAATTTTGAATTAAAAGAAAAATTAGATTAAATTACAAATAATGTTTCAAAATTTAATAATTGAAAACAAGATTGGAAAATCTTATCAAAATTTCAAAACCGTCAGATAATAGAAATGGAATAGGATTTAGAAATATTCCTAAATAAAAAGGAATAATATTAAGAAATATAGTCCACATTTCATTTATCAAAAGACTAAAAGATCGCCTAAACCTAATACAAATACCAAAAATATAAAAATTTGGATTCCTAAGAAAAATAATAGTTTGATTGAACAAAAACATATTAATTTTTTTTTAGATATTGTAGTATATAATAAAAATTATATTCATAAAGGTACCAAACCTTCTTGGGTGTGGCTACCTGCTCCTTCTAACATCTAGGACCCTAACAAAGTATATGGGTGCCAATTAAATCATTATTTACTTTGCAGGTACCTGAAATAAAAAATAAGAAAATATGGATACTTGATAGTGGCTACTCCAAGCATATGACTGGAACTTCGAAAATGTTATCAAATATAACATACGTCGATGGTGGAATGGTAACTTTTAAATCAAAAGGATACGTCGTTGGCATCGGAGAAGTCATCAACTCTGATATTCATACTTTTTGATAATGCTGAAGGGGGAGAAATAATTGTAAGCACATATTCAGGGAGAGATTTATAAAATTATATCTAAGTACATTGTATAGTTTTCATCATCAAAATGAGGGAGAATTTTAGGAAATCCGATCTACGGTTTCGATGACAACAACTATACATAGAATCAAATATACATATATATTTATATATACAGATACTTGATAGAACAACATCACTAGAAAGACAAGAATAAGGCTCAAAAGACACTACAAGTTGATTGGTACAAATAAGCAAAAGAAAAGATGCACAAAACAGACATGCACCAGTATCAGACGTTTGGATGCACAAGCCAGACATTTGGAAAAACCTCTGGAACAACAAACATACTAAACTAGATGTCAGGTAATAGCACTCAAACGTCTAAAAATCTACTATGTACAAAAAATATATATTATTAGACGTCTGAAACAAATACCAGACGTCTGAATTTAAACTCGGACTTTAGATAACAACTGCAACTGCCACATGCGAATGGACATCTCCGCTTCTCTTCGCCACAACTCTTCACCATCAACAGAAGAAACTTCAGAGCATTCGTTAATGGATGCAACTACTCAAGATACCTATCTTCAACTATATATAGCATCAAGAATCAAGAGAACGGAACTCACTTACTTACTTATGCTTTCTAATTCCATACTCTATCCTATATTCTTGATCTCTGCACTCTAGCAATTTATACTTTTATTCACTCTTCCATATACTCAGTTCTTCATAGATAATATTATTTAGATATATATTGGAAGTAACTGTATTAATTAGTCAACATCCGTGTTTCACTAGTGAACACATTTGACAAGAACAACTTATTGTAACCAAGCCTATTCCTCCGGGCGAAGCGAGGGTTTTTGATAGTTGAATTCCAAAGGGGAGCTTCGGGACTGGACGGAGGACGGGAGGTCCGAAACAGTATAAAATTTTGGTGTGCTTATTCTATATTTACTTAGATTAATACTATTTTAGTTGCATCATATATTTTTCACATATACTTGCATATACACTACACGATCCGCCCTGTAGACTTCCAATATGCTTTAGGGATCATATATAACTTAGAGGTCTTCATTATGCTCAAGAAGAAGGGGCCGATGGGGATGCTCACTACAGATCGATATGGGAAGATCTGTTTAACCCTATACCTATACAAGGTGCTGTAATTCATAGCCCCACGACATGGCATGGATTTGAACAATAATGGGACCACAGTGATAAGCAGTCTTTGATCAATATAGGTAATCATATGTGTTATCTTATATCCCAATGACATTTTACTTAAGAGATATGAGATTGTTTGATGGTTTCTCTATTTGCTTTGTTTGTTATGTTTGATATGGATGAGACACGATATAGGTATTATTATGTAGTATACCTAGGTACCTTATATCATACTTTGAGTAGTAATACATCCATATGACGAGTCTGTTTGTGGAAGAAGGATCTTAAGGATAAATTAACACTAGAGGGGGGATGAATAGTGTTTACTAATTTTTGTGAATCTTTTTAAATTCTTTTAATATTATAATTAAACAATGCATAACTAACAATCACAAATGCAAACACAGACAAATATAAATGTAGTAAAAGTAAAAAGTTAGATAGATCACATCAGGAATTTTATACTAGTTTAGAGTTTCCCTACATCCAGTCTTGTACAATTTCTTGTGTAGATTTCTTTTCAAATATCATTGCCAATACAATCTTGATTTCCATGGCTATGAGACATACCCTCTAGATTTTTCAAGCTTTGTACACACTCACTGGATTTAGAGGGGACACCAACACACCCACTTGGATTCAAATGGGACACCAAGCACACCTACTTGACTTAAATGGAACACAAGCACACCTACTTGGAATTCAAAGACACAAACATACCCAAGAGTATAAGAGTATGATTTGATAGAGTTCGCAAAATTAATTTCTTGGTCTTGAGTACAAATGATCCTATAACCTCTTGAATAGCACTTTGACCTTGGTTTGAGCAAGTGAGATGAGGGAGATCAGAGGGTAAATAGAGAATCAAACTAATAAAGTTTGAAATTGATTCTAGTTGAATATGAGAAGATTTTGAGTTGAATTTCTTTTAGAAATCAAAAAGTGAAAAGGTGAAAAAAATAAGAAAGTGGTCGACAAAAATTCGTTTGGAACAACCCTATTTATAGAGAAACAACAAACATGTCCATTCCTGAAGTGACACGATGAACTTCCATTAAAATTTGAATTTCGAAATTCCTGGCCTATATGTCAACATACATGATGGGGTTATGTCGACGTATCCTTTGTATTTTTTAAAAACCACTAAATAAAAATTATTTTGCAAATGTTAGGTTTTGTAAAGTATTTTGATACTTCGCAAAATCATTTAAGCATAGTTTATACACATTTTAATCATACTAAAACTAAAGAAAAATGTATAAAATTATTTTCAAATGTTTTAATATATAAAGTACTTAAATATGAATTTATTTTGAAAATAATATATATAAAGTATAAGTGAATATATATTTAAAATCAAAGTATTAATAAATGTCAAAATATGCTTTTAAATACTATAAACATTTATAAAGCATAAAAATAAACTATATCAAAATATAATAGAAAGTATATTAAAATATGAAATACTTAAACTTAATTACTTAGAGTATAATAATCTTGTAAATAAATAATATTAAAGTTAGAAATCATTTGAAGGCTGTTTTGAAAAATCATTTTGAAAACAAGGATTCAATAAAATCATTTTTAAAATTTAGGATATTTGAAAATCATTTAAAATTATAGAATAGATTTTGAAACCTTTTTGAAAAATGAAGAAAGATCAAAGAAGTGTCACCAAGGTTTTAAAAAAATAATCTACGACTCTATAACTTATCTTGATATCTTCAATCTTCAAAACTCACGAGTTTCAATCTCTAACTCTTGAATCTCTATATCAGCCTCTTAAATCTTCTCCTGATACTATACAATCTTATAAATCAGTGCTTGTCTAATATCTTGCACTGTATACTGTAAATAACTTGGTAAAAACATTAGTATTTATATCTTATATAATGTCATATTGTTGTTGTCATCAAAGCCAATGCTTAAGGTACTAAACATGATAATGATAATAATCAGCATATATTGATGTTATGCGCTAACTCTTTGAGCGCTAGGACATATCATGCATGATTCTCCATACCTCATATTCCTATTTGCTAAATCGATTTTTATAGTACTTTGAGAATATTAATCGCTCATACCAGACTGTTATCTGACCTAAGATTTTATGCTTTACCTCTTACTATCTTAAGTACTTGAAAATGAGTAGATTAAAGATATTAGGTTTGAGACATCACATGGACTTGTACAGTGGACGAGCAGAGGGCCAACACTTTCGTATAGTACGTTTTGGAGCTATTGTTGTTATTCCATTATGTAGTGTTGTGGAGATATTATCAGTAATTATTTATTAAAGACAACTTTCTATTTAGAGTTTATTTGATTCGATATACAAACTATATTTTCATTTTATTTTGTAACCACGAAGGACTGATGTACTTTGATTTATCTTAGTCTATTTTGTTATATTATTGTCTCGCTTGTTTTATATTTATGTTGATTATTATACTTTATCTTATGCGCTGTGAGATATACTGTAGGTTCTGTGTTGGATTGTTTTATTTTACCTAGATTATCAATCTACACTGGCTGGATATCATATATATGGTATTTGTTATTGAAGACATAGGATGGTCGTCACACTTGGTGTCAAAACTTAGATTAAGAATTCCAAACTTAGGTCGATCACTAGAGTCTAAGTTGATACTTCAATCCATTAGAGATAAGGAGGAGTTATCACACTGGAATGGATCGACCGATATGAGAGAGCGTACTTGTTATATATTTATGTTTTCAAAAGCATTGCACACACGAGTACCATTTATGCAACTTTCCTGTTTGAGAGATTGATAATTCTTATTACTGCTTTTAAGAATAAGCCGAAAAACAACGAATACTTCTAGGAACTCTTCTTCAAGAGTGGGATTGGAGTAGCAACATGGGAGCTGCGAACCTCGATATGCAGATAATTTTCAATACATGATGATGAACATGATCCAGAATGATCAAGTAGGCGCTCTGGCTGTAGTTGGTGGTGGTGCTCCAGTGGAAGCACCAAGAGATGATTTTACCAAGTTGAATAAGGACTTTACTAGTCTTAGGGGTAAACTTTTCCTTTGAATGGAATTAGTTATTGAAGTTCAAAATTGATTACGTACCTACACGCATCTTCAAGGACTAGGAGTTGTAGGATACAATGAAGAGGAAGTTAACTTCTAAGCGACTTCATGGAAGAGCAATATTTGGTGGAATTTTCTTAGAGCTACTACTCCTGAGGACCACTTTATTTCAGACTGGTTTAAGGTAAGATTTGAAGAGAAGTTTATACTAACAGCTTAGAAGTCGGTGCTATTAAGTAGATTGCTGATATGAAATAAGCAACTTGTCGATTTTAGAACATTTGGCTGAGTTTGACATGTCGTCAAAATATGGGATGTCCTTCATTGATACTCCATTAAAGAAGAATAATAAATTTATAATTAGATTGACTGACTATTTGGCAGAAAGTCTAATAAGCCACATTGATGAAAGCTTTGAGAAGATAGCCGAGAAAGCATTAAGTCTCAAGAGCTTGTACGCATAGTTAAAGGCTAATGTTTTGCTAAGGGAGGAGTCTAAGCCATAAGAAGGCATAGGTGGAAAAGGAAATGAATCAACGACAGGAATCAGGCTACACCATTTCATATTTTTCTACTCGAACATGATTTCAGAAGCCAAATCTTAGTGCAGAAGGTTTATAAGATGTAATCTGGCTAAAACTTATTTAACTTTAAAGGATGAAAAGAGTAAGCCAATATATTTTACTGTACCAAAGAATGCTACGGAGGTAAGAAGTTCTCTTAGTTTGGTTAGCTACTTTAAGAAGTACATTAAAGACTTCGCAATGATTTATGCACCATCGTCAAACCTTACTAAAAGAATTTCATTTTCTCAAGGAACTAAATTGTGAGCATGATTTTATCAATCCATATAAGTTATTTATCGATCGTAGCTCTAAAGAACATTGGTTGTTTCAACATTGTCAAAAGAAGCAAACCATTTTGTATTATTTATGGATGGGTATTCAACTTTTGACTTTCTTCAAGAGTCATATGCCAAAGTGGCATGTTAAGTAGCCCAACAATTTTTATTTATTTGGGGAGAAAGATTGAAATCTTTTGTGAAGGCATAGGGGATTCCTATGTTATAGGGTAGATAATAATTGGCCATCTATGACTATCGTGATCACGATACACAACATGATCATACCCAGTCCATTACTCCTCATCTAAATGATACTATACCACCGCCTAAGATTATCCTACGATGAGTAATCCAATTTATTTAAGAATGAATCCATACGTAAGGAACTTAGTGAAAGGGTTATTGGTATGTATTGAGGGTAAGTACGTAATTTTCTATATATATGTAACTCTATGTTAATCTTGCTAGTAATAAAGGTGTTTGGTTTTTGTTATATACTTTGTTATACTATGATATAAGAAATTAAGTAATTAATTTAAAGTATATAGTTAGTAAAATCCATAAATAAAACATTATTGGATTATAGTTGCACTCGAATCACAAAACTAAACGTTGATCTGACAATTCGGACAACATTACGACATATACGTTGCTTTTAGCTAGGGAAGTTATAGGTACCAGGAAGGTAGGATTTTATCTTATAGTATAAGTTCTATGGCGATATTTATAAGGTATTGCTACTTGAATTGTTGTTGTAACTACAAGTAAATTATTTGGGGCTCAAGTGACATAAGTTCCACATCGTGTTCACTAGGCTAGGATGTCATCCATTTTAGATGTTCCTAGATGAGTTTTTAGGCACGACACTATTTAAGCATTAAACGTTATGTCTATTGGATTAATACAGTAAGACGACATTTCATCTTAAGTTGTCTTGACCATAAAATAGTTATAATAAAATGATGAGAAGTTATGTTTGGGAAAGATATTTTTATTGGGATTACATTGAAGAACATCAAAAATTTGGAAGTTCAAATTGTAAATGATATCTTATATTAAGTTATAATTAAGATTATACAAGAAATGACTAACTCATGAATCTGAATTCTCATTAGGTAAAAGATATTACAGTTTGCATACATTAAGGAGGCAGAGGGGATTTTCATAGGAAATAAGACTTGGAGATTTAGGTAAGTTGTTAAGAAGTGAATAATAGGATTCTTTTCAATCATCCCACATATTGGAAGGAGACTAGTTATTTATGTAAGCTATCATAAAATACTTACTTAGGCTACATAGTTTGTATTGCATAACAGTTGTATGTATATCACCCAACCGATTACCATTAATTCTAAAACAAATTTAGGTTACGATTTCGCTTAAATTTAAGACTCCACTTTGACTTAAGATTTAGGTTACCATGTTTGAATGGATTAATTAGTACAGTTACCGTACTTGACTGCTTAAATGATTACTGCTTATATGCTATAAAACTTAGGATAAAATTTCTTGTAGATTGGATAATTTTTTTTGTATCATAGGTGTTGGAGGATTTGAGAAGCAAAATCATAAGTGATATTATATGTCTCAAGTTGAATCAAAATTAGAAAAAAAGTTATGCTATTTTCACCAATTTAAGAGATCACCATATTTTGTTGTCCTTGAGTGAAAAGGAAGAATAACAAGAGATTTAAGTCATTAAATGTTAGTGAGACACAATCCACATTCGAGTTGTCTTTCCATAGTATCCAGAATATGAAGTGATCGATATACTACTAGAATGATATAAGGTATTATGTATGTGAATTGAGGGTTGCATAAGGCTATATTTCCTTTAGGGCATACATGTGCTTAAGTTTTCAGTTATAGTGTGTGTCAACGTCATTTTGCTTGAGTTGGCAGCATGAACTATAGAAATTATCCTATGCACGTTCATTTGTAGTTATTTGGATTGAGTCTCCATGCCAGTAGTAAAGTCGATAATTTAAGGTTGAAAGAACAATCTAGCCAGTGTACTTAGGAGCCCGAGGGCAAATCTGAGCTACCCATCCAGTGCTCTTTTCCGGTACATTTTCATATAAGTTGGTATAATACTTGCACAAATAGTATTTAGCTTAGTATATCCCATAGGTAGGAGTGTTCGGAGGCATGGCTGTGAACGTGTAACTAGGACATATTTTGGATGATGGTTGCTAATGGATGTATTTTATTGGTTAGTATTACACATTTGGGAAAATATGTTCATGTTAGCCTATGATACACAATCACCTTATCCATTTTATTTCATCATCTATATGCATAATGGATGTTGTTTTTTGCATATGTATTGAATAGTTGCTTATCCATATAGAATTGCAACTATGTAGGATGTTGCATACATTTTTGACATATGAGATAAGCACTTGCATTTCAGGAGGTCGACTACTTTAGAAAGCTACCTAACTATACATTACATATATGTTTATATGCATTTTGTACATATATGTACATTCTGCATTAGAAATTTTACATAAAAACAATGTTTGCAATTAGTTGACGGTTGAGTAGATAGTTGCAGACATTGGTTACATGAGCGATTTACATTTTTGTGACACCCTAGATTTTTGATAACATTATTTAGGAGATTTAGTTAGATGAACTAAATAAAATAATGTATTGCTAAGGGATTGAGATTTGATTTAATTAAGGTAGCCGTGCCTTTTTAAACTAATAAACTTAATAAAGTGATAAAATAAATTAGAAGACGGGTATTATGGGAAAGAGGACATTCCTATACTGTCTTCCTTAGGCCGTGTATTCCAAGCACACATTCATTCTCATTTTCCAAAATTAAAAGCTTGGCCGACCACCATTAACGAAGGAGGAAGAAGAGGAAACAAAAGCGAAGCTTAAGGAAAGCAATTTCAAATAACACTCATTCAAATCTCAAGCTCCTTAATCATTAAAGCAAAGGTGAATAACTTTGACATCTCTAAATATTTTTGTTTTCTATTTTAAGGCTAATTCCAAATGATTTTGCAAATGTTTGCCATCTTTTCAAATGATAAAAGATTATATATACATGTTGATGACTTATATATGTTCATATAGTTTTTATGACATGTTTTAAACCCCATTAATTGACATCCATTAGCCTTGCAAATTTTTATGATGATCTAAAAAGTTATTTTAGACATGGGTTTCAATTTTCTGAATTTTCGTGGATTTATAACAATTTTCTAAAGAAGAAAAGGATAATTTGGATTATAAAAATTATTTGCAGGTAAAATATTTATTGTTTGGACCCAAAATTTTTATATATTGAAGAGAACATATTCCAAAAATTTTCAAGGTGTTTTGATGATTATATAAATTTATTTAAGGCATAGGACTTAAATATTTTATATAATTATAAAGGAGAAAGGAGTTTTCTAAAATTATTCAAATTTCCAAATAAGGAAGGCAACATCATTTTTGAATATAAAATTCTGGCAACCAATCAAGTTTAGACAAAAAAGATAAGTGGGACATAAAAGAACTATTTCAAACAGTATTTTCATTGTTTCAACTCTTTTGGAAAGAGCTTCCACCTTCATTCCAGACCTTTCGACAAGGTTGAAGGGTAACAAACCTTTGGATTAGATTAAATACCAAAGCACATAGTATTAGGAAACTAGTCATAGTAAATTGGAGGAAGTCGAAAGGTTGGGGACAAAGGGTTATAACTTTTGGAAGAGAAGAAGTTTTGTTTTGGTTTTAAAGAAAAATACACCTGCTAGCTTTTGACAAAGAGCTTTCAAAATTGTCAAAAGTTTGAAAAGGAAAAGGTTCCAATTGGTTGCTTTCTGGTTCAAATTGAAACCTTTCGACAAAATCGAAAGGTATGGCTTTTGGCAAGGTCGGAAGTATATTTGCCGCTTTCTATCCTTTCGACACAGATAGAGTCCAAGGTTATCTTTGGTTTTCTAAAACTTGTCACCTCTCTCTCTATTGATTTCGAAAGTTTTTGATTTTGAAAGGTTTGATATCGAAAGGTTTGATTTCGAAAGGTTTTGATTTCAAAAGGATTTGATTTCAAAAAGTTTGATTTTGAAAGGTTTTGATTTCGAAAGGTTTGATTTCGAAAGGTTTGATTTCGAAAGGTTTTGATTTTTAAAAGTTTGATTTTGAAAGGTTTTATGAAGGTTTCGAAGCAGTTGCTTTTGACTACAATGTTTTTTTATCCACTTGCATAATCCAAATGTTTTAGGTCGAAACATTTTAAAGGTTTCAAGGTAGTTAACTTTGATTGGTTTCGAAAGGTTTTGCACCTATTTTAAATTGAACCCAATGTCATCGAAAGGTTTTGAGGTACATTGATTCCAAAAGGTATAGTTTGGCTATGTTTTTAAAAGTCTAAGGTTTAAATGATTTAAAGGCAGGTGTCATATGTTTTAAAGCTTATGAAAAGAAAGCTTCTAAAAGGTTTAGAAGGAGTTACCTTCAATGATTTTTATTGTTTTATGAAAGGATATGAAGGAGTTACCTTCAATACTTCGAAGGTTTTATGAATGATTTTGAAGGAGTTACCTTTTATGTTTTCGAAAGGTTGTTTGAAGGTTTTAAACAAAGATTTTGAATATGAAAATTAGGCAGATAGCCTAAGTACTTTAAGTTATTAAGGACTTTAACTTATTTTAAAGGATAGAAAATTCTTATTGAACATTATCAACATTATTTTGAGTAAAGTATATGTAACATGGAAAAAATAGCTTAGAGTAAAGCTAAAAGATATTTTCCTTGTATATATGTATATGATTTGACAGACTAAATAATTTTGAAAAGGTTTTCAAGGTAAATTTAAAGAGAAGTTAGCTTAGATATTTGAAGGGCAGTAGCCCAGACATTTTAAAGGGTAGCTGACCTAAAAAGAAAAGAAAATTCGGGCAATCAGCTCATTTAAATGCGGACAGTTAGTCCATTTTGTGGGCAGTCAGTCTAGAGGACAGTTAGCCTAGGACAGAAAGTCCAGATAGAGTAGTCGGCTCTGAAATGAACAAATAGTTCATTTTTAGCATAACATACCTTGATAATTTTAAAGGATAGATAGTCCAGAAAAGAGCAGTTAACTCAGATTTAGGATAGATAGTCCTATATAGAGCAGATAGCTCAGGTTTTAGATAGTCTATTTTACTTCCTTTTTTTAGCAAAATGGATTTTACTATATTATTCTTATAATCGGTTGATCAACCAGTTTGGTTGCAAGAAAGGATTTGCAAAATATACATGTTTTGAAAAGAGATATTAGTGAGGTAAATCCCATTCCGCTAAGCGGCATGGTCTCACTATTTATTAGAAAATAGAGATGTAACGGAAGTTATTCATACCATGCTTTATGTCAGACTCAAAGTTTTTGTTCACTCTTAATATCTCGAGTGCTCAAAATTTGATTTGAGTAGGCTGAGGGTTTAAGTTTTCAGATTTTAGCAGATTTTGGCGAATAAAGCATCCGAAGATGAGAAATGGTTGACAGATAGCTAATTTAGGGATTCTGTTTTAAAATTGTTTCCGCGGTGTATTAATACAGTTATGTCTATATTGCTTTGATTATCCAAGAGGCATCTTCATATGCCGCTCTTGGCGTATTGTTGTAAATTATATTTGATTGATGCTTGGGACTATGTTTGGAATTTTGTAACTTGGACATTATTTATTTGAAATATAATCACCTAAATTATTGTTTTTTGGAAATATGTGATTTTGTTCATATTCAAGTGCTTCGGATATTACAGATACAATTAACACTGCCATATTTCGTCACCATAAGTTAATACCGTGGATGACTGCTGCATCCTTAGCGCTTAGCTTTTGGCTTTCAGATACAGGATATTACAGCGTGGTATCAGAGCATAGGTTTATGAAAAATTTAACTAAAAATTGGTTTTGAAAACAAAATTACGAGGAAATTGGAGTAAGGTTTGGTGTTGGGTTAACGTTATAGTAACGTACTTGTATTTGTTATATATAAGTATGCACTTTATCTCTATTCATCTATCTTTCATTAGGTTATCTTTCTATATCTCATCAGGTTTGAATATAGATATGGATGGTAGAAGAAGCAGAGTTAAACAAGGAGGGGGAAGCACCAAAAGGAACGTCGAACCTAATGTAAGGAGAGGCCAAGGGTCAGGCAAAGAATGTTGATGCTGAAGTCCTGCGGGTCAGAATGGAAGCCATGTGTCAATTTTTCAAGAATATGATGCAGGCAGGAGTTGCATCTGGAATGGTGGGAGGAAATGCCACAGGAGCAGGGGTTCCAGAAGTTCTGGTAGTTAATAATTTCGCTAAGATGAGCGATGATTATGTGAAGCTAGGAGGGAAGTCGTTTATGGGAACAAAGGATGCCATTGAAGTGGAGAATTGGTTGTTGCACTGCGAAAGGATTTTTGTAGATTTAGGGTTTAATAACGAGTAGAAGAGGAGGTTTCCATCCAGGAAGGTTCAGGGAACAGCTTTGTTCTGGTGGAACAGTGTAACAGTGTAACATTAACTTTCAATTAGGAGACGATAACCTAGGAGGATTTCAAGAGGAGATTCTAGGAAAGGTTTATGTCAATAATGGTACAGTCATCTTTGATTAGGTAGTTTGCTGAGCTAGTGTAGGGATATATGTTTGTCGTTGAATATGCTAGGAAGTTCGAAGAGTTGGCCCGGTATGGGTATGCTTCTGTAAATACCGTGTTGAAACGGTATGAGAACTTTATCAAAGGATTAAAGACAGAATTGGCTACTGCTATTTTATCTCATCTTACATATCCTTTTGATATTGTTATAGAGATGGCTTTGAGGAAGGAAAAAGTCCTTGAGTCTCTGGAGGAGAGCAAGGAAAAAATGGTCCAGGTTGGGCAGAGCCAGAAGAGGAAGTTCTTTCCCGAAAAGGTTCTCAGAAGGGTGGAGCAGCCAAGAAAGCGAAGTCTGAAGTTCTCTGCTATAAATGCGACAAGAAAGGACACTTTGCTAATGAGTGTCGCTCAGGGAAAGCGAAGGATGTCGTTCGGACCAGATATGGATCGTACGAATGGTTAGTTATGTCGCTCGGACTAACGAATGCTCCACTTTTCTTTGTGGATATGATGAATCGGATTTTGCAAGAGCACTTAGATATGTTCGTGCAGGTTTTCATAGATGATATCTTGATTTACTCAAAGGATGAAAAAGAGCATGAAGTTCATCTTAGAGTAGTGCTTGAGATGCTGAGGCAGCATCAGCTGAAAGCGAAGATTTCGAAGTGTCACTTCTGGAAGAATGATCTGAAGTTTCTTGGTCATTTCGTCTCAAAGGAAGGGTTATCAGTAGATCCAACTAAGATCCAGGCAGTGAATAGTTGAAAAAGACCTGGGACAGTAACCGATATTAAGAGTTTCCTTGGGCTAATTGGTTATTATCGAAGATTCATTAAGGATTTGTCATGGATAACAGCACCGATGACCAGGCTGACGAGGAAGGATGTGAAGTTCATGTGGACCGGTAAGTGTGAGGAAGCATTCCAGAGTTTGAAACACTTATTAACCAATGGACCTGTGTTGGTTGTTCTAGAGGGGAATCAAGATTTGGTATTTCATACCAATGCATGTGGAACAGGATTAGGACCTGTGCTTATCTAGAGAGGTAAAGTGATTGCCTACGCTTATAGATAGCTTAGACCGCATGAGGTCAGATATCCAATGCATTAGAGTTAGCTGCAGTGAGTTTTGCTTTGAAGGTGTGGAGACATTATCTTTTGGGAGAAAGGTTTGAGCTATTTACAGGTCATAAGTCGTTAATGTATTTGTTCTCTCAAAAGGAGCTGAACATGAGACAGTAGAGATGGTTGGAGTTCATAGCCGCTTATGATTTTGGGATTGAGTACACACCACGGAAAGGCAACCGGGTTGCAGATGCACTTAGCAGGAAGCATCAGAATGTAGTGTTGGCAATAATGGCTGAGTGGAAAGATTTTGAAGCATTAACAGATTGCAAAGTGCAGTGGAGATCCGAGGCAGGGTCTAGTGGTGATACAGTTGTACTATCTTGTTTGGAAGTTCGACCAGTTTTGATCGAACGAATTGCTTCTAAGCTGATGGAGGATCCGGTGTTAGCTGAACAGATTAGTAAGCTAAGGGAAGGAACCAAGAGAGATGACTTGAAAGATTTTATTCTTGACTATAATGGGTGTTCGAGAAAGGAAGGAAGATTATTTATTCCGAGTGTAGGAAACATAAGAAAGGAAGTCTTAGATGAATGCCATCATTCGATGTTCACTATACATCCCGAAGTTACCAAGATGTACTAGGATATGAAGAGAAGTTTCTTTTGGGAAGGAATGAAGTGGGATATTGGTTTGTGTGTAAGGCAATGCTTGAATTGCCAACATGCAAAGGCTGAACATCAAAAACCAAGTGGTTTGCTTCAACCGTTAGATATTCCATATAGAAGTGGGATTCTATTTCTATGGACTTCATAGACGGATTGCTAAGGTCGAACAGGCGAAATGAAAGTATATGGGTTATAATGGACAGATTGACCAAGAATGCCCATTTCATTCCAGTTAAGTCAACCGGGACGGCACATGTTTTAGCAAGGTTGTTCATGAAGAATGTGATTAGACTGCATGGAGTTCCTAGCAGCATAGTTAGCAATAGAGTTTCCTTGTTCTCTAGCAAATTTTGGAAGAGTCTGTAGAAAGTTTTAGGAACCAAGCTTATGACAAGTACCGCTTACCATCCGCAGGCAGATGGGAAAACAGAAAGAGTTAACAAGATCTTGGAAGATTTATTGAGAGTTTGTGTACTAGACTTTGAAGGATCATGAGAGGACCATCTGTATCTAGTCGAGTTTGCATATAATAACAGTTATCAGACTAGTATTGGGATGGAACCGTTTGAATCTTTGTATGGAAGGACATGCAAATCTCCCGTTTTTGCTTGGATATTAGGGATAGGTTGATTCTTGGTCCAGACTTGGTTAAAGAAGATGCAGAAAAGATTGAGATCATTCGAGATAGAATGTAGGAGGCTCAGTCTAGGCAGAAAAGTTATGCAGATAGGAGACGGAAAGATTTGGAGTTCTCGGTCGGGGACTAGGTTTTCGCAAAGTATCACCGATGAAGGGTGTTCTTAGATTTGGGAAGTCGGGGAAGTTGTCTCCTAGGTTCATTGGAACTTTTCCTATTCTTGAGAGGATTGGGAATTTTGCATATAAACTTGAGTTACCGAGTAATTTGGCAGGTGTCCATGATGTTTTTCATATTTCTCATCTCAGAAATGTGTTAGAGACTCAGAGACTGCTATTGCATCGACAGTGCTAGATGATTTACTGGTAGAACCAGACTTGACCATAGTGAGGATGCCGGTTCGCATTGTTGCCAGAGTTGAGTAGAGGTTTAGAACTAAGATGGTCAGATTCGTCAAAGTCCAGTGGAGTGACGATGATAGTGACTGTACTTGGGAAGTTGAGAGTAGGATTAGAGATATTTATCCTAACTTGTTTTTTATGGTATGTTTACCTTCTTATTCGTTTTGAGCCTTATTGTAATTTCGAGGATGAAATTCTCAGGAGGAGAGTCTGTAACACCAGACTCCCCACATTTTTGATAACATTATTTAGAAGATTTAGTTAGATAAACTAAATAAAATAATGTGTTGATAAGGGGATTGAGATTTGATTTAATTAAAGTAGTCGTGCCTTTTAAACTCATAAAATTAATAAAGGGTTAAATTGAATTAGAGGAGGGGTATTATGGGAAAGAGGCCATTTCTATACTGTCTTCGTTAGGCCGTGTATTCCAAACACATGTTCATTCTCATTTTGAAAAATTAAAAGCTTGGCCTGCCACCATTAACGAAGGAAGAAGAGGAAACGAAAGAGAAGCTTAAGGAAAGAAAATTCAAATCAAACTCATTCAAATCTCAAGCTCCTTAATCATGAAAGAAAAGGTGAATAATGTTTACATCTCTAAATATTTTTGGTTTTGGTTTTAAGGTTAATTCTGAATGATTTTGCAAATGTTTACCATGTTTTCGAATGATAAAAGTTAATATATACATGTTAATGATTTATATATGTTCATATAGATTTTATGACATGTTTTAAGATGAAAACCCTATTAAATGACGTCTGTTAGCCTTGTGAATTTTTTTGATGGTCTTGAAAGTTATTTATAGATGGGTTTGAATTTTCAGAATGTTCGTGAACTTGTTATAATTTTCTAAAGAAGAAAATGTTAATTTTGATTATAATAATTATTTACGGGCAAAATAACTATTGTTTGGATCCCAAATTTTTATATGTTGAAGAGAACATATTAGTTTACTTTCTGGAATTATTCCAGAATTTTTCAAGGTGTTTTGATGATTATATAAAATTATTTAAGGTATGGGACTTAAACGTTTTATATAATAATAAAATAGAAAGGTGTTTTTTAAAATTATTCAAATTTCCAAATAAGGAAGTCGGAAGTACTTTTGAATATAAAATTTAGGCAAACAATCAAATTTAGACTAACAAGGCAGTTGGGGTACAAAAGAACTATTTCAAACATTATTTCACTATTTCAATTCTTTTGAATAGAGCTTCCGCCTTTATTCCTGACCTTCCGACAAGGTTAAAGGTATAAAACCTTCCAATTAGATTAAATACCAATGCACATGGTAACAGGAAACTGATACATAGTGAATCAGAGGAAGTCGAATGGTTAGGGACGAAGGGTTATTGCTTTCGGAAGAGATGGAGTTCTGTTTTGGTTTTAAAGAAAAATACACCTGCTAGCTTTCAACAAAGAGCATTCGAAATTGTCAAAAGGTTTAAAAGAAAAGGTTTTGATTGGTTTCTAAAACTTTCGGCCAGGTCGGAAGCATATTTGCCGCTTTCTAACCTTTCGACACACATGGAGTCAAAGGTTATCTTTTGTTTTCTAATTTTTTTTGACTCTCTCCATTGAATTCGAAAGGTTTTGATTTCGAAAGGTGATTTCGAAAGGTTTGATTTTGAAAGTTTTTGATTTCAAAAGGTTTGATTTCGAAAGGTTTTGATTTCGAAAGGTGATTTCGAAAGGTTTGATTTTGAAAGTTTTTGATTTCAAAAGGTTTGATTTCGAAAGGTTTTGATTTTGAAAGGTTTGATTTCGAAAGGTGTTATGAAAGTTTTGAAGTAGTTGCTTTAGACTCCAATGTTTTTATGATCCCTTCGCATAATCCAAATGCTTTAGGTCGAAACATTTTAAAGGTTTCAAAGTAGTTAACTTTGATTGATTTCGAAAGGTTTTCCGCCTGTTTTAAATTGAACCCAATGTCATCGAAAGATCTTGAGGCACATTGATTCCAAAAGGTATAGTTTAGCTATTTTTTCAAAAGGCTAAGGTTTAAAGGATTTAAAGGTGGGTGTCATATGTTTTAAAGCTTATGAAAAGAATGCTTTTAAAAGGTTTAGAAGGAGTTACCTTCAACGATTTTGAAAGGTTTATTAAAGGATATGAAGGAGTTACCTTCAATACTTTCGAAGGGTTTTATGAATGATTTTGAAGGAGTTACCTTCTATGTTTTAGAAATGTTGTTTGATGGTTTTAAATAAAGATTTCTAACATAAGAATTAGATAGATAGCCTAAGTGTTTAAGTTATAAAGGACTTTAACTTATTTTAAAGGATAGACAATCCTTGTTGAACAACATCAACATTATTTTGAGTAAAGTATATATAACATGGAATAAAATAGCTTAGAGTAAAACTAAACGATATTTTCCTTGTATATATGTATTTGATTTGACAGACCAAATCATTTTGAAAATGTTTGCAAGAAATTTTTTGAAGAGTAGTTAGCTCAGATATTTGAAGGGCAGTTAGCCCAGATATTTTAAAGGGTAATTAACCCAAAAAGAAAAGAAAATTCGGGCAGTCAGCTCATTTAAATTCGGAAAGTTAGTCCATTTTGCGGGCAGTCGGCCCAGAGGACAGTTAGTCCAGGACAGATAGTCCAGATAGAGCAGTCAGCTCTGATATAAACAAATAGTGCATTTTTAGCATAACGGACCTTGCTAATTTCTAGGGATAGATAGTCCAGAAAAGAGCAATTAGCTAAGAATTTAGGACAGATAGTCCTGTATAGAGCAGATAGCTCAGGTTTTAGATAGGCAATCTATTTTACTTCCTGTTTTAGCATAATGGATATTGCTATATTATTCTTATAATTAGTTGATCAACCATTTTGGTTGCAGGAAAGGATTTTCAAAATATATATGTTTTGAAAAGAGATATTAGTAAGGGCACTATTTATCAGAAACAAAGATGTAATATAAGTTATTCATACCAGCCTTTATGTTTGACTCAAAATTTTTGTTTTCCGTTAAACTCTTGGGTTCTCAAACTTTGATTTGAATAGGCTGAGGGTTTAAGTTTTCAGGTTTTAGCAGATTTTAGAGAATAAAGCATCTGAAGACAAGCAGGTGGCCGATGGATAGCTAATATAGGGATTCTGTTTTAAAATTGTTTATGCTGTGTATTAAGATGGTTATGTCTATACTGCTTTAATCATCCAATGAGGCATCTTCATATGTCGCTCTTGGCGTATTATTGTAAATTATATTTGATCAATGCTTGGGACTACATTTGGTATTTTTAACTTGGATATGATTTATTTGAAATATAATCATTGAAATTATTATTTTTGGAAATCTTGATTTTTTTTCATATTCAAGTGCTTCAGATATTATGATACCATTAACGATGCCTCATTTCATCACCAGAAGTTAATACTGTGGATGACTGCATCATCCATAGTGCTTATCTCTTAGCCTCTAGATACAGGATGTTACAATTTTTCATCACATGGAATTTCAAGGATGAAATACTTGCATGGGAGTGGGAGAATGTAACACCCTATAAAAATAAATGGTTTATTAAAAAGGACATTTAAGTAATTTTTCAAAAGGTTGAAAAAATAATTTTTTTGCAAATAAAGGAATTTGAAAATTCTGACTTTTACATTACATCAAATAGATTTTTTTAGCTAAATTCGTATATATATAATATCAGAAGCGGATACTGTGTGAAAAAGATATAGAATGTCTATTATAGCACGCATACCGAGTTTATCACCTATTATTAAATTAGGTTTTTGAATCGATTACAAGAATAAGTCAAAACTTATTTATTAAACAATCAATTGAACTAGTTCTAACCTATGCTTCACACATGGTATTCGCCATATAATTGATTTAGTGGTAAATTATTAGATTTTATTCATATAAATATGAAAATTTATACCCGTGGATTGAATTCTTTTAGATTGGTTTATTTCTTGAATATAATGCCAAATGTTTATCAGTAAATCTGCTTAAATAATCTTGAAGCGCAGATAGTGTTACAATTTTTTAAAGAATAGTGGATTTATATACAAAACATCATATGTCAAGTATTCCTTACTTAGTAGCATTACATTATTGAGCATGCCTATTAATTTAAGATATGCATAAGTTCAACAAGGTTCATCTTATATAGAATATAAGCTCAATTATGTACATATTCGACGTGATAATATTATTGCATGTATACAGGAATAAAGAAACCACGCTAAATGTGAAATAGTGTTTTGAAACTAGTTTAAATATATAATATTCTAGCATTTGCGATAGTACACTTATTAAAACTAACTAATACTAATTAAATTAGAATAATTTTTTCGTGGCTTCAAAGGTTATAATTTAGTTAACATAGCATACTATAATTTGAAAAACATAAATAGATAATAAATATTGTGTGTAATATTATTTGTTAACATCTAGATAAATTGGACAGTTTCATAAACACCTAAGTGTGCGCACTCCCGCCACTTTAGGTAATTAACAATTGATTTGATATTTTCATTAGTAATCAATATCTCTAATGTTATGATGAGCTACCACTCGAGGACATCGCGGTCTAATTTCTAAAACAGATAAAAAGTTCTAGCATTTAATTCAAATAATCATACCACCAAAATAACTGAAAAATATAAAATTAAGCGTAATTCAAAGAAAAATAATTATCGTCATCAATAATACTTGTAGATGGGCATAAAATACTTTAGATGATATCGCATTGAAAATAATTATAAGACTAAATGGCATAAGAAAACATAATCAACATAGCTAGCCATTAAAACATCATGTAGTTGTATATCAATATAAGTGCTTGTAATACTTTTATTATTTTCATCCAACATTGACAAAATATAATATTTATAATCCAATATAGTTTTTATACATGTAAGACAAAAATTATAACTGCATTTTAAAATATATTGAAGTGTTTCCCTTCAAACATAAGAAAATATGTTAAAAATATCCTATGGCCCTTAAAGTATAAGAAACATTATCCTGATATTAGTTTGATAGTTTTTTGTTGAAGAAATTTATTTATAGCTATATTTATTTTGAATTTTTTGAATTTTTGACTAATTTTGTTGAAGGTAAGTAAAGTATCTTAAAAAAAGGAAATAAGCTCTTTGTCACAATTTTTTATACACATATTTCACACATCGATGAAACATTTTTCTAATTTACAAAGTACTTTACTGTTGTTTGTTTCCTCATTGAGTTATTAATGTGAAATGAAGTTAATTATTGATAAAAAGAAATAAAAAACAGTTAACTAGTAGAAATTAATTTTATAGATGATTAGAGTTAATAGTTGATTAGAGTTAAAGAGATTTACCATGTAACTAATTCTCCAATTAAATTGAATTACAATACAATTCTCATATTATTTTGAATATAAGTGATTAAAAATTAAAAGCAATTAATTTCTTTTATTTATTGTTTGGTATTAATATTTGTTATGATCCTTGTCGCTAAAAACGAATTCACTTATAATCATAACCAATAGCTTTTATTTTTACAAGGAATGACTACTTAGTCCCTAGAATTGAAATATGACGGAAGAAAAGTCCCTCCCGAAAAGTTATGAAAATTAGGTCCCTATTTTTAGTTTTTAGCTAATTTATGCTACTTTTGCCCCTGATTTCGATGTTGGACCAATTTCCTAGGAGGGGGCATTTTGGTAAAAAATATCAAAATAGGGACCTAATTTACATGGGTTTATGAGTAGGGATTTTTTGTGCATGAGCTTTGAGAATAGGGACCTTTGGTCCAAAACCTCATTATTTTTAGTTTATCGTTATTTATTTATATAACACTTCTTATTACATGTTCCCTCAAAGAGTTCTAATTAATTACATATTAATTAAATAGTTTATTAGTACTAAGGAGAATTAATGCATATTTAATTCTCTGATTGATATGAATTATAGTTTAATTATCAAATTAATTTAAGGTTAAACTAATCAAAATTAAATGCAATTAATTCATATCATATTTTGCACGATAATAAAATTTCATTTGATAAAAATAGTTTATTTATAACTATTGTAAATAACTACATCTCTAATTTTATAATTATTAATACACATTTCCAAATTTCCAAAAAATCAAAATAGCGTTAAAAAAGTAAACTTCATAAATAATCAAAAATAATTACCTCATACTTGCTTAAGATTTTCAAGAATTCCATGATAACCATAAATATGAGTTGCATAGCATATTAAAAAAAACAATATAAAAATACTAGAAGCCTGGATCGATTAAAGGACAGTGTCAATATTTACCAAAAAGAGGTTCAAATACTAGTAGCACGTAAATGTTTCTTATACATTTATTCTTTTTCACAAAATACAGCGTGAAATTCTTTGTTTAAACAATTTTTTCTTTCACATATAATGCTTTTCTTCAAACTTGCTTTCTTTATACTCATTTTTTAGAATAAAATAACGATCAACTTTAACTTTATTTGGCCATAAAAACGCTTTTGATTTTTTAGTATATATGTATTAACAAATTAATAACTTCCTGCAGAATAAAAGGAGGACCCCAAATTCATATTCTATCCAATAAAAAATAAACATATGGAAATGAAATTTGATATAAAATGCAAGAAAGAAGTACAACTTTATCAATAACAGACTTTATATAACAACAAGAGCTTTTATTGCCATTATGCGCCTAAAATATTGTTGATAAAAGAAAATAAATAGAAATGATTAATTGATTAAATAATCAGCCAGAATGTGACTTGGTATGTTATTAAAGCCTTTCTTGTACCAACTTAAAGAAGTTGCTTTTTGGCTTTTTGAAAGCCAAAATGAATAGGTTTTGACTTCCAAAAAGCAAAAAAACGACTTATATAAGTCGATCCAAACGAGCCATAAGTCTCTCATCAATTGAATTTATGCTTAATTCTCAAACTACCTTTAATTCAAATTAATCAAATCTAAAAGCAATTAATTTGTTTTATTTATTACATTGTGAAAATATTTAGTATGATTATAATCATTATGAATAACTATGTACCTAACTAGTGCGAACCCGTGCTACGCATACGGAGTTGGCATAATTTGTTAATTAAACATTTTTGAAGATTTTAAGTTACATGAAGGTGAATATACTCTTTTGGATTGTAATTTTTCCAGCATGGCTTTTTCCTAACACTACTATCAAATCTAAAATGACAAATGTCTTTAATAGTGTAAAATCGCATAAAATATAACTAATATTTTGCAAACAACAGCGTTATGTAACAAAAACTAATATCAACTATAAGGTGTTCCTAACGTGGAAGCATAACTGAGAAAGAATAAAAATTTCCTAAATGGAATTGTTGGCAATTAATTCACTTTTGGCAATTGCATGATAATATCGTTTGTCATAAGTTACTTAAATTTGAAAATGAAATAGAGATATTAAATACTAATTAAGTCGAATTAATGGCGTTTAATTGTAAGCATAATTTAAAATGTGATAAATGACAATAAATACACTTCAGTTTGTGGCTTATTATTGATATTATAAAAAATACAATACTCATAAGAATAAAACAGGGTGCGAGAATGAATATTTATGTATACACATACATATACATATATGTATGTATATGTATATAATTGTATATGCAATGGGGATAATTGTGAATAATATACTTATTTTATAGATTTGAGACGACACTAACGGGAGAACTAAATACAACTAATTGTAGCTAATTACTTTTTATAAATTGTACTTCAGGTCCGTATATTTGACCTTGTTATAATAAAAGTCCATTAGTAATGAATATGTAAATTAGATTTCTGATTTTGAAATATAGAAATGTGAGCTAACTTGCACTTTTCTAACAGATAATGTAAGTTGGTCTGCAATTTTTAGAAAAAAATAAAAAATTCTATAAAATTTGTTAATGGCAAAATTTGTAACTATCTACATAAATTATACATAAATAACGGTTATTACTATTTATTAATAAATAGAAACTTGATCTCATGCTATAGGTCATCATTAGACTCATAATTTGATTTCTCACGAAAACACGTAAGTCAGCTCAATATCTATCCTCCATCTTTACTTTTATTATATTTTATTGAAGAATAACATTTAGCTTCAGTGCTTTTGGTGAAAACATTCTCTCCAATGCCACTAATCATTTATCGAGAAGACAAAATATTAGAAGTGAAATAAATTACTATAAATAACGGAGTCAGTAGTAAAAAACACTTAATGAATGTGACAATTTCTTTATTTTTAATGATAAATATTCGAAGGGATATTACAATGAAAATAAAAATAAAAAAGGCAGTACGCACACATAAGTTTTGCGAAGATTTAAATTTTACAATATGCAGCAATCTAGAACATATCACTGTGAGAGAAGAAAAGAAAAGGCATAAACATATGAAACTGTATCATCGTTACTCATCCACCTAATGAACTGAATTTGTTGCACAACAATCTCATGACGCACCACAAAACATGCAAAGAACCACATTTTACTGTAAACTATAGCTTGACCAACTATATAATTTGATATCAACCATACGTGCATGTTACAATAGAAGAAAGCTAACAAACTTATTAGACCTCTGGGTCTCATGTGATTTCAAGCAATAAAAAGAGAAAAATTATAAGAGAAACAACCGGTAATATGATATCTTAATCATTGGTCATTTATCAAAGGATATGTTATTCTCACTCTACACCTACAAGTGCATCATCCACATTCTTGTCAGTCATTGCATCATCTATCCTTCTCCAGTACACACCATAGCTAACCGAGTAAATATATCACGCAGTTCATAAATAGTTGATTCAATGGTTTCAAGAGTCTATACTAAATGTACATGAAAAAAGAACCAATGATAACAATCATGCAGTAAGATTTCTTTTTGTTCCTTTACAGGAGAATATTTTGAATAAAACCCAAGATTAAAGTCAACCCGTCCTTTGTTTTATTTCATTAATAATATGTCTTATACCCTTGCATTGCAATAAATTTATTAAAAACTTACCATAGCATCATACACACCAACACTCACAAAATTAAAAAATTTCTTTGCAATCATCTACTCGTTTTTTATCTTTCCTATGGGAAAAGTGAGCGGTGATATTTTCTGGCAAATCCTAGAGTAAATTGTAAAATATTTTGGTAATTCTTGAAATATCAAAGTATAGATTCTACTACAACAAATTTTCCTCCTAATCATATGACTCATTCCACAACTATAACATATACCCATAGAAAATTGCTTTTTGTTTTTTTCAGAAACATACCATGCAAAGAGAATTTTAAAAATCTAAATAATACTACAGAAACATCTAGAAAAAATATGAGAAAATATGAAAACGCGTCGATGTGGAAAGTCACTTCAATGTAAGTAAACTATGACTGATAATTTACCAATATGCATAAAGAAAAATTGAAAAAGGAAAAAAAAAGAATTATGGCATCATATAGTAATTCAGTTTGCTGAAAAGATGTTCTCAATATCTATGTTTCTTATATTTTCATTTTCTCTAGGTAAAAAAATAATATTTCAAAATCCTATACTATTTCAGTTGTGCTAAGAAACAATGTTATTGTAGCAATCAGTGTATAGAACGTGATCTCCAAAAGAATAATAATCAGCAATAACTTAAGTAACTTCGAAATGCAAAAAAATGCAAAAATATAATAATAATATTATGCTACAGGTCACAAATGAACACATCTACATATACTAATTAAACCTTAAGGAAAGAAGAAGAAAACCAAGAGCTTGATGTCGTCTTCAAAGTGTTGTAGATTTTACTCATTAGAAAGATGCCTATAGTAACAAATTGAAATCCAAGATGTAGCTAGCTTTCAAATCCAAGATGCAGCTAGCTTTAATATCTTCGCAAGTGCTTCAGCATATCGAATAATAAATGCCTAATGGTAGAAGTTTTGCTTGCTTACTGAATAAGTGGAATAAATACATGGAAATTATATCCCCGAATTTTTCATTCAGCTTTATTTCGACACAGCTTTTGATTACCTACAAAAAATCAAAAATAATTGCAAGATCGCCTTGTTGAAACTAAATATATAGGAAAACACATCTAATTCCAACTAAACCAAAGCAAGTGGATGACATCAAAATCAGATTTACCAAAAACCCTATATGGTTTCATAAATAGCTAAAAGTTGGCATAAAACACATAATTCTCGATTGTGTTCTTATTCTAGAAACCTACCTTTGAAGAAATTTTTTCACACTAAATATAACTTACAAATACATTATGCTATTTATATTGACAATAATTAAGATAAGTTCTATTTAGAAATCTATGAAAAGGATCTCTTTTGCACAATTTACGGCAACCCTTTTTCTATAAATGATTCAACCAATACAAAAGCAACTTAGAGAATCATTTGTAAGTACCATGAAAAATAAAATATATAGGTAAGTAAGAATTTGTTTTTCCTACCCAACAATCTAAAATCATCCAGGCATGTGTGTTAGTACCTAGATATGATAAAGCACTTTACATACTACATGATGTAAATAACACACGATATGATACGTTATTTAAATGAAATGGCATCTAGTAATTCTAAAGAAGAAATATGAGTTAGACGTAGATAAAAAAGAACCGATAATGAAAACTCATGCATGTGCAACATACCTTGACTTCTTAAAGATTCATGCAATTTTTTAGAGATAATACTATATCTTTCTTCTTTCATTGGAAACCCATAAAAGATAAGTAATTCACAAAGGAGAAATAATCCAAACATGAAAATAGTCATTTGAACTACAATTGTGATAAACATAAGTTGCACAACATATCATGTCACCACTTTTTTCATTGTTTGCTAAAACGTTAACAAAATCCCAACTATTATATTGCCAACATAATGTTATGGCCGACTTTGAAAACGACAAATTTCATCTATACATAATGATGTAATGTAAAAAAAAGTAGGGAGACAATATAATTCAACAGAGTACCAATTACTTAAAATATATGTATATTATGGTCAGTTGCCTTATTAGATATGTAAGTCAAATGGATTATTTTATAGTGAGATATACATAACTATTACATTATGAAGCGTAATAAGTTGGTGGATATTTATTACTCATCTGACCAAAACCATCGAGACAAACCATGACAATTAACACCTAGTTGGCCAGTGCCAGCTTTGCCAAACAATAATTAAAGGAAAATATAGTCCTCGACACACACATGCGCTAAAAGAAAGCAAGTTTTTTAAATGAATCTTGAGGGAAACCAAATTTATTTTACATTTTAATGTATTGATTTAAGAAAACTTTAGTTTCAAATAACACTTCCAGCTTATATTGCCTACTTGTATAGTGTGCAAACCTTAGTTTCAAATAATGTCTTCAGTAGTATTGCTATTTATATTGTCGACTTTATGAAGGAATGTAAAAATAAAATAAAAACCAGTAAACCTATAAAGCATTATAAGACATGCAAAGCTTTATATTTAACAGAAGAAGCTAACCCAAAAGGCTCAACATTGAGTGTAGCTCTTCATTTATGTATTTGATTTCATGATGTGTGACGACCCGCCATTCATCTCCACAGAATGACGCATCATCTTTAAGAAAGAAAGGGATAGATATGAGAAAAGAAAAAAGAGAAAGAAGAAACAACATTAGAATCTCAAAAGCAGAACGAATAAATTGTATTAATAACATAAGTATTACATAGTATACAACAACTATGAGAGTTACAAAAACAATACATTACATGCTAGACAGTTATAAACACCTGTCAAGTTATTACAACTCAATACAATACAAAGAAACCACTCAGAGAACACACAGCGGAAACTATATATCTAACGCCGAAGCCTCCTGCTCCATTGCTCCTCCATAATTCGTCAAAGCTAACCTAAATCCCTTGGCTACTCGTAAAAATTTGAGTACCTATGAGTTTAAGAAAACAGAAGATAAACTCCGGGTCAGACATGGGTCTGGTGTGAGTAACAGGTTAAAGTTGCTTAACTTTTGAAAACCTTTGAAAAGAAAAAGTATCACGTAAGACTTCCCACATATAAACATGGAAAAGTTTTTACCTTACGCTAACCAAAACATTTGATAGGAAATTCGGTGATATTATAACAGGTCTAGGGTTTTCAAGTAAATAGAAAATAGCCGAAATTGTTACATTCATTAAATTGCAGCTACTAGCCACAAAAGTGGGTAATACAATCAAAGCCGAGGGCACTTATTGGATATTGGATTCCATACAATGGCAGGGCTACCGGGGTACCGCCCGTCACAGTACGAGGCCTAGATCACCGTACCGAGGATTACTCCCAATCTCCTGCAACACAAAGCCGGAGCCATTCCTTACTGAACAGTTCCGAACAAGACCACCCTGCAGTTGTGATCAGTAACCGCACCACACAGCCGAAATAAAGGGACATCTACACAGGGGTAAATCTCGTCCTACTTGGGCATGACCCACTTAGCCTTGCTGCACCTCCCCTGTTTTATCCATTCCCGGTTGATGAGGCTTGAGGCTATGATTACCTTTATCAGAACACATCATTTAGAATGCTCATCATCCTCTTGACGATGTTCTGAAAGCATTCAATCCATACAAGTTCGTTCCGGGTTCGAACGAAACCGAAGGCATTATCTCGTTACACTCATTTTGGAATTACCCTCAGAGTTAACAATGATAACCCTTGCACTCTGAATCTTCATCTTCACTTCAGATTCACAACCTATCGTTAATTTGGATCGATGTGGTTTTCGGATATCCAAATATGGAAACCCAATCCCGGTCTCACCGAATCCAAAACGTATCTTTTAAGGCCAAGTTGTTTTAAAGTAAAACAATTCAATTCTATTATCTATATACACAGATAGATAATTCACAGATTCACAATAGATAATCAACATTATCAACATAAACAGATTATCCATATCATCATTATACACAGATAATCCATATTATCATCCCAATGCAATCAAATCATTCATATCACACAGCATTACTCATCTCATAGCTGAGATTACAAACCATTCAAGGCAACCGATATCATCCATTCATACATAAGCAATGATTTAATGATCACCATCTATAACTAATTTAAAATGAAATAAATTAATTACTTCATCTCTAATTAATTTAAAATAAATTAAATTAATTACTTCCTCAATAAATCTTGTTGATCTTAACCATTAATTAATTACAAATCAATTAATTAATCACCATCTCATTATTCATTTCAATTAATCATTCCTGATTAACAATTTTCTAATTACAGTAAGTAATTAGCCTTTAAATTAATTATACTTAACCCTTTACAATAATTAACTTTTAATTACTTAATCAATTAATTAACTAAAATTAATTACATTAATCCTTTATTAATTAATTACTTCGTTTATTAATTATTCCTTAATTAATCAATTCTAAATTTACATCGTTAATTTTATTAATTAATGACTTCTAAATTACATTTTTAATTAATCTCTCTATTTAAATTAATTATATTAAGTAATTAATCTTCAATTAAACCACAAATATTAATCACCCATGATTAATAACATACAGTAATTAACTACCCTTAATTACTTCATTTAATAAATTATTCCTTAATTTATTCTCTAATTAATCCCTTGGTTAATCCCATTCAGTAATTAACTTCCCATAATTACTCATTCCATAAACTAATTTCCTTAATTAATTATCTCAATTAATCCCTTGATTAATTACAAAGTAATTTAATCCAAATTACTTCCATTATTAAACCATCTTTAATTACATCCAGTAATCATCAATTAATTACTTCCCTAAGTAATTACAATTCCATTAATTACATTAAGTAATTATTTATCAAATCAATCAAGTGTTTAAATTAATTAAACTTAATTAATTAACCTAAACTAATCACATTAAACTCAATTAATTTCATTAAGTAATTAATTTATTAATTAGTTCTATTAAGTAATTAAACATAAAATAATTTCATAAATGACCATCATTAATTAATCAATCTAATTAATTATTAAAATTAATCACATTGATTAATTGTTAAATAATCTTAGTTAATGACCTTCATTAACCATTAACAATTCTTTAATTACTTTCCTTAAGTAATTAATCTTTCTTTTATCATTATTAATTTCAAATTAATCTATTTTTAATAATCCATTAATTAATCCTAATTATTTAATTAATTAAGTGTTAACTATAACTTAATTAATTCTTAATTACTTGATTAATTAATCTCTAATCATTAATTAAAATATAATTAATAATCCTTAATTACAAATTAATTAACCTTAATTAATTAATCTTAAACCTTAATTAATTAATTTAAAAATTCTTAATTACTCAATTAATAATCCATATCATTAATTAACTAAATAATTAATTATCCAACTTAATAATTTAATGAATCCATATTATTAAATTCGAATTTAAGAAAACATTTCTTACTTAATCAAAGCATTTAAAAACAATTTGCTTTCAACTTTACTTTAAATTTCATTTTAAATTCAAGATTTTAAAATGAATACAAATTTAACTTAAACAAGGCTTTAAAACAATTCAAAATCTTTTTATGTCATAAGTTAAAGAAATAACCATTTTATAAAATAAGTTTAAAAGAATTTAAAACAAATTCATTTTTAAATTCAAATCAATTTAAACATACACTTTAACAAACAAGATTGTTTAAATCATTTCAAAATTTAAAAACTTTCATTTATTTCAAAACTGGAATTAAATCTAATTCCCGATTACTTATACTCAAAACTTACTTACATTCAAACTCCATTTTAAATCTCAAATCATTTAACCATTTTAAAGTAATTAAACAATTTAAATTTAAAACTTTATTTTATTTTAAAAACTGAAATTCAAACCCAAATTCCAGATTTTAAAACTACATTTAAACTTATATTAAAATTTCTATTTTACAATTTAAACTTTTCAGTTTAAATTTAAACCAATATACTTTAACACTTAAAGTTGTTAAAACCAAATTTAAATTTCAAAATTTAAATCATTTCAAATCTAAGATTCAAACTACTTGAATTCAGATTCCACTCAGGTTTTAAACTTATTTTAAATTTTAGTTTACATTTAAACTTTACTTTTAAACTTTTAAACAGAACAGGTTTCTGTTTTTGTCTAAAACCTGAAACATAACAATATACTCGAGCCATACCCTAAGTGACTTCGAGTTCAAGCCTAAACTACTTCGAGTCATACACTCGAATCACCCGAGAAAACTCGACACAATCAAACCCAAAACAAAACTCCACAAACCAAAACATCACTAGAACTCAAAACATACACCGTGCACATGCACCCACGACGCTGCCTTCTCCGATCAACTCTGATGATCTCTACAAGTCGCCAATCAACCACGTACCTGACCACGATCATCGCATCTCCACCAAAAACTCAAATTCGAAATCGAGTTCCAGAACCAAACCTGGAACAACAGTCTAGAACACCACTATCAAAACCTAGAAAACACCCCTCTCTCGCAACTCCGACCACTGGAGTGCCTACATCTCCAGCCATTACTTCATCCACATCCTAGCTGCCATTTCCCTAAGTTTTGTAGAACTCGATCGACCATAGGAGTTATGCCGATCAAAAATTCAAGAACAACCGAAACTAGGGTTACTGGCTAACTCGATCAACCACCATCGCCACGTTGATCTGGTCCACTATCAAGCATTTTCCCTAACTTCCCAAACACCCTTGCATCATCACAGCAAGGTACAGCCTTCCAAATCCTCGAGATTTCCAGAATTACCCAAAAACTCAAATTTGGTTCAACCCAGAGATGCTTCTTTAGATCCAAACTAAAAATCTTGATTTTAGTTTTAAAAATCTAGTTTTTGATTAAGAAACCATTTTATAATCCTGAATTATGATTTACAAAGTTTTGAATTTTGACTTATATTAAATTTCCTCTGTTGTTCTTGATTTCTAGAGTCAATACAAAATATATTTAACGTGAATAAATCTTTAGACTTTAATCTATGATATAACAAACATATTCTGTTTAAATTCTAAATCTTAATAAAGACGAGATTTAAGAGATAGAGTATTTTAAATCAAATACTGAGTTTGAAATGGGAACAAAGATGTTTTCAAACATTAGTAGATTTGCACACATCCACATTCATATATATATATATATATATATATATATATATATATATGTATGTATGTATGCAAACTTACTCATCTATATATCCACACAAACCATAATTATCATAGGCATCAACATGCAATCCATACTTATACTAAAGTATTTTAAGAAAAAAATGTTACTCACCTTTTTTCTAAAATGCAGAACAGAGCTTCAGATTTGAAAAGCTTTTGAAAACTTTAAAACTGGACTTTCTTTGCCTTTAAAAACTTTAGTGCTTTGATTTAAAACTACATGCATGCTTGATCTTTGAAACTTGAGTTGCCGGAAAGATTTGCATGTAGGCTTGATTTTCAGATTTAAGAAAACTGCAGATTTGATTTTGCTTTTGAAAATGATTTATAGGATTTTGGTTTGATTTGGTTTTGAGGAAGATTTATTATCAGATTTTGTTTTCTCCTTAGCTTTAGATTTTAAGAAGAAAAAGAAACGGAGGAAGGAGATTTGTATATATATAGGCTGAAATGTTTTATAAATAAAAATAAAAGAAAAACTAAATTAAATGACACTTGTCTTAAATTATTAACACTTGTTAATTCCCTTGCTTATTCACTTAACACATGTTATATTAGGTACTAGGATGTTTACACATGTCTTTTAAGTAATTTGAATTTATAATTAAGTGTTAATAAAAGCTTCAAATTAATTAGTTTTTAATACTTAGTTATATATATAATTTTTAAAGAATAAAACCAAGTATAATTATAAATAAGAATAATACATATATCTATTATTTGAAAATAACATTTTTGATTATTTTAAATAAATTTATAAAAGTGGTTATAAATTACTTGTTATTTATATGAATAAATATTTCATTTATTAGTTGTATTTTAAACTCTCATGTCTAATTTATAACTCATATTTATTATACAATATTTTAAAAAGAAATAAAACAAATCTTGTTATTAATCTTATTTAAATTTTAAGCTAAAATCCTTTTTAAATAATTAAACATTTATTTTATGTATTTTAAAATCATATAGTTCTTTATTAAATAGCTTTGAAAAGCTTAACATTAAATAAACCATAATTTCTCAATTTACCAAAAATAGTAGAATTAGAAAATAAGATTTATTTTTTTTATTAAATTTAAACAAGGCTTATCTATTTGCAATATATACCAAATATTTACATTATAAATAGAAACCAATTTATTAGCTTTTAAAACATAAAATCTATCAATTAAATATTTATTCAATTAGATTATTAAATTAAATTCAAATTTTATTACAAAGATTATCAAATCAATTTAAATTTAAATACGGATTATTAAATTTATATTGCCAAAAATTTTGGGATATCACAATCGTTTCCCCTTAAAAGAATTTCGTCCCTGAAATTTAAAACAAAGGTAATTTAATAACCTTATCAAAGATTTAATTTTAAATCACAGCATATATTAATCATATGCCAACAACCAAAGCAACCAATTCATCCTAATCAAAACAAATCTAATTATCCAGAAAAAATTCTGGATAGAATTTCCTCGAGTTTCCCCGATAAAAATATCGGGATACTCGCTCTATAGAATTCAATCAATCAATACTACTAAGCTATATAGCTCCAGCTTATCTAGATCTACAAAACTAAACAGGATATCAGACTACAGACGATTCTGACTCTACAGCCAAACCTCGTGAACTGCTGGTTTTACAACAAGAAATATTAAACACGTACTCCCTCCGAGATACGTGAAACACACCGAATCCCAGTTATCCAAACTGGCAATTCAACTCTCGAAAACCAAAACACTTATCTTACCAAAACACAGAAGAAATTCAAAACACCTCGGAGCTAGCTTCCCAGACTCCCCAAAACTTATAGCTCCTTGGGTCGGAGAAATCTTAACCATAACCAAATCTCCGACTCCAGAATCCAAATTCCTCTGCCTCTTATCCACAAAATTCTTCGAACGATCCTGGTCTGCGTACATCCTTCCTGATCAGCTCAACCCTTGTTGATGCCTCTAGAAATAGACTGGACCAAAACAACCCATCACCATGATCTCCTCAAGATAAATCCAAAACCAAGAACACAAACCCTACTCCTCAAACAGCAGAAGACTGAACAAACTTCTCCTTATCCAAAAAAGAAAAACAGATGCATTCCTAAACTGCTTCCATTGCACAACTCTGATCCGAGTAGAAGAAAATGCTAATAAAAACATGAGCACAGACTAGACAACCCATCACAGAAATATGATTCAATGGATTCATAAAGAAAACTCAGAAATTCCTCCAAAACCTGAGTTTCTTCATCAAACTCTATCTCTAGGTACCATCCTTATATTAACTGAACCACCAGTACCAATCCTGGAATCCAAATCAATAAGAAAACTCGATCTCCAGATGCGGTCAAACCTATGACTTCCCTGAAGACATCCGAAAAATCCCCAACAACCCAAGAGAACACTCAACTATCGCAAGTCACTTTTGCGATCAACCCAGCCTAATATCCAAAGAAACTGCTCTCTCTTTACCAATCAGTACAGCTTACGTTGGCTTAGCCAATTCACCGAATAAATGGATCCATTCTGCTGCTTCTGAACTCCACTTCAGAAAAACTACTCAGCCAGAAGACTTTCTGCCAACACAGAACACTCCGAGTTGCACTGCTACCACCAATGCCAAAGACTTCCTAATCCAAAGCTCTTCGAGAAATTCGGATCTCCAACCAAACAGAAACACCATGCTGAACTCAGCCGCCACACCAAAGCAGACACACTCCCTTACTTTTTTTCCAAAGAAACATCTTCGAAAATCTCCATAGTCATTGCATCTCATCACGCAGCTACTACTTCCTGAGGTATTAAGATACCATCACTCACTTGCTTCTGCCCTACCGACAGATCCAATCCCTACTCATCCAATTCCGCACTTCAAAGATGAACTCCGAACCTTTGAAAGGTTTCCTTCAGAGATTGATGAAATTCTTCATCACTGCAAAGCTTACTCGAGACAGTATTAGGTCTACAGTCTCGACAAATACACTTCCAACCTCAAACATTCAAACTCCTACCAATGGTAGTTGTGTTACACACACTACTACCTTATCTACCTTTATAACTTATATTAAAAAAACCTGTACGGGTAACCCAAATAGGTAGAAATATATATATATATATATATATATTAAAAATACAAATACGCTCTCTCAAGATAGACACCACTCCAGAGCCTAGGTATTCGCTCAACCTAGCGCTCTGATACCAAATGTGACGACCCGTCATTCATATCCACAGAATGACGCATCCTCTTTAAGAAAGAAAGGGATAGATAAGATAAAAGAAAGAAGAGAAAGAAGAAACAACATCATAATCTCAACAGCGGAACGAATAAATTATATTATTAACATAAGTATTACATAGTATACAACAACTATCAGAGTTACACAGACAATACATCACATACTAGACAGTTATAAAAACATGTCTAGTTATTACAACTCAATACAATACAAAGAAACCACTCAGATAACATACAACGGTAACTATATATCTAACGCCGAAGCCTCCTGCTCCATTGCTCCTCCACAATTCGTCAAAGCTAACCTGAATCCCTTGGCTACTCGTAAAAATTTGAGTATCCAAGAGTTTAAGAAAACAGAAGATAAACTCCGGGTCAGACATGGGTCTGGTGTGAGTAACAGGTTCAAGTTGCTTAACTTTTGAAAACCTTTGAAAAGAAAAGGTATCACGTAAGACTTCCCACACATAAACATGGAAAAGTTTATACCTTACGCTAACCAAAACATTTGATAGGAAATCCGGTGATATTATAATAGGTCTGGGGTTTTCAAGTAAATAGAAAATAGCCGAAATTGTTACATTCATTAAATTCCAGCTACTAGCCACAAAAGTGGGTAATACAATCAAAGCCGAGGGTACTTATTGGATATCGGATTCCATACAATGGCAGGGCTACCGGGGTACCGCCCGTCACAGTACGGGGCCTAGATCACCGTACCGAGGATTACTCCCAATCCCCTGCAACACAAAGCCAGAACCATTCCTTACTGAACAGTTCTGAACAAGACCACCCCGCAGTTGTGATCAACAACCGCACCACACAGCCGAAATAAAGGGACATCTAGATAGGGGTGAATCTTGTCCTACTTGGGCATGACCCACTTAGCCTTGCTGCACCTCCCCTGTTTTAGCCATTCCCGGTTGATGAGGCTTGAGGCTACGATTACCTTTATCAGAACACATCACTTAGAATGCTCATCGTCCTCCTGACGATGTTCTAAAAGCATTCAATCCATACAAGTTCGTTCCGGGTTCGAACAAAACCGAAGGCATTATCTCGTTACACTCATTTTGGAATCACCCTCAGAGTTAACGACGATAAACCTTGCACTATGAATCTTCATCTTCACTTCAGATTCATGACCTATCGTTAATTTGGATCGATGTGGTTTTCGGATATCCAAATATGGAAACCCGATCCCGGTCTCACCGAATCCAAAACGTATCTTTTAAGGCCAAGTTGTTTTAAAGTTAAAACAATTCAATTCTATTATCTATATACACAGATAGATAATTCACAGATTCACAATAATAATCAACATTATCATCATAAACTGATAATCCATATCATCATTATACACAGATAATCCATATTATCATCCCAATGCAACCAAAGCATTCATATCACACAGCATTACTCATCTCATAGTTGAGATTACAAACCATTCAAGGCAACCAATATCATCCATTCATACATAAGCAATGATTTAATGATCACCATCTATAACTAATTTAAAATGAATTAAATTAATTACTTCATCTCTAATTAAATTAATTACTTCCTCAATAAATCTTGCTTATCTTAACCATTAATTAATTACAAATCAATTAATTAATCACCATCTCATTATTCATTTCAATAATCATTCCTGATTAACAATTTTCTAATTACAGTAAGTAATTAGCCTTTAAATTAATTACACAAATTAATTATACTTAACCCTTTACAATAATTAACTTTTAATTACTTAATCAATTAATTAACTAAAATTAATTACATTAATCCTTTATTAATTAATTACTTCATTTATTAATTATTCCTTAATTAATCAATTCTAAATTTACACCATTAATTTTATTAATTAATGACTTCTGAATTATTTTTTTAGTTAATCTCTCTATTTAAATTAATCACATTAAGTAATTAATCTTCAATCAAACCACAAATATTAATCACCCTTGATTAATAACATCCAGTAATTAACTACCCTTAATTACTTCATTAAATAAGTTACTCCTTAATTTATTCTCTAATTAATCCCTTGATTAATCCCATTCAGTAATTAACTTCCCATAATTACTCATTCCATAAATTAATTTCTTTTAATTAATTATCTCAACTAATCCCTTGATTAATTACAAAGTAATTTAATCCAAATTACTTCCATTATTAAACCATCTTTAGTTACATCCAGTAATCATCAATTAATTACTTCCCTAAGTAATTACAATTCCATTAATTACATTAAGTAATTATTTATCAAATCATCAAGTGTTTAAATTAATTAAACTTAATTAATTAACCTAAACTAATCACATTAAACTCAGTTAATTACATTAAGTAATTAATTCATTAATTACTTCTATTAAGTAATTAAACATAAAACAATTTCATAAATGATCATCATTAATTAATCAATCTAATTAATTATTAAAATTAATCACATTAATTAATTGTTAAATAATCTTAGTTAATGACCTTCATTAACCATTAACAATTCTTTAATTACTTTCCTTAAGTAATTAATCTTTCTTTTATCATTATTAATTTCAAATTAATCTATTTTTAATAATCCATTAATTAATCCTAATTATTTAATTAATTAAGTGTTAACTGTAACTTAATTAATTCTTAATTACTTGATTAATTAATCTCTAATCATTAATTAAAATATAATTAATAATCCTTAATTACAAATTAATTAACCTTAATTAATTAATCTTAAACCTTAATTAATTAATTTAAAAATTCTTAATTACTCAATTAATCATCCATATCATTAATTAATTAAATAATTAATTATCCAACTTAATAAGTTAATGAATCCAAATTATTAAATTCTAATTTAATTTAAGAAAACATTTCTTGCTTAATTAAAGCATTTAAAAACAATTTGCTTTCAACTTTACTTTCATTTAAAATGAAATTTAAATTCAAGATTTTAAAATAAATAAAAATTTAACTTAAACAAGGTTTTAAAACAATTCTAAATCTTTTTATCTCACAAATTAAAGAAATAACCATTTTATAAAATAAGTTTAAAAGAATTTAAAACAAATTCATTTTTAAATTTAAATCAATTTAAACATACAATTTAACAAACAAGATTGTTTAAATCATTTCAAATTTTAAAAACTTTCATTTATTTCAAAACTGGAATTAAATTTGATTCTCGATTACTTAGACTCAAAACTTACTTACATTCAAACTTCATTTTAAATCTCAAATCATTTAACTGTATTAAAGTAATTAAACAATTTAAATTTAAAACTTTATTTTATTTTAAAAACTGAAATTCAAAACCAAATTCCAGATTTTAAAACTACATTTAAACTTATATTAAAATTTCTATTTTACAATTTAAACTTTTCAATTTAAATTTAAACTAATATACTCTAACACTTAAAGTTGTTAAAACCAAATTTAAATTTCAAAATTTAAATCATTTCAAATCTAAGATTCAAACTACTTGAATTCAGATTCCACTCAGGTTTTAAACTTATTTTAAATTTCAGTTTACATTTAAACTTTAAAACAGAACAGGTTTCTGTTTTTGTTTAAAACCTGAAACAAAACAATATACTCAAGCCATACCCTAAGTGACTTCGAGTTCAAGCCTAAACTACTTCGAGTCATACACTCGAATCACCCGAGAAAACTCGACACAATCAAACCCAAAACAAAACTCCATAAACCAAAACATCACCAGAACTCAAAACATACACCATGCACATGCACCCACGACGCCGCCTTCTCCGATCAACTCTGATGATCTCTACAAGTCGTCGATCAACCACGTACCCGATCACGATCATCGCATCGCCACTAAAAACTCAAATTCGAAATCGAGTTCCAGAACCAAACCTGGAACAACAGTCTAGAACACCACTATCAAAACCTGGAAAACACCCCTCTCTCGCAACTTCGACCACCAGAGTGCCTACATCTCCGGCCACGACTTCATCCACATCCTAGCTGCCATTTCCCTAAGTTTTGTAGAACTCAATGGACCATAGGAGTTATGCCGATCAAAAATTCAAGAACAACCAAAACTAGGGTTACTGGCTAACTCGATCAACCACCATCACCACGTTGATCTGCTCCACTATTAAGCATTTTCCCTAACTTCCCAAACATCCTTGCATCATCACAGCAAGTTACAGCCTTCCAAATCCTTGAGATTTCTAGAATTACCTAAAAACTCAAATTTGGTTCAACCCAGAGATGCTTCTTCAAATCCAAATTAAAAATCTTGATTTTAGTTTTAAAAATCTAGTTTTTGATTAAGAAATCATTTTATAATCCTGAATTATGATTTAAAAAGTTTTGAATTTTGACTTATATTAAATTTCCTCTATTGTTCTTGATTTCCAGAGTCAATACAAAATATTTTTAACGTGAATAAATCTTTAGACTTTAATCCATGATATAACAAACATATCTGTTTAAATTCTAAATCTTAATAAAGACTAGATTTAAGAGACAGAGTGTTTTAAATCAAATACTGAGTTTGAAACGGGAACATAGATGTTTTCAAACATTAGTAGATTTGCACACATCCACATTCATATATATATATATATATATATATATATATATATATATATATATGCAAACTTACTCATCTGTATATCCGCACAAACCATAATTATCACAGGCATCAACATGCAATCCATAATTATACTTAAGTATTTTAAGAAAAAATGTTACTCGCCTTTTTTTTAAAATGCAGAACAAAGCTTCAGATTTGAAAAGCTTTTGAAAACTTTAAAACTAGATTTGCTTTGCCTTTAAAAACTTTAGTCCTTTGATTTAAAACTACATGCATGCTTGATCTTTGAAACTTGAGTTGCTGGAAAGATTTGCATGTGGGCTTGATTTTCAGATTTGAGAAAAATGCAGATTTGATTTTGCTTTTGAAAATGATTTACAGGATTTTGGTTTGATTTGGTTTTGAGGAAGATTTATTATCAGATTTTGTTTTCTCCTTAGCTTTAGATTTTAGGAAGAAAAAGAAATAAAGGAAGGAGATTTGTATATATATAGGGTGAAATGTTTTATAAATAAAAATAAAAGAAAAACTAAATTAAATGACACTTGTCTTAAATTATTAACACTTGTTAATTCCCTTGCTTATTCACTTAACACATGTTATATCAGGCTCTAGGATGTTTGCACATGTCTTTTAAGTAATTTGAATTTATAATCAAGTGTTAATAAAAGCTTTAAATTAATTATTTTTTAATACTTAGTTATATATATAGATAATTTTTAAAGAATAAAACCAAGTATAATTATAAATAAAAACAGTACATATATCTATTATTTGAAAATAACATTTTTGATTATTTTAAATAAATTTATA
Source organism: Allium cepa (assembly GCA_030765085.1). NCBI lineage: Eukaryota > Viridiplantae > Streptophyta > Magnoliopsida > Asparagales > Amaryllidaceae > Allium > Allium cepa. The sequence goes on along the minus strand of CM060929.1, from coordinate 457,055,550 downwards.
TAAGAGGTTATAAATTACTTGTTATTTATATGAATAAATATTTCATTTATTAGTTGTATTTTAAACTTTCATATCTAATTTATAACTCATATTTATTAAACAATATTTTAAAAAGAAATAAAACAAATCTTCTTATTAATCTTATTTAAACTTTAAGCTAAAATCCTTTTTAAATAATTAAACATTTATTTTATGTATTTTAAAACCATATAGTTCTTTATTAAATAGCTTTTAAAAGCTTAACATTAAATAAATCATAATTTCTCAATTTACCAAAAATAGTAGAATTAGAAAATAAGATTTATTTTTTTATTAAATTTAAACAAGGCTTATCTATTTACAATATATACCAAATATTTACATTATAAATAGAAACCAATTTATTAGCTTTTAAAAGATAAAATCTATCAATTAAATATGTATTCAATTAGATTATTAAATTAAATTCAAATTTTATTACAAAGATTATCAAATCAATTTAAATTTAAATACAGATTATTATACTTATTTTGCCGAAAATTCCGGGATATCACATCATGCCACTTATCAAAATAAAATGATAAGTTAGTCAAGGAAATATAACAATTATAAAGCTATAGTGTTTCTCCATTAATTCACCTCAAAGCAAATAAACTATTTTGTTACCCATCTAATTTTTATGGTGTAAATCTAACTAATTTTGAGTCTACTATTTAGTGATTATTTTCACCACAACCTGATACATACATATCTACTATTTTATTAAAAAACTAAATTGTGCTGATAACATCTTCAAAACAAACAAAGATATTCTAAAATTCAAGAAGTTTAATGGGAAATGTAAAAAAAATGGTAACAACAAATAACTTTATCCTACACATATTGGATTTGAATAATAACAGTAGCAGGTTGAAATAGATCAATTTATATTTTAAGTTTTTTTTTTGTAAAATAGGAACTGAAAGGGCATAAATATCTAAACAGATTTTTCATAAAAACTACTTAGAAACATAGTGCATAATGAATTTATAGATATGATTTTTGAAATATCATTTTATCAAACCCCAATTTGGCATCAAATTCATTACAGCAAGGACTTTATTGATAATAAATAAGTAAAATAGAAAGGGAGGACGAAATGAAACATGAACTTAGAAATTCGATTAGAGGAAAAAAATTCATAAACTATAAATTAGAAATAACGTAATAGCAGTATCATATTTCTATCGATAAAATGTATAAATGAGGGAAAACGCAAAGGCGAGAGTAGCGATACAATCAAAATAATTAAATTTGAACAGAACGTATTTGGATTATAAACTGCAGGTTAAAATGAAAGTTGAATCAAAGAGAAGAAAATATGTAAAAGGAGAGGGGAAAAAATACCTACTCGCTGCAATTTTAGGAGAATGATTGACAGAGCAAGGCGCTTTAATTCAGTGGCCAATAAGATTAGGCTTTTCATAAAACAGAAGTGGTATGGGGATGATTAATATCTGGAGGATAAGGAAGAAGCGGAGGGTTAGGTAGGAATAAAAGAAAATAAAAAACATGAATGTTCATTTCCAAAAATTTGCATGAGGCCTATGTGCTCTTTAAATGCAACTCAGTAATAATATAATAGTATAGATTTATAGCTACTGATAACCATTTCCAAACTACAAAAGGATTAAAGAATGTTATAAATAAAATTTGTAAAAACATGGACAATTACCTCATTGTTGCACAAGATCACCATGACTTTGTTGATAACCATGAATATGTGTTGTCTATGAATATTTCATAGTCTATAAATACAATTGAGATAAAAATACAATCAAGCAAAAAAAGGCAACATTATTTCTTAAATTAAGGAGAATACATGATACTATTTTAAAGTGAATCAAAAATTAGAAGATATATCATATATAATGCAATATATAAATTGAACAAGCAATGATTGTTAGAATATAGAGATATAATCGTAACAAAATAGAAGGAATGGATTTAAACTAGGAAAACAGAGGGTTTTTAGTTTTTAAAATAAATGGACTTATTTTACCTGTAAGGAGTGACTAAGAATTCTGATTTTAACATGAAAAGAAATTTAATTAGGACATTAATAATGCTCTTAAATTTGAAGATAAAATATTTAGGTTTGAACATAAAAATCATTTAATTTTGAGTCGATCATATGCAAAAAATATCATAAGTGTAGAAAGACGAAAAGTCGGGTGGAAACATGTGGGTTTATTTTCTAATTCAAGATGTTAGTAAAAAATGTGTGCCAATAATCAATATTATGTTATCACATATTTTAAAAATAAGCTCAATCTTAATTTAACTTTCCACTAAATTTGAAAGGGATAAACAAACTTTATTGTAAAATTTGAGCAATAAATTATGGTGAGAGATAAACTTTCAATATAGTAAATAAAAGATGCATGGTAAAAAAGTGCATAAATTTTAGTTTTAAGTCAAAACATATAGAGTCCAAAAGGAAAGTTGATTTTAAATCTTAAATAATTATAAAACGATAATAAAGAAAGGCGTGAGAATCGATGAATGAAGGATTTAATTTAACTATTGGGGGAAATATGCGATAAATATTGGGTATGTGTAAAAGTTTCATTTTATAGTTGTATTTGAATTCATATTAACTAAGAAGTGAGAAAATAAATGGTCTCTTGTTCAATTTTTTATTTGTTAAAAGAGAACATATGATACGTTAAGTCTAAATAAAAATAAAGAGAAATGCAAAATTATTCCCTAAATCAAAGTGTTGTGGGCATTTCCGCCAACCACTTGGTGAATATGAAGAGCCAGGGGTAAAGTTGTCATTGTCTTGGAATGGACCTAAACTAGTTTAGAAGTATTCTCAAGATCAAGCTATGGACCTAGGTCGAAACCGCGTCTCAATCCGAGTGACGGTCTGAAAGATATGAAGATCTTAACATTAGCCCGTTGTCTAAGTTATATGGGTCCCACTTTGGAGAACTACTAATTTTCTCTCTCACATGGAACATTTAGGGGAATTCGAATATTCTGCTTAGCGATACACGGCGACTAGTTCAAGTTTCATTCAATTCTGACCAGGTTAAAGGAGGTATGGCATAATAACATGTGTAGCATGATGGTAAAGACTTGCGGCTTTCAGCCAACCTACCCGGGTTCAAATCATGGCATCCACTTATTTTTATGAAGCATGAGTAATGTTCCAATGTGGAATCAAACTACTAAACGTCTAACCAAATCCCAGAGGAAGCAAGGTTGAACTAAAGTAAGGTTAAACCAAATATCAAAGGCTATGTACTCAGCTACCACTCCCGTCATAACCTTACTCTATAAATACCAGACACGTGGCATTATAAAAAAGGATGGAGCAAAAAGAGTGAAGCTCTCATCAACAATGACAGACAACTTTGAGAAGGAAAACTCTTAGTTCCAATAACATGTTTACTCATATTCAAAGCTTGTACTTGTAATCAGAAATGAAAGAGATAATAAAAGAGGAACAGTGGACGTAGGCACATTCAGGCCGAACCACTATAAAATCTGTGTGTTTTTATATTTAATTCCTTTACTTATTCTTTATTGCACGTTCTTGATTTTCTATCCAATCATCCGCAACTAAAATTCATCGAACAATAGCTCGTTCTTGATTTTCGAAGCGGCACGTTTGGTCTAAACTACTCTTTACCTTTTACCGAGACAAGAGACTAACGCCTTCACTTAACACATATGCACTTATATTCACTTAACACATATGCAGTTATATTCACTTAACACCTATGCTGTTATAACCACTACTTCTTTGGTGATTAGCAACCCAGATCACAAGCATGTGTTGGCAGCAGTGAAAAATAAGATAGCCATGACTAAGGGCACTAGCCTAGGCAGTTCACTGCTGACGATCGCCCCTTTCCCTAGCAATGACATATCAATCGAGCATCCAGGCTCAAATCTAGCTTGAGTAACTCAAAAAATAAATGCATTTAAAGCCTAGCATGGACTGACTCATAATAGGAGTTTCCCCAGGCCAATGGGCAGGTTGAAGTTGTCAACAAAATCTTGCAAACACTAATTAAGGAGAAACTAGGTAAATCCAAAGGAGCGTGGGTTGATGAACTACCAATGGCACTGTGGGCCTACCAAGCCTCCTACAAAACAGCAACAGGATATATTCTATTTGCTCTAATCATACGGGGCTGAGGCCATGCGTTCGGTCGAAATAGTTGTCCCTTCACATCATAGGACACACTATATTCCAAAAGAAAACAGGGAGCTCCTCAACATGTCCTTAGACCTGTTTGAAGAAAGAAGGAATAACACCACTCTCAAGACCGCTGCACACAGAAGGAAAGTGGAAAAACAATACAAATCTAAGTTGAATCCCCAAGAGTTACAAGAGGGAGATATTGTTCTTAAGCAAGTCTTCCCCCATCCAGGCGCACTAGATCCGGTTTGGGAAGGGCTATTTGTTGTTCATAAGGATCTCCACAATAGAGCTTACATCCCTTTGACAGTTGATGGAAAATGTGTTTGGGAGAGGAAGGAATCTCTAGCATCTCCGCCATTACATCTCTCATTTTGTAAAAAGCATGTATCACCTGAAACAACAAAAGAAAGACAGTGGACATAGGCATATTCTGGCCAAACTATTGTAAAAATTGATGTTTTGCTCGATTTCTTGTCTAAAATTTTTCCTATTGCCATCAATCGCAAGCTCTCACCAGCAGTAGTGAAACCAAGATAACCATGACTAAGGGCATGAAAATAGCATGGATAGTTCACTGCTGACGATCGTCCCCCAAGCCAGCAATGATAAACTGGCTATAAGCCACGGATTAGGCATAATTATAGCCTAAGAAGTTTATCATTGGCGTTCGGCTCATCAGCAACTGCGAACCGATAATAAATCTCACAATTAAGGCATGGCTGCAGCCAGGGATAGTTCGTAGTTGACGGTCGGCACCCTTGCTTGCCAGGCCACTATAAACCAAATAATACTCACGATATAGGCCAAAATGGCCTGGGTAGTTACTGCGTGTGAATCCCGACTCTAAATCGTAAGTACGACAGTCGCAAAATTTGCACTCCCTTGGAACATAAGTTGAGTTGACAAACTATATGTCACCAAAATCCACAATCAGGGAAAGTAACTTAAATGCCACGAATCTTAAGTTTAGAAGGACTCTCTTATGGGAGAGTATAGTTCGTTGTACTTAAACTAGAAGATTCTAATAATTTCTTTTAGTCATATGGCATTACATACAGATAGTAGAAATATGAATTCCACTCTGCCAACCATAGCAAGATATTCATTTTCTTCCACACCACCAGAGGAAATGGAGCATTGACTCAACTCCGTCAGAGATAGCAAAACATCATTCCAACATTGCCACAAGAATTTGAATATCCCTTCCAACCAACTTTACTCAAGAAACTATAAGGATTCTCCAAAGCTGAGCACACTTATGGAACCTCAGAAAAACTCAATGCAAAGACTCTTGACTTGTAGGTAAATCCGATGGAACTGGATGATTATTCACCGTCGATGCCAACTAGAAATCTGGATTGAAAATTTGGTTTTACTGAATCAATGTGAAGACAGCAAGCTGATAATAACCAATGATTCCTATGCTCAAATACTATTAAAGTCAAGCACCCCATTGAGATAGATAAAGCAAAAGTTGATGTAATTGCAAATCTACCCATTTCCAAATCTGTTAAGGATATTCGATCATTTCTGGGAAATGCTGGATTTTACCGACGCTTTGTGAAAGACTTTAGCGAAATCGCTCATCCTTTGACGACTCTCCTTGTAAAAGACGTTCCTTTCGATTTTAACTCCGATTGTATCTCTTCTTTCGAATGTCTTAAGAAGGAACTCATTTCTGCTCCAATCATTTGCACGCCCAATTGGGATCTCCCATTTGAAATAATGTGTGACGACTCAAACTTTGCAGTTGGTGCTGTCTTAGGACAACGTATCAACAAGATCCTTCACGTTATCTACTACGCGAGTATGACTTTTAACGACACTCAACTCAACTACATAACAACCGAAAAAGAGCATCTAGATATCGATTTTGCGTTCGAAAAGTTTCGACCTTACTTGATAGGTTCACACATTACTGTGTACACAGATCACTCTGCGCTTCGATATCGCTACGCTAAAAAGGATGCTAAATCCCGTTTGATTCGTTGGATCCTTTTACTTCAAGAATTTGACCTTACAATTAAAGACAAAAAAGGATCCGATAAAGTCATAGCCGATCACTTGTCTCATCTTTCGAACACGCCATCTTCTTTACCAATCAATGAAAACATCCCCGATGAATAACTCCTTTCAATTTCTATCGATCCATGGTACGCTGATATAATGAACTACTTAGTCACTAAAGAAACTTCCTCATCTTGGTACAAACAGGAGAAATACAAATTCATGTCCCAAGTGAAATATTTCTATTGGGACGATCCATACTTTTTCAAATATTTTCCCCGACCAAATCATCCGGCATTACACTCTGGATAATGAGATCAGGATTGTTCATTCCTTTTGCCACGATCAAGCATGAAGTGGCCATTTCGGTCCTCAGAAAACTGCAGAAAAAGTGCTTCAGTGTGGTTTCTATTGGCCTTCTCTTTTTGAAGATTCATTCGAATTTTACGAAACTTGCGATCGATGTCAAATGCTTAGACGAATTTCTCGATGAGATATGACACCTCTAAATGCCATTCTTACGATCGAAATCTTTTAAGGTATCGACATTATAGGAAATTTTCCCAACTCTTTTCGAAACTTGTATGTACTTCTCGCTGTCAATTACGTCTCAAAATGGGTCGAAGCCGTTCCTTGCAAAATCTAAGAGCATAGAATTATTGTGAAATTTCTCGAAGAAAACATCTTTTCGAGGTTCGGCATACCTTGCACAATAATCAGTGATAACGAAACCCATTTTTGCAACCATTCTTTTGAAACTTTAATGAAAAAAATACTCAATAACCCATAAGTTACCCACTCCGTATCATACTCAGACTTGTGACCAAGTTGAAGTTTCAAATCGACAAATAAAACAAATCCTGGAGAAAACTGTTAACAAAAATCGAAAAGATTGGTCTCAGAAGCTAATCGATGTGCTTTGGGCTTACCGTACTACTTTTAAAACTAACCTTGGGATGTCCCCATTTCATTTAGTTTATGGTTAAGCTTGCTATTTACCCATTGAAAATAGAGAACTTAAACTTTGATCTTGAGAAAGCTGGTGAAAGCAAAAAATACAACTCAAAGAACTAGAAGAACTTAGGAACGACGCATATGAAAATGAGAAAATTTAAAAAGAAAGAACAAAAGTTTTGCATGACGAGTCAATCTTAAGGAAAACATTTTCGCCCGACCAAAAAGTTCTTTTATACGACTCAAGACTTCATTTATTCCCTGGGAAACTTATATCGAGATGGACCGGACCATTTGCGGTACGAACTGTTTTTCCACATGGTGATGTAGAAATAGAAAACCCCAGGGATGGATTGATTTTCAAAGTCAACGGCCATCGTTTGAAAACTTTCTTGGAATTGCCAAGTAACCAAGAGGTGGAGCTCATGATTCTGCATAAGCCAAGCTATGTCTGGTAAGAATATTAAACCTCTTTTGTAAATATGTACATATTTTCCCCATTACACTCATTATATCGTGCATTGACTATGGGGACACAGTCAACATTAAGTGTGGGACGGGGTCTCATTTTCATTTTTTTAAGGTTTTTATGGCATTTTGGGATTTTCATTTTCTTTTAACTACAAAAAAAATCTCAAAATTTCTAAATCTCAAAAACATTTTCATTTTAGCATTTTGATTTGTTTTTGAAAAAACACTATGGGATATGTATAAGTTTTGGTCAATAAATTAAAAGTTTTGAAAATTTATTTTCTTAACAAAAATAAAAATGAAGTTTGATTTCAAATAATAATGGTTTAACTAGTATATAGGAAGGTTCATATGTGTTAATTATGAAGTATGTTCTAATTGAAAATCTTTATTTAAAAAGGGGTAAATTTAAAGTAAAGGATATAACATTTTTATCTTCTAAGTTAAATAGTGCTCAGATGATTGCAAAACTCTCTCTTTCTAAAAAAATAGTAAAAAGAACATTTGCATATATGTATATATATTTTTAACACCTAGAGTCATGTGTTCACTCGCCATGCTCTGTACCCTTCTCTGTAAGCCCGAAAGGCAGTGTACGATCGGTATATCTGGCCTCAGTTTATCTGAGTTAGGTGTATGTATATAAAAATTCTTTTTAATAATGCCTACAGTCGTTAAGTGTTCACACTTGTGTGTTCACTCTCCACGCTCTGTATTCCCCTTACATCAGTCCGCAAGGCAGTGCATGGGTAATATATTTGGCCTCAGTTTACCTGAGTTAGACATATGTAAATTTTGTTAACATCAGTAAAATTTTCAAATAAGAGAGAGAGAAAGCAATTGAAATCCGGACACTATTTAACTTGTTTGATTTGACTTGTTATAGGAAAGAAATAAACATGCCACTTTGATGAACTTTGATAATCAACTAACTATCTATTTCATAAGTACACTGTATCATCGACCGAAACAACAAGTTAAACTACAACCCATTTGTTTCGATAACTTCATTTTTGTTGGAAATTTTGACGAGTAAATGACTTAAATTTTCAAGATAATGACCAAAACCTATATATAACTTATGAATGTCGATTTGAAAGTGAATCCTTGATTTTTAAATACTTTCAAAAACTTGCATTTGTAAATATTTTCACTTTGCATTTGGATTTTGTGGGTAATATCCAATAAAAAACCCTTACTAGACAACACTCATCCTACTGGGGAGAGCCAGAGATTTAACAGCTTGTTGCATATGCTCATGCAATCGTTCTCCCTACGAAAACGGATTTATCTTAATTTTCATTTATTCGAGGACGAATAAAAAGATAAGTATGGAGGTATTTGATGTGCACGTAAATGTGTGTGCATATATTTACATTCAAATTTTATCTATTTTTATTTAAATAAAAGTCATATTTAGGCATTTTAACATGTTTAAAACCATAACTCAATTATTGCTAAATCATCATATATTAATGTTCATTCAGGGGCAAAATGATCATTTTTGTGCATGTGTCAATTTGAGAATTTTTAATTGGACATTTTTTGATGATTTTTATAGGAATTTGATGCATAAGGAAGAGACTTTTACGAACATACATGCATGCACAAATGAATACACAGGAAAGAAGAGAGAAATGATACAAGTCCATGATCATGGAGGGCCCCACCCACTTACCTAAATCTTCAATTAGAAGCTAATGGACAACTAAGTGGAGATTAAAGCTTCAAGCACATTTAATGATGGATTAATTAGTTGCTAATGGTTACTTGATGCCACACTTCCTAAAGGGCATTTTGAGAAGCACCCTAAAAATGGAATTAGGTTTTTATGCATGTACAAATAGCTCTCTTTTGTACATATAAATATCTTCTACTGTTTGAAATTAGTTAGGAAATCCAAATGAAAGTTGTAAGCTCTATGTTAAATGAAATAAAAATGGCTTCCTAGCCCCTTTCTCTTCTCTTTTGTACTTATTTTTATTTACTATGCTCATTTTTTTCTTATGCGCTCTTTCATTTCATATTCATAGTTTATATTTATATTTATATTTATGCACTAGTTTAATTCATTTTCTTCTAGTAGTTAATCTTCTTTTTCTTTGTTTATTCTCTACTTTCTTTCATTTTCAATGTTGAAATCTCTATGTGTTGAAATGATAAAACAAATGAGAGGCAAAACTTAGGGGTAATGAAGCTTTCTTTTATCATATAGATTCAATATAAAATTTTCTTTGTATGATCTCTTTTATGCTTTATGAAAAAATAGATGTTTATGCTTGTTTGTGTTTTATGCTGAATTTGATAGCATACTTTGTTCATAACAAATAAGCTATGCTTATCTCATTAATCACAATAGCCCCTTCATCTAAATATGATCATGGCAATGAAGTGAAGTTTGAATCAAAATTTGATGATCTATGTTACTAATTAATAATAAATAGTTCAGGCTTAAACAAGATTTTGGTTTCATTTTCTAAGCTATGTTTCATGAGATATGAAAAGTAGGACTAGAGTTGTATTATAGTTTGATGGCCGATTTGTGTTAATTAATAACTTAAATAGGCCATGCTTATGATAAATACATCACTAATCCTACTTCAACTAGAAAGAGATCATCATTTGATTTTATGTTGATTTATGTGAAAAATATAAGAAAGTAGATTTGCCCCTAAATTGAAGGGGTTTAGCCTCTCATTTGTGTTATCATTTCAACACATAGAGATTTCAACATTGAAAATGAAAGAAAGTAGAGAATAAAAAAAGAAAAAGAAGATTAACTACTAGAAGGAAATGAATTAAACTAGTGCATAAATGTAAATCTAAACTATGAACATGAAATGAAAGAGAGCATAAGAATAAAAATGAGCATAAAAGTAAAGAAAAACTAGTAGAAAAGAAAAGAGAAAGAGGCTAGGAAGCCGTTTTTATTTCATTCAACATAGAGGTTATAACTTTCACTTTGATTTCCTAGCTAATTTCAAAGAGTAGAAGATATTTACATGTAGATAAGAGGGCTATTTATACATGCATAAAACCCTAATTTCATTTTTAGGGTGCTTTTCAAAATGCCCTTTAGGAAGTGTGGCCATCAAGTAACCATTAGCCACTAATTATTCCGTCATGAAATGTACATAAAGTTTTAACCTCCACTTAGTTGTCCGTTAGCTTCTAATTGTAGATTTAGGTAAGTGGGTGGTTTCTCCATGATCATGGTCTTAAATTATTTCCCCCTTATTTCCTTTGTATTCATTTGTGCATGCATATATCTTACTCTTCCATATGCATCATATTCCTATAAAAATCATCAAAAAATGTCCAAGTAAAAATACTCAAATTAACACATGCATAAAAATGATCGTTTTGCCTCTGAATGAAGATGAATATATAATGATTTGAAAAAAATTGAATTATGGTTTTAAACATGTTAAAATACCCAAATATGACTTTTATTTAAATAAAAATAGATAAAATATGGATGTAAATATATGCACATTTACGTGGACATCAAATACCGGATGGCAGGTGGGTTCGATCACCGACAACGGCAGCAAAAACTTGTTTAACGATAAATTTTTTATTGAGTTAGTAAAATGCCGATAAATTTTGAAACAAAAATAACCGCAAGCACACGGCGTACAATTTTAGTACGTGGCGAGAACAGGACGATCCGCAGAGAATTTTTAGATTTTAAAATTTTCTAGTCAATCAAATTAAACCAAAAGTGGAGATTGTTTTGAAAACTAGATAGCTCAGCAAATATTGAGATTAAATATGTGATTAAAATTCAATATAATGGCAAATCCACTTTCTTATATTTTGCACATAAATTAACATAAAATTAGCTGATGATCTCTTTTTGATCGAAGTAGGATTGGTGATGTATTTATCATAATCATGACCTATTTGAATTATTCGTTAACACAAATCGACCATTAAACTATAATACAACTCTAGTCCTATTTTCCATATCTCATGAAACATAGCATGGAAAATGAAACCGAAATCTAGTTTAAGCATGAACTATTTACTATTAATTAGTAACATATATCATCAAATTTTGATTCAAACCGCACTTCATTGCCACGATCATATTTAGATAAAGAGTCAAATTATGATTAATGAGATAAGAATAGCCTATTTGTTATGAAGAAAGTAGGCTATCAAATTCAACATAAAACACAAATAAGTATAAACATTGAAATAGAAAATTTTAAGATATTTGCAAGCATAATTATAACAAGTGGTTATAACTAAAAAGAGAAAATAGAAGAGTAACAGTTGCAAGAACAATTATAACACGTCGGTTATAATTAGAAAGAAGAGGTAACAGAAGAAACTTATTTTAAAACTTAGGTCTAGGATTATGTTAACAAGAAAATATAGAAGTAGGGCCCATACTGGAAGCATTCCATTTCAGGCCTTGGACTGATGGTTTCACATATAGGTAAGGCTGGGACACGCTTATGCTGATTATAATAAATAAGTAGCCAATAGATAGAGATTCAAATTTGGAGATTTGGGCAATGGGTGCAATACTAGAAGATTTGATTGTTAGGACCAGTACCGACAACGTTCCCTTTCAGGTCGAGGACCGATGGTCTCACATGTAGGTGAGGCTGGACACGCTTATATTGATTAGTGTAAAAAAAAAAGGGTCAAATAGGGGGCCGCTATATTAGAAAAGCCAATTTTCCACGGCTCTGGGCCGTGGCTAAATGATTTTGCCACGGCCCGGAGCAGTGGCAAAATGGGGGGTGGCAAAAAAATTTCCACGGTTCTGAGCCGTGGCAAAATTAGTATTAGCCGCGGCTCGAAGCCGTGGTTGAATAAAATGTTGCCATGGCTTTGAGCCGTGGCTATTTGCATTTCTTAAATCGTCGATGACAAGCGGACTTGAATCGATGTGGCCATAGTAAATCGAGAAAGAAAAATAGGATTACATAGGAAATAAAAATACGAATAGGCTTGTGGTTGGTATACCATAAATCCAATAGTTATACACAAACTCTTTGCATTTCTTTTTAATATCAAAATTAAATCTACTGAAATAATCCTTTGACATCCCAATCAAATTTTAGTTATTAATTTTATTGTAGACTAGAATAAAATGACTACTTTGGCAACAAAGATCAAGAATTTATATTGACAAACATAAACAAGCAATCTCATATGTGTGTGAATAGATGACCAACAATAAAAAGATAACATAAACATAGTTTATAATATTCTTTTTACAGAAGAAGTGAATAATACGGGAAAATCATCGCATATCTGCAGGTAATGGTAATATGAGTACAAAGCTATAGAAAGGAGGCTTATATAAGGTTAATGCACGTATAATCACTTTTCATGCATTTGAATTGCTTTTGCTTTGAACTGAAGGAACGTCCTGACACCATCATTTTCAGTCTCCTTTTCTTCATACCCTGCTTTTCTACCTACTCCCACAATTGGAGAAATCGCTTTGCCAAGTATTTTTGCCTTGATTTGACCTCTTTTTGGCAGTGGACTTCAAGTGCCTATTTTATTTTCTGAGCTTTGAATTTGGTAGCTGGTAGCCATTGTAAAATTTTAACTGTGCAAAGATTGATATATGATCAAGTTAAGAGTTTATGATCAGGTAGAAAGTGGTAGTTGGATATATATATAGACTATTGCACATTACCCATGATGGTGATTCTAACTAGAAGTGATTTTCGAACATGATATGTGATAGTTCTAGACTTTCAGTCAAATTTTTGATGCTAAGTTGAACTACCATATGTGTTTCATCGTTCAATGTAAATGTTCAAGACAAAGATATTCCACACATTAGAGGAGTTATAGGAATAAACAGTATCACAATCTGAAATCAATAGCATGGTTCATGCAATATAAATTAAATAAAAATGTCATCAGATATACTTTCAACATATTTTTTTTCAATAGATTGGTATTTTTCTGCTAGTTGAATGACTTGATTACTAAATATATGCTTGAATTTCTAATACCGAGTAGTCATTTTAGCACGAATATAATGTGAAAATCCCTTTTAATTAGTACTTCATATCAATTGAAAAGTAGGTTTTTTTTTCAATTGAAAGTTACTTCATAACGTTAAAACAAAGTAGAAATAATCTTCGAATGTACATATTCAAACTGATAAATATCATTCATAATATTCACACATCAAACCAATACTTTCTATTTACTAATATTCAAAATGCTATATTTTCTACGAGCGTTACGGCACACGCTTTGCGCGTGATTTGTTTTTCTTCAAATTGCATATGTCTTAACACATTTAAAAAAAGCACAAATATTTAATCATATTTTGCATCGAAATCATGTGTAATTTTTGAAACTTAACGGCCAGATCAAAATATTGCGCTTCTATTTCAATTATTAGAAAAGATTATATCTCACAATTATTTTAGTATATGTGTATGTGTGTACCATATTAGTATATATATTTTGGCACGTGCATATAAGTTCTTTATTAAATTATTAAATTTAAAAGTTCTATGTAGTTTGATAAAAATAAATTGAAAAACATATAGAAAAATGTAATTTTTTATTAGAATAGGGTTGAACTTGTAACATTGTTCATGTTTAAAATTTCAATGTGAAAATAGATGTTAATATTTGTTCCTGGTGAGATTCGAATTCATGACCTCTTGTTTCCACGTAAGTAAAATTTTGAAATTTCACGGTTAGATCAAAAAATTGTGTTTTATTTCAACTATTAATAAAGATTAATGTATTAGTTGATTTATCTAGGAAGATCTTGCATTACCTGTTCTGATGCAGCAATATATATTCGACTCGTTCTCTAAAGTCTAATTATAGTTACATTTGAATACGTTTAAAGTAACAGTAGAGAGATTTTATCTCCTAGTTTATTAGGAATATCATATGAAATAACAATTTAATATTATATCAGTTCATATATATGATATTTATGTTCATTTATCGTATATCAGTTCATAATTTCAGTTCGAATTTAATATAATTTCAGATCAAACTATTATTATGAATTTACTATTATGAACTCATATATAACTATTTATAATATTATATATATTAGTTAATATATATGATATAATTATATATAAGTTCATATATAGTATATATTAGTTAATACGATATATAACATTTCATATATATGAACTGTTATATCGGTTCATATAATTCTAAATGTATTCTTTTTCATATATTTAAATTTTCATGCACACATCCAAAATGTAGTATGCATATACTTACGTGTAACAACCGATAATAACCAATTCTACGTGGACTACAAATGGCCGTAATAAAGTAAGCCCAATAATATCGGTTTGAAAACAAAATTTTAACTACAAAAAAAATCATCGAATTGAATATCATGAAATAATTGTCAATTTTATTTTGTATCAGTTGCATGTTTCAGTTAGCATGTATACCAGTTTATATGCGATACACAATTTGTACGCACAGTTTAATATAGATGTAAATCAGATGTAACTAAAGAAGAAAAATGAAGAAGGGCAATTTAGTTTATATGCAATACATAGTTTAACTAAATACGAATTAAATGTAAGTAAATTAATTCATAGTTTAATACACACTTTAATACAGAATAAACAACTAAACTAATTATATGAGTTTGAACTATATTAGTTTAATAAATAGTCGCAATTTAGTATCAAAAACTATATGAGTTTAGTAGACATTATATGAGTTAATTTACACTATATGTATGAGTTTAGTATCAAGCTATCAGCCATGTTAATTTACACTGTAAATTCAAACACGATGGAGATGTTGAGTTAGGTGACTGTTAATTAAAACTTATTTGTAAATTAAACAAAGTATTGATTTTATTTAAAATAAATTCAGACTTTACGGACACGACAAGATACAAATTTTATAATTTTTTTAAAATTTACCCATTTACCACATTGCATGCTGGTCTTCTCAAAAAAAGCATATAGAAATTCGGGTTGTTAAGAATTATTGTGTCCTAGGAAGTTCATATAAAGAAAATATACTACATATATATAGAGTATGTATAAAATACTTGCATAATAAAGTATCACAACCAAACTTTATATTTTATTTACATCATTTTTTTAAATTAAATATGATTTTAAATTAATTCATTTGGAGATAAATTTCGCATATATCGGGTTTGATGCTACCAAAAAATTTCTAAGTTTATATGGATTAAACATTTTGGTTGCAATTGAAATATTTTTCCTGAAGACTTACTCTTAGGCATAGACAACGAATCAAGCAGCATACATGACAGATTTCAGTTTATATGGATTAGTTTATTAGTATACCATATGCGATATCTTTAGTCGTCCCCCATATTTCTAATATAAATTGGTTTATCACTTCAAAATAAACAAGGCAATGCTACAGAAATCTGCATGTATTATATGAAAATGAAGCTATATAGTGAAATTATAGTTTGAATACCTTGAGTACCATTTGATCAGGTCGAGATGGATAAGCAAACCAGACGTCACCCAAGTCAACATCTCCCTCATGTTCCCTAGCAGCATTACAAGCATCAAATTTCAATCTGCTACGAATGTAACAGTAAATTAGGTACATAAGTGGATGGATACCCAATGGAAAACTTATTTCTTTATTTTTCCACCAAAGATGCTTAACTGAGAAGCTGAATACTCTTTCATTTGCACTAGCAGATTTCATTGCTATTGTATGTGGTCCGGATAAAGTAGCCACAGACAGAACTGCCTACTGCAACCGCGGTATCATTTTAAACAAATGCACAGAACTTTGAAACCTAGTACTGTAGTTAAAGCCCACCCTTAAGGCTGCAAAGAATAAAATATGTAAGTGACCTAGGTGTTTTTGAACCATTGGTGGTGAGACTAGCTCCGTAAATTACAACTATAACAACTGATAAAGTAGTTGCTGCATTTTTACCTCCAACAAACATACCAACAATTTACCATACTACGGAAATTAATATGTACTTGTGAAATATAAACCAAATATTGTTGATCGGTTAAGACATATAAGTATACAACCTATTTGATCCTAAGTGTCAATGTTAATGTGATACTTTATATTCTTCTTGTGGGAACGATCTGTCTATTCATATGGCTTCAAATGGTTTCTAGATGGGGAAAACGTTACTAAAATTTAGTACTACACGCCAATGTAAACTTTAGTTTTCTTAATTGAAGTACTAGAAAATATGAGCATCAAATCAAAACAAAGACATCACCGGATTGTTGCTGGTAGACAAATAAAAACAATACTAGAAATATGATGGAACATACCTCAGCAATTGAAGCAGCTACCACAACTGCAGCGTAAGTATTGTGAGAAAGTTCACGAAAGCAACATCTAAATTTGCATACAGCAACTGATATAGCTGGTACGATGACTAATGCCAACACTAAAACAAATGATAGAGAGTAATATTCGCACCACAAACTATTTTTGAAACATAACTGTTAAATTGAACACTAAAGCATTTCGAACATGTTAATTTTCATGTTGTAAACATGAAGCCAAGGTCACTGATTATGGTAGTAAAATTCCGCGGTGCTTTAGAGAGATTAGTTGCTACAACAATTCCTTTGATCTGCTTATCTCTAGATAATTTACTTAAGAGTTCTCCAGTTCATATTACATCGAAAAAAGAAATTTCCTAGAAATTATGTAAAGGAACATAACAAAATTTTGATAAAGCACAAACGTTGTACAAAATAAAGAGATGTTTCTGAAATTATTACTACTTACTTGGTTAATAAGATGAGTAAATAGGTTTTTTCTCAGTCGTGCAACTACCCTTTCACTAGTACAATTGAAGAGCCATGTCCTTATTGCCATGCACATAGAACTACAATAAATAATAATGCATTATAAAGAAGAAAATAAAAACCTTTCCCTTCTATACAATAAGATCAGAATTTATTATAATGGAAACATGTCTTGTCACAGTGTGCCAGTTTGCTTGATAAGAAATATAGGAAATTAAGAGAAGCTAGCAGAAATTTATTTTGAAATGAATGGAAGAGGCTTTCATTCACTGTAGAAAATGTGCATCATAATAATCTCATTAATAATGCTTATATGAGTCTAGTATCAAGCTATCAGCCATGTTTAATTTTGACCGCAAATAATTTCCAATTTCCTTTATCGATTCCGCTGGACTTCATAAACAAATGTGTTAGTGTGATGACCCAGAAATTTTAAAATTTTGAAATTGAAAATATTTAATTGATTTTAAATAATTGGAAGTTATTTTAACTTGAATTTCAATTATAACTATGAATTGGGCAGTTTAATTATAGAAATTTGGGTAAAAATTTAAATCTTTAGTTTTAAGCTTGTTAAAAATATTTTAAAGGCTTAGAAAATTCATATTGATAATACTAAAGATAATGGAAGCTTCAGAATGTGATTTGAAAATGATTTGTTCAGTTTTGAAATTTTATCGTTTAAATCGATATTTAAAAATGGCCTTTCAAGGCACAGTCTCGGAATTCGACGAAACCAGTTCCATTAGATCTGTAATATTGTATTATTATCGAATTTCAATTTTTGTAGCGTTTGGAGTTGTTGTGTGGCCCTACGATAATCAAACGCGCTGAAAATTAAATTGAAAATTCAATATAATAGCTGGGTCCAAAAAGCTATCTTCTCCATACGATTGAATTTGGACTCGGAACCTTTTCCATTGCGTTCAGAATAGGGGTTAACATTATAAATGCCTAGCAGCATGCCTCGATGCGAGATTGATATTTTGAGTTGCGAGATTGATGCGATTTGAATTTGAATTTAAATTTAAAATATAATATATATGTTTATTTTAATAATATTTTCTCAGAACAAATTTTACACGTGTTTTGTAACAACCCTAGATTTTTGCCTATATATTTTAAATTTGACTTTATTTTTATTTTTATTATTTTAAATTTATTTTTATTTCAAACATTTTATCTATAATTGCTGACTATTAAGTGATCTATAGTTCAAAATAGTATAAATTGGACGTTTTACTAAAAAAGTGAATTTTTACTCAAACTGTTTAAACTTTGACTTTTAAAATTTAAATTTAAATCATTTTTAAATTTTGAATTTTATCTTTTATTATGAAAATAGATGTAATAACTTGAACACTGCTTTTTGTTTCGTTGAAAACAGAGTTAAACTGTAAAAGTTATGTACATTTCAATTTTGTGTGTAATTTGATTTATTTAACAATTTTGTCAATTTTAAATTATATAAATCTTATTTTATTTGTCATATTTTATTTTAATATTTTATTGTATGTATATTTTTGTATTATAGTAATTTTAAAATGAAGTAAACAATTTTCCAAAGTCAATGGTGATTTATTTGTAATTTCTGGACACTGTTTTGGATTTTTAAGAAATTTCTTTAAATCTTTTTCTATTTTCTTTAAATTTAATTTTTTTTTCTTATGTGTTACTGGGTTATTTTAAGTATATTTTGTCTTTTAATATTTTTTTAAAGTGATGTTATAATTTTTCCAAAGTTTACTGTGTTGATTTCTTTTTTTTTTAAAAGGCTGTTTTCTTATTTTCTGCTATTTTCTCCATTAAAATTATATTTAAATTTAATTTTTTTTTGGTGAATGTACTTTTATTTTATATTATTATTTATGTTTAAAAATATATTACAAGCTCATATGAATTTTCTAAAATTTATTTCATGTAATTTCAAATTTTCTAGACTAGTTTACTATTTTTAGCTATTTTCCTTAATTAACTTTATATAATTAATAAATATTATATATATTTTTTATATTTTGATAAATTTTCAAAATTTTATCTGGGATTATTATTATTTCCAGAAATATCAAGTTATATAAACAAAATTAAGGAAATTTGAAAGGTTTTAAAAGTTTTGAAACGTAAAGTCGTTTCACCTCCAAAGTCGTTTCTTTTACCGTTTCCCCATCTACTCTTTGACCATTTTTTTATTATTTTTCTATTGAATAGCCATGTATTTTCCTTCCTATTCACGTGAGAAACTTCTAACTTTTCATCATCAAACTCACGGCTAGAAGTATTGAAGGTAATGACTTCCATTTCATCTTCTTCTTCCTTTGTTTTTCTACTTTTCTATTTGAATTTTGTACTTGTTCTCACCTTCATAGCTTGGCTCCTCCTCAACCAGATCTGACCTGACCTCCACCACCCCCTTCCTCTGACCATCTCCCATACTACTACCTCTCCATTTCAGGCCGAGCCAATCCAAGGTGAAGACCACCACAAAATCCACCAAAAACCATCACAAACTATCACTTGTGGCCTAGAATTGTCATCTCCTCCTTCTACCACCATTTGCCGCCACTACCACCACCATCACCTCTGACCTGACCTCTACCCTCTGCCACATCACTCACCACCACCTGCACCACTAGTTGGGCCCACCTAGTCTCTGGCCGAGCACAATAGGAGCATAGAGATGAAGTTGTTGCGTTGTAGTTGCCTTGAAATTGTGTAGTTTTGCACCTATACCATCTCATCACTTTTACACCATGATGGCCGACTACTTTGGACCCCAAACCTGACCCAATCCTCTGCCTTAGCTAAGCTTATTCCATGTCTAACTGAAGCATATGAGGTTGATAACAAGTGCAATTCGTTTAATGTTGTTTTGGGGTTTTGTTTCTAATGCTATTTGGTGATAACTTGCGTTGAAACTTACATATATTTGTATTGTTTTGTGTAAATGTTTGAACAAGTCAAATTGCTTTGGCTTTCCACTCTCAAGTCATATCCATGTCATCGTGCCTTCATTATGTTGCGTTGTGTGCTTTGGTAGATATCTCCAGCTTTGAACATGTGAGTATTTCTCACCAGACAATATGTACTTATATAAGTAGTAAATTGACACCCTGTGAATCAGTAGAACTATATGATCATGTTATAACTGCTTATATTATTATCATATGATGTTCACACCTGTTATTACACCTATTATGTTATACGTTACTGTTATTTTATGCTATTTTGTTTATTTTATCTATCCATCACACTACAAGTTCCCTTTAGATAAGAATCACTTTGGGTTGAAATGATACATACCCGAACGGACTTTAGAATAGGGGAAAATCGTTTTGGGCTGAAATAATAGGCCTGAACGATTTTCAACTTATTTTATTTACTTGGGACTGCGGGTTTGAAATGATAAAACCCAGATTTTTCTTTGTAAATTACGGGTTGAAATGATACATTACCCGTATCACTTTACGTAGCGTAGAAAATTATATACAGGCCCGTAGTTAAAATATGTTTTCTAAAAATTTTAAAATATTTTAGAAATTTAATTATTATAATATTTTGATTTAAAATTAAATAAAATTATAATTTTTGTAAAGTATTATTGATTTTCTAGAAATCTATAAGTTAAATAAATTATGGAAAAGTTAGAAAATCTGAATGTAAGTTATTTTGGAAATTTTGATTTAATTTTTAATGGAATTTAAATTAACTTTGAAAATATGATAAATTTATGATATTTTGAAATTTAAATTAATTTAAAATGATTTGTATAACATATTAATGATTTTTGAATAAAGTTAAAATGTTAATGAGTGAATATTGAGTTGAATTTGGAAATATAACTTAGATTGGAATTTATGAATTTGGTTTAAAAGTGAAATTTTAAGTTAAGATAAATAAAATGGAATTAAGTTATATTTGAAATTTTAAACTTAAGTGTTAAGTTGAAATTTAATGTAATGAATTTAAATTTGAATGTTGAAATTTAATAAGTGAATTATTAATAAATATTGATTTTTGGAAGGAAACTTAACTCTATAAAATCATGAATTTAAGGAAAATTAAATGATGCTTATAAATGTGAAAATATATGATTTTATAAGTTAAAAATGATTTAAATAAAAATATAAGTGTTGGTGAAATTCTATTGAATATTTTAAGTTAATTAACAGCATTTTTAATACTGTTTTTTTGTTAAATTTAATTGTTTTTTTAATGTAACTTTCTGTAGCATTTTCTAAATGCCGCGAAACTTGAATTTTCATTGTTTTAATAAATTTAAGTGCATAAATGAACATTGAAAAGTTTAAATTTTTGGAATTTAATAATTTAATTATTAAATGTAATAACTTCATTTTTATGATTTAAAATGAAGTAATTTGTTTTGAAATATAACTTTTGATATATTAAATTGATTTGAAATGTGGTACTGAAAGATATGATATTTTGGTATATTGAATTGATTTGAAATGTGGTTTTGAAAAATATAGCAATTTTGATATATTAAAATGATTTGAAATGTGGTTTTGAAAAGATATGGTATCTTGATATATTAAAATGATTTGAAACGAAGTTTTGAAAGATATGATACTTTGATATTAAAATGATTTGAAAGAAGTTCTGAAAGATATGACATTTTGAAAATGATGCTCTGAAAGGTTATGATATTTTGATATATTAAAATGATTTGAAAGGAAGTTTTGAAAGGATATGATAATTTAATATATTGAAATGGTTAGAAATTACTTGATATTTATTTTGATACATATTTGAATTAAAAGATATGGTATGATGATATATTGAAATGGTTTGGAAATGATTTAATCTTTATTTTGATAAAGATTTGGGTTGAAATGATATTTTATTTTGAAGTATAAAATATTGCTTTAAAGTTATAACTACGAGGTATAATAACCATTGGTTGTTAAAGAGACCAGGATCGGATATTGTCTTATAGCCGGCCAATAACGAAAACCACTTTAACAACTGTGTACGCGGTGGAGATTCCAGAATGAAGTAGGATGGTGGCAACGTTCTCGAGGTATATTACATGGACCCAACTCCCGTGAGTTGGCATATATGACTAAAACAGGAGCTATACCGGGCTACACAAAGGGTCGCACCCTTTCATCGAGCATGCTCCATCGGAAACCATTCTATTACTTTTGTGATTCGATACGTGGCGACATTTTGATTCGGGGGTATTGTTCGAGGTGGGCGGAAGCTGCTGGCTTGCTGTCACCACCGGTCCGGGAGTGCAAACGGTGTATCCACCCTGGCATTCCCTCGCGTGCCATGTCATATCCTTATATCGAGCCCACTACGATTTTGGTTTTAAAGATCCGACCGCGTTAAGGTTCACCATCCCCTTAACGCTATTTTCTAAATGATTATACTTTACTGATTAGACACTATTGTATATAACGTATATTACGACATAGTAAATAGTTTAACGGATCCTTAGAGGATGGGCGGTCCCAAACATCTTCTAAGTTACTTGTACCATTACTACAGTTCACTTGAGTTGGTTTACATTGTATAAGTATGTATGTCCTGACTCGAGTGTTTGTATTTTTATTTACGCTCGGGTCAGCCTGAGTTATTCACAGATTTGGATTTCCACTTTCTGGTGATTGGAATCGCTGGAGATTATCCACTTGTCAAGTTTTATCTTTTGCAGTCTGTTGGTCCTTTCAGCTCTTGTATTAGTAGACTTTTATGTAGTGAGACTTCCTTTGTACTTTATTTCCTCTGTTGTATTTTATGTAACTCTGATATATTTATATAGTAGCTTCATGAACTACTATCTCTTTTAATTCCGCTGCATTATTATTACTCTGTGTCTGTGATCTGTGATTTTTATTTACTGTATATTCTGAGGTTTGCCAAATTTTTATTTACAACGCGGTATTTTGAGCAATTCAATTCCGGCATGAGTGTTTACCTATACAATTATAATGGATGAGAATGGTTGAAAATATCGGGTCGTTACATGTTTTCCTTAATATAACACTTGTCTTCGATTTAAACACGCATTACTTTTTTTGTTTGCAAACAATAAACAAACGAAGAAACTATTTTTTTCATTCAAAATCCAACAGCCGAAAAACAAATTCTTTTCTTTCTTCTCAAAATAGAAACCAAAATTAGATCAAGCAGAGACAAAAATTGAACTTTATGGCCAAGCTTTGCTTCTTCCCAAATCCCTTTTGTTCGAATTGAGAGAAGGGTGAATCGCGAGTTGTTCTCGCGCTAGCGGGGTGTCGAGGCTAAGGCGGAGTATGATATCAATGGGCAAGGTCACGACTTCTTATAATGATGGCGACGAGGCGACTCGCTCATGCTTGAAGATGTGGTATGTTTGATGTTTTTATGACTTGCGATTCGAAGGCGGTGATGATAGGGTTTGGTCGCGTGGAAGACTGTGGTCGCTGGAAGGAAAGCATGAGAACGTAAAGGACAGAAGCGGTGGAGCAAGTGTATGGGTGTTCGCGTGAGACAAGGCGTTGCGATGGGTGGAGCGAAGGTGACTGGGCCTCGCGTTGGTTTCGATCGCGTCGGCGTGTCAATGAAGAGTTTCAATTCATGTTCATCATCGTTGGTGAGATATGACATTTTAATTTAAATGTTCTTAGCTTTAAACTGGCAACTTAATATTGTTTTAAATTAACACTAAAGTATAAAACAGAGATAAATTTGTTTAATTTACTCCTTTAATTATTCAAGAAGTGGTTAAAGGGAAATTAGTTTAAAACTAAAGTATTAGTTTAAAATTAAATCACTGGTTTAAATTAAAAATTATTAGTTGAATTAAAAATTTTAAATGGCAATTGAATTGTTCAATTATTCGAATATTTATACAAGGTCTAAAGCTGTGGAGAAAACAAGCTAAATCGGATGGATTGCAAAATAAAAGGGCAAGGGTGAGATCTTCTCAATCAAATTAAAATAATTGGAATTTCAGCGATTGATTGATTGTCTGATTGTGATAGTATATATGATAGTGTGTGTGTGTATGTGTGTGTATATATATATATGGAGTGATTGATTTCCGCGTTATATAGCGGATGAGACCCTATGCGCCGCATAATAGCGGATGATATTATATAATCTCATATACCATGGTATTCCACCTCGAAGTGGAATTGATATTAAAATTATTGTGCTAACATCTGTAGATGCAGGGAAAACAGGTTGGAGGGATCCAACTGGATTCCTCAAATATTTGATTTTTTTCCATATGTTGTGTGTTGAATTATTTATATTCTGTCTGTGATTATATTTGTGATTGCAATCGTTCAAGGCTATAGTTTAGCCGAATATATTTTTGGTACCGTAAGATACCAGAAATAAATAACGTTCGATTTTTTAAATGTAAGTAGAAAGTTCATAGTAAAATTAATTTTCGAAAATTGGATAAATTTAAAAGATGGAATTTTAAAAAGGATAAAAATTGATTTTTGTAATCCTATTGAATAAAATTCCAAAATATGGGAAAGAATTTTAATAAATGGATTTGAATAATATTATTCAAATGTTGAAGAATTTATGTAAAATTCGGATTTTAAATAGTTTGGAAGAGATAAAGGAATTTATTTTAAAAAGGAAATAAATTTAGAAATCAATTTTAAATTTGATTTGGTATATGAAAATTAATTTTGGAATTCAATTCTGAAATCGATTTGGTGTTTGAAATAAATATTTGAAAAATCAATTTGGAATTTGATTTGGCGTTTGAAAATAAATTTGGAATTTGATTTGGAGTTGAAAACAAATATTGGGAATCAATTTGAAAACCGTATATCAGTGGATATTTGGAAATTTAAATTCACGACGAGAATTTATAAAGGAAAGGTAAATTTGTTTTTAAAAAAACATTTGGGTTATTTAAAATAAATCCAAAAAGATTTATTAATTGATTTAAATGAACCATTTTAGAATTGAAGGTGTATTTTCCCTGGAAAGACGCGTATGTTTTCAATATAGCTTATAAATATAAATAAAAAGTTCTAAAGTTCGTTTTAAAAAGGATGTTTGTGGAGAAATTATTTTCTTAAGTTGTTTTTAAATCTTTAAAGTAAAGATTTATTTAGTTAATTATAGAAGTGATTATTTTAAAGATTTAATTGATATTCGATTTAGAAATTTGTTATTTAAATATTTATACTCTATCTACTAATTTTATTTTAAAATTAGTTTGGGTTTGAAGTTTATATGAGATATTAGTATAATATTATTATAACTAATATTTTGAATAGAGTGTTTAAAATAGTTTTATTTCAAGTGTTTCCAAATATATATATATATATATATATATATATTTGGATAATTAATTAAAAATACTTTTTAAAGTATTCGGACTCGGCAAATTTTTCAGTGGAAATAAATATCTGAAATATATTCCACGTGACGAAATTGATTTGAAATTTGTTCTCAAAGTGTTGAAGTGTTGAAAATATATCTTGCGAGGTTAATTTAAAAAGAAATATTTTGGAAAAATTATTTAAAATTAGGTGATTGTTATGAATATTGATTGATAGTTAAATAACCGAATATCAATATTGGCCTTTAAATGGCATTTGAATTTCGATGCGACCGAGGGTCAGATTCCAAATGGATATTCATAAACCACATCGACTCTTTGTGATGGATCTTTTGTTTAAAAGATCAAAGTGGAAATTTGTTGTGATTTACTTGAATCTGAATGTAAAACTTTTAAAATAAGCGCTTATTATTCGGATTAGCCAGGAGAGGACTTTGTGTCATAAAACCCATTTCGAATAATGATACGACGAAATGGGATTGCATTTGAAGATGGTGCTGAAGATTGAAAATTTTCAAAAACGAAAGGATTACCTGTTGAATGTCTATGTACTTAGTTGCTCCGGTATAGAGATTTTATCGCCCTTTGTGATGGGGAGTCCGGACGTGATTAGTGAATATCCGGATTTGCAAGGGCTTCTTTGAAGTGCCTTCGATTTCGTTCGATCCCGGAACGGACTTGTATGAATGTGTGTCTAACGTTACATTTTGAGATGTAAATCTAGTTTGTATCAAATACATTATTGTTGGCGGCGGAGAATTTATTCTCTTAGCTTAACAACCTTCTCCAAGACGTACGAGCTCAGAGGTTATGTAGTTGGTGGTTACTAGTGATACATTCCCAATTTGGTAATGTGGCATACGAAGTGCTGCTGATCATTTGTTGATCGAGGCATGGATTTTGTGTGAAGTGTAGCTTTGTGGACAAGACCTTGTCGGACCTCACAACCCAGAAATGGTCGATACTGGAAGGATGTAGCAAGACAAATTTGGGGGCAGCGCCCTCAGGGTATGTCCATTTTCTTATGGAAAAAGGTGGTATCATGGTATGGAGCCAAATGCTTAACTTACGCGGTTACTGTAAATTTATTACTTTGTGATTGTTTCTTTGTAGTTGAGTATCTTCGGATAAAGATCGGTAACGACCGAGGATGACATACTTGTGGTAGTTACCTATGTTATAGCTGTAATTACAGCGTGAGGTAACTCGGCCTTGTGTTGGCATAGAGCTGGTTAAGTTCTCAAGGTGTCCTTCTAGAGGCGTACCAATATGGCATATGAAGTTCCTTAGCCTTACCATATGTTGGAAATGCAATCACCAATACGCGCCTTGTACGGTTTTAGTTGTATAACCTACCATGAAATGTTGCGATAACATGCTACTGAACATGGTGGCTATAGTAGGTATACCATAATGGTGGTATGCTGGCTAAGATTAATATTATACTTTCGAAATGTTTTCCACGCTATGCACTAATGATAATATTAAAAATAATTTTGTGTATCAAGCATGTTTGACTATCATAAGGAGAAATCTCCTCTAATTCTGCGTTTGCATTGTGTGTGTGGCGGGAGGCCTTATGGTAATTTCATTTCCAAAAGCATAGCGGATATCTTGTTATTTTCTTTGTGAAAATAACTATTTTTAAGATCTCACACCAGTCCCTTGACTGACCTGGAGTTTATTGTTTCCTTTCTAAATTCTGGGTGCCTATAATTTTCCACACGGGCAGCCTAGAGTCAGGTTATCATTATTCTCGAGCGAAGTTAGAAAAATATGCTGTGGAGATCTGGAGTTCACGCTTGATAGCAAAGTGTATCACTAGTATATAATGTTTCTTTTCCGCTGTTGTGTTGTTTTAAACTCTGATAATGTGATGTTTAAACTGATATAGTGCTTTTATTTTAAAGATTATTCATTTATCTATTATATTTGTTCCGCCGCGAAATATGAGATTATGTTATTGCTTCTTTTTCTTCTTCTTTCTTCTTCTTATTTAACCCTAACGATTCGGTTTTCCGGCATTCGATTTTGCGGAATTTGATACAGTGGACTTATTGATGTCTATATTCGGACGTCGAAAATTTGGGTCATTATATAGTGATATCAGAGCAATTGGTTAAGCGATAACCTTGGCTCTGGTGGGTATTACTCATTAGAGATAAAGTCAGTAGTACTCTATAATGAGTTTGTGTGCAATAATAGATATGAGCGTGTATTTGTTAGTGAATAGAAAATTGTTTTATATTGTGTTGATTGGTTTGTTGAGTGGTATATGGATTCTGGTCGGTACAGTTTGGCCAACTGTATTGATAGGGGTTTCTAAACTCTTAAACAAGATAAACCGACACAGTACTGTTTTAAAATAAAGGTAAATGAAATAATTTTACCCAAAATTATTTTTGTATATAAAAGGAATAATTTTTGGCAAATTATTATAATAAATGGTTGCTTGATTGTTAGGAAGTGATAATATTAAATCATTATCGTTGATTATTGAATAAGAAATTGAAATCATAACAAAAAGCTAGGTGATAAATTCATATATAAATGGGATTTGCAAATATAAATTGTAAATGTGATTTATAATTTGAATAGAATTCCAGAGAATTATTTGAAAGTAGATTGAAAGGTTTGAAATTCGAAATTTTAATGAAAGTTTAGATTTCTTTGAGTTTGAAAATGGTTTTCAAAGGTTTTGGAAAAACATTTTGGACGGATAAAAGCACTAAACTCTTTTCGATTGCTGGAAAATAATTCCGATGATGATCGCGACGTCATCGGTGTTCATTTTCGAGTTTCTAAGAGAGGAATTGCTGTCTAATTATTTTAGAATTAAAATTGTTTGCACAATTTGGGTTTGGTTTTGGAAATTTAAAAGATAATTTGAATTGATTTCAAAAATGGTTTTGAAAAGATGGAAAGACTCTGGAATCCTATATAAAATATTTATAGAATATAATTGAGTTTGGAAACTTAATTTGATTTGTGACAAACAAAGTGAGGTGGAAATTTTGTTAAGTTGGACGAAATGAAGAAAATATTGAAATAAAATTGGCTAGTGAAAGTAATTGAAGGAATGACAAATTAAATATGGTTTGAAATGAATTGAATTCAATATTTGTAAATGAAGGTAAATTGAATTCATATGGAATTTGAAAACCAGTTTAAATATAAGTAGATATTAACCGAAGTGGAAAATTGAAAATAAATATAGAAAGTATGTAAAATACTTGTATCGAACTTAAGAAAACGAATGGTGTAATTCTTAAGTAAATTTGGTATTGGAAATATACGAAGTTAATAATTAAGTAAAGGTTAAACTGAAATTATGAAATGGCGATTGTGAATAAGTGTATAGAAATGAAAATCAAATGTGAATAAAAGAAAAGAAAATTGATATATCTAATAATCAATAGGAATTAATATGTAGGATGTACGTATATTATTTTATCCGTATAGCGATTTCATCCAAAATTCGAGCAAAGAACTTCTAGATAATTATATCGATCCGAGTTAGGATTTTTCACTCAATTTTTGACGGCAAACCTGGATATGGATTTTTGGTTGATTCTGGAAATTCTCTATCATAGTTTATGGCTATGCAAGGAGAATGACGATTTCTTATCAAGAAACCAGATCTGAGTCCGCACTAGGAAGTCGGGTGGACAATACTAGTCCGGAAGTGAATTGTGTGATCAAGTAAGCGATCGAATTTGATATTGCGTACGAATATAAGTACATCATACGGATTTAAATGAAATTGATATTGCATCTTTTGTAAAGAAATGTGCAAAATGATAAGCAGGACATACAGGTGTTATAAAGGCAAAAGATAAATTGGGATTTTAATTTCGAAGATAAATTTAAATTGCTCGACAAAGAGGAATGTATTTAAATTCCTATATGAAAATTGATGATTTTCTTGTCAAGCCGCTTGGCTTTTCATTTTCTGTTTGAAATCTAGGGGACCCATTGTGCCATTTTGTAGTCGTACAGAGCTAGCCGCGCAAAGGAGACACTGGCGAAATTTTTCGAAAATTTAGGGTGTTAGAATTTTTTGGATAATTTAAAATTTGAATTGTTGAGAAAGTAATGTTGTTTATAAACAATGGAAGATTTTGAAAACTAAGCTAAAGTGATAAGGGATCTTTAATAAAAGAAAATTATTTTGGCAAATTGATAAAACTATTTGGTTTTGGAAAAAGATAAACGGGTTAAGGATAACTAGTAATTTCAGGAAATTCTTTTAAGGGGGGAGAATGTGATGACCCAGAAATTTTAAATATCTAAAATTGGAAATATTTAATTGATTTTAAATATTTGGAAGTATTTTAACAATTATAACTATGGATTTGGCAATTTAATTATAGAAATTAGAGTAAAATATTAATTCAGTTTTAAGCTTGTTAAAAATATTTTAAAGGCTTAGAAAATTCATATTGATAATACTGAAGATAATGGAAGCTTCAGAAAATGATTTGTTCAGTTTTGAAATTTTATCACTTAAATCGATATTTAGAAATGGCCTTTCGAGGAACATTCTCGAAATTCGATGAAACTTGTGACGCCCCACCTCTATACCCACGCTAGCCAAGAACACTACGATGTAATGCTGTCAACTAGCACGGAGAATAAGGCTGTTGAGGAGCGACCATCCATGTAATTGCTTTGTGCGAGCACCGATACGTCAGATAGTAAAACATGCATTTTATTTCAAGAAGAAATCCGACATACCGATACTCACTCAAAGCTACTACACAGTGGCTATATAAATCCTTCGGAAAACAAATATAGAAATACGCATAACATAAACCAGTCACAAATAATTCATATCACAAAGGCGGAAGAAGATATGAATATATAATTAACACATGGAAGTGTACATCAGAGTAGTGGTCTAAAAAGATCCACAATAATACAAAAGAATAACAACATGTGCTATACAAAAGAATACAACTATGAGTCTATATTTCAAGTGTATACAACAAAATAAACTACTAATCTAAGTAGTTTGCCAAAAGTCAGAGTAATGAATCCCTGGGGAGAAGTCAAGCAGAAGCACCTGTAACATCTCGGTCTGACCCGAGTATTATTTAATAAGAAAATAATAAACGGATCAGTCTAACTATAAATATCAGATGAAACGATATAGAATAAGAGATATGACTAAACACATAATAATCACAATGCCAAGCTGTGATATATATAAGTAGTTGAAAATCATCGAGGGATTATTCAATGTTACAAAATCTACACAA
This sequence comes from Allium cepa, assembly GCA_030765085.1. Classification (NCBI taxonomy): domain Eukaryota; kingdom Viridiplantae; phylum Streptophyta; class Magnoliopsida; order Asparagales; family Amaryllidaceae; genus Allium; species Allium cepa. Next base: position 457,024,593 of record CM060929.1, on the reverse strand, counting down.
GAATCAAAGAAACGTCATACTCCTAGTTTCATTCACCAAACCATAAATATTGACGATAATATCAATGTCAATCACAAAAGTCAATGACACACAAATTCCAGAATTCAACACACGAAATCCAGAAATCACAAAAGTCAATGACACACAAATTCACCAATGCACAAATATCGATAAAGCTTATCAATGGAAATCACGAAAATTGGTGAAGCACAAATTCTAGAAATCATCTCAAGAAATCCAGAAATCACAAATGGGGGGAAGAGGCCTATCACAAACGGGAGCACAAAGCTCACCAACACGTGTATCACAAACGGAACGCTAATTCCATGGTTGCTAACCATCACAAATTGAGCCGAAGCTCCACAAATGGCCCGAAGACCATGGGTTGCTACCCCACCAATTTGAGTCGAAACTCCACAAAACGGGGTTTAGTCTCCCTCGCAGACAAAGAGGCATCGCACATTGCTAGTCTAAATCACAAAGATGATCGTCATGATCAACGAGAAGTGTCAATTACACTAAGCTGGTAAATATATGAGTTTAGCTTCATGTCCCATAACCACTTGCTTAACTTAAATATTTACGAACAAACTGTAGATTTCCACTAGAAAATTGTCACAAGAGATTCAATCGAACAAGTCCAAGAATCAACCGACGAAATAAACGCAAGCGTTCCATTCCACCTGTTTTACTAAGCCGTTTAATTAGATTTCTCATACGAGTGAGGTAAAGGTTTGTATATACTAATAGATTGGAAAACGGTTTTATAAACGAATTTGGTATTGAAAATAGAGTTGAAATCGTTTTGAGGAAAGAGTTTTGATATTTACTACTAGTATTGAAACCTTTATATTTTTTAAAGTGACAAATCACAAAGATGATATTAGAACAATCGATCATCAAAATTCACATTCGAAGACGTGAATAAAATCCAAAGAAATCGATACTGAATCCTTCAAAATGGATATTTCCAAAAATCCCAAAAATAGGAGTCATTAAAGTCGTAGCAACAACAAGTGGGAAATAACACGAATCGATTAAATTTGGAAACACAAGAGAAATAAAGCAAAATAGGCATAATAGGCATTTTAGAGCAGGTCAGTCGACTGACTCAAAGGTCCAGTCGACTGAACCAGAAGCAGGGAAAAATAATTTCCTGCAGTCAGTCGACTGACCTAAAAATTCAGTCGACTGAATGCAGGGAAACAGAGGACCCGAGCCTCTAGTTATTGCCATCGGAATGCCTATGTGCTTCAGCCAGTCGACTGACTCAAGGGTCCAGTCGACTGACTGGCACCAAGGCTGTTTTCCAACCTATGAAATGAAGATGCTATCTTCTTCAAAATGCAATCGGGCGAGCACGGTCACTAGGGGTTTATGCCAATCGACTACCCGGTCCTATAAGCTCTTCGATGCATCACCAAAAACAAGTTCAAACTACAAGGCTATGATTTTTGAAGATTTGAACTCGAAACACTAAAAATTGGAATATACACCAAATCAATCCAAACCAAAACCAAATGCACATGAATATGTGTTAGGAATTCATACCTAACAATCGAAGATAATCATAGACCTAGATGTGAGATTAAAAATCTCGCCTTTGAACCCAAACGATTGAAGAAGATGCTTGAAATCAATGGAGAATCAACCACTCTTCAAATCCAACTCAAGAAGCTTGATTCTAAGCTTTAAAAGAAGAACATTCCTTAAGTTAGGTTTAGGAAATTTCTGAATTTTGATTAGAGATTGAGTTGGAGAAGAAGAAGAGAAGCTTACCAATGGGTTCTTCTATTAGTTTGGAGCTAGAGTTGATTTGCAAGAGAAAACTAGGGTTTTGGAGTTTTAATTTCCAATCTCTCCCACCCACCATTGATACTTTAGCTTGAGTATTAGGAATTGGAAATGAAGTAAATGAGGAGGAGAGGGGTTCAGACTGAATACATAAGTGGGCTCAGCCCAAACCAAAACCCTAAGTGAAAAAGTAGCAAAAATCAACCTTCTCCAAACATATCAAAGCTTATACTCAAAAAGGTCGCAAACGGCATTTTAAACTCAATGGGAGTGGTCCCGAGTCCTAATTCGACCATATGCAAAAAGTAGCTTTTCGGACAAAATTCCGAGTATCGATAAAATATTTTAATAAAATATTTAAATATAAAATCGACAAATATGCGGGTTGTTACAAAACTAGTTACATTGGATCCGTAATATTGTATTATTATTGGTTTTTACTTTTTGCAGCGTTTGGAGTTGTTGTGTGGCCCTATGATAATCAAACGCGCTGAAAATTAAATCCAAAATTCAATATAATAGCTGGATCCAAAAAGCTATCTTCTCCCTACGATCGAATTTGGACTCGGAATCTTTTCCATTGCGTGCAGAATAGGGTTTTAACATTATAAATTCCTGGCTGCACGCTTCGATGGAAGATCGAGTTTTTGAGTTGCGAAATTGATGCGATTTGAATTTGAATTTGAATTTAAAATATAATATATATGTTTATTTTAATAATATTATCTCAGAACAAATTTTACACGTGTTTTCCTTAATATAACATTTTTCTTCGATTTAAACACGCGTTAGTTTTTTTACGCAAACAATATACAAACGAAGAAACTATTTTTTCCATTCAAAATCCAACAGCCGAAAAACAAATTCTTTTCTTTCTCCTCAAAAACGAAACCAAAATTAGTTCAAGTAGAGAAAAAATTGAAATTTATGGCCGAGCTTTGCTTCTTCCTAGATCCCTTTCGTTCGAATCGAGAGAAGGGTGGATCGTGAGTTGTTCTCGCGCTAGCGGCGTGTCAAGGCTGAGGAGGAGTACGATATCGATGGGCAAAGTCGCGACTTCCTATAGCGATGTCGACGAGGCGACTCACGCATGCTTGAAGAGGCGGCATGTCTGATTTTTTTTATGACTTGCGATTCGAAGGCAGTGATGATAGGGTTTGGTCGCATGGAAGACCGCGTTCATTGGAAGGAAAGCACGCGCGTGCCAGATGCTTTGGCGCAAGTGTTTGGGTGTTTGCGTGAGACAAGGCGTTGCGATGGGCGTAGCGAAGGTGACTGGGCCTTGCGTTGGATTCGATCGCGTCGATTTCGATCGCGCCGGCGTGTCGATGAAGAGTTTCAATCCATGTTCGTCATCGTCGGTGAGGTATAACATTTCAATTTAAACGTTCTTAAGTTTAAACTGGCAACTTAATAATGTTTTAAATTGTTTTAAATTAACAGTAAAGTATAAAACAGAGATAAATTTGTTTAATTTACTTGTTTAATTATTCTAGAAGTGGTTAAAGAGAAAGTAGTTTAAAACTAAAGTATTAGTTTAAAATTAAATCACTAGTTTAAAATTAAAAATTATTAGTTGAATTAAAATTTTAAAATGACAATTGGATTGATTAATAAATGGTATGAATATTTATACAAGGTCTAATACTGTGGAGAAAACAAGCTAAATCGGATGGATTTGTGACGACCCAGAATTTTTAAGCCTTTAAAATCGGAATGTTTAATTGATTTTAATATTTTAAAGTTAATTTTTAACTTGAATTCAAATATCACCATTTATTCAGTAATTTAACTATTAAATTAAATAATTGGAAATTGAGTAAAATGTTGAATCTGAAGTTTTAAGCCTGTTGAAAATAATTTGAAGGCTTGTAAAATTTATATTGATAACACTGAAGATAATAGAAGTTATAAATAGAAATTAACAGTGGTTTGTTTGGTTTTAAAATTTTATTGTTTAAATTGAATTTAGAAATAGCCTTTCGAGGCGCAGTCTCGGAATTTGACGAAACCAGTTCTATTGGATCCGTAATATTGTATTATTAGTGGATTTCAATTTTCGTAGCATTTGGAGTTATTATGTGAGCACACGGTAAGTAAACGCGCTGAAATTTTATATCGGGACAATTTGAATTTAATATATATATATATATATATATATATATATCCTACTTAGCCTACAGTTGAAAATCTTTCTCCATCAACACTTTTTTAAAACACTGGTTTAAACACGCAACCCATCCCTCTCCTTTCTTTCAGCCAGAAATCACGCATCCATTACATCCAAGCCGACAATTTCCTTTATTAAATCGCGTATTATCACCCCTTCTTTTCAAATATAATGTCCAGAAGAAATCTCGTTCCAATAAATGAAAACTAATGGCTGAACATATTAAAGAGGGGATCGCGTTCCTTTACCATTTTCTCCAGTTTAAAATTTTGTTCCAGCCCTATCCTTTTCCCCTTTCAAACGAATCGCGCCTATCTGAAAGTTGAGCCTCAATAGATCGGACATCATGTCAGATCGAAAATAAGAGAGGGCGATGTGTGGCATCGCGAGTTCGATTCGCGTGAAGGAGGACCGTTTTCATGAGTAGGGTTTCGCCTTTAGGGGTTGTCGCGATTCGTTCGATCGACGCTAGGAGACCGAGTCTTTGTCGCGAAGTACGAGTGTGGCCGTGAGTTAGGGCTCGAGTACGGGGCATTCGATCGAGGTTAGGGTTCAGTAGCGAATGGATTTAGGATGAAAGCAAGGCTGTCGAGGGAGGGAAGGCCATAGATGTTGCGATGATGCTTCGAGGTGCACGGTTAGGTTCTGCAGTGCTCGAGTTCGTCGCAGGAGATGGCGGCAATTGCTTAGAAGTCGAGAGTTGGGTTTTTGGGCTGTGAGGTATTTCATTTTTGATTGTTTCTTTAAATTGTTTACAATCAGAGATGAGAATTACAGAGGATAAAATGCATGTTTTAATTTAAAATGGTTCTGTTTTAATTTAAAATTTATAATTATATGTATATTGATAACTGTGATGGAGAGATATAATACCAGAATAAATACACATACTTTTTATTTAAGCATATATACCAGAGAATAAAAATATATATACGTTTACACATATTTTAAAATATATAGTAGACAGAAATGTTTTTGTATATAGATTTTGAAAATATAGGATTTGTATAAAACTTGATTTTTAATCAACATAAATTATTTTTATAAGTATAAGTGATTTCAAATATAGAAATAAACATGTATGTACACATTTTAGTTTACTAGCTTGTTTTAAATATGTATTATAAGTAATTAACTTGTTTAATAAACTAATTAATTTATTTTAGTCACCAAAAGTAAATTTATCTAAGGAAAATTTGTTAAAACGAGAACTTTTAAAATAAAATCACTAGTTAGTTAAATTTACCAAATGGAAATTTAATTATTCGATTGGTTCGAATATTAATGAAAATCATCTAATGTTTATACAAGGTCGAAAAACCGTGAAACCAAGGCAAAGTTGAAGTGGATTGCAAATAATAGCAAAGGTGACTTAATCTCACTCAGTTAAATTTAAATTTAAAAGATTAAATTTAAATAATTGTTTGAATGGTTAAATTGATTGATGTGCTATAGTATAGTATATTGTGGAATTGGTATTCTATGTTGTGCTAACGTCTGTGGATGCAGGGAAAACAGGTTGGAGGGATCCAACTGGACCCCTCAACATTTATTATTTAATATTCTTTATTGTGATTATTGATATACTATGATGAGTTATATTGGAATATCGAATGTTATGGTTTGATTGGATATATTTGAGTATAATGAATTACCAAAAATATATAAATTGGATTTTTGAAAGAAAATAAAGGAAGTAAATTGTAAGCGAGATAATTAGAGAAAATTGAATAAATTAAGAATGAATTGAAAAAGGAATGGAAGTGATGTTAAATACTAACAAATAACTTCGAATATGAAAAGAAAAAAAGGATTTGAATAAACAGTAATTAATGAATTGTAAAATTATGTGATATTAATTTAAAGGAATAAAGAATTATTTTAAAATTTAAAGTTTTAAATTTATTTAAAAGAATAAAGAAGTAATTTGAGAAATCTAAATTGGTATTTCAGTTAAAAATATTTTTAAATCATAATTAAGGATTTAAATCTGGAGTTAATGGAATTTGGAATAAATGGGGTTAATTGTTAATCAATTTGGAAATTGATTCAAGTATTTGGAATTGGAAATTTCAAGAAGAATGTGAAGAGAAGTATATTTCTCCGGATGGCCAAGTATGTTTTCAAAGTAAGTTTTTAAAATAAAATAAAGTTTTAATGTTGTTTAAAAAAAGTATGTTTTAGGAATTTATTATTTCTAAATATCAAAATTCTAAAGTAAATATTTATTCAAATCTATTACTATAGTAATTATTTATAAAAAGTGACTTAGTAATTCTGTTTTAAAAGTGAAAACCTAGTTTTATATTTTATAAAGTAACCCTATTTTCAAATATTTATATAGTATATATTTTAGCCAATTATTGAAGTAGTCTTAACTTAAATGTTTTAAAGTAAATTCCATAGTAAGTATTTTATTTTAATCCATTATCGTAATAATTATTTAAAGAATGATTTGGTATTTTAAAGAAGAAAATCTAATGTATAGTTATAAGGTAACCTTATTTTAGTTATTTCTAGAGTACTATTTTAAATTAAGTGTTAAAGTAATTTTTCTAAATTAAATGTTAAATATATTTTACAATAAAGTGTTTTTAAATTATTTTAAAAATCTAAAGTTTTGTGTTTGGTGATTCCAGTGGAAATAGAAATACTTGGAATTTATTCTAAGAAAGGAAGATAGTTTTGAAAACTATTTTTCAAAGGGGTTTGAAAAGTAAAAAATATATCTTGTGAAGATATTTTTAAGGTTAATAAATAATTCGGAAAATTATTTATTGTTGGATGGTTGTTTGTGAATATTAATTGATAGTTAAATAACCGACTATCAATATTGGACAAATGCGTTGATCGTTTCGAAGAGACCGGGATCGATATTTATTTCTCGAAAACCACTTCGATCTGGTTTGTACGTTTCGTGGAAACGAGTTTGGATTCGAAGATGGAGCAGTGAAATGCAAGGGCTAGTCCCTACTAATCCTGAGGATATTTCCAAAATGGATGTAGTAGGAATAGTGCCTTCGGTTCCGTTCGAACCCGGGACGGACTTGTATGGATGAATGCTTTCGGGAACATCGTCAAGTGGTCGATGGGCATTCTAAGGGATATGTTCTGAAAAGGTAACGCTTAGCCTCAAGCCTCATCAAATGGGAATGACTGAAAATCAGGGGTTATGCAGCAAGGCTAGGTGGGTAGCACCCAAGTAGGGTGAGGTCATCCCTGTCTAGATGTCCCTTTTATTTCGGCTTAGTGGGTGGTTGCTGATCCCAACCGCGGGGTGATCTCACTCGGGATTATCCAGTAAGGGGTAGTCCCAGTCTTGTGTTGCAGGGGAGCGGGCGTACTCCTCGGTACTGTGATCTAGGCCACGTACCGTGACAGGTGGTACCCCGACATGTTTATTTATGGCGTGGTCTTACGAGATGCTTTTGTTTTCAACGGATTTTTGAAACTTTAATAATCAATTGAGTGTGATTTTCTCACGCTGGTATTCCAGACTGACTCGGGTGTTATTTAACTGTAATGCTCGGGTCAGACCGAGTATTATAGAATACAGAATATGATGTCGTGGAGCTCAGGAGACGAGTTGGATGACGATACGTACTTCCGTTCTTGTATTATATATATTCCGCTATATAGAGTAGCTGTGTATCCAGATGTATGTTATTGATATTGAGCTGTGATTGATGTACTCTGATGATGTAATATATAAACTGATATATTTGATCTTTGAGTAAAGATTATTTATTATCTATTATATTTTATTCCGCTGCGATGGTTAGATTCTGTTGTTGATTTCTGTTTTCTTCTTCTACCTCTTCTTCTTTAATCCAAATGGTTCGTATTTTTGTACAACTTGAGTTGATTTAGTTAGAATAGTGATGACTCAAGGGGTACGGATTTGCGGGCTGTTACAGTTGGTATCAGAGCTTAGGTTAGCGATAACCTTGGCTCTGGTGGGAATTACTCATTGAAATAGAGTCAATAGTACTCTAGACCGAGTTTGAGCATATTAATAGATATGAGCGCGCATTTGTTGGTGAATATAAAATGATTTTATATTTTGTTGATTGGTTTATTGAGTAGTTTATGGATTCTGGTCAATACGAGTAATTAACGTTATTGATAGGGATCTCTAAACACCGGAATAGAACAATTCGACACAGTATTGTTTTAAAGTAGGGTAAATGAAATAATGTTACCCAAATTATTTTTGTATATAAAATATATAAATTTTTGTAAAGTATTATAGTATTTGGATGCTTGATTGTTAAGGAATGATAATATTAAATTATTAACACTATTGTGTAGAAATTGAATAAGAAATTGAAAACTTATAACCAAAGTTGAAGAATAAATTTATATAACAAAATGGAATTTGAAATATAGATTATAAATGTAATTTATAAATTGAAATAAACTTCATATACAAATGAGATTAGTTAATGTAAACTGTAAAGGTGATTATAATTTTGGAATAGAATTCCAGAGAAACATTTGAAAATTGAAATGAGATAAAATTCCAGAGATTGTTTGAATATATATTTAAAGGAATTACAATTTGGAATTTTTGGGAAAAATTTAAATTCCTTTGGGTTTGAAAATGGTTTTCAAAGGGTTGGAGGAATAATAGTAATATTTTGGAAATATTTTTGTGTTGAATTTGAAATCTTGTGAGATTTGAAAATTAAAAATATTTGAAATGTTGTTAAAGAGATAAAAGCACTAAACTCTTTCGGTCGCTGGAAAATAATCCCGATGATGATCGCGACATCATCAGTGTTCATTTTCGAGTTTCCAAGAGAGGAATTTCTACCTGAATATTGATCGCGACATCATTGCTGTATAGAGTAGCTGTGTATCCAGATGTATGTTATTGATATTGAGCTGTGATTGATGTACTCTGATGATGTAATATATAAACTGATATATTTGATCTTTGAGTAAAGATTACATATTATCTATTATATTTTATTCCACTGCGATGGTTAGATTCTGTTGTTGATTTCTATTTTCTTTTCTACCACTTCTTCTTTAACCCAAGTGGTTCGTATTTCTATACAACTTGAGTTGATTTAGTTAGAATAGTGATGACTCAAGGGGTACGGATTTGCGGGCTGTTACAGGATTGCAAAATAAAAGGGCAAAGGTGAGATCTTCTCACTCAAATCAAAATAATTGGAATTTCAGTTATTGATTGATTGTCTTATTAATTGTTTTCTTATTAATTGATTGTCTGACTGTGATATTATATATGATAGTATATATATATATATATATATATATATATATATATATATTTGGAGTGATTTATTTCCCGCATTATATAGCAGATAAGACCCTATGCATCGAATAATAGCGAATGATATTATATAATCTCATATACCACGATATTCCACCTCGAAGTGGAATTGGTATTTAAATTGTTGTGCTAACATCTGTGGATGTAAGGAAAACAAGTTGGAGGGATCCAACTGGATTCCTCAAATGTTTGAATTTGTTTCATTTGTTGTGTGTTGATTTATTTATATTCTGTCTATGATTTATTTGTGATTGAAATCGTTAAAGGCTATAGTTTAGCCGAATATATTTTTGGTATCGTATGATACCAGAAATAAATAAAGTTTGATTTTTGAAATTTGAGTAGAAAGTTCATAGTAAAATTAATTTTTGAAAATCGGATAAATTCAAAAGATGTAATTTTAAAAAGGATAAATATGGATTTTTATAATCCTATTGAATAAAATTCCAAAATATGAGAAAGGATTTTAATAAATGGATTTGAGTAATATTATTCAAAAGTTGAAGAATTTATTTAAAATTCAGATTTTAAATAGTTTGAAAGAGATAAAGGAATTTATTTTAAAAAGGAAAATAATTTATAAATAAATTTGAAATTTGATTTGGAATTTGAAAATAAATTTCGGGAATTCAATTCTGAAACCGATTTGGGGTTTGAAATAAATGTTTGGAAAACCAATTTGGAATTTGATTTGGTGTTTGGAAATAAATTTGGAAAATCAATTTGGAAATTGATTTGGTGTTTGGAAATAAATTTGGAAAATCAATTTGGAATTTGATTCGGGGTTGAAAATAAATACTGGGAATCGATTTGAAAACTGTATATCAGTGGATATTTGGAAATTTAAATTCACAATGGGAATTTATAAAGGAAAGGTAATTTATTTAAAAAATAGACATTTGGGTTATTTTTAAAAGTGTGGAAAGAAATTTACGGATTTGGAACGTAAATTTAAAATAAATCCAGAAATATTTATTAATTGATTTAAATGAACCATTTTAGAATGGAAGGTGTATTTTCCCTGGAAAGCCGAGTACGTTTTCAATATAGCTTATAAATATAAATTAAAAGTTCTAAAGTTGGTTTTAAAAAGGATGTTTGTGGAGAAATTATTTTCTTAAGTTGTTTTTAAATTTTTGAAGTAATTATTTAGTTAAATATAGAAGTGATTATTTTAAAGATTTAATTGATATTTGATTTCAAAATTGGTTATTTAAATATTTATACTCTATCTACTAATTTTATTTTAAAATTAGTTTGGGCTTGATGTTCGTATGAGATATTAGTATAATATTTTTGTAATCAATATTTTGAATAAAGTGTTTAAAATAGTTTTTATTTCAAGTGTTTCTATATATATATATATATTTGGATAAGTAATCAAAAATAATTTTTAAAGTATTCGGATTCGGCAAATTTATCAGTGGAAATAAATATTTGGAATTATATTCCGCATGAGGAAAGTGATTTGAAATTTGTTTTCAAAGTGTTGAAGTGTTGAAAATATATCTTGTGAGGATATTTCGAAAAGAAATAATTTGGAAAAATTATTTAAAATCCGGTGATTGTTGTAAATATTGATTGATAGTTAAATAACCAACTATCAATATTGGCCTTTAAATGGCATTTGAATTTCGAGGCGACTGGGGTTCGGATTCCAAATGGATATTCGAAAACCATATTGAATCTTTGTGATGGATCTTTTGTTTAAAAGATCAAAGTGGAAATTTGTTGTGATTTACTTGAAATCTGAATGTAACACTTATTTTTAAATAAGCGCTCATTATTCGGATCAGCCGGGAGAGGACTTTGTGTCATAAAACTCATTCCCAATAATGATACGACGTAATGGGATTGCATTTGAAGATGGTGTTGAAGACCAGGTATTTTCTAAAACGAAAGGATTACCTGTTGAATGTCTCTGCACTGAGTTGCTTTGGTATAGAGATTTCATCACCCTTTGTGATGGGGAGTCCAGACGTGATTAGTGAATATCCGGATTTGCACAGACTTCTTTAAAGTGCCTTCGGTTCCATTCGATCCCGAAACAGACTTGTATGGATGTGTGTTTGACGTTACACTTTGAGATGTAAAGATGGTTTCTATCAAATACATTTCTTTTGGTGGCAGAGAATTTATTCTCTTAGCTTAACACCCTTCTCTGAGACATACGAGCTCAGAGGTTATGTAGTTGATGGTTACTAGTGATACATTCCCAATTTAGTAATGTGGCATACGAAGTGCTGCTGATCGTTTGTTGATCGATGCATGGCTTCTTTGTAAAGCGTAGCTTTGTGGATGAGACCTCGTCGGACCTCACAACCCGAAAATGGTCGAAACAGGAAGGATGCAGCAAGACAAATTTGGGGGTAGCGCCCTCAGGGTATATCCATTTCCTTCGGGAAAAAGGCGGTATCATGGTATGGAGCCTAGATACTTAACTTATGTGGTTACTGCAAATTTATTGCTTTATGGTTGTTGCTTTGTGGTTGAGGATCCTTGGATAAAGGTCGATAATGACCGGGGATGGCATACTTATGGTAGTTACCTATGCTATAGTTGTAATTACAGTGTGAGGTAACTCGGCCTTGTGTTGGCAGAGAGCTGGTTAAGTTCTCGGGCGTCCCTCCAGAGGCGTACCCATGTGGCATAGGAAGTTCCTTAGCCTGACCATTTATTGGAAAACCAATCACCAATACGCGCCTTGTACGGTTTTAGTTGTATAACCTGCCATGGAATGTGGCAGTAACTTGTTATTGAACATGGTAGCTATAGTAGGTATACCATAATGGTGGTATGCTGGCTAAGATTAATATTATACTTTTGAAATGTTTTCCACACTATGCACTAATGATAATATTAAAAAGAATTTTGCATATCAGGCATGTTTGACTATTGTAAGGAGAAATCTCCTCTAATTATGCATTTTCATTGTGTGTGTGGCGAGAGGCCTTATGGTAGTTTCATTTTCCAAAAGCATAGAGGATTTCTTTTTACTTTTTTTGTGAAAATAACTGTTTATAAGATCTCACACCTGTCTCGTGACTGGCCTGGAGTTTATTGTTCCCTTTCTAAACTCTGGGTGTCCATAATTTTCCACACGGGCAGCCTAGAGTCAGGTTATCATTATTCTGGAGCGAAGTCGGAAAAATATGTTGTGGAGATCAAGAGTTCAAGCTGGACGGCGAAGCGTATCACTAGTATATAATATTTCTTTTCTGCTGTTGTGTTGTTGTAAACTCTGATAATGTGATGTATAAACTGATATGGTGCTTTTGTTTTAAAGATTATTCATTTATCTATTATATTTGTTCCACATCAAATTGTGAGATTCTGTTATTATTTTTGTTTCTTTTTCTTTCTTCTTCTTCTTTAACCCTAATGGTTCGGTTTTTCGACATTCGATTGGGCGGCATTTTATATAGTGGATGTATTGATGTCGACATTCGGGCATCGAAAAATTGGGCCGTTACAGTCAGCTTCTCTTGTCCACTAATTACACCAACTTCATCCACTTAGAATACATCACTGCTTTCACTTGTCTTGATCGTACGATTTCTTTTTTTTCTTTTTCTTTTTTGGATTTTTTAACCAAACTATTGATCTGTGCATACAACTATACAAAAATACTAGTTCACAATCCATAGCAGAAAATAACATGAACACAAACCTATTGATATTTTGATAACAGTCAAGGTCATGAATTTTTATCTATACCTTCTTACTTTAACCAATTGCATCGATTAAGTAATTAATTTCAATGATCTATATAAAGGTAAATTAGCAAAGCAACCCTCAAGATGTAAAAAAAACGTTAGTTGGTGTGGATTGTGATTTACAGGTTAATTGTCAAATTGAACAAGATATCTTTTTATTTACGTTTGATGTTGGAAACTTGGAAGAAGAAATAGTTCAATTGGAAAGTATACTATGTATATAAATCAAAAGATACATAATACAAGTCCTCGTGCTAATGCCAAACTTCTTACCTGTTTCTAAAACAGTTGCTATTATCGTATATATATTCCCACTAGATATAAGATATCACAGTAGCTATCAGATTGTTTAGAGAATTAGATTTAAGTTCGTAGTAGATAAAGTGAGAAATGGAAGTGGGGGATGGCTACTATCAGATCCAAAATATCTATGCAGCATTTGAAATGCCGCATGCTAGCCGTATCTCAAATGCCGCGGCTTAATTTTTTTTAGAAATGTACTGGCTTTGAATACCGTCAGTACGCGTTGCGGCTAATGTGACACAAAATGGTCAATTTTTGTAATAAGTTTTAAAACTTACATAAAATTGTAATTTTTTGAAATTGGTCTAAATTGAAAAAATTCCTTTATTTCGTATCAAAACATTTCCAGCAGCACTTTACCTCCAAGATCACTAGTTCTGTACTTATTTATCAGCCATTGTTTTAAGTACTTCATTTTGGATGACATCGGCTTTGGACGTCAAATTCAAATGATGAAGAATCACCACTGAGCCCAAAAGAAATAGTAATATCTATAGCAGTACCATGCACAGCCTCTGGCAAGCAAATGTCCCTTCCACCAGTATTGCAGCAAGAACTCAATCCCAATACGTTATTCTAGACAGTCCAGATATCCTGATAATATCACCATAGACATTCAGCATCACCAATACTTCAAATAGAGAAGGAATCTTAATTAACTATGCATGAAAAATGTTGAATGATCGGAGGAAAACGAAAAGTCAACAACAGTAAAGAGATTAAGTTATCAAGGATCTGGCAAACCATGAATCCATTCAAATAGATATCCATTAACACACTAGTAAATGATTTTACTATAGAGAGAGACGTTGTGAAATTTAACTCACCTAAATCATCACTATAAAAATCGAAATCACTTCCGAATCCTCGATCACCTTGCCAAAAGCTGCCATGTCCATCCGCCTCGACTTTCCACATGGCGTTGTTCCACTACGCGACGATCATACGTACGTGCCAGGTCGCGGCCACTAAAAAGCTTGATCGTCTACACCCTCGTCGCATCGCTGCTTGGGCCGTGCTTGCATAGGATTTTCGCGAGCCAATGATTTAGGGTTAGGGATTTGATCTAGTTTTAGAGGGAGAAAAAAAGAATACGTTAATTTTCTAAAAGCATCGTCGACGGTATATTTTCTCCACTGAGATTTAGGGCGACGCGGGTGGATAATGGATGAGATTTAGGAAGGGGCATTCTAATTTTTAGGAGAAGACGTGAAATATGCTGAGATTTGGTACACGGGATTCGTGAATTTTTTTTGATAACTTTGGCACGGTCTAAGACCGTTCCAAAATTTCCACGGTCTGTAACCATGGTAATTTATTTTACCATGGCTTAGGTCGATGGTTAAATTTCCACGGCTTAAGAACGTGGCAATTTTTGCGCATTTGGATGTGGAAAATTGAGCTTTATGGTGTAGTGGGCAACAGTTGGTTTGCACCGACGATGACCGAGCGTGCGACATTGATTAGGGTAAATAATTTGCTACTGCGTCCTAAGCACTAAAGAGATGTCTTTTACTGTAACCAATAGGACAGGTTTACGGTCGTGCAACAAAGATAGGAAAGGCCGATCAATGGGTAGGATTAGGATTTCGGCCTAATCAAGTTAGCAATTGAGACAGGATTAGGATTTCACCCTAATCACGGTAGTTTAACACAAGTGCAAACAATCAAAGCAAATAGTCAAACAAAATTAGAAACAGTATTTTATTCGAGTTTATCTTTTCTGTATTTTCCTTTCAAGCTAGAACCATTGCTTATTCTTGTTACCCCACCTTTTGGACAAAGCTAGGATATCAATAAATTGGCTAAAAAATGATGGATATCAAGGTTTGGAGATTAATAGGAAAACATGAAAACGATCGACACCGTCAAAATTTGACGGAGCTCCAATCAAGAGGGATTGATAGAGAATGATGTACGAGGTTTGGTGAGGCTACATTTCAAATTTCATGTTAATCGGAGTTTGTATGCTCGAGTTATGGATGGATCAAGGTTCACGGAAATCCAATTCGTATCAATACTTTCGTATCAATCGAGAAGGACTCGGCTATTTACACTGGATCAATGGTTTCGCATCTATCCATATGGATATGGATCAGGGAAATGCACTTGGTACCTCACTTTGGACCGATGGATCTCATATCGATGCAACGCGCATCGATTGAATGGATATGGCAAGTCATACTTAGTATCGATCAAAGCTTGGATTGATACGAAAGGAGAAGGATTTAAATGGATACGAAATCATGTACTTCACCAGGACACTTGTGGATCGATACGAAGAGAAAAAGGTTGGATCAATATAACCAGTGTGGATATTAACGTGACTTGGATCGATACGAAGTATGGACGTAAGGTAATGGAATATGATGGATACGAAGGACATACTCAGGAAAGCTGTGTTGGTTGGATAGAAAAATGTCAAGGCAAACGAAGCAGTCAACGAGCATAAAAAATGGATCTAAATGCGATTATCGCTCCATGTCATCCATTCAAGAACGGTCGATATGAAGAGGATCGATGTAAAATGATCGATACGAAGATGACATTCAACATCGCAAAATGCAAACTTGGATCAATCATAAATCTCATTTTACAAGTCCAAATGCTATGAAATTTCCACAGGAGCTTTCTTATTCACTCGGGGACGTACAAGATCGATCTCGGCTTGTTTGAACCATTTTTGGATTGACATGAATTGTACTTGGATCGATCCAAAATCACTCTAGAACAATCTAGTAGGCCAACACGCACATAAGAGAATGTATTCTAAGTTTTGGGATGGATATTTTCGGATCTACACCTATAAATAGTGGTCCTATGGCAACTACTTCTTCTGCTCTGGACGCCGAAGCTCTACTATTTTGTTCATTGATATTCATAGGCTTGTAATTGTAATCTTAATACAAAAGGAATGAAAGGATTGATTCAAAGTGGTCGTAGACCGAAGATAGCCGAACCGCTGTAAACCCTTTGTTCTTTTCTTTCTTGCTCATTTTAATTTTACTATTTTCTTCATTTTTATTCTCTACTTTATCTAGATCTAAGATCTGTGCTTGGATATTGTAGATCTATATATATACATTGGTGCTTTTACTATTTTTGGGGTGTGAGACCAATTTTGGTACAAACACTTTGGTGCTTTCACCGAGAAGGACTAGCATTCGCTGCACCAGACTGGGAGTTCAGATTTGGAAAGCTAAAGGATCAAACGTAGAAGGAACCATGGCCAAGCAATCAACAAGGAGACAGAGAATGGAAAGGAGTCGGCACAAAGGAAGTCAGGAGGCCTCTTTAGGAGCTAATTAGACCTCGGTTTTCATCATCAGAGATGAGATGGAGATAATGATGGATGGTATGTAGGAAGGGATGCCGAAAAGGCAGGAGGAGATGATGTAGAACCTACTCCAACAAGTTGGACAAACTGAAATGAAAAATCGTGGGAATGGAACAGCAGAAGCAGAAGGAGTCCAGAACCAGAGTCAGGGACACGGATCTATCAGGATGCAGGACAGGGAAGGACCATCAGGAGCAGCCCATAAGATATGGGCACTCCCTCGAATCATGTTGATCCTGTTCCGGGTAGGATTCCAGGCAATACTATGCAATTTGGCATTGATGGAGGAATAAGTGCTCATCCAAGAGAATAGATCTCAGGATTCCCTTGTGAACTCGGGAGGCAAGTCAGAGCTAACAGGAAAGGAAAATAACTTGACGATAGTGACAGATTGGTAGACATGATCAGATGGGCTATGAGTGGAGGATTGGTGAATAAAGATTTTAAGGATGTGAATACGAGTCCTTTCACTCCTACGATCAGACCAGCTAGGAATCCACCAGATTTCAAACTACCAACGTTGGTGATATATGATGGGAGAACGGATCCTACTATTCACTTGACGAGGTACATGAGGTATATGGAAGTAATAGGGGAATCGGAAGAGGTCATGGCTCGGTGCTTCCCATCGTATCTAATGGATATAGCAACACAATGGTTCAGACAACTAGAGAGCGACTTAATTGGCACTTAGACGAAGTTGATTGACAGATTTATGAGGCAATTTTGGGTCCACATCGTAAGACCCAAGAATGTGATGACTTCGACATAGATGAAACAGTGGAAGGGAGAGAGACATAGGGATTTCTTAACCAGATTCATTGCGGTAGTTGCTTTGGTGGATCGACCCGATCCATCGATGGTTTTGATGGCGGCAGTCTCAGGAATCGCGGATGATTCAAATTTTAAGATATCTTTAGAAAGGGATCCACCAATGGGTCTCGGGGAGTTTCATCATGAAACGGAATGTATTTAAGACTTGAAGATGCAAAGGCTGAGGGAGAGGCGAGAGGTTGAAGCTTATGCGGTAAAAGGTGGAGGTCCACCCAGGGAGGATTCAACAAGGACGATAGAGGAAAAAGGGATATGAATGATAATGGCAACACTTCGAAAAGGCAAAGGAGGGAATAGAAGTTTTCTACTTACACGGTTTTAACCGAAACTATGGAAATGGTTTACTTGGATACTCAAGTGCGCCTCCATTATCGACGGCTAGCAAAAAAGGAACCCTGTGAATACGAGAAGACATCGGGAAAGCATTGCCTATTTCATGACCTAGATAGGCACAACACGAATGACTACAGGCATTTGTAAGATATCGTTGACGAGCATGTAAGGAATGGTCGTCTACAATAGTACGCAAGGAATCGAGCTGTGGCAGTGGAACAGGAGCAGCCACCTCCCATCTCGAACGAAGATGGCACTGGATCTAGGCATCGTCGGCTTGTTATTAACTGAATGGATTTTTGGCTTTGAATAAGTAATAGAACTCGAAGTAATACAGCTAAGTCACTTACACATGTACGGGATCGAGGACGGTCCCTACGCATGCTCTTAGATGATGATAAACCACGATGCTCGAATCTATGAAATCTTGTTTTCTTTCTGTTTTTCTGTAAACTTAGGTTTCTTCCACGGTTGTATGGACATTTATTTAGTTTTTCCAGGTTGTATAGACTTTTATTTTGTTGATTGGACTTTATGATGATTGGAATTAGGTTAATGTAATAAATAATACAGGTCACAATATTACGGTCCTGACCGGAGAGACGAGGCAGTGATTGCAAGTTATGAGTCGCTCTTTGACGAAAAGCGATGGAATGGATTCGAACATAATATAAAATTCCTCGACCAGAGAGTCGAGGTCGAAGAATATAAAAGTCCTCGACCGAAGAGTCGAGACCGAAGAATATGAAAGTCGTCGACCGAAAAGTCGAGGCCGGAGAATATAAAAGTCCTCGACCGAAGAGTCGAGGAAAAAGAATATAAAAGTCCTCGACCGAAGAGTCGAGGCCGAAGAATATACAAGTCCTCGATAGGAGAGTCGAGGCCGGAGAATATAGGTCCTAGACTGAAGTACTGAGGCCGGAATAGGATAAAATGACCCAGAGAGGTCATGGATTCGGCTATTGGTCATTGGATACGAATGGATTAAGACACGATTGATGGGTTCATATGGCTATGGAACTGGCTTGGGATTTGGTTACTAGAACTGGAATTGTATATCAACTCGGAGCAGTCGCAGATTTGAATAAGGATATGGCTATGGCATTTGGATAGAATGACTTGGTAATGGATTGGATTACGGATCAGGTGGTATGGCTATGGACGGAATATGAACTTTGAGTTAATCAAAACACACCTTCTTACCACAAGGCATGAATTGGGGGGCAAATGTTACCCTGCCTTTTCGACAAAGCCAGGATGTCAATAAACTTGCTAAAAAGGGATGGATATCAAGGTTTGGAGATCGATAGGAAAACATGGCTACGATCGCTACGGTCAAATTTTGACCGAGCTGCAATCTAGATCGGATCGATTGGCAACGATGAATAAGGTGTGGAGAGGCTACATTTTAAATTTCAGGTCAATCAGAGTTCATATGCTCGAGTTATGGATGGATCAAGGTTCATGAAAATTCAGTTCGTATGGATACTTTCATATCGATCGAGATGGACTCGGATATTTACACTGGATCGATGGTTTCACATCGATCCATATGGATATGGATAAGGGAAATGCACTTGGCACCTCACTTTGGACCGACGGATTTCGTATCGATGCAACGAGCATCGATTGAATGGATAGGCAAGGCATACTTCGTATCGATCAAAGCTTGGATCGATACAAAGGGAGAAGGATTTGGATGGATAGGAAGTCATGTGCTTCACCAAGACAATTGTGGATCGATACGAAGAGAAAAAGGTTGGACCGATACGAACGTGACTTGGATCGATATGCAGTGATGGACATTAGGCAATGGAATATGATGGATACGAAGGACATACTCGAGACAACCGTGTTGGTTGGATATGAAGAAAGTCAAGGCAAATGAAGCGGTCCGCGAGCACGGAAAATGGATCTACATGCGATTATCGCTCCACGTCATCGATCCAAGTCGATACAAAGAGGATCGATGTAAAACATTGATAGGAAGATGACAGCCTGCATTAGAAAATGCAAACTTGGATCGATCAAAATTCTCATTCTACAAGTCCAAATGCTACGAAATTTTCACAGGAGCTTTCTTGTTCACTCGAGGACGTACATGATTGATCTTGACTTGTTTGGACCATTTTTGGATCGATACGAATTGTACTTAGATCGATCCAAAATCACTCTGGAAAGATCTGGTAGGCCCATCTGCATATAATAAAATGTAGTCCAGGTTTTGGGGCAGATATTTTTTGGATCTGTACCTATAAATAGCGGTCCTATGGCAATTAAAAGGGGATCTTCTTCTGCTCTAGATGCCGAAATTCTGTTATTTTGTTCATGGATATTTGTAATTGTAATCCCAATACAAAATGAATAAAAGGATTGATTCAAAGTGGGCATAGACCAGAGATAGCCAAACCAAAGTAAACCCCATGTTCTTTTCTTTCTTTCTCATTTTAATTTTACTATTTTCTTTATTTTTATTCTCTACTTTATCTGGATCTGAGATCTGTGCATGGATATTATGGATCTGTGTGTATATATATATATATATATATGTATGTATGTATGTATGTATGTATGTATGTATGTATGTATGTATATATATTGGTGCTTTCACTATTTTTGTAGTTTGTGACCAATTTTGGCTCAAACAAGTCTATTATCTTTATCTTGCTTAGAAATGCAAGTAATTACTTTCACTCACCAAACATATTGTTTGAACCACTCCTTTATTTCCCCCTTTTTCCCTCTATAGGCCTGCAGAGTGAGGATAGTTGATTCAGGTTGCTTTGAGATTCATTTCCGGAGTTTTCTCATTTCAGATGTATTCTTCTACATCTTTTTCATTTGGCTTATGAAGGACGAGCATTTATGGGAGGAATTATTATTGTTATATTTACACTCTGATTTTATGAGACCGAATTGTAATTTCATGAGACATTTTGAGTTTTTACTTATTTTTCTCTTGATAGTCTCTGTGATGCTTTAACTATACCTATAACGCACAAGGTCCTTTGGCGTGCCCTTTTTGCTAATACTAAGGGGTGTGGGGTGTTACAAATCTGGTGACTGTATATAATTTTCTATCTTATAGCCAAGTGATCAATTGTTATCGATTTAATTACATGGATGATATATATTTTTTCAATCCAAATCAAAGTGTCATAGAATATCATTTCAACTTATTTCTTAATTTATTTGAAATAATTCAAATAACTGTTTATATGCTATCATTTAATATATATATATATATACAGAGTGATATCAGGATATATAAAAATAAATAAACATCCAATCATCCAAATTGTCAACAAATAGATATCTATCCCAGTCAACATCCAAATCAGCCGACAATTCACAACAATTTATCGGTTATCAATATCAGGTATTTAACTAGCAATTAAATTTAATATTAATTTAAATGGCAATTTAATTCAATATTAATTTAAATGGAAATTTAATTCAATAAAATTCAATTTCAAATTAAAATGTCGATTTAAACACCCAAACAGCACTAAATAAAATTCTTATCACTTCATAAATTTAATTCAGCTAACATAAGAATATTTAGTATTGTGTGAGTAAGTTAAATCATTCACCTTTGATTTATAGTCGATTAAAAGTCCAATAAAAGCCCAAAATTGGAACAGTCACCAAATCTTACTAAACAAGTCTCATTCGTCCAGAATTTTGATACGAACCCAATGAAAGAAACCGCGCATGAATCTGAATTCGTATGCAAAAGTTATGGATGTTAGAACGATCGAAATTAAAATTTAAAATTAAAAGAGAATAAGGGCATATACGTAAATATCCTTACCCCAGTAAAACCCTGCCTCTTGAACCAACGATCGTTAAAAGTTACCACCCTATTTCGATCCAACGTCGTTGATCCACGCGCCATCCCCTTGGTCAGACTTCGCCTCGAGCCTCGCCGTGTCGAGACGCCTCACACCCCAATGCGCGTGGTCGCGCGACGTCCTCAGGAAAGCTCCGCCGCCATAACGATCAAGTTTTGGCAATCCTTTGCACAGTTGATGCGAACGAACTATATGGATGCACTCTACATCGCGACCTCTGCCTGATGCAACTCGTCGATCGTCGAATGGTCGACAATCCACCGTCGATCACGAAACCCTAATTCCAACGGCCGAGAATGTTTCATCAAATTCTGGCAAACCAAAAATCAATTGTAAAAATGAAAAATAGAAGCAGATTACATTTTTCAAGAGCTTCATGATGATATATTATATGATAGGTTTTGAGGAGTTTGATTTTTCTATTTGATTTGGAATTGGGAATTAGGGCTTTGGAATGTCTGCCATTGAAAAGGAACAGATAATGAAATAGATATATAGAAATTGTACATACAGAAAAATGAAATAAAAGGCTGCTAGGGTTTATAACAGCATGTATATAGACAGAGATGGATAAGAATGCATTGAACAGATCAAATGGGCCAAAGCGGCAACCAAGGCCCGAAAAGCCTATTTCGTTCCCTAAACGACAATAGGTCATCGCGTGTATCGAAATATAAGTTTTCGATATTTTTAAACTCAATGGGACTAGTTTCAAACTCTAATTCTGTCGTATATAAAAGTTAGCCTTTAAAATCAAATTATATTTATTTAAATTCCATTAATTGATTTCTATGCATTCCGAGCTTTCACGATCAAACGGTAAGTCTGATCGCTACGAAACTTGAAATCCTATAATAATTCACATTACGAATCCGATGAAATTGGTTTCGTCGAAATCAAAGACAGTGCCCAAAAAGGCTTATTTTACACAATAATTAAATAAATTATTATTAAATTGATTTAATCACTTTTAAATTCTAAATTAAAAGTTAACAATTTTCATCATTTCTGACTACACAGAAATTAATAATCTTTTACAATACCGTTCTTTATGCTAAAACCAATATTTAAATATTATACTAATTTCATCGTTCCATTACAACTAAAATTAAACCATCACTATAATTTAAATTATAAATAAATTCTTTTATTTTGATTTAAATTCTTATACTAAATCAATTATCACCATATGAATTAATTTAACATAAGTTTCCATCCTATTGTACTCATTTTCTACAGTTAACGTTTTTTCTTACACTAATTGCAATATTTAATTACATTAAATTTCGTTGACTTCCAAAGTAGTCTCAACGGATTTGATAGTAAGATGATAATCAAAATAAGTATTTACAACCAAAGATTATAAATTACTTACCCAAACTAATTTCATATTCAATATTAACCAATTTCAATTAAATGCATATAATTTCTATTTTTTGATACAACATTTAATTTTATTCCTCATTAACCTTTATTATTACCATTTATTGGAATTACATTAAAACGGTTGTGAATTATATCCAATCAACATTATTAAATTATATCCTAATAAATTTTCCATTTCTAAATCATAAATTTTAATTTCTCACAATATTAAATTCCAAAAATCTTATTAAATTTAATATTTTTAATTATAAAAAACGTGGGTCATTATAATCTCCCCCACTCAAAACTTTTCAGCCCCGAAAAGAAACAAGAAAGAATCAAGAGGCTTGATATAATTTTATTCAAAATGTTCAATTTACATACAATTTAACTTACATATTTAAGTTTATATAAAATTTTGAAAATAACTCAACTTCCACAAAAAAATTCCAAGTCCTAAATTTACGAATTTTTTTATCAGAGTCTCTTTTGCACAGATAGGTCTGAAAAATAATATATACATATACATATATCATATTTCAATAATAGAACATCCCAAACCATAGGAAATATAATACCTATTTGTCGGGCAAACAAACTTTATTTATGAAACCAAAAGCAACTGCTATTACTTCTGTAAACCTGTGTTTCACTTACATAATCCAAAAAAGTTAAAACTATGTAAAAAGTGTAATATTTTAGTTGTTGAAATCAATAGCATAAGCAACATGTTAGTATCATGACCATCCAGGTCATGAAAGAGACAGTGCCTTCTCGATGCCCTTTCGCATTCTGAGGATTCCCTCCTTGCCAATCTTTGATAAGGATGGAAGTCCCGAGTATCCAAGTAAGTGGAGAATTTTGGTTCTCCCTAGTGCTTCCTCTTCCCTTTATCCTTATCCTTACTCGAGCTTTCACCGGACGGTTCTCCATCCTTAACCACGTTTACTTCTTTTTTCCTCATATCCAAACATGCATCGTCTTGTCGAAGAAATCACTCAGCTTCGCGAAAGAATTCCTCGAGACCCATTGGTGGATCCCGTATCTGCGATACTTTGAAATCTGAATTATACTTGACTCCTGATACCGCCGCCATTAGAACCATTAATGGGTCCGACCAATCTACCGAAGCAACTGCTGCGTTAAACCTAGTTAAAAATGTCCTGAGTGATTCATCCGCCCTCTGCTTAACTGATGTTAGTGTCATCACATTCTTCGGCCTTTTTATATGAACTCGAAACTACTTTAAGAGCCTATCCACTAGTTCTGTCCATGTTCCAATAGATCCATATTCCAGCTGTTTGAACCATATAGCATCTACATTGGTCGGGGGAAACACTAGGCCATAACCTACTCTAATGCACCCAACACCTCCATATGTCTTGTGTACCTCATCAAGTGGTCAGTGGGATCCACCTTCCCGTTCTATATCATAGTGGGCAACTTGAAATCTGATGGATTCCTATCCATCCTGATGTTACAGGTAAAGGACTTTTGTTTACTACCTCCATATCACTGATTGTCAGACCTTCGCAAATAGTTCGCCTGATAATGCCGGCTAATCTAGTGTTTCCTACCAAGGGTTGCCTCCTATCTACATTTCATAACTGCCCTCCAAGTCCTCGATGGAATTTCAGTACATAATACACATCACACACTCTTGTATCCCTGTCAGCGCCAGGTTGCACCGTGCCATCTGGTATCCCTCCACGGTTGGTCCTGCATTACTTGGCGGTATGCCCCCAAGTCTAGGTTCATTCGAGTTGACAGCTATTTTTCAATCAGGGCTACCCCCTGCTGAACCACTCCATCTGCTTGCCGGTTGAGTCCTTTTAATCCAGCTCCACGGTCAGAGCTCCTGCAGCTCCTGCTTGTCCAAATTGTCTGAGAAGGGTCTGCATCATTTCCTCTTGCCTTTTCATCAGTTGCCCCTACATGGAATTCATCATGACTTGCATCTTATCACTAGTGAAATAGATCGAGGCTTGATTAGCTCCAGAGGAAGCCTCCTGACTTCCTTCTTGCTGACTCCTTTCCGTCCTTTATCTCCTAGTTGATTGCCTAGCCATTGCTTCCGGGTTCCTAAGCCTTTAAATCCAAATTCCAAACTTCAGAATCTCTGAGTACTAAGTGGAAGCACCAATATATTAGCTCCAAAATTGGTCACTAACACCCAAATCCAGATGAAAGCAAATCACAGTCACAGATCACATATAGAATATATGTAGAGAGTATAAATATGAAGAACGGTGAAAATTAAAAAGAAAGCAGTAATAACATAGGATTTATAGTGGTTCGGCTGACTCTGGCCTACGTCCACTCCAGAAATTTCCTTTTTATTAATATGAGAATAAATTACATTTACAATCCAAAAATTTAAAAAAAATAATGGCAGAGTAGCCTTAATGGAGAATGAAGATCCTTTTTTCTGAAGCGCTGCCTGCTTTATTTATAGGAAAAACATGAGTTATTGGGCTTCCTGAGTGGTCCAGGCCCATCAAGGCCATAGCTGATCCAAAACCCATCGCTACAACCGATCCTCTACCGGAGTTTCGCCAATCTGAAGTAAACATATCATTTTCCCGAAGCATGATCATCCATGACTCGAAGTAAATGAAGTTGGGACTCGAAGTAGCAGATACACCGATCCCCTTTCCTTTGATATACCGACCCAGAGCCCAAAAATAGCCGATCCGGAGAAAGTATGTAGTGGGCTCAGAGTTTATAGTTTACCGATCCATAGCAGAGATAGATGCTGAACCACTACCTTATGCCAATCCACTCGTGAAATCCTACCACCCAAAGCATTCACAACACCAACCCAATGTCTCTGCCCGACCGACTCAAAGTGTGTCGAACCACTACGTTATGCTAATCCACTCGTGAACTCCTACCGACCCAAAGTAGTTGGTTCCAAAACTCAAAGCAAGATTGTACTGACCCTACGCCTTCATAACACCGACCCAATTCAACATGCCGATCCATACCATCCAGACCGACCCAGCTTTCCACCGATCCAAAGGCTTCACAACACCGACCTAGGAGCTCAGTGACGACCCAAGTAAATGTCTTTACCGACCCAGAGTTACACCGACCCCTAAAAATCCTACCGATCCACTATGACTCGAAGTGCATATCCTAATGACCCGAAGCCAACTTCCTCAAAACCCGAAGCTGACTCACAAGCAACTCAAAGCAAACTCCAAACATCCCGGATCACCTCGACTTTTGTCGAAACTCATATTTCGAGTATTCCGCGGCTTTTATCCATCGACCATGCTGATTCCCGGCTTCATAATCATGATCATCATCTGTGACTGATCATCTACCCATCCAGCCGAAACAAACCCATCGTATTCCAGTCTCGACAAACGAGCAGTCGATGTAGTAAAATCCGTCTGTCTACGGCCTTGCCAAAAGGCGGGTTAACATAACATACAATATATAATAATCATATGCAACAGCAACAACATGACTATTAAAGGGACCAAAGAATCCATCACACATCCATAGAAACCTAAACTAATAGTTTGTTTAGGTTCAGTAACTTTTCATCGTACAAGGTTTTATAAAAAAACTACCAAGTGTACCTTATGCTCAACAGTCTTAATTAATTACTTAATAGATTATTCATACAACCTTAAACTATTTGAAGTATCATTTCCTAATATCCCATAAGCCAAACAACAATGAATTTTAAATATTATTTAAATTTATTCTATTAGTTTCTTTTTTTCATCATTTACTTTTCATTTATTTTCATTCATACATGCAATGTCATTTTTTTCATTCATTTACTTACATAAAAATTTTCCATTCAATATTTGAAATCATCAATGAATCTATTATTAAAGTATTACATCCATTTCATTACAGTTTAATTCACATTTATTCTTTATATAGCTTGATTTTAATTTAATATTAATATTCATAAAAGAATCATCTCATATTTAAGTTTTTCTACTCTTTTTAATTTACATTTATTTCTTCGTATATAGTATCATTTAATAATAAACTTATTTATGAACCATTTCAATCATTTTCTCAAATTTATAATCATTTACTTAGATAATATTCACCTTTAACTATTCAATTTAATTTGCTAAGCATTTCAAAACATCAACTTAAGTTTAAAACATTTTTTGTGCATCATGATTCTTATTTATAGACATAATTCCATTTAAACATTTTTATTACATAATTTTTACTTGTATAATGTTCTATTACATATTCATAATTAACATTTCAACTTCTTTAACATTTCTGGTAAGTTTTTATATATGTTTTAAGAATGTAATTGAGTGTTATACAAATTTATCTTATTCATTCTGGTTAACAGAAATGTTCAGTAGTTTACATCTTCTTAATCTTCATTATCTTTTAATTTACACGTTACAAAACTTCAATTTCTTATATTTTCATTAAACATTTGGATTTTAATTTCTTATTTCTCATTCGGAAGTTTCCAGTTATTAAAGTTTCACCTTAGCTCTCGGCTGAAATCATTAATTAACATAAACTTAAGAACTAATTACTTGGTTTCATTTCCAATCACTTTGAAATAATATATACATATTATCATATCTTTTATATATGACAGATCATACTTAGAAGTTTTAAAATTAAGATTTTTTTTATCAAAACAAATGTGTAGCAAAGCTACTACAATAGTCTTCCCACCTTAACTCGAAAATGAACGTCGATGATGTCGCGATCATCATCGGAATTATTTTCCAACGAAAAAGAGGGGAGTACAAAACTTATTTTCTTTTTTTTAATTCTGTTAAATTTTTTCATCCAAATAACTTTCGAAATATTTATTTTATACTTCCAATAATGCTAATATTTGTTTTCCCAAATCTTTGAAAACCAATTTCAAAATGCTAGCGTTTAAGTTCTCAAATTTCCATTTAAATTCATTTATTTGTAAATCATAATTAATACTATATTTATAAAATTACATTTTCAATAACATATAATATTCAATAGTTTTAAGAACCTTTACTAACCAAACAATAAATGACAATAATTGAATATTATCATTTCCTAACACCCAACACACCAAAATAAAAAAAATCAATTTACGAAAAATTATTTTTTTATACAAAATGTAATGCTAGGTAAAATTATTTCATTTACCTATATTTCAAAAACAATGTCGTCTCGGTTTACCTTGTTCAGGTGTTTAGAAATCATTATCGATGCCATAGCATCGTATGTATCGACCAGCATTTATAAATACTCAATAGAACAAATTAACACAATATAAAATATTTTTATAGCAGTAACAAATATGCTCTCTCATATATACACTCGACTCATTCTAGGATATTATTAACCCTATCTCTAATGAGTTAAACCTCGAACAGGCTAAGGCATCTATAAACCAAAGCTCTAATACCAACTATGACGATCCACCTTTTGGGCGGTTTAAATCGATAATAACCAACACATGTCTAACTCAAACCATTCAAAAGGAAGGAAGGTCCATGGGGTAAATAAGAAAATAAGAGAAAAGAAGGTAAAACAAAACACAGAATCTCATAGCGGAGTTGAAAAAATATAATAATCAAATAAACAGTTCATGAAGCAATTTCACCATATACATTTGATTGCACAAATCTACAAAAATCATAGTACAAAGAAAGAGGAATAACACCAATAATATAATACCAAACTTCGTCTTCATCCTCCAGAAATAATGTCTTCAAACACTGAAATGCTCAGGCTGACCCGAGCGTAATGAAAAAGACAAAAGACTCAAGCCAGAACTAAAAGTTCTTATATAAGTGAAATCAACAGCAAATAAATACGAGTGTAATAGCTTCAGAGATGTTTACAGGATTTCACATCTCTTATTCACTATATAATGTGTGTGCAATAAATTAAGAGATGTTATGGGATTTTTCATCTCCTAAGGATCCATTAAACTATCTATATGTAGTAAAATATGTTATATATATGTAGTGCATATCAGTAATGTAAAGTATTAAAATAGCATTAAGCCGTTACCACTATCCCCCTGAGCACATTTTTATCTAAGCATCGTAGTATATAAAGCACTGTAAACTCCACCATAAACTTGTGGGCTATCAGGGAGCTCTCCATAGGTACAACACAAACCGAAGTTGTAGTGGGCTCGATCAGGATAAATATGACAAGGCACGTGAGGCAATACCCAATGTAAGATTCTACCATTTCTCTCTCCCAGATTGGTGGTAACGCATACCGCAGCTACCGCCCACCTCGATGTAGGATCGATTTCACCCTAGAGGGGGGTAAATAAGGTGATACTAATAATTATGAAAATTAAATGCGGAAATACATAAAATAATTACACGGATGAAAGCAGAATAATAAAAGAAGAAATAGAACAACACAGATTTACCCAGCTTCGGCAAAACACTGCTTACGTGCTGCCCCAAGATTTCTACTAGAAATTAAGTAGTCAAACACTTACTAAACCGGCAACACCCGCTATCGAATAACCTAATTCTACGCTCAAAACCCTGCCACAACTCAGCCACTGAGTTGCGAATTCTCGAACTACACCACCGTAGTTCATCCCTAGTCACACGACTTGAAAGTTACACAATTTAAAAGAGTGATCCCAATTCAACCACTTCATTCGAATTATGACTCGAAAGTATAGCTCCATCATTGTTCTATTTTAGTCATTCTAATTATGACTCGAAAGTCAAGGCGATCCATCATCGTTCTCTTTCTTCAAATCCAACAAACGCCTCCAATTCAACCACTTCATTCTGGACAACAACCGTCGCATACACAGTTGTTAAAGTGGTTCCAATATTGACAGAGAGTATGTCAATAAGAGGACCCGGTCTCTTTAACAACCAAACATCATTTTTCACACTGGTTGGTTCTTTTACATTTCAAAACCAATTCATATTTGATATTAAAATATCATATTCAATTCAAAATATCCTTCATTTCAAAATACCATATTTACACAAAATATGTCATTTCCACATAAAAATATCATTTCAAATTCCAACTTAGGTTGTAACCTCATTTAACCGCATTCGCATTTAAATCAACGATTTAAATATTAAAATTCCAACTTTGCACAGTTTGAAATTCTAGAAAATTGTTTGAATAGTTATAAATAGTTTAGAGATTTAAAACAGTTTAATATAAAATGGTTTGATTATTGAAAATGTCTTATATAGTGAAATAGTTTTGGAAAATCTGAATAATTTGGATATTAAAAATAATAGGTTTTAAACAGTTCAAATAAAATTTAATTTATTTTGAAAACAATATTAAATCAAACTATTCGTTTCCATTTCAACAATTTGGACCCATGTCCAATTTCAAATCAACAAATTCAATTTCCAATTTGTCAATTTAATTGGATCAATTTAGACTTAATGTCAAATAAAAATGATTTCAATTTCAATTCGAATTAACTTTAATTTTTGAAATGTTTAATTTTTAACTTCAAATTCGATTCAAAAATCCAATTCAATGTTTTAAAATTCCAATTCAATTCTTATTTTAAACCATTTCAATTTATATCGATTTCAAATCCAATTTCAACTTATATCGATTTCAAGTCTAATTTCAATATACTGATATAAATCGCTTAAATCAAATTAAATCTCATTGTTCAAGTTAAAGATCTAAATCCTAAAAGTGATTAATTTCCAAAATTTAAAGTCACATATCAATTAGAACTTCCTATTTCAAATTCATTTCTTTTGGAGCAATTTCTTTTGACCAATTTCAGTTTCAACATTTCAAAGATTGAATTGGAAAATAATTCAACTCAAATAAATCCAAAATTTATTTCTTTTAAACAGTATTATTTAATTAAAAATCAAAATCAAGATTTTATCACCATTTAATTTAACCAATCCAGTGTCCGTATATAATTTTCTATCCTATGGCCAAGTGATCAATTGTTATCAATTTAATTACATGGATGGATATATATCGTTTCAGTCCAAATCAAAGTACCATAGGTATATATCATTTCAACTTATTTCTTAATTTATTCGAAATAATTCAAATAATAGTTTATATGCTGTCATTTAATATACAGAGTGATAACAGGGATATACAAAGATAAATAAACATCCAATCAACCAAATTGTCAACAAATAGATATCCATCCAAATCAACCAATAATTCACAACAATTTATAGGTTATTAATATACCGTCTTTAACTAGTAATTAAATCCAATATAAATTTAAATGGCATTCACTTCTATAAAATTCAATTTCAAATTAAAATGTCAATTTAAACTACCAAACAGCAACAAATAAATTTCTTAACACTTTATAAATTTAATTCAACTAACGTAAGAATATTTAGTATTGTGTGGGTGGGTTAAATCACTCACCTTTGAGTTATAGTTGATTAAAAATCCAATAAAAGCCCAAAATTTGAACAGTCTCCAAGTCCAACCAAACAAGCCTTATGTTGTTCGGAATTTCGATACGAACCCAATGGATGAAACCGCTCGTGAATCTAAGTTTGTATGCAAAAGTTATGGAGGTTAAAATGATTGAAATTTAAATTTATAATAAAATAAGGGAATATATGTAAATATCCTTAACCTAGCAAAACCCCACATCGATCGAACCCACGATCGTCAACAGCGTCACCCCTATTTCGACCCAACACCGCCGATCCACGCGCCATCCCCTCGATCAGACTTTGCCTCGAGCCTTGCCGTGTCCAAACGCCTCACCCTCCTCCACGCGTGGCAGCGCGACGTCCTCAAGCGAGCTCCACCGTTGCCACCTTAACAAACAAGTTTTGGTGACCCTCTACACAGTTGATGCGACCGAACCATGTGGACACACTCTACATCACGACCTCAGCTAGATGCAACTCTCCGATCGTCGAATGGTCGACGATCCACCATCGATCAAGAAACCCTAATTCCAACGGCCAAGAATGTTTCGTCAAATTCTAGCCAAAACAAAACTCGATTGCAAAAATGAACAGAAGATGCAGATTACGTTCATCGAGAGCTTTGCGATGTTATATTATATGATAGGTTTTGAGGAGTTTGAATTTTCGATCTGATTTGGAATTGGAATTAGGGTTTTGAAATGTCTACCATTGAGAAAGAATAGATAATGAAACAGATAGATAGAAACTGTATCTACAGAATAATGGAATAAAAGAATGCTAGGGTTTATATTAGCTTATATATAGACAGAGATGGATAAGAATGGATGGAACGGATCGAATAGGCCAAAGCGGTAACCAAGGCCCGAAAAGCCTATTTCGTTCCCGAAAAGAAAATAGGTCATCACGTATATCGAAATATAGATTTTCGATATTTTTAAACTTAATAGGACTAGTTTTAGACCCTAATTCTATGTATATAAAAGTTAGTCTTTAAAATAAAATTATATTTGTTTAAATTCCATTGATTGATTTCTATGCGTTTCAAGCTCGCACGATCAAACGGTAAGTCCGATCGCTACGAAACCTGAAATCCTACAATAATTCACTATTACAGATCCGATGAAACCTATTTCATCAAAATCCGAGATAGTGCCCAAAAAGGCTAAATTTACACGTTAATTAAATAAATTATTATTAAATTGATTTAATCACTTTTAAATTTTAAATTAAAAGTTAACAATTTTCATCATTTCTGATTACACAAAATTTAATAATCTTTTACAATACAGTTCTTCATGCTAAAACCAATATTTAAATATTACATAATATCAGCATTCATTACAACTGAAATTAAACCATTCATTTTAATTTAAATTCCAAATAAATTCTTTTATTCTGATTTAAATTCTTATATTGAATCAATTAGTAAATAATTTAACATAAGTTTCCATCTTATTGTGCTCATTTTCTACAGTTAATGTCTTTTCTTACATTAACTGCAATATTTAATTACATTAAATTTCGTTGATTTCCAAATTAATCTCAACGGATTTAATAATAAGATGATAATCAAAACAATTGTTTACAACCAAAGATTATAAATTACTTACCCAAACTGATTTCATGTTTCATATTAACCAATTTTCAATTAAATGCATGTTATTTCTATTTTTTGATACAGTATATAATTTTATTCCTCATTAACCTTTATTATTACCATTTGTTGGAATTACATTAAAACGGCTGTCAATTATATCCAATCAACATTATTGAATTATATTCCAATAAATTTTCCATTTATAAATCATAAATTTTAAATTCTCACAATATTATATTCCAAAAATCTTATTAAATTTAATATTTTTAATTATAAAAAATACGGGTCGTTACAATGAACATATTCATAACTACAGTCGATTAAACACTAATCCTAAGTAGTTTCTACTTATATATGTTTGATGTAATTAATTAATTATTTATATGATAATAAAACAACATATATAACAGAAAATAAAATCAAAAGAATACTTTATTTCTAACTAAATTGTTTATAGAATTGTATGTATGTATGTATAATTTGCACAAAGGGCACCCCTTTAGCTCTCTTAATCTTCCACTTACATTTGGTGCCAATTATGGAGCCTTATCCCTATAACTTTGATCAATCTTCCTAAAACAGACTAAGAAAGTGTCTTAATAAATGGATATGTTAATATCGCCTTTTTTATCTTGTCTCTTGATCATGATCACTCCATCATTGATAAACTAGCTTATCATATAGTACTTGCGGAGGATGTATCTCGACTTCTTGTGAGCTCGCATTCCTTGGAAATCCACATTGTCGTATTATTGTCACAATACAATGGAGTTTAATGCTTGGGAAAACTTTTAGCTTCTTAATGAATTTGCACATCCATTCTACTTCTTTTGCGGTATTATCCAAGGTAATGTATATCCATATCTTAATGAATTTGCACATTCATTCAGTGGTAGAATAAACCACAACTTATTTCTTGGAACTCTTCCAACTAACGACCTTTGCATTTAAGGTAAATATAAAACCCAAGACTTTAATGTTAGCGATGTCTTTTTAAAAACTTGAGTCTAAATAGCCTTTCATAAGGAGTTCGTTGTTTCCATAAGTAATAAACAAATCCATAGTATTTCTGAAATACTTAATCACCTCAACTGTTGGCTAATGATTTTCTTGTAGATTTGACTGATATCGACCAACTGCAACTAGTGCAAAAGAAATATCGGCTTTGTACATAGCATGTCATACATGATTGATCCTATTGTCGAAGAATAAAGAATCCGACTCAAGTGATGCTTTTCTCATCCATAGATGAAGCATTCTTCTTAGAAAGGACAATTTCGTAGCACACTAATATATTTCTGTACTTAGAATTTTCCATTCTAAATCATCTTAGTACAGTATCTATGTACATATTTTGAGATAGTTACAATACTTTATTGGTATATATCTATATATATTTATATTTAGTATGTTCGATAACTCAAATAAATCCTTCGTCGAGAAGTTATTACACATCCAGGCCTTCACTGATTGTAACATTGGTATATCATTTCCAGTCAATGGCAAATCATCAACATATGATACTGAGAATGTAGCAGCGCCATTTTCACTTTTTTATATGTGCATGCTTGCACTTTATTTTGATAGAAACCAAACTATTTGATTACCTAATCTAAACATTTGTTCCAAATCCTAGATTAATGCTTATGACCATAAATAAATCTTAAGAGTCTACATGCTTTAGCGCTGCCCCGACTAACTTCAAAACCCTCTTCCTACAACATATAAACATCTCTTCTAAATCATAATTTAAAATTTTTGTCTTACGTCCATTGGCCAAATTTCATTGTCATAATAAGAGGTGATTTAATGCAGTATCCAAATAGATTTAAGCATAGCAATTGGAAAAAACATTTTGTCATAATTAGCAACTTGAATTTGAAGTAACCCTTTTGCATCCAACTATGCTTTATATGTTTCAACCTTTCCACCGACACCGATATTTATGTTAAAGACCCACTTTCAACCAAATGGATTTTACCCTTTCAGGTATATTCTCCAAAATCGATTCTTTTTTGTACATGAAATTCATCTCAGATTTCATCGCATTAAGCTACAAGATATAGTCTTTATACTTTGAGGTTTATCAATATGTAAGGGTATCATCATCATGAATGGCATAAATCACGTTCTCTCAAGTAATGAAAGACCTATAGGATCTTTCTGGCATGTGAGATTACCTATTAGAAATTCTAAAAGGTTACGTATCTTCATTGGGTGTCTAATTATCGGTTATATATTCATTCTCTATGGAAGTTTCTTGAATCTCATTCAAGTCTTCATGTTGCCGCTAATTTATCATAAGAGATATTCCTTCTCTAAAAAGGTGGATTATCTAGAAAAAAAACTTTCATTCCTTTATGTAATGGAGTATGTATCCATGAGGATTTCATAGATACCCCATAACTTACAACAAAGCAATCTTGCCTTAAGTCTATTGAGGTTTACATCTTTAATGTAAGCCTTACAATCACAAACCTTAAGGTAATTAAGGTGGGGTTTCTCCCTAGTCTATAACACATATGGAGTCTTAGGCATAGATTTAGATGGTATACTATTCAACATACATGCATAGTTTCTAGGTCATATCCCAAAATGAAAGAGGCAACTCAAAGTCACTCTTCATTGATTGAACCATGTCTAACAAAATATTATTTCTCCTTTCTTAAATACCATTATGTAGCAGAGTATATGGAGGAGTGAATTAAGAGAGAATTCAATTCTCCTTTAGGTACTTTTGGAGTTCAGATGTTATGTACTCATCTTCTTAATTAGATCTACGTATTTTTGTATTCTTATTACTTTGGTTTTCTGCTTCATTCTTATATTCAACGAATTTTTGTAAACCTCTGATTTGCATTTAATAAGACAGACATGTTCAAATCAAGAAAAATTATAACATCTCTCATTTCGAGATGATAAATGAACGTCGATGAAGCTGCAGTAATCACCAAAAATATTTTTAATCGATAAAATGAGATTAGTATTATTTTTTTGCAACATTAACTAAATAGTGTAGCTAAATAAATTTCATTACATATAATTGTCTTCACATTTTCATAACCTCAAAACGCGCCTAAGCAAGGGTAGAATATAATAAACATAATAACAATGACGAGCCCGACAAACGATACAAAAGTATTATCTAAAATTAGTTTCAGTATGAGTGATTCGATGTTTATGGGTTACTGCATATAAACCAAGAAATAATATGAAAGTATTATCTAATAAACATCAGAGTGTGCAACTATTTTGGTAGAAAGATCAGATAGTTTGAATTTCTATCAAAATGCAAAGAAAGCGTGCATTTATAAAAAAAAATATTGATAGTGCTAAAATATTTCTAAATCCATTAGTAAACAGTAAACTTATGATTATTAACGATGTATTAGTATTAAAATAAATTCAGTTTGGTTGTTTAACTCCCGATATATGATTTGAAAAGACATCTTATATAATCAGCATGAAAGGAATTTAGGGATGTCCCAAAATTGATATACACAGAAACCGTATTAGATTGTTTAATATGAAGCACATAAGATGAAATCTATTAACCCGCCTTTTTACAAGGCCACAGACAGGCGAATTTAACCAAATCAACTATTCATTTGTCAAAACTGGAATACAATTGACTGGACCCAGTTGGATGGATAGACGGCCGGTCAGGAATGGGTTCGATGTGCATAGTTCGGCGCTAAGGAGAGTAGGTTGGATCGGCATTGATTGCCGCTCAGCATAAGGCATGGGTCGACATTGATTGCCGCTCGGCATAAGGCATGGATCGGCATTGGTGGATTGTTCAGCATTGGACCTCGCTCGGCCCTGGACTTCGTTCGGCATGGTGGATCGTTCGGCATGGTGGATCATTCAACATGGTGGATTGTTCGGCATGGTGGGACGTTCGGCATGGTGGGACGTTCGGCTTGATGGGTTGTTCGGCTTGATGGGTTGTTCGGCATCAGGTGCGACTCAGCATTGGGGAGAGGCCGTAGTGACTCGGCATTGTGATTCGGCATTGGTTATTCGGCCTTGATGGGCTCGGGTTATTCAGAGAGCCCAACAACTACCTGAACATGTCTATAAATACAGCGTGTAGGAGTTCAGAAAGGGGATCTTCTCTTCTGCTCTCTGACTTCCTACTTTCTAAGACTAAGGCTAGTCTACCACTTTGTAACTGTAATCAATTGTTACATCAATAAAAGAAAACTTCTGGAGTGGACGTAGGCCGGAGTTAACCGAACCACTATAAAAAACTGTTGTTCTTTACTGCTTAATTTCGATTCTGACTGTTCTTCATATTATTACTCTCTACACACACATTATCTATTATCAGTGACTGTTAGTTGGTGCTTTCATTTACATTTGGGTGTTAGTGACCAATTTTGGCGTAAACAGAATCCTTATGCATTGGCAATACGAATTATCATACATTCTATATTCTCTACATTATCAAACTTTTCTTATGTATTTGACATATAGAGCGGGTATCAAATCCAAATTAAGATCAACAATTTACTGTATTCCTGAGTATTTATGATATACTGGAGAATTGTTTATAGAATTAAAAAAACTCCTTATAAAGGAGTGTATGGACTCTAATTACATAAGTGTTATCAAATATAGTAATCCAAATTTCATGTTTAAACCGAAGTTAAGAATTTAAGTTGGAAATGTTCCAAAATGATTAATAGTGAATGATTCAACTAGGTGTAAACAACACTTGGAGCCGTGCAGATGGACTAGCAGGAGGCTATGCTCTCTCATATTTATATTTTAGGCTTATTATTGTTTATTCCGCTATGTGACACTATGGAGCCTTGATAGTGTTTCCTTATTATTACTGGAGACAGTTTATCAGTTGAGTTTATTTATTTATCAGTTGTACAAACTCTTTTATTATTTTGTATAACTGTATGAGCCTATGTACTCCGATTCTATGGTTCATGTAGTTATTACTGTCTCGCCCATTTTATATATATGATGATTATTAAATTTTATCTAATGTGCGGTGAGATATAGGATAGGTTATGTGAGTGAGTGATTATATGATGTTTCCTTTCTTTCTCTTCTATTCTCTTCTCTTCTTTTCTATTCCTCTACTTTACTTCTCTTTCGTTCCTTTGAAAATGGTCCTACATCGAACGGATGCTCCATCGGTGCACTATTCAGTTATATGAGCATCGGTGGTCTAGGGTGGTCATCACAACAATCGATTAAACACTACTCCTAAGTAGTTTATACTTATATATGTTTGATTTGTTAATCCATTATTTATATCACAATATAGTAACGCATATAATAGAAAACAAAACAAAAATAGTACTTTATTTCTATAAAAAATTGTTTACAGAATTAAGTTTATATAACAAAATTACATAATTACATTAAGGTCACACCTTTAACTCTCTCAATCTTTCAATTGCCCATGGTGCTAATTATGGAGCCTCATCCCTATGCCTTCGATTAATCTTCCTAAAATGGGCTAAGAAAGTGCCTTTTGAATGAATCTGCTATATTACCTTATTTACTCTCTCCATCACGATCTCTCCGTCACTGATAAACTTCTTTATCATGTGGTACTTGCAAAGAATGTGCATTAAATTCATGTGAGCTCACATTCCTTGGAAATCACATAGTGACATTATTGTCACAATACAATAACATCAGAATTTAATGCTTGGGATCACTCCTAGCTCTTTAATGAACTTGCACGTCCATTCTACTTATTTTGTGGTATCGTTCAAGGTGATAAACTTGGCCTTCATGGTAGAATCAACCATAACTTCTTGTTTGGAATTGTTACAACTAATGGCCTCTCTACTAAGGGTAAATATAAACTCCGAGACTTTAATGTCATCGATACCAGGTTTAAAAACTTGAGTCTAGATACCTTTTCATAAATTTTTCATTATTTCCATAAATCAAAAACAATTCTTTAGTATTTCTGTAATACTTATAGATGACCTTAACCGTTGCCCAATGATTTTCTCCTAGATTTGATTGATATTGATTTAATGCACCTAGTGCAAAAGCAATATCAAGCCCAGTACATAGCATGGCATACAGGATTGATCCTATTATCAAAGCATAAAGAATCTGACTCATGCATTGCTTTTCTCATCCATAGATGGGGAGTCCTTAGAAAGGATGATTTTGTGTCACATGAAAATTTTCGACACTTGGAATTTTCCATACTAAATCACCTTAGTACGGTATCTATATACATAGAGTGGGATAATTAAAATATCATTCTATAAAAATATTTATACCTAGTATGTAGGATAGCTCACCTAGTCATTCATTAAGAAGTAATGAGACATCTAGGCCTTCATTGATTGTAACATTGGTATATCGTTACCAATCAATAGCAAATCATCGATGTATGATGCAAAGAATTTAACAACACCATTTTGCACTTTTTTATAAGCACGTGCTTCCTCTGTGTTTTGATTGAAACCAAACTTTTTGATTACATTATCAAAACATTTATTCCAAATCCTAGAAACTTTCCTAAGACCATAAATAGATCTTAAGAGTCAGCATGCTTTATCGTTGCTCCTACTGACCTCGAAAACCTTTAGCTACGACATATAAACATCTCTTCAAAATCACAATTTCAAAACATTGTGTAACGTCCATTTTTCAAATTTTAGTCGTCATAAGAGGCGATTTCGTGGAGTATCCGAATATATCTAAGCATAGTGATTAGCAAAAATGTTTCATCATAATCAGCATATAAAATTTGTCGAACCCTTTTACTACCAACCATGCTTTATATGTTTCAACCTTTCCATCTACACTGATATTTATCTTAAAGATCCACTTTCAACAGATAGGTTTTACCCTTTTGGGTATAGTCTCCAAATTTAATACTTTTTTGCACATGAAATCCAACTTGGATTTCATCACATCAAGCCATAAGGCAGAGTCTTTACTCTTCGAGGCTTATCAGTTTGTAAGGGGTTCATCATCATGAACGACACAAATCACGTTCTCTCCCTCAATGAAAGACCCATGGAAGTTTCATCCTTTAATTACCGTCTATATATTCGGTCAATATGGAAGTTTCTTGGATGTTATCCAACTCTTCTTACTGCCACTTATTTCTAATGAGAGAAATTCCTTTTCCAAAATGGTGGTATGTCTAGAAACAAAAGCTTTTGTTTCTTGGTATAATGGAGTATATCCATGAGAATTTTATGGATACCTATAAACTTACAAAAAACCAATCCCCCTCAAGCCTATCGGGGTTTACATTCCTAACTTCAGCCTTACAACCACAAACCTTAAGATAATTAAGGTGGAGTTTCTTCCTAGTTTATAATTCTTATGGATTATTAGGCATAGATTTAGATGGTACATTATTCAACATATATGTGTAGCTTCTTGCACATATCCCCAAAACGAAAGAGGCAACTTGGTGTCACTCATCAATGATCAGCCATGTCTAACAAAGTTCGATTTCTCCTTTCCAAAACACATTCCTGTTGCGGAGTATATGGAGGAATGACTTAAGAGAGAATCCCATTCTCTTTTAGGTAATCTTGGAGTTCAGATCTAATGTACTCACCTTCTTGATTAGATCTAAGTATTTTTATCTTCTTATTACTTTGGTTTTCCACTTTATTCTTATATTCAATGAATTTTCATAAACCCATAATTCGTGTTTCATAAGCTACATTTGTTCATTTCTAGAAAAATTGTAACAACCTCATTTCGAGATGTGAAAATGAACATCGATTATGCTACAGTCATATATAATTATTTTCAAACGACAAAATGTGATTAGTATTATTTTTTCACAACATTAAGTAAATAATGTAGCCAAATAAGTTTCGCTACGATAATTATCTTTACATTTTCAAAATCCCAAAACGCGCCATATAGGGGTACAATATAATAAACATAAATAACAATGTCATGCCCGACAAATGAAGGTGCGGACATGAACACCTAACCGGTTATATATCATGGATTTACAGTAGCGAAATAAAAATAAATTTTATTAGCTACAAGACTTTTGCTTCGTCTTTGGCTTCTTTATTAATCTTCCAAAAAGTAACATGTCTAAGTCCATTACTCAGTCTACTTGAATAAGTACCCAAAGTTTATGGTAAATAATTAGAATCTGGGTCCGATTCAAAGCCTCGTATGACCCTAAACATATACATAATGAGACCTCACCACAAAAGCACGCTATGGGTTTTCACCTCACTGATTCATCATAGTAATTTCATTATATCATTTAAACAGTAATCATTGCATGACCCTTCATATAACATCATTTTACTTATAAGTATTCCCTATACATAGCATTCAATTATGAAATATGCCATATGTACATATTCATCCATTAACATTTATGTACACCCTATACTTGTCATCAAGTTATCATGAACCGTATCATATAATCATCAATTGCTTTCACAAATTTCACATAGACTCTTATGTAGGTGTTGATCTTAAAGTTTTCATTAACTTATTTTAATGGTTACCACCCTAGGCCTATCTTTCATCAATTTATCTTTTTCTCAAACAATGTCACCACATGAAATGACCGCTCATTCCACCATGGGAGCCACACTACTCTCCTAAGAGATTGAATGCAAGAACCTTGAATACATTCTTGCAAGCATCCTTACTAAGCGTCTACAACCCCTCTTAGTGCTAGAGACACTTTTGTTTCATGTTGTGGATTCCTTCAATAAAGTACATCCAATTGAGTTATAACTCTCCCTGGAGTTTTATTTCTAATTCCAACCCTATAGACTTCCCAAGTCGTGGCACCATCTTGTATACCATTGAATTTTAGACTCCGTTAATCTTCGCACCCTTCCATTTAAAAACTACATGAGTCGATATATTTACGATATTGGGTTCAATGTGTTTCTTTCATTTTTTATATACCCTACACATTCTTTAGATAAAATGTTTTACCTTTAATTTAAATGATGCAACCATCATTTCTTAGCTTCCTTAAGATTAGTCTATTTCATAATTTAGATAAATTAATGCAATTAAAATTACAAATTTTCTCTCATAATTCCATCCCTATGAAATTTCAAAACAAACATCTTGATGCCTAGCTTCCAAAATGCCACTAAAATTTGTTTTATTTTACTAGAAAAAATTCTCTTTACTAGCTATCACAACCCTAGTTTAGCAGTTATCGAATGTTGACGTTTACTTAGCTATTATGCATCAAAGTTGTTGCATATTGACCTATCGCACTATAAAGCTAACGTAGTTTGATGTTATTGCATTACATGACTATCGCATGTTGACCTATCACAAGCCAAACCTATCGCATGTCAAACCCATCACATCTTGAAGCTATCAAAGGTTGAGTTTTTATAAGCTATCATATGTTGAGATTTAAGGCTATCAAAGGTTAGGATTTAAAGCTATTAAATGTCAAGATTTATAGGATATTGCATGTTGGCATTCAAAGCTATCACTGTTAGAAATGCGGATTACGGATCTTAAGGCTTGGATAAACACTAGAGGGGGGTGAATAGAGTTTTAAGAAATTACTAAATCCTTTTGAGTTTATGTTAATTTGAACACAAATGTATGCAAATTCAGACACGGATATGATCACAGAAACAAACACAGATGCAGAAATAAAATAAAAGCAGTAAAGGAAAGAACACATCGAATTTTATACTGGTTCGGAATTACCCTACGTCCAGTCCTGCACACAAGTACGGATTTCCTTTCAAAAGCAATTGTATAATTACACCCTCGATTTCAAGGCTACGAGGTACACCCTCCAGATTCACAATCCTCTGGGTAGAGATACTTGATTTCACGGGTAACAAGTTCACCCAATTGATTTCCTAGACTACAATCACAACTTTTCTCACTTGATTGATTTCCAAGGCTAAAATCACACCTTTTCTCATAGAAATGATTACAACGAAGCCTATAACTCTGAATAGCATTGAGGATCTTGTTGAGATAGTGATAGAGAATCAAACCAGAAATGGTCTATTTAGATTCAATGTTGATTTCGGCAGAGTAATGGTAAGAATATGTACAAAGAAATGTGGAAGAAGAAGAAGAAGAGGAGTGAAAACCAGGAAAATATGAGTAGAAATTCGTTGAAAACAGCCCCTATTTATAGAAGAACAACAACCATGTCCATTCGTGAAGGGATATGACGAATAGACACTTCTTTTGAAATTCAAAATTTTGAAATCAACTGACACTATGTCGATATGGGTAACTTGGGTATGTCGACATCCCAAAGGAAATTTTGGTGTTTTGTTTTTCTTTGAAGTTAACTTTTATCTTATATTAAAACTATTTTAAACTTTTATAAATATACTTAAATATAGTTAAAATATATAAATAAATATGGAGAATAATATTTTGGTATATATAAAATTTTACTATAATTTTATATTTAAATCTAGGTATAAATATTAAAAATTAATATATTATTATTAAAGATAATTCAAAACTAAGGATAAATTAATTTTGGAATTAAAGATTATTTTGAGGCTAAAAGTATTTAAAATCAGGATATATATTTTTGATTCTTTTAAAAGGAAGGTTTTGAAAACATTTTGAAAACAAGATATAATTTTGTAAAATCATTTTGAATAAAATGTTAGCGGGTACAAAACGATGTTCCAATAGATTTTTCGGAGGTTCCATCCTACTTAGGGTTCCATCCCTTTAACAGGATCGCAGTGGATTCCATTCCACGAATAAGTTGGATTTTAAGATGCCAGTGCTTTTCTAGGAGTTTTAACAAAATTCCTAATTAAATTACTTATTCTTGAAATCTTGAACTCTTTATAATCTTGATATTCTTGATACTTATGAGTCTTCAATCTTGATATCTTGAATCTCTATACTATATTGTCTTCATTCTTGGTACCTGCATGGTTAAATCCTGCATATACATATATTTCTAAACTATAATGCTAGTATTTATATTTTGTAATCCGATTCTAAGGTTGATGTTATCAAAACCATCATCTCAAGGACTAACAATCTCTCCCTTTTTGATGATGACAACCTTTGTTTATAAAATATTACTTCTATCCTAATAACTCCCCCTAAAACTAATAACTCCCCTTTAATCTATGCCTAACTATCCTGTTTTATATTTCTTCCCCTTTGTCATCAACAAAAACTAACTCCAAACTATAAAATCTCCAAACTATATAACTCCCCCTTAACCTAATACTCTATGATATGTGATTATAATGATAGTATTATCATAAATAATCAACACTTAACTCTAAAACTTAAAACTTAGTCCCAAACTACTAACTATCCTAACTAAGTATCCATATAATAATACTTTTAATAGAACACAAATAAGAACACGAACTATTTATTAATTCTATAGTTATATTTACATTTTCGTAGAGAACGTAAGAAAGAACATACAACAATTGGTGTTCTTAAATGAAAAATTGAATTTTGGTGAGAAAAATTTCAATAATAAAAAAAATCGTTGTATGTCGACATGGGTTGAGAGGGCATGTCGACATGGTCTTTGAAATTTTTACTATTCGATTTATTTTGATATAACCTTTAATTATACTTTGTTATTTATATTTTTGTATTTCAGTTATTGAACAAATTCCTAATTCTCTTCTTAGTTTACTAAATATAGATTCATTTAAGGGTTTTGTTAATATATCAGCAATTTGATTTTCGAAATTAATATAATATAGAGTAATTACTTCCTTATTTATATTATATCTGAGAAAATGATGTCTTATATCAATATGTTTAGTTCGAGCATGTTGAGTAGTACTTTTGGATAAATTTATCGCACTAGTATTATCTCAATAAATTGGTGATTTTGAGATATTTAAACCATAATCTTTTAA
The DNA here is from genome assembly GCA_030765085.1 of Allium cepa. Taxonomy (NCBI): domain Eukaryota; kingdom Viridiplantae; phylum Streptophyta; class Magnoliopsida; order Asparagales; family Amaryllidaceae; genus Allium; species Allium cepa. The sequence goes on along the minus strand of CM060929.1, from coordinate 456,979,746 downwards.
AGTTTGTTGCATATATATTACTTGAGAACAAGCCAAAGCAGCAGAAATATATTCTGCTTCATTTGTTGATAAAGAAACTGTGTTTTGCTTTTTACTAAACCAGGAAATCAGAGAATGCCCCAAAAAGTGACAAGTTCCACTTGTACTTTTTCGGTCTGATTTACAACCAGCATAATCAGCATCACAGTAAGATATTAAGTCAAAAGAATTATTTTTAGGATAAAATAAGCCATAATAAGAGGTGTGTTTCACATATCTTATGATACATTTTACGACGTTTAAGTGGGTCTCTTTAGGTTGGGATTGATATCTTACACAAAGACAAACACTATGCATGATATCAGGTCTACTAGCAGTGATATAGAGTAGTGATCTAATAATTCCTCTATATAACTTTTGATCTACATCTTTTGAGAGGTCTTCTTTACTAAGGTACTCATTGGTGCCATGAGAGTGGGTTTTCCACTCGCAATAGTCAAACCAAATTTACTAATTAGGTCTTTAACATATTTTTCTTGACTAATAAAGACACTGTTATCTAATTGTTTTATTTGTAATCCTAAAAAGAAATTTAATTCACCCATATGACTCATCTCAAACTCTTTTTTCATTATATCATAAAATTCTTTATTCATTTCAAAATTAGTTGATCCAAAAAAGATATCATCTACGTAGACTTGTACTAGTTGAATATCATTTTTATTTCTTTTAATACAAAGAGTATTATCTACTTTACCAGTTTCAAAATTTGATTGTAATAAGTAAGATCTTAGTCTATCATACCAGGCGCTAGGAGCTTGTTTTAGACCATATAGAGCATTCTTAAGTTTGTAAACATGATTTGGTAATTTTTCCTTTTCAAAAAGTGGCGGTTGTTCAACATATACTTCCTCTTTTACAAATACATTTAAAAAGGCACTTTTAACATCCATTTGAAATAATTTGAAATTATTATGACTTGCGAAAGCAAGTAGAATCCTAATGGCTTCTAATCTTGCTACGGGAGCAAAGGTTTCATCAAAATTTATTCCTTCTTCTTGACAATAACCTTGAGGGACTAACCGGGCTTTATTTCTTACAACCTCTCCTTGCTCATTCATTTTATTTTTATAAACCCATTTAGTTCCAATTATAGTTTTATTTTCAGGTCTAGGAATAAGTTCTCAAACATCATTTCTAGTGAATTGATTTAATTCTTCTTGCATAGCAAAAATCCATGAATCATCAGTTGATGCTTCTTTTGGATTTTTTGGTTCAATAGTTGATATAAAAGCAACATTGCTCATTTGACTTAGTTGATTTCTAGTTTTAACAACAGATTGCATCCAAGTACATTTTCAACAGCGTGATCTTTTAAAAGTTTAATCCTTTTATTAGGATGATTAATTTCATTATTAGTTTTAGCTGTCTCTTGATTTCGAGTGATTAAACCCTCTTCATTATTTGTATCTTTAAATTTTTTAGATTTTCATCGAATTAAACATGCATTGTTTCTTCGATGGTGTTAGTTCTTAAATTAAAGACTCTGTATGCTTTACTTCTATTAGAATATTCGATAAAGATACCTTTGTCAGATTTAGGGTCAAATTTATCTAGTTATCTTTTGTATTTAAAATAAACATTTACTTCCAAAATTTTTAAAATCAGATACCATAGGTTTCTTTGAGTGAAGAAGTTCATAAGATGTCTTATCAGTTAAAGGTCTAATTAAAATTCTATTTAAAGTATAACAAGTGGTAGCAACTGCTTCTGTCTGAAAATACTTTGGTAATTTACTATTTGAGAGCATAGTTCTCGCACACTCTTGAATCATCCTATTTTTACGTTCTACTACTCTGTTTTGTTGTGGAGTTCTTGAAAATGAAAAATTGTGAGTTATTCCCTTTTTATTGCAGAATTCCTCAAACTTTTCATTTTCAAATTCACCAGCATGATCACTATGGATGATTATAATTTCTAAATAAAGTTGATTTTGAATCTTTTTTTGTAAAGTTCTTAAAACATTCAAAAGTATCACTTTTATGTTTCAAAAATATTGTCCATGTAAATCTAGAATAGTCATCTAAAATTAAAAAAACATATTTACTATGATGTATTGACAGAATTTGAGATGGACCAAATAAACCAAGGTGAAGTAATTCAAGAGGTTTTGAGGTTGAAATCATATCATTTAATTTAAAGGAACTTTTTTTAAGTTTTCCTAATTAACATGCATCACATAGACTATCTACTTTAAAATTTATTTTCGGGAGACCTCTTACTAGATCATGTTTAGACAGTCTAGATAAGAGTTTGAAATTAAAATGTCCAAATCTCTTATGCCAAATTTAAGGGTCACTTGTATTGTCCAAAAGACATAAGTTATCATTTGAGGCTTTCATACTAAAAATATAATATTCTTTTTCCTAATTCCCTCAAATATTATGGTTGAATTATTATCTTCAATGTGACATATACTTAGCAGATTATGTTGACTTATACTTAGCAGATTATGTTGACTTATACTTAGCAGATTATGTTTCAGATTCTTAACTAGCAAAACATTAGTAATAATATGAGTTTCAGAGTTATCGACTTTGTCGATGCCAATCACATATCCTTTTGAATTGTCTCCAAAGTTAACCAGTCCTCCGTCTTGTATATTATATCATTCAGCATATCTAGATCGCCAGTCATATGTCTAGAGCATCCACTATCAAGTATCCATTATTCTTTTTGATCTGCACAATTTATCTATTGTGGATTGATTCCTTAACCCCCATAAAGCATGTTTCCTGCACATCAAACAATTTTGGTAGACAACTTGTATTTGAACATTGATTATATGCAGACTCAAGAGGCAATGATGATCTGAATATTTCTAAACTAGTATTAACGAACATAGCCATTTGAAAACCTTGCTCTGATACCAAATGTTAGAAATGCGGATTACGGATCTTAAGGCTAGGATAAACACTAGAGGGGGGTGAATAGTGTTTTAAGGAATTACTAAATCTTTTTGAGTTTAAGTTAATTTGAACACAAATGTATGCAATATTCAGAAACAGATATGATCACAGAAACAAACACAGATGCAGAAATAAAATAAAAGCAGTAAAGGAAAGAACACATCGGATTTTATACTGGTTTGAAGTTACCCTGCATCCAGTCTCACACATAAGTACGGATTTCCTTTCAAAAGCAATTGTACAATTACACCCTCGATTTCAAGGCTACGAGGTACACCCTCCAGATTCACAATCCTTTAGGTAGAGATACTTGATTTCACGGGCAATAAGTTCACCCAATTGATTTCATAGGCTACAGTTACACCTTTTCTCACTTGATTGATTTCCAAGGCTACAATCACACCTTTTCTCACAGAAATGATTACAAAGAAGCCTATAACTCTAAATAGCACTGAGGATTTTGTTGAGATAATGATAGAGAATCAAACCAGAAATGATCTAGTTAGATTCAATGTTGATTTTGGTAGAGTAATGGTAAGAATATGTATAAAGAAATGTGGAAGAAGAAGAGGAGTGAAAACCAAAAAAATATGAATAGAAATTCGTTGAAAACAGTCCCTATTTATAGAAGAACAACAACCATGTCCATTCGTGAAGGGATATGCGAATAGACACTTCGTTTGAAATTCAAATTTTTGAAATCAACTGACACTATGTCGTCATGGGTAACTTGGGTATGTCGACATCCCAAAGAAAATTTTGGTGTTTTGTTTTTCTTTGAAAATAAATTTTATCTTATATTAAAACTATTTTAAACTTTTATAAATATACTTAAATATAGTTAAAATACATAAATAAATATGGAGAAAAATATTTTGGTATATATAAAATTTTACTATAATTTTATATTTAAATCTAGGTATAAATATTAAAAGTTAATATATTATTATTAAAGATAAATCAAAACTAAGGATAATTTGATTTTGAAATTAAAGATTATTTTGAGGCTAAAAGTATTTAAAATTAGGGTAGATGTTTTTGATTCTTTTAAATGGAAGGTTTTGAAAACAAGATATAGTTTTGTAAAATCATTTTGAATAAAAGGTAAGCGGATACAAAACGATGTTCCACTAGATTTTTCATAGGTTCCATCCTACTTAGGGTTCCATTCCTTTAACATGCTCGAAGTGGATTCCATTCCACGAATAAATTGGATTTTAAGATGCCAGTGCTTTTGTGACGACCCGGAATTTTCGAGCATTTAAAATCGGAATATTTAATTGATTTAAATATTCAATAGAGTAATTTTAACTTGAATTACGAATATCAAAATTTATTTCATAATTAAATTATTGAATTAAATAATTTGAGGTTGAGTAAAATGTTGAATCTAGAATATTAAGCCTGTTGAAAATAAATTGAAGGCTTATGAAAGTTATATTGATAATACTGAAGAGAATAGAAGTTTTGATATCAAATTTAAGAATGATTTGTTAAGTTTTGAAATTTAATACCGTTTAAATTGAATTTAAAAATAGTCGTCCGAGGCGCAGTCTCGGAATTCGACGAAACCAGTTCCATTGAGTCCGTAATATTGAATTATTATCGGATTTCAATTTTCGTAGCATTTGGAGTTGTTGTGTGAGCGTACGATATATAAACGCGCTAGAATTGATATCGACAATTTAATACTTTGAATTCGATTCAAAAAGCTATCTTCTCCATACGATTGAATTAGGATTCGGGACCTTTTCCATTGCGTTAGAAATATGGATACAACATTATAAACGTCTAGCGGTACGCTTCGATAGGGATTCGGGATTTTTGGCTTCGTTTTCTCAACAATTTAAATTTAAACTTAAATTTAAAAGATGAGTAATGGAATTGCATTGAATACTATAGCTAGCATCACGTGTAGGGTTTAAAAAAAATAAAAAAATAGCGTTACCTTCTTCAATACGCTTCTTCGTTAATAATTAAAAAGAGTTAGACATTTTTTTTCGTTCTGGAAACATGGCGAAACCTCTCTCTCTTCTCGCTCAAAATAAAAAATATATATATAATGGCCGACTCCTTGATTTCAATCACTCGCAGCAGAAAAAAAAATAGTGATGTTCGAAACCCCGATACCCCCTCCATCTTTGTTCCAGCATCTTCCGTTTACCTCGAAATCAAATGATTTCGCTCGAGTGAAAACCAATCCTTGCTTTGCCCTAATTCGAATTCGAATCAATGAAAAGGGGAAGAACACTCGCGTCGAAGCGACCAATGTTGGAGGTCGCGGTGGCGGCGCTGAAGGTTTTGAGGCCGGTCGCAATTAGACTTTGAGTTGTAACCGTTTGGGGTTCGGCGTTCGTGAGCACGATGAGGCGTTGAAGTCGACTTCGCTGAAGTCATGGAGGATGGTGGCTGGACACGGCGGTCGCAAGTTACAGCGAGGTTGAGGTCGTGATGTGGAGGTCTTCGGCTAGGGTTCGTTCGAATTTGATCAGTGAGGTAATTTTGTTTTACAGATGTTTATACATATAGAGAAATTTTTTTACAGGAAAGCTTCTGCATGTTTCTACTTACTGCAGAAAAAATAAATATAATAATAAATATTTTTTAGGCAAATTAGATTTAAAACAGTTGTTTAATTAAATAGATATAATTTTGGGAAAAGGAGAAAAAGGAAATAGGAATTTTGAAATGATTGGAAACTTATATAAAATTAGATTTTAAAATCTATATAGATTATTTTTATAAGCATACATGAGTTTTAAAATAAAACAAAATAAGATTAATAAACTTATACACATTTTGATCTACTTGTTTAATTTTAAAAATAAAATATATTATGGAGGTAGATTTATTTAATAAAACTTATTTAATTTTGTTAGTTGCTAAAAATTTATTCCATTTAAAAGGAAATTTGTTTAAAACAAATTATTAGCTTAAAACCCAAATTTCTTAGTAAATTAAGTTAGTAGATGGAAATTTAATTGTTTAATTGATTCGAATATTAATAAAAATTATAAATGTATATAAAAGGTTTAAAAAATTGAGAAACAAGCTGGATTGGGAGTGAATGGAAATAGACTGCAAATTTAAGTCAAATGTGAGTTAATCTCACTTAGTTAAATTTAGATTTAAATGATTAAATCTAAATAATTGTTTGAATGGTTGAATTGATTGATGTGCTATATAGTATAGTATATTTTGAAATTTGCATATTATATTGTGGTAACGTCTGTGGATGCAGGGAAAACAGGTTGGAGGGATCCAACTGGATCCCTCAACATTTATTCAAATTATTTAATACCCTCTATTGTGATTATTTGATATTCTGTGATGAATTGTATTGGAATATTGAACGCTATGGCTTGATTGGATATAATTGGGTATAATGAATTTCCAAAAATATATAAATTGGATTTTGGAATGATAATAAAAGAAGTGAAATTGTAAGTAAAATAATTATGGAAATTTGAATAAATTTAAGAATGAAGGGAAAAAGAAATAAAGTGGCTTAAAAATTTTTAATAATTAAATCTTGAGTATAGAAAAGGGTAATTTGGAACAATCAGAAGATTAATGAATTTTAAACTTCAGTGTTATTATTTAAAAGAACAAAACATTTATTTAAAATTTAAGATTTAAATTATTTAAGAAGAATAAAGAAGAAATTGGGAAAATCTGAAATTTGTATATTTCAGTTAAAAGATTTAAAATCAAACGGAAAATAATAATAATAAAATAAAAATAAAATAAAGTCCATAATTAATGAATTTTAAATGAACTGAGTAAGTAAAGAAATTTATTTCAAATGGAATAAATTGGGAATCAATTTGGAAAATTGATTTAAGTGATTGAGATTGGAAATTCTCCGTGGGTAACCAAGTACGTTTTCAAAGTAAAATTTTAAAATATAAATTAAAAGTTTTAAAGTTGTTTTAAAAAGTATGTTTTGAAAAATTTATTATTTCTAAATATTTAAATTCTAAAAGTAAGTTTTTCCTTTAATTTATTATAGCAGTAATTATTTAAAGAGTGACTTAGTATTTTGTTTTTAAAAGTGAAATTCTAGTTTTATATTTTGTTAAGTAACTTTATTTTCAAATATTCATATAGTATGTATTTTTAACAAAATTTTTGAAGTAGTTTTACCTTAAATATTTTAAAGTATATTTCAAAGTAAAGTGCTTTTAAATTATTTTAAAAATATAGTTTTGTGCTTGGTGATTTCAGAGGAGATAGAAAATAGGAAAATTTATTCTGAAAAGAAAGATGATTTGAAAACTATTTTCAAAGGGTTGAAAATAGAAATATATCTTGTAAAGATATTTTGAGGTTAATAAATAATTTGGGAAATTATTTATTGTGTGATGGATGTTGTGAATATTAATTGATAGTTAAATCACCGACTATCAATATTGGACAAATGCGTTGATAGTTTCGAAGAGACCGGGATCGAGATTTATTTCTCGAAAACCACTTCGATCTGGTTTGTACGTTTCGTGAAACGAGTTTGAATTCAAAGATGGAGCAGTGAAGTGCAAGGGCTAGTCGCTACTAATCCTGAGGATACTTTCAAAATGGATGTAGTAGAAATAGTGCCTTCGGTTCCGTTCGAACATGGGACGGACTTGCATGGATGAATGCTTTTGGAACATCGTCAGGTGGACCATGGGCATTCTAAGGGATATGTTCTAAAAAGGTAACGCTTAGCCTCAAGCCTCATCAAATGGGAATGACTGAAAATCAGGGGTTATGCAGCAAGGCTAGGTGGGTAGCACCAAAGCTGGGTGAGGTCACCTCTGCCTAGATGTCCCTTTTATTTCGTCTTAGTGGGCGGCTGCTGATCCCAACTGCGGGGTGATCTCACTCGAGATTATCCAGTAAGGGGTAATCCCGGTCTTGTGTTGCAGGGGAGCGGGCGTACTCCTCGGTACTGTGATCCAGGCCACGTACTGTGACAGGTGGTGCCCCAGTGCCTAGTCATTAGTTGGAAATCCATTCTCCCTACGAGCCTTGTACGAGTTTTGCTTGTATTACCCACTCTGTGGCTAGTAGCTGGAATTTAATCATGTAACAATTTCGGCTATTTTATAAGTATTTGTATATAGACCCTATTATAATATCAGAGGATTTCTATAAAAAGTGTTTTAGCTATCGTAAGGTAAAAACCCGACATGTTTATTTGTGGCGTGGTCTTACGAGATGCCTTTGTTTTCAAAGGATTTTTGAAACTTTAATAATCAATTGAGTGTGATTTTCTCACGCTGGTATTCCAGACTGACTCGGGTATTATTTAACTGTAATGCTCGGGTCAGACCGATTATTATAGGATACAGGATATGATGCTGTGGAGCTCAGGAGACGAGCTGGATGACGATACGTACTTCCGTACTTGTTTATATATATATTCCGCTGTGCTGAGTTGCTGTGTATCTAGTTGTATGTTATTGATGTTGAACTGTGATTGATGTACTCTGATGATGTAATATATAAACAGATATATTTGTTATTTGAGTAAAGATCATTTACTATCTATTATATTTTTTTCCGCTGCGATGGTTAGATTCTGTTGTTGTTTTCTATTTTCTTCTTCTACCTCTTCTTCTTTAAGCCAAATAGTTCGTATTTCTGTGCAACTTGAGATGGTTGATGTAGAATAATGTTGACTCAAGGGGTACGGATTTGCAGGTCGTTACACTTGTTATCAGAGCATAGGTTGCTAATAACCTTAGCTCTGGTGGGGATTACTCATTAAATAGAGTCTGTAGTGCTCTATAATGAGTTTGAGCGTATTAATATATATGAGCATGTATTTGTTAGTGAATATAAATTGTTTTAATTGGGTTGATTGATTTATTGAGTGGCATATGAACCTTCGTCGACACAGTCTGTACAACTGTATCGAAGGGGTTTCTAAACACTTGAATAGAACAGTTTGACACGGTATTGTTTTAAATGTGGGTGAATGAAATAATTTTACCCAAAAATATATTTTGATATAAAGAGAGTTTTTGTAAACTATTTTAGATAATATATGGTTGCTTGGATGTTAGAAATGATAATATTAAATTATTATCATCGTTGAGTAAAAAGTTAACTAGAAATTTAAAACATAACCAAAGGTTAAGGAAATAAATTCATTATAAATTGAAATTTATAAATATGAATTATAAACGTAAATTATGAATTGAAATATAATTAAATGGAAATGTGTATAAGCATAAACTATACAAATGAATTATAGTTAAAATTGATTTAAGCAGGATTTGGAAAATTTAAAACCCCGGAGTTGGAAGTATTTTGAAAATAAATAATAGCATTGTTACTTTGGGGTATTTCTGGAAGGAAATTGTTTCAATAAATTTTGGGAAGGGATATAGCATTGAATTCACTTCAGTCACTGGAAAATTACTTTGGTGATGACTGCAGCATCATCGATGTTCATTTTCGAGTTTCTAAGTGACAGATTGCTGCCAAATTGATTTGTTCAGGAAAACCTGTTTGTTTTTTGAAACTTCAAAGGAAATTTGTTGGAAATAAAAACCAGGATTGGTTTAAAAATTTTGAGAAGTGATTGGTGATGTTGAAGATTTCAAATTGTTTTGAAACCAAAAACCGGGTGTTTGAAAATCCTAATGAGATAGGTTGTAAGCTTATAAATTGAGATGATTTATAAATCAAGAAGGAAATATAAGCTTTGAATGTTGAAAATTTAAATTTAAAGTGAAAAGCTAAAAACGAAATTAACTTGGATTGATGAAGAGAATTGAATCGAATTAAATAAATCTGTGTCAAAATTAAAATTGAGTTGGAATAATAAAAAAAATGCGGTTGAGTTATTGAATGGGATTAGATTCTCACTTTAATAAATAGAAATAAATTGAATAAGAAGTGGATTGAAATAAATAGATTAGAATAACTTGTAAAAGAATTAAAAATCCATGGAATAAAATATGCTTGGGTTATAAATAAGCATAAGGCTTGAGTCAAAAAAAAGAAGAATATATTCAAGCCTATAATGAATGGAATTGCGTAAATAATAAGTTGTGACTTATAAATTTGAAAAGTGAGATAGAAAAACCCAAAATAAATATTTTTGATGAATTGAAAAATAAATGAAAATCAAAACTTGAATTATAAAATAAATTTGAACTTAAGCAAATTGAATGAAGAGATTTTGAGATTTAAAATCGAGTATTGAATTATATATAGGGAAGATCTAATTGGAAATAAATTAGTTAATGAAATATGTAAATGGAACCTGATGTAGTTAAATAGAAGTTGAATTGGTGAGTTAATATTGAAGTTTGGAAATCAAACTCAAGTTATAAATCAAATTCGACTTGAATCATTAGTGAAGAAAATATAATTGAATATGGCCTTGCAATTAATTAAATGAATTGAGAATGAAATTGGATGGTAAATTAAAAGTGAATGGTAGAATCATAATTTGAGTTATTAATTAAAATTTAACTTGAAATGTTAACAAATTAAATATAATTGGAAATGTATCGAATAAAAATGAAATTGGATTAAAATAGTAATGGTTTGTATTGCGAATAAAATCCAAATAAGTAGAAATAAATTGGAAATGACCTTGTAATCAATTGAATGAGCTGAATCTGAAAGGTTAAATTTTAACTAATCAAATAAAACTGTAGATTTAAAATGAGATTTAATTGAGATAGAATTACTTGTGAAATGAAAATGAGCTTAAGTATAAAATTGAAGTAAATCAACTTAAGCTAAAAGGATGGAAAGGAGTTGAATTGAAATCAACTTAAACTAAGTTTAATGATATTGGGTTGGATTTAAATCAAGTGAAAATAAATTTGAATCGAAATAGAATTCGGTGAGTTATAAATAATTTCGGATGAATTGAGTAAGGAAATGAAAATTCATAATGGATTGAGTGGATAAACTAATTATATTGAATAAATAAATGGATGGAATAAATAAGAATCAAATGAAAGATGGAAATACAACTTGTTGTAAAAAGAAATGGAAAAGAACTTAAGTTATTGACTTAAGTAAGTTGTGAATAAAAGCCGACTAAAAATGAGGTGTGGTTTAAATAAGTTGAGAAATAGTTATTGAATGAAATAGCCTGGATTTTTTTCGGGCTAAATAAAATAGATTGGAAAAAGCAAATATGGAATGAAACGCAAGTGAATGGATTCAAATTTAAAATGCAATGAAAATGAGAATATATGGATTGTGAGTAAATTTGAAAATGGAATAGAATTAAGTATAAATTGAGTTGGAATCAATTTAAAATGGTCATCGGCTTAAGTGGTTATTTACTTGAATGAATATTACCAATTTACATGAGAAAAATTGGTCGTTGGACGAAATAGAAGAAAATAAAATTCTATGAATCATTGCAAGTAAATAAAATTGATTTTTAAATCAATTGGAATAATATGGGTTTGTTTAAAATTAACAAATGAATTGAATCTGAACGATTGAGTTTTAAACCATTCAAATTGATGAAGTTGTGTATGAATGGATTGTAAACCATTCAAATATAATGAAAATGGTTATAAATTAATTGGAACAGTGGAATTAGTATGAAATTGTATAAATTGCTTACGGAAAATGTTTGGTGTGCATTTCTTTTAGAATTCATGTGTTTAACTATTGCAAATAAGTGAAATATTGTTAAACTTCATATATATGGCACTTACAAGTTTAAATTGAGTAAGTATAGGTACCTGGAAGCCGTGTGGCTAGGTTTGTTGAGCTAACTGCTAAATAAATAAACTGCTTGCTTAAAAATGCTAAATAAGGTACGCCTAAGCAACAAAAATAGGAAATATGAATTGTTTTTTGTTTTTCCGACCGGGTGGGTCGATGTATATATAGATATTTATATCTTTTGTCAAATTGAAAAAGCTCCAACAAAGGAGACTCTGCCAAAAAAATTCGAAAATTTTGGGAGTTAGAAAATTTTTGAAAATTTGTTAACGACAAAACGATTTCAAACTAGAAATTGAAATAAATTTGTAAATGAAACTAATTTAAAGTAATGACATGAATTAGTTATAAATGAAAAATAAAATTTAAATATTTAGAGTTGAAAATAAATTGAATTCATATGGAAGTGAAAGAATTGATTTGAATAGAAATAGATATAAACTAAAGTGGTAAGATGAAAATAAATATAAGAAACATATAAAATGCTTATACTAACTTAAGGAAGGAATGTTGAACTCTTGATTGGAAATTTATATTACAAATATATTCTAAGTTGATATTTGAATGAGTAAACATTGACATTTTGTGAGGAAGTTGATAAATGTTTTTGGAAAGTTGTGATTGGATATTAGTGCTAAGCAGGATATGCAGGTATTATAAAGGGAAAAGAGAATTGATTTTGATTTCAGATGATAAATTTGAATTGCTCGACAAAAAGGTATGTGTTTAAATTTCTATATGAAATTTGATTGGGATTTTGATCGAGCCACTTGGCCTTTTGTTTTCTTTTGGGATTTGGGTGCCCGTAGAGGCCTTTTGTAGTTGTACCGAGCTAGCCGCGCAAAGGAGATGCTTGCAAAAAATTTCGGGAATTTAGAGAGTTAGAAAATTTTTGAGAAAATTTTGATAATTCAAAATTTGGTTTAAATTGAAAGTTGAATGATTGAGCATGTAATGATATTTGAAAACTATGGAAGGTTTTGGGAAGTTAGTAAGAATGATAGTGGGTCTATAATAAAAGATATGTATGGCAAGTTAATTAAACTGTTTGGTTTTGGAAAATAGTAACGGGTATTGGACCATTCTTCCTAACTAGTAATTTCAGGGACGAAATTCTTTTAAGGGGGGAGGAATGTGACGACTCGGAATTTTCGAGCATTTAAAATCAGAATATTTAATTGATTTAAATATTCAATAGAGTAATTTTAACTTGAATTACGAATATCATAATTTATTTGATAATTAAATTATTGAATTAAATAATTTGAGGTTGAGTAAAATGTTGAATCTGGAATTTTAAGCCTGTTGAAAATAAATTGAAGGCTTATGAAAGTTATATTGATAATACTGAAGAGAATAGAAGTGTTGAAATCAAATTTAAGAATGATTTGTTAAGTTTTGAAATTTAATACCGTCTAAATTGAATTTAAAAATAGCCGTCCGAGGCGCAATCTCGGAATTCGACGAAACCAGTTCCATTGAGTCCGTAATATTGAATTATTGTCGGATTTCAATTTTCGTAGCATTTGGAGTTGTTGTGTGAGCGTACGATATATAAACGCACTAGAATTAATATCGACAATTTAATACTTTGAATTCGATTCAAAAAGCTATCTTCTCCATACGATTGAATTAGGATTCGGGACCTTTTCCATTGCGTTAGAAATATGGATACAACATTATAAACGTCTAGCGGTACGCTTCGATTAGGATTCGGGATTTTTGGCTTCGTTTTCTCAACAAATTAAATTTGAATTTAAATTTAAAAGATGAGTAATGGAATTGCATTGAATACTGTAGCTAGCATCACGTATAGGGTTTAAAAAAAATAGCGTTACCTTCTTCAATACGCTTCTTCGTTAATAATTAAAAAGAGTTAGATATTTTGTTCATTTTGGAAACATAGCGAAACCTCTCTCTCTTCTCGCTCAAAAAAAAAATGGCCGACTCCTTGAAACCCCGATACCCCCTCCATCTTTGTTCCAACATCTGTCGTTTACCTCGAAAACAAATGATTTTGCTCAAGTGAAAACCAATCCTTGCTTTGCCCTAATTCGAATTCGAATCAATGAAAGGGGGAAGACCACTCGCGTCGAAGCGACAAATGTTGGAGGTTGCGGTGGTGGCACTGAGGGTTTTGAGGCCGGTCGCAATTAGACTTTGGAGTTGTAACCGTTTAGGGGTCGGCATTCGTGAGCACGACGAGGCGTCGAAGTCGACTTCGCTGAAGTCGAGGAGGGTGGTGGCTGGACACGGCGGTCGCAAGTTACAGCGAGGTTGAGGTCGTGGTGTGGAGGTCGTCGGCTAGGGTTCGTTCGAATCTGATCAGCGAGGTAATTTTGTTTTACAGATGTTTATACATGTAGAGAATTTTTTTTACAGGAAAGCTTCTGCATGTTTCTACTTACTGCAGAAAAAATAAATATAACAATAAACTTTTTTTTTAAGGCAAATTAGATTTAAAACAGTTGTTTAATTAAATAGATATGATTTTGGGAAAAGGAGAAAAAGGAAATAGGAATTTTGAAATGATTGGAAACTTATATAAAATTAGATTTTAAAATCTATATAAATTAATTTTATAAGTATACATGAGTTTTAAAATAAAATAAAATAAGATTAATAAACTTATACACATTTTGATCTACTTGCTTAATTTTAAAAATAAAATATATTATGGAGGTAGATTTATTTAATAAAACTTATTTAATTTTGTTAGTTGCTAAAAATTTATTTCATTTAAAAGGAAAATTTGTTTAAATCTAATTGTTAGCTTAAACCCAAATTTTTTAGTAAAATAAGTTAGTAGATGGAAATTTAATTGTTAATTTGACTCGAATATTAATAAAAATTATAAATGTATATACTAGGTTTAAAAAATCGAGAAACAAGGTGGATTGGGAGTGAATGGAAATAGACTGCAAATTTAAGTCAAATGTGAGTTAATCTCACTTAGTTAAATTTAAATTTAAATGATTAAATCTAAATAATTGTTTGAATGGTTGAATTGATTGATGTGCTATATAGTATAGTATATTTTGAAATTTGCATATTATATTGTGCTAACGTCTGTGGATGCAGGGAAAACAGGTTGGAGGGATCCAACTGGATCCCTCAACATTTATTTAAATTATTTAATACCCTCTATTGTGATTATTTGATATTCTGTGATGAATTATATTGGAATATTAAACGCTATGGCTCGATTGGATATAATTGGGTATAATGAATTTCCAAAAGTATTTAAATTGGATTTTGGAATGATAATAAAAGAAGTGAAATTGTAAGTAAAATAATTATGGAAATTTGAATAAATTTAAGAATGAAGGGAAAAAGAAATAAAGTGGCTTAAAGAACTTTAATAAATAAATCTTGAGTATAGAAAAGGGTAATTTGGAACAATCAGAAGATTAATGAATTTTAAACTTCAGTGTTATTATTTAAAAGAACAAAACATTTATTTAAAATTTAAGATTTAAATTATTTAAGAAGAATAAAGAAGAAATTGGGAAAATCTGAAATTTGTATATTTCAGTTAAAAGATTTAAAATTAAACCGAAAATAATAATAATAATAAAATAAAAATAAAATAAAGTCCATAAGTAATGAATTTTGAAATGAACTGAGTAAGTAAAGAAATTTATTTCAAATGGAATAAATTGGGAATCAATTTGGAAAATTGATTTAAGTGATTGAGATTGGAAATTCTCCCTGGGTAACCAAGTATGTTTTCAAAGTAAATTTTTAAAATATAAACTAAAAGTTTTAAAGTTGTTTTAAAAAGTATGTTTTGAAAAATTTATTATTTCTAAATATTTAAATTCTAAAAGTAACTTTTTCCTTTAATCTATTATAGCAGTAATTATTTAAAGAGTGACTTAGTATTTTGTTTTTAAAAGTGAAATTCTAGTTTTATATTTTGTTAAGTAACTTTATTTTCAAATATTCATATAGTATGTATTTTTAACAAAATTTTTCAAGTAGTTTTACCTTAAATATTTTAAAGTATATTTCAAAGTAAAGTGCTTTTAAATTATTTTAAAAATCTAGTTTTGTGCTTGGTGATTTCAGAGGAGATAGAAAATATTTGGGAAAATTTATTCTGAAAAGAAAGATGATTTGAAAACTATTTTCAAAGGGTTGAAAATAGAAATATATCTTGTAAAGATATTTTGAGGTTAATAAATAATTTGGGAAATTATTTATTGTGTGATGGATGTTGTGAATATTAATTGATAGTTAAATCACTGACTATCAATATTGGACAAATGCGTTGATCGTTTCAAGAGACCAGGATCGAGATTTATTTCTCGAAAACCACATCGATCCGGTTTGTACGTTTCGTGAAACGAGTTTGGATTCAAAGATGGAGCAGTGAAGTGCAAGGGCTAGTCATTACTAATCCTGAGGATATTTTCAAAATGGATGTAGTAGAAATAGCGCTTTCGGTTCCGTTCGAACATGGGACGGACTTGCATGGATGAATGCTTTTGGAACATCGTTAGGTGGACGATGGGCATTCTAAGGGATATGTTCTAAAAAGGTAACGCTTAGCCTCAAGCCTCATCAAATGGGAATGACTGAAAATCAGGGGTTATGAAGCAAGGCTAGGTGGGTAGCACCCAAGCAGGGTGAGGTCATATCTGCCTAGATGTCCCTTTTATTTCGGCTTAGTGAGCGGCTGCTGATCCCAACTGCGGGGTGATCTCACTCGGGATTATCCAGTAAGGGGTAGTCCCGGTCTTGTGTTGCAGGGGAGAGGGCATACTCCTCGGTACTGTGATCTAGGCCACGTACTGTGACATGTGGTACCCCCGTGCGTAGTCATTAGTTGGAAATCCATTCTCCCTACGAGCCTTGCACGAGTTTTGCTTGTATTACCCACTTTGTGACTAGTAGCTGGAGTTTAATCATGTAACAATTTCGGCTATTTTATAAGTATTTGTATATAGACCCTATTATAATATCAAAGGATTTCTATAAAAAGTGCTTTAGGTATCGTAAGGTAAAAACCCGACATGTTTATTTGTGGCGTGGTCTTACGAGATGCCTTTGTTTTCAAAGGATTTTTGAAACTTTAATAATCAATTGAGTGTGATTTTCTCACGCTGGTATTCCAGACTGACTCGGGTATTATTTAACTGTAATGCTCGGGTCAGACCGAATATTGTAGGATACAGGATATGATGATGTGGAGCTCAGGAGACGAGCTGAATGACGATACGTACTTCCGTACTTGTTTATATATATATATATATATATTCCGCTGTGCTGAGTTGCTGTATATCCGGTTGTATGTTATTGACGTTGAACTATGATTGATGTACTCTGATGATGTAATATATAAACGGATATATTTGTTATTTGAGTAAAGATAATTTATTATCTATTATATTTTATTCCACTGCGATGGTTAGATTCTGTTGTTGTTTTCTATTTTCTTCTTCTACCTCTTCTTCTTTAACCCAAATGGTTCGTATTTCTGTGCAACTTGAGCTGATTGATGTAGAATAATGTTGACTCAAGGGGTACGGATTTGCGGGTCGTTACAACTTTTCTAGGAGTTTTACAAAATTCCTAATTAAATTACTTATTCCTGAAATCTTGAACTCTTGATAATCTTGTTATTCTTGATACTCATGAGTCTTCAATCTTGATACCTTCAATCTCTATACTGTACAGTCTTAATTCTTGGTACCTGCATGGTTAAATCCAGCATATACATATATTTCTAAACTATTATTTTAGTATTTATATTTTATAATCCTATTCTAAGGTTGTTGTCATCAAAAACATCATCTCAATGACAAACAATCGCATGTTTAACCTAACAAGCTATCGTAAGTTGAATTTTAGAGCTATCGTAGGTTGAACATTTATAAGCTATCACATGTTGAGTTTTAGAGCTATCGCATGTTGAACATTTATAAGCGATTATAGGTTGAATATTTGTAAATTATCGCAGGTTGATCATTTATAAGCCAACTCATGTCAATAATTTAGGTATCGCATGCCAAAATGAAAAATATGTAAATATTTTTTAGCAACAACTCTTAATCTAACCTATACACATGTCACTTCTTCAGTGGTTTAGTTATCTTGAAATAGTTTCCCTAACCATTGGCACAAGTTAAGCCCCATTTAATTACCATATCTTTAGTTCCATTGTTAATTAAGGTATATTTATCATTGGAAATTAATTCATGTCAATTCGACAATTAATTGGAAAATTAATCAAAACTCTAAAACATATTCTTCTACCTTAGTAAAAAAAATTAGATAAAAATATTAATTTTAATGTTTTTAAATATTAATTTATACTCAAATTGGCCGTTTTCCACCTAGAAAATTCATAATTAATTATTGCTACATCCAAAAATTACGAAATTTAAAACCCATCTTTATTTCAA
Source organism: Allium cepa (assembly GCA_030765085.1). NCBI lineage: Eukaryota > Viridiplantae > Streptophyta > Magnoliopsida > Asparagales > Amaryllidaceae > Allium > Allium cepa. The sequence goes on along the minus strand of CM060929.1, from coordinate 456,961,694 downwards.
CCTTGTAAACATCATACTAAAATTTAAATTATTTAGAGAAGATTAAATCATGTTTTAAACCTAAAATATGAATAAATTCTATTCATTTAAATCATTAAACACATACCAAACCATTTAAAACATATTTACAACCATTGAAACCTCCAAATAACTTCAAATCCGAACTCAAATGGATTTTGTAAGAACTTTAGAAAAAGTTTTACTTATCTAGATTAGAATAGCTTAATTGAAATCTTCTTCTTTCCTTTAGAATTTGAAAGCTTAAGCCTTTACTGTTGATTTCCTCTTCCTCTTTCTAAAATGGGGGTCGGCTAGATGTATGTTATTTTATTGAAATGAAAGGGAACGTATGAGAAGATAATGACAGCGTGAGGGGTTTATATATTAATTGTTTTGATTTGGACAAAAATCCCATGTATCTAATTTCGTTAATGAATTTCCCTTAATATAAGATTTCCTTCATTCAACATTCAAGTTTTAAATATAATTCCCATATAAAAAGTTCAAATTTGATTCCTATATAAAAAATTCAAATTTAATATATTCCTTATCATAGGATCGAATTTAATTGCTCTAATTACATTTGGTCCATTTAATTAACTTTTTAAAGTGTTCCAAACTTAATTAGTTAAAATTCTTTTAGGTAATTCTTACAATTAAATTATCTTAACTATCCATGTTAAATTCGTATTATTAATTCAATTTCTCATATTGTGACACTCCAAAATATGAGATGCTCCAAAATATGTGGTGTTACAAAGTCATCAGTGAATATTATGAAGTACGATGTTATGACTTGGAATTTCACTATTTTGATTAGTGGATTTTTTTTTGAATTTTAAAAATTCAATATGTATGTTTTATAATGAAATAAAATTATTTTAACAAATTAATAATGATGATAAAATCATTTCCAAAATTTGTTTACCCAATTAAATAGCTCGTAGAAAAATAGAAAATATCGAAGAATGTTCTTCGAAATTTTGACCTTTCGACACCGGAAACTTGTCGGGAACGTTGTTCGTCTTTGTGCACCATATACACATATATATAATAGTTCATTAAGTAAATAATAATATGCTTAGAAACAAATTATCATATGCTAATTTGGATTAGTAAGTGACGTGACAAGACGGTTTTAAAAATATATATATATATATATCTATAAGTATTGTCACATCTTAGGTTATACATACATACATATATTAAGTATTACCATACCTTATATTGTAATCATTAACCATCATTATCTCTTGTCACGTCTTAGCTTTAATTAATTATATATATATATATATATATATATATATATATATATATAAGAAAGTGATGTGACTAAACATAATAGTTATATATATAAAAGAAAGTGATGTGACTAAACATAATTATATATGTGTATTTAAAGAAAATGACGTGACTAAACATAATTATATATAAATAAGAGTGATGTGCTTAAACATAATTATATATAAACATATATATATTATAAAAGATTTGTGATGTAACTAGATATAATTATGATAAGTTATATTATTTAATTCATTTTGCGTATATATACCCACTTATTCTTTTTTTCCCTCCTTGCTTCCATTTTCTTCTTCTTCTTCTTCCTTGTTAAAGTTTTTCATGGTTTCTTCTTTTAGCCTAGAGAGAAGAAAACAAAAAAAAAAATCCTTAGAAAATTTGTTCAAAATCCACTCAAAATATTCTCCATTTTCATCCTACTTCCTTCGGCCATAACTTCCAACTTTCTGGTCCAAATCATGATTTTATTTTTTCAAACTGTTTATAAATCTAGTGGCTACAACTTTCATGCTAACCACTTCCTCATGTTTTTAATCTATCCATGCCAAAAATACTTGTCTTTAAGACCTATTTTCGGACCCATGTTTTGAAGGCCGAAAATACCACCTCTTCTTTTGACCATAACTTTCTCAAAAATGATCTAAATCGAGTGTTTCTTTTTCTGAAATGACAAAGAAAAGAATTCCCTTAAACTTTTCTACTGATTTCTTTTCAAAATTCCAAGAGTAAAATGTTGAAAAGCTAAGAACAAGATGACCTATTTTCGGGTTACTTTTTGGAGTTGTGAAACTTTTCAAGTTCTAAAACATTTCAAGATTAGGAAAGCTTTATGGTGAGTAAATTCTAATATTTTTTAGAAAGATTTTGTCTATGTATATGTTTGTTATTATGGCTAAATTGATGATGTTTGTTGTATGGATTATAACTTGGTTTTGATAGACATATATGTGCTAATATGCAGTTAGCATTAGATATGAAAACAATGGTTTAAGTGCTATGTTTGGATATAAAGTTATGAACTTGATATGTTATGCAAATGATGTGTATGTGAGATCTTGGATTTTGGTCAAATGGTTATAAAAAGATTAGTGGTTTGGAACGTTGAAAGGACTTGAGATCCATTTGGAAATCTAATCATTTACTAGTTTTGAGTTAGTAAATGTTTTTGTTTAAATTCTAGCTCGAGTTAAGATTTTCAAAACTCTTTCTTTTTTGTATTAAAAGATAATCCAAAGTGGAAGGTTAAAGTTTTAGATGGTAACTTATAGAAGCAAATTCTAATTTAATGCATGCATAGCGATAGTCACTATGGATGCAGTTTGGAAGAGTTTGATTTCTAACTTTAAAGTTTTCTTTTAAAAATGATTTAAAAACCTATTTTCAAACGTAATTAGCAATGCATAAGTTAATTATAACTTGATAAAGTATGTTCAATAATTAATTGATTTATTAATTAAGTATAATTATTTATTAACTAATATGCAATTAGGTTAAGTAATTAGTGACTAATTAGTGATAATTATGTTATTGAGGAGTTTTAAGTAATGACCAGTTAAGTTAAAAATGGTAATTATTTTCGTTTAATTAGGTTTAATTATCTTAATTATTATTTAATTGAAGTTGAATTATTTAATTAACGATTAATTGTTTACTTAATTATTACTTAATTATTACTTAATTAGGGATTAATTTTAGGTAAATGTTTATTTGTTTAAAGTCTAATTATTAATTTACTTTTAATTACATAAGACTTGATTATGATTTGATTTTGATTATTTAAGATTTAATTAAGCTTTAATTTATATTAAATTATGATTTAATTATCAAAAGTTATTTTAAACTTTAACGGTTATGTTTTAAATTTGGTTCTTTCTAAGTAGTTTGATTTTAACCAAAGGATCTCTTGTCCATGATATTAAATAGACAAACAACTGTGAATAAGTTAGAATGTGACTGTTTGTGTTGTATAGACATTCATTAGCAGAATATAACACCATTCTACTATAAGGTAATTATTCGGATTGTATGGACATGTGTTTAGCAGAATAAATCCCCGTTCTGTTGTTAATTGATTAAATTGTTTCGGACATCTATTTAGCAAGACAAATCACCATCATACTATTATGTCTGCAATGACCCATATTTTTAACTATTTTAAATTATTAAATTTAATATGATGATTGAGTAATAATGGTTAGAAATAAAAAATTTAATGTTATTTATTAAATTTATTGAATTTGAATTTGGATAAAAGTTTGAAATAACCAATTTCGATGATTTGGGCAATAAACAGTATTGCAATAGAATTCTATTCATTGAATGGTTATAATCAATAGCAGGAATTGGATAATGAATGTTGAATCACTGTAAAACAAAAGTAATTATTGTATTATTTGAATTCGTTTTAAAATTAAATTTTATAAGTTAAATAACTTATATTGAAATATGGTGATTTATTGGATGATAATTATTTAAATTTAATATTGGAATTATTTAAATAATTGAATCTTGAATTGATATGAATGAAAATGATATCGGAAACTGATTTAAATTTTATTTAAACAAGAATGAAGATTGTTTACATTTAACTTATAGAATTTTTCTATAATTTTTAGTTTGGGAAAATAAATAAATTCTCATTGAAGTATTCTACGACAACCGCTGGCATTTTGAGAACTCTTAGAATTTGATAACTTGTCTGTTTTATTTCCGTTTCGAGATCGTGTCCAAATTCTAGTCATATTATATATTCTATCGAATGTGACCCCAAAACGGACGAGATGTGGTATAGCGGGATGCCGAAATCTAGTCTATTCAAGATTTAAAATAATATATGTGTAAGCCAACTATATACCATGCACATAGTACTCCACATCTTATTATGTGAAGTAAAATGTTTTAGTAATATACTTATACTGTTGGGATAAGTATGTACATGTTTCCAAATATAAAGGAAATTAAGGGATATGGGAATGGTGTTTTGAAAAGATCTTGTGATCAGATTTTATAAAGTGGTTTTTTTAATTAAAGAAAATTAATAAAGGCTTACTAGATCCCATATGGAAATTAAACCCTGATTGGATGTTTGATTATTTGATAGTAAATAACCGACTATCAAAGCTGGACCCAAAACATAACTTTGAAAATATGTAAGAGAAACACGAGAATTATATGGTACAGTTACCGTCGAAGGTGCTATACTGTACATATAAACTTGTTTCATTCTTCTAGGATGGATGATAGGGAAATCCGTCTACAAACGGTCAGGAGGTAAACTCCGCTCTTGTCATTTGTTTATTTATTTCCTAAAGAATTAGGGTTGAGTTTACCACAAAATGTCGAAAGTTGTTTCGAAGGGGCCGGGATTAGATATGCTATCTGAAAACCACTTCGATCCAGCTCAAGCATTTTGAAATGAAGACATCTTGAAGCATAGGATCGAAGATGGTGCCATTGAAGTACAAGGGCTGCTTGCTACTAATATGGAGGGTGGTTCCAAAATGGATTTAGTAGAAGTAGTGCCTTCAGTTTGTCCTTATCCAGGACAACTTGTATGGATGAATGATGGCATTGCATTGACGTCTGGAGGGCGGAGTTAGCACTCCAAGATAGATTTCTATTAAGAAAGGTAAAGCGTAGCCTCATGCCTCACACCCGAGAGTAATGACAAAAGCAAGGCATGTAGAAAATCTATGTGGTTAGCTACCATTAGAAGCGATCACCCCATTCTATATGTCCCTTCCAGAGTTGGGTTGTACGCAAACACCATGGTAGTATAAGGCCTCGGTGTCGAGGGGGTGAGGTAATTCGATAATTAAAAAAGCTAATTTAATAAGATTTCGCGATTTAGTGTTAGAAAAAAATTTGTAATTCGTTTGGAATAATAATAACTAGAATGAAATGCAACAAATTTTATCTAAGTTAATTATTTATGAATTGAATGAAATCCCAAATCAATCGAAAGAATATGTAGTCAACAGTAACGGAATAAATTTGTATTGTATAGATAATTGTGACACTTGTTTGTAAATAATAAACTTATAAGTAATTAAAAGTTAAACGGTGATAATTATTTAAGTTACCTATTCATGTAGTTAGTCGAATTGAATTTGTGAACCAATTGCAATTGAAATGAAAGTTTATATATTAGTTGAGTGCATTATCTCTAACTGTAGTTAAATAATAACGTGGAATTCATTTGATATAATATAGTAAATCGACTGATAATGAAATTTTTATTTGAAAAAATTCAATATTGAAATCCGTCAAATATTGAACAATTAAATTGTTTAAATTTGATATTTGGAAATTATTGAATAATTTAATAATGGGAATTGAATAACCGTATAATGGAAATAGTTGTTCTATAATTTTAATTCATTTCAAAAGTTAAATTTTTAAGTTCGTTTTGAATATCTCAAAAGATAGTGATTTAAGAATAATCAAATTGTTTAAATTTAATATTATAGATGTTTGAATAATTAAATTCCGAATTTGATATGATCAATTTTATATTGAAATTTAATATATGAAAATAGAGTGAATAATTGAAATTTGATTTAATATGATTAAGATTGGTTTCCAAAGTGAATATAGGTTATATTGGGATTATAATAGAGTTAATAAGATTTTAAAATTGGAAATTATTGGATAATTGAATAACGGGTTTAATATGATTAAAAATGATTTGTAAAATTTTATTTTATCATATTAAAGTAAGAATGATGTTGTAGAAATTTTAAAATCGAATTAAAAGTAAATTTGTGAAAATTGAATATTTTAATATTTAATTATCGACTGAAAAATAGCCAATTTTCGAACAGTCTCAGAATTGGACGACACTAGTTCCATTGGATCCGTAATAGTTTGTTATTATCGGGTTTCAATTTTCGTAGCAATCGGAGTTTTCGTTTGACCGTGGCAGCTCGAAACGCATCGAAATTGTTTTAATATTAATTTGACGAGTTAAAATACTCATTTTTCAAACAGTCTCGGATTTCGACGAAACTAGTTTCATCGGATCCGCAATGTGATATTATTGTAAGATTTCAAATTTCGTGTCAATCGGATTTACCGTTTGTCCGCGGCAATCCAAAACGCCTAGAAATTAGTTTAAATCGATTTAATTTAAATTGATCGTTTATTTCCGTAACTCGCGCATACGATCGAATTAGCTTCCGAAACATGTTCCATTGTGTTCGAAACGCGGGGTAAACCCTAGAAACGCCGGTCACCGCGCGTAAATCGGAGTTTGGAAAAACCGGATGAATAGTATTCGTCGTTTCCTATAAATAGCCCCTTTATTCAAATTAAAAATAAACAAGCTAGGGTTTTGAACCTTCAGCCGCCGCCGCTTAAGCATCAATGGCCGAAAACCTTCCTCGTTCTTCCCCAAATTCCTCTCAATCGCTTCGTTTTCACACTCCGTCTTCTACACGAAAGTTGGAGAGCTCATCGAGCACTACGAGTTCAACGGTGGAGATCGAGTTTGGACGAACAATTCAATGGCAATTTGAGTGCAAAGGTCTAGCCGTTCGCACGCTTTTCGAGAGAGAGGGGGGGTCGAGTTCACCCTACTTGCGGCCGAAGGTTGAGGAAGGTGGGGGGCTTCGGTTGGCATTTCCTGATCGAACTCCGGGGCGTCGAGGTGGCTGCGTGTATTAGGGTTAAGGGCGGCACAATTGGGTTCGTGTACTGGAAAGAAAACGTGAGTGGGGAGAAGAGAAGGAACACGTGCGGCCTGGGATCTAGGGGCAAGAATCAACGGCTATGATGTTAGTAGGGTACAATTAAAAATTAAAGTTTATATTAATTTATATAAAAATTTGTGTAAACTTATAAATGTCATAACTTGTTCGTACGAGGTCGGAATTTGACGAAACTTTTTGCGTTGGAATCGTTTTGTCGAGCACCACGCAATGGAACTAGATTGGAATCATTTAGAGCTAGAGAAAATTTTGAGTTAAATCGAACGTCGTTCGATTTGATTTGAAATCGTAAAAATCAAGGTGAGTGTTTTATAACGCTCACAACGTACTGAATATCTTTATGCTAGTTAAATTTGATATTATGAAGTGATATGAATTTTATTTGTCGTTGGTTGATAGAATGTAATTGTCATATAGATTGTCATTCGAATTAATCGTTGAAAATTAAATTGACAGTTAAATTGAAATTAAAATTGAATTGCGATTAAATTACCTGACATTGATAACTATGAAATTGCCATGAATTGTATTGTCTATTGGATGATTTATTTCGATGGATGCTATTGGTTGATATTTAAATGTTTGGATGTTTATTTGCTTATATATAACCTGTTATGCATACATATGACACTATGATAGATTTAAGTGATATATATTCATCTCTGACATTTAATTAAAATAAATAATTACTTGGCCGTAGGATAGAAAATTATATACGGACACCGAATTGGCTAAATTAATAGTTTTTAAAACCGTCGATTTGAAATTTATTTAAATGTTTTGATTTAAAAGTTTAAAATAGAAATAAATTTATAGAAATCAAATTTATCTAAAAATTGAGTTTGGAATGTTGAAATAAATTTTTGTTAAAAGAAATTGTTAAATAATTAAAATGGAGACTTTGGAATTTAAAATCGGGATATGATTAAATTTTGAAAATTGATTTGTTTAAAGATTTAACTTTAGTTCGAGCTTTGAATATTACTAAGTAAAAGCGATTTTGAAATTGAGCTTGAAATTGAATCATATTTGTAATTGTGATTTAAATTTGAATATTGAAGGATAATTTGTTAAGTGTTATAAATTGATATTTTGAATAATCAAGCTAAAAATCGATATAAATTGAAATTGAATAAATTGAAGGTGAATGTAAAATTGAATTAATTCGAAGTCAAAGTTGACATTGATTTGAATTGAAATCGAAATTGATCGGTAGAACGGAAATTGAAATTGTTTTGAATTGGGAAGTTATAATTGAAATGGTTTGGTTTTGAAGCTGTTTTATTCTGTTTTCCGAATTACTCAGTTATATAAACCATTTTGAATACTTAAACTATTTTAATCTATTTAAATCTACTTAACCCGATTTAAATTATTTTGAACAAATTTATCTATTTTAAATCCATTTTAAGATTCTAAGTACTTTAACTATTTTAATTATTTAAAACTACTTTTAAACTACTTAAAACTATTTTCAAAAAAATCCAAGCTGGTCAATAAGGTGAAATGTTTATGTTTAAATCTCGAATGTAAATACGAATTGGGTTAAATGAAGTTGCAACCTAAATTTAAATCCGAATTGATTTTGAAATCGAAATAAGATATTGAGACGAAAAATGAATTTTGAAACGGAATCTGACATTTTAATAGATACGATGATATTTGAAATGGATTTGATTTTTGAAGCGAATATGATATTTTGATATCAATTATGAATCGATTTGAAATATAAAAGAGCCAACGGTGTAATAATACGTAGTTATTAAAGAGACCGGGATCGGATATGGACATACTCTCTGTCGATACCGAAAACCACTTTAATAACAATTATACGCGGAGTTTTAATCCAAAATGAAGTGGATGGTTTGGTGAACGCGTTGACTGAAGAAAGAGAACGATATTGGATGACCCCTGGCATGACTAAAACAGGAGTCGCGCCGGGCCATTGAGGTTCGCCATCTCTAGCGGACACACTTCTTCGATACCATTTCTATTACATTTGTGATGCGATTTGGGTGCACCCCTTGATTTGGGAGTGTTGATTCGCGGTGTTGGGGTAGCTGCTGGCTATGCTCAACATCAGTCCGGATCACGCAACTAGTAGTATCCTAGTTGGTATCGCCTCATGTACCTTGTCATACTGATTATCCTATTCGCGACCACTACGTTATGTTTTGTGTTATACCTATGGGGTACCCTCTGATAACCACCATTTTACGGTGGGGCTTACGGTGCTGTATAGACTATGGCATTATAAAAATGTGTTAAGGGGGATAATGGTAACGCCTTAACGCTATTTTGATACTTTATATTACTAATAGGCATTATCTACTTAGCGTATATTACTACATAGTAGATAGTTTAACGGATCCTTAAGAGATGGAAAATCCCGTAACATCTCTTGAGTTATTGCACGCACGTTGACACTGGATATGAGATGTCAAATCCCGTAAACATCTCTAACGCCGTGACATTCATATTTATTTACGATTGATTTAACTTTCATAAGGATATTTAGTCCTGACTCGAGTGTTTTGTCTTTTCATTACGCTCGGGTCAGTCCTGAGTTTTTCAGATTTTTGAAGATCTATCCTGGAGGATGAAGACGAAGATTTGGTATACTATTACTATTATTACCCTTGCATCATGCTATCTGCTGCATTATTTTAATTGTTCTGTTGTATATGTATAACTCTGATAAATGTTGTATAAATAATTGTCAAAGTATAGTAAACAGCTTCATGAACTGTTTATTTGACTATTATATTTTATCGTTCCGCTGCGAGATTCTGTGTTATTTCATTTCCTTTATTTCTCTTTCTTTTCTTTTCTTATTTACCCCAATAACCATCTGCCCTTTTGAATGGTTTGGAATCGACATGTGTATTTGAACGTCGGTTAAACTGTCCAAAAAGGCGGGTCGTTACAGTTGGTATCAGAGCTTTAGTTTAGCGATAACCTTAGCTTTGTGGGGTCTGACTCTTTATAAATAGGGTAGTAATACCCTATGATGATTCGCTGAGCGTATACATATGAGAGAGCCTATTTGTTAGTGATATAAAATGTTTTATATTGTGTCGGTTGATTTGTTGAGTGGCTTATGGATTCCGGTCAATACGAGTAATTAACGTCATTGATAGGGATCTCTAAACACTCGAACAGAACAATTCGACATAGTATTGTTTTGAAATTGGATAAATGAAATAATTTTTCTCTAATTATATTTTATATATAAAGAAAATTTCAGAAATTATTGTGACTTATCTAGCTTACCTGTTGTTAGGAATGATAATATTGGTTATTATCATTAATTGGATATTGTAATTTAATAAATAAGATGAATTACAAAATGAACAATGATAAAACAACTTGTGGAATATTTTAAGAAAGTAAAATCCTATAAGAATATTTTATAAAGGTGACTTATAAATTAAAACAGATTTAAACTGGAAAATATTGAATTTAAGACCAAGAGGTTTTGACAATGGTTCTCAAAGCTTTGAAGAAAATATATTGTGATATTAGTTGGAAAATATTTATAGGAAATATTTTGAAATGATTTTTAAGAAGGAATGAATTAAGTACTCCTCTCTTATGTCGCTGGAAAATAATTTCGGTGATGACTGCGCAGCATCATCGACGTTCATTTTCGAGTCTCAAAGTGGGGGAGACTTCTAAGAAGCTTTGCTTTTCTTCGAAATTATTTTGGGTAAATGGGTTTTGGTTTAAACTCCAAAGGTATGATATAATAAATTAAAGATATAAGTGTTTATGTTTATTTCAAACGATTTGAAAAGAACCGGGCATTTAAAATTCTAAATTATGTTAATTAGAAATTTTCAAATTATTTGAATGAAGTGTGAATAACCAGAATTTATAAAATAAGCGGATTAAGATATCTAAGCTATTTTTGGGAAAACTTTAAAGTTGAAAGGTAAAGAGGATTTAAACAAATTAAATTTGCAAACATTCTAATTAAGTAAAATGAAATTCTATAAATTTGTATAATACCAAATTTGCATTCTAATAACATATAATATGACTTACCAAATATTAAGAAGTTGAAATGATGTTTTGGATATGTAATGAGATATTGTATAGATAAACAGAACCTGAAAGTAATTGAAATATACAAGTAAGGAAAACTTAAAAGGAATTAAAATATATATAAATGGAAAATTTGGTTGTGATAAAAATGTTATATACTTAAATATAGCATGAAATGATGAATGGATAAATGGAACAAGTAAGTGAACTTACGAAAGAAGATAAATGAATCGTATTATATCTTTGTAAATTGATTATAGAAAAATAAATATAAATTGCAAAGGGATTGGAAAAAATTTGAATTTGTAACCTTTAAGATAACTGTAAACTAAGAAAAGTCATTTATGAGAAGTTAGACTTTTATGGAATGACTATAAACTAGAGTGATGATTAATAAAATGTTCCACAAATAAATTTGTATTAACTGAAACTATGAATATGAAGTAAATGAAAACAAAAGAATTTGGTATAGCTAAGAATCAATTGGAAAATGAAATTGAATTTAATTAACTTATATAGAATGTTTAAAATGAACTTGAGTAAGCAAATTCTTTGATATGATGTTTAAGAAAAGATAATGTTAAAGAATATGCTATGTAAAGAAATGAATATACTAACTGAATAATGGATTGTGAGTAATTAAGTGGGAAAAATATAGGAATCGATAAAATAATTTAGTATAGATAAATTGGATAGAAATCCATTGGAAGGTAATACGTGAGATTGTACGTATATTATTTTATTCGTATAACGATTTGATCCAAATTCGAGCACAAAATTTTGAGATGATTTATATCGATCCAAGTTAGGATTTTCCACTCGATTCTTGACGGCGAACCCTGGATATGGATTTTGGTTTGATTCTGGAATTCTCTATCATAGTATATGGCTATGCAAGGAGAGTAACGGTCTCCAATCAAGGAACCAAATCTGAGTCCGCAATAGAGAGTCGGGTGAACGATACTAGTTTGGAAGTGAAATTGTGTGATCGAATAAGCGAATAGATTGATATTGCTCACGGATGATATATGTACGGCTTACGGACTTAATTAAAGTTAATATTGGAAATATATGATGCCAAATATAAAATGATTCTTTTAAAATTATATAACAAGATATATATATATATAAAAGAGATAAACCAAATTGAATGTAAAATTAATAATTTGGTTATGTTGGGTATGATTTGGTTGTTATATGATTGTTAGTTGATTGTATATATAATTCATTAAGTGTTAATGAAATTGAAAGCTATAAGTTATTGAGATCAAATTGGAAGTTAAACGAATTTAAATAGAATTTAATTTGATTCAAATTGGAAGTGAACTAATGTAAATATAAATTAGTGAATGTTAACTAATTGAATTGAGAATGAATGTTAGTAAAATCCAACGTTAATGAATCAACTATGATTAAAATTGAAATCCAAGTCAATAAATATTAATGAGAAGTGAATTCATATTGATTGGTTATGGATTTGTTGGATGATAGTTGATTGATGGTTGCATTTGTTGTTTTGTTGCATTTGCTATGTTGGCACATGTAGTTGTTATGTTGCTATATGATGTATATTGATACTATTTTCATATATGCATGATTCTCATTGTTTGTTGAGTGTTTAGTAGGTGCGGATTGCGCTTGCTTCGCATTTGGAGCTCGCTTTCGCGCTATATTAGTTGTATATGCTCGCTAATAAAATATAAGGTACATGTTTATTTTGTCATTGGATTTGGTGATTTTTGATGAGCCACTTTGTGACGGCCCACCTCTATGCTCACAATAACAAAGAGTATTAAAGGAAATACTGTCTGTTATTATGAAGAATAAGGCTGGATAGGAGCGGCCATCTGTAGTTAGGCCTTACACTAGCATTTGTTACCTCAATAGGAGTGGTATATATTTTTCATTTTTCATCTCATATTTATTTACTCCCATCGACATACCTAATTCCAGTATAAAACGAACTACGATGGTTCATAATAGTTTAGGACAATAGATATAATAATAACACAGATAACATAATTGCGGAACACAGATAAAACAAAAGTCTCATATATATAGTAACTGATGTCAGTTGATATACATGTGATACAATACATATGATACAACTACAACTGTCGACTCAAGAAGTTATATATACAAGTACATTATCGACTAATATACATGAATACATATCAACTTAAAACAGACACACTGACTACTACAAAAAGACGAAGACCACTTCAAAGATACGAAAAGTCTTCATAGCTCAAACGGCAACCCAAAGCAGGAAATCTACCACCTGAAATAACTTGGGTCTGACCCGAGTATTAAATTCAAAAGAAAATAATACACGGGTCAGTCTAATTCAAACTCAGTTATTAATGCACAGAAGCAATAATAATCAAATATCAAATAGACGACAGTCACAGAAATCCCGTATATCCAACTTCTCGATAAGAGAATCGGATAACGGTAGATATAACACTGAACAGTGTTAAACAACAAATCAGTAAATCCCAATCAGAATGCAACTTCAAAATACTGAATTGAACCAACGAAACAATTCAACAAATCGAATCATCAATTAAAACTGCCAAATTTGATAGGATTGCAGTACACGCACGCGTGTACTGCCTCGCCACTATCGCACAAAATACACAAAAGCTCAGTGAAAGTCACAAATGATCACAAGGTCAAACTCGAAAACCGAGTTCAACACAAGTGTAATGCTAACACAAAGTGAACAGTGCTTAAACAAGAACCAGAACACAAATACAGACCAGGCAATAAAAGAAGTACAACTGAAATGCACATAACACATGTGCCAGATACAAGTGCTCGTACACATAAATACTCAAAGTCAAGGCTACAGGAGCCAGAACCAGAGAACAAAGCTGCATTAGTATGCAAGTGAAACTCAACTCAAAGGTGAAACAGGTATGCTACTGTAAATAACATTGCGAGCTCCAAAAACATGAAGATTACACTGCACTAGGTCGAGAAACAAACACATGCAACAACAAGTGATGTACATATGAATGCACTATGATAGTTTACATTCGAGTACAGGGTCAAACCCAAGTCTTTGAGACTGGATTCAACTCACTGTAAAATCTCTAAAATCAACTTGAAATAATCAAGAACCAACAAACCAAGTTCATCCAATTCGAGCATATGAAAACAGTGAACAAGTTCACTATCAAAGAAACAACCGAAGTCAAGTGCTACAGGTTACTGCATATCAAGTATGCAATCCACAGTTGCAGTAAAGCAACAAAAGAAAAATGCTCAAATGTCTGCATATTAAATATGCAAAAACCAAAGTTGCAGCGAACAACAAAAAATGCTCAAGTGTCTGCATATTAAAAATGCAAACAAAAAGTTGCAGTGAACAACAAAAAATGCTCAAGTGTCTGCATATTAAAAATGCAAAGCAACAAGCACGAATCAACCCAGTCACATATACAGTTTCCAACTAAGATAGTAATTTCAAAGCCATGACGAACAAGTCAGAAAAGTGCCAGAAGTCACAAATTTAAATACCAGAAAATCGATACCGTGGTGGCTACAAAATCAAACAAAACCATAAGTCAAACAAAGTTTAAAATCAACATTGGAAAAATTTGTTTCGAAACCATGGTGGCAATTGAACTCGGCAGAATACATACGACAAATCAGTAACCACCTCGAACCTCCAAACGAAGATCGAATGGCTAATATATTATTGCCAACCAAGCAAACATCAACAAAAATCAAAATGACCGTAGTCAATAAAGAACCAACAAGTTCAAAGCCGTGGGTATCAATTAGGCAAACAACGCAAATGTCGAATTTGAACAAGCCAGACATCAACAATTTTATACGAACGAAAATCATAGAATTTAAACTCTACCAACCTACGCTTGAACTAGATGTGAGTGACAATTGAAATCACTCACCTTAGTCGCCAAATTAAAGCAGCCGAAGTCGACATCGAGCCACATCAGATAAATCGGCATCAACCAAAAAGACGCCGCCGTGAGCACTCTAGTCGATCGACAAGCAAGGGCCTTCGATCGAGCAATCCAAGGTCGGCATCCTCTATTTATACAAGACCTAACTTGATTCAGGGAGAACAAATGAGAACGAATGAAGATTTACGAGGCTGCCATTTTTCGTTCGATGGTTTTGTTTTAGGGTTTCGCGAAAAAATGAAAAGGGGGAATCGGTTTGAATCAACAAAAGAGAACGGCAGTGGGTATCATCTCTTCATCAAAACAAATGGGCCAATTAAAATAGAAAAGTGTGTTTATTAAAAGCCCGAATAACCTTTAACCATTTCTCAGAAGGATTTCAACTCGACTACAATCTGCATTAGCAATTAACAACGATTTAATCGTCATTTTGACGATAAATAATTGTTACAAAATCCCAGGGTTGTTACAGACTCCCCTCCTTATAAAAATTGCGTCCCTGCAATTTTCATAATTAAGGTCATCAATCATAGATATTTTTCTAACCTAAACTGGTTTAGCTAGAAAATACAGATCAAGAACACAATGCTAAAGAAATCTTTTAATTTCATAAAAGAAATTCACAAATTCTCAACAGAATCTAATTATCAAGTAGATAATCAGAAAACAACAAATTACAATTCGCAAAACCGCAATTATCTATTTACCAAAACGGTAATCAGAAAACATCAAAGGTCTAATTATCAAAAACGATAATCAGAATTCTCAAATCAACAAATATTCAATTATCAAAAACGATAATCAAATCTCAAATCAACAAATATTCAATTATCAAACAACGATAATCAAATTTCAAATCAACAAATATTCAATTATCAAACAGCGATAATCAAATCAGCAAATATCTAATTATCAAAAACGAGAATCAAATCTCAAATATTCGATTATCAAAATGATAATCAAATCTCAAATCAACAATTATTCGATTATCAAAAATGATAATCAAATCTCAAATATTCGATTATCAAAAACGATAATCAAATCAACAAATATTCGATTATCAAAAACGATAATCCAATCAAAAATTATTCGATTATCAAAAACGATAATCAAATCAATAAATATTCGATTATCAAAAACGATAATCAAATCAACAAATATCTAATTATCAAAAACGATAATCAAATCTCAAATATTCGATTATCAAAACGATAATCAAATCTCAAATCAACAATTATTCGATTATCAAAAACGATAATCAAATCTCAAATATTCGATTATCAAAAACGATAATCAAATCAACAAATATTCGATTATTAAAAACGATAATCCAATCAAAAATTATTCGATTATCAAAAACGATAATCAAATCAACAAATATTCGATTATCAAAAACGATAATCAAATCAACAAATATCTAATTATCAAAAACGATAATCAAATCTCAAATATTCGATTATCAAAAACGATAATCCAATCAAAAATTATTCGATTATCAAAAACGATAATCAAATCAACAAATATTCGATTATCAAAAACGATAATCAAATCAACAAATATCTAATTATCAAAAACGATAATCAAATCTCAAATATTCGATTATCAAAACGATAATCAAATCTCAAATCAACAATTATTCGATTATCAAAAACGATAATCAAATCTCAAATATTCGATTATCAAAAACGATAATCCAATCAAAAATTATTCGATTATCAAAAACGATAATCAAATCAACAAATATTCGATTATCAAAAACGATAATCCAATCAAAAATTATTCGATTATCAAAAACGATAATCAAATCAACAAATATTCGATTATCAAAAACGATAATCAAATCAACAAATATCTAATTATCAAAAACGATAATCAAATCTCAAATATTCGATTATCAAAACGATAATCAAATCTCAAATCAACAATTATTCGATTATCAAAAACGATAATCAAATCTCAAATATTCGATTATCAAAAACGATAATCAAATCAACAAATATTCGATTATTAAAAACGATAATCCAATCAAAAATTATTCGATTATCAAAAACGATAATCAAATCAACAAATATTCGATTATCAAAAACGATAATCAAATCAACAAATATCTAATTATCAAAAACGATAATCAAATCTCAAATATTCGATTATCAAAAACGATAATCCAATCAAAAATTATTCGATTATCAAAAATGATAATCAAATCAATAAATATTCGATTATCAAAAACGATAATCAAATCAACAAATATCTAATTATCAAAAACGATAATCAAATCTCAAATATTCGATTATCAAAACGATAATCAAATCTCAAATCAACAATTATTCGATTATCAAAAACGATAATCAAATCTCAAATATTCGATTATCAAAAACGATAATCCAATCAAAAATTATTCGATTATCAAAAACGATAATCAAATCAACAAATATTCAATTATCAAAAACGATAATCAAATCTCAAATCAACAAATATTCAATTATCAAACAACGATAATCAAATCAACAAATATCTAATTATCAAAAACGATAATCGAATCTCAAATCAACAACTATTCGATTATCAAAAACGATAATCAAATCAACAAATATCCGATTATCTAAAACGATAATCAGAACTCATAACATCAAATATCTAATTACCTGCAGATAATTAGATTCAACAAATATCTAGAAATCAATTAAGATACTCTAGAAAATCAACATAAAAGGTTGGATCGATCCCATCAGATGGCGAGTTTTAGCTACGCCGCACGTGCATCTCATATGGTCGAAGCCTACCAAGTACCCATCATAATTTTGGCGCCTATCATATGACCCGAAGGTCCAACATATGACCCGAAGGTCTGGTACTGGTGTTTGACCCGAAGGTCCATCATATGACCCGAAGGTCCTCATAGTGGCTCGAAAGCACACGAAAATCATCATATATTCAATTAACGAGTCCGGAATTAACCGAAATAGCAAACGCACATGTCCCATACCACGTGTTTTACTAAATCGTTTGATTCTCTTCATCGTTTCCTCGAACGTGTAAATTGTGTATTCCAAAAATAACATTTCACATTCTCAAACGGACAAGTCCGGAATTAAGCGAATCAGTAAAAGAAAGGGGTCATAATCCTCGATTTTTCTGAAACGTTTAAGTCACTTTCTCATTCTTCTGAAAACACAAACTGTAAAAATTCTGAAAACAATTTCATTTTTTAAAACGATTTGCATATCCGTGATAAAAACAGCAACATTAGTGACAATTTCAATAAGAAAATTGTACTTCTCAAAACACCGTAAAAACGGATCTTAAAAATCAGAATTGCGGAATAACCATTTGAAAATCCACTTTAAAATTTGACGGATACTGAAGTCAAAGCGACAGAAAATTTTAAACGTCAAAATCTCATCTAAATAATTTGCATCAAATATAATATCAGTGAATTTTCATTCATTAAAATGTCAACAAAACACCGTGCTTCAAAGATTTAGCATTGGTGTAAAAATCCCATTATAAAAAAAATAACGGCAACAAAATACTTTTAAACCAAACATCGGTTCAACGTAAAATTAGTGTAGTAACGTGCAACATAAATTTGCACGTATACCGCAAAATGAACAAAGAAATCATTCAAATATATCTTCAATGAAGATAATTCAAAACAATCAAAATCTAATCAACATGTGATTAGCATCAAAGAAAACCAGCCAAAACTTCAGCAAATTCACATAGCTGCAATCGCCTCGAATTCTCAAATTGGATTCGAAATTTCCAAAGAAAACAAAATAAACACAGCTATGCAAACAACAAATGAATTTTTTTTTTTCAATTTCATAATTTGATTTTTACATCAAAAAGGTTATCAGCCGTACTCAACGAAGACAGTCACTGTTTCCGCTGCGCACTCTGATAAACAGAACACACTCAATCAATCATCAAAACACAGTTTCACTTTTTCTTTTTTTAAATAAAGATATCTAAAAATTTCCATCGTATTTTCAAAACTTTAGTTTTGACTCAAAGCACATATAAAACATCGACACATAGTTGTAACACATGTTCCATCTAAGTTATGTTTTATATTCGTCCTAAACCCCAGGCTCTGATACCAACTGTGACGCCCCACCTCTATGCTCACAATAACAAAGAGTATTAAAGGAAATACTGTCTGTTATTATGAAGAATAAGGCTGGATAGGAGCGGCCATCCGTAGTTAGGCCTTACACTAGCATTTGTTACCTCAATAGGAGTGGTATATATTTTTCATTTTTCATCTCATATTTATTTACTCCCATCGACATACCCAATTCCAGTATAAAACGAACTACGATGGTTCATAATAGTTTAGGACAATAGATACAATAATAACACAGATAACATAATTGCGGAACACGGATAAAACAAAAGTCTCATATATATAATAACTGATGTCAGTTGATATACATGTGATACAATACATATGATACAACTACAACTGTCGACTCAAGAAGTTATATATACAAGTACATTATCGACTAATATACATGAATACATATCAACTTAAAACAGACACACTGACTACTACAAAAAGACGAAGACCACTTCAAAGATACGAAAAGTCTTCATAGCTCAAACGGCAACCCAAAGCAGGAAATCTACCACCTGAAATAACTCGGGTCTGACCCGAGTATTAAATTCAAAAGAAAATAATACACGGGTCAGTCTAATTCAAACTCAGTTATTAATGCACAGAAGCAATAATAATCAAATATCAAATAGACGACAGTCACAGAAATCCCGTATATCCAACTTCTCGATAAGAGAATCGGATAACGGTAGATATAACACTGAACAGTGTTAAACAACAAATCAGTAAATCCCAATCAGAATGCAACTTCAAAATACTGAATTGAACCAACGAAACAATTCAACAAATCGAATCATGTAACGACCCTAGATTTTAATTTAATTTAAATAGATAATTTAAAAGAATTTTTGAATTAAAATTTGCAAAATTTATTCTAAATAGTAGCGAGTTTCCTTAATTCAAATAAACATATATATTTAATCATATGAATTTAAATATTTTGCATATGTGATTTGGATTTGAATTTCAAAGTAATGAATATATGATAATATGAATATATATGTATATATGAATATACATTGAGTTTGAGTTATTGTTTTAACTAAACGATTTAAAGATAAAATTATTTTTAACTCGATTTAATAATGGTGAAATTTATTTATAAATTGATTTGAAAATTCAAAACGAAGTCTTTAAAATAAAATAAACAAATTTGCTAAATTAAAACAACACATTATCTAGAATAAACAAAATAATAAAATATAAGTAGGCAATAAAAAAAAAGTACATAAGGTAACAAAACAAAAAGTAAAGTAAACAAAATAAAGTAAAATTACAAACAAATGTAAGCATACAAACATAATTAAAATAGGAAATTATTTGCAATACAAAGTAAACAAGACAAAAGAAAAAGTTAATACAAATATGCAGGCAAGACAAGAGGAAAAAAATAAAATAAAATAAAATAAAATGTACAGGCCTGTGAATAAATGCTAGGCAAGTATAAAACTAAAACAAAGTTGTAAATAAGTATGCAGAGTAAACATTATAAAGATAAAATAATAAAACAAAAGATAAAATAAAAGCAAATTGACTTGCTGTAAACAAAATGAGGAACACATATATATAGATAAGCATGAAGTATAAAGTAAGTAACTATAGCAAAACAAATAAATACATAAGTATGCAGGCAAATAGAAACAAAATAAAGTATAAACAAAAGTGCACTGGTACAAACATAAAGCAAAGCATAAAAATAAAATGTAAAATATACAACATACACATATGCAAACCTGAAGACAACAAACAATATATACATATGCATAAATAAGTACAACTAAAACATAACTAAAACAAATGAAGTACTCAGGCAATTAATGCAAGCCTCTTCACCCATGCCTATTATACAAATGACATCACCTGTACAAAATGTTATCAACATGTAAACTTTTGGTTATATACATCACTTTATTCATCTCAGTTTTCATTCATTCTAAACTGAGCAAAAGAAAAGAAAAAATAAATAAATTACCACAATACAAATCAGTCCAAACCAGAGATCAAAGAAGATCTGTAGCAAGCAAATTTCTCAAAGCCTGTTGTAAACAACTCTGCTCTTTCTTCTGAACTAGGTGAGTAACTAAACTAAGATCCAACTAAGTGAATCTATATTTGATGATTGATATGTCTGAGTTTGGAGTTGGTTAGTATGGTATATACACATAAATTGTTCTCTGTCTATATATGTATGCAGAGGGGTATGCCTGTATATATTGAGACTTTTTGTTTAAGAGCATATGGTTTGATAAACAAATTCAAATATCAGATTACTTGATCTTTGTCAGGTTTTGTTTCCAAAAGCAAATAGGCTTGATTAAGTATTAGTTATTGTTAAAAAAAAATAGTACAAGTAAATTATAAACATACAGGTTGGGAGAAAACTTGATTTTAACAGAGCAAACTCAAATATGTGATAATTTCGAATGATATAAAACATCGATTCAAATATATAAATTGAAACTGCATTCGAAAATAAGATTTTTAGGACAAAAATCAAGAATTTTAATACTGCATTGAAAACAAAAATTGGGTTTACTTGGAAATTGCATTTGAGGCAGTCTCTGGTGATCTCGGTGTTGAGGGGGGTTGGGGTTCTCTGGGATGGTAGAGGAGCGATCAGGGGTTCGGGGAAAAATAGTGGGAGGTGATGGAAGTGACGGTGGCGTCGGCGGTGATGTTTTCTTTTCTGTAGACCTAGTTTTGTAAGGTCGAATTTTTTTGGTTCGTTCGTCCTATGGGAAGCATCGAGTTCGACACGCCTGTGGGGGATAGTAAAGGGAAGTACGGCGAGTGGATTGCCGGAGTTTGGTGGTGAACAGTGGTCGGAGCTCGGAGAACTAGGCGTTGACAGGGATCCTCCAGCGTGCGTTTCCAGGTTTGTTCCAGGCTTTACTTTCGATCTTCAGGTGAATTTTCGATTTCGACTGTTATTCGAAATACTGGGTTTCGATTTTTAGTTGTGGGTCAAATCGTGGTTTGTTGGTGGGGTCGCAGTAGGTAGGATCGTCGTTGACGATCTGTGCACGTGCACGTGAAGGGGGTCGGCGGGTCAGTGGGATGGTTCAGAGAAGAAGAGGGGGGAAACTCGAGACGTGCTCGAGATTTTTGCAGATTGACTCGAAGCAACTGGGTTTACTCGAAACTAAGGGGGGGTCGCGTGTGTTTGCCTGGGGGATTTAAATCGTGAAGTTATTAAGTTCACCTGATGCTGAAACTTAAATAACAAAATAAAAAAATAAAAAAAGAAAAAGGAAATAGGAAGAAGGGTGAAGTAACTCAGCTTCAATTGGAATGAAAAGAAAGTTTTCAAATTAATACTTAACAAAGTATAATAAATCAAGCTAAGATTTTATGATAAGTTTAATTATTTAAGCAAATACTTAACAAAGTTTTCTAAGTAATACTTTAGCTAAATAACTTAATTTAAGTTAAGTATTTAAGTTAATCAACGTTAAAGCTCTTTATAAATTGAAATAAATAAATTTTCAAAATGAAAGAAGGTTTTAAATTTATAAATTAAGGTTTTAAGTAAATCAATTAAGAGATAGTTAAAGAGTAATTAGAAATCATAGATTTCAAAAATTTGTGCCGAAAGAATTTCAATTCGAAATGAAAATGAGAAATTTTATGATTAGAAATTAATTGTAATTAAGAACTAATTCAGTTACCATTAACACCTAATTAAATAATTCAGATTTATTAATGGATTATTAATGGTAAATCAACTCTTATAAGTAATGATTAAAGTTAATTAATCAAGTGATTAAGATAAGATTACATTTAATGTAAATAAATGTTGATTTATTTGTAAAGGAAAATAATCACTTAATGAAATTAATTAAGGTTAAATGATTATGTAATTTACTGAAGGTTAATTAAATTAACGTGATAAATCAAGATAAATTAAGGTAATTGATTTATTTATCAATATCAAATGATTTGTAATTAATAAATCAGGATTGGGTAATTAATTTATAAGTAATAAATTTACTTAGAAATAAATTAAATTGATTAGGATTAAAAACGATTTAATTAATCCTGCTTATAGATAACTATTGAATTACTCATGAATGGTTGTATTGTATGAGATGCCTTGAATTGATCTTCTTATCTGATCTGTGATATTTTGTTCTGTGAAGTGAGCTGTGTATTTATTCATTTATTGATGATATATTTGTATATTATCTGTGAATCTGTGAATATATGATAAGCGTTATAGTTTATATCGCCTATCAATTATATTTCTGTGTTTTGATCTGTAATAATTGTATGATGTTGCACTACTGTGTATAACCCTTGGACCACACTTATACACACACAAATATGGATTTCACGAGGAAATCGATTAAGTCGTAGATTTTTGAAATAGTTAAATTTGAAATTTTAAATTCAAATGTTTTGGAAATGGAATCGGAATAAATGTGAAAAGCTTTTAGAATGAAATTTCAACATAAAATTTATTATTTTTAAATTACTTGATTAAGTTTTGGAATTTAAATAATTTGATTTAAATTTAAATTCAATACTTGAAATTGAATTCTATGGTTTGAAATTAGGGATTAAAGATGTTATATTGGTTATATAGGGATTAAACCACTTTTAAGTATCGTTTTTAGGAATTTGAATTTAACCCAAGGATTTCAACTCGTATAAATGAATTAGATTTCCAAAATGAAAACTGTTGTTTTCAAATGATAAACACTTTTCGATAAGAACTGAGATTCCAGTTAATTAGGGGAATTTCAAGATTGAATAGAGAAATGATTTTCCTAAGTTATGAGTGAATTCTTTTTGAAAGCTATGAATTAAATCTGTTTATTTTTAACAGATTTAAATTGATGATTTGTTTAAATCAAATTGAAATGAAATTGTCTTGAAGGCTATAAGTTAAATCTTTGATTTAAAGATTTAACGAGTTAATCAAATTGAAATGAAGATTGATTTGGAAAATCTGTGAATGAATCTTTTATTTAAACGATTAAAATGTGAAAATTGTTTAAACCGTTAAAGGTTGTGAAAATGAATCTTTTTTAAAGATTGAAAATGGTAATTTATTTAAACCATTTGAAGAAAAGTTTTGGGAAATAAGTTGTGACTTAATTGAAATCCCAATATCCATATATTTTTAAAATGTTTCGCTCACTATTCGGTTTAGCCGGGAAAGGACCTTTGTGTCATATAACCCATTCTGAATATGTGATTTGACGCTATGGATAGCATTTGAAGACCGGTGATGAAGACCGGGTATTTGCGAAAGCGATAGGATGACCTATCGATTGTTTCTGCACCGAGTCGCGCCGGTATAGAAACTCCCTAAGTGATGGGAAATCCGATCGGGATTGTGAATATCCGGATTGCAAGGACTTCTTTGTAAGTGCCTTCGGTTCTGTTTGATCCCAGAACAGACTTGTATGGATTGTATGCCTGACATTACAAATTGAGATATAAAGCCGATTTCTTTCAAATATATTTCTGTTGGTGGCGGAGAATTTATTCTTTTAGCTTAACACCCTTCTCTGAGACGTACGAACTCAGAGGTTATATAGTTGAAGTTATCAGCGATATATTCCCAATTTGGTAATGTGACATACTGAGTGTTGCTGTGAAATGATCATTGTGTTGATTATTTGTGATAGGATCATTTGTTTGATCGTCTATCCTGGTGATCATTTCTATGATCATTTGTTGACCCAAAGCATGGCTTTTGTATAAAGTATGTTTTTGTGGACGTAACTTCGTCGAGCCTCACACCTCGTGAATGGTCAAAGCAGGAAAGATGCGGCAAGGTTATGAGGGGTAGCGCCCTTTAGGATATGTGCATTTCCTTCTGGAAAAGGGTGGTATCATGGTATGGAGCCCAGATACTTACTCATGTTGAAAACACTTTGTTATGATTGTGTGAATTGATTAGAGAGCTCTCGGATAAAGGTCCCAAAGGACCGGGGGATGGCATATTCGGTCAGTTGTTACTCAGTTAGGAGTAACCTGGCCTTGTGTTGGTAGAGATCCGGTTTGGTTCTCGGGGATGTCCATCCAGAGGCATTCTCATGTGGCAATGGGAAGTTCCTTGGCCTGATCATTCGTTGGAAATCCAAAGAAACAATACGAACCTTGTACAGTATTAGTTGTATAACCTGCCATGGAATGTGGCGGTAACCTGCTATTGAACATGGGTAGCTATAGTAGGCATACGATAATGGTCGTATGTTGGCTAAGATTTATATTCTACTTTCGAAATGAATTTTTCCTACACTATGCACTAGTAATAATATCAAATGTTATTTTAAATGCGTATCAAGCATCTTTGACTATCATAAGGAGAAATCTCCTCCGATTCTGCGTTTGCATTGTGTGTGTGTGCGGGAGGCCTTATGGTAGTCTCATTTTTAAAAAGCATTGCGAATTGACTTTGAAAATCTTTTATTGAATGTTTTTAAAGATAAACTGTTTTTGTTGCTCACACCAGTCCCACGACTGATCCGGAGTTTATTGTTTTCTTTCCTAAACTCTGGGTGCTCATTATTTTCTACACGAGCAGTCTAGAGTTGGGTTTTTTTCCAGATAGTTAGATATAGTGGATTATCTGGAGTTAGTTCAGTCTTTGGATCGCACCAGTCTTGCCTAGCTTGGTGCATTGTTATGGGGAGTTCGAGCTTCTGCTGGATTGATTCTTGGAAATGGAGTTGCAGTTATTTTCGGAGTTCTTCCTTGAAGACTATCTAAGAGTTATATTGTTCCACTGCTAGATGTTATCTATTTTCTTTCCGCTGCTATTTTATTGTATCATATCTCTGATGTATATTGATATCTATTGGATCATCTGTTGTATCAGATATTGTATCAAAGCTGTACATCAATGTATTATTCTTTTATTCCGCTGTGTTGTTTACTTAATGATTATTATAAGCTCCGGCGAATCGGATTTGAACGGTCGAATCTATGACATTCGAGTACGATTTGAAGTATGGGTGTCGATTTTCGAGCGGGCAAAATCTGTCTCGTTACAAATCATCAATTAAAACTGCCAAATTTGATAGGACTGCAGTACACGCACGCGTGTACTGCCTCGCCACTATCGCACAAAATACACAAAAGCTCAGTGAAAGTCACAAATGATCACAAGGTCAAACTCGAAAACCGAGTTCAACACAAGTGTAATGCTAACACAAAGTGAACAGTGCTTAAACAAGAACCAGAACACAAATACAGACCAGGCAATAAAAGAAGTACAACTGAAATGCACATAACACATGTGCCAGATACAAGTGCTCGTACACATAAATACTCAAAGTCAAGGCTACAGGAGCCAGAACCAGAGAACAAAGCTGCATTAGTATGCAAGTGAAACTCAACTCAAAGGTGAAACAGGTATGCTACTGTAAATAACATTGCGAGCTCCAAAAACATGAAGATTACACTGCACTAGGTCGAGAAACAAACACATGCAACAACAAGTGATGTACATATGAATGCACTATGATAGTTTACATTCGAGTACAGGGTCAAACCCAAGTCTTTGAGACTGGATTCAACTCACTGTAAAATCTCTAAAATCAACTTGAAATAATCAAGAACCAACAAACCAAGTTCATCCAATTCGAGCATATGAAAACAGTGAACAAGTTCACTATCAAAGAAACAGCCGAAGTCAAGTGCTACAGGTTACTGCATATCAAGTATGCAATCCACAGTTGCAGTAAAGCAACAAAAGAAAAATGCTCAAATGTCTGCATATTAAATATGAAAAAACCAAAGTTGCAGCGAACAACAAAAAATGCTCAAGTGTCTGCATATTAAAAATGCAAACAAAAAGTTGCAGTGAACAACAAAAAATGCTCAAGTGTCTGCATATTAAAAATGCAAAGCAACAAGCACGAATCAACCCAGTCACATATACAGTTTCCAACTAAGATAGTAATTTCAAAGCCATGACGAACAAGTCAGAAAAGTGCCAGAAGTCACAAATTTAAATACCAGAAAATCGATACCGTGGTGGCTACAAAATCAAACAAAACCATAAGTCAAACAAAGTTTAAAATCAACATTGGAAAAATTTGTTTCGAAACCGTGGTGGCAATTGAACTCGGCAGAATACATACGACAAATCAGTAACCACCTCGAACCTCCAAACGAAGATCGAATGGCTAATATATTATTGCCAACCAAGCAAACATCAACAAAAATCAAAATGACCGTAGTCAATAAAGAACCAACAAGTTCAAAGCCGTGGGTATCAGTTAGGCAAATAACGCAAATCTCGAATTTGAACAAGCCAGACATCAACAATTTTATACGAACGAAAATCATAGAATTTAAACTCTACCAACCTACGCTTGAACTAGATGTGAGTGACAATTGAAATCACTCACCTTAGTCGCCAAATTAAAGCAGCCGAAGTCGACATCGAGCCACATCAGATAAATCGGCATCGACCAAAAAGACGCCGCCGCGAGCACTCTAGTCGATCGACAAGCAAGGGCCTTCGATCGAGCAATCCAAGGTCGGCATCCTCTATTTATACAAGACCTAACTTGATTCAGGGGGAACAAATGAGAACGAACGAAGATTTACGAGGCTGCCATTTTTCGTTCGATGGTTTTGTTTTAGGGTTTCGCGAAAAAATGAAAAGGGGGAATCGGTTTGAATCAACAAAAGAGAACGGCAGTGGGTATCATCTCTTCATCAAAACAAATGGGCCAATTAAAATAGAAAAGTGTGTTTATTAAAAGCCCGAATAACCTTTAACCATTTCTCAGAAGGATTTCAACTCGATTACAATCTGCATTAGCAATTAACAACGATTTAATCGTCATTTTGACGATAAATAATTGTTACAAAATCCCAGGGTTGTTACACTTGGCTTTTGATTTTCTTTTGTTGGTTTGGGGCCCATAGAGGCGTTTTGTAGCTGTACCGATCGAGCCGCGCAAAGGAGACTCTGCCGAAATTTTCCGTAAATCCGGGTGTTAGAAAATTTTTCAAGTTTTAAATTTTTTTTTATATAACTTGTTTTGATAACTAACTTTTAAAGTTAGAAGGTCGTTCAGGGTAACTTAGTGGAAGTGTAGTAATGACTTTATAAGTGGAATTACATTGTTTTATAAGTTGGTAACTTTGAATAAAAATATATCTAATGTTGAATTCTATTCTTAGTTCCTTTTCCCTTCTTTTTCCTTTTCGGGGACGAAAAGTTTTGAGTGGGGGAGAGTGTAACGACCCGTAAATTTTCGATAATTAAAATAGCTAATTTAATAAGATTTCGCGATTTAGTGTTAGAAAAAATTTGTAATTCGTTTGGAATAATAATAACTAGAATGAAATGCAACAAATTTTATCTAAGTTAATTATTTATGAATTGAATGAAATCCCAAATCAATCGAAAGAATATGTAGTCAACAGTAACGGAATAAATTTGTATTGTATAGATAATTGTGACACTTGTTTGTAAATACTAAACTTATAAGTAATTAAAAGTTAAACGGTGATAATTATTTAAGTTACCTATTCATGTAGTTAGTCGAATTGAATTTGTGAACCAATTGCAATTGAAATGAAAGTTTATATATTAGTTGAGTGCATTATATCTAACTGTAGTTAAATAATAACGTGGAATTCATTTAATATAATATAGTAAATCGACTGATAATGAAATTTTTATTTGAAAAAATTCAATATTGAAATCCGTCAAATATTGAACAATTAAATTGTTTAAATTTGATATTTGGAAATTATTGAATAATTTAATAATGGGAATTGAATAACCGTATAATGGAAATAGTTGTTCTATAATTTTAATTCGTTTCAAAAGTTAAATTTTTAAGTTCGTTTTGAATATCTCAAAAGATAGTGATTTAAGAATAATCAAATTGTTTAAATTTAATATTACAGATGTTTGAATAATTAAATTCCGAATTTGATTTGATCAATTTTATATTGAAATTTAATATATGAAAATAGAGTGAATAATTGAAATTTGATTTAATATGATTAAGATTGGTTTCCAAAGTGCATATAGGTTATATTGGGATTATAATAGAGTTAATAAGATTTTAAAATTGGAAATTATTGGATAATTGAATAACGGGTTTAATATGATTAAAAATGATTTGCAAAATTTTATTTTATCATATTAAAGTAAGAATGATGTTGTAGAAATTTTAAAATCGAATTAAAAGTAAATTTGTGAAAATTGAATATTTTAATATTTAATTATCGACTGAAAAATAGCCAATTTTCGAACAGTCTCAGAATTGGACGACACTAGTTCCATTGGATCCGTAATAGTTTGTTATTATCGGGTTTCAATTTTCGTAGCAATCGGAGTTTTCGTTTGACCGTGGCAGCTCGAAACGCATCGAAATTATTTTAATATTAATTTGACGAGTTAAAGTACTCATTTTTCAAACAGTCTCGGATTTCGACGAAACTAGTTTCATCGGATCCGCAATGTGATATTATTGTAAGATTTCAAATTTCGTGTCAATCGGATTTACCGTTTGTCCGCGGCAATCCAAAACGCCTAGAAATTAGTTTAAATCGATTTAATTTAAATTGATCGTTTATTTTCGTAACTCGCGCATACGATCGAATTAGCTTCCGAAACCTGTTCCATTGTGTTCGAAACGCGGGGTAAACCCTAGAAACGCCGGTCACCGCGCGTAAATCGAAGTTTGGAAAAGTCGGATGAATAGTATTCGTCGTTTCCTATAAATAGCCCCTTTATTCAAATTAAAAATAAACAAGCTAGGGTTTTGAACCTTCAGCCGCCGCCGCTTAAGCATCAATGGCCGAAAACCTTCCTCGTTCTTCCCCAAATTCCTCTCAATCGCTTCGTTTTCACACTCCGGCTTCTACACGAAAGTTGGAGAGCTCATCGAGCACTACGAGTTCAACGGTGGAGATCGAGTTTGGACGAACGATTCAATGGCAATTTGAGTGCAAAGGTCTAGCCGTTCGCACGCTTTTCGAAAGAGATGGGGGGTCGAGTTCACCCTACTTGCGGCCGAAGGTTGAGGAAGGTGGGGGGCTTCGGTTGGCATTTCCTGATCGAACTCCGGGGCGTCGAGGTGGCTGCGTGTATTAGGGTTAAGTGCGGCACAATTGGGTTCGTGTACTGGAAAGAAAACGTGAGTGGGGAGAAGAGAAGGAACACGTGTGGCCTGGGATCTAGGGGCAAGAATCAACGGCTATGATGTTAGTAGGGTACAATTAAAAATTAAAGTTTATATTAATTTATATAAAAATTTGTGTAAACTTATAAATGTCATAACTTGTTCGTACGAGGTCGGAATTTGACGAAACTTTTTGCGTTGGAATCGTTTTGTCGAGCACCACGCAATGGAACTGGATTGGAATCATTTAGAGCTAGAGAAAATTTTGAGTTAAATCGAACGTCGTTCGATTTGATTTGAAATCGTAAAAATCAAGGTGAGTGTTTTATAACGCTCACAACGTACTGAATATCTTTATGCTAGTTAAATTTGATATTATGAAGTGATATGAATTTTATTTGTCGTTGGTTGATAGAATGTAATTGTCATATAGATTGTCATTCGAATTAATCGTTGAAAATTAAATTGACAGTTAAATTGAAATTAAAATTGAATTGCGATTAAATTACCTGACATTGATAACTATGAAATTGCCATGAATTGTATTGTCTATTGGATGCTTTATTTCGATGGATGCTATTGGTTAATATTTAAATGTTTGGATGTTTATTTGCTTATATATAACCTGTTATGCATACATATGACACTATGATAGATTTAAGTGATATATATTCATCCCTGACATTTAATTGAAATAAATAATTACTTGGCCATAGGATAGAAAATTATATACGGACACCGAATTGGCTAAACTAATAGTTTTTAAAACCGTCGATTTGAAATTTGTTTAAATGTTTTGATTTAAAAGTTAAAAATAGAAATCAATTTATAGAAATCAAATTTATTGAAAAATTGAGTTTGGAATGTTGAAATAAATTTTTGTTAAAAGAAATTGTTAAATAATTAAAATGGAGACTTTGGAATTTAAAATCGAGATATGATTAAATTTTGAAAATTGATTTGCTTAAAGATTTAACTTTAGTTCGAGCTTTGAATATTACTAAGTAAAAGCGATTTTGAAATTGAGCTTGAAATTGAATCATATTTGTAATTGTGATTTAAATTTGAATATTGAAGGATAATTTTGTTAAGTGTTATAAATTGATATTTTGAATAATCAAGCTAAAAATCGATATAAATTGAAATTGAATAAATTGAAGGTGAATGTAAAATTGAATTAATTCGAAGTCAAAGTTGACATTGATTTGAATTGAAATCGAAATTGATCGGTAGAACGGAAATTGAAATTGTTTTGAATTGGGAAGTTATAATTGAAATGGTTTGGTTTTGAAGCTGTTTTATTCTGTTTTCCGAATTACTCAGTTATATAAACCATTTTGAATACTTAAACTATTTTAATCTATTTAAATCTACTTAACCTGATTTAAATTATTTTGAACAAATTTATCTATTTTAAATCCATTTTAAGATTCTAAGTATTTTAACTATTTTAATTATTTAAAACTACTTTTAAACTACTTAAAACTATTTTCAAAAAAATCCAAGCTGGTCAATAAGGTGAAATGTTTATGTTTGAATAATTAAATTCCAAATTTGATATGATCAATTTTATACTGAAATTTAATATATGAAAATAGAGTGAATAATTGAAATTTGATTTAATATGATTAAGATTGGTTTCCAAAGTGAATATAGGTTATATTGGGATTATAATAGAGTTAATAAGATTTTAAAATTGAAAATTATTGGATAATTGAATAACGGGTTTAATATGATTAAAAATGATTTGTAAAATTTTATTTTATCATATTAAAGTAAGAATGATGTTGTAGAACTTTTAAAATCGAATTAAAAGTAAATTTGTGAAAATTGAATATTTTAATATTTAATTATCGATTGAAAAATAGTCAATTTTCGAACAGTCTCAGAATTCGACGAAACTAGTTCCATTGGATCCATAATAATTTGTTATTATCGGATTTCAATTTTCGTAGCAATCGGAGTTTTCGTTTGACCGTGGCAGCTCGAAACGCATCGAAATTGTTTTAATATTAATTTGACGAGTTAAAATACTCATTTTTCAAACAGTCTCGGATTTCGACGAAACTAGTTTCATCGGATTCATAATGTGATATTATTGTAAGATTTCAAATTTCGTGTCAATCGGATTTACCGTTTGTCCGCGGCAAGCCAAAACGCCTAGAAATTAGTTTAAATCGATTTAATTTACATTGATCGTTTATTTCCGTAACTCGCGCATACGATCGAATTAGCTTCCGAAACCTGTTCCATTGTGTTCGGAACGTGGGGTAAACCCTAGAAACGCCAGTCATCGCGCGTAAATCGGAGTTTGGAAAAGCCGGATGAATAGTATTCGTCGTTTCCTATAAATAGCCCCTTTATTAAAATTAAAAATAAACAAGCTAGGGTTTTGAACCTTCAGCCGCCGCCTCTTAAGCATCAATAGCCGAAAACCTTCCTCGTTCTTCCCTAAATTCCTCTCAATCGCTTCGTTTTCACACTCCGGCTTCTACACGAAAGTTGGAGAGCTCATCGAGCACTACGAGTTCAACGGTGGAGATCGAGTTTGGGCGAACGATTCAACGGCAATTTAAGTGCAAAGGTCTGGCCGTTCGCACGCTTTTCGAGAGAGAGGGGGGCCGAGTTCACCCAGTTGCGGCCGAAGGTTGAGGAAGGTGGGGGGCTTCGGTTGGCATTTCCTGATCGAACTCCGGGGCGTCGAGGTGGCTACGTGTATTAGGGTTTGGGGCGGCACAATTGGGTTCGTGTACTGGGAAGCAAACGTGAGAGGAGAGAAGAGAAGGAATGCGTGCGGCCTGGGATTTGGGGGGCAAGAATCAACGGCTATGATGTTAGTAGGGTAAAATTAAAAATTAAAGTTTATATTAGTTTATATAAAAATTTGTGTAAACTTATAAATGTCATAACTTGTTCGTGCGAGGTCGGAAATCGACGAAACTTTTTGCGTTAGAATCGTTTTGTCGAGCACTATGCAATGGAACTGGATTGGAATCATTTAGAGATAGAGAAAATTTTGAGTTAAATCGAACGTCGTTCGATTTGATTTGAAATCGTAAAAATCAAGGTGAGTGTTTTATAACGCTCACAACGTACTGAATATCTTTATGCTAGTTAAATTTGATATTATGAAGTGATATGAATTTTATTTGTCGTTGGTTGATAGAATGTAATTTCATATAGATTGTCATTCGAATTAATCGTTGAAAATTAAATTGACATTTAAATTGAAATTAAAATTGAATTGTGATTAAATTACCTGACATTGATAACTATGAAATTGCCATGAATTGTATTGTCTATTGGATGATTTATTTTGATGGATGCTATTGGTTGATAATTAAATGTTTGGATGTTTATTTTCTTATATATAACCTGTTATGCATACATATGACACTATGATAGATTTAAGTGATATATATTCATCCTTGATATTTAATTGAAATAAATAATTACTTGGCCATAGGATAGAAAATTATATACGGACACCAAATTGGCTAAATTAATAGTTTTTAAAACCATCGATTTGAAATTTATTTAAATGTTTTGATTTAAAAGTTAAAAATAGAAATCAATTTATAGAAATCAAATTTATCGAAAAATTGAGTTTGGAATGTTGAAATAAATTTTTGTTAAAAGAAATTGTTAAATAATTAAAATGGAGACTTTGGAATTTAAAATCGGGATATGATTGAATTTCGAAAATTGATTTGTTTAAAGATTTAACCTTAATTCGAGCTTTGAATATTACTAAGTAAAAGCGATAAAATGATATTTTGAAATTGAGCTTGAAATTGAATCATATTTGTAATTGGGATTTAAATTTGAATATTGAAGGATAATTTTGTTAAGTGTTATAAATTGATATTTTGAATAATCAAGCTAAAAATCGATATAAATTGAAATTGAATAAATTGAAGGTGAATGTAAAATTGAATTAATTCGAAGTCATATTTGACATTGATTTGAATTGAAATCGAAATTGATCGGTAGAACGGAAATTGAAATTATTTTGAATTGGGAAGTTATAAATGAAACGGTTTGGTTTTGAAGCTGTTTTATTCTGTTTTTCGAATTACTCAGTTATATAAACCATTTTGAATACTTAAACTATTTTAATCTATTTAAATCTACTTAACCCGATTTAAATTATTTTGAACAAATTTATCTATTTTAAATCCATTTTAAGATTCTAAGTATTTTAACTATTTTAATTATTTAAAACTACTTTTAAACTACTTAAAACTATTTTTTCAAGCTGGTCAATAAGGTGAAATGTTTATGTTTAAATCTCGAATGTAAATACGAATTGGGTTAAATGAAGTTGCAACCTAAATTTAAATCCGAATTGATTTTGAAATCGAAATAAGATATTGAGACGAAAAATGAATTTTGAAACGGAATCTGACATTTTAATAGATACGATGATATTTGAAATGGATTTGATTTTTGAAGCGAATATGATATTTTGATATCAATTATGAATCGATTTGAAATATAAAAGAGCCAACGGTGTAATAATACGTAGTTATTAAAGAGACCGGGATCGGATATGGACATACTCTCTGTCGATACCGAAAACCACTTTAATAACTATTATACGCGGAGTTTTAATCCAAAATGAAGTGGATGGTTTGGTGAACGCGTTGACTGAAGAAAGAGAACGATATTGGATGACCCCTGGCATGACTAAAACAGGAGCCGCGCCGGGCCATTGAGGTTCGCCATCTCTAGCGGACACACTTCTTCGATACCATTTCTATTACATTTGTGATGCGATTTAGGTGCACCCCTTGATTTGGGAGTGTTGTTTCGCGGTGTTGGGGTAGCTGCTGGCTATGCTCAACATCAGTCCGGATCACACAACTACTAGTATCCTAGTTGGTATCGCCTCATGTACCTTGTCATACTGATTATCCTATTCGCGACCACTACGTTATGTTTTGTGTTATACCTATGGGGTACCCTCTGGTAACCACCAGTTTACGGTGGGGCTTACGGTGCTGTATAGACTATGGCATTATAAAAATGTGTTAAGGGGGATTATGGTAACGCCTTAACGCTATTTAGATACTTTATATTACTGATAGGCATTATCTACTTAGCGTATATTACTACATAGTAGATAGTTTAACGGATCCTTAAGAGATGGTAAATCCTGTAACATCTCTTGAGTTATTGCACGCACGTTGACATTGGATATGAGATGTCAAATCCCGTAAACATCTCTAACGCCGTGACACCTCATATTTATTTACGATTGATTTAGCTTTCATAAGGATATTTAGTCCTAACTCGAGTGTTTTGTCTTTTCATTACGCTCGGGTCAGTCCTGAGTTTTTCAGATTTTTGAAGATTTATCCTGGAGGATGAAGACGAAGATTTGGTATACTATTACTATTATTACCCTTGCATCATGTTATATGCTGCATTATTTTAATTGTTCTGTTGTATATGTATAACCCTGATAAATGTTGTATAAATAATTGTCAAAGTATAGTAAACAGCTTCATGAACTGTTTATTTGACTATTATATTTTATCGTTCCGCTGCGAGATTTTGTGTTGTTTCATTTCCTTTATTTCTCTTTCTTTGCTTTTCTTATTTACCCCAATAACCATCTGCCCTTTTGAATGGTTTGGAATCGACATGTGTATTTGGTCGTCGGTTTAAACTGTCCAAAAAGGCGGGTCGTTACATACTAATACGGAGGGTGGTTCCAAAATGGATTTAGTAGAAGTAGTGCCTTTAGTTTGTTCTTATCCAGGACAACTTGTATGGATGAATGATGACATTGCATTGACATCTGGAGGGCGAAATTAGCACTCCAAGATGGATTTCTATTAAGAAAGGTAAAGCGTAGCCTCATGCCTCACAACCGAGAGGAATGACAAAAGCAAGGCATGTAGAAAATCTATGTGGTTAGCTACCATTAGAAGCGATCACCCCATTCTATATGTCCCTTTCAGATTTGGGTTGTGCGCAAACACCATGGTAGTATAAGGCCTCGGTGTCAAGGGGGTGAGGTAATCAGGTCTGTCGCGTTAAAGTGGTGGCAGGCTCTGTGTTAGCATCGGTGCATTTTTTAGAGGTGTAGCATCGAAAGGTAGTCTCTTAACTTGCCATTATTGGAATCCAATCTTCAATACGTGTCTTACGTTTTTAATTGTACAGCCTAATATGTTGGAAGTGAGATGCAAGCATTTCAGCTATTTTATCTATTTACTTTAGACCTAGACACTATGATAATACCACTGGATTTTGATATAAAATAATTTGGTTATGTTAAGGTAAAAACCCATCTTTTTTATGTGCGGTGTGGTCTTACGAGAAACCCTTTGTGAAAAGCTTTCAAATATAGTAATCAGTTTGGTTGTTACTTATTATCGATTTTTACTCACGTTGGTTTACCAGACTGGCCCGAGTGTTATTCAATGTAATGCTCGGTTTAGACCAAGCATGTTTTTCCTAGGTTAGCTAGATACTTTGGAGTTGGCGAGGAGCTGGATGGTCAAGACATATTCATGTATATTTTTCTTCCATTGTATTGTAGAGTCTGTATGTTTGTCAATGTAAGGAAAAATTTCTATAACTGCCCAAATTTAGGATAAGTCTAGTATACTCTGATGTTGTACATATGAAAAAAGATGTTTCTTTTCATAAAGATCATTGTTGTATTATATATTATTCGCTGCGTTGTGAGATTCTATGTTGTTTAGTTTTCTTCTATCTTCTACCTTCTTCTTTCACCCTAAAAAATGGGTATTTCAGGCACTTGAATGTTCGGCATATAATACAGTGGATGTATTAATGTCGATTTTTGAGGTCGAAAATCTAGTTTGTTACATACGAGGTTCCACCTTTGTTGGTTGTAGACATTAAACCACACATATCAGTATGTATTAGTCTTAAGAGTTTATTAACTCATTCATTGTTCCCACTAAATTAGTGTTTTGCCATTTACCTTAAAGACATGACTCACAAGTATCAAATGATCCAGAATGAAATGATTGTAGCCTTTGTTTCTTAACCCGTTAAGTCATTTCTTGCTAATACAACATACTTTACAATGTCAAAGGTAACTATCATATACTTCGGATATGTTATTATTTTTCATCAGCAAATAAATGGTGTAAATTAAGAATATAAATACCATTATTTAAAGAACCAAATAAAACTATTTTATGTCCACAAAAAATTAATAATATTGTCTTCACAGATAAAACTGTATTTGACCTCTATCAAATGAGAGGGATATTATCCCACTAACACATTTTGGTACAAAATAAAAATTGTTTAAAACTAATTCAAATCCACTCACTAGTTTCTTATGGTACTCTCCCATTGCAATCGCAGCTACACTAGCTTCATAACAACTTGAAATTCCATGCTTCCTCTAGCGACTAATTTCTCGCTCCAAAGTCCTTGTAATGAATTATAGATATGGGTTCCAGATCTGGTCTAAACCCCAACTAGAAGCACATGCTAATAAGTTTCTATACGGAAAATACCTTTAAGAGTGGAATCAGATTCCTTCCCTTTTGTCATCTTTGAGTGGTCATGACAATTCCTCTTCTAATGTCCCTTCTTTAAAAAAAGGTGATATTCACCTTTCTCTTGCACCTTTGACATCCCCTTTCCACATTAGATCTACTTTTTCTCTTATTCGAACATTAGACAAAGAGGTTTCGTTGATAACAACAACCATACTCAGTTCTTTCATTAACACAATCTTGGAATTTCTCAACATGTTAAGGAGGTCCATGATAGTACACTTCGAAGAGTTCGTATTGTAGTTTAATATGAATGGGTCGAACTTCGAATTAATGACCCAAGAATCAAGTTGGTCTGAAGCTTGTTATTAAGGGTAATACCAAGCTCGGCAAACCGTCCAATGTACCCAACCATATTGATTACATGATCATGGACTGATGATCCCTTGCTTTTTTCACATGGAACAGTTTCAATGATATCTTATACCTCACGGTGCGAGATTTCTCTCCGTACAAATTTTGTAGGTATTGGGATATTTTATGACTATTCATTTTCTCATGCCGCCTTGAGCCCATGGTGTATAACGACTCTGGATTTTCGACTTTCGAAAATCAACATCATTACATTCACTGTGTAGCATGCCGAACAATCAAGTGCCGGAAATACCATATAAATCATTTCATCGTTACATATCTTATTTCAACATTTAGAAATATTTTCAAATTCAATTCGTAATTCATTACTTAGAAAAATATCCCCATATAAATCATTTCATCGTTACAACATTTCCAAAACCTTCATTCCCATACTTAGAAAATATTTTAAGTCTATTTTTTCCAATCATTCCTAATATCCATACTTCGAAACATTTTCATCACTTATATCATAAATCTTCGAAATTTCAGCAATTCCAATTACAATTTCCAAAAATCGATTATACTTATCTATAATCTCAACTAACAGTTTACAACTTTTTTATATGAATTCAGATTCATTTTCGAAGTCCCCGTATTTTAAAAAGTTTCTTAAGTCTTCAGAATTCCATTATAAGATTTCTCTTATAAATCTCATTCATTAAATAAACATGATTTACAAATCTCAAGTGCATTTATAAATAACTTCGACCAATTTCCAAAACTCAATATTAATAAAATAAGTATTTTAAAGGATAATAATAAATTTTCAAACACATTTAAGTAATTATTTAAAACATAAAAATCTCTTTTAAATAAACAACGATAACTAATTTCAAATTCATTCAAAAATAATACTAACCGATTTATGAAGCTTGTTAATA
This sequence comes from Allium cepa, assembly GCA_030765085.1. Taxonomy (NCBI): domain Eukaryota; kingdom Viridiplantae; phylum Streptophyta; class Magnoliopsida; order Asparagales; family Amaryllidaceae; genus Allium; species Allium cepa. The sequence goes on along the minus strand of CM060929.1, from coordinate 456,922,680 downwards.
AACTTAGAATTCATTTCAAAAAAAAGTTAAATATTTGAATAACTAAATTTCCAAAATATTTTAATCAATTTTATAGCTTTTAAACTACATAGTTTAATAAATAAAATCCTTTTCTGAAAATGAAACTTACTTCTTAAAATAAACTATTTTTAAAATTTAACATAGATGATCTTATACTTATAATTCTCTCTCAATTTATCACAAATCAATTTACATTTCTAATTTCATAACTATTTCCTCCAAATTAAATTCCTCTATTTCTTTCTAAATTTATTTCCGTATTTTATTTTAAATTCACACTGTGAATTTATATTTCCAATTTATCAAATGATAATCATTCCTGTAACGACCCGGAATTTTTGTCGTCTTGAGTTTTGAATATTTATTTCTAATATTCAATGATACAGTATTTTAATCAAGATAAAATCCCCGTTAAATAACAATTAGTAATAATATTGTAAATTTTTAGATTTTATTTATAAAATAGATAATTGAATTGAATTTCTTATATATGTATGTATAAGAACATAATTTATCTTTACAAATTGAAAACAAATCAATAGCAAATAAAAATGAAAAGCAAATGATATATTATAAATAGAAATGAATATGGCTTATAAACAGAATAGTGTATTATAAATAGAAAAAGTTTAAAAATTGGATTTTTCTTATGAATATACATATTTGTTTAAGAAAGAAGAATATATATGTGTAAGTCCAAAAAGGAAAACATTGTACTTATTAACATATAAATAGGGTACATTAAAATATATATATATATATATATATATATATATATATATTGAAAAATGAAAGAAAAATTATATATGAGAATATTTTATTGTAAGAATGAGAAGATTTGACAAAGTTATTAAAACCATTTTTATATACGAAACTATTATACAATGAATATGGGAAGATTTATAAAATCATTTTAAATCATTTTTTAAGGGAATATTTTACAAAATAATGTTTTGACAAAAATGTCGTTTTATACATTTAAAATGAAATAGAAAAAATATTCATTTGTTTTGAATTGTACGTTTTTAAAATATAATAAAAAGAAAAGTGTTAACAAAATGTTATTTAAAATGGAATAGCAAAGTTTTTAGTGTTTTGGGCATTATATTTTTAATATAGCAAACTTCTATTTTGCATTTTAAATATAAAACAGACATAAATATGAAGACTAAAATTTATTTATTTAAAAACCACTTTACATGTTGTTTAAGAATTAGTGAAGCATGTTTTAAAACAAAAAGAAAATTTAGCTAAGTAAAATAAAAAGTTGAAAAGGGTAAAACAAGTAAGAAAGAAAAAGAAGAATGGAAAAGAAGAAAGAAAATAAATATATATCCATAAAACATTTGTCTGGTCAAAAAGAGTAAAAACCAAAAACATACAACTTAGTTTCCTCTCAACCTCAAACCTTATATCAACTCAAAATCACTTCAAACCATCCCAAATCCTTGTACAACAGGTATGCATTTTTCCTAAGCCTAAAAATTTGAACTAATACATCATTCCTACGATGAACTTGTGTGTGTATATACATATAGACATGTATGAGTGTTAGCTTCAGTAGTTAAACGCCTGTGAAACAAAAGTAAAAATAAAATAGTCTGTCAACAAATAAACTAACACTGTAAAAAGGAAATAACAAGAAGCATCTCCTGTTTTCTAAGAATCCAAAAGCAAAAGCAAGATTTTCAAGTATCCGGATCAAAACTAAAGATCAACTTGAATAAGATTCAAGGGATTGCAAGTACGTGGGAGTGAGAGTTTGCATTAGAAATACCTGGGAGTATTTTTTAAAGAAAAAAAAACTACTCTGTTATGTTAACGGTGAAAATGTTTTATATATGCCTAATTTTCAAAAATCATTATCTCTCATTCCGATTCGAGTTAGTTAATGACGTAAGCTGATGAAATGTTTGTTTTTGTGTCTAGATTACACCAAAAGTAGATTGAAGTTTATTTATTTTGTATATTGTGTGAAATTATGAAAACACAGTAAACAACCCAGTTTTTTGGAAAATTTAATATGCTTAAATCATCGAATCGAGTTCATAACCATGTTCTTCATATCGAAATAGGAATTTTTGTGGTAAAATATTGATTTTTAAGTTAATAGATTGAGGGAATTTTGATGTTTGTCATTTTTCACAAAGTTTATTTCTGGGGTAGCGATGGATGAGGCGGTGTTTCGTTGACTTCGGGATAACCATGGGGTCAAGGGGGACATTACAATAGGGGAATTTCATTCTAGTGGTGTGGCGTTGTAGCGATGGAGAGTTTTAGGGTTTTCAGAGGTCTTGGTGAGGCTCTAGAACGCGACTGTTTTGGAAAGGGGGAGATGATCGAAGGTCGTGCCTTTGGGCATGAAGGTGGTGATGGGGATGGGGCTTCGAATGGTGGTAGTGGTGAGCGAGATAGTGGGATGTGGTGGGAGCAGTTCGTCGATAGGTGGAGGTGGGTGTTTTCATGAGTTCAGGTCGAAGGCTCGAATTTTGATTTGTAGGCGTTGGGTTCCGGTGAGGTGGCGAAAGAGGTCAGGGGACGAAGAGTGGTTTGTCTAGGTGTCGTGGCGGCGGTGCAGGAGGCGGGTGGTCGTATGCATGTGCATACGCGCAGGCGTGTAGGGGATTCCAGGGACATGATCGTATTGGGTTCAGTAGTTGGGGTGCATGGTGGTTGGGTGTGGGTTTGGAGTTGTGTACAAACGCCAGTGGTAAAAATAACGAGTTCGATCGGAAAATGGAAGTGGGGTTGAATTATGTAGTTTCCGTTGAGAAAATTAGAACTGGAAGGAGTAAGGGATGAAGAAGAGAATGGAGGAACGGGTTTGTGCTTTGGCCCGTATATAATAAAAATATAAATAAATGTTTTATTTAAAAAGGGTTTTCTTTGAAACTTTAAAATTTAATTTCTCGAAAACCGCAAGTCCATTTAACGTGAAACTTTTTGCAGTGAGTTCATATCGACGATTATTACATCGTCATGTGAACTGTTGTTGAGTTTAAATAAGTGAAAATTCTAAGCAATTTTAAACGGACAAATTTTTAAAAATCAACTTCAAACATATAGCATCGTTTAAATTTATATGACTCGTCTGATGAAGTGTTTTGCCTGGATAAAAATAACGATGAGTTAATTTAAGTTAGTTATGATGTTTGACATCTGTTTAGCGAAATAAAACACATTTCCGCTAATTGTATTTATTGGACCCCATTTGGCAGAGTAAATCACCATTCTGCCATTATTATTGAATATATGTGTTTCTGGACATTGATTGGTAGAATTAAATCTCTGTTCTGGTATTATATTTGTACGGACATCTATTTATTTTCCTGATAATTATATTGGGCAATATGATGTTGAATTAGTTATTAAAAAAATAGATTGTTGCGAATATCAGTATCCATTATTCGATATTGTTATGGAATGAATGGTAACTTGATTAAGTACCATTAAAATTAATAAGCCTCTTTTCGATTTGGAAGTTGACTTTAAACCAAAGTTGTTTAAGGATAATTATTATTTATTAATGATACTTTAAAGTTAATTAATAGATATTTTGATAATGATTTAAAGTTAATCATTTTATTATTCTTAAATATTATTTAAAAAGTATTTAATTATTGCTTCAAGACTATTTAATTATTTAACTTTAAAAGTATATTAATTATTAAATAAATTTATTTTATAGTGGTCGTTTAAAGTTAATTATTACTTAAGGGTTAATTAGTATTAAAGTATTTTATTTCATGATAATTTTTTCAGATATTAGTTACGTTTTAGAAGTAATATATTATACAGTAAACTGTTATAAAAGAGTGATTTTGCTAAATTTAAATGTGGGAAGATTTATACAGAAACTTTATAAGTATTATTTTGAGATAATTATTAAATATAGTTTTCGAAAAGTAAATGTACACTTTCATGGCATAATCAGGAGGCAGCGACTGCCTACAGTTAAGTTTGGATTTCTCTAGGATAGAGACATAATTATTGGGCTGCAAATCCATGGTTGATACCGTAGAGTACTTTCCACATTTATTAAAAAGGTTTTCAAATATTATTGAAGGGAATGGTTTGTGAATATACTTATCCCTGTGAGGTAAGTATATTCTTTGATTAAGAGATTTAATTTATTGAATTTAAATTAATTAGATTTAGTGATTTCAGTGGGAAATGAAATCTTTGGTAGAATGATTGTTATTTGATAGTTAAATAACTGACTATCAAATCTGGACCAAAAACATAACTTTGGAAATATCTGGAGAAAACACGAGGATTATCTGGTACAGTTACCATCGAAGGTGTTATATTGTACGTATAAACTCGTTTCGTTCTTCTAGGACGATTATAAGGAAATCCGTCCACTAACGGTTAGGTGATGATCTTCGATTTTATTTTAGTCTGTTTATTTCCTAAAAAACCGGGGTTGAGTTTACCGGAAATATTGAAAGTTTTTTCGAAGAGACCGGGATCGGGTAAGTTATCCCAAAACCACTTTGATTCAATGAATACGTTTTCAAAATGAAGACAAGAGCATAGAATCGAAGAAGGAGCATTGAAGTGCAAGGGTTAATCATTACTAATCCTGAGGATGATTCCAAAATGGATGTGGTAGGAATAGTGTCTTAGGTTTCGTTTAGACCCAGAACAAACTTGTATGGATGAATGCTATCAGCACATTGTCATTGGAGGACAATGAGCATTTCATGTGTAAATTCATTAAAAAGGTAATTGTAGCCTCAAGCCTAATAAACCTGAATGAATTAAAATAAGGGGAGATGCAGCAAGACTAAGTGGGTCGCACCCAATTAGGGTATGTTATCACCTTTCTTGATACCCTAGGATACTATAAATACGATGCATGGGAAGAACTCGGTAAGGGTAGGAACACCCAGGGTGATAGCATATTCGGTTCTATCCAGGTTAGTGGTAGGCTGGTCTTGTGTTGTAGGGGATCTCGGTGAGGTCTCAGTATACTTTTCTAAAGGTGTACTGTGATAGGTCGCACCTGAGTGCCTAGTCATTGTGTGGAATCCATTCTCCAATAAGCATCGTACGGTTTTGATTGTGCCCAACTATGTTAAAATGTGAGATGCAAGCATTTCAGCTATTTCTATATTTTACTTTGACCTCTAGACACTATTATAATAACACTGGATTTTCTATAAAAAGGGTTTTGGTTGCCGTAAGAGAAAAACCCCTCGTGTATATGTGTGACATGGTCTTACTAGATATCTTTGATTTTAAAAGGATTTTGAAAGTTAAAATGAATAAAATTCCTTGTGATTTAAATTCTCATGGTGGTTTTACCAAACTGACCAGGGCATGGTTTTTCCTATATGTTCGGGTCAGACCGAGCATGTTTCCAAGAGGGATAGGAGCTTCATAAGAGGAGCTGGAGGTCAGAGACGTATTTACGTAGATGATTTATATTTTCGTTGCATTTTAGTTCTGTTTATCAGCAATTGTGAGAACAGTGTGTTATAACTGTCTGTGCTAAATAGGTTAGTATACTCTTATTGATGTCTGTATACGTACAAGTTACAGTTGGTTTTATGTAAAGATTTGTTCTATATTATATATTATTCATTTAAGCTGTGAGATTCTGTGTTGTTTGGTTTTTTTTCTTTCTCCTTTCTATCTTGTTTCTACTTTCCTCTTCACACTATCCGCATTTCTGTGCAAATTTGGGTTGGGCTTGTGTGGTAAATTGTTAGTTCAAACTGTATGGAAAGGTGGGGTCGTGACAATTCCGCCTTATTTATAACATTGTTTACAACTTTATAAACTCATTTCCAGTTTGTACCAATTTATATTAAATCCATTTATATATAGAATTCTATTTAAAATCCCATTTGAAAATCTATTCCTTAACAAGTTCCAATAATAATCCAAATTCATTCAACTCTCGATTACGACTTTCTTTTCCTGTTTTAAGAAATCTCATTAAAAACCACTGTTTAAAAATTCTCAATTTAAAATTCTCTTTTTGAAACCATTTCACAAAATAGCTAAATAAATATCCAAAATCAAGTTATTTATTTTATCCAACCCAATTCCTTTTTATATAATCCCAAAATTCAATATAAATATTTTCATTTCCAAAATCGCTTTTGAATTCCATTTTTAATTTCATAATATTATTTATGGTATTTATAATATCAAAATTTGGGCCAGTGCTACTATAGCATCCAATATATCAAATCACACAACAATCCATAACAGATTATTCAATCACATCGTGTATCACTTTATACGAAAAAATCAATATATTTTTTAGGAATCCAGTTGGATCCCTCCAACCTGTTTCCCTGCAACCATAGATGTTATATAACATAAAATACCGGTCCTGCTTTGAGGCGGGATATTGGGGTAATATAGGGTCATCCGCTATTATGCGGGGCGTATAGCGTCTCATCCGCTCCAATGGCGGGAATATACCCAACTACTAATGTATATACTAATATATATATAATATAACATCCATCCGATAATAATTTATAAATTCATACAATCAACCAAACAATTAAATTTTAACATTGTAATTAAATCCAGTAATCCAAAATGAGTGAGGTTTACTCACCTTGATTTTTAATTTGCAATCCGTTCCAAATTTATTTTATTGCATAGATTCCACAGCTACGAATCCCACACGACCAGTTCCATTCGATTGAACCTCGTAAAAGCAAATTTTGAATTATATAAACTAACGATTTGAATTTTTAATTATAATTAATCAACTATTTACTTAGTTTAAACTAATTACCGATTAATGAATTTAATAAAGCTTTCTCTACAATACAACAATGCTCAACACGGAAACTGCAGCCTACTCATGCACCCCAAGCACGAGATCGGACATTGCAACACCTACTGCAACCGTAAAGCCCACGTAACCACCACATGTCTCTGGAAAAAAGCATCCAACCCTCTATAGGCTTCGGCTATCTCGCCATCGCTTCCCAGACCACCCAAACACCCAGCGTCGCCTTAACCCACTCTACTACCAACCCTAACCTCCATTTCTCCCGATTGATCATTCTAACTCTACCATTGCATCTAGTGTGTATTTCATCAGGTATAAATACATCAAGGACATCTCTCAATACCACCCCTAAGTCTAAATGCAGTGCCTTTGAGGTAGCAATCCTCAGCTAGAACTTTGGTAAACATTAGAGCATCTTGCATGCTAGTACCAGAAGTAATGACAACACATATTATGGCACCAGCAGATGATCTAACCAAAGGAGTTGTATCCTTAATGTATCCATTTTCAATCAAGAGCTGTGAAACACCAATTTGATAAGGAAACAACAATCCAGTAGCAAAAAAACTAAATCCAGGACTAGTCACCTTCTTCATTCACTCCTCTGCTTCCATATTATGTCGCGTTTATTTTTTTCTCGATTTTTTGATTCGATCTGAAGAAGAAAAAGAAGACATACACGAATTATAATCTAAGGAGTGCGGCGTTTCAGATGGTAGGGCAACCTGTAGAGGAATAGGGTTTGACTTTGAAGTTTAAAAGATTATTTAATTTCAAAATATCTCATTATGGCATCTTAAAATCCCAAACCCCTAACGAGGCATGCCGCCTGGCATTCCTAATGTAATGCCCCTATTTCGAACGAAATGGAACAAGTTTCGAGACCTAACTTGATCATATGTGGAAGATAGCATTTTGAATCCAATTATTATATTAAATTTTCAATATTAATTTCAATGCATTTCTATCTCGTACGACCAAACATTAAATCCAAATGCTACGAAATTTGAAATCCAATAATAATACACTATTACGGATCGATGGAACTGGTTTCATCAAATTTCGAGACTATTCCCCGGATCGCTATTTTAGCGCGTCGATTAAAACGACGATTTCAAAATTAACGAAATCACTTAAAAATTCCAGTTTTAAAATCTTATTAACTCAATTCTAATTCAAATAGAATATATATCAATGTTAGAAACCATTTCAATTCATATTCAACTCAAATTTCAATTATTCACCATTTTCGTGTTACGATAAATCGCTATATTTGAAATTTAATTTAATTATATAATTTCAACCAAAATTTCAATATTCAAAAATCAACTTATATTCCAAATCAATATTTAAAACCATGTAAATGTTCAAAATCAAATGATCGAAAATCCGAATCGTTACATGGTGGATAGCACGTAAAAATGAGAAAGTTTACAATCCATTGACCAATCCTTGTAAGCTTTAGTCTATTTAGGCATGGAAGTTTTTTTCGAGTTCAGTTAAGGGCTCGATGTTGAAAATGTACCAAATCTTTTCGCATATGAGTACTACTTTTACATTTCTTAACCGGCCTTTGTAGTTCCTGCCAAGTAATGTGTTCATTTCAAATAATAACTAAGTCGCCATTTATCTACGCAAATTCATTAAAGTAAATTTGATATCATTGCATATGTTCTTATACATACCGGAATGGCTTATCATATTTATCTAATATGTCTCCCACTGAATTCTAAATCTCTTAAAAATCCTAAAAGAGAAGTTGAAATTTCATAAATTCCTTTAGTTACTATGAACTTGATGGTGCTCAACAAATCATAGTTCTCATAAACAGCAAGTAACACTTTGCTAATTATATCATATGTATAATTATTAATGTACTTTTAACTATACTCCTAATTGTAACGACCCGTAAATTTTAACGATTTTAATAATGTAATTAACTGAAATTTTGTGAAATATTAAATAATTAAATTTGGAAATAAAAATTTAATATTTGGAATACGTCTACTTAAGCGTGGTAAATGGTAAATTTGCATCTGAAAATATGGAAGTTTATTTTACTGTGCAATTTTATTTCAATTTAAATCTGTTAATATTTGAAGATAATAAAATGTTTTCCAAACCTTAATATTTTTATATAATATTAAATTTGTAAATCATCTTTGGAGTGAGACGTCATAAATCGTTTTGTCAAATTTGAACTACTATTGCTCCGTTTTTCTTACTTTTGGCAAATTGGCAGCATATTCGATACCGATATTGACTTTTGAATGGATGATCGTACCACTAATATCTGTATACCTTTTGACCGTCTCGTCGTGCTGACCTCTGCGGTATATTCATTTCTGTGTTTCAGAGTCCGATCCAGGTCGGAATCCGCGAAATGAATGACCATACCGGTACTCAAATTTTCCCTTTTGGCTTCCTATAACCATTAAAATTCAATTTATAATATGAATAGCCATTAGTTATTGTTCTTCCCAGTAATCTCTAACTTTTTATATTCTTACCATATAACTATTTGTTCTTTCATCTTTCCTTGCTGTTTTGTATTACCTAAACACTACATTTCCTCTCCTTCTCCCTTCTTTCAATTATATAGATAAAACTGAGATGCATATATTGAGTTGAACCTGCTGCCTCTTCATCTTGCTTGCGTGCAGCCTTACTTCTCCCCTCCTCTCGCATGAAGCAACCAAACCCCGCCACCTCATGCTCCGCCCTCTTCTTCTCACCCAGCCCATGCAAGAGCACCCTTCCACTTTTCAAAGCATAGCTTCCACCTTTCCTCCTCCATATTTTCTCTCGGTCTTAGCACCTCCACCTTTTCTAGCCGAGCAGTTCTCCTTATGTTGAGGTATTATATATATATATATATATATATATATGTATGTATGTATGTATGTATGTATGTATGTATGTATATATAAGATGCAAGTTATATATGTTTTTATAAATCAGGTTTGAAGCTATATATATTGTTAGTTTGCATGCTGTGAATTATAATGTGTTATGTATGCATTATATGTTTATATATATGCTGGTCTGCATAAGTTTATAATCTGCAATTTATATATGCATTATAATCTGTTATTAATATGAGTTCATATATGGTTTGGAAAATATAATATTAAAGTAAGTTTGTGTATATATATTTTTCCTGACTTTGTTGTTGTTCCCATGTTCGTATACAATATTAATGTTAGTTTATATCTATTTATACAGTTAGTATTGGTAAGCTTTGTAGTTGTATATATTTTCCTATCTGAAAGCTACTTTGTCGTTTGTCTTAGATTTAACAGTATATATATAAAAAGAAAACTTATATGTTACTGTATATATGTTTATAGTTACAAAGTATAAAGGTTATACATGTTTCAATATATATATATATATATGTATATGTATGTTTAAAGGGTATATATATAGATACATATTTGCATTCTGTATATAACTGCGTTTTGCTGTATGTTATCATATAAGTTCATATATTATATTTTTTAAAGTATACTTAAGTCTGGGTTTTAAATCATATATATACATATATACATATATATATATATATATATATATATATATAGATGTATTTTATACGTGATTTGAAATTTACTTCAGAGAAATTATGTACACAATGTAATAGGTTAGTTTGTACATTTTGTAGACTAGGGAATATATAGTGTTTACAGTAAGTTATTTCCAAACCTATTTTTCCGGTGGCTGTTCGTGTATATAGATGATTCATATATATATATATATATATATATATATATATATATATATATATATATATATATATAATTATTTAGGTATGCATAAGTTTATAAAAGTTTTATATTATCTGGTTTAGTTCATATATATGATTTTAACAGTTTTCAAGGTATAAGTTTTATATATATTATGATAAACTATTTATATTGATTTTATAATAAATATTAATTTTAAATTTTAACATATATGGGAGTTGTATATGTTCATATATTAATTTGTATAGGTAAGTATTGGTTTTAAATATAATATATATCCTTGATTCTTAATAACTTGAGTTTTAAGAATAATGATTTTGAAATTTTAGATTTTTAATATTTGTCTTAAATTAAAAATATTGAAATTTTATATATAATATGATAATGTATATATTTTCAGCTTATATCAAAACTGATTTGACTTGTTTTCATCGATTCATGTTATCAGCTCTGTTCGTCGAATTCGTGTCAATCTTGCTTTGCTTTGGAATTTGTGCTTGGATTCGTAATTCATCTCACTCTCGTTCATCTCTAGCCTCGAAAGGTGAGCAATCACTCACGATTAATGTTCTTATATTTATCAAATTTGATTTCAATTGAAATATGTTGTTGTTAGTTATTTGATTGTTATATATGCCATTATCTGTAACTGTTCACCTGTGACATCTGACACCCCGATCTGTTATTATGATCTATATGTTATTGATGATATATGCTAGCTGTTGATATGTTATATAATGACCCGTAAATTTTGATGAACAAATTTGGTTAATTTAATTAAATTTTCTAATTAAATTTAGGAAGAAATAAATTTTTTATAATTTATACTGAAGTAAATGTTAAAAAATGAAATTGCAATTAATTGAAACAGATTGTAGAGTTATAATTGATATAAATTAGGAATCGGGGAATAAATTCAAAAGTTATTAACTAAGAAAGTAATACGTAATAAATTGAAAAACTTAAGTGTAAATTTAAGGGTATGATAACAATTATTATAAATTACCTAATTAATTGGTCAATGTATTTATTGGAAATTAAGTTCATTTAAATGTTAAGTAATTATAATGTTGTTATCGATAATTAACGTTACTTTAATGATTATTAATATAGTAACGGAAGTGTGAATGAAAACTTAATAGAAACATACATTTATTTTAAGGAAACAAGAGATATTGTTCAAATTGATGAATTAGTATAATTTAATGGTAATTGGATAAAATCAATATCATATGAGTCATTGCAACATTTGTTGTAAACTATAAACCTATAAATGTGATTTAGGGCAAATAGTGACCGTTATTATTTGTTACAAGTTTACTTAAGCTATTAAACTGTGAGTGGGAATCAATTGAAATTTAAAATGAAACTTGGTATTACAATTATGAGTTTAAGAAAATAATTACAAGATATAGATGTAATAGGATGCATAGAAATGTTGGTTATTTTGTAAAGTAACAAATGATGTAATAAAAGAATGAAATCCAGATAAATAAATTTAACTGAGACTTTAATTATAAATGATGGGTGAAATAATAGGATAGATGGTAATTGTTTGTGGAGAACAACCATACAAAGTCTTATAAAGAGTATATTGGTGATAAACGATTATTTCGAATAAAGGTAATTAAATATTACTTTAATGGGTATAAATGTAGTAACGGATAGAGTGAATGAAATTAGCATTATGAACATGAATGCCAATATTGATTTGTAAGTAATAAAGGCTTATTTATGTGACTAAAGAGTAATGGTAATGTTTATTTTGGTTACCTATTTATTTAGATGGTTAATTGGAATTGGAGATAAATTGTAATAAATGGAAATAAATGTTACATTTGTGTGAAATTTAATACAAATGGTTAGGAGTTGTTAAATTGGATATAGTAAAGTAATGAATGGGAAAAACAAGGCAACTAAGTTTATAAAGTAGTATTGAACTTAATAAAAAGATTTGAATTAAAACGAATCAATCCATTGAAATCCAATTTATAAAAAGTGTAAATTTTGTAGCAATTGGAATTAAATGTTATGCAATTTGAAATAAAGATAAATTGGGAAAATGTTAATTTATCAGGATATATATATATATATATCAATGTAAATGGTACCTAAGATGATAATATGATAATTAACTGAATTAAAAGAATGGGAGTCAGGATTTATTTATTTATTGGAATATAAAGTTAAATAATTGGATTTATGACAAATAAGTAGAATTAAATATTAAATTTTACGTTAATTGCAATGAAGATGGGATATGAGGAAATTTATGTTACAGTTTTGAATCCAATGTTTAATCCATCTATTTGATAGGAATGAATGGAATAATAATTTATTTATTTAATTAAAAGGAATTTTGGGAATTTTATTTATAAGTTTTGAATTTAATGAAATTGAGGTAATAATGGAGTTTATAAATTTATCATCTAAATTGACATTTAAATTTGTTTAAAATCATTGTAAATGATTAAGAAATTTTAAATCATAAGAATTGTCAATTTTAGAATTTAAATTGGAAATTTGATTTAATTAATTTATTTATTAATTTATTTAATTAGTGTAAAAATAGCAATTTTGGCCACTGACTCGGATTTCGACGAAACCGGTTTCATTGGATCCGTAACTGTGAATTATTGTAGGATTTCAACTTTTGTAGCGATCAGACTTGTCGTTTGGTCGTACGGACTCGAAACACCTTGAAATAAATGAAATTGAAATCAATTTGAAATAATTTGATTTTGTCATAACTTCTTCATCTGATGGAATTTGGACTTGAAACTTGTTCCATCGCGTTTAAAATATTTCAAAACATCTATTTCGATATATGGGTTGACCCAATTTCATTCCGGAGTCGAAATGAGCTTTTTGGGCCACTTTGGCGTTAGCGCGTAAATCTATTTTATCCATCCATTCAAGTGTCAACAATGCCTATATATATCTTGTTATAAACCCTATCAGGCTCTATTCCTCGTTCTATACGTACAGAAATTTCTGTGCTCCTCTTCCTCAATGGCTGTAAACCCTAATTTATCCAATTCAAATTTCAATTCAAAAATCAACTTCAAAAATTCAAACTCCTCAGAAAAATTCAAAAAATTTATAGAATTGAACATCTCAACGATACGAATCAGCGCCAACTGTTCATTTGTGGAAAAGTTGCTCAAATCATCGGGAATTCTTGGTCAAAGTTCCAAATCACGAAACCCATGATGGCGATTTGGGCGTTTTTGATTGGAGCGACTATTGGAAAATTAGTTTCTGGGTTTTATCGAGAGGAGTGTCAGGAAGCTATCGGCAGTGGTCGCGTCTTCTAATTCAACCAGTGGCTCTCGAATTTCGTGAATTAGGGCTTCGATAGCGGGGCGGCGCGCGGCGTTTCTGGGCGACCTGAGTGGGTGCGGTCGATGGAGTTGGAGGAGGTGGTTCCAATGGTGGCATGGCTTGACGAACGGTGGTCATTTTCGCGCGTATCTCGGTGGTCAACATCGGCTCTGAGTTTGTTGCATGGGTTCATTCGCGTTTTGCACACAGGAGGGTGACGTGTGCTGGGGGTTTTTGAATGGTGACGTGGCTAAGATGTGTATGTGTTCTTTTTTTAATTTTGAAATTCAATCACAATTATCGCTATATCTTTCACATACGATATCCGATTTACGCACGGTTTCTTTTGTTAGGATCGTATTGAAATTCCGGACTTTATGAAGCTAGTTTAGGCAAATTCGGCAACTGTCAAATTTTTGGGTTTAAATTCAAAAGGTGAGTGTTTTAACCCACTCACAACTTCTAAAATTTCTTATGTCGTTAAATTTATTTATGATGTGATTTGATATTTATTTACAACTGTTTGGCATATATTTAATCATCATCTCAGTTAAATTGCATTTATTTGAATTAAATTGTTATTCAATTTATTATTGCATATAAATTGCCAGTTAAATTAGTTTATTATTGAATAATAAACTACCAGTAATTAATTGTCATTTATTGATGTTATTGTTTGTTTTGGATGATGACTGTGATGGATGTATGATCTGTTGATAGATGAATGGATGTTGTATTATATATTATTTTAAACTACAAGTTATTATGCATTTTTATTTCATTCGGGATTGCGGTTTGAAATGATATATAACCGTAATTTTATTTTAAATTACAGATTGAAATGATAAATATCTGTATCACTTGACCATAGGATAGAGAATTATATATAGACACCGCGGTCTATATATATAAAAATATTTTGAAATGATTTTCTATAGTTTTGGAATGGAATATATGGTTTAATAAGTATTAATTTTGATGTTATATTAATATTATTTTATATATATAGACAGTTAAATTCTTGAATTTAAGCTATGTATAAAATTGATTTAATAAAATGAGTTTAATTATGGAGTTTGATTGTTTTATATTATATGGTTTAGTACCTATTTAAGATATTGTATATATAGAGTTTTGAAAAGACTTAAATGAAATTTAAGTTGGAATATAAATATGGAATTGGTTTAAATTGAATTATTTAAGAATTGTACTTGAATAAATTTGATTTGAAATTTAATAAAAATGGAGATTTTAAAGGGTATGATTCTTATAACTTGATTTGGTATAAAGTAATTTAAATGAATATAAAGTTGAGATAAATGAATTTATCAAGTTAATTAAATAGAAAGAATATCCTGTTGTTGGGAGTTAAAGGTTTTCATGAATTATATTGAATTTATTAAGTAAACATCTCAATCTAAATAATAGAAATTGAATTTGATATATATGGAATTATCAAAGAATTAGTTTTGAAATGGTGGAACAGTTAAAGCTGTGAAATATATGAATTGAAATGGTTTATTTGGAGGTTTAAATCGATATTTGGAATTTATTGTGAAATTTAAAGAAGCTATTTTCTTATATAAAGTAATATAGTATTTAAACCATTAAGTATAAAAAGTTATGTTTCAAAGCAATGGGTTTCAAGGTATATAGATTTGAAAGTGCTATGATTTTTGGAAAAAGATATATTTGAAATAAAATGATATCATATTGATTTGGGTTTTAAAATGGAAATAATATCTTATTTATAAGTTTTTGAAATGGATATTATATTCTGGTTTTGAAGTATCAATTATTTTGAAAGACCACGGTGTTATAATAACGTTTGGTTGTTGAAGAGATCGGAATCGGAAGTTGTCATACTCTCTGCCAACTCTTAAAACCACTTTCACAACCGTGTATGCGGTGGAGATTCCAGAATGAAGTAGGATGGTGGCGGCGTTTCCTTTGAGGTAAATACGTGGACCCGACTCCCGTGAGTTGGCATAAGGTGGCTAAAATAGGAGCAATTCTCGGGCCAATGAGGTAGCACCTTTGATCAGACACATCCCTTCGTTATTATACTTTGACTTTTGGATTGATTCGGTGGCCACTTTTGATTTTTTTTATTTAGAGGTGTGGCTCGAGGTGGGCGGTAGCTGCGCGTTATGCGTTACCACCAGCCCGGATACGTAATTGGTATATCTACCCTGGCATTGCCTAGTTGTGCCATGTCATCTAACCAGCGCGCCTTGTACGAGTTTCTATTTGTGTCGTACCTATGGAGTATCCTCTGGTAGCCTCCCGATCAGGAGGTATTACGGTACTGTATAGACTACTGGCACTATTACGTGTTAAGGTGGAAAATATAAAGCCTTAACGCTATTTAAAAGTAAGTTTATTTTACTATTAGACACTATTATAATAGCAAAATATTACTACATAGTAAATAGTTTAACGGATCCTTAGGAGATGTGAATCCCGAGCATCTCTTAAGTTACTGCACTCTTTTTAAACACTGGATAGGAGGTGTCAAATCCCGTAAACATCTCTGACGCCGTTCCACTCATATTTATTCCTATTGATTTAACTCACATAAGATATTTTTGTTCTAACTCGAGTGTTTTGTTCTTTCAATTCGCTCGGGTGCGTCCGAGCGCTTCAGGATTTGAAGATTTTATTCTGGGGGATGAAGACGAAGATTTTTAGTACTATTATCTACTATGTTATTCCACTACACCATTTAATTCCGCTGCATTAATTATTATTCTTTGGTATGTGTACTCTGATATGTATTGTATAAATATATTCAAGGGTTTTGTAAAACAGCTTCATGAACTGTATATTTGATTATTATACATTATCGTTCCGCTGCAAGATTCTGATTTGTTTTTTTCTTCCCCTGTTTTTCTTGTTTACCCATAACAATCCTCCCTTCTGTATGGTTTAAGTCTGACGTGTGTGGTTTATCGTCGGATTTAAAGCATGCGAAAAGGCGGACGTTACATGTTATATTGCTATCATTGTTGTTCTTACTCTGTAAGTTCCCTGTTAATATAGAATTCCCTATGGGTTGAAATGATACATACCCGAACAATCTGGTTGCTAGTAAATGGCACATAAGCTTACCATTAAAAATGTGATGTACTACCAGAGCATTGTTACCAATGCCAGATTGAAACTTCTGCTGGGATGAGAATAGTTGTTCAAGGATTATGCCTTTGCTTAACCATGGATCAGTCCAAAACTTGCACAAGCTAGCTTCAGGCAGCTTAATTTGAACATAAGGCTTGAAACATGATCTTAACTTTAAAATACTCCTCCAAATCCAACTACATGATTGTGGAACCTCCATTAGCCCCCAATATTATACCTGAGTGTTTACCTCACCCAAAGCGTGTCTTCCTTTTGTAACAATGCATTGAAATGATGACTGTATGTAGCTTTATTCCAGACCTCAATGCTATGCAAACCCAACCCTCCTTTGCTTTTAGGCTTCTCAAATTTAGAGAATGAACATGGAAGCACTTTCTTCATATGAATAGAACCAAACCAAAAAAATCTCATCATAGCCCTTCTAACCATTTTCAAAAGCTTAAGTGGAAGAATGAAAACCCTAGCCTAATAGACCATAATGGAGAAGCTGACAGATTGAACAAGAACCAATCTACCAGCTTGTGACAAGAAACTGTTAGCCCAACAATCCATGACAGCAGTTATTTTTCCGTACGAAGGAAAACAATTGGCATAAGTAACCCTAGAGGAACATAGAGGCAACCCAAGATAAGACATGTCAGAAGCCATGGACTGCATGCCAGCAAGGGTGGTAAGATTAGTTTGCTGCAAGCTAGTTATCCCAGAGAATAGAATACTTGATTTATTGAGATTAAGCTTTAGGCCAGTCATCATGTAGAATTTATGAAGAGCACCTTTAATACATTCAATGGATTGCAGATTGGGCTTAGTGAATATCATGATATCATCAGCAAATAGGAGGAAAGTTAGCTGAAGGTCTTTGCATTTGGGTTGATAAAGTATTTTCTTGTTATGAAACATCGGACTTAACATACAAGTGAAAACTTCCATAACCATGATGAAGATATAGGAAGAGAGAGGGTCCCCCCGCCTAATGCCCTACTTGGAAACAAAATTGACTGAGCTAGTACCATTGATTATCAAAGAAAAGGAGGGAGTTAAAATACATTCATAAATCCAGGCAGCAAAATTTTTAGGAAAGCCCATGAGAGACATTATCCTAACAACTGACTTCCACTGAATTGAATCATAAGCCTTCAATAAATCAAGCTTGAAGATTGCTCCTGGAGTTGCATTAACACAGCGGTAACCTTTTAAGAGCTCATGGGCTATCATAATGTTGTCAAGTATATTTCTATTAGGTAAGAAAGACACCTGATTGTTGGAAATGATTCTTTGCAAAACAGATACAAGCCTCGTAGAAATAATCTTTGAAATACACTTATAAACAACATTGCAGCAGGAGATAGGCCTGAAGGAGGTAACAGAAGAAGCAGGATTGGTCTTTGGGATTAACACCAGATTGATAGGATTCACTGAATTAACCAACTTGAACTTATCAAAGAAATTATGAACAGCCTTGCAAAATTACCCACCAACATTGTCCCAGCTAGAAGTAAAAAAGACAACATTGAAGCCATCAGGGCCACCAGAGGAGTTTTTATTCATAGCATATAAGGTATTCTTAATTTCTTCGTTAGTCACTTTAGCCACCAGATAATTAGCTTCATCAAGATTAATTCTGTGACGCCCCACCCAATACCCACACTAGCCAAGAACACTACGGTGTAGTGTTGTCAACTAGCACGGAGAATAAGGCTGTTGAGGAGCAACCATCCATGTGATTACCTATCACACGGTGGCTATAAATAATCTTCAGAAACAAACAAAGAAATAAGCATAACACAAATCAGTCACAGACATCCATATCACAAAGGCGGAAGAAGATATGAATATATAACTAGCACATGAAAGTGTACATCAGAGTAGTGGTCAAAAAGATCCACAATAATACAAAAGAATAGCAACACGTGCTATACAAAAGAATATAACTATGAGTCTATGTCTCAAGTGTATACAACAAAAACTGCTAATCTAAATAGTCAGCCAAAAGTCAGAGTAGCAAATCCTGGGAAGAAGTCAAGCAGAAGCACCTGCAACATCTCGGTCTGACCCGAGTATTATTTAAGAAAATAATAAACGGATCAGTCTAGCTATAAATATCAGATGACATGGTATAAAATAAAAGATATGGCATAAACATAAAATATCCATACTGACATACTACTATAAGTTTGCAAATGATGATCAACAGAAGATCAATCAATAAGAGATAAATCGATATCGCAAGAATCTTCTCAAAGATCCAAAGAGGGCATCATACCCTAAACTTGTACTCAAAACAAGTCAATGACATAAATTCCAGAAATCAACATGAGAAATCCAGAAATCACAGAAAAAGGAAAAGAGGCCTATCACATGACGGTCCGAAGACCATGGGGAGCTACCCCATATGGTGAGTCGGAATCACCGAGATGAGGTCTAGGCTAACCAAAAAGCATAAATGTATGTGAGAGTGGAATCACACAAATGGTGTCTAGCCTAACCTCGCAACAAAAAGGTATGTGTGAGTGGAATCACACAAATGATGTCTAGACTAACCTTGCGGACAAAGAGATATGTGTGAGTCGGAATCACACCAATGAGGTCTAGTCTAACCTTGCAAACAAAGAGACGTCGCACAATTGCTAGTCTATATCATAAAATGATCATCATGATCAACGAGAAGTGTCAATTACACTAAGTTAGTAAATATAAAAGTTTAGTTTCATGTCCCATAACCACTAGCTTAACTTAAATATTTACGAACATATTGTAAATCTTCACTAATAAAATTGTCACTAGAGGTTCAATCGAACAAGTCCAAGAATTAACCGACGAAGCAAACGCAAGCGTTTCATACCACTTGTTTTACTAAGCCGTTTAATTAGATTTCTCATCCAAGTGAGGTAAAGGTTTGTATATACTAATAGATTGGAAAACGGGTTAAGAAAAGAGCTTTGTTATTAAAAATAGAGTTGAAATCATTTTGTTGAAAGAGTTTTGATATTTACTACTAGTACTGAAACCTTTATATTTTAAAGTGACAAATCACAGAAGCGATTGTAGAAACAATCAATCACAAAGATCACATTCGCAGATGTGATAAAAATCCAAGGAAATCAGCTCAACAAGTTCTGTTGAATGTTTTTCAGATAAGATCCCCTATGGAGGGAGGGTCCAGGGGGGTGGCAACCCCCCAAGGTGGGGGTGCGGGGGCAACGCCCTTGCTACGGGGTTCGACCTAAGGTCTTACGACCTAACGACCTACGGTCTAAACAAGGTCACGCGACCTAAGGCCAGCAACGACCTAATGTGGGACGACCTAAGGTCCAGCGACATATCGGTACTTAAGGGGGTCCAACGACCTAAGGTCATGCGACCTAAAAACCCACGACCTAAGGGTCGAATGACCTAAATGGTCCAACGACCTAGCACTAAACAAGGCCGAGCGACCTACCCGTGACCTAGGGACGAAATGGCCAGAGGATAAAGGCGAGAGGCCTACGACCTAACTCCCCACGACCTACGACCTAAAAGCCAAACGACCTACGGTATTAACTCGCGAGCGACCTATCGAGTTAATTTGCGAGCGACCTAACTCCGAAGTGCCAATATTTCCAGAATGACCTAAAGCCCTGCGACCTACGACCCAGCGACCTTGCGACCTATCACTGAACGAGTCAAGTGGCCAGAACGAGCTAAGTGCAGGAAATTTCCAAAAATGCTAAAAATTGGAGTTTTTCGCCAATCCAATCCAAACCAAAGGCAAATGTGCATGCAAAAGTGATAGGGAATCATTCCCAACAGTCCAATATAGTTATAGACTAGATTTGTGAGATAAAATCTCACCTTTGCACCAAAATTTATGAAGATGAAGCTTGAAAGCAAGGAGAAGCAATCCAAAGCTTGAATCCAATATCTTCTACTTGAATTTGGAGTTGAATGTTGGATTAGCAATTAAATTTGAGCTTGGGGTTTTAATTTCCCATTCTCTTCACCATTAATGCAAATCTTGAAGTTAGTTAGGAATTTATGAAGAGTGAGGAGAAGGGGGGTTGGAACTTGGGCTTAATAGGCTAAACTAACCCAAAGTCCAAAGCGGGAAAAGTTAGTGAAATTTCACTAACTCCAAACCTATCGATGTTTATACTTAAAAAAGTCGTAAACGGCATTTCAAACTCAATGGAAGTGGTCTCGAGTCCTAATTTGACCGTTTGCAAAAAGTAGCTTTTCGGACCAAAATCTGATTAACGATATAATATTTAAATAAAATATTTAAATATAAACTCGATAAATATGGGGGTTGTTACAAATTCTAGGAAGTGGAATGCTGGATAGAAGATCCAACTCCAGTTCAAAGTTGTTAACATTACCAAGAAGGGAAGAATAATACAGGAGAAAAGCTTTTTCAACAGATTCAGGGGTAGTGTACAGGTTACCTGCTTCATCTAAAATGGAAGAGATGTTATTAACAGAGTGTTTAACCTTAAGGGATGCATGAAAAAATTTAGTATTCCTATCGCCATCAGATGCCCGTTTGATTCTTAGTTGCTGCTTCTTCATCTCACATTCATTAGCCAGGGCACGATTGAGGTCATTGTAAAGGGCAGCTTCCTTTTCAGCCAGCTTAGCATTGTCAGGATGAGCCATCATTAGGTCCTGAGCAACCTTAAGCTAGACCATAAGACAGGTAGATTGAAGATTGCCATTTCCAAACTTACTTCTAGCCTAAGCTCTTAATTCTTCCTTTAATGCTCTAAGCTTTCTGCAAAAAATAAACATAGGATTTCCAAAAAATTAACTGACCAAACATTTTTTATAATATTATTATACCCAGGATCACGGACCCAAGCATTGAAGAATTTAAACCCTCTTTTAGTTCCAAGTGGCTGCTTCCCAATGGTCAAGATAATTGGAGAGTGGTCAGAGAGGATGGGATGGGGCATAAGAGAGGAGATGTTAGGCCAAGAGGTAAGGGATTTATAGTTAGAGAAGGAATGATCAATGTTGTAAAAGATACTGGTACCACTCCTTGATCTATTGTTCCATGAGTAGAGAGCACCATTTTTGCGTATTGGGATTAATGAAGAATTATTAATAGCAGTGTTCAAAGGAAGGATATCCCTTGGCATTAGCGGGAGGCCTCCATGCTTGTCAGACAATGATAAACAACAGTTGAAGTCTCCAAGAATAACCCAAGGGTGAGTTTCTTGCCTTAGAGCAGGAATTAGGTTGAGAAGAGTTTGTGTAGAAGAAGGAGAGTTATATGCATAGACAAAAGTGATATAGAAGGAAGTGTAAGAGTTGAAATACTTGGCATGATACTGCATTAATTGTGGAGTTGCTAGAAGGAGATCAAGGGATAACTGAACAGGATTATGAAGTACCATAATTCTCCCATAACTTGCTTCAAGAAAATTGTGAGATTGAGCCCATGTTGGATTTATGTACTTAGCAGCAGATATAGATAGGGAAGGTTTAATTTAGTTTCAAGAATTGCAAAGATAGATATTTGATGATTGGTAATTAATTGCTTAACTTGATCTAGCTTGAGGAAATTATGACATCCTCTGATGTTCCATGCACCAATATTGTGTAACATAATTAAGCTATTGAAGTGAGATCATCTTATTTCATGCTCCTCGTAATGGGAGAATTAATTCTAGAAAAACTTGGGATATGGCTCTTTGATTTTTAATGCCTCTTTCTTTTTTCTTTTTTTGTTGCTTGACAGTTGTTATCTGATGGACCTTTTGGGGGTAATTTCCAATAAGGTATTGTACCCAGGAAAACATAAGGCTGACATGGGGGAGAAATGTTTGGCATAGGAGAAGATGAGATGGGGGAGACACAGGAGAGAAAGAAGGAGAATGCATGGAGTAAATTAGATCAAATTTTTTTTTTTGCAATGTGTTACATAATTTCTCTTCTTGATTGTCTAAGATTGAAATGGTATTTGTATGACATGAGGGAAGAGGATTTTGTTCGTTGAGAAAGATTTCTGGACATTGCGCTTTCTTGTGGATATTTGCATGCAATTGAGAGTCAGAAACATGCACAAATTGAATGTCAACGTCCACTTCTTGATTCAGCATGATTTTGTTTCTTCAGATGTTAATGTTATAAGCTCAGGAACAAATTGCTTGTCTACCTTACCTCCTGTGTTTGAAACAGGCAATTCAACTAAATTTGTTTCCATCTCATCAGAGTGCTTTTCATTGGTTGTCCACAAGAATATAAAATAAATTTAAATAATAAGATTTGATTTAATAAAGTTTTATTCAAACAATATATAATATGTTTTAAGTATTATTTAAAATTATATTTTAAAAGTAGATTTTGTATAATTTTAATAAATTAAGGTTGGAAAGATAAATTTAAATTAATTTGAAACCTATTGGATTTGAGATTTTAAAGATATGATTTTATAATTTGATTTTTATTTAAAAATATTAATTGAATAGTTCAAGTTAAACAAATTGAAGGGAATATTCAGTTTATTTAAATTGTAATTTAAGGTTTCAATTAAATGACTACTGGATTGATTAAATAATGGTAAAGTTGAATTTGAATTATAAATGAATTTATCAAAATTGAGTTATTATAAATGTTTGGATATTTAAAGCTTTGAAATATATTAAAATCGAAATGGTTTAAATTGTAGTTCATATCTGTATTTGAAATCCATATAAAATGGTTATTTGAAATTTGAATTGGATTGAAATGTATGAACTGAGATTTGATTTAAATGGGATTTTGGAATTTGAGTTAATTCGAGTTGATTTGTGAACTTCGAGGAAACTATTTTTATTATACAAAGCATTTATATATATATATATATATTATTTTATTTGTTATTTTAATGTATTGAAAATATTTTTAATATAAATTATTTTACATATGACTATTTTTATATACTAATTAACTATTTTAACTTTTAACTATTTTTGTAAAATAACTATTTTATTATATAAACTATTTTATTATATATATACTATTGTTAATATCTAAACTATTTAAGAGGAAAGTGTTATGATTACAAAGTATTAAGATTTCCGAAGTGTTATAATTTCTATGTTTTATAATTTCGAAAGTGTTATGATTTTGGAAAGGGTTGTGATTTTGGGAATGAATATTATTTTAGGTGAGAAGGGATATCGTATTGATATGGTTTGAAATGGATATGGTATTTTGGTTTTGAAGTATGATATTGTGAAATGACCATGGTGTTATAATAACGATTGGTTGTTAAAGAGACTGGGATCAGTTATTATCATACTCTCTGCCAATACCGAAAACCACTTTAACAACCGTTTACGCGATGGAGATTACAGAATTAAGTAGGATGGTGGCGACGATCCTATATGAGGTATATACATGGACCTGACTCCCATGAGTTAACTTAAGGTGTCTAAAATAGGAGCAATTAACGGGGGCACATTCCTTCGATAATATATTCTGACTTTGTGATTTATTTGGTGACCACCCTTGATTTTGATTTGGGAGGGCGTTCCGAGGTGGGTGGTAGTAGCTGCTAAGTGTTACCACCGGCCCGGAAGTGTAATTGGTATATCTACTCTGGCATTTCCTAGTTGTGCCGTGTCACCTACCATATCGAGACCACTATGAGTTTGTTTTGTGTTATACCAATGGAGTACCCCCTGATAGTTCCAGTTTAGGGGTATTGCGGTACTACATAGACTATGGCACTATAAAATGTATTAATGGGGATATGGGTAATGCCTTAACACTATTTTAATAGTTTACTTTACTATAGACATATTATAATAGCGTATTGTACTATATAGTAGATAGTTCCACATATCCTTAAAGGATGGGTATCCCAAACATCCTTTGAGTTACTTATATTTCGGTTGATATTTTACTTGAGTTGGATTTATTAATATAAGAATGTTAATCCTGACTCGAGTGTTTTTTATTATACTTTATGCTTGGGTCAGACTGAGTGTCACAACATTTGAGACTCACCTTTGGAGTTAGAGCTTCACTTGGAGATCCATCTATCTATTCAGCTTGCATCTATTCAGTTGACTCTTGTGATATTCATATTTTTTATATTTGACTATTGTATTGAGACTTCTATGTGTTCGAGAGTTATGTTGTATCTTGTTTAACTTTGTTATATATATATAGTAGCTTCATGAACTACTATTCATTTGTTTCCGCTGCTTATTGTTATATTACTTTGTGTCTGTGATTATTTATTTACTGTATATGCTGAGTTTTTCTAAATATAAATTAATTATCTGATATTTTGAGCAATTCAAGGCCAACATGTGTGGATGAAAATGATTGAAAATATTGGGATGTTACTCTAATCATCTTTATGATCTTGAGGGTGCTCAACAAATTATCAAGTACATTAGATACCCTAAATCATCGTTTAGTAAAATCCTATGGGAAGCTATGTAATTCTTGAAGGTGTTAAATAAAGTTACATAAACACATTCTTACTTATCCATGATAATACAAACATCAACTTAGATACTTATTTAAAATTATTTAATTATTTAATTCTAAATATGCATCATTTAATTATTTAATTTAAAATTTTAGTTTTTTATAATATTCAAATACACTTTTAAATTTACATAAGGTATAGAAATGCTTCCGAGTCTTCATAAAGGCACCCTCAATCATTTTGCTGGGCCTGATTTAGGCCGGGAATTCAAGAGATTTTCCACTGAAGAGTGTTCCTTAATTTGAGTAATCTTCTCCTTAGTTTATGCATCCTTTCCCTAAATACCAATCCATTTTGACTTTTCTCAATGTGGTTTCCTATACGTTGGTTAATTTATTCACATAAACACAATGCAGACTCTGGTACCATTGTTGAACCAGATGTATTAGAAGCGGGGTAACAATGGTGAATTTCAAGAAGTTTACGTTTTATTAATTTTCATAAAGTCTTATTTTTGTTTATAGATATAATATTTTCTTTGTACCAAATAAAATTTCATATTTAATTAATGAAAGGATTTTGATAATATTCTAATTTATTTAATTCAATTAAAATATTTATTTGTTGTTAATGTTTAAAATAATATTTATTAATAATTTGACTTAAAATTAGTTTATCAATTTATTTTAATTTTATATTTTAATATTTTATGATATTCATATACAATATAACAAAATAAATATATAAACTATCATATGGCTTCAAGGGTAAAATTGACCATTGTGTTCTACAATCAACAAGATGTCATGTAGTGATATAATGTTAAAGCAATGACATAAAAAAAAAGTTCCAATGACCTGAAATAATATTTATTTTTCAAAAATGTAAATTTTTAAATAAATATTTATATTTAAAAACTATATATAATATAATATTTATATTTTAAAATATGTATAGATATAAATCATTATAAAATATAATATATTATTTGTTGTAAATATTTGTGTTTGATAGTATATGTACATATAATATATATATATGTGTGTGTGTGTGTGTGTGTGTGTGTGTGTGTATTTATATATTGGTTTTTAAAATAGATGATTTGGAATTCAAATTTTAAAATTTCGACTTATTAAAAATTATACCCATAATTTCTTTATGTCGTGGCCACCAATAATGTAATTTTTTTTATAGTCAAAATTAAAACTAGTTTGAAAAATCTAAACACTTGAATTTTAAATTAATTAGAATTGGAAATAATATGTATATATATATATATATGTGTGTGTGTGTGTGTGTGTGTGTGTGTGTATTAATATCTCTTATCCGAAAGAAAACAATAATTGTTTTAATTTAAGTAACTATATGGTTGTTAGTATATATGTATAATATTTTTTGTTATTTAAATCCGAAACAGTGAAGAAAAATTATTATTATTATTCTATTTTATAGTTGAAAATGTATTTAAAAACAATTTGTTTAATTTTTATATATAAATAAAAAATGTCTTATATTAAAAATTCTTTCGCAGAAAAGTGTGTATATATAATATGCATATGCATATACAAGTTAATAAAACTAATTGTTCCATTAAATTAATACACACACACATGAACATTAAATATATTTTTTAAAATTTTTTGCCAACATATATTAAGAGGGAGCAAGGTGATCAAGTATAGAAATGGATATGTAATACTAATATAGAAGTATATATCTACCCCCTAAGAAATCTTGTTGACAATTTAAAACATTGTTTACACTTAGTTCTTGTAGGAGCTTTAGAGTCTCCTCCTCGACTTTAGTTTGTAAGGCTGAAATAATGGCTTCGCCAAAGAGTGGTTAAAGGTAGGCGGCTAGAGATAGAAAGAACATAAAATGTGTATCTCAAATTATATAAAGGTTGGGTTATCTATATCCAAGTGTTTCTGCCCTTTTCTCAACAATTTCGTCTTGCCTTTGAAGATTTAGTTAAGTCTTTCTCTACCCCTTTATATAGCCAACCTATGAGTGCAAAAAGTTAGGTCAAAGACCCCATTGACTCTCATTTGAATCACCATTTAGCTAATACGTTTTTAGTTTTTAAATTGACCAGACCGCAATATAATTTTATAAATTGTTCAATGATTTCAAAGTTTGAAAAATAATTAAAATAGCAACAAAATATTAATACAACATTTGTATCAATTTATTTTTAATTTATAACATATATAAATTAATTCTAACGTCGATCAAACTAGGAAATAATTAGCAACATTGTTTTGTTGCCTCTTTAGTGTAAACTCGGTCCTTGGTCATTATTTAAAATTTTTGAAAACCAAAGTCTGTACGAACTTTGTTGAGCAGAGTGTCGGGACAAGTTCAATGTTTATAATCCATTTAGGAAACCCATATTTTTGATCTAAAATAATCTCACCAACTAATGACAGTTTGTACACACATTCTTTTCGTCATCACTATATCAGTTAGATATCTAGAGATTGGTTTAAGGTTAATTTTTTTATTAATATCCATATTAATTATGTAAGCAACCTTTCAAAATTCTTGGTTCAATCGATAACATTTAATGATTAACTAATTTACTCTAGCCATATATTTTAACTTTTAAGTCATATATCAATGATGGATATGTAATACTAATATGGAAGTATATATCTATCACCGAAGAAATCTTGTTGAGAATTTAAAACATTGTTTGCACTTAGTTCTTGTAGGAGCTTTAGAGTCTCCTCCTCGACTTTAGTTTGTAAGGCTGAAATAATGGCTTCGCCAAAGAGTGGTTAAAGGTAGGCGGCTAAAGATAGAAAGAACATAAAATGTGTATCTCAAATTATATAAAGGTTAGGTTATCTATATACAAGTGTTTCCGCCCTTTTCTCAACAATTTCATCTTGCCTTTGAAGATTTAGTTAAGTCTTTCTCTACCCCTTTATATAGCCAACCTATGAGTGGAAAAAGTTAGGTCAAAGACCCCTTTGACTCTCATTTGAATCACCATTTAGTTAATACATTTTTAGTTTTTAAATTGACCAGACCGTCATATAATTTTATAAATTGTTCAATGATTTCAAAGTTTGAAAATAATTAAAATAGAAACAAAATATTGATACAACATTTGTATCAATTTATTTTTAATTTATAACATTTATAAATTAACGTCTGTCAAACTAGGAAATAATTAGCAACATTGTTTTGTTGCCTCTTTTGTGTGAACTCGGTCCTTGGTCATTATTTAAAATTTTGAAAACCAAAGTCTGTACGAACTTTGTTGAGCAGAGTGTCGGGACAAGTTCAATGTTTATAGTCCATTTAGGAAACCATATTATTGATCTAAAATAATCTCACCAACTAATGACAGTTTGTACACACATTCTTTTCGTCATCACTATATCAGTTATATATCTAGAGATTGGTTTAAGGTTAATTTTTTTTATTAATATCTATATTAATTATGTAAGCAACCTTTCAAAATTCTAGGTTCAATCCATAACATTTAATGATTAACTAATTTACTCTAGCTATATATTTTTACTTTTAAGTCATATATCAGTGATGGTGATAGTAACCTTCTATAATGAAGGAGACAAATCCTCTCTTGGGTTCATTCATATAGTTCAACGTATACTATAGTTGTAATAAATATGTTATGCTAAGTATTTAACCGAAATCAGAGTATAGCCCAGCTACATAAAATCGACAGTGCCCTTAAGTTTGAAAATCTACTTGCACATTGTTATTATGGGATAATCTACTTTGATTCAATTATATCAACCTATAGAAGACTCGCATTAATTATGTTGTGATTGCTCCAAACACCACAAGTATATAACATCTTAGTGTCACAAATTGTCATGATAAATCACCATCCATCATATGGAAAGCTTTATTATAACATTACCCATTTTGAAACCCGACAACGAACACCGATAATCACCAGAATTATTTTCCAGCAACAAAAGAAATCAGTTTTTTATAACATTTAGTAAACAGAGCTGTTATATACTTTCATTACATAAAATTGTCTTATACAAATGTCACTACATTTCCATTAGCCCAATTCATGCCCACATATGGGTAAATATAATAAAACATAAATAGTGTGTTATGCCTGACATATGAAGAAGCCAACATGAGCACCTAACCCGTTGTATAATATGGTATAAAGCAACGGAAATTTAATACATTTTTTGTTAGAAAATAAGCACCTGCTTCTTCTTCGAAGCGTTCTTCATCCTTCCCAAAAGCAACCTCACTAAGCCATAAACTCTGCCTACTCAAATGAGTACTAATGAGTTTATGAGAAATAATAAAATCTAGCAGAGTTAAGGGTATGCCTTAGGGGAAATTATGTAATTTGTTACATATATCTAACTCGATAGCCAATCTTATTCAATATAAAAGGGTGTTTTATTTCTATTGTATTCTTGTTATATTGTGATATAATTAGTTAAGTAATAAATTCAAAGTATATTAATAGAAAATCCTTTAATGATATGTTATGTGATAGTATTACAATTTGTTGTAATCATGAGAGTTTTACCGCATTGAAAAAATAACATATTGTTTTAAATATTCCTAATCAAAACATTTTGAGAAAGGATATTGATTCATCCATTGAGACTATAGTATGTAAGGCATTCCAAATGTTCGATGGTGTATTACTCGTGGCCGTTGGAGGAGCCAAGTGGTTATGTACTTATTGTTATTGGATAATTATGAAATGACTCACTCGAGAATTCTTTGTTAGTTAACATAATTATGGACAAACAACAAATCTTAAAGTGATGATGTTACACAGCTCTTTAACTTGAGAATACTATGAAACTTCAATATGGACATTCTACTTTTATTATAGCTGAATCTTTGCATGACATCCATCGAACAACTATTGTTGGGTCTTAGTTGAAGCACTGGGAGTGAAGAATGATTCGATAGTGATTCGAGTCAGGATTAATATTCTTATATCCATAAATTCAACTCAAGTGAAATAGAAATCGAAATACAAGTAACTCAAAGGCTGTTGGAATCACCATCCTCTAAGGATCCGTTAAACTATCTACTATGTAGTAGTGTACGCTAAATAGATAATGCCTATCAGTAATATAAAGTATCAAAATAGTGTTAAGGCGTTACCATTATCCCCCTTAACACATTTTATAAATGTCATAGTCTATACAGCACTGTAAACTCCACCGTAAACTGGTGGGCTATCAGGGAGTACTTCATAGGTATAACACAAAACAAATTTGTAGTGGTCGCGTACATATGGATACAAGTATGACAAGGCACATGAGGCAATACCCAAGGTAGTGAAACTACCGTTCGCCTGATCCGGACTAGTGAGAACGCATCGCCGCAACGATCGCAACACCGCGAAACAACACTCCTGAAAAGTACGAGGGTGCACCAATCGATAACAAGTAATGAGTAGTAGTTACGAAGAAGTGTGTTCGCTCGAGGTGGCTAACCCCATTTGGCCCGGCACGGCTCCTGTTTTAGTCATTTCCAATTTGACACAAGTGTCAAGGATATCCATTATCATTCTCTTTCTTCAGTCATCACGTACATCATTTCAACCACTTCATTCTGGATCATCACTCCGCATATAGTTATTAAAGTGGTTTTCGATTTAGATAGAGAGTATATCCATAACCGATTTCGGTTTCTCTAATAACTTTTGTAATTATTACACCGATTGGCCATTTAATATATCTCAAACCAATTAAATTTCAATTTCAATTTCAATTTGTAAATTCAACATTTCGTTTGTTCTTCTAAATCAATTTCCAAAATTTACATTTCAAAACTTTCAAATTACCATTTCAAAATCTTATAATTCGATTTCAACTTTTATTTAAACAATTCAAATATTGATTCAAGTTCGTATATAAGTTTCATTCCGAAATCATTTAAAATAGTTTAATTTTCATTCAAATCAATTTAAATTCATTTATCGATTTCATTTAATATTCGCTAAGTAAATTCATCCTTCAAAACCACTTCTATTTAAATTCCAATTCATTTAAATCAATTACTTACGTTCAACTTCATTATATCAAAACTTCAAATTGAAATAAATTAAATTTGTCAAATCAATTCTTTAAATTACAAGTCTTACGTTAATTTCAATAAATTCCATTCATTTCAATAAATCACATTTTTCTTGTTAAAGAAATTCAATTTTCACTTATTTATTGACTTCGTTACAAATTTCAACTCAATTAGTAAAGAACTAAATTCCAAATAATCGAGAAGTTTCAATTTCACTTATTAACTTCCTTACATAATTTTTCCAAAACTTTAATAAATAAAGAAATTCCATTTCATTTATTAACGAAGCTCAAATCCACTTATTCAAAAGTTCAATTTCTCTTATCAAAGAATTCAATTTTTATTCAATTATCAAATAATTAAATCTTATTCAATTATTAAATAATTTCAATCTTAATTATTAATAATTTCAAAACTTAATAATTACAAACTTGATTATAAATTCAAACTTAATTATTAAATCATTTCCACTTAATTATGAATTCAAACTTAGTTATCAAATCATTTCAACTTAATTTTAAATTCAACTTAATAATTTCAAACTTAATTTTTAATTCCAAAGTTAATTATAATTTCAAATTTAATTATTAAATGTTTTCAAAATTAATAATTTCAAAACTCAATTATTACTAATTCCAAATTATTTATTAATAATTCCAAATTTAATTATTAAATAATTAAATTTAAAACAACGTTCTTTCATCAATTACTACGTTAATATTTGCTTCATATTTCAATCTTTACATTTTCCTTCCAAAATTCAAATTCCAACTTAATTTCAAACTTATTCTTTACTCGAATAAAATCATTATTTTATTTTTAAATCAAATTATTGACCAATCGGATTTTTATCTAATTCTCTATCCTAAGTCAAGTTCATTTGGGTATTTATCATTTCAACCCGATTCCAATTCAATTCAAAATCAAAACATAGAAAAGGGAACTTGCAGTGTGATAACAGGGATGGTGTCAAAGTAAATAAACAAGCAATAACAGCAATCAAACACAATCCAAAAATCAATTCAAATAATCCCGAAATAATCGTATTAATTCACATTGTTGTTTGTGCGAATTAATATAATTATTTCTAGAATCTACACTACCATTTCATGTAGATTAAAGGTTATTACACCAATATTTATACGGTTCTTCAATTGACATCAATTATTCAATTTCATACTTAATTCAATTAATACAACATAAATCCAAATTGTTCAAGGGTAATTAATCATTTTTCTACGTGTCAAATAATCAAACATTTAAGGGGTCATATTTACAAATTTAACTAATCAAATCCAACACATAAGTCGATTCAAATTTTGAACTATCCTACGTCAAATTCAATTACATAATATTTGTTACTTTATGCATTAAAATTTTAACATCCAATATAAACGACAAACAATCAATCAATTATCAGCCAAACTGGATTATCATTGCATAAATAGTTAACAGATAGTGGTGTCAGATGTCACAGGTGAACTAATACAGGTAATAACATACATATAACAGTGTAAATAACTAACAGCAGCATATTTCAATTTGTCGTTTCAATTGAAATCAAATTTAATAAATAAAGAATATTAATCGTGGGTGATTGCTCACCTTTCGAGGCAAGAGAGAATAGACAATAAAACGGGTTACGGATCCAAGCACGAATTCCAAAGCAAAACAAAATTGGCACGAATTGGACGGACAAAGCTGATAAATAGGAAAAAGAGGAAAATCAACCGGTTTGATAGTGAAGGAATATATATATATATATATACATACACACACTATTATTATCCTTATTATATAAAAATCAACATTTGAATCAAGATAGATATACAAAACTTCAAATCAATGTTCAAAATTTAAAACACTATAAAATATTATATATTATCTTTCAAGGCTGCATGCATTCTAAATCAAAGTATGTATAAAATAAATATTAAGATTAAAAATGCAGACCACCATTTATATACACATGCAAACCAAACTTATATTTACGCAGTTACACAACAACATATGTATACTATATATATATATATATATATATATATATATATGTGTGTGTGTGTGTGTGTGTGTGTGTGTGTGTGTGTGTGTATAGCAATTTAACATTTACCTAAAATATTAACAGTCGTATACTTCGAATAAATTAAAACTATAAATTATCATATATGTATATGTATATGAATAACGAACAGTTATAATATCAGCAACAGTTGTAACATGTTCAAACTTTTTAACAGAACAAATAAAAATAAAATAATATATATCTCTATTCTTAAACTTACCTTTATAAACTTTATTGCTTACATAACCCAAAATCTTTTAACGCATATAACATAGAATGTCAACACTATACATATATACTTCTCTTCCAAACCCAAACTATATATAAACTTTATATATATATATAAGACTAATATGCTACTGCTAAAATATATAGGAAATTCTTATTCACAAAACAACAATTATTTCATCAAATTTTCACTGTACACATATAGTGAATTCAAGTTACCAAAATATATGTAGCCCCTACAAACTGTACAAAGATATGTATACGTAGTAAAATATCTTATATATATAATTTTTTCTCAAACTGTACAACCTGAAACTCTACATATGTATAGCTAATATTTTTGAATCTATGTTTTGCATTGTAAGGCCGTACTTGTAATAAAATAAATAGCAATACATATTAATTTGTACATTTTAGCTTCATACAAAATAAATCTTTGTATACATATTTTATGTTTTCTTCAGCTAACAGCACTACTTCTATGAACCACAATATATATATATGCTAATAGAAAATCTTACATATACATCTTTACAAAATACACAGTACCACATAATTGCTGCATGCGAAATGATGTAGGCAACATAAACTTATAACAAATACCTAACTCAAAATTATATATATAAATTTAGATATACACCTTATCCAAGCCTGTGCAAACCAATGCGAGGTCAGGGAAGTGTGCTAGCCGAACAACATGGAGATGGCCTCATGTGCACAGGGTGGAGGCGAATGGCCAGAGCGGAGGTGGAGGATAGGAAGGAAGGTGGGTTCGGCGATGGGGCCCTGAAATTGCGGATATGACGTGTGAAGGCTGCTCGCGTGGTGGTTTGCTGTGAGATGGGCGATGGACGGTTCAAAGAAAGGAGGTGGCGAGTGCTGTGCGCGAGTCGGCGGTAATTTTTTTTTTGTGGTGCTCAGGCAGTGGTCGTTGAGTTGCTTGCAACCGAGAGCGGTGATGGAACGGCTCGGCGCTGCTACCAATGGACAGAGGGAGGTGGGCTAAGGCTTTGCTCGGCTACGGCCAGGTAGACAGCGGTGGAGGGAAAAGCTTCAATGAGGTGCTCGGCTTGCAAGTGGAAGGAGAGGGAGAATGAGTGAAGGGAAAAGCAAGGCTAAGGCTTTGTGTGAACGAATGTGACAGGGAAGAGATATATTTTGGATTTCCAGGCTTGTATATGCTTTGATATAAAGTTTTTTTCTTTTCCTCTCTTCTCTTCAAATGTAAATAGCAAAAAGAAGAGTAAAAATAGATGGAAAAACTAATATAATTGAACTGGTAGGTAGAGGCTTCAAGAGAAAGATGTTTAGAGAAGAAGAAAATGAAAGGGAATTGTGAAAATCTATGCATAGGAAGGACAATGAACAGCCAAAAGTAGAAATTCACGTACAACTTATACAAACATTTCATATTGAATGTTGGGGAAGAGTGACAGGCACGCGAATTTATGAAGTAATAAAAGCAAACAACTTTTGGTTAATACACGGTTGAATTTGAATGGACACAAACAATTTCAAAAGGCTCTAAACGTACCGATACGATGAACCAGTGCACGACTCCGTCGCGTACCGGACTCGAAACACTGATATGAATATACTACGGCAGTCAGCACGATGAGATGATCAAAATGGTATAAAGATATCAGTGGTATGATCGAATTATAAAAATTCGAATTTTATAATAGCGGAAAATGCATGAAAAACGTAGAAAAATAAGATCGACGGAGCCAAAGATGGTCGAATTTGGAAAAACAACAAACTGACATCTTGTTCAGAAGATGTTTTAGAATTTTTCTATGTAAAAATATTTTGGTTTTGAAAATGTTTTATTTTCATCGCTTTTTAACTGATTAAATTGAAGTAAATTTACGCACGAAATAAACTTTCATATTTTCGGACGAAAATTTACCCGTTGCTATATTTAACTAGACGCATTTCAAATATCAATTTATATTTCAAAATTTTATCGTTTATAACTTTACAAAATTTCAATTAATAACGGCTAAAATTTACCGGTCGTTACATTCTCCCCCACTCAAAACTTTTCGTCCCCGAAAAGGAAGGAGGTAGGAGAATAGAAATTGACTAGAATTACATAATAAACAATTAATTTAAACCATATAAATTTCAATTTAAATAAATTTATATTTAACAATTGACTTTAAGCTCAAGGAATTTCCTTAACTTGGTTTATTTTCAATTTATCATTGTTTATTACAAAATATATTTCAAACAACAATTTATTTTATTAATCCATTTATTATTCAACTAACCTAGTATTTTATTTATCTCTATTAACCAATTAATTATTAAACTTTAAGTGTATAACCTTTTTATACGCACTCAAGTTTTATTTATAAAGACAATTTCTATTGTAGATTATCAAATTTTCTTAAATTAACAATTTCAAAGATCATAAATTTGAATAGTCATTATAATCATATTTTTTTCGACAAATTTAATTCTTCTTTATTCTAAAGTATTTAATTTATTCTACTTAATATATCCTATCACATATATATTAAGTATATTTACATTTATTATAACTACTCAAATTTATTTAAAATTCCTTTGATATCATTTATATCGTATAATGTTCAATTACATAGTTAACTTTTGATAATTTAGGTAAGTTATATATAATGCAATTGAGCATTATCCAAATAAAATTTTATAATTCATTTATTTTAAGTTAAATATTTATTCAAAATCCTTGCCTCGATTTATATCTTGAAATCATCTTTAATCATACATTTAAGAATTTAAATTTCCGATTTCACTTCAAACCATTTAGAGATAATTATATATATACTATATACATCAAATCCAATTAAATTTAAAATAATATACCTATATATAAATAAATCAAATCATACTTAAGAAATTAAAATCATTTTAATTTCCAAAACAAAGCAGTAGCAAAGCTACGAATTTGTCTCTCCACTTCGAAACTTGTAAATGAATGTCGTTGATGCGGCCGTCATCACCGAAATTATTTTCCAGCGACAAAAGAGAAGAGCACTGATTTTAAAATTTTAAATTCTTCGAAATGATTTTAATTTGAAAATATTTTAAAACTATAAATTTTAAAACTTTAGAATCAAAGTTGAAATCGTCGAAAATTAAATTCTTAAATTCTTGATTTAAATTTATTACAAACTCCAAATCAAATTATAACCCAATTTTATAAATTCATTATTTATATTATGAAATAGTCAATGATTTATAAAACAATAAATGAAAATTAAATTTTAACATTTAGGACAACAGATTCATTAACATTTTAATTTCAGAAAAATTTATACTTATATAAAATACAATCATTCAAAACTATTTTATTCACCAAATTCGAAAATATTATTGTGTCAGTTTGCTCTGTTCAAGCGTTTTGGAAATCCTATCGATAGCGTTGATCAGACGAATCGATCGAAAATCCAAATCAACATCAACAACTCAAACAACACAATATATATTGAAACATTTTTAATATTAATCCACAAATACACTTTCTCGCTCGACGATACGACAATCGATTTCAAAGCAAATATAGAGATTCAAATTTGATGAAAATCAAGTCAAAGAGAATTTTGATTCGAAAATAGGTTCGGATAAAAGATAATATAATTAATAACAAAATTGGGAGATGGATATTCTTATATAAATCGCGAGCAACCTTTCGGGTCAACCGTGATTTCAGGAATAGTATCGATGCAGAATTCCGAGGCAAATCTACATCCGATCTCAAGAAATAGAATCCAAATATAGCAGGAGATAGATAGCATCGTAAACCGAGCATACATAAATCTTCGGTAAGTCGATGTCTATTGTAAAGGAGTTTCACCCATTTACAAATAATTCGAAGATTGGCGAGACCACCGATCTATTATAGATATCATTCGAAATGGAGTTATGGGATACTCCAGAATTTAAAAGAAGACGAATAGTGAGGGACAAGAATGAATTTTGGAACCGAGGGACGTTCCGAAAATTCAAAGGAATTGAGTTAAAAGGAAGAGATTGAAACTCGAATGAGAGTGATTCTGTAAATATATTTAACCTATATGCTAAGTTTTGCCTAGAGCTACCAAAAGCTCTGATACCAACTGTAACGACCCGCTATTTTGGACTATTCGCATCCACACACGTCGGACTTGAATAATTCAAAATACCGAATTGTTAATTTAAAATTTGGCAAAACTCAAATATACAGTAAATAAATAATCACAGAATCATAGACACAGAGTAATAATATGCAGCGGAAGTAAAAGAGATAGTAGTTCATGAAGCTACTATATAAATATATAAGATACATTAGTGTTTACAACAGAAGAGAAATACGATACATCAAATACAAATCAGAATACGTCACTGGAATCATCGAATACTGAAAGCAGAATAGATGGCTGGATCTTCAAGCAAAGTTCCAACTCCAAAGATGAGCCTCGGAAGTTGGTACTCTCAGTCTGACCCGAGCGTAAAGCAAAACACAAAACACTCGAGTCAGGATTAATATTCTTATATCCATAAATTCAACTCAAGTGAAATAGAAATCGAAATACAAGTAACTCAAAGGATGTTGGAATCACCATCCTCTAAGGATCCGTTAAACTATCTACTATGTAGTAGTGTACGCTAAATAGATAATGCCTATCAGTAATATAAAGTATCAAAATAGTGTTAAGGCGTTACCATTATCCCCTTTAACACATTTTATAAATGTCATAGTCTATACAGCACTGTAAACTCTACCGTAAACTGGTGGGCTATCAGGGAGTACTCCATAGGTATAACACAAAACAAATTCGTAATGGTCGCGTATATAGGGATACAAGTATGACAAGGCACATGAGGCAATACCCAAGGTAGTGAAACTACTGTTCGCCTGATCCGGACTGGTGAGAACGCATCGCCGCAACGATTGCAACACCGCGAAACGACACTCCTGAAAAGTACGAGGGTGCACCAATCGATAACAAGTAATGAGTAGTAGTTACGAAGAAGTGTGTTCGCTCGAGGTGGCTAACCCCATTTGGCCCGGCACGGCTCCTGTTTTAGTCATTTCCAATTTGACACAAGTGTCAAGGCTATCCATTATCATTCTCTTTCTTCAGTCATCACGTACATCATTTCAACCACTTCATTCTGGATCATCACTCCGCATATAGTTATTAAAGTGGTTTTCGATTTAGATAGAGAGTATATCCATAACCGATTCCGGTTTCTCTAATAACTTTCATAATTATTACACCGATTGGTCATTTAATATATCTCAAACCAATTCAATTTCAATTTCAACTTCAATTTGTAAATTCAACATTTCGTTTGTTCTTCTAAATCAATTTCCAAAATTTACATTTCAAAACTTTCAAATTACCATTTCAAAATCTTATAATTCGATTTCAACTTTTATTTAAACAATTCAAATATTGATTCAAGTTCGTATGTAAGTTTCATTCCGAAATCATTTAAAATAGTTTAATTTTCATTCAAATCAATTTAAATTCATTTATCGATTTCATTCAATATTCGCTAAGTAAATTCATCCTTCAAAACCACTTCTATTTAAATTCCAATTCATTTAAATCAATTACTTACGTTCAATTTCATTATATCAAAACTTCAAATTGAAATAAATTAAATTCGTCAAATCAATTCTTTAAATTACTAGTCTTACATTAATTTCAATAAATCCCATTCATTTCAATAAATCACATTTTTATTGTTAAAGAAATTCAATTTTCATTTATTTATTGACTTTGTTACAAATTTCAACTCAATTAGTAAAGAACTAAATTCCAAATAATCGAGAAGTTTCAATTTCACTTATTAACTTCCTTACATAATTTTTCCAAAACTTTAATAAATAAAGAAACTCCATTTCATTTATTAACGAAGCTCAAATCCACTTACTCAAAAGTTCAATTTCTCTTATCAAAGAATTCAATTTTTATTCAATTATCAAATAATTAAATCTTATTCAATTATTAAATAATTTCAATCTTAATTATTAATAATTTCAAAACTTAATAATTACAAACTTGATTATAAATTCAAACTTAATTATTAAATCATTTCCACTTAATTATGAATTCAAACTTAGTTATCAAATCATTTCAACTTAATTTTAAATTCAACTTAATAATTTCAAACTTAATTTTTAATTCCAAACTTAATTATAATTTCAAATTTAATTATTAAATGTTTTCAAAATTAATAATTTCAAAACTCAATTATTACTAATTCCAAATTATTTATTAATAATTCCAAATTTAATTATTAAATAATTAAATTTCAAACAACGTTCTTTCATCAATTACTACGTTAATATTTGCTTCATATTTCAATCTTTACATTTTCCTTCCAAAATTCAAATTCCAACTTCATTTCAAACTTATTCTTTACTCGAATAAAATCATTATTTTATTTTTAAATCAAATTATTGACCAATCGGATTTTTATTTAATTCTCTATCCTAAGTCAAGTTCATTTGGATATTTATCATTTCAACCTGATTCCAATTCAATTCAAAATCAAAAATTAGAAAAGGGAACTTGCAGTGTGATAACAGGGATGGTGTCAAAGTAAATAAACAAGCAATAACAACAATCAAACACAATCCAAAAATAAATTCAAATAATCCCGAAATAATCGTATTAATTCACATTGTTATTTGTGCGAATTAATATAATTATTTCTAGAATCTACACTACCATTTCATGTAGATTAAAGATTATTACACCAATATTTATACGGTTCTTCAATTGACATCAATTATTCAATTTCATACTTAATTCAATTAATACAACATAAATTCAAATTGTTCAAGGGTAATTAATCATTTCTCTACGTGTCAAATAATCAAACATTTAAGGGGTCATATTTACAAATTTAACTAATCAAATCCAACACATAAGTCGATTCAAAATTTTAACTATCCTACGTCAAATTCAATTACATAATATTTGTTACTTTATACATTAAAATTTTAACATCCAATATAAACGACAAACAATCAATCAATTATCAGCCAAACTAGATTATCATTGCATAAATAGTTAACAGATAGTGGTGTCAGATGTCACAGGTGAACTAATACAGGTAATAACATACATATAACAGTGTAAATAACTAACAGCAGCATATTTCAATTTGTCGTTTCAATTGAAATCAAATTTAATAAATAAAGAATATTAATCGTGGGTGATTGCTCACCTTTCGAGGCAAGAGAGAATAGACAATAAAACGGGTTACGGATCCAAGCACGAATTCCAAAGAAAAACAAAATTGGCACGAATTGGACGGACAAAGCTGATAAATAGGAAAAAGAAGAAAATCAACCGGTTTGATAGTGACGGAATATATATATATACACACACACACACACACTATTATTATCCTTATTATATGAAAATCAACATTTGAATCAAGATAGATATACAAAACTTCAAATCAATGTTCAAAATTTAAAACACTATAAAATATTATATATTATCTTTCAAGGCCGCATGCATTCTTAATCAAAGTATGTATAAAATAAATAATAAGATTAAAAATGCAGACCACCATTTATATATACACATGCAAACCAAACTTATATTTACGCAGTTACACAACAACATATGTATACTGTATATATATATATATATATAGCAATTTAACATTTACCCAATATATTAACAGTCGTATACTACGAATAAATTAGAACTATAAATTATCATATATGTATATGTATATGTATAACGAACAGTTATAATATCAGCAACAGTTGTAACATGTTCAAACTTTTTAACAGAATAAATAAAAATAAAATAATATATATCTCTATTCTTAAACTTACCTTTATAAACTTTATAACTTACATAACCCAAAATCTTTTAACGCATATAACATAGAATGCCAACACTATACATATATACTTCTCTTCCAAACCCAAACTATATATAAACTTTATATATATATATATATATATATAAGACTAATATGCTACTGCTAAAATATATAGGCAATTCTTATTCACAAAACAGCAATTATTTCATCAAATTTTCACTGTACACATATAGTGCATTCAAGTTACCAAAATATATGTAGCCCCTATAAACTATACAAAGATATGTATACGTAGTAAAATATGTTATATATATATAATTTTTTCTCAAACTGTACAACCTGAAACTCTACATATGTATAGCTAATATTTTTGAATCTATGTTTTGTATTCTAAGGCCGTACTTGTAATAAAATGAATAACAATACATATCAATTTGTACATTTTAGCTTCACACAAAACAAATCTTTGTATACATATTTTATGTTTTCTTCAGCTAACAGCACTACTTCTATGAACCACAATATATATGCTAATAGAAAATCTTACATATACATCTTTACAAAATACACAGTACCACATAATTGCTGCATGCGAAATGATGTAGGCAACATAAACTTATAACTAATACCTAACTCAAAATTATATATATAAATTTAGATATACGCCTTACCCAAACCTGTGCAAACCAATGCGAGGTCAGGGAAGTGTGCTAGCCGAACAACATGGAGATGGCCTCATGTGTACAGGGTGGAGGCGAATGGCCAGAGCAGATGTGGAGGATAGGAAGGAAGGTGGGTTCGGCGATGGAGCCCTGAAATTGCGGATATGACGTGTGAAGGCTGCTCGCGTGGTGGTTTGCTGTGAGATGGGCGATGGACGGTTCAAAGAAAGGAGGTGGCGAGTGCTGTGCGCGAGTCAGCGGTAATTTTTTTTTGTGGTGCTCAGGCAGTGGTCGTTGAGTTGCTTGCAACCGAAGGCGGTGATGGAACGGCTCGACGCTGCTACCAGCGGACAGAGGGAGGTGGGCTAAGGCTTTGCTCGGCTACGGCCAGGTAGACAGCGGTGGAGGGAAAAGCTTCAATGAGGTGCTCGGCTTGCAAGTGGAAGGAGAGGGAGAATGAGTGAAGGGAAAAGCAAGGCTAAGGCTTTACGTGAACAAATGCGACAGGGAAGAGATATATTTTGGGTTTCCAGGCTTGTATATGCTTTGATATAAAGTTTTTTTCTTTTCCTCTCTTCTCTTCAAATGTAAATAGTGAAAAGAAGAGTAAAAATAGATGGAAAAACTAATATAATTGAACTGGTGGGCAGAGGCTTCAAGAGAAAGATGTTTAGAGAAGAAGAAAATGAAAGGGAATTTTGCTGTGAAAATCTATGCATAGGAAGGACAATGAACAGCCAAAAGTAGAAATTCACGTACAACTTATACAAACATTTCATATTGAATGTTGGGAAAGAGTGAAAGGCACGCGAATTTATGAAGTAATAAAAGCAAACAACTTTTGGTTAATACACGGTTGAATTTGAATGGACACAAACAATTTCAAAAGGCTCCAAACGTACCGATACGATGAACCAGTGCACGACTCCGTCGCGTATCGGACTCGAAACACTGATATGAATATACTGCGGGGGTCAGCACGATGAGATGATCAAAATGGTATAAAGATATCAGTGGTATGATCGAATTATAAAAATTCGAATTTTATAATAGCGGAAAATGCATGAAAAACGTAGAAAAATAAGATCGACAGAGCCAAAGATGGTCGAATTTGTAAAAACGACAAACTGACATCTTGTTCAGAAGATGGTTTAGAATTTTTCTATGTAAAAATATTTTGGTTTTGAAAATGTTTTATTTTCATCGCTTTTTAACTGATTAAATTGAAGTAAATTTACGCACGAAATAAACTTTCATATTTTCGGACGATAATTTACCCGTTGCTATATTTAACTAGACGCATTTCAAATATCAAATTTATATTTCAAAATTTTATCGTTTATAACTTCACAAAATTTCAATTAATAACGGCTAAAATTTACGGGTCGTTACAGATAGAGAATTTGTCTCTTCAATTATATGATGTTAGTATCACGGTCTACTACAGTCAACTCAAAGTCGAAGTCTTTGGCCAGAGCAATACGATCAATAATAATTGTTATTATTGGATCAAGGATTTTGTGTTTGGACTTACAAAACTGAATGTGTAAGATGTTGGAATTCTAACCAAAACTAAATTTCATAAGTCCTAATGTGATATAGTTTCGACAAAGAGAATTGGTGTAAATAATCGTTACTACCGAGTACTGCTTATAATAAGTAAAATTGGATTTATTCGAAAGATGTGAAAGTGATAAATTCTACCATAATATCACACCATTAGCTAAGTTGATGCGTGACCACTAATATTTGAATTATTCAAGATTAATTGCTGACCGAATTTACACCTTTGAGTTGTACAACCGAAATGATGAATACTCTGAACGAACCACATGGTTTATTTAATTTATACTAAATGTAAACTAATAATATTTATGAAATATTAGTTATTAAATTTTTTTTAATT
This sequence comes from Allium cepa, assembly GCA_030765085.1. Lineage (NCBI taxonomy): Eukaryota > Viridiplantae > Streptophyta > Magnoliopsida > Asparagales > Amaryllidaceae > Allium > Allium cepa. Next base: position 456,878,548 of record CM060929.1, on the reverse strand, counting down.
TGTTTGATTGGCATAGGTATTTAATAAAGCGCATAAAAAGAAGTTATAAACGCGTGTATCGATATATAATGTCAAGAGAATATTTAAATTGGATTTAAATATAATAAATACTAAGTAGATTTTTAATAAATTAAATTAATTAATATTTGTGAAATATAATTACTATAATTTCATTTCATTTGTTTGAGTACAATTATTATTTAGTAAAGTGCGTATATAAAAATTATAAATGCGTGTATCGATATAGGATATCAATGAAACATTTTAACTAGATTTAAATGAAATAATTATTGAGTGATTTTGGAAGATGTTTTGACCCACTTCTTGTTGAATATGCGAGCATATGATTTTTGTTTGATGATAATAAGCATATATACATTCATTTAAATGTATTTGTTAATATACTATTTTATTTTCATAGATTAAATAAATGTTTGATGAATTAAATAAATAACACAGAATTTGAATTCAAACGGATATTTTATTCAAACAAATATTTATTACAATTTTTGAATAGTACAAATTTCAAGCTCTCACTATATATATACAATTTCAATTACAATACAATTTTGATTACATCACGATTCACAATTACATTTGACCTCACTACATATCACTCATTCACTCAACTCGTATTTTATCTTCAACGTCACTCCAAATTGAATCCAGCATCTGAGCAATCTGAAAAAAATATTGACGCGGTAAAATAAAAAATAAAATACTTTTGCAGTATAAAATAAAATGTGATTTTGAAAATAATATTTGCCTCAATTATTTAGGTTGTTCGTGATCATTTAAATTCGAATTCATCATATACGAACAGCTTGTCATATGCATAGTGTATCACTTTACATGCCACAAGGCCATGCACACCGATATACACTTGATAAAATTACAGGGACAGGTGAGCACAGGTCAAACCCAAAACGCCGGGTTCAACTCAAGTGCAATAAAAATAATGTCACAATATCAGCACAAGGTCAAACTCGAGCTCCAAGCTGGTGTAACGAACCGTAAATTTTGATAAATAAATTGTTGAATTAATAAGATTTTTGTAATTAAATTTAGAAAGAAATAAAAAATTTATAATTTACATTGAAGTAAATGTTAAGAATGTATTGTGGCCATGGTTATTAAGAACTAATTATTGACAATTTAAGTAAAATCACAATGAAAATGAAATTTTGTATATTGTTGCGCTTGGGTAAAAAAAAAGTAAATAAGTGTAAGTGTTGTTTAACTAAAGGAATTTATATATTATGAATAGTAATTGAATGAATTCGGTAATATGTATGTAACTATAAAAATTTGGTTGAAGTATGATAAACCTAAGTGTAACCTTGGCTTGTAAACAATTATTATAAGTTACCTGTTTAATTTGTTGATTGAATTGGAATGGAAAATAAAATTCTAATAAAAATATAATTAAAGGTTACATTTATGGGAATGAGAATGTGTTAAGTAAATGAAAGGTAAACAATACCAGTCAAGGTTAGTAAATTTATGTATTGAAGGGAATACCAATTAATGAAAAGAAAATCTAAATGTTATGTTTGGTTATAGATTGAGTAATAGTGAATGAAATTTAGCGATTTGAAAATAAATGATAACTTTGATTTGTAAGTAATAAAAGCCTATTTATGAGACTAAAGGTTAACGGTAATGATTTTGTATGTTACCTATTTATTAGCTTGTTAATGGAAATTGAAAATAAATTTTAATAAATGTAAATAAATGTTATGTTAATGTGAAATGAAATCCCAATAAAGGAAGTAATGCAAATGTTATATTTAGCAAAATTCAATATAAGTGGAAATTGTAGTTAATGCACAATTGCAAGATTTTAATTGATTTTATTTAGTAAATTGGGAAATAAATTTTAATAAATATATTTAAATACTTTGTTAATGTAAGTTATGATAATATTTGAAAGTAATGTCCATTCCATCAAATTGTAAATTAAGAAAAAAATAATGTGTATTTTACATTTTATTTGATAAGTTTCAATTTTATTTCTTACCTTTATATTTCCCCACCTTTTGATTTCCTACTTCTTTATTTACCTATTTATTTATTTCCTACCTTAACTTATTCCTCAATACCCATAGCCTTTCCTTACATGTAGCCTATCAATTCACTGAAGATAGGAAGAGTTCTCATTTTCCTTTTATTCATTTTTTAAATAGGAATTAAATCTCTTCATTTTCTCTTGCCGTTTTAGAACATTGATTGCTTGACCGTTTCTTCCACATGATTGCCATGAGAAACTCCTCTAATATTTATTTTCTCATTCCATCATAAAATTTCGGCCACAAACATCTCTGAAAATATTGGTAATGGCTTCTTCCATTTACACTTTTCTTTTCATTTTTTTCTATTGATTTTTCAATGTTTTACCTTGATTCTTCCATAGCTTTGCTCGGCCTATACCCTCCACCATCTCCTCCATCGACCCCACCACTTCGTCCACGTCATCATCCACGACCTAACCACCAGCCCCTCTGATTTAGTTCAGGCCGTGACCGCCTAGATGAAGCAATTCCACAAAATAAGGTCAAAAACTCCAAAACAAGGTATATAGCCGAGCTAGTTTCAACATCTCCTTCATTGTTGACCACGGCTACCACCTCCAGCCTCCACCACCAGCAAGTGTCATCACCAATAGACTTGTTTCATATCTTACCTGACATGTAGCATCCCTGGACGAGCCATATGAACCCATTGGCCGAGCCTAGATGGTGACCAAACTCCTCTCTAGCCTTTCTTTTTGACCTTATTTCCACTAGTAAGTCCAAACTCTTCCTATTATCTTACCTAACCATGCTATATGAGTCCAAAACAGATCCTTTTCCACCTATAAGACCATCATGGCCAAGCCTAAAGCATGTTAGGGTCAAGCAATGTTGAGTTGTGGTCAAGAGAAATTGATTGAAAAGCTTTGTGAAGTCATTTGTCTAATTCTATTTCCATTCTTATTCAATTGATCTTTGTATTGTAAAGGTATATTTATTTTGCTCTGTTTTTTTTAATACAAGATTAACGTCTTGGCTCTCTCTCTCCACTTAAATCAAGTCATGCATCGTGCTATTGAACTTTCTTTTGTGTGTGTTGTTTGCAAACTTCAGCTTGTAGAGGTGAGTATTTCTCACCTGACATTCTGTACTTATATAATCAGTAAATTGACACCATTAGAATCTATAGATTATATTATTGTGTATAACTTCCTGTGATGATTATATGATCTTTACCCTGTTTATACGTCTATCATGTCATCTGTTACTGTTATATTATGTTATTCTGTTTATGTATATCAGTTTATCACACTGCAAGTTCCCTGTAGAATAGAATCACTATGGGTTGAAATGATATATACCCGAAGGAAATTTTGAATAGGGAAAAATCGTTATGGGCTGAAATGATAGGCCTGAACGATTTTTATTTATTACATGTTACTTGGAATTGCGGGTTTGAAAGGATATAACCCGGTTTTCTTTGTAAATTACGGATTGAAATGATATATTATCTGTATCATTTGACTTATGTTAGAAAAATTTATACAGACCCGTGGTTAATATATATTTTTCTAAAATCTTTAAAATATGTTAAAAATATAAATATTATGATATTTTGATTTAAATTTAAATTAAAAATGATTTTTAAAAGTAGTATTGAGTTTCTACAAATTATAATTGAAATAAATTAGTGGTAAAGTAGAAATTTGAAATATAAGTTACTTTTGGAACTTATGATTTTATTTTTAAATGGAGTTTAAATTAAGTAAGAAGGTATGATAAATAGATTTGCATTTTAATTTGAAAATGATTTTATAAAGTGTTATTTATTTTTCTAATGAATTAAAAATAGTTATATAAATGAATGAGAAAATGAAAATTGAATTATAACTTAACTTGAAAAGGGGAAATGTACTTTAACAATAAAGGTTAAGTTATGAAAATAAAAATGGAATTTAAATTTAACTTATAAAATAGTAAATTTAAAGAATAAGTAAATGAAATTGTTATGAAATGGTATATTGATTTTAATAAGTGAATTATTAAAAATTTGATATTAAATTGTAAAATTTCACTTTATAAAATCATCACTTAAAAGGGGTATTTAAATGATCATTTTAAAAAGATGTGAAAATATGATTTTTATAAGTTAAAATTTGTTTAAATAAAAAAAATTAATCGTTTATGAAATATTAGTGAAAACTTGGAATTTAATTAGCGGCATTTTTGAAATGCTAGCATTTCTGAAGTAAAAGACATTACAACATTTTGTAATGCTATAATTGATATAAGTGAACTAAAAGACTAAAATTGAACTAAGGGCTATTATAGCACTTTTTAAGTGATGTAGTTGTAGAAACTAAACTAAAACCTATTATAGCATATCTGTAAATGTTATCTTAGTTAAAATGATTTGTTTTCAAATGTAAATTTACCGTAGCATTTTCTAAATGCTACGAAATTTGAAATTTCACTGTTTAAATAAATTGAAGTAAATAAATGAATTCTGAAAATGGTAAATTTTTGAGAATTGTATATTTTATTATTAAATATAATAACTTCACTTTAATTGGTTTAATTGGAACATTTAATTGGTTTAATTGGAATATTTAATTGGTTTAATTGGAATACTTAAATTTGCTTTGATATATAAACCATTTTGAAATAAGATTTGAAATGATATTTAAATGTGGTTCTGGAAAGGTATGACATTTTGATATTTGAAACGAATTTGAAGTGATATTGAATTTTGAAATGATATTTGATTTAGAAGTATAAAATACCATTTTGGAATTTTAACCACGGGATGTATTAAATTTATGGTTTAAACTGATCCTTAGAGGATGGACGATCCTAAGCATCCTTTAAGTTATTGTGTATTACTACTACAGTTCACTTGAGTTGGTTTACATTATATAAGTATTTATGTCCTGACTCGAGTGTTTCGTGTTTTACTTTACGCTCGGGTCAGCCTGAGTATTTACAGCTTAGCTTTGGATTTCTTTCTGAAGCTAGGAATCGCTATTGATTCTACTTGTCTAGTTATCTATTCTCTTTCAGTTTCAGTTGTTCTATTTCAGCTTTGGTATTTGTAAACTTCTATGTATTTGAGATTTCTATTGTATATGTTTTTCAAACTGATATTATGTATTTTGTTTTGAGATTTTTTACAGTAGCTTCATGAACTACTATGGTATTTTAATTTCCGCTGCGAGATATTCTGATATTTCTATGTCTGTGATTCTCTGATTGCATTTCATTTGCTCCAAATTTAATCACAATATGTTATTTTGAATTATTCAAGTCAGACATGTGTGGATTATTGTCGATTTGAATGGTCCAAAATAGTGAGTCGTTACATTTGGTATCAGAGCTTTGATATTATGCAAACCTTAGCATGGGGAACAAAAACTCATTAGAGATAGAGTAGAAATACCCTAGAATGAGTGAAATCAATCTCATAACCATTTCTTTGTGAGAGAACATATTTTCGAAGTATAAATGATTTTCAAATGATTTCAAAGGATTTTTAAAGATTATTTTGGTATAAATTTTCTTATTTTGAAATCAAGATTTTCTAAACTTCGTCCCTTCGGTATCTACCTTGTTAGTAATCTCTTGGTTAGGATTCTTATCGATTAGGATTCCTTAAACTTTGGAACGCTCCCACTTGTTCTGAAATCCATTTCTGTCTCCCCTATCTATATTCTTTTGATTTTGGAGCGTTGCATAAACTCCACTTTGAATAACCTCTATAAAGATCGGTGATTCCGCAAATCTTTGAATGATTTGTAAAGGGGGAACCCCTTTACAATTGGCATTGATTCACCGGAGATTTCTGTTTCCTCGGTTTACGATGCTATCTACCTTCTGCTATACCTGGATTCTATCTTTGGCGTTCGAATGTCGATTTGCCTTAGATTTCCGCATTGATTATATTCCTGAGGTCATGGTTGACCCGGTTAAGGTCACCCGCGATTTATATAGTCTTATCCATCTTCTGTTTGGTAATTAAATTATCTCATCTTCGTTTGAGCTTATCTCCGAATTAGAATTCTATTTGATTAGGGTTCCTCTAAATTTGAATCTCTGTTTATTTTGAAATCTATCCTTGGATCATCCCTTGGAAATTTATGGTTAGTTGTATTTTGAAATTTTTGCATACATCGAAATTATTATTTTGATAAGGATGACCACATTTTTATATAAAAGTGAAATGTTTTCGCTAAGGATTATATACCTTTTAAAAACGAGAGTCTAAAATTTTGAAAGGATTTGAAAATTTCAAATTTTTATAAGAAATTGATTTATATAAAAATGATTTATAACTAAAGGGTTTTGAATTTGAATTTCGAGGAATTGAACTCCGGTATTTTGAAATCCGGTTTTGAGATTTCAAAAATACATAATAATAATACGATTTAAAAGTATTTTTTGGATAAGAAATATTTCAAAAGAGTTCAAATGAATTCCAATGATTTAGAAGAAATTTCAACGAAGTTTTCAAGAAAACAGAAGTCCAGAACTCACTTTTTTCGCTGGAAAATAATTTCGGTGATGAGTGCACACATCATCGACATTGATTATCGTGTTTCAGAGTGGGGGAGAGGCCACTCTGGTAGCTTTGCTATGCGAGTGATTTTGAGAAACAAATTTTGATTTCAAATTCCGAAATACGATTTGATTTTCGAAAGATATATGTATATATATTTGAAATGATTTAAAGTAAGCCGGTGTTCCGTCCTCGAGTTCAGATTTGTTTGGTATAAGCTTATCTATTGGAATTGATTTCACTGACTATTTTGAAGGTTCAAGCACTTCTAAATCAAGGTTTACTTTTCAAAGCTAAGTAATTTTGAAAAGTAAAAAGTATTTGATAAAGTATATAAGTTTAGTTTTAAATGTTTTAATATGATTTAAATGAGTTTGAAATGTTTTATTAAGTAAATGAATAAGACTATTTTGAATTATATTAATTTGAAATTTTGTTTCAAAATGTTTTGAATGAAATTTAGTTCTAAAAGCTTGACTTTGGAACATTTTTATAAAACTACATAAATGTGAGATAGTGATTTGCAAAAGTAAAACAAATTGGATCTTTTGAATAGAAATAAATAGTTTAAAGGTTCTAAAGGGATAGTTATAAATTTGGAAACCATTTTGGGTATAATTAATTTTGAGAAAATATTTGGTTTTGAAAATAGATTGGAATTTAAAACCATTATTTATATGATGATTTTAGGAAAGGAATTTGTTTGACCTAAATTTTGTTAATTTGGAAACTGGGATTATTTTCCAAACCTATTATTTTGAAAAATTGGAAACTGAAGATATTTAATTTGGAAGAAATAACTTGGTGAAATCGTATATGATTTTGAAACTAAATTGATATTGAAATGATTTGAAATTGAGAACCATGTATTATTAAGTATTGGATTTGGAAGTTGTCGAACTTATATAAAATGGATTTGTATAAGTATGAAGTTGATTTGAAAACTATTGATTTGAAAGGTCCTCAATTTGGAAAGAGAAATCTTATATAATCGAAGTCTATATGAGTATGATATTTGAAAGAGATTTGAAAAGGTGCTATATGATATATATTTTCGAAGTAAAGATATGAGAAGTGCCTTCTGCTTGATATCCGCACTGTGGCCACATTGTGGATTCATTCTATCGATATTATTCTCTCTAATTTTTGGTTTTCCAGATGTGATACTCGAGTGTCCCACCATGGCGTAACCCAAGGTTTTTTTTCTTGCCGCGACTGCGTAGCGTAATTCACCTGGCAAAGATGGCCCAGGGGTACGGATGTTTATCGGGGGATTCAGGCGTGATCATTATGTATCCTGTGATCTACGTAGGTCATTTTAGTAGCGAAATCCGCAGGGCTGAGAAAGCTTATGGATACGGATGTTTCCTGGGGGATTCAGACGTAACCTTTGTGTATCTGCGATCTACTAATCATCATGGCGAAATTCGCAGGGCTGAGAAAGCTTACAGATACGGATGTTTCCTGGGGGATTCAGGCATAACCTTTGTGTATCTGCGATCCATGGTTGGACAAATGGTTTGGTTGTTTTGTTTGGATTGTACTTTCCATATCTGTTTTAAAGGTTTTTCAAGTATTTTTCCCTAGGAGTTGAAACAAGTCTACTAAGCACCAAAGAATTCTAGCTTTGCGTCTGATCAACGCACTGCCAGAGTCTACAGGAACAAGGATAAACTTGTTAAGATATCGAGTTATAAAAGTATTTTGAGAAAGTATCATGTAACAATCCGCATATTTAACGATTATATATTTAAATATTTTATTTAAATATAGCGTCATTATTCAGATTTTTAGGTCCGAAATGTTACTTTTTGCAAACGGCCAAATTGGAACTCGAAACCACTTCCATTGAGTCCAAAATGGTGTTTGCGACCTTTTTGAGTATAAGCTTTGATATGTTTGGAGTAAGTTGAATTTTGCTACTTTTCTAGTTGGGTTTTGGGTTTGGGTTCAGCCCATTTGCTAGTTTAATAACCTAACTCAGTCCCTCTCTTCCTCATTCACTCATTTTCACCTCCAAACTTAACCTAAAACTGAAAATAGGGGAAAGGAAGAGGAATTAGAAATTCCAAGCCCTAGTTTCTTCTTGCAACTTGAATTCTTGCTCCAAAATCAAAGAGAAGCTATTGGTAAGTCCTCTCTTCACTTCTCCAACTCTTTCTTCTTCAATTTCAGAAAGTTTCCTAAACCTAATTTGGGAAATATGTGTTTTATTCTTAGATTGAAGCTAGTAGAGTTGAAGTGAAGAGTAGTTAGTCTCCTTCTTGTGTTTGAGCTTCTTCTTCTTTGTTTTGAGATAAAAGGTGAGATTTTTATCTCACATCTATGTTTACAACTATGTTGGATTGTTAGGTATGAGTTCCTAACACTTGTTCATGTGCACTTGCTTTTGGTTTGGATTGAATTGGTGAATATCCAAATTTTTAGTGTTTGGGTTCAATTCTTTAAAGATCCTAACTTTGATGTTTGAACATGTTTTGGTGGCGAATCGGAGAGCTAATGGAGCTGGGGTATCTATTAGCTAAGGCTCCTTAGGTCCATTGCTCGTCCGGTTGCGTTTTGGAAGAGTTTGCACTTGGATGAAATAGGGCAGGAAGTGCAGGAATTTAGGCTCCGGCCGACCGAACGTAGGGTCCGGTCGACCGACTTGCTACCCCGAGCACTCCTCTGCCTCTGGATTAGGTCAGCCGACCGACCTGCTCCTATTTTTCTGTTTTGCCTATTTTTGCTCATTTTGATTGGTTTTCCAAATTTTATCGATTCAAGTTGGTTTTTAGTGCTTGTTATTGCATCTTTTGGCTTTGATAAACTATTTTAACTTCATTCACGGGTTTTTCATAAATAATCCCTCTAAATCGTATTAAAAGTTTCCTTCTCCAATTCATAAATTCTATTAAAACGCACATACACAATTTCGCACTTCGAGCGGAGTGGAAGGGAGATTAAATGGTTGGTAAAACACGGATCATGAATCCATGCGTTTATCTTTCTGATTAATCCCCGACCTATTCGATTGATTGTTTTGACCTTTTGGTCTGGTTTACCGATAAGATGAGGTAAACTTTGAACTACTTTGAGTGTGAAATTAACTAACGGATAGTAAACCGTTTAGTGCGAACGAGTGGTTATGGGACTCACGTTACCACTTTTCGGATTCCTTTTTGAGAGTTATGACACATTCCGCCAGTTAGTGGTGTCCAGTACTGGGCCTCCGGACCTTCACCACTGCGGTTTGTTTCCTTTGGGATAGTGTCTTCGGACTGTCTCCATTAGGTTTGTTGCCTTCGGGTATGTTGCCTTCGGGTTTGTGCCTTCGGGTTTGTTGCCGTATTGTATCGCTTTCGGAGTTAGGTCTTTATGAGCCGCTCGAGTGATATTTGGGTTTGGAGTCTTCGGGCTCATGGATCCTTGTTTATACAGTACTGAGCACGTGCAAATTTTATGATGTTTCATTGATATGTATATTCCCTAGGTATCGCCCTTCGATGTTGGTCTTTTTGAGCCGCACGATATGTAGCGATTACCTTGTGGAACTTGTGTTACCTTCATTGGTATTTGTTATTTGCCTTTATGGCTTGTTTTGGGATATTCCTATCCTTTGTTTCTCTAAGTTGCCGATGATACGAGGCTTGTTATGAGATGATTCATTTTTTGTTAGATGATTGTGTGATCTCTTTTAGAGATATTTGTTATACATTGTGACCTTGCAGGTTATTGTTGTTCAGTTTATCTAACTGATTTGTTTAGCTAGACTGACCCGTGTATTTTATACGCGGGTCAGACCGAGTTGTTTCAGGTTAGGTGCTTTTAGACTTAGCCTATTTTGCTTCCGCATGGACTATTCAGCTTGTTCCTTTTTGTTATAGCTTTGTGTAGTCCTTTTTGTTGTAACTCTGATATATGTATTCTTTTGGATTCGTCTGTTTATTGTGGTTTGCTATACCACTTGTCGTGTATCAGTTTGTAAACTCTGTTATGTATCAATATATGTGTATATGATGATCTACTGTTCTGTGATGTATATTACATTTGAGTTGTTATATTCTATTCTGGTAGATCCTCCAACCACCTATGGTTTTGTTTTAAGTATTCATTGGGTATGTCGACCTGCTTGGTATGTCTATTGTCGATGTATTCAATAGATAGTTAGAGCAAGGCTATAGATGGTCGCTCCTAACCAGCCTTATTCTCCGCGTTAGTCGATAGCATTACCCCATAGTGTTCTTGGCTAGTGTGGGTATAGAGGTGGGGCGTCACAGCTTGGTATCAGAGCTGAGTTCAGAACAAAATATGATAAACACAGAATAGGTGCACATATTCCGGTACATCAAAGTGTATAAGTGATACAAATCTTTGAACCATCGTGCCTCTATATTTCTTTTGTGCCTTGGTGGTAGATAAAATGTGGGAATACGTCTAGGAATGCATTTAAATTCCGTAGTATTCCATATTGAATCATCTACCTTGTGAATAATCTTGTTCTTATCTAACTTTCAGCGTATGGCTGGAAGAGGCAGAGGACGACGTTCGGATGCTGGGCAATCCAGTAGCTCACATCCGGATGGCGTTGATATGTCTGTCGATCAGTTTTTGGAATTGTTTAGGAGCACTCAGCCTCCAGTTCCTCCTCGAGTATCTCCACCTCGCAAGTCTGCCTTTGCACGTCTGTGCAGTGATTTTTCTCATCTTGGAGGGAATCCGTTTAAAGGCTCCGAGTCTGTTCTTGAAGTCCAAGCTTGTCTTCGCACGTGCGAGTGTATCTTCTCTCGCATGGATCTTTCTGATCATGATAGAGTTCTTGTAACTTCTAGCTTATTGCAAGGGCGTGCTCTTGATTGGTATGAGCTTCTTATAGCCGAAATTGATGAGTCTACTCTTTCTTGGACTCAGTTTCGGGGACGATTCGAACTCAAGTTCGTTCCTGAATCTGAAAAAGTTTTATTGACCCGTCGCTTCCTCGAGTTGAAGCAAGGGAAGTCTTCTATTTCTGAGTATGTTGCATCATTCGAGGCTTTATCTAAGTATGGTCTTGAATTCATTAGCACTTCTTATAAGAAGAATTTGAAGTTTGTTTCTGGTCTTAAGAAATATCTTAAGAAGTCTTTGTTGCTCCAGCTTAAGCTTTCTTTTGAGGAGTTAGTAGATTCGGCACTTCATCTCGAGACCGACGGGAAGGAGTGTGATAGTGATGTTGATGTTGAGGTTTCCAAGAACCCCAACAAGAAGCCGTTTCCATTTCATAAGTCCAGGTCTTTTCCTTCTAAGAAGAAGAAGACTGGTAGTTCTAGCTCTCAGCCTTAGTCTTCTGGAACACCTTTCATTCGAAAGTGTTTCAATTGTGGTTCTCCTGATCATATTATTCGAGCTTGTCCTAAGCCTCTCTTCTGTCGCTACTGCAAGAAGGAAGGTCATCATGTTTCCACTTGCCCTACTGTTCCGGCTGGTGCCAAGTCTAGCAAGCTTTATGCTGCTAAGGCTTCTGAAGGTCTTTCTCAGCCCAAAGGTATATCTTCATCTATTTTGGAAGGTTCTATTTTATTTCATGATCATAGTATACGAGTTCTTTTCGATACGGGTGCTTCACAATCTTTCGTATCGAAGAAGCTCGTCGATGATTTATCTTTGGATGTTTCTTGTTTGGTTACTTTTTAAGGATTGCGAATCCTATTGGGGGATTCGCCACCCTTAGTATGCTTTGTGATGATGTTGAGATTGTTTTATGTGGCTTTTCTTTTCGTGCGAAGCTGCACGTTATTTCTTGTCTGGGATTTGATATGATTTTGGGAATGGACTGGCTAGTGAGATATGATGCCAGGATTATTTGTTTGGAGAGAATTTTGTATCTTCGACATCCGGATTCGCCTACTCAATTATCTCTTGTTCTTGGGGATGTGGATAATTCTGAAATGGCTTTATATTCTCTTGATTCGCGAGATGATGATGATATATCTCGTATTCCTATTGCTTGTGACTTTTCTGATGTTTTTGAGCCTGTTTCGGGTTTGCCACCCAAGCGGGCAATTGAGTTCCGCATTGATCTCATTCCAGGCGTGCAGCCAGTTAGTCGTCCTCCCACGAGGATGTCTACAAAGGAAAATGAGAAACTTAAGAAGCAGCTTTTAGAGCTTGAGTCCAAGCAGTTGATTCAGTCCAGTTTTTCTCCGTGGGGATCCGCGGTCGTCTTCGTGAAGAAGTCCGATAGAACTCTTAGGCTTTGCATTGACTATCGCAAGCTTAACGAGTTAACCATTATGAATAGGTATCCGTTGCCTAGGATCGATGATATGTTCAATCTATTGAGTGGTGCTGAGGTCTTTTCTCAGCTTGAGCTTGCCACGGGTTTTCATCAGTTACGAGTCGCGGTGGATAACATACCTCTTACAGCTTTCCGCACTCGTTATGGTTCTTTTGAGTGGCTCGTTATGCCGTTCGGGTTGACGAACGCTCCTGCTTTCTATATTGATCCCATGAATCGGGTATTCCGGAAATATCTCGATAAGTTCGTCCTTGTGTTCATTGATGATATCCTTATTTATTCTAAGTCTGAAGCTGAGCATGCTAATCACTTGAGAATTGTCTTGAGTACCCTCCATCACCATCAGCTTAGAGCCAAATTCTCCAAGTGCCACTTTTGGGAGAATAAGGTTAAGTTCTTAGGCCATGTTGTATCTTCCGATGGAATTTCTGTCGATCCCCCAAAGATCGAAGCCATCCAGAATTGGAAGAGGCCTGAGAATGTTCATGAGATTCGTAGTTTCCTTGGATTGGCGGGTTATTACCGTCGGTTCATTTAGGATTTTTCCCGTGTTGTGCTTCCTCTCACCTGCCTTACTCGGAAATGCATTCGTTTTATTTGGTCCGACAAGTGTGAAGCTTCCTTTCAGACATTGAAGGAACTTCTCACTAATGCTCCTATTTTGGTGGTTCCCGAGGGGAATCATGATCTTGTTGTCTACACCGATGCTTGTGGTAGTGGTCTCGGTGCTGTTCTTATGCAGAAGGATCGGGTAGTTGCTTATGCTTCTAGGCAACTGCGTCCGAATGAAGTTCGCTATGCCACTCATGATCTTGAGTTAGCCGCCATTGTCTTTGCCTTGAAGATTTGGCGACACTATTTATTGGGTCTCTATACCGATCATAAATCTTTGAAGTATTTGTTCACTCAGAAGGAACTCAATATGAGACAATAGCGTTGGCTCGAGTTTCTTGCTTCCTATGACTTTGATATACAGTATACCCCTGGAAAGGGTAATCGTGTTGCTGATCGCAAACATTCGGCTGTAGTTTCTATGATGCTTGCCGAATGGGATATTTTTGAGACTCTATCTTTTTGTGAAATTCGTGATCGAGGTTCATCTTCTGATTCTCCTGTTCTATTATTTAATTTGGGAGCTCGACCTATTTTGTTGGATCGTATTGCCGATGCCCAACGGCGTGATCCTGATTTGTTGCATCTTATTATGCTTTGTGAGTCTGGATCCTGTGATGAGGCGTTGCGGGATTTCAGCATTGATTCTCATGGGTGTCTTTGCCAGAAGAACCATCTTTTTGTGCCTTCTGATTTTGCATTTAGGCATGACATTCTTGATGACTGTCACCGTTCTAAGTATACCATTCATCCTGGTAGTAGTAAGATGTATGCGGATATGCGTCGTCATTATTATTAGGAAGGCATGAAACGCGATGTGGCGAGTTATGTGAGTAATTGCATAACTTGTCAGCATATTAAGGTCGAACATCAGCATCCTTCGGGTCTTCTTCAGCCTCTAGAGATTCCATTGTGGAAATGAGATCAGATTTTTATGGACTTCATTGACGGCCTACCTCGTTCGAGATCAGGTCATTCTAGTATTTGGGTTATTGTTGATTGCCTCACTAAGTCTGCTCATTTTATTCCTATTAAGTCTAATAGGACTGCTTCGCATTTGGCTAAGTTATATGTCAAGGAAATCGTGAGACTTCATGGTGTTCCTAGTTCTATTGTGAGTGATCGTGATCCCTTATTCACGAGTCATTTTTGGAAGAGTCTTCAGCAAGCTTTGGGAACAAAGCTTAATTTAACATAGCTTATCATCAGCAGTCTGACGGACAGACTGAACGGGTAAATCGTATCTTGGAAGATCTTCTCCGTATTTGTATTTTTGATTTCGGTGGTAGTTGGGAGGATCACCTACCTCTTGTAGAGTTCTCCTACAATAATAGTTTTCAATTTAGTATCGGTATGGCTCCTTTCGAAGCTTTATATAGAAGGCCATGTCGATCACCTTCTTGTTGGTTGGAATCTGGGGAGAAGCTTATTCTTGGTCCAGATTTTGTTCGTGATTCTTCCGAGAAGATTGATCTTATTCGGTGGAGAATGAAAGAGGCACAGAGCCGCCAGAAATCCTACGCGGACAGCCGTAGGAAGCCTCTCAAGTTCTCGATCGGTGATCTTGTCTTTATTCGTGTTTCTCCTTTGAAGGTGGTTATGCGCTTCAGTACGACTGGGAAATTGGCTCCTCGCTTTATAGGACCATTTTCTATTACTGAACGTATTGGCCCTGTGGCTTATAGAGTTTCACTTCCAGCTCATTTATCTGGCATTCACGACGTGTTTCACGTCTCTCAACTTTGGAA
Organism: Allium cepa; assembly: GCA_030765085.1. Lineage (NCBI taxonomy): Eukaryota > Viridiplantae > Streptophyta > Magnoliopsida > Asparagales > Amaryllidaceae > Allium > Allium cepa. The sequence continues at coordinate 456,863,368 of CM060929.1, read as the reverse complement.
GTGTCTTAGGGAGTCGGATTCTATTATCGCTTCTCCTGATTTGCAAGAGCTTGAGGTCTCACCGGACTTATCTATTGTACAGCAGCCTGTTCGCGTACTTGACACGGAGGTGCAACACCTTCGGAACAAGGACGTACCGCTCGTTAAAGTTCAATGGTCCACTAGCCCTAATGACTGTACTTGGGAAACCAGAGAGTTTATCGAGCGATCTTATCTGGGTTTTCTATCTTTGCTTGGCAACGGTGAGAATATCTTTTTATCTCAAGCTTATTTCCTTTTCTTTTGAATGTTGCATATATGTAGTTGTTACAAGTATCGTCTCTAGGAATTGCGGGGACGCAATTTTGTAAGGAGGGGAGATCTGTAACCACCCGCATATTTAACGATTATATATTTAAATGTTTTATTTAAATATAGCGTCGTTAGTCGGATTTTTAGGTCCGAAATGTTATTTTTTGCAAATGGCCGAATTGGAACTCGAAACCACTTCCATTGAGTCCAAAATGGTGTTTGCAATCTTTTTGAGTATAAGCTTGATATGTTTGGAGTAAGTTGAATTTTGCTACCTTTTCTAGTTGGGTTTTGGGTTTGGGTTCAACCCATTTGCTAGTTTAATAACCTAACTCAGTCCCTCTCTTCCTCATTCACTCATTTTCACCTCCAAACTTAACCTAAAACTGAAAATGGAGGAAAGGAAGAGGAATTAGAAATTCCAAGCCCTAGTTTCTTCTTGCAACTTGAATTCTTGCTCCAAAATCAAAGAGAAGCTATTGGTAAGTCCTCTCTTCATCTTCTCCAACTCTTTCTTCTTCAATTTCAGAAAGTTTCCTAAACCTATTTTGGGAAATATGTGTTTTATTCTTAGATTGAAGCTAGTAGAGTTGAAGTGAAGAGTAGTTAGTCTCCTTCTTGTGTTTGAGCTTCCTCTTCTTTGTTTTGAGATAAAATGTGAGATTTTTATCTCACATCTATGTTTACAACTATGTTGGATTGTTAGTTATGAGTTCCTAACACTTGTTCATGTGCACTTGCTTTTGGTTTGGATTGAATTGGTGAATATCCAAATTTTTAGTGTTTGGGTTCAATTCTTTAAAGATCCTAACTTTGATGTTTGAACATGTTTTGGTAGCGAATCGGAGAGCTAATGGAGCTGGGGTATCTATTGGCTAAGGCTCCTTAGGTCCATTGCTCGACCGGTTGCGTTTTGGAAGAGTTTGCACTTGGATGAAATAAGGCAGGAAGTGCAGGAATTTAGGCTTCGGCCGAACGAACGCAGGGTCCGGTCGACTGACCTGCTACCCCGAGTACTTCTCTGCCTCTGGATCAGGTCAGCCGACCGACTCAGGAAGTCCGGTCGACCGACCTGCTCCTATTTTTCTGTTTTGCCTATTTTTGCTCATTTTGATTGGTTTTCCAAATTTTATCGATTCAAGTTGGTTTTTAGTGGTTGTTATTGCATCTTTTGGCTTTGATAAACTATTTTAACTTCATTCACGGGTTTTTCATAAATAATCCCTCTAAATCGTATTAAAAGTTTCCTTCTCCAATTCATAAATTCTATTAAAACGCACACACAATTTCGCACTTCGAGCGGAGTGGAAGGGAGATTAAATGGTTAGGTAAAACACGGACCATGAATCCATGCGTTTATCTTTCCGATTAATCCCCGACCTATTCGATTGGTTGTTTTGACCTTTTGGTCTGGTTTACCGATGAGATGAGGTAAACTTTGTACTGCTTTGAGTGTGAAATTAACTAACGGATAGTAAACTGTTTAGTGCGAACGAGTGGCTATGGGACTCACGTTACCACTTTTCGGATTCCTTTTTGAGAGTTATGACACATTCCGCCAGTTAGTGGTGTCCAGTACTGGGCCTTCGGACCTTCACCACTACGGTTTGTTGCCTTTGGGATAGTGTCTTCGGACTGTCTCCTTCAGATTTATTGCCTTCGGGTATGTTGCCTTCGGGTATGTTGCATTCGGGTTTGTACCTTCGGGTTTGTGCCTTCGGGTCTGTTGCCCTATTGTATCGCTTTCGGAGTTAGGTCTTTATGAGCCGCTCGAGTGATATTTGGGTTTGGAGTCTTCGGGCTCATGGATCCTTGTTTATACAGTACTGAGCACGTGCAAATTTTATGATGTTTCATTGATATGTATATTCCCTAGGTATCGCCCTTTGGTGTTGGTCTTTTTGAGCCGCACGATATGTAGCGATTACCTTGTGGAACTTGTGTTACCTTCATTGGTATTTGTTATTTGCCTTTATGGCTTGTTTTGGGATATTCCTATCCTTTGTTTCTCTAAGTTGCCGATGATACGAGGCTTGTTATGAGATGATTCATCTTTCGTTAGATGATTGTGTGATCTCTTTTAGAGATATTTGTTATACATTGTGACCTTGCAGGTTATTGTTGTTCAGTTTATCTAACTGATTTGTTTAGCTAGACTGGCCAGTGTATTTTGTACTCAGGTCAGACTGAGTTGTTTCAGGTTAGGTGCTTTTGGACTTAGCCTATTTTGCTTCCGCATGGACTATTCAGCTTGTTCCTTTTTGTTATAGCTTTGTGTAGTCCTTTTTGCCGTAACTCTGATATATGTATTCTTTTGGATTCGTCTGTTTACTATGGTTTGCTATACCACTTGTCGTGTATTAGTTTGTAAACTCTGTTATGTATCAATATATGTGTATATGATGATCTACTGTTCTGTGATGTATATTACATTTGAGTTGTTATATTCTGTTCTGATAAATCCTCCAACCACCTATGGTTTTGTTTTAAGTATTCATTGGGTATGTCGACCTGCTTGGTATGTCTATTGTCGATGTATTCATTAGATAGTTAGAGCAAGGCTATAGATGGTCGCTCCTAACCAGCCTCATTCTCCGCGTTAGTCGACGGCATTACCCCGTAGTGTTCTTGGCTAGTGTGGGTATAGAGGTGGGGCGTCACATATCATATAAAGGATATTTTGATCATTTATTTTACCTTTCTAAATAATTGAAATTTATATAATTTTAAATAATGGTTCATCCTTGTTTTTCAACCTATTTTCCATTCTAGCCATTCCTACTTTCCACCTTGATAAACTTACCTATAACAACAGTTATCAGATATAATTTTAATCTTCTTGTCATCTTGTCTTAGTCCTATTTCATTCCATTTTTTCTGTGTTTTTCGTTCCTCGTTCATTTTCGGGGACGAAAAGTTTTGAGTGGGGGAGAGTGTAATGACCCGTAAATTTTGATAAATAAATTGGTTGAATTAATAAGATTTTTGTAATTAAATTTAGAAAGAAATAAAAAATTTATAATTTATATTGAAGTGAATGTTAAGAATGTATTGTAGCCATGGTTATTAAGAACTAATTATTGACAATTTAAGTAAAATCACAATGAAAATGAAATTGTGTATATTGTTGCACTTGGGTAAAAAAAATAAGTAAATAAGTGTAAGTGCTGTATAACTAAAGGAATTTATATATTATGAATAGTAATTGAATGAATTCGGTAATATGTATGTAACTATAAAAATTTGGTTGAAGTATGATAAACCTATGTGTAACCTTGGCTTGTAAACTATTATTATAAGTTACCTGTTTAATTTGTTGATTGAATTGGAAGGGAAATAAAATTCTAATAAAAATATAATTAAAGGTTACATTTATGGGAATGAGAATGTGTTAAGTAGATGAAAGGTAAACAATACGAGTCAAGGTTAATAAATTTATGTATTGAAGGGAATACCGATTAATGAAAAGAAATCTAAATGTTATGTTTGGCTATAGATTGAGCATAAGTGAATGAAATTTAGCGTTTTGAAAATAAACGATAACTTTGATTTGTAAGTAATAAAAGCCTATTTATGAGACTAAAGGTTAACGGTAATGATTTTGTATGTTACCTATTTATTAGCTTGTTAATGGAAATTGAAAATAAAATTTAATAAATGTAAATAAATGTTATGTTAATGTGAAATAAAATCCCAATAAAGGAAGTAACGCAAATGTTATATTTGGCAAAATTTCAATATAAGTGGAAATTATAGTTAATGCACAATTGCAAGATTTTAATTAATTTTATTTAGTAAATTGGGAAATAAATTTTAATAAATATATTTAAATATTTTGTTAATGTAAATTATGATAATATTTGAAAGTAATGTCCAATCCATCAAATTGTAAATTAAGAAATAAATAATGTGTATTTTACATTTTATTTGATACGTTTCAATTTTATTTCTTACCTTTATATTTCCCCACCTTTTGATTTCCTACCTCTTTATTTACCTATTTATTTATTTCCTACCTTAACTTATTCCTCAATACCCATAGCCGTTCCTTACATGTAGCCTATCAATTCACGTGAAGATAGGAAGAGTTCTCATTTTCCTTTTATTCTTTTTTTATATAGGAATTAAATCCCTTCATTTTCTCTTGTCGTTTTAGAACATTGATTGCTTGACTGTTTCTTCCACATGATTGCCATGAGAAACTCCTCTATTATTTATTTTCTTTTCACGTAAATGACTTCTCATTCCATCATAACATTTCGGCCGCAAACATCTCCGAAAATATTGGTAATGGCTTCTTCCATTTACACTTTTCTTTTCATTTTTTTCTATTGATTTTTCAAATTTTTGCCTTGATTCTTCCATAACTTTGCTCGGCCTATATCCTCCACCAACCCCACCACTTCCTCCACATCATCGTCCACGACCTAACCACCAGCCCCTCTGATTTAGTTCTGGCAGTGACCGCCTAGATGAAGCAATTCCACAAAATAAGGTCAAAAACTCCAAAACAAGGTACATAGCCGAGCTAGTTTCAACATCTCCTTCATTGTTGACCACGGCCACCACCTCTAGGCTCCACCACCAACAAGTGTGATCACCAATAGCCTTGTTTCAGATCTGACCTGACATGTAGCAACCTTGGCCGAGCCATATGGACCCATAGGCCAAGCCTAGATGGTGACCAAACTCCTCTCTAGCCTTGCTTTTTGACCATATTTCCACTAGTAACTCCAAACTCTTCCTATTATCTTGCCTAACCAAGCTATATGAGTCCAAACCAGATCCTTTTCCACCTATAAGACCATCATGGCTGAGCCTAAAGCATGTTAGGGTCAAGCAATATTGAGTTGTGGTCAAGAGAAATTGATTGAAAAGCTTTGTGAAGTCATTTGTCTAATTCTATTTCCATTCTTATTCAATTGACATTTGTATTGTAAAGGTATATTTATTTTTCTTTGTTTTTTTTGAATACAAGATTTACGTCTTGGCTCTCTCTCCACTTAAATCAAGCCGTGCCTTCTTACTTTCGGACTTTCTTTTATGTGTGTTGTTTGCAATTTCCAGCTTGTAGAGGTGAGTATTTCTCACCAGACATTCTATACTTACATAATTAGTAAATTGACACCATTTGAATCTGTAGATTATATTATTATGTATAACTGCCTGTGATGATCATATTATCTTCACCCTGTTTATACATCTATCATATCATCTGTTACTGTTATATTATGTTATTCTGTTTATGTATATCAGTATATCACACAACAAGTTCCCTGTAGAATAGAATCTTTATTGGTTGAAATGATATATACTCGAACGGACTTTAGAATAGGGAAAAATCGTTATGGGCTGAAATGATAGGCCTGAACGATTTTTATTTATTTCATGTTACTTGGGATTGCGGGTTTGAAAGGATAGAACCCGGTTTTCTTTGTAAATTACGGATTGAAATGATATATTATCCGTATCATTTGACTTATGTTAGAAAATTTAATACAAACCCGTGGTTAATATATATTTTTCTAAAATCTTTAAAATATGTTAAAAATATAAATATTATGATATTTTGATTTAAGTTTAAATTAAAAATGATTTTTAAAAGTAGTATTGAGTTTCTACAAATTATAAGTGAAATAAATTAGTGGTAAAGTAGAAATTTGAAATATAAGTTACTTTTGGAACTTATGATTTTATTTTGAAATGGAGTTTAAATTAAGTAAGAAAGTATGATAAGTAGATTTACATTTGAATTTAGAAATGATTTTTATAAAGTGTTATTTATTTTTCTAATGAATTAAAAATAGTTAAATAAATGAATGAAAAAATAAAAATTGAATTATAACTTAACTTGAAAAGGGGGAAATGTACTTTAAAAATAAAGGTAAAGTTATGAAAATAAAAATGGAATTTAAATTTAACTTATAAAATGGTAAATTTAAAGAATAAGTAAATGAAAATGTTATGAAATGGTATATTGATTTTAATAAGTGAATTATAAAAAATTTGATATTAAATTGTAAAATGTCACTTTATAAAATCATCACTTAAAAGGGGTATTTAAATGATCATTTTAAAAAGACGTGAAAATATTTATAAGTTAAAATTTGTTTAAATAAAAAAAATTAATTGTTTATTAAATGTTAGTGAAAACTTGGAATTAAATTAACGAAATTTTTGAAATGCTAGCATTTCTGAAGTAAAAGACATTACAGCATTTTGTAATGCTGTATTTGATATAAGTGAACTAAAAGACTAAAATTGAACCAAGGGCTATTATAGCACTTTGTAAGTGCTGTAGTTGTAGAAACTAAATGAAAACCTATTATAGCATATCTGTAAATATTATCTAAGTTAAAATGATTTGTTTTCAAACGTAAATTTATCGTAGCATTTTCTAAATGCTGCGAAAGTTGAAATTTCACTGTTTAAATAAATTGAAGTAAATAAATGAATTCTGAAAATGGTAAAATTTTGAGAATTGTATATTTGATTATTAAATATAATAACTTCACTTTAATTGGCTTAAATGGAATATTTAATTGGTTTAATTGGAATATTTAAATTTGCTTTGATATATAAACCATTTGAAATAAGATTTGAAATGATATTTAAATGTGGTTCTGGAAAGGTATGACATTTTGATATTTGAAATGAATTTGAAGTGATATTGAATTTTGAAATGATATTTGATTTAGAAGTATAAAATACCATTTTGGAATTTTAACCACGGGATGTATAAAATTTATGGTTTAAAACTGATCCTTAGAGGATGGGCGATCCTAAGCATCCTTTAAGTTATTGTGCATTACCATTACAGTTCACTTGAGTTGGTTTACATTATGTAAGTATATATGTCCTGACTCGAGTGTTTCGTGTTTTACTTTACGCTCGGGACAACCTGAGTATATATAGCTTAGCTTTGGAGTTCTTTCTTGAGCTAGGAATCGTTGGAGATTCCGCTTATCTAGTTATCTATTCTCTTTCACTTTCAGTTGTTCTATTTCAGCTCTGGTATTTATAAACTTCTATGTATTTCAGCTCTGGTCTTTACAAACTTCTATGTATTTTTGTTTGATTTTTTATTGAAATTTAATATTTATATTCGATTGAGTTTTAATGTTGTATTAATATCAATCACTTTATCTCTATTTTTTCTAACACTATTACTCTTTTGCTAATAACAAAAGGGGGAGAGAAAAGTTAAGATTTTGACAAATAAAGGTCAAATATTTTCTATTTGCAACTAGACTCGTTTGCATATTTTTATTTACATGCATATATGAAGGGGGGAGCTTTGTGTAGAGAGGAAGCATTCAAATAGGGGTAGCAAATTGAATGTTCAAATACATTTAACAAATTTAAAATCTTAAATATATGTTTGTTATCATCAAAATGGGGACATTGTTGAATATGAGAGTATATGATTTTTGTTTGATGATAATAAACATATGTACATTCATTTAAATATATTTGTTAATATACTATTTTATTTTCATAGATTAAATAAATATTTGATGAATAAAATAAATAACACAATATTTGAATTCAAACGGATGTTTTATCCAAACAAATATTTATTACAATTTTTGAATAGTACAAATTTCAAGCTCTCACTATATATATACAATTTCAATTACAATACAATTTTGATTATATCACGATTCACATTTACATTTGACCTCACTACATATCACTCATTCACTCAACTCGTATTTTATCTTCAACTTCACCCCAAATTGAATCCAGCATCCGAGTAATCTGCAAAAATAAATATTGACGCGGTAAAATTGAAAATTAAATATTTTTGCAGTATGTAATAAAATGTGATTTTGAAAATAATATTTGCCTCAGTTATTTGGGTTGTTCATCATCATTTAAATTTGAATTCATCATACACAAACAGCTTGTGACATGCACAGTGTATCACTGTACATGCCACAAGGCCGTGCATACCGATATACACTTGATAAAATTACAGGGACATGTGAGCACAGGTCAAACCCAAAACGTCGGGTTCAACTCAATTGCAATAAAAATAATGTCACAATATCAGCACAAGGCCAAACCCGAGCTCCAAGCTGGATTCAACAAAGGTGCAAGTTCATGAAAATGGTCAAGACAACTAAAACAAGCCTCGACCAAAATCCAAATGTACAAATGCAATATGAACCAAACAGTGCACAAAGGCAGTGGTACAAACTACATGAAGACAATGCATAAACATATATATACATATGTATATACACATGTATACATGCATGTAGTGACAGAAAAACTCAAACCAGCCATGATATGGAAGCAACCGGACTAGTTCAGGTTAAAGCATGCTTATAGTGCAACAGGACAACACATACAACTGAGCAAGCAAGTGCACCACAAACCAAACAAGGGCAAAACTGCAAACAAAATGAAACTGCAGCAAACACATGAATACAACAGTTCAAGTTCAAAAATATCAAGAGAAGATGACAACAGTGGTGCAGTAGACCACAATGAAACCAAACCAATATGCATATACAACTACAAGTGAAATGAAGTGGATTGTACAACCCAATTCAACATGCTTAGTTCAAGTGGACAGCAGCTACAACTACAAATGCACTTGCAACTGAAACTGTCTCGAAGTAAATGAAAACAAATGCAAAGACCAGGGATGCAACTCGATACATCAAAGACCAGGCACCAAGTATCAAGTGAACCAGTTCGATATGCTATACATAAGAAACCAAGAAGCCAAAGCAAATGAACGAAGTGATGAACCAACAGTGTAGCAATTCCAAACTATTGATATACAGCAAGTTTGAAATCATGGATAAATAGTTACATCCCAAAAATGATCAAAGAGCAGTGACAATGTACATGAAACTCAAAGCTAACACATATTTATATACATGTGTGTATACACATTGCAACCTGACTCGAAGCAATGCTCAGTGCACAGCAACAATGCAACTGTATGCAAACTGCCTGAAGAGTACAAGTTAAAGACTGCAACACTAAAACTAAAAGTGACAATGTCAGGCCAAAGCAAAACCAAAATGGATAGCAGATACAACACATCAAATGAAACAGTTGCAAACAGTATATATATGTCGAAGTCATGAAACAACAATCTCAGTGATGAATCATGAAATCAAGTAAATTAGTAAATGATACAACAGTGACAAGTTCGAACAAATGGATAGCCACTACAATGCAGAACTACTCGTGACACAGATACAAGATGAAATACACAATACCACAATGCATCAGATATCAAGGATACAAGTAAATAAAGTACAAGCCGAAGTCAGGTGATGTTGAAAAACTTTATGAAGCCAAAAATGAACAAAGGGCCAGAAACCAAAACAGTTTCAAGATGAACAGGTTAATTCCAAAATCAACATAATCAAATCAAGTGATCGAAGTCAACCAGAATCGAAACCGTGATGACCAAGAAAAACGAACAGTTCAAAATCAACACCATGTTATTCAAGTAAATTGAAAAAGTCAGTAATCAATCTCAAGCATCCAAATGAAGATCGAATGGCCGAGCATAGTATTGACGAAATCAAACAACTATCAGCAGACGAACGCAAATATAGGAATTCGACTTCTATAAATCTCATTCATCATCGGCAGTTTCAAATCCATTGAGCTTAAGTACGCAAAATCAAAAGAAGTAAAAGCAAAAATTACATACCGAAGCAAGATCGAACTCGATCTTCGAAGGAGCCGTGAGCCAAGTGAAGAGACGATCGATCGACAGAGAAAGAGAGCGAAATCCTAATTCGATCGATCAATTTAAAGCTGGCATTTCAAAGCCCTAATTTTTAATCAGTGAGGAATGAACGAGAAAGCCACCATTTTTGACAAGGGAACCAGGCCGATAAAGAAATAACTAAAAAGGGGGCCAGCCTTTATGTTAACAATTATATTTGGGCTTAATTTTTCAAATAGGGTTTTGATTGTTTTAAATTTGTTTTAAATTTAAATTCTTCTGTAAAACCGTTGTAAATTATAGTCGTGCGACTAGGTTACAAACTACGTGGCGTAGTTTGAGAATTCGCAACTCAGTGGCTGAGTTGTGGCAGGGTTTTGAGCGTAGAATTAAGGCTAGTCGATAGCGGGTGTCACGATTTTACGTGTGTAAGCATCTGACTACTTAATTTCTAGTAGAGACCTTGGGGGCAGCATGTAGGCAGGGTTTTGCCGAAGCTGGGTAAATTTTGTGTCGTTCTATTTCTGCATTTATTTTTCTGCTATTATCTGTACTGCTATTATTTTAATATATCTGTGTTGAAATAATTTTATAAGCTTCCGCAATAATTTTTATAATTAATAGCATCACCCTATTTACCCCCCTCTAGGGTGAAATCGATCCTACAAGTGGTATCAGAGCAAGGTACAAAAGCCATTTTTGTTTTAAAAAATTTGAACTTTTAAAATAGCTTCTTTTAATAATGCTTTTGCGGAGGGTCAATCCATAGTTAGACCACCAATGTTCAATGGTGAATATGCCTACTGGAAAAATAGGATGGAAATTTTTCTAAAAACCATTGACACTTGGGATATTGTTGAGACAGGGTATAGAGCACCAACTATAATTGTAAATAATTAGGAAATAAATAAACCGAAGGATCAATGGACAGATCTAGAAAATAAGTTACAGAATTCTAACGCCAAAGCTATGAATTCGATTATTTGTTCATTGGATCAATTTGAATTTAATCGTGTCTCACATTGTCTAACTGCGTTGGAAATATGGCACACACTAGAAGTGACTCACGAAGCAACATCTCAAGTCAAGGAATCTCGCCTTGCTATGTTGAGTAGAGAATACGAAAATTTTACAATGGCCAAGGAAGAAAATGTTAAAGAGATGTACGGACGGCTTTCCAATATCGTATACAAATCAAAAGCTCTCGAAAAATCATACACGGGAATGAAAATAGTCCGAAAAATCGTCAGAGTCCTTCCACGAAGATTTGAAGCACAAATGACTGCCATTCAAGAATCGAAAGATTTAAAACAAATGAGAGTTGAAGAACTCATCGGAAATCTCACCACTTATGAGCTAGAAATGAAATTCAAGGAAGAGCATGAAGGAGGAGATACTCGAAAGAAATCAATAGCTCTCAAAGGAACAACTGAAAGTGACGATGATGACGATGATGACGGAGCAGCAGAGTTGGAAATGGTAATAAAGAAATTAAAAAGGTGGAACCACAAATACGGAAATTCATCTCTAAATCAAAAATTAAAAAGCAGAATAATCAAAGTTTTAGTTAACACAGAACAGCGAAAAATCATTTGTCATAAGTGCAACCAACCCGGACACATAAGCCCAATTGTCCTCAAAATCGACGTGATTTTGAAAAGAAATCAAAAAGATGAAATTTTGCAGCCACGTGGAATACAAGTGATAAAGATAATCAAAGTACTAGCAGTGAGAGTGAGAAAGCAGATATGTGCCCTCAAGGTAATATAACTGATAGCGACGATAACGAGCCAAGCGAGGTATCAAAACTCACTCACTCTGAATAACTTATATATTTCCACAAAGTAAATGGCTGTTTTGAAAGACTTAGTGAGAAATATGCTAAAATTGAATCACAAAGAGATAGTTTGATAAAAGTAAATGACCAGCTTGAACGATTAGTTAAAACCTATCAAAGTAGGATCCCTAAGTGTGGTAAGTGTCCTACATTCAAAGAAGAAATTAAAAAATCAGAAATTAAAATTAAATCGCTTGAAAATGAAATTCTGATTTTGAAAGAGAATGAAATACAAGAACAGAAAATTCTACTAAAAGGTGCACATAATTGTTAAATGAAAATGAATCTCTCAAAACACAAGTCCAACAACAGTCAACGACTTTAGATAAATTTTTCAAAAGTGAAAAATCGTTGAATATGCAATTGGGGAAGCAAACTGTTAATACAGTTAGACAAAGACTTGGATATAATCAATCTGAAAATGTTAGAAATGATATTAATCAAGTCAATTCAATGTGTATAATTTGTAGAAAATTTGGACACAATCAAAACAATTATTGGTATAGACCCTTGGTATAGACCCAAACATGTGAAAACTATACAAAAATATAGGTTCCAAAAGGCACAAATATAAAATCTCTCAATGTTAAACAAATATGGGTGCCGAAAGGGACATATATAAATAGTTTTGGGTCTCCACAAAATTATTCAAAATATTATGCCACTAACAATAATGGACCTATAAAAACAAATAGGTCACAAAAATCTTTTATCGTGTAGGAGTGGTGGCAGGCTAAGGAACAATAACAGTGTTATCTGGATTCTGGCTGTTCCAGAAACACAACGGGAGACAAAGCAAAGTTCCTTAGCCTAGTACAAAGATGACAGAATCACAATGGTAACAACGAAAAATTATCGTAAAGGTAAAACAGGTAATGGTATATTTTGAACGATATATTAAATGTGATAATCTGCACCGTATTCTGAATTAAATAAGCCAATAATGTGATGATGAAATAAATGATGATTTTGATTCTGACTTATTCAAAATTGTTGGCCAATTAAATTCTTATGCCAAGAACACTATAAAAATATCTAAATTACTTCATATATATTAGTTTCGATTAATAATGGTGTTTTATTGGATGATAATACATTTGGTTATTTTACGGCTGACTCTATATTCACGGTTTTTGATTATTTACACGGCTTCAATTAAGATTCAAGAGAATTTCATTTAAAAAGTTGTTAAAAATGATTTTGAGATATTTCATTGCAAAACTCATGATCTGATTTGAAACATTCAACTAATAATAAGTTTGAGTGAAAAGAAAATTTAGATGCAGATTACAATGGTGATCTAGTTGATAGAAAAATTACTAGTGGAACGTGATTTATGATGAGACATTTAGTAACTGCATCGTTTTTCAAAGAAAATATCTGCATATTTTTCATTTCAAATAATTTTCAAATAGCAGAAATTTTTTGTCATAAAACCCCTTCTAGAAAATCATTTTTGACCTTGTTTTCAGATTGGTCATTTCTAGAAAAGTTGATTTTATAATTACTTTTGAATTTAATTTTTAAATTATAACAGTGACTAATCTGACTCCCTACTAATTATCAAAAAGATAAATAGTAATTGAAAAAGTGATGAGTGTTGATATTTATCATATAATATGACTCGAGACGGTACAATTAGAAAATTTCTTTAGAAATTTAAACAAGAATTATAAAACTTTTTGTTGGTAAAACTTCCATGACCATCTCTATTTCTATCATATTTCTAACGACCATCACTCATCAAAATTCAATATAGTTTGTCGATATGTGGTACTTTAAACTGGAATCATTCGTTTCTCATTTTAAATTTTTAATAAATAATAATAATAATAATAGTAATAAAATAAAATAAAATAAAATAAAATAAAATCTAAAGTATTCACTCTCATTTAAAAGTCCTTGCGGTTATGCATGGATGAATTACTTGGAATTTGTTATGTGCTTCCATGCTCATTTAAAAGTCCTCACGGTTATGCATGTATGGAACGCGTATCAAAATTGATTTTTTAAATAAACAAGTTGATTCTAATCCCATTTAAAAGTTCTCACGGTCATGCGTGGTTAGAAGATACTTGAATTCATTTTTTAAAAATAAAATTGGAATACTACTAATCTTATTTAAAAGTCCTAATGGTTATGCATGGTTGGTAGATATTCAAATTCCTGATATAAATATACCACAAATAGACACAACTGTATGGTTTTATATGATGATATCATTCCCATCATTCTAAAAGTGGAATACGCGCCTAACAGAGTAGACCACAATGAAACCAAACCAATATGCATATACAACTACAAGTGAAATGAAGTGGATAGTACAACCCAATTCAACATGCTTAGTTCAAGTGGACAGCAGCTACAACTACAAATGCACCTGAAACTGAAACTGTCTCGAAGTAAATGAAAACAAATGCAAAGACCAGTGACGCAACTCAATACATCAAAGACCAGGCACCAAATATCAAGTGAACCAGTTCGATACGCTATACACAAGAAACCAAGAAGCCAAAGCAAACGAACGAAGTGATGAACCAACAATGTAGCAGTTCCAAACTATTAATATACAGCAAGTAAGAAATCATGGATAAACAGTTACATCCCAAAAATGATCAAAGAGCAGTGACAATGTGCATGAAACTCAAAGCTAACACATATTTATATACATGTGTGTATACACATTGCAACCAGACTCGAAGTAATGCTCAGTGCACAGCAACAATGCAACTGTATGCAAACTGCCTAAAAAGTACAAGTTAAAGACATCAGCACTACAACTACAAGTGACAATGTCAGGCCAAAGCAAAACCAAAATGGATAGAAAATACAACACATCAAATGAAACAGTTGCAAACGGTATATATGTCGAAGTCATGAAACAGCTGTCTCAGTGGTGAATCATGAAATCAAGTAAATCAGTAAACGATACAGTGGTGACAAGTTCGAACAAATGCATAGCCACAACAATGCAGAACTAATCGTGACATAGATACAAGATGAAATACACAATACCACAATGCATCAGATATCAAGGATACAAGTAAATAAGGTACAAGCCGAAGTCAGGTGATGTTGAAAAACTTTATGAAGCCGAAAATGAAACAAAGGGCCAGAAACCAAAACAGTTTCAAGATGAACAGGTTAATGCCAAAATCAACATAATCAAATCAAGTGACCGAAGTCAACCAGAATCGAAACCGTGATGACCAAGAAAAACGAACAGTTCAAAATCAACACCGTGTTATTCAAGTAAATTGAAAAAGTCAGTAATCAATCTCAAGCATCCAAATGAAGATCGAATGGTCGAGCAAAGTATTGATGAAATCAAACAACTATCAGATGAACGCAAATATAGGAATTCGAATTCTATAAATCTCATTCATCATCGGCAGTTTCAAATCCATTGAGTTCAAGTATGCAAAACCAAAAGAAGTAAAAGCAAAAAATTACATACCGGAGCAAGATCGAACTCGATCTTCGACGGAGCCGTGAGCCAAGTGAAGAGACGATCGATCAACAAAGAAAGAGAGGAAATCCTAATTCGATCGATCAATTTAAAGCCGGCACTACAAAGCCCTAATTTTTAATCAGAGAGGAATGAACGAGAAAGCCACCATTTTTCACAAGGGAACCAGGCCGATAAAGAAATAAATAAAAAGGGGGCCGACCTTCATTGTTAACAATTATATTTAGGCTTAATTTTTCAAATAGGTTTTTGATTGTTTTAAATTTGTTTTAAATTTAAATTCTTCTATAAAACCGTTGTAAATTATAGTCGTGCGACTAGGGGACAAACTACGTGGCGTAGTTTGAGAATTCGCAACTCGGTGGCTGAATTGTGGCAGGGTTTTGAGCGTAGAATTAAGGCTAGTCGATAGCGGGTGTCGCGAGTTTACGTGTGTAAGCATCTGACTACTTAATTTCTAGTAGAAACCTTAGGGGCAGCACGTAGGCAGGGTTTTGCCGAAGCTAGGTAAATTCTGTGTCGTTCTATTTCTGCATTTATTTTTCTGCTATTATCTGTGCTGCTATTATTTTGATATATCTGTGTTGAAATAATTTTATAAGCTTCCGCAATAATTTTTATAATTAATAGCATCACCCTATTCACCCCCCTCTAGGGTGAAATCGATCCTACACTTCTTTCCATCTATTTCTGGCCATGGTGCAAGAAAAGGATAAACGCAAGAAATTAAATAAATGGAAGAGGAAAAATATCTAGCATTGATTCTCCTTTTATTACTTTCATACGGTCGTTTCTAACTTTCCTTCTCTCTACATTAGTCTAATTTTCATGGTGGCCTAGGGAAAAAACTTTCAAAAAAATAAAATTAAATTAAAAATAAAAGGTGGTTTTCACCTCCTAATTAATGCAAATTTCGGAGATTGATTCTATTGAGCCTAGAAGTTTTTTGTTCATCATTTCAAGGCATGATTTACAGGAAACATTCAACTTAATTTTTAGTTAATTTTATTTAAATTTCTCATTATCTATATGTTTTTTTTTAAGATTCATCACATGTTCAATTGATTATCATGTAATATACAAATCTAAATTCTCTTTCATCTCAGTTGAATACATGACTATTGAATTTTTTTATTTTTGATCTATATATGTTCTTCCCCCTTTATAATATATGTTCATCTCAAATTGATACGTTTGGATTTTTTTTCACCTTTTTAATTTGTTGCTATTTTATATAATTTTTAGATATGTTTATTCTTATCATGAATTTACACGGGTCTAACTTGTAACGACCCACAAATTTATCAATTCAATAAGTTATATATATTTTATAAATATTAAAATATAAGCTTTTTAACATGGATAATGTTGTCACAAATAACAAATAATAATGGTAATTTTATTTTGAATAAGTATTTACAAAAATATATACTTTGGAAAAATATTTGTGAAATGATCAAAAATTATTTTATCAATAAACGGCTCAATAATTATCAAAAGCACATGGAGCTGCAGACATACACTTATTTATCCTTTTAAACAAGAATATCAACTAAAATAATTTATTATATTTTTGGAAAATAAAATGTATTTATGACATCATCGATAATAGCATCATATTTAGTAACTGATTTATGAATTTGAATTGAGATTTAATGATTAAACAATAATAATAATTATTGTTCAAATAATTGTTTTTAAAGTGATAATAATTCATTTTAATTAGTTATGAAGTGATAATTAATCATTTGTTATAGTTTTATAAAGATATATACTTGATTTAAAAATATAAGAAAATTCATATCGCTTTAACGATATAATAGCACTTTTTGTAAACAATTATTTAATGTTAATTTATATGGTTTATAAATTAAATGTAATCATTTTTATTAGTTAAAAATGATAATAAATTAGATTTCAAATTTTGTTTACAAATATATGTTTGTTAACTAAGAAGTGAAAACGTGACAGGAAACCGGTTTCTCGATTTTCAATGGTTTAACGAAGGGAAGTGGTTCAAAGTCTGTGCAACACTGTTTATTCTCTTGTGCACATACATATACATGCACATACATGTCACATGGACATATACAAACATAAAAATATACATATTCATATATATATACACACATATGTGTGTGTGGGAAAATATCTAAGATATTTTCCTTCTCCTTAATGCTTAAGCAACCAAAGTCAACTCTTCCACCCTAAGTACATGAACTTGAGAACATCACATGAGGGAGTCACTTCGGCTGAAAATGGTGAGGTAAGGGAGGAGTAAGGTGGTGATGATATGGTGATGTATAGGTGTGAAAATATCTAGATATTTTCATCTCTTCCTTCGGCTATAAATACCCACCTCTTTTCCATTTTTTCATTCTATCATAACTTCTTTACAACCGAACAAAATGGAGAAAAAAAAAATTAAATTCCTACAACTTTCATGTGTACCACTTCTTCTTATTTTAAGGTTAGCTAGAACCGAATCCCATTTCTTTGTAGTGCATTTTCGGGTTTGGTTTTTTATGAATCGGAGAATACCTTTTCTTCCTTTGACCATATCTCCCTTAAAACCACTCTAAATTGAGTAATTTTTTAAAATTCAATTGGAGAAAATGTTCAAGGACTTCCCTTTGAAAACATTTCATATTTTGAGAGAAAAATGGTCAAAAACCGAAAGAAAATGACCAATTTTTGGGTCTAGTTTTGTGAATTCAAGGTCGAAGCTCCACCACTTCTCTTTTATACTTTCGGCCACCACCCTCCATCATGAAGGCCGAGCATCATTCCATTTGCAAGCATAGGCCATGGCTATCCAAAGATCTTGAGCTCGATTCCATAAGCGTTGATTGGATCGTAGTGAAGCAATAGCGAATTTTCCTAAGTTTGATATCCAATAAAGGCAACTAACTCTATATTTGTATATATATACATATATATGTTGATGATGTTATATTATTGTTGTGGATGTTTACTATGCTTTGTTCATCAAGGTTAATATTTTTTTTTAATTATGTAAATAAGTCACGTTAAATACACGTCGATGTTACACGAGGAAATCAATTTTCGAATCAAGTTATAAAAGTGATATGGAATCATTAAACCCCTTTGAAATGATTTAAAATGGTTTATAAATTTTTATAAATACTAAAATTCGATATGGTGAAGTTTTGACAAGTTATGAAAATTTATTCAAAAATAGGTACGCCGCATAACGGCAGTTCGCGATTTTGCACCATAGAAAGTTAAATCCATTTATACGATGGATTTGGAGTCTGAATTCTTTGTAATGGGAATTTTTTAACTCTTACAATCATAGTTTTCAAAAAATATAAAAAGATTGAGGTTTCGTTTAGCAGATTTTGAAATATGAGCAAAACAAGTTTTCAAAATAATCGTGCTTTGGCAGTTCGGAAACCAAAGCGATAAAATCTTTAAAAGTAATATTTTTAATTCTTTAAAAATATAGGATAAATTCTATAACTGTTTTAAAATGTTTTGAATGATTTTTGAGTTATAAAATGTATTTCTAAATGATAGAAAAGTTATTTTGATCAAATAAGCTTAAAAGCACTATTCGCAGCACTATTTGCAGCACTTTCAATAACTTTTGAAATATGGTTTTAAACTTAAGTATTCTTTTCTGAATCTTTTGTAACTGTTTTCAAATAAATAAGTATTTTAAAGATGATTTGAAGGTTTTATAATTTACGTCAAAATTTTTACATAAATGATTTAAAGAAAAGCCTTATAATTAAGTGACTTAATCTTGGCTCTAAAAGCTGATGAGCAGACTAGGTTTTTCTATTCATGGGATTCGGATGGGAGGTGCTTAAACTAAGGAGATATTCAGGAGAAACCAGTGTCCTGGCTCACTTGGCCTATTTCTTGGGCGAGGAATAGGTAAGGTTGAAATGTTTGAAACGAGACAAGTATAACAGATTTAATTTTTATAATTAATTAATTGCAACTTGTACTGAATAGAGATAAACTTTTTACACATTGTAAGGAGAAAACTCATACTATCTATGTGAATTTAAAAGGTGATTTCACTGCTATTCGATAGATAGTAAAGGTTGAATATAGAAATTGATATTGAGTAGAAGTAGCATAATTTCTATCAACCCTTTTTACTCAAAAAGGCTTTGTAATATGATTTATGAGAAATGATTTTGATCTAGTATAATTTCTATAGATCTATTTTACTCGAATACTAACTAATTTGGATTTACCATCGTAGATAACATGGTTTCAACTTGTTAAAACGAAATGTATTGGAAATAAAAAATCTATGGTTAAGATTTAAATAAATGATTTGGAATTAGTTTGATTCCTATACTTAAAATTAATTATTTTGGGTTTACAATAAATGATGTCTTAAATAACATTGTTTTTGACCTGTTTTAAAAGTTATGATTTGGAAATTTTTGTTAAGATTTAAATAAATGATTTGGACATATTTTCCTAAGTAAAGAATGAAATGATTTGGAATTATTCCAAGATTTAATAATTTTTTAAGTAATCAAAGATATGATAAAGGAGGTTAAATGATTATGTATATACTGAAAAGAAATGTTTTAAAGATATATATCTCCAGAAGATATTTTTTTAATAAAGGGAAAAGTCATAAATCAAATGGTAAGCACCTGTTTACTTAAAAAAAATTATCGATGATTAGTTCGAAGAAACCAGGGTCGATTTGAGTGATTCTTATCCGAAAACCACTTCGAATCAGTTTAGGAGTTCGAAATTGAAGATATGTTGAAGACAATGAAGTTGAAGGCGATGATCTTCACAGTGGAAGGACGGTTTGTTAATAATTTTGAAGTTGCTCCCGAGATAAATAGATCGCAATAGTCCCTTCATTTTGGGATCTTTGTATGCAATGACTACTCGCTACTAATCCTAAGGATGTGGTAGGAGAGTTCCTTTGGTTTGTCATGTTCCTTGACAACTTGTATGAGTGAATGTCTGACATTGCATTTCTAAGATCACCGAACTGTGACGACCCACCTTTCTGACCCTTAGGAATGACACTTTACACATTCTCGGTGTTTATGTATCGTAGGCCAAACATTGGAAACATGAATCATCATGGGATAAAAATAAAAAAGCAAAATAGAAAACCTCACAATGAAACTGCAAAATAAACCATAACAGTCAATATTACATTAGGTTACACCTTAACTGGGAGTGATCAGAGATAGATAATGCAACGGAATAGACAACTAAGAAGATGAAATCCTCCTGCTTGGACGTGGGCATATCGTACAAAAAAAAATCGATGGTGAGTGGGTGAGAACGTGTAGGAAGATAGCACAATGGTGATGAGTGCAGTTTGGCGAGGCCATGGTGGTTGGTGGCGGTAATCCAGGCTGCATGTGTGAGACGATGGGTTTGACGATGGCGGCGGCGGCATAACTTAGGGTTTTAGATGAGCATCGATTTGCGATCAGAAAAAAAGAGGAAGCGTCGGGTTCGGAGGTAGCATGCTCGTGATGGAAGAAATATGTTAGGTAATGTAATTTAATTGGTTTCATTACTATAATTATTCAGGTAAATAAATTTAATTATATCAATGTTTATAATTCGTTATTTGTGCTTACGAGGTCAATTTTAGACGAAACGATTTGCCTTGGAATGGCATCGACACGATCTACATTATGGAGCTGGATTCGAGTCTATTCGAATCTACAAATTTTCTAAAAAAGGTGAGTGTTTATATACTCACAGGTACTATTTTTTTATGTAGTTGAATTATATTGTGAGATGACATGAATTTATTGATGCTTGATAAATTTAATTGACATTTAAATTGACATCTGAATTTATTGATAGGATTGGAATTAATAGTTAAATTAAATTAGGATTTAATTCCCAGTAAAATACACGATATTGATAATTATGAGCTAGTTGTGAATTATATTGACTGTTTGGATGATTGGTTGTGATGGATGTTATTGGTTGATATTTGAATGTTTATTTACTTTGATATGTCATGTTATCATCATGTATATTATTTACAGTATATAAAATTGTAAATTGAATTATTCCGAATAAATTAAGAAATTGGTTGTAATGATATACGTCTATGGCATTTATTTTGGATTGAAATGATATATATCCATCCCTGAAATTAAATTTAAGTAATTGATTCACTTGGCCATAGGTAGAGAATTATATACGGATACCGAATTGGTTAAATTTAATGATTTTAAATGATTTGATTTTAAGCAATAAAAATCGTATTGATGGAAATCTAATTATTTTCGAACTAAAACTTGAAATTGGAAGTGAAATTAATTTGAAATTGGAATTTAAATTAATTTCGAACTGAAACTAAAATTTGATTTGAAATCGGAGTTGAACCGAGTAAATCGAAATGGAAATTGAAATTGATTTGAACTGGAAACTTTGGAATTTAATCGGTTTGGCTTGGAAACTATTTATTTTAAATAAATTATTTTAGTATAAACTATTTCAAAGCTATTTTCTTTAAATATTCAGGCTATTTTAATTTTCCAACTATTTAACTGTATAAACGATTTTATCACCCAAACTATTTTCTATTAAACTATTTTAACTATCTAACTATTTTAAAACTTTTTTCAAAAATCCAAACTGGTCAAAGGGTGGAATGTTTATATTTGAACCTTGGATTTAAATGCGAATTGGGTTAAAGTGAATTATAACCAAAACTGTAATTCGAATAAAGTTTTGAAGTGAAATCAATATATCGAGTTGAATTGACACTTTTGGGTAAATATGATGATTTCAAAATGGATTTGATTTTGAAGCGAATATGATATTTTGATATTAACTACGAATTGTTTTTGAAATATAAAAGTACCAACCGGTGTGTAAAATGATGTTTGTTTGTTAAAGAGACCGGGGCATCTTATTGGCATATTCTCTGTCAATATTGGAACCACTTTAACAACTGTGTACACGGTGGATGATATCCAGAATGTAGTGGTTTAATTGTCGATGTTTACTGAAATGAAATAAGAGAACGATGATGGATAGCTTCGACACTCGTGTCATAATTAAAATGACTACAAGAGAAGCCTACGTCTGGCCATTGAGGTTAGCAACCTTTAGCGACGTTGATCCTTGTACTACTATTATGATTTCATATTCGATGGGTGCACCTTTGTGTTCGTTTGGATTGATTGTCGCAGTCGGCCACGGACGGGTTACGACCAGCTAGAAAGGGTAAACTTGTAGAATCCTACGTTGGGCATTGCCTCAAGTGCCTTGTCATATTTATCCTTATACGATCCCATTACGACTTTGGTTTAGAAATGTAAAACTGTGTTAAGGTGGATCAATGTCAAGCCTTGGTGCTATTTTGATATTTATTTTACTGATAGACATTATCTATTACAGCGTATACTATTACATATAAATAGTTTAACAGATCCTTAGGAGATGGAAAATCCCGTAACATCTCTTAAGTTATTGCACTCATATTTTTGATATTATTTTACTTACATAAGAGTATTTTAGTCCTGACTCGAGTGTTTTATCTGTTCATTACGCTCGGGTCAGCCCTGAGTTTTTTTCAGTATATTGAAAACTATTCTCTGGAGGACGAAGATGGAGTTTTGGTATATTACTAGTATTATCCCCTGCATCATCCTATTATGTTGTATTGATTATTTATCCCTGATGTATATATGTAACTCTGGTAAATGTGTATAGATTATAATTAAATGTATAGTAAGTAGTTTTTTCAATTTATTTATTATTATTATACTTTATCGTTTCCGCTGTGAAATTCAGTATTTGTTTTCTTATTCTTTTCTTATTTTTCTTATTTAGTCCCATTGATTATCTATGTTCTGGATTTTTTAAGTTGGACATGTGTGGATTATTGTCAATTTAAACCTTTCGAATTGTGGATTGTCACAGTTGGTATCAAAGCCATGTTTAGTGAAAACCTTGGCTTTGTGAGGGTTTGTCTCATTGAGATAAGGTAATAATACCCTAGAATGAGTCTGTTTGAGTGTGTAAATATATAAAAGAGAGCATACTTGTTAGTGTTATAAAAATGTCTTTTATTGTGTTTACTTATCCGTTGAGTTGTTTATGAATTCTGGTCGATGTGCAGGACGTCATGTTATCGATAGGGGTTTCTAAACACTTAAACGAGGCAAGTCGACATAATATTATTTTAAAAATTAGGTAAATGGAATAATTTTAACTAAATTATATTTTATATATAAAATGAGAAATTTTTAATGAAATGGTTATTAGGAGATGATAATATTTAGTTATCATCCATTATTGGTTGTATTAAAATAAATGGATACTTTGTAAAATTTATTTTATGAAACATTCGATAACTAAATTGAATTGAAATATAATTGCAATAAGAATTGGTTAAAATGACCAAGTTGTAAATTAATGGAATATTTTGATAATAGGTTAAGGAAATTTGTATAAGTATATTATAATATAGCTTATATATAGAAATGAATTTAAAAAAATTGAGAATTTTGGAATTTAAAATCCTTTTGTTTTCAAAATTGTTTTTCAAAGCTTAAAAAATTAGTAAATAGTATTATTTGAAAGAGTTTTTACTACAAAAATATTTTTGAAAGAATAAAGCATTGAACTCATTTGGTCTCTGGGAAATAATTCTAGATGACTGTAGCATCGCCAGTATTCATTTTCGAGTTTCTGCGTGAAAATTTCTACCAAAAGAAATTTAAATTCTACTAAATAAGTTTTGATTGTGAAAAATATTCTACGTATGATTTAATAAATATATGAAAATATTTTTGAACTTATAATTGAAAATAGTATATAAGGAATGAGTTTATAACTTATAAATTTAAAATAGTATAAAAAAGAAATAAGTTATACTTATAAATTTGAATAGGAAAGTAAAACAAATTTAAAATGGTTAAATTTTGGTTAAGAAAGAACGGAAAATTTTGAATTTACGATACGAATGAAATAAATTGGATTAGCATTGTTAAATTAAATGGATCTAGTGAAATTAAGCAAATAAAATGAAGTCTAACTCAAGTAAAATATATTTGAAATAAATTAGATAAAATAAAATTTTGAATGAATAAATTGTATAAATTATAGATTTGAAAATTAGCAAGCTAAAAATAAATTTAAATTTATTGAATGTGAATGATGAGAAAATTTAACTTGAATAAACTAATTAAAATGAGTAATAAATTAAAATGAAAAGAAGTTTAACCTAATATTAGATGAGTTGAATTGGACTTGAAATGAAACTAAATAAATTAGTAAAGTGGATTAATTTCATTCAAGCTATGAAATGAAATAAAAATGAATATGAACTTGAATTTTTTTTTAAATGAAATGTAATTTAAGTTTGTAAGAAATTGAATAAAAATAAATGAATGTAAGAAAAAAAATTAGTATGGGTAATTGGATTTGATTTAAATTTGGATAAAAAAAATTAATTGCAAGTGGAGTAGTTTGAATTAAAAAATTGAATGTTAATTGATATAATATGGAATAAGTTATTAGAATAAATTATAAATTGAAGTTAATTTAAAAGAGGTTAAATGATTTGGTCATGGAAGGAAATTATATATTTACTTATACGAATTGAGTTATAAATAAAAATTATCTTAGTAAATTAATAACACAAATTTGAATAAATGAAGTAAATCGATGAGTTAATAATAACTTAAAATATGAAGTAATAATAATAAACGTGATTGTGTTGTATAAAATATTTATAATGAATTTAGATAATTTACAAGTGGTTCAAGGTTAAACAAAAAGTAAAACAATTGAAATTTCACAAATTGAATTGAATAAATTGAATGTAAATAAAATAAATTTGAATAAATTGAAAGAAAACCAAATTATGAATGTGGTTAAGCATTTGGATAAAAAAAACAATCAATGGAATGTAAATTAAATTCAAATGTGATGAAACAAATGTAAATAATTGGAACAAATCGATTAAATGTGAGTATAGGGAATTGAAATAAATCAATTGTGAATGCAATAAATATTGATTGAAAGAAAAGAATGAATTGAAACCAAATTAGTTGAATGTAAATCAAATTAAAATCGGATGAATTGATTATAGATCCATTGTATGATTAACAAAATGAATATTAATAAGTGAATGTGAATCAATTTTAAATATATGGAATGTGGTTTGGAATTAAATTACTTCTTAAGTGTATTTAATTATGTGAATGATTGAAATGAAATAAGTGGATGTGAGCTTAATAACATTTAAATGAACGAAAAAGAATTTTGAAATAAATGAGATTGAATATAAGTCGATTCAATGTTATGAATAAATGGATAATGAGCAAATAAAATATTAATAAAAATTTACGTTAAAAGGAATAAGAGTGTACAAATCAAATATTGACATTGAAATGAAAATTGTGATAGTTATGTATTGAATTGAATGAATATTGATTTGTCGGATGGTTTGTTTTTTTGTAAATCCTTGTTTAACTGATTCAAAATGCATGTTTTATACTTATTTGAACTTATGCACGTTCTACATCTTCTTATCGATGACAAACACTCTAAATTGAGTTGAGATAGGTACATACAAAAACCTTTTGGACGTATGTGTCGGTTTTACATGCTTTTGCTTGCTTAATACGAGCGAACTCGCTCGTATTGTTAATAATATGGTACGTATCTCGGATTACATACTGCGATTTTATATTTTTGCCCTTCGGGATGCCTCATGATTAAGACGAGATGTATATTTGATATATATTAGCTATATTTGTGTTATATATTGAATTTTAAATTTTTTCGATCGAGCCACGTAAAGGAGACTCTGTCGAAATTTTTCGTAAATCTGGGAGTTAGAAAATTTTAGAAATTTTATAGCTTGTTTTTCGATATAAGTTATATTTTTCGTAAAATCGATAACGGAATGGCGTAGTGGAAGCGTAGAAATAGTTTTCAAATAAGTTTTTAATGTTTTGTAAGTTGATAATTTTCAATAGAATATTATATGTTAAATTCTATACTTAACGCCTTTTCGAGGACGAAAAGTTTTGAGTGGAGGAGTATGTAACGACCCGTATTTTTGGCTATTTTAAATTAACAAATTTAACGTAATTATTTGATAAAACAGATGAAATAAAAAATGAAATGATTTATTAATATTGATTTATTGGATAATTTTAAATTTAATATTCAAAATTTTTTTGATTAATTAAATTCTGGATTTACTATGAATGAAATGATATCGGAAGTTGATTTAAATTTTTATTTGGACAACAATGAAGTTTAAGCTTAGAAATTAGATTTTAAGTAGTTAAATTAAAATTTGGAAATTTCTAGTTTTAATTAATGCGTAAAAATAACCATTTCGGCCACTGTCTCGGATTTCAACGAAACCAGTTTCTCATCCGTAATGGTGAATTATTGTAGGATTTCAAGTTTCATAGCGATCGGGCTTGTCGTTTGGCCATGCAAGCCTGAAACGCGTAGAATTTAAATTCAAAGTTTAAACAAATAATTCGATTCGAAAAGCTATCTTCTGCATACGATCGGATTAGGTCTCGAGACTAGTTTCATTGCTTTCGTAATGGGGGTAAAAGATTATAAAAGCCAGGCGACATGTTTCATTTGGAACTCGAGAAATTTCGGACATTAAACATCGGATATTTTCAAATTTAATAATAATATTATATTCTTTACATTCAAATATCTCGTACAAGCCGCTACTTCTATGTACCGTACTTGTTCTTTCCCCTCTTATTTTGTTCAAATCAAATCGTAGCCATCATAAAAAAATTATACAGATCGATCGACATAAAAAAATTGTAGCAATCGCATAGACGAAGTCGCGACTTCGCCTAGAGGAACACGCATGAGGCATGCGCCGGCGAGGCTCTATTTAGTTGGAGAGGCCAGGGACGATTGCGGCATTGGCATGACGTGGATCTGGGCTCAACGGTGGCAGCATTGACGTCACGACGGGGCTGGTCGGCGATGGGCGTTGGCTATCGTACATAAAATATATCGATGGCGAGTGGGTGCGAACGCGTGGGAAGATAGCGCGATGGTGATGAGTGCAGCATGGCGAGGCTATGATGATTAGTGGCGGCGATCCAGGCTGCATGCGTGAGACGATGGGTTTGACAACGACAACGGCGGCATAGCTTAGGGTTTTAGGTGAGCATCGATTTACGACCGGAAAAAAGGGGAAGCAACGCGTTCGGAGTCAGCATGCTCGTGATGGAAGAAATATTTTAGGTAATGTAATTTGTTTGGTTTTGTCACTATAATTAGTTAGGTAAATAAATTTTATTATATCAATATTTATAAATTCGTAATTTATGCATACGAGGTTGATTTCGGACGAACGATTTGCTTTGGAATCGTATCGAATCGATCTACATTATAGAGCTAGATTCGAGTCTATTCGAATCTAGAATTTTTTTGAAAAAGGTGAGTGTTTATACGCTCACGAGTACTAGTATATTTATTATGTAGTTGAATTATATTGTGATGAGAATTGAATTTATTGTTGCTTGATAAATTTAATTGACATCTGAATTTATTGATAGGATAGGAATTGATAGTTAAATTAAATTAGGATTTAATTGCCTGTAAAATACACGATATTGATAATTATGAAATCGTTGTGAATTATATTGACTGTTTGGATGATTGGTTGTGATGGATGTTATTGGTTGATATTTGGATGTTTATTTATTTTGATATGTCATGTTATCATCATGTATATTATTACAGTATATAAAACTGTAAATTGAATTATTTCGAATAAATTAAGAAATAGGGTTTAATGATACACGTCTATGGCATTTATTTTGGATTGAAATGATATATATCCATCCTTGAAATTTAATTTAAGTAATTGATTCACTTGGCCATAGAGTAGAGAATTATGTACGAACACCAGATTGATTAAATTTAATGATTTTAAAAGATTTGATTTTAAGCAATAAAAATCGTATTGATGGAAATCGAATTATTTTCAAACTGAAACTTAAAATTGGAATTTAAATTAATTTGGAATTGAAATAAAAATTTGATTTGAAATCGGAGTTGAATCGAGTAAATCGAACTGGAAATGGAAATTGATTTGAATAGGAAATTTTGGAATTTAATCGGTTTAGCTTGGAAACTATTTCTTTTAAATAAATTATTTTAGTATAAACTATTTCAAAGCTATTTTCTTTAAATATTCAAACTATTTTAATTTTTCCAACTATTTTACTATATAAACCATTTTATCACTCAAACTTTTCTATTAAACTATTTTAACTATCTGACTATTTTAAAACTATTTTCAAAAGTCCAAACTGGTCAAAGGGGGGAATGTTTATATTTACATCTTGGATTTAAATGTGAACTGGGTTAAGTGAATTATAACCAAAACTGTAATTCGAATCAAGTTTTGAAGTGAAATCAATATATCAAGTTGAATTGACATTTTTGAGTAAATATGATGATTTCAAAATGGATTTGATTTTAAAGCGAATATGATATTTTGATATTAAGTACGAATTGTTTTCGAAATATAAATGTAACGCCCCGAAAATTTTCGACTTTCGAAAATTCAACATCGATACTCACTTTATCGATTGTCGAGAAATCGAAGGCCAAAAACCGGAATGTTATGGGTTTTACAAAGAATTTATGAAAAGAGAAGAGAAGAAGAGAGAAGAAGGTAGAAGATGGAGGGAATAGAAAATAGAAGAGGGAAAAGATAGAAGAGAGAGAGGAAAGATAATAGAAAATTTTAAAATAGAAATTAGAGAGAGCATAGAAAATGGAGGGGAAAGAAAATAGAAGAGGGAAAAGATAGAAGAGAGAGAGGAAAGATAATAGAAAATTTTAAAATAGAAATTAGAGAGAGAATAGAAAATGGAGGGGAAAGAAAAATAGAACATTTTAAAATAGAAAGAAAAGAGAATAGAACGGAATAGAAAGGAAACAACAGAACAACATCAGAATCTCACAATCGCAGCGGAACAACATATAATAATAAATGAATAATCTTTAAACAAAGAACTATATCAGTTATTACTTTACATTTCATTTCATTACATCATATCATCAGAGTGTACAACATCTTACAACAACAACAATGCAGCGGAAAAAGAGATACTATATACTAATAATACGCCATGCCATCCAGCTTGCCTCCAGCAACTCCAGAATATCCAGAATATCCTGATAAACCTAACTCTTAACTGCCCGTGTGGAAATTGGTGGGCACCCAGAGTTTAGGAAGGAAAACAATAAACTCCAAGTCAGTCATATGACTGGTGTGAGAACTCAAAACAGTTTATTTATCTTTGAAAACAAAATAGAGGAATATTTTTAAAGTCGATTCGCAATGCTTTTAAAAATGAGACTACCATAAGGCCTCCCGCACACACACACAATGCAAACGCAGAATCGGAGGAGATTTCTCCTTATGATAGTCAAAGATGCTTGATACGCATTTAAAATAACAGTTGATATTATTACTAGTGCATAGTGTAGAAGAAATTCATTTCGAAAGTAGAATATAAATCTTAGCCAACATAGACATTTCGAACTATGCCTACTATAGCTACCATCCAAACAGTGGTGACCACCATAAGTGAATGGCAGGTCCTACAACTAATACCGTACAAGTTTCGTATTGGGAATTGGATTTCCAACGAATGATCTGGCCAAGGAACTTCCCATTGCCACATGAGAATGCCTCTGGATGGACATCCCCGAGAACCAAACTGGATCTCTACCAACACAAGGCCGGGTTACCCCTAACTGAGTAACAACTGACCGAATATGCCATCCCCCGGTCCTTTGGAACCTTTTAACCGAGCGCTCGTAATCAATTCACACAATCATAACAAAGTGTTTTCAACATGAGTAAGTATCTGGGCTCCATACCATGATACCACCCTTTTCCAGAAGGAAATGGACACATCCTAAAGGGCGCTACCCCTCATAACCTTGCTGCTTCTTTCCTGTTTTGACCATTCACGGGGTGTGAGGCTCGACGAATTCACGTCCACAAAAACATACTTTATACAAAAGCCATGCTTTGGGTCAACAAATGATCAACACAATGATCACAAGGATAGACGATCAAATAAACGATCCTATCACAATTAATCAACACAATGATCATTTCAGCATCACTCAGCATGTCACATTACCAAATTGGGAATATATCGCTGATAACATTCAACTACATAACCTCTGAGCTCGTACGTCTCAGAGAAGGGTGTTAAGCTAAAAGAATAAATTCTCCGCCACCAACAGAAATATATTTGAAAGAAATCGGCTTTACATCTCAACTTGTAACGTCAGACATACAATCCATACAAGTCTGTTCCGGGCTCGAACAAAACCGAAGGCACTTCTTACGAAGCCCTTGCAATCCGGGTATTCACAATCCCGATCGAATTTCCCATCACTTAGGAGATCTCTATACCAGGAGCTACCCAGTGCAGAGACAATCGATAGGTCATCCTATCGCTTTCACAAATACTCGGTCTTCAACACCGATCTTCAATGCAATTCACAACGACGTATCACATATTCGGAATGGGTTATACGACCCCATGGTCCTTTCCCGGTTAACCCGAATAGTGAGCGCTTATTCAAAAATAAGTGTAGCATTCACATTCAAACAAATCACATCAATTTCCCATTCAAAGGGAAAT
The DNA here is from genome assembly GCA_030765085.1 of Allium cepa. Lineage (NCBI taxonomy): Eukaryota > Viridiplantae > Streptophyta > Magnoliopsida > Asparagales > Amaryllidaceae > Allium > Allium cepa. The sequence continues at coordinate 456,832,391 of CM060929.1, read as the reverse complement.
ATTGATAGTCGGTTATTGAACTATCAATAGATATGCACAACATCACTAGATTCCAAATAATTTTCCAAATTATTTATTTTCCAAAATATCTTTACTAGATATATAATTTCACACTTCAAAAATAAATCAATATTTATTTTTAAACAAGTTCCACTTTTACATATAAATTCCATAATGACTTTATATTCCAAAATATTCATGCATATGATTTCAATTATTCATTTCAATTTATCTTCAAAAAGATAAATTCTAATTATTCACTTCATATTGGAAAACATTTCCATACTTATTTATTCATAAGTAATTCACAAATCTTTTTATTTTCAACCTTGGAAAATATTCAATATACTTAAATCGAATTAAGTATATATTTCATTCTTTAAGGAAATCATTCACTTAAACATATTTATTTGGGCCAAAACGAATGTTGCGTAAAACATCGTTACAACCACCCAAAATCACTAGTATAGGGATTCGAAATTAAATAGATATATAAATCCCAATACTATACAAAACATTTCCTTTCGGAAATCATTTACTATAACAACAGTGTTATAGTCCACTATTTCCTTTTCATTTCTCGAAAACGTCTATTTCAACAATAAATGTTGAAATCTATGGTTTCGAATCTCAACACAATTAAAACTTCGTTAGATCGTTTTAATTCTATTTCAATATCACATTCAAAACAATTTCTTTAACATCTTATTCACTATTCGAAAACGTGAATATACTACATTAATCAATTTCATCCTTTATTTCATTTTTATTTCAAAGGATTATTCACAGATAAAAATGTGAATATAACTTCATAAATAAGTTTCAACAATTTACTTATCAAAATAAGTCGTTTACAAATTTATAAAACAATGTTTATAAATTCCATTTCTATTTGTTTTATAACAGCTTCCTTTTATAAATCTCCTTTATTAACCTATTCGATTTATAACTCAATTATAAACTAAAGGTTCATATTATAAATTAAATGCTTATAAAACGATTATTTTACAAAATCGTTCTTTTAAACTTCATAATTATAAATCTTATAACTCATAAGATTCAACGATTTATTCAAAACTATTCTTTTAATAACTTCACAAAATTTATAAATCTTACTATTTATAAATTTCATTTATAACTTCACCATTTATAATTTTATAAATTCCATTCATTTACAAAATTCATTTTCACTTCATTCAAACACTTATAAAAACTCGTTTTATAATGTCAATATTTAAATTTATAAATATCCATTTATAAATCTCTTAATATAAATCAATTTATATTATTCTTTAAAACGTCTCTAATCTCCTTTATTATTTCACCATTTTGATTCATAAAATAATTAAATTTCATAAATCCTATATTTAAACTTTTCACAATAAATTCTAAAATCCCGATTAAACTATTTTATAAAATCGTTAGCATCATATTCTCAAAAATCTGTTGTAACTATTTTTCTAAAAAAAATCATAATTTTTATAACATTAAAAATTATATCGTTTAATTATTTAAAATGGATCAATTCTAAAAATATAGTATATTTTCAAAAATCACTTTTAAATCATTTTAAAAATCCAAAATTTGGTCCAATGATGCTACATACCAAATAGTCAATCACGACAACAACGATATCATATATCGATATGATAATCCATCAAATATCAAAATATCTGAAATCAAATAAAAACTGTTGAGGAATCCAGTTGGATCCCTCCAACCTGTTTTCCTGCATCCAAAAACGTTAGCACAATACCAATTTCGCTCCAGTACGAAATTATCGCGGTATATGTTCTTATTAAATATTATCCGCTTAATAACGGCGTAATAGGGTCTCATCCGTTAAAAAATACGGGAAATCAACAACTGCAATATATACATATGCCAATATATATATATATTGATATTATATATAATACCAATTTCACTGTTTATGAAATATTCGCGGTATATGTTTTTAATAAATAACATCCGCTTACTAACGGCGTATAATGTCTATTTTAACAATCAATAAATATCAATCATCATTCAAACATGCATTCAAATATTTTAAATCTAACTATTTAAAATAAAATTGAAACTGATTCGATTGAGTGAGAAATTCTCACCTTGATTTTAATTTCCGTTTTAGCGATTTATTTCGAATAAAATTAAACGGACGTTTAATTTTACCCAAAATTCTCACTAACTCCAAACGATTCCAAACCAACTCCATCGCGTAGTGCTCGTCCATACGATTCCAACGCAACTGGTTTCGCATTTTTTCGACCTCGTATGAGAAAGATACGTATTTTTGAAGTTTGCTCGAATTTTATATAAAAATTTCAACATAAACATATAGTTTTCAACCTTCATCAATTATTGGCCTTAGGATCCATCTCCAAGCAAATCACAGCCCTCCATCCCTTCTTCTTCCCCCACGTTCACATCTCCAGGCATCACAAATTGAGGCCGAACCCAAACTTAGATATTAGGGTTTCCAATCTCACCTCCACCACTCGACTTGACGACGATCAGGGAGTTGCAAATCGAAGCCTTCAACATGCTCAAACTTCGGCCATCACCCTGTGGAGCTCGGCCCCACCATTCATCTCGAGTTGCGTGCGCAACATAGGGCCGACGGCCCCCTCTAACCTCCTCCACGTTGCACCAAAATCCATCATATCCGTATGGATTTAAAGATCTCACTTAGCTCTCCGACTTTCATGTTGAACACCTTGGCTAAATCTTTGTAGATTGAGAGAGATTAAGGGGAAAAGCTTGTGAATTTCTGGCCATTGGTTTGTTAGGTGGCGGCTAGGGTTAAAAAATTAGGGTTTTGATATTTTTTTTTAATTTATGAAGGGTGTGGGTGTGTATTTATAGAGTTTTGAACGACACTATTCATCCGGAAATTCCGAACTCCGATTTACGCGCCGAAACTGACGTTCCTAGGGTTTATCCCGCGTTTCGGACACAATGGAACAGGTTTCGGAAGCTAATTCGGAAGTATGTGCGAGTTATGGCTACAAACGCTCAATTTAAATTAAACCGATTTAAATCGATTTCTAGGCGTTTTAATTCGTACCGGACAAACGGTAAATCCAATTGACTTGAAATTTGAAACCTTACAATAATATCACATTATGGATCCGATGAAACTAGTTTCGTCGAAATCCAAGACTTTTTGAAAAATGGCTATTTTAGCTCGCCAAATTTAAATTAAAAATAATTCGATGCGTTTCGAGCTGCCACGATCAAACGATAACTCCGATTGACACGAAAATTGAAATCCGATAATAACTAACTATTACGGATCCAATGGAACTGGTTTCGTTCAATTCTGAGACTGTTCAAAAATTGGCTATTTTACAGTCGATAATTAAATATTAAAATATTCAATTTTTACAAATAAACTCTTAATTCGATTTTAAAAGTTCTAAAATATCATTCTAACTCCCATATGATAAAATAAAATTTTACAAATCATTTACAATCATATTTAACTCAATTTTTAATTATTTCCATAATTTAACGTATTAAATCATCGATTTAATTATCCAATTAAATCCAATAATTCAAATAAAAATTTATTTGACTTAAAAATTCACTTATTAATATTTTAAAATTAATTAAATATTCAAATTTTAATTAATAAAAATTCTGGGTCGTTACAATCTTCCCCCCTTAAAAGAATTTCGTCCTCGAAATTACAAGTAAGAAAAGTTATAGAATTTATTAATTTTCCATAATTCATAGTTAAACTTCTTACAATAACTTTACTAAGTTTTCAAATCATACTTAGTTATCTTTTCAAAAGCAATTACTATTGTTTAACTTCCAATTCCAAATCAAAGTTATAGTTTTCAAAATTTTCCAATTTTCTCAAAAATTTTCTAACGCCTTAAATTTTCGGACCTTTGCGCGGCTCGATCCGAAAAAAAAATGACAGTATATATATCACAAATATCCATCTCATCAAGTAATGAGGCATCCCGAAGGGAAAAAAGTGTAAAAGTACGGTATGTAATCCGAGATATGTACCTTATATTTTATTAGCAAGCATATACGACTAATATAGCGCGAAAGCGAGCTCCAAATGCGAAGCAAACGCGATCCGCACCTACTAATCACTCAACAAACAACATGAGAATCATGTATATAGACAATAGTATCGATATACAACATATATCTCCATAACAACTACATAATATAGCAAATGCAATATATATATTCAACCATCAACCAACTAAATACTCATTCATATTCTCATTAATATACAATGAATTGGTTTTCTCAGTTTAATCACATTTGATTCATTAACATTGGATTTACTAACATTCATTCTTAATTCAATTAGTTTACATTTACTAATTAAATCTAATTCACTTTCAATTCTATTCAAATTTATTTACTTCTAATTTGAATTCAATTTCATAGCTTCCAATTTCATTAACACTTAATGAACTTATATTCAATCAACTAACAATAATCATATAACAACCAAAGTATATTAATTACAACCAAATCCCTTTGCTTCTATTTATTTTGGTTTAACACCTTTAATTAAATTGACTTCCATTCAATTTATTCAACTTCCAATAACATTTGATTTCAATGAATTTACACTTATATTCATTATTCAATATCAATTATTCACATTTAATTGATTAACATTCAATCCATTAATTCAATTCAATTACAAAAGTTGAATTCTATTACATAACTCAAGTTCATATTTATCTCTTAACTTTATTAATTTACTTTGATACTAATATCAACTTCATTCCATATCACTTAAGTTATATTCATTTTATAAACATCACTTGTTTTACATAACTTAAATTCATTTTTATTACAACTCATATTCATATAGTTTCACTTCTCATATATATAAGTTTATTTCACAATTGTAAATCACTTTAATTATAATTCAAATTCTTATAATTCTTTTGCTTATACAATTATTCTTTTATTTAAATTATTCAAACAACCTAACAATCAACTTATATACACTTTAATAATTCTGAAAATTTATTTCTTTTATATATAAAAATATACTCAAGTAAAATTATTTCATTTACCCAATTTTAAACAATACTGTGTCGAATTGTTCTATTTAAGTGTTTAGAAACCCCTTCGGCATAGTTTGACAGACCGCGCTGACGAAAGTTCATATACCACTAAATAAACCAATCATCACAATATAAAACAATTTCATATTCACTAACAAATACGCTCTCATAGCTATTATTACACTCAAACTCAATCTAGAGTACTGCTGACTCTATCTCTAATGAGTGATACCCAACAGAACCATGGTTGTCGCTTAACCATAAGCTCTGATACCAAATGTAACGCCCCGAAAATTTTCGACTTTCGAAAATTCAACATCGATACTCACTTTATCGACTGTCGAGAAATCGAAGGCCAAAAACCGGAATGTTATGGGTTTTACAAAGAATTTATGAAAAGAGAAGAGAAGAAGAGAGAAGAAGGTAGAAGATGGAGGGAATAGAAAATAGAAGAGGGAAAAGATAGAAGAGAGAGAGGAAAGATAATAGAAAATTTTAAAATAGAAATTAGAGAGAGAATAGAAAATGGAGGGGAAAGAAAATAGAAGAGGGAAAAGATAGAAGAGAGAGAGGAAAGATAATAGAAAATTTTAAAATAGAAATTAGAGAGAGAATAGAAAATGGAGGGGAAAGAAAAATAGAACATTTTAAAATAGAAAGAAAAGAGAATAGAACGGAATAGAAAGGAAACAATAGAACAACATCAGAATCTCACAATCGCAGCGGAACAACATATAATAATAAATGAATAATCTTTAAACAAAGAACTATATCAGTTATTACTTTACATTTCATTTCATTACATCATATCATCAGAGTGTACAACATCTTACAACAACAACAATGCAGCGGAAAAAGAGATACTATATACTAATAATACGCCATGCCATCCAGCTTGCCTCCAGCAACTCCAGAATATCCAGAATATCCTGATAAACCTAACTCTTAACTGCCCGTGTGGAAATTGGTGGGCACCCAGAGTTTAGGAAGGAAAACAATAAACTCCAAGTCAGTCATGTGACTGGTGTGAGAACTCAAAACAGTTTATTTATCTTTGAAAACAAAATAGAGGAATATTTTTAAAGTCGATTCGCAATGCTTTTAAAAATGAGACTACCATAAGGCCTCCCGCACACACACACAATGCAAACGCAGAATCGGAGGAGATTTCTCCTTATGATAGTCAAAGATGCTTGATACGCATTTAAAATAACATTTGATATTATTACTAGTGCATAGTGTAGAAGAAATTCATTTCGAAAGTAGAATATAAATCTTAGCCAACATAGACATTTCGAACTATGCCTACTATAGCTACCATCCAAACAGTGGTGACCACCATAAGTGAATGGCAGGTCCTACAACTAATACCGTACAAGTTTCGTATTGGGAATTGGATTTCCAATGAATGATCAGGCCAAGGAACTTCCCACTGCCACATGAGAATGCCTCTGGATGGACATCCCCGAGAACCAAACCGGATCTCTACCAATACAAGGCCGGGTTACCCCTAACTGAGTAACAACTGATCGAATATGCCATCCCCCGGTCCTTTGGAACCTTTTAACCGAGCGCTCGTAATCAATTCACACAATCATAACAAAGTGTTTTCAACATGAGTAAGTATCTGGGCTCCATACCATGATACCACCCTTTTCCAGAAGGAAATGGACACATCCTAAAGGGCGCTACCCCTCATAACCTTGCTGCTTCTTTCCTGTTTTGACCATTCACGGGGTGTGAGGCTTGACGAATTCACGTCCACAAAAACATACTTTATACAAAAGCCATGCTTTGGGTCAACAAATGATCAACACAATGATCACAAGGATAGACGATCAAATAAACGATCCTATCACAATTAATCAACACAATGATCATTTCAGCATCACTCAGCATGTCACATTACCAAATTGGGAATATATCGCTGATAACATTCAACTACATAACCTATGAGCTCGTACGTCTCAGAGAAGGGTGTTAAGCTAAAAGAATAAATTCTCCGCCACCAACAGAAATATATTTGAAAGAAATCGGCTTTACATCTCAACTTGTAACGTCAGACATACAATCCATACAAGTCTGTTCCGGGCTCGAACAAAACCAAAGGCACTTCTTACGAAGCCCTTGCAATCCGGGTATTCAGAATCCCGATCGAATTTCCCATCACTTAGGAGATCTCTATACCAGGAGCTACCCAGTGCAGAGACAATCGATAGGTCATCCTATCGCTTTCACAAATACTCGGTCTTCAACACCGATCTTCAATGCAATTCACAACGACGTATCACATATTCGGAATGGGTTATACGACCCCATGGTCCTTTCCCGGTTAACCCGAATAGTGAGCGCTTATTCAAAAATAAGTGTAGCATTCACATTCAAACAAATCACATCAATTTCCCATTCAAAGGGAAATATTGATAGTCGGCTATTGAACTATCAATAGATATGCACAACATCACTAGATTCCAAATAATTTTCCAAATTATTTATTTTCCAAAATATCTTTACTAGATATATAATTTCACACTTCAAAAATAAATCAATATTTATTTTTAAACAAGTTCCACTTTTACATATAAATTCCATAATGACTTTATATTCCAAAATATTCATGCATATGATTTCAATTATTCATTTCAATTTATCTTCAAAAAGATAAATTCTAATTATTCACTTCATATTGGAAAACATTTCCATACTTATTTATTCATAAGTAATTCACAAATCTTTTTATTTTCAACCTTGGAAAATATTCAATATACTTAAATCGAATTAAGTATATATTTCATTCTTTAAGGAAATCATTCACTTAAACATATTTATTTGGGCCAAAACGAATGTTGCGTAAAACATCGTTACAACCACCCAAAATCACTAGTATAGGGATTCGAAATTAAATAGATATATAAATCCCAATACTATACAAAACATTTCCTTTCGGAAATCATTTACTATAACAACAGTGTTATAGTCCACTATTTCCTTTTCATTTCTCGAAAACGTCTATTTCAACAATAAATGTTGAAATCTATGGTTTCGAATCTCAACACAATTAAAACTTCGTTAGATCGTTTTAATTCTATTTCAATATCACATTCAAAACAATTTCTTTAACATCTTATTCACTATTCGAAAACGTGAATATACTACATTAATCAATTTCATCCTTTATTTCATTTTTATTTCAAAGGATTATTCACAGATAAAAATGTGAATATAACTTCATAAATAAGTTTCAACAATTTACTTATCAAAATAAGTCGTTTACAAATTTATAAAACAACGTTTATAAATTCCATTTCTATTTGTTTTATAACAGCTTCCTTTTATAAATCTCCTTTATTAACCTATTCGATTTATAACTCAATTATAAACTAAAGGTTCATATTATAAATTAAATGCTTATAAAACGATTATTTTACAAAATCGTTCTTTTAAACTTCATAATTATAAATCTTATAACTTATAAGATTCAATGATTTATTCAAAACTATTCTTTTAATAACTTCACAAAATTTATAAATCTTACTATTTATAAATTTCATTTATAACTTCACCATTTATAATTTTATAAATTCCATTCATTTACAAAATTCATTTTCACTTCATTCAAACACTTATAAAAACTCGTTTTATAATGTCAATATTTAAATTTATCAATATCCATTTATAAATCTCTTAATATAAATCAATTTATATTATTCTTTAAAACGTCTCTAATCTCCTTTATTATTTCACCATTTTGATTCATAAATCCTATATTTAAACTTTTCACAATAAATTCTAAAATCCCGATTAAACTATTTTATAAAATCGTTAGCATCATATTCTCAAAAATCAGTTGTAACTATTTTTCTAAAAAAAATCATAATTTTTATAACATTAAAAATTATATCGTTTAATTATTTAAAATGGATCAATTCTAAAAATATAGTATATTTTCAAAAATCACTTTTAAAATCATTTTAAAATTCCAAAATTTGGTCCAATGATGCTACATACCAAATAGTCAATCACGACAACAACGATATCATATATCGATATGATAATCCATCAAATATCAAAATATCTGAAATCAAATAAAAACTGTTGAGGAATCTAGTTGGATCCCTCCAACCTGTTTTCCTGCATCCAAAAACATTAGCACAATACCAATTTCGCTCCAGTACGAAATTATCGCGGTATATGTTCTTATTAAATATTATCCGCTTAATAACGGCGTAATAGGGTCTCATCCGCTAAAAAATGCGGGAAATCAACAACTGCAATATATACATATGCCAATATATATATATATTGATATTATATATAATACCAATTTCACTGTTTATGAAATATTCGCGGTATATGTTTTTAATAAATAACATCCGCTTACTAACAGCGTATAATGTCTATTTTAACAATCAATAAATATCAATCATCATTCAAACATGCATTCAAATATTTTAAATCTAACTATTTAAAATAAAATCGAAACTGATTCGATTGAGTGAGAAATTCTCACCTTGATTTTAATTTCCATTTTAGCGATTTATTTCGAATAAAATTAAACGGACGTTTAATTTTACCCAAAATTCTCACTAACTCCAAACGACTCCAAACCAACTCCATCGCGTAGTGCTCGTCCATACGATTCCAACGCAACTGGTTTCGCATTTTTTCGACCTCGTATGAAAAAGGTACGTATTTTTGAAGTTTGCTCGAATTTTATATAAAAATTTCAACATAAACATATAGTTTTCAACCTTCATCAATTATTGGCCTTAGGATCCATCTCCAAGCAAATCACAGCCCTCCATCCCTTCTTCTTCCCCCACGTTCACATCTCCAGGCATCACAAATTGAGGCCGAACCAAACTTAGATATTAGGGTTTCCAATCTCACCTCCACCACTCGACTTGACGACGATCAGGGAGTTGCAAATCGAAGCCTTCAACATGCTCAAACTTCGGCCATCACCCTGTGGAGCTCGGCCCCACCATTCATCTCGAGTTGCGTGCGCAACATAGGGCCGACGGCCCCCTCTAACCTCCTCCACGTTGCACCAAAATCCATCATATCCGTATGGATTTAAAGATCTCACTTAGCTCTCCGACTTTCATGTTGAACACCTTGGCTAAATCTTTGTAGATTGAGAGAGATTAAGGGGAAAAGCTTGTGAATTTCTGGCCATTGGTTTGTTAGGTGGCGGCTAGGGTTAAAAAATTAGGGTTTTGATATTTTTTTTTTAATTTATGAAGGGTGTGGGTGTGTATTTATAGAGTTTTGAACGACACTATTCATCCGGAAATTCCGAACTCCGATTTACGCGCCGAAACTGACGTTCCTAGGGTTTATCCCGCGTTTCGGACACAATGGAATATGTTTCGGAAGCTAATTCAGAAGTATGTGTGAGTTATGGCTACAAACGCTCAATTTAAATTAAACCGATTTAAATCGATTTCTAGGCGTTTTAATTCGTACCGGACAAACGGTAAATCCAATTGACTTGAAATTTGAAACCTTACAATAATATCACATTACGGATCCGATGAAACTGGTTTCGTCGAATTCCGAGACTTTTTGAAAAATGGCTATTTTAGCTCGCCAAATTTAAATTAAAAATAATTCGATGCGTTTCGAGCTGCCACGATCAAACGATAACTCCGATTGACATGAAAATTGAAATCCGATAATAACTAACTATTACGGATCTAATGGAACTGGTTTCGTTCAATTCTGAGACTGTTCAAAAATTGGCTATTTTACAGTCGATAATTAAATATTAAAATATTCAATTTTTACAAATAAACTCTTAATTCGATTTTAAAAGTTCTAAAATATCATTCTAACTCCCATATGATAAAATAAAATTTTACAAATCATTTACAATCATATTTAACTCAATTTTTAATTATTTCCATAATTTAACGTATTAAATCATCGATTTAATTATCCAATTAAATCCAATAATTCAAATAAAAATTTATTTGACCTAAAAATTCACTTATTAATATTTTAAAATTAATTAAATATTCAAATTTTAATTAATAAAAATTCTGGGTCGTTACAATAAAAGTACCAACCGGTGTGTAAAATAACGTTTGGTTATTAAAGAGACCAGGGCCTCTTATTGGCGTACTCTTTGCCAATATTGGAACCACTTTAACAACTATGTACGCGGTGGATAATATCCAGAATATGGTGGTTTAATTGGCGATGTTTACTGGAATGAAGTAAGAGAACAATGATGGATAACTTTGATGCGCATGTCATAATTAAAATGACTAAAAGAGGAGCCTATGTCTTGCCATTGAGGTTAGCTACCTCTAGCGATATTGATCCCTCGTATTACTATTATGATTTCGTATTCGATAGGTGCACCTTTGTGTTCGTTTGGATTGATTGCCGCGGTCGACCATGGATGGGTTATGACCATCCAGAAAGGGTAAACTGGTAGAATCCTACCTTGGGCATTGCCTCAAGTACCTTGGCATATTTATTCTTATACGAGCCCATTACGACTTTGGTTTAGAACTGTAAAAATGTGTTAAAGTGGATCGATGTAAACCTTAATGCTATTTTGATATTTATTTTATTGATAGGCATTATCTATTATAGCATATACTATTACATATAAATAGTTTAACATATCCTTAGGAGGTGGAAAATCCCGTAACATCACTTAATTTATTGCACTCATATTTGTGATATTATTTGACTTACATAGGAGTATTTTAGTCCCGACTCGTGTGTTTTGTCTATTCATTACGCTCGGGTCAGTCCTGAGTTTTTTTAGTATATTGAAGACTATTCTCTGAAGGACGAAGATGGATTTTTGGTATGTTACTACTATTATTATCCCCTGCATCATGTTATTCTGCTATATTGATTATTTATCCCTGATGTATATAATAACTCTGGTAAATGTGTATAGATTATAATCAAATGTATAGTAAATAGTTTTTTGAATTTGTTTATCTGATTATTATACTTTATCGTTTCCGCTGTGAAATTCTGTGTTTGTTTTCATATTCTTTTCTTGTTTTTCTTATTTAATCTCATTGATTATCTACGTTCCGGATTTTTTAAGTTGGACATGTTTGCATTATTGTCAATTTAAACCTTTCGAAATGTGGGTTGTCACAGTTGGTATCAAAGCCAGGTTTAGCCATAACCTTGGCTTTGTGAGGGTTAGTCTCATAAAGATAGGTACTGATACCCTAGAATGAGTCTTTTTGAGTGTGTATATATATAAAAGAGCACACTTGTTAGTGTTATAAAAATGTCTTACATTGTGTTTGCTTATCCATTTAGTTGTTTATGAATTCTAGTCAATGTGCGGGACGTCGTGTTATCGATAGGGTTTCTAAACACTTAAACGGGGCAAGTCGACGTAATATTGTTTTAAAAATTGGGTACATAGGATAATTTTAACTAAATTATATTTTATATATAAAATGAGAAATTTTTAATGAAATTGTTATTAGGAGATGATAATATTTAGTTATCATCGATTATTGGTCGTATTAAAATAAATGGATACTTTGTAAAAATTATTTTATGAAACATTCGATAATTAAATTGAATTGAAATATAATTGCTATAAGAATTGGTTAAAATGACCAAGTTGTAAATTAATGGAATATTTTTGATAATAGGTTAAGGAAATTTGTAAAAGTATATTATAATATAGCTTATATATATAAATGATTTTAAAAAATTGAGAATTTTGGAATTTAAAATCCTTTTGTTTTCAAAATTATTTTTCAAAGCTTAAAAAATTAATAAATAGTATTATCAGAAAGAGTTTTTACTAGAAAAATATTTTTGAAAGAATAAAGCATTGAACTCATTTGGTCTTTGGGAAATAATTCTAGACGACTGTAGCATCGCCAGTATTCATTTTCGAGTTTCCAAGTGAAAATTTCTATCAAAGGAAATTTAAATTCGACTAAACAAGTTTTGATTGTGAAAAATATTCTAAGTTTGATTTAATAAATATATGAAAATAGTTTTGAACTTATAATTGAAAATATTATATAAGGAATGAGTTTATAACTTAAAATTTAATTAGAAAAGAAATAAGTTATACTTATAAATTTGAATAGGAAAGTAAACCAAATGTAAAATGGTTAAATTTTGGTTATGCAAACACGAGAAAATTTTGAATTTGAGATATGAATGAAATAAATTGGCTTAGCATTGTTAAATTAAATGGATTTAGTGAAATTAAGCAAATAAATTGAAGTCTAACTCAAGAGGCTTAAATAAAATACAATGTATTTGAAATAAATTAGATAAAATAAAATTTTGAATGAATAAATTGTATAACTAATATATTTGAAAATTAGCAAGCTAAAAATAAATTTAAATTTATTGAATGTAAATGATGAGAAAATTTAACTTGAATAAACTAAATAAAATGAGTAATAGATTAAAATAAAAACAAGTTTAACTTAATATTAGATGCATTGAATTGGACTTGAAATAAAACTAAATAAATTAGTAAAGTGGATTAATTTCATTCAAGCTATGAACTGAATTAAAAATGAATATGAACTTGAATTTTTTTTAAATGAAATGTAATTTAAGTGTGTAAGAAATTGAATAAAAATAAATGAATGTAAGAAAAATAATTAGCATGAGTATTTGGATTTGATTTAAATTTGGATAAAAAAAATTAATTGCAATTGGAGTAGTTTGAATAATTTTTTTTTAATGTTAACTAATATAATATTAGAATAAATTATAAATTAAAGTTAATTTAAAAGAGGTTAAATGATTTGGTCAAGGAAAATTATATATTTATTTATATGAATTGAGTTGTAAAATAAAAATTACCTTAATAAATTAATAATACAAATTTCAATAAATGAAGTAAATCGTTGAGTTAATAATAACTTAAAACATGAAGTAATAATAATAAACGTGATTGTGTTGTATAAAATATTTTTAATGAATTTAGATAATTTATAAATGATTCAGGTTAAACAAAAAATTAAAACAAATTGAATTTCATAAATTGAATTGACTATATTGAATGTAAATGATAAATTTGAATAAATTGAAAGAAAACCAAATTATGAATGTGGTTAAACATTTGGATAATAAAAAGCAATCAATGGAATGTAAACTAAATTTAAATGTGGATGAAACAAATGTAAATAATTGGAACAAATCGATTAAATGTGAGTATATGGAATTGAAATAAATCAATTATGAATTCAATAAATATTGATTGAAAGAAAAGATTAAATTGAATCCAAATTATTGGAATGTAAATCAAATTAAAATCAAATGAATTGATTATAGATCCATTGTATAATTAACGAAATGAATATTAATAAGTGAATGTGAATCAATTTTAAATATATGGAATGTGGTTTGGAATTAAATTACTTCTTAAGTGTAATTAATTATATGAACAATTGAAATGAAATAAGTGGATGTGAGCTTAATAGCACTTAAATGAATGAAAAAGAATTTGGAAATAAATGAGATTGAATATAAGTCGATTCAATGTTTGTGAATAAATGGAAAATGAGGGAATAAAATATTAATAAAAATTTACGTTAATAAGAATGAGAGTGTATAAATTAAATATCGACATTGAAATGAATATTGTGATAGTTTTGAAACTGAATGAATATTGGTTTGTTGGATGGTTTATTTTGTTGTAAATCCTTGTTTAATTGTTTTGAGTGCATATGATGGTTGTATGGTTGCATATTTGTGCTCGTGCTTGAGATTTGGATTCAGAATGCCTGTTTTATACTTATTTGAACTTATCCACACTCTACATCTTTTTATCGGTGACTACCATTCTAAATTGAGTTGAGATAGGTACATACGAAGACCGTTTGGATGTATGTGTGGGTTTTACATGCTTTTGCTTGCTTAATACGAGCGAACTCGCTCATATTGTTAAAAATAAGGTACGTATCTCGGATTACATACTGCGATTTAATATTTTTGCCCTTCGGGATGCCTCATCATTAAGATGAGATGTATATTTGATATATATTGGTTATATTTGTGTTATATATTGAAATGTAAAATTTTCCGATCGAGCCACGTAAAGGAGACTCTGTCGAAATTTTTCGTAAATCTGGGAGTTGGAAAATTTTTGAAATTTTAAAAATTTTATAACTTGTTTCTCTATATAAATTATATTTTCCGCATAATTGATAACCAAATAGCATAGTGGAAGCGTAGAAATAGTTTTCAAATAATATTTTAATGTTTTATAAGTAGATAATTTTCAATAAAATATTATATGTTAAATTCCGTGCTTAACGCCTTTTCGAGGACGAAAAGTTTTGAGTGGAGGAGTACGTAACGACCAGTATTTTTGGCTATTTTAAATTAACAAATTTAATGTAATTATTGGATAAAACAGATAGGAATAAAAAATTTAATGATTTATTCGTTAATTAAATTAGTTAAATTTAATATTCAAAAACTTTTGGATAAATTAAACTCTGGATTTACTATGAATGAAATGACATCGGAAGTTGATTTAAATTTTTATTTGGACAACAATGAAGTTTAAGCTTAGAAATTAGATTTTAAGTGGTCAAATTAAAATTTGGAAATTTCTAGTTTTAATTAAGGTGTAAAAATAGCCATTTTGGCCATTGTCTCGTATTTCAACGAAACAAGTTTCATCGAATCCGTAATGGTGAATTATTGCAGGATTTCAAGTTTCGTAGCGATCGGATTTGTCGTTTGGCAGTGCGAGCCTAAAACACATTGAATTTAAATTCAAAGTTTAAACAAATAATTTGATTTGAAAAGCTATCTTCTGCATATGATCGAATTATGCCTCGAGACTAGTTTCATTGCGTTCGTAATGGGGGTAAAAGAATATAAACACCAGGCACATGCTTCGTTTGGAGCTCGAGAAATTTCGGACGTTGAACATCAGAAATTTTCAAATTTAATAATAATATTATATTCTTTCTATCCAAATATCTCGTACAAGCCACTACTCCTATGTCTCGTACTCGTTCTTTCCTCTCTTATTTCGTTCAAACCAAATCACAGCCATTATAAAAAAATTATGCAGATCGATCGACATTAAAAAAAATTAGGCAATCGCATAGACGAAGTCGCGACTTCGCCTAGGGGAACGCGCGTGAAGCGTGCGCTGGCGAGGCTCGATTTGGTTCGAGAGGCCAGGGACGGCTGCGGCGTTGGCATGATGTGGATTTGGGCTCGACGGCGGCGCCGTTGACGTCACGACAGGGCTGGTCGGCGATGGACGTTAGCATATCGTACAAAAAAATATATCGATGGCGAGTGGGTGCAAATGCGTGGGAAGATATCGCGATGGTGATGAGTGCAGCGCGGCGTTGTGAGAAATGCGGATTACAGATCTTAAGGCTAGGATTAACACTAGAGGGGGTTGAATAGTGTTAATAAAGAATTACCAAATCTTTTTCGACTTATGTTAATTTAGACAGTGATGTATGCAATATACAGACAGAGATATGGTCACAGAAACAAACACAGATGCAGAAATAAAATAAAAGCAGTAAAGGAAAGAACACACCGGATTTTATACTGGTTCGGAGTTACCCTACATCCAGTCCCGCAACACAAGTATGGATTTCCTTTCAAAAGCAATTGTACAATTACACCCTCGGTTTCAAGACTACTAGATACACCCTCCATAATTTCGATCCTCTGGGTAGAGATACTTGATTTCCGGGCAACAAATTTACCCAATTGATTTACCAAGGCTACAATCACACCTTTTCTTGCTTAATTGTAACGTCCCGCCTTTTCGCACGCTTTAATTCGACACACGTGCCAATTCAAACCATACTAAAGGGCAGATTGTTATGGGGTAAATCAGAAAACAAGAAAGAAATAAAACGAAATAGAATCTCACAGCGGAAGGATAAAATATAATAATCAAATATACAGTTTATAAAGCTGTTTTACAAAATATTCGATTATACTTACAACATTTATCAGAGTAACACATACCAACAAAAATGCAGCGGAATAGTATGAGTATAGTGGACTAATAATAATAATAACAATATAAATCTTCGTCTTCGTCCTCCAGAGCTAAGGTCTTCGAAATCCTGAAAAGCTTGGACTGACCCGAGTGAATTGAAAAGACAAAACACTCGAGTTAGAACTAAAAGATCTTATGTAAGTTAAATCAACAGGAATAAATATGAGTGCAATAACTCAAGAGATGCTCGGGATTTACATCTCCTAAGGATCCGTTAAACTATTTACTATGTAGTATATTGCGCTATTATAATAGTTTCTAATTATAAAAAAACTTACTTTTAAATAGCGTTAAGGGGTTACCCATATAGCCCTTAACACAAATAAGGCCAATAGTCTATACAGTACCGTAATACCTCCTGATCGGGAGGCTACCAGAGGATACTCCATAGGTACGACACAAATAGAAACTTGTAGAAGGCGCGCTAGGGTAGGTGACACGGCACAACTAGGCAATGCCAGGGTAGATATACCAATTACACATCCGGGCTGGTGGTAACGCGTAGTAGCTACTACCGCCCACCTCGGACAAACTCCCCCCTAAAATCAAAGAAATCAAAAGTGGCCACCGAATCAATCCAAAGTCAGAGTATAATATCGAAGAGGAGTATCCGATAATGGGCACTAACCCCCTTGGCCTGAGAATCGCTCCTGTTTTAGCCATCTAATGCCAACTCACGGTAGTCAGGTCCACGTATTTACCTCAAAGGAAACGCCGCCACCATCCTACTTCATTCTGGAATCTCCACCGCGTACACTGTTGTTAAAGTGGTTTTCGGAGTTGGTAGAGAGTATGACAACTTCCGATCCCGGTCTCTTCAACAACCAACCGTTATTATAACACCGTGGTTATTTCAAAATAATTTATACTTTAAAACTGGAATAAAATATCTCTTTCAAACCATATAAATACGATATCATTTATATTTTTAAAACCCAAATCAATATGATATCATTTTTATTTTATAAATATCCCTTTCCCAAAATCATAATATTTTCAAGTATATATACCTTGAAACCATAGCTTTGAAACATAATTTTTAATACTTAATGGTTCAAATACTATATTACTTTATAAAATAAACAGCTTCTTCAAATTTCACAATAAATTCCTAATATCAATTTGAACCTCCAAATAAACCATTTTAATTCCCATATATTTCAAAGCTTAAATATTCTATATTTCAAAACTTTATAGTTCATATATTTCAATCTTTAAATATTCCACTATTTCAAAAATGGTTTCTTTGATAATTTAATATATATCAAATCAAATTCCTATTATTTAAATTTGAAATATTTACTTACTAAACAAATATTATTCAGGTAAACCCTTAAACTTCAATAACATGATATTCTTTTAATTAAATTAACTTGATAATATTCTTTAAACGAATTTGATATTCGTTTAAATCCTCAAATCAAAAATCAAGTTATAAGATCATACCCTCTAAAACTTCATTTATTTACATTTCAAAACAAATTTTTCGAGGAAAATTCTTAGATACCTTAATTCAAATCATATTCACATTTATCTTCAACCTTACTTTTATTTGAGTTATTATAAACTCTATATACAATAGAATCTCAAATATATTCTTAACCATATTATATAAACGAAATCAACTTCATTATTTAGCTTATTTTAAAATTCGGAACAAATTTATACATAGCACAATTCAAGAAATTTTACTATATATATCAAAATTTAATATTTATTAAGTCTTATTCTTTCCAAAACCATAGAAAATCATTCCAAAAATAATTTTATATATAAACCGCTGTGCCTGTATATAATTTTCTATCCTATGGTCAAGTGATACAGATATTTATCATTTCAATCCACAATTTAAAAATAAAAATGCGGTTGTATATCATTTCAAACCGCAATCCCGAATGAAATGAAAATGCATAATAACTTGCAGTTTATACAATATAAATACAGCATCCATTCATCCATCATATCAATCATCAACATTTATCAATTTATCATCCAATTCAAACAATCACATCAATAAATAATAATTAATTACTGGCAGTTAATTTTTCAATAATGAATTAAATAACTGTTTAACTGCAGTTTATATGCGATAATAAATAAATTTAACAGCAGTTTATATGCAATAACAAATTTAACAAAATTTTAACTGGGAGTTTATATGCAAAATGAATTAAATAATAAGTAAATTATATGAATGCAAATTTACTGAGATAATGATGAAATATATGCCAAACAGGTATAAATAAATTTCTAAACACATCATAAATCAATTTAACAAACACAAGAAATTTTAGAAGTTGTGAGTGAGTTAAAACACTCACCTTTTGAATTTAAATTGAATTTAAATCCAATTTAAATCCAAAATTTCAATAGTCTCCAAACCCATCCAAAATAGTGCCAAAAGGTCCGTAATTCTAATACGATCCCAGCAAAATAAACCGCGCATGAATCCGAGCTCGTATGAAAAAGTTAGGAAAATTAGAAGATTGGAAAATTCTGGTCCTGAGTCGACTTCGGGTTCAACTTCGGTCCACCGCCTCAATTCCCCGTTGCTTGCTTGGAGTTTTTGCCAAAACGACATGGAGCGACCCGAGTAAATTTCTTCCTAACCCGAAGTAGATGCAGTGTTTTTGCCTCTGAAACTCGAAGCGCGACCAGAAGTTGCTGCAGATCCGCAAATTTTTTTTTTTTGAAATTGAAATTGGATTGGGAAGACTAGGGTTTGCAGTGGAATGACGAAGAGCATACTTTCAGAATGAGGAATAAGCAATGACCTAGGGTTTATAACCACATATATATAGGCAAACAGAGTAGAAAGAATGGGATAGGTTGGAATTGGGTTTTGAACGATAATTGACCCGAAAAGCCCGTTTCGATCCCGGAACGGAAAATGGTCAACCCATATATCAAAATATATGTTTAAAAATATTTTAAACGGATGGAAAAATTTTCACGTCCAAATTCCATCGTATGAAGAAGTTATGCTAAATTCAAATTTTCCAAATTGATTTCAATTGATTTAAATTGCATAAATTTCAAGGCGTTTCGAGTCCGTACGATCAAACGACAAGTCCGATCGCTACCAAATTGAAACCCTACAATAATTCACTGTTGCGGATCCGATGAAACTTGTTTCATCGAAATCCGAGTCAGTTGCCAAAATGGCTATTTTTCCATTAATTAAATAAATAAGTAAATTAATTAATTAAATCCAATCTTTAAATTTCAATCTTATAATTGAAAATTTTATCACTTTTATATTTCTTAATCATTTACAAAAATTTAAACAAGTTCAGATGTAATTAAAAAGTTTATAACTCTATCAATTGCAGTGTCAATTTCTCCAATTATAGTTTTTATTTCGTTTACTCAAAATAATCTCTTTATTATAAATTGTATCCAAATTAATTTTAATAAATTCCAAAATTCTATTAGATTCACCTTTTATTCTATTCAATTCACTATTATATATTAGATTCACCTTTTATTCTATTAGATTCACCTTTTATTCTATTAGATTCACCTTTTATTCTATTTAATAAATTCCAAATTAATTTTAATAAATTCCAAAATTCTATTATATATAATGGAACACATGAGTTTAAGTCCGGACAACCATATCAGTTCAAATCTATTATTGAATTCACCAAAGTCCATTAGGGTTTACTGGTCGAATCCATTCCTGGATTCCCCAAGTCCATCTGGGTCGAAGCATATCACTATACTTCTTTCGGAGGGTACTTCTCATACCTCTTACATCAAAATATAATATACCATATATAGTAGCCCTTCAAAATCATAGCTTCAAATATCGCACTTATATAAATTCCATTATATATAAGATTTCATTTTCAAATCGAATACTTTCCAAAATCAATAGTATATCAAATCATACTTATATAAACTTCGATTATATAAGATTTTAATTTACAAATTGAGTACCTTTTCAATTCAACATTTTCAAATCAACATCATACTTATACAAATCCATTTTATATAAGTTCGATAACTCCCAAATCAAGTATTTAGTAAAACAAGGCTCTAAATTTTAATTTGTTTCTATAACATTTCAGTTTCAAAATCATATATGATTTCGCCAAATCATTTCTTCTGAATTACATATAATCAGTTTCAAAGTTTCTTAAAAAAATAGATTTAGAAAATAATCCAAATTTCCAAATCAACAAAAATTTAGGTCAAACAAATTCATTTCCATTTCAAACATATATTCACTTTCAAAAATCATAATACTTTCAAAGTTATAATTCTTTCGAAACCAAAATACTAGAAATCATTACACTTTGAAAATCATAACTTTTCTAAATCATACATTTGAAATCATAAAACATCCCTTTAATTCTTTACATTTCACAAATTTATTCAATTTAAACCCAAGTCTACAAGTTCCAGCTTTAATTCAATTCAAACCATCAGTTTCAATTCACTTTAGTTTTCTAACAAAACCATTTCAAATATTATCAAATTTCAAATAAAGATTTGATCCGCAAAATAAACTATTCAATCTTTAATATATTTCAGAGCTTAAATGTACCGTATTCCAAAACTAAATTTTATAATTTCATATATCTCAAATTTTACTTCATTATTACTTAGTTTTGACATATTCATTTTATAAATCCATCATTTTTAATTAAACTCAAATTACAAGTAAACCAACTATCCTTTCATACAAATATAAACTTTAAATTTCATTTATCAAAATCAGTTAACATTCCTGATTCACATTCTTTATCAAATAAAGATTATATCATTCAAAGCCTCATTATCAAATCATTATTTGAATTCAATTTCAAATATTTAAATTTAAATATCATTTAAAAAATCAAATATGTCATTCAATTATTATTTCAAATATCATTACAAAATACATTTCAAAATTCCATTCAAAAATTCATTTATCTCATTACATTTCATTCCATTTAACACATAACCAAGTAAACCTTATTTAAATTCAAATTAAATTTAAATTCCTTAAAATTCAAATTTAAATATTAAATTATATTCAAAACTCCTTAAATTTCACAAATAATCAATTCCAAAATTAAATCATTTAACTTTTTAAAACATAACTCAACAGTGTTAAAATCTATAACATTACGAAACATTGTCAAATTATAACAATGACAGCATTTAAAAGTGCTATCGTAACTTATAGTTTCCAAAATAGTTTAGTTCAAGAATAACGGCATTTATAATATGCCATAACAGATATTTAGTTAATTCGAACAAAGTTAAATTCAAAAACAACAGCATTTTAAAGTGTTGTCATAAAACTATAGCATTTTAGAAATGCTATTAATAAAATTCCAGATTTTATTATAACTTTTAAAAAACAATACAACTTCAATTTTAGCAAATTTTAAACTTATAAATCATATTTCTAGACTTTAAAATTTCACATTTAAATAATTTTTAACATATGATTTATCACAACAAAATTTTAAATCAAATATTCAATTTAAAACTCACTTTCATTTGTTAAGTCAAAATTCACTGTTTTTCTTAACTTATAAATTTAACAAAAACTCAACATTTTACTTCAAATATCTTTTCAAAACTATATTTCATACCAGTATAATTCAAAGTAGTCTTATTTATTTCACTCCACAACAGTTTCAAACTTATATAAATCATATTAATTTATACATTAATCATACCAAACTAAATTTATACTTTATCAAATACCTTATACCATTCAAAATTTCTTAGCTTTGAAAAGTTAACCTTGATTTGGAAGTGCTCGAACCTTCAAAATAGTCGAAGAAATCATATTTTCAATCCAAGAGTTGGAAATCACCAACAAATTAGTAAATCGATTCCAATAGGTAAGGTTATACCAAAACAAATCTGAATCTCGAGGATTGAACACCGGCTTATTTTAAATCATTTCAATTATATATATATACACACATATCTTTCGAATATCAAACCATACTTCGAATTCGGAAATCAAAATTTGGTTTCATAAAATCACTTGCATAGCAGAGCTACTAGAGTGGCCTCTTCCCCACTCAGAAACTCAAAAATCAATGTCGATGATGCATGTATTCATCACCGAAATTATTTTTAAGCAACATAAGTGGGTTCTGGACTTTTATTTCTTGAAACTTCTTTGAAATCTCTTTGACATCATTGGAATTCATTCGAATACATTTGAAACATTTCTTATTTGGAAAAATATCTTTAAATCATATTACTATTATATATTTTCCAAAATCTTAAAAACCCATTTCGAAACACCGGAGTTCGATTCCTCGAAATTCAAATTCAAAACCCTTCATTTATAAATTATTTTTATATAAATCACATTTCCTTATAAATTTCCAAAATTTCAAATCCTTTCAAAGCTTCAAATTTTCATTTTCCAAAGGTAAAAATCCTTATTGAAAACATTTCACTTTTATATACAAAATAGGGTCAATCCTTGTCAAAATAATAATTTCAATGTATTAACAAATTCAAAATACAATCAAACACAAATTTCCAAATAATGATTCAAGGTTAGATTTCAAGCAATACGGAGATTCGAATTTAGAGGAACTCTAATCAAATAGAATTCTGTTTCGTAGATAAGCTCGAACGAAGATAAGATAATTTTATTACCAAATAGAAGATGATAAGCCTATATAAATCGCGGGCGACCTTAACCGGTCAACCGTGACTTCAGTAATATAATCAATTCGAAAATCTAAGGCAAATCGACATTCGATCGTCAGATATAAAATCCGGGTAGAGCAGGAGATAGATAGCATCGAAAACCGAGGATACGAGAATCTCTGGTGAATCAATGCCAATTATAAAGGATTTTCACCCCTTTACAAATCATTCAAAGATTTGCGGAATCACCGATCTTTATAGAGGTCATTCCAAAGTGGAGTTATGAAATGCTCCAAAATCAAAATGGATAGAATAGGGAAGACAAGACTGGATTTCAGAACAAGTGGGAGCGTTCCAAAGTTCAAGGAATCCTAATCGATAAGAATCCTAACCAAGAGATTTCAAACAAGATGGATACTGAAGGGATGAAGTTTTGAAAATCTTGGTTTCAAAATAAGAAAAATTTTATACCAAAATAATCTTTGAAAATCCTTTAAAAATCATTTGGAGATTATTTTATACTTCGAAAATACATTCTCTCACAAGAAAGGATTCTGAGATTGATTTCACTCATTCTAGGGTATTTCTACCCTATCTCTAATGAGTTTTTTCTCCACGGGCTATGGTTTGCCTAAAACCAAAGCTCTGATACCAAATGTAACAACCCGGTATTTTCAGCCATTCGCAGCCGCACATGTCGGACTTGAATTGCTCAAAATACCGCATTGTAAATAAATTTGGAGCAAATGAAATACCAATCACAGAATCACAGACACGGAACAAACAGAATACCTCGCAGCGGAATATAAAATATATAGTAGTTCATGAAGCTACTACGGCAGAGTCTCAAACCAAAAACATAATACAGTCTGAAAACAACAAAATAGAAATCCCAAATACATAGAAGTTCACTAATACATGAGATAAACTAGAATAGCTGAAACAGAAAGTAGATATAAATGTTGATAAGCAGAAACTCCAGCAAAGACCAGCTCCAGAAAGAGAATCCAAAGCTGTGAATACTCAGGCTGACCCGAGCGTAAAGTAAAACACAAAACACTCGAGTCAGGACAATATATACTTATATAATGTAAATCAACTCAAGTGAACTGTAGTAGAAATGCACCATAACTTAAAGGATGCTTGGGATCGCTCATCCTTTAAAGATCAGTTAAACCATAAATTAAATACATCCTGTGGTTAAAATCTCAAAATAGTATTTATACTTCGAAATCAAATATCATTTAAAAATTCAATATCATTCAAAATCCATTTCAAAATATCAAAATATCATATCTTCCAAACCACATTCATTTTTATTTAATTTAAATACCATTTCAAAACACATTTCAAAATAGTTTATATTTCGAAACAAATTGCTTCATTTAAATCATTAAAATGAAGATATTATATTTAATAATTAAATTATTAAATTTTCAAAATTTTAATCTTTCAAAGTTCATTCATCCACTTAAATTTATTAAAACAATGAAAATTCAACTTTCGCAGCATTTAGAAAATGCTACGGAAAGTCACACTTAAAACAGTTCAATTTAACAAAAGACAACATTTAAAATGCTGTAATAGGGTTCCATTAGTTTCAAATAAACTTAGTTAAATTCAACCATTATAACATTCACAAAAAATGCTATAATAGCCTTTAATTAAATTGAGCCATTTGGTTCATTATTATCAACTACAGCATTTACAAATGCTGTATTATCCTTTACATTAGAATTAATAGCATTTTAGAAATGCAGTAAATTAACTTCAAATATTCAGTATAATTTCACAAACAATTATATTTTTATTTAAACCATTTTTAACTTATAAAATCATATAATTTCACTTTTAAAACAATTATTCAAATACCCTTATATTCATGATTTTATAAAGTTAAATCTCTATTCAAAAATCAAAATTTAATAGTAATTCACTTATTAAATTCCAACATTAAATTTTAAATTCATTAAATCAAATTTAACTTAACACTTAAGTTTAAATTTTCAAATATAACTTAATTTCATTTTTATTTACTTAACTTAAAATTCACTTTTAAGCCAAATTCACAAATTTCCAATTTTAGTTATATTTCAAAATTTCAACTTAAATATTCATTCATTTCACATTTTAACTTAATTCAAAAATCATTAATATATTATAAAATTATTTTAAATTCATTTAATTCAAAACATCATAAATTTATCGTATTTTCATATTTAATTTAAATTCCATTTATCACAAAATTATAATTTCCAAAAAAACTTACATTTCAAATTTTCTAACTTTACCATTAATTTATTTCACTTATAAATTTTCAGAGAGTCAATAATGCTTTACAAAAATCATTTTTAATCAAATTTAAATCAAAATATTATAATATTTACATTTCTAAAATATTTTAAAATTTTAAGAAAAACATATTTTAACAACGGGTCTGTATTTCATTTTCTAGCCTAGGTAAAGTGATACGGGTAATATATCATTTCAACCCGTAATTTACAAAGAAAACCCGGGTTTGATCATTTCAAACCCGCAATCCCAAGTAAATGAAAATAATTGAAAATCATTCAGGCCTATTATTTCAGCCCATAACGATTTTCTCCTATTCTAAAGTCCGTTCAGGTATGTATCATTTCAACCCATAGTGATTCTAATCTAAAGGGAACTTGCAGTGTGATTAACTGATAAAATAACAAAACAGTAATAATGTAACAGTAACATATGATATAGTTGGTGTTTAATCATGTGTGAACATCATATGATAGTGACATAGCAAATAAAATATGGTGATGCAGTTTACATATTCACAAGCGACCGATTTACTATTCATATAAGTATAAAACTGTCTGGTGAGAATAACTCACTGGTTTGAGCTGATGACCCAACGATAAATTTCACTAACGGAATCTATACAAGCACAAAAGCACGACACAGATTCGAATGGAGGAGCCAAATGTCAAATTCCTTGGATACACATCAAACAAAACAATATAACAACGATGAGTTTCAAATCAACTACGATCAAAACTACACTAGAATAGACTGCACAGAATCAAATAGAAATGCTTGCACTTGCTTTTAACCTTTACTAGGCTCAGCCATAAGGGGAAATACAAAATAATGGCAGGTGTTTAGGTCAGATTATGGTGGGTATGGGTCAGCCTAGATGTCATTTGTGATGGCACCAAAGTGGGTGAAGGGAATAATACACATAAGCATGAATACATGCATTTGGTCATGGATTTGGGCTTGGACAAGGCTCCAAGTGTCACGGCCAGAGGTTTGGGGTCCACTGTGGTGGTGTGGCCGAGGGTGCTGGAGGTGCTGGAGGTGGTGGAGGCGTGGTAGGTGGCAGCTAGAGGGGTGGTGAGGTGATGGAAGTGATGTTGTGCTCGGCTAGGCTAGGAATTCGGGTTGTTTTGAAAAGTTTGTGGATGGGCATCACCAAGGGGGGTCACGGTATGGTTGGTTGGTGAGCAGGAGGTATTGGTGGTGTGCCATCAGGTGCTGGAGGCGGCTAGGCAGCAATGGAGGCATGGCCAATCCTAAAAGAGGTGAAAGCATGTGCAAAAAATCAAACTAGAATAAACAATATAAGTAGAAAACGAGATAAAAGAAATAAATTTTTTTACCAACTTCCCAAGCATGTGATGGCCGAATTTTTTTTCTCAGTAAGGAGGAAAGGAAGATACGTGAAATGAAAATGAATTAGTCAGCTGAAATGTGGGGAGTTATGCCAAAAGAAATGATGAGTTGTGAGGAAAATGAAGAGGTGGAATTCAAAAAGGCAAAAGGCAATTCAAGAGTCAAAAACTCCTCATATATCCTTATTTAAATTAAGAAAAATAGCTAAAAATAGTGAACCAGACTAGAAAATTTGAAATTAAATAG
Source organism: Allium cepa (assembly GCA_030765085.1). NCBI lineage: Eukaryota > Viridiplantae > Streptophyta > Magnoliopsida > Asparagales > Amaryllidaceae > Allium > Allium cepa. The sequence goes on along the minus strand of CM060929.1, from coordinate 456,804,809 downwards.
AATAATTTTTAGGAAATTCATATGAGCTTGTAAAATATTTTTAAACATAAATAATAACATAAAATAAAAATACATTCACAAATTAATATTTAAATTTTAATTAAATATAATTTAAATGAAGAAAATAGCAGAAAAATAGAAAACAACCTTTAAAAATAGGAAATAAATACAGTAAATTTTGGAAAATTTGTATTATCACTTTAAAAATATTAAAAGACAAAATATACATAAAATAACATATTAACACATATTAAAATAAAATATAACATAGAAAATATGATTTATATAATTTAAAATAGACAAAATTTCAAAATAAAACAAATTATACTCAAAATTGAAATATACATAACTTTCAGAAATTAAATCTGTTTTCAACGAAACGAAAAGCAGTATTCAAGTTATTAAATCTATTTTCACAATAAAAGATAAAATTTAAGAATTAAATTTGAAATTTAAATGTCAAGGTTTGACCAGTTTGAACAGAAATTCATCTTTCAGTAAAATATCCAATTTATACCGGTTTGAAATTATAATTCACATAATAATCAACAACTACATTTAAAAATGAAATATTTGAAATAAAATAAGTTTAAAATAATTTCAAAATAAAACAAAGTCAAATATTAAAATATATGAAAAAATCTAGGGTTGTTACAATATCATATTGCATTAATATCCCTATTTATCTTAATTTCAAATTATTGAATATTAAATTACATTTACTACAATAGTCCAACTTGTTATATTATGAATTAAATTAACATTGGTTACATCCTCTGGAATTAACAATCTTTTATGACAAATCCATTTATCCTAACTGCACAATTAGGTCACTTAACTGCAGTTAATTTCACATTAAATTTTATAAATTATCGATTGAAACTTTAACAAATCCGTTACTTGATTTAAAACCCTGCTATTCAATAAATTGACATTTATAGGTGAAATTAACATTGACTTATATTTCATATCATAAATGCATGCTTTATTTCATACTATTTAGTTATAATTGCCAAGTATGTATATTAATTACTAATTATATTCTTAATAAATTTACTTCCTTGGTTTCATACTTAATAAGTCTTCACTTCCAACAATATTATAAATCACCTACAGGACATTGATGTTTTTCCATGAATTCATTGATTAATCCAATAAATGCCTTGTTTCCCTATATTCAATTTATTACTATTTAAGTACGTTTATTATCAACAACGCTTATTATAATTACCTATCCCCAACTATTTCATTGGTTTATTCAACAGCTACTTTTGTTTACTCCTTTTCTATTTTAAAACAAAAATGTAGCCATTTTCACTATTCATTATTATATTAATGAATTCCATCCTAGTTAATATTTTTATTAATATTTCACACATTCAACCTTTCTATTGGTTTCTTATTTTAAACCTATAACCAAGTATGACAATTTATATTATTTCAATTTATTGCCATATAAATATTACATTGTTAACGTTTAATTACAATTGCTTCACCAAATTTCTACATTCGCTCCAATATAAATTTTAACACTTTATTTCTTTCCAAATTAAATTAAAAATCTTATTAAATTAACGCATTTTGAACCATCGAATTTTACGGGTCGTTACACTCTCCCCCACTCAAAACTTTTCGTCTCCGAAAAGGAAAAGAAGGGAAGAAAAGAATTAAGAAATCAATATGTCTTATTCAAAACAATAACCTTATAAACAATTAAAATTATCAAAATTAATTAATTTACATGAAATATACCAATTTATAACCATTAAATCTTTTTATATTAAAATTTTTAAAGTTTGGAAAACATTTCCACAATATTTCTAAGTCCAAAATTTACGAATTTTTTTGGCAGTGTCTCCTTTGTATGGAGAGGCTTGGGAGAAAATTTAATATCAAATAAAACAATATACAACATATATTTCAAAATAATATATATCTCAACACGGGAAAAACATTAAAATAGCGCTATAAAACATAATCCGAAAACGTACATATTTGTCGAGCAATTTACGCTTGATTATGAAACCAAAAGTAGAGCAATTGCTTCCATAACCTGTATTTCACTTATGTGATCCAAAAAGGTTAACAATTATATAAAATGAAATGTTTAAGGTTATTTCAACTACAAACAACAATTCAATACAATCAACAATCACTTGCAACAAGCATCCAACCATCACATAAAATCAACACGCATCAATCATTCATTCATATCAACAAACCAAATAGTTGTTCGGGCTCAAAACTTTAAATTGTACGGAATGAAAATAAACTACTTAACTCATCATTTACTCAACAGTCTTAGATGAAACTAAATAGATTATTTATTCATCCAAACAATTTTAAATTTCCTTACCCAAACAACCACAAACCAAAACAACAACAACAATTAGTTTATTCTTATTAATTCTATTCATTTTAATTTATTGCCTACAATTATTCATTTTCATTTATTGCCTACAATTATTCATTTTCATTTACTCAGGTCATGTAAGTTTCTTTTATTGCATTACATTTATGCATTTCTAATTTTCATTCATTTATTTAAGGCTTACATTTCTATTATATTTAATTATAATAACATTTTAATTACACTTAAATTTATAACTTTATAACGTCAATTCTTATAAATAAAGAATTTCATTAATTCATTTACTAAGGTTTATAATCATTTATTTATATTACTTACCTTCCTATTATATTAATTTAGTAGCATTTCAATTATACTTAAGTTTATAACACTACAACGTCAATTCTTATTTATTAAAGAATTCTATTAATTACTTTCATTTCCTCAAGTTAATTACTTGTATAATATCTATTACATTTTCTTATTAACATTTTCAACTTTTATATCTTTTGGTAAGTTATATGTATGCCATTAAGAATGTAATTGAAAGTTATACAAGTTTTTCTTAATTCTTTTAATTAATTAATGGTTCAATAATTACATCTTTGTTTTATAAGTTATAATTTCAAATTACCTTAAATTTCATTTAATACCAGTTATCCTAGCACTCAATCTCTTATTTTCTTTAGAGGTTTCAATTTATTAATTACCTATGTTACCATTTCACTACAGTAATTGAAACTATTAATTAATGGAAACTTAAGAATTAAATACCGGATTTTATTTCAAATCATTTTAAAATAATAGATAAATATATACTTACAACTTATATATCCATTTATATTTAAACAACTCAAAATTTATATTTGTTTATCAAAAAATTCTGTAGTCGAACTGCTACAGTGGCCTTCCCACTTCGAAACTCGAAAATGAATGTCGATGATGCGTGCACTCATCACCGAAATTATTTTCCAACGACAAAGAGGGTAGTTCAAAACTTATTTCTTTTCCAAAATTTCTTTAAAACAATTCTTTCAAATTATATTGAAATACTTACATCAGAAAATACTTCTTTTAATAATATTATTATTATATTTCAAAATCATTCAAAAGAATTTCAAAACCCCGGAACTTAAGTCCTAAAATTTCCAATTTTGATTTATTTTATTTTCAATCTTATCTTACTGTTATTTATAAATTTCATTACCTAACAACCAAAATATTGCAACCAAGTATATGTATATCATTTAAAAATTGATTTTTTTATATATAGAAAATATAATAGGCAAAATTATTTCATTCACCTATATTAAAACCAAATATTATGTCGGTCTGTCCTATTAAGTGTTTAAAAATCCATATTGATGTCACAACGTCCCATGCATCAATCAGAATTTATAAATACAAAACGGAACAGATTAACACAATATTAAAACCTTTTAATAACACTAATAAATACGCTCTCTCATATATATACGCTCAGCGACTCCCATAGGGTACCACTACCCTATTAATAAAGAGTCAGACCCCACAAAGCTAAGGTTTATCGCTAAACCTCGCTCTGATACCACATTGTAACGTCCCGCCTTTTCGCATGCTTTAAATAGACACACGTGCCAATTCAAACCATATGAAAGGGCGAATTGTTATGGGGTAAATCAGAAAACAAGAAAGAAATAAAACGAAATAGAATCTCACAGCGGAAGGATAAAATAAAATAATCAAATATACAGTTTATAAAGCTGTTTTACAAAATTTTCGATTATACTTACAACATTTATCAGAGTTACACATACCAACAAAAATGCAGCGGAACAGTATGAGTATAGTGGACTAATAATAATAATAACAATATAAATCTCCGCCTTCGTCCTCCAGAGCTAAGGTCTTCGAAATCCTGAAACGTTCGGACTGACCCGAGCGAATTAAAAAGACAAAACACTCGAGTCAGAACTAAAAGATCTTATGTAAGTTAAATCAACATGAATAAATATGAGTGCAATAACTCAAGAGATGCTCGGGATTGACATCTCCTAAGGATCCGTTAAACTATTTACCATGTAGTATATTGCTGTAACGACTCGTAAATTTTCGATAATTAAAGTAGCTAATTTAATAAGATTTCGTGATTTAGTGTTAGAAAAAAATTGAAATTCGTTTGGAATAATAATAACTGGAATGAATTGCAACGATAACTATCCAAGTAATGAAAAATAAATGTTACTTAGTGAATGCCTTTGAAATCAATAGTTGAATAGGATAATAAATGTTGAATTCATTGGGTATAATAGAGTAATTGATTGATAAGTAAAATCTATTTAAAATCAAATATTGAATATTGAACAGGTAAATTGTTTAAATTAAATATTTAAAAATTATTGAATAATTGAATAACTGTAAAATGAAAATAGTGTTCTAAATTGTGAATTGGTTTTAAAAGTTGAATCTTATAAGTTAAATTTCAATATTTCAAAAGATAGTGATTTAAGAATAATCAAATTTGTTTAAATTTAATATTACAAATGTTTGAATAATTAAATTCCGAATTTGATATGATTAATTTGATATTGAAATTTAATATTTGGAAATAGAGTGAACAATTGAAATTTGATTTAATATGATTCAAATTGGTTTCCAAAGTGAATGTAAGTTATATCGGGATTATAATAGAGTTAGTAAGATTTTAAAATTGGAATTTATTGGATACTTGAATAACGGGTTTAATATGATTAAAAATGATTTGTAAATTTTTTTTTATCATATTAAAGTTAGAATGATTTTGTAGAACTTTTAAAATCGAATTAAAAGTAAATTTGTGAAAATTGAATATTTTAATATTTAATTATCGACTGAAAAATAGCCAATATTCGAATAGTCTTAGAATTGGACGAAACTAGTTCCATTGGATCCGTAATAGTTTGTTATTATCGGATTTCAATTTTCGTAGCAATCGGATTTTTCGTTTGACCGTGGCAGCTCGAAACGCATCGAAATTGTTTTAATATTAATTTGGCGAGTTAAAATGGTCATTTTTCAAACAGTCTCGGATTTCGACGAAACCAGTTTCATCGGATCTGTAATGTGGTATTATTGTAAGATTTCAAAATTCGTGTCAATCGGATTTATCGTTTGTCCGGTGCAAGCTAAAACGCCTAGAAATTTGATTTACCGATTTAATTTTAAAACGAACGTTTATTGCCATAACTCGTACATACGATCGAATTAGCTTCCGAAACCTATTTCATTGTGTCCGGAATGCAGGATAAACCCTAGAAATGCCGGTCACCGCGCGTAAATCGGAGTTCGGAAAAGCCGGATAAATAGTGTTCGTCGTTTTCTATTTAAGCACTTCATTAATTTCACTTTTGCAAAATAAAAAGAAACCTAGGGTTTCAAGGTTACAGCCGCCGGTTTACATCAATGGCCGGCGTCTCATCCTTTTCTTCCTCGATTTCTGGCCAATCCACTAATAATTGACAAAAACATTCAACTGCAACATTGAAGATCGTAATGAGATCTTGAAGATGAACGGTTATGATCGTGTTTCGATGCACGAATCAGCGGCAAATTGCTCCTCAACGTGGCACGTTCGTTCATGATTTTTGAGAGGGAGGAGCCACCGCGTGCGTGCGGTCTTGGGCCGAAGGGTGTAGTCGCGTGGGGCTTCACGGCAACGGTCTCTGATCATCATCGCGATCAACTTGGTGGTTGCGGCATAATGATTTTTGATCGAACGAATGGGTTACGGCTTCGATTTTTTACTGGAGCAAGCACGCGCGTGGGGGAGAAGAGATTATTCGCGGCCACGATTTTATCTAGGGGAATCCTACGGCCAGAAATTTGTAGGGTATAAAATGTATAATAAAATTTGTAATATAGTTATATTTTAATTCGTATAACTTTAAAAATTCATATCTTTGTCATACGAGGTCGGAATTTGACGAAACTTTTTGCGATGGAATCGTTTTGTCGAGCACTCGCAATGTAAATGGATTGGAATCGTTTGGAGCTAGTGAAAATTTTGGGTAAAATTAAACGCTCGTTTAATTTTATTCGAAATAAAACGCTGGAACTACAATTGAAATCAAGGTGAGTGTTTTATAACGCTCACAACGTACTAAATATCTTTATGCTAGTAAAATTTGACATTATGAAGTGTTATGATTTTATTTGTTGTTGTTTGATAAAAATTTAATTGTCATATAGCTTGTCATTTGAATTAACCGTTGAAAAATTAAATTGACAGTTAAATTGAAATTAAAATTGAATTGCGATTAAATTACCTGACATTGATAACTATGAAACTGCCATGAATTGTACTGTCTATTGGATGATGTATTTTGATGGATGTTATTGGTTGATATTTAAATGTTTGGATGTTTATTTGCTTATATATACTGTTATGCATACATATGACACTGTGATTGGTTTAAGTAATATATACTCATCCCTGACATTTAATTGAAATAAATAATTACTTGGCCATAGGATAGAAAATTATATACGGACACCGAATTGGCTAAATTAATAACTTTTAAAAATCGTCGATGTGAAATTTATTTAAATGTTTTGATTTAAAAGTTATAAATAGAAATCAATTTATAGAAATCGAATTTATCGAAAAAATTGAGTTTGGAATGTTGAAATAAATTTTGGGTTAAAAGAAATTGTTAAATAATTAAAGTGGAGACTCTGGAATTTAAAATTGGGATATGATTAAATTTCGAAAATTGATTTGTATAAAGATTTAACCTTAATTCAAGCTTTGAATATTACTAAGTAAAAGCGATATAAAATGATATTTTGAAATTGAGCTTGAAATTGAATCATATTTGTAATTGGGATTTAAATTTGAATATTAAAGGATAATTTTGTTAAGTGTTAAAATTTGATATTTTGAGAAATCAAGCTAAAAATCGATATAAACTGAAATTGAATAAATTGAAGGTGAATGTAAAATTGAATTAATTTGAAGTAAAAGTTGACATTGATTTGAATTGAAATCGAAATTGAATCGGTAGAATGGAAATTGAAATTGTTTTGAATTGGGAAGTTATAATTGAAATGGTTTGGTTTGAAGCTGTTTTATTTTGTTTTCCAAATTACTCAGTTATATAAACCATTTTTGAATACTTAAACTATTTTAATCTATTTTAAATTTACTTAACCCAATTTAAATTTTTTTAAACTAATTTATCTATTTTAAATCCATTTTAAGATTTTAAGTATTTTTAACTATTTTAATTATTTAAAACTACTTTTAAACTCCTTAAAACTATTTTCTAAAATTCTAAGTTGGTCAATAAGGTGAAATGTTTATATTTAAATCTTGAATTTAAATACGAATTGGGTTAAATGAAGTTACAACCTAAATTGAAATCCGAATTGATTTTGAAATCGAAATAAGATATTGAGACGAAAAATGATTTTTGAAACGGAATCTGACATTTTATTAGATACGATGATATTTGAAATGGATTTGATTTTGAAGCGAATATGATATTTTAATACCAATTATGAATCGATTTGAAATGTAAAAGAGTCAACGGTGTAATAATACGTAGTTATTAAAGAGACCGGGATCGGATATGGACATACTCTCTGTCGATACCGAACACCACTTTAATAACTATTATACGCGGAGCGTTGATCCAGAATGAAATGGATGGTTTGGTGAACGCGTTGACTGAAGAAAGAGAACGATATTGGATGACCCCTGACATGACTAAAACAGGAGCCGCGCCAGGCCATTGAGGTTCGCCATCTCTATCGGACACACTTCTTCGATACCATATTATTACATTTGTGATTCGATTTGGGTGCACCCCTTGATTTGGGAGTGTTGTTTCGCGATGTTGGGGTAGCTGCTGGCTATGCTCAACATCAGTCCGGATCACGCAACTACTAGTATCCTAGTTGGTATCGCCTCATGTACCTTGTCATATTGATTATCCTATTCGCGACCACTACGTTTTGTTTTGTGCTATACCTATGGGGTACCCTCTGATAACCACCAGTTTACGGTGGGGCTTACGGTGCTGTATAGACTATGACATTATAAAAATGTGTTAAGGGGGATTATGGTAACGCTTTAAGCTATTTTGATACTTTATATTACTGATAGGCATTATCTACTTAGCGTACATTACTACATAGTAGATAGTTTAACGGATCCTTAAGAGATGGAAAATCCCGTAACATCTCTTGAGTTATTGCACGCACGTTGACACTGGATATGAGATGTCAAACCCCGTAAACATCTCTGACGCCGTTACACTCATATTTATTTACGATTGATTTAACTTACATGAGGATATTTTAGTCCTGACTCGAGTGTTTTGTCTTTTCATTATGCTCGGGTCAGACCTGAGTTTTTCAGCTTATTGAAGATCTATTCTGGAGGATGAAGGCGAAGATTTGGTACATTATTACTATTATTATCTTTGCATCATGCTATCTGCTGCATTATTTTATTTGTTCTGTTGTATATGTGTAACTCTGATAAATGTTGTATAAATAATGATCAAAGTATTGTAAACAGCTTCATGAACTGTTTATTTGACTATTATATTTTATCGTTCCGCTGCAAGATTCTGTGTTGTTTCATTTCCTTTATTTCCCTTCCCTTTCTTTTCTTAATTACCCCAATAACCATCTGCCCTTTCAAATGGTTTGGAACCGGCATATGTATTTGATCGTCGGTTCAAACTGTCCAAAAAGGCGGGTCGTTACAGTTGGTATCAGAGCTTTGGTTTAGCGATAACCTTAGCTTTATGGGGTCTGACTCTTTATAAATAGGGTAGTAATACCCTATGATGAGTCGCTGAGTGTATATATATGAGAGAGCGTATTTGTTAGTGATATAAAATGTTTTATATTATGTCAGTTGATTTGTTGAGTGGCTTATGGGTTCTGGTCAATACGAGTAATTAACGTCATTGATAGGGATCTCTAAACACTTAAACAGAACAATTCGACATAGTATTGTTTTGAAATTGGGTAAATGAAATAATTTTGCTCTAATTATATTTTGTATATAAAGAAAAAATTTCAGAAATTATTGGGACTTATCTAGCTTACCTGGTTGTTGGATTGAAAATATTGGTTATTATCATTAATTGGATATTGTAATATAATAAATAAGGTTTATTGAAAAATAAACAACGATAAAACACATGTAGAAGGTTTTAAGAAAGAAAATCCTATAAGAATGTTTTATAAAGGTGACTTATGAGTTAAAACCGATTTAAATTGGAAAATATTAAATTTAAGACCCGGAGGTTTGACGATGATTCTCAAAGCTTTGAAGAAAATATATAGTAATATTAGTTGGAAATGTTTAAGGAAATATTTTGAAAGGATTTTTAAAAGAAGGAATGAATTCAGTTCTCCTCTCTTATGTCGCTGGAAAATAATTTCGGTGATGAATGCGCAGCATCATCGACGTTCATTTTCGAGTCTCAAAGTGGGGGAGACTTCTAAGAAGCTTTGCTTTTCTTCGAAATTATTTTGGGTAAATGGGTTTTGGTTTAAACTCCAAAGGTATGATTTAATATATATTAAAGATATAAGTGTATATGTTTATTTCAAACGATTTGAAAAGAACCGGGCATTTAAATTTCTAAGTTCTGTTAATTAATAATTTTCAAATTATTTGAATGAAATGTGAATAACCAGAATTTATAAAATAAGAGGATTAAGATATCTAAGAAATTGTTTGGGAAAAACTTTAAAGTCAAAAGGTAAAGAGGATTTAAATAAATTAAATTTGTGAACATTCTAAATTAGTAAAATAAAATTCTATAAATTTGTATAATACCAAATTTGCATTCTAATAACATATAATATGACTTAGCAAATATTAAGAAGTTGAAATGATGTTTTGGATATGTAATGAGATGTTGTACAAATAAACAAAACCTGAAAATAATTGAAGTATACAAGTAAGGAAAACTCAAAGGGAATTAAAATGTATATAAATGAAAATTTGGTTGTGAAAAAAATTTATATATACTTAAATATAGCATGAAATGATGAATGGATAAATGGAACAAGTAAGTGAACTTAAGAAAGAAGATAAATGAATCGTATTATATCTTTGTAAATTGATTATAGAAAATAAATATAAATTGCAAAGGGATTGGAAAATTTTGAATTTGTAACTTTGAGATAACTGTAAACTAAGAAAAGTCATTTATGAGAGGTTAGACTTTTATAGGATGATTAATAAACTAAAGTGCTGGTTAATAAATTGTTCCATAAATAAATTGTTGTTAACTAAATTTATGAAATTGAAGTAAATGTAAACAAAAGAATTTGGTATAGCTAAGAATCAATTGGAAAATGAAATTGAATTTAATTAAATTATATAGAATGTTTAAAATGAACTTGAGTAAGCAAATTCTTTGATATGATGTTTGTGAAAAGATAATGTTAAAGAATATGCTATGTAAAGAAATGAATATACTAACTGAATAATGGATTGTGAGTAATTAAGTGAAAAAATAAAATAGAAGTCCATAAAATAATTTAGTATAGGTAAATTGGATAGAAATCCATTGGAAGGTAATACGTGAGATTGTACGTATATTATTTTATTCGCATAACGATTTGATCCAAATTCGAGCACAAAATTTCGAGATGATTTATATCGATCCAAGTTAGGATTTTTCACTCAATTTTCGACAGCGAACCCTAGATATGAATTTTTAATTTGATTCTGGAATTCTCTATCATAGTATATGGCTATGCAAGGAGAGTAACAGTTTCCAATCAAGGAACCAAATCTGAGTCCGCACTAGAGAGTCGTGTGAACGATACTAGTTTGGAAGTGAAATTGTGTGATCGAATAAGCGATTAGATTGATATTGCTCACGGATGATATATGTACGGCTTACGGATTTAATTAAAGTTAATATTGGAAATTTGAGATGCCAAATATAAAATGATTCTTTTAAAATTATATAACAGGATATATATAAAAGAGATAAACCAAATTGAATGTAAAATTAATAATTTGGTTATGTTGGGTATGATTTGGTTGTTATATGATTGTTATTTGATTGTATATAATTCATTAAGTGATTAATGAAATTGAAAACTATAAATTATTGAAATCAAATTGGAAGTTAAATGAATTTAAATAGAATTTAATTTGATTCAAATTGGAAGTGAACTAATGTAAATATAAATTAGTTAATGGTAACTAATTGAATTGAGAATGAATGTTAGTAAAATCCAACGTTAATGAATCAACTATGATAAAAATTGAAACCCAAGTCAATAAATATTAATAAGAAGTGAATTTATATTGATTGGTTATGGATTCGTTGGATGATAGTTGATTGATGGTTGCATTTGTTGTTTTGTTGCATTTGCTATGTTGGCATATGTAGTTGTTATGTTTCTATATGATGTATATTGATATTATTTTCATATATGCATGTTTCTCATGGTTTGTTGAGTGTTTAGTAGGTGCGGATTGCGCTTGCTTCGCATTTGGAGCTCGCTTTCGCGCTATATTAGCCGTATATGCTCGCTAATAATATATAAGGTACATGTCTCGGATTACATACCGTACTTTTACACTTTTTCCTTGCGAGATGCCTCATCACTTGATGAGATGGATATTTGTGATATATATACTGTCATTTTTTTTTCCGATCGAGCCGCGCAAAGGAGACTCTGCCGAAATTTTCCGTAAAATCCGGGTGTTAGAAATTTTTTTCAAGTTTTAAAATTTTTTTATAACTTGTTTTGATAATTAACTTTTAAAGTTAGAAAGCCGTTCGGAGTAACTTAGTGGAAGCGTAGTATGACTTTATAAATGGAATTTCATTGTTTATAAGTTGGTAACTTTGAATAAAATATATCTAATGTTGAATTCTATACTTAGTTCCTTTTCCCTTCTTTTTCCTTTTCGGGGACGAAAAGTTTTGAGTGGGAGAGAGTGTAACGACCTGTAAATTTTCGATAATTAAAGTAGCTAATTTAATAAGATTTCGTGATTTAGTGTTAGAAAAAAATTGAAATTCGTTTGGAATAATAATAACTGAAATGAATTGCAACGATAATTATCCAAGTAATGAAAAATAAATGCTACTTAGTGAATGCCTTTGAAATCAATAGTTGAATTGGATAATAAATGTTGAATTCATTGGGTATAATAGAATAATTGATTGATAAGTAAAATCTATTTAAAATCAAATATTGAATATTGAACAGGTAAATTGTTTAAATTAAATATTTAAAACTTATTGAATAATTGAATAACTGTAAAATGAAAATAGTGTTCTAAATTGTGAATTGGTTTTAAAAGTTGAATCTTATAAGTTAAATTTCAATATTTCAAAAGATAGTGATTTAAGAATAATCAAATTTGTTTAAATTTAATATTACAAATGTTTGAATAATTAAATTCCGAATTTGATATGATTAATTTGATATTGAAATTTAATATATGGAAATAGAGTGAACAATTGAAATTTGATTTAATATGATTCAAATTGGTTTCCAAAGTGAATGTAAGTTATATCGGGATTATAATAGAATTAATAAGATTTTAAAATTGGAATTTATTGGATAATTGAATAACGGGTTTAATATGATTAAAAATGATTTGTAAAATTTTATTTTATCATATTAAAGTTAGAATGATGTTTAGAACTTTTAAAATCGAATTAAAAGTAAATTTGTGAAAATTGAATATTTTAATATTTAATTATCGACTGAAAAATAGCCAATTTTCGAATAGTCTCAGAATTGGACGAAACTAGTTCCATTGGATCCGTAATAGTTTTTTATTATCGGATTTCAGTTTCCGTAGCAATCGGAGTTTCCGTTTGACCGTGACAGCTCGAAACGCATCGAAATTGTTTTAATATTAATTTGGCGAGTTAAAATGGTCATTTTTCAAACAGTCTCGGATTTCGACGAAACTAGTTACATCGAATCCAGAATGAAGCTAAAACGCCTAGAAATTTGATTTACCGATTTAATTTTAAAACGAACGTTTATTGCCATAACTCGCACATACGATTGAATTAGCTTCCGAAACCTGTTTCATTGTGTCCGGAACGTGGGATAAACCGTAGAAACGCCGGTCACCGCGCGTAAATCGGAGTTCGGAAAAGCCGGATAAATAGTGTTCGTCGTTTTCTATTTAAGCACTTCATTAATTTCACTTTTGCAAAATAAAAAGAAACCTAGGGTTTCAAGGTTACAGCCGCCGCTTGTTTACATCAATGGCCGGCGTCTCATCCTTTTCTTCCTCGATTTCTGGCCAATCCACTAATAATTAACAAAAACATTCAACTGCAACATTGAAGATCGTAATGAGATCTTGAAGATGAACGGTTATGATCGTGTTTCGATGCACGAATCAGCGGCAAATTGCTCCTCAACGTGGCACGTTCGTTCACGGTTTTCGAGAGGGAGGAGCCACCGTGTGCGTGCGGTCTTGGGCCGAAGGGTGTAGTCGCGTGGGGCTTCACGGCAACGGTCTCTGATCATCATCGCGATCAACTTGGTGGTTGCGGCATAATGATTTTTGATCGAACGAATTACGACTTCGATTGTTTTACTGGAGCAAGCACGCGCGTGGGGGAGAAGAGATTATTCACGGCCACGATTTTATCTAGGGGAATCCTACGGCCAGAAATTTGTAGGGTATAAAATGTATAATAAAATTTGTAATATAGTTATATTTTAATTCGTATAACTTTAAAAATTCATATCTTTGTCATACGAGGTCGGAATTCGACGAAACTTTTTGCGATGGAATCGTTTTATCGAGCACTACGCAATGAAGATGGATTGGAATCGTTTGGAGCTAGTGAAAATTTCAGGTAAAATTAAACGCTCGTTTAATTTTATTCGAAATAAAACGTTGGAACTACAATTGAAATCAAGGTGAGTGTTTTATAACGCTCACAATGTACTAAATATCTTTATGCTAGTTAAATTTGACATTATGAAGTGTTATGATTTTATTTGTCGTTGTTTGATAAAAAATTAATTGTCATATAGCTTGTCATTTGAATTAACTGTTGAAAAATTAAATTGACAGTTAAATTGAAATTAAAATTGAATTGCAATTAAATTACCTGACATTGATAACTATGAAACTACCATGAATTGTACTGTCTATTGGATGATGTATTTTGATGGATGTTATTGGTTGATATTTAAATGTTTGGATGTTTATTTGCTTATATATACTGTTATGCATACATATGACACTGTGATTGGTTTAAGTAATATATACTCATCCCTGACATTTAATTGAAATAAATAATTACTTGGCCATAGGATAGAAAATTATATACGGACACCGAATTGGCTAAATTAATAACTTTTAAAAATCGTCGATGTGAAATTTATTTAAATGTTTTGATTTAAAAGTTATAAATAGAAATCAATTTATAGAAATCGAATTTATCGAAAAAATTGAGTTTGGAATGTTGAAATAAATTTTGGGTTAAAAGAAATTGTTAATTAATTAAAGTGGAGACTTTGGAATTTAAAATTGGGATATGATTAAATTTCGAAAATTGATTTGCATAAAGATTTAACCTTAATTCGAGCTTTGAATATTACTAAGTAAAAGCGATATAAAATGATATTTTGAAATTGAGCTTGAAATTGAATCATATTTGTAATTGGGATTTAAATTTGAATATTGAAGGATAATTTTGTTAAGTGTTAAAATTTGATATTTTGAAAAATCAAGCTAAAAATCGATATAAATTGAAATTGAATAAATTGAAGGTGAATGTAAAATTGAATTAATTTGAAGTAAAAGTTGACATTTATTTGAATTGAAATCGAAATTAAATCGGTAGAATGGAAATTGAAATTGTTTTGAATTGGGAAGTTATAATTGAAATGGTTTGGTTTGAAGCTGTTTTATTTTGTTTTCCAAATTACTCAGTTATATAAACCATTTTTGAATACTTAAACTATTTTAATCTATTTTAAATCTACTTAACCCAATTTAATTTTTTTTAAACTAATTTATCTATTTTAAATCCATTTTAAGATTTTAAGTATTTTTAACTATTTTAATTATTTAAAACTACTTTTAAACTCCTTAAAACTATTTTCTAAAATTCTAAGTTGGTCAATAAGGTGAAATGTTTATATTTAAATCTTGAATTTAAATACGAATTGGGTTAAATGAAGTTACAACCTAAATTGAAATCCGAGTTGATTTTGAAATCGAAATAAGATATTGAGACGAAAAATGATTTTTGAAACGGAATCTGACATTTTATTAGATACGATGATATTTGAAATGGATTTGATTTTGAAGCGAATATGATATTTTGATATCAATTATGAATCGATTTGAAATGTAAAAGTGCTAACGGTGTAATAACACGTAGTTATTAAAGAGACCGGGATCGGATATGGACATACTCTCTGTCGATACCGAACACCACTTTAATAACTATTATACGCGGAGCGTTGATCCAGAATGAAGTGGATGGTTTGGTGAACGCGTTGACTGAAGAAAGAGAACGATATTGGATGACCTCTGACATGACTAAAACAGGAGCCGCGCCGGGCCATTAAGGTTCGCCATCTCTAGCGGACACACATCTTCGATACCATATCTATTACATTTTTGATTCGATTTGGGTGCACCCCTTGATTTGGGAGTGTTGTTTCGCGGTGTTGGGGTAGCTGCTGGCTATGCTCAACATCAGTCCGGATCACGCAACTACTAGTATCCTAGTTGGTATCGCCTCATGTACCTTGTCATACTGATTATCCTATTCGCGACCACTACGTTTTGTTTTGTGTTATACCTATGGGGTACCCTCTGATAACCACCAGTTTACGGTGGGGCTTACGGTGCTGTATAGACTATGACATTATAAAAATGTGTTAAGGGGGATTATGGTAACGCCTTAACGCTATTTTGATACTTTATATTACTGATAGGCATTATCTACTTAGCGTACATTACTACATAATAGATAGTTTAACGGATCCTTAAGAGATGGAAAATCCCGTAACATCTCTTGAGTTATTGCACGCACGTTGACACTGGATATGAGATGTCAAACCCCGTAAACATCTCTGACGCCGTTACACTCATATTTATTTATGATTGATTTAACTTACATGAGGATATTTTAGTCCTGACTCGAGTGTTTTGTCTTTTCATTACGCTCGGGTCAGACCTGAGTTTTTCAGCTTATTGAAGATCTATTCTGGAGGATGAAGGCGAAGATTTGGTACATTATTACTATTATTATCATCTTTGCATCATGCTGTCTGCTGCATTATTTTATTTGTTCTGTTGTATATGTATAACTCTGATAAATGTTGTATAAATAATGAACAAAGTCTTATAAACAGCTTCATGAACTGTTTATTTGACTATTATATTTTTTATCGTTCCGCTGCAAGATTCTGTGTTGTTTCATTTCCTTTATTTCCCTTCCCTTTCTTTTCTTAATTACCCCAATAACCATCTGCCCTTTTGAATTGTTTGGAACCGGCATATGTATTTGATCGTCGGTTTAAACTGTCCAAAAAGGCGGGTCGTTACAATTGCGCAATTATAATAGTGTCAAATTGTAAAATAAACTTACTTTTAAATAGCGTTAAGGGGTTACCCATATAGCCCTTAACACAAATAATGCCAATAGTCTATACAGTACTGTAATACCTCCTGATCGGGAGGCTACCAGAGGATACTCCATAGGTACGACACAAATAGAAACTCGTAGAAGGCGCGCTTGGGTAGGTGACACGGCACAACTAGGCAATGCCATGGTAGATATACCAATTACGCATCCGCGCTGGTGGTAACGCGTAGTAACTACTACCGCCCACCTCGAACAAACTCCCCTCTAAAATCAAAGAAATCGAAAGTGGCCACCGAATCAATCCAAAGTCAGAGTATAATATCGAAGAGGAGTATCCGATAAAGGGAGCTAACCCCCTTGGCCCGAGAATCGCTCCTGTTTTAGCCACCTTATGCCAACTCACGGGAGTCGGGTCCACGTATTTACCTCAAAGGAAACGCCGCCACCATCCTACTTCATTCTGGAATCTCCACCGCGTACACGGTTGTTAAAGTGGTTTTAGGAGTTGGCAGAGAGTATGACAACTTCCGATCCCGGTCTCTTCAACAACCAACCGTTATTATAACACCGCGGTTATTTCAAAATAATTTATACTTTAAAACTAGAATAAAATATCTCTTTCAAACCATATAAATACGATATCATTTATATTTTTAAAACCCAAATCAATATGATATCATTTTTATTTTATAAATATCCTTTTCCCAAAATCATAATATTTTCAAGTATATATACCTTGAAACCATAGCTTTGAAACATAATTTTTAATACTTAATGGTTCAAATACTATATTACTTTATAAAATAAACAGCTTCTTCAAATTTCACAATAAATTCCCAATATCAATTTGAACCTCCAAATAAACCATTTTAATTCCGATATATTTCAAAGCTTAAATATTCTATATTTCAAAACTTTATAGTTCATATACTTCAATCTTTAAATATTCCACTATTTCAAAAATGGTTTCTTTGATAATTTAATATATATCAAATCAAATTCCCATTACTTAAATTTGAAATATTTACTTACTAAACAAATATTATTCAGGTAAACCCTTAAACTTCAATAACAGGATATTCTTTTAATTAAATTAACTTCATAACATTCTTTAAACAAATTTGATATTCGTTTAAATCCTCAAATCAAAAATCAAGTTATAAGATCATACCCTTTAAAACTTCATTTATTTACATTTCCAAACAAATTTTTCGAGGAAAATTCCTAGATACCTTAATTCAAATCATATTCACATTTATCTTCAACCTTATTTTTATTTGAGTTATTATAAACTCTATATACAATAGAATCTCAAATATATTATTAACCATATTATATAAACGAAATCAACTTCATTATTTAGCTTATTTTAAAATTCGGAACAAATTTATACATAGCTAAATTCAAGAAATTTTACTATATATATCAAAATTTAATATTTATTAAGCCGTATTCTTTCTAAAAATAATTTTAAATATATACCGCGGTGCCTGTATATAATTTTCTATCCTGTGGTCAAGTGATACGGATATTTATCATTTCAATCCACAATTTAAAAATAAAAATGCGGTTGTATATCATTTCAAACCGCAATCCCGAATGAAATAAAAATGCATAATAACTTGCAGTTTATACAATACAGCATCCATTCATCCATCATATCAATCATCAACATTTATCAATTTATCATCCAATTCAAACAATCACATCAATAAATAATAATTAATTACCGGCAGTTAATTTTTCAATAATGAATTAAATAACTGTTTAACTGTAGTTTATATGCAATAATAAATAAATTTAACTAGCAGTTTATATGAAATAACAAATTTAACAAAATTTTAACTGGCAGTTTATATGAAAAATGAATTAAATAACAAGTAAATTATATGAATGCAAATTTACTGAGATAATGATGAAATATATGCCAAACAGGTATAAATAAATTTCTAAACACATCATAAATCAATTTAACAAATACAAGAAATTTTAGAAGTTGTGAGTGGGTTAAAACACTCACCTTTTGAATTTAAATTGAATTTAAATCCAATTTAAACCCAAAATTTCAACAGTCTCCAAACCCATCCAAAACAGTGCCAAAACGTCGGTAATTCTAATACGATTTCAGCAAAACAAACCGCGCATGAATCCGAGCTCGTATGAAAAAGTTAGGAAAATTAGAAGATTGGAAAATTCTGGTCCTGAGTCGACTTCGGGTTCAACTTCGGTCCACCGCCTCAATTCCCCGGTGCTAGCTTGGAGTTTTTGCCAAAATGACCCGGAGCGACCCGAGTAACTTTCTTCCTAACCTGAAGTAGATGCAGCGTTTTTTCCTCTGAAACTCGAAGCACGACCAGAAGTTGCTGCAGATCCGCAAATTTTTTTATTTTTTTTGAAATTGAAATTGGATTGGGAAGACTAGGGTTTGCAGTGGAATGAGGAAGTGCATACTTTCAGAATAAGGAATAAGCAATGACCTAGGGTTTATAACCACATATATATAGGCAAACAGAATAGAAAGAACGGGCTAGGTTGGATTTGGGTTTTGAACGATAATTGACCCGAAAAGCCCGTTTCGATTCTGGAACGGAAAAGGGTCAACCCATTTATCAGAATATATGTTTAAAAATATTTTAAACGCGATGGAAAAAGTTTCACGTCAAAATTCCATCGTATGAAGAAGTCATGTTAAATTCAAATTTTCCAAATAGATTTCAATTGATTTAAATTGCAAAAATTTCAAGTCGTTTCGAGTCCGTACGATCAAACGACAAGTCCGTTCGCTACGAAACTTGAAACTCTACAATAATTCACTGTTACGGATCCGCTGAAACTTGTTTCGTCGAAATCCGAGTCAGTTGCCAAAATGGCTATTTTTCCATTAATTAAATATATTAATTAATTAATTAAATCCAATCTTTAAATTTCAATCTTATAATTGAAAATTTTATCACTTTTATATTTCTTAATCGTTTACAAAAATTTAAACAAGTTTAGATGTAATTTAAAAGTTTATAACTCTATCAATTGCAGTGTTAATTTCTCCAATTATAATTTTTATTTCATTTACTCAAAATAATCTCTTTATTATAAATTGGATCCAAATTAATTTTAATGAATTCCAAAATTCTATTAGATTCACCTTTTATTCTATTCAATTCATTATTCTTAAACGGATAAATTTTTACATTGAATTTGTAAACTATTACCATAATATTCTTACATTCTATTTAACTTTCTATTAGCGTAATAATTTAGTGTTAAATTTCATTTATTGTCATTAATTCAATTATTGAATTTTTTTATACTTCAATTAACTTTAAAAAAAAATCTTTCCATTCTTTTAAATTCAGTCAATCATTATCTTATGGGTAAATTTTACATTACTGTAAAATCCAATTCCCTAATATTTCCAAAAATCAACTAAATTTATATCAACGTGGTGATTAATTACGTTTTATTGAAATGGATTTAGATCTAATTTACTAAATTATATACATAGGTAAACAATTAATAGTTACCACAATAAGCCAAATCTACTCCCATTCATAACCTATTAACAATTGACTAAAATAAAAAATCTTACCTATCATCAATTACGTCAAATTACAATTTTACTGCGTATTATTTCATCAATTATTATAACTTGACATTAATTTCCAATT
The DNA here is from genome assembly GCA_030765085.1 of Allium cepa. NCBI lineage: Eukaryota > Viridiplantae > Streptophyta > Magnoliopsida > Asparagales > Amaryllidaceae > Allium > Allium cepa. The sequence goes on along the minus strand of CM060929.1, from coordinate 456,784,194 downwards.
TTCTGATTTCAATCAATTTAAACTTTACCATATGTTTCAATTAATTGGGTATGCACAGATTTAGCTATTCAATCAATTTCAATTTACGGTACAATTATCATCGTCTATATCATATTGCATTAATATCCTTATTTATCTTAATTTCAAATGATTGAATATTAAATTACATTTACTACAATAGGTCCAACTTGTTATATTATGAATTAAATTAACATTGGTTACATCCTCTGGAATTAACAATCTTTTATGACAAATCCATTTATCCTAACTACACAATTAGGTACTTAACTACAATTAATTTCACATTAAATTTTATAAATTATCAATTGAAACTTTAACAAATCAGTTACTTGATTTAAAACCCTGCTATTCAATAAATTGACATTTACAGGTGAAATTAACATTGACTTATATTTCATATCATAAATGCATGCTTCATTTCATACTATTTAGTTATAATTGCCAAGTATGTATATTAATTACTAATTATATTCTTAATAAATTTACTTCCTTGGTTTCATACTTAATAAGTCTTCACTTCCAACAATATTATAAATCACCTACAGGACATTGATGTTTTTCCATGAATTCATTGATTAATCCAATAATGCCTTTGTTTCCTTCTATTCAATTTATTAATATTTAAGTACGTTTATTATCAACAACGCTAATTATAATTACCTACCTACAACTATTTCATTGGTTTATTCAACAGCTACTTTTGTTTACTCCTTTTCTATTTTAAAACAAAATGTAACCATTTTCACTATTCATTATTATATTAATGAATTCCATCCAAGTTAATATTTTTATTAATATTTCACACATTCACCTTTCTATTGGTTTCTTATTTTAAACCTATAACCAAGTATGACAATTTATATTATTTCAATTTATTGCCATATAAATATTACATTGTTAACGTTTAATTACAATTGCTTCATCAAATTTCTACATTCGCTCCAATATAAATTTTAAGACTTTATTTCTTTCTAAATTAAATTAAAAATCTTATTAAATTAACTCATTTTGAACCATCGAATTTTACGGGTCGTTACATTAATATATTACGAAGAAGTCTAACTCTAAATAGCACTGAGAATCTTGTAGAGAGAGTGATAGAGAATCAAACTAGAAGTAATCGTGTTCGATTCAATGTTGATTTCGGCAGAGTAATGATAAGAATATGTATTAAGAAAAGTGGAAGAAGAAGAGGAGTGAAAAGCCAGAAAATCTGATATAAAATTCGTTGAAACTAACCCCTATTTAAAGAAGAACAACAGCCATGTCTATTCGTGAACAGTTATGGCGAATAGACACTTCTTGAAATTTAAATTTTGAACTCAACTGACACTATGCCGACATGGGGTATATAGGCATGTCGACATCCCAAAGCATTTTTTGATGTTTTGATTTTCTTTGAAAATAACCTTTATCCTATATTAAAACTAATTTAAACTTTATAAATATACTTGAATATAGTTAAAATTCATAAGTAAACATAAAGAATAATGTATATAGAATTTAAATCTAGTTTTATATTTTAAATCTAAGTATAAATATTTAAAAGTTAAATATATTATTAAAAGATAGTTTAAAATCAGGAGTAATTTGTCTTTGAAATTAAAGATAATTTTGAGGCTAAATTTATTTAAAAATCAGGATAGAGGGTTTTGAATCTTTTAAAAGGAAAGTTTTGAAAACATTTTAAAAACACGATATAATTTTGAAAAATCATTTTGAATAAAAAGTTAGCGGATACAAAACAATGTTCCACTAGATTTTTCGTAGGTTCCATCCTGCTTAGGGTTCCATCCCTTTAACAGGCTCGAAGTGGATTCCATTCCACGAATAAATTTGATTTTAAGATGCCAGTGCTTTCCTATGAGTTTTAACAAAATTCCTAATAATAAAAAATACTTAACTTTGAAATCTTGAACTCTTGATAATCTTAATACTCATAAGTCTTCTATCTTGATATCTTGAATCTCTATATTGTACAGTCTTCATTCTTTGTACCTGCATGGTTAAATCCTGCATATACATATATATCTAAACTTATAATGTTAGTATTTAAATTTTATAATCTATTCTAAGCTTGTTGTCATCAAAACCATCATTACACGGACTAACAATCTCCCCCTTTTTTGATGATGACAACATTTGTTTATAAAATTTTACTTCTATCCTAATAACTCCCCCTAAAACTAATAACTCCCCCTTAATATATGCTGAACTGCCCTATTTTATATTTCTCCCCCTTTGTCATCAACAAAAAAACTAAATGTAAACTATATAACTTCAAACTATATAACTCCAAACTATATAACTAATACTTTATGACATGTGATTATAATGATAGTGTTATCATAAGTAATCATCACTTAAATCTAATACTAGAACATAGTCCTAAACTATCAACTATCCTAAGTAAGAATTCACAATAGTGTTTATCATTAAAACACATATAAGAACACGAGTTATTTATTACGTATGAAGTTGTATATACATGAACGTTTAGAAAACATAAAGAAACACAAACAATAATGGAGAAGAAAGAAAAGAAACTATTGTGCGTTAAAAAACATAGGAGATCTATGAATCGAACAGTTTGGATAGTGAAAACAGAAGTTTCCACGTTGTTCGACAAGATTCCCATTCTTGTCACAACACACTTCTCCAACACACACGACTTGTCATCATCCTCCTCGTGCGCTTCTTCCATGGGTTCTTCTTCTTCTTCCTCGCTGGCCTCTTGTTCTTGATTGAGTGAAGAGTCTTCATCAATCAAGATAGGGTTGGCCTGGTAATCCATTAGGAATTTTTGCAAATTCCTAAGAATCTTGCCTTGCCTTTCATGTTCCTTTGCCATACGAAGTTGAGTCACTTGTATTTCAGTCATCATCTGAAGTACATCCTTCATAGATTCCTCTATTTTAGTCACACGAGCGAGAGTAGTACGTTGAAATGGATCCGACGTAGGAGAGGCGAATGAAAAGGTTGATTTTATGTTTGATTTGGAAGAGGAGGCCATTATTTTATTTATTTCAGAAGATAGATTAAAGAGAAAACAGAGAGAATGAACAAAAATTCGAAATAGAGAAGAATATATAACTAATTTTTTTTAATTTTGGTGGGAAAATTTCAAAATTTAAAAACGTTGCATGTCGACATGGGTATATGGGGGATGTCGACATGGTCCTTTTTATTTTTTTATTTTAAATCTTTGAATTATTTTAATATTAATTATTAATTATACTTATTATTTATATTTTATATTTTAGTTATAGAACAAATACCTAATTCTCTTCTTAATTTAGTAAATATTGATTCATTTAAGGGTTTTGTTGAGATATCAGCAATTTGATTCTCAGAATTGATATACTCGAGAGTAACTACTTCCTTACTTATATTATCTCTGAGAAAATGATGTCTGATATCAATATGTTTAGTTCGAGCATGTTGAGTAGTATTTTTGGATAAATTTATCGCACTTGTATTGTCACAATAAATTGGTGATTTTGAAAATTTTAAACCAAAATCTTTTAAGGTTTGTTGCATATATATTACTTGAGAACAAGCCAAAGCAGCAGAAATATACTCTGCTTCAGTTGTTGATAAAGAAACTGTGTTTTGCTTTTTACTGAACCAAGAAATCAGGGAATGCCCCAAAAAGTGACAAGTCCCACTTGTACTTTTTCGGTCTGATTTTCAACCAGCATATTCAGCATCATAGTAAGATATTAAGTCAAAAGAATCGTTTTTAGGGTAGAATAAACCATAATCAGATGTGTGTTTAACATATCTTATGATTCGTTTTACGGCTTTTAAGTGGATCTCTTTAGGTTGGGATTGATATCTGGCACAGAGACAAACACTATGCATGATATCAGGTCTACTGGCAGTAATATAGAGTAGTGATCCAATCATTCCTCTATATAGTTTTTGATCTACCTCTTTCGAGAGATCTTCTTTACTAAGGTACTCATTGGTTGCCATGGGAGTGCATTTTCCACTCACAGTAGTCAAACCAAATTTACTAATTAGGTCTTTAGCATATTTTTCTTGACTAATAAAGATACCATTATCTAATTGTTTTGTTTGAAATCCTAAAAGAAATTTAATTCACCCATATGACTCATCTCAAATTCTTTTGTCATTATTTCAGAAAATTCTTTATTCATTTCAAAATTAGTTGAACCAAAAATGATATGATCTACGTAAACTTATACTAGTTGGATATCATTTTTATTTCTTTTAATAAAAAGAGTATTATCTACATTACCAATTTCAAAATTAGATTGCAATAAATAAGATCTTAGTCTATCATACCAAGCTCTAGGTGCTTGTTTTAGATCATATAATGCCTTTTTAAGTTTGTAAACATGATTTGGTAATTTAACATTTTCAAAAAGTGGTGGTTGTTCAACATATACTTCTTCTTTTACAAATCCATTTAAAAAGGCACTTTTAACATCCATTTGAAATAATTTGAAATTATTATGATTTGCGAAAGCAAGTAGAATCCTAATGGCTTCTAATCTTGCTACGGGAGCAAAGGTTTCATCAAAATCTATTCCTTCTTCTTGACAATACCCTTAAGCGACTAATCGAGCTTTATTTCTAACTACCTCTCCTTGTTCATTTATTTTATTTTTATAAAGCCATTTAGTTCCAATTATAGTTTTATTTTCTGGCCTAGGAACAAGTTCTCAAACATCATTTCTAGTAAATTGATTTAATTCTTCTTGCATAGCCAAAATCCATGAATCATCAGTTGATGCTTCTTTTGGATTTTTGGGTTCAATAGTTGATATAAAAGCTACATTACTCATTTGATTAGTTGATTGCTAGCTTTAACAACAGATTGCATATCTCCCAGTATACTTTCTATAAGATGATCTTTTAAAAGTTTAGTCCTTTTATTAGGATGATTAATTTCATTATTAGTTTCAGTTGATTCTTGATTTTGAGTGATTAAATCCTCTTCATCGTTTGTATCTTCAAAATTTTTGAAATTTTCATCAAATGAAACTTGCATTGTTTCTTCAACGGAATTAGTTTTTAAATTAAACACTCTGTACGCTTTACTTCTATTAGAATATCCGATAAAGATACCTTTGTCGGATTTAGGGTCAAATTTATCTAAATTATCTTTTGTATTTAAAATAAAGCATTTACTTCAAAAAATTCTGAAATAAGATACCCTAGGTTTCTTTAAATAAAGAAGTTCATAAAATGTCTTATCAATTAGAGATCTAATTAAAATTCTATTCAAAATATAACAGGCGGTAGCAACTGCTTCTGCCCAAAAATTCTTTGGTAAATTACTATTTGTAAGCATAGTTCTCGCACACTCTTGAATCGTCCTTTTCTTACATTCTACTACTCCGTTTTGTTGTGGAGTTTTTGAAAATGAAAAATTGTGAGTTATTCCCTTTCTATTGTAGAATTCCTCAAACTTTTCATTTTCAAATTCACCACCGTGATCACTTCGAATAGTTATAAGTTTTAGAGAAAATTGATTTTGAATTCATTTTGAGAATGTCTTAAAACATTCCAAAGTATCACTTTTATGTTTCAAGAATATTGTCCATTTAAATCTACAATAATATTCTACAATTATAAAGACATATTTACTATGATTTAATGATAGAATTTGAGATGGACCAAATAAATCAAGATGAAGTAATTCAAGAGGTTTTGAAGTTGAAATCATATCTTTTAACTTAAAAGAAATTTTTCTAAGTTTTCCTAATTGACAAGCATCACATAAACTATCTACTTTAAAATTCATTTTAGGGAGTCCTCTTACTAGATCATGTTTTGACAGTCTAGATAAGAGTTTGAAATTCAAATGCCCAAATCTCTTGTACCAAATCCAAGGGTCACTTGTATTTGCCAATAGACATGGGTTATTATTTGAAACTTTCATACTAAGAATATAAATATTCCTTTTCCTGACTCCCTCAAATTTAATGGTTGAATTATTATCTTCAATGTGACATTTATCTTTTTCAAATTTAATTTTATATCATTTATCACATAGTTGACTTATACTTAGCAGATTATGTTTCAGATTCTAAACCAGCAAAACATTAGTAATAGTAGGAGTTTCAGAATTACCGACTTTGCCGATGCCAATCACATATCCTTTTGAGTTGTCTCCAAATTTAACCAATCCTCCGTCTTTGTATATTATATCATTCAGTATATCTGGATTGCCAGTCATGTGTCTAGAACACCCACTATCAAGTATCCACTTGTTCTTTCTCATCTGCACAATTTGTCCGTTGTGGATTGATTCCTCAACACCCATAAAGCATGATTCCTGCATATCAAACAATCTTGGTAGACAACTTGAATTTGATTATTGATTATATGCAGACTCAAGAAATGATGATGGTTTGAATGCTTCTAAACTAGTATTAACAAATATAGCCATTTTAAAAAAAATTCAAAAATCAGATTATGAAACTTTGAAAACCTCGCAATGATACCAATTGTGAGAAATGCAGATTACGGATCTTAAGGCTAGGATTAACACTAGAAGGGGGGTGAATATTGTTAATAAAGTATTACCAAATCTTTTTTGATTTATGTTAATTTAGACACCGATGTATGCAATATACAGACACAGATATGATTACAGAAACAAACACAGATGCAGAAATAAAATAAAAGCAGTAAAGGAAAGAACATACCGGATTTTATAATGGTTCGGAGTTACCCTACATCCAGTCCCGCAACACAAGTACGGATTTCCTTTCAAAAGCAACTGTACAATTACACCCTCGGTTCAAGGCTACGAGGTACACCCTCCAGAATTTCGATCCTCTGGGTAGAGATACTTGATTTCCGGGCCACAAGTTTACCCAATTGATTTACCAAGGCTAGAATCACACCTTTTCTTTCTTGATTGATTTTCAAGGCTACAATCACACCTTTTCTCGCTTAATAAGTTACCAAGAAGTCTATAACTCTGAATAGCACTGAGAATCTTGTAGAGAGAGTGATAGAGAATTAAACTAGAAATAATCGAGTTCGATTCAATGTTGATTTCGGTAGAGTAATGATAAGAATATGTATTAAGAAAAGTGGAAGAAGAAGAGGAGTGAAAAACTAGAAAATCTGATATAAAATTCGTTGAAACTAACCCCTATTTATAGAAGAACAACAGCCATGTCCATTCGTGAAGAGTTTAGCGAATAGACACTTCTTTTGAAATTTAAATTTTGAACTCAACTGGCACTATGTCGACATGGGGTATATAGGCATGTCGACATCCCAAAGCATTTTTTGATATTTTGATTTTCTTTGAAAATAACCTTTATCTTATATTAAAACTAATTTAAACTTTACAAATATACTTGAATATAGTTAAAATTCATAAGTAAATATAGAGAATAATATATATAGAATTTAACTATAATTTTATATTTTAAATCCAAGTATAAATATTTAAAAGTTAAATATATTATTAAAAGATAGTTTAAAATCAGGAGTAATTTGTCTTTGAAATTTTAGAATAATTTTAAGCCTAAAATTATTGAAAAATCAGGATAGAGGGTTTTGAATCTTTTAAAAGGAAAGTTTTGAAAACATTTTGAAAATGGAATATAATTTTGAAAAATCATTTTGAATAAAAAGTTAGCGGATACAAAACAATGTTCCACTAGTTTTTCGTAGGTTCCATCCTACTTAAGGTTCCATCCCTTTAACAGGCTCGAAGTGGATTCCATTCCACGAATAAATTGTATTTTAAGATGCCAGTGCTTTTCTATGAGTTTTAACAAAATTCCTAATAATAAAAAATACTTAACTTTGAAATCTTGAACTTTTGATAATCTTGGTACTCATGAGTCTTCTATCTTGATATCTTGAATCTCTATACTGTACAGTAATCATTCTTAGTACCTGCATGGTTAAATCCTACATATACATATATATCTAAACTTATAATGTTAGTGTTTATATTTTATAATCTATTCTAAGGTTGTTGTCATCAAAACCATCATTACATGGACTAACAATGGTGATTGGTGGCGGCGATCCAGGCTGCATGCGTGAGATGATGGGTTTGACGACGACGGCGGCGACATGGCTTAGGGTTTTAGGTGAGCAACGATTTGCGATAAGAAAAAAAAGGGAAGCGTCTCGTTCGGAGGCAGCATGCTCGTGATGGAATAAATATGTTAGGTAATGTAATTTATTTGGTTTCATTACTATAATTAGTTTGGTAAATAAATTTAATTATATCAATATTTATAAATTCGTAATTTGTGCGTACGAAGTCGATTTCCGACGAAACGATTTGCATTGGAATCGCATCGACTCGATCAATATTATAGAGCTGGATTCGATTCTATTCGAATCTAGAATATTTTTGAAAAAGGTGAGTGTTAATATGCTCACAAGTACTAATATATTTTTTATGTAGTTGAATTAATATTACGAGGTGAATTGAATTTATTGTTGCTTGATAAATTTAATTGACATTTAAATTGACATCTGAATTTTTTGATAGGATTGGAATTGGTAGTTAAATTAAATTAGGAATTAATTGCCAGTAAAATACACGATATTGATAATTACGAAATCGTTGTGAATTATGTCGACTGTTTGGATGATTGGTTGTGATGGATGTTATTGGTTAATATTTGGATGATTATTTATTTTGATATGTCATGTTATCATTGTTTGTGTCAAAATTGGGCACAACACTCGTCGGAAGTTTTTTAAGAGATAATAAATGAAGAAAGTAAATTAAAACATGGATTATCTAACAAAAACTCCAAATATTAGGAAATAAATTGCACAAGAGACAACGATTTAGAGTGGTTCGGCGATTTGCCTACGTCCAATATGAAGTTTTGTTACTTTATTGCTTGATATTCGGGGAATACAACTTTTCAATGTCAAAGTACAGCAAGTAGTAAGCCAAAATTCGAAATCAAAGGCAACGGTGGTGCTCTGAAGAAATTCTGGCAGCGTCTAGACGTGCTTTATCTCTAAAATTCTTCGATCCCTTTTCTGAATGACCAGGGGCTCTATTTATAAGTGTTAGAGGCTGATATTTCGCCTAAAATTCGAGGATACCACTTCTGGCACGTGTGGGTGGCCCACATGGCCGAATTCTGGAGATCCGGACCCACTTTGGGATCGATTCGACCCTAGTTTCGAATCGATCAAAAAAGTGTCCAAACATGATGAAACTTGGCATGGGCATTCTTCTAGGTATATGCAAGCTCCTGTGAAAATTTCGTAGCATTTGGGCTTGTAGATCTCAAGTTATGATCGATTCAAGATTACGCTTTCGGCCAACAAGCTTGGTTCGAATCGATTCCTTAGGGTCGAATCCATAGGGTCGAATCCACCATCTTAGCCGCCTTGACTTAGTGGGTTCGAGGTAGCATGCGTGTAGTCGAAGCGGGGGAAAATGATGGGTTCGATCATGTGCTTCAACGATGGATTCGAAGTTATTCATCTGCATGGATTCGAATGTCTCCTCCTTGATGAATTCGAAACGAGATTATGTCTCGTGCATTTGAACCGAGACTTGCTCGATGGATTTGAGGCGAGGCCGTCTGATGGATTCGAAGGAAGAGGTGACCCGAGGGATTCGAACTAGGGAAGGCTTTGGATGGATTCGAAGCGTGGTTACCTCTGATGGATTCGAACGAAGGCGCGTCCTTGATGGATTCGAAGCAGGGAGTACTTTGGATGGATTCGAAGTGAAGGCTTGCCTAATGGAGTCGAAGCAAATGCACTCCTCATGGATTCGAGGCAACATGTGTCTGGTGGGTTTGAACCAAGGCCTCCTCTTGATGGATTCGAGCCTATGTTATTTTAAGGGATTCGAACCTTATACTACCTGATCCATTTCCCATTGGCGATAACTTGAGCATACGAACTCGAATTGCCCCGAAACATGGAATGTGGGTTTTTACAGCTTTGCTTGACGTGTCTTATCAATTATAGCCCGATCCGGACTCGGGCAAAACTCGTCGATATTTGTAGTTGTCCAACAACCATTCAAAGCTAAGGATGTATGATCATGTCTCTTTCTAGTTAGTTCCTTGGTATCTCGGCCTTTCCAAAAGGCGAGATAACATTTGCCCCCCAAAGTACGTCTTGTGTAAACATGACGTGCTTTGAAAAGCTACAATCTAACGCTGGACAATTAGGACATGCTCTGCTGAAAGTTGTATTCTTTATTGCTGTTATCAATTGTCGTATGATTGTGATCGGTTGTTCGTCGTTGAAATCATGACAAGATGGATATCTGATCCCTGTGAATGATAAAGATCAAATATTAGTTAAACATATGTGCATATGTGTATCACCATGACTTTGGTTAACGTTGCGTGATTGCAAGTTGTTGCCAGTTTGGTTTGTTACTGAATTCTGCATCGACCCTCTCCTGAACCGATTTGAGATTCGGGTTAAAACATTGTTGTTATAATCATCTATGATCATCCTCTTGTATCGATCCTCTCCTGAATCGGTGTAAAAGGTAGACTAGTAATTTTTCATATCGAGGCACTACGTTCGTTCTCATCGGTGGTGTCTAGTGGATTCGAAGCATGTTTGTTCGAATCGATTGTCTTGCATCTGCTTAGTGCTTCCTCGAATCGATGATGCCTCGCATCGATTAGGTTGGGATGGATTTGATTGTGTAAAAGACAGGAAGGCAATGGATTCGAAGTGAAGTATGGATTTAGCCGTTCGATGGATTCGAAGTGAGGGCTCTACGCTGTGATGGATTCGAACGCAGTGGGTTCGTACGCGATGGGTTCGAACGTGATGGATTCGCTTGTTCGAATCGACCAGCACGTGACAGATTGGGGTCGGTCATTTTGACCGGGAGACGAATCGTCCCGTTTCTTTCCTGGAATCCATATAAATACGTGAGGCTGGGCGCTTTTTTCACTTTTTACTTTTCACTGTTGCTGTAGCTTCTTCTTCGAATCGATCTTCCAGAGCTTAGAACAAGCGCGTCTTCCACGAATCGATCGAATTTCTTTAAGCTTTCCTTTGTGATTTCACTAAACCAGGTAACTAATGGATCAAGCCGAGTAAGGAATGATGGAACCGGAAGTCTTTGACATCGATTCGACCTTTTCTTCTTGAAAATCTCGAGGAGTGGGGGGGCCTGGACGAGGTGGTTCGACTCGATGGAACTGAGGAGTGAGGTCATTTGATTCGTATCGGTCAGAGTCTTCTCTCATTGCTTCGCATCGATCCAAGAATGAGCAGTTCGAGTCGATTTTTAATGCATAGCTTCGAATCGATGGTTGTAAAAGAAAAAAGGCTCGCGGCGATCGATTCGAAATAGCGATATTCTGATCGATTCGAAGGAGCTTAATATTGGTCGGTTCGAAGTAATGATATGTTGATCGATTCGAAGGAGTTAAACTTTGATCGATTCGAAGTCATCTGAGGTTTCATGGATTCGAACTGCTCCTCTGTTCCAAGGTCTCATCGAGTCGAACTACGTGGAATTGGGGCGTATGATTCGAAGTTCTTCGATTCGACTCGTGTCGATTCGAGTCGGTTGATTCGAACGCTATCGCTTCTGGGATCCCCGCTCTTCTGAATTGCTCCAATATCTGAACTACGACCAATTTCAAGTTGAACTTTAACGAACTCACTGAACTTTTAGCATACTTGACTCCGGCGAGCTTCGGCCTTGCATAATCAATATTTTACTTGACCTTCCCTTTGGAACTCGTCGATGGCACCATGACTTAAACACAATATAATGAATTTATACTTGAATTGGTCAGTAGCATCTGGGTGGCGTGAAAGTGACGGTCAGCGATGATGGTCGTTTTCATTCTCAAATTCCAAAGTTTCGTCGTTCGGACATCTTGTTTCAACTTGTAAAATCTACTTAAGTTTTGTATAACACTTGCACTGCACGACATACTCATACACTTTGCATCGGGGGAATGCATGGGCCTTTTATGTATTTAACGCCGCTTTCTGGTGAGTTAGTTAATTATGGAATCTTCGAGTTCTCAACAACAAGAAGCACAAAGCTCGCCTCTTCCAGCGCTTGAGATTCCGGAAATCCCTCCTGAAGTCATAGATCCCGCTCCGGACGAATTGCCGGAGGCCATATTTATCGAAGATCCTGTCGATTCTGTCCAGTCCAATATCTCGGAGTCTCTGTTGGGCCGGATATGTTCGAAACATGACATATCCCTGGACGATGTTTTATTACCGAGTGCTAGTGACAGACCACACAACCCACCTGAAGGATATACTGCCTTCTACCATCATGCCTGCGCGGTTGGATCTCTTCCTCCTTTTAACCAATACATCAGAGAGATGTTGTCGTATTTAGGGATCGCTCCTTCACAACTCCATCCCAACGGGCATGCACTACTGAACAGCGTCTTTGTCATATTTATGGATTGTCTTTTTCGCCCGCCAAGACCTAACGAGATCAGGCACATATTTAATTTCAAGAGCAGGGGTGATAGCCCATCTTTCACTTTTCTGGAGGCGGTCAGGAACTGTCAGGTTGTGACTGGGGCCTGGACCAGGCTTAGTTATTTCAGGAACGAGTGGTTTTTTGTTCGATGCCCCCCAGGGTTTGCCAGGAGATGGTTTTCCAGACGTAAGTATCTTAATCCGTTTTTGAATGGCCACTTTTAATACTTTACACTAATACTCTGTTATTCTTGCAGCCATCATTTCGAGACCTACCGGTGGGCATTATAGAGGCGTCGTTCAAAGTTTGCAAAGGGTTCCACGTGATTCAAGGCACATAGACTTGCTGTTGACCGACGGTAACTTAAGGACATTGGGTTTGATTGAGATGGGCCAGAGTATTGTAATTGAAGGATTGGCGAAATCGGCCTTGAGGAAGAAGAAGAAAGTGGCAAAAAGAAAACCTGGCGTTGTGATAAGAGAAGTGAGCGACGATGAAAGAACGCCCACGGACACTGAGATAGCAGCCGACCTTTCCCGAATAGAAGAGGGTCAGAAAGGCAAGGCTGCTGTATCTAAGTTTATGAGATGGAAGTCTGTAGTCGTAACCCGTTCCAAATCTGGGGTTACTGTTTCCAGCGCCTCTCCTCGCCAGTCCGGAGACCTTTTCACAGGGCTGGACGATATTCCCATTCCGGACTACGTATCTCTCCACCACGGGTCCGGGTTGGAAGAGCTCCGGGGAGCGCTTGATATAAGCGAATCTTTACCCGTTAGTGTAATCGACGCTTCTGGTTGGTCGGGGGGTTTGCGCATTTATACACTTCTCATAACACTTCACGACTTCCACATGCATTGCATTGCTTTTTCTTGGCATTTAACCGAACTGTTTCTTCTTTACAGGTGCCATGTCGGATCATCCTTCTACACTTGATAGACTTCGGCGAGTGCATCATTCTTCATTTTATTACGAGTCTCGCCGTAGGGATTCTGACCGAGATCGTGAGCGGAGGTATTATGAGAAAGAGCATCGCGATAGGGACCATTCCCGATATTATTCTAGCCAGGAGCGTTCTGATAGGGACCGAAGGTACCATTCACTCTCTCGTTCTCCTCCGCCATCCAGGGGCCAGGCACCTACAGTCGAACCTTCGCGGCAACAGCCATCTCAACAAATCTTTAAACCTGGTCCACATCGTTCAAGGACTAATACGGCTACGATCGTAACTGTGGAGGAGGCCCCTCTTGAACCGTCTGGTGAAGGGGCTATTAGAATTGCTCAATTGAAGAAATTTTTTTCAGAAATATGCTTTGACGCCTATATCTTTCCACCCAATCTCAAAAGAATTCTCGAAGAGGCTGTGAACACCGCCCTGAGCTATACCCGGGATTTTTATGCTCAATATAAAGAATGGTACAGGGCGGCTGTTAAAGCTTCGAAAGTAGCCTTTGAACGAGCCAAAGTTATTGAGAAACTGGGTGCAGACTTGGCTCAGAAGAACCGTATTGTTGACATACTTCAATCTGAAACAGAATCTTCTCGTAAAGCCGAAATGGAGTCGCTAAAAAAGGTCGATGAGACACTAGCTGAGATGGCGAAGATGCAACAAGCGCATTGCACTTTAATTGAAGACTTGGGCCATCGGTATAAAAATGTTGAGGCCGAGTGGGATGCGGCGGTCAAAGAGCTTGAGGAATTGAAGGCCAAGTTTGCTGACTTGAGCAAGGAAAAGGATGACGCTAACATGGCTGCACAAGAAGCGTGCGTGCAAGCCGTGTCTCTCCGAGCTGAGCGAGACGCGGCGGTTGCTAAAGTTAAAGCGGTGGAGGCGGAAGTGGAAGGGAGAGTTCAAGCAGAGATATTCGGAGTAGAAGCCGAGTTTGATGATCATCTTGACACTTACAATGCTAATGTGCTTGAGCACAGGAATCTCTCGTGGCTCAGAGATTATTCTACGCTTCTACTCAGTGCTTGGAAAAAATTGGTGGCGAACAAGAAAGCATCTCTCCCTGAAGGCGCCGTAGACGAATTTGAACTTGAGTCTCGCTTGTTGAGCGAGGAGGAAAGGAAACTTCTCCATGGAGCGATGATTTCCGCTGAGAGAGAGACTTGGTTTTCACCATGTGGAGACTGGTGAGGGTTCTGGAGCTGCACATTATAGTGAGGATGTTTCAGTTGATGCCCCGACCTCGTCTGGAGTCACCGCTACCGTTGGTCCACATGTTGTCCCTGCTTATAACCCGGATCGACCGGAACTGTCTCTCGGTACAACCACCGTTTCTGTACTCGTCCCATCACCGAGCCGAGGCAAAGAAGGTTTTCTAAATGTTGCTTAAGTGTTTTTAGAATGTTGAACTTGGAACAGATCATTTGACTAATTATTCTCATTTCTTTTCGACTGGTGACTGAAAGTGATGTGCCAGCACCTCCAGTACCACAAACTTCGCAGCCAATGCAAGGAGCCTTCGTTACTAAGGCTATTACAACTACTGCCATAACCGGCGAGATGGGAGAGGGAAGTTAAATGTCGTTTGATGTTCATATGATTGAGGAGCTTCTCAAGCAACCCTGTGAACCCTTTACCGATCCTTCCTTTGCAATGGGTGGAGTTGTTCCAACTTTTAGCTCGTTTATGCCGACCTTCAGTGTGTCTAGCGCTGCTCGATCTTCCCGAGAAGAAGAAATCTTTGCCGAGATAAGCACTGAAATGGCTGCAGTGACGACGGTTGGTGGTTCCGGAGGTGATGTTGCTCCACCAAGCTTAACTCCTTCAATGGTTACATCTCTCACTGGCACAGCTATAACTTCTAGTGTCGAAGCTTCGCCACCTGTTACGGCTTCTCCGCCTCCGGTTCGTCCTCACAAAAGGATCTCTATCCCTTCCAGCTCTGAGGAAGACGTGGATATTATGCCAGATCCTAAGGATGCTCCAAAGAAGGACAAAAAATCTCGCAAGAAGCCGGGTAGTGGGTCTAGCGGCTCAACTCCGAAGAAGAAATCCTGGAAGAAGAAGGAGTGAACTTCTCGTTTTACCATGTAGTTGTGAAAGGGCAATTCTTTTCACTTCTCCTTTTCCAGTCCGTGTATAAGTGTGGATTCGGCACCTACTTTATGAATTGTTTTTAGTTTTATCCTGTAATCAAACTCCTTTTTTGTTTGTTCATAAAATGGAAAACAACTCTTTTCTTTTTTGCTCAAGTATTGCATTGATTGGCTCATGCTCACATATGTCATAAGCCTTGAATACATGTCCACATTTCGGGGACTTAACATAATTTGCGTTTAACAGTTGGGCCCATATTCTGGGAACTTATTAATTATCAGTGTTTATGACTTAGTTCGCTCTCCGGGAACTTGTAATTGATGTTTATACTCCAATTCACACTCTGGGAATTTCGAAATAGAGTTTTATATTCTGGCTTGCACTCTGGGAATCAGAAGTTGGAGTTTATACACCAAGTCGCACTCCGGGAATTTGGACTTATACTCTGGTTCGCGCTCCGGGAATCGAGAGTTGAAGTTTATACTCCAATTCGCGCTCTGGGAATTTGGAGTTGGCTCACTCTCTGGGAGCGATGGATTTACACTTCGGTCCGCGCTTCGAGAATCGAGAGTTGAAGTTTATACTTCAATTCGAACTCTGGGAATTTGGAGTTGGCTCACACTCTGGGGGCGATGAATTTAGACTCCGGTTCGCGCTCCGGGAACCGAGAGTTGAAGTTTATGCTCCAATTCGCACTCTGGGAATTTGGAGTTGGATCACACTCTGGGAGCGATGAATTTAGACTCCGGTTCGCGCTCCGAGAACCGAGAGTTGAAGTTTATGCTCCAATTCGCACCCTGGGAATTTGGAGTTGGCTCACACTCTGGAAGCGATGAATTTAGACTCCGGTTCGCGCTCCGGGAACAGAGAGTTGAAGTTGATGCTCCAATTCGCACTCTGGGAATTTGGAGTTGGCTCACACTCTGGGAGCGATGGATTTATACTCCGGTTCGCGCTCCGGGAACCGAGAGTTGAAGTTTATCCTCCAATTCGCACTCTGGGAATTTGGAGTTAGCTCACACTCTGGGAGCGATGGATTTATACTCCGGTTCGCGCTCCGGGAACCGAGAGTTGAGGTTTATGTTCCAATTCGCACTCTGGGAATTTGGAGTTGGCTCACACTCTGGGAGCGATGGATTTATACTCCGGTTCGCGCTCCGGGAACCGAGAGTTGAAGTTTATGCTCCAATTCGCACTCTGGGAATTTGGAGTTGGCTCACACTCTGGGAGCGATGGACTTATACTCCGGTTCGTGCTCCGGGAACCGAGAGTTGAAGTTTATGCTCCAATTCGCACTCTGGGAATTTGGAGTTGGTTCACACTCTGGGAGCGATGGATTTATACTCCGGTTCGCGCTCCGGGAACCGAGAGTAGAAGTTTATACTCCAATTCGCACTTTGGGAATTTGGAGTTGGAGGAGGGATTGTCGTGTATCAATCCCTGTGAATGTTGATGTAGTGTTCTGCCCCCGAGCTCGGGTTTCACTTAGCGAGTGACTGGTCGCATCACAGTCACTCCCTATTTGAATAAATCCCACCGCGTGATGGAACTTAGCTCTCCGTGCATTGTGATATTGTACGTCATATTCAGTAAAATCACAGCTCTGGCTCGAAGAGATGGCATTTTATTGTTGAAACGAGGAAATATGGCAAAGTCAGTTGCCTTATTACAAATTTAAGTCTCGAAATGCTAGAATAAAATGCAAAGGAATAAACTGATAGAAAATAAATAAGTAAAGTCTTTTATATGTAGTAGCGACAAAGACTTTCTCTATTCCAAGCTCTCGGCAAGGTAAGACCGTCAACGGTCGATAATTTGAACGTGCCATCTCCGAGCTTTTGTGAAATCACATACGGCCCTTCCCAATTTGGCTTCATGTGCAAAGGAACCGGATAAACCCTTTTAAGTACGAGATCGTCGAGTTCGAAGGTTCGTGGACGGACCTTGGCATTGTACAGTCGGGCGACTTGACTTCGATATGCGGCTGCCCTCAAATCAGCCTCTTCGCGCTTCTCATTGAGTAAATCCAAAGATTCAGCAAGTAATATGGCATTTGTTTTTGGATCATAATACGTTACGCGATGAGAGTGCACTTCCATTTCGACTGGAATAACGGCTTCAGAACCATAAGATATAGAAAATGGGGTATGACCGGTTGCAGTTTTATGAGTCGTTCGATAGGCCCATAATGCCATAGGAAGTTCGTCGACCCATTTGCCCCCAGCTTTTTCCAGTCGTTTCTTTAGAATGGACTTGATGACTTTATCAACAGCTTCAACTTGACCATTTTCTTGTGGGTGTGCTACTGCAGAGAATTTCTTATGGCTGTGGAATCGTTGACAGAAATTCTTGAATTCAGCACTGTCGAATTGGGCTCCGTTATCGGTGACGATGGTATGTGGGAGGCCAAAACGGCAGATGATGTTACGTACTACAAAGTTGATTACTTTCTTTGTTGTAATTGTCGTAAGGGATTCAGCTTCAGCCCATTTGGTGAAATAATCAACTGCGACGATGGCGTACTTCGCGCCACCTTTGGCCAGAGGCAATGTGTTGATGATATCTATTCCCCATACCGCAAATGGCCAAGGACTGACCATTTGGGTTATCTCAGTAGGCGGGGTTCTAGGAATTCGAGCGTGTTTCTGGCATTTGTCACATTTTCTAGCGTAGTCCGCAGCATCGCGATTAACAATAGGCCAATAATACCCATATCGAAGTATTTTCTTTGCAAGTGCTTGCCCCCCAGTGTGATCGCCACATTCTCCTTCGTGTACATCGTGTAACACTCGTTTGACTTCATCGTGCGCGATACACCGGAGGAGAGGAATAGAGCATCCTCTTCGGTACATGACTCCATTTTGAATAACAAATCGTGAGGCCTTTCGTAGAACTTGTCTTTTCTCGCTTCGTTGCTCGGGCAATACACCACGTTCAATATAGTCTCGATAAGGAGTCATCCACGACTCCTTATTGGAGGTAGCTTCAAATGTGAAATCAGTCTCCCTTTAATCAATGCTCAGAGAGGATAGGGTTTCAACTGGAACAACCCCCAACTGCTGAGCCTCACCCGTACTTGCTAACTTTTCCAACGAATCAGCTTTCTGATTGTGCTCTCGGGGTATGTAAAAAATGGCATAGTAATCGAATTGATCAAGCATCTCCAGAGCTCGAGTTAGATAAGCGGCTAATCTTCGGTCTTTGGCCTGATATTCTCCTCGAACTTGACATACCACCAACTGGGAATCGCAGTAGACCTCTACAGCGATGATTTTCAGATCACGGGCAAGCTTTAGTTCGGTAAGTAGAGCTTCGTACTCGGCTTCGTTGTTGGTTGCACGGAACTCGAACTTTAAAGCATAACATTTGGATCGTCCCTCGGGGGTTTCAAGCACTACCCCAGCTCCTGAGCACCGATCGTTTGACGCACCATCGGTGTACAACTTCCAGATGTATTCGGGAGATTTGCTGGTCCCGGGCTAGTCTTCAAAAATAGTGAATTCGGCTATAAAATCTGCTAGGACTTGGCCGTGAATGGCTCTTCTTGGAGTATAAGTGATGTCGAATTGACTCGGTTTGATATTCCACTTTAGTAACCTACCAGACGTCTCAGGCCGCGTGAGGACCTGTCGTAACGGCTGATCGGTGTACACAGTAATAGGATGAGCCTGGAAATATGGACGGAGCTTCCTTGAGGCAATGACTAGGCAATATGCCAACTTTTCAAGCTTTGGATAATTTCTTTCGGCTCCGGTTAATCGTTTACTCACGTAGTAGACCGGTTTTTGCACTCGGTCCTCCTCCCGAATTAATGCAGCACTGATTGCATTTTCAGATACCGCTAGGTAGAGATATAACTGTTCATGATCTATAGGCTTTGAAAGGATTGGTAGTACGGAAAGATGTTGGATTAGCGATTGAAATGCGCCCTCACATTCTGCAGTCCATTCGAAGTTTCTTTTCCCTTTTCGAATCAAATCGAAGAAGGGAATGCATTTGTCGGTCGACTTTGAGATAAACCTGCTCAGTGCTGCAACTTTCCCATTAAGACTCTGGACTTGCTTTATGGTTCTCGGAGTTTGAAGATTTTTGATAGCCCAGATCTTCTCAGGGTTGGCCTCTATTCCTCGGGCATTGACAATGAATCCAAGGAATGTTCCAGATGCGACTCCGAAATGGCATTTTAGTGGATTAAGTTTCATCCCGTATTTTCGGAGGATATTGAACATTGACTCCAAGTCTTTGACATGATCATCAGAATATCGCGATTTCACCAACATGTCATCTACATAAACCTCCATAGTCTTCCCAATTTGATCGGCAAACATCCGGTTGACTAAGCGTTGATAAGTTGCACCGGCATTCTTTAACCCAAAAGGCATGACCTTGTAGCAGTACAATCCCAAGTCGGTTACGAAGCTTGTGTGCTCTTGGTCTGGTACATGCATGGGTATCTGATTGTAACCTGAGTAAGCATCCATGAAGGATAATAATTCATGTCCGGCGGTTGAATCTACCAGTTGATCGATTCGAGGAAGCGGAAAGCTATCTTTTGGGCAGGCTTTATTCAGGTCAGAGTAATCTATACACGTTCTCCATTTCCCGTTTGGTTCCCGGAAAAGTACGGGATTGGACACCCACTCTGGGAATAAGGCGTCTCTAATGAACCCATTTGACTTCAACTTATCGACCTCTTCTTTCAGGGCGGCAGATCTCTCTGGATCCATACCATGTCTTTTCTGCTTGACCGGGATATACCGCGGGTCAATGTTCAAAGTGTGGCTCGCGATGTCCAGCGAGATTCCACACATATCAGAGTGTGTCCAAGCGAATACATCGAGATTCGCCCGGAGAAAATTAACCAATTCCTGTTGTGTCTCTTGGTTAAGCTGAGACCCAATCTTCAACATTCTTGAGTCATTGTGATCATAGTCAATCGGGACATCGATGGTTAGCTCGGCCGGAGAAGCTTGGCTTTCCGTAGATTCTTCTTTATTATCATTGTCCCTTGGGTCAAGATCCTTTTGGAATTGGTTGTGGTGCCCAGGCCGAGGCCCAGGCGCTAGTTGTCAATCGTCAGTAAAACGGACGCAGAGAGATTCCTCTACGCCCTTTCCTTTTTCTTTTCGCTGCGCCTCCCGCAGCTCAGCAACATAACAGGCTCTCCCGGCAGCCTGATCTCCTTGTACCACTCCTATTTCGTGGTCAGTTGGGAACTTCAGAGTTAAACACCATGGGGCAATAGCAGCCCTAAATTCAGCAAGGGCCGGTCGGCCCAAAAAGGCATTGTACGGGGAAGGAATATCTAAGACAACAAATTGCAACATCTGAACTCTTCGGCATTCTCCCACTCCCAACTCCACCGGCAATTCAACCATTCCGGTTGGTATCGTCGCACTCCCGTTGAAGCAGTGGACTCGTGATTGACAAGGTTTTAAGTCCTTAGCTTCCATTTTCATTAAATCATATGCTCTTTAAAACAATATGTTCACAGAACTCCCGCTGTCCACCAAGATCCTCTTCATCCAAGCAGGACCAACTTGAGCGGATATGACCAACGGGTCAATTGTGGGAGCTTCGACTTTATCGGCGTCTCGATTTCTAAATACTATTTCATCAGCCATTGTCTTTTGTTGTTTAGCCGGTGTTCCGTCTTCTAAGTTACTATAGCATTCAAAGTCCATATGCCTGATCGAGCTAGCATATGACTCCATTTCTCTCCAACTTCTGTCTGCTGGATGGGGACCACCACTTATTGTATTGATAACCAACCTTTAGCCCGTACGAGCGGGTTCACCTTGTCTTTCCTGATTTTGCGTTCGATTTTGATTAGATGGGCCCGCTCCACCAGACTGTGGCTCCCGAACAAACTGGTCCAACTTTCTCTCTCTGATCAACTTTTCAATGAGGTCTTGCAAATGTCTACACTCATTGGTATTATGCCCGTAACTTTCAAGAAACCTACAGAATTTTCCTGTTTGAATCTGCCTCTCCGACGAAGGCTTCGGAGCAGGCTCCTTGTATTGCATAGTATTACAAGTCTGTAGGTATACGTTTTCCAACGACGTGTTAAGCGGTGTATAACTGTCAAACATTGCGGCCCTACGTCTCGGACCACGATTCTGGTCTTGCTTCTTGTTTCGGTTATCACCGTTTCTCGATCGTTGAGTCTGTTTATTTTGAATATTCAACTCGACTTTTCCTGAACTTTCTCCGGATTGTTTAACTGCAACATTACTCTGAATCCCTTCACTGTTGGGCCTTGCATCGTCCTGCTTCCTAGACTGTTTCGCATCCTTTCGCCTCAAGAATTGAGCGGCTTTGGAATAGAAACGGTCCAACGATGCGGGAGGCTTTCCTGCTAACCAATTTCCAAACTCGTAATTAGGGTCGATTCCTTTAGTCAAAGCCATTAAAATTGAATTATCATTGGGGTTGGTGATCTCTGCGCATGAAGCATTGAATCTCTCCAAATATCGTCTAAGTGTTTCTCCGGTAGCTTGAGTGACACTTGATAAGGTATTTACATCTTTAGGTCGGGCAATGTGCATGCGAAACTGCTCAACAAATTTGGTAGCTAACTGATCAAATGAAGAAATAGACCGTGGCGGTAATCGTGTAAACCACATCGTCGCAATTCCCCCTAAGGAAATGGGAAAACTGTGGCACTTTACTGCGTCATCAGCCCTTGCAGCAGTCATTGACCATTCATACTTCAAAATATGTTGATTTGGGTCGGAATTTCCTTCATACATGGGCAGGGTTGGCATTCTGAATCGTCGAGGAGGTTCAGCATACAATATGTCATCAGTAAATGGGGTGTGACTCCGGGAGATTCCCCAATCGTCATTTGTTAGGCCTTGACTCTCGCGAATCATTTGTCGTACCATGGCTGAGAAGTCTGGCATTGGAAAATTCTGTGGGTGGTGAGCCAAAGTGTGGTCGGGTTCCACAGTGCGAGGTGGGATCGGGCGCTGTCGACGATCCGCATCTCGCCTCCTTGGCTCGACGTCTTCTGGGACATATGGCTCTGGAGCCTGTCCCTGCTGATGATAATTTTGATTGGAGTGATCTCGAGTATCAACTCCTATGTCAACTGCAGCGGCTGTGGCAGCTCGATCATCTGCAGTGTATTGTGGAATAGTGCCTCCTCGGGAGGAGGGTCCAGTATGGAAGCTGGTAGATGGGCCAACCCTTATTTGCCCAACGGTTAACGCCTGTTGATAGTCAGCAGCTTGCGCATGGTTTCCATCTAGCCTGGGACGGGTGGATCTGTTATTGTAGTCAGAAAGCAGAGCTTTCGGTGGAGGAATGAGGAGCCAGATCCCTTCTGGATCTTCTTCGCTTCTGGCGATTTAGTTGATTGGTTAACACAGCGTTAGCGTACAACTGCTCAGTTAGCTGTTGTCGGCTTTGGGTTAGTTCCTAGAGTAATGCATGGAACTCTTGTCTTGTGAGCGGACCTGACTGATCCGTATGCCCAGCAGCATCTTGACTGGCAGATTGTAGCTGTGCGGGATTTTGCCTATCCCGACCTTCTTGATCACCAATGTTTGAAGTGGTTCTTGTACTCACCATGTTGAAGCGTTGAATCCTTTCCTAGACTTTTTAACAAATCTGAATAGAACGGAAGGAATCTGAATATGAGGTCTGGATCTCCCTCTTAGATTTATGCAATCCGGTATCGAAGATAGATCCAAAGAGCAGGAGAAAAAACTGGGTTTCTCTCAGTGAAAGCACCAAAGTGTTTGTGTCAAAATTGGGCACAACACTCGTCGGAAGTTTTTGAAGAGATAATAAATGAAGAAAGTAAATTAAAACGTGGATTATCTAACAAGAACTCCAAATAGCAGGAAATAAATTGCACAAGAGACAACGATTTAGAGTGGTTCGGCGATATGCCTACGTCCACTATGAAGTTTTGTTACTTTATTGCTTGATATTCGGGGAATACAACTTTTCAATGTCAAAGTACAGCAAGTAGTAAGCCAAAATTCGAAATCAAAGGCAACGGTGGTGCTCTGAAGCAATTCTGGCAGCGTCTAGACGTGCTTTATCTCTAAAATTCTCCGATCCCTTTTCTGAATGACCAGGGGCTCTATTTATAAGTGCTGGAGGCTGATATTTCGCCTAAAATTCGGGGAGACCACTTCTGGCACGTGTGGGGGGGCCCACATGGCCGAATTCTGGAGATCCGGGCCCACTTTGGGATCGATTCGACCCTTGGTTCGAATCGATCAAAAAAGTGTCCAAACTTGATGAAACTTGGCGTGGGCATTCTTCTAGGTATATGCAAGCTCCTGTGAAAATTTCGTAGCATTTGGGCTTGTAGATCTCAAGTTATGATCGATTCAAGATTGCGCTTTCGGCCAACAAGCTTGGTTCGAATCGATTCCTTAGGGTCAAATCCATAGGGTCGAATCCACCATCTTAGCCGCCTTGACTTAGTGGGTTCGAGGTAGCATGTGTGGAGTCGAAGCGGGGGAAAATGATGGGTTCGATCATGTGCTTCAACGATGGATTCGAAGTTATTCATCTGCATGGATTCGAATGTCTCCTCCTTGATGGATTCGAAACGAGATTATGTCTCGTGCATTTGAACCGAGACTTGCTCGATGGATTCGAGGCGAGGCCATCTGATGGATTCGAAGGAAGAGGTGGCCCGAGGGATTCGAACTAGGGAAGGCTTTGGATGGATTCGAAGCGTGGTTACCTCTGATGGATTCGAACGAAGGCGCGTCCTTGATGGATTCGAAGCAGGGAGTGCTTTGGATGGATTCGAAGTGAAGGCTTGCCTGATGGAGTCGAAGCAAATGCACTCCTCATGGATTCGAGGCAACATGTGTCTGGTGGGTTCGAACCAAGGCCTCCTCTTGATGGATTCGAGCCTATGTTATTTCTGAGGGATTCGAACCTTATACTACCTGATCCATTTCCCATTGGCGATAACTTGAGCATACGAACTTGGATTGCCCCGAAACATGGAATGTTGGTTTTTACAGCTTTGTTTGACGTGTCTTATCAATTGTAGCCCGATCCGGACTCGGGCAAAACTCGTCGATATTTGTAGTTGTCCAACAACCATTCAAAGCTAAGGATGTATGATCCTGTCTCTTTCTAGTTAGTTCCTTGGTATCTCGGCCTTGCCAAAAGGCGGGATAACAATCATCATGTATATTATTTACAGTAAATAAAACTGTAAACTGAATTATTTCGAAAAAATTAAGAAACAGGGTGTAATGATATATGTCTATGGCATTTATTTTGGATTGAAATGATATATATCCATACCTAAAACTAAATTAAATTGATTGATTCACTTGGCCATAGAATAGAGAATTATATACGGACACCGGATTGGTTAAATTTAATGATTTTAAATGATTGGATTTTAAGCAATAAAAATTGTATTGATGGAAATCGAATTATTTTCGAACTGAAACTTGAAATTGGAAGTGAAATTAAATTGAAATTGGAATTTAAATTAATTTGGAATTGAAATTACAATTTGATTTGAAATCGAAGTTGAATCGAGTAAATCGAAATGGAAATGGAAATTGATTTAAATTGGAAATTTTGGAATTTAATCGGTTTGGCTTGGAAACTATTTCTTTTAAATAAATTATTTTAGTATAAACTATTTCAAATCTATTTTCTTTAAATATTCACTATTTTAATTTTTCCAACTATTTTACTATATAAACCATTTTACCACTCAAACTATTTTCTGTTAAACTATTTTAACTACCTAGCCATTTTAAACTTTTTTCAGAAATCAAAACTGGTCAAAGGGTAGAATGTTTATATTTAAATCTTGGATTTAAATGCAAATTGGGTTAAAGTGAATTATAACCAAAAGTGTAATTCGGATCAAGTTTCGAAGTGAAATCAATATATCGAGTTGAATTGACATTTTTGAGTAAATATGATGATTTCAAAATGGATTTGATTTTGAAGCGAATATGATATTTTGATATTGAGTACGAATTGTTTTCATATAAAAGTACCAACCGGTGTGTAAAACGACGTTTGTTTGTTAAAGAGACCGGGGCCTCTTATTGGCATACTCTCTGTCAATATTGGAACCACTTTAACAACTGTGTACGTGGTGGACGATATCCAAAATGTAGTGGTTTAATTGACGACGTTTACTAGAATGAAGTAGGAGAACGATGATGGATAGCTTTGACACTCGTGTCATAATTAAAATGACTAAAACAGGAGCTTATGTCTGGCCATTGAGATTAGCTACCTCTAGCAAGGTTGATCCCTCGTATTACTATTGTGACTTCGTATTCGATGGATGCACCTTTTTGTACGTACGGATTGATTGTCGCGGTCGGCCACGGATGGGTTATGACCAGCCAGAAAGGGTAAACTGGTAGAATCCTACCTTGGGCATTGCCTCACGTGCCTTGTCATATTTATCCTTATATGAGCTCATTACGACTTTGGTTTAGAACTGTAAAAATGTGTTAAGGTGGATCAATGTAAAGCCTTAACGTTATTTTGATATTTATTTTAATGATACACATTATCTATTATAGCGTATACTATTACATATAAATAGTTTAACGGATCCATAGGAGATGGAAAATCCCGTAATATCTCTTAAGTTATTGCATTCATATTTGTGATATTATTTGACTTACATAAGAGTATTTTAGTTTTGACTTGAGTGTTTTGTCTTTTCATTAAGCTCGGGCCAGTCCTGAGTTTTTTTCAGTATATTGAAGACTATTTCTCTAGAGGACGAAGATGGATTTTTGGTATATTACTATTATTATTATCTCCTGCATCATGCTATTCTGATGTATTGATTATTTATCCCTGATGTATATATATAACACTGGTAAATGTGTATGGATTATAATCAAATGTATAGTAAATAGTTTTTGAATTTTCTTATTTGATTATTATACTTTATCGTTTCCACTGTGAGATTCTGTGTTTGTTTTCTTATTCTTTTCTTATTTTTCTTATTTAATCCCATTGATTATCTACGTTCCAAATTGTTTAAGTTGGATACGTGTGAATTATTATCAATTTAAACCTTCTGAAATGTGATAGTCACAGTATTTGCCTTTAAACCAATGAATTTGAATACAAACATTTTCCCTCTACTTAGTCTAAAATTTTTGAAAATAGTTTAAATGGTTATAAATAGTTAAAATAGTTAAATACTCTAAAATGGTTTAATTATAGATTAAAGATACTGTTAAATTTATTTATGATAGTTAAATTGATTTAAAATAGATTAAATATAATTAAAATAGATTAAATAGCTTTAAAATAGGTTAACTAGATTTAAAATAAGTGAAAAATGGGTTACTTAGTTTAGAATAAATTACATGGTTTAAAATGGATTAAATTGATTTAATACGGTTAATACAGTTTGAAATAGTTTAATAATTTGAAAATCTTAAAATTTAGAATCTTACAATAATATATTTTTAAAACAGTTTATATTAAAAATATGAATTTTGAATTTAATATCAATTCAAACTATTCATTTCCATTCAACACATTTGGACTATTTTCAGTTTCCAAAACCCAATTTCAAGTCTTTCAATTCAAATTCTCAATAAAATATTAAATTCTATATCGCTTCCGAATCCATGTTCGAAATATCTATTTAAATTATTCCAGTTTCAATACATTTCAAAGTTATATTTCAAGCAATTCAAATAACTCAATTCTGTTAAGTTCCACTTATATTCCAAATTCAAAATTTAAATTTTCAATTCAATTCTTTTAATAATTTCTTTAAACCAATTCTAAATTTAACATAAAAATTGAATTTCAATAATAATTCAATTTATATATATCAAATTTTATTTCAAAATATCATTTAAAAGGATTCCAAAAATTATGGATTTAAAATCATTTAACAGTCTGGTGTACGTATATAATTCTCTATCCTAGGATCAAGTGATACAGATATTTATCATTTCAATACGCAATTTAAAATTTTACAGTTACATATCATTTCAAATCGCAATCCCGAATTTAATATTAAAATCCATAAAATCGTTCGAGTCTATCATTTCAAACCATAAAGATTTTTCCTTAATCCATAGATCGTTCGGGTATATATCATTTCAACCCATAGTGATTTTCCTAGTAATAACTAAGGTAATTTGCAGAGTGGTAGCAAATCATAAATCAAATAGAGCATCCAATCATCCAATAACATATTCAAACATTCATCATAATCATTATCCAATTCAACCAATAAATATCAGCAATTAACATATTATTATATACAGGGAATTAACGGGAAATTTAAATTCAATAATAAATTAAATGACAATTTAATTCAAAATAAATTTAGATTAACAGGAATAGCAATTTAAATAAACCAAACAGCGATAAATAAATTCCTAACCATATCATAAATTTAATCTAACTAACATAAGAAATTTTAGAAGTTATGAGTGGGTCAAAACACTCACCTTTGAATTTAAATCGAATAAAAATCCAATTCAAACCCAAAATTCAAACGGTCGCAGAATTCATCCAAACCAGCATCAAAATGTCTGAAATTTCAATACGATCCCAACGCAAGAAACCGCACGTGAATTGGACCTCGTATGTAAAAGTTATATATTTTAGAACCATTGTATTGAAATTTAAATAAATAATAATATTACCCAAACAAAAACTGCCACCTCACCATCATTCACGCACACCCCAGTACCCTAGCTCGAACATGATGTTGGCCGCTGTCCATCACGAGCAATTCGCCGCCTGCACGTATCGCCATATCACGATCGAACAACGCCGATGGATGCTCCTTCCTCTACCACACATCAGGTGGCCGCGCGGCCATCCCACCTGGCCCGAAACGGCTCCGACCGAGCCCCCTTACGCGACCCAAAAATGCCAAGATCTGGTGAACTACGTCGCCTCTGACACGACATAGCCATATGGATGAACTCCCCTAAGCCTCCTCTACGACCCAACGCCTTCCGATCGTCATCACGTTGAAGATCCACCGTCCACTCAGAAACCCTAGCAATGGATGGCCGAGCTTCCTCGTCCATTTTTTATCAAACGATAATTCGAATTGAAAAATGAATCGTTGTAGTGGATTATGCTCATCGAGAGCTTCGAATTGATATAAGATATGATAGGGTTTGGAGGGTTTGAAATTTGAAATTTGTTTTGGAATTTGATTGAGGGTTTAAAATTTGAATTGGTTTCTGCCATTGAGAAGTAGGAGCAGACGAAAATTTCTGTACGTACAGAAATGAGGAATTGAAAGGCTGTCCAGGTTTATAACAAGTTATTTACAGGAAAAGCTGAAAACAGAAGGATGGACCAGATTGATTGATTTGAAATGACTATGCGATCCAAAAGGCCCGTTCTGTCTCCGGAACGAAAATGGATCATCCCATATATTAAAATAGATGTTTTCAATATTTTTAAACCCAATGAAACAGGTTTCAAGCCCTAATTCTATCGTATGAAAAAGTTATGTTAAAATTAGCTTATTTCAAATTGATTTCAATTAAATTATTTTCTAGGCATTTCGAGTCCGTACGATCAAACGACAAGTCCGATCGCCGCGAAATTTGAAATCCTACAATAATTCACTGGTTTCATCGAAATACGAGTTAGTGGTCAAAATGGCTATTTCCACGTTAATTAAATAAATTGATAATTAATTAATTAAATCACTTTTTCATTCAAATTTGATAGTTAACAAATTTCATCAACTTTAATCACTTAGACATTTGCAATGACTTAATACAAGTGTATATAATAATTCGGTGTTGGTTATTACACTAATTACAGTGTTCAATTCCCACTGTAATTAAATTTAATTGATTATAATTTAATCCCAATAAATTGATTAAATTTGGTTTCAATCTTTATGTCAAATCAATTATTACTCCAATAGCATAGTTAATATTTGTGTATCTTTCCTTACATCAATATTCTCCGATTTCCATCTTTATTTGTATTAACTACTATATTTCCATTATATTGAATTTTTGACAATTTTACGCATTAATTGAAATTTAAATCCCAATTACTTTATTCATCTTGATTTCACTCTTTTATTAAATCAATTATCATCTTATGAATATAATTAACATTTCTATTCATTTTATTGCATTCAAAATTTTCAGTTATTGTATTAACTCACATTAATGTAACATTTATCTACATTTAATTTCAATTAATTAAATATATTGGCAACAAACAACAATTGTCATCATTACCACATTTAATAACATTTGTGAGTTTTATTATTTAGAAACAATTGTTATAACAACTCTCATTACCCTACTTTTATTCGATTTCCATTTATTACAATATATATTATCAATAACTCAACATTTGAATTACAAATTACTCTTTATATCACTTTATCAGTTAATACCCATTATTACAATTAATTTACAATCTATAACCAATTATAAATCTTAATTCTTTTAATTAATTGGAATCGTATTTAAAGCGGTGATCAATTGCCTTAATTTAATACTATTTCACTTTATTTCAGTTATATTCTTATTATTAATTCATAAATTTTTATTTCTTCCAGCATTGAGTTACAAAAGTTTATTAAATTAACAAATTTTTAACTATCGAAAAATTTTGGGTTGTTACGCTCTCCCCTAGTCAAAACTTTTTGTCCTCGAAAAGGAAAAAAGAGGGGAAAATAAGGAATTAACTAATCAATATATTTCATTCAAAATATTAAATTTATAAAAAATTAATTTACAAAATTAAATAATTTAAATAAAATATATCAATTTAAAATAATTAAATCCTTTATTTTCAAATTAACAAAATTTAGCAAATAGTTCACAAAATTTTCTAAGTCCAAAATTCATGGAAAATTTCGACAGAGTCTGCTTTGTACAGAGAGGTCTGGTAGAAATAATAACATCAATAATAATAATATATTTTATATTTTTCAAAATAATCTGACCCAAACCATGGGAAAAATAATATAATATCGTTATAAAACCTTAATCCAAGAACGTACCTATTTGTTGGGCAAAAACGCTTAAATTATGAAATAAAAGCAGTAGCAATTGTTTTCATAACCTGTATTTCACTTATATAATCCAAAAGGAGTTAATAATTATATAAAGAGAAATATTTTGAGTTGTTTCAACTAATAGCAAAACAAATCAATATAATATAACTGCAATCACTTGCAACCAAAGCATACAATAATCACATGACATCAATGCAATCAACCATACATACATATCAGGCAAAATAAATGGGTTTGTTCGGGTTTAAACATCTTTTAAATCGTATAGAATGACAAATAAACTATTAAGTATAACACCCACTCAACAATCTTAGATTAAACTCAACATATTATTCATACATCCAAACAATGAGAAGTATCTTATTGCAAACAATTCATAAGCCAAAACAAACAACAAATTCCAAAAATTATTTTAAGTTTATTCTGATAAATTTCCTTTCACAACATTAATAATTTAATTTTTTTCATTAATATAATGATCATTTCTTCAATTTTCATTTATTTCTCATAAATTCAATTCCCATTCATTCATGTAATGCTTAATTCCATTTATTTACATGTGTCAATTACTTTTTCTTACATATGTTATTTACATTTTCTTACTTATGTTATTTATACACAAATTTTAAACATTAGTTAATCAATTCTTAAACTGGTATATATGTTTCTTTGTAAATAATTTCATATTCATTCATTCAGTACTTATCTCCATTTATTTTCATTTATTACTTTCCAAATTCATTTCATTTATTCATTTAATGAAAATTTCTTTTCATTATTTCGTATTCATTTCTTACAAAAGTTATCTCCGTTCATTTTGAATAATGAATTCATTAGTTACATACATTTTGTTGCGGCTTATTTCACATTTATAAATTTATATGCTTGATTTCATTCGATATTAATATACATTGGTGCATAAGTTCCTACTTAAGTTACCTTTTAAATTAACATTCATCCTTCCTTATAAAATGTCATTGAATATTAAATCCATTTTCTAAATCATTTCAATTTTTCTAAAGTTATAACCATTTAATATAGTATTCATTTTACTCTTTATTTTGACAATAAATGGCGTCCATCATTAACTTGAGTTTATAGTTATTTATTTACAGTATTCATCCTTTCCACTTATTTTAATTATAGACACCTTCAAACATTTACTTTAAGTTTATAATCATTTATTTATAATACTCGTTTTTCTATTACATTTTATTTACTTGTATTTCGATTATAACTTAAGTTTACAACCAATATAATATCAAAATTCTTATTTATAAAGAAATTCCATTGAACACTTCCATTTACCGAGGTTTACTTGTATAATACTTCATCACATGTCCTTGTTAAACATTTCAACTTTTAGTATTTGGTAAGTTATATGTAACGACCCAATTTTTCGACGTCCAAAAGTTGACATCAATACGTCCACTTCATCAAATGCCGAACAATCGAATGCCGAAAAACCGAACTGATAGGGTTAAAGAAGAATAAGATAGAAGAAGAAATAGAAACAATATCAGAATCTCACAATCGTAGCAGAATAATATATAATAGATAAATGACTAATCTTTAAAACAAAAGAACTATATCTGTTTATACATCACATCTTCAGAGTCATCAATATATTACACGACAACGGAATACACATAATAGAGGTCCTCCAAGAGAGTCCAACATACTACATCTTCATTTCCAAAGCTCCAAAGTCCAAACCAAAAAGCTCGAAACCAAAAGCTTTCAAACCAAAGACTTCAAAATCCACGTCTACTTTCAGACTTAGCTCCAAAACTGACTGATAACCTGACTTTAGGCTGTCTGTGTGGTAAATTAGGGGCACCCCGAGTTTAGAAAAGGGAACAATAAACTCCGAGTCAGTCATAGGACAGGTTTGACATCTAAAAATAGTTATTTGTGCTAAAAGAAAAGAAAATGAAATCCGTTCATGCTTTTGGAAAATGAAACTACCATAAGGTCTCTTGGCACACACTCAAATGCAATCTCACGCATGGGGAAGGTTTCTCCTTATAGTAGTCAAACATGCTTGATACGCGAAAATCCTTTTGATATTATTATTAGTGCATAGTGTGGAAAAACATTTGCAAGTATAATATTAATCTTAGCCAGCATACGTACCATTATAGTATGCCTACTATCGCTACCATGTTAAATGGTAGGTTCTACAACTAAAACCATAAAGAGCTCGTATTGTTTGTTTTGATTTACAACAAATGGTTAAGGCTAAGGAACTTCCTTTATCAGAAAAGGTACGCCTTTGGAGGGACGTACCGAGAACCTAACCGGATCTCTGCCAACACAAGGCCGGGCTACCTCTGTAACTAGGTAACTAACTGTCACGTGTATGCCATCCCTCGGTCGTAACCGGCCTTTATCGAGGTGCCTCAAATTACCACAACCACATAAGTAAAATATCTGGGCTCCATACCAGAATACCACTTTTATCCACATAAGTAAAATATCTGGACTCATACCAGAATACCACTTTTTATCCAGAAATAAACGTACATACCCTGAGGGGCACGACCCTCATAACCTTGCTGCATCCTTTCCTGTTTCGACAATTTCCGGGGTGTGAGGTTCGATGAAGTCTCGTCTCACAAAGCTACGCTTTAAACAAAAGCCATGCTTTGATCAACTAATGCTCAGTACTTAGCATGCCACATCACCAAATTGGGAATATATCATTGATAATTATCAACAACATAACCTCTGAGCTCGTACGTCTCAGAGAAGGGTGTTAAGCTAAGAGAATAAATTCTCCGCCACCAACAGAAGTATATTTGCTAGAAACTAGCTTTATATTTCAAAGTGTAATGTCAGACATACATCCATACAAGTCCATCCTGGGTCTGAATGGAACCGAAGGCACTTCGTCCAATTAAGGAAAAGTCCTTGCAAATCCGGCTATCCGCTAATCACGTCCGGACTCCCCATCACATAGGGTAATCTCTATATCGGAGCAATTCGGTCCAGAGACAATCAACAGGTAATCTTTTCGTTTTTGAAAATACCAGGTCTTCAACCACCGTCTTCAAATGCAATTCCATTCCGTCATATCATTATTCGGAATGGGTTTTATGACTTGATGTCCTCCCCATCTTTTTCGAATAATGAGCGCTTATTTAAAACATGTGGATACAAATTTCCGTTTTTAATCTTTTAAACAAAAGATCCACCTTTAATATTCGATGTAGTTTTCGAATAAACATTTGGAATCTGATTCCGGTCTCATCGAAATTTAAATGTCGTCTTAAAGGCAAATATTGATAGTTGGTTATTTGACTATCATACAACATCCACAAACAACCATCAAGCCTTAATAATTTCTCAAATTATTTATATTAATAGTCGGTTATTTAACTATCATACAACATCCACAAACAACCATCAAGCCTTAATAATTTCCCAAATTATTTATTTTAAAATATCCTCGCAAGACATAAATTTTTCTACACTTCAACCTTTTTGAAAATAGTTTTCTAGTCACCTTTCTCTCGCGGAAATAAATTTCCAAATATTGTTTATTTCCACTGAAAATTACCAAGTCTAAATACTTTAGATTTAAAATAATTTAAAATCGCTTTACCCAAAAATATATATACTTTAAAACCTTTAAAATAAAAACCATTTAAAGACTTTATTTAAGTTACTAGTTATGAAATTTTATAATAATTTCTCATGTAAAACTTAAGCCAAAACAAATTATAAAATAAAATTACGAAATTCTATACAAGTTTTTTCAAATAAAATTTTAGCCAAAATATTTTTAAAATAAAACTACTTTATAAAATATAAATACTAATAATTATCTTTTTAAATCCTAATACTAATTAACCTTTTAAAATAATTACTACTATAACTAATTTAATAAATATTTAACTTTAAAATTCTAAACAACTTAAATAAATAATTTTCAAAAACATTCTTTTAAAACAACTTAAAAACTTCCACTTATAGTTTAAAAATCTGCTTTGAAAACGTACTTGGCTTCAAGGAAATATACTTTTCTTTCGCACCTTTAAAAATACCAATATTTATTTTTAAAACAAATTACCCATTCCTTTATAAATTCCCAACGTGAATTTAAACTTCCAAATTTCCATTGATATATTATTTCTCTTTATAAACCCAGTTTATAAATTCCATAGTCTCATCCTTCTTTTAAAACATAGTTTCAAACATTTAATCAGTTTTCAAAATGATTTCCAAACTAATTCCATTTTTAAAATAAATTTCTTTGTTTCTCCTAACCCATTTAAAATCCGAATTTTAAATAAATTCTTCAACTTTTAAACAATACTACTTAAGTTCTAAAAATCAATTTATTTCCATTATTAAAAAACTTTTTTTTCATACTTGGAATTTATTCAATAGGATTTCAAAAATCAACTTTTACCCTTTTCCAAATTCCTTCTTTTGATTTATCTAATTCTCAAAAAAAAAATTACTTAAAATTCTCTACTTAAATTTCCTTCCAAAAATCAAATTTTTATATTTATGGTAGCTTAAGATGCCAAAAATATATTCGGCCAAACCATAGCCTCCAGTAATTCCCACTACCCATATAAATCAATATAATCATCACAGATTATCACATACATCACATCGCGAAATATAAAAATAAATTCAATGTTTTTGAGGAATCCAATTGGATCCCTCCAACCTGTTTTCCTGCATCCACAGATGTTAGCACAATATAAAATACCAATTCCACTTCAAGATGGAATATCGTGTTATATGGGGCCATAAGCTATTACGGGGCGCATAGGGTCTCATTTGCTATATAATGCGGTAATCAGTCACTCCAATATATATATATATATATATATATATATATAATATCATCCAACAGATAAATTGTCAAATTCATCCAAACACATTCAATAATTTAATTTATTTAAATGAGTGAGAAGATCTCACCTTTGCCCTTTTTATTTGCACTCCATTACCATCTCGACTATTATCTCCAAATTTTCGACCTTGTAACAACAATTCATAATCTATTAACATTTGAATTAACCACACAATTCATTACCATTTAACAAATATAATTTACTAATAATTTAATTAAATTTTAAAATAATAATTCCCCTTTAAAAATCTTTTAATAACTATAATAAATCAAATAAGTTAATTTATAAGTTTAAATTACCAAATCCGTTGTATTCAAAATAAACTAGCAAATTTTAAGTAGGTATATGTATATTTATTATTATTTTGAAACACATATCCTTATAAATATAGTCTACATAGATACCAAATCTATATAAATATATGCCAAAATAATAATCTATATCACCATAAAATTTCTATTTTCAAGCCTTATCTCTACAGATATATAATTACTGACTTAAATTAAATATGTATATGAATATATATATATATATATATATATATATATATTAAGAACCACAATATTTTATACTTCTCTAGTCATTTTTATATCTGCACATATTCATTAAATTAAATTTTAAAAAATAAAACAGCCAATACCTTGCTGACGCAACCTCCCCCGTGTTGCCCTAATTGCCGATCGAAACACCGCAACCCTAAAAGTGACAGCCTCAAACGCATGACCCAACCGAAGACACGCCATAGCTCCTCACTTCGATCGACCACTTATACTGTGACTGCTTCCATCCTTGGTTTCCAACTATGCCCAAAAGTTCCACAATCGGTGCGTAAATGCTCATAACTTGTTCGACGCTTGCCTCAGTTAAAGAAATATGAACGATGCTTCCTCGTCGCTGTCGAGATAGTTGGAGACACTTCCGGTTCATGGAGTGAATGTAGCAAAATCTAGGACCTCATGAATCGAAATCCTATCAGGCTGTAAAATGCTCTCGATTACATTGATCGATTCTGATTCGTGGTGGATTTTCGCCATATTTCGTTGTAGGAGTCGGTCTTTAGTGGGCTTTCATATTGGATGTTGATTGTGAGGGGATATCCGTGAACTGCTGTTAGAATTTGGAGGCAGCGGCCATTATTTCTTCTTTGAGGGTTTTTGTAACAACCCTAGATTTTTCATATATTTTAATATTTGACTTTGTTTTATTTTGAAATCATTTTAAACTTATTTTATTTCAAATATTTCATTTTTAAATGTAGATGTTGATTATTATGTGAATTATAATTTCCAACCGGTATAAATTGGATATTTCACTGAAAGATGAGTTTCTGTTCAAACTGGTCAAAACTTGACTTTTAAATTTCAAATTTAAATATTTAAATTCTTAAATTTTATCGTTTATTATGAAAATAGATTTAATAACTTGAATACTTCTTTTCGTTTCGTTGAAAACGGATTTAATTTCTGAAAGTTATGTACATTTCAATTTTGAGTATAATTTGTTTTATTTTGAAATTTTGTCTATTTTAAATTATATAAGTCGTATTTTCTACGTTATATTTCATTTTAATATGTGTTAATATGTTATTTTATGTATATTTTGTCTTTTAATATTTTTAAAGTGATAATAAAAATTTTCCAAAATTTACTGTATTTATTTCCTATTTTTAAAGGCTGTTTTCTATTTTTCTGCTATTTTCTTCATTTAAATTATATTTAGTTAAAATTTAAATATTTATTTTGTGAATATATTTTTATTTTATGTTATTATTTATGCTTAAAAATATTTTTCAAGCTCATATGAATTTTCTAAAAATTATTCTATTTAATTTCAAATTTTCTAGTCTAGTTCACTATTTTTAGCTATTTTTCTTAATTTTACTTTATATAATTAATAAATATTATATAAATTTTTATATTTTGATAAATTTTCGAAATTTTATCTGGGATTATTATTATTTCCAGAAATATAAAGTTATATAAATTAAAAATGATATATGAAGAGTTTTTGACTTTTGAATTGCCTTTTGCCTTTTTGAATTCCACCTCTTCATTTTCCTCACAACTCTTCATTTCTTTTGGCATAACTCCCCACATTTCAGCTGACTAATTCATTTTCATTTCACATATCTTCCTTTCCTCCTTCCTGAGAAAAAAATTTCGGCCATCACATGCTTGGGAAGTTGGTAAAAAAATTTATTTCTTTTATCTCGTTTTCTACTTATATTGTTTATTCTAGTTTGATTTTTTGCACATGCTTTCACCTCTTTTATGATCGGCCATGCCTCCATTGCTGCCTAGCTGCCTCCAGCACCTGATGGCACACCACCAACACCTCCTCCTCACCAACCAACCATGTTGTGACCCCCTTGGTGATACTCATCCACAAACTTTTCAAAACAACTCGAATTCCTAGCCTAGCCGAGCACAACATCACTTCCATCACCTCACCACCCCTCTAGCCGCCACCTACCACGCCTCCACCACCTCCAACACCTCCAGCACCCTCAGCCACACCACCACAGTGGACCCCACACCTCTGGCCGTGACATTTGGAGCCTTGGCCGAGCCCAAATCCATGACCAAATGCATGTATTCATGCTTATGTGTATTATTCCCTTTACCCACTTTGGCACCATCACAAATGACATCTAGGCCGACCCATACCCACCATAATCTGACCCAAACACCTGCCATTATTTTTTATTTCCCCTTATCGCTGAGCCTAGTAAAGGTTAAAAGAAAGTGCAAGCATTTCTATTTGATTCTGTGCAGTCTATTCTAGTGTAGTTTTGATCGTAGTTGATTTGAAACTCATCGTTGTTATATTGTTTTGTTTGATGTGTATCCAAGGAATTTGACATTTGGCTCCTCCATTCGAATCTGTGTCGTGCTTTTGTGCTTGTGTAGATCCTATTTGTGAAATTTTTTGTTGGGTCATCAGCTCAAACCAGTGAGTTATTCTCACCAGACAGTTTTATACTTATATGAATAGTAAATCGATCGCTTGTGAATATTTAAACTGCATCACCATATTTTATTTGCTATGTCACTATCATATGATGTTCACACATGATTAAACACCATTTATATCATATGTTACTGTTATATTATTGTTGTTTTGTTATTTTATCAGTTAATCACACTGCAAGTTCCCTTTAGATTAGAATCACTATGGGTTGAAATGATACATACCCGAACGGACTTTAGAATAGGAGAAAATCATTATGGGCTGAAATGATAGGCTTGAATGATTTTCAATTATTTTCATTTACTTGGGATTGTGGGTTTGAAATGATCAAACCCGGGTTTTCTTTGTGAATTACGGGTTGAAATGATATATTACCCGTATCACTTTACTTAGGCTAGAAAATGAAATACAGACCCGTTGTTAAAATATGTTTTTCTTAAAATTTTAAA
This sequence comes from Allium cepa, assembly GCA_030765085.1. NCBI lineage: Eukaryota > Viridiplantae > Streptophyta > Magnoliopsida > Asparagales > Amaryllidaceae > Allium > Allium cepa. The sequence continues at coordinate 456,745,397 of CM060929.1, read as the reverse complement.
ATATTTTAGAAATGTAAATATTATAATATTTTGATTTAAATTTGATAATAATGAACCAAATGGCTCAATTTAATCAAAGGCTATTATAGCATTTTTTGTGAATGTTATAATGGTTGAATTTAACTAAGTTTATTTGAAACTAATGGAACCCTATTACAGCATTTTAAATGTTGCCTTTTGTTAAATTGAACTGTTTTAAGTGTGACTTTCCGTAGCATTTTCTAAATGCTGCGAAAGTTGAATTTTCATTGTTTTAATAAATTTAAGTGAATGAATGAACTTTGAAAGATTATAATTTTGGAAATTTAATGATTTAATTATTAAATATAATATCTTCATTTTAATGATTTAAATGAAGCAATTTGTTTCGAAATATAAACTATTTTGAAATGTGTTTTGAAATGGTATTTAAATTAAATAAAAATGAATGTGATTTGGAAGATATGATATTTTGATATTTTGAAATGGATTTTGAATGATATTGAATTTTTAAATGATATTTGATTTCGAAGTATAAATACTATTTTGAAATTTTAACCACGGGATGTATTTAATTTATGGTTTAACTGATCTTTAAAGGATGGGCGATCCCAAGCATCCTTTAAGTTATGGTGCATTCCTACTACAGTCCACTTGAGTTGATTTACATTATATAAGTATATATTGTCCTGACTCGAGTGTTTTGTGTTTTACTTTACGCTCGGGTCTGCTTGAGTATTCACAGCTTTGGATTCTTTTTCTAGAGCTGGTCTTTGCTGGAGTTTCTACTTATCTACATTTATATCTACTTTCTGTTTCAACTATTTTAGTATATCTCATGTATTAGTGAAGTTCTATGTATTTGGGATTTCTATTTTGTTGTTTTCAGACTGTATTATGTTTTTGGTTTAAGACTCTGTCATAGTAGCTTCATGAACTACTATGTATTTTATATTCCGCTGCGAGGTATTCTGTTTGTTCTATGTCTGTGATTCTGTGATTTGTATTTCATTTACTCCAAATTTATTTACAATGCGGTATTTTGAGCAATTCAAGTCCGACATGTGCGGCTGCGAATGGCTGAAAATACCGGTTGTTACAGTTTTTTTTATTCCTTCATTTCGTTTAATTTGTATACATATTTTTTTATTTTAAACAGTTACGTGCCTTGCATCAGAAAAGAAGAAACACTTGTACGCAAATGAGAAAAGGTAAGGGACACATGCTTTAGATTTCTCAACATGTCTTTGCCTGCAACAGTATTTTAATTATATTATTTAAATTCAAATTTAAATCATCTCGATTATCGCAACTCACAATCTCGATCTCATATCGAGGCGTGCCTTCAGAGGTTTATAATGTTAAACCCCTATTCTGAATGCAATGGAAAAGGTTTCGAGTCCAAATTCGATCGTATGGAGAAGATAGCTTTTTGGACCTAATTATTATACTGAATTTTCGATTTAAAATTTCAGTGCGTTTACAATCCGTACGGTCACACGTCAACTCCAAACACTACGAAAATTGAAATCCGATAATAACACTATTATGGATCCAATGGAACTCGTTTCGTCGAATTCCGAGACTGTGCCTCGGAAGGCTATTTTTAAATACTAATTTAAATGATATAAATTCAGAACTGAACAAATCACTTTCAAATTAAATTTTAAAGGTTCCATTACCTTCAGTATTATCCATGTAAATTTTATAAGCCTTTGAAATATTTTTAACAAGCATAAAACTGAAGATTCAATATTTCACCCAACTTCAATAAATTAAATTCAATAATTTAATTGCCAAATTCATAGTGGTATTTGAAATTCAAATCAAACTAACTTTTAAATATTTAAAATCAATTAAATATTTCAATTTCAAACATCCAAAAATTCTGTGTCGTCACATTGTTTCCCCCATAAAAGAATTTCGTCCCCGAAATTACTAGTTAAGAAGAATGCTCCAACCCATCTATTATTTCCCTAAAACCATACATTTTAATAGCTTCCTACCACAATCTTTATTAAACACACACTATCACCCTTACTAACTTTCCAAATTCTTCCATTCTTCCATCGTTTCAAAATAATATCATTTTCTCAACCATTCAAATTTATATTTAAATCCAAATTTTAAATTATCCAAATTTCTCAAAAAGTTTCTAACTCTTTGAATTTTCAAAAAAATTCGCCAGCGTTTCCTTTGCGCGGCTAGCTCGATACAACAACAAAATGCCTCTACGGGCCTCCAGATTTCAAAAGAAAACAAAACGCCAAGTGGCTAGACCAGAAAACCATCAAATTTCATACAGAAATTCAAATACATACCTTTTTGTCGGGCCATAAAATTTTTTCTTCTGAAATCAAAAATCCCAATTTCCTTTTGCTATTAATTACCTACATCCTACTCGGTACAATAACCAATCATAGCAATCAAAATCATTTTATACTTTTCTTTACAAAAGTTTCAATATCTATTTTATTCAAGTGCGTACGATGCACATATATTATCCGTACGCAATACCAAGTTCAATCGCTCACTCCATCACACAATTTCACTTCCGAACTAGTATCGTCCGCTCGACTTCCTAGCGCGGACTCAGATCTGGTTCCTTGATAAGAAACCGTCATTCTCCTTGCATAGTCCTAAACGATGATAGAGAATTTCTAGAATCAATCAAAAATCCATATCCAAGGTTCGCCGTCGAAATTCGAGTGAAAAACCCCAACCCGGATCGATATAACTATCTCGAAATTCTATGCTCGAATCTGGATCAAATCATTATGCGAATAAAATAATATACGTACATCCTACATATTTATCTCAATTGATTATTAGTTATATCAATTCTCTTTTTATTCACATTTGTCATTTCACACGTCTTTATTAAATCCTCATTTAAATATTTACTTAGAATATTTCCCTATACCAAATTTTGACTTAAGAATTCCACTATCCATTTCTTAAGTTCAATATAAATATTTTACATAACTTCCTTATTTTAATTTTCACTTCACTACTTTGGTTAATATATCTATTTCCATTTGACTTAAAATTTCAATTGCTTTTGAACTCAATTTCTCTTCAAATCTTAAGTTGTTTCCAAATCAAATTTAATATTGAATTATACTCGCCTAATCTCAAACCCACACTTAATTAACCATTTCTCTAATTAGTTCCACTTACTAATTTATTCTAAATCCCAATGGATTTATTTCCAAACTCTTATTATTATTATTATTATTATTATTATTATTAATCCACTTCGAATTAATTTTACAACTTTACTTTACTTAACCCAGTTAAAAATGAATTCCAATAATCAGTTCCAATTCATTTACATCCACATTTACTTTAATTTCAACTCTTCTTCAAGTTAAAATTTTCTATTCTAGAAAATTTCAAATTTTAATAGTTATCAACCCATTTATACTTCCATAAACATTTCCAATTTATTTCCAGAGTTGAAACAATTGCTTAAACATTCCAAAACATTTTTAAACCAACTCCAGAGTTCTCAACAATCACTTAAGTACTTCAAATCATTTTGAAATCAATTATCTCCAAAATTCTTTGGTATCAAATTACCCTTTGAATTTCAAAACCAAAAACAGTTTGCAAACAACTCCCATTTAAAACAATTTGGCAGCAATTCCTCTCCTGGAAACTCAAAAATGAACATCGATGATGCTGCAGACATCACCGAAATTATTTTCCAGCGACTGAAGAGAGTTTAGTGCTTTTATCTCTTCAAAAATATTTTTTTAATTCCAAATCTCATCAGATTCCAAATCTAATTCAAAAACATTTCTGAATAATATCCTTATTATTGCTCCAAAATCTTTGAAAATCATTTCCAAACTCAAATGGAATTAAATTTCTAAAAATTTCAAATTTCAAATACTTTCAATCCATATTCAAAAATTACTTTGGAATTTTTGTTTCATTTCCAATTATAAACCACATTTATAATTTATAATTACAAATCCCATTTTGTAAAATAAATTTACTTCTTGACCTTTGGTTATAATTTTAATTTCTAGTTCAATTTCCACAATAATGATAATAATTTAATATTATCACTTCCTAACAATCAAGCAACCATACATATACTATAATAATTTACGGAAAATTATTTCTTTTATATACAAAAGTAATTTGGGTAAAATTATTCCACTTACCCTATTTTAAAACAATACTGTGTCAGTTTATCTTGTTTAGGAGTTTAGAAACCCCTATCGATAAAATGGCGTCCAACATATTGACCAGAATTCATAAACACTCAACCGATAAGTCAACACAATATAAAAACAATTTTTATATTCACTAACAAATGCGTGCTTATATCTATTAATACACTCAAACTCTTCTAGAGTACTACGGACTATATTCTAATGAGTAATCCCCACTAGAGCCAAGGTTCTCGCTTACCTTCAGCTCTAATACCACTTGTAACGACCCGTTTTTTCGACACTCGAAAACCGATATCAATACGTCAACTGTATCAAATTCCAAACAATCGAATGCTGGAAAATCGAACCATTAGGGTTAAAGAAGAAGAAGATAGAAGAAGAAATAGAAACAATATCAGAATCTCACAATCGCAGCGGAATAATATATAATAGATAAATGACTAATCTTTAAAACAAAAGAACAATATCTGTTTATACATCACATCTTCAAAGTCATCTATATATTACACAACAGCGGAATACAACATAACAGTGGTCCTCCAAGAGAGTCCAACATAAGACATCTTCATTTCCAAAGCTCCAAAGTCCAAACCAAAAAGCTCGAAACCAAAAGCTTTCAAACCAAAAACTTCCAAATCCACATCTACTTTCTGACTTAGCTCCAGAACTGACTGTTAACCTGACTTTGGGCTGCCTGTGTGGAAAATTAGAGGCACCTAGAGTTTAGAAAAGGGAACAATAAACTCCGAGTCATTCATGGGACTGGTGTGAGATCTAACCAGTAATTTGTGCCAAAAGAAAAGAAAAATAAATCCGTTCATGCTTTTGGAAAATGAAACTACCATAAGGTCTCCCGGCACAAACTCAAATGCAACCGCACACATGGGGAAGGTTTCTCCTTATAGTAGTCAAACATGCTTGATACGCAAATATCCTTTTGACATAATTATTAGTGAATAGTGTGGAAAAACATTTGCAAGTATAATATTAATCTTAGCCAGCATACATACCATTATAGTATGCCTACTATAGCTTCTATGTTAAATGGCAGGTTCTACAACTAAAAACGTAAAGGACTCGTATTGTTTGTTTGGATTTCCAACAAATGGTCAAGGCTAAGGAACTACCTTTATCTGAAAGGGTACGCCTCTAGAGGGACGTCCCGAGAACCTAACCGGATCTCCGCCAACACAAGACCGAGTTACCTCTATAACAAGGTAACTAACTGTCACGAGTATACCATCCCCGGTCGTAACTGACCTTTACCGAGGCGCCTCAAATTCCAACAATCACATAGTAAAATATATGGGATCCATATCGGAATACCACTTTTTATCCAAATAAGTAAAATATCCGGACTCCATACAAGAATACCACTTTTTATCCAGAAGGAAATGTACATATCTTGAGGGGCGCGACCCCCATAACCTTGCCGCATCCTTTCCTGTTTCGACCATTTCCAAGGTGTGAGGTTCGATGAAGTCTCGTCCCACAAAGCTACGCTTTACACAAAAGCCATGCTTCGATCAACCAATGCTTAGCACTTAGCATGCCACATCACCCAATTGGGAATATATCACTAATAACTATCAACAACATAACCTCTGAGCTCGTACGTCTCAGAGAAAGGTGTTAAGCTAAGAGAATAAATTATCCACCACCAATAGAAATATATTTGATAGAAACCAGCTTTATATCTCAAAGTGCGATGTCAGACATGCATCCATACAAGTCCATCCTGGGTCTTAATGGAACTGAAGACACTTCGTCCAATTAAGGAAAAGTCCTTACAAATTCGGTTATCCCCTAATCACGTCGGGACTCACCATCACATAGGGTAATCTCTATACCGGAGCAACTCGGTGCAGAGACAATCAACAGGCAATCCTTTCGTTTTCGAAAATACCTGGTCTTCAACCACCGTCTTCAAATGCAATTCCATTCTGTCATATCATTATTCGGAATGGGTTTTATGATTTAATGTCCTCCCCTGGCTTTTTCGAATAATGAGCGCTTATTTAAAACATATGGATACAAATTTCCATTTTCAATCTTTTAAACAAAAGATCCACCTTTAAGATAAGATGTGGTTTTCGGATAACCATTTAGAATCCAATTCTCGGTCTCATCGAAATTTAAATGTCGTCTTAAAGGCCAATATTGATAATCGGTTATTTAACTATCATACAACATCCACAAACAACCATCAAGCCTTAATAATTTCCCAAATTATTTATAATGATAGCCGGTTATTTAACTATCATACAACATCCGCAAACAGCCACCAAGCCTTAATAATTTCCGAAATTATTTATTTCCAAATATCACCACAAGATATAAATTTTTCTATACTTCAACCCTTTTGAAAACAGTTTTCTTATCACCATTCTCTCGCGGAAATAACTTTTCAAATATTGTTTATTTCCACTGAAAATTACCAAGTCTAAATACTTTAGATTTAAAATAATTTAAAATCACTTTACCCAAAAATATATATACTATAAAACATTTATAATAAAACCATTTAAAAGACCTTATTTAAATTACTAGTTATGAAATTTTATAACAACTTCTCATGTAAAACTTATGCCAAAACAAATTTTAAAATAAAAGTTATGAAACTCTATGCAAGTTTTTTCGAATAAAACTTTAGCCAAAATATTTTTAAAATAAAACTACTTTATGAAATATAAATATTAATAATTATCTTTTTAAATCATAATACCCATTAACCTTTAAAATAATTATTACTATAACTAATTTAATAAATATTTAACTTTAACATTCTAAACAACTTAAAGAATAATTTCTCAAAAACATTCTTTTAAAACAACTTAAAAACTTCCACTTATACTTAAAAATCTGCTTTGAAAACGTACTTGGCTTTTCAGGAAAATACACTTTTCTTTCACGCCTTTAAAAATAAACCACTATTTATTTTTAAAACAAATTACTCATTCCTTTATAAATTCCCAACATGAATTTATACTTTCAAATATCCACTGATATATTATTTCTCTTTATAAACCCAGTTTATAAATTCCATACTCTCATCCTCCTTTTAAAACATAATCTCAAACATTTAATCAGTTTTCAAAACGATTTCCAAAACCAACTCAATTTTAAAATAAATTCCTTTAATTCTCCCAACCCATTTAAAATTTGAAGTTTAAATAAATTCTTCAACTTTTAAACAATACTACTTAAGTTTTCAAAATCCATTTATTTCCATTATTAAAAAAAACTTTTTTTCATACTTGGAATTTATTTGATAAGATTTAAAATATCAACTTTTACCCTTTTCCAAATTCCTTCTTTTAATTTATCTAATTCTCAAAAATTATATTACTCAAAATTCTCTACTTCAATTTCCTTCCAAAAATAAAATTTTTATAATTCTGGTATCTTAAGATACCAAAAATATATTTAGCCAAACCATAGCCTTCAATAATTCCCATTACCCATATAAATCAATATAATCATCACAGATTATTACGTACATCACATCGCTGAATATAAAAATAAATTCAACGTTTTTGAGGAATCCAGTTGGATCCCTCCAACCTGTTTCCCTACATCCACAGATGTTAGCACGATATAAAATACCAATTCCACTTCAAGATGGAAAATCGTGGTATATGGGGTCATTCGCTATTATGCGGGGCGTAGAGGGTCTCGTCCGCTATATAATGCGGGAAATTAATCACTCCATATATATATATACACACACTACTATATATATAATATCATCCAACGGATAAATTATTAAATTCATCCAAGCACATTTAATAATTTAATTCATTTAAATGAGTGAGAAGATCTCACCTTTGCTCTTTTTATTTGCACTCCATTACCATCTCGACTATCATCTCCAAATTTTGGACCTTGTAACAACAATTCATGATTTATTAACATTTGAATTAACCACATAATTTATTGCCATTTAAAAAATTTAATTTACTAATAATTTAACTAAATTTTAAACTAATAATTCCCCTTTAAAAATATTTTAGAAACCATAATAATTCAAATAAGTTAATTTATCAGTTTAAATTACCAAATCCGTAGTATTCAAAATAAACTAGCAAATTTTAAGTAGGTATTTGTATATTTATTATTATTTTGAAACACATATCCTTATAAATATAGTCTACATAGATACTAAATCTATATAAATATATACCAAAATAATAATCTATGTCACCATAAAATTTCTATTTTCAAACCTTATCTCTACAGATATATAATTACTGATTTAAATCAAATATGTATGTGAACACACACACACACACACACACACACACACACACACACACACACATATATATATATATTAAGAACAACATTATTTTATACTTCTCTAGTCATTTTTATATCTGCACATATTTATTAAATAAAAATTTTGAAATTAAAACAGCCAATACTTTACTGACGCAACCACCCCCTCGTTGCCCTAATTGCCGATCGAAACACCGCAACCCTAAAAGTGACAGCCTCGAATGCACGACCCAACCGAAGACGCGCCAGACCTCCTCACTTCGATCGCCCACTCGCGCTGCGACTGCTTCCATCCTTGGTTCCCAACTGTGCCCAAAAGTTCCACAATCGGTGCGTAAATGCTCATAACTTGTTCGATGCTTGCCTCAGTGAAAGACATATGAATGATGCTTCCTCGCTGCTGTCGAGATAGTTGGAGACACTTTCGGTCTATGGAGTGAATGTAGCAGAATCTAGGAACTCACGAATCAAAATCCTATCAGGATGTAACATGCTCTCGATCACGTTGATCGATTCTGCTTCGTGGTGGATTTTTGCCATATTTCGTTGTAGGAGTCGGTCTTTAGTGAGCTTTCGTATTGGATGTTGATTGTGTGATTTGGGGATATCCGTGAACTCCTGTTAGAATTTGGAGGCAGCGGCCATTATTTATTCTTTGAGAGTGTTTTTATTCCTTATCTCAAATTTAGTATTGAATTATGTTCAAACTTATCTCAACCCCACACTTAATTAACCATTTCTCTAATTAGTTCCACTTACTAATTTATTTTAAATCCCAATGGATTTATTTCCAAACTCTTATTACTATTACTATTAGTCCACTTCGAATTAATTTTACAAGTTTACTTTACTTAACCCAGTTAAAATGAATTCCAATACTCAGTTCAAATTCATTTACTTACACATTTACTTTAAATTCAACTATTCTTCAAGTTAAATTTTTCTATTCTAGAAAATTTCAAATTTTACTAATTATCAACCCATTTATATTTCCATAAACATTTCCAATTTATTTCCAGAGTTGAAACAATTGCATAAACATTCCAAAGCATTTTAAAACTAACTCCAGACTTCTCAACTATCACTTAAGTACTTCAAATCATTTTGAAATCAATTATCTCCAAAATTCTTTGTATCAAATTACCCTTCGAATTTCAAAACCAAACTCAGTTTTGAAAACAACTCCCATTTAAAACAATTTGGCAGCAATGCCTCTCCTGGAAACTCAAAAATGAACATCGATGATGCTACAGTCATCACCGAAATTATTTTCCAGTGACCGAAGAGAGTTTAGTGCTTTTATCTCTTCAAAAATATTTTTTTAATTCCAAATCTCACTAGATTCCAAATCCAATTCAAAAACATTTTTGAATAATATCCTTATTATTCTTCCAAAATCTTTGAAAATCATTTCCAAACTCAAATGGAATTAAATTTTTCAAAATTTAAAATTTCAAATACTTTCAATCCATATTCAAAAATTACTTTGGAATTTTTGTTTCATTTCCAATTATAAACCATATTTATAATTTATATTTACAAATCCCATTTTTCAAAATAATTTTTTTCTTAACCTTTGGTTATAATTTTAATTTCTGGTTCAATTTCCACAATAATGATAATAGTTTAATATTATCACTTCCTAACAATCAAGCAACCATACGTATACTATAATAATTTATGGAAAATTATTTCTTTTATATACAAAAATAATTTGGGAAAATTTATTTCACTTACCTTATTTTAAAGCAATACAATGTCAGTTTATCTTGTTTAGGAGTTTAGAAACCCTTATCGATAAAATGGCGTCCAACATATCGACCAGAATTCATAAACACTCAACCGATAAGTCAACACAATATAAAAACAATTTTTATATTCACTAACAAATACGCGCATATATCTACTAATGCATTCAAACTCATTCTAGAGTACTACGGACTATATTCTAATGAGTAATCCCCACCAGAGCCAAGGTTCTCGCTTAACCTTCAGCTCTAATACCACTTGTAACGACACGATTTTTCGACGCTCGAAAATCGACATCAATACATCCACTATATCAAATGCCAAACAATTAAATGCCAAAAAATCAAACCATTAGGGTTAAAGAAGAAGAAGATAGAAGAAGAAATAGAAACAGTATCAGAATCTCACAATCGCAGCGAAATAATATATAATAGATAAATGATTAATCTTCAAAACAAAAGAATACATCACATCTTCAGAGTCATCTATATATGACAGCGGAATACAACATAACAGCGGTCCTCCAAGAGAGTCCAACATACTGCATCTTCATTTCCAAAGCTCCAAAGTCCAAAACAAAAAGCTCAAAACCAAAAGCTTCCAAACCAAAGACTTCCAAATCCACATCTACTTTCTGACTTAGCTCTAGAACTGACTTTAACCTGACTTTAGGCTGCCTGTGTGGAAAATTAGGGGCACCTAGAGTTTAGAAAGGGAACAATAAACTCCGAGTCGGTCATGGTACTGGTGTGAGATCTAATCAGTTATTTATGCCAAAAGAAAAGAAAAAGAAATCCGTTCATGTTTTTGGAAAATGAAACTACCATAAGGTCTCTCGGAACATACTCAAATGCAACCACACACATGGGGAAGGTTTCTCCTTATAGTAGTCAAACACGTTTGATACGCGAAGAATTATTTGATATTATTATTAGTGCATAATGTGGAAAAATATTTTCAAGTATAATATTAATCTTAGCCAGCATACGTACCATTATAGTATGCCTACTATAGTTACCATGTTAAATGGCAGGTTCTACAACTAAAACCGCGAAGAGCTCGTATTGTTTGTTTGGATTTCCAACAAATGGTCAAGGCTAAGGAACTTCCTTTATCCGAAAAGGTATGCCTCTGGAAGGATGTCCCGAGAACCTAACCGAATCTCTGCCAACACAAGGCCGGGTTACCTCTATAACTAGGTAACTAGCTGTTACGAGTATGCCATTCCCCTGTCATAACCGACCTTTACCGAGGCGCCTCAAATTCGAACAATCACATAAGTAAAATATCTAAGCTCCATACCAGAATACCGCTTTTTATCCACATAAGTAAAATATCTAGACTCCATGCCAGAATACCACTTTTTATTCAGAAGGAAATGTACATATCCTGATGGGCGTGACCCCTATAACCTTGCTGCATCCTTTCCTATTTCGACCATTTCCGGGGTGTGAGGTTCGATGAAGTCTCGTCCCACAAAGCTACGCTTTACACAAAAGCCATGCTTCGATCAACCAATGCTCAGCACTTAGCATGCCACATCACCAAAATGGGAATATATCACTAATAACTATCAATAACAAAACCTCTGAGCTCGTACGTCTCGGAGAAGGGTGTCAAGCTAAGAGAATAAATTCTCCGCCACCAACAGAAATATATTTGATAGAAACTAGCTTTATATCTCAAAGTGTAATTTCAGACATACATCCATACAAGTCCATCCTGGGTCTAAATGGAACCGAAGGCACTTCGTCCAAATAAGGAAAAGTCCTTACAAATTCGCCTATCCCCTAATCATGTCCGGACTCCCCATCACGTAGGGTAATCTCTATACCGGAGCAACTCCGTGTATAGAAAATCAAAGGGCAATCCTTTCATTTTCGAAAATACCCGATCTTCAACCACCGCCTTCAAATGCAATTCCATTCCATCATATCATTATTCGGGATGGGTTTTATGACTTAATGTCCTCCCCCGGCTTTTCCGAATAATGAGCATTTATTTAAAACATATAGACACAAATTTCCATTTTTAATCTTTTAAACAAAAGATCCACCTTTAAGATTCGATGAGGTTTTCGGATAATCATTTGGAATCTGATTCCGGTCTCATCGAAATTTAAATGTCGTCTTAAAGGTCAATATTGATAGTGGGTTATTTAACTATCATACAACATCCACAAACAACCATCAAGCCTTAATAATTTTCCAAATTATTTATATTGATAGGCGGTTATTTAACTATCATACAACATCCACAAACAACCATCAAGCCTTAATAATTTCTCAAATTATTTATTTCCAAATATCCTCGTAAGATATAAATTTTTCTACACTTCAACCCTTTTGAAAACAGTATCACCTTTCTCTCGTGGAAATAAATTGCCAAATATTGTTTATTTCCACTAAAAATTACCAAGTCTAAATACTTTAGATTTAAAATAATTTAAAATCGCTTTACCCAAAAATATATATACTTTAAAACATTTAAAATAAAAACCATTTAAAAGACCTTATTTATATTACTAGTTATGAAATTTTATAATAACCTCTCATGTAAAACTTAAGCCAAAACAAATTTTAAAATAATAGTTACTAAACTCTATACAAGTTTTTTCAAATAAAATCTTTAGCCAAAATATTTTTAAAATAAAACTACTTTATGAAATATAAATATTAATAATTATCTTTTAAATCATAATACCAATTAACCTTTAAAATAATTACTACTATAACTAATTTAATAAATATTTAACTTTAAAATTTTAAACAAGTTAAAGAAATAATTTCTCAAAAACATTCTTTTGAAACAAATTAAAAGCTTCCACTTATACTTAAAAATCTGCTTTAAAAACATACTTGGCTTTTCAGGAAAATACGCTTTTTTTCACTCTTTTAAAACTAAACCACTATTTATTTTTAAAACAAATTACCCATTCCTTTATAAATTCCCAACGTGAATTTATACTTCCAAATATCCACTGATATATTATTTCTCTTTATAAACCCAGTTTATAAATTCCATAGTCTCATCCTTTTTTTAAAACGTGATCTCAAACATTTAATCAGTTTTCAAAACGATTTTCGAAACTAACTCCATTTTTAAAATAAATTCCTTTATTTCTCCCAACCATTTAAAATTCGAGTTTTCAATAAATTCTTCAACTTTTAAACAAATACTACTTAAGTTCCCAAAATCCATTTATTTCCATTATTAAAAAACCTTTTTTCATACTTGGAATTTATTTGATAAGATTTAAAATCAACTTTTACCCTTTTCCAAATTCCTTCTTTTAATTTATCTAATTCTCAAAAATTATATTACTTAAAATTCTCTACTTCAATTTCCTTCCAAAAATCAAATTTTTGTAATTCTGGTATCTTAAGATACCAAAAATATATTCGGCCAAACCATAGCCTTCAATAATTCCCATTACCCATATAAATCAATATAATCATCACAAATTATCACATACATCACATCGCTGAATATAAAAATAAATTCAACGTTTTAAAGGAATCCAGTTGGACCCCTCCAACCTGTTTCTCTACATCCACAGATGTTAGCACAATATAAAATACCAATTCCACTTCAAGGTGGAATATCACGGTAAATGTGGTCATCCGCTATTATGCGTGGCGCATAGGATCTCATCCGCTATATAATGTAGGAAATCAATCACTCCAATATATATATATACTACTATATATATAATATCATCCAACGGATAAATTACTAAATTCATCCAAGCATATTCGATAATTTAATTTATTTAAATGAGTGAGAAGATCTCATCTTCGCTCTTTTTATTTGCACTCCATTACCATCTCGACTATTATCTCCAAATTTTGGACCTTGTAACAACAATTCATGATTTATTAACATTTGAATTAAGCATATAATTTATTGCCATTTAACAAATTTAATTTACTAATAATTTAATTAAATTTTAAACTAATAATTCCCCTTTAAAAATATTTTAGTAACTATAATAAATCAAATAAGTTAATTTATTAGTTTAAATTACCAAATCCGTTGTACTCAAAATAAACTAGCAAATTTTAAGTAGATATATGTATATTTATTATTATTTTGAAACACATATCCTTATAAATATAGTCTACATATATACCAAATCTATATAAATATATACCAAAAAAATAATCTATGTCACCATAACATTTCTATTTTCAAACCTTATCTCTACAGATATATAATTATTGATTTAAATCAAATACGTATGTGAACACACACACACACATATATATATTAAGAACAACATTATTTTATACTTCTCTAGTCATTTTTATATCTGCACATATTTATTAAATAAAAATTTTGAAATTAAAACAGCCAATACCTTACTGACGCAACCTCCCCCTCGCTGCCCCAATTGCTGATCGAAACACCCCAACCCTAAAAGTGACAACCTCGAACGCACGACCCAACCGAAGACGCGCCAGAGCTCCTTACTTCGATCGCCCACTCGCATCACGGCTGCTTCCATCCTTCGTTTACAACTATGCCCAATAGTTCCACAGTCGTGCGTAAATGCTCATAACTTGTTCGACGCTTGCCTCAGTGAAAGAAATATGCACGATGCTTCCTCGCTGCTGTCGAGATAGTTAGAGACACTTTCGATTAACGGCGTGAATGTAGCAGAATCTAGGACTCATGAATCGATCCTATCAGGCTGTAAAATGTTGTCGATCATGTTGATCGATTCTGATTCGTGGTGGATTTTCGCCATATTTTGTTGTAGGAGTCGGTCTTTAGTGAGCATTCGTATTGGATGTTGTTATGTGATTTGGGGATATCTATGAACTGTTGTTAGAATTTGAAGGCAGCGGCCATTATTTCTTCTTTGAGAGTTTTTTTTTATTCCTTCGTTTTGTTTAATTTGTATACATTTTTTTAAACTGTTACGTGCCTTGCATCAGAAAAGAAGAAACACTTGCATGCAAATGAGAAAAGGTAAGGGACACGTGCTTTAGATTTCTCAACATGTCTTTGCCTACAACAGTATTTTATTTATATTATTTAAATTCAAATTTAAATCGTCTCGATTATCGCGACTCACAATCTCGATCTCCTATCGAGGCGTGCCGCCAGGCGTTTATAATGTTAAACCCCTATTCTGAATGCAATGGAAAAGGTTTCGAGTCCTAATTTGATCGTATGGAGAAGACAGCGTTTTGGACCCTATTTTTATACTGAATTTTCGATTTAAATTTTCAGAGCGTTTACTATCCGTACGGTCACACGTCAATTCCAAACACAATGAAAATTGAAATCCGATAATAATACAATATTACGGATCCAATGGAATTAGTTTCGTCGAGTTCCAAGACTATGCCTCAGAAGGCTATTTTTAAATATTAATTTAAACGATACAAATTCAAAACTGAGCAAATCACTTTCAAATTAAATTTTTAAAGTTCTATTACCTTCAGTATTATCCATATAAATTTTATAAGCCTTTTAAATAGTTTTAACAAGCATAAAACTGAAGATTCAATATTTCACCCAACTTCAATAAATTAAATTCAATAATTTAATTGCCAAATTCATAGTGGTATTTGAAATTCAAGTCAAACTAACTTTTAAATATTTAAAATCAATTAAATATTTCAATTTCAAACATCCAGAAATTTTGGGTCGTCGCATTATATGTATGGTTTAGAATGCAATAAAAGGTTATATAAGTTTCAAATTTATTTTAAACCAAATTATTCAATGGTTACATTTCTTATTTTCATTTCCTTTTTATTTATAGTTTCAGAATTTCAATTTCTTATCTATTTCATTGATCATTTTAACATCACATTTCTTATTTCATTTTAGAAGTTTCAATTATTAATATAGTCAAGATTCCATTCATTATAATAATTTCAACTTCTAATTTGTAGAACTTAAGAACTAAACGACCGCGTTTCATTTCAATTATTTTAAAATAATATATACAATCATAACCTACATACATACATATATATATATATATATATATATATCAAGTCAGAATTTTAAAAATTAAGATTGGTTTATCAGAAAGGATGTGCAGCATAACTACTACAGCAGTCTTCCCACTTCGAATCTCGAAAATGAATGTCGATGATGCGTGCACTCATCATCCAAATTATTTTCCAGAGACAGAGAGAGGAGTACAGAACTTTTTTCATTCCAAAATTCCTTTGAAAACATTTCTTTCACATCATCTTGAAATATTTATATCAAAATACACTTCCAAATAATATTAATATTATATTCCAAAATCCTTTGAAAGAAATTTTCAAAAATCCCAGAACTTCAATTCTCACATTTCAATTTATATTCAATTTACTTGTAACGCCTATTTTACAATCAATATTTATAAAATTTATCTACCTAACAAACAACATATTACATCCAACAATATCATTTATAAAATCTATTATTTTATACACAAAATATATAATAGGCAAAATTATTTCATTTACCTATATTTCAAAACAAATATTGTGTCGGTGTGCCTTATTAAGTGTTTATAAATCCCTATCGATGTCATAGCATTCTATGCACCAACCAGAATTTATAAATAAAAAATGGAACAAATTAGCACAATATAAAAACATTTTATAATACTAACATATACACTCTCTAGTATATATACTCTCAGCGACTCATCCTAGGGTATTACTATCCTATTAAATATGCGTCTGACCCCACAAAGCTAAGGTTATCGCTAAACCAAAGCTCTGATACCAACTGTAATGACCTGCCTTTTGGATGTTTTAAGCAAACACGCATGCCAGACTCAAACCATTCAAAAGGGCAGATTGTTGTGGGGTAAGTAAGAAAAAGAGAAAGAAAAACACAAAACAGAATCTCACAGCGGAATGATAAAATATAATAACCAAATAACAGTTCATGAAGCTATTTACAAACCATTTGATTACACTTATACATAACAGAATTAGAGTTACACATATCAGAGATAAATAAATAATGTAGTGGAACAGTGTGAATGCAATGGAATGGAAAACAGTGGAACAGTGTGAATGCAGTGGAATAAATATAGTAAATAATAGTAGTACAAATCTTTATATTTGTCCTCCAGAAATAAGGTCTTTAAATCCTGAAATGCCCAGGCTGACCCGAGCGAATTAAAAACATAAAACACTCGAGTCAGAACTAAAAGATCTTATATATGTTAAATCAACGGTAAATATGAGTGTAAGGCCTCAGAGATGTTTACGGGTTTTGACATCTCCTATCCAGTGTCTAACGTGGATGCAATAACTTAAGAGATGTTTGGTATTCACATCTTTTAAGGATCCGTTAAACTATCTACTATGTATAATACGCTGTTATAATATGTCTACAGAAAAGTAAAATATTAAAATAACATTAAGGCATTACCCGTATCCCCCTTAACACATTTTATATATATCCATAGTTTATATAGTACCATAACTCCCCCTGTAAACTGGAGGGTTATCAGAGGGCACTCCATAGGTATGGTACAAAACAAACTCATAGAAGGCGCTCTAGGACATGTGAACATAGCACTCGAGGCAATGCCAGGGTAGATATACCAATTGGGGATCCTGATTGGCGGTATCGCATAGCAGCTACTACCACCCACCTCGGACACACTCCCAAATCAAAATCAAGGGTAGCCACCAAATCAATCACAAAGTAATAGAATGGTATCGAAGAAATGTGCCCGATCGGAGGTTGCGACCTCACTTGGCTCGGAACGGTTCCTGTTTTAGTCATATCTAAGCTGACTCACGGGAGTTAAGGTCACGTCATACTTCATAAAAAAATCGTTCTCCAAACCATCCTACTTCATTTCTGGAATCTCCACCAAGTACACAGTGGTTAAAGTGGTTTTTGGTATTGGCAGAGAGTATGACAATATCCGATCCAGGTCTTTAACAACCAAACGCTTATTTCACACCAGATGGTTCTTTTACATTTCAAAAGCCAATTCGCAATTCATATCAAAATATCATATTTTCAAAAGTGAAAAATAGGCATAAGGACAAACTTTGAAAAAAAAATAGGCTGAAGGACAACAATTTTCATTTTTAGGCTGAAGGACAAACTTTGAAAATAATTAGGCTGAAGGACAATGCTAGTTAGAACTAGCATTTTGTATAGTGTAAAAACTGAATATAATGCTAGTTACAACTAGCATTGTCCTTCAGCCTAATTTTTTCCAAAGTTTGTCTTTCAGCCAAAAAATGAATCTTGGTGTCCTTGAGACAAATTTTTTGTCAAAGTTTGTCATTTTCCCTAATTCCCTCTTTTCAAAACCATGATACTTTCGAAATCATATTCACCTTGAAATCTTATTGTTTTCGAAATCACAATTTCTTTCAAAATCATATCTCCAATTTGGTTAAATCCTTACTTCAAAATCATCATATTCAATTAATTATAACATTTAAATCCCAACTTAGGTTATAACATCATTTAACCTATTTTCCTTTGAACCGATGAATTTGAATATAAACACTTTCCCTCTACTTAGTCTGAAAATTTTGAAAATAGTTTAAATGGTTATAAATAGTTAAAATAGTTATAAATAGTTAAATACTCTAAAATGGTTTAATTATAGATTAAAGATACTGTTAAATTGATTAAGATAGTTAAATAGATTTCAAATTGATTAAATATAACTAAAATAGATTAAATAGCTTTAAAATAGGTTAATTAGATTTAAAATAAGTGAAAAATGGGTTACTTGGTTTAAAATAAATTAGACGGTTTAAAACAGGTTAAATTGATTTAATACAGTTAATATAGCTTGATATAGTTTAGTAATTTGAAAATCTTAAAATTTAGAATCTTTACAATAATATATTTTTAAAATAATTTATATTAAGAATATGAATTTTGATTTTAATATCAATTCAAACTATTCATTTTCTTTCAACACATTTGGACTATTTTCAATTTTCAAAACCCAATTTCAAGTCTTTCATGTCAAATTCTCAATAAAATATTAAATTCTATATCGCTTTCAAATCCATGTTCCAAATATCAATTTAAATTATTCCAATTTCAATACATTGCAAAGTTATATTTCAAACAATTCAAATAACTCAATTCTGATAAGTTCCACTCATACTCCAATTCAACTTTGAAATTTCAGTTAAATTCTTTTAATAATTTCTTTAAACCAATTCTAATTTTAACATAAAATTTGAATTTCGATGATAATTCAATTTATATAAATCAAAATTTATTTCAAAATATCATTTAACAGGATTCCAAAAATTATGGATTTAAAATCATTTAATTTAACCAATCCAGTGTCCGTATATAATTCTTCACCCTAGGGTCAAGTGATACCGATATTTATCATTTCAATCCACGATTTAAAATTTTACGGTTACATATCATTTCAAACAGCAATCCTGAATTTAATATTAAAATCCATAAAATTGCTCGAGTCCATCATTTCAACCCATAACGATTTTTCCTTAATCTATAGATCGTCCGGGTTATATCATTTCAACCAAGAGTGATTTTCCTAATCATAACTAAGGGAACTTGCAGAGTGATAGCATTTGCTAAATCAAATATAACATCTAATAACAAATTCAAACATCCATCACAATCATCATCCAATTCAACCAATAAATATCAACAATCAATAGATTATTATATAAAGGGAATTAACTGGCAATTTAAATTCAATAATAAATTAAATGACAATTTAATTCAAAATAAATTCAAATTAATAGGAATAGCAATTTAAATATACCAAATAGCCATAAATAAATTTCTAATCACATCATAAATTTAATCTAACTAACATAAGAAATTTTAGAAGTTGTGAGTGGGTCAAAACACTCACCTTTGAATTTAAATCGAATAAAAATCCAATTTAAGCCCAAAATTCGAACGGTCTCAGAATTAATCCAAACTAGTCTTAAAATGTCTGGAATTTCGATATGTTCCCAACGCAAGAAACCACGCATGAATTGGACCTCATATGTAAAAGTTATGTATTTTAGAGCCTTTGAATTGAAATTTAAATTAATAATAATATTACCCAAACAAAAACTGCCACCTCACCATCATTCACGCGCACCCCAGTACCCTAGCTTGAACACGATGTTGGTTGCCATCCATCATGACCAAATCGTCGCCTTCACGTGCCACCATATAACGATCGAACAACGTCGATGGAAGCTTCTTCCTCTTCCGCACCTCAGGTGGCCGCACGATCATCCCCCTGGCCAGAAACGGCTCCGGCTGAGCCCACTTACGTAACCCAAAAACGCCAAGATCTGGTGAGCTATGACGCCTCCGATATGATATAGCTGCATGGATGAACCCCCCTAAACCTCCTCTATGACCCAGCGTCTTCTGATCGCTATCACGCTGAAAATCCACCATCCACTCAGAAATCCTAGCAACGGACGACCGAGCTTCCTCGTCCATTTTTGATCAAACGATATTTCGAATTGAAAAATGGATCGTTGTAGTGGATTATGCTCATCGAGGGCTTCGAAGTGATATAAGATATGATAGGGTTTGGAGGGTTTGAAATTAGAAATTCGTTTTGGAATTTGGTTGAGGGTTTAAAATCTAAATTGGCATCTGCCATTGAGAAGTAGGAATAGATAGAAATTTCAATACGTATAGAAATGAGGAATAGAAAGGCTGCTAGGGTTTATAACAGGTTATTTATAAGCAAAGCTGAAAACAGAAGGATGGACCAGATTGATTGATTTGAAACGACTATGCGACCCAAAAGGCCAGTTCAGTCTTCGGAACGAAAATGGGTCATCCCATATATCAAAATAAATGTTTCAATATTTTTAAACCCAATGGAACAGGTTTCAAGTCCTAATTCCATCGTATAAAGAAGTTATACTAAAATCAAATTATTTCAAAATGATTCCAGTTGATTTCAGTTAAATTGATTTCTAGGCATTTTGAGTTTATACGATTAAACGACAAGTCTGATCGCTGCAAAACTTGAAATCCTACAATAATTCTCCATTGCGGATCTGATGAAACTAGTTTCGTCGGAATCCGAGTCAGTGGACAAAATGGTTATGTTCACGTTAATTAAATAAATTGATAATTAATTAATTAAATCACTTTTTCATTCAAATTTGATAGTTAACAAATTTGATCAGCTTTAATCACTTAGACATTTGCAATGAGTTAATACAAGTATATGTAACAGTTCAGTGTTGGTTATTACATTAATTACAGTGTTCAATTCCCACTGTAATTAAATTCAATTAATTATAATTTAATCCCAATAAATTGATTAAATTTGGTTTCAATCTTTATGTTGAATAAATTATTACTCTAATAGCATATTTAATATTTATTTATCTTTCCTTACATCAGTATTCTCCAATTTCCATCTTTATTTGTATTAACCGTTATATTTCCATTATATTGAATTTTTGTCAGTTTTACACATTAATTAAAATTTAAAATCCCAATTACTTTATTTATCTTGATTTCACTCTTTATTAAAACAATTATCGTCTTATGAATATAATTAACATTTATATTCATTTTATTGGGTTCAAAATTTTCAGTTATTGTATTAACTCACATTAATGTAACATTTATCTACATTTAATTTCAATTGATTAAATATATTGGTATCAAACAACAATTGTCGCCATTAACACATTTAATAACATTTGTAAGTTTTATTATTCATAAGCAATTGTTATAACAACTCTCATTACCCTAATTTATTCAATTTCCATTTATTACACAAAATTTTATTAATAACTCAACATTTGAATTACCAATTACTATTTATATCCCATTATCAGTTAATACCCATTATTACAATTAATTTACAATCTATAACCAATTATAACTCTTAATTCTTGTAATTAATTGGAATCATATTTAAAGCGGTGATCGATTACCTTAGTTTAATACTATTCACTTTATTTCAGTTATATTCTTATTATTAATTCACAAAATTTTATTTCTTCCAACATTGAATTAGATTTTTATTAAATTAACAAATTTTTAATTATCGAAAATTTACGGGTCATTACACCATACAAGTGAATCACTTTACCGAAATTAATTTAGTTCCATAAACGAATCAAAAAAATTCTTTTAAAAACCTGAATTCGTACTTTGCTTCACATTACAAGTATTAGCTTTAAAATACTTTCTTAAAAGAGTTTACTAACTTTGAGACATCGTTACAAAAAAGATTTAACAACTTAAAACATTCGTATTTCATTGATTAATTAACTTTAAAACTTTGTTAACTAAGTTAATTAATTAATTTCAATAACTATTAATTAAAAAGGGGTAAATTACCTTTTAAAATATCATTAATTAACAATATTTAAATATAAGTGATTAATAATAAGTTAAATATCATTATTTAAAAGTGATTAATTAATTTAAACTTTATTTAAGAAAATATTTATTTAAGGTTAAACATATTTACTAACTTTAAAAACTCATTAATTAATAGATTAATTAATTTAAAAACATCATTAGTAAATCGATTATTTAACTTTAACCCATCATTATTAAAAGATTAATTATCCTTAATCATCATTAGATAAAATGATAATTTCAAAACATTATTAACCAAGTAATTAGTTAATTTTAAACACATTGTTAATCAGTTAATTAGTTAACTTTAATCCTAATTAATTAAATTTTAATTAAATTAAATAATAATTATTAAAATAATTAATTTTTTTGAGAACATCATTAATAAAAATTTGCTTAACTTGTAAAATAATTCCAAGCACGAGAATGAAATCAAACGATTTCAATAAAAGGTGATTTTTCGAAAGTGCCAATATAGCGACTCTCGCTATATGGGTAGTTCAGAATTCAAGTATATGACATTTTCAATTCAACCAACCATCACAAAGCAAGGGTATGAACATATACATGGTAGTTTACAATGATTCAAAATGTAACAAGCATTTATTAACAACGGAATTAATTTAACTACTAGATTTTCATATAACTTATGATTCACTTACTAACTTTTGAAAAGCAACTAATTTTCAATGCAACAAAACAATCCGACAACCAAACCATTATTACAATTGTACAATAAGCATTCAATAGCTATAATTATGAGCATTAATATAGTTTAAACTTTATGGTTCAAAAGTGGAAGCTTTACTCATAAAAACACTTCTAACCGGATCGCCACAACAAGTTGTCGAACTCATGAACTATATTTACTACACCTTAACATGGACTTTGGGCCCTTAATGGGCTAGGTTTGGGTTTGGTTCAGCCTAGGAAATATGGGGCTTGGCCTTGGGGTTTTGAGGTGGGAATGGCTTTTGTTTTCGTGGAGGGGTGTTTGTATATGAATATATGGAGTTTTAGCCTGATTTGTAGTAGTGTATACACTAGTTTTTGACTTTGGAAATAATTTTAGAAACCATGGATATTCTTGAACATGAAGAGAAGAGAAGTGAACATGACAATGAAGATGTAAAGTGAGATTGTGTAAAGATGGTGTGTATTTATATTCAAATAAGTGGAGTATTAATTTAAATTAACTTAAACATTTAAAATATATTAAATGTTGTCATATGCATGCTTTCATTCCTCCACCCTCAACCTAGAGCACACGAACCCCCTAGGTCCAGTGTAACAACCCACATATTTATCGATTTTATATTTAGATATTTTATTTAAATATTTTATCGATACTCGGAATTTAGTCCGAAAAGCTACTTTTTGCATACGGTCGAATTAGGACTCGAGACCACTTCCATTGAGTTCAAAACGCCGTTTGCAATCTTTTTGAGTATAAGCTTTGATATGTTTGGAGTTAGTGGAATTTTGCTACTTTTTACTTTGGGCTTTGGTTTGGGCTGAGCCCAATAACCCCACTTATGTATTCAGTCCCAACCCCTTCTCCTCTTCATTACTTCATTCCTCATTTCCTAATACTCAAGCTTTCATAACAATGGAGAGTGGAAGAGGAAATTAAAACTCCAAGCCCTAGTTTTCTTTTGCAAATCAAACTCTAGCTCCAAACTAATAGAAGAACCGATTGGCAAGCATTCTCTTCATCTTCTCCAACTCCTTCTCTCTTGAATTTCAGAAATTTCTAAACCTAACTTTGGGAATGTTCTTCTTTTTTAGCATAGATTCAAGCTCGTTTGGGTTGTGTTGAAGAGAGGTTGGTTCTCCCTTTGCTTTCGAGCTTCTTCTTCAATTGATTGGGTTCAAAGGTGAGATTTTTATCTCACATCTTAGTCTATAATTATCTTCGATTGTTAGGTATGAATTCCTAATACTTATTCTTGTGCAATTGATTTTGGTTTGGATTGATTGGGTGTATATTCCGATTTTTGATGTTTTGAAATCAAAATCTATGAAAATCCTTTTATGGATATTTGGACATTGATATTTGAGGCGTATCGAGGAGCCGTTAAGGCTGGGTTGTCGCTTGGCATAAATCCTTAGTCGTTGTCGCTCGATCGATCGCTTCCGGTATTCGTTTGGCCAATTTTTTTGGCCTAGGTTCAGGGAATGCCCTGAACCCCAGATTCAGACGTCTGAAACGTAATATTCACACGTCTGAATATTGTTCTGGGAAGATTTCTATCTCCAGATTCAGACGTCTGAATATATGATTTCGTACGTCTGAATTGGTTCATCTGGAACCAGAAAGGAAATAGGCTAAAATGTGCCTATTTCAGACGTCTGAAATCAAAGATTCAGACGTCTGAATTCTGTTTTGGAAAATAATTTATTTTCCAAATTCAGACGTCTGAATCCTTGATTTCAGACGTCTGAATTTGCACTCTTTTTGCCTGTTTGCCTATTTGCTTGAGAATTCCAACGTTAATCGATTCTTGTTGATTCCCTTTTGTTATTATCACTTATTATCGACTTTGATGACATTTTCTTCGTGATTTTTGGGAATATCCATTTTGATGGATTCGGTATTGATTTCTTTGGATTTTATTCACGTCTTCGAATGTGAATTTTAGTGATTGATTGTTCTTACAATCTTCTTTGTGATTTGTCACTTTAAAAATATAAAGGTTTTCTATACTAGTAGTAAAAATCAAAACTCTTTCTTCAAATGATTTCAACACTATTTTATTACAAAGCTCGTTTTCTCAAACCGATTTCTAATCTATTAGTATATACAAACCTTTACCTCACTCGTATGAGAAATCTAATTAAATGGCTTAGTAAAACGAGTGGTATGAAACGCTTGCGTTTACTTCGTCGGTTAATTCTTGGACTTGTTCGATTGAAACTCTTGTGACAATTTTCTAGTGGAGATCTACAATTTGTTTGTAAATATTTAAGTTAAGCTAGTGGTTATGGGACATGAAGCTAAGCTCATATATTTACTAGCTTACTGTAATTGACACTTCTTGATGATCATGACGATCATTTTTATGATTTAGACTAGCAATTGTGCGATGTCTCTTTGTCCACGTGGAGGACTGTAACTCATTCTATTGAGCTTCCTCTCATTTCTTTGTGGGGTAGCTCCCCATGGTCTTCGGGCCATTCGTGTGTCAAAAATTAATGGCTAGCTACCATGAGATAGCGTCTCGTTCGTGTGATACATATGTTGGTGAGTTTTTATCCTCCCGTTCGTGTGATAGGCCTCCCCCCCTTTTTGCGATTTTTGGATTTCGTGTGTTGAATTCTGGAATTTATGCTTCACCAATTTTAGTGATTTTCATTGATATGATTTGTCAATTTTTATGCATTGGTGAATTCATGTGTCATTGACTTGTTGTGAATACAAGTTTTGGGTATGAAACCCTTTTTGGATCTTTGAGAAGATTCTTGTGATATTGATTAATCTCATGTTGATTTTCAATTACATACTTATTGTAGTATGCCATTATGGTTATTATATGTTTATGCCATATCTCTTATTCTATATCATGTCATCTGATATTTATAGCTAGACTGATCCGTTTATTATTTTCTTATTAAATAATACTCGGGTCAAACCGAGATGTTACAGGTGCTTCTGCTTGACTTCTCCCCAGGGATTCATTACTCTGACTTTTGGCTAACCATATAGATTAGCAGTTTTTGTTGTATACACTTGAGATATAGACTCATAGTTGTATTCTTTTGTATAGCATGTGTTGCTATTTTTTGTATTATTGTGGATCCTTTTGACCACTACTCTGATGTACACTTTCTTGTGTTAGTTATATATCCATATCTTCTTCCGCCTTTGTGATATGGATGTCTGTGACTGATTTGTGTTATATTTATTTCTATATTTGTTTCCGAAGATTATATATAGCCACTGTGTGATAGCTTTGAGTTTGTATCGGTATGTCAGATTTCCTCCTTAATTGATATATACTCTACTACCTGACATATCGGTGCTCGCACAAAGATATTACACGGATGGTCGCTCCTCAACAGCCTTATTCTCCATGCTAGTTGACAGCATTACTCCGTAGTGTTCTTGGCTGGCGTGGGTATAGAGGTAGGGCGTCACAGCTTGGTATCAAAGCCAAACTTCGGAACAATGTAGAATAATTTAACAAGGATCATCGTCCTAAGTCCTTCTTAGGAGTCGTGCCTTAGGATTTAATTCGAGTCTTCGTACCGATTCATCCTATATCCTTTATGATTCCTTGTTTTATCTAGCAAGATTGCTTGATATTCATTTGTGAATAATCTTCTTCTTTCTCTACTTTCTTTCTTAGGGAAGAGAAATGGTTAGACCTGGTCGTCCCAGAGTTGGACCATCTAGTGCTCCACCCCAAGATGGAGTTTTTATGACTACCCAGCAACTTCTTGACCTTGTCACGAATGCTCAAGCAGCTGGCTCTAATCCGGAACCTACTCACCCTAAATCTGGGTTTGCACGTTTGTGCAATGATTACACCAACCTGGGTGGGAAGCCATTTAAAGGTTCTGAAACTATCATCGAGGTCCAGGCTTGGTTGAGGACCTGCGATCGAATCTTCATTCGCATGAACCTCGTCGATCTTCACCAAGTTCAGGTGGCTTCTAGTATGCTCCAAGAAAGAGCAATGGACTGGTACGAACTTCTTATTTCTAAGATTAATGAAGCAGATCTCACCTGGGAGCAATTCCGAGAACGCTTCGAATTTAAATTCGTGCCAGAAGCAGAGAAAGTGACATTGGCTCGACGTTTCATAGACCTTGTTCAGGGTGAAGCCTCTGTGACTGATTATGTTGCATCCTTCGAGTCACTTTCCAAATATGGGGTTGAATACATCAACACCCCATTGAAGAAGAACCAAAGATTTGTCTATGGCTTAAACAAAAATCTCAAGAAGTCATTACTTCTAAAATTAGAAGTTCCCTTCGACCAACTCATTGCGCTCTTCGTCTTGAAGAGGCGGATAGGGAGAATGATGTTGAAGTGGTGGGTTCCAAACCAAGCTTCAACAACAACAAGAAAAGGCCTAATAAATTCAAAGGTCCTTATCCTAATAAGAAAGGGAAGCAAACAACCCTTGTGGCAAAGACTTCTTCCTTCGGTCGTGGGGAATGCTATAATTGAGGTTCGAAGGACCATTTTGCGAACAAGTGTTCAAAGCCTCGTACTTGTCGCTATTGCAAAAGCCCGGATCATTATTTATCTTCTTGTCCCAAACTTCAAAATAGGAAGGAGGGAAAGCTTAATGTTGCTCAAGCCCCTGGCAACACATCTCGTGGTCAAGGTATTTCTCATTCTATCCTTTATGGTATTATTATATTTCGTGATCAACCTATTCGAGTTCTTTTTGATACGGGAGCATCCCATTCTTTTATATCAAAAGATCTTGTTGATACTTTTTCTTTAAGTGTTGTTGCTTTAATGACTTCTTTGAGAATTGCGAATCCGGTTGGTGGATCTGCAACGCTTAGTTTGCTTTGTAAAGATGTGGAGATTATTTTATGTGATTTCTCTTTCCTAGCCGATTTGCATGTCATGCGTTATTTAGGCTTTGGGATGATTTTGGGAATAGATTGGTTTAACCGTTATGAAGCTCATATCCTATGTCCTGAGCGGACTATTCATCTTCGACATCCTCAATCTGTTAAGCAAATTTCTATTATTCAGATTCCACCTTGTCTGCATCTTTATATTCTTTAAATCCTCGTGATGACGATAATGATGATGAGGAAGATGTCATTGCTCTTATTCACGTTGTTCGTGAATTTTCCGACATATTTGAGCCCGTTTTAGGATTGCCACCTAAGAGAGCAATTGAGTTCAAAATTAATCTTATCCCTGGAGCTCAACCTATTACTCGTCCTCCTTATCGCATGTCTAATAAGGAGAATGAGGAGATGCGCATACAATTATCTGATTTGGAAACGAAGCAGTTTATTCGCTCAAGTTCCTCGCCTTGGGGAGCTTCGGCTATTTTCGTGAAGAAATCCGATGGTACACTTAGGCTTTGCGTTGACTACCGCAAGCTTAATGATCTCACTATCAAAAATAAATATCCTTTACCTCGGATTGATGATCTATTTGACCAACTTAGCGGTGCTAGAGTCTTTTCACA
Organism: Allium cepa; assembly: GCA_030765085.1. Taxonomy (NCBI): domain Eukaryota; kingdom Viridiplantae; phylum Streptophyta; class Magnoliopsida; order Asparagales; family Amaryllidaceae; genus Allium; species Allium cepa. Next base: position 456,716,698 of record CM060929.1, on the reverse strand, counting down.
ATTGGACTTGGCTACCGGTTTTCATCAGCTTCGTATTGCTGAGGATAGCATTCCTTTGACATCATTCCGTACCCGTTATGGATCTTATGAATGGCTTGTTATGCCATTTGGTTTAACGAATGCTCCGGCTTATTTCGTTGACGTTATGAATCGAGTTTTCGAAGATTTTCTCGATCGATTTGTTCTCATCTTCATTGATGATATTCTTGTGTATTCAAAAACCGAGGAGGAACATGAAAAGCATCTTCGGATTGTATTGGAAACTCTTAGGAGTAATCAATTAAAGGCGAAATTTTCTAAATGCCACTTTTGGCAATCTCGTGTGAAGTTTCTCAGTCATATTATTTCCGAATCCGGAATTTCCGTGGATCCTTCAAAGATTGAAGCGATTCAAGATTGGAAGAGACCGGAGAGTGTGACGGAGATTCGTAGTTTTCTTGGATTGGCGGATTATTACCGCCGTTTTATCAAAGACTTTTCTAAGATTGACGTGCCTCTCACTAGCTTAACGAAGAAAGGTGTTAAATACATTTGGTCGGACAAATGTGAAACTTCTTTTCAGAAACTAAAGGAACTTCTTTCAAATGCTCCTATTCTTGTTATTCCCGAGGGGAATCAAGATTTCGTTGTTTATACCGATGCTAGTCGCGTTGGTTTGGGTGTCGTTCTTATGCAAAGAGAACGTGTTATTGCTTATGCTTCTAGGCAATTGAAGCCTACTGAGACTAGATATGCCACTCATGATTTAGAGCTTGCGGTTATTCTTTTCGCCCTTCGTATTTGGCGTCATTATCTTTTGGGAGAGAAATTTGTTCTTTATACCGATCATAAGTCCTTGAAGTATTTATTCTCTCAAAAGGAACTTAATTTGCATCAATAGCGTTGGCTCGAATTTCTTGCACCGTATGATCTTGATATCCTTTATACTCTCGGAAAGGGAAATCGAGTTGCCGATGCACTTAGTCGCAAGCAACAAGCAGTTGTTTCTAAGATGATATCTGAATGGAACGATCTCGAGATCTTATCCACTTGTGAGATTCGAGAGCGCGCATCCGATTTATGCTCGTCATTTGTTTTATGTAGCCTTAAGGCTCATCCTTCTCTTTTAGACCGCATTCTTGAAGCTCAAAGGCTAGATCCCGACTTGGCTCTTCTTGGCCAAAATTTTAAGGATAAAATTAATATTGAAGATTTGAAAGACTTTGATATTGATTCTCGTGGCGGCATTCGGAAATTTGGTAGACTTATCGTGCCAAATATTAGTGATCTTTGAAAAGACATTTTAGAAGATTCCCATCGTTCTAAATTCACTATTCATCCCGGTAGTAGTAAAATGTACGCGGATATGAAGCGGCTTTATTATTGGGAGGGAATGAAATCTGATATTGCTAACTTCGTTAAGCGTTGCATGACTTGCCAACTCGTTAAGGCCGAACATCAAAGGCCCGGTGGGTTATTGCAAACTTTAGAAATTCCCATTTGGAAGTGGAACCAAATTTCCATGGATTTTATTGACGGCCTTCCCCATTCTCGTTCGGGTCATGACGGCTTATGGGTGATCGTTGATAGACTTACTAAATCTGCCCATTTTATTCCCGTTCGATCTAACCGAACCGTTCCTCTTTTGGCCAAGCTCTTTGTTAAAGAGATTGTTAAATTACATGAAGTTCCTACTTCTATTGTTAGTGATCGTGATCCATTGTTTACTAGTGGATTTTAGAAGAGTCTTCAAAAAGCTTTAGGAATGAAGCTTAATTTTAGCACCGCTTATCATCCTCGGTCCGATGGACAAACCGAGCGTGTGAATCAAACTCTTGAAGATTTTCTTCGTGCTTGTGTGATTGATTTCGGTGGAGGCTGGGAAGATCATATTCCTCTTGTTGAATTTTCCTATAATAATAGCTTCCAATCTAGTATTGGTATGGAACCTTTTGAGGCACTCTATGGAGGGCCATGCCGATCTCCTTCTTGTTGGCTTGAGGCCGGCGAGAGGCTGGTTTTAGGTCCAGATTTTGTTCAGGATTCCACAGAAAAGATTGAACTTATTCGACATACGATGAAAGAAGCCCAGAGTAGACAAAAATCCTATGCCGATAATCGAAGAAGGAGATTAGAATTTTCGGTTGGAGATCTTGTTTTTATTCGTGTGTCACCTATGAAAGGTGTTGTACGTTTCAGTCGGTCGGGAAAGTTAGCACCCTGATATGTTGGGCCATTTCCTATCACTGAACGTATTGGTTCTATGGCTTATCGCCTATCATTACCGGCTCAGTTTTCTGCTATGCATGATGTGTTTCATGTTTCTCAATTACGGAAGTGCCTTCGAGATTCCGATTCTATTCTTGAGCTCGGTGTTGTGGAAGAGTTTGAAGTTTCGCCTAATATAACTTATGAGCAACATCCTATTCGTATTGTTGCTTCGGAGGTTAAGCGCCTTCGAAATAAAGATGTTCCGCTTGTGAAAGTTCAATGGTCCTCAAATCCTAAGGATTGCTCTTGGGAATCTAGAGAATTCATCGAGCGAACGCATCCTGACTTACTTTATCATGCTCTTTAAGGTGAACTTCTTACTTCAAAATTCTTTTTTGTTAATATGCTTTTATGGTTGTTACTATATATCTTCTTCTTAAATATTGTGAGGACGCAATTTCTTTAAGGAGGGAGTTTGTAGCATATTTATCGATTTTATATTTAAATATTTTATTTAAATATTTTATCGATACTCGGAATTTAGTCTGAAAAGCTACTTTTTGCATACGGTCGAATTAGGACTCGAGACCACTTCCATTGAGTTCAAAACGCCGTTTGCAATCTTTTTGAGTATAAGCTTTGATATGTTTGGAGTTAGTGGAATTTTGCTACTTTTTACTTAGGGCTTTGGTTTGGGCTGAGCCCAATAACCCCACTTATGTATTCAGTCCCAACCCCTTCTCCTCTTCATTACTTCATTCCTCATTTCCTAATACTCAAGCTTTCATAACAATGGAGAGTGGAAGAGGAAATTAAAACTCCAAGCCCTAGTTTTCTTTTGCAAATCAAACTCTAGCTCCAAACTAATAGAAGAACTCATTGGCAAGCCTTCTCTTCATCTTCTCCAACTCCTTCTCTCTTGAATTTCAGAAATTCCTAAACCTAACTTTGGGAATGTTTTTCTTTTTGAGCATAGATTCAAGCTCGTTTGGGTTGTGTTGAAGAGAGGTTGGTTCTCACTTTGCTTTCGAGCTTCTTCTTCAATTGATTGGGTTCAAAGGTGAGATTTTTATCTCACATCTTAGTCTATAATTATCTTCGGTTGTTAGGTATGAATTCCTAATACTTATTCTTGTGCAATTGATTTTGGTTTGGATTGATTTGGTGTATATTCCGATTTTTGATGTTTTGAAATCAAAATCTATGAAAATCCTTTTATGGATATTTGGACATTGATATTTGAGGCGTATCGAGGAGCCGTTAAGGCTGGGTTGTCGCTTGGCGTAAATCCTTAGTCGTTGTCGCTCGATCGATCGCTTCCGGTATCCGTTTGGCCAATTTTTTTGGCCTAGGTTCAGGGAATGCCCTGAACCCCAGATTCAGACGTCTGAAACGTAATATTCACACGTCTGAATATTGTTCTGGGAAGATTTCTATCTCCAGATTCAGACGTCTGAATATATGATTTCGTACGTTTGAATTGGTTCATCTGGAACCAGAAAGGAAATAGGCTAAAATGTGCCTATTTCAGACGTCTGAAATCAAAGATTCAGACGTCTGAATTCTGTTTTGGAAAATAATTTATTTTCCAAATTCAGACGTCTGAATCCTTGATTTCAGACGTCTGAATTTGCACTCTTTTTGCCTGTTTGCCTATTTGCTTGAGAATTCCAACGTTAATCGATTCGTGTTGATTCCCTTTTGTTATTATCACTTATTATCGACTTTGATGGCATTTTCTTCGTGAATTTTGGGAATATCCATTTTGATGGATTCGGTATCGATTTCTTTGGATTTTATTCACGTCTTCGAATGTGAATTTTAGTGATTGATTGTTCTTACAATCTTCTTTGTGATTTGTCACTTTAAAAATATAAAGGTTTTCTATACTAGTAGTAAAAATCAAAACTCTTTCTTCAAATGATTTCAACACTATTTTATTACAAAGCTCGTTTTCTCAAACCGATTTCTAATCTATTAGTATATACAAACCTTTACCTCACTCGTATGAGAAATCTAATTAAACGGCTTAGTAAAACGAGTGGTATGAAACGCTTGCGTTTACTTCGTCGGTTAATTCTTGGACTTGTTCGATTGAAACTCTTGTGACAATTTTCTAGTGGAGATCTACAATTTGTTTGTAAATATTTAAGTTAAGCTAGTGGTTATGGGACATGAAGCTAAGCTCATATATTTACTAGCTTATTGTAATTGACACTTCTTGATGATCATGACGAACATTTTTGTGATTTAGACTAGCAATTGTGCGATGTCTCTTTGTCCACGTGGAGGACTGTAACTCATTCTATTGAGCTTCCTCTCATTTCTTTGTGGGGTAGCTCCTCATGGTCTTCGGGCCATTCGTGTGTCAAAAATTAATGGCTAGCTACCATGAGATAGCGTCTCGTTCGTGTGATACATATGTTGGTGAGTTTTTATGCTCCCGTTCCTGTGATAGGCCTCCCCCCTTTTTGTGATTTCTAGATTTCGTGTGTTGAATTCTGGAATTTATGCTTCACCAATTTTAGTGATTTTCATTGATATGATTTGTCAATTTTTGTGCATTGGTGAATTAGTGTGTCATTGACTTGTTGTGAATACAAGTTTTGGGTATGAAACCCTTTTTGGATCTTTGAGAAGATTCTCGTGATATTGATTAATCTCATGTTGATTTTCAATTACATACTTATTGTAGTATGCCATTATGGTTATTATATGTTTATGCCATATCTCTTATTCTATATCATGTCATCTGATATTCATAGCTAGACTGATCCGTTTATTATTTTCTTATTAAATAATACTCAGGTCAGACCGAGATGTTACAGGTGCTTCTGCTTGACTTCTCCCTAGGGATTCATTACTCTGACTTTTGGCTAACCATATAGATTAGCAATTTTTGTTGTATACACTTGAGATATAGATTCATAGTTGTATTCTTTTGTATAGCACGTGTTGCTATTTTTTTTGTATTATTGTGGATCCTTTTGACCACTACTCTGATGTACACTTTCTTGTGTTAGTTATATATCTATATCTTCTTCCGCCTTTGTGATATGGATGTCTGTGACTGATTTGTGTTATGTTTATTTCTATATTTGTTTCCGAAGATTATATATAGCCACTGTGTGATAGCTTTGAGTTTGTATCGGTATGTCGGATTTCCTCCTTAATTGATATATACCCTACTACCTGACATATCGGTGCTCGCACAAAGATATTACACGGATGGTCGCTCCTCAACAGCCTTATTCTCCGTGCTAGTTGACAGCATTACTCCGTAGTGTTCTTGGCTGGCGTGGGTATAGAGATGGGGCGTCACATCCACCCTCCACCATGCCGATATGGTTAGGGTACCTAATTAATTTCTTAAGGCCATTTAATATATTTTTGTGCATTTTATGTCAAATCAAGTTCTAGTTTTAAACTAAGCTTGATTATTTTCTTGAACACGTTGATTTGCTTATCACATGACATATGTGCATGTGTGTGCATGTGTACATGAGTGATACAAAATGTACACAATGTTTCGATGGCTTTCCGATGCCAAAAAGTCAAAATTTTAGAAAACGTTTTCCGGTTACATTTTCTATTTTTATTTGAACTAATTATTTTCGTAAACAAAAATTTGAAAATGGTTTTAATAACATTAATTAATATTTAAAATATGTTTATTTGATTATTGAAGTGCATTATTTGAATATTTAAAAATGATTTAAATATTCAAAGATAAAGCGATTAATTTACGAGTCGTTACACTATCCCCTTAGGAGAATTTCGTCCGCCAAATTACTACCCAAAAAGACAATCTAAAAGGTATATATTATAACAAGAAATTCATATAAAAATGCAAAGAAGCTATGCCATAAAAAAACATACATAATGCATTCAAACAACAAGCAACCAACCTGACATTACATCAGGGTAAGTTTCTCAAATATGATCCTCGGTTTTTCAAGTACAATCCCTGGGGTCATCACTCCACTGAACCTTTACTAGCTTCACCACCTTGTTTCTCAATCTTCTTTCATCCCGATCTACAATACGAACTGGGTGTCGGACTATCGTCAAATTCAGTTCTATCTCCAAGTCATCCTGAACAGATGTCTCAACAATCAGCAACGGATCATGAACATGCTTTCTTAGATGAGATACATGAAAGACATTATAAACTTTAGACAATATTTTAGAAAATCTACTCCATAAACCAATGGTCCAATTCTTTCAAGGATTCTAAATGGTCCAATGAATCTGGGTGCTAGCTTTCAATCTTACAACTCCTTTAATCAGGGAAACTTTCAAAAATACCAAATCCCAAACCGCAAACTCTAAAACCCTTCTCCGTTGATCGACATAACTTTACTATCGTTCCTAGGCTTCTTTTAACCTTTCCTTTATCATAGCCACTTTCTTTGATGCTTCTCAAATTATCTCTAGCCAAAGAACTAATCGTCTCTAGTCTCAACCCAACCTGAAGGTGATTTACATGATCATCCATAAAAAGCTTCATAGGGCGCCACGCTAATGCTAGCTCGATAACTATTGTTGTAGGAGAACTCTACTAGGTGAAGTGATCTTCCCATGATCCTCCAGAATCCAAAATACATGCTTTCAAGAGATCCTCCAAAATTCAATTCACCCTTTCGGTTTGTCCATCTGTCTACGGGTGATAGGCAGCGCTCAAATTCAACTCTGGCCCTAAAGCGGCTTGCAATGCCCCCCAAAATCGATTGGTGAAGATGGGATATCAGTCATTGATTATACTTACTAGAATTCCATCTAGTCGGATAATCTCCCTCAAATAAATCCCTGCCAAAAAAGCTGTAATTCTTGTTGACTTCACCAGAATAAAGTGGGTGCTCTTTGTTAATCAATCTACAATTAACCAAATGCCTTCATTACTTCTTCTTGTTTTGGGCAACCCATCGATAAAGTTCATGGATACATGCTTCCACTTCTAATTCGATATCTACAATGGTTGGAGCTACCCAACAGTCTTCTGCTGGTCACTCTTGACCTATTGAAAATTTGCATACCGGCTCATGAAGATCGAAATGTCTCTCTTCATTCGTTTCTCCAAAGTTTTTCTTCATATTGTGAAACATTTTGGTTACTCCTGGGTGGATAGATAACCTTGACCGATGGCACTCTCTCAATACATCTTGTCTAATTCCATTAACATCTGGCATATAAATCTACCCATTCAATTTTAAAATGCTACAGGAGTCAATTTGAAAACTAGAAAAAAATTCCCACTTTAACATCCTTCTTAAGCCGAGCTAGAATAGGGTCTTCTTCTTATAAATATACAATTCTCTCCACTGGTGCCGGCTTACCTTTCAATTTTGCAATCGTTGCCACATTCCCACTCAACGCATCCGCAACAGTGTTTGCTTTCCCTAGAGTATAAATAATCTCTAGGTCATAAGATGTAAGAAACTTCAACCATCTTTGTTGCCTCAAGTTCATGTCCATTAGGGTAAAAAGATACTTTAATGACTTGTGATCTATGTATAACTCAAAATTTGTGCCTCCACACCTTCAATGCGAAGACAACCGCAAAAGCTCCAAATTGTGCGTACCATAATTCTTCTTATAAGGTTTTAACTGTCGACTAGCATATGCTATTACTTTACCATTTTGCATCAAAACTGCTCCCAATCCGGTGCTACAAGCATCCATGTAAACTGTTAATCCTTCACTCATATGTGGAATAGTTAAAACAGGAGAACTTGTGCAATTTTTTTTAACTCATTGAATGCTTGATCGCACTTGGTGTCCAAACAAACTTAGTGTCTTTGTTTGTCAAATGAGAAGCAATATTCAAGATATTTTTAGTGAACCTTCTAAAGAAACCAGCCAATCCTAAGAAACTTCTAACCTCAGTCGCACTTTCGGGTTTCTTTCAATCTTGAACTGTAACTACTTTAGCTGGGTCCATTGATATGCCTTCTCCCGAAACTACATGGCCTAGAAATATAACTTAAAATTTCCAGAAGAGACACTTAGAAAACTTTTCCTTTAAAAAATGACTTCTTAAAGTACTTAGAACAACTTGAAGATGGTACTTATGCTCTCCCTCTATTTTAGAATAAACAAGAATGTCATCAATGAAGACGAGAATAAACTTGTTAAGAAAATCCCGAAACACTCTATTCATCAAATCCACGAAATAAGATGGAGTGTTAGTCAATCTGAGTGGCATGACTAAACACTTGTAAAAACTATCAAGGGTTCGAAAAGCTATTAAAGGTACACTCTCCTCTGTTACCCTGAATTGGTGAAAACTAGCGGCAAGGTCAGACTGAGAGAATATCCGAGCTCCGTAGAGCTGGCCAAACATGTCTTCAATCCAAGGTAAAGGATATTTATTCTTGATAGTCCTCTTATTTAACTCTTGGTAATCTACATATAATCTAAGAGAACCATTTGCCTCGGTAACAAAAACTACTAGCGATCCCCAACTCGGTGTGTTTCATCTGATCAAACCCTTCTGCAATAAATCAAACTCTGCTTCTCTAACTCTCTTCTTTCCTTTGGAGCCAACCTTTGAGGAAGTTAAACAATTGGTCTGGTTCCTGGAATTAAATCACATGAAACTCTACTTCCTGATGAGGAGGTAAACCTTGAACTTTTTCAAAAATATCATTGAAGTCTTGAATAATTGATATATTCCTTATCTCCTCTTTAGGTACTTCGAGCGAAAAGAGAAAACCGCTCATCGACTTATTAGGCTCCTTACAATAAATATCCGTACCAACATTTACAGCATCGCTAATTCTGACAGTCCTTTGATTACAATTTATGACTGCTCTAAATTTAAGCAACCAATCCATACCCAATACTACTCTAAAACCCATGAACCCACGAAAAAATAAGTCAGAAAAGAAAGGCCAATCTCGATAAGAAATGGGCACATTCAAACATATGGCGTTAAGATTGGTCAGACCCTCAATTAGGTTCGACACACAAAGAGAATTATGGAGAATAACATATTAAAGATTAACTGGTTCATCGAGTTATATGAGATAAAACTATGGGATGCACCAGTGTCAAATAATACTCTAACAAGAATATTAGAGATGGATAGTGTACCTTGCAATACCTGCTTTCCTTTTGAGTCCGTGGAAGTAGATGATATTTCCTTAACAGTAAAAGCTTGTCCCTGTGATCCCCTCTATGGAAAGGGGCACCGGTTCTTCATATATCCATGCTTATTGCAATTATAGTAGAGTGATCCGCTAGCTGGTTTTATGCACTGATTTGCGAAGTGGCACATTTTACTACACTTTAACAAAAGATCTTAGTCAAGTCTAATTGCTTGTTCTATGCTAGAGCTCCACCTCCAGGCTTCTTTCCTAACCACTTCTTCTTCCCTTTGCACTTGAAAAATGGCTTACTAGCAGCTAGTATCACTAATAAAGGTTGGGCATTAACTACTAGCACTACTCCTTTCTGAACTCCTTGCTCAATATCAAGAGCCTCAAATCTCAAAGTCATACTGATCAGATTGGTAAAGGTACCATTGAAATGATTGATCATTTGCCGATGAAGTTTAGTTCTTGTTCCTTTCACACACATTTCATTCTTTTTGAATGGCGTATCATTCAATCCTGATCCAAAGTGGGACAATGCATTGAACCTACGCTCATATTGTGCCACTGTCATCTCACCTTGTTTTAAATCCATGAAACTTCTGAACAACTGAGTCCTTCCTGCCTCTGGGATAATCTTAACTTTAAAAACCTCCTTAAATTGTTCTTCTAGTGCATTCATGGCGACTGAATCCTACCAATCCATTGCTGCTTTCTGAAGCTGACGCAATGCCAACAATCTCTTTCGAGCATCTCCTAACTAAAGATCCCTAAATATCCTTTTGTAAGAGCGGAGCCAAGTCTAAACTCCCAAAATATCTTCAGTTCCATAGAAAGGCGTACCACCTAAAGCAGTGTAATTATTACACAAGGTCAAAAAGTTCTAAGGCAGTTGAACTTGCACCTCTACTTCTACTACCTGCTCTACAACTGGCTCATTTCTAGGAGTTCTTCCATTTATAGCCGTGCTAGTTTCAGATCCTCTCCCTCTTCTTCCTCTTATACTCATTTTCAATAACCTGGATAAGTGAGAGGCATTATACAAATATAGGATCCAAGATGATAAAAGGGAAACTGGAACAAAGGATCTAAAACTAGACTTTAAGGTGAAAAAAAACATTCTCTCAAAATTAACTCATTCTAGCGCTCGACTCACCCTATCTCTAATGAGTTGTACTCCAATCAGGATAAGTTAATCGCTCAACCGAAACTTTAATACCAATTATGATGATCCACCTTTACGATGCCAAGGAACCATACTTAACGCACCCTCGATGTTCATATGTCGTTGCCCAAACATCAAAAATATGAACCATCATGTGGTAAAAATAAAGAATAGAATAGAAAACCTCACAGTGAAACTACAAAATAAACCATAAAAGTCAATAGTACATCAGGTTACTCCTTAATAGGGAGTTATCAAAGTTACACAAAATTACTACAAATTAGATTAGGCAGTTATAACATCATGCCTTTACATATGCTGAAACAAAGTACACTTAAAAAATTTGATAATACATCGGAATAGATAACTAAAATGATGGAAGCCTCCTGCTCAGACGTCGTCTTCAAAAGAGCCCACAAAAGACTTTCTACCTCGCACTACTCAAATAAAATGAGTACCCGAGAATTTAGGGAAAACGAAAACTCGAGTCAGACGATAAATCAGGTATAAGTAAAACTTTTTAAACAATAGGTGTGAAATTAAACATAAACATATGAGACCACACCGCTAAACACGGAACGGGTTTACTCTTACATAAATCAATATCCAAATGTAAAGAATTGATAATAATTAAACTCCACAAAGAGTGGTTGACTCTTCCCGATGTAAATAAAAAAATAAATTTGAAAGTTCGAATCAAATCAGAAAAGGAAAATCTCCAACAAATGACTAGGAAGGTGCGCCCCTTGAAGTATACCTCTAGTAATATACTTCTAAGAAGCTCATTAACTCTATGAAACTTCTCAGAACACTCCAAGCCAAACCCCGCCAAACCTTATCGAGTATCCAAATATTTCACATCTAATAGCGCTACCGAATCCAACCTAGATGAGACGTGAAAGTATCTTAATGGGAGCAACCCCACATAGCTTGGCCTCCTCTCGCGCTTTGATTTTAGTCATTTCCGACAAAGAATATCAATGCTCCACGCAGCAATAGATTGTCTTAGAATGACGATAGTAAAGAAGCCGAAGTAATCGATAGGCGAGAAACCGATTATTGAGATATAAAACGATCGTAAATGGAAATTAAGTCTAGTATACTTACCACCACTCATCGAATTCATACTTGTACTATTTCTTGGTTAATAATAATATCGGACAAGTCAAGGTAGTGTTCCTCAAAATCATGTCTCACGATTAATCATAACTTTCGAAATAGCGACATACCTACTTCTTCGATGTTTAGTGCTATTATATAAATAAATCATTTCTATATAAGTGAATTGCTTTACGAAAATTAATTCATTTCCATAAACGGATCAAACTTTTTTAAATAAAATTTTAATTCGTAACTGGCTTCACATTACAAATATTAGCTTTAAAACACTTTGTTAAAAGACTTTACTAATTTTGAAACATCAGTACAAAAAAATTTAACAACTTAAAACATCCTTATTTCATTTATTAATTAACTTTAAAACTTTGTTAACTGGGTTAATTAATTAACTTCGATAACTATTAATTAAAAATGGTAAATTGCTTTTTAAAATATCATTAATTAATAATATTTAAATATAATTAATTAATAATTAATTAAATATCATTATTTAAAAGTGATTAATTAATTTAAACTTTATTTAAGAAAAGATTTATTTAAGGGTAAACAGATTTATTAACTTTTAGAAGTCATTAATTAAGAATATTAATTTATTTATTAGTAAATTGATTATTTGACTTTAACTCATCGTTATTGAAAGATTAATTAACCTTAAACATCATTAGACAAAATGATTAATTAATTTCAAAACATCATTAACCAAGTGATTAGTTAATTTAAAAACATCATTAATAAGTTAATTCGTTAACTTTAATCCTTACTAATTAAATAATCAATTAAATTAAATAATCATTATAATTAATTTTTTTTAAAATATCACTACAAAAAAACATCCATTTAGAGACTGCAATTTAAAAACCGAAAATTTTCGGTCTTTAGCTAATGACTGATCAACGACTGAAAGGTTTAGTCTTTAATTTCAAAAATTAAAAACAGAAATTCAGTCACTAAGTGGTTTTTAATATTTGAAACTGGTTAGTTACTAAATTTCAGTCTTTAATTTTAGTATTAAAGTAATCTTCGCATGGGTAAATATTTGAAGGAGATTCATTTATTTATTCTGATCTAATGGCTACAGTTGGTAATCCAACTGATAATAATTAAAATTGGATAAAATTAATTGTTATTAATCTCAAATTTAAATAGATGACAGTTATTGTACCCGCTAATTCCTGCTCCTGCACGGTAACTTCTCCATCATCATTCGTGCTCACCCACTAATCTTCAAATTAAATCAGCTAACATTTTTTTCCCTTCTGTCCCACCCAAGATTAACCCCTCTTCCCATTGCATCCACTCTGACCAACCACCAGACCTGCGACAACCTAGCCCCTCCCTCCACTGTCAATCTCTACTATCATCAATCCAACTCAAAACCAATCAAAGTCGATCTAAAACAATACAACATCCCTACATCTGCAACAATCATTTTCACCCCAACCACAACCTTATCACCAACCCGCATCTGACTCCGCGACCATCAACCGCAACCAGAACCACAACCCCAGAACGTGATAGTCGCTTCCTTCCTCATATAGCCACGCAACTTGAAGAGTCAGAGCTCGATCTGATATGGAGTGAAGAGGGATCTCACGTGAAAGAAGAAAAGGAGGTTGCCAGCTATGAAGATTTAAGGCAAGGCAATGAATTTAAGTTAAAAGGAGGAGGAGAATATGCATTTGTGTGAAAGACTGTAACTTTAGAGATGTTGGAAGATGCGCTACTGAAGCATGAATAGAGGCTAAAGCGTTGCTCTTTAGAACCTTTATAATCTTCACTGCAATCCAATATAGATACTAGAATTGAAATTTTCAAAACCCTCACTGGGCCGATATATAAGAGGGTAGCAACGACATATTCAACGATACTGGCCGGAAAGTTGAGAATGGGATAACTCCGTATTTAATTGGGTTGGATATTTTGCTAAATTCACTTCGTAAAAGGGATGGTTTTTTACTCTACTGCAGTGTATCAATAAGAAAACAATCATCTTGTACACATTATGAATTTGCTTGTATCTCAAACTTTACTGTGTTATAAAAAAAGTATATTGTGTTTGTATATATTACTTCATTATGTTTATTCATGTTTTTTCACGAGTTCATGGAATTTGAAAGTTAAAATGAAATTTACCAGTGCACAAATTTAATCTTTAAATCATGCAAAGTTTGAGACAGATCAAAGACCAAATTTCAGTCTTAAGAATACAGTCTCGATAAATGCTTAAGACCGAATTGCAGTCTTTATCCTTCAAGACTGAAATTTCAGTCACAAATCAACTTTTGAGACTAAGGTTTTAAAGACTGAAAGTTCAGTATTTAATCTGTCTTTAAACTGTACATAGAGACTGAATTATTTAATTAAAAACTGAATTCGTCAGTCTTTAATTCATCATTTTCTTGTAGTGTATCTTCACTGAAAAACTTGCTTAACTTGTAAATAATTCCAAACACGATAACGAAACCATACGGTTTCTATAAAGATGATTTTCCAAAAGTGTCGATATAGAGACTATCGCTATACGGGCAGTTCGGAATTCAAGTATATGGCATTTTTAGTACAACTAACCATCACAAAGCAAGGGGATGAACATACATGGTAGTTTACAATGATTCGACATGTAACAAACATTTATTAACAAGGAATTAATTTAACTACTAGATTTTTATATAACTTATGATTCGCTTACTAACTTTCCAAAGCGACTAATTTTCAATGCAACAAACCAATCCAACAACCAAACTATTATTACAACTGAACAATAAGCATTCAATAGCTATAAATATGAATATGAATATGAATGTAGTTTAAACTTTATGGTTCAAAAGTGGAAGCTTTACTCACAAAAACACTTCTAACTTAACCGAATCACCACAACAAGTTGCCGAACTCACGAACTATCTTCACTATACCTTAACTTGGACTTTTAGGCCCTTAGTGGGCTGGGTTTGGGTTCAACTTGGGCAATATAGGGCTCGGCCTTAGGGTTTTGAGGTGGAAATGGCTTTTGTTTTGGTGGAGGGATGTTTGTACACAAATATATGGAGTTTTAGCTTGATTTTTAGTTGTGTATTCACTAGTTTTTGACATTGGAAATAATTTTAGAAGCCATGGCTATTCTTGAACAAGAAGAGAAGAGAAGTGAATATGAAAATGAAGATGTAAAGTGAGAATATGTGGAGATGGTGGGTATTTATAGGCAAAGAAGTGGAGTATTAATTCAAATTAACTTAAACATTTAAAATATATTAAATGTTGTCATATGCACGCTTCCATGCCTCCATCCTCACCCTGCAGCACACACACACCCCTAGGTCCACCCTTCACCATGTCTTGGGTACTTGTTTAGGCTATGATTAAGGTACTTAATTAATTTCCTAAGGTTATTTAATATATTTTTGTGCATTTATGTCAAATCAAGTTTTAGTTTTAAATTAAGCTTGATTATTTTATTTAACACATTGATTACTTATCACATGACATATGTGGAAGTGTGTGCATGTGTATATGAGAGATACAAAATATGCACAACATTTTTAGCGACTTTTTGATGCCGAAAAGTCAAAATTTTGAAAACGTTTTTCGGTCACATTTCTATTTTTATTTGAACTAATTATTTTGGTAAATAAAATTTGAAAATGGTTTTAATATCATTAATTAATATTTAGTATATGTTTATTTTGTTATTAGTATCCATTATTTTAATATTTAAAAATAATTTAAATATTCAGATGCAAACCGATTAATTTATGGGTCATTAAACCGTGCATTGATCTTGACAAACGTACATTTGTTTGGTGGTGTAGGAGGTAACTCTCTTATACTTAACACCCTTCTCTGAGACGTACGAGCTTAGAGGTTGTACTTTTGTTGAAATCAATAGTGTGTTATCGGAAATGGCAATGTGGCATTTTAAGTGAAAATGTTCTAAGAAAGGTAAACGTTACCCCGAGCCTCACATTCGGGCAATTTTGAAACAGATGTTGCTTTATGGCTAAGTGGTTCCTACCATTGGGGTATGATATCACCTTTCTAGATTTATTTTGCGCCCGCTTTGACGTCGAGAAAAAACAATATGGTGTATGGTATGAGATATCTCGGATAGGTTGGGAACGACTGAGGTGATATCATAATCGGTGCTATCCGCCGCCAAATGGGTTTGTGGGTAGGCCGATCTTAATTCATAGAGATTTCGAAGATGTCGATCCTCGGTCATTTCTCTATAGATGTACTGTATGGGAGATAGTCCATAACGTCACTATTCACTTGGAAATCCAAATCTCCGATAAGTATTTAGTTGTAAACTATTATGCCAGAATTTAATAATGTAAAATTTTCGACTAAGATTATGTATATTTACTTAAAATATTTTCAAAGAATGTCATTAAAAATAATATCACTGGATTTTATGTAGAAATGATTTGGTTATCATAAGGTAAAAACTCATTTCGCGTTTATGTGTGGCATGATCATATATGTAACGACCCGCTATTTTAGACCATTCAAATCGACAATAAAACCATACATGTCCGACTTGAATAATTCAAAATACCGAATTGTTAATAAAATTTGGCAAAACTTAAAATATACAGTAAATAAATCAATCATAGATCACTTACACAGAGTAATAAAATGCAGCGGAATAGATAAAGAATAGTAGTTCATGAAGCTACTATATACCTCAGCGTTAGAAATAAAATACAACCGAATAGTTCAAATGCCATGAAGTCTCCAATGTAACAGATGGCTTCTCTGAACAAATCAACTGGATGACTGAAGGGATAGATAGCTGGATCTTCAAGTAAAGCTCCAACTTCGAAGATGAGTCTCAAATGCTGTATCTCTCAGTCTAACCCGAGCGTAAAGCAAAACACAAAACACTCGAGTCAGGATTAACATTCTTATATCTATAAATCTAACTCAAGTGAAATATCAACTGAAATATAATTAACTTAGAGGATGTTTGGGATAACCATCCTCTAAGGGTCCATGGAACTATCTAAAAGATAGAAATATACACTATAACACCGTAGTCTTTTCAACTTAATTTATACTTCAAAACAAAATATCATTTTCACTTCAAATATCTCTATACTTCACAAATAGTATTTTTATATATTAAATAATTTGTACAGTAAAGAAATTTCAATTCCCTCAACTTGACAAATCGTTTAACATCAACCTGACCACCCCATTTAAATCTATTTCAATCTCAATTTATTAATTTAAATTCAACTCAATTTCTAAAATAACCACTTCAATTTTATCGATTTCAAATTCGGATTTGAAATCACAAAATACCCTTTATGTTCAATATATTTCAAAACTTTAAGTATTCAACGTTTCAACTAACTTTTTAACCAATTTAGTTTCTAAATACTAAATTCAACTATACTGATTTCAAATGCATATCCGAATCTCAAAATAAACCATTTAAATCCCAATATAGTTCAAAGCTTTAATATTTAATTAAATGTTCAATTTAATAGTTCCATATAGATCTCGATTTAACCTCATTATTATCTAGTCTTAAATAATCCCTCATTAGATACAATATCATTTAAGTAACCTTAAATTACATTTTACTCAATATTTTCTTTAATTTATTTAAACGTGAAATATTCATTAAATCGCTTAAATAAAAATCCAGTTACAAAATCATACCCTTAAATTTCCCATTCAAAAATTTCAAATTGATTTAATTGAATAAATCCTTATTTAAATACCATTTAGATAAACCCACATTTATCTCCCAATCTTAGTAAATTGCAGAATACTTTTGGAATAAAATTTATATAAATATTTAGCATAATTTATGTATTAAATCAAATTTTTACTAAATTAAATATTATTAAATCTATATATCATTAACCTTTATATATAAAAAAATTTAAGGATTAACATTTAATAAGACCATATATTTCTTTCCGAAACAATGAATTAAATTTCAAAATATTTATATATATGGACCAACGATGTCTGTATATATTTCTTATCATATGGTCAAGTGTTACGGATATTTATCATTTCAATCCGTACACTAAATGTATACGGGTGGATAGCATTTCAACTCGTAATCCCAATTCAATTAAATGAAAATCGCTTGGGTTTATCATTTCAACCCATAACGATTTTCTCCTATTCTAAAGTCTGTTCGGGTATGTATCATTTCAACCCATAGTGATTTCTGTATAACAGGGAACTTGCAGAGTGATAACAGATATGTAAATATAATAACACAAGCATATATCATCAAAATAAATATATAAACAATAGGATATGGTGTCATATCCCATAAGTGAATACTTACAGATAATAGCATATATAATAATTTAAATAACTACAGCCTCATATTTCAATTGTCGCCCCAATTGAAATCAAATTTAGTAAATAAAAGAATGTAAATTGTGAGTGATTGCTCACCTTTCGAGGTTAGAGGATATAGACAACGAAGTTGAGTTACGAAATCCAAGCATGAATTACGAAGCAAAGCACGAAGGACATGGGTTTGTCGGACAAGCTGATAAATAGGAGTTGACGAAGTCAAATCAGAACTGGATTGATAAGGATAGATGGTATAATTGAATAGATACACCGTATAAAGTTTATGTATGTTTATATACAAATCATATTCAAATTTTTAAACCCATATTGATGTAATATATATATTATTTTCTCTTCTTAAAAATCAATATGTTACTTTAAGGAAAATAAATATACAACATAAAATCATCGGTTTAAATTTTTAAACCCATGATGCAGCTATACAAATAAACGTATAACAAGTAGATTCTATGTTAAATATATTTATGCTTATACTTTATAACCAGACTTATACATAAAGAAACTGTCGATTATAACTTAATATAGTACGCGTGTAAACTCAGGTATTAAAACTGACACACTTACACAACTTAAAGTATATAGACTGACCTGTTACAAATATCCTATAATATAAAACCGATAACTTTATTTAATAACTACAGATCCCTTAACTTATATACAAACCAAACTTATATACGCGTAAATTATAAATTATATACAGCAGCTTATGTGTATACTAACTAACATCTTTAAACTAATATATGAATGTACCTAGCTTATAACTTTTATAAACCTTACATATAAATGTACTGTGTTGTGTTTTTTTTTTTTTTTAAACATATTTCAAATAAATCTATAAATATACTCACTTTAAAAATCAATGTTATTACAATATATTTAAAAACAAACTATAGACTAATATAAATTTATATAAAAACTATGACACGTATCATCAATCAAATCTACCTTTAAAAAAAACTGTACCAAATTTATAACTTACTATATGTATACATAACAATTTACAAACTTATTTACTTATGTATGCTAACAGAATATATTAAACCTTTAGAACCGAATGTGAAATTTGAGAAGTATAAAACAACGGATACAAAGCTTGATATATATAACTAATTAATAGGGCACGTGCCTAAATTATTCATGCCGATTTTTATAGGCGAAAGAGGAAGGGTAGGCAAGGTAAAAAAATATATGCAGTTATCACTTTATATACTTACCACATAATATCTTCCATTCAAAAATACAGAGGCGAAAGAGGGGATAGGAACAACTTCACGGCAAGGATGGAACGTTGGCTGGAAGAGCAGCATGCGGGAACGGAGGTGAGGTGATTTTGATGGGTTGAGGGATGAAGGAAATTTTTTTTTTATTTCACAAAGAAGTGGGTTGCCTTTTGTAGTAGATAGGAGAGATAAAAGAAGTAAGTATATATCAGTAAAGAGAGGAAACGTAAAGGAAGAAATAAAAGAAATGAATGGATGCGTAAAGAACGTATAGAATTTTATACGTTTCAAAATCAACGGTGCAATTAAAGCAATTTTTATTATTTGTCAGGTTATACGTTTTATATTTATTTCTTTCCTTGATCTCAATTGATATCCGATTATAATATGCAGATTTATTATTATTATCAAACGTTCAAAAAAGTTATCACCCAAAATATAGAAATGGCATATCAACGTCTAGAAGCATAGATTTAGGAAAAAATATTGAAACAATAAATTAAAGGAAATATAAAAAGGTATGTACCAATCAATAGTCAAACCCTGAATTTAGGGAATAAAAAGGTGAGCTACTATTTGGTCTTAACCGATAGAAAATTTGAATGGACATGTAAATAAAAGTAATTGATACTGTGAAGTCCCCTGATTTCGGGAGAATTATTTAGCAATTAATTGTTTACCTTGGGTAGCACTTTCAAATTTGAAACTGAAGGAAGAATGAATAAGAAACGGCTACAGATCAATTAAAGAAGGAGAGGAGTGTGCGAATTTGTATTCCCAAAGCAAAATGGAAAAATATAAAGAGAGGCAGAAGAATAAATTGAAAAGGAACGTTACGCATGATTTCAGAGAAATAAATAAAAGTAACGACTATTGGTATAAAATCAACGCGCAAATTGAATGGTTTAAAGGAAGGAATCAGTGGACTGAAGGAAAGGAAAGGAAAGGTCAGCAATTAATAATTGTGACCCTAAAATTTGGAAAAATATAAAAGCAACGACTATGATTTAGCTGAAAATAATTTATGCCAAGAATGGACAGCACGTTTGAATTTTGAAATGGAAGGAAGGGATAAAGGAGCAGACAGAGGCAAATAAAAGAAATGAACAGAGGAAAAAAAAAACAAAGAAACGTACCATATGAAATAAAGTGTAATGATGAGAATGGTAACGTCTGTCCATTGACATACTTATTAAAGCAATTAAAGTGAAACGAAAGGAACGGTGAAAAATTAGCCCGGAATTCAGGCAGAAATAAAACAAATTTTTATGTACTAGCAACGGTCACCCATTTATTTAGCTGACAAATATTAAGGCAATTGATTTATGCGCGTTTAAAATTTGAAACGCAAAAGAAATTAGATGGTCACGGATCTGGAGGAGGATATTTAGGAATGGTATATGAAGAGATATTGAAATACATTTGTGTCCATAAATAACGTAGATAGTGGACTAATAAATGAAATATCAACGTTTGATACATTGATTCAGCAGAAAAATTAAAGCAAATTTGTTACCATAGTTTGGAGAGCAATAAGGGGGAACGGATATTATTATTAAAAATGAAGGATCTATGATTTAGAATTTTCTTATGTAAAAATATTCAGGCTTAGAAATAATTTTTTTTTATCAGCAATATTTAACCGATATAGATTGAAATAGAAATATAAAAAAAATAAACTCCCATATAATTAAGTGAAAATTCACTATTTGCTGTATCTTCATATACGTATTCTAAATATAAAATTTTTATTTCAAAATTCAATTATTTAAAATTTTCTCAAAATTGAATTAAATATGAAAATAAAACCATTCAAAACTATTAAAATATTATGGGTCGTTACACTCTCCCCCACTCAAAACTTTTCGTCCCCAAAAAGGAAGGAGGTAGGAGAATAGAACAACCAGAAATAAAGGTAGATTGAAAGTCAAGGGTAATTTAAATTTTTAAACTATATAAATTTTACTTGAAATATTCATTTGAAATTCAGTTATCTTTAATACTTTAAAATTTTCAAAACTCATTGGAATTTAATATGTTTAACTAACATCTTTATACATATGTGAAAGCTATTTGAAAACAATTATTTGCACCATTAGTTATATTTACAAAGAAGCTATTGAAAACATTAAATCCATAATTCATAAATTTATAAATTTATCTCAAGATACTTTTCAAATATTTTCAATAAATTAATAATCATTTTGTTTAAATATGTTTTATTTAATTAATAACTTCAAAGATATTTATACCACTAAAATTTTATATAAAACAATGCAGTATACAAATAAGCAATATTTAAAAGATTTATTCAAAAAGGAAAGGAAGGTAGATTCCGAAAACGGAATATAGATGAAAAATGAAGCTGAGCAGATGAGGTAGATTCAAAAGAATAGAATTGGGCACGAATAATTTATTTCAAACCATAAGAATTTAAATTTCAAATATTTATTCAAAATTTCTTTGTTGGGAAAAATACTTTTATAATAAAATACCTTTATAAATAAAATATTTTTATATCAAAACCAATTTTTCTTTCGAAAATACTTTTATAACTCAATTTTTTAACAAGTTTATCCTCGTTCTTGCAGACTCTGGCCATGCGTTGATCAGGCGCAAAGCTAGAATTCTTCAAGTACTTAGTAGACTTGTTTCAACACCCAGTAAACATACTTGAAAACCTTTAAAAACAGATATGGAAAGTACAATCCAAACAAAACAACCAAACCAAAACCTTTGTCCGATCATGGTTCGCAGATACACAATGGTTACGCCTGGGTCCCCCAGGAAACAATCCATATCCGTAAGCTTTCTCAGCCCTGCGAGTTACGCCATGATGACTAGTAGAGTGCAGGATACACAATGGTTACGCCTGGATCCCCCAGGAAACAATCCGTACCCCCAGGCAAGACTCAGCCAAGCACTTGCGCTACTATTCGCGACCTACACAGATTGCAGGATACACAATGGTTACGCCTGGATCCCCCAGGAAACAATCCGTACCCCTAGGCAAGACTCAGCCAGGCAATTGCGCTATGCATTCGCGAGAGGAAAAAATCATGGGTTACGCCACGGTGGGAAACACTCGAGTATTACATCCGGAAAACCGAAAATCAGAGAGAATAATATCGATAGAATGAATCCACGATGTGGCCACAAAGCGGATATCAAGCAGAAGGCACTTTCCATATCTTTACTTCGAAAATATATATCATATAGTACCTTTTCAAATCACTTTCAAATATCATACTTATATAAAGTCCATTATATATAGGATTCCCTTTTTCCCAAATCGAATACTTTCCAAATCAATAGTAGATCAAATCATACTTATATAGACTTCGATTATGTAAAATCTCTTTCCAAATTGAGTACCTTTCAAATCAATAGATTTCAAATCAACTTCATACTTATACAATCCATTTTATATAAGTTCGACCACTCCCAAATCAAGTGCTTAGTAATCTAAGGTTCTCAATTTCAAATCATTTCAATATCAATTCAGTTTCAAAATCATATATGATTTCACCAAATTTTCTTCCGAATTAAATATCTAATATTTCAAAGTTCCCAAAAAAAATAGGTTTAGAAAATTATCCCATTTTCCAAATTAAAATAATTCAAGTCAAACAGATTCATTTCCAAAAATCACCATATAAGTACTGGTTTTTGATTCCAATTTAATTTCAAAACCAAATATTTTCCCAAAATTAATTATACTCAAAATGGTTTCCAAATTTATAATTATCCCTTTTTTTTTACTTTTAAACTATCTTTTTCTATGTGAAATATCTAATTTACCTTTTTGAAAACCATTATTCAACTATTTTTTTTTTCAAAACATTTCAAAACTAAATTTATATTCTTTATCAAACATTTTATACTCTTCGAAATTTCTTAGCTTTGAAAATTTTAATCTCGATTTGGAAGTGTTCGATCAATCAAAATAGTTAGGGAAATCAAATTTTAAATTCAGGAGTTGAAAATCAACAATAAATCAATTATTAAATCTGAAACTCGAGGACTGAACACCGGTCTCATTTTAAATTGTTTCAAATATATACATATATCTTTCGAAAATATCAAATTATACTTCGGAATTTGAAATCATAACGGCTTTACAAAATCACTCGCATAGCGAGCTATTAAAGTGGCCTCTCCCCCACTCTGAAACTCGAAAATCAATGTCTATGATGCGTGCACTCATCACCGAAATTATTTTCCAGCGACATACGTGAGTTCTGGACTTCTATTTTCTTGAAAACTTCTTTGAAATTTCTTCAAAATTATTGGAATTCTTTTGAACTTATTTCAAACATTTCTTATTCGGAAAATACTTTTAAATCGTATTATTTATATATATTTTCCCAAAATCTTAAAACCGATTTCAAAATATCGGAATTCAATTCTCGAATTTCAAATTTAACCCTTCAGTTATAAATCCTTTTTATATAAATCACTTTCTTATAAATTTTCAAAATTTCCAATCCTTTCAAAACTTTTATATATAGAATAACATTTCTTATTCGTTTTATATATAGGTATATAATCCTTATCGAAAACATTTTCACTTTTCAATATAGAATAAAATCATAGTTATCAAAATAATAATTTCGTATAAAACAATTTTAAAATACAACAAACCCGATTTTCAAAGGATGATTCAAGAATGGATTTCAAAACAAAGATAGAGATTTAATTTAGAGGAACTCTAATCAATAGAATCCTGATTCGAAGATAGGCTCAAACAAAGTTGAGAAAATCAAATTACAAAATAGAAGATGGATATACTTCTATAAATCTTAGGCGACCTTAACTGGGTCAACCGTGACTTCAGGAATATAATTGATGCGGAATTCTAAAGCAAATCGACATTCGATTGCCAGAGATAGAATTCGGCATACCAAGATATAGCAGCATCGTAAACCGAGGATACAGAAATCTTCGGTGAATCAACGCCAATTGTAAAGGAGTTTTCACCCCCTTTACAAAACATTCAGTGGAGTTATGGGATACTCCAGAATCAAACGAATATAAATAGGGAGAGACAGAATGAATTTCGAAACCGAGGGACATTCCAAAATTCAAAGGAAATCGAGTCAAAGGAAGAGATTCAACTCGAGCGAAAGTGATTCTATAAACAAATTTACCGTATATGCTAAGTTTTGCCTAGAGCCAAAGCTCTGATACCAACTGTAACGACCCGCTATTTTAGACCATTCAAATCGACAATAAAACCATACATGTCCGACTTGAATAATTCAAAATACCGAATTGTTAATAAAATTTGGCAAAACTTAAAATATACAGTAAATAAATCAATCATAGATCACTTACACAGAGTAATAAAATGCAGCGGAATAGATAAAGAATAGTAGTTCATGAAGCTACTATATACCTCAGCGTTAGAAATAAAATACAACCGAATAGTTCAAATGCCATGAAGTCTCCAATGTAACAGATGGCTTCTCTGAACAAATCAACTGGATGACTGAAGGGATAGATAGCTGGATCTTCAAGTAAAGCTCCAACTTCGAAGATGAGTCTCAAATGCTGTATCTCTCAGTCTGACCCGAGCGTAAAGCAAAACACAAAACACTCGAGTCAGGATTAACATTCTTATATCTATAAATCTAACTCAAGTGAAATATCAACTGAAATATAATTAACTTAGAGGATGTTTGGGATAACCATCCTCTAAGGGTCCATGGAACTATCTAAAAGATAGAAATATACACTATAACACCGTAGTCTTTTCAACTTAATTTATACTTCAAAACAAAATATCATTTTCACTTCAAATATCTCTATACTTCACAAATAGTATTTTTATATATTAAATAATTTGTACAGTAAAGAAATTTCAATTCCCACAACTTGACAAATCGTTTAACATCAACCTGACCACCCCATTTAAATCTATTTCAATCTCAATTTATTAATTTAAATTCAACTCAATTTCTAAAATAACCACTTCAATTTTATCGATTTCAAATTCGGATTTGAAATCACAAAATACCCTTTATGTTCAATATATTTCAAAACTTTAAGTATTCAACGTTTCAACTAACTTTTTAACCAATTTAGTTTCTAAATACTAAATTCAACTATACTGATTTCAAATGCATATCCGAATCTCAAAATAAACCATTTAAATCCCAATATAGTTCAAAGCTTTAATATTTAATTAAATGTTCAATTTAATAGTTCCATATAGATCTCGATTTAACCTCATTATTATCTAGTCTTAAATAATCCCTCATTAGATACAATATCATTTAAGTAACCTTAAATTACATTTTACTCAATATTTTCTTTAATTTATTTAAACGTGAAATATTCATTAAATCGCTTAAATAAAAATCCAGTTACAAAATCATACCCTTAAATTTCCCATTCAAAAATTTCAAATTGATTTAATTGAATAAATCCTTATTTAAATACCATTTAGATAAACCCACATTTATCTCCCAATCTTAGTAAATTGCAGAATACTTTTGGAATAAAATTTATATAAATATTTAGCATAATTTATGTATTAAATCAAATTTTTACTAAATTAAATATTATTAAATCTATATATCATTAACCTTTATATATAAAAAAATTTAAGGATTAACATTTAATAAGACCATATATTTCTTTCCGAAACAATGAATTAAATTTCAAAATATTTATATATATGGACCAACGATGTCTGTATATATTTCTTATCATATGGTCAAGTGTTACGGATATTTATCATTTCAATCCGTACACTAAATGTATACGGGTGGATAGCATTTCAACTCGTAATCCCAATTCAATTAAATGAAAATCGCTTGGGTTTATCATTTCAACCCATAACGATTTTCTCCTATTCTAAAGTCTGTTCGGGTATGTATCATTTCAACCCATAGTGATTTCTATACTAACAGGGAACTTGCAGAGTGATAACATATATGTAAATATAATAACACAAGCATATATCATCAAAATAAATATATAAACAATAGGATATGGTGTCATATCCCATAAGTGAATACTTACAGATAATAGCATATATAATAATTTAAATAACTACAGCCTCATATTTCAATTGTCGTCCCAATTGAAATCAAATTTAGTAAATAAAAGAATGTAAATTGTGAGTGATTGCTCACCTTTCGAGGTTAGAGGATATAGACAACGAAGTTGAGTTACGAAATCCAAGCATGAATTACGAAGCAAAGCACGAAGGACATGGGTTTGTCGGACAAGCTGATAAATAGGAGTTGACGAAGTCAAATCAGAACTGGATTGATAAGGATAGATGGTATAATTGAATAGATACACCGTATAAAGTTTATGTATGTTTATATACAAATCATATTCAAATTTTTAAACCCATATTGATGTAATATATATATTATTTTCTCTTCTTAAAAATCAATATGTTACTTTAAGGAAAATAAATATACAACATAAAATCATCGGTTTAAATTTTTAAACCCATGATGCAGCTATACAAATAAACGTATAACAAGTAGATTCTATGTTAAATATATTTATGCTTATACTTTATAACCAGACTTATACATAAAGAAACTGTCGATTATAACTTAATATAGTACGCGTGTAAACTCAGGTATTAAAACTGACACACTTACACAACTTAAAGTATATAGACTGACCTGTTACAAATATCCTATAATATAAAACCGATAACTTTATTTAATAACTACAGATCCCTTAACTTATATACAAACCAAACTTATATACGCGTAAATTATAAATTATATACAGCAGCTTATGTGTATACTAACTAACATCTTTAAACTAATATATGAATGTACCTAGCTTATAACTTTTATAAACCTTACATATAAATGTACTGTGTTGTGTTTTTTTTTTTTTTTTAAACATATTTCAAATAAATCTATAAATATACTCACTTTAAAAATCAATGTTATTACAATATATTTAAAAACAAACTATAGACTAATATAAATTTATATAAAAACTATGACACGTATCATCAATCAAATCTACCTTTAAAAAAAACTGTACCAAATTTATAACTTACTATATGTATACATAACAATTTACAAACTTATTTACTTATGTATGCTAACAGAATATATTAAACCTTTAGAACCGAATGTGAAATTTGAGAAGTATAAAACAACGGATACAAAGCTTGATATATATAACTAATTAATAGGGCACGTGCCTAAATTATTCATGCCGATTTTTATAGGCGAAAGAGGAAGGGTAGGCAAGGTAAAAAAATATATGCAGTTATCACTTTATATACTTACCACATAATATCTTCCATTCAAAAATACAGAGGCGAAAGAGGGGATAGGAACAACTTCACGGCAAGGATGGAACGTTGGCTGGAAGAGCAGCATGCGGGAACGGAGGTGAGGTGATTTTGATGGGTTGAGGGATGAAGGAAATTTTTTTTTTATTTCACAAAGAAGTGGGTTGCCTTTTGTAGTAGATAGGAGAGATAAAAGAAGTAAGTATATATCAGTAAAGAGAGGAAACGTAAAGGAAGAAATAAAAGAAATGAATGGATGCGTAAAGAACGTATAGAATTTTATACGTTTCAAAATCAACGGTGCAATTAAAGCAATTTTTATTATTTGTCAGGTTATACGTTTTATATTTATTTCTTTCCTAGATCTCAATTGATATCCGATTATAATATGCAGATTTATTATTATTATCAAACGTTCAAAAAAAGTTATCACCCAAAATATAGAAATGGCATATCAACGTCTAGAAGCATAGATTTAGGAAAAAATATTGAAACAATAAATTAAAGGAAATATAAAAAGGTATGTACCAATCAATAGTCAAACCCTGAATTTAGGGAATAAAAAGGTGAGCTACTATTTGGTCTTAACCGATAGAAAATTTGAATGGACATGTAAATAAAAGTAATTGATACTGTGAAGTCCCCTGATTTCGGGAGAATTATTTAGCAATTAATTGTTTACCTTGGGTAGCACTTTCAAATTTGAAACTGAAGGAAGAATGAATAAGAAACGGCTACAGATCAATTAAAGAAGGAGAGGAGTGTGCGAATTTGTATTCCCAAAGCAAAATGGAAAAATATAAAGAGAGGCAGAAGAATAAATTGAAAAGGAACGTTACGCATGATTTCAGAGAAATAAATAAAAGTAACGACTATTGGTATAAAATCAACGCGCAAATTGAATGGTTTAAAGGAAGGAATCAGTGGACTGAAGGAAAGGAAAGGAAAGGTCAGCAATTAATAATTGTGACCCTAAAATTTGGAAAAATATAAAAGCAACGACTATGATTTAGCTGAAAATAATTTATGCCAAGAATGGACAGCACGTTTGAATTTTGAAATGGAAGGAAGGGATAAAGGAGCAGACAGAGGCAAATAAAAGAAATGAACAGAGGAAAAAAAAAACAAAGAAACGTACCATATGAAATAAAGTGTAATGATGAGAATGGTAACGTCTGTCCATTGACATACTTATTAAAGCAATTAAAGTGAAACGAAAGGAACGGTGAAAAATTAGCCCGGAATTCAGGCAGAAATAAAACAAATTTTTATGTACTAGCAACGGTCACCCATTTATTTAGCTGACAAATATTAAGGCAATTGATTTATGCGCGTTTAAAATTTGAAACGCAAAAGAAATTAGATGGTCACGGATCTGGAGGAGGATATTTAGGAATGGTATATGAAGAGATATTGAAATACATTTGTGTCCATAAATAACGTAGATAGTGGACTAATAAATGAAATATCAACGTTTGATACATTGATTCAGCAGAAAAATTAAAGCAAATTTGTTACCATAGTTTGGAGAGCAATAAGGGGGAACGGATATTATTATTAAAAATGAAGGATCTATGATTTAGAATTTTCTTATGTAAAAATATTCAGGCTTAGAAATAATTTTTTTTTATCAGCAATATTTAACCGATATAGATTGAAATAGAAATATAAAAAAAATAAACTCCCATATAATTAAGTGAAAATTCACTATTTGCTGTATCTTCATATACGTATTCTAAATATAAAATTTTTATTTCAAAATTCAATTATTTAAAATTTTCTCAAAATTGAATTAAATATGAAAATAAAACCATTCAAAACTATTAAAATATTATGGGTCGTTACACTCTCCCCCACTCAAAACTTTTCGTCCCCAAAAAGGAAGGAGGTAGGAGAATAGAACAACCAGAAATAAAGGTAGATTGAAAGTCAAGGGTAATTTAAATTTTTAAACTATATAAATTTTACTTGAAATATTCATTTGAAATTCAGTTATCTTTAATACTTTAAAATTTTCAAAACTCATTGGAATTTAATATGTTTAACTAACATCTTTATACATATGTGAAAGCTATTTGAAAACAATTATTTGCACCATTAGTTATATTTACAAAGAAGCTATTGAAAACATTAAATCCATAATTCATAAATTTATAAATTTATCTCAAGATACTTTTCAAATATTTTCAATAAATTAATAATCATTTTGTTTAAATATGTTTTATTTAATTAATAACTTCAAAGATATTTATACCACTAAAATTTTATATAAAACAATGCAGTATACAAATAAGCAATATTTAAAAGATTTATTCAAAAAGGAAAGGAAGGTAGATTCCGAAAACGGAATATAGATGAAAAATGAAGCTGAGCAGATGAGGTAGATTCAAAAGAATAGAATTGGGCACGAATAATTTATTTCAAACCATAAGAATTTAAATTTCAAATATTTATTCAAAATTTCTTTGTTGGGAAAAATACTTTTATAATAAAATACCTTTATAAATAAAATATTTTTATATCAAAACCAATTTCTCTTTCGAAAATACTTTTATAACTCAATTTTTTAACAAGTTTATCCTCGTTCTTGCAGACTCTGGCCATGCGTTGATCAGGCGCAAAGCTAGAATTCTTCAAGTACTTAGTAGACTTGTTTCAACACCCAGTAAACATACTTGAAAACCTTTAAAAACAGATATGGAAAGTACAATCCAAACAAAACAACCAAACCAAAACCTTTGTCCGATCATGGTTCGCAGATACACAATGGTTACGCCTGGGTCCCCCAGGAAACAATCCATATCCGTAAGCTTTCTCAGCCCTGCGAGTTACGCCATGATGACTAGTAGAGTGCAGGATACACAATGGTTACGCCTGGATCCCCCAGGAAACAATCCGTACCCCCAGGCAAGACTCAGCCAAGCACTTGCGCTACTATTCGCGACCTACACAGATTGCAGGATACACAATGGTTACGCCTGGATCCCCCAGGAAACAATCCGTACCCCTAGGCAAGACTCAGCCAGGCAATTGCGCTATGCATTCGCGAGAGGAAAAAATCATGGGTTACGCCACGGTGGGAAACACTCGAGTATTACATCCGGAAAACCGAAAATCAGAGAGAATAATATCGATAGAATGAATCCACGATGTGGCCACAAAGCGGATATCAAGCAGAAGGCACTTTCCATATCTTTACTTCGAAAATATATATCATATAGTACCTTTTCAAATCACTTTCAAATATCATACTTATATAAAGTCCATTATATATAGGATTCCCTTTTTCCCAAATCGAATACTTTCCAAATCAATAGTAGATCAAATCATACTTATATAGACTTCGATTATGTAAAATCTCTTTCCAAATTGAGTACCTTTCAAATCAATAGATTTCAAATCAACTTCATACTTATACAATCCATTTTATATAAGTTCGACCACTCCCAAATCAAGTGCTTAGTAATCTAAGGTTCTCAATTTCAAATCATTTCAATATCAATTCAGTTTCAAAATCATATATGATTTCACCAAATTTTCTTCCGAATTAAATATCTAATATTTCAAAGTTCCCAAAAAAAATAGGTTTAGAAAATTATCCCATTTTCCAAATTAAAATAATTCAAGTCAAACAGATTCATTTCCAAAAATCACCATATAAGTACTGGTTTTTGATTCCAATTTAATTTCAAAACCAAATATTTTCCCAAAATTAATTATACTCAAAATGGTTTCCAAATTTATAATTATCCCTTTTTTTTTACTTTTAAACTATCTTTTTCTATGTGAAATATCTAATTTACCTTTTTGAAAACCATTATTCAACTATTTTTTTTCAAAACATTTCAAAACTAAATCTATATTCTTTATCAAACATTTTATACTCTTCGAAATTTCTTAGCTTTGAAAATTTTAATCTCGATTTGGAAGTGTTCGATCAATCAAAATAGTTAGGGAAATCAAATTTTAAATTCAGGAGTTGAAAATCAACAATAAATCAATTATTAAATCTGAAACTCGAGGACTGAACACCGGTCTCATTTTAAATTGTTTCAAATATATACATATATCTTTCGAAAATATCAAATTATACTTCGGAATTTGAAATCATAACGGCTTTACAAAATCACTCGCATAGCGAGCTATTAAAGTGGCCTCTCCCCCACTCTGAAACTCGAAAATCAATGTCTATGATGCGTGCACTCATCACCGAAATTATTTTCCAGCGACATACGTGAGTTCTGGACTTCTATTTTCTTGAAAACTTCTTTGAAATTTCTTCAAAATTATTGGAATTCTTTTGAACTTATTTCAAACATTTCTTATTCGGAAAATACTTTTAAATCGTATTATTTATATATATTTTCCCAAAATCTTAAAACCAATTTCAAAATATCGGAATTCAATTCTCGAATTTCAAATTTAACCCTTCAGTTATAAATCCTTTTTATATAAATCACTTTCTTATAAATTTTCAAAATTTCCAATCCTTTCAAAACTTTTATATATAGAATAACATTTCTTATTCGTTTTATATATAGGTATATAATCCTTATCGAAAACATTTTCACTTTTCAATATAGAATAAAATCATAGTTATCAAAATAATAATTTCGTATAAAACAATTTTAAAATACAACAAACCCGATTTTCAAAGGATGATTCAAGAATGGATTTCAAAACAAAGATAGAGATTTAATTTAGAGGAACTCTAATCAATAGAATCCTGATTCGAAGATAGGCTCAAACAAAGTTGAGAAAATCAAATTACAAAATAGAAGATGGATATACTTCTATAAATCTTAGGCGACCTTAACTGGGTCAACCGTGACTTCAGGAATATAATTGATGCGGAATTCTAAAGCAAATCGACATTCGATTGCCAGAGATAGAATTCGGCATACCAAGATATAGCAGCATCGTAAACCGAGGATACAGAAATCTTCGGTGAATCAACGCCAATTGTAAAGGAGTTTTCACCCCCTTTACAAAACATTCAGTGGAGTTATGGGATACTCCAGAATCAAACGAATATAAATAGGGAGAGACAGAATGAATTTCGAAACCGAGGGACATTCCAAAATTCAAAGGAAATCGAGTCAAAGGAAGAGATTCAACTCGAGCGAAAGTGATTCTATAAACAAATTTACCGTATATGCTAAGTTTTGCCTAGAGCCAAAGCTCTGATACCAACTGTAACGACCCGCTATTTTAGACCATTCAAATCGACAATAAAACCATACATGTCCGACTTGAATAATTCAAAATACCGAATTGTTAATAAAATTTGGCAAAACTTAAAATATACAGTAAATAAATCAATCATAGATCACTTACACAGAGTAATAAAATGCAGCGGAATAGATAAAGAATAGTAGTTCATGAAGCTACTATATACCTCAGCGTTAGAAATAAAATACAACCGAATAGTTCAAATGCCATGAAGTCTCCAATGTAACAGATGGCTTCTCTGAACAAATCAACTGGATGACTGAAGGGATAGATAGCTGGATCTTCAAGTAAAGCTCCAACTTCGAAGATGAGTCTCAAATGCTGTATCTCTCAGTCTGACCCGAGCGTAAAGCAAAACACAAAACACTCGAGTCAGGATTAACATTCTTATATCTATAAATCTAACTCAAGTGAAATATCAACTGAAATATAATTAACTTAGAGGATGTTTGGGATAACCATCCTCTAAGGGTCCATGGAACTATCTAAAAGATAGAAATATACACTATAACACCGTAGTCTTTTCAACTTAATTTATACTTCAAAACAAAATATCATTTTCACTTCAAATATCTCTATACTTCACAAATAGTATTTTTATATATTAAATAATTTGTACAGTAAAGAAATTTCAATTCCCACAACTTGACAAATCGTTTAACATCAACCTGACCACCCCATTTAAATCTATTTCAATCTCAATTTATTAATTTAAATTCAACTCAATTTCTAAAATAACCACTTCAATTTTATCGATTTCAAATTCGGATTTGAAATCACAAAATACCCTTTATGTTCAATATATTTCAAAACTTTAAGTATTCAACGTTTCAACTAACTTTTTAACCAATTTAGTTTCTAAATACTAAATTCAACTATACTGATTTCAAATGCATATCCGAATCTCAAAATAAACCATTTAAATCCCAATATAGTTCAAAGCTTTAATATTTAATTAAATGTTCAATTTAATAGTTCCATATAGATCTCGATTTAACCTCATTATTATCTAGTCTTAAATAATCCCTCATTAGATACAATATCATTTAAGTAACCTTAAATTACATTTTACTCAATATTTTCTTTAATTTATTTAAACGTGAAATATTCATTAAATCGCTTAAATAAAAATCCAGTTACAAAATCATACCCTTAAATTTCCCATTCAAAAATTTCAAATTGATTTAATTGAATAAATCCTTATTTAAATACCATTTAGATAAACCCACATTTATCTCCCAATCTTAGTAAATTGCAGAATACTTTTGGAATAAAATTTATATAAATATTTAGCATAATTTATGTATTAAATCAAATTTTTACTAAATTAAATATTATTAAATCTATATATCATTAACCTTTATATATAAAAAAATTTAAGGATTAACATTTAATAAGACCATATATTTCTTTCCGAAACAATGAATTAAATTTCAAAATATTTATATATATGGACCAACGATGTCTGTATATATTTCTTATCATATGGTCAAGTGTTACGGATATTTATCATTTCAATCCGTACACTAAATGTATACGGGTGGATAGCATTTCAACTCGTAATCCCAATTCAATTAAATGAAAATCGCTTGGGTTTATCATTTCAACCCATAACGATTTTCTCCTATTCTAAAGTCTGTTCGGGTATGTATCATTTCAACCCATAGTGATTTCTATACTAACAGGGAACTTGCAGAGTGATAACAGATATGTAAATATAATAACACAAGCATATATCATCAAAATAAATATATAAACAATAGGATATGGTGTCATATCCCATAAGTGAATACTTACAGATAATAGCATATATAATAATTTAAATAACTACAGCCTCATATTTCAATTGTCGTCCCAATTGAAATCAAATTTAGTAAATAAAAGAATGTAAATTGTGAGTGATTGCTCACCTTTCGAGGTTAGAGGATATAGACAACGAAGTTGAGTTACGAAATCCAAGCATGAATTACGAAGCAAAGCATGAAGGACATGGGTTTGTCGGACAAGCTGATAAATAGGAGTTGACGAAGTCAAATCAGAACTGGATTGATAAGGATAGATGGTATAATTGAATAGATACACCGTATAAAGTTTATGTATGTTTATATACAAATCATATTCAAATTTTTAAACCCATATTGATGTAATATATATATTATTTTCTCTTCTTAAAAATCAATATGTTACTTTAAGGAAAATAAATATACAACATAAAATCATCGGTTTAAATTTTTAAACCCATGATGCAGCTATACAAATAAACGTATAACAAGTAGATTCTATGTTAAATATATTTATGCTTATACTTTATAACCAGACTTATACATAAAGAAACTGTCGATTATAACTTAATATAGTACGCGTGTAAACTCAGGTATTAAAACTGACACACTTACACAACTTAAAGTATATAGACTGACCTGTTACAAATATCCTATAATATAAAACCGATAACTTTATTTAATAACTACAGATCCCTTAACTTATATACAAACCAAACTTATATACGCGTAAATTATAAATTATATACAGCAGCTTATGTGTATACTAACTAACATCTTTAAACTAATATATGAATGTACCTAGCTTATAACTTTTATAAACCTTACATATAAATGTACTGTGTTGTGTTTTTTTTTTTTTTTAAACATATTTCAAATAAATCTATAAATATACTCACTTTAAAAATCAATGTTATTACAATATATTTAAAAACAAACTATAGACTAATATAAATTTATATAAAAACTATGACACGTATCATCAATCAAATCTACCTTTAAAAAAAACTGTACCAAATTTATAACTTACTATATGTATACATAACAATTTACAAACTTATTTACTTATGTATGCTAACAGAATATATTAAACCTTTAGAACCGAATGTGAAATTTGAGAAGTATAAAACAACGGATACAAAGCTTGATATATATAACTAATTAATAGGGCACGTGCCTAAATTATTCATGCCGATTTTTATAGGCGAAAGAGGAAGGGTAGGCAAGGTAAAAAAATATATGCAGTTATCACTTTATATACTTACCACATAATATCTTCCATTCAAAAATACAGAGGCGAAAGAGGGGATAGGAACAACTTCACGGCAAGGATGGAACGTTGGCTGGAAGAGCAGCATGCGGGAACGGAGGTGAGGTGATTTTGATGGGTTGAGGGATGAAGGAAATTTTTTTTTTATTTCACAAAGAAGTGGGTTGCCTTTTGTAGTAGATAGGAGAGATAAAAGAAGTAAGTATATATCAGTAAAGAGAGGAAATGTAAAGGAAGAAATAAAAGAAATGAATGGATGCGTAAAGAACGTATAGAATTTTATACGTTTCAAAATCAACGGTGCAATTAAAGCAATTTTTATTATTTGTCAGGTTATACGTTTTATATTTATTTCTTTCCTAGATCTCAATTGATATCCGATTATAATATGCAGATTTATTATTATTATCAAACGTTCAAAAAAAGTTATCACCCAAAATATAGAAATGGCATATCAACGTCTAGAAGCATAGATTTAGGAAAAAATATTGAAACAATAAATTAAAGGAAATATAAAAAGGTATGTACCAATCAATAGTCAAACCCTGAATTTAGGGAATAAAAAGGTGAGCTACTATTTGGTCTTAACCGATAGAAAATTTGAATGGACATGTAAATAAAAGTAAGTGATACTGTGAAGTCCCCTGATTTCGGGAGAATTATTTAGCAATTAATTGTTTACCTTGGGTAGCACTTTCAAATTTGAAACTGAAGGAAGAATGAATAAGAAACGGCTACAGATCAATTAAAGAAGGAGAGGAGTGTGCGAATTTGTATTCCCAAAGCAAAATGGAAAAATATAAAGAGAGGCAGAAGAATAAATTGAAAAGGAACGTTACGCATGATTTCAGAGAAATAAATAAAAGTAACGACTATTGGTATAAAATCAACGCGCAAATTGAATGGTTTAAAGGAAGGAATCAGTGGACTGAAGGAAAGGAAAGGAAAGGTCAGCAATTAATAATTGTGACCCTAAAATTTGGAAAAATATAAAAGCAACGACTATGATTTAGCTGAAAATAATTTATGCCAAGAATGGACAGCACGTTTGAATTTTGAAATGGAAGGAAGGGATAAAGGAGAAGACAGAGGCAAATAAAAGAAATGAACAGAGAAAAAAAAAACAAAGAAACGTACCATATGAAATAAAGTGTAATGATGAGAATGGTAACGTCTGTCCATTGACATACTTATTAAAGCAATTAAAGTGAAACGAAAGGAACGGTGAAAAATTAGCCCGGAATTCAGGCAGAAATAAAACAAATTTTTATGTACTAGCAACGGTCACCCATTTATTTAGCTGACAAATATTAAGGCAATTGATTTATGCGCGTTTAAAATTTGAAACGCAAAAGAAATTAGATGGTCACGGATCTGGAGGAGGATATTTAGGAATGGTATATGAAGAGATATTGAAATACATTTGTGTCCATAAATAACGTAGATAGTGGACTAATAAATGAAATATCAACGTTTGATACATTGATTCAGCAGAAAAATTAAAGCAAATTTGTTACCATAGTTTGGAGAGCAATAAGGGGGAACGGATATTATTATTAAAAATGAAGGATCTATGATTTAGAATTTTCTTATGTAAAAATATTCAGGCTTAGAAATAATCTTTTTTTATCAGCAATATTTAACCGATATAGATTGAAATAGAAATATAAAAAAAATAAACTCCCATATAATTAAGTGAAAATTCACTATTTGCTGTATCTTCATATATGTATTCTAAATATAAAAATTTTATTTCAAAATTCAATTATTTAAAATTTTCTCAAAATTGAATTAAATATGAAAATAAAACCATTCAAAACTATTAAAATATTATGGGTCGTTACAATATAAGGTACCCTTTTTCCAGATACTTGTACTTTGAGTTTCTCACACCAGTCCCATGACTGATCCGGAGTTTGTTTCATTTCCCTTAAACTCTAGGTGCCCTATTTTTCTGTGCAGTCTAGTAGTTAGGTTTAGTTTGGAATATCTTGAAAGAGCTCGGAGAATGGAGCTAGAAGATTCTTTTGAAGATTGTTATCCATTTCCACCACACTCATGTACTATTGTATTCCGTATTTGTAAGGATGGAGATTTATAACTATCCATGTTGATATTAAGTTAAACTCTGATAAATGCATTTAAAGTTTTCCACTGTAAAGATTATATGTTTAAATAATATATGTTATTCGATTCGTGTAAGATTATGTTTTCTACTCTTTTTCTTTCTTTCTTTCCTTTTTCCCTAACTATCCACTTTTTCGTTCAAATTGGGTTGGACATGTATGGTTTATTGTTAACTTAAAATGTACGAAATTGTAGGTCGTTACATAACTCATCCAATTCCATTTCTTTTGTTTTGGCGATTTTATTTTAGAAAAAAAAGGGATATGAAAGTTAATTTTGATTTATACCTTTATAAAACTTACATACACAATTGTAAATGAATTGTTTATGCAAATTATTTAGTATTCCCTAAAGATTCTTTCCTATAATTATATGGTTAATTTTGGATATAAATATTTGAATATTGCTCATGCAAGAATGAAAATTTTCGATCTAACATTTATAAATGGTTTATACGCAAATTATATTTTGCCTCCTTTTCTAATTTTAATAGCTAAAAAAATTTCTTAAACTCTAGCTGCCTTTTTAATTAAAAGTTAACCTAGATTGTTTACTTATAAATCCCAACTTACACACACAAACATACATATACAAACACATACATATGCATACATGCATGCATACATACATACATACATACATACATATATATTCATATATTGAATATATATATATATATATATATATGTATATGTATATGTATATGTATATGTATATGTATATGTATATGTATATGTATGTTACCTTAATTCAAATCATAAAAGAGATCCTATGTAATTATGTAACTTTTAATGTCAAACCTTTCTTTAATAGAAACCAAATTCATTATTGATTTTAATTATATAAAATTACTAAGGTGATATATATATATAATCAATATCTTGGATGACAAAGACATATGTAAAGGGGAAATTGGTCCATTGCGGTGTAAATCCTAGCATCTACATACGTTCCTAATAACTATGTACACTTTTTTTCTATAGCATGTGCACTTCACACAAACAATTATATTTGATATACATGTAAAAAACCTTTTAAACATAATTGAATAAAATTAAAGATTATTTAAAACATATATTGGATTGGATCTAAAATATCTTTAGACTTCATAGACTTAACAAAGATCAAAATGGAAAAAAAATTATATATACCTATTCCACCAACTTCTGACTGGCATGGTTCCAATGAAAATACGGGCCAGACATAAAGCCTAGTATGAGCAAAACTTTACTTTAAACAATTCAATCATATAGTGAGACTACACCGTCGAAGCATGGAATGAGTTTCCCTCTCACTATTAAACATAAACATATCAAAAAGAGTGAACATCTTCACATGGATATGGTATAATCATCATTATATATATGTATGTATGCATGTATGTATGTAAATATGTTCCTTTTTTACTTACCGTATCCTGACTTAATTCAATAGTCACGGCATCCATTTTGCTTCTTTGAGCTATTAAGGAATCATGTCGTAAAAAGACTTTTGGTTGCCACCAATGGCCTGACACTACCTAATTCTTTCTTATATTAAAAATAGTTTTCCGGATGCCACTTATGGCCTTATACCAAAGTTCTCGTCATTTGCCATGAATATACACTCAGATGTCACTTATGGCCTTACATCGAAGTTTTATAATTTGTTGTGAATATACATTCAGATGTCACTTATGGCCTCACATCGTAGTTTTCATCTTTTGCCATGAACAGACATTTAGATGTCACTTATGGACTCACACTGAAGTTCTCGTCATTAGTTATCAACATTTGTCATGAATAGAAAATCATATGCCACTTATGGCCTCATAGAAAAGTTGTCACCATTTTTCATGAAAAAACATTCAGATGTCGCTTATAGCCTCACACCAAAGTTATCGTCATTTGTCGTGAATAGACACTTATGGCCTCATACCAAAGTTCTCATTATTAAAGGTTATTGTTTGTTATTACTTAGCCTTTCTAAGATTAGTTTCCTCTTACAATTTTAATATATCTTTATATTCTAACTTATTATCTTCTATGGTCATTTCATCTCTATGATATTCACAACCATCAACTTAGAAGATGATTCCCAATGTGCTATTAAAAGTTTAC
Organism: Allium cepa; assembly: GCA_030765085.1. Classification (NCBI taxonomy): domain Eukaryota; kingdom Viridiplantae; phylum Streptophyta; class Magnoliopsida; order Asparagales; family Amaryllidaceae; genus Allium; species Allium cepa. The sequence goes on along the minus strand of CM060929.1, from coordinate 456,676,772 downwards.
TTATTTTACTCATAAAATCTTAGTATCACTGGCTATCAATGTTAAAATTGCAAAGCAAATGCGTGTTAACATAGTATTATCGAATATTGACATAATGTAGCTATCGCACGTCATGGTTTAAGCTATTGAAGTTGAGCCTTTTATAGAAGCTATCACATGTCCCGTTCTAAAGTTATCGAATGTTAAGCTTATAATGCTATCGAAAGTTAACTTTTAAGCCATCGAGGGTCAAAGCGTTTAAAGCTGTCGAGTATTTAACAATTAGCTATCAAATATCCAGTTGTTAAGCTATCAAAGATAAAGATTGGGCTACTGCATGTCTAAGCAGAGTTATCATAAGTTACGATGAAAAATCCATAATTAAGTGAAAATGATATTTTGCCTTAATAAAGCAATAACTTTAACCTAACTAGTACTCACGCAATTTTTCCAATGGTTATTGTTTTATATTATAAGATAAAACTTTAGCTCCATTAATTAATCTTTTACTTAATTACTTCTCATTAATTAAGGCAATATTTTCTTTACCAATCAATTCATAACAACTCAAAAAGTAATGGGAAAATTATCAAAAATTCACCAAAATTTCAAAACATCTCCTTCTACCTTCAATAAAAATTTCAAAGAAAATATTTAATTTTACTATTTAAATATTAATTTATGCTCGAAATTAGCCATTTTCCACTTAGAAATTAACAATTCCTCGTGGCTTGGTTAAAAACTATTAAAAACCATCTCTACTTTAATACTAAATACATCATATTAAAATTTAGTGACATTTGGAGAAGATTACATCATGTTCTACTCTTAAATATGACCAAATTTTATTCATTTAAATCATTAAATATATACAAAATCATTTATAATCATTAAAACATGTTTAACAATGCTTAAAGTAGCCAACACATATCAAATCCAAACCCAAACGGTTTTGGAAGTAAAATAGAGAAAGTTTTACTCACCTAGATTTGTAGATTTGTAGAGATTAATTAAAACCCTCCTTTTCTTCTTAGAGGTGTAGCTTTAATCTCTTAGTTTTAATTTGCTCTCCCTTTTCTTAGCAATGATGGCCACCTGAGGTTAATGAGTTTTGTTTGTTTCATTTTGGAAATGAAATGAGTGTGAAATGGAGAGCTGAATATGTTAAAGGCTTGTATATAATAATGATTTTGGTTTAGTTAAATCCTTTATCGCGGCTTATTCACTAATTTCTCTATGCAAATATTCTCCAATCAGATATTCAAATTCATTACCTTATACGTGTATAATCGAGTTTACTATATAATCTTATTCATTAATTTCCCTAAATGCAAATATTCTCTATTCAAATATTCAAATTCATTACTTTGCACATATATGGTCAAGTTTTATTACCCTAATTACTCTCATTCCATCAAATTACCTTTACTTAAGATGTCATATATTTATTCATTCAATTCTTCTTTATTAAATATTTTAATTTAATTCTCTTATTTATTTCATATCAAATTATATTATTAGTTATCTTTCCATGTTATGACTCTCTAAAATATGAGGTGTAACAGTTACATGCACTAATCCCAACAGATGTATCGGTATCTTTTTCTCAATACATTTCAACTAGGAACATTTATTAGTTATATCGATTTAATACTCATGGTTATGAACATGTTCGTAAGTGCAATCGATCATACGCTACTCCTAAGGATTTTCTACTCATATATGCTTAATGTAATTAATTCGTTACTTATATCACAATATAACAATCGTATAATAGAAAATAAAACCAAAAGCATACTTTATTTTCTACAAGATTGTTTGCAGAGTTAAATTAATACTAAGAAAATATATAATTACTCTTAAGGCATACTTTTAACTTTGACTATGTCATCATGATGAACTAAAATGGATCCATGCGACAATAAGGGAATTATGATAGTTTTGGCTCACCTTCGATTACTAGATAGCTTAAACCATATAAAGGTGATGTTAGTGCTCAATTTAGGGATTTTCATTTTAATGAGATAAGATACCTGCCATTGGGAGAAGATAATAAGCAATTAAAAGAATGACATGAACTTACACGGAATATGCCAAATGTATCTCATTTTGATCTGCATACTTCTTCAAGTGAAATCGAGGTACAAAGAATAACCCATCTTCGTGAAATCATAAGTCAAATACTTTATTCATTTACTGATATTGCAAGAGTGACTTAATCATAAATATCGGCTGTAAATACATCTATGCACGTTAAAATTTCAAAATATGAATCTTAAAATATGGCGGCCGACAATTCATTAAATGACCGCCGAAAGTCAGTACGATCTGCCGCTGCAAAAGATTTAGCTCATCTTAAGAAAAGTAAGGAATTTAATATTGACTGTTGTAATGAAAACGCGAAGAAAGATGAACAAACTTTAGAACTTGCAAAATCGGCGAAGGTACCATTAAATTAAGAGATTTCAAGAAATTATGCACATAAAAATTGAAGTTTGTATTTGTAGATTCTACTTTGTATTTCGCATTTTGTATTCTGCATTTTGAATTCTGAATTATGCATTCGGTATTATGCATTCGGTATATATTTATTTTATTTAAAAATAATTAACAAAAATAAAATAATAATATAAATAATAATTTTTTTTCCTTTCGCGTTGCCTCTTTCGTACAAAGAACGCATTCTCCTTTCGCGAACTTATCCATTTTCCAGTCCTTTTCGTTTGCTCTTTCATTTGCCCTTTGCTTTAAAAAAGAACACACCTTGAAAATTGTTCAGTGTAAAGGTCAAACTGTGGCTTACTGTTTCTAATAGAGTCATGGAATTGATTTTGGTGAAACATAAGCGCCTACTATTATGGGTGCAATTACGTTTTGATATAATAAGTTTGGAAATATCAAAAAAGCATTTGCATCTAATGGATGTGATAGCTTTGTACCCACATGGAATTTAAGATCCTCAAATTCACACAAAGGTCTTTTAATCATTTAATAAACCAGAACGTAAACCATGTACGCAATTAAGCTTCAACGAATATTATATGGACCGAAATGTGCCAAAGGAATGACGTATAATCATTTAAGTGAACACGTAACTAAACAAGGATACATTAATGATCCTATATGCACCAGTGTATATAGAGGTGAACATTATTTGGTTAAACCAATCATATCAATTCATTTTGATCGGTTTTGTTTGACTTTAAAAGTAGATTGGTTTATAATCGGTCCTTAAAAAAATTTAGTTTGGTTATCGATTTAACTAAATTAACCGAACTTTTATTATATTTTCAAAATTGTCGATGCTATAATAAAAATTTTAGAATATTTTGGTGATCCAAATAAATATTAATTATCATATATGTCACAAAACTACTTTTAGAAAACACTAGTATGGGTCTATGCTTCGCACACGGATTGTTTGTATTATTGTAAATAGAAAGCAGTGACATTTTTTGGAATTTCAAAAAAAAGGAGTAAATTGGTTCAACGAATTCTATTTATTAGTGGTAGCGATAAGAATGATATATGAGAATACTTTGATTATATATTTATGTTTTATTTCAAAATATAATGAATATTCCAAATATAGTGTAAAACATTTTTAATTCGGTTAAATTGGATAACCAATCGAAACAACCAAACTTAATTTGGTTGGTTTAGCTTGGTTTTCATTTTTATTGGTTTTAGTTCAGTTTAACAATTTTCATCATCTGATAAACCAAACGTTCACCCCTACGTGTATTAATAAAGAAAATTAGATTAATATCTTAAAATAAACATTATTGGTATTCCACATTTGTTGACGAAGACATGGAATATTAAGTAAAACATTCAAAATGAGAGATCTTGGAATCAAGCTATGGTGTTGGTTTACATATCGAAAATTGTTTAACGGAGTCTTTACTCATCAAACAATGTACATAGAAAATATCATAAAACATTTTAATATGGATAAGCGTCACTAACAAACGTTCTCATGGTTGTTAGATCACTTGACGTGAAAAATGATTTGTTTCGCTTATAAAAATGGAGTGGAAATGCTGTTGGGTTTTAGTACCTTACCAAGACCTTGGTACTATAGATGCTCTATTACATCTAGCACGATATAATAGACATGATATTGTCTTTGAGATCAATTTATTACCTAGACTCAGTTCTTAGTCAAGCAAAAGGCATTGGAACCAAGTCAAACGTATATTGCATTATCTTCGTTTACCAAGAATATTGGATTAGTTTTCTCAAAATATCCTCTTCCTTGGGCCCGACTCTTGGTCTAGGCAGCAGCAACAGACATGAAGGGGACGATGACAAATGTGGAAGTAACCTTGATTTGCTAAAACTAATTATGTTAAGATTTTGTTCATTGTCTAGTATATCAAACAATTAGAGTTCGATTCCCGTCACATCAGCTAATTATTTGGAGCATTTTTTTGAACTGGGCTGGGTAACAATATCGCTCGGGCCACCTCCGCTCCTTCTTGCTCCCAACCTAGAGGCTATGCAAATGCTAGATATTTTTTTGCCTCCACAAAGCTCGCTCAAAAGCATCTGAAGCATCTGACACCAACCATTGTTTAACTCAACAGGTCATGTTAATCCCGTATAACTTAACCATTGCTCCATTTTACCTCCATCATCTTATAACTCACTTCTGTACTTCAATCCATCAATGGCTGAACCGTACTACGAAGGATGTCATTTAGATGTTGAAGTCGGAGATTTGGCTGATATACAATCTATTAGCAGAATTAGAGCACTACACAAAGTTCCAATTGATCGATCATACACTTTCGAATACATAAAAAATCACTAGGTTAATGATATAAACGTTACGGCACGCGCTTCGCACGTGATGAAGAAGGTTGAATTGTTTTTCTGCAAATTGTATTTATTTAGTACGTTTAAAGGAAAATAATTTTCACATACATTTAGTTATATTTTTATACTGAATCATACGTAGGTAATTTGAAATTTTATTTCTAAATTTCAATATCTAATTTCTTATGAGCTTAAATTTTTATTTATATTTTTAATTAGTAAAATTGCTATATTTTATTTTTAAGTGATATTAAGACCATAATTATTAAGACGCGTGCCTAGGCGCTCCTAGCTCAAGGCTCAAGGTTTGCATTTTTTTCAATTTAAGTGCGCATATTTGCGGTTTGAAGCGCCTTTTTGCAAACTTTAATTTTTAATTTACAAAATAATTAAATAAAAGGGGTTTTTAGGCTCAGGGAAAAGTTGGAGAAAAATTTAGTTTCAGAGACAAAAAGTTTGTTTTTTAGACAAAAACATTTTTTAATGTAAATCACAGAATGATAATTGCAACTATCATTGTCTGTTTACACTAAAAATTGTCTTTCAGACTAAAAAGCAAATTTGTTGTCATTGAGACTAAAATTTTTTGAAACTTCTTCCTTGTGCCTATTTTCCTGTTAATAAAAAATCCTAAATTATTAAATGAATTATAAAATATGGTTTAAAATTTAAAATTTTGTTAATAAACTATTTAAATAGTTGAACAAATTATAAAATATGGTTCAAAATTTAATTTGTAGCTATAAAAAAATAGATCAAACTTGTCCGAGGCCTTGGTGCAGTGGTAAAAACGCCAGGCTGTTGACGACAAGGTCGGCAGTTCGATCCCTGCCTCTGGCATATTAAACTGTGCGCCATGATGATTCTTGCAGACTTGTGTGCTGCCTACTTTGTAAATATAAGTACCCAGTTTCAAAAAAAAAAAAAAAAAAAAAAATAGATCAAACTTGTATAAAAAGCATGCATAAAAGCTTGAGGCTCAAAAAAACTCAAGGCTCAAGCCTTACACCTTTTTGCAACTTAGCACCTTAACTACTATGATTAAAGACTTAATAAATATTTGTAGAGGAAATTTTAAATTTGTAAAGAAACTTAGTTGTCAGATCCTAATTTTAAGCGATGCTAAATTTTAATAATATTTGTAGAGAGATATTTTTGATATTTCATGTTGACACCAAAAAAGCGTGACAGCAAATACATTACAACTATTAATAAAGAATTGCATATAAAGGGCAATTTTGGAAGTTCACGGTCAGACCAAAAGTTTACGCTTCCAAACCAACTATTTATAAAGATTATGCGGTCATGCAGAACGTTTTCAACGAGTCTTTCGAATTAAAAGACTTTCTTTTCTGACATTGTGCGAGCGGTTGGATGGTCACGGCTTGAAGTCAACGTTAGGTATTTGCATTAAGGAAATGTTAGTCGTCCAACTGTATACAATTGTTTTGGTTCTTCTTACACAATAGATTGTTAAAAGATTTCAACGATCGAATAACACGGTTCGTATTTATTTTCATGAAGTTTTAAATATTGCTTTGTTAATATCTAATGATGTTATTAGGCCAATAGACCCCTCAATTTAATAGAGTCCAAACAAATTTGGACATCAAATTGATATTAGTCATTTTTTAAAAAAAAATTAGGTTATTGATGGTACACATGTAGCTACACATGTGTCCGCTGTAGTAACGCAACGATATATTAGACGTAAAAGTGATATGCGGAATATTATGACTGTATACGCATTTGATTTAACATTTACGTTTATATGGTTGTGGCAGGAAGGAACTGCCAGTGACGCTAAAGTTTTCATTCAGTTTTAAACAGTAGAAATTTAAATTTTGCTCATCCATCGGTATTCAGTTAACTCGGGTAACCACTAATCGATTATTACTTACCTCCTTACCGCGGTGTTTGATATCATATTCCAAATTTAATGAAACGTGGAACCAACCAAAGATCTAAAATGAAATTTTCAATTATTATCATTCGAGCTTACGCATGGCAATCGAAAGTACCTTTGTAATTTGAAAAAAACAATTTGCAATCTTACATAATATGCCGATATGCAAATATAATGTTCAAGTAAAGATTGCGACTGCTAAGATGGCTATTCATAATTTTATACAAAGATACAACGAAAGAGACCTTGAATTTATGACATATGACGATGATTCCAATCTAGTTCCGGAAAAATTTATAGGAAAGTATCATAATATTCGAACATCCGGTAATAACGATCGTGAACCAGTTATCCTTTTTCATGTCACTTTCAAATATCTCTTTCAAATGTCATGTTCGTAACATAAGAATTCTTCTTTCCTGAATCATTCTCCTTTCATGCTCCTTTCTCTTGTCCTTTTGCGTGACTCCTTCGTATGCCAAAATAACGCACCCTTAAGCTCCAAAGAAAAGATACATCAAATCATATATCGTTCATGATTTACACATTTGTATGGTTGTTATGGTAATGATAATTTACCGTTAGCATAACAATATCAAACAATTGATAATCGATGTTAAGCTACAACAGTATGTCATTGCTATCGGTATGACAATGATAAATTTACCACTGTTAATGATAAATATAACAGTAAAAAAACATTAAAATTTAGTGAAAACGAAAAATGCACCGATCACATTGATTTTGTTTGTTCACTGTTTAAATTAATCAAAACTAAGGACACATTTAGAGGCATGTCAATTTTTAAAAATTGTTCAATACAGTATTCATGCTACTTAAAAATGGTTAATCTAAATGAGGGAATTAATTTAAAGGACAAAGATTTGTATATTTTTTGCCTCACGGACACGACCTCAATATTTTTGCCACAAAAACAAACATTTTTTTTAAAATTATTCACAAGGACAAACATTTTCCAAAATTATTCAAAAGGACAACAAAACTGCTACCGAGCTAAAAACTAATACTTAAAAACTGCTACCGATAACTACAAACTGATACCTAAAAACTGCTATCAATAACTAAAAACTGATACCTACAGAAAGTTGTCATTCGGGATCAAATATTGAAGGTCTGTCCTTAAGGCTAAAAAGCTGTGAAATTTTGTCTTTGACAATAATTTTCTGTAATGTTAAACCGTTAACATAACAAACAAATGTCCACACAAGACAAATTCAAGTTCAGTGCACCTTAATTTGAGAGAATAATATCCACTGATCGTATTAACCACAAGTAAAGATGTAACTAAGTAGGTAGTATCTAACTTCAAACTATCAACCGAACCTCTCAAAATAAAAGAATATGTAGTACCAATAAAAAAAACAAAACAAAAAAACTCAAACTGAAGTTGTAGCATTGAAAACTAAAAATGGGAAACTAATATGTTGTCGTCACACTAAAATTACAGACTTAAATAAATATAGTAGATATGACTAATATGAAGCAGATCATTACAAATTTAAGTTACCATTGCCAATTTTTCAATATACCATCAATCAATTTACTAACGGCAATGGTAAAATTTCGATAATCGTTTTCAACTTATCAACAGCAACGGTACAGTAACGGTTAACTTTACCTCAATAGCTTTACATATATCTACTCCACAAACATAAACATATCACACTCAGACCAACATCGAAGTCCTTGCACCTTTCTAGCTCAGTATAGAAAAGTCAAAAAATCACATCAAAATTCTGAAGTTCTTGTATGAGCTAAACCCTACTACTAACGCGCCTGCAATGTTAATTTACATCATTTTATTTTTTTCTCGTATTTTAATCTACAGTCAATCAATGGTAAACCGAGAACGTTCTGATTTTGTTCCTTGTGACATAGAACAGACAAATTCATGTATATATACAAAATGCACCGAATTCTCCAAGAGAAATCCTAAAACCAATACCACATGTGCCCGTAATATACACACGAAAAAAAAAACATCATAAACAATAAAAATACTGGAGTTAAGATATAAAAGCTTTCGAGATCAGGAACAGAAAGTATAACATTCATAAAAACCAATGTACATAGAAATAAAAATATACCAAAAAACAGTTTGAGACACTTAAAAAAAGCCTAAAGAATGTCATCATCATTGCTAACTTCCCACATATCAAATTCCTCATTATCACTGTATGGCATACCATACTCATCAATTCCACCATTCGCAAGACCAAACTGATCGTAGGGTGAATCATTGTCATAGGGCACGTTATCAAAATATAAATCATCATCATACATAACATCAATGTCAAAGTATCCAGATGGATAATCATCATCGTAAAATTCATAGGACTGATTGCAACTGACCTCAGCCACAAACTCATAGTCATCGGTAGGATCATCAGGGTACCTCACCTCCTTAAGTCCTGCACATTTTGCTTTTAAGTTGGCATCTATTATTATGTTCAGGGCGAAGCAGCATCGAATGTCTAGGCACTCCAGATGCTTACACTTGTCAAGAATTTCAGCGAGCCCTTTGTTTGTGAGGTTGTTTCCTACTAGTTGGAGGCACCGTAGCTTAGGCATGTTGTTTGCTATATTGATTGCATCCTCATCGTAGTCGAACACATTGTATCTGTTCCCTTTGTTGTTGTATCGGAAACATTTTAGGTTTGGGCAGGCTTTGCCAATTTTTTCACATATGTCGATCGAAGAATACCCAAATGTGAGTTCAAACTCTTCAAGATGGGGTAGTCGTTTGAGCGTCTCACATAATCCATCGTGGGTAATCCCAGAAGCTGCGATTATGCGTAGGTGCTTCAACTTTTTACTCCTGATAAAAGAAATGTGAAAATTAGGCACACGTCCCTAAAATCAAATTTAATAGCTCAAAACCCTTTCCGTTTTAAACTTGTAAACCCGGTCCCTATTTTTTTTTTACAATATTTTGTTTCCCTAATTACCCTCGTTTATTTCATGTCGACTACTCTCGTGTGATTGTATTGGCGATCAAGATTTGAAATCTTCGCAGGAAAATCAAATTTAGTTCGATCTACCGTTCGATTTTTTTTTTTTTTTTGCGATTCATTATGACTTGGTTTAATTTTCAATCTACTTTGTATTATTGTTTTTTACAATTTTTTATAATTTAGCAATGTTTTTTGTATAATTATGCATAATAAGTATATGTTATATTAAGTAATTCGGATAATATATGTTTTTTGTTCAAAGAAATTTTATTTTTTATCTTGTATGTAAATGCAGAGTTGTATGCAGTTAAGTAAAATAACTGCACGCTCTGCTGCAATTATTGTAAGTAATTGCGTTCATGACTGTATTAATCAAAATCTTTAGTCACCTAAATAAATGTGTATTTTTCAACAGTCATCGACAATTATTGTACAATTTTATGTGTGTTGATAATAAGAAGTCTGATCCTATTCGTTGCAGTGTGATTACATAAGTGAAATGCAGTTAAAAATGTAAGGATTAAAAATGTTATAACATTCTTCTTCAGTAAAACTTTGGTATTTCAACATTTTATTTTCAGACAAATCATTTTCAGAATAAGCAGAAGTTGATTCTTGTTGATATTTGCTAAGTTGTTTTCTTAACTGCACATTCTCACTTTGAAGTCTTTTGTTGTTTGTTTCAAGTCTTTGCATTTAACAGTTGTATTTATTAACTGCATATCAAGTATGCAGTTAAAAAACACATTTAACAGCTACAATTTTTAACTGTATACATACGATATATACAGTTAAAAATAATACAATTCATAGCTTTATATTAGATACTAATGCAAGTATAATAAGAATCTTATGAATTTTTAATTGCACGAGTGAAATGCAATTCAAGATTTGTATGATTCAAGTCTATGTTTTAACTTCATATGTTATATGCAGTTAAAAATTGCATTTAACAGGTGCTATTTTTCACCGCATAACAGATATGCAGTTAAAAATGATGCAATTTATAACCGCATAAGTGAAATGCATTTAAAAATGCAGTTGTTTATAAATAAATGTAAGGATTTAACTGTAATTTAGTATAGATTTTAACTACATTTTTCATTAATTTTTAACTGTGTAATATATATGTAGTCTTAAAATGCAGCAGTTCAGTACCAAAAAATTTTAGGATCTTTTTAGTTTGTAACTGCATACATGAAATCCAGTTAAATTTGCATTTAACAGTGTATTTATTAACTGCATATCAAGTATGCAGTTAAAAAACACATTTAACCGTTGTAATTTTTAACTGCATACGATATATGCAGTTAAAAATAATACAATTCATAACTTTCCATTAGATATGTATGCAAGTATAATAACAATCTTATGAATTTTTGACTGCATAAATGCACTTCAAAATTTGCATGCTTCAAGTGTATGTTTTAACTGCATATGTTATATGCAGTTAAAAATTGCATTTAACAGGTGTTGTTTTTCACTGCATAACAGATATGCAATTAAAAATGGTGCAATTTATAACTGCATAAGTGAAATGTAGTTAAAAATGCAGTTGTTCATAAATAATTCCAAAAAGTATGCAACTATTCATAATAATTGCATATATGCATGCAAGTACAATAAAAATCTTATAACTTTTTAACTGCGTAAGTGAAATACACTCAAAATTTGCATCATTTGATTCTATGTTTTAACTGCATATTTCGTATGCAGTTAAAATTTGCATGTAACAGATGTGATTTTAAAATGCATATCAGACATGCATTTAAAAATGATGCAATTCATAACTTCATAAGTGAAATGCATTTAAAAATGCAATTGTTAGTAGTGATTGCAAAGATGTATGCAACTATTCATAATAATTGCATATATGTCTGCAACTTTACAAGAAAATTGCATATAACTAGAAATAATCTACATATAGATGAGAAAATATTTGCTTAATCAACATTACAGTAAATGTCAACAATTGCAGTGTTTTATGCATTTATTTTCAATTTTTACAGATTTGACTGCAAAATTTATACCACAATCCTGTTTTGCAATAATCGCAGATTTGCCTGCAAATACTAAATATGGTCGCATATATGGCTGCAATTATTGCATAAAAATGCATAGAATGGTGTAGTTATATAAAACTTCTATTACTGTAAACAATTTGCAGAAAATTCTATATTAATTCATAATATTTTATGTTAATTTGGGAAAATTTGTTTAAATTTTCATGTAACTATTTCGATGCATTAAATTAGGCATAATATTGTTTGTATGTGAATATTTTTGAGCTTTTCTAACAAATATCTACAAATTTTATCAAATTTAGTTATTAAAATAGAATAAAAATCGAAATGATAAAATTTCTTAGTAGATAACCTTCGGTTTTCTGATTTGTGTTGTTTTCGTATTCTGAATCTCAACTTTCTTCAGTTCTGGACTCGATTCAGACATCGGTTTTTTAAGTAGCAACTAATTCCAATTTATAATTCAGGCGATTAGTTTTGTTTTTTTTAAGATGTTAAGGGTTCTGGGTTTTGTTCGGAGAAGACGTAAGGGTATTTAGGGAAATCTTTTTGTCGCGTTTAAAAATAAGGATGGGAAACTTATAATTAAAACGGAGATATGTTTTGTGTATTTTCAAACCTATTAAAGATGTGTGCAAAATGTTCCCAAAACAAATTATCTTTTCCTTAAACTTTTCAGGTAATGATGGGACTGTGAAATCCATATGACTGATAAGTACCTACATATGACCTTTTTTAAATAAAAAAAAGGAAAAAAACAAAACAAAACGTGACGATCTTCCTGCATAATTGCTAACAAGGCCTATGCAACATGTCAAATCAATGAAACATCTGTGATAGGAGTTAGACGTTTCCAAAGGATCTTTTTTGTGTGCAAATAATCTAGACAACAAATCGATAATATCTTCAAAACTTTGTTTCATTTTTGAAACATTTCTGCACGAAAGACGAGAAAAAGGCAAGGGCGGGGATACATAAAAGAGAGCGTATGGATTAAACCCCCCCCCCCCCTCCTCTACACACACACACTGAGAGAGTGAGAGAAAGAGTCTAAGGATTAATCCTCTCTCCTTCTCCCTCTGTGTGTGAAGGGGGTGGCTTTAGAGTCACAATGGAAATTTATGCCACAATATTTTTGATGCAGCACATGTGATTCTTAAAATAGCTATCCTTCCTAACACTGAAAACAAAAACAAAAACAAAATTTACAAAAGTGGATACAAACCAGTGTACTTTTGATACTATCAAGCGTTCAAATCCCTCTCTCTCCCCTTTTTTCTTCTTATGAAATTTTATATTTTTTCATTTCAATTTACTTATTATCTTTCATATATAAAGGAAACAAAATCTTCTACTCAGATAACCTGTAAAATTTCTTTTATCAAACCAAAGTATATCTAAGTTTTTTCTACATGTTTGAAATATGATGATAATTCAAAAGGTTGTTACAACTGAGATTTATTAAAACAATCCATGAAACTGCAATATATGCCCCCAAATTAAAGTGCTTTAACTTATTTTTTATATTTTATATTTTTGAAAAGTCATCGCAAAATATTTACTGTTTAGACATATCCTTCCAAGCTTAAACAGCTACAAACTTCCTCGATATGTCATGTTTAAATAGATATATTTCTATATTTTTCATTTGTCGGTTAACAAATATCGTAACCGTGTAATATTAAAACAAATAACTTTACTCAACTTACTACATGCATCATAGTTATCACAAAATATATTAAACATCTCATCTCATATAAATAACTCATATAAATAACTGCAATGAAAGTTTTTGTGTGTTTTTTCTAGATGGTATAAAGTAAAAACTACGTAAATTTTATTCTTTGTCTACTTCTAGATGGTATAGAGCCATATTTTAAAAATAAAATTTATTCTAACTTAATCTAGAAAACAATTTACAGATGATATTTTATATTACAAACTTCTGTTTCTTCAAAAAGAAATGATCGACTTTGAAAGTTTTTTTTTTTTAACTGGTCAATATTTTGCCAAAACTATATCATTAGTTGGATGGATTGTTAAAGGTTGTCATTCTGACAAGTGTATAGCAAGTATGAGCCGTATGGCAAACCCCCACCCCCCCCCCCCCCCCCCTGTTTTTTTTTTTTGGTCTTCTTTCCTGTATGTCATTCTTTTGGGAAAAAAAACCTTCATGATAAACAAAGTATTGATCTACAACACTCGCACGCAAAGAGAGATTCACACTCCTTAATCCATCAATTATTTATATAATGAAATTTTAAAATCAACTATTATTTCATAGGCATCGTATTTTTAGGCTAATTCTATTTATACACCACTAAATATTTAATCTACACCATAAAATATATAAACAAACATACACTATTTTTTACTAAATCTACACCAGAAAAAGGATAAATTTCTCATTCTTTTTATAAATAATTACATCATTACCCTAGATTCAAATATCACTTTCCTCAAATTGTCCAATCCTAAAATTTTGAAACCAGATGAATTCTTAATTTATTTATCTACTGAATTTAATATTAAATTTACCCATACACATAAATTTATTTGGATTCCATGTAATTTTATTTATATATTTGGAGCTTGGAATATCAAAATCAACGGAGAAGAGGAGGGAATGAGCTCAAAGAAGAAGGGAACGGAATCATGACTTGTGTAGTTTGATAATGATCAATTATGATGATGTATGACAAGTTTTGTTTTGAGTTTTATTTACATATTCTTTGTGATATTAATTAAAGCTGTTTGAGAAAAAAAAAATCATGTAATCATTGCAACGAAGAAGGTAAATTTTATCCTTAAAATAATTTTAAAATTGTTAGTGAAGGAAAAACATTTTATGGTGTATGAATAGAATTTGCTCATACATTGTTATCATGTTATTCATCTAAAATTTAGTAACGATTCAGAACTTCTAACTTGTTCACAATCATATGTTAATATCGGTCATTGAAAATATTTTAGTTAACCTATTATCTAAAATGCTTTTCAAAGTTATAAAATTTTGAGATGAAACAAAGTTTGATGGAGATGATTATTTCTACAAAAAAGTGTTTGGTTTCAAAATAAGGGTGAGTATCCCTGTGGGTACAGATACTTTAAAACTTTAGAAGTACCATGGAGCAGTCGGCTTACAGCTGTGCAAAGTTCTGACAATAATACTTGTTAAATGCATTTTCTAGTTTCAAGGCTCAATAACATAAGATTATGTTCTTCAGTCAACACTTTTTTAACATCTTTATGATATTATAAAAAGCTGATACATCAAGTTATAAGCCTATGAAACTTCTATGAATCATACTGAACCCAAGTATATTGGTTGTAGAAGAATCTGATGTTCTTTTGACAGGTTAGACTTAGTTAGTTGTTTATACTTTCAATGAAGAAAAAAAAAACACATCCATAATAGCTGTGAGTGGAAAATTCATATGATATCTGCCCTGCATAATTTTAACATAGAGAAAAGCAAAGAAAGAAACAAAACGAACTTATTTCTATCATGTTAAAAGCATACAAGCTTGTGCCTCTCATGTAGAATTTGACTTGTGTAGTTTGATAATGATCAATTATGATGATGTATGACAAGTTTTGTTTTGAGTTTTATTTACATATTCTTTGTGATATTAATTAAAGCTGTTTGAGAAAAAAAAAATCATGTAATCATTGCAACGAAGAAGGTAAATTTTGTCCTTAAAATAATTTTAAAATTGTTAGTGAAGGTAAAGCATTTTATGGTGTATGAATAGAATTTGCTCATACATTGTTATCATGTTATTCATCTAAAATTTAGTAACGATTCAGAACTTCTAACTTGTTCACAATCATATGTTAATATCGGTCATTGAAAATATTTTAGTTAACCTATTATCTAAAATGCTTTTCAAAGTTATAAAATTTTGAGATGAAACAAAGTTTGATGGAGATGATTATTTCTACAAAAAAGTGTTTGGTTTCAAAATAAGGGTGAGTATCCCTGTGGGTACAGATACTTTAAAACTTTAGAAGTACCATGGAGCAGTCGGCTTACAGCTGTGCAAAGTTCTGACAATAATACTTGTTAAATGCATTTTCTAGTTTCAAGGCTCAATAACATATGATTATGTTCTTCAGTCAACACTTTTTTAACATCTTTATGATATTATAAAAAGCTGATACATCAAGTTATAAGCCTATGAAACTTCTATGAATCATACTGAACCCAAGTATATTGGTTGTAGAAGAATCTGATGTTCTTTTGACAGGTAAGACTTAGTTAGTTGTTTATACTTTCAATGAAGAAAAAAAAAACACATCCATAATAGCTGTGTTAACCCTAACTCGTTCACAAGTTAACAGGTCCACGAGTTAAGGCATGTACGACTCAAGGCATGTACGACTCAAGGCATGTACGACTCAAGGCATGTACGAGTTAAAGGATACATGAGTCAGCAACTTCCTACAACTTAAAGACCTCTACGAGTTAGCAAGCTTACGAGATAAGCAGCCTACGAGTTAAGGAGTACCCGAGTTAAGCTACTTGCGAGATAAGCCTTTACGAGTTAGCATATCTACAAATTAGCAAGTGTACGAGTTAAGATCTTCCACAAGTTAAGCCTCTACGAGTTAATCCTCTGCGAGTTAAGATCTTCTACGAGTTAGCAGGCATACGAGTTAAGAAAAGCTAACGACTTAAGGTCTTTACGACTTAAGGAAATTGATGGCCTACGACTTAATGATAACTGCAGTTTGTACGACTTAAGACCCTTACGACTTAAAGAAGTTATACGACTTAAGGAGGATACGACCTAAAGACACACCTCTTAACTCGTCTACGAGTTAAGACTTGCTTTAAACCAGTTGCAATTGGTTAAGTCGACTACGACTTACGACATAAAAAGAGTCGTATACGACTTAAGAAGGGAAATTAGCAATTGCAGCCAGATAACTCGCACACGACTTAGAACTTAGGGATGGGTTCAAAAAAGGGGAACTGCCATAGACTCGGCTCAGTGACCCGGGGACGACTTACCTTAAGTCGAACACGACTTATCTTAAGTCGGCCACGAGTTAGGACTTAGCACTTTTTCCGCCCAGAACTCTCTATAAATATGAAACCATCTCCAACATGCAAAGGACCTTTGGGCTCATTCTCTTCAAGCGCCATTACTCTGCCGAATTCCAGACGACTTCAAAGCTTTTTAGATCCAACAAACTTCTAAAGGAACTCCATGAAGGAATCATCCACATTCACCATGGATTTGAAGATGATTGTCAACATCAAAGCTTGAGCTACTTGTTTCACATATCCTATCACTTGAAGTGTGTTGTAATTGAAAGATCTTGTAAAGAATTGTAATCAAACTAGTGATAAAAAGATTAAAGTGGACGTAGGCTGGATTATAAGCCGAACCACTATAAATACTGTGTCTCTTACCGTTTTTCTACATACTTTCTGCTTATTTCTGTTTCCCGTACAAACGGGTGGTGCTTTCACAATCACATCTTATACACCAGGGTGTTAGCGTTTAAATTTTTTCGTTAACATTTTGGTGCTTTCACTGAGAATTGAACTCAGGACATCTATCATCATTGTTTCAGAAAGATTTGTAGATAGAGTTTCTTTAAGAACCAGAAGTCTATCCGAAATCATGGCTCCTGGAAGGAAAAGTAAATCTGTGAGATCTGCAAACATTCAAGAGGGAACCTCCACTTCCCCAACACCAAATCAAGCCACTCCAGCTGTTGGAGTTTCAAAAGCGGAATTGGACGCTGCTATCTTTGGGTTGAATCAGCAAATAAATGCCCAGAACGCGCAATTGGAAGCTCAGAATGCTCAGAATGCTCTGATTCTGAATAGGTTAAACGATCTGCTCGGGGCAAACCGTCAACCTGCGAATAATGAAAGGAACTTTGTCGGTAATGTCCATGATGCTGAAACTAGAAACATTCCCGAAAGGGCTGCTAGCCCCTTTGAACAGACATTGCCTGAGGCTGGAGGATCCAGAAATAGGAATGACGAAGAATATCTTTCTGGTATGGTTCGACAGATTATGAAAGAAAGTATGCAAAGGGTCGAAGATGAGAAAGAGTGGGGTTTCGCTCCGAGCAAGACTCCGTTTACTGAAAAGATCCTAAAAGCTGAATTCCCAAGGAAGTTCGTCCCTCCGACCATTCCAGCTTACAAAGGGACAAGTGATCCAAATGAGTTCCTGTACAAATATGATTGGCACATGACAGGTGCCAGAGCTTCTGACGAGATAAAATGCCGCTATTTTCCTGTGTATTTGGAAGGGGTAGCTCTGCTTTGGTTCACAAAACTACCTGTCCGGTCCATCGATCAGTTTTCAGACCTAACCAGGAAATTTAAAGAGCAATTTAGGCTATATGCTTCAAAGGCAAAAGACATCATGTCGTTATCCGGTTTGGAACAGAATCCGGGGGAAACTATCAAGTCTTTTTTAAATCGCTTTAATATAGCGTTAGCTGAGGTGGATAATGCAGAACCCCGCATGGTCTTGACCTATTTGATGAGAGCTATTGATAAGTCAAGTGAATTCGGAAAGTGGCTGAACATGAAGGAGCCAAATTCTCTGGAAAAGTTCTACAAAAAGGCGGATGAATTCATGCGTTTGGAAAGCCGTCCTGTCCCGGCAAAGGCAACAGTAGAGAAAGCTGAAGACAACACTGCTGCGCCACGTAAGAATGGATCTGTGGGACAGAAAAGAGAAAATAATGATGGAAGGAAACAACACAATTCGAAGAAGCCTCGATCCTTCAAGCCATCAGAATATACTCCTTTGTTAGAAACACCAGAGCGCATCTACCTGGCTACAAAAGATTCTTTTGAGTATCCCAAACCTCCTGTTCTCAGAACCGGAAGAAAAGCTGTGCAAAGTGGGAAGTTCTGTCGCTTCCATAATCAGCCTGGTCATGACACAGACGACTGCCGTCAATTGAAAAATATAATCGAAGAATTGCTAAGAGAAAATAAGCTGCAGCAATTTGTGAAGAAGAGTGGTAATGATCCTGCTTCGTCAAGTCAGGGGCAACAAGCTCTTGCTCATCAGCCCAGGACAAATGAGAAGGCCGCAGGACATGAATCTGGAAGGCCAGTTATTAATGTCATCACAGGAGGACCCCACCCAGCAGGCAGAAGCTGGGGTGAAATGGAGAGGTACACTCGAGCTCTGAAACATATGCCAACTGAAGAGAATGTCTTTGTTTTAGAGGACTCTACACCCCTGAAACAACAAAGGACTTTTAATGATGATATTGTGTTCAGGGCTAGAGATTCCACGGGCATTGAGGCCCCTACTTTGGACCCGTTAGTCATCTCGGCCGGTATTGGACCGGCTATTGTCAGAAGAGTTCTTATTGATTGCGGCGCATCTTGCAACATCCTCTTCAAGAAAACGTTTGACCAGATGAGAATCCCGATGGCGGATGTGCAAGCCTCATCTCAGAAGATTGTTGGCTTCACTGGGGAGCCAAAGCAACCAGTAGGAACCATTGACTTGCTTGTGGAACTCGGAGAAGGAGAAAGAAAAGTAGTTCGCAAGCAGACTTTTGTGATAGTAGATGAATTTTCTGCTTATAATGCTTTCTTTGGTCGACCTATTCTTGCTGCATTCAAAGCTGTCCTTGCCCCATGGTGTCTTACTATTAAATTCCCTACAGACAATGGGGTAGGAGTTATTAAAGGAGACCAGAACGCTGGGCGAGAATGTTATATGACAGAGCTGCGAGAAACAAGGAAGAGAGAAATGGGGAAAGATGCGGCAACCCCAATCCGCATCAAAACACCAACCCTATAGCAACTACAGGGCGGACCCTGCACTGGCGAGCATAGCGGGGCACGAAAAGTGATGGATCCTAGAAAGGCCAGTGCGGGGGAGAGTAGGGTGGTACCAGCAGAAACAACGATACCGGTGCCCGTTGATCTGAAGGACCCAAACAAGGTGCTGAATGTGGGTTCACAACTTAATGTGTCAGTTCAGAATGCCTTGATATCTTTTTTGAAAGCAAACCTGGATGTTTTCGCTTGGACCCATGCCGATATGTGCGGAATATCCCCAGAAGTTGCGGTACATGCTCTGAATATTGACCCAAAGTTCACGCCAGTAAAGCAGAAAAGAAGAATCCAAGGTCTAGAAAGGTCGACAGCATTGAAAGAGGAAGTTGACCGGCTCATGGAGAATAATTTCATCAGAGAATCTACCTATCCAAATTGGGTTTCAAATCCAGTGCTAGTTAAGAAAGCCAATGGTAAATGGAGAGTGTGCATCGACTTTTCAGATCTAAACAAGGCCTGTCCCAAAGACTGCTTCCCATTACCCAGGATCGATCAACTGGTAGATGGAACAGCGGGTCATGAATTGTTGTCTTTTATGGATGCCTACTCCGGATATAATCAGATCATGATGCATGAGCCAGATCAGGAGGACACAAGCTTTATCACCGATGTCGGTCTTTACTGTTACAGAGTTATGCCCTTTGGGTTGAAGAATGCGGGGGCAACATACCAAAGACTGGTTAATGCTATGTTCAAACCGCAGTTGGGAAAGACTATGGAAGTTTACGTTGATGACATGCTAGTAAAATCTAAGAAAGCAGTGGATCACATCGAACACTTAGCAGAAATGTTCGCAATTCTCCGAAGATACGGAATGAAGCTTAACCCTTTAAAATGTTCTTTCGGGGTAGAATCTGGGAAGTTCTTGGGTTTCATCGTGAGCGCTAGGGGCATTGAAGCTAGTCCAGCTCAAATCACTGCTCTAAAAGAAGTCAAAGCTCCTAAAACAAAGAGGGAATTGCAAAGTCTCAATGGAAAAATTGCCGCCTTAAGTCGGTTCATATCCAAAGCTACTGATAAATGCATTCCATTCTTCGACGCTCTAAAGAAAGGAAAGAAAAACTTTGACTGGACTCCCGAATGCCAGAAAGCTTTTGAAGAATTGATTCAACATATGGAAACGCCTCCAATACTTTCCAGGCCCGGCGATGGCGAGGATCTTCTTATATACTTGGCAGTTTCATCTCATGCTTTAAGTGCAGCGCTGGTACGGGAAGACAAAAGGATTCAACATCCAGTTTACTATATCAGCAAAAGACTCACTGGGGCAGAAATGAATTACTCCAAGTTGGAAAAACTCGCCTATTGTCTATTGATTGCCTCAAGAAAGTTGAGGCAATATTTCCAGGCTCATCCTATCAAAGTCCTCACTGATCAACCTTTAAAGCAAGTCTTGTTTCGCCCTGAGACTTCGGGCCGCCTTTTAAAGTGGAATATTGAATTGAGCCAATATGACATCACTTATCATCCTAGAAAAGCGATCAACGGACAAGCTTTGGCAGATTTTATTGCAGAATTTACAGACAAGGGTAACAGCGAGGAAGAAACAATCGAGAACTCCCCAACCCAATGGAAGTTGTTTGTAGATGGCGCAAGAAATGATTACTGTTCAGGTGCTGGAATTGTTCTTGAAACTCCTGAAGGCCGGTCATTATGCTATGCGCTAAGATTAGAATTTCCTTCAACAAACAATGAAGCAGAATATGAAGCTCTGATCGCTGGTTTGAAAATTGCTAAAGAACTAAACATTCGAGCGTTACAGATCTTCAGTGATTCTCAGCTTATAGTATGCCAAGTCAAGAAGGAGTTTCAAACGAAAGGAGGAAATCTGCCCGCTTATGTGTCAAAGGCTTGGGAACTTTTATGTGAATTCGACCATTACACGATAAGTCATATTCCTCGAGAAGAAAACATGAAAGCAGATTCTCTCGCAAAATACTCAAGTTCTGGCGAAGCCCAATCCTTAGGGTTAGTTCCAGTGGAAGTTTTGTCAAATCCGAGCATTGATGAAATGGATATCGATTGGGTTATGAGTATGTCGCAAGAGCAAGAATCATGGATGACTCCAATAACAAAGTATCTACTCAATGGCTCTTTACCAGAAAACTCTAAAGAACGACAAAAGCTACTGAGAAAAGCTTCTCGATATATAATCCAGGATGGTCAATTATACAGACGAGGATTCTCAATGCCATTGCTTCGATGTGTATCCCGGGAAGAGTCCAAAACAATCCTAACTGAAGTGCATGGAGGAGAATGCGGTGATCATTCAGGTGGTCAAACATTAGCAAAGAAAATTCTCCGATACGGATATTTTTGGCCAGAAATTAATCGGGATGCCGCAGATTACTCCCGAAAATGTGACAAGTGCCAAAGATATGCCAAAATTCCTAGAGCACCTTCTACCGAACTCACACAGATGATCAGTCCATGGCCATTTGCAATTTGGGGAATGGATCTCATTGGGCCGCTACCAACCGCTAAATCAGGGATTAAATATGCTATTGTTGCGGTTGATTATTTTACTAAGTGGGCTGAAGCTGAACCATTGGCTACTATCACTTCTAAGAAAGTGATAAGCTTTGTGACCAAGAATATCATTTGCAGATACGGTGTGCCTCAAAAAATAATCACAGACAATGGTACTCAGTTTGAAAGTGAGGAATTCCAGGATTTTTGCAAACGATTCAAAATCCAGAAAAGCTTTTCGGCAGTAGCTCATCCGCAGGCAAACGGGCAAGTGGAAGCAGTGAACAAGATCATCAAATCAACCATCAAAAAGCAACTCGAAAGAGCAAAAGGTGGTTGGGTCGATAAACTACCACTTGCACTATGGGCATACAGAACTACTCACAAAACTGCAACTGGGCATACTCCTTTTTCGTTAGCATACGGATCGGAAGCAATGATCCCGGTTGAAACAGAGGTCCCTTCACACAGAAGAATCCATTTCAATCAAGCAGAAAATGAAAAGCTGCAACTTGAAGCGCTGGATCTCCTTGATGAAAAAAGAGATGAAGCTAACCTCAGAGTTGCAGCTCATCAGCAAAGGATAGCCAGACATTTCAATTCCAAAGTTCGTCAACGCAGCTTTGAAATTGGAGATCTAGTCCTAAAAAGAATTATGACTGCGACAGGTGTGTTTGGGCCAAATTGGGAAGGACCGTATGTGATAGGTCAGAAACTTCTTGACGGCACATTCAAGCTCACCACAGTTGATGGAGATCAAATTCCAAGGGCATGGAACAGCAATCACTTGCGTCCATACTTTACTTGAAAATTTTGTTGAAACATTGTAAAAAGAATTATGAATGTATGATTCCTGTAATTGAAAGCAATTGTGAAACTGATGCAAGTAAATAATGAAAGAATATAAAGTGGATGTAGGCCCAATTTCATGGCCGAACCACTATAAATCTTGTGTTCCTTATTATCATTATATGTTTGCTTTGTTTTCGATATAAAAATACACAAAATGTATTGCTGAAATATCGATTTAAATTTTTGCAGACAGTGGAGATAAAACTCGCGCATAATAAGACCGAGCGATTCTCACCATCATTCAACAAACAAATTTCAAGTCACAAAGACCCCGAATTCAAATCCTAGATAGGAAATGCTTCAATTGAACGGCTAATGATTTCGATAGGAACGAGCCCTTGCTGATAAATTGAGATTGTTTAAACAAACAAACATCCAATTAGGAAGCTAGTGCCCGTTCTCACGAACTTGCCTGGCAATGAAGTACACTTCCTTGGATTAAACAAGCCACTTGTGAGAAAAAGGGGGATGAAAACTTGAAAAGAAAGAAAAAAAAAAAAAAAAAAAAAAAAAAAAGGATCGCTGAAAAGGCATAAGCAAGTGAACAGAGGAACAACCAAAGCTACCATCAGCGCCACAAGTCCTCTTCGGAGGCGCAACTCTTCGGATAATAAAAGACCTCTAATGGGTCATATGCCACAAAAAAGAAAGTTCTCTACTCAACAAAAAAGATTGGAGGAGTCATGACCCTCCAACCATGAGAGAGTAACTTCCAGGCGATGAAAACCCTCTCTGAGGCACATTTCACCAGGAGTTGAAGTGTTATAACCGCTCTTCGGGATTTCACTTCACCAGAGTTGAAATGTAAACAAAATAAAAGCCCTCTTCGGAGGCCCATTTCACCAGGAGTTGAAGTGTTATAACTGCTCTTCGGGATTTCACTTCACCAGAGTTGAAATGTAAACAAAATAAAAGCCCTCTTCGGAGGCCCATTTCGCCAGGAGTTGAAGTGTAGCAGCCGCTCTTCGGAATTTCACTTCACCAAAGTTGAAATGTAAAAACAAAGACCTTCTTGAAAGCACACGTTTCACCGAGATTGAAATAAAACTTCCAAGTGTTGAAACGTGAAAAGGCTTTCTTCAAAGGCACAACTCTTTGGGGGTACACGTTTCACCAAGATTGAAATAAAACTTCCAAGTGTTGGAACGTGAGAAATCCCTCCTCAGAGGTACAACCCCCTCCCGGGAACACAATTAAGAAAAAAGACCTCTTTGGAAACCCACGTTTCACCGAGATTGAAATAAAACTTCCAAGTGTTGAAACGTGAAAAGGATTTCTAAAGCATAACTCTTTGGAGGTACACGTTTCACCGAGATTGAAATAAAACTTCCAAGTGTTGAAACGTGAAAAAATCCCTCCTCAGAGGTACAACTTTCTATAAAAAAAAAAATCCTCATCAAAAGCGTACTTTAACTTTCAAAGGAAAAGTAATTTGCCTACTGTGGGAAATGATCGTAAAAAGAAAAGAAGTTAAAGTACCCTTCAGAGGTCCGCTTTACCACATAGAGGAATTCACTTGATGAGATATGCACATAAGCAAAATAAAAAAGTGATTTCTTCGAACGACCAAGCGTAAAAACTTATACGAAGGGAGTTGTACTCTATAAAATTTTCTTTAAAGAATAAAATAATTATTCTTTAGCAAATAAGAGTGTAAGTCCCCTCGAGGTATAGAATATTGCAGCATACTTATGGAATGGGGGCAATATAGTATAATTACACACAATATGGTATAACTAAACCAGCAAAAGGTAACGCTCAAGTAACATACCATAAGCTCGCTGCAATATCAAATAAACTCATGCCAAAACGAATAACAAATGTATTCTTTAATTCAAACAAAAGTTTGTACAAACGAGGAATCATTTTATTCAATTACAACGCAGGTACAGGTTTCAAAATAAAGAAAAGCGGGGGCCGGTACCCGCACAATTCTCGGCCAGTACATGCAAAACACAAAAAACTAGAAACTGAAGATCTTCACTTCTTTTTGCTGCCTTTAGACCCTTTACCCGGCCGAATGATCAGCTTTTCAGGTCGACCAGTGGGTATAAGGGAGGAAGGAGAGGTAGGCGCAGCTGGCCCAACTTCTGGCTCCTCTTCAGTGGCAGTGATTATCTTCCCTCTCCTCCTTGATGCTCCTTGCTTCCTTCTCCTCTTTGAGGAAGACTCACTTCCTGGAGTGACAAGTTTAGATAAAGTTATATCGTCAGAAGGAGTCCGCTCCGGAGATATGTCACCTCCCTCAAGTCCCTCATCTTTTTGCTCTTGCGAAGCAATGGGATCATCCAGGCCATGGAGAGCTTCTATTTGTTCTTCTTGTGACCCAGGTTGAGAAGCAGAGGGAGGCGCCACTTGAAGAGATGGAGGAAGGATCACCGGGGGAGAAGAAGCTTGAGTTTGACTCGGTGCTTTCTCTACAAAGGAGAAAAAACTTAAAATATCAGTATCTTTCGAAAAGAGAGGGGATGACGGCTCATCAAAAGTCGGGAATTCATTGACATTTGAAAAATAATCAAGAAGATCGTCAAGTTCACAAGGAGCGAACGAGCAGTTCACCACTTGAGCTGGTCCGGTGTCAAGTTTACCTGGGGTAGTTGGATCTCTGAGGCTGATTTCATATCGCTGTGCTTCGTTGCTTTCACCACCTTCATCCCCGCCTTGTGCACTTGTAGTTTCAGTTACTGTCTTAGTTGCAGGCGGAGTAGAGGAGCTCGAACCCGTGATGTCAACCACAGGAGAAACTGGAGGATGGACAGAGGAAATAAGCGTTAATTCCTTTCCAGAACATTCCTCTTCCGCCATTCCAGTTCTCATCCTGGCAAGTTGTTCTCGCCCCTTCGCAAGAGCAGCGCGAGCTCCCTCATCCAGGTAACGCGCCTCAAAATCTTCATCGCCATACCCGGCGTCTTTAAACATGTTAAGAGCAGCTTCCCACACCTCGGCCAGGGTGATTTCATACTTAGGACCAAGAAAAGAGAGGCTGCCGCGTCCCAAGACACAATGTAAATAAAAATCGAATAAAGTCGAATTGATATCGTTTTCCATGGTCTGAGCAGTTTCTTCGGCTGCAATTTTGCCAGCCATGGCCTCATCTCGATCTTTTTCGGTCTGAGCAAGCTGGGCTTTTAGCGCTTCAATCTCCATGTCCCGGGCGCTCAGTTTATTCTGCAGCTGGGTGACATCAGTGCGGTGGTTCTCTACAGCTTGTTCCAACCTCTCAGCTTTAGCTTCAGCGTCCCTCTGGCTGGCGTGCGCATCTCGCACTTGTTTTTGCAATACCTCTTCTCTTTGGGTGTAAGTATTAGTAGAAGAGGCAAGATCATCTTTGAGCTGCTTTACTTCAGCTTCGAGTTTTTCATTGTATTCGGCTATCTCCTTCATCTCAGCGTTGTGTTGATCAAGAATCTTCTGCCATTCTGATTTGTCATTTTCCATGGTCAGCATTGCTTCGATGTTAGCCCGATTAACTCTTTGAAGTTCATCAACCAGCTTTTGCCATCCAGACATTCTATCGATATCAAGCTTGACAGCATCGAGATTTCTGTACATAGCTTCTTTGTCGATGGGGACCAAATCAAGGTCGAAGCGTACCCCCCTCAAACACCAGTTCGGGAATCGGCTCTGCAAAGTCGGGGGCCCCCTTTCAACATGGTATGAAGGCCTGTTGAGAAGTGTTTGGATGGCACTTCCTTCAAGAGCAGGAGATTTGGAAGGGATGTCAATAGAAACTGAGGCACCAGGTCTCTCAGATGTCACGGGCACGTGCTCCTCGCCAAGTTTGGTCCGCTTTCTCGATTCCTCAATATGGCTCTTCCCCCTATCATCGTGCGTTTTACGTTTATGGGAGTCATCATCCCTTGGGAAGGATTCATGTCGCGTGCCCGCTCCCTCATGACGTTCTTCATACCTTCTCCTCTCTTCAGCTTTTCGCGCAGCTCTCTGCTCATTGGTTTCTCTGGGATCGGCATAGTATTGCTTGTAGTCATAGCTGCCACGCCCTCCATAGCGTCGAAAGTCCTTGTAATAGGAACCGCTGCCGCTGCGCCCCATAGGGGAATCTGAAAAGGCAAAAATAGCAAGTCTTAGAAACTTCCGAAGAAAAGAAGTTAAATATGAACAAATGCCGAAAAATCCTAAGTGTTGTGTGATGTGCAAGCTACGCGCATTAAGCTACAAACCACTCATTGGTGTAGGGGTGATGATAGCTTGGGTATGAGGAGTTGGTGTTTGTGTTGGTGTTAGTCGAAGAAGGGACGTCGCCTCAATCATAGGAGAGATAGTTTTAGACACGTCATCTCTAAAAAGCTCCTGTGAGGTCACTATTATGTCGCTCAACCCATCATAAACATCGTCACCATCATGCTCGGTGAGACTTGTTTTCTCAGTTCCTACATCAGCTAATCCCCCGAGAGGCTGTGAAGGTTCTTCTTCTTCCTCAATCGGGGCAAGTGCCGTCTTACTAGATGACCCCATAATGTCGGTAGGGGTGGAACATTTCACCAATGAAGCTTCGATGTTAGACTCTTTTGATGAAGATTGTTCGATAGTAACGGGGGCATCCGATGCTTCAGTCGGGGAATCGGGAACTTCAGTCGGGGCTTCATGAGGCTGAGTATAGCGAGAAGAGTGAAGAAGCCCGTATTGATGTAAAAAGTCATCTCTCAGCAAAAACTTTATATTCCTCTCTTCTACTGGCACAGCATTCAATCTTTCAAAAATTTGCTTATAGCCTGGGTCTCTAGAAGGAGGTGGAAGCGCTGAAAAGTAAAAAGGGAAATTAACATCTAACTACTCAGGCTATGAAAAGATTTTATAAGGAAAACATGTGTCAGGAATAAAGCTGAACGCCCTTACTTCCAACTCTCCACACACCATAAAACCCCGGAGGGCAACGAACATAGAAGAATTGGGTTAAAAACCCGTGAGCAGTATCAGGGAGGCCAACAATCAGTTTGCGGTTTCGGGCGCTCCTCACAACAGTAATGGAAGGATGATCCTTAGTCCGAGAAAAAGAGCATAGATAACAAACTTCACCAAAGCTTGGAAGTCGATCAAGTGTTCTCCTAAAAAGCACACACAACCCCATTAGAATGGCATAGCCATTGGGGTGTAGCTGGGATGGAGCAATGGCCAGTTGACGGAGAAGTTGTTGGAAAAAGTCGTTGAAAGGAGGAATGCCTCCACTTAGGCACATTTGCCGGTTAATTGTCACAAAGCCAGAAGGAGCTATATCGGCAGTGTTATTTCTTTCGGGAAGAATGGCATCTGATTCAACGATACCAAACTGAGCACACAACTGGCGAAAAACTTTGTATGATAGTGAAGTAGGAGCTCTTTCGGGAGGATTAACCAGTGGAGCCGGAAGAACAGTTACCTCTCCAGTCCGAACTGTTGTATCACCTTCCTGAGAAGTCATTCTACACAAACAACTGGATATTCAAATATGAAGGTGCACGTTTCCTAAAAAAGTGTGAAGTGTTGTGCAAAAAACTAAAAAAAAAAATAATAATAACAAGTAAATATAACTGAAATAAAACTAGTCGACGATTGATCGATTACAAAAATTTCAGAACTTGTTAGTCTTTAGTTCAAGTATAATATTAATGCGAGCTGGTCAATTTTAATTGACTATTTCAGTATTGCTTTAGTATTTTACTTGAAGTTAATAAGTTGAGCACTTCATTCACACAATCTGTTTAAGTTTAATGACTGTTATTAGCTAATCTGTCATTCGAAGAGGGCGATCAATGGCAGTATATTCGCCCCGGTTTTTCTGTAAATGTTGTATTGGACAGGTTGTTAACTTGCGAGTCAAAGTAATTTGTAAAAGAAGGCATCAAAGTTCAACAGTTCAACATCACTGCAACAATTCAAGGTTTAAGCAGATCCTAAAAAAAAAAAAAAAAAAACAACACAAGTGCTAAGTCGTATCGAACACAAGTGCTAAGTCGTATCGAACACAAGTGCTAAGTCGTATCGGACTCAAGTGCTAAGTCAAAACCGACTCAAGTACTAAGTCGCAACCGACTCAAGGGATGAGTCGTTCCTATCCTCAGCCATCAAACACATCAAGCTGCTTATCCTCTAAGTCCTAAGTCGTAACTCGGGGAACAGGAGAAAGGCTCTGATCCAAAACAACTAGAAATCCTCCAAGTCTTAACTCGGCTACGGCTCATGGAAATCGCTAAGTCACATGGAAGAAGCCGAGTCATATATGAGACGATCCCTTGTTATTTTCAATCAACCTATTCGACCAACTCGCCTCCCTTTCAAATCTCTTAACCTGTTCATCCTTGGCTTCTTCAGCAGCGACAACCTTAACTCGTTACACTATGAATCGCCCCAAAGCGCGAATCACCATAGGCCAAATCAGATGAATTTTAGTTCATCGGTAATCAATTCGAATAGAATTCGCAGGGTTTGAATGGGGCAAACCAAAGATGATGAACTGAATACATAAAGTAACAATGGTTAACGGTCGAAGTTTGAAGCAAGATCTCTTACGATTGTTTGATGCTAGAAAGAATCAGAGATGAATCGGGTCGAAATCGCCTCGGAGAGCTTGAAGATGCGTTAATGGCAGAAAGCAGTTTAAAAGGTTAAGTGATGAGAAGAAGGACGACTCAGGCTTTTATATCTGGAAAGGTTGGGATTTGAAACGACATGACCGAGTTATGATAAGTCGAAGCACACGACTTACGATTTAAGCGTGTGCTTCGAGGGGCAAATGTTAACCCTAACTCGTTCACAAGTTAACAGGTCCACGAGTTAAGGCATGTACGACTCAAGGCATGTACGACTCAAGGCATGTACGACTCAAGGCATGTACGAGTTAAAGGATACATGAGTCAGCAACTTCCTACAACTTAAAGACCTCTACGAGTTAGCAAGCTTACGAGATAAGCAGCCTACGAGTTAAGGAGTACCCGAGTTAAGCTACTTGCGAGATAAGCCTTTACGAGTTAGCATATCTACAAATTAGCAAGTGTACGAGTTAAGATCTTCCACAAGTTAAGCCTCTACGAGTTAATCCTCTGCGAGTTAAGATCTTCTACGAGTTAGCAGGCATACGAGTTAAGAAAAGCTAACGACTTAAGGTCTTTACGACTTAAGGAAATTGATGGCCTACGACTTAATGATAACTGCAGTTTGTACGACTTAAGACCCTTACGACTTAAAGAAGTTATACGACTTAAGGAGGATACGACCTAAAGACACACCTCTTAACTCGTCTACGAGTTAAGACTTGCTTTAAACCAGTTGCAATTGGTTAAGTCGACTACGACTTACGACATAAAAAGAGTCGTATACGACTTAAGAAGGGAAATTAGCAATTGCAGCCAGATAACTCGCACACGACTTAGAACTTAGGGATGGGTTCAAAAAAGGGGAACTGCCATAGACTCGGCTCAGTGACCCGGGGACGACTTACCTTAAGTCGAACACGACTTATCTTAAGTCGGCCACGAGTTAGGACTTAGCACTTTTTCCGCCCAGAACTCTCTATAAATATGAAACCATCTCCAACATGCAAAGGACCTTTGGGCTCATTCTCTTCAAGCGCCATTACTCTGCCGAATTCCAGACGACTTCAAAGCTTTTTAGATCCAACAAACTTCTAAAGGAACTCCATGAAGGAATCATCCACATTCACCATGGATTTGAAGATGATTGTCAACATCAAAGCTTGAGCTACTTGTTTCACATATCCTATCACTTGAAGTGTGTTGTAATTGAAAGATCTTGTAAAGAATTGTAATCAAACTAGTGATAAAAAGATTAAAGTGGACGTAGGCTGGATTATAAGCCGAACCACTATAAATACTGTGTCTCTTACCGTTTTTCTACATACTTTCTGCTTATTTCTGTTTCCCGTACAAACGGGTGGTGCTTTCACAATCACATCTTATACACCAGGGTGTTAGCGTTTAAATTTTTTCGTTAACAAGCTGTGAGTGGAAAATTCATATGATATCTGCCCTGCATAATTTTAACATAGAGAAAAGCAAAGAAAGAAACAAAACGAACTTATTTCTATCATGTTAAAAGCATACAAGCTTGTGCCTCTCATGTAGAATTTGACTTGTGTAGTTTGATAATGATCAATTATGATGATGTATGACAAGTTTTGTTTTGAGTTTTATTTACATATTCTTTGTGATATTAATTAAAGCTGTTTGAGAAAAAAAAATCATGTAATCATTGCAACGAAGAAGGTAAATTTTGTCCTTAAAATAATTTTAAAATTGTTAGTGAAGGAAAAGCATTTTATGGTGTATGAATAGAATTTGCTCATACATTGTTATCATGTTATTCATCTAAAATTTAGTAACGATTCAGAACTTCTAACTTGTTCACAATCATATGTTAATATCGGTCATTGAAAATATTTTAGTTAACCTATTATCTAAAATGCTTTTCAAAGTTATAAAATTTTGAGATGAAACAAAGTTTGATGGAGATGATTATTTCTACAAAAAAGTGTTTGGTTTCAAAATAAGGGTGAGTATCCCTGTGGGTACAGTTACTTTAAAACTTTAGAAGTACCATGGAGCAGTCGGCTTACAGCTGTGCAAAGTTCTGACAATAATACTTGTTAAATGCATTTTCTAGTTTCAAGGCTCAATAACATAAGATTATGTTCTTCAGTCAACACTTTTTTAACATCTTTATGATATTATAAAAAGCTGATACATCAAGTTATAAGCCTATGAAACTTCTATGAATCATACTGAACCCAAGTATATTGGTTGTAGAAGAATCTGATGTTCTTTTGACAGGTAAGACTTAGTTAGTTGTTTATACTTTCAATGAAGAAGAAAAAACACATCCATAATAGCTGTGAGTGGAAAATTCATATGATATCTGCCCTGCATAATTTTAACATAGAGAAAAGCAAAGAAAGAAACAAAACGAACTTATTTCTATCATGTTAAAAGCATACAAGCTTGTGCCTCTCATGTAGAATTTGACAGCCATGGTGATCTGAACATCCACCACTACTTATTGCTAACAAATTCATCAAGAACCTTATGCATTTAATGCAAACATAATAGTTAACATATAGAATCCTTCTTTGACTATATGTGTTGGTGGCAATATGATGCACAAACTAACCATATACAGAAAGATGCGCAAACTAACAATACACAGGAGAATACTACACGTCCAAAGAGGATGATAAAGCTACCAAGTAGGCTAATGGATTAGGGGTATCGATTTGACAGCTACTATTTTTACTTTTCATTCTGTTATTTGCTTTTGTTTTACCGCTACTTTTCTGCCAATTCTGTTATGAAATTGGCGCATAAATGCAGCCACGTCCTCAAAGTTGTTGAGAAATGTGGCTATATAGTTGTACCTTTGATAATAGAAAGAAAGGAGGAATTAGTTGTGAACTTTCTCTCTCTTTTAGCATTTTTTTCCAGCTTATCTTCTTCTTCTCCACTATTTTCTTTTCCCTCTCGGCCTATCATTCTGTGTCCTTAACAAATTGGTACTTTCACCATTGATCTCCCACATCCTCCCCAAATATCCAAAGTCACTCCACCATGACTCGCCTAGAAGAAGCCGTCCAACAACTCAACCACCACAACGACACCATTACCGCAATACAATCAACCCAGTCCAGCCACGGCTTCTTGCTTTAATCACAAAATGCCGATATCATCGACATCAAAACAGCAATCCAATCATTGACCAAATCAATGGTTGATCTAAACCACAAACTCGACACTCAAACACCACCTTCGCCACACAACCAAACTTCCACAACCAATACCCAGCTATTACCCACACGACAACCGCCATTGCTATCCACACCAAACCAAAACCGCCAACCAAAAATCACCCTCATAACATTTGATGGCGCAAACCCCCATGACTGGATTTTCCAGGCTGACCGCTACTTCACTTATTACGCAACACCTGAGGAGCAACGTGTAGAACTAGCCAGCTTCCATATGGAGGGACAAGCCCTAACTTGGTTCCAGTGGATGCATAGGAACAAACAACTATCATCATGGCCGGCGTTGGCCAAGGCAGTAGAGCAACGCTTCGGCCCACCTACATTTCTACACCCACAAGCCACCCTCTTCAAGCTTAAGCAAATCACAACGGTCGACAACTATCAAGCCACTTTTGAGACACTATGCAACCGAATCACCACCCTTAATCCCGAATCTATATTACAATGTTTTATTTTGGGTCTGAAACTCCTCATCCAAAACGAACTCTTACTTCTCAAACCATCAACCATATCTGACGCCATTGACACAGTAAAACTGATCGAAAAGAGATATATGGACCAACCCAAGTTTCCATTCTCTAAAACCAACCAGAACATCCACAAACCATTCCACTCCCAAAATACAACTCAAACATTTCCTCTCATCCTCAAACATCCAAACAATCAATACCTATCAAACAACCCACACAAGCCGAAATGAATACTTGCAAACAGTAGGACCTCTGTTTTAACTACGATGAAAAATACCATTTCGGCCACCACTGCAAACCGACTCACATCCTCATGATACTTCCTGACGTCAATCCCGATGGAACTAAACCTCCAGACGATACCAATGTCGAATCATTCCACACAACCAAACAACCAGACGCCATTGAAAAACTTGACGACTCACCACAGAAAATTTCCTTTCTTGCCCTAACCGGATCTTCACATCCAAGAGCAATTTGACTTCCAGCGCTTGTCAATGGCAACCCAATTTTCATATTAGTTGATTCGGGATCCACGCATAACTATTTACACCCTAGAACAGCGAACTTTCTAGGACTATATATCAACAACTAAAGCTCCTTCGGAGTAACGGTTGGTAATGGCGAGAAAGTGCAAAGCTCTGGATGCTGCAAACAAGTTTCGGTAGATATCCAAAAGTATAATTTCTTAATCGATTTTCATTTACTCGAAATTGTGGGTTCGGACGCAGTTTGTGGAATACAATGGTTAGAGGAATTAGGCCCAATCACCATGGATCACCGTAAATTAACCATGCTATTTACAGTTAAAGACAAGCCTATTTGTTTAACTGGGCTCGGCCCATCCACTGACCCAACACCGATATCCTTACACCAGCTCAAACGTTTTGAAGCTACCTCCGCCATTTCCAGTTATCGTTATTTACAACTGCAGCCCACCACTGGCCCAATAGCCCATAATCAAATAAATTCCGATAAACTCGAACTCCGGACCATTTTAAATACATTTAAACATGTTTTCTCCCCACCAACGAAACTTCCACCCCACCGAAACCTAAACCACCACGTTAATCTCGACCCTAGTACTGACCCAATAAATATTAAACCATACTAATACCCATATTTTTAAAAAAACAAAATCGAGAAACAAATCCACGAAATGCTCCACTCCAACATCATCCAACCGCCAACAAGTCCATTTTCTTCTCCCGTTCTATTGGTAAAAAAAAAGATGGGTCATGACGATTTTGTGTCGACTATCGCACATTAAACGCAATAACGATTAAAGATAGATTCTCAATACCAACGGTCGACGAGTTATTGGATGAACTCTATGGATAAATATTTTTTTTCAAATTAGACCTTCGAAGTGGCTATTTTCAAATTCGTGTCCACCCACCCGACATCCCAAAGACCGTCTTCCGTACTCACGAAGACCGTTATGAATTTCTTGTTATGCCATTCGGCTTAACCAATGCATCATCCACTTTCCAAGCAACAATGAACTATATCTTTCGACCACACTTGAGAAAATTTATACTCGTTTTCTTCGATGATATTCTCATATATAGCTCCTCTTGGACCGATCATCTAGAACATCTTCACACAACCCTCACTATCCTTGACCAAAACCAATTCTACGCTAATCAGGCCAAATGCACTTTTGGGCTAACCGAACTTAAGTACTTGGGCCATATCATTTCGGGCAAGGGTGTCCGCGTTGACCCAACAAAAATTGCAACAATGGTCACTTGGCCCACTCCAAATTCCCTCACAGCAGTCCGCGGGTTCTTGGGCCTCACCGGCTATCATCGCCGATTTATTAAACACTATGCAACGATAGCTAGCCCAATTACGGACCTGTTGAAGCAACCCAATTTTTCATGGACCATCGAAGCCCAAATAGCCTTCGAACAAATGAAAACCGCAGTCACCAATACCCCAATTCTTTCCCTTCCTAATTTCACCAAGCCATTCACCGTTACTACAGACGCTTCATCCACCGCCATCGGCGCAGTACTCTCCCAAGCCGACCACCCAATTGCTTTCTTCAGTCTCAACTTACCCCGCCTCCTCCAAAAATCATCCGCCTATTCGAGAGAAATGTTCTCGATTACTTCTTCCATAAAAAAATGGAGACACTATTTGCTCGGCCGTCCCTTTCAGATCGTCACCGACCATCAGAGCCTTCGAGAACTCACCACGCAAACCATTCAGACATCAAAACAACAGAAGTGGCTTACCAAGTTACTGGGATTCGATTTCACAATCCACTACAAACCAGGCAAGCAAAATGTCGTCGCAGATGGATTGTCACGGTTCTCCGCCGCCGCCGCCATGCAAGCAATTTCAGCCCAGCTTTTCCACTACTTGCAGCAATTCAATCATCCTTAATCAGTGACACAATGGCTCAAACTATCATCCAGCAGCTAGCTGCAGGTACTTGCCCTAACCCCAAATTTCAATTTCGAAATAATTTATTATTTTGGGGAAATCGCGTGTATGTCCCTGATGATGACGAACTAAAAAAACAAATTATGATTGAGTTGCATGCCTCCAAAATTGGTGGTCACTCCGGCATTAAGGCCACTATTGCAAGAGTGTCAAGCAATTTTTATTGGCCAAAGCTAGCGGCATTGGTTCAAAACTTTGTCCGACAGTGTCAAATTTGCCTCCAAACAAAGCCTAACAATACGCCATACAAGGGACTGCTACAACCATTACCAATCCCAGTTCAAATATGAGAGCACATTGCAATGGACTTTATTACTCATCTGCCCCTGTCATATGGTCGCACAGTAGTTTGGGTGATAGTCGATCGGCTCTCTAAATATGCACATTTTTGTGCACTCCAACATCAGTGTCAGCTGCTCAACTCGCCACTTATTTCCTACAGGAGTATGTCCGACTTCATGGATTTCCACGGTCTATAATTTCTGATCGAGATAGACTTTTCACGAGTCAATTTTGGAAGGAGTTATTCCGTCTTCATGGCACGAAACTACAAATGAGCAGCGCTTACCACCCACAGACGGACGGTCAGAAATGCTGAACCGTTGCTTGCAAATGTATTTACGTGCTGTGGTAGAAGATACACCAACAAAGTGGATCAAATGCTTGCCTTGGGCAAAATGGTGGTATAACACCACAAAGCACTGCTCCATCGAAATGTCTCCATTCCAGGCAGTCTACGACAGACCACCACCTACTCTCGCCGACTACATTAACTGTTCTTCCACCATCCCAGCTTTACATGATTGGGCTTCCTCAAGAGACAGTCTACTCAACATTATCAAATCAAATCTTCAACATGCACAACAACGTATGAAAACCCACGCTGATCAACATAGAAGTGATAAGCAATTTGAAGTAGGTTCTATGGTCTTCCTCAAATTACAACCCTACCGTCAACAGACAATGTGCAACAATCACCACAAGCTAATCAAGAAATATTATGGACATTTTCAAATCATTGAGAGAATTGGCCAAGTTGCATACAAACTACTGCTGCCACCATCAGTCCGTATACATCCAGTGTTCCATATATCATTACTGAAGTTCTGTCCAAATACAGCTGCAACGGAGGCTATACCCCTTCCAGACACAATTATTGACAAGTACACCGACCTTGAGGGCAAGGTCGTTCTCGATGGGATAGGCAGTGATGCACAAACTAACCATATACAGGAAGGTGCACATGCTAACAAAACACAGGAGAATACTACACATCCAAAGAGGATGACAAAGCTACCCAGTAGGCTAATGGATTAGGGGTATCGATTTGACAACTACTATTTTTACTTTTCATTCTGTTATTTGCTTTCGTTTTACCGCTACTTTTCTGCCAATTCTGTTATGAGATTGACGCCTAAATGCAGCCACGTCCTCAAAGTTGTTGAGAGATATGGCTATATAATTGTACCTTTGATAATAGAAAAAAGGAGGAATTAGTTGTGAACTTTCTCTCTCTCTTGGCATTCTTTTCCAGCTTATCTTCTTCTTCTCCACTATTTTCTTTTCCCTCTCGGCCTATCATTCTGTGTCCTTAACACAATAACCCAATATAATATCAAAAATTGCACTTCCATCAACAATAGCCTAAAATATCTTTCTGTTGCTACACACTACATTCAGCTACCTCCGCTGAACTATAAACATGAGAACAACACACGATTAACTTAACCAGTTCCCAAACAACAAAATGAAATTCATACCTATTTCCGAATGTAAGTCATACCTATTTTCAATGTAATTCATAAGATGATCCGAACCAAAATACGCAATCCATAACTCCTCCACTTGCCCATCACTTCTGTCAACAGCTTCTCTCGTCATTTTCTCCAAATCAAGGTCCATGTTGTCTCCATGTAAAGTTGTCATATCAATCATCTTCAAAATAAGAATGATTTAAATATCATAGAAAACGAGTAAAAAAAATGGATCCAGAACAAATTGTACCTTCCAAATGCTAGGGACAAAAGAGAGATTTCGCCATGGTTTGCAGACGTATTGAGCGTGCCTGAGAATGTCTATTGCTCCAACTTTTTGGAATATTAATGAGAGCATATCTTTATCAAATTCTGCCCAATTCCTTTCTTCATTTACGCTCATTTTTGTTTTTAATTATATTGATTCTAGATTTAGGGTTTATATTTTCGTTTAGGGAAATAATAAAATGAGAAAGTAGGCAAGAGCTGGCCGAAGTTAATACGGAGCAGGCTGAATACTTTCATCTACTTGGATACAAACTTAGCTGTAGAGCTGGTCCGTCTATTGTCATTCCGCTGCTGTTTATCCCTTTGTTTAGAATATTAAAATATTAATTTTAATTTTAACCTTTAACAATTAATTATTATTTGCCTTTTGCGTGCAAATTAAAAAAAAAAACGTAAAATTTGACAACTCTTAAAACAGCTTTGCTTTGATCTTCTTTCTTTCTGCTATCTCTCCTTTATCACTTTCCATTGTTAAGTTTTAAGAATCTATGGAATTTATAGGATTTTGACTTTGAAAAAAAAAAATCAATAAATGTAAAGGAGGAAAAGAAATGTAAGTAATAAAGGGGTATGAGCAGTTTTGAAATAAACAAAGTGGAAAAAGCAAATGTTGTGGTGATACTTTTATTTTTAAGTTGTTGGGTGCGGAGTGGCAATAAACGGACCCGTAGAGTTTTCAATGGATTGGACTTGCTCCAGTTAGTTATACAGCTGAACCCGCTTGTTGCAGTCCAACGCAACTCGAACTTGATGAGCATTCCAAAATCAATATCCGAATACGATGGTAGGTATTGAGTAAAATTCTAAGCACCCAACCCCAAAGACTCCGTTTGGGAGTTTTGTGGTACCAGTTTTGAGAGTACTAGTTTTGATGATCAATGATCATAACGGCTTTAATTAGTTTACTTGAAGTGTTGTTATAGTCGATTGTTACATGCTTGAGAGTACACAGGTTTAAGAGTTTTCCACTAAATTAACATTACATATATGTAATGCCCCTGAATTTTAATTAACATTATTCAAAATGTTTAATTAGATAAATTAAATAGAAATAATGTGAATAATTAGGGAGATGAGATTAATAAATCCAATGACCGTGTCTTAATGAATGAACTAAAATAAGGCTTAACTAAATTTAGAAGGAGCAATTTTCCTAAGGGGTAAAATTGAAAATGGGGCTACATTTCTTAGTATAAAATATCTTCCTCCACCTTAATAAATTCTCACTTTTCATTCATAACTCCTCACCTACTTTCGGGTGGCCATTAAAATGCTTGGAGAAGAGCATAAATTGAAGAAAAAACTAAGGAATTAAAACTAGAAAATTATCTCATTCTCCAATCAACTAATCAAGGTGAATAATCATGTTTATCATCTCATTTCTGTGTTTGGTTCAGCTATGGGCTTATAATCGATCTATGTGTATGTTTTGGTTAAGATATAATCATTTAAACATTTGTTTGGATAAGACATAGGTGTTTTTGAATGTTAATGGGCTAATTAATACATTTTATTCGGTTTTGGTTAAATTCCGAACTGTTTTGATCTTCATATGCTTTGAAATTTTTATATGTTTGGGAGAACATATCAATTGGTTTTTTGGAATTTTTTTTCATGTTTTTCTAAGGTGAATTAATAGTTATATAAAATTATTTAAGGTATGAGACTTAAATGTTTTATATAATTATAAAGGAGAAAGGAGCTTTTTCAAAATTATTTAATTTTCGAATAAGGAAAATCGGCAGCATTTTGAATATAAAATTTTGGCAACCAATCAGATTTAGACAAATAAGGCAGGTGAGTTACAAAAGAACTATTTTAAGGAACAATTTTCACTATTTCAACTCTTTCGGCAAGAGCTTCCGCCTCCATTCCAAACCTTCCGACAAGGTCGAAATGTATCAAACCTTTCGACTAGGTCAAAAAATCAATGCACATTGTATCGAGCGACCGGTACATAGTGAATTGAAAGGGGTCGAAAGGTTTAGGGACGAAAGATTAGAGCTTTCGAAGGAGTTGAAGTTTTGTTTTGGTTCCAAAGGAAATGCGTCTGCTAGCTTTCGACAAAGAGCTTTTGACATTGTCAAATGGTTTAAAGGAAAAGGATTTCGATTGGTTTGCTTTCTTGTTCTAAGTGAAACCTTTCAACAAAATCGAAAGGTTTAGCTTTCGAAAAGGTCAAAAGATAGTTGCCGCTTCCTAACCTTTCAACCCAGATGGAGTCAAAGGTTATCTTTTATTTTTCTAAAATTTGCCTCTCTCCATTGATTTCGAAGGGTTGGTTCCAACACCAACACTTAATTGTTTTTGAATGGTTTTTGGTTTTGAAGCAGTGCTTTCAACTTCAATGTTTTTCTGATCTTTTTGCTCTACTTAAAGGCTTTTAAAAGGTTTTGAAGGAGTTACCTTCAATGATTTCGAAAGGTTTTGATTTCGAAGGTTTTGACTTCAAAAGGTTTTAAGTTTCGTTGCTTTCGAAAGGTTTATACGGGGGATACCCCAGGCTTTCGACAAAGTCGAACGGTGAAACCTTTCAACTAGATCGAAAAGAAACTTTCCGACAAGATCAAAAGGTATGGTTTTTAATGCTTTCCAAAGGCTAATGTTTATATGCTTTCGAATGGGGCTTCATTTGAAGGGTTTTAAAGGGCTATTTTAAGCCATATTTCTTAAGTAAAATTTTGCTAATTCGAATGGTTACTTCGAAGGGTTATAACATAAAATACTTATCTTTGTTTGAATATGTAAGGGGGATCCTTATATAATTGGATGTTATTAAGCCTTGGGATACCTGGGTGGGTTTTATGTTTTCGATACATAGTTTGTGGTTACAAACAGAAATATGCTTTCGAAAATAAACATTGAGGCTATCAATATGTTTTTATTTGACCTAAATGGCGCAATGGGAATAGGTTAAACATGTGGAATACATGGGAAAAATGAAAAAACCATGGGGATCATGATATTTTAATTGGCCAAGGGTGGGTTCTTGGTTAACCTAAGAAAACCATAAAATGTGCGGTGGATAGCCCACATCAAATTTTTAAAGTAAAGAATGTTTTACTAAAGGTGGTTAGCCT
Source organism: Allium cepa (assembly GCA_030765085.1). Lineage (NCBI taxonomy): Eukaryota > Viridiplantae > Streptophyta > Magnoliopsida > Asparagales > Amaryllidaceae > Allium > Allium cepa. The sequence continues at coordinate 456,636,109 of CM060929.1, read as the reverse complement.
TGGGATTTAACACCTAAGGGTTCATAGTCATCCTAGGAAAACCATGTAGTGTGCGGTCGATAGCCCACACCAACTTTTATAAAACAATGTACGATGGATAATCTGCATTTATTTTAATAAATTTAGGACGGATAGTCCTGTTAAAGTTTTGAGGGATGGTCATTTTAATGATTTTTAGATGGGATTCTAATAAATTATTTTTAGATAGGATATCAAATAAATGAGTGGATGGGATATCCAATATATGTTATTTATGGTTTTATTTAATATTGTGTTTAAACTAATCATTTTGGGTGTAGGGGCATAATAAATTATTTGCATGCTTTTTTGGTATACTAGTGAGGGAAAAATCGTTCCGCTAAGCGGTGTGGTCTCACTAGGTATCTATTTATGATAAGAGATGATAGGGGATTATTCATACCAGACTTATTGTCTGACTCGAAGTTTGTGTTTCTCCACAAACTCTCGAGTACTCAAAATTAATTTGAGTAGTGTGAGTTTAGGTTTTTGACAAATAAGCTTCCGGTGATGTGTATGAGGCAGGGTTAGCTATATAGGAGCTATTTTGTGTATTCCACTATGATGTACTAAGAATTATAAAGTTCATATTTATTAGTTCTTCAATCATCATAAGAGGACATCTTCATATATCGCTCGTATCGTATTTTGTACATGTATATGTGATCTGAACGTGGTTAACGTCTGGGATTACATAATTAAATCTTAAATTGTAATTTGCATGAAATGAGAAATTCTGTTTATTGAAAGTTTAAATTTTTTTCATATTCATATGTTCTTGTGTATCAATATTAACAATGCCGCATTCGATCGCCAAGAAATAACAACTACGGATGACTGCAGCATCAATAGTGGTTAGTTTTGGACCTCAAAAGGCAGGATGTTACAAGTTGGTATCAGAGCATGGTATATGTACTTAAAATGAATTTAAACCTTAAAAATATTTTTAAAGCATAATCTAATGAATCTAAAATATGGTTGGGCTTGGGTAAGCATTATAATAATGCATGTGTACTTTGCTATAAATACTAAGTATGTGTTCCCTACTCTCTTAGACTATTCTTTGTATCTTACAAAGATTGGATTGCAGGTGGTAGGGAAGTAAGACATGGAGGCAGGAAACGGAAGAGTGAATCGGCGTGGAAGACGCACTACAACAAGTGGAAACGTTCGACCTAATACTAGGAGCAACTAGTGTGACAGGCAAATGCAAATCCAGACGCAAATGCTAATGTTGGTGCTGAGATCCCGCCGGTTGATATGGGGATAATGTATCAGTTCTTCGTGAATATGGTGCAAGTTGGGGCAGCTATGGGAGTGGCTGTAGGGAATGCTGAAGGAGCTAATCCGATGGCTTCAGTTGGCAATAATTATGCCAAGCTGAGTAGGGATTACATTAGTCTTGGATGGAAGCCTTTTTCTAGGAACCGAGGATGTAGTAGGAGTGGAAAAATGGCTATTGCATTATGAAAGGATATTTGCAGATCTCGACTTGATGGATATGCAAAAGAGAAGACTTGCTTTAAGGTAATTGTAGGGAGCAGCATTGTTTTAGTGGAATGGAGTTACCGTGGGAGAGCCAGAGGAAGAACTGACTTGGACTGAATTCCGAAGGAGGTTCGAAGAAAGATTTCTATGAGAGGTTCTCAAGTAAGCATTGCTCAAGAAGTTTGCAGATTTAGTATAGGGGGATAAATTGATGATTGAGTATGCTACGGAGTTTGACGAGCTGTCCCGTTACGGATATGCTACTATTGATATTGTCATTTGGAGGAATGACAAGTTTATCAGGGGGTTGAATCCTGAGATCGCTAGAGCAACCATGCTAAACCTCTGGGGTCCGTGTCATATTGTTGTCGAGATGACTATTCAGAATGAAGAGAAGCTTTCTACTTTTGGAAAAGAAAAACCGGTGAGACAACCCTACCCTAAGTTGTCATTTTGATTGAATGACTCAATTCAGTGTAGCTAAAATTCAGGGTTGCCCTCTTACACAGACTAACTATTTTTTTCCTTTTTATTTTCATTTTCATTTTTTTATTTTTATTTTTATTTTTCCCAAGATCCAATCTGATCAATATAGAAATATTGATATATTATTTTGTAAAATTATTTGAATGTTCATATAAATACCTAAATAGTTTTCAGTTCTAATACCAGAGTTTTTTTTCTATTTTTTTTTAAAGAGTAACTCAGTTTATTTTACACTAAAAATAAACTAAGTTTAGCCACAGTACAGAGGATTGGGAAGATCCTCTCCTATTGAATCTTTGTGTCAATGAATTAACCAATTCTTATTTGTTTTGCAGGTGTTTAGCATTTGTAAATTTAATTAAATAAGTGAATTAACTCATAGCTTTTAACTTATTCAAGGTTGCTTTCCAAAATAGCCTAACTGAGGGTTGTACATACTTCTGTGCACCTGTATGCACATAATTATGTTCAACTGTTATTTGCTTCACCTTAGTCCTTACGTGGACTAATTTGTTTAAATAAGATTTCTAGATTAACTAGTTATAATCTACAAGTTTTACTTATTCATAGGATCATCAAACTTTCTTTAAATCTGGGCTCATGTTATCTGCATATAGTTATTTTTCCTTACTTTACAATACTTACAGTTATTATGTGAATAGTTTCTAGTCTCTAAAACAATCTAGTACATAAGCATACATCACTAGTTCACCTATGCTTCAGATCCACTATCAGACTTATTACTTGATGCAACAAAGATTTCTTGCTGACATGTTATAATATAAAGCTAAATTTCATTATCTTTTCCTTCACTGAGACTAGTTCTACCACAAGTAGTTTAAACCATTCAATACATTGCAAATTTGGGTTACAACATAATTCAAACATTACCACAAATCAGTTTTTTTTAGCAAAAGAAAAGGAAACATAAAGCAGCATTCTTCTACAAATCACAAATTTAGTTAACTAGCAAATTCATCTTAGCATCATGCTTCTGCCCCTTTTTCCTTAGCTTCCTTCTTCCCTGTAGACACCATATGATCTACTCCACAATGTGAGTGGAGCACCCATTTGATGCAAGCAACAAACAGGTCAGACTAAAATCTGGTATGAGTAAATTCAATTGACAATACATAAGATTTATGAAGTTAGTTCCACAGCACCTTTATTCCAGAAGTTAAATGTTCTACTCAGGTTATTAAACCACTTCCTCATATACACCTTTTTTTGTATCCCTACAGTGAAGTGAGTAAATTGCTAAATACATTTGCATGTGCTTAAACTAATTTCTTAGCAGAAATTCTTATTTCAAGAATTCATAGCAGCCATCACACAAATCACACAAACATCTCATAAACATGAACAAGCAACACCCATATCATTAAGCTAAGGCATCAAAACCGAGTCTTCATACTAGAACTCACCATACCCCTAGCATATTCACCTCTGCTTGTAAGTTCATTTCATATCATTTTTAAGGGTCCAATATCACATTCATGGTTGCACTGGTGCACACTGCCTGGAACTACTGTTTGATTTCCAGTGCACTACAAGCTATTTGGACATGAACATGCCATGTGCAAACTCACACCCCATCCTTGATGCAAGCCAACCACTATGTCATACCCACTTCCCTCATACCCAACCTGATAGAGGTGACCCAATTCCTTAGTTTAACTACTAAGTTTTCCTTTCATGTGTGCAGGTATCAACTATACTACGTCATGCCCAACATCTTTATGTACCTAACCCGTAAATGCAAGCAGTTTTCATGCATCCATGAAACATTCATCCATTCATACACTTCAACCATCAATTAATCACATTTGTATATTATTTCAAGTCAGTTTTGTTCAGAGACAGGCCTTTGGCTAAAGCATGGATCAAAATATTTTAGGAAATGAAATGCCACTGTGGTTCCCAGTAACAAGGTCCTTGTAGTCAATTTATATGTGTATTTTTTTCTTTGAAATGTGTTCACTTATTGATCAACCTTATTTTCAGAGAGTACTTAATGATGGATCAAGATTTAGCATATGGAGATTCCACTGCATCTCAATCATCCTCTCAAATGCAAGACATAAGCCAGAGGACCCCTTCCTCTTACTGCCTTGCACCTTACTTTTCTTATTAGTTTATGCTTTAACCAAAAACATTTCTCAGGTTTATAATCATATAAATAAATTAGTTATTATCATCCTATCATTAAATATACACCATGTGTAAACAATCATTAGATTAAATGATAACTAAACAATATACTTCAGAAGCATCAGAAAATGGTAGACTAGAAATGCAAGAAAACTTCAAACATAAGTAGAATAATTTAGAGGTCAAATGGCTGCCTTTCATAGGTCTTAATGCCTTGCCAAGTGAGGGTTTACTCACCAAGTTTCTTCTTCCCAAGTCTTGATTCAGGTCTGCCATTATTTTCCTCAAACTGCTGCCTACTTTCTTTTCTATATTTTGTTTTCTGGTTTTCTAATGTGTACCCGTAGGAGATAATGAGGTATATGGTGGAGTTGTTAGGGTTTTAAGGTTAGTTAGGTAATTTATTTTCATCAGAAAATCCATCATCATTTTTGATCTCACCCAACAGTTTACCCTCTCCACTTTCCCTCCTTACCATTTTCCCCTTTTTCCTTGTCTTAACTATTTTTGGAAAATTTCCCTACACACTATATGCATGATTTCTTTGGCTTGGGCATTTCTTGTGTTTTCTGGTTTTAATCATGCATATAAGTTTACATGTATGGCCAGCTATGTGTGTGTTTCTACTAAATGCTGGGTACATGTATATATGTTCATATGTATTTATATTATTTTTTTCTCTACCCACACAAGCCACTGTGCTTGTACTTATGCCATGGAAGTTAGAGTTAAAATCTTCCTTAGGTTGTTTATGCATTTTATTCAAACTATTGTGTATTCATACTTAATGGTCATGCACTAATTCATTTCTTATTTGCTTGCAAGATCCTTACTAAATTACTTGCTCAGGCTGTACACTGCAACAGTGTGCGCATGCACAAGGACATGAATTCTCATTTTCACACAAGCATTTCCCAGAAAATTGTATTTATATATTTTTTTTCCACATAACTAAAATAAAATTTGAACGACTTAAATTTTCTACATGCTTGCTTAACTAGGGCTGTCACATACACCCCTCCTTTAAGAAATTGTGTCCCACAATTTAACACTTCTTACTATATAAATCAAGTGTCCAAATCAAACATGAATACACATTCTTAATTCAACCAAAACATATATCAAACAAGCACACACAACTTTGAATATCATGTTCAACTAAGTAAATTCAAGCGTGAATATTAAAATACCTCTGCCTTAACTATCAGTTGCAAATAGTTGAGGGTACTGGACTTTTATCTTGTCTTCAACCTCCCATGTGCAATCATTTGGGTCTAAACTCCACTGCACCTTTACCAGTTTGATTATTTTGTTTCTCAATCTCTTATCTTCCTTAGCTACAATGCCTACTGGCTTCTTCTCATACACCAGATCTGGTCTAACTTCCACTTTGCTTGGTGACTGAACTACTGAAGCTTCATCATACACACATTTTCTCAATTGTGATACATGAAATACATTGTGTATCCCACTCATCTCTTCTGGCAATTTCAACTTGTAAGCCATCTTTCCTATCCTTGCAATGATCTCATATAGTCCTATATACCTTGGGGTTAGCTTCCCTGCCTTGCCAAATCTCAACACCTTCCTCATTGGTGAAACTTTTAAGTACACATATTCTCCTAACTCAAATTCAAGTGGCTTCCTTCTCCTATCTGCATATGATTTCATTCTATCTTGCGCTGCCTTCATTCTCTGTCTAATTAATGTAACTTTAGCATTTGTCTCTTTCACATGATCTGGTCCTAACATTACCTTATCACCCACTTCTAACCAGCAAGTAGGTGACAAACAAGGCCTTCCATATAGAGCCTCATAGGGTGCCATTCCTATACTACTCTGGTAGCTGTTGTTGTAAGCAAATTCTGCTAAATGAAGGTAGTCTTCCCAATTCCCACCATGATCCAGCACACAAGCCCTAAGTAGATCCTCTAAAAATTTATTGACTATTTCTGTTTGACCATCAGTTTGGGGATGGTAGGCTGTGCTCAAGCACAACTCAACCCCCATTGCCTGTTGAAAGCTACTCCAGAACTTAGATGTAAATATGGTATCTCTGTCACTAATAATAGTGGTAGGAACCCCATGTAACTTTACTATCTCTTTCATGAAGACTTGTGCTAGTTTTGGTGCATTTCTATCACTCTTTACAGGTATGAAGTGTGATGATTTGGTTAATCTATCTACCACCACCCAAATGCTGTCATTTCCTCTCTTTGATCTTGGCAAGCCATCAATGAAATCCATTGATATGCTTTCCTATTTCCACCTTGGAACTTCCAAAGGTTGCAGCAGTCCACTAGGTCTTTGGTACTCAGCCTTGACTTGTTGGCAAGTCATACACTTTGCCACATATTCACCCACACTTCTCTTCATTCCTTTCCACCAATAACTTCTTTTTAGGTCATGATACATTTTAGTGCCACCTGGGTGTATGGTGTACTTTGACTTGTGATGAACATCCATGATCTTCCTCTTCAGTGCTTCTGTGTCAGGCACACATAACCTTCCTTTATATCTTACACATCCTTTTTCATCCAGTTCAAATTTGTCAGGCTTTGCACCATTTTTTAACAACTCCTTCTTTTCTCTCAAGAATGCATAAGTGTCTTGGGACTGGTTCACTTCTTCCACTAAGTCTAATTTTATTGTGATAAGGCTGAGCTTACCATAGTGCTCCACATCCTTACCCACTTCCATAGTTTGTTCCCCCATGTATTCCATTTCTACATCTGTCAGTGTTAATAACCTTTTAAACTCCTCTATCATCAGTGTAGCCAACTTGACATGTTGTCTACTTAATGTATCTGCCACTCTATTTGCTTTCCCTGGTGTGTACATAATGTCCAAATCATAGGCAGCAAGGAATTCCACCCACCTATGTTGTCTCATGTTTAAATCTTTTTGAGAAAATAAATACTTCAAAGCTTTGTGGTCAGTATAAAGCTTAAACTTTGCTCCTAACAGGTAGTGTCTCCAAAGCTTTAGTGCATACACCACTGCTGCCAATTCCAAGTCATGTGTTGCATACTTGGTTTCACTGGGTTTCAGTTGTCTTGATGCATAAGCTATTACCCTACCATCTTGCATAAGAACAGCTCCTATACCTGATCCACATGCATCAGTGTATACCACTAAATTGTCATTGCCTTCTGGGATTTTTAGCACTGGTGCTTCCATCAATGCCTTCTTCAATTGATTGAATGCCCCTTCACATTTCTCAGTCCACATAAAAGGCTGGTCTTTCCTTGTTAACTTGGTTAGTGGGATTGCTTTTTTAGAAAAATCTTTTATGAATCTCCTGTAGTATCCAGCCATGCCCATGAATGATCTGATTTCAGTGACATTGCTTGGTCTTTTCCATGCTTGCACTGCCATGACTTTACCTGGATCTATTGAAATTCCTTCTTGAGAAATTATGTGGACCAAAATTTTTATTTCATTCTTCCAAAAAGAACACTTTGCAAACTTGGCTTTAAAGTCTTGTTGCCTTAGTCTACTCAGTACCATATGCAAATGCTTTTCATGTTCACTATCTGTCTTAGAATATATTAGTATATCATCAATGAAAATCAGTACAAATTTATCTAAGTAATCTATGAAAATTCTATTCATCAAATCCACAAAATAGGATGGTGCATTAGTCAAACTAAATGTCATTACTAAGTATTCATACAAGCCATACCTAGTGTTGAAAGCTGTATATTTGATACTTTCTTCTTCTACTTTCATTTGGTGAAAACCAGTTGCTAAATCAAGTCTAGAAAATATTTTAGCACCATTTAGTTGATCAAAGAGATCATCAATTCTAGGTAGAGGGTATTTGTTTTTGATGGTGACTGAGTTTAGTTCTCTATAGTCTATGCACATTCTCAAGGAACCATCATGCTTCTTAACAAACACTACTGGTGATCCCCAATTTGAACTGCTAGGCCTAATAAAGCCTTTTTGTTCTAATTCCTCTAGTTGTTTCTTCAACTCAATCAGTTCTTTAGGACTCATTCTATTTGGTTTCTTGATGACAGGGCTTGTTCCTGGTTTAAGTCTTATTTGAAATTCTACTAGTCTGTTATGAGGAATGCCATTTACTTCACCAAACACATCAGGGTATTGGTTAACTATGGGTATCTTATTTAGACTTAATTCAACTTTACCACTGTTCAAGTTGAACATTTTTCCCATACCCCTATCCTTGGCTGCTTCATACATGACCACAACCCTCTTGCCATTAGGAAGTTGTAGTGAAATGGTAGAATTTCCTAAGTTAATAATAGCACAAAAGCTTTTTAACGAATCCATTCCCAATATGATATCCAGCCTAGGGTAATTCAACACATATAATTCTGAGATAAAGGTGTGACCACCCATGCTTATTTCTACTTGCATGCATTTCATATGGGTAATGCAGGAACTACCTAAAGGACTATCAATATGCAATGGCTTATCAACAAGAATACATGTCAGCCCTAATTTCTGAACTATATCATATGAAATAAAAGAGTGTGTGGCTCCTGTGTCAAAAACAACTGATATGGGTATGCCTTTAATAAATAATATACCTTCCACTTGGCTAGGTGCCTCCATTGCCTTGCCTTTCCCTTCAAGTACAGCCACCTTGGCCATCTCTGGACACTGTCTCTTCATGTGTCCCTCTTTTCCACAGTTGTAGCACCTAAGAACAGTTGACTTGGGTGCTTGGCATTTGGTCTTTATATGGCCTTCCTTTCCACAGTTATAACAAATCACTTTAGGTTTCTTATTATCAAGGCTTGCCACTTTACTTCCTTCTTTGTTCATTGCTTCTACCTTCTTCCTCTCATATGGGTGTGCTCTATTCTTTCCTTTCTTATTGTTCTTGAAATTCTTGAACTTTTCTCTGGCATTGTCATGTTGCTCAAATGACAACGTCAAGTCCATAACTTGATCAAATGTTCTGTCTTTATATGGTAACATGGCTATACTCAATCTAGCATTCAACCCCTGAATGTACCTAGCATTCCTTGATGTTTCATCTGGGATTAATACTGCCCCATATTTAGACAACCCTTCAAATTTATGAGTGTATTCAGTGACACTCATAGATCCTTGTCTCAACTTGATAAATTCCTCAAGCAATGAAGCTTTTGTTGATGCTGGGACAAATCTGGCTTCTAACATTTCTTTGAACTGATTCCATGTGATTTCTTGTTCTTGCCTGCCTGCAATAATCACCTCCCACCAGTCCAAAGCTATGCCTTTTAGTTGTCTTGAAGCTATTTGCCTTCTTCTCTGATCATTGACTTGCATGTCTCCAAAAATCCTCTCTACTGTTCTTAACCATGACTGGACACCTATGGCATTTTCTGTGCCATCAAAGCTTCTGCCTCCTAAGTTTGTATATGTTTTAAGCAATTTGGACAGCTCCTCATATGGATTATCTACCCTAGGTGCCATCCTATCCCTTAGCATTTGAACAAAATCTTGCATGTTAATCATTGGGGGACCAGCAACCATTCTAGTTGCTTGCTCAGTAGTGTCAGAAGATTGACCATTTTCTCTTTCTCCTGTAGCCTGGGGATTGATTCTAACTCCTCTGGGCCTCTATTGAACATTTCTAATGTAGTTAGTTCTGATTCTTATTCACTACTTTTGCTTTTTAAAACTAATAGTGAACTTATTTATTCATAATAAGCAAAGCAACTCAAGCAAGCAGCAAACAATGCAAACAAGGCATACAGATTCAAGCAAGTATTTGTTTTGGCTATGTATTTGTTAACATAGCTCTGATACCAACTGAGACAACCCTACCCTAAGTTGTCATTTTGATTGAATGACTCAATTCAGTGTAGCTAAAATTCAGGGTTGCCCTCTTACACAGACTAACTATTTTTTTCCTTTTTATTTTCATTTTCATTTTTTTATTTTTATTTTTATTTTTCCCAAGATCCAATCTGATCAATATAGAAATATTGATATATTATTTTGTAAAACTATTTGAATGTTCATATAAATACCTAAATAGTTTTCAGTTCTAATACCAGAGTTTTTTTCTATTTTTTTTAAAGAGTAACTCAGTTTATTTTACACTAAAAATAAACTAAGTTTAGCCACAGTACAGAGGATTGGGAAGATCCTCTCCTATTGAATCTTTGTGTCAATGAATTAACCAATTCTTATTTGTTTTGCAGGTGTTTAGCATTTGTAAATTTAATTAAATAAGTGAATTAACTCATAGCTTTTAACTTATTCAAGGTTGCTTTCCAAAATAGCCTAACTGAGGGTTGTACATACTTCTGTGCACCTGTATGCACATAATTATGTTCAACTGTTATTTGCTTCACCTTAGTCCTTACGTGGACTAATTTGTTTAAATAAGATTTCTAGATTAACTAGTTATAATCTACAAGTTTTACTTATTCATAGGATCATCAAACTTTCTTTAAATCTGGGCTCATGTTATCTGCCTATAGTTATTTTTCCTTACTTTACAATACTTACAGTTATTATGTGAATAGTTTCTAGTCTCTAAAACAATCTAGTACATAAGCATACATCACTAGTTCACCTATGCTTCAGATCCACTATCAGACTTATTACTTGATGCAACAAAGATTTCTTGCTGACATGTTATAATATAAAGCTAAATTTCATTATCTTTTCCTTCACTGAGACTAGTTCTACCACAAGTAGTTTAAACCATTCAATACATTGCAAATTTGGGTTACAACATAATTCAAACATTACCACAAATCAGTTTTAGCAAAAGAAAAGGAAACATAAAGCAGCATTCTTCTACAAATCACAAATTTAGTTAACTAGCAAATTCATCTTAGCATCATGCTTCTGCCCCTTTTTCCTTAGCTTCCTTCTTCCCTGTAGACACCATATGATCTACTCCACAATGTGAGTGGAGCACCCATTTGATGCAAGCAACAAACAGGTCAGACTAAAGTCTGGTATGAGTAAATTCAATTGACAATACATAAGATTTATGAAGTTAGTTCCACAGCACCTTTATTCCAGAAGTTAAATGTTCTACTCAGGTTATTAAACCACTTCCTCATATACACCTTTTTTTGTATCCCTACAGTGAAGTGAGTAAATTGCTAAATACATTTGCATGTGCTTAAACTAATTTCTTAGCAAAAATTCTTATTTTAAGAATTCATAGCAGCCATCACACAAATCACACAAACATCTCATAAACATGAACAAGCAACACCCATATCATTAAGCTAGGGCATCAAAACCGAGTCTTCATACTAGAACTCACCATACCCCTAGCATATTCACCTCTGCTTGTAAGTTCATTTCATATCATTTTTAAGGGTCCAATATCACATTCATGGTTGCACTGGTGCACACTGCCTGGAACTACTGTTTGATTTCCAGTGCACTACAAGCTATTTGGACATGAACATGCCATGTGCAAACTCACACCCCATCCTTGATGCAAGCCAACCACTATGTCATACCCACTTCCCTCATACCCAACCTGATAGAGGTGACCCAATTCCTTAGTTTAACTACTAAGTTTTCCTTTCATGTGTGCAGGTATCAACTATACTACGTCATGCCCAACATCTTTATGTACCTAACCCGTAAATGCAAGCAGTTTTCATGCATCCATGAAACATTCATCCATTTATACACTTCAACCATCAATTAATCACATTTGTATATTATTTCAAGTCAGTTTTGTTCAGAGACAGGCCTTTGGCTAAAGCATGGATCAAAATATTTTAGGAAATGAAATGCCACTGTGGTTCCCAGTAACAAGGTCCTTGCAGTCAATTTATATGTGTATTTTTTTCTTTGAAATGTGTTCACTTATTGATCAACCTTATTTTCAGAGAGTACTTAATGATGGATCAAGATTTAGCATATGGAGATTCCACTGCATCTCAATCATCCTCTCAAATGCAAGACATAAGCCAGAGGACCCCTTCCTCTTACTGCCTTGCACCTTACTTTTCTTATTAGTTTATGCTTTAACCAAAAACATTTCTCAGGTTTATAATCATATAAATAAATCAGTTATTATCATCCTATCATTAAATATACACCATGTGTAAACAATCATTAGATTAAATGATAACTAAACAATATACTTCAGAAGCATCAGAAAATGGTAGACTAGAAATGCAAGAAAACTTCAAACATAAGTAGAATAATTTAGAGGTCAAATGGCTGCCTTTCATAGGTCTTAATGCCTTGCCAAGTGAGGGTTTACTCACCAAGTTTCTTCTTCCCAAGTCTTGATTCAGGTCTGCCATTATTTTCCTCAAACTGCTGCCTACTTTCTTTTCTATATTTTGTTTTCTGGTTTTCTAATGTGTACCCGTAGGAGATAATGAGGTATATGGTGGAGTTGTTAGGGTTTTAAGGTTAGTTAGGTAATTTATTTTCATCAGAAAATCCATCATCATTTTTGATCTCACCCAACAGTTTACCCTCTCCACTTTCCCTCCTTACCATTTTCCCCTTTTTCCTTGTCTTAACTATTTTTGGCAAATTTCCCTACACACTATATGCATGATTTCTTTGGCTTGGGCATTTCTTGTCTTTTCTGGTTTTAATCATGCATATAAGTTTACTTGTATGGCCAGCTATGTGTGTGTTTCTACTAAATGCTGGGTACATGTATATATGTTCATATGTATTTATATATTTTTTTCTCTACCCACACAAGCCACTGTGCTTGTACTTATGCCATGGAAGTTAGAGTTAAAATCTTCCTTAGGTTGTTTATGCATTTTATTCAAACTATTGTGTATTCATACTTAATGGTCATGCACTAATTCATTTCTTATTTGCTTGCAAGATCCTTACTAAATTACTTGCTCAGGCTGTACACTGTAACAGTGTGCGCATGCACAAGGACATGAATTCTCATTTTCACACAAGCATTTCCCAGAAAATTGTATTTTTTTTTTCCACATAACTAAAATAAAATTTGAATGACTTAAATTTTCTACATGCTTGCTTAACTAGGGCTGCCACAACCGGCCGAGGTTCAGAATTTTCAGTGTAAGAAGCGGACGTTCTTCAAGAAGAAAGGAACCCAGTCGGGGGTAGCAACCAAGAAGAGCAAGGTTGATATTGTCTGTTACAAGTGTGGCAAGAAGGGGCACTATGTTAATGGGTGTCGCTCGGGTGATGGAAGAGCAGTTGCTGTAAAGCCGAATGTGAAGTGCTACAACTATGGTCAGATGGGGCATTACAAGGAAAAGTGTCCCAAGGCTGTTAAAGCTGGGAAAGGAAAGGTCTTTGCGTTGGAACCATCATCCTCTAGACCGACGGCTGCTGGGAAAGGAAAAGCTGTGATGGAAGGTATGCTTATGATTCATAGTACTCCAGTTAGGATACTATTTGATACCTGTGCATTGCACTCATTTATAGCTCAGTATTTGGTGGATTGCTTTTGTTTGGAACCTTTATACCTTATTACTCCTTTAAGGGTTGCGAATCCTATAGGAGGGTATGCAACTCTGGGAATGAGATATGACCGGTTAGAACTTGAATTGTTAGGTCATATGTTTGCATGCAGTTTATATGTTTTTGATTTCATGGGTTTCGGGATCATATTAGGTATTGATTGGTTAGATAGATATGATGTTAGGATATGTTGCCGGGAAGGGGAAACATCATTGAAACACCCTAATTGTCGTAACTGAGTTATTTACTCGGTAAGAAGTTCGAACGGAAATGCTTATGCGTTATTGGGTGTCATGGGAATGGAAGTAAAGTTGAAGCAGGTTTATGTTGCAAGAGAGTTTGAGGATGTGTTTGAATCAGTTCGGGCTTACCGTCAAAAAGGGAAATCGAGTTTCGGATAGATCTCGTACCAAGAGATGAACCCGTAAGTAGACCACCTAGTAGGATGTCACCAACCGAGATGAAGGAATTGAAAGTGCAGCTAGTCGAATTGGAAGGAAAGAATTTCATTCGACCAAGCAGTTTGCCTTGGGGAATGGCCGCGGTATCCGTGAAGAAGCCAAATGGGTCGTTAAGGATGTGTATCTAATATCGTATGCTGAATGAGAGGACAATCAAGAATAGGTATCCTTTATCGAAAATCGATGACTTATTCAAGCAATTGAGTGGAGCCAGAGTGTTTTCCCAGTTGGATTTGGCGACAGATTTCCATCGGCTAAGGGTGGTAGAGGACGGTATTCCTTTGATGGCGTTTGGGACCAGATATGGGTCTTACGAATGGCTGGTTATGCCATTCAGGCTTACTAATGCACTAGCTTTCTTTATGGATTTTGATGAACCGTGTCTTCCGAGAGCACTTGGATAGGTTAGTGTTGGTTTTCATTGATGGTGACGCTAAGGCAACATCAGCTGAAAGCGAAGTTCTCGAGCTGTCGTTTCTGGAAGAAGGAAGTGAAGTTCCTTGGTCATATATTTTCCGAGGAAGATTTAGCAATTGATGCAGATAAGATCGAAACTGTTAATAATTGGAAGAGACCAAAGACGGTAAATGAGACTAGAATTTTTCTTGGACTTGCAGAATCCTACCGAAGGTTCATTAAGGATTTCTCGTGGATAGAAGCATCCTTGACTATGCTAACCAGGAAGGACGTGAAGTTTGTTTGGTCTGAAAAATGTGTGGAGGCATTCCTTAGATTGAAACATTTTTTAACCAATGCACCCGTGTTAGTAGTTTGAGATAGGAATCGGGGGTTGGTAGTTTACACCGATGCATGCGGTACTGGAATAGGTGCCGTGCTAATGTAGATTGGAAAGGTCATTGCCTATGCTTCTAGACAGTTTAGACTGAATGAAGTGAGATATCCTACTCATGATTTGGAGTTGGCAGCGGTGATCTTCGCATTGAAGGTGTGGAGACATTATCTTTTGGGAGAAAGGTTTGAGCTATTTACGGATCATAAGTCTCTACGGTATTTATTCTCTCAGAAGGAGTTGAACATGAGACAAAAGAGATGGCTGGAGTTTGTTGCAACTTATGATTTTAGCATCGAGTTTACACGGGGAAAAGGAAATAAGGTGGAAGAAGCACTTAACAGGAAACATCAGAATGTAGTGTTAGATATGTTGGCGAAATGGAAAGACTTGGAAACAGTGGCTGATTGTAGTGTGCAGTTGAGGTCGACTGCTGGATCTAGTCGGAATATCGCCATGATGTCTTGTTTGAAAGTTCGACCAGTTCTGATCGAACGAATTACTTCTAGGCAGAAAGAGGATCTGGTGTTAGCCGAGAAGTTTAAAAGGTTATAAGCTGGAACCAAGATTGATGATTTAAAGGATTTTATTCTCGACCCCAAGGTTGGTTGAGAAAGAAGGAACGGTTATGAGTTCCGGATGTTGGCAACCTTAGAAAGGAAGTTCTTTGGGAATATCATCGATCAGAGTTTACGATTCATCCTTGGGGAAACAAGACGTATCAGTTACAAAGAGAAGTTTCTTATGGGAAGGAATGAAGAGGGATGTTGGCTTATGGGTAAAACAATGTTTGAACTATAAGCAAGTAAAAGCCGAACATCAAAAGCCAAGTGGTTTGCTTTAGCCTTTGGATGTTCCAGTTTGGAAGTGGGACTCGATATCCATGGATTTTATTGACGGGTTGTCAAGGTCAAACCGGGGTAATGAAAGAATATGGGTCATAGTGGACAGATTGACCAAGAGTGCCCATTTTATTCCAGTAAGGTCAACCAGGACGGCCCCTGTTTTGGCTAATTTGTTCCTAAAGAACATTATTAGACTGCATGGAATTCCTAGTAGTATCGTCAATGATAGAGACTTTTATTTACTAGCGAGTTCTGGAAGAGCCTGCAGAGTGTGTTTGGCACTAGGCTCAAGATGAGTACCATATATCATCCTTAGACGAATGGGCAGATAGAGAGAGTCAACACAGTACTGGAAGATCTATTGAGGGCTTATGTGCTGGATTTTAGTGGTTCTTGGGAAGATCACTTGCACTTAGTGGATTTTTCTTATAATAATAGTTTTCAGACTACTATAGGAATGGCGCCTTTTGAAGCTTTGTATGGAAGGCCATGCAAATCACTAGCATGTTGGTTAGAGACCGGAGATAGATTGGTCCTTGGTCCAGATTTGGTGAGAAAGGCGATGGAAAAGATCGAGTTAATACGGGAAAGAATGAAGGAAGCTCAGTCTAGAAAGAAGAGTTACGCAGACAAAAGGCGTAAGGATCTAGAATTCTCAGTTGGAGATAGAGTTTTCATCAAGGTATCACCAATGAAAGGTGTGGTTCGGTTTGGAAAGACCGGGAAGCTAGTACCGAGATATTATTGACCATTTCCTATATTAGAGAGGATTGGGAAACTCGCATACCGAGTAGATTTGTCGAGCAGTTTGATCGGGGTCCATAATGTGTTTCATGTTTCTCATCTTAGGAAGTATGTTCATGATCTGGAAACTACTATCACTCTGATGGCACTTTAGGACTTAGGGGTGGAATCGGATATGACTTTTGTGAGGTAACTAGTTCGTGTTGCGGCAAAAGATGAGAAGAGGCCAAGAAACAAGACAGTCAGGTTAGTAAAAGTTCAGTAGAGGGACAACTTAAAAGACTATACTTGAGAGACAGAAGACGGGATTAGGGTTACTTTTCCTGAGTTGTTTTAGATGGTAAGTTTTATAAAGGGTTTATATAAAATCTGGCTGGTAGGTCACACTAGCTTGCTTACATGGGCTATATGCTTGTTTTGACCTTACTGAAATTTCAGGGACAAAATTCCTTAGGGGGGGAGTCTATAATGCCCCTAAATTTTAATTAACATTATTCGGGATATTTAATTGGATAAATCAAATAGAATAATGTGAATAATTAGGGAGATGAGATTAATAAATCTAATGGTCGTGCCTTAATGAATGCACTAAAATAAGACTTAACTAAATTTAGAAGGAGCAATTTTCCTAAGGGGTAAACTTGGAAATGGGGCTAGATTTCTTAGTATAAAATCTCTTCCTCCACCTTAATAAATTCTCACTTTTCATTCATAACTCCTCACCTACTTTCGGCCGGCCATTAAAGTGCTTAGAAAAGAGCATAAATTGAATAAAAAGCTAAGGAATTAAAGCTATGAAATCATATCATTCTCCAATCAACTAATCAAGGTGGATAATCATGTTTATCATCTCATTTTCTATGTTTGGTTCGGCCGTGGGCTTATATCTGATCCATGTGTATGTTTTGGTTAAGATATAATCATTTAAACCTTTGTTTGGATAAGACTGTTTTTGAATGTTAATGGGCTAATTAACATGTTTTATCCGGTTTTGGTTAAATTCCGAGTTGTTTTGATTTCATGTGCTTTGAAATTTTTATATGTTGGAGAGAATATATCAATTGATTTTTTGGAAGTTTTTCAGATTTTTCTAAGGTGAATTAATAGTTATATAAAATTATTTAAGGCATGAGACTTAAATGTTTTATATAATCATAAAGGAGAAAGGGGATTTTTCAAAATTATTTAAATTTTCAAATAAGGAGGGTCGGAAGCAAGTTAAATATAAAATTTTGGCAACCGACCAGATTTAGACAAACAAGGCGGGTGAGATACAAAAGAACTATTTTAAAATACAATTTTCACTATTTCAACTCTTTCGGCAAGAGATTCCGTCTCCATTCCAACAAGGTCTTAAGGTATCAAACTTTTCGACTAGGTCAAAAAATCAATGCATATGGTATCAGGCTACTGGTACGTAGTGAGTTGAAAAGGATCGAAAGGTTTGGAGATGAAAGGTTAGATCTTTTGAAGGAGATGAAGTTTTGTTTTGGTTTTAAAGGAAATACGCCTGCTAGCTTTCGACAAATAGCTTTCGACATTGTCAAATGGTTTAAAAGAAAAAGATTTGGATTGGTTTGCTTTCTTGTTTTAAATGAAACCTTTCGAAAAAGTCGAAAGGTATAGCTTTCGACCAGGTCGAAAGATAGTTGCCGCTTCCTAACCATTCAACCCAGATGATGTCAAAGGTTATCTTTTGTTTTTCTAAAATTTGCCTCACTCTATTGATTTCGAAGGGTTGGTTCCAACAGCAACACTTCATCATTTTCGAATGGTTTTGAAAGGTTTCAGGTTTCAAAACACTGCTTTCGACTCCAATGTTTTTCTGATCCTTTTGCTCTACTTGAAGGCTTTTAAAAGGTTTTGAAGGGGTTACCTTCAATGATTTTGAAAGTTTTTTGACTTTAAAAGGTTTTGATTTCGAATGGTTTTGACTTTAAAAGGTTTTGAGTTTCACTACTTTCGAAAAGTTTATAAATGGTTTTATAGGGGGGATGCCCCAGGCTTTCGACAAAGTCGAAAGGTAAAAACTTTCGACTAGGTCGAAAAGAAACCTTCCGACAAGGTCGAAAGGTATTGTTTTCAATGCTTTCCAAAGGCTAATGTTTATTTGCTTTTGAATGGGGCTTCATTTGAAGGGGTTTAAATGGCTGTTTAAAGCTATTTTTCTTAAGTTAAATTTTGCTAATTCGAAGGGGTTACCTCGAATGGTTACAGCATAAAATACTTATCTTTGTTTGAATATGTAATGGGGATCCTTATATAAATTGGATGTTATTAAACCTTGGGGATATATGGGTGGGTTTATGTTTTCGATACATAGTTTGGGGTTACAAACAGAAATATGCTTTCAAATATAAACATTGGGGCTATCAATGTGTATTTATTTAATTTGACCTAATTGGGTCTATCAATGGGAATAGGTTTAACATGTGGAATACATGGGAAAAATGAATAAATCAGGGGGATCATGATATTTTAATTGGCCAGGTGGTGGGTTCTTGGTTAACCTAGGAAAACCATGGAATGTGCGGTGGATAGCCCACATCAAATTTCTGAAGTAAAGAATGTTTTGCCAGAGATGGCTAGCCTTGGGATTTGGCCAAGGGTTCATAGTCGTCCTATAAAAACTATGGAGTGTGCGGTGGATAGCCCACACCAACTTTTACAAAACAATGTACGATGGATAATCTGCATTTATTTTAATGAATTTGGGACGGATAGTCCTGTTAAAGTTTTAAGGGATAGTCATTTTAATGATTTTTAGATGGGATTCTAATAAATTGTTTTTAGATAGGATATCAAATAAACCCGTTCAGCTAAGCGGCATAGTCTCACTAGATATCTATTTATGATAAGAGATGATATGGGATTATTTATACTAGACTTATTTTCTGACTCGAAATTTGTGTTTCTCTATAAACTCTTGGGTACTCAAAATTAATTTGAATAGTCTAAGAGTGGGAGACTTTCAGGTTTTTGATGAATAAGCTTCTGGTGACGTGCAAGAGGCAGAGTTAGCTATATATGGGCTATTTCGTATATTCCGTTGTTATATACTAAGAACTGTAAAGTTCATATTTATTAGTTCTCCGATCATCATAACGGGATATTTTCATATGTCACTCTTACCGTATTTTGTACATGTATATGTGATTTGAACGTGGTTAACATCTGGGTAATTAAATTTTAAATTGTAATTTGCATGAAATGAGAAATTCTATTTATTGGAAGTTTATAATTTTTCATATTCTTGTGTTCCTGTGTATCAATATTAAAAATTCCACATTCGGTCGCCAAGAAATAAAAACTACGGATGACTGCAACATCTGTAGCGATTAGTTTTGGGCCTCGAAAGGCGGGATGTTACAATATATACCCTTATATTTATTCTTTGGTTTTGTGAAGATTAGTTTCCTAAATGAATAGTAATGTATAACTGGAAAAAAATTAGAATCCCTCAAAACACTTCAATTTGATAGGTTGAGAATTACCATTAAAACTACACTATACCAGTTTTAACCAACAATAATCTGTGTAGAAATTTTTTACGAGCGAAGGTTATGATAACACCTGCAATATAGAGCCATCCAAGACTAGTTAAAACCAGTATAAAAAACTCCCAAATGGAGCCTAAGTTGGCACTGGTAAATTTAGTAAATTTTTAGCTTAAAAATAACATAAAATTTTAGTATTTTTGTCTAACACCCCTAAATGGTAGAAATCAAACATAAAATGAAAAAACAGTTAAAACAAAGGAAAAACAAAGAAGAAAGACATTATTTTTATAGTGGTTCGGCAAATTACTGACCTATGTCCATTTTATCAATACTTTATTGCTAATTTATTACAATCTACCAATTTTACAATGAAATCTCAAAGTTCCATCTAAAGCTGTCAAAATTGACAGAGTTCTCCCTAGTTAGAGTAAGTAAAAATCCAATTTCCTTTCTTTGCTGGAATAAAGTCCTATTTTTAGTTGGAATGTTTGGAGGCTATAGATTCATCCTATCTCGTTTGAATTTTTCAGTTAATTGGATCCAATAGAATAGGAAAGAGATTAGGTCAAAAATTATTCAAATCTCGAGGCTTATTGGAACAATATAGATCCATCCATGTATCGGTTTCAATCTATGCCTAGGTCTAGGAAACTGTGTTTTGCTCTAATATAATTTATCTTTATTGCCTTTGATTTTATGGGCAAAATGACCTTTGGGATGGATTAGTACCAGTCTATCACCATTGTACAAAAACTTGTCTTTTTCTTCATTTTGATTAGAGATTTACTGCACTTGAGCTTTGGGGGGGCATTTTGGTCATTCTGATGGATTGTTATTGATCTATTCATGGATCAGTACTAATTTATAGTCATAGCCAATTATGACATGCTTCTTCTTTTTCTCTTCACAATTGATCGTTTTTAAGTATGAAGTCCATCCTTTTATCATTACTTAGTCCACTTCCATTGAAATGTCACATGAGGAAAATATTGGATAGCAATTACCCACTAAAACATGCTTTGATGGACACAAAGCATAGATGCTTCCTTTGCTCGACAGGTTTCCTTGGAATGTCCTATCTTCATAAAAAATTAGATACTTCCTTTCCAAATATCAATCGAGTCACATTTTTTCGGTTGATATAAATGTCGTAATTTACTATATAAAAACCTTACTTATTGCGCTCATCATTGAGAATTATCTTGGAGTTTCTCTTGTCCATGGTCATGTATATATCCCTTTTTTGTTTGGTTTTTAAAAAGAATATTGCATTTATGGGTCGGTAACAACTTATGCGTGGATTGATACCACCGTGCTCTTTCTTATCTATATAAACAAACACTTAGACAAATTTTTCTTCCATCACTAAGGCGAAATTTTCTTCCATCCAAACAATTTGTCTTCGAGATTCTTTTCCGTTCTGAAACTTCAAGAATTTGGGATTCCTTTGATTCCCAACTTCAAGCTCTAGTCTTGAACTCCAACCGTCGATCCGTCCACTCTAGTCAAATCAAGGAAGGACTACATCGACTTGTCATGGATCTTGACCTCATGTAATCATCGTCGACATCATCGCGTTATCTCCTTGCCTTTAACGTCAGCCGCCGATCCATTTGTAACCCATATCGATCCATCTCCATCGACCGTCGTCGGTTGATTCCACTCAATAAAAAGGTAAAGGAAATCATTGTGGGTTGGCTTGATTACGGCCGTGGGTGGAGATAGTTCTATGGGCATTGTTTGGCCTTGGATCGTGTTGGCTCCGAATTGATTTCCATGGTCTAAACTAATGTATAATGGTGTAAAATTATCTAACTATGCTCGTTATCCAAGATTTCCAATAAAGTTATTGAATTCGTACATTCTCTTCATTATTCCATAGCTATAGCAGCCCATTCTATTTCTATATTGTCTGGGACAACTTCTAGCTCGATGTCGCCATCTACTTCTGATGCTTGCAAATCCTCTTTTCCCCTCCACGCTCATCTGCCACCAGCTTATGTAACTCCTCTAATGATCATTGAGGAGCCACACAACAAGACTCCTCCCGATGCTAACTTAGAAGGGGTTATGATTTTGGACAATCTTCTCAACTGTCACGCTTCATGTTTATTTGTCATCAAGCTTCAATGAATTTGCAATAGGCACAACATTCCTTTTTCCAAAGTCAGGCTCTTGTTGCCACACGAGAGAGCCCACAATCCTCCAATCTATTACGCTGGCTGTAATCGGTACATGTGTCTGTTTGGGGTGGTGGGACCCTTCAATCCATTCCTTCGCCATGTTCTGCAATATATGAGTCTCATTCCATCACAACTGCATGCAAACTCTTATTGAGTCCTCTTGAGCCTCTACATAATCTTTGTCCTTCATCTAGGCGGAGAACTAAGGCTGGCTGATATCAGATATCTTTATGACTTCAAGCATCGCTTCTCGAATACTTCATTGGCCCTCTTTAAATCATTCCATGAATGCAAAACGGTGATCGATTTACATAACAAATGCAATTACTTCAAAGAGGAGTACTTTTCACCCGGTGTCCTATTGGTTTTGCTGAGAAATGGTTGTTAAGATGCAAGTACCCTACCTTTCATTTAAATTCCACCTTTTTTGGGCTTAATTCATCCAAATTTATTAACTATCTATTTCATTGTAATTATTCCTTCCAAAATAGATGGTGATGACCCAAGGTGGATGGTTAGAGCATTTTAGGCTGCCCCCAAAGGAGGAGTGCATCACAACTCACTTACTAATCGATTTCTGCCTCCGCCACTTCCATCTTTTGCACAATAGTCATAGAGTATTCTTCAAACCCACTACTCCTTAATCCGAGGTTCTTCCCTTAGATCCAGCTATAACCATGGGGTAATTGATGATAATGATGAGAAAGACTTTATTGAGATTAAATCCGATGAAGATGAAGAAGAGGGAGAAAATGAGGATGATGGTGAAGAAGATGAGGGTCAAGACGAAGAAGAAAAGTTCTACGTAGAATCCACCGGGGACGTCGAAAGGGAAGGTATTTCGGTTCCTACTCCACCCTCCATTTCAAATACCTAAGGATGGGGTTATGAATCGAGGAAGCAAACCTCGCCTATTATAGAAATAAAGTAGTAAGTCCAACTTTCGATCTCCGACCAAATGATCTTTGAGATCCTGATGTTGAAGATCCGGAGATCAACATGATATTGCGCGAGATTGGTGATGTCACTCCCCTTCCATTTATGGGCGTAACTGCTCATTCATCCTTATCAACCGAGCATGATCCGTAGGGTCACGCTCACAAGCGCTGCACCTATGCCATTTAGGATCACACTTATAAGAACTTCACACTTCTCTTGCTCCTACTTTCTACTACTAAATTTTTTTCCTTTTTCGTTTCAAGTTTAATAGGAATTTCAGCTACTTTGGCGACCTTGACCAAGGAGTCTAGCAATGTTTCCCTCTCCATGTCCTATAGGTATCATGGTTGCCACCATTCTAGTGATTTTCATCGTGGGAGACAAGATAGGGACTACCAATATGATTTTAAGCATCGAGAGTGGGACCGAGAATACCATGAGCGTCCACGCTCACCTCGTAACTCCAGCAAGTCACTCTAGCCTCCATCTTCTCCCCATCACTCCAAAGGCTCTCATTCCTACAAGAGAAATTCTTCTTCATGGTTCACTCCTCCGCCTAAAATTGCTTCTTCACGTGCTCCTGCTATGAGCTCTTTTCCTGCTACCATTGTTTCCATGTCCCTAGTAAAAATAGCAAGCGTGTTTCTTTTGCGGTGCTGGGCCCATATAATCAAGAAAATACCACTTTTACCCCCATGGCCACATCCTCCACTAATCATCAGTAATAACTAGGTAAAGAGATTGTGGGTTCCACATCTTCAGTATCTTCTACATCAGCTATAATGTCCCTATAGTTGAAGTATCCTGATCTCGATCTCGTCGGGATTCATTTTGACTATAACCTTGATGATATTCCAAAGGATAATATGTTGAATGCTCGCTTCATTTACGATGCACAGGTAGGGAGATGTCAATCTTGGAAGAAGGTGGCTATAATATTAGCAACATTAATGCTACGGACCGCCTCCTCTTAGCCGAAAGGGAGAAAGTCGTGGCGATCAGCCAAAAAATAATCAACGTGAAGTGAATGCCGATGAGGAGGCATCAAAGGATAAGGATAAAGTCCTTGAGGAAGAGAAAGAAATGCGTAAGAATGAGATCCACACAATCAATGTGAGGATTGAGCGTCTGGACCAACAAGTTGAATAAGCCCACTTCTATAGTGGTGTTTTAGCCAGCATCACAATACCAAACCTCAACTTGTATCGCCAACACTGAAACAACCCAGCTCAAGTCGAGATGGGAAAAATATAAAATTTAGGCATGAAAAGTTCTAGAGCTCATTGAGTATGGATGGGCAAGGTCGGTTAACCGCTCAAATCAGTTAATTTTTGTGGTTAACCTAAACTAATAAGTGGTCCAGTTAACCGATATTCGGTTAATCATAGTCAGCTGTATCGACCAAACCGCAACTTTTAAACCGTGGTTAACTATTCGAATAGAATGGTAAACCGATTTTTATTCGTGGTTAAACGATTAGTCAGTTAACCGACCAAGTTAGAGCGGTTAACCGGTTAACCGATTATCTGTTTGCAATTATGCATAGAAATTCAAAGTTCATAATTATAAGCATTACAACTAGTCACAGGCGGTCCACAACAGCATTACAACTAGTCACCATAGCATTGAAATTACAAGCATTGAATAGAAAATGAAAAATGTAACCATAGAAATACAACTACAAGTCTACAACTACAAACATTGAAACCTTGCATAGAACATTACAAGTTTATAACCACAGCAGACAGCATGACAAAGCTACAAGTATTCATATTTCATAGTTCATACATGCCACACGTTACAAGCATTACAACTACAACAATTTAATAAACTACAATAGCGATCAACCATTACACAGCCAATAACCAGCATTCGGTCTCCATTCTCCAAGTCTCTCTGCCCAAAGGTAAACAAATGGAAGTTAGCTGAAAACAGAAACACATGATATCATGAAATATATATATTAAAGGGAGTTAGCTAAAAACATAAGATATCATAATTTTTGTTTTTACTTTTCAAATATGTATAGAACTATAAACATGAATGCAAAAATATATAGAATGCCTCGATAACAGAACTACAAACATGAATGCACGAATATCATGTTTTTTTGGAATGAATTTTAACAGGGTAACCTTGTTAGACTAATGGAAAAAGGTGAACATCGCATAATCTAACTGCTTCAAAATTTTGTATGCATGTATGGCTAAAAGTTTATATTAATTGAACTAAAAGTTTATATTAATTGTCTATTTAAAACATAATCTTGATTGAGCTAAAATTTTAAACTAATTCAAAATTTTGTGAAGATAATCCGATGAATGAACAAATATATCTGCAAAAATTCAAACTGGCATTATGAATGAACAAACATAATCTTGTATGGCAGCTTTGCTATTTGTTTTACAAAATAGGATATATATAAAATATTGACCTATCCTATTATTCATATCCTATTATGGTTTATTGAAAACAATGACCAGATGTAGGATATACATACCATCTTTGCTATTTGTGTAACGACCCAGAATTTTTGATAATTAAAAATTTGGATATTTAATTAATTTTAAATATTAATAAGTGAAATTTATAAGTCGAATAAATTTTATATTGAATTATTGAATTTAACTGAATAATTAAATCGATAATTTAATATGTTAAATTATGGAAATAATTGAAAATTGGGTTAAATACGATTGAAAATGATTTGTAAAATTTTATTTTATCATATGGGAGTTAGAACGATATTTTAGAACTTTTAAAATCGAATTAAAAGTTAATTTGTGAAAATTGAATATTTTAATATTTAAATCGACTAGTAAAAATAGTCAATTTTTGAACAGTCTCAGAATTGAACGAAACTAGTTCCATTGGATCCGTAATGGTTAGTTATTATCGGATTTCAATTTTCGTGTCAATCGGAGCTATCGTTTGATCGTGGCAGCTCGAAACGCATCGATTTATTTTTAATTTTAATTTGGCGAGTCAAAATAGCCATTTTTCAAAAAGTCTCGGATTTCGACGAAACCAGTTTCATCGGATCCGTAATGTGATATTATTGTAAGGTTTCAAATTTCAAGTCGATTGGATTTACCGTTTGTCCTGTACGAATTAAAACGCCTAGAAAATCGATTAAATCGGTTTAATTCAAATTGAGCGTTTTTAGCCATAACTCGCACATACTTCCGAATTAGCTTTCGAAACCTGTTCCATTGTGTCCGGAACGCGGGGTAAACCCTAGAAACGCTGGTTACGGCGCGTAAACCGGAGTTCGGAATTTCCGGATGAATAGTGTTCGATTTTTCTTTATAAATAGCACCCACCTCTTCATAATTTAGAAAAAATAAAATAAAAAACCTAAACCTAACCCTAGCCGCCACCCACATAACCCACGGCCAGAAACACGCGACATTCATCCCTCCAAATCTCCAAATCCGTCGACAATTAGCCTTAGGTTTCAACCAACAAATTGAAGAGGACGTCAAGCTCTATAAGTTCAACGGTGAAGATCGTGTTTGGAGCGACGATGGAGGAGATAAGGGGCCGTGTCCTCCATGGCCTGCGCACACGTTTCTATGCAGATGTGGGGGCCGAGCCTTGAGCCATTCAGGCCGAGCATGGTGCTGGAGTTGGGCTACGACATGGAGCTCCTGGATCGTGTCGAAGTTGAGCGAGGTGATCGATAAAATTAACCCTAATTATCATTATGGGTTCGGCGGCTAAAACGTGAATACTGGAGAGGTGCGTGAGTTTGGGGAATATGGAATGCACGGTGGAGATGAGCAGATGCAAGATCCTAAGGCCTGGATTGGATGAAGGTTGAGAATTATTAAAGTTAGTTGTAAATTATAAATATAAACACGTGTAACTTCAAAAATTCATAACTTTTCATACGAGGTCGAAAACGCGCGAAACCAGTTGCGTTGGAATCGTATGGACGAGCACTACGCGATGAAGTTGGTTTGGAGTCATTTGGAGTTAGTGAGAATTTTGGGTAAAATTAAACGTCCGTTTAATTTTATTCGAAATAAATCGCTAAAACGGAAATAAAATCAAGGTGAGAATTTCTCACTCAATCGAATCAGTTTCGATTTTATTTTAAATAGTTAGATTTAAAATATTTGAATGCATGTTTGAATGTTGATTGATATGTATTGATTGTTAAAATAGACATTATTACGCTGTTAGTAAGCGGATGTTATTTAATAAAAACATATACCGCGAATATTTCATAAACAGTGAAATTGGTATTATATATAATAGCAATATATATATATTGGCATATGTATATATTGGAGTTATTGATTTCCCGCATTTTTTTGTTTAGCGGATGAGACCCTATTACGCCGTTATTAAGCGGATAATATTTAATAAGAACATATACCGCGATAATTTCGTACTGGAGCGAAATTGGTATTGTGCTAATGTTTTTGGATGCAGGAAAACAGGTTGGAGGGATCCAACTGGATTCCTCAACAGTATTTATTTGATTATGGATATTTTGATATTCGTTGATTATCAGATACGATATATGATATCGTTGTTGTCGTGATTGACTATTTGGTGTGTAGCATCATTGGACCAAATTTGGAATTTTAAAATGATTTTAAAGTGATTTTAGAAAGTATACGTTTTTATAAAATAATTTTGGAATTGATCCATTTTAAATAAATAAACGTTATAATTTTTAAAGTTATAAAAATTATGATTTTTGAGAAATATAGTTAAAAAAACTGATTTTTGAGAATATGATGCTAATGATTTTATAAAATAGTTAATTGGGATTTTTGAATTTATTATGAAAAGTTAAATATAGGATTTATAAAATTTAATTATTTTATGAATCAAAATGGTGAAATAATAAAGGAGATTTAAGACGTTTTAAAAGAATAATATAAATTGAATTATATTAAGAGATTTATAAATGGATATTTATAAATTGAAATATTGACATTATAAAACGAGTTTTTATAAGTGTTTGAATGAAGTGAAAATGAATTCCATTAAAGAATGAAATTTATAGAATTATAAACGGTGAAGTTATAAATGAAATTTATAAATAGTAAGAATTATAAATTTGTGAAGTTATTTGAAGAATAAATTTGGATGAATAATTGAATCTTATAAGTTATAAGATTTATAATTATGAAGTTCAAAGGAACGATTTTGCAAACGAATAAATTTATAAGTATTTAACTTATAATATGAACCATTGTTTATAATTGAGTTATAAACTAGAATAGATTAATAAAGGAATTTATAAAAAGGAAGTTTTTATAAATAAATAGAAATGGAATTTATAAACGTTGTTTTATAAATTCGCAAATGACTTATTTTGATAAGTAAATTGTTGAAACCTATTAATGGAGTTATATTCACGTTTTTGAATAGTGAATAATCCTTTGAAATAAAATGAATAAAAGGATGAAATTTGTTAACAAAGAATATTCACGTTTTTGAATAGTGAATAATATGTTAAAGAAATTGTTTTGAATGTGATATTTGAAATAGAATTAAAACGATCTAACGATGTTTTAAAATGTGTTGAGATTCGAAACCATAGATTTCAACATTTATTGTTGAAATAGACGTTTTCGAGAAATAGAAGGAAATAGTGGACTATAACACTGTTGTTATAGTAAATGGTTTCCGAAAGGAAATGTTTTGTGTAGTATTGGGATTTATATATCAATTTTAAACTTCGAATCCCTATACTAGTGATTTTGGGTTGTCGTAACGATGTTTTACGCAACATTCGTTTTGGCCCAAATAAATATGTTTAAGAGAATGATTTCCTTAAAGAATGAAATATATACTTAATTTCGATTGAAGTATATTGAATATTTTCTAAGTGTTGAAAATAAATAAAATTTGTGAATTACTTATGAATAAATAAGTATGAAAATGTTTTCCAATATAAAGTGAATATCTTAAGAATTTATCTTTTTGAAGATAAATTGAAATGAATAATCGAAATCGAATATTCATTGATATTTTGGAATATAAATTCACTATTGAATTTATAAATGAAAGTGGAATTGGTTTTAAAATAAATGTTGATTTATTTTTAAAGTGTGAAATTATATATCTAGTGAAGATATTTTGGAAAATAAATAATTTGGAAAATTATTTGGAATCTGGTGATGTGTGCATATCCAGTGATAGTTCAATAACCGACTATCAATATTTCCCTGTGAATGGGTAATTGATGTGATTTGTTTAAATGTGAATGCTACACTTATTTTTAAATAAGCGCTCACTATTCGGGTTAACCGGGAAAGGACCATGGGGTCGTATAACCCATTCTGAATATGTGATACGTCGTTATAATTGCATTGAAGATCGGTGTTGAAGACCCGGTATTTGCGAGAGCGATAGGATGACCTATCGATTGTCTCTGCACTGAGTTGCAACGGTATAGAGACTCCCTAAGTGATGGGAAATCTGATCAGGATTGTGAATATCCGGATTGCAAGGACTTCTTTGTAAGTGCCTTCGGTTTTGTTCGATCCCGGAACAAACTTGTATGGATTGTGTGTCTGACATTACAAGTTGAGATATAAAGCCGATTTCATTCAAATATATTTCTGTTGGCGGCGAAGAATTTATTCTTTTAGCTTAACACCCTTCTCTGAGACGTACGAGCTCAGAGGTTATATAGTTGAAGTTATCAGCGATATATTCCCAATTTGGTAATGTGATATGCTGAGTGATGCTGAAATGATCATTGTGTTGATTATTGTGATAGGATCGTTTATTTGATCGTCTATCTTAGTGATCATTGTGTTGATCATTTGTTGACCCAAAGCATGGCTTTTGTATAAAGTATGTTTTTGTGGACGTGACTTCGTCGAACCTCACACCCCGGAAATGGTCAAAACAGGAAAGATGCGGCAAGGTTATGAGGGGTAGCACCCTTTAGGGTATGTACATTTCCTTCTGGATAGAGGTGGTATCATGGTATGGAGCCCAGATATTTAACCTATGTGGTTACTACGAATTTATTACTTTGTGGTTGTTGGTTTTCGGGATCCCGTGAGAAAGGTCGTTTACGATCGGGGAATGGCGTGCTCGTGTCAGTAGTTACCCAGTTAGGGGTAACCCGGCCTTGTGTTGGCAGAGTTCCGGTTTGGTTCTCGGGGATGTCTTTCCAGAGGCATTCTCATGTGGCAATGGGAAGTTCCTTGGCCTGACCATTTGTTGGAAATCCAAAGAAACAATACGAAACTTGTACGGTTTTAGTTGTAGAACCTGCTTCCTCAGGAAGTAGCTATAGTAGGCATAATATAATGGTACCTATGCTGGCTAAGGTTTATATTCTACTTTCGAAATCGTTTTATACACTATGCACTAATAATAATATCAAAATTGATTTGATTTTAATGCGTATCAAGCATGTTTGGCTATCATAAGGAGAAATCTTCTCCAAGTCTGCGTTTGCATTGTGTGTGTGGCAGGAGGTCTTATGGTAGTCTCATTTTTAAAAGCATTGCGAATTGTTTAAAAATATTCCTCTATTTTGATTTTAAAGATAAATAAACTGTTTTGAGTTCTCACACCAGTCACATGACTGACTTGGAGTTTATTGTTTTCCTTCCTAAACTCAGGGTGCCCACCAATTTTCACACGGGCAGTCAAAAGTTAAGGTTTATCAGGATATTCTAGATATTCTGGAGTTGCTGGAGGCAAGATGGATGGCATGGCGTATTACTAGTTTATATAGTATTCTTTTTCCGCTGCACTGTTTGATATTGTACACTCTGATGATGATATGATGTAATGTAATGTATAAAATGTAATAACTGATATAGTTCTTTGTTTAAAGATTATTCATTTATTATTATATGTTGTTCCGCTGCGAATTGTGAGATTCTGATGTGATTCTGTTGTTTTCTGTCCCGTCCTATTTTCTTCTGTTTTTCTTTATTTTCTATTCTCTCTTCCTTCTATTTTAAAATTTCCTATTTTCTATTTTCTCTTCTCTCTATTTTCTAATCTTCCATCTTTTTCTCTTCTTTTCTTTCCTTTTCTTTTCTTAAATTCTTTTTAAAATCCATAACTATTCGGTTTTTCGGCAACGAAAAATCGCGTACGTTACATTTGGTATCAGAGCATATGGTTAAGCGACAACCATGGTTCTGTTGGGTATTACTCATTAGAGATAGAGTCAGTAGTACTCTAGATTGAGTTTGAGTGTAATAATAGCTATGAGAGCGTATTTGATAGTGAATATAAAATTGTTTTATATTGTGATGATTGGTTTATTGAGTGGCATATGAACTCTCGTCAGCGTGGTCCGCAAGACTATGCCGAAGGGGTTTCTAAACACTTGAATAGAACAATTCGACACAATATTGTTTTATAATTGGGTAAATGAAATAATTTTACCTTGAGTATATTTTATATATAAGGGAATAATTTTTCAGAATTATTAAAGTGTTTATAAGTTGATTGTTTAGATGTTTGAATAATCTAAGTAAAAGAATAATTGTATAAGCAAAAAGAATTATAAGAGTTGAATTATAATTAAAGTGATTTACAATTGTGAAATAAACTTATATATAAGAAGTGAAACTATATGAATATATTTATGAATATGAGTAGTAAATAAAAATGAATTTAAAGTTAAATGGAAAATTTACTTAGAATTGGAAGCTGAATTGATTTATAAATGGGAATTTAAGTTAAGTAAAACCAAGTGATAGATGTGAACTTGAGTTATATAAATGAAATTCAACTTTTGTAAATCAATTGAATGTGAATGAATTAAGTTGATATGAAATAATGAATATAAGTGTTAATTCATTTAAAATCTAATGTTATTAGAAAGTTGAATAATTGAATGAAGATCAATTAATTAAACCAAATTAAATGAATATAAGCAAAGGAATTTGGTTGTAATTAATATACATTGATTGTTATATGATTGTTAGTTGATTGTATATAATTCATTAAGAGTTAATGAAATTGAAAGCTAAAGTAAATTGAATTCAAATTAGAAGTAAGTAAATTTGAATAGAATTGAATTTGATTTGGAAGTGGACCAACTTGAATATGAATTAGTAAATATAAACTAATTGAAAATAAATGCTAGTAAATCCAATGTTAATGAATCTAATGTGATTTAAATTGAAAACCCAATTCATGAATATTAATGAGAATATAAATGAATATATATTGATTATGAATTTGTTGAATGCTAGTTGGTTGATGTTTGAATATGTTTCATTTGCTATGTTGACATATATAGTTATTATGTTACTATATGATGTATATTGATACTATTGTCTATATGCATGTTCTCATGTTGTTTGTTGAGTGATTAGTAGGTGCGGATCGCGTTTGCTTCGCATTTGGAGCTCGCTTTCGCGCTATATTAGCCGTATATGCTTGCTAATAAAAATATAAGGTACATATCTCGGATTACATACCGTACTTTTACACTTTTTTTCCCTGCGGGATGCCTCATTACTTGATGAGATGTATATTTGTGATATATATACTGTCATTTTTTTTTCGGATCGAGCCGCGCAAAGGAGACTATGGCGAATTTTTCCGAAAATTTAAGGCGTTAGAAAATTTTGAGAAAACTGGAAATTTTGAAAACTTTAACTTTGATTTTGGAATTGAAAGTTAAACAATAGTAGTTGTTTTTGAAAAGATAACTAAGTATGATTTGAAAACTTAGTAAAGATTTGTAAGAAGTTTAATTTTGAATTTTGGAAAATTAATAAATTCTGTAACTTTTCTTACTTAATAATTTCGAGGACAAAATTCTTTTAAGGGGGGAAGATTGTAACGACCCAGAATTTTTGATAATTAAAAATTTGGATATTTAATTAATTTTAAATATTAATAAGTGAAATTTATAAGTCGAATAAATTTTATTTTGAATTATTGAATTTAATTGAATAATTAAATCGATAATTTAATATGTTAAATTATGGAAATAATTGAAAATTGGGTTAAATATGATTGAAAATGATTTGTAAAATTTTATTTTATCATATGGGAGTTAGAACGATATTTTAGAACTTTTAAAATCGAATTAAAAGTTAATTTGTGAAAATTGAATATTTTAATATTTAAATCGACTAGTAAAAATAGTCAATTTTTGAACAGTCTCAGAATTGAACGAAACCAGTTCCATTGGATCCGTAATGGTTAGTTATTACCGGATTTCAATTTTCGTGTCAATCGGAGCTATCGTTTGATCGTGGCAGCTCGAAACGCATCGATTTATTTTTAATTTTAATTTGGCGAGTCAAAATAGCCATTTTTCAAAAAGTCTCGGATTTCGACGAAATCAGTTTCATCGGATCCGTAATGTGATATTATTGTAAGGTTTCAAATTTCAAGTCGATTGGATTTACCATTTGTCCTGTACGAATTAAAACGCCTAGAAAATCGCTTAAATCGGTTTAATTCAAATTGAGCGTTTTTAGCCATAACTCGCACATACTTCCGAATTAGCTTTCGAAACCTGTTCCATTGTGTCCGGAACGCGGGGTAAACCCTAGAAACGCTGGTTACGGCGCGTAAATCGAAGTTCGGAATTTCCGGATGAATAGTGTTCGATTTTTCTTTATAAATAGCACCCACCTCTTCATAATTTAGAAAAAATAAAATAAAAAACCTAAACCTAACCCTAGCCGCCACCCACATAACCCACGGCCAGAAACACGCGACATTCATCCCTCCAAATCTCCAAATCCGTCGACAATTAGCCTTAGGTTTCAACTAACAAATTGAAGAGGACGTCAAGCTCTATAAGTTCAACGGTAAAGATCGTGTTTGGAGCGACGATGGGGGAGATAAGGGGCCGCGTCCTCCATGGCCTGCGCACGCGTTTCTATGCAGATGTGGGGGCCGAGCCTTTAGCCATTCAGGCCGAGCATGGTGCTGGAGTTGGGCTACGACATGGAGCTCCTGGATCGTGTCGAAGTTGAGCGAGGTGATCGATAAAATTAACCCTAATTATCATTATGGGTTCGGCGGCTAAAACGTGAATACTGGAGAGGTGCGTGAGTTTGGGGAATATGGAATGCATGGTGGAGATGAGCAGATGCAAGATCCTAAGGCCTGGATTGGATGAAGGTTGAGAATTATTAAAGTTAGTTGTAAATTATAAATATAAACACGTGTAACTTCAAAAATTCATAACTTTTCATACGAGGTCGAAAACGCGCGAAACCAGTTGCGTTGGAATCGTATGGACGAGCACTACGCGATGAAGTTGGTTTGGAGTCATTTGGAGTTAGTGAGAATTTTGGGTAAAATTAAACGTCCGTTTAATTTTATTCGAAATAAATCGCTAAAACGGAAATAAAATCAAGGTGAGAATTTCTCACTCAATCGAATCAGTTTCGATTTTATTTTAAATAGTTAGATTTAAAATATTTGAATGCATGTTTGAATGTTGATTGATATGTATTGATTGTTAAAATAGACATTATTACGCCGTTAGTAAGCGGATGTTATTTAATAAAAACATATACCGCGAATATTTCATAAACAGTGAAATTGGTATTATATATAATAGCAATATATATATATTGGCATATGTATATATTGGAGTTATTGATTTCCCGCATTTTTTTGTTTAGCGGATGAGACCCTATTACGCCGTTATTAAGCGGATAATATTTAATAAGAACATATACCGCGATAATTTCGTACTGGAGCGAAATTGGTATTGTGCTAATGTTTTTGGATGCAGGGAAACAGGTTGGAGGGATCCAACTGGATTCCTCAACAGTATTTATTTGATTATGGATATTTTGATATTCGTTGATTATTAGATACGATATATGATATCGTTGTTGTCGTGATTGACTATTTGGTGTGTAGCATCATTGGACCAAATTTGGAATTTTAAAATGATTTTAGAAAGTATACGTTTTTATAAAATAATTTTGGAATTGATCCATTTTAAATAAATAAACGTTATAATTTTTAAAGTTATAAAAATTATGATTTTTGAGAAATATAGTTAAAAAAACTGATTTTTGAGAATATGATCCTAATGATTTTATAAAATAGTTAATCAGGATTTTTGAATTTATTATGAAAAGTTAAATATAGGATTTATAAAATTTAATTATTTTATGAATCAAAATGGTGAAATAATAAAGGAGATTTAAGACGTTTTAAAAGAATAATATAAATTGAATTATATTAAGAGATTTATAAATGGATATTTATAAATTGAAATATTGACATTATAAAACGAGTTTTTATAAGTGTTTGAATGAAGTGAAAATGAATTCCATTAAAGAATGAAATTTATAGAATTATAAACGGTGAAGTTATAAATGAAATTTATAAATAGTAAGAGTTATAAATTTGTGAAGTTATTTGAAGAATATATTTGGATGAATAATTGAATCTTATAAGTTATAAGATTTATAATTATGAAGTTCAAAGGAACGATTTTGCAAACGAATAAATTTATAAGTATTTAACTTATAATATGAACTATTGTTTATAATTGAGTTATAAACTGGAATAGATTAATAAAGGAATTTATAAAAAGGAAGTTTTTATAAATAAATAGAAATGGAATTTATAAACGTTGTTTTATAAATTCGCAAATGACTTATTTTGATAAGTAAATTGTTGAAACCTATTAATGGAGTTATATTCACGTTTTTGAATAGTGAATAATCCTTTGAAATAAAATGAATAAAAGGATGAAATTTGTTAACAAAGAATATTCACGTTTTTGAATAGTGAATAATATGTTAAAGAAATTGTTTTGAATGTGATATTTGAAATAGAATTAAAACGATCTAACGATGTTTTAAAATGTGTTGAGATTCGAAACCATAGATTTCAACATTTATTGTTGAAATAGACGTTTTCGAGAAATAGAAGGAAATAGTGGACTATAACACTATTGTTATAGTAAATGGTTTCCGAAAGGAAATGTTTTGTGTAGTATTGGGATTTATATATCAATTTTAAACTTCGAATCCCTATACTAGTGATTTTGGGTTGTCGTAACGATGTTTTACGCAACATTCGTTTTGGCCCAAATAAATATGTTTAAGAGAATGATTTCCTTAAAGAATGAAATATATACTTAATTTCGATTGAAGTATATTGAATATTTTCTAAGTGTTGAAAATAAATAAAATTTGTGAATTACTTATGAATAAATAAGTATGAAAATGTTTTCCAATATAAAGTGAATATCTTAAGAATTTATCTTTTTGAAGATAAATTGAAATGAATAATCGAAATCGAATATTCATTGATATTTTGGAATATAAATTCACTATTGAATTTATAAATGAAAGTGGAATTGGTTTTAAAATAAATGTTGATTTATTTTTAAAGTGTGAAATTATATATCTAGTGAAGATATTTTGGAAAATAAATAATTTGGAAAATTATTTGGAATCTGGTGATGTGTGCATATCCAGTGATAGTTCAATAACCGACTATCAATATTTCCCTGTGAATGGGTAATTGATGTGATTTGTTTGAATGTGAATGCTACACTTATTTTTAAATAAGCGCGGGTTAACCGGGAAAGGACCATGGGGTCGTATAACCCATTCCGAATATGTGATACGTCGTTATAATTACATTGAAGATCGGTGTTGAAGACCCGGTATTTGCGAGAGCGATAGGATGACCTATCGATTGTCTCTGCACTGAGTTGCAACGGTATAGAGACTCCCTAAGTGATGGGAAATCCGATCAGGATTGTGAATATCCGGATTGCAAGGACTTCTTTGTAAGTGCCTTCGGTTTTGTTCGATCCCGGAAGAAACTTGTATGGATTGTGTGTCTGACATTACAAGTTGAGATATAAAGCCGATTTCATTCAAATATATTTCTGTTGGTGGCGAAGAATTTATTCTTTTAGCTTAACACCCTTCTCTGAGACGTACGAGCTCAGAGGTTATATAGTTGAAATTATCAGCGATATATTCCCAATTTGGTAATGTGATATGCTGAGTGATGCTGAAATGATCATTGTGTTGATTATTGTGATAGGATCGTTTATTTGATCGTCTATCTTAGTGATCATTGTGTTGATCATTTGTTGACCCAAAGCATGGCTTTTGTATAAAGTATGTTTTTGTGGACGTGACTTCGTCGAACCTCACACCCCGGAAATGGTCAAAACAGGAAAGATGCGGCAAGGTTATGAGGGGTAGCACCCTTTAGGGTATGTACATTTCCTTCTGGATAGAGGTGGTATCATGGTATGGAGCCCAGATATTTAACCTATGTGGTTACTACGAATTTATTACTTTGTGGTTGTTGGTTTTCGGGATCCCGTGAGAAAGGTCGTTTAAGATCGGGGAATGGCGTGCTCGTGTCAGTAGTTACCCAGTTAGGGGTAACCCGGCCTTGTGTTGGCAGAGTTCCGGTTTGGTTCTCGGGGATGTCTTTCCAGAGGCATTCTCATGTGGCAATGGGAAGTTCCTTGGCCTGACCATTTGTTGGAAATCCAAAGAAACAATATGAAACTTGTACGGTTTTAGTTGTAGAACCTGCTTCCTCAGGAAGTAGCTATAGTAGGCATAATATAATGGTACCTATGCTGGCTAAGATTTATATTCTACTTTCGAAATCGTTTTATACACTATGCACTAATAATAATATCAAAATTGATTTGATTTTAATGCGTATCAAGCATGTTTGGCTATCATAAGGAGAAATCTTCTCCAAGTCTGCGTTTGCATTGTGTGTGTGGCAGGAGGTCTTATGGTAGTCTCATTTTTAAAAGCATTGCGAATTGTTTAAAAATATTCCTCTATTTTGATTTTAAAGATAAATAAACTGTTTTGAGTTCTCACACCAGTCACATGACTGACTTGGAGTTTATTGTTTTCCTTCCTAAACTCTGGGTGCCCACCAATTTTCACACGGGCAGTCAAAAGTTAAGGTTTATCAGGATATTCTGGATATTCTGGAGTTGCTGGAGGCAAGATGGATGGCATGGCGTATTACTAGTTTATATAGTATTCTTTTTCTGCTGCACTGTTTGATATTGTACACTCTGATGATGATATGATGTAATGTAATGTATAAAATGTAATAACTGATATAGTTCTTTGTTTAAAGATTATTCATTTATTATTATATGTTGTTCCGCTGCGAATTGTGAGATTCTGATGTGATTCTGTTGTTTTCTGTCCCGTCCTATTTTCTTCTGTTTTTCTTTATTTTCTATTCTCTCTTCCTTCTATTTTAAAATTTCCTATTTTCTATTTTCTCTTCTCTCTATTTTCTAATCTTCCATCTTTTTCTCTTCTTTTCTTTCCTTTTCTTTTCTTAAATTCTTTTTAAAATCCATAACTATTCGGTTTTTCGGCAACGAAAAATCGCGTACGTTACAATTTGTTAGACTAATTTCCATAGATCTTTAAATCCTCAAACAAGATGTATACGAAAATAATGACCAGAATACTGGTCCATATAGAAACCTTGTTATGTGCACCTCTAGTTCTTTCAATGTGACTAACATTTCTAAGTTCCCACCATCTGCTGACCAAGCTAAGGTGGGAAACCGCAATTCATATTCATATCTTTTACATGAAAACATATGCATGAATGTCAACAAAGTCAGGTAATTTTATTTCAATTTCAGGGGTTTGTTAAACAATCTACATGATGTGGACTTGTAGTTATCAACTCATACTCAAAGATTGGCTTTCTGGATCAATACTTACAACATTTGTATCGTGCATGTATATTTCAACTACATAGAACTATTAACATTATTATTTCTCAGTTTAAGGAACAACCGAGCAATCTAATTGCTATATTGTTAGGTTTTTTGCAACATGGCCTGCCTCCAAATCTTGAAAATATTCCAGCTCTCAAAAAATTAAGTGCATTTCTAAACGTAATGCTTAAGTAGTTTTCATTTGGAGCATTTCTTAGTTTCGGACTGATTTACTGTAGGCTATGGTCAATATAAGAGGCATCAAACTAAATGCTCAAGCAATAGAAGACTTCATTCTCGGACTACCTTCAAAGAAAGAAGTCAGTATTATATCTGACCTCAAGTTCTAACTTTTATAAGCAGTTGCTCACAATAAAATAAGTTTTGCATGTTGAAAATATAGACAATATTAGAAACTTACATGGCTTAGAAAAATCTGAGCCCAACATAGTATTTGCTCTGTGTTGTGGCAATAAATCATCTACTTTTGTAAGTTTATTATTGATTATTCTATTCTAGCTTGTGTGAAAGGCAAAACATGGAAGATACTAACCATGGTGAAAACAGCAATGATGGAGATGGACTATCCATGTTGAAAATCGAAGATAATGAGAATTCACATTGATGTCCATGTATAAATTCTACATGGAAAACAAATTAGTTAAAGTATTATACGTAAAATCAAACAAATGTCAAACTTGATTATTTTATGAACGCTAATATCACCCAAGAATGCATCATCATAATAGTAAACATCATCGAGTGGAAGCTCAATCCGGTGATCGACAAAAATTGGTTTGGACCTTAACCAATTTTGAGTACAAACCAATGCCTCAACCATTCGTGGACTCAAAGTGCTACGCAAAGGGTCTATAACCCTTCCTCCGGTGCTAAAAGCAGATTCATAAGCAACCATGGACACTGGAATAGCAAGGAGATCTCGATCAACTAGAGAGAAAACATGATATTTGAAACTTTTTACCTTCCACAATAGTAAAACATCAAAATCATTTGGTGCATTCTCAATCGATGCATTTAAATACTTTTCTAGTTCATTACTTTCAATATCTCGTTGTCGAATTTGTCTTAAAAAATATTCCTTTTTCTAGAAAGAACATCACTAAATTCACAACACTTTCACTATCAATGGAAGTTCTAGATCGTGGTTCATCTTATGTTTGTGTTCCAAATGTGGTATCTCTCACGTAGAAGTCAAACAACCTTATCAAAATATCTTTCACACTTTTTAATATGTCATCTGCAACTACTTTATCATATATGTCTTCAATACATAACTTCAAAATTTGAAATTTATATTTTGGATCAAGCATACATGTAACAAGTAAATTTTGTTATGTTACGTACGCTTCCCCAATATTTGTCAAACTTAGCTTTCATATTAAATCCCATTCTTCCCCAATATTTCATGTCTCTTATCACTATCATGTGGAATTGACGTACATGATTTTGCTACATGACAATTCAAATGTGAAGTGCCAATAAATCTAGAATCACATGCAAATTGTTGACCATAGTAGTTGCAAGCACATTTGTTAACTTTAGGATTAATATCTTTAGTAAAATGTTTCCATACCAGAGAAGGGTTTCTAGAAGAAGGCTTGTGATTCGTATGTGGAGGTGGTTTTCCAACATTGATGTTTTCATCCCCGGTTTCCTCATCGTCTGCTTCTTCCGTATACTCATCATCATTCATTGTTTTGCTAGAAGATCCACCTATTTTCACCTGTTTTAAAATTGATAAAGACATAAAATTAGCAGGAAATGAAACTCAAAAAAATTGAAATTAAAAAGATACTACGTTGTAAAGGGAACCTATTGATTAGAAAAAGGTATTTGATATTATTAGAATATTCTTATTATATCGACTAAGACCCCATACATTGTATATGATTTATTGCTTAACAATTAACAGTTAAACATTGTTCTTACTTAGCTCGCTCCTCTCTGTAAAGATAAACCATCCTACTTCATATTAAATAGCAAAACAAAACCATAGAAGAAGAAAAAAATAACTGCCATGCATCAAATAATCGGTACGATGGTTTGTGTACACCAATGATCTGAAATCTACTTCTAACGATATCAAAAAAACAATGAGTTAAGCTGACAATAAATTGTTGTATGTAAACTACATAGTAATATACAAATTGCATGTTTAATTTATAAACTTAGTTATAATATTATTAATACCTTTTTAGTCGAAGTAGTAGGAACAAAATAGTTGGCGGATAACTACTATTTGTAATTACACAAAAAATCAAATAACCAACAAGTTAAATAATCACTTCTTATAATAGACAATCACCTTGCATTTATACCATGCTAGTGATCTTGCACAATGCATGGGCAAAGTGGAAACAATAACCGAAAATGAAAATTATGCTTTGCAAATGGAAAAGTAATCAAAATTTTTTACAAGAAGATGACATAAAAAAATGATGATAAAAACAATGGAAAGATGACCAACAACTATGTTGGAACTGATATTAAATTTATTTTGAACTTGTTAAGCAGTTTGCACAAACTTTTACCGATACTGATACTAAATTTATTAACCATGTATATAGAAATCAGGCCAAAGAAGATTCTTGACCTGATGAACATCCCTTGCATAATAAGAGAAAATGTCGCAAGTCATCTTCAGGTAACATAATTTTCTCTAATTTTATTTTCGTTCCTGCATCTTAACACAAATATTCTAACATAATTCGCAGAAATACCGCCTCTATTTAAGTCGACTAAAAGAGAAACAATTGCATTTAGGATTCAAATTAAAGGCTCTATGAATTTATGTCCCTTCTACTACATAAAAATTGAAACCTAAAACTATGAATACTACTAAAGTTCATGTCAATGAAATCAAGACTATGGTGCCAAATCAAATATTTCAAAATCAGTCATATATTTCTGAACAGAAGACCACCAAAAGTATGTATACATGCACAGAAGAATCAGTTACATCTTTTAAAGAATTTGAACCTCATGAAATAGGATTGGTTATTTTGCAATTTTATCAAAATGGAAAATAAAACAGAAAAAGTTTCATATCTAGTTCGAACTTAATTCAAATTTCGTTAAAATGGAAAGATACTAAGTAATTACTGATCATTATTATATATATATATATATGTATGTATGTATGTATGTATGTATCTACACACACGTCCATCTGGCACCTCTAAGTGAACAATTACATTTTTGTAACTATCACTTTATAGTTGGTAGGATTTTGGATTGATGCTTCTTATACTGACTGCACCGTTCACATCTAAACATGATTTGTTGATTTATTGCTTGAAGCTCTAATTTTTGAGATCATTATAATTAATACGACGATACATGATTAAATAGTATAAAGTTACAGATGTAATGTCACTTAGCTGGTTTGACTTAAATAGCCGAATTTCCACTTGTCTCGTCATCCCAGGAAACCTTGATGGTCATTCCACTCATCACAGTAGCCAGCTCTAAGGCCATTATTGCTTTCATATCTTCACCTTCTACATCCATTGAACCCTCCTCCGTCGAAGAATATATTATGCTTGATATTTCTTCCCTTGCCGACCCTTTATCATCTTATGTAAGTGGAGAGGGGTAGATTATGCTTAAGAATTCACTTTCTGTCCGCTCAATCAAAGGTATTTCCATTAACTTCCCAATCTTGGCTCCAAATGAATCCTGAATCCATCATCGACTTATATCATCATGTTTTACATGTTTCAGGTCAATCTGCTCTTGACCCACTACCTATAGTCATCCTTGCTTCAGGCCTTCAATTGAAGCCATTGTTACTAAAGCCATAATTATTACAACTTCTACAGGGTCCATCATCGGTTATGATGTCGAGAAGATAGAAGCTTTAGTGAAAGTCTAAGAGCCCACCAACAACTTCGATGAGAAAGAAGAGATCACCATCGCTGGCGTTTCTAGCCTAAATCTATCCAATGCTACTACTCTTGATTGCTAAAGATGAAGCTTGTCCAAGTGAAACTACAAAGCTTTATGGTTTTCCTCTTTCCTTCACTGATGCTCTAACCTTTGGGCCGATTACCTTCTTCTTACCAACATTGGTCTTGGTTGCCTCCAGGGTGTTCCCAATCCTAAAGGCACAAGCAATACGTCATATCTAGAGATGAGATATTACCTACCGAAGAGGACACCCCTCTTGGAGGCAGTACGCTAAATAAGAGGCAAAAGAAGAAAGTGATCCTCGCTTCCTCATAATTTTGTTAAGTGTTCATTCGTCCTCCATCCTCCTTCCAAGCCCTAGCTTCCCTTCCTCTCTTCATAAATCTTCCATTCCTTCTCCAAATATCACACAAAAATATTTTAAATTCAAGTAAGAGTGTCCTCTACAATACCCATAAACCGGAATTTGCTTGAAGTGAAGAGTGTTTTCAAAATATTCAAAATAGAGATCTACAAGCATTGATTGCAATCTAATTTAGAGAAATTCTATCAGCTAGCAGTGATTAGGGATAACTCTCTATTTAATATGATCTTTGCGCTTTTATACTTGTTATTTGCTACATTGGATTAGGGCTTAGCCATAG
Organism: Allium cepa; assembly: GCA_030765085.1. Lineage (NCBI taxonomy): Eukaryota > Viridiplantae > Streptophyta > Magnoliopsida > Asparagales > Amaryllidaceae > Allium > Allium cepa. The sequence goes on along the minus strand of CM060929.1, from coordinate 456,592,825 downwards.
GTGCTTTACCTCTTATTGAGTGATTGAATATTAGGTTGTTTGATTGAAAGTATGCTTGAATGAGTTGAATGAATGTTAGAATAAATAATGAACTTAAATCATGTAATTAAATAGACGAGTTAACTTGATTGAGATTAATGGATGCTTCTTAATATTGTTTAGGAATGATTATTTTTTAAATGGTTGTATCATATAGATGGTTGAGTACCTCATTCTTATATAATGTATAAATCGTTCAAGTTCCGAGATGGTTCGTTGAACTGCCTTAGGAAGGGGTATTCATCCCACTACGAATTTTCTATTATAAAATCTCGACTATGAGATGTAGGTGGCTCATAGAAGGTTGCAATGCCATGGAGAATGACGCTTGGGCAAGGGAAGCGGAGATGATGACTGTAGAGTTTGAATTGGGGGATGTATTTCCTTAAGGAAATTTATCCCATTAAGGTTCGAACCTACATTTCTACATGAGATCAGTCGATTAGCCAAGGGGCATTAGTCGACTGGTCGAAGCAGATAAATATAAGATTTTTGGTTGAAAGAAAACAATAATTTTAGGGCCTAAATAGTCGATTGAAAGTGTCATCGGTCAACTGACCCAAAGGGATTAATCGATTGATCAGCAGTTGATCGAGGATTTTTGGTTCTTTTGGGATTTTTGACGTTCAGATGGGACTTCAAAGTATGGAGGAGGCTCATGGGGTCTGGTGGTACTACAAACTGGTACTTTGGAGCTATTTGGCATACGAGCATGTATGGCTTTGAGTTGAGGCTTCGGTGGCATATATTACAATATACAATGACCAGGAAGTGATTGAACATTTGGCTAGGATATAAGTCAAAGATCGAGATACTCAGGTAAGCTATGCAGGAGACAACTAAGTGAATATGCTTGGCATGTTTTCTATGCAGTGTCAGAGTTAGGTACGACTTTGGTATCTTGTCATCAGGGTATCAAATGCACGTTGATCAGGGTTAGGTACAATGCGATGCTACCCACACCTAAGGATAAAGCTATGGCTTAGGTGTCATTTTTTTCCATCGAGACTGATGTGTATCAACCACAACTTTCACCAAGTATGACTATTGGAGAGAGATGTGGATGCTCATCTATACTAGTAACCACCCTAACGTAGCGGTAACCACTTTTTTTTCGAACGTATAGTAGTTCGATGGAAAGGCGTTGTTGTTGGATCTGGGCCAGCATGCGACAGGTAAAATGGGTGAACATTAGTTTTCTTTTACCATTTTAGATCTTATTGGGACTATAAAGTCTAAATTGATTTAGACCTAATCCGAATAAATTTTAAATAAAATCATTATTTCATTTAGTTGATTAATAAAAGGATTTTATTCGATTAATATAATGACATACAATGTGTATATGTGTATCAAATACACATGTATATGTACATGCACATGCAATATATAAAGTGTGCATCGTTTAACATGCATGTATCTAAGTGTTGGGATTTACACCACAATGGATACAATAGCCCCTTTATACACATATTTGTTGTCAATTATTGTATAAAATCAATGTGCTATAAACATACTTACAATCAGATATATTTAATATAGCTATAAAAGGAAGTATTTTTATTTATATAGAAATATATTCATGTGAAGAATACTTATTTATAAATTTGAATGTAAAATAATTTAAAATTCAATATTTAAATTTTATTTAAATTTTTTGTAAACTATATCTAAATTGAAAATACATTTTAAAATTCAAACTTAAACTTTGAATTTATAAATAAGCTGTAGATATCATATATATATATTAAATTACATAACCTTAAATTCATTTATATAATTAATTAGTACTGTATTATATATATATATATATAATATATATATATATATATATATATATATACATGAACATTTATTTTTGGCCCTATTTTAGTTTTACAAATCAATTTATTTTTATATTAATTTATCCGAGCAAATTATAAAAAGGTTTTTTCCTTTTAAATTTCATATTCTTCGTATGAAATATTATTATTTATTTTTGTACAAAAACTAAACTTTATAAAATGCACGTATATATTTATCTATATTTATATACATATATGTAAATTTTAACAATTACAATTTAATATTTTAAATAAATAAATATAATATAAATATATATTTCAAATTAAATATATACGTATAAAATATATCTTTTGATTCATGTACATTTGAAATGACATACATAGCATTTATTGTTATCAATTTATATACACACACACACAAGATTTAAAAATTCAACTTTTAATTTAAGAGGCTTTTAAAATTAATTATAAATTTGATTCTTTTTAATAGCATAAGTAGAACGAGCATATGTAATTTTTTTTAATGATTGTACATATACATAAATCGAAAACAAATACATATAACAATTCATGATATAAATTTATCCTGTATAGATATGATAGCATAATTAATTACATATATAAAATTGGTATAAGTAAAATATTACCTTAGCTTTGGCCTAGTTAAAACACTTCGAATGTTGAATCAGTTGAACTCATGGAAATGGATTTAGTCTCTGCTAGAAAGTGCTAGCAATCAAAGAGATCTACACACTTTTGATATGATTTGGTTTAAATTCGAATTTGATTTTAAAAGAGAATGGAATGGAGTTATAAAGCTTGCGATCTATAGGGAGAAGAGGAGCTAGAGGGAGTAAACTCAAAATAGAAGGGATAGTGGATTTAATGAGAAAGGAGAAGGAGAGAAAAAAATGAGATCTGGATCCGATCCTTTACCACTTCTTTCTCGACCAATTCAAAACCAAATATCTAAAATATCTTGCCCCTCTTCCCCCATATACCGACAGTTATATCCAGGCTTTATGAGCCTATATGCTACTTCCAAGCATATCAGTAAATTCATATTTAAATCAAATTTAAATGTACATCGATATCGTAAATCGATATGTATGTATATAACTAATATATTCGCACCATTTTCAATACTAGTTCAAATAAATCAAATAAAATTTTATAATTAATATTTCACAAGTATTAATTAATTTCATTAATTTATAATAATTATAATTTATTCGAATCAGATGGTATTCAGAGTATACAGCATTGTAGTAATGTGACTCTTAGGTGTAAATTCAATCGGCGAATTAATATTAAACAATTCAAGTATTAACATTCACACGTCACTTCAATCAGCGGTGTGACAACTTGACCAAATTTCTTGCTTATATAGTTTCGGTAAAATATAATTTCACTATTTTAAGTGGACCTCGGTAACAATAATTATTTACACCGATTCTTCGTAATTGGACCGGTATCGGCTTATGCATCCCAATGCATATGCCGCATCCGGTCTAATACATTTGCATAGCTTACATTATGGAACCGATTATCAAAGCATACAGTATCCTCTTTATACGCTTTTTCTCCTCTTCAGTTTTTGAAACATCCTTCTTAGAAAGAATGATTCCATATTACATCAAAATATTTTCGGGCTTGAAATTCTCCATGCTGAACCTTTTTAGTATGGTATTTGTATTCAAGGATTAGGACAATCCCAATAGCCTCTTTGATGTATTCTATAGATTTATATACCTAGTATATAGCCAAGCTTTCACTGATAGCAATAATGAAATGACGTTACCAACCAATAGTAGATCAGGAACATATAAGATTAAGAATGCGATAATACTTCCTTATTCCTTTTTATATATGCACACTTCCTTTGTGTTCTGATGAAAACCAAACTACTTGATTATCTTATCAGAACACTTATTCCAGCTCCTTGAAGCTTGATTAAGTGCATAAATGGATCTTAACAACTTGCAAGCCTTGCCCTCACTCCCACTAACCTCGAAAACCTCGACCTGCGACATATGTGCGGTCTCTTCTCAATCACCATTTAGAAATGTCATCTTTACATCCATTTGCGATATTTTATGGTCATAGAATGCAACAATAACTAGCATTCCGAATGGACTTAAGCATTGTGATGGGCGAAAATGTTTTGTCGTAATCAACACCTTGAATTTGACGAAATCCTTTTGCGACTAGCCTTGCATTGTAAGTCTCCACTTGTCCATATGCATTTAGTTTTTCTTAAAAATCCATTTGATTGGTTTTATCCCTTTGGTTATGTTACCAAAGTTCAATCTTTGTTTTCATAATGGAATACATTTTGGATTTCATAGCTTCAAGCTAAAGTGCAAAGTCTTTACTCTTTTGTGCTTGTTGGAATGAGAGAGTGGTATCATCATCTAAGACGCAGTCCTCCCTTTTTCCATCCATAAGAAAATCATAGTACCTCTTTAGTGGACGAGATTCCAAATTGGGCCTTATAATAAGTTGTGTATTGTCATATATAGGTGAATTTGTTTCTCCTACTTGTTCGACCCCTGTGTTAATTTCTTGGATATCATCTAAGTCTACAACTTCACTGTTAATTACTTTTGATGGAAATTTCTTTTTTAAAAAGACAAAAAGTCGAGAAGCAATAACCATTTGTTCCTCGGTGTTGTAAGACATACATACCATTGAATTTTTTGGGTATCCTATAAATTTACACAATCTCGATCTTGCCTCGAGTCTACTGGGGACCAATGTTATTAACGTATAGTGGACAACCCTACTCAAAATTTTGAGTTGGGGTTTCTTCCTACACCATGTCTCATATGGTGTCTTAAGTATGGATTTAGTTGGCATCATATTTATCATATTCGCCTTAGTTTCTAGTGCATATCCCCAAAAGGATAGAGTTACCTCAGCTTTACTCATCATGGAATAAACCATATCTAATAAGGTTCGATTCCTTCACTTCGGAACACTGTTGTGTTATAAAGTATAGGGTGGAGTAACCTGAATGATAATACCATTATCTTTTATGTAATGTTGGAGCACTTGTCCAACATACTTCCCTCCTCAATCAGATCGAAGTATTTTAATCTCATGGTTTGTTTGATTTTCGACCTCGTTTTTATGTTTAATAAATTTCTCATGGACGTGGGATTTGTTCTTCATAAGATAAATATATCCTAATCTCGAGAAATTATCCATAAAGGTTATAAACTAAGAAGAATTTTTCTTTAGTAACTATAGTCATTGGGCCACATACATCAATATGTAAGAGACCCAAGAGCTCGTTAACTCTTTTATTGCTCCCACAAAATAGGTGTTTGGTCATTTTTCCTTTAAGAAACTACCTACACATATTAAATTGTCCAAAATCAAATGATTGTATAAAACCTTCAGTTCAATTTATGTAGTCGTTTCTCACTTATATTACCTAGCCTACAATGCCAAAGAAAGTCATTATTTATGTCAACATTAGAAGAATTATTCACGGCATATACATAATTAGTATTAATCACATAAATGTCATTATCTAAAATACCATCATAGACTTTATTTCCATTCAACATAATATTTATAACATTATTAATGTAGTGAAAAACATATCCATTCTCAGACAATCTATAATTATTTATATTAAAACTACAAGAAATTATTGTCAATGACATAATTTCTTAGCATTTTAGCCTCAGGGACAGACCTTTAGTATTTTAACCTGAAGGACATCATTAGGTATCAGTTTTTAGTTATTGATAGCAATTTTTAGGTATCAGTTTGTAGTTATCGTAGCAGTTTTTAGGTATCAGTTTTTAGTTCGGTAGCAGTTTTGGAATAATGTTTGTTCTTTTGAATAATTCTAAAAGAATGTTTATCCTTATGAATAATTTTTAGAAAAATGTTTGTCCTTGTGCTTAAAATATCGAGGCCGTGTCCTTGAGGCTAAAATTATACAAATTTTTGCACTTTAAATTAATTCCCCTTAAAACTAACCCATTTTGCAAAGATAAATGATAATCTTCCACTATCGTTGCATCTACCAGAGATGCATCGGTAACTTGAAGCCTTATTTCTACCTTTGCCACATGACAATGGTTCCTAAGTCCTTGTAATGAATTACGGACGCGAGTTCCAGATTCATTGTCTAAATCCCAAGATATTTTTTTGATTGCAAGAAAGTTTTGAATCATAAATTACACCCATATGAGTAGTTTAACTATTTCATTTCTTCTCTTTGACAAACTTCAAGTACTCAGGGCAGTTTTGTTCCCAATGACCTTTTTTGTGACTATGATGAAATTCACCCTTGTTAGCTAGAACAGTCTTCTTATTCTTCTTAATAACCTTTTTTGGTTCTTCAAACCATTCGAAGATGATGCCTTCCCCTTAACTACGAGTACCACTCCTATCCTTAGATAAGATTCGACCTAGCTCAACATATTGAGAAGCTCCACGAGGTTTATATTCAACTGTTTATATTGTAGTTTAATATGCATAGCTCAAACCGAGGATTAAGAGATCCCAGTATCAAATAAACTTGTAACTTGTTGCCAATTGTAATGTTCGATTGAGCAAGTCTATCAATAGAGCCTTTATCATTAGGATAAATCTTCCATTTTCATGCCATTTTCCAACTTCTTAAAAGCTTCTTTGTAAGTTCGTACCTTACGGAATCATACTATTGACTAATAAAAGCTTGGTGGCCATCAAAAATCTAATGGACATTCATGTTTTAATGCTATCTCTGCAATGATTTGTCAAACATAGACAATAATTAAACTTGGGTGATTTTTTGGTCTACGACCCATTTGTTATGAGCTATGATTTGTTCGGAGTCCGCATTATCAACAGGTTTTTTCCTTAGAAGTTCGGTTATTGATAACCATAGAGATTCGTAAGTTAGTGCAACCTTAATTTCCCTTAACCACTGTATGTAGTTAGGTCCAATGAATTTGTCGTTTTCAAATAACAACTTTGATGCGGACATTTTATACATGCAAATTTAACTTAGTAGACTAAGACATTTATTCATAGTAGATGTTCTTAGAATATTACTAAGGTTAAATACTACATTTCATTTACTAATAAGCTCCCACTAGCTTTTATATTTCTCGAAACCCTAATATGAAACATAGAAGCCTTTCGACTTTACTAGCGTAAGTTAGGACTCATTTGTATAGGGATTCCGACTTGAGTTTACTCAATAAGTCATAAGACTATGAATGATGGATAATACTTTCATATACAATTCCTAACATTATGGTTTTTATCCTAATCTAATTTTGACCTTGAGTTTGTTCAACAAATCGAAAGAGATTATTCACTCGTACATTCCATTTCATGATGGCCTAAGTCTAGTATTGTTAATGAGATTTTTTGTCTTAGAAGCACCCAGTTTTTTTTGATGTACCACAATGCTTAATGCTTTCATGATTAGGAATCGGTAAGATTACGTAATAGTAGTGTTTCTTTTAAAGGAAGTAACTATGTGTTGTAATGCCTACACAATTATAAGGGAAAATATTTGAAATTCCACGAAAGGTCTCTATCCAATTCGTTAAGCAACACATTCCAATTTTAGCACAAAAGATAGAAAAATTAAAGGAAAAAAACTGAAAGCAATAAATGACACAAAGAATTTACATTTTTCAGATGTTAATTAATCCTACATCCATAGGAAAAAGTCATCATCTTCTTCTTTCATTCCTAATATAGTAAAAAAATGCCAGAGAGTGCAATTTTAGTTTCAGTGCAGAAAAAGAAAGTAAAACCCCCTCTTTTGCTTTTGTTCCTTGTCCATTTAATATATATAAGAATTATATGGATCACTTATGTCAATCTTCTATTCTTTTGGTTCCTACCTTTGGATTAAGACATGTGTCGATCATTCGTCTTGTTTATTTGTCGTACAAGATTGTTGATGTGGTCTTTGGTCGGAAATCTTGATCTGGACTAAGGGATTTAGTTCTTGGGCGGGAAGCTTGAAAATGATGTGTGAAACCTAATTTTTGAATATGCCATGCCTCGATGATTTCATAGAGCAATAAGTCAATAAACTGCACACATTCGCAAGAAAAGCCATAATGAGAAATTACCCCTAATATAAGAAGACTGCATAGTTTTAAACACTCCAGAACTTCACTATCGTAGATAGGCCATTGAGAACTACGCTTCCATAATTGTATAGGGTAATAATATTACACAATATCTAAACTACGTTAACACTACTGAAGCCATACTGCACTGAACCTAATCTTAATTGTTCAATAAATAAAATACTACGCCACTTCTTCACATCAAAGTTGTCCAAGAAATTCGAGAATGAAGTCGTGGCTCCTTGGCTTACTTTTGAGGAACATAGTTTTTCTTATGCTTGTGGAGCAGTTTTACCCAATTGATTTATCGTTTGAGTCTTTGTATTTGTGGGTAGTACTTTTTTAGAATTGGGACGTTGTTATATCATTTCGATGTCAAATCAGAAGGCGTCGCATCCTTATTGCTTCAATGTTAATATAAGGTGACAACACTACCCTACCACTTTAATGTTAGTATAAGATTGCAGTGCATCTCTATTACTTATAATTACTTTAAGGATTATGCCATAGTTCATCACTAGTATTGCTTTTGGGGCTGCAACACAATTTCTAAACTTATTGTTAATCATTGTGTTGTGGTTCCAAATTATTTAGGCTTACTTTTTGAACCACAACACAACCTTCATATTTGGTTCTTAAAGGTGGTGCCATGGTTCTGCCTATTGAAGTAAATATTAGGATTGTAGAGCAGTCTCTATACTTTGAAGAAAAATCAGGGCACATGAGCAGTATTATGACATTGATGCTGCACTCGAAGGTATAGCGTAGTACTATCTAGACCTTCCTTTTTTCTTTTGTTTTCTCATCATAATCTAACTTCTATCATGAGAGTGGTTCTTTCCGGCTCCGTGTTTATATCAATTCGCCTTTACAAATATTTCGAAAATATGAGTGTAACACTTACCCCCAAGTCTGCAATGATTGGAGATCGATGTGGACTTGTCTTTACTTCCATATTTTCCTGTGACCCTTCACTTCTTTCTTTTCTCTCTATTCTTCTCAAATTGAAAAAGTCTTTATCCTCGTTCTACGTTTAATGCCCAAATATATGTGTTAATTTTTTATTGACCGATTCTTTGAAAAAGCTGTCGCTTTAATCTTTTCGTTTCCTAAGAAAATCTGTATCAATTCTGGCGTTAATCTCCTCTATCATTAATTAATTAATTTTAGGGGCTCTTCCATCATTCCAACTTTGTGGCTAAGATTAAAATTGAGGTGAGTATATGTTTCTTCTCCTTCTTCTTCATTTCTATATGTGCCCTCGAAAATGTTGGTTCCAAACCCATCTTCTCTAATAATTTTTTTTTTCAAACGGAAGTTATGTTATCATTTCTCTTATTGTTTCTTCTTCTATATATTAGTGGTAGTTGGTAACAAACCCAGTATATTTGTTATGCAAACTACTTATATTGAGGGGATCACCTCTGCCTTACCCTTGCCATCTAGAATAACTGAATTTGGGGAAATAAAGGGTATCTTGGATCATTTCGAGTTCGAGGTTTATGCAATTAGGGTTCCTGAATTTCATGATCGTATCCATATGCCTCTAAATAACTTTATTTCCATTGCTTCCAAGAACATTAGATGTGGGTTTTATCTTAGTCCCAATCAGATTCTTTGTGAATGGCTCTCTGCCATTAGTATTGCTTCCATACAACTTGCCCCAGTTTCTTACTCCATTTTGATTGCCACCTTTATTCTTTATGTAGAGAAGTATTCTCATAACTTCCTTTGAGGAACTTCAATTTCTATTTAGTACTCATAAAAATCCTTATGAATATGGGTTTTAATATGCCCAGGAAAAGAAATTGATCCTTATATATGTTCCTCGAAAGACGCAAAAATGGAATGACCAATATTTTTCTTTTCAAATTTAGATAACTTCCCTGTTTCTTTCCAACCATAGCCCATTCGTCCTGTCTTTTCTAATCAACCCACTAGGTCATATGTTCTAGTAGAAAGGACATCCTTGGTTTGGGTGAAAAAGATAGAGAAATAAAATATTTTTTACTGATTCATTACCTTGCAAGTATGACTTTCTATGTACTGGTCATAACTTCTCTTGCTTTATCCTTAAATTCTCTTCTGTTACGGATGAATCTAGGGGTATCATTTGATAAGATGGATGACGAAATTATATTTCATGATTTTTTGCAAAAATAATTACTGATCTTAACTCCTTTCTATGCAGATAAAATGGCTAAAGATGTCCCAGATGCCTTTTTTGATGATCCCTCATCGAAGAAGTTAGAGACGATAAAGAAGAAGATAGGATAGAAGAGAAGAAAGGATGATGCTGAAACTTCTAATCAACCACTCAAGAAGTCTCACACGCCTCCTCCTCCTTCTCTTCCTCTCATAGAAATACTTTGCATCTAACCTCTTTAGTCCTTTCGAGATCCAAACATCCGCTTCCTACCCTACCTGAAGGACCTATGATTGATCTTGCCGAGAGGGTAAAGCTTATAGCATTAGATGGTTTATCCTATATTGCTTCTACCCCCAATCTTACACTATTGCACTTCCATTCATGCATTCCCCTTCCTCGAACTTGCTACTGAACCCGACAGAACTTGGGCCTCTGTACATGTCTTCCTTTCTTTCTCTACTTAATGACGATTTACTATGAAAATTCTCATCTTGTTTATTTCTTCTTTATATGGAGGGGGGATTTGACAACCGAGGTTCAAAAGAGAGCTATGGATGACCCGGTCTCATCCATTGCTTGGATCTCCAAGCTTGAGGCGAACCTTGCTATGGCAACTTTTGAGAAAACCAAAGTAGAGAATAGCTTAAGGTTCAATGGGAGAAGGCTGAGAGGGTAGAGGGCGTAGGGAGGGCAGTTGAGGAGGCTTTGAATCTAAAAGGTCAGGAGTTGGAAAGGAAAAAAAGGTCCTAGGGGAGAAGGAGTTGGAGAGGACAGCCCAAGAGCCGGCCAGGTCAAAGCATGGGCTTAATCAGATTACTTACCGGGCACTTTTCAAGATGTGTGTCATGATTAAGCGCTAATTTTTTGCCGACCGTCCAGATGATACTACTCCCAAGGTTGTTCTCGGCTTCTTAGAGGACCTGCAAAAATCAAAGAGGCCCTTACCTACTGCAAGACCGAGTGTACTAAGGAGCTGGTTAGGGATTGAGCTTCCTTTTTGCCTCCTATGACATTTCGTTGCAGCATGATTACATTATGTGAGGGGACTGAGGTCACCTCTACCCCCCAAGTCCATTTAATTACTTGAGCCTTTGTACATAATTTCACCATTTTTCTTGGGTTTCTGAATCTTTTGGCATGTAATGAAGTAAAATCCTTTTTTAGTCTTATTGTGACAAATTTCTTTGATTGTCTTACTGTTTTGCTACTGCACCATGAATGCCGCGTTGTTTTCGTTCCTTTTTTTGTAGTCTTCTAAGGAAGTAATTTTTACTAAACCCCTGAAGGAAAGCATGGAAAAACTCCAAACTCAAATCATAGATCGCCTTGGACTTAGCACGACATCGATTTGCAGACGAGAGAAAGAGTTAGATCGGTCATTTGTACAACTTAAAGAAGAAACCCAAGGGTTGCTATCTAAAGTCGACCAAGTAGTTAAAGAGAAGGAAGCACTTCGTGACTTCGCATTGCGCCACTGACGCTATGTCCTAAAGAGTGGTTCTTTTCCTCACGACATCCCTTATTTGGAATAGTTTAGATTAGGCTTGGGAATCTAAATGAGGAATGCACCTTATGTATTATTATTATTATTAGTATTATTATTATTATTATTATTATTTCTGTTTGTTTTTTGTAAATTTGTTGATATCCTTCACATAAAACTTGTCTTACGCAATACGTCATTTCAAACTTAACTTTGTGTAATTTAGATCCCATTGAGATTAATTCCAATGATTATCAACTAAGTCGATTCCCATCTTCCTTACGGGCATCCATCTGAGTCTATCGAAGCCTTTGAATCTAATGCACCTTAGGTTTCCACTATCTACAGCTATAATGGGCATACCAAAATTTGAAGTTATAGCTACGAATTCTATTGCAACCTTAGGGGAAGAGAACCTCCAACTATCACTTAACAATGAAAAGCTTGAAAGAGATTTGAAGAATGCTCTTTTTGGTTTCAAAAAAGGTAAGGATGCATACGAGCACCGACATTAATATAATATCACATTGCGGGCTAAGCTTGATGCTATAAATTCAAAAGTGGATGTAGTGCAACAAATGCTGAAGGAAAGTGAAGCACATTATAGGGTTGTCTATGAGGAGGAGGCCAACGGATAGAGAAAAATCACTGGAAGCTTATCTCTTTAGGCCGCTCAACACTATAAAGAGAAGGAGGATCCCGAAGAAGGAGAGGTGGTCAAGAAGCTTAGCACGGGTGTAGCCCTTACTCCTCTAGCAGGCATGGGCGCCATGTTGGTGAATAAGTGGAAAAAGAAGTTAAAACTCCACTATCAAGGTAAATTTAGATAACTAGAAGACCGTTACAAACAACAGTTAGAGTGACCACGGCTAAAGGTGCTCCCTTGTACGCAGAGGAAGAGAGTGGAAAGCGGATACTCCCAAATATTTTTGTGGTTTTTCTAAAGACTCAAAAAATAAGGGGTGAATTAACAAAAACTATAGAACAGATAAGGGAAACCATTATACTTAAGATTTACGAACTCGAAGATCAACTTCTAGAAGCTCAAGATGCCTCCAATGTCGTAGCAACACTTGTTAATGTGCCAGGTAATGATCAGATTGCTGATCTCAAGGAACAGCTTAGAATGGGGATGTCGTTAGATGTAAGATAGGGCATATTTCTTTACAACGAGCTACAGATGTATTTAGTTATTTTTATTCTACACTTAATCTAATTTTTCGCTATAATAAAGAAGGCTTTATGGTGACTGGGGAGGATCTAATGGACCTATGGACAAGTGTCAACTATGTCCCCATGAAGACTTTTCATGTTAGAATGGATTGACCTTTAGCTGCTTAGACACGTTACTTCATAATCATAGTAGTATTTGGTACTTATAATTTAGAACACTTCTGTAAGACTATTGTGTAGAATACATTCCTTTTTGTTGTGCAAATATCTATAAGGATACTGTATAAATTGAATTCTCTTATAAATGATATAAGTACCTTATGAGCTTTAGCTTGTTTTCACTTTCTTTTAATCTTGTTCATCTGAATTTGCTTGATTTTCAACCATGCATCCATCTTTGTTCATGCCCATAGCACATCTGCCCCACTATTTAAGGGTAGAGTATTTTTTGACTGTAAAGGAAGGTCATGTATTTACAACCTTTCTTAATACATGCATATCGTTTTTTATACTGGTTCAGGCCATTCAATATCCTTTCGTCCAGTGTAATTGTTTATCAGTAAAGACGGGTCATGTATGATACAACTCAATGCTATTAGCTATGTAAGCAAAATTAACATAGAAGGATTTTTATACCTGTTCGGGCCGTTCAATATCCCTACGTCCAGTTCAATGGATCACTACTTCTCATAATAACTATAATACTTATTATTTTTATATACAAATAACATTGCTTATAGAATGTAAGGCTTGCGATGCTCCAAATTCAAAGTTCTTAGAATTAGATTTCCATCAGGCCGTGAGGGTCGTTAGGCTCCATTAGCTAAGGCTTCTGCTACAACTAGTGGGCCTTCACAGTTTGGGCCCAGAGCTTGTCTACTGGTTCCTTGGTGTTAGCCACTACTCTCTAAGTATTAGATCCCCTTTGCAAAAGTTTCTCTCTTTGAACCTAACATTGTAATTCTTCGCCATCCTTTATCGGTATGTGGTAGATAAGATTGTTGCCTCCTCTCTTTTTCCTTGAGTAAGATCGAGGGCAATATCTTTTAACTCCTTGTTCTGCTCTATCACATATGATATTCTTCTATGTGATGGAACCTTTGTTTTAATTAGGAGCATCACTTCATAACCATAGGTTAAGGAGAAAGGTGTGTGGCCAGTTGGGGTTTGGATGAGGTTCTATAGGCCTACAATACTAAAGGTAACTCATCTACCCATTTTCCATTATCCTTTTGCAGTCCACTCTTGAGCAGTTTCTTGATGGTTTTGTTTGCTATTTCGACTTTCCCTTTCGCCTATGGGTCTGTGATAGAAGAGAAACTTTTTATTATTTTGTTCCTTTCACAAAACTTTGCAAACCCCTTACTCTCGAACTGGGTTCCATTATAAGAAATTATTTATAGGGATCCCAAACCTAGTAATCATGTTGCAATAATTGTAGCTAAGGTGTCTGCTTCTACCATTTGGTGAAGTGGTATATAGCCACCTCTGCGTACTTTTCCCCTTCATTAGATATAGGAAGTGGTTCTATCAAATGCCTTATATGTCAAACGTCCATGCTGGCTAACGGAATGAGCTCATTTGTAGGTAACCTTGGGATACTAGCGAATCTTTGACATCTATCCCATTTTCTTACGTATTTCTACGCAACTTGAAGTGCAGTGGGCCAGTAATAACCGTGTCTTAGCACTTTCTTTGCTAACTTGGCTCCTCCAAAGTGATCTCCATGCCATTCTTCATGTACTTCTCCCAAGACTCATATTCCTTCTTCTTTGGACACACCTATAGGATAAGTAGTAGAGCACCCTCTCTTGTATAATATGCCATCAAAGAAGGAAATATACAGAGCCTGATAGCTAATTTTACAAGCTTCATTCTTGTTTGGAGGTAGGGCTCCACTTACCTAGAATTGGTTGATAGGGTCATCCATGAGTCTTCCTCTATATGTTGAGGGATCGGCACAGTTGGAGATTCCACTTGATTTTTAACCATTTCTTGGTTCCAAGCTTCTCTAGTTGTATCTCACTATGCTCTAGTTAGGACTAGTATTTTCTTGGCCTTAGTCATGCTTGGTTCAGCTTGATGTCCTATTGGGACAACTTTCATTTCTTGAGCTACTTTAGTACTAGCAAGTTTAGCCAAAAGTCCGCAGAAGAATTATTCTCGTTTGGGATTTAATTTATATCAAATCTATCAAATTGCTCTATCAACCTTTTGGAGAGTTATATTTATTTAGCTAAGGTTGGCTCTTTCATTTGGTAGTTCCCCTGCACGATTTACAACTAATTGGGAATCACTTTGAAGTTTAATATGGGTTACTTTAATTAACTAGGCCATCCTTAAGCCTGTTAGGACAGCCTCATATTCTACCACATTAGTGTTATCTTTGAATCCGAGTTGCATTGCCCTATGTATTTTCTGCTTATTTAAAGTGATCACTATATATCTGATCCCTACCTCATGTTTATTTGATGCCCCATCCACGAATAATTGCTAGAACTGTGGAGTGAGAATCTCTTCCTCAAATTATGGCTCATTTGACAACATGCATTCCATAATGAAATCTACTAGAGCTTGTACTTTGATTGCTTTTCTTAGGTAGTAAAAGATATCATATTACTCAGCTCCACTGCCCACTTTAACAAGTGATCCATCGCCTCTGGCTCTACGGTATTTGCTTCAGCGGTTTGTTTTTGAGGACTTTGATGCGATGCACTTGAAAGTATTGTCGTAATTTTCTTATTATAAGGAGCAGGTTATAGGCTAACTTTTCAATGATTTAGTAGTTAAGCTCTACTTCGAACAAGCACTTGCCAGTGAAGTATATGGCTTCCGAGTCCCTTTATCTTCTCAGATTATTGCAGCACTAACAACTTTATCAGTTACAACTAAATACACATATAAGGCCTTACCTATTATCGGTTTTGATAGGATAGGAGTAATGATCAGATGATCCTTCGTATTCTGGAATGCAATGTTGCACTCCTCATTCCATTCAAAATTTCGTCCCTTTTTCACTTAGTCGAAGAATAATATACATTTTTAGGTTGCTTTAGAATAAATATGCTTAGAGCGACCACTCTACCATTTAGGCTTATGATATCATTTTGGCTTTTCTTGGAATCCTATCATCCTTATGTACCTTAGAAATTTCCCTATCGAATGGAAAAAATACATTTTAAGGGATTTAACTTCATGTTATATTGCCTTAGGACTACAACGATTCCCTCTAAATCATGCGCATGATTCAGTGCTGCTTTTGAGTTGACGAGCATGTAATCTATGTATGCTTCGATGTTTTTACCAATCATATTTGCGAACATCATATTCTCTAAACTTTGATAGGTTGCTTTAGTGTTTTTGAGTCTGAATAGCATGACCTTGTAGTAGTATAAACCTTTGTCCATCACATAAATCTGGCTCAAACAAAGCTATCTGATTTTAACACAAGTATGCGTACGTGAACGAGAGAATTTCATGTCCACTAGTTGCATCCACCAATTGATCGATTCTAGGTAGAGGAAAGCTATCGTTTTGGTAGGCCTTGTTGAGGTTAGTGTAGTCTATGCAAGTTCTTCATTTCCCACTAGACTTCTTCATAAGAATAGGGTTGACGATCCACTTTGGGTAATACATTTCCTTGATGCCCATTTGCCTTCAACTTCTTAACTTCTTTATACAGAGCATTATATCTTTTCTGATCTAGAGTTCTGTGCTTTTGCCAGACTAGATGAGCACTGGGATCGATGTTCAGTACATGGAAAATGATAGATAGGTCTATTCCTACCCTGTTTGAGTGTGCCCAAGAAAAAACATCTACTGATCTCCTAAGGGAGTCAATCAATTTCATTTTGGTTTCTACACTAACATTTTTTCATAACTTGAGAACCTTCGAAGGATCTTTACGATCTATGTGTATATCTTTGAGATCATCCAATAGCTTCAACTCTCTCCTTGTCTTCCCTAATCTTAGATCTATTTCACTTTCTTCTTTTTCTTCGGGTTGGGAAGTGATGGAGAAAGCTTGTCTCTGAGCTTCTTTGGAAAAATATTGCACATAGATCGATTTATACTCATCAGTGCCAATCTTGTGCAAGTACTCCCTCTTTTTCCTTCTTATTGATGTTATGGTCATAGAATCACCTGTTTTAACGTCAGCCTTGGTATTTTGTACCAATGCGGTTATTAGAATTGGCTTGATTTCTTTTTTATTATCGTCCTCATAATTATCAGAAGTGATAATAAAATAGTTTTGAACAATTTTATTGCTATAATTGAGATTTACTTTGTACAATTATCTAGGTAACAATTATTCCCCCTAAGTGACCCAATTCTAGCAGGAGTATGGAAATTCATAAGCAAATCATTCTGAAAAATTAATGCCCCCATGTCAATTAGTGCAGGCATTCCCAAGAATGTATTATATGGAGATGGTTGAATAATGATCAACAAGCTTGCACATAATGATTTTTGAAGAGGGACAGTCCTTTCGGTGATGAGAAGATATGTTGACCCGATAAGAATAGTCATAGTATTATTGAAGCCATAAATTGGTTCTGAGCTCAGCTTCAGTATTTCCGTTGGAAGCTTCATTGTGTCAAATGAAAATTTGAAATTAACATTGAAAAAGCTCCTAAAATCCACAATGATTTTCTTCATGGTGCATTTTGATATCTACACTGCAACTATCAATGGGTCTTGATGTTGAAAAACCACCCATGGGCGTCAAAAGCAGTGAAGACTATTTCCTAAGTAGGCTTTTCCTTCATATGGAATATGGTTCTTTGCTCTTCTTTAGCCTCTTGCACATATCGCTCCTACGCTTTTTTGCTCTTTCCAGCGAAGTGTTGACCTTTGTTGATCAAACCTATTAGATTGGAGGGATTTCCTACTAGACCTTCATTTGGATATGGAGGGAGGTTCCTAGTTCTCTCTAACAGCTGCCTAAGTATCAATTTTGAATCAATATCTCAATTTCATTTATCAAGTGTATGCAGTTATCAGTATCTTGGCCATTGGCTTTGTGGAACTGGCAATATGCTACCCTTGTTATTTTCCAGCTTCTTTCCCTTGTTCGGGACGTTATGGGCCAGTTCAGTTATGGCCATCTCATATATCTTACCAGGTGTATGGGTAAGGGGAGTTTTAGCTCTAAAGTTAAATTCTCTCTATCACTTTGCAGGTAGACCTATCCTTCTGCCCCTTTTTTCATTGTATGGAGAATAAGTTCTTTCAAATGAAGGTAATTCTACGGCCTCGGTATTTTCCATTTGGTTGTAGCCATTGGCCCATTTATAGAAATCCTTTATGCTGTGGCGTGACTTCCTCTATTTCTATCCTACATAACGGTTTTCCTTCTGATCTTAGCACGTGCTGCCATTAGTAGTGCTTCGCATAAGTCACTCCAATCCTCTTTATGCATTTTATAAAAAGTGACGTGCCATTGATTTAAAGCATTTTATAAAGTTGCATAAGCTTTCATTTTTCCCCTGCAATACACAGGACATGGTATTCACATCTACAGAAGCTTCTCTCCCAGAGTTGAATTGTTCTAAGAAATCCACAACTAGCTGCGCCCAAGAACGAACCTCCCTTGATCCATACCTCCTGAACCATCTGGAAACTTCCCAACCTGATATATTGGGAATAACTTGCACCTAGTTATCCTCCCTGCCTTTAGAATGTCCATCTAGCACTCAAAAGTGCAAGTATGGTCATATGGGTTAGTAGTCCCATCAAATTTATTGATTGATGGAGCTATGAAGTTGTCAAGGAAGTTTGCGTCTATAATACTTTCGCTAAACGGGGGAGAATCCACTTCCTGTATTTCCTCTTTGTAGTTCTATTAGCGAAGTCCCAAATAGCCACTCTACGTGAACTTTCAATTGATGGATCTTATCTCCTTTGGGGCTACTTGGGATGAGCCATCTTTGTAGAGTGAGGTGACATCATTATCATCGGGTGCAATTTGTGTTTGGTTTTTCAGCAGTAACGGGTTGATGTTTGCATGCTTTGATTTAATTTGGAGATCGATTTGAAATTTTCCTTTGAGCTTGGTATCTATTTGTTTTGGAACAACATCACCGTTCTTATTTTTGAAATTATCATGGTGACTCACACGTTGCATAAGCAGTGCAGTCAGTGAATGATAGCGATGAGCTATGGAAGGCTAAAGGGATATTGGTTTAAGAGCAAGATACTGTGTCATGGATCTTTCTAGTCTATCTATGTGTTTGTTTAAATGGTTTGTGAAGGCTTGGAAAACAATTAGGACAGAATCCGAGGTGTTGGTCATAGAGGTAAGGAGTTACCTTTTTGGTATTTTTAAGGTTAGGTGAAAATTTTCTTGGTTAGGAGGAGTGTTGATATCGGTGGAATTCATTGTGTTATAGTGGTGTCAAAAGAAGATGCGTGTAAATTTTGCCGGAAAGAGAAATCAGCCCTCCTTTTTGGACCAAAAATGTTGATGAGATTTTTCATCCTGGAAACACTCATGTATTTTTTGAAGCAACCATGATGCTAAATGCTTTCATGATTATGAATTAGCAAGATTAAGTAATATTAATGTTCCTTTAAAGGAAGCAATTATGTGTTGTAATGCTTACATAATAATGAGGGAAAATATTCGAAATTCTATGAAAAGTCTCTATCTAATTCATTAAGCAACATAATTCAATTTTAGCACTAAAAAATGAAAATTAAAGGAAAGTAATGAAAGCAATAAATAACAAAGAATTTCTATGGTTTAGATTTTAGCGAATCCTACGTCCACGGGAAAATGTCCTTATCTTCTTCTTTCATTCTTAGTATAAGTGAAAAAGGGGCAGAGAGTACAATTTTGGTTTAAGTTCTTAAAAAAGAATGAAGTAAAAAAATCTCCCTTTTTTGCTATAGTTCCTTAAATATTTATAGTATACAAGACCTCACATGGATCACTAATGTCAATCTTCTATTCACCTTATTCCTACCTTTGGATTAAGCCATGTGTGGATCATATGTCTTGCTTATTTGCTATACATGGATTGTAAACGTAGTCTTTGGCAGGAAATCTTGATTTGGATTCAGGGATTTTGGCCTTGGGCGGGAAGCTTGAAATTGAAGTAGGAAACCCAATTTTTGAATAGGCGATGACTTGATGATTCCATAAAGCAACAAGTCAATGAACTACACACATGCACAGGCAATGCCATGATGAGAAATTGCACCCAACATAGGAAAACTGCATAGTTTTAAGCACTGTAGAACTTCGATACCATATATAGGTCATTTCTGAACTGTGCTTCCATAATTGTGTAGGGTGACAATATTACAAAACATCCAAACTATGTTAGCACTCGTGAAATCATACTGCACTGAACCTAATCTAAACTATTCTATTAATAGAGGACCACGCTGTAACATACGGGATTTTCGACTCCCGAAGGTCGACATCAATACGTCCACTGTATCAACTGCCGAGCAATCGAAGGCTGGAAAACCGTGCCGTTAGGGTTAAAGAAGAGGTAGAATATAGAAGAAGAAAGAAAGAAGAAAACAGAAACAATAACAGAATCTCACAATCGCAGCGGAACAACATATAATAGATAAATGAATAATCTTTAAACAATGAACTATATCAGTTATTATATTACATCACATTATCATTACATTATCAGAGTGTACAACAACAAACAACGGAAAAGAAATACTATATACTAGTTGATACGCCATGCCATCCAGCTTGCTCCTGATCTCCACAGCAACTCCTGAATTCCAGAATGACCTGATAACCTGACTCTAGACTGCCCGTGTTAAAATTGGTGGGCACCTAGAGTTTAGGAAGGAAACAATAAACTCCAGGTCAGTCATGAGACTGGTGTGAGAACATAAAACGGTTATTCTTTTAAAACAAACAAAGAAATATTTTAAATTAGATTCGCAATGCACTTTAGAAAATGAGACTACCATAAGGCCTCTCGCACACACACACACAACGCAAACGCAGAATCGGAGGAGATTTCTCCTTATGATAGTTAAATATGCTTGATACGCAAATTTTCTTTGATATTATTATTATTAGTGCAAAGTGTAGGAAAACATTTCGAAAGTATAATATAAATCTCAGCCAGCATAGACATTTCGCACTTATGCCTACTATAGCTACCATGTTCAATAGCAGGTTACCGCCACATTCCATGGCAGGTTATATAACTAAAACCGTACAAGTCTCGTATTGTTTCTTTGGATTTTACAACAAATGGTCAGGCCAAGGAACTTCCCACTGCCATATGGGTACGCCTCTGGAAAGACGCCCCGAGAACCTAACCGGATCTCTACCAACACAAGGTCGGATTACCCCTAGCTGGGTAACTACTGACATGAATATGCCATCCCCCGGTCGTAACCGACCTAAATCCCGGGATTCACCAACAACCACAAAATAATAAGTTTGCAGCAACAACATAGGTTAAGTATCAGGGCTCCATACCATAATACCACCTCTATCTAGAAGGAATGACATACATTAAGGGGGCGCTATCCCCTAATAACCTTGCTGCATCTTTCCTGTTTTGACCATTACCGGGGTGTGAGGTCCGACGAAGTCTCGTCCACAAAGCTATGCATTACATAAAAGCCACGCTTTGATCAATAAATGCTCAACAGCACTTCGTATGCCACATTACCAAATTGGGAATGTATCACTAGTAACCATCAACTACATAACCTCTAAGCTCGTACGTCTCAGAGAAGGGTGTTAAGCTAAGAGAATAAATTCTCCGCCACCAACAGAAATATATTTGATAGAAAGCAGCTTTACATCTCAAATTGTAACGTCAGACACACATCCATACAAGTCTATTCTGGGTTCGAACAGAACCGAAGGCACTTCCAAAGAAGCCCTTGCAATCCGGATATTCCCTAATCACGACCGGACTTTCCATCACAAAGGGTGATAAAATCTCTATATCGGAGATCAGCCGATGCAGAGTCATTCGACGGTAATCCTTCCGTTTTCGAAAATACCCAGTCTTCAACACCGGTTTTCAAATGCTATCCATTACGACATATCACTTATTCGAAATGGGATTTATGACACAAAGGTCCTCTCCCGGCTGAACCGAATAACTAGCGCTTATTTTTAAAAATAAGTGTAGCATTCAAATTCAAGCCAATCACAACAAATACCTATTTAAAGGTAAATATCGATAGTCGGTTATTTAACTATCAAGGCCAACAAACAAATATCGAGCACCATAACAACCACTAGGCCCTTTTTATTAATCTTCCATAAATTTATAACTTGCCAGATATTCACTTCAATTTATCTTTAAAAAGATATATTCTCTAAACCCTTTCAATTTCCACATTGGAAAACCTTTCCAAATTCTTATTTAAAAATAAGTAATCCACAAATCTATTTATTTTCAATACTTAGAAAATATTCAATATACTTAAAACACGATGAAGTATATATTTTATTCTTTTAAGGAAAACATTCTCTTAAACACATTCATTTGAGTCAAAACGAATGTTGCGTAAAACATCGTTACGACAACCCAAAATCACTAGTATAGAGATTCGAAATTAATATAGATATATAAATCCCAATACTATATAAAACATTTCCTTTCAAAAATCATTTACTATAACAACAGTGTTATAGTCCATCTTTTCCTTATTTCTCGAAAACGTCTATTTCAGCAATGAATGTTGAAATCTATGGTTTCGACACTTGTACATTTTAAAACACTTCAAATTGTTTTAAATTCTTTTTAAATGTCACTTCCCCAAAACATTTCTTTAATATATTATTCACCGTCCAAAAACGTGAATATAAACCGTTTACCAAATTCAATACTTCTACATATTTAATTTAAAGGATTATCCACTATCCAAAATCGTGAATATATTTCCTTTAATAAGCTTTCCTATTTACTTATCAAATTCAATCAATGTTTATAAATTCACATTTATATATTATAAAACTTCAAGTTATAAAAAGTCACTTTATTTACAAATTCTATCATATCTTATTTAGTTGCCAAATCCAAATTATAAGTAAATCCACTTATAAACCTCTTATTTAGAAAATTAATTCTTTAATAACTTCATCAATTATAAATCTGTAAAACTTATTTACTTATAAAACCCATTTATACTACATTTTAACGTTTATAAAAACTCGTTTTATAATTCTAATATTTTTATTTATAAATATCAATTTTTATAAATCTTCTATATAAACCGTTTATAATAATTCAAAAATCTCAATTTAAACTATTTTATAAAATTCATTAACTCCATTTTTCAAAAATCACATTTTTACTATATTTTCTCAAAAATCATAAATTTTATAACATTAAAACTATAACGTTTATTTATGTAAAATGAATCAATTCCAAAATTTAATAAAACGCATACTTTCAAAAATCACTTTAAAATCCTTTTAAATTCAAAATCGTCACTTTAACATTTTTAAACTCCAAAAATAGGCCCAATGCTGCAATATCACCAATACATCAACCACGACATCCAAACAACATATATCAATATGATAACAGAATATATCGCAATATCTGTAAATAAATCAATACTGTTGAGGAATCCAGTTGGATCCCTCCAACATGTTTCCCTGCATCCAAAGAAGTTAGCACAATACCAATTCCGTGTTAATACGGAATACCGCGTTATAATGGTTCGTATAATATTATCCGCTATTATGCGGTGCAATAGGGTCTCATCCACTATATAATGCAGGAAAATAAACTCCAAGTACATATATAATACCAATTCCACATCAAGGTGAAATATCGCGGTATATGTTTTCAATAAATAACATCCGTTTAATATACGGCGCATATGGTCTATTTAAAACAAAAGATAATAATTTATCATTCAATCACACAATCAAGCAATTTTAAATCTAACTATTTAAATTGAGTGAGAAGTTCTCACCTTGCTTCAAATAACAGTCGCAGTGTTTTATTTCGAATAAAAGTAAACACGCGTTTAACTTTATTCGAAATTTTCACTAGCTCCAATCGATTCCAATCCTGCTCCATCGCGTAGTATTCGTCAATACGAACCTAACGCAATTTGTTTCGTGCGAAACGGACCTCGTATGAAAAAGATATAGCATTACAAAGTTTACACAAATTTTAATATAATTAATTTATATTTTCTTTTAATTTTTAAACCTAAAGCATATCTGGGCTGCTGATTTTCGTTCAACAGATCATGGCCGTGCCTACTTTCTTCCTTCATCCCGTTCAAAAACGTGAGCTCGAACCCAACAACGCCGTTCGAACCCTATTAGTCGCACCTCTTATCGGCGACGTGACGTCGATCAAGCACTACCGTTTCGAAGCTCCAACCTGCCTCTACCTTCGGTCCCGATGGCATGAAGCTCGGTTCATCCTTCACCACGAAATTGGCCTCCAATCACGATGACTTCGAACCCAAATAGCCGTCAATTTACAACGTTAAAAATGATCATATCCGTTGGATCGAAAGATCTTTCGATGATCTATAAGTTTGTAGTTGAAACTATTTTGAATCGATTAGTGGATTTGAAGATAATTGAGGAAGAGTTTTGACAATTTTCGGCCATTATTTCTGTTGATGGCGGCTGCTCTTGAAACCCTAGGGTTTGTTTGCAAATTGTGAAAATAGAGGTCCTTATATAGAAAATATTCGCGCACTATTCACCCGAAATTTTTCCGAACTCCAAACGAAGCGTGCCGCCTGGCATTTATAATGTTTTAACCCCATTCTGAATGCAATGGAATATATATCGGGAGCTAATTCGATCAAATTTGAAAGATAAGTTTTCGAATCGAATTATTTAAATGTAAAATTCACTCAAACCGATTTCTACGCGTTTTAGCTTGCCCAGACAAACCGTAAGTCCGATTGGCACGAAATTTGAAACCATACAATAATATAACATTACGGATCCGATGAAACTAGTTTCATCGAAATCCGAGACTGTTTGAAAAATGGCTATTTTAACTCGTCAATTAAATATTAAAATATTCAATTTCTACAATTTAACTTTTAATTCAATTTTAGAAGTTCGATAACATCATTCTAACTCTAATATGATTTAATACCATTTTATAAATCAGTTTTAATCACATTAATCCCAATTTTCAATTATTTCTATATTTGCTAATATTAAATTATCGATTTAATTATCCAATTAAATCCAGATATTCAAAAATAAATTTATTCAGCTTATTAATTTAACTTTTGCATATTAAAAATTATTTAATATACGAATTTCAAATGACAGAAATTCTGGGTCGTTACAAACTTTCCCCCTTAAAAGAATTTCGTCCTCGAAATTACCAAGTAAGAAAAAGTTACATAATCCATTAACTTTTCAAAACCCTTCAATATAGATTTCAAATTCACTTAAGTGTTTAAATTTCCCATAATCCAGTAGTTAAACTCCTTACAATAACTTTACTAAGTTTTCAAATCGTACTTAGTTATCTTTTCAAAAATTTTCAATTTTCTCAAAAATATTCTAACGCCTTAAATTTTTAGAAAATTTCGCCATAGTCTCCTTTGCGCGGCTCGATCCAAAAAAATGGCAATATATATATATCACAAATATACATCTCATCAAAGTAATGAGGCATCCCGTAGGAAAAAAAGTGTAAAAGTACGATATGTAATCCGAGATATGTACCTTATATATTATTAGCGAGCATATACGGCTGATATAGCGTGAAAGCGAGCTCCAAAAACGAAGCAAGCGCAATCCACACCTACTAAACACTCAACAAAAATGGTAAACAAGCATATATGAAAGTAATATCAATATATAACATATACCAGTATAACAACTACATATGCCAATATAGCAAATGCAACAAAAGGCAACAAATCCATATCAAATCAATATACATTCACTTCTCATTAATATTCAATGAATTGGTTTTTTTTCATTTGATCACATTTGATTTATTAACATTGGACTTTACTAACATTCATTTATTTAATTTCAATTAGTTTATATTCACTAATTTACATTCAAGTTAGTTCACTTCCACATTCAAATCAAATTACATAGTTTCCAATTTTATCAATTCAACTTCATTAACACTTAATAAATTATATACAATCAACTAACAATCATATAACAACCCAATCATAACCATCATAACCAAATTATTAAATTTACATTCAATAATTCATATTCACTTTGTCTAATTTCAATTTGGTTTAACACTTTTAATCTCCAATTGGTTGATATTAAATTGACTTCCATTCAATTATTCAATTTTTTTCAACTTCATTAGCTTCTAATGAGTTAACACTTACATTCATTATTCTATATCAATTCTTTTACATTCGATTGATTAACATTCAATCCATTTATTAATTCAATTGCTAATTCATTTAACAATTAAGGTTGAATTTCATTTATATAACTCAAGTCCATATTCATCACTTTACTTTATTAATTACTTTGATACCAAAATCAACTTCATTCAACATCACTTAAGTTATATTCCATTTCAAACACCATTTGTTTAACTTAACTTAAATTTCCACTTATAAATCCGATTCAGATTCCAATTCTAAAGTAAATTCTATTTGCTTTTACCAAAGTCAAATTTCATCACTTATTAAAATTCATATCTCGATTTGCTTAACAAAATTGTTTAACCATTTTATCATTTGGTTTCACTTACATTTTCCCACTTTACAAGTTATCCAACTTATATATTTAAAATTCCAAATCATTAACTTATCCAATCTAGTTCAAATCTGATTTAATTTATTTAACTTTTACTAAATCTAGTTTATTATCTCATATTATAAGTTCAAAACTCGTTTCACTTATATTCAACAATTTCAACTTGGATTTTAATTCAAATCTGATTATCTCAACCAAACTTCAATTTCCAATTTACTATGGTAGCGAATCCATTACACAGAAACTCGAAAATGATACTGATAATGTTGCAGTCATCACCCTTATTATTTACCGGTGACAGTAGTGAATTCAGTGCTTTAAATTCTTTCAAAAAAATTTCCTTTTATTTATAACTCACATTTATAAATATATTCATATAGTTTCACTTCTTATATATAAGATTATTTCACAATTGTAAATCACATTAATTATAATTCCATATTAATAATTCATTTGCTTATACAATTATTCTTTTAATTAACTTATATATATATTCTTACATTTTCAACAACCAAACAATCAATTTATATACTCTTTAATAATTCTGAAAAATTATTTCTTTATATATAAAATATAATCAAGGTAAAATTATTTCATTTACCCAATTTAAAATAATACTATGTCGGTTTATCTTGTTTAAGAGTTTAGAAACCCCTATCGATACGGTTGTACTTCCCACACCGACCAGAATTCATAAACAGCTCAACGGATAAGCAAACACAATATAAAACATTTTTATATTCACTAACAAATACGCGCTCATATCTATTAATACACTCAAACTCATTCTAGAGTACTACTGACTCTATCTCTAGTGAGTAATTCCCAACAGAGCCAAGGTTGTCACTTAACCAAATGCTCTGATACCACATTGTAACATACGGGATTTTCGACTCCCGAAGGTCGACATCAATACGTCCACTGTATCAACTGCCGAGTAATCTAAGGTCGGAAAACCGTGCCGTTAGGGTTAAAGAAGAGGTAGAAGATAGAAGAAGAAAGAAAGAAAGAAGAAAACAGAAACAATAACAGAATCTCACAATCGCAGCGGAACAACATATAATAGATAAATGAATAATCTTTAAACAAAGAACTATATCAGTTATTACATTACATCACATTATCATTACATTATCAGAGTGTACAACAACAAACAGCGGAAAAGAAATACTATATATTATTTGATACGCCATGCCATCCAGCTTGCTTCTAATCTCCATAGCAACTCCTGAATTCCAGAATGACCTGATAATCTGACTGTACACTGCCCGTGTTAAAATTGGTGGGCACCCAGAGTTTAGGAAGGAAACAATAAACTCTAGGTCAGTCATGAGACTGGTGTGAGAACTTAAAACAGTTATTCTTCTAAAACAAACAAAGAAATATTTTAAATTAGATTCGCAATGCTTTTTAGAAAATGAGACTACCATAAGGCCTCCCGCATACACACACAATGCAAACGTAGAATAGGAGGAGATTTCTCTTTATGATAGTCAAATTTGCTTGATACGCAAATTTTCTTTTATATTATTATTATTAGTGCAAAGTGTAGGAAAACATTTTGAAAGTATAATATAAATCTTAGCCAGCGTAGACATTTCGCACTTATGCCTACTATAGCTACCATGTTCAATAGCAGGTTACCGCCACATTCCATGGCAGGTTGTACAACTAAAACCGTACAAGTCTCATATTGTTTCTTTGGATTTTCCAACAAATGGTCAGGCCAAGGAACTTCCCATTGCCACATGGATACGCCTCTGGAAAGACGCCCCGAGAACCTAACCGGATCTCTACCAACACAAGGCCGGGTTGCCCCTAGCTGGGTAACTACTGACATGAATATGCCATCCCCCAGTCGTAACCGACCTAAATCCCGGGATTCACCAACAACCACAAAATAATAAGTTTGCAGCAACAACAGGTTAAGTATTAGGGCTCCATACCATAATACCACCGCTATCCATAAGGAATGACATACACTAAGGGGGCGCTATCCCCTAATAACCTTGCTGCATCTTTCCTGTTTTGAACATTACCGGGGTGTGACGTCCGACGAAGTCTCGTCCACAAAGCTATGCTTTATATAAAAGCCACGCTTTGATCAACAAATGCTCAACAGCACTTCGTATGCCACATGACCAAATTGGGAATGTGTCATAGTAACCATCAACTACATAACCTCTAAGCTCGTATGTCTCAGAGAAGGGTGTTAAGCTAAGAGAATAAATTCTCCGCCACTAACAGAAATATATTTGATAGAAACCAGCTTTACATCTCAAATTGTAACGTCAGACACACATCCATGCAAGTCTGTTCTGGGTTCGAATAGAACCGAAGGCACTTCCAAAGAAGCCCTTGCAATCCGAATATTCGCTAATCACGACCGGACTTCCCATTACAAAGGTTGATAAAATCTCTATATCGGAGATCAGCCGATGTAGAGTCATTCGGCGGTAATCCTTCCGTTTTCGAAAATACCCGGTCTTCAACACCGGTCTTCAAATGCTATCCATTACGACATATCACTTATTCGGAATGGGGTTTATGACACAAAGGTCCTCTCCCGGCTAAACCAAATAACGAGCGCTTATTTTTAAAAATAAGTGTAGCATTCAAATTCAAGCTAATCACAACAAATACCTATTTAAAGGTAAACATTGATAGTCGGTTATTTAACTATCAAGGCCAACAAACAAATATCGATCACCATAACAATCACTAGGCCCTTTTTATTAATCTTCCATAAATTTATAACTTGCCAGATATTCACTTCAATTTATCTTTAAAAAGATATATTCTCTAAACCATTTCAATTTCCACATTGGAAAACATTTCCAAATTCTTATTTAACAATAGGTAATCCACAAATCTATTTATTTTCAATACTTAGAAAATATTCAATATACTTAAAACACGATTAAGTATATATTTTATTCTTTTAAGGAAAACATTCTCTTAAACACATTCATTTGAGTCAAAACGAATGCTGCGTAAAACATCGTTACGACAACCCAAAATCACTAGTATAGAGATTCGAAATTAAAATAGATATATAAATCCCAATACTATATAAAACATCTCCTTTCGAAAATCATTTACTATAACAACACTGTTATAGTCCATTTTTCCTTATTTCTCGAAAACGTCTATTTCAGAAATGAATGTTGAAATCTATGGTTTCGACACTTATACATTTTAAAACACTTCAAATCATTTTAAATTCTATTTAAATATCACTTCCCCAAAACATTTCTTTAATATATTATTCACCGTCCAAAAACGTGAATATAAATCATTTACCAAATTCAATACTTCTACATATTTAATTTAAAATCCACTGTCCAAAATCGTGAATATATTTCCTTTAATAAGCTTTCCTATTTACTTATCAAATTCAATCAATTTTGAATTTATAAATCAATGTTTATAAATTCACATTTATATATTATAAAACTTCAAGTTATAAAAAGTCACTTTATTTACAAATTCTATCATATCTTATATAATTGCCAAATCCAAATTATAAGTAAATCCACTTATAAACCTCTTATTTAGAAAATTAATTCTTTAATAACTACATCAATTATAAATCTGTAAATCTTATTTACTTATAAAACCCATGTATACTACATTTTAACGTTTATAAAAACTCGTTTTATAATTCTAATATTTTTTAATTTATAAATATCAATTTTTATAAATCTTTTATATAAAACATTTATAATAATTCAAAAATCTCAATTTAAACAATTTTATAAAATTCATTAACTCCATATTTCAAAAATCACATTTGTACTATATTTTCTCAAAAATCATAAATTTTATAACCTTAAAATTATAAGGTTTATTTATTTAAAATGAATCAATTCCAAAATTTAATAAAACGTATACTTTCAAAAATCACTTTATAATCCTTTTAAACTAAAAATCGTTACTTTAACATTTTTAAAACTCCAAAAATATTCCCAATGCTGCAACAGTACCAATACATCAACCACGACATCCAAACATCATATCAATATGATAACGGAATATATCACAATATATGTAAATAAATCAATACTGTTGAGGAATCCAGTTGGATCCCTCCAACCTGTTTTCCTGCATCCACAGATGTTAGCACAATACCAATTCCGTGTCAATACAGAATATCGCGGTATATGGGTTCATATAATATTATCTGCTATTATGCGGCGCAATAGGTTGTCATCCGCTATATAATGCGGGAAAATCAACTCCAAGTACATATATAATACCAATTCCACATCAAGGTGAAATATCGCGGTATATGTTTTTAATAAATAACATCCGCTTAATATACGGCGCATAGGGTCTATTTAAAACAACAGATGATAATTTATCATTCAATCACACAATCAAGCAATTTTAAATCTAACTATTTAAAATTTAAATCGAAACAATTTCGATTGAGTGAGAAGTTCTCACCTTGCTTCAAATAACAGTCGCAGTGTTTTATTTCGAATAAAATTAAACGCGCGTTTAATTTTACCCAAAATTTTCACTAGCTCCAATCAATTCCAATCCAACTCCATCGCGTAGTATTCTTCAATACGAATCTAACGCAATTCATTTCGTGCGAAACAGACCTCGTATGAAAAAGATATAGCATTACAAAGTTTACACAAATTTTAATATAATTAATTTATATTTTCTTTTAATCTTTAAACCTACAGCAAATCTGGGCCGCTGATTTTTGTTCAACAGATCGTGGCCGTACCTACTTTCTTCCTTCATCCTGTTCAAAAACGTGAGCTCGAACCCAACAATGCCGTTCGAACCCTAGTAGTCGCACCTTCTATCGGCGACGTGACGTCGATCAAGCACCATTGTTTCGAAGCTCCAACCTGCCTCTACCTTCGGTCCCGATGGCATGAAGCTCAGTTCATCCTTCACCACGAAATCATCCTCCAATCACGATGACTTCGAACCCAAATAGCCGTCGATTTACAACGTTAAAAACGATCATATTCGTTGGATCGAAAGATCTTTCGATGATCTATAAGTTTGTAGTTGAAACTATTTTGAATCGATTAGTGGATTTGAAGATAACCGAGGAAGAGTTTTGACAATTTTTGGCCATTGTCTCTGTTGATGGCGGCTGCTCTTGAAACCCTAGGGTTTGTTTGCAAATTGTGAAAATAGAGGTCCTTATATAGAAAATATCCGCGCACTATTCACCCGAAATTTTTCCGAACTCCTAGCGAAGCGTGCCACCTGGCATTTATAATGTTTTACCCCCATTTCGAACGCAATGGAATATATATCGGGAGCCAATTCGATCAAATTTGAAAGATAAGTTTTCGAATCGAATTATTTAAATTTAAAATTCACTCAAACCGATTTCTACGCATTTTAGCTTGCCATGGACTAACCGTAAGTCCGATTGACACGAAATTTGAAACCATACAATAATATAACATTACGGATCCGATGAAACTGGTTTTTTCGAAATCCAAGACTGTTTGAAAATGGCTATTTTAACTCGTTAATTAAATATTAAAATATTCAATTTCTACAATTTAACTTTTAATTCAATTTTAAAAGTTCGATAACATCATTCTAACTCCAATATGATTTAATACCATTTATAAATCAATTTTAATCACATTAAACCCAATTTCCAATTATTTCTGTATTTTCAAATATTAAATTATCGATTTAATTA
Organism: Allium cepa; assembly: GCA_030765085.1. Lineage (NCBI taxonomy): Eukaryota > Viridiplantae > Streptophyta > Magnoliopsida > Asparagales > Amaryllidaceae > Allium > Allium cepa. The sequence goes on along the minus strand of CM060929.1, from coordinate 456,560,720 downwards.
TCCAATTAAATCCAGATATTCAAAAATAAATTTATTCAGCTTATTAATTTAACTTGTGCATATTAAAAATTAATTAAATATACGAATTTCAAGTGACAGAAATTCTGGGTCGTTACACACCCATTGCCTTCATGTCAAAGTTGTCTAAGAAATTCAAGAATTAAGTCATGGCTCCTTGGCTTGCTTTTGAGGAACGTAGTTTAGCTTATGGTTGCGAAGCAGTTTTACTCAATTGCTTCACCCTTTGAGTCTTTCTATTTGTGGGTAGTACATTTTTAGAATTACGGCACTGCACTGTCATTTTAATGTTAAACCGGGATAGCGGCGCATCCCTATTAATTTAATGTTAATAGAAGATTACGTCACAGCCCTACCACTTTACTGTTAGTTGAAGATTGCAGCATATCCCTGTTGCTTATAATTGCTTTAGGATTGTGTCATAGTTCTACACCACTAGTATTGTTATTGGGGTCGCTCCACCATCTCTACATCTCGTTGTTACTTAAAGAGATTGCCAAAGTTCCAACTTATTTAAGCTTACTTTTGGAACCACAACACAGCCGTCATATTTGGTTCTTGAAGGCTATGCCATGGTTCTGCCTATTGAAAATATTAGGATTACAAAGCAGTCCCTATACTTTATTTCCAGCTCAGGACACCGGAGCAGTATTATGGCATACTCGATCCTCTTAAAAGTACGGCGTAGTATTATCTAGACCCTTCATTTTTTCTTGTTTCCTCATCATAGTCCAACTTCTATCATAGGAGAAGTTCTTTTTGGTTCCATGTTTGCATCGGTTCGCCTTTACAAATGTTTAGAATATATAGGTGTAATAAGTATTTATGCCTTGAGTTTGCTCAAGTAATAAATTAGCTATCTTCCTCGTTTAGTTTGTATATTAATACTACTGCATATAACATCTCTAGCTTAAGTTTGCTCAACAACCAGAGGGTATGCCAGTAAATGGTAGAGGATAACTTTATATACTAAAAGATTCATAGTCTTTAATAAACTTAATTGAGTGACATCGATTTATAGAATAATTTATTTCTTACGAAATACCTTCATGATTCAAGTGTCAGACATGCCTGAATTCACAATATACATACTTTACATATGTATATATTCCTTAAATTCAATTTGGGTTTCTTATTATTCCACATTTTATTATACATTCATACCATATACGCTTTAATTATTATATAACATTAGTAACTTAGTTAACTTATATAATAATCTTATGTGAAGTCTTATATTAATATTATTAACTAAATCTTTTTCAAAAAAAATTAATTAATTAATTACTTAACACTTTTGATTAATTATATATTATTCAATTAAACATTTTAAATTGAATATGTTTACTATAAAATTTAAAGTTACACACATATATCTTTATATATGTATAATACTTTATTTATTATTTAACATTTAATAAATTTACTTACTTACACTATTTTGATTAATTATATTATATTTCGAAAATTATGTACACACACACAAACAAACATACATTACCCTGAACATTTTACAGTAATGTAACATATACCACTACATATGATATATAACTATTTAATTAATTTATTTGATTTATTACTCTTGTTAATATTTAAATAATTTTTGAAATTTAGTCAAAAAATTTTGAAAATTATTTTATAACATTTATAAAAATTTTCTTATTTTAAATTTAAATTTTTATTCTACTTTCAAAACATCTTTTGAAAACTAGCCCATATCCGGCTTGCTTCACCGTTCAAGCTGGGCCAGGCCAGTAACTAGGTAGGTAAGATACTTGATTACCCAAATCCAACCTAAACACTACTTTTTTGGACAACCTACCAAGTGGGTGATATTAATTAATTAGCCCTAATACTACTAACAAAGACCGCATATGTTATTGGCTTTAATACCATTATTGGATCTAGGTCAGTACGCGGTGGGTGAAATGGGTGAATTTCATTTTTTTTAACCATTTTGGATCTTACTGGGACTATGAAGTCTAAACTAATTTAACTCTAACCTAAATAAATTTTAAATAAAATCAATATTTTATTTAATGATCAATAAAAGGATTTTATTTTTTTAATATAATGAGATATGATGTGTACATGCGTAGCAAATACACATCTACCTATACGTGCGCGTGCAACATATATAGTGTGCATGGTTTAATATTCTCGTATCATCATTAGAATTTACATAACAACGAACACATTAGTCCCTTCATATATTCATTGTCGATTATTATACAAAATTAATATAATATAAGCTTACTTATATATATTTACGTATAAATAAAAATGAAACCATATATATAGAAATATATTCATATAAAGAATAATTGCTTATAATTTTTAATATAAAGTAATTTAAAATTCGAAATTTAAATTTTATTTAAAATTCAGAATTTGAAAACTAGTTCTAAATTTAAAATATCTTTTAAAATCCAAATTAAATTCTTGAATTTATAAATAAGTTATAAATATCGTATTTATATTAGTATATATATATTTTAAATATATATTTTAAATTACAAAACTTTAAATTCATTTATATTATTAATAATACTTTATAGCATATATAATTATACATACATATATATATATATATGTATGTATGTATATGTATTAACATTTGTTTTCAACCATGTTTTAGTTTTACAAAATATTTTTTTAATATTAATTAATCCATGTTGATTAAAAGACGGTTTTTTTCTTTTCAAATATAAATTTTATATTTTCCATACGAATTATTTTATTTCCATACAAAAAAAATGTTTTATAAAATGCGTATTTATATTTGTTTATATTTATTAACATAAATGTAAATATTAACAAATTACAATTTAGTATTTTGATTATACACACACACATTCACATATATTTCAAATTAAATAACTATATACATGATATATTTTTAATTCATGTGCATTCGAAATGACATACATAATATTTGTTACTATCTTTACATATATATACACTAGATTTAAAACTTTAATTTTTATTTTAAAAGGTTAGTTGTAAATTCAATTTTTCTAATATGGCTAGAATGAGCATATATATATATATATATATATCTGTGTGTGTGTGTGTGTGTGTGTGTGTGTGTATGATAACATAATTGATTACATATATAAAATTAATATATGTAAAAAATTACCTTAGCGGTGGCTTAGTTATAATGCTTCGAATGTTGAATCGATGGAACTCCTAGAATTGGATTCGGTCTCTTCCAGAAAGTGTTAGCAATCAAAGAGATCTACACACCTTTTGATATGATTTGAATTAGATTTGAATTTTACTTGAAAAGAGAATGGAATGGAGCTTGCAACCTATAGAGAGAGGAGGACCTAAAGAGAGTAAACTCATAATAAAAGGCGGAGGTGGGTTTAAATAAGAAGAGAGATGGAGAGAAAATAAGATATCAGGGTCTGATCCTTCACCACTTCTTTCTCCACCAATTCAAATCTAAATTTCTAAAATATACCACCCCCTTTCCCTTGTTTGTGGTCGGCCATATCCTAAGATTTATGGGCCTATAAGTTACTTCAAACCATATCAATAAATTCACATTTAAGTCAAATTTAAATATAAATCGATACCGCATATCATATGTATGTATATAACTATTATATTCACACTATTTTCAGTTTGAATTCAAATAAATCAAATAAAATTTTATGATTAATAGTTCACAAATATTTATTTATTATTTACTTTATAACAATTATAATTTAATTAAATAAGGTGATACTCAAAGTATTCAACATTGCAGTTGTGTGACTCTTAGGTGTTAACTTAGTTAGCGATTAATATCGAAAAACTCAAATATTAAATTCATAGGTCACTTTAACTAGTGGTATGACAATTGGTCAAATTTCTTGCTTATACGATTTCGGTAAAAAACTAATTTTACTAGTTTAAGCGGTACCGGTAGTGATAATCGTTTACATCAGTTCTCTTCATCAAAGCTGTATTACATTGAGAGTTATGGAATTTAGTATTGGTCAAAACTCCAATACCATCCACAATTAATTTGCGAAGTACAAAAATGAAGTCCTTGGTTCAATAACAACAATTATTACTAACTGAACTGCTCTGGCCAGAGACTTGACTTTCTGATGATTTTAGCTGATCGTGATACTAACCTCATATAACCGAGGGGACAAATTATCTATTGAATAGCACTTCACTTTCAATGCTTCGACTTAGACCTGACAATAGTCATTTAATAGATGTTTTTCCATGATTTAACTATAACCAAAGGGGCGGCGTTCGTGTTGAAGTTCCACGGTATTCTCAATTTAAGGGAATTGTATAACATCGTCACAACAAGATTCACCTTTTGACCTTAGTTATAACAAAAAACAATCGAGCGAACTATTCCATAGTTATCCAATAACCATCAGTACATAACCCCTTAGTGCCCTTAACACCCATGAGTAATAATACATTGCCTAATATTTGGAAAGCGTTATGTACCTTAGTCTCAAGAGATACATCAATATTCAGCCTTAATACATCTTGACTAGGAATATTAAAAGCGGTATGTTTATTTAATTGTGAGAAATTGCTCATGATTACAACACACTGTAATTACCATCATAAAACATACCATTCATGGATTTTATATTAAATATACTTAAATTAAACAATTAATTAATTAACACATCATGACAAGTATATAATAAAAAGAAGAAGAAAATTCTTTTGACCAAGATTTTATTATAGAATTGGTAATTTACAAAAAATTACAGAATTATCCTTAGGGCATAGTCCTTACTCCATCAATTGTGACATGTTAGTGTCTTTTCACGTACGTTTATGAGTAAGATATGATGATGCTTAGGAGCTTTAGCTCATTATCATACGCACGTAGGCTTGCATTCGCCCTTGTGCGATATTTACGGTAGTTATATTAGCGCCATTTTTTATTATGCTAACTTGTTGATGTAGGAGATGAGATGTAACATCTCTAATTTTTGATAATATTATTCATGATATTTAATTAGATAAATTAAAAAGAATAATGATGATAAGGGGATTGAGATTTGAATAAATTATATGATGAGCCATGCTTAATAATTAAATAAATGGGCTTTAAATTAGTTTAAAGGTTAATTAGTTTACACATGGGCATATTAGTAAATAGCCATTTTATTTTACACGGCTATAGACTTCTCATTTTTGTCCATTCATGTTTCATTTCTCACCATCACAAACACAAATCAGAAAACAAAAATATAGCCAACCATTAACAAAGAGGAAAAGAGGAAAATTCAATCAAAAGCTAAGGATCAAAGCTAGGAAGAATTAATCAACAACAAATCTCAAATTCCTTATCAAATCTAAGGTTAATAATAATTCATTCCATCTCCTTTTGGTTTCTATAATCCTTTGATTTCAAATTTGAGTCATTATTTTGTTTTTAAGAAATATTGGATGATGATATGCTTAATTTATGAATTTTTTGATTTATCCAATTTAATTGTACATGAAATTTGTACGGTGTTAGGGGAAAAACCGTGGGTTATTGACTTTAAAATGCCATGGGAATTTTTTATGCTAAGTAAAACATGATTTTGGAGATGGGATTTAATTTTTAGAATTTTTCAAGCTATAGAAATTTTATTATGAATTTTTGATAATAAATATAATGTAATTGGGTTAAAAATTTATTTTGAATATTTTAGTAAGAAATTGGGTCTCAATTTTTAATAAATTTGACTACATTATGGAATCGAATTTCATTGATTTTTGGGGATTTTTCCCAATTAATTTACTAAGGAAAGTAAATTAGTTTAAAACAGGGACTTCTCTAAAATAATTGGTTTTGGTATATGGAAGGGCTTAAACGGTACATTTTATGGTTTAAATCAGGTATAGGTACAACAGTTTTAAATGTAAACTATTCAAAAAAATTTATGGCAGCCAATCAATGGTTTACAAATAGGCAAGTTAATATAAAGCAATTACTAAAAGAAGCAACATTTCAGCCTTTAATTCAGAAAATGGTGTTCCGCCTCAATTATTAACCCTTTCAACCCCAATGTTTCCACCTCATCCTAGTCGAAACCACTTAGTCGAAACCATTTCATCCTAGCCGAAACCACTTAGTCGAAACCATCATAGTCGAAACCAATACACATGGTACCATCTAGTGGTACGTAGTGGATTGGAAGGAAGGCGGAAGCCTTGGTGTCAAAAGGTAAGCTTCCGATGGAGTCAAAACCCTACTTTGTTTTCAAAAGTTAAAGTCTTGCCTTGTTTTACTTAAAGCCTTCGACATATTCAAAACATATACTTTCGAAAGGGTTTTACAAATAGCTTTCGAAGTAGGTTGTCACATTATGTTACAGTATTAGCTTTCGAAGGAGTACCTTTTTCTTTAAAATAAGAGCTTTCGAAAGGGTTGGTTCCGATCTAGTCGAACCTAGCCACCACTTTCCTTCTGAAGTATTGAAGTCATCATCTTCAAAAGGTTATCCTTGCTTTTATCTAGGTTAAGCCGCTTCCTAATTTCTTTTGAAAAAGGTTGAGGGTTTCGAAGGTAATGGAGTCGAAAGGGGGTTTCGACTCTATCCCTCGAAGTTTTGATTGTTAAAGGACTTTACGTTTGATTAGATGGTTCTGACACCATCAACATTTCCCCAAATTAATTTTCATTGGTTTCGGAAGAGATACTTTCGTATATAACCAATTTGACCCAAAAGGCATTTTTAAAGAGTAAACCCAATACTTTTGAATGGGTACTTTATTTATTTCAAACCTATGTTTTAAAGAATGTATTCTTGATGCCATCGAAAGGTATCACTGGTTTCGAAAGGTATATACTTAGAGTTTTGAAAAGAAGTTTTATATGCTTTCGAAGGAGATCATCCAATGGTTTCGAAAGTGATGTTTTAAAGTTTCCAGACCCCATTCTCATTTTTAAAGGAAAAACCATGGTATAAAAAAATGTTTGAAATATTATTCATGTTGATATTAACCCATAAATGTATGATGCGGAAGAGAAGAATAACCAGATAGGTTGACCCAATAGTGAACATAAATTAAGGGACGTTAAAACCTTAAAACTAAATATATTGGCAGGGACCAGTAGGTTTACAGTATGCCCATGAAAACTATATATAACTAATGATATTGGCAGAGGCCAATATGTTTATAGTCAGCCCATGAAAACCATGATTTGATAATGGTAAGGGCCGGTAGGTTTGTAGTTAGCCCATGAAAACTATATATGGATAAGATATTGACAGTCAATCAACAGGTTTCTAGTTAGCCCATGAAAACTAGGATAAGAGATAAGATATTGAAGTTACCAATATGTTCTTAGTGATCCCATGAAAACTATGATATTGGACAGATAGTCCTTAAACATTTAATAGTAATCTTAGAATTGAGACAGAAAGTCAGAATGAATGCGGATGGGTAATCCATATTTGATTTACTTGTTTTGCATATCATCATAAAGATTATGAAATACTATGTTTTTAATCATTGTGGATGCAGGAGAACAATATATGGTTTTATAAATGTTTTAGGATACTAGTGAGGGGAAAACCTATTTCGCTAAGCGGCATGGTCTTACTTGATATCTAAATGGATTGAGATAGTAAATTATTATTCATACCAGGCTTTATGTCTGACTTGAAGCGTTTGTTTTCCCCTTAAACTCTTGGTACTCAATTGATTTTGAGTAGGTTGAGGGTTAAGGCTTTCAGGTGTTCTTTTAGATGAATAAAGCTTCCAAGGATGTGCAGGAGGCAAGCTTGTTATTAGAGTTCTTTTATTTCCGCTGTATGTTTTGTTTGTAAAGGAAAATTGCTTTCTTGCCTATCTATATACTCTGATCTACCAAGGGGACATCTTCATATGTCGCTCTTGGCGTATTTTTGTAAAATTATATGTTATTTAAACGTGGTATGCAAATTGGGATTATGTAATCAATTTGCAATATTTTGAAATGGAATGTGGAATTTGTTCGCTGTTTAATTTTTTCCCATATTCTTGTGTTTCTATATATCAATATATCTAATGTCGCCGTATTTGGTCGTCAAGGATTAATAACTTTGGATGACTGCAGCATTCGTAGCTATTAGTTTTGGACCTCCAAGTTGGGGGATGTTATAAGAGAAGGACTAGGTATGATATGATGTTACCCTAGGGCTCTAGCTCACTTATTATATGTACATTAGTTTATGTATGATGTTTATTTTGGGGTACCACTTAGTATATTACTCATGTTCTGTTAGTTGGTTATGTTTAGCAGTGGTGTTTTCTTTTTCACCAGACTTTATGTCTGACCCTTTCTATATTTTCATTTTTTATTTATTCCTTGAGTAGGTAAGGACTAGATATTGGGAAGACATTGTTAGCAGGAGTAGGTTATAGGGCCATAGATATTTATTATTATGAATATTATCTTGTGCTTTTGTATGTAGATGTGTAAGACTTTATCTTGTATATGAGATATATTATTTTGGAATACTATATAATTTGAGCTCCATATGTTTGGAGTGTTATGTATTAAGATGATGGATCCTATTATCTTCATATTGATATGATATCCGATAGTCTTGCACATGCATATGTTATTATTATGTTTTATCCTTCCACTACAAGTTCTGTACAACCCGTGATAGATATGTATTGTTTGTTTATTTTTACTACCTTTAAGAGTCATCATTTCTGATATTTGAGGATCTAGGTGTCGTTGTGCATGGATTTTTAGGTTTTATGGATGTCTGGTCATCGTGTTTGATACTAAAGCATAGATTACCCGATAAGAAACTTTGGAAACTTTGAGAGAACATACTTGTAACAACAAGTAAATTCAATACTACATAATATTAATTTAATCTAAAGTAAATTTTTAATAAAAGGGTAAATTGGGTATCGTATTTATCACCATTTTGAAGATCCTTCCTAGTCGATCAGTTTGATATATAGATTTGGTATATTTGGAGTCAAGATATGCAAAATAGAAGCACTATTGTGTTTAAACAACATATGTAGTTGTTTCGGGACAAGCTGGATATACAACCCATAACCTAGCCTAATAGCTATACATTTGAGAGTACGAAACCCTAACCGTCATCTCTAATCTAGTTTTCCTTCCCTAATCCTGAAACCAACCCTAACTGCTCTCTAATGGCGATTAGCAAACTAACTAAAAGTGATTAAAAATCAAATTATACAGACTATATATATGTATGTGTGTGTGTGTGTATATATATATATATATATGGAAATCTCTTGATTAATGGAGTCGACGGTTAGTGTTTGTTTTTGAAAATGATGCTTAGGTCAACCATAAATCATGATCAAAGGTACAAATTGACGAAGCCTTAGGTCCAAATTGGGGGTTTTCGAGTTGGCGACCAATTGGTGCAATTGAAGATGCAAGATTGTAGGGTTTGATGACAGGAGTCAAACAAAGGTGGTTAGAGGGTCTGTCATGCACTGTAGCACCAAAATTTGTCCACGGAAGCCTAAAAAAATTGCGATGACAACGACGACCATGGGAGGCCGGAGTTGATGCGAGGGATGGAGGAGGAAGCAAAGGGCCTGGCCAGGTGGTTCAGCGATGTTCATTTGGCTGGAGGTGGGCATGGTTGTCGGTCAAAGTTCGCCTTGGTAGGTTCAATGTAGAATCGGAAAAGAGGGAACACCGTAGTAGTATGCTTTCTTTTACAATTTTGTCCCTGCAATTTATTATTTATATATTAGCCTTTGAAAACTTCTTACCTCCATAACTTCTATATATGAACTCCAATTCATGCACAACTTCTTCCGTTGGATTCATAGTTGAATTCCGGACGATATGGAACTGGGTTTTCACGAGTTTGGAGCCTATTGGAAAAAGCATGTTGGTATGATTACTTAACTTGGTTAATTGAATTTAGATTATAAAGTAGATATATGTAGATGAAAAATTATAATTATTAATTTACGATGTGATATATTGATAATTATTTGATATTTTGGATATGTTGAGCCTTGGGTTAGTTGTTTATTACTAATTGTTGTATTACTATATTTTTAATTGTAATTAGTTATGGAATTAAAATAAGACTATTATTCATTAAACAAAATATGTGAAATTATGTAATAATGAGAAAATAAGATAAATAAATGGTTGATGTAATTATTTATAATCTCTGTGTAATGTGTTCAGACAATGGTTTTTGAATGAAACAAAATGAAATTAACTAGGAAGTTTAATTAGGTTCTTATCTATGAATTTCTAGGGAAATACACAACTAATAATGGAGAATATATTATAAAGCTAATTTTGGAATGTTTCTATTACGATTCAATAAAAGGAGATTTTTAATAACAATATGCTTTTTGTGAAAACCACACTATTTTGAGATAAGTAGCAATGAACTGGTTTTGAGGTACATTAAAGATGTTTAATATGAATCATTGTTATTTTAACATAAAATAATAATATTGTTGATTTAAAGTGTAATTTGATGAAATTACTATTTTTTATATAAAGAACAATATTAGGAGAGATTTGAAGTAATAAGATTACAATAAAATATTTTGAAGTACATTATAATTTTTGGAAGAATTATTGTTATCTCGTGATAAATAAAAAGTGCTTTTATAATAAAAAATAATAAAATGGTTTTATAGTTAACAGAAAAATGATGGCTATAAATATGATGTTTTGAATGGATGTAACGTTTGATTAATGATTGATATTATTTATTATTATTTGTGTGTGTGTTTTTTACGATGATGGGGTCGCATTAATGATGGTTATGCGATGTTTTACCATTATTACTACTAGTTGACGTGTAGTTAATTATGGTTATTTGATGATAGATGTTGTATTACTAATATTGATTGGGTAAGTACATGTTCGATGATATTAATGGTTGTGTTACTATTGTGAAGTGATAAGTTTGAATTGGTTGATTTATTCTTACACAATTATTATATTTGATAATTAATAATGTATGTAAGTATATTTATGTTGTAATTTTCTTACTTTCTGGGCTGAGGTTGTCAGATATTGTTAGTGTTTGATGACTTCGTATTATTATTGTTGTGTTTACCCATATGATGATTTGTTGGAGTGGATAAATAGTAATACTATTTCCTACTTCTATTATTTGCATTAGTTATGATGGTTGCAATGGTTTCATGTATGCTATGGTTCTTATATACTAACCAGTATTTGGATGTAGAAGAAGAGCGAGAAATAGAATTACGTGGGCTCCCCTAAAAGGGGTACGTATGCAACCTTTTCATATGCAATAGCCACCGGATCCCTTAGGTTGGGCTGGGATGTATATGGTTAGGCACAGTCCAAAATATAGTTGAAGCCATTTTTTAATCTTATATATCTATACGGTTGTAAAGTTGCAGATAAGAGCAGAAGATGGGACGTAAAGTGGAGATTTCTGGGCTATATCAAAGATAGCTAATTTGGTATGTTCTTCTCTACCATGGGTATATGATTTGTGTATTGATGATGATAACTATTGTAAATAAAATATAAATTGATGCGATGATGTAAAATACTACACAGTTGAGTTAATAGTTATTTATATTGATGTTTGGTTCCACAATAAGGTTTTCCCTTTTTTATTCATTGTTTGTAATTTTTATTTTTATCTAACCAAGGTTCATTGCTTTTAATATTTGAAATTAGTTGTAAGTGTGTTTAACATCTCTTATAAATAATTTTAGATTTTAAAAATAGTGGTTCATCATAGTACTTGTATACTTTTACTATATAACTACTAAATCACACACCATGTATCCAAGTATTTCAATATTCTCAAGGAAGTCGCCAATGTATACTTCTTACGGGTAATTAGTTATGAAATGAAATAAGAGAGCAATGATAAGAGGACCTAATGAAAATTCCAGAAATTATGCTGAGATGCTTGTTTGTTTCCGACAATACCAAGCAGTTGCAGCACAGACTACCCCTCCGATAGGACCTATACCAGAAGTCCCGACGTAAGATATGGACGTCGCGACTTTTATTTTTCCTATGCCATCGGTGGCTTAGTTCTTAAGAATCTTCTAATGGTTTATAGTCTTAGGTAGGAAAACGTATGTGCATACTAGACTTTTGCCAAGACTCATGCTTGGATCAAATCTTATGATCACATATTCAATAACATGGTACTCGATAGTGCAGTGAGGCATTGGCTTGCTTCATCGCACATCCAAAGGGAATCTCTAAGTAGGTGAGAAGCAGTAGTAACTGAGGTAGAAGAGGAGAAAATCAAGTGGGACAATTTTAAATGCCTATTTAATATTCAATTCATCTTAGAGGCCAAGACAGGAACTAAACTCGAATAATTTATCAGCCTTAATTAAAATAAACTATCCGTGTGGGAAAATAAGAGCAAATTTAATGCTCTAGCTAAGTTTGGGATAGATCTTATCAACGTTTCATTTAAGAAGGCTTCCAAATTTGCAAAAGGGTTAATCCCAGTTCTTAAAGGTAGAATTCTTAGCCAAATTGCTATATGAGAAACTTTTGAAAATCTACTTAAAAGGGATCTTCTCTATGAGAGGTCTAAGTGGGTTGTTGAGGTAGTAGAAAAATAGGGGAAACCAAAGTTCCAATTGTAGCATGAGGGATACGGAGGCAAGAACAAGCAACTAAAGGCAACCAACGAGGGAGAGATCATATGTGGAAGATGTAATTTCAAAGGGCATATGGCCAAAGATTTCTAAGTGATATCCCAAAATGTAAGTGTTTTAATTGCATCCAACTTGATGATGTGCACGTAAATGTGCATATTTTTACCACCATATTTATTCTATTTAAATTAAATAAATGATCATATTGGGTATTTTAACTTGTTTTAACCAAAATTCATATTAATTCCAAATTTTCACATATTCATCTTCATATAGGGGCAAAACGGTCATTTAAGTGCATACATTTCTTTGAGAAAAATTAATTGAAAATTTGTATATATTTTTGTAGGAAATTGATCTCAAATAGAAGTGGTCTCATGAAGATATGCATGCACAAAATTGATACAAAGGAATGAAGATGAAAATAATTCAAAGTGAAGAACATGGAGGACCCCACCTACCCACCTACCTTAATGTACAAATTAAAGGCTAATGCACATGCTTTTGGAGTTAATGGCTTCATGTACACTTAATGGGGGATTAAGACATGTTAATGATAACTTGGCCTCCACACTTCTTAAGGGGCATTTTGGGGATTCCTTACAAATATGCATTAGGGTTTCTAACTTGTATAAATACCCCTTATGTTTCATGTAGCCATCTTCCTCTTAGTTAGTTTAGTTTAGATCAAAAATAAAATGAAAGCTCCTCTTTCTCTTTTCATGGCTACTTAGCCATTTTTATTTTATGTAATCTTTTTTATTTTAGGCAATTTAATACATGCTCTTTCCTTTTCATGTTCATTTACTTTTATGTTGTAGTGTAGATCTCTTTTCTTTTATGCAAGTTAATTAGCTTATCTTTTCATTTTGCTCTCTTTTTCCTCTTCATTTTGCTTTCATGTTATTAGCTACATTTGTTAATAAAACGACAAATATGAGAAGCTAAACCCCTTCAATTTAGGGGTAATGAAGCTCTCTAATTAATGTAGCTTCAACATTTTTTAATTCATGCTCTCTTTTTGTGCTTAATGATGATGATAGAAGTGGTTTTATTTGTTGTTTTTGCCTTGAATTTGATAGTCTATATTGTTGACACCAAATAGGCTATGCTTAAACAATCACTAACGCAAATGCCTCTTCATCAATATATGATTATGGCATAAGAAAGTGATTTGCAATTAAAATTTGATGGTCTATGTTTCTAATCAATAGTTAATAGGCCATACTTAAAATAGATTTCATTTTCATTTTCTTTGTCAAGTTTCATGAAAGTTAGTAAGTGTTTTAAGGGGTGTGTTATAGTTTGATGACTTATGTTGGCTAATTAATAGCTCAAATATGTCATACTTATGATAAACACATCAATTAAAACACTAATGACCATAAAAGAGAGATCATGATTTCATGTGTTGAACTACATGATCTAGAGAGTGGATTTATTCGCTAAATTGTCATTTAACTCTCATATTTGCATTTCTTTTCTTTTTGTTAGTTAGTTCGTTTTCTCATTTTCTAGCTTAAACACACTCTCGACTTTGGTATAATTTGATTGAGTAGGAAATTTTAAAATCATCAATTCCCTGCGGATCGACCCGTATTCGCCATGTGCTACATTCGTACACCGTGCGCTTGCGGTTATTTTTAATCTAAATTCATTCGACGATTTTCTAATCCGATAGAACTTCATCGACGAACAAGTTTTTGGCGCCGTTGCCGGGGAGTTGTTTTGATTTTAAATTTTTATTCTTCGAATTATTTTTGTTTGATTTTTGTGTGTTTGTTGGCATTAAAAAAAAAGGGGTTTTGTTGTGTTATTTGATTTTTGTTTGTGTGTGTGTATTTTCTTGTTCTCATTTTATTTAGCATTTGCCTATCTACATATATAAATAAAAAACACATTTCAAAACAAAAATACAAAAAGAAAAAAAAAGAAGTTTTTATTTCAGTTTTTTTTACAATACAATTGCAATTTTGAATTTTCAGTGTTTTTACAGCACTTGCCGTGTGTGCATTTCTGTGCTACTATTCGCTGTGCACCGCTTATTTGCTCTCTTCCTCTCTGTTCACTTCTGATCTATCTGCTACTGTTGCCAATCCGCAGCAGCCATCAAACTTGCCGCCTTGAACCATCAAAATCACACATCATACCCACACTTCTACAATTGACCTCTGCATATCACCTGCACACTCCTACATTCTTCAATTAACTCAACCATCCACCACCACCGAGTAACATTCACTATCTACCATCATTCTTCCAAACCTCCCTGTAACTACATATACGCTGCATTATGCACTGTTACATCCATTCAACAATTCATCTGCCATACCACACAATTGTGTGCATCCGCAAACATCATAACCGACTTCAACAATCCACTATCACCACTTGCAAGTGTGCATTCAACAGCCTCACCGTTTGCACAACACTTCATATTGCCATCCTCACAACAAAACGACCAAACTGAAACCTAAATCACGTACAACAACATCACCATCTCAAACCCCTCTCAAAAAAAAATCCACATATTTCTATACATCACACATCATTCAACAGCAGCACCGAGGCGACCACTCCATACCACACAACCACTCCATCCCCTACCGTACATCACTGGCCACCAGTGTTTCACTCCTTCAAACCAATTCACAAAAGCAGTGTACAAACCTCTGACCTCCTATTTCTAACAACCACACGCTTCATCATCATCTACTACCATTCCTTGAACTGCAGCACTTTCCACCACATTTACTTCCAAAAACCCTGTCATCACAAACTTTTTGTCTCTTCTACAACCTGATACACCACTGAAAATCACCTACAATCAAACTTACCATCCATACCACTCCTGCATACTGAAATACATCAATTTTCAACACTTCATTTGCTGCAGCCAAACTTCCCTACCCCCATCAACTCCTGTCATCAACCATCCGTTTAACCTGCATCAACTACAGTCAAAGCAACACCCCTAACCACCTCAACAACCAGCCTACATCACCACCTCGACTATCCACCATTCCAGCAGCTACTTCGCCGACTTCAAACCCACCACTTCATCCCTAAATCAAAACCCACCCCTGAACGCTTCCACACCCTCTTCCCACCGCAAACCAATCCCCTGAATCGCAAATTCATCAACAATCGAGCAACTGATAGTGATCCAACCTACATCCGTCAAATCCCCATCATCGCGAAGCACTGCAGTTCATCGACTTACCCCGCCAGCGACAATCCTACCCCCAACCACAATTGAATCCAAGTCGAACACGATTCAACTCCACGCCTCCCCAATCGCATCAAAATCCAAACTCCAATCGTCTCCTACAACCACGGCGCCCTCCTCGTTCCCTCGCCTCAAGATTCAATCCCAAATCCGCCGCTCACCTCACTGCCAAATCAACAACCTCTGCAATCGCAAATAAACCCGCTGCCACTTACATCGATTCCAGTCCCTGTCAGTAATCCACAAACTTGAACAGAACTTTCGAACATCTAATCGCAAAACCCCGAATAAAACCCAATTAGCAATCGCATCGACTTCCAACCCGAACCAATTTCCAACCCACGTACCCTCAACAGCACTGCTCAATCCTAAATCTACAAATACCTCACCTAAAATCGCTGTTTCTACTCGACGTTATTTCCTTTGATTACGATCGAATTTGATTTCGAAAATTTTTCTTTTCGTTTTTTTAGCAAAGACTTGTTTTAAAAAGGGGGAGTTTTTTTGTTTTAAGAAGAGTGACTGTTTTTGTTTTCAACTGTTCGGTTATCGTGGTTCTCTTGGGTTTCTTGCTGGGCCAAGAGTTTGTATTGGGCCGATTGTTAGTGTTCCATTTAAAACCAAAAAAAAAACAATAAAAGGCAAACGGGCTGTGGGGTGTTTTACTTTAAAGAATAATTGAATATTGAGTTGTTTTGTTTTGTGATTTTTCTTTAAAAAAAAGTTGTTTAGGTTTTGTTTTTTTAGTTTATGATGATTTGGTAATTTGGTTTTAGCTTCCTTTGTCTTTCTATTAATTTTTTTTTAAAGTAAAACCCTACTTTTAAGTTTCCTTTCAAAAAAAAAAAAAAACAATTGTATATGTTTTTCTTTTAATTTCAGGTTGCAAAAGCAGAATTCAAAGGAGAGGAACTGCTGCCAATGCTTCGCTTTGCTTTATAAAAAGAAAAAAAAACTGCTTGCTTGATTTATCTATTGTTTTTATTTGCCTTGCATTGTATATATCTCTTGTTTTTATTATAGTTGCATTGTTGATTGCTTGCATTTGCATATATATATATTTAAAAAAAAAATCAAAAAAAATTACATTCGTAATTGCATTGTTAATACACGTTTATTTTCTGCTTTGCATTTCATCTTAGATTTTGATTAATAATACGGTTAGAAATCAATAACACTTAATTGATTATTGACAATTTGTCTTTTTTGAACAATTTAATTTCTTGGTGTCTAGGCTACGGCAGAGTAATAACCATTTATAAATATTACGGTGATTCGTAAATATTATAGTGGTTGTTCTTCTGAAGGTACTTAAACCTTCGACTGCATTGCTACGGTGATTCGTGGTGCACCGATAACGCCTGTCTGTTACCTGGCTGAGAACTATCTTGTTTATCTAAGACAATTTGTGATTATACAATTTTGGGTTAACTTAGGATAAATCATTTGTAATTAACCCTTGCATTCATTTAGTTGCATTAGTTCATGCATATTTAAAAAAAAACAAAAAATTCAAAATCCAAAACTAAAAAAAATTTGTAAACATTCCTTTTCCTTTGAAATTTTTAAATCTTTTTCTTTGAAATTTCAAAAAAAAAAAATCCAAAAAAAATATATTAGAAAAACCAAAATTCAACAAAAAAAAATTTGAAAAATAAAAAAACAAAACAAAAATAGATTTCCCTTTTGAAAAATAAATTCTCTTTGTAAATATTTTTTGCTTATAAAAAAAAACTAAAAAAAAACATTCTTGAAAATGTCAGAATTTCCATATTCACTTGAATTTTACAATAGTTGTGAAAATCAATATAATCCATATGATTTCAGTCCAAATTCGTATGGATATTTTAACAACAACTCTTGTGTAAATAATTCAAATTTCGAACAACAAAATTTTCAAAACAATGACCAACCTTCGACTCTTGAAAATAGCATTGAAATGGGTTCATCTTTACTCGAACTTTCTACATGACAAAATCAAGAGATAAATGATTTATGTAATTCATATTTGTGTAATAACTCGAGTCAAGGATTTCAAAATTTGAATTTAATTCAAAATTCAAACGATTACGATTATAATCCATGCCAATTTAATTTCGAACTCCAAAATGAATTTCAAACTCAATATGAAAATGGGAACAGCTTTTCAAACGAATTTGGCAATGGGAATAATCTTAACCATGTTACGAGTGGAAATTTTTGTTCTCAACAAATCCAAATCGAAAATTCTCAACTTAATAACTACAAATTGGATTTTGTTGAACAAATGAATGAAATTTACGATGATCACACGGATTTGTTGTTTGAAACTTCTAAGAAACAACGTGAACAACAAAATCAAATCTCAACGTGTGATCAGTCTAGTGGTAATCCATCTTTTACCATAATTGACGATTTTCAAACAACAACTTTTGAAACTGAAAATAACAATCTTAATAAAGTTTTTGAAAACACGGTAATTGAGTTAGATTTCAATTCTTTTGAGGGTGAGAAACTCGATTTAAATTTCGATCTTCCTTTTTCTGAAAATTTGAATACAACAACTTTGGATTTTGAAATGGATATATGCGATGAAGTTGTTGATAATTCAACAAAGGAAGACGAATTTAATGAACATGAATTCTTTGGACTTTTCGAAAATGAGTTGTTAAATTATGAAGGGGAAGATTTACATCACCATTTTGATTTTGAAATCAATAATTTTGAAGAATTTTTCAATGACAAACTTGAATTTCATTTTGGTGAAAATAAACTTGAATTTCAATCACTTGTTTTATCTGCCCCAAAAATCATTGAAAATAAAACAACTCGTACGATTTTTAATAAAACGACATTCGTTTTTCCAAATCGACAATCAACTTCAAAATCTTTTATGGTTTGGTTTTTCGAGCTTAAGCTGTGTCTTGTATACTCGACGAGACAAATGAATCGGTTTTTGGAAGACCGTTTCATTTACTCTTTAACTGTATATTTTCTGATCTCTTGTAAATAATAACCTTTTCATTTTCATTTAAATAAATGTCATGTTTTTATTTTTATTTTTCTCCTTCCATTTGGGTTGACTATGGGGACACGGTCAAAATCAAGTGTGGGGGGAGACTCATCTTCATTTTTTTTTCATGGTTTATTTTTGCTTTAAAATCACAAAAAAAAAATTAAAAAAAAATCCCAAAACCAAATTTTCTTTTGATTTATTTTTAAAACAAACACTATAAGATAAATATATGGCTTTGGTTTATTAAATTGAAATTTTTGGAAATTTATTTGTCTAAACAAAAATAAAAATGAAATTTTATTACAAATAATAATGGTTTAACTAGTATATAGAAAGATTCATACGTATTAATTATGAAGTATATCCTAATTGAAAATCTTTGTTTTAAAAAGTGGTTTATTTAAAGTAAAGGATATAACATTTTTTTTGTCTTCTTAGTTAAATGGTGCTAAGATGATTTTGCAAAACTCTCTCTCTCTCTCTTAAAAAAAAAATTAAAAAAATAAATAAATAAATAATAACATCCAAGTATTCACTCTCATTTAAAAGTCCTTACGGTTATGCATGGGTGAATTACTTGGAATTTTTGATTATGTGCTTTCATACTCATTTAAAAGTCCTCACGGTTATGCATGTATGGAACACGTGTAAAAAAAAGACTTAATAAAAACCACCTACGGTCGATAGGTGTATGCACGAAAGTGTGTACACTCGCCATGCTTTGTACTCCCCTCACATAAGCCCGAAAGGCAGTGCATGGGTGGTATATCTGGCCTCAGTTTACCTAAGCTAGGTGTGTAATTTTTCTTGCAAATAATGAAGAGCAAGCAATTGAAATCCTAGCACTATTTTTACTTATTTGATTTGATTTGTTATTGAAAAGAAATGAAAATAGCACTTTGATAAACTTTGATAATCAACTAAGGATCCATTTTATAATTACACTTTGTTATCAACCGAAACAACAAGTTAAACTATTGTCTATTTGTTATGATAACTTGATTTTTGTTGGAAATTTGACAAGTAAACGACTTAAATTTTCAAGATAATGACCAAAACCAATATTTAACTTATTTGTGTCGATTTAAAAATAAATTCTTCATTTGTAAATATTTTCAAAAATTCGCATTCATCTCTTTGTAAATAAATCTTGCATTTTGTAAATATTTTCATCCTACATTTGGATTTTGTGGGTAGCATCCGCTGAAAACCCTCACGAGACAACACTCGTCCAACCGGGGACACCCAGAGGTTTAACCGCTTGTTGCATATGCTCAATGCAATCGTGCTCCCTACGAAAACGGATTTATCTTAGTTTTTCTTTATTCGAGGACGAATAAAAAGATAAGTGTGGGGGTATTTGATGTACACGTAAATATGCATATTTTTATCATCATATTTATTCTTTTTAAATTAAATAAATGATCATATTGGGTATTTTAACTTGTTTAAACCAAAAATTCAAATTATTCCAAATTGTCACATATTCATCTTTATATATGGGCAAAACGGTCATTTATGTGCATATATTTCTTTGAGAAAAATTAATTGAAAATTTGTATATATTTTTGTAGGAAATTGATCTCAAATAGAAGTGGTTTCATGAAGATATGCATGCACAAAATTAATACAAAGGAATGAAGATGGAAATAATTCAAAGTGAAGAACATGGAGGACCCCACCTACCCACCTACCTTAATGTACGAATTAAAGGCTAATGCACATGCTTTTGGAGTTAATGGGTTCATGTACACTTAATGGGGGATTAAGACATGTTAATGATAACCTGGCCTCCACACTTCTTAAGGGGCATTTTGGGCATTCCCTAAAAATATGCATTAGGGTTTCTAACTTGTATAAATACCCATTATGTTTCATGTAGCCATCTTCCTCTTAGTTAGTTTAGTTTAGATCAAAAATAAAATGAAAGCTCCTCTTTCTCTTTTCATGGCTACTTAGCCATTTTTATTTTATGTAATCTTTTTTATTTTATGCAATTTAATACATGCTCTTTCCTTTTCATGTTCATTTACTTTTATGTTGTAGTGTAGATCTCTTTTCTTTTATGCAAGTTAATTAGCTTATCTTTTCATTTTGCTCTCTTTTTCCTCTTCATTTTGCTTTCATGTTATTAGCTGCATTTGTTAATAAAATGACAAATATGAGAAGCTAAACCCCTTCAATTTAGGGGTAATGAAGCTCTCTAATTAATGTAGCTTCAACATTTTGTTAATCATGCTCTCTTTTTGTGCTTAATGATGATGATAGAAGTGGTTTTATTTGTTGTTTTTGCCTTGAATTTGATAGTCTATATTGTTGACACCAAATAGGCTATGCTTAAACAATCACTAACACAAATGCCTCTTCATCAATATATGATTATGGCATAAGAAAGTGATTTGAAATTAAAATTTGATGGTCTATGTTTCTAATCAATAGTTAATAGGCCATACTTAAAGTAGATTTCATTTTCATTTTCTTTGTCAAGTTTCATGAAAGTTAGTAAGTGTTTTAAGGGGTGTGTTATAGTTTGATGACTTATGTTGGCTAATTAATAGCTCAAATATGTCATACTTATGATAAACATATCAATTAAAACACTAATGACCATAAAAGAGAGATCATGATTTCATGTGTTGAACTACATGATCTAGAGAGTGGATTTATTCTCTAAACTGTCATTTAGCTCTCATATTTGCATATCTTTTCTTTTTGTTAGTTAGTTCATTTTCTCATTTTCTAGCTTAAACACACTCTCGACTTTGGTATAATTTGATTGAGTAGGAAATTTTAAAATCATCAATTCCCTACGGATCGACCCGTATTCGCCACGTGCTACATTCGTACACCGTGCGCTTGCGGTTATTTTTAATCTAAATTCGTTCGACGGTTTTCTAATCCGATAGAACTTCATCGACGAACACTTGACATTAGAGATTGCATATTACTCTCTAAAGTATTTACGGTGAAGGTTTATGCTATTAGAGCGAGTCCGAGCTTGGATGAACCAACAACTCAAGTAATGGGAAAGAACCTCATCTTAGAAGGTTTAATTTCCATTTAAGATATGCTTATTCGATTTTTTTATACAAGCGCTTTGCATTATTTTATTTCTTGTCATTTACTTGGTAGCTTACATATAGTCATAAAAATTGTTTTCAAACCTCTTGTTGTGTCAATTTACAGGCGGAGGGTTAACTTATTTGAATACGAATTTTTGAATATCCCATTAGAGAAAAACGAGTTTTGTTTATTGTAATGCATTTGTTTTTGAGTTTATGAGGTGTATTCATATCTTGGGTATGGATTGGATGAGTGTAAAAAAGATGGTGCTTAATTGTGAAGTGCAATGAGTTAAAGGAGAAAATGGTAAATCAAAAGGGTGCAATGTGCATTATGAGCTGGAGAGCTCTGTTATGGGTAGCTATCGGTATTCATTAGACATTCCTTATGATGAGTTGTTACAGGTTTCAATTATCTGAGATATCACCAATGTGTTCCAAGAGGTTGCGAGTTTATCTCTCTGTCAAGAGATTTGATTTTTGTATTGATCTCGAGGGAGATGCTAAGGTGGTGGTTATGCTAATTAGGTACATGGCATCAAGAGTGCAAAAGGAGTTGGAAGCGCAGACCAATGAATTTCTAAGGAAAAGAATTATTCAAAAAAGTACTTCAAAGTGGTGGGGGCAGGGGAATCAGTTGTATTTACTACAATTGCTAATGTTTCATTAACACTTGCATTGATTTTTGAGAATTAAATATGTTGACCTAGAATAATAAGTTTTCATTGCCACACATAGATGATTTGTTTGATTAGCTAAGTGGTGCATAGATATTCTTGTAATTAGATCTTGTAACAGTGTTCCATCTGAAAGAGACTATGCGGTAGGATCGTGTAATATGGAAAAAATCTAGGTAGATAAAGTAGGTAAATGCAAAGAGACACCAGGATTTTATACTGGTTCGGACTTCTCATCCTACGTCCAGTCCCTAAGCTTCACTTAGGAATTTCACTAACTAACACCCTCACTTCACCCGGAGGAATAGGTTTACAACTTACTCGAACAACCAAACGGGATTTCTTGCCTCAACTACCGAAGAGGACTTCAATTCAATTACTAAAATACAATATTCGACTTATTGTGTTCTTGTCAACACTAATGAGTCTAATGTAGTACAATATTCATACAATCTTATCCTTGAGAATATGCAATGTGTTTGTGAAGATTTAGGAAATGTGAATTGCTATGAATCAAAAGAATGTTATAAATAAAAACAGTGATTCAAGCAATAGATTTGTGATTGCTTTGAGAATATCTAGAGAATATGAACAAGATAATAGTAAGAATAAAGCAAGAGAATTCGGTTAACTAAATGATGTTAGAATCATGTATATATACTTGTAGAAGAGGTGCATATGTTGTCAAAGGTTGCAAACAAGAGATGCTTCCATTTCCATTGATGAATGGTTGCAACTCTTGGGAGGAAGAAGGTGTCTTTTCAAAGAAAATTCGCAGGTTTAAATTCAGTCGACTGAGCAGGAGATTCAGTCGACTGAAAATATGAAGAAAAATTTTCAGCAACAATTTCAGTCGACTGAAACTGTGCAATTTTGTATAAGTGTACAGTTTCAGTCAACTGGCCATGCCTGTTTAGTCGACTGAAGTATAAAAGTATGCACAGTGAATATGTGAATGAAGTTTTATGAATGTGTTCTAATGTTCGTGCAAATCTCTTGAGGATAGATTTTAACAAATAATCTGGACTAAGACCCATAGAAAATCATACTAATGTTTATACTTTAGTCTTCATCGATCTTCTTCTAGCTTTTGCATTCTCTTCCTATTTGTTGAAGCTCATTGTCATTGATCAAAATCTTCGTGTATCAACATTCTCCCCCTTTTGATTGATGACAATACTATTCTAGAGATGTATATACTTACTTTCTCCCCTTGAATGTATGCACTATCTTTCCTACAAAACAAAGTTAGCACCATAGATTTTCTCCCCCTCTGTCATCGACAAAAAGGAAGAACTGACAGCTGTAAAAACAATCACCGAATCATAGAGAATATTTGCATAAGCATTAATTAAGAGAGAAAAAAATGTTGTGACAGACAAAAATGGCTATTTATACAAGCCATTAGAAAGTTAAAAATACACATCAAAACAACAAAATTACTCATCCTTATCCCAGTCATATGAACCTTCTCTTCCTGTTGGTTCACGTACGACGGGTCCTCCTGTTGGTGGTCTATGTGCTCTTCCTCCTTGGCCACAACTAGCTCCACTAGCGCTGCTACTTGTATGCTCTTCGGATGTCGTCCATGTAAATGTAGGTGCCGGACGTTTGCCGCGTGATGTTGAAGCAGTAGTGGTGCTTGAGCAGGAGATTACATCCCAAAGCTTGTTGAAGAATCCTTTTATTTTGTCAAGCTTACGATCTACCTTTTTAAGACGTGTGTCAAGAATTTGTTGATTTCTTGACAAAATCCCCAAGGATTGGTTGGTAGTGAAGCTTGGGTCAACAAGACATATTTCATCATCTTGCTCAAAATGTTCTTCATGGTGAGGTTGAGGAGATTGTTGTTGTTGTTGTTGTTCTTGATTTCTTGCTTCCCATTCGGCTCGTGATATTATGCGAGGAGGTCGAGATGGGAGTTGCATTAGGCTTATGGTCCTATGGTTAATTTGATGGACCATTGTATTCTCTGATTCTGGTAATGGCGTATCGACATTTAGGAGAAGTCGCATGATGTACTATCCAAAGTAAATAGTGCGCATTTTGCCATTGTTGAAGGTGAGAAACTCATCAAGAATAAGCTGTACCCAATTAACTTGTATATTGCCAAAAATGGCATATAGAGCTCGATAGTTGTTTGGGTAGACAATTTCGTACGATCCTGTACGAGGAGTAATCGTTCTCATTAGGGTTTTATGGAGTATTCTCGCCATAGGTCGAAGAGAGGTGGACTTAAAATCCCTAAAGTTGACATTATCATCCATGAATAGATGGTTGATGTTGTCACGAATGTGTGGATTGAATTCTATTTCCTCTAACTTTCTCCCAACATTTGGAGACTCTAAAATATATGCTATTCTATCCAATGAAAATCAAACTTTCTTTCCACACACCATACTCCAAAATCTATTGTTTGGGTTTCTTGGAGTTTGGTGTCCAAGATTAAGATTAGCATAAAATAATTTTACCATTACATGATTAATGGCATGGTCATTTCTTTTCAAATCTAAAAGTGAAGTTAAACCTGCCGGATCTGTTAATGCCTGAATGTTGTAGGTTTGAAAGCTTTGAAAATCAATGAAAGAATGCTCGAAAATTCTTGAATTCTTCATCTTGTTCTATCGAGTGACAACGGTTCCATCGTAAATCCATTGTGCTATTTGAGCATCAATTGGCTCGGAGGATGAAGAAGATGAAGCTCTTGCTCTTTTTGGTACCATTTGGGTGAGAATTGATTTGATTTTGAGGAATTTGGGAGCTAGGGTTTCGAAATTAATTTGGGGAAGAAGGTTTGTAGGAGGTAAAAGTGAATTGGTAGAGTAAAATCTGATGGTTAAAAGAGGAAATTTTTCCTGGGAAGCAACGTTCAGTCGACTTAATGTTCTGTTCAGTCGTATGAATCAAAGGCCGAAGTGATAGATTCAGTCGACTGAGCAGTACATTTAGTCGACTGAATTTTTGTTGCTGAAATTTTCTGTTGAATTTTTAGTCGACTGTGCAGATGGTTCCAGTCGATTGAGCTTAGTATATATTGTTTTTTGTCATATTTTCAGTCGACTAAGCAGGGGCATTCAGTCGACTGAAACATGCAATTTTGTTGTTTTAGTTAATTTTTGAAATTAAATAATTTATTTAAAGAAATAGTTACAAAAATATTGATGTAACAACATACAAATATTTCAAAATTTAACTATTTCTTTGGAGATGGACTTGGAGACTTCTTTCCTTCATTCTTCATGTAATTTATATCCCATGAATTCGGACTATATTGAGGAGTCTTAGGAGTCGTCCAAGGATTCATAGGATCGACCGGAGTACGATAAGATGAAGATGGATCAAGAGAGCTAACAAGGCGAGGTAGGGGTTCAGCCACTTCGTTCTTCTTTGATCCACAGAAGCGTAAACCAATTTGCTCTAGGAAGCTCAAGCGTCTTGCCGTAACTTTTTGTTCGAAGTATAGTTCTCTTTGAAGATCTATTTGTTGTTGTTGGAAGTGATGAATTTCATCAATCTTTATTTTTGTGTCAGGTGAGATAAAGAGTCCGCATTTCGTCTTTTTGGATTCTGGTGTGAAACCAGTATAATAATTTTCCCATTTGTAAACCGGCTCATGTGCTGGTGTTGGTGTGGGAAGTTTTGGCGACGTTGGAGTGTTATCAACCGACGAGGTGATATTGATTGGAGAGAAGGAGTTGTTGGATGACATTTTATATTGAATTAAGATTTTATTCGTAAAATTAAGATGAAAATAAAAATATTTTTAAGAGTTTATTTATAATAGAATTTTACTAAACAAATAACGGTTATAATTTAATAAGAATTTTTAACCGCATAGAGATTTAGTGGTAAAGAGGATTTTGTTAAAATGTATGTTTCTTATTTAATAATTCAGTTTTACAAATGTGTGGTTTATAATTTATATAAAGTAACATATAACAAAACTGAAAATATTTAAAATTATTATTCAGTCGACTGAACAGATTGTTTTAGTCGACTGAAATATGGAAATGTTTCTAAAGTATATCTAATTAATGTATTTAAAGGATATTATACCTAATTCTCATCGAAGTTTTATAAAGGAGTTTTCTAATAGAGGTATAGTAAGTATATCGACAATTTGATTTTCGGTAGAAATATGTTCTAAATTAATTATTCCTTTTTCGACATTCTCACGTAGAAAATGGTGACGAATATCTATATGTTTTGTACGAGAGTGATTTACCGGATTTTTAGATAAGTTTATTGTACTTGTATTATCACAGTATATTGTAGAATTTGTTAAAGTTATATTAAAATCTTTGAGTGTTTGTTGCATGTATATAACTTGAGTGCAAGCTAAAGCAGCTGATCTATACTCTGCTTCGCATGTCGAAAGCGAGACACAATTTTGTTTCTTACTAAACCAAGATACAAGTGATTTTCCAATGAAATGGCAAGTACCACTTGTACTTTTTCTATCCGTTCAAGATCTACCAAAATCAGCATCACTGAATGACACTAACTCAAATGAACATTCCTTTGGATAGAAAAGACCAAAATCTTTAGTGTTGTTAAGATATCGTATAATTCGTTTTACCGCTCTTAAATGTGATTCTTTAGGATTAGATTGAAAACATGCACATAAAAAAACACTCATCATTATGTCAGGTCTACTAGCGGTTAAGTAAAGTAAGGAACCTATCATACTTCTAAATAATTTTTGATCTACACTTTTGCCATTTTCATCTTGATCGAGATGAGTAGTGGTACTCATAGGAGTAGGTTTAGCAGAAGTGTTTTCCATGTCGAATCATTTAATTAAATTAGCACAATATTTTTCTTGATTTATAAAAATTCCATTTGTTAATTGTTTGATTTGAAGACCGAGAAAATATGATAGTTCTCCCATATGAGACATTTCGAACTCATTAGTCATTATATTTGAAAATTCTTTACATAAATTCTCATTTGTTGAACCAAAAATAATATCATCTACGTATATTTGAATTATTAAAATGTCTTTGGTAGTATTTTTAATAAAAAGTGTTTGATCTACTTTTCCAATTTTAAATCCTGAGTTTAATAAATAACTTTTAAGTCTTTCATACCAAGCACGAGGTGCCTGTTTAAGACCATATAGTGCTTTCTTTAATTTAAATACATGATCCGGATATTTTTCATGTATAAATAAAGGAGGTTGTTCTACATATACATTTTCTTTAATAAAACCATTTAAAAATGCACTTTTAACATCCATTTGATAAAGTTTAAAATTGTGAAAACAAGCAAAGGTTAATAGTATACGTATTGCTTCCAATCTTGCAACGGGAGCAAATGTTTCTTCAAAATCAATACCTTCTTCTTGATCATACCCTTGTGCCACTAGTCTTGCTTTATTCCTTGTTATATTACCTTGTTCGTCTACTTTATTTTCGTAAATCCATTTTGTTCCAATTACTGATTGATTATTAGGACGGGGAACTAATTCCCAAACATTGTTACGTTCAAATTGATTTAATTCTTCTTGCATTGCGATAATCCAATAATCATCTGTTGATGCTTCTTTTGGATTTTTAGGTTCTATTGATGAAATGAAAGCTACATGACCCATTTGATTTAGTTGATTTCTTGTTCTAACTTGAGAATTTATTTCTCCTATTATATTTTGAGTTGAATGATCTCATAATATTCTAGGAGGAGATCTTAGTTCATTATTATTATTTTCAAGGTTTGTTTCTTCTATATTTATCAATTCTTCATCATCTTTTATATTTAAATTTTTAGTAAAATTTTCATCAAAAGATATATGCAAAGTTTCTTCAATTAAGCTTGTTCGTTTATTAAAAACTCGATATGCTTTACTTTGTTCTGAGTATCCTACGAAAATTCCTTCATCAGCTTTTGAATCGAATTTTCCTAATTGATCTTTTGTGTTTAAAATGAAACATTTTGATCCAAATATTTTAAAATAAGATATATTTGGCTTTTTATTATTAAATAGTTCATAAGAAGTATTTTTAGTTAATGGTCTAATTGATATTCTATTTAATACATAACATGCAGTAGCAACGGCTTCTGTCCAAAAATGTTTTGGTAGAGAACATCCATTTAATAATGTTCTTGCGCATTCTTTTAATGTTCTATTCTTTCTTTCTACAACTCCATTTTGTTGAGGAGTTCTAGGAAAAGAAAAATTATGATTTATTCCTTTCTTTTTACAAAAAGTTTCAAAAATTTCATTTTCGAATTCGCCTCCATGATCGCTTGTAATATTTTTAATTTTCAAATCTTTAGTGTTTTGAATTCTTTTAACAAATGTTTTAAAATGCTCAAAAGTGTCACTTTGATTTTTTATAAAAATAGTCCATATATATCTTGAAAAATCATCAACTATTACAAATACGTATCGATTATGATTAATGGATTGAACTTGTGTTGGTCCGAATAAATCCATATGTAGTAATTCTAATGATTGTAAATTTGAAATATTTTTCTTAGATTTGAAAGATGATTTCATTAATATTCCTTTCTGACAATCATCACAAAAATTATTTATTTTAAAATTTATTTTGGGTAATCCTCTTACTAATTCATTTTTAGAAAGTTTTCTAATAGTTTTAAAATTTATATGACAAAATCTTTTGTGCCATAACCAAGGATCATTATCTTTGGCAAGTAAACACATAATTGAATTATGATTAATATTCATATTTAAAACATAAATATTTCTATCTCTATTTCCTTCAAAAATAAGATTTTGGTTTTGATCAAAAATACTACATTGATTATTCGAGAAAGTTATTTTAGAACCTTTGTCACACAGTTGACATATGCTAAGTAGATTATGTTTTAAATTTTTAACTAATGAAACATTTGTTATAAAAGGTAAATTTGATGTACCGTAATTTTTCACATCTCTTTTGCCAATGATATACCCTTTTGAATTGTCTCCGAATGTAACCAAGCCACCATCAAAGTAAGTGATGTTCGTAAGCATATCTTTGTCTCCGGTCATGTGTTTTGAACAACCACTGTCTAATATCCATTTCTTCTTTTTGAGTGGGACCTGAAAATAAATATGAAATTATTGGTACCCACCTTTTAATAGTGTCCTAAAAAGTTAGAGTTTAGGAAACAAACCCTATTTGGTTTAGTATCCTTTTTATAAATATAGTTTTCATTATGATGAACATTATCCATAAATGTTTTAATGTATTT
This sequence comes from Allium cepa, assembly GCA_030765085.1. Lineage (NCBI taxonomy): Eukaryota > Viridiplantae > Streptophyta > Magnoliopsida > Asparagales > Amaryllidaceae > Allium > Allium cepa. The sequence goes on along the minus strand of CM060929.1, from coordinate 456,530,936 downwards.
ATTTCTTATTAATACATTGTTAGTCTTTGGTATCCAAATTTTAACTACTTTGTTTTCTATTTTTGTTTTAATAGGTTTCTTTAGCAATATTTGTTGTTTTGAATCCATATTCCTCTTTAAATTTGTATTTTTCTTTTTAGGAATTTTTGACTCCTTTTTATATCCCAATCCATGTTTACTTGAAGCGGATTGAGAATTTTCTAAAATCTTAAATAAATTTTCTCTTCCTTTGTTAAAGTTAGAAACATTTTTAGTGATGTCATCTAATCTAGCTTGAAGACTATTATTTTCTAACTCAACTTGCCTAATCTTAGTTTTTAACTCATGATTTTCAGAAAAAATGACATCATTCTTTGTTTTTTGAGTTTCAATTTCTTGACTTAAGAGTGATAATTGAGTTTCCGAATTTGAATGAGATTCTTGAACTTTTTCAAGTTCTTCTTCTAAGATTTCCTTTTCATCTTTTAACATATCCCTTTCAAATTCAGCTTTGTTTTGATTTTCACGAGTTTTTTTGAGTTTCTTTTTAAGAGTTTTTATTGTGCTTAAAAGTTCAGTGTTTACTTCAATTAAATCGTCGAAAGTTGAATTATTTACCTCAGATTCTTGAGCCATGAAGCATACATTTGCCTGTTCATTGTCGCTATCACTATCATTTTCGGATGAATCTGAATCTGAATCGTCCCATGTTACAGAAAATGCGTTCTTTTTGAATTTATCCTTCTTGTTTTTGTTGTTGAAGTTTTTCTGATTTTCCTTCATTTGTTCTTGACAATCTTTTTGCATGTGTCCTTTCTTGTGACAATTGAAGCATTCTATATTTGAGGATGAAGGTTTGTTCAAGAAATTTTTTTTGAATCCGATTTTGTTTCCTTTTCTATACTTTAAGAATTTCTTGAAGTTTTTGGCTATAAATGCTAGATCTTCATCTTCAGACTCTGATTCTTCCTTTTCCACATGAAAAGCAACATTCTTTCTTTCTTGAGCTTGATCTTTCTTAGCTTGCATATTTACTTCATGTGACATAAGATTTCCAATCAATTCTTCTGGTTTCATTGTAGATAGATCATTTGCTTCCTCGATTGCTAGCACTTTTCTCTCCCATTCATCAGTGAGTGAATTTAGAACTTTAGACACAATGTCATAGTCTGTGTATCTTTCTCCTAGTCCAATTAGAGCATGATGAATGTCTTGAAATCTTGAGTACATGTCATTGATGGATTCATTTTGTCGCATTCTAAAGTTTTGGAATTGATTCTTCAGCATGGATATCTTTGTTTGTTTAACTTTGTTTGTGCCTTCATGTATGACTTTGAGTGTTTCCCATATCTGATATGCAGTAGTACATATGCTAACATGGTTGAATTCATTTCTATCCAGGGCGCAAAATAGCATATTCATAGCTTTGGCATTTGCACTTGCTTCATTCTTTTGAATTTGTGTCCATGTAGGATAATCGGTTGTAGGTACAACGAACTCTGCTTGAGTAGCATTCCAGGCTTCAAAACTTGTTGCTTGTATATAAATTCTCATCCTTGTAGCCCAATAGTTATAGTTTAGTCCATTGAATAGAGGAGGTCTTTGGGTGGATTGTCCTTCCGCAAATGTAGAACTATAGGCAGATGTTGTGCTTGTACTTGCGTTATTTTCCATATTATCAATATGTCTAATAACGGTGTTATGGTTATAGAACGACCTTGCTCTAATACCAATTGAAAGAGGCTATGCGGTAGGATCGTGTAATATGGAAAAAATCTAGGTAGACAAAGTAGGTAAATGCAAAGAGACACCAGGATTTTATACTGGTTCGGACCTCTCGTCCTACGTCCAGTCCCTAAGCTTCACTTAGGAATTTCACTAACTAACACCCTCACTTCACCCGGAGGAATAGGTTTACAACTTACCCGAACAACCGAACGGGATTTCTTGCCTCAACTACCGAAGAGGACTTCAATTCAATTACTAAAATACAATATTCGACTTGTTGTGTTCTTGTCAACACTAATGAGTCTAATATAGTACAATATTCCTATAATCTTATCCTCGAGAATATGCAATGTGTTTGTGAAGATTTAGAAAATGTGAATTGCTATGAATCAAAAGAATGTTATAAATAAAAACAGTGATTCAAGCAATAGATTGGTGATTGCTTTGAGAATATCTAGAGAATATGAACAAGAGAATAGTAAGATTAAAGCAAGAGAATTCGGTTAATTAAATGATGTTAGAATCATGTATATATACTTGTAGAAGAGGTGCATATATTGTCAAAGGTTGCAAACAAGAGATGCTTCCATTTCCATTGATGAATGGTTGCAACTCTTGGGAGGAAGAAGGTTTCTTTTCAGAGAAAATTCGCAGGTTTAAATTCAGTCGAATGAGCAGGAGATTCAGTTGACTGAAAATATGAAGAAAAATTTTCAGGAACAATTTCAGTCAACTGCATAGGTAATTCAGTCGACTGAAACTGTGTAATTTTGTATATGTGTACAGTTTCAGTCGACTGGCCATGCCTGTTTAGTCGACTGAAGTATAAAAGTATGCACAGTGAATATGTGAATGAAGTTTTATGAATGTGTTCTAATGTTCGTGCAAATCTCTTGAGGATAGATTTTAACAAATAATCTAGACTAAAACCCATAGAAAATCATACTAATGTTTATACTTTGATCTTCATCGATCTTCTTCTAGCTTTTGCATTTTCTTCCTATTTGTTGAAGCTCATTGTCATTGATCAAAATCTTCGTGTATCAACACCATCAATTGAGGATAACAGAGGATAAGATGCCGAAGGCCGCTCTTAGGATGCTCGATAGGTCCTTTGAGTGGAAGGTCATGTCATTTGGATTAACTAATGCTTCGACATTTTTTGTGGATTTAATGAGATGTGTTTTCTGAATACAACTTAATAAATTTGTGGTTGTGTTCATGGATGACATATTGGTATATTCTTGTGATAAATAAGAGAACAAGTCACACCTTAGAGTGGTGTTAGAAGTTTTTAGGCAACAGTGATTGAAAGCAAAGTTTTCTAAGTGTCACTTTTAGAGGCGAGAAGTGTGATTCTTAGGTCATGTTGTATCTAAGCATAGGATCTTAGTGGATCCAAGTAGCCATGGTGCAAGATTCGAAGGTACCAAAAATGACCACTGAAATTCACATTTTTCTAAGATTGGCCGAATATTATCGCAAGTTTATTAAGGACATCTCAAAGTTGGTCACTCCTCTTACACACTTGACCAATAGAATCAAGCATTTATTTGGAATGCCTATTGTGATTATGCTTTTGCTAAATTGAAAGAGTTGTTGACAAATGCACCGATTCTCATTATTGGAAGGGGAAAAACCATTTGCATTATACACAGATGCATGTTGCACTAGTCTCGGGGCTGTCTTGATGCAGGACGGAAAGGTTTTTGCTAACGTAGGTTAACACATAAAACTGCATAAGAGTAATGATCTGACTCATGATTCAGAGTTGATAGTGATTGTGTTTGTGTTGAAGACTTGAACGTATTTCTTGTTAGGTGAAAAGTTGATCTGTTCATGGATTTTAAATCGTTGAAGTATCTTTTTTCATAAAAGGATATCAACTTTCGTCAACAAAGATGGTTGGAGTTCCTTGCCTTTTATGATTTTGGTATATTATGCACTCCCCGAAAATAGAATGTGGTGGCAAATGCACTTAGTAAAAGGCATGCATTTTGGGGTTTATATTCGTGGACCGACGAAGATTGGAATTTATTATGGGATTTGATTTCCAACTTACGCGAAATCAAGGGTAGATGGTTACAAAACATGGAGGTAATGCCTACTCTAGCCAAGGGGATTGGATCTTGTCAAAAGCGTGATGTTATGTCGACAGAATTTTATGCAAACTAGCCTAATATTTACTAGAATGGTTGGCTCTGTAGTGATGGAAGGTTATGCATGTTCGATGTTGATGGGTTTAGGGATAAGTACTTCAAGAATACCATCGTTGCACGATGACCACTCATCCTGGAGGTAAAAACATACAATGATATTAAATGTTCATTTGATTGGAAAATCATAAAGTGTGGCATTTCAAAATTTATTACTAAGGCATGACTTGCCAAGAGTCAAGGTGGATCAAAAGAAGCCAAGTGGCTTGCTACTACCGCTAAAGGTTCCGTAACAGAAATGGAAGCAAATTTCCATAGATTTTATTGATGGGTTACCAAAGAGTAGAAGAGGTAATGAGAGCACATGAGTCATTGTTAATAATTCGACTAAGAGTGCTCACTTTGTGCTAGTTAAGTTTACAAAAACAATAATGACCATCCTACATCCATGGTATCTAATATACATGTAAATTGTGCTGCAAAGATACGCTGTTAATGTAGAGTGGTAGTCAAGGGTAAAATAGTAAAAACTCCAAGCATATGATGTCGTATATCTCATGGTGCATCATATAAGATATAATAGAAATATAAATATAAAAAAGGCGATATATATATGGTATTCTATTTAGGTCATTTTGATTATATATATATATAATCAAACTGACCTAAATAGAATACCAGAGTGCATCAAGTTCGCATCAGTTATACAAAGTGTTGAGTCACAGCTTCTATGAAGATTTTGATTGCTGACAACAATATTAAAGCGATCGACAAATCAAGACCTACATATGGTACTCTAGATTATAGGTTAATTATTTGATGTTATAATAGTAATAAAATTGTCAAAATCTATCCTCAAATAATCATGCACAAAATATAATATATATATATACACATTTATATAGGTTGTGCACTTTATTGTGCAATTTAACAGAGACCGGTCGACCGGTCCAAATATAGGCGGTCGACCGTTCCTGTTGGATGTGCACAATAAACGTGCACACATGCACATAACGACTATATTTTTAAAAACCTATCTACCGGCTAGTTTTTGACCTGTCGACCGTTTTTAAACAGAGAGCAACTTCTTCCAAAAGACACATCCTTCTTCAATGGTTGCGTCTCTTCTTCTTCATCAATAATCATAACTTTTGACTGCAACTTTTCACCAAGGGTTATAACTATTTTCTCTCTATAAATACACATCAATATCATTGATTAAAACAACAAGTTTTATTAAAATTATATATGCTTTCTATCTATTCTCTGAATTCACTTGCATTCAAAAAGCTCTAAACTACTTTCATTCCTTATTGAATCATTGACACTATCTCATATATTTTGATTCAATAAGCAATATAAATTCCATAATCTTCACAAACATCATTCACAATTTGAGGATAAGATTATAGGAAGAGTGTACTACAAGTGACAAATCCGTGTTTACAAGAGCACAAGTTGTCAACAACAATTGTAATTGTTTTTGTTGAAGTCCTCGGTATTGTAAGAGGCAAGTGTTGAAGTCCTCAGTGTTGTAGAGGCATGAAATCCCGTTCGGCTGTTCGGGTAATTGTAAACCTGTTCCTCCGGGTGAAGCGAGGTTGTAATTAGTGAAAATCCAGATAGTAGTCTGGGACTGGACGTAGGACGGTGCTCCGAACCAGTATAAAAATCTCTGGTGTGATTTTTCTATTTTCTATTTACAATGCTATTATCATCTATTTCTGCATTTGTATTGTAATCCATATTACACGATCCGTGTGTACTATACTAGCACGTACACCGCCCCCAGCATTTTCATTTGGTATCAGAGCACGGTCATCATATAACCGTAACACAGTTATTTGATATATTCTTGTAATATGGCAAATAACGCAAGTACTAGCACTCAAAACACCACTTACACAGAAGGGCAATCGACACAAAGACCTCCATTTTTCAATGGTCTTAACTACAGTTATTGGGCAACACGTATGTCATTCTTTATGCAATCAAGTAGCTATGATGCTTGGAATGCTACTCAAAGAGAAATAGTAAATCCAACAACTGATTATTCAGAATGGACTGTGGCTGAGAAAACGGCAGCAGCCGTAAATGCAAGAGCAATAAATATGTTGTTCTGTGCATTAGACCAAAATGAATATAACCGTGTTAGTATCTGCACTACTGCATATCAAATTTGGCAAACGCTAAAAATCACTCATGAAGGTACTAACAAGGTTAAACAAGCCAAAATAGCCATGCTGAAAAGTCAATTTCAAAATTTCAAAATGAAACCAAATGAAACAATCAATGACATGTATTCACGGTTTCAAACTATTCACCATGCACTTATTGGGTTAGGACAAAAGTATTCTGATTTTGATGTTGTTTCAACAGTCCTACATTCTCTGACTAATGAATGGGAAGGAAAAGTATTAGCAATTGAAGAAGCTAATGATCTTTCCGTCATGAAGCCAGATGAATTGATAGGAAATTTAATGTCCTATGAAGCAAATTTGCAGGCTAGAAAAGAACAGAAAGAAGAAAAGAAAAATGTAGCATTTCATGTTGAGAAAGATGAAAATGAATCAGATTCTGAAGATGAAGATTTGGCGTTCATTGCTAAAGGTTTCAAAAAATTCCTAAAATATCGAAAAGCCAGTCGCTACAATAAAAGGAAACCTGGATCAAATAAACCATCTTCATCTGCAATAGAATGTTTCAACTGCCATAAAAAGGGACACATGCAGAAGGATTGTCCAGAACAAAATAAAAAGTCAGAAAATGACAAATTCAAATATAAGAAGGACAAATCAAAGAAACGAGCCTTCTCAGTAACATGGGATGATTCAGAGTCATCTTCATCAGAAAGTGAAAGTGATTCGGAGAATGAACAAGCTAATGTTTGCTTTATGGCAACAGAAGATGAGGTACAAATTCCTACATTTGATGAATTACTTGATATTAATGCTGAATTGATAGTCAAATATAAAGACTTAAAACGTCAATTAAAAGTAGTCAAAGCAGATTTAAGTAGAGCAGAGTTTGAACGAGATATGTTAAAAGACGAGAAGAAAATATTAGAAGTGAAAATATTCAAGAATCATCATCTAATGTTGACTCTCAAATATCTCTTTTGAGTCAAGAAATAGAAGCTCAAAAAGAGAAAAATAATGCTCTCACTACTGAAAATCATGAACTTAAAGCAAAAGTCAAAATTCTAGACCTAGAAAAAGCTAGTTTACAAACAAAGTTTGATGACATTACTCAAAATGTTTCTAACTTTAACAAAGGTCGAGAAAATTTGACTAAAATCATTGAAAGTTCACAATCTATTTCAGATAAACAAGGTTTGGGATATAACAAACATGAAACTAAGAAACATCTTAGAAATAAAAGGAAGAAGAAAATACAAAAAACTGAAGCTAAGAAAAATCTTAGTTTATTATATTTCAAACCAAAACCAGTTATGAAATTTCAAAAGAGAAATGTCAAGACTATCAAAATATGGGTTCCTAAAACAAATAATAATTTGATTAGGAACAAATACATTCAGCAATTCATGAATAATGTACATTTTAATAACAATTATATATATAAAGGGGATACCGGACCCAAATGGGTTTGGACTCCTAAGACCTAACTCTTAGGACCCTATAAAAAGTGGGTACCATGAACTTAATTCTATTTTTTGCAGGTCCCACTGAAGAAAAGAGGAAAGTGGATATTGGAAAGTGGTTGCTCAAAGCATATGACGGGAGACAAGAGCTTACTAACAAATATTAAATACTCAGATGGTGGCTCAGTCACTTTTGGAGACAATTCAAAAGGTTATATCATCGGCAAAGGCGATGTGAGCAATTGTGGTACATCTAACTTACCTCTTATTACTAATGTCATGCTAGTTAGAAATTTTAAACACAATTTACTTAGTATTAGTCAGTTATGTGACAAGGGTTTTATAATTTCCTTTTCAAATAATAAGTGTAGTATTTTAGATAAAGACCATAATTTGGTTTTTGAAGGTTATAGAGACAGAAATATATATATTCTAAATATGAATATTAATCATAATTCAGATATGTGTCTTATGGCTAATGACAATGATCCATGGCTATGGCACAAACGTTTCTGTCATATAAACTTCAGAACTATTGACAAGCTAGCCAAAAACAATCTAGTTAGAGGACTACCCAAAATGAGTTTTAAAGTTAACAACATTTGTGATGCATGTCAATTAGGAAAATTGACCAAATCATCGTTTAAATCCAAGAAAGTCATATCAACATTACAACCGCTTGAGTTACTGCACATGGATTTATTTGGACCTACTAGAGTTCAATCAATAAATCACAGTCAATATGTGCTTGTAATTGTTGATGATTTCTCTCGTTATACATGGACAATTTTCTTAAAAAATAAAAGTGATACTTTCGATCATTTCAAATCTTTCGTCAAAAGAATTCAAAAATCAAAAGGGATTAAAGTTAAAAATATAAGAAGTGATCATGGAGGAGAGTTTGAAAATAATGAATTTGAACATTTTTGTACAAAGAAAGGTATATATCATAATTTTTCGTTTCCCAGAACTCCACAACAGAACGGAGTAGTAGAACGAAAGAACCGAACTTTACAAGAATGTGCAAGAACATTATTAAATGGAACCACCTTACCAAAACACTTCTGGGCAGAAGCTGTTGCAACTGCCTGTTATGTTTTAAATCGTGTGTCCATAAGACCTCTTACCAAGAATACTCCTTATGAATTGTTTAACAAAAGAAAGCCCAAAATCTCATACTTCAAAGTTTTTGGTTCTAAGTGCTTTATTTTAAATACGAAAGACCAGCTTGGAAAATTCGATCCAAAAGCCGATGAAGGAATATTTGTCGGTTATTCGGAACGAAGTAAGGCCTATCGGATATTTAATAAACGAACCAAAACTATTGAAGAATCACTTCATGTCTCTTTTGATGAAATTTATCAGCATCCTCACACAATATCAGATGATGACGAATCAATAGTCATTGATAATCAAATCATCTCAAATACTGATTCTGACTCAGAAATAATTATTGAGAATACTCCTCAAATATGTGAATTACAATCACCACCAAGAATATTAAGAGACCATCCGGCCCAAAATATAATAGGTGAAATAACATCACATGTCAGAACAAGGAGTCAACTCAATCAAATGGGTCATGTCGCTTTTCTCTCAAATATCGAACCCAAGAATCCAAAAGAAGCTGCTATAGATGATTACTGGATCATTGCCATGCAGGAAGAACTAAATCAGTTTGAGCGCAATGACGTTTGGGAACTTGTTCCGAGACCAACTGATCAGTAATTGGTACTAAATGGGTCTATAAAAATAAGGCTGACGAACAAGGAAATATCACCAAAAATAAAGCAAGATTAGTAGCACAAGGATACAATCAGGAAGAAGGTATCGATTATGAAGAAACTTTTGCACCAGTTGCTCGACTAGAAGCTATTAGAATTCTATTATCTTTTGCTTGTTATCATAATTTCAAACTTTATCAGATGGATGTCAAAAGTGCTTTTCTCAATGGATTTATCAAAGAGAATGTCTATGTCGAACAACCACCTTTATTCGTACATGAAAAATATCCTGACCATGTGTTCAAACTTAAGAAAGCTCTGTATGGTTTAAAACAAGCACCTCGTGCTTGGTATGAACGATTACGTAGCTATCTTATTAATTCAGGATTTGAAATAGGCAAAGTCGATCAAACTTTGTTTATTAAACATTCTCGAAAAGATATTCTGGTTATCCAAATATATGTAGACGATATCATCTTTGGTTCAACAAACGAAAAACTCTGCAAGGAATTTGCAAGTATTATGACCAAAGAATTCGAAATGTCTCATATGGGAGAACTATCTTATTTTCTTGGACTTCAAATCAAACAACTTTCAAACGGTATTTTTATCAATCAAGAAAAATACTGTGAAAATCTTATCAAACGCTTCGGATTACAAAATATATCTGGTAAACCAACTCCTATGAGTACAACTACACATCTTGAAAAAGATGAAAGTGGTAAGAATGTTGACCAGAAATTATATCGAAGCATGATTGGTTCTCTTCTTTATCTTACAGCTAGTCGTCCAGATATATTAATGAGTGTTTGTTTATGTGCTCGTTTTCAAGCCGATCCAAAGGAATCACATTTACGAGCAGTGAAACGTATAATTCGTTATCTTAATAATACCAAAGATTTTGGTCTTTTCTATCCAAAAGAATGTCCATTTGAATTAGTATCATATAGTGATGCTGATTTTGGTGGCTCACGGACGGATAGAAAAAGTACAAGTGGTACGTGCCATTTTATTGGAAAATCACTTGTCTCTTGGTTTAGTAAGAAACAGAATTGTGTTTCACTATCAACATGTGAAGCTGAATATATATCAGCGGCTCTCGCTTGTACTCAAGTACTATATATGCAACAAACACTTCAAGATTTCGATATACATTTATCGAATTCTATTATATACTGTGATAACACGAGTGCAATAAATCTCTCTAAAAATCCAGTAAATCATTCTAGAACCAAACATATTGATATCCGTCATCATTTCCTTAGAGATAATATTGAAAAAGGTAATATACATCTTGAATATGTTCACACTGACAATCAAATAGCCGATATTTTCACTAAACCATTACTTGAATCTAGTTTTATTAAACTACGAAGAGAGCTTGGCTTAGTATCTCGGAAAGATCTAGAATAGAATAAGTAACCTTCAAACTTAGGCTATATATTTTTCAAATAATTCTTAAATTTCAGCCTATAACAAACTATACCTATTTTTATAACTTTTTTTATGCATCATTGTTTTTGTTTACGGCTAATTATCTCTAACAAATCCTATCCTCAAGTTCATTGGCAAACTTTTTTTTCTATATAAACGTTTGAAAACTACACTTTCAATCATTCACCTTCTTGCTGAAAATTATAAATCATCTTAAACAAGCTACCATGGCACACATTTGCGACAAATGCGCAGAGGAATCTCATATTTCTATCACAAGCTCGGAGTCGGAAGAACAATACTCTCCGACTACACCGAAACAAAGGCCGGAATGCCCTCACCATTGTTTTCACACACCTGGCCATACTCCAACATCCAAGCGTGCAAAGAAAGCACTATTTTGCTCTCCACGCACGAAGGCACAAATCGATGAGATACATCACTACCAAAAGCATCAAATCGACCTACAGAGACAATTGCATTATGGACAAAACCAACTCTATCATGAACAACAACGTATGTCGGCACGTTTATCCGTCTTAGAAAGAATGGCATCGTTCTTCTGCGGATCAAACAAGCACGATGTTCATGAACCAATGCCATGCAGGCCATCGACTTCAACGACTCCAAACTCTTGGGATAGAAATTATAACGAAAACGAAGGAGCTCGAAATAAGTGGAGTCCGTGGGCTAAACGCATTGAAAACGACAAGAATTCTAATAACAACTCACCTTCTCATTAGAATTCCATAATGTATATTGTTTTGCTTTCATATATAATTCTTGTAATACAGTATATTTTTGCAATAATAACATAATATATAATATATTCATTCGACTCGTTTTCAAAATTTTTGCCAAATTCTGCATTTTTGCACACAGAGCCAAACCGGTCGACCCCCTGAAATATGACCGGTCGACCGTTTTGCTCTCGGGTTGAAAACGGTCGACCGGCCATATGCAGGCGGTCGACCGGTCGGCAGTTATTCCTTTTTTTTATATATACTTCACGTATACATTTTGCCACCAACCCTCTTTACTTTTACTCTCTACTGAAAACTTTCCCATTTCCAAACCCTAGTTCATATTCTCAAGCTTCACAAACTCTCAAATTCTCTTCAATGGCTCCTCCTCAGAAGAAATTAAAGAAAAGAGCAACATCAGAAACTTCTTCTCTTACTCTCTCTGCTAGAAAATGGCTAGAATCTCCGGTTGCAGTAACTAGATGGAATCAAATGACAAATTACAAGTTCCATCCGGGCTCATTCATCAAATTCGACGATTTCACTGCATACGGTATTCAAAGATTAGCAAATAGATCTCGTATCTCTCCTCTTATTGATTTTTCTGTAAATAGCGTACAAATTAATCATTTGATGATTAAGCTATTTTACGCGAATATGAATTTAGAGGAATATACTCCGGATAATCCAAATGGAGTTATTTGGTCAGTAGTATGTGGCAAACGAATCTATCTCACTTATGATAGAATTGCTTCTATTTTGGGAATACCGAATAGAGGTGAAGAGTTTTCATCGACATTTTGTGAAGTTTTCACCCGGAATAGTACGAGTCATAAATTTATAGAAGATGATAGTAACGGCACCAAATCGATTGGGCTACGACCGACTGCAAGGTTGTTACACCATGTCCTAATGCACTCTCTATTTCCTCGATTAGGAAACTATGATGCCGTTTACAAAGAGAATTTCAAGGCTCTTTATGCTATCTACTGTGATATCGAAATAAATTGGGTTCACATGATTTTCGATGAAATTCTTAAGGTAAATAACTCTACTCGTCCATATTTCTTCTATAACGAGTATATTATGCGTATGTTGCTTGCATGTGGAGTCACACCCCCGGATTCGGCATATTCTACACCAAAGTGTATTGACTCCACTACTATCAAACGGATGAAGCTTCCTCCTCCATATGTTCATATTATGCCTTTCGAACAATGGCAACAACGCGATACTCAAGAACAACAAGCTCCACCATCTCGTCGTCGTTCTGAAGATGTTAGATTATTGAAATCTAAATCATCTACAAGAGAATCTCTTGAAACCATCGCTCGGAATCAATTTTTACTTGAATCAAGACTAAAACGAATGGATTCGAAAATTGATAGACGATTCAATAAGGTAAAGTCATTCTTCGGCGCTATATGGGATGCTATATCATGTAGCACATCCGTCTCGACCCAACATCAAGACCCCGGAAAACGTCCGGCTCCTCCAACTTTTACTTGGTCGACATCCGAGGAATCCGGTGGTACAAGCGGACAAGGTCGTGGGGACAATGACGATGATGATGACGATGACGATGACGACGACGACGACGATGATGATGATGATGAGGAAGAGATTCAGTCGGAATGAAGTTAGTTTGTTTTTCTTTTCATTTCTTTAAAAACATCTATGGCACTTGTACTAAATAGTGTCCATCTTTTTATTCGTAGTAGACTATGACTTGCATTGTACTTCATCAAATCATCCTGTGTTTGAATGTATGCATTGTTCTCTTTGGTTTATATTTTCTATTGTTTACTCCTTTTTGTCGATGACAAAGGGGGAGAAAGGTGCTAATAATTGTTTGCAGGATGAAAGGAGCTAATAATTGTCTGCAGGAAATCACATATTCAGGGGGAGATTCTATACTTGATTTTTTATATTGTCATCAATCAAAAAGGGGGAGAATGTTGAGTCACAGCTTCTATGAAGATTTTGATTGCTGACAACAATATTAAAGCGATCGACAAATCAAGACCTACATATGGTACTCTAGATTATAGGTTAATTATTTGATGTTATAATAGTAATAAAATTGTCAAAATCTATCCTCAAATAATCATGCACAAAATATAATATATATATATACACACATTTATATAGGTTGTGCACTTTATTGTGCAATTTAACAGAGACCGGTCGACCGGTCCAAATATAGGCGGTCGACCGTTCCTGTTGGATGTGCACAATAAACGTGCACACATGCACATAACGACTATATTTTTAAAAACCTGTCTACCGGTTAGTTTTTGACCTGTCGACCGTTTTTAAACAGAGAGCAACTTCTTCCAAAAGACACATCCTTCTTCAATGGTTGCGTCTCTTCTTCTTCATCAATAATCATAACTTTTGACTGCAACTTTTCACCAAGGGTTATAACTATTTTCTCTCTATAAATACACATCAATATCATTGATTAAAACAACAAGTTTTATTAAAATTATATATGCTTTCTATCTATTCTCTGAATTCACTTGCATTCAAAAAGCTCTAAACTACTTTCATTCCTTATTGAATCATTGACACTATCTCATATATTTTGATTCAATAAGCAATATAAATTCCATAATCTTCACAAACATCATTCACAATTTGAGGATAAGATTATAGGAAGAGTGTACTACAAGTGACAAATCCGTGTTTACAAGAGCACAAGTTGTCAACAACAATTGTAATTGTTTTTGTTGAAGTCCTCGGTATTGTAAGAGGCAAGTGTTGAAGTCCTCAGTGTTGTAGAGGCGTGAAATCCCGTTCGGCTGTTCGGGTAATTGTAAACCTGTTCCTCCGGGTGAAGCGAGGTTGTAATTAGTGAAAATCCAGATAGTAGTCTGGGACTGGACGTAGGACGGTGCTCCGAACCAGTATAAAAATCTCTGGTGTGATTTTTCTATTTTCTATTTACAATGCTATTATCATCTATTTCTGCATTTGTATTGTAATCCATATTACACGATCCGTGTGTACTATACTAGCACGTACACCGCCCCCAGCATTTTCACAAAGTAAATGGAGAGAGTTTATACGTTATTAAAATAAATGAAATATGTCTCTAATAATAATTACTAGTATTGGTAGCTTCATAATAGTGTATAGTGGAATGATCATAAACTATCAGGCGATCATTTCAAGGTATCTTTCGTATCCTCTTTATTTAAGCCTAAAACCGTTTATCATATTATCAAATCCAATACCAACAATCCATCCGTATTGAGATTGAAAGGGGATGTATTTATCTCCACACGACTTCAATTTTGGGTATCTAACAAGCAGAATCTGACCACAGTGTGTGTTAGCGGCGATTTCGAAGATGCTTGTAAAATCATATGCCGAATACACGTTTTGGGTAAGTTTTCCTACAAATCAAAAATCGAATTTGATGATTACTTAGTTTGGTAGCCTACAGCAATTTAAAGCAATATTAGTGGGCTTGTTGATACTGGAGGGCACAATAATGTTTTTGATTTTCAGTGCCTAATGTTTAGATGATTTTGAGGGATCTACAAGTAAAATTTAATCCTATCGTACTCGCATGTTTAATGGTGAAAGACAAAACTGCAACTTAAATCTATTGCCTAATACAGCGATTCAAGATGAAACTGCATCTACCTTCTGATTATTGGTTAACGATTCTCTGATCAGGGTTATGATGTATAGTTTTCAATTGGATCCCTAATGATACATAGCAATAACGACCCAAACATTGTTTGATTCCGACTGAGATGTAAACTTGGGCCTTGCATAACCATTTTGTGATGTTTGTTGGGTACATGTACAGAGTTGAGTTCTGCTGATTGTCGATGAAGGTTACGATCCACAACTGGATGCCTAAAACATGATTTGGGTAAGATCAATGCAATCAGTTGTTGATTTTGATTTGGTGAATGTCTATTTATTTGCTCTTCAAAGATTCACAGCAACATTCTGAGGGGGTTTATGATTGTGGTAGGCATACAAATGATTAATCTTCATTGCCCAATGTATAGTTTTGGATTTGATGATACTATGATTTCTGGTTTGAAGCCCGTAGAGTTTCAAAGTAATATTTTTTAGGGCATGTTAGACTTTGGTAGGCACAACAATGCCTAATCTTTTAGTGCCTGGTAAATAGATTATATTTATGGTTGCGACAATGTTCACCATAGGATCTGCATTCGTTTATACCTGTGAGTTATATTCAAACAATTTGGAGAAAGCTGATAGGTGAAAACTAGGGCCTGATAATTTCTCGATTTGTTTGGACATCCATATTACTGGTGCGACTTGTTATTTATGCGATGATTTCAAGATCAATTTTGGTGCTTTGGCTTCTGGAAGTATATTTATTGTGTTTCAGTTGCTTTCTTTCCAAGGTGGAATCTAGTAATGGATTTTCTAGAGAACACTTGACATAATGATATTATCAATTGGTTACTGGCCTTGGCTATGGAGTTTTGGGCAGACTTTGGACTTAACGTGTTTGATCCTAATGCTCTTTTACGTTTGCTGCAGCTGTTAGAACTGAACTTGTGTATGTTATTGGGCATGTTCTGGTGGATTTTGTAATGCAGGTTGTGTTTTTTAGATACTTAGTAGATTTGTAGCCTTTTTATTGCTTGGCTATTGTGTTGTATTGTATTCTGTAATTTTATTTATCTCTACTATTAATAAAAAAAATTCATTGAACCAATTTACTCAGTGCCTTTTTGAAATTCCAAAAATGCCCTTGCTTTCGTTTACAATAATATAACAGTCCGTGTGCGAAGCACGGGCCCATACTAGTAGCAATAAAAGGAACCTATTTTCAATATATATATATATATATATATATATATATATATGCTAGCTTCCTGGTCATCCTTTGAACAACTTTACACACTAATTCAGATTTACTATCTAGTCTACTCATTTAAGAGTACCCAAGACACTAAGAAACAAAGCATAAAATCTTACGTCAGAAATTAGCCTAGGTTGATTGATAAATATATCTCAAAATACTATATAGTTCGACATAGTAAAATAGGAACACTAAGTATGAGAATCATACCTGACATGCCCTAGATCTAACAAGTTAGGACATAATACTATATATAATACACCATCGTCAAATTATTATACTACACCAAGTATAACATTGGGCATTAGAGTACGTAGCTCAAAAGTACCTACATCATAAGACATCCATCTAATTTTCACAACAAACACACCAATCATAGAGACAATGCAAACATATAGTAAATACAGAACAACCATCACGGAGGACTTACGTTACCCTAACAAACACTAAGGTCTCATCTCACCACAACCATCACTAAGGCATAACATCACCATGATCATTATTAAGATCTCACACATATTGACCATCACTAAGGTTCCACATCATCATGACGATCACTAAGGTCTCACATCACCATAGCCATCACTAAGGCAATGCATTACACTAAGATGCTCTTGGATCTATGATAACTCGTATGAGCATCATATAGGTCAGCTACACATGATGCCACATTCAGAGTTGAAGATTGATCATGTCATCACATCGGTACTACCTTCATTAAGGTAGACCGGACCGTTACTAGGTCAAGGGTACAAAGCTGAGCATTCTCACATACCCTCGCCCTATTAAGCATGTATCACATATAGAGTTATTAATGATCCTTTTAGTACATGACACGATAGTAGAATACTCTACGTTCCACCTCACCTCTTCACATCATCATACATGCTTCCTCAGACCACCACTAAATCCCACTAAATGCTTCCCACTTATAGACTCAAATGACTCGCGTTGTCGGCTCATCAAAATTCAAAATACATCGCTTGGCTCCTAGGATTTCTTTACACTTAACCTGAAGTAAACCACCATTTCCTTTAGGCATGCCCTGAAGCCAACTAGAGAAATCCCTACGTCATCCATTATCTCATATCGATTGTTAAAACACCATAACTCTATATCTAATGGCCCAACCACCTTGAGATTGATTACATGGCCTTTACACACCACCCTGAATCAACCATATCGGTTGCACCATCATTTGATCATCTTTCATTGTTCGATGCCAAACAGTAGCCAAAGCACTTAGCCAATGTCTTTGACTTCTTCAAACTCTCCTTAAAGCACTTCCCACCTTGTTCTGAAGTTCCTCCCAAAACACTCGAAGTAGCATCGACGGTGCTGTACCATATGATTCGGCATCGAACCATTTTAATTTAGGACTTAGCCAAGTTTGGCTAAGTCCAACTGCTCACCCAAAGCCATGATGTCTTTGACCTAACCTTAATTCCTCCTCCCATGACTAAATCCTCCCATTCAAACCCATAAAGAAACCAACAGGTAACCGAAATTCCAAGGTCTCAACTACAAATTGTTCGGTCCTTGGCAATATCATCACCATCTTGGCAATATTTTTATTATATTAACTCCAAGCATCACGTGATTGATTTTGTAGCAACCCTAAGCCAACACAAACCCCTATTATTGGTCACTCTACGATTGGGGTAATTTAGATCGATCAGTGCCGAACAATCAAGGTATTCGGTATTGATCGATTTACTTAGCTGATTTTCTACCATTTTCTTCTGGATCCAAGTATGATCTTAATTTTTAAATTCATATTTAACTCATTTTGTAGCAATTCGACTCCAGCTGTCAAGAATCAATCAATATTCCATATTGTAAATTGATATACTATATACTAACTTAAGTAAACAAACACATCAAAACTACCAAACAAATATAGTAGCATTATAATACAATCGATACATTTATCATACCATCAAAATCAAGTCAAAATACAAAATAGCACATGCATAAGAACGCTTATGAAATATTTAATTTTAAATCCGTTTTTAAATTTTTTGATTCATTTTAAGAATATAGATAAGTCTAGATATACTAAAAATCATATTAAGTTCGAAAATCATTTGAAAGCATCACTAATTACTATATCAACAATCATAGTAAAGTGAAGGTATAAATCACTCAAAGAAATGAAAAAATCACCCAAAAACATGATAGATCGACCCAAACTACAAATACACACTTCCCAATGCAGCAACCCCAAGGTCCACCAGATCCCCCTTGCTAATCTTACCTTAGCCACTTAATTAAGCTAATTAAAATGAAGGAAATGATGGATTTTTGGTTTACCTATGTCGGTAGAGGTTAATAGATGTTTAGAGAAAAGAAAAGTATGATTAGGGGCTACACTAAGGAGGCAACTATTAGCCATATTCTTGAAATCATTTGAAGGCCCAATGACGGACTTGGGTTACTTACCTACTAATCTGCCTAAAGACTATTAAACTTCAAAAAACCATATCTCCTAAGCCATAAGTCCAAAAATCTATTATGATCACTCTACAGAATGGGAAACCATTATCTCTTTTTTTTAAAAGTGGTTTTAGGCCCTAATTCGGCTATTATCAACAGTAATATGCCTAATAGGATTTTTGTAGTCAAAACTATCTAATAAACATTTTTTGGGTGTAAAATATCACTGCTCAACATTACCCAAATTTTTAGCCTCATACGACACTGTTTTGATTTTTAAATAATAATTTACGATCCTATGGTACATAAAATACGTGCATTACACTCTCCCCCACTTTAAGAATTTCTCCCTTGTAATCCCATCAAAAAAGGAAAGGTCAAACAATATAGTGGCCTAACAACCCTAAGCAAGCATAACACCCAACAAACATGCAAATGCAAGCAAGAAAGCAAACTTATGCCTAACCTAGCATGCAAGGTACTAAAATACTATACATGATATCACAAGTGAAAGTAAAGGCGGTAGACATAAAGTCTTCCCAGTTAAAGAGCTCTGGATAACCGATCCTTATGCTCTCTTCAGTCTCCAAAGTGTTATCTCCCCGCTTTCACTTTATTGAACCTTTACCAATTTCATTGTCTTCCACCTAATTTGCTTCATATCATGCCTAACTATACAAATTGGCCTATAAGATTGATGCTTTAGGTTCAATACTTGACATCATCTAGTTGATCCAGTGTCACGTTTCCCAACATTTCTTGTATGCTCCTCCAAAATTCATCGGTTGATAATAGGTCTCCATCGCTTACAATGCTCTTTGGTATACCATTGGCAATCCACTTTACAAACAACTTAGCTAGTTCATTGCCATTCCGCTCAAATTTTTGGGTATAAACTAGGAACACTTTGTTCGTATATCGACCGTGAACTAGATGCTACCATACCTTCATCCAGTCCATTAATATCCCATCCCTTTTCCATTAGGGAATCACTAATGGTTCTAACAACCCACTAGGCTTCTTCTACTCAGCTTCCACTATTGATAGCTTATATGATTTAATCCCGATGTCCTCCTTCATCCCTTTTAAATAAAATCTCTATCCAATACATTTTATTCACATCAAAATGCATAATCAATCTTGAATGATGGCACTCTAATATTACCACATATTCCTAAATGCATCAATGTCAGGCATAGCTGGTCTATCATCCTCAAAAGGATAACCTTTTCGTATACTGCCTCATCTCCTCAAACTCTACCCCTATATCTATATTAGCAATAATATTTACTAGTCTAATATCTCACCTTTGACTAGCTCCATTCTGCTATACCAAAGTTGTTCTAATCATCTAGCTCGCTACTGTCTCTCTCTTATATCTCGGTGGAAATCATAACCAATAATGTACTCAAATCAAATCTACACTAAGAACCCTATTCCTAAGCTAACATATCTATTTAATACCTCTAGCACAATCCTCAAGTGAACCTTGTACTTCCCTTTCACTCTCAAGAAGACAAGAATATCACATACGAACACCAGTACAAGCTCACTTATCTCCCAACATTACATACTATATCAAGGATCCATCTATCCACTATGCAAATAAAAAAGATGCTCTCAAATTAGGTATAATCATGTGTATGAACCCTCTACTCAACAGATTATTTACTTATGCCTCCATCCCTCATTTGCTTCATGAGTATCATTCTTCTAAAGTTATAACATTAGCCTAGCATCCGTCACTACTTCAATACAGAACTCAATCTCTCTACATGTCGATTGTCCAATCTCCTCCAGATTCTCCTCGTTATGGGTAATGATGAATACTCCTCGTGTAGGATCTCAAGTGAATATACAAAGCTAATTATAATCGCATCCTCAGTGTGTAGCCTAACTCTAGCCTACGCTTACTTCCTATCCTTATTGTCATCAACTACATATCACTATCCACTACAAGTCCGCATCTCTTCAGTCATGCCAACTCCAAAATAATACCAATCCCAACAAAAACCAAACAAAGAAATCACCAGCAAACAAACATCCATAACTTGACACGCTAAGTCTCGACAAATCACACTTAAGTTGTCCGAACCTTTAACTAATTCGAAATAACTAAAGGTTTGCCTACTAGGTCAAGACTTAACCCTAATCTACCCACTAGGTCATTGGATGTAAATGGTCTAAAATATAGATATCAATCAAAACACGTAAAAGTATACCATAAGCCGAAATCATACCTTGGATAAATTTGCCTACCTTTTCTCCTTATCCAATGGAGCAGTCGATGAGTTTGGAGCATCATTCGCCGCATAAGAAATCACATCCTGTTTACTTTTCTAGACCCTTGAATTGTCATTCATATGGCCAGCCCTATCGCGGATGAACCACTTCCTCTCCCCCACTCTTCGAGGCCTTACGGTTCTTACTGAGATAACCTTTCCTATGAAAATTAAATAAAACCGCCTCCTATTGCCTTTCTTCTAGCCATCCTAAACTTTAGATGGCTTCTTTTCCTTGTTGTTCCATTTACTCTTGCGTCCCCTACCCACTTGCGGCTTTTGCTCTTCTTTAGGAACAAAAACCACAACATTTGTCTTTGGGTGCAGGCTCTATTGCCTCAAAGCCTTATCTACCACTTACTCAAAAATCTCATCAATATAGCAAATCGTCCTCTCTCCCAGATACTCATTTAGACGAACTATGAAGTTCTTGTTCTTCTTCAGTAGGTTTCCGATAGAAGGCAAATTGTACTTCGAAAGTGTGTCAAACTCAGCTACGTACTCAGAAATAGTCTTTTCGTTGCTTTAAATCAGCAAATCTTTTAAATAACATCGATTATGAGGCAGCCATGATAAACTTCTCTTTGAATTGAGCCCTAAACTGCTCCTAAATTAACCAATCCTCGGAAGTAGCTATCTTCACAGCATTTCATCGGTCCATGAGCCTCCCATGAAGTTGTTTAGAGATTAAATTCCTCTTTATTATATCCACCAACTCTAAATCTCTGAAGATGCACTCGTCGGAGTCAATCTAGTTCTGCACCTCAAAAGTGGATTCTGTTCCAAGGAACAATTTGCCCTCTACACTAGCATAGTATTTACATAGCTTGGCAAAGTCATCCTTTGGTGCTTGCACTTGAGCACTGCCTCTACCACCAGCATTTGGAGCACTTTGGGCCTTCTGAACAACGTTTCACACCATCTTAGCAAACATGTTGTGCAAGTCAAGGTTATCTGTTGCCCTAGAGTCTGCTCCTATGTCTCTGACTGTATTGCTTGTGTATGTACTCATTCTTTCAATCTATAATAAGAATTATTAGTGTCATCTAACAAGGAATAAATTCATATTTGTACATGCAATGCAACTTCACTATATATTACTATAATATATATAGTTATGAAAACCAAAATATATAACAACCACGCTCTCTCATACATCACTTGATCTATTCTAAGGTGATAACTCGTCCTTACTTCTGATGGATCCCTTATCAACATAGATCATATCTCAACCTAATTTCTAATCCTAAATGTGACGACCACCTTATACCTCCGGTGCTCAATATAACTGTAAAGTGTGCTGTAATAATACCATATCGATGTAGGGTGGCAGTCAAGGATAAAATAACTAAAACTTTAAGCACAATCTATTATATATCTCGTGTCACATTGGATAAAAAATAATAGCAACATAGATATAAAATAAGTAAGATGGATATGTATAAGCAAAATGAACCAAAATAGAATATCAGAGTGGATCAGGCTCACAACAGTTACACAAAGAAAAAGGAATGGAGTTTATACATCATTGAAATAAACTTAAAGGATACGTGTCCCTAATGATAATCACTAGTACTAGTAGCTCCACAATACTGCATGGTGGAATAACAATAAATTCTAAATTTATACACACACACACATATATATATGTTTGTGTCTCACCATGTGTGTGTCAACCTCTTGCTTGTCCTTTGAACATCTCCATGTGCAAACTTAGACCTGCTATCCAGTCTGCTCATATAAGAGTACATGAATTAATAAGAAGCAAAGCATAAAACCATAAGTCAAACAATGATTTCTTTTGAGAAATAAATATATCTCAAAATACTTTAAAGAATGATAGAGTAAAACAAGAATACTGAGTATAAGACATCATACCCAACCTATCCCTGCATCCAACAAGTTAGCACATAGCATATATATGCTACACTAAAATAATGGGTATACTAAACTAAGTATAACATCAGTTCTCAAGGTACCAAGCTTAATAGTACGTATATTACAAGACATCCATCAAAATCTTATAGCAACTATACTAATAATAGCAATAAATCAAACACGTAGTAAACACAGTACAATCATCACTAAGGTCTCATGTCTCCACAACCAACACAAAGGTCTCATTTCATCGCAATCATCACTATGATATTTCTTCACTACGACCATCGCTAAGGCCTCACATCATATCGCTCATCACTAATGTAACAACCTACACTTCCCGACACACCGATCCAAAGTTTAGCGTTACTTTCGGACTCATGTCATGCTAAGAAATACGAGCTGTTGAGGTTTAAAAATTATATAGCATAATTATAAAGGTAAATTCTAAGACATTCTACACTTTCAGATTACACAGTAGAAGGAATTAGTATATAAATACTGAAAAATAGGCAATTCAGAAAGCAGTCTCCAAAATACTTAATTACTATATACAATGGTTCTAAAATAAAATATAGGTTTTACAAACTTTTAACACAATAAGCAACTACATGATGGACAATAAATAATATGAGAACTCCAACGTATAGCTCCTTTCTCCACGTTCTATGCCCAATAAATTGCTAATCTGTCATCCTATGGTGGTAAAAAATAGGAAGAAGGAGGTGGGTCAGACAAAAGTCTGGTGAATGGGTACAAGTTTAATATGTCATGATCATGTGCAGTTAAATTTAATTCTACCTTGGATAAACGTAGGGGGTACTACAAAGGTCCGTGAATTTTTAAGATCCATTACCTAAAGGTTCTTATATAATCCAAGGATCAAACTACGGGTTGAAGCTCACAACTAATAATCAGTGAATGTCCTAGAGAAAACCAATAAGGAAACACCTCCTATAGGCTGCTGCGGAAACCAATTTTCACTAATATCACTGCATAAACCTACTGTGGGAACTGCTCTCCTACAAGTACAACTTCCAATAATGTAACACCCTATATTTTTAGCAACATTATCTAGAACATTTAATTAGCTAAATAAAATAAAATAATGTAATGATTAGGGGATTGAGATTTGTTATTAATAGAGGTAGCCATGGCATGTTAGTGAATAAACTAAAATAAGCTAACATGAACTAAAATAGATAAAGGAAATAAGTAGGGGTAAAAAAAAGGAAAAAGAGTATTCCAATACCCCAAACCCTTAGTCATGCTCTCACACACACATTCATTTGAAAAAATTAAATATAGAGGCCGACCACCATTAGCAAGAACAAGAGGAAGAAAGAGCTAAAGGAAGAAGATTAATCAAATCAAAGCAATTCAAATCTTAAACTCCTTAATCTCAAAGCTAAGGTGAATAATGACTACATCTCGTTTTTCAAAAAGTTTCTGGTTTTAAGATGAATCTGAAGTATTTTGCAATGTTATGCCATGAATTTGATGGATTAAATATATATTTGTTGATGATTTATGATGATTCATATAGGTTTTATGATATGTATTAATGTGAAAACCCTATTGAATGACATCCAAATGCCTTGCGATTCTAGATTTAGATCGGAAAAGATAATTTAGAGATGAATTCGGCGTTCATAATTTTTTGAATTAATGTGGATTTTATATTAATTTTCTACTAAGGAAAATGATTATTTGGGTATAAAATTATTTATGGTTAAACAATATAAGCCTTGAGTCTGAAATTAATATATGTTAGAAAACATATTAAAAATGATTTTTTGGAATTTTTGTTGAATTTTCCTAAGTGTTTTAATAGATATATAAAATATTTAAGGTATGAGACTTAAATGTTTTCTATATTTGTAAAGGAGAAGGAGTATTTTGTAAAAAAATTGAATTGTTTATTTCTAAAATTTTGCAGCACTTTTAGAAAAGAAAATTGGCAGCCGATAATATTTTGACAAACAAAGTATGTTAGTTGAAAAGAATTCCTTTTTAAAGTAAAATTATTTTTTACATGCTTCTGGCATGTCTCACCTCTTTTGGCACAGGGGTTTCTACAAAGTACTGTCGCCTCCATTGCTATCGGAACTAATGCACATAGTATCCGTAACTTGGTACATAGTGAATTGGAATAAGGTGGAAGATACTGGATCGAAACCATAGGTTCAGATGGGATCGAGCATGACTTTGTTTTAAATTGAAAATGCGCCAAAGGAAGTGTTTTTGATTTTGTTGGCTTTCGGCCGAGTCAATTATTTTAAAGGAATGGTTTCGAATGGGTTGCACCATTTGTTTTAAGTAATTGCTACCGAAGGGGTCGAAACCCCTAGTCGTCGCTTTTCTACCTTTTGAAGTCAATGGTTTCGGAAGGTATACTTTGTTTTAGAACTTAGCCCCTTCTCCAATGCTTTCAGAATGACACCATCTCTTCTTTGCTTAAGAAATGCTTTCGAAAGAGTGCTTTCGACTTAAATGTTTTATGACCCTTTTGTTCCATTGAAGGTAGAACCCAAATGGTTTCGAAGGAGATAGGATTAAATGATTTCAAAATGTTTCCACATGTTTTACTTGAACCCAAAAGCTTTCGAAAGGTTTTATGTTTTATTGGTTTCGAAAGGTTTTAAAGAATGGTTTCGAAGGGGTGGTTCCCTAATGGTTTTGAAAGGTTTGAAAGGAAAGGTTTTCCTAATGTTTTGAAAGGAAACATTTAAAGGTTCTAAAGAAGGATGTCTAAGGTTTTACAGCTTTCGAAGGAAAGGTTTTTCAATGGTTTTGAAAGGTTTATATAAATGGTTTCTAAAGAATGTTTTGGCCTTTCGGCCTAGGTTAAAGAAGGGGTTTACTTGGTTTGAAAAGGGGTACTTTCAATGGATTTGAAAGGGGTACTTTCCAAGGTTTAAATTTTTTCATCAACAAAGATTTGAGTAAAGTATAAATAACATGGTAAGGTGATTTTGAGTAAAGCATAGAGTATAACTTTTCCTTGTATAATTTTGGTTTAAAGGTTTTAAATCAATTTAAGATGAAAAGGTTTTCAGGGAAAATTTTAGGAAGATTACCCTAAGTAAAATGACTTAGATATTAGAATACCAGATGGTACTGGTATAGGGTTACGCCCTATATATTAGCTATTATCCCCAACTAATTTGGTCCAAATTTCAATGTGTAGGGCTTTGTCACAGGTAAGACTAAAATCATGATTACACACAGAAAGGATTATATATTTGCATACAGATAGGTTATTGGTGAGCCCACAAAACCATGAGGATCAGGCGACCCTGATAGAAGATAAGTCAGGGACAGACCGTCTAGAAGAGGAGTATCTAACAGATAATTTAGCGACAGACCATCTAGAAGAGAATTATCTAACAACTATTAGATTATTTTATTTATATTGTCTGGTGGGCCTAAGTCAGCCAAAGGTTAGTAGTTAGCCAAACAATACTATAGTGTTTGAATAGATAGTTCATTTGTTACCTGATACATATACGTTTATATGGTAATGCTTTATAGTTTTAACCAGTTTTGGTTGTAGGATTATGATTCGCAAAAGGTATGTTTCAAAATGATATTAGTGAGGGGAAACACATTTCGCTAAGCGGCATGGTCTCACTTAATATTAAACATCAAGATGTATGGCATTATTCACACCAGGTTTTATGTCTGAGTTAAAGTTTATGTTTTTCCTCTTAAACTCTCGAGTTCTCGAAACTGATTTGAGTAGGCCGAGGGTTAAGGTTTACAGTTTTTAGTAGGTTAGCGAATAAAGTTTTTTAAGACGAGCAGGTGGCGGATGGATAAATATTTAAGAGTTGCTGTTTTATTTTGTTTTATTCCACCGTGTTGTATTAAGTCAGTTATGACTATTTAGTATTCTGGTCAACCAAGGGAGCATCTTCATATGTCACTCTTGGCGTATTTTGTAAAAATTATATTTGATCTTTACCTGGAAAATGATTATGAGATTATGTAATGAAATATGAAACATATTTTGTGAAAAGTAATCAGGAAAGTCATTTTTCTAAAATATGTAGTTTTGTTTCATATTCATGTGCTTCTGATATTATGGATACCATTAACATTACCGTATTTGGTTACCGGAAGCTAATACTATGGACGACTGCAACATCTGTAGTGCTTAGCTTCGGGCCTCCAGACAGGAGCTGTTACAACTTAGTATCAGAGCATAGGTTTATGAAAAAAACTTTAACTAAAAATGATTTTTTAAAACATAGTCCTAAGGAATTAGAAATAAGATCGGGGTATGGGATAACGCTATAGTAACGTACTTGTATTTGCCATATATAAGTATACGCTATATCTCTATTCTACTATCTCTCTTAGGCTATTCTTCTGTATCTCACGAGGCTTGGATACAGATATGGATGCTGGAAGTGGAGAGTGAATCTTGGAGGAAGCATCACCGCAAATGGTAATGCCAGACTGAATACAAGAAGGAACCAAGGTCAAGCACAAGCTGGGAATGTTGGTGCTGGATATGGAGTTCCACAAGTGGATATGGGAGTTATGTATTTGTATTTCATAAACGTGATGCAAGCTGGAGTTTCTGCTAGTGTGGTTGGAAGAAATGCTGGAGTAGGGGTTCGGGAAGCTCCGTTGGTCAACAATTATGCTATCTTGAGCAGAGATTATTTTAGGCTTGGAGGGAAGCCATTTATTGGAACTGAGGATGCTATTGAGGTGGAGAGCTAGTCGTGGCATTGTGAGAGAACTGTTAGTCCTTGAGGTGATGGTTTTGATGACAACAACCTTAAGACTTGTTATAATATATAAATACTAACATTATAGTTTAGATATATATGTATATACAGGATATAAATATGCAGGTACCAAGAATGAAGACTGTACAATATAGAGATTCAAGACTGAAGATATCAAGATTGAAGACTCATGAGTATCAAGATATCAAGAGTTCAAGATTTCAATAGTACAAGATAAGTATTGAGTCTAGAATGATGTTAAGACTTCTTGAAAGCACTTACATCTTTATTCGAAATTTATTCGTGAAATGGAATCCACTTCGGGCCTGTTAAAGGGATGGAAACCTAGTGGGATTGAACCCACGACAATATCTAGTGGAACATATAGTGGTCCTATTTTGATATCCACTAATTTTATAAAAATGTTTTTCAAAAATATATCTCTTGATTTAAAAAATGTTTTCAAAAACTTTCTTTTCAAAAAGACATCTCTCTTGATTTTAAATATTTTAGCCTCAAAACTATTTTTATCATTTTTAATATTTTGATTTCAAAATTGTCCTTGTTTTTAAACGATCTCTTGATTTAATTATTTAGCTTTAAAGTATTTATATACTCAGATTCTAAATCACTTTATAGATTAAGATTATATATATTAAAAATTACTCTCTAAACTCTTTTATATGTTTAAACTATATTCAAATATATTTACAAAGTTTAGAAATTGTTTCGACAAATTATAGAAACCAATTTTAAATAAGAAAATCAAAACATCAATTGTGCCATGAGCATGTCGACATACCTCAACCCCCCATGTCGACATGGTGTCTGTTAAAATTCAAAATTCAAGTTTTCAAAAGAAGTGTCTATTCATCGTATCCTTTCACGAATAGATATGGTTGTTGCTCTATTATAAATACCAGTAGTTCTAAATGAATTTTTTATCAGATTTCATTTATTTTCTCTCCTCTTCATCTTCCACATTTATTCTAAATAATCCTAAACTATACTCTACCGAAATACCAAGTGAATCAAACTTGATTATCTCTTGTTTGATTCTCTTCCATTCTCTCCATAAGATCTCAGTGCTATTTAGAGTTATAGGATCTTTTGTAAATCAAACTGTTAAGTAAAAGGTGCGGTTGAGCCTTTAAATCAATTAGGTGATCTTATAGCCTGGTTAAATCAAGAGAGTTTGCCCTGGACTCGAATATAAGAGAGTGTACCTCGTAGCCTTGAAACCGAGGGTGTAATCTTGGAGATTATTTTGATAAAAAATCCGTACGATTGTACGGGACTGGACTTAAGGTAACTCCGAACTAGTATAAAATCCTGGTGTGTTCTTTCCTTTACTGCTTTTATTTATTATTTGCATCTGTGTTTGATTCTGTGATTATATCTATGTCTGTGAATTGCACTTGTTGGTGATTAAACTACATAAGTTTCAAAAAGATTTAGAAAATCCATAAAACACTATTCACCCCCTCTAGTGTTACTCCAGCCTTAAGATCCGTAATCTGCATTTCTTACAAGAATCTTTGCTAACTTGGGGCTCAATGATGAGTAGAAGAGGAGGCTTGCCTCGAGACAGCTTCAAGGAGCTGCTTTATTCTGGTGGAATAGTGTGATGGCTAGAGTTAATGAAGAGGAGATGACATGGGCTGAGTTTAGGAGAATGTTCCAAGAGAGGTTCATGTCTGTGATGGCGCAGTCTGCTTTGCTCAGAAAGATTGATGAGTTGGAGCAGGGGGAGATGTCTGTGTTCGAATATGCTAGAAGGTTCAAGGAGTTGTTAAGGTATGGACATGCTACTGTGGATACCATGTTGAAGAGGAATGAGAAGTTCATAAGGGGGTTGAAGCTTGAGTTGGCAAGGGCAACATTGCCTCATACTAGGGATCCTTGTGATGTTGCAGTTTTGATGGCTTTAAGGCTTAAGGAGATGCTTGCTTCTTTGGAGAAGAATAAGGGAAGGAGGTCTAGGTGGGGCAGAGTTAGAAAAAGAAGTTCTTTCATAAGAAGGGTGCTCCGAAAGGTGGAACTGCAAAGAAGGAAAAGTCTGAGGTTGTTTTCTTCAAATGTGACAAGAAGGGGCATTTCGCTAATGAGTGTCATATTACAAAGGGAAAGGAAGTGATCGGGAAGAAGAATATTAGAGGCTTCAACTGTGATCAGATTGTTCATTATAAGAATCAATGCAAAGAGCCTACTAAGGATGGAAGGGGAAAAGTGTTTGCATTGAAACCTGCTACATCAGGACTAACAACGCAGGAGAAAGGGAAGGCAGTGTTGGGAGGTACACTTTAGATTCATAGTATGTTTGTTAGCATTCTGTTTGATATTGGTGCATCATATTCTTTTATATCTCATTGTTTGGTAGATAAGCTTAACCTAGAACCCTCATACTTAGTTACTTCCTTAAGGGTTGCAAATCCAATAGGAGGGTATGCGACACTTGGGATAAAGTGTGACCACCTAGAGTTTGATTTATTAGGTCATACCTTTGTTTGCAGTTTGCATGTATTTGACTTTGTAGGGTTTGGAATTATTTTGGGTATGGATTGGTTAAGTAAGTACGTTGCTAGGATATTTTTCCATGATAGGAAAATATCGCTTAGACACCTAGACAGTAGTGATAAGATTGTATATACCATAGAAAACCCTATTTTTGAGGTGAATGCTTTGTTGGGTGTTGCGGAGGTAGAAGATGAGTTAATTCGTGTTTTAGTGGCTAGAGAATTCGTGGATGTCTTAGAGCCGGTTGTAGGATTACCACTGAAACAAGACATTGAATTTTGGATAGATTTGGTGCCTAGAGCAGAACCAGTGAGTAGGCCGCCAAGCAGGACGAAACCTACAGATATGAGAGAGCTGAAAGTGCAGTTGGTGGATTATAAAGGTAAGAATTTTATTAGACCTAGTAGTTCACTTTGGGGAGCAGCTGCAGTGTTTGCCAAGGAGCCGGACGGATCGTTGAGATTATGTATCGATTATCATAAGTTGAATGAGAAGACGATAAATGTAACACCCTATACCCCTTAGTATACCCTATACCTTTGCTAATTTGATGCGTTGTAGGTATAACTAAAGCAATAAGAGACTAAGATTCAAAAGACAAAATAGATAGATAATAGCACAGCGAAAGTAATTAAAAACAATGAGTGATTTTAAAAATTAATACTTCATAAATATGTCAGACAAACCACATATGTTCCAAATACCAAATACAAGAAATAAAATCTCAGTCTCATCTGAAAAACCAGAGTACAAACACAAACTTTCCCTCAATACAATGCCAGTACAATAAAGGAACAAAAAGATGGAAATAAAAAGAATGAATACATGACAGGGTCTCTAAGTCTCCAAGAAACTACGGCTAATCTTCTTGCCCCTGATTACCTATGGGGGAGGGAAAGGGGAAAATAGAGGAGTTGATCAGACTAAAAGTCTGGTGAATGATAGTAATTAAGCGAAGTAAAAGTAATAGACCTTGCAACAATTCTAGTATATATAAAGGAAACAAAGAGAATAGGAAGAAAAAGAATAGGTTGGAAATAAATATGAATTAGCTAGATCAACATAATTGATTAACTTTGATTGTTTGCACTCGTTTTTGATAGCTCCTTAGATTAGGCTGAATTCCTAATACTACCCTTTGATCGGCTTGCTACTCCATAAAATCTACCGTGGACCAGATGCTAAAGATCTCTACACAGTAGACATTGGTGCCTATGAAAGGCACACACTAAGAACTTAGAACTCATTACGATTACTAAGCACCCGAATAGAAGTCGCATGCGTAACCGCCACCATGCTTATGTTACATGTTGTTCCACCTATTGGGTCCTCTTATTACCTGAAGCTCCAGCATAAGCATGCTCCTTGTCTCACTTCAGGGTTATGTGAGACACCTCGTCTCACTTCAGGGTTATAAGAGATACCTCGTTTCACTTCAGGGTTATGTGAAACACCTCGTCTCACTTTAGGTTTATTTGAGACACCTCCTTTCACTTAGGGTTATGTGAAACACTATGTCCATAGAAATAATTAGGGAAATGCAGTTGGTATTTGCCCGTCATCCAAACAATATCTAGTTGCGCCCTTGTCCAAATCCCCATGATTTGGACTTGTACTTATTGACCATTTACTACCGTTATTAACATAAGCGTGCCCCTCGTCTTACTTCAAGATTATGTGAGACACCTCGTCTCACTTCAGGGTTATGTGAGACACCTCATTTCACTTTAGGGTTAAACACCGTATCCATAGAAATAGGGGAATGTTATTTTAGATAGGTCCTACTTTAATTTTTTGCTTATTAACTTTGATAAATTATTTAAATAAGCCTTTACTTTTGTTCTTACTATCCGTGCTTATTAATTTATCCTAAATCTTAAAATAAGCCTCACTTTGTTCTATTTCTTATTATAACCTACGTTATAATCATGCTTATTATTTAACCCAAGGTCTAAGTGTAAAAATAAGCTTCTTCCTTATTATACTCTTTTTAGTTATGATTCTAAGTTATAACTAGGCCAATTATCTTTAATTGGTCCAATTCTGACATCAATATCATAATTGGGCTCAATTTCAGTCTTAATTCCATTTTTATTACAGTCTTTACAATTTATATTTTATCTTACGTTATTTCAGTATTCTTATAATTTTAATCCATATTCGCGTTTAATCTATTCTAATCCATATGCGAAGAAGAAGGAGAAATAAAGAAAACTGAAAATAGAAGAAAATCCAATGCGTAGGAAAAAGATGTATATAACGCATAAACAGTAGTAAATAAATTAAAATACTGTAAATAAACTATAAATACATGGAAAAGCTATAATTAACAGAAGAAATAAACTAAAATTAACTGAAAAGAATGGCTAAAAGAAATAGATTGAAAATAATTATGAAAACTGTTAGAAAACTACTAAAAAGGTTATACCAAAAATCGTATTAAAACTACAACTATTGGAAACCCTATTATTTTAAATCACTTAAAGAAATCTTTAAATATAATTACAATCACTCACCTATGGTCCTAAGCTCTTTCATTTAGGTCTTCCTGGATCCACTTGAGGGTATTAAAATATTTTTATTAAAAGGATTCTCTTTTTGGAAAATTATTCCTTTTAGGGTCCTTCCTGAAAAGGTGAACCTAAGCGGAGAAAATCTAGAATGAAAAAAAGTGTTAGGCATAGGGTTATATTTATAAGGGTAGAAGTGGATCTTAAATCGTTGGATTTGAGATTGAATAGAATGCAACCACGTCATAGGCTGAATGGAAGCCGTCGGATGAAAGCACAAAGGAACTAAATAAGGCTAAAGAATGAAAAATACGTGTTCGAAAACCTCTAGAACGAAGAAAATTTTCTTCGTTCAGTACCCGTAGGCGGGTTGACCGGGAGATTGACCACTCCTCCCCCTAGGTCGACTAGCCGGTCGACTTAGGGCATGGTTAGGTCGACCCTTGGGTTGACCTATCCCAATACACACACACACACACACATATTTCTTTTCTGGTTTATTTTGTTTCTAATTCATATTAACTCGGATTCTGACGCTCTAGATATGGAAATTGGCCAGAAAATTATCACGAACACAATGGTATAACTTCCGTGACTCAATTCTGATAATTTCACAAAGTTATTTTATCATTTAATTAATTAATTCATTAATTAACTAATTAATTATTATGGGTTAAATTTTGGGTTGTTTCATTTTCCCCTCCTTAAGGGATTTCATCCCCGAAATATCTAAGGATAAAAGTACGACGACCTGGATTTTCGAACCAGCTGAAATTGCCAAAAAATCTGTTCATTCTAAACTACTAATGAAAAATACCAACTTAATACACCATATTTGATAAATATTCAACATTACTAAATGTATAGGATGAAATTTCAATTATACAACTTATCAAAGTAATTAATTAATTTATCAATTCTACAAAGTGTGTTTTAATACATACCATTGTGAACCAAATATTACGAGAGCAGACTATACTAACCTTCATACAATCGATAAATAAGTACATCCCTCTATTGCAAGAGAAGACTATACTAAAAACATGTGCCCACGTTTTAGTTACGGGATATCTGAATCATCGGTAACATAACAAATCATTTTATATCCCGAAGCGACAAATCATTTCACACTAATATTCATAAGTACTTTCAAATCAATAATAATTGTCATTTTCCAAATCCTTTCAAAAATCATCTCAAAATCATCGGGTTTAGTCCTCGAAATTCTTTCTATTTCATAAAACATTTATATAAAACCATTCTTATATAAATCCTTTTTATATAATATAACTTCAAAATATTTATTACCAAACATTTATATTTCTTTTAAAAGGGAAAACATTTCATAACATTTCAACTTGAAAACCAATTTTCAAAACAATTCATTAAATTGAAGTGAACCAAATATTACCGCTAAACACCTTATTGTCAAATTGTGAAATAAATCACAAAGTGTTAGCCTACAATTATTTTCTACCAAGCCCATGCATATGGATAATTAATTGCTCATAAACTGGTCGAGCAAAGTCAATAATAAATAAATTATAATCGATACTCATAAACTGGCCGAGCCTGGTTCAAACAATCAATCAATGAAATAAACACAACAATAAATGATAATCAATGCTTCATTCTACCAAATATTTATAACACTTTAATGGTTTTACATTTACTTTGGAGCATCCGCACTTTCCCTTCAACATGTTCCGTCCCTCGTTCAATTCTCCTTGGATCTCACAAACGAAACACATGTACTAGTCGCTTCCGCATACCCATTAAATATTTAACTTCTAAATTTAAAATTACTTAATTAACCATCCAAACATAATTTCGAGCAAGGAAATAAAACCATTGTTTTAGAAAACAAAGTAAACAAGAATTTAACAGGGGTTTCAAACAACACTTAACACTTAAAGTTCTTTTGACTTAGCAATGGTTTTAATGAACTTAAAATAAGAAATAACTTACTTTGGCTTCCACTTCGTTAAACTTTAAGGCAAGGAAATTAAGATCTAACACATACTTCCTGCCGTGCTTGGAACCAAATGCCGAATTCCTCCTTCCTAATGCTTGGCCAAGGCTTGAAATGGAGATTGGCCGAAAGTATAGAGAAGAAGTGGTAGAGCTTTGAACTTGAATTCTCAAGATTTAGATCCGAAAAATATGTTATCTTGTATTTGGTTCTAGGCCCTCTAAATCTCAATATTTAGAAAAGTTATAAACTAAAAAGTTGTTGAAAATTCTTTTCTCTTGAATTAAAAAAATAATCACTTGAATCTAAGTTTTTTGAGGCAGATATGATAGAATGAAGAAGATGTATTGTCAGATTGACAAAAATGAAGCCCGAAAATGCACTTCAAAGAATTAAGTTTCAGTTATAGAAAACCTTAAAACTGGAAAAAGTGATCAACATAAAAGTTGTTACCACTAGAATTTTATTTGGTTTTAAAAAATAAAT
The DNA here is from genome assembly GCA_030765085.1 of Allium cepa. Classification (NCBI taxonomy): domain Eukaryota; kingdom Viridiplantae; phylum Streptophyta; class Magnoliopsida; order Asparagales; family Amaryllidaceae; genus Allium; species Allium cepa. Next base: position 456,495,887 of record CM060929.1, on the reverse strand, counting down.
TCTTAATTTGGATCAGTTATGATCAAAACAAAATGGTCTGTACTCTGGCTTAAAAACTGGGCCAGATAATTCACTAGAAATAAGTGGATTTTTGACATAGTTATGTTTAAAATGAGACAAAGTGGTCAACATAAAAGTTGTAGCCACTGAAAAAATACATGTTTAAAAAAATAAATTTGTAATTTGGTTATGTTTTGAAGAAGTTATGACCGAGAGAAAAAAAGGTAAAATATGGAGAAAAGAGGAGTTTGATTTGAAGAGGAAGAACATTGATTTCATTTTGAATATTTTGTAAAAATTTTGACATTATTTCTTTCTAATTTTTTCCTATGGATTGGAAGCCATTAAAGAGAAGAGGAAAAAGGTCAAGAAGCTTGAGAAAAGAAGAAAAAAAAAATTTGAATGAAAGTGAGAAGAAGGTGAGTATTTATAGAAAAAGAAAGAAGTGGTAAATTTACCAAAATAACCTATTACCAAATTACCAAACTAACCTTACTTCAACCTAAAGCAATCTCTGCTTTTTCAACACTTAACACCATCTTTCACATCCTTACTTTATGTCTTAGTCACTTAAAATTAAGTAAAGAATATCATGATTATGTTGGCTTTGATTTGATGTGATTTGACGTTTACTTTTTCTTACTTTAGTTAATTATTACTTACTTTTACTAATGACTTCTAGAAGTTTTCTAATCTTATTTAATAAAAGCAAGCATGTTTAGTTATTAAAATGTATAATGCATATGTTAAAATATGTTAACAAAGGTGCAATAACATTGCAGTAACTTATTTTGAACAAAACGTTGATTTTCGACAAAATGTTTTACGGTCATATTTTGATGTTTTTGTTAAACTATTTATCTATGTAAATCAAACTTCAAAATAAATTTCTTATTATATTTAAATAATTAAAACTAGTATATTTGACTTATAAAATAATATAAAACAATATCCATATCTATTTATAAAATTACGACATTGATTTATCGGTATGCGACGAAATTTGTCAACTTTATAAAACAAGTTTTATATATTTATTGAACCATTGTAAATTAAATTACTATTATTATCAAATGATTTTGGTATCGATTATATATATATATATATTTAATCGTAATTATTTATCCTTTAAACAAATTTCATGAATATTTATCCTATTTTATTAGAATCCGACTTTTGTCAATTTTACAATGGAAGTCCAAAATCTTTATTCAATATCAAAAATAAGTTTGTCATTCTTATTTATTATATAAAACATGATTGTTTAAGTTGAAAATTCTGCATTTGAATATTTAAAATAATTAAATATTCCATTTTCAAAGTGTTTAAATTATGGGTCATTACAAAAAGAATGAACTAATGTTTTCATCTAAGTTCTGCGGCCAACTACTCAACCATCATCCATTCTTCCATCATCCTTAAGTTTTTCTAATGCAATTTATGATACTTATGCAATTAGTGTAATGTAAATGTCCCTAACTAATGCAAAGGATTAGGCGGTCCACTGATTCAATTGACCTTCTTTTAAGCAATTATGTCTGTTCCATGTATCAAATGAATGCAAATTCCCTAATGATGACTGATAGTTCTATATGCATGTTACAAACATCATCCAAATGCAAAAATCATGTGAAAATCATCCATTTGTAGCAACTACGGAATATAAAATAAAAATGCACACATATCCATATGCATGTGTCCTAGTTAGGCCGATCCCTAAGAGATCATAGTGCCTAGTGTAAGTATATGTGTCCATTAACATCCAATAGCGAACACTTGCAACCAATTGCATCCATCATTCATAACATGTTCTAGTAACATGTTTATATCAAATTCTACCATCCATATGTTAAATCCTAAATTCTACCCTCCTAAAGGATAATATAGGAAGGAACCTATTCAAAACTAAAGATGGGAATAGAAAATTAGAAAACTTATTATCAAAGAAATATGGATATGAGATACGAATTTTCTCCAAATCAAATTTAGCCTTCTCCGAAGTCTTTTTAACCTCTACAGACTCTATCTAACATGAAAGCAACTTGCACGGTCTTCCATAAAGAGCTTCAATATGTGTCACTCTAATGCTAGCTTGAAAACTACTATCATGTGAGAGTTCCACTAAAGGAAGATGTTTTTCCCAAGTTTCTTCAAAATCAAAAATAATGTCCTCAACCATGTGCGTCTTACAATTTTACTTACTTCATTTTACTGTTCTTTTTTAGTCTGCTCACATGTGTCAACATTCCTAGGTTCTCATTAGTGCCCTATATGCTTTATAGGAAACTTTATTATTACTTCCAAAAATAATTATTGATGCCTCTTTTGTAGCCTCACACCTTTTCCGTCACTCCTTATGGAATGATTCCTATCTATTCCACTTTTAAGAGTTTGGTTTGGTATTTATCCCCTCATTTCAAAAACTAAGGCTTCTAAATTTTCAAATCCCAAAATTTTTGTCCTTAAAAGTGTTATCTTTAAGTTCTTCTTAAATTCAGAAATACTCGGTTGCTTAACATTTTATGTTTCTAGATTTGCATCCTTACATCTTTTTGAATTTACATTATTTCCTAAACCTAGAGGGAAAAACTTTCAAATCCTAAGTCCAAAACTATTCCTCGATTTCATTTAAAGACCTTTTCAATTTTCTATAAAATTTGAATTTTCAAATTATACTTTTATTAATTTTTTCATTTTGAAAACTTATTTACTCTTTTCACCAAACCATTTCCTTTTAAAGTGTCTTTAAAATATCCTTATGTGTTTTCAAAACATCTTCTTATTACACCTAACGGTCCCATACCTTAATGTATTGGAACTACTTTCTCCTATGAGAAATTATTAACGCTAAAATCTTCTATGAACCTTTTAAAAGAGGATTTCATGTTTATGTGAAATTACACTGAACCTATTTTATATTTTTCGAAATAAGCTATACAAAATATGATGCTCCCATACCTTGTATATCTCTTTTATGCATTCCTTATAACTTGCACAAAACATTTTTATCAGTTTCATAGAAAATTATACCATTATTCTTTTCATTCTAATAGATTAAAGTATGTTTCAATTTATATTCTCTTACGATATAAATTTTCTAATATCTAACTTACTCTTTTCTTTTCAGAAAAACTCATCTTTAAAACTGTTTTAATATATCCATGCCATAAAGCATTTTGTTATACTTATTTAAAATACTATGTGTACTTTACAAATCACTTTTTTTTATTCTTAAAAATTATCTTTTTTCTTAAAGTACATTTTTATTTTGGTTAAAACAGATGTTGCGTAAAACACCGTTACTAAAACCCAAAAATACTAGTGTATGGATTTAAATAAATACTAGTAAATCTCATATACTATGTAAAAACATGTACTGGGAGACACCTACTATAACAATAGTGTTATAATTCTTCTAAAAGATTCTCACTTTTAACAAAATTTATATCATATAAAGACCATTTTAAATTTCGTACCATTTTCCAAAAACCCCATATTCGTTTTCTAAAAGACAATGAAAATTTTCAATTCTGTCAATTATATTATCAGCTTTCTAACTTCAACTGTTCCCTTTTTATTAGGCTAGACATAAAGAGGGTTTTCCTTCCTACTACCTTAGGAGTACCCTACCTAAACTAAAGTCTTTTATTCCTATTCCTCTTATATGCTTATATTTATTTTGAGTCATTACCAATAAATCCATTTATATGAAACAATTATAATATCTGCAATTATCTACACATGAGTTTTCTTCTTTTCTATTGTACATCCCTAATCTTTGCCTACCACTCTTTGGATTTTCACAATTCAAGCCTAAATGTACAAAACTGTTTATCAAACTCTTTCCATGTATAAACCTTCTCTATGCCTAAGAAACACACTTCCTTATGCCAAAAGTGATACTTCAAGAACTTTGCTTCCAACTGAAGAATGCATAGTGTACTAAGAACCTCCTCTAAATGAATAGCATGCTCCTCTTTACTCTTGAAAAACACCGAAATGTCGTCCACGAATACAACTACAACTTATTTAGGACTTCTCTAAAGACGTGGCTCATCAAATCTACAAAGTGGCTGGGGCATTGGTTAGTCCAAAAGGCATGACTAACCACCCAAAGAATCCGTCAGGTGTCCAAATGCGTCTTATCAATGCTATCATCAGCGACCCTAAGCTGATAAAATCCAATGGCTATGTCAAGCTGAGAGAATACCGACGAGCCAAATATCTTGTCAAAAAGGTCATCTATCCTAGGAATTGGATAATGGTTCTTCATCATAAGCTTATTTAATTCTCTATAGTCTGCGCAAAGTTGAAGGGAACCATCCACCTTAGCAGCGAAGACGACTGGCGCTCCCTACTCTGATATGCTCCTTCTTATAAAACCTTTCTTCAAAAGCTCACGAACTTTCTTGCTCAATTCCTTCCTCTCCCTAGGTGCCATGGGTAATGCTACTAGCTTAGCATTATCAGTCATATCCTGAAGTCAATCTCTCTCTTAGGGGGTAGTCCCCTAACCTCCTCAAAGACGTTCGGAAAATCTCCGACGACAGGAACCGAATCTAACTTTGATGATCATGAATCGAGGGAATAAAGGAAGCTCAACATAACTGACCCTTGCGGTCGTAAGAAACCTCGAGAGTCCTACCGCTGCATGTCGTTAGTCTAACGACTCTCTTCTCGCAATCACATGTGGATAGCCAATCCATTCCCATAATAATCCCATACCCCAAAAATCCCAAAACATGGGCATCGAAATCAAATTCTACGCCTAGGATAATTTTTTTTCCAACCCCTACAAACCATAGACAAGTGCCACCGATCCTCCTATGGGGTTTGAAACAACAATGGGGTCTACTACTAAAGAAATGTCTATGTGCAAACAATCCACAAGAGAACTAGAGATAAAAGAGTGTGATGCTCCAGATTCGAATAGAGTTCGAATGGGAGATTCAGAAATAGAAATCAAACCTTCAACCGTGACTTTCCTACCTCTATCCAGAATGCTGCCTGAAGGTGTTGCGTTCTAATGCCTGAATCTGCACGACCCATGTACTAGCTCCCTATCCCATCTTCTTGGGAAAGTTCCTACTCAAGTGACCGGGCTGTCCGCAAGTATAACACTTTCCCTTTATCTTTTATTCTTGCAGTCCTTGGCGTAATGACCAACCAATCTACCGGTATTACCTTTCCCGCTTTTCTTGATCCGCTTCTGAGGTCCGCCTTCTTTCCTCTTGTCTTTATCCTTACTATCCTTCCCCCACTGCTTCTTAGATCTTGTAGGAACCTCCTTAAGCTCCCTCTTTTGCTTCCAAGATGTAGGTTGACCACTTTATCGGTCCTTCAAACCAAACCGCCTAAACTTTTGCTCCATATTCTCCAACCTAGCTTGCGTCTCCTCTGAATCCTCCATGCCAGAAAATGTTCTGCCTCCTATACTAGCAAAGTCCTTAGAAAAGTTGGCTGATGTAGGTGGGTTAAAGGGATTTCCACCTATCGGTGTTGTATTGGGCACTTGCCCTTGCACCTCTAGTGCCATAGCTCTACGGAACCAGTCAGTCATACTATGCAAAGAAAAGAAAAGCATAGGCTTGAAAGAATTGAAAGAAGGTTGGACCTTTGAGGGGATTTTTATAAAAACTCTTTTATGCTTGAAAACTATTTCTAAGATTTTCTTTTCTAAAAAGACTTTTCAAAACAAGTTATTTCGGAAAATACTTTATTTTTAAAACAAAGTATTAGAAATCTTATACCCTTAGGCTCTGATACCAAATGTAACTCCCCACACCCCTTAGTATACCCAAAAATACATATTAAAATATGTGGTGCGTTATAGGTATAACTAAAGCTAGCAGAGACTAAGATTCACAAGACAAAATAGATAGATAAAAACACAGCGGAAGTAATTAAAAACAATGAGTGATTTTAACAATTAATACTTCATAAATAGTTCAGACAAACCACATATGTTCCAAACACCAAATAAAATTGTCTTATGAAAATAATATCTCAGTCTCATCAGAAAAACCAGAGTATAAACACAAAACTTTCCCTTAATATAGTTCCAGTACAATAAAGGAACAAAAAGCTGGAAATAAAAAGAAGGAATACATGATAGGGTCTCCAAGAAACTACGGTTTATCTTCCTTGCCCTTAATTGCCTATGAGGAGGAAAAAAGGGAAAATAGAGGAGTGGGTAAGACTAAAAGTCTGGTGAATGATTGTAATTACTATAATTTTTAAGCAAAGTAAAAGTAATAGACCTTACAATAGTTCTAGTATATATAAAGGAAACAAAGAGAATAGGAAGAAAAAGGAATAAGCTAGAAATAAATACGAATTAACTAGATCAACATAATTGATTAACTTTGATTGTTTTCAATTGTTTTTGACAGTTGCTTAGATTAGGCTGAATTCCTAATACTACCCTTTGATCGACCTGCTACTCCATAGAATCTACTTTGAACTGGATGCTAAAGCTCCATATGCAGTAGACATTAGTGCATACAAAGGCACACACTAAGTGCTTAGAACTCATAACGATTACTAACCACCCGAATTTAAGTCGCACGTATAACCGCCACCATGCTCATGTTACCTGTTTTTCCACTTATTGGGTCTTCTTATTACCTCAAGCTCTAGCATAAGCATGCTCCTTGTATCACTTCAGGATTATGTGAGACACCTCGTCTTACTTCAAAGTTATGATTGACCCTTGTTTCACTTTACCGTTATGTGAAACACCTCGTCTCACTTTAGGGTTATGTAAGACACCTTGTTTCACTTCAGGGTTATGTGAAACACCGTGTCTATAGAAATAATTGGGGAAATGCTGTTAGTATTTGCCAGACATCCAAATAATATCTAGTTGCGCCCCTTGCCCGAATGCTCATGATTTGGACTTGTACTTATTGACCATTTACTACCGTTATTAACATAAGCGTGCCACTCGTCTCACTTCAGGATTATGTGAGACACATCGTCTCACTTCAGGGTTATGTGAGACACCTCGTTTCACTTCAGGGTTATGTGAAACATCGTGTCCATAGAAATAGGGAAATGTTATTTGGTACAGGTCCGACTTTAATTCTTTTCTTATTAACTTGGTTAAGTTATTTAAATAAGCCTTTACTTTTGTTCTTATTATCTGTGCTTATTAATTTATCCTAAGTTTTAAATTAAGCCTCATTATGTTCTATTTCTTATTATAACCTTTGTTATAATCATGCTTATTACTTAACCCAAGGACTAAGTGTAAAAATAAGCTTCTTCTATCTTATACTCTTTATAATTCTAATTTATAACTAGGTCAATTATCTTTAATTAGTCCAATTCTAGCATTACTATCATAATTAGGCTCTATTTCAGTCTTAAATCCATTTTTATTACATTCTTTACAATTTCATCTTATCTTCCATTATTTCATTATTCTTATAATTTTAATCCATATTCGCATTTAATATATTCTAATCCATACACGAAGAAGAAGGAGAAATAAAAGAAAACTAAAAATAGAAGAAAATCCAAAGCGTAGGAAAAAGATGCAAATAATGCATGAATAGCAGTAAATAAATTAAAATACTGTAAATAAACTATAAATACGTGGAAAAGCTATAATTAACAGAAATAAACTAAAATTAACTGAAAAGAATAGCTAAAAGAAATAGACTGAATATAATTCTAAAAACTGTAAATAACATACTAAAAAGGTTATACCAAAAATCGTAGTAAAACTACAACTATTGGAAACCATATTATTTTTAATCACTTAAAGAAATCTTTTAAAATAATTACAATCACTCATCTGTGGTCCTAAGCTCTTCCCTTTAGGTCTTCCTGGATCCACCTGAGGGTATCAAATTATATTTATTAAAAAGATTCTCTTCTTGGGAAATTATTTCTTTTAGGATCCTTCCTGTAACATCCCGCCTTTTCGCACACTTTAAAACGACACACGTGCCAATTCAAAGCATACGCAAGGGCGGATTGTTATGGGGTAAATAAGAAAAACAGAGAAGGAATAAAACAAAATAGAATCTCACAGCGGAAGGATAAAATATAATAATAAATATACAGTTCAAAACAGTTTACAAAACAGTTATTTCACTTATACAATGAACATCAGAGTTACACATACCAATACAACAATGCAGCGGAATAAAAAGAGTGTGGTGCAATACTATATATAGAATAATACTGATTCTTCGTCTTCGTCCTCCAAAGCTAAAATCTGCTATCCTGAAACGCTTGGACTGACCCGAGCGAATTTGAAAAGACAAAAACACTCGAGTCAGACTAGAAAATCTTATGTGAGTTAAATAAACAGAAATAAATATGGGTACAGTAACTCAAGAGATGCTCGGGATTTACATCTCCTAAGGATCCGTTAAACTATTTACTATGTAGTATATTGCGCTATTATAATAGTGTCTATTTATAAAATAAACTTACTTTTTAATAGCGTTAAGGGGTTACCCATATAGCCCTTAACACGTAATAGTCCCAGTAGTCCATCCAATATCATAGTCCCTCCTGATCGGGAAGCCACTAGAGGATACCACACGGGCTACGGGAGAAAACCAAACTCGTACAAGGCGCGATAGGGTAGGTGACACGGCACAACTAGGCAATGCCAGGGTAGATATACCAATTGCTATCCAGGCTGATGGTAACGCGCAGCGCGCAGCTGCCGCCCACCTCGAACTAACTCCCCCAAAATCAAAATATAGAAGTGGCCACTGAATCAATCCAAGTCAAAGTATAATATCGAAGAGGAGCGTCCGATCAGAGGAATGACCTCATTGGCCTGAGAATCGCTCCTGTTTTAGCCACCTTATGCCAACTCACGGGAGTTGGGTCCACGTATTTACCTTACAGGAAACGTCGCCACCACCTACTTCATTCTGGAACTCCACCGCGTACACGGTTAGTCAAAGTGGTTTTCGGTATCGACAGAGAGTATGTCCATATCCGATCCCGGTCTCTTTGCCAACCCATCGTTATTATAACACCGCGGTTATTTAAAAATAGTTTATACTTTAAAACCAGAATATAATCCATGTCAAACCATAATATTACGATATCATTTCTTCTTTAAAAACACAAACCATTTATTTTCATATTATTTTATAAAAGCCCAAATCAATGATATCGTTTCCCAAATAAAATTTTCCTTTCCAAAAATTATGTCACTTTTTATTATTTAATATCCCATGTGACCAATATTTTGTTTGTAACTTTCAACATAATTCTTCGAAAATCCATAGTATTTTAAAACCATTATTTTCAAAACTAAATGGTTTGGATATTCAACGGTATGCGAATTAAAAAGAAGTTTAACTTTACTGTTGCTTTATAAAGAAATAAATTACATGGCTTTCCAAATATTTCTTCTTTTAAAGTTAAACCAAAATCCAAAATATTACTTCAAGTCGCAAAACCATTTCAATTTTATATATATTTATATCCATTTTGGAGCATTAATATTTCAACTAAAGTTGGATTTTTATCCTTTCAAAAATCAATATTCTATTAATTAATCTTGACCATTCACATAAAATCCATAATTAATAAGACTTCAATTTCTAGTAAAATATATATATATATATATATTTCCAAATTCAATTTTTACTAGAATATTCATTTCAAAATATTTTGGGAAAAAAATCCAATTATAAATATCATATCTTTAAAATTTCCAACTTAATATTTAAACATAGGATATAATCATCAAACTCCATTTTCTTAATTTTCTTCCATTTTTAATAAAGAAATTTATTCACCTTTTAATTTCAAAATTTCAACTTCATATGCATATAACTATGGAAGAAAACATTTATTCAGTATAAAATTTAAGATTTTTATAAACCGTATTCCATCCAAACCATAGAAATCACATTAAAAATAGTTATATATAGACCACGGTGTCTGTATATAGTTTTCTATCCTATGGTCAAGTGATACGGATATTTATCATTTCAATCCGCAATTTAAAAAATAAAACTGCGGTTGTATATCATTTCAAACCGCAATCCCGAATGAAATGAAAAATGCATACTAACTTGCAGTTTAATGATATCAAATAAAACATCCCTTCAATAACACATCCATCATCCAATCACAAACATCAAGCAATATCAATCAATAACAATTATATATATGATCATATATAACAGGTGATAACTGGCAGTTTATTCAAATTAAATTTTTCAACTATTAATCTAACAATTTATATTCAGTGATAATTGACATAACTGTTAACTAGCAGTTCATATGCAACCAAAAATTTCTAACAGCCAATTAACACGCAATAAATCAATTAAATTAACAGTTACATTCAATAAAATGCAATTCAACAGATATGAATGAAATAACATGCCAAAAGCTCATAAATAAATTTCTATTCATTTCTAAAATTTATTTAACAAACATAAAAGCTTCTAGTAGTTGTGAGTGGGTTAAAACACTCACCTTTTGAATTTTAAATCGAATTCAAACCCGATTTAAACCCAAAAATTCGCCCGTCTCAGAATTCGTCCAAACCAGCGTCATCGAGTCCGGAATTAAATTACGATCCTAACAAAAAAAATTTCGTGTGAATCCGACTTCGTATGAGAAAGTTATGGCGAAAAATGGTGATTGAATTCAAAAATTGGAAATAAACAAATGACACACATTCACCTTCACAAGCCACGTCACCTAAAGAGAAGCGCATAGCTACAGCAACGCACGCACCTTCGAACAGAGGAAAACACGCACGCAACCCATACTTTATCAACCCTAATCGAAAATTCCCGCCAATCCAACCGTTGAAACTCGAAACAAACTACACAGATGCGATCCCCTCGGTTCCCTCTCCAAAACCCAGAAATGTTTTTCCGATCCGACAACTTTTGTTACGGCGATGATGAACGGTTTTGGGGCTGTTTGAATTTATTCTGGATAAACGACAGCTCCAATTGAAAAACGAATTTCACCAGTATATTACGCGTATCGAATACTTCAACATATATTTTTTCTGGAATTTTCTGAAATTTTTGAGTTTTGACTTTTGATTTTGAACTGTGGATGGATCTGGAATTGGATCTGAGATGTATACATTTGGGAAAGAGAAAAGAGTGAAGAAATGAACTTACAGCAAATGAAAAAGAAAGGAGCTAGGGTTTATAGATGTATATTTATAGATAGGCTAGAGGTAGGGTAGCTAGACTGGATACGCGAACGTGCGTGACAAACCATGGTCCAAAAAGCCCGCTATGCCTCCGGAGTCGAATTTGTTAAAACTATATATCCAAATAGGTGTTTTAAAATATTCTGAACGCGATGGAAAAAGTTTCGTGACCAAATTCGATCGTATGAAGAAGTTATGCTAAAAAAACAAAATTTCAAATTGATTTCAAAATGCGTAAATTTCAAGGCGTTTCGAGTCCGTACGATCAAACGACAAGTCCGATCGCAACGAAACTTGAAACATTATTATAATTCACCGTTACGGATCCGATGAAACTGGTTTCGTCGAAATCCGAGTCCGTGACAAAAATGGCTATTTTTAATATTATTAAATCAATTAAATAAATCATAAAAAATCAATTTTTATGTTTCAACTCCTATTATTGGCCAAATTTCATTACTTAGATAGTTCAATTAATCCCAATAAATTTAACAAGCTTGGATGTGAATAAAAATTTATAGGTATATAAATTTGCAATTTTAATTTCTGCACTTTCTTATTAATTGGGAATTATAAATTTATTCTCACAAATTACCTAATCTTATACTTATACACTCTCATCTTAAACCAAATTAAATAAATAACTTGATTTCCATCTCAACTTACTTTTAATTGCAGTTAACCCTTTTCACCGTAATTAAAATTCCAAATTATAAATAAATTTTTATTCCCATTCCCTTAATTTTCTTAACTATTTATTTATTCAAATTTTCAATATTCAACATAAATAGTTTGGTTAAGTTCATTTATTTACCTTCTTCCTATGATTCACAGTTATGGATGTCAATATGATGAAGTTTACATTAGTTAAGATTTCACTCAATTGTTCTCTAAGTCAAATGTTTACAGCTTTCATTTAACTTTAATAACGTACAAATTTACGTTAAATTCCATTTTTAAATGAAGTAATTACCATTCGTTGAATCAAATACTCAATTCATAAATAAAGTCTTGTTTTCAAAAAGTTATATCACAAATGGTCAACTAAAATTTGAATAAGCTTTACTAAAGTATTAAATGTTGCAATAAATCCAAATTGCCATGTCTTAAATCCAAATTACTAATTAAGTCTTGATTCCTTTATTATTCCTTTGGTTTTCAAATAAGTTTTTATGATGAATGTGAATTCAAATGAACAATGGAAACCCATTCCCATTTGATTTCACTATTCCATTAAATATCTTCATATTCCAGCTAAATCAACTAACGTATGAATTAGCTATTTCAATCTTCATTAAATTGCGGTTTTTATACAATAGAAATTAAATCCCATTAACATATAAATAAAGGTTGATATCCATCTATTTACATTATATCACACTTGTGCTTCTATTTAGCTTTGTATAAATGTATGAATGCGGAGTCTTGCCTATTAACGTATTAAATAAGCCTTAAAATCAATTAATGCCCCTCCTTAGTTTAACCTCTTTTTATCCGTATTTATTTTTAGAGTAACCCTTGGATTAAATTCCCAAATCACCAATTCAATTAATTATACCTTTCAATCCAAATGTAAATCTTCCACCTTTGAATTCTTATATTAAATGAATTTTATTCTAGGCAATATTTTTTACAAATGTTTACTGATTCCACATTTATAGGTTTCTTAAATTTTACTCCATCTAAATGTGACACATTTTTATTTCATTTCAAACCAATATATATATTCATTCCTATTCAATATATATATTCATTCCTATTCCTTTCATTTGGTTACTGCATTGAAATCTATTTATTAGCTAATACTACGTTACTATCATTAATTAAATTTTGGATTATATTCCAATTCCTATAACTAGGCCTTAAGTCACCATTTTACATAGTTTTAATTTAGCGTTTATTTAAATCTTCGTTTATCGTTTAGAATTTCTACTAAATTGAAATGCACAACTTATGAACTTTAACCAATTTAGTCCACCTAATAAAATTTTCAAATGTTTGTGTGTATGTAATCCAATTCAGTTATTGTTACATTAATACCATTAAACCAACAAATTAAGACTTATAACTACAACACAACTTTCAGTTATTTTCAAATCTATGTCATATAACCTTTTAAATCTCTACCTGTAATTACAGTTACTATCTAACTCCTACATTCATCCTTTTAAAATCCTAAGACTTTAATTTTATACTGGATTAAATTAGCAAACATATAAATTAAATTTATAAAAATATCATAAATTTATCAGGTCGTTACAATCTCCCCCACTCAAAACTTTTCGTCCCCGAAAAGGAAAAAAGAAGGGAGAAGGAAGAATAAGCAGTACTTTTTATTTCAATTTTTAATTTATAAACAATATTTTCCTGGATTAATCCTCCTAAATGAAATATTCTTGTTTTATAATCATTATATCCTTTAATACTTGAGTTATTAAAGTTGGAAAAATATTTTTTTTTTTTTTTTTTTTTAAAAAAAAAAAAAAAAAAATTCTAAGTCCAAAATTTACGAAATTTTTTTTTTTTGGCAGAGTCTCCTTTGTACGGAGGGACTCTGGAGAAAATATAATATCCAAATATACAAATATATTACATATATATATCCAAAATAAAATATCCCGCACGGGAGAATATATGAAATAGCGCTTTAAACGTAATCCGGAAACGTACCTATTTGTCGGGCAATACGCTTATTATTTTGGAACCAAAAGCAGTAGCAGTTGCTTCCAACCCCTGTATTCACTTATAAAATCTAAAAGTTAAATATCTATATTACAGTGAAATGTTTGGGTAGATTCAATCATTCATATCCAAATCAAATGCAACAACCATACATTTTAACAAACGGCACACACCACAAACAACAATCATTCAATCAACAACCGTTAGTTGTTCGGGTTCAAATTATGAAATTTTACGGAGTGAGAAATAACTATCAAGTGCATCCGTTACTCAACAGTCTTAGATGGAATAGAGATAGATTATTGTTCCTCCAACAACTCCAAAATTCCTTACCCAACAACCATACATCAACCAAACAATTCAAATCAACACCACAATAGCTTATTATACATTTATTTCATGCTTCAGTGGTTTTATTTTCTTTCTTTCATTTATGGAGGGATTTCTTTGTTTCTTACAATTTTCATTTTCCATTTGTTACAAAATTCATTATATTGTATTCCAATTTATTGACTAAGGTTTATATCATCTATTTATACTACTTACCCTTTCTTATATAGTAAAATTTCCAATTTAACTTAAGTTTATACAATTAATTCTCATTTATAACAGCAAATTTATTGAATACCTTAATTACCTCAAGCTTCACTTGTAAGATTTCCCCTTACATTTTCTTACTAACATTGCAACTTTTATTATATGGTAAGTTATGTATGTTTAAGAATGCAAGTGAAAATTTACAAGTTTCTTCTCAATTCCTTTTTATTTATTAATGGTTCAATAAATATATATTCGTTTTATAAATTACAATTTCAACTTACCCTTAATTTCATTCCTTTATTTAATGTTTACGTTTTATTATATTTAATTACAGTAACCCTCTACTTACACTTAAATTATTAACCTTAAAACCTCCATTTTTATAAATAAAGGATCTTATTAATTCATTATCTAGGGTTTACAGACATTTATTTATATTACCTACTTTTTATTATATTACTAGTAGCATTTTAAAACATACTTAAGTTTATAACCGTACACATCGATCTTTATTTATTAAAGAATTTCATTTTATTTACTTAAGTTAAAATCACCTATTAATAATACTCACCTTTAATTTGGGTAAAATTTCAATTATCACTTAAGTTTATACCAATAAATTCTTATTATAACAGTAATTTATTGAATACTTCATTTTTCCTAAATTCCTACTTGTAAAATATTCAATTCCAGTTTCTCATTTAACACTTCAACTTTTATATTTGGGTAAGTTATTTATGTTAAGGAAATGCAATTGAACCTTATACAAGTTAAATCTCCATTCTTTTAATTCATTGATTATTCACTAAGTCTTTACCAATATTCATAAGTTAAAATATTTATCTTCCTTTATCCTTAGCATTAATTCTCTTATTTCAATTAGGGGTTTCAATTCATTTATTACCTAACTTTTATTTCACTAAAATTTTCAATTAGTTAACGGAAAATTTTAGAATTAAATACCGAGTTGAATTTCCATTTATTTCAAAATAATAGATAAATAAGTTCTTACTACTCAATATCTCTAATTATAGTTAGAACAATAAAAGAAAATTTTTAGAAAATTTCAAAAATAAATCTGCAGTAGAATTTACTACAGTGGCCTTTCCCCTTCGAAACTCGAAAATGAAAGTCGATGATGCGGCCGTCATCACCGAATTTATTTTCCAGCGACAGAGAGGAAAGTACAGAATTTAATTCTTTTCCAAAATCTTCTTTAAAACAATTCTTCCAATTTATACGAAATATTTATATAAGAAAATACTTATAAACCAAATCAATAAATTTCACAAATTCTTTGAAAGCAAATTTTCAAAAATCCCGGACTTAAGTTCTAAATCTCCAAATTTGGTTTATTATAATTTCACTTAGCTTCAGTTATTATAAATATTTTTATTGCCTAACATCCAATCTATAGCAACCAAATATATATATATCTTTATAAAACTATTTTTATATATAGAAATATAATAGGCAAAATTATTTCATTCACCTATATTAAAACAAATATTATGTCGGTCTGTCCTATTAAGTGTTTAGGAATCCCTATTGATGGCATAGCGTCCCATGCATCAACCAGAATTTATAAATACAAAGCGGAACAGATTAACACAATATCAAAATCTTTTATTAATACTACAAGTACGCTCTCTCATATATGTATACACTCAGCGACTCCCATAGGATATTACTACCCTATTAACAAAGAGTCAAACCCCACAAAGCCAAGGTTTATCGCTAAACCAAAGCTCTGATACCAGATGTAACATCCCGCCTTTTCGCACACTTTAAAACGACACACGTGCCAATTCAAAGCATACGCAAGGGCGGATTGTTATGGGGTAAATAAGAAAAACAGAGAAGGAATAAAACAAAATAGAATCTCACAGCGGAAGGATAAAATATAATAATAAATATACAGTTCAAAACAGTTTACAAAACAGTTATTTCACTTATACAATGAACATCAGAGTTACACATACCAATACAACAATGCAGCGGAATAAAAAGAGTGTGGTGCAATACTATATATAGAATAATACTGATTCTTCGTCTTCGTCCTCCAAAGCTAAAATCTGCTATCCTGAAACGCTTGGACTGACCCGAGCGAATTTGAAAAGACAAAAACACTCGAGTCAGACTAGAAAATCTTATGTGAGTTAAATAAACAGAAATAAATATGGGTACAGTAACTCAAGAGATGCTCGGGATTTACATCTCCTAAGGATCCGTTAAACTATTTACTATGTAGTATATTGCGCTATTATAATAGTGTCTATTTATAAAATAAACTTACTTTTTAATAGCGTTAAGGGGTTACCCATATAGCCCTTAACACGTAATAGTCCCAGTAGTCCATCCAATATCATAGTCCCTCCTGATCGGGAAGCCACTAGAGGATACCACACGGGCTACGGGAGAAAACCAAACTCGTACAAGGCGCGATAGGGTAGGTGACACGGCACAACTAGGCAATGCCAGGGTAGATATACCAATTGCTATCCAGGCTGATGGTAACGCGCAGCGCGCAGCTGCCGCCCACCTCGAACTAACTCCCCCAAAATCAAAATATAGAAGTGGCCACTGAATCAATCCAAGTCAAAGTATAATATCGAAGAGGAGCGTCCGATCAGAGGAATGACCTCATTGGCCTGAGAATCGCTCCTGTTTTAGCCACCTTATGCCAACTCACGGGAGTTGGGTCCACGTATTTACCTTACAGGAAACGTCGCCACCACCTACTTCATTCTGGAACTCCACCGCGTACACGGTTAGTCAAAGTGGTTTTCGGTATCGACAGAGAGTATGTCCATATCCGATCCCGGTCTCTTTGCCAACCCATCGTTATTATAACACCGCGGTTATTTAAAAATAGTTTATACTTTAAAACCAGAATATAATCCATGTCAAACCATAATATTACGATATCATTTCTTCTTTAAAAACACAAACCATTTATTTTCATATTATTTTATAAAAGCCCAAATCAATGATATCGTTTCCCAAATAAAATTTTCCTTTCCAAAAATTATGTCACTTTTTATTATTTAATATCCCATGTGACCAATATTTTGTTTGTAACTTTCAACATAATTCTTCGAAAATCCATAGTATTTTAAAACCATTATTTTCAAAACTAAATGGTTTGGATATTCAACGGTATGCGAATTAAAAAGAAGTTTAACTTTACTGTTGCTTTATAAAGAAATAAATTACATGGCTTTCCAAATATTTCTTCTTTTAAAGTTAAACCAAAATCCAAAATATTACTTCAAGTCGCAAAACCATTTCAATTTTATATATATTTATATCCATTTTGGAGCATTAATATTTCAACTAAAGTTGGATTTTTATCCTTTCAAAAATCAATATTCTATTAATTAATCTTGACCATTCACATAAAATCCATAATTAATAAGACTTCAATTTCTAGTAAAATATATATATATATATATATTTCCAAATTCAATTTTTACTAGAATATTCATTTCAAAATATTTTGGGAAAAAAATCCAATTATAAATATCATATCTTTAAAATTTCCAACTTAATATTTAAACATAGGATATAATCATCAAACTCCATTTTCTTAATTTTCTTCCATTTTTAATAAAGAAATTTATTCACCTTTTAATTTCAAAATTTCAACTTCATATGCATATAACTATGGAAGAAAACATTTATTCAGTATAAAATTTAAGATTTTTATAAACCGTATTCCATCCAAACCATAGAAATCACATTAAAAATAGTTATATATAGACCACGGTGTCTGTATATAGTTTTCTATCCTATGGTCAAGTGATACGGATATTTATCATTTCAATCCGCAATTTAAAAAATAAAACTGCGGTTGTATATCATTTCAAACCGCAATCCCGAATGAAATGAAAAATGCATACTAACTTGCAGTTTAATGATATCAAATAAAACATCCCTTCAATAACACATCCATCATCCAATCACAAACATCAAGCAATATCAATCAATAACAATTATATATATGATCATATATAACAGGTGATAACTGGCAGTTTATTCAAATTAAAATTTTCAACTATTAATCTAACAATTTATATTCAGTGATAATTGACATAACTGTTAACTAGCAGTTCATATGCAACCAAAAATTTCTAACAGCCAATTAACACGCAATAAATCAATTAAATTAACAGTTACATTCAATAAAATGCAATTCAACAGATATGAATGAAATAACATGCCAAAAGCTCATAAATAAATTTCTATTCATTTCTAAAATTTATTTAACAAACATAAAAGCTTCTAGTAGTTGTGAGTGGGTTAAAACACTCACCTTTTGAATTTTAAATCGAATTCAAACCCGATTTAAACCCAAAAATTCGCCCGTCTCAGAATTCGTCCAAACCAGCGTCATCGAGTCCGGAATTAAATTACGATCCTAACAAAAAAAATTTCGTGTGAATCCGACTTCGTATGAGAAAGTTATGGCGAAAAATGGTGATTGAATTCAAAAATTGGAAATAAACAAATGACACACATTCACCTTCACAAGCCACGTCACCTAAAGAGAAGCGCATAGCTACAGCAACGCACGCACCTTCGAACAGAGGAAAACACGCACGCAACCCATACTTTATCAACCCTAATCGAAAATTCCCGCCAATCCAACCGTTGAAACTCGAAACAAACTACACAGATGCGATCCCCTCGGTTCCCTCTCCAAAACCCAGAAATGTTTTTCCGATCCGACAACTTTTGTTACGGCGATGATGAACGGTTTTGGGGCTGTTTGAATTTATTCTGGATAAACGACAGCTCCAATTGAAAAACGAATTTCACCAGTATATTACGCGTATCGAATACTTCAACATATATTTTTTCTGGAATTTTCTGAAATTTTTGAGTTTTGACTTTTGATTTTGAACTGTGGATGGATCTGGAATTGGATCTGAGATGTATACATTTGGGAAAGAGAAAAGAGTGAAGAAATGAACTTACAGCAAATGAAAAAGAAAGGAGCTAGGGTTTATAGATGTATATTTATAGATAGGCTAGAGGTAGGGTAGCTAGACTGGATACGCGAACGTGCGTGACAAACCATGGTCCAAAAAGCCCGCTATGCCTCCGGAGTCGAATTTGTTAAAACTATATATCCAAATAGGTGTTTTAAAATATTCTGAACGCGATGGAAAAAGTTTCGTGACCAAATTCGATCGTATGAAGAAGTTATGCTAAAAAAACAAAATTTCAAATTGATTTCAAAATGCGTAAATTTCAAGGCGTTTCGAGTCCGTACGATCAAACGACAAGTCCGATCGCAACGAAACTTGAAACATTATTATAATTCACCGTTACGGATCCGATGAAACTGGTTTCGTCGAAATCCGAGTCCGTGACAAAAATGGCTATTTTTAATATTATTAAATCAATTAAATAAATCATAAAAAATCAATTTTTATGTTTCAACTCCTATTATTGGCCAAATTTCATTACTTAGATAGTTCAATTAATCCCAATAAATTTAACAAGCTTGGATGTGAATAAAAATTTATAGGTATATAAATTTGCAATTTTAATTTCTGCACTTTCTTATTAATTGGGAATTATAAATTTATTCTCACAAATTACCTAATCTTATACTTATACACTCTCATCTTAAACCAAATTAAATAAATAACTTGATTTCCATCTCAACTTACTTTTAATTGCAGTTAACCCTTTTCACCGTAATTAAAATTCCAAATTATAAATAAATTTTTATTCCCATTCCCTTAATTTTCTTAACTATTTATTTATTCAAATTTTCAATATTCAACATAAATAGTTTGGTTAAGTTCATTTATTTACCTTCTTCCTATGATTCACAGTTATGGATGTCAATATGATGAAGTTTACATTAGTTAAGATTTCACTCAATTGTTCTCTAAGTCAAATGTTTACAGCTTTCATTTAACTTTAATAACGTACAAATTTACGTTAAATTCCATTTTTAAATGAAGTAATTACCATTCGTTGAATCAAATACTCAATTCATAAATAAAGTCTTGTTTTCAAAAAGTTATATCACAAATGGTCAACTAAAATTTGAATAAGCTTTACTAAAGTATTAAATGTTGCAATAAATCCAAATTGCCATGTCTTAAATCCAAATTACTAATTAAGTCTTGATTCCTTTATTATTCCTTTGGTTTTCAAATAAGTTTTTATGATGAATGTGAATTCAAATGAACAATGGAAACCCATTCCCATTTGATTTCACTATTCCATTAAATATCTTCATATTCCAGCTAAATCAACTAACGTATGAATTAGCTATTTCAATCTTCATTAAATTGCGGTTTTTATACAATAGAAATTAAATCCCATTAACATATAAATAAAGGTTGATATCCATCTATTTACATTATATCACACTTGTGCTTCTATTTAGCTTTGTATAAATGTATGAATGCGGAGTCTTGCCTATTAACGTATTAAATAAGCCTTAAAATCAATTAATGCCCCTCCTTAGTTTAACCTCTTTTTATCCGTATTTATTTTTAGAGTAACCCTTGGATTAAATTCCCAAATCACCAATTCAATTAATTATACCTTTCAATCCAAATGTAAATCTTCCACCTTTGAATTCTTATATTAAATGAATTTTATTCTAGGCAATATTTTTTACAAATGTTTACTGATTCCACATTTATAGGTTTCTTAAATTTTACTCCATCTAAATGTGACACATTTTTATTTCATTTCAAACCAATATATATATTCATTCCTATTCAATATATATATTCATTCCTATTCCTTTCATTTGGTTACTGCATTGAAATCTATTTATTAGCTAATACTACGTTACTATCATTAATTAAATTTTGGATTATATTCCAATTCCTATAACTAGGCCTTAAGTCACCATTTTACATAGTTTTAATTTAGCGTTTATTTAAATCTTCGTTTATCGTTTAGAATTTCTACTAAATTGAAATGCACAACTTATGAACTTTAACCAATTTAGTCCACCTAATAAAATTTTCAAATGTTTGTGTGTATGTAATCCAATTCAGTTATTGTTACATTAATACCATTAAACCAACAAATTAAGACTTATAACTACAACACAACTTTCAGTTATTTTCAAATCTATGTCATATAACCTTTTAAATCTCTACCTGTAATTACAGTTACTATCTAACTCCTACATTCATCCTTTTAAAATCCTAAGACTTTAATTTTATACTGGATTAAATTAGCAAACATATAAATTAAATTTATAAAAATATCATAAATTTATCAGGTCGTTACACTTCCTGAAAAGGTGAACCCAAGCGGAAAAAAATCTAGAATGAGAAAAAGTGTTAGGCCCAGGGTCTTATTTATAGGGGTAGAAGTGGATCTCAGACCATTGGATTTCGAGATTGAATAGGATGCAACCATGTCATAGGCTGAATACGAGCCGTAAGATGGAAGCACGAAGGGACCTGATGAGGCTAAAGAATGAAAAATACATGTTCGAAAATCTTTGGAACGAAGAAAACTAAAAATATATATTCTTTTCTTGTTTATTTTGTTTCTAGCTCATATTGGCTTGGATTCAAACGTTCTATATTTGGAAATTGGCTAGAATATTACCACAAACACAATGGTGCAACTCCCGTGGCTCAATTTTGATAACTTCACAATGTTATTTTATCATTTAATTAATTCGTTAATTAACTAATTAATTATTATGGGCTAAATTTCGGGTTGTTACAATAAAGAATCGATGTCCATTCGCAAGAATTGATGATTTGTTTGATCAGTTGAGTGGAGCCAAAGTATATTCTCAGTTGAATTTAGCAACAGGGTTCCATCAGCTTAGAGTGGCGGAGGATAGTATTCCTTTGATGGCATTTAAAACCAGATATGGATCATACGAATGATTAGTGATGCCATTCAGACTGACTAATGTGCTGGCATTCTTTGTGGATTTGATGAATCGAATTTCCTAAGAGCACTTGGATAGGTTTGTATTGGTATTCATAAATGATATTTTGATATATTCTAAGGATGAAATAGAGCATGAAGTTCATCTTAGAATTTTGCTTGAGACATTGAGGCAGAATCAGATGAAGGTAAAATTTTCAAAATGTCATTTCTGGAAGAAGGAAGTGAAGTTTCTTGGTCATGTAGTCTCAGAGAAATGGTTGCCCGTAGATCCGACTATGATTGAAGCGGTGAATAATTGGAAAAGACCCGAGATGATGACTGAGATAAAGAATTTCTTGGATTGGTTGGATATTATCGAAGATTCATTAAGGATATTTCATGGATAGCAGCAACGATGACCAAGCTAACGCGAAAAGATGTAAAGTTTTTTGGACCGATAAGTGTGATGAAGCATTCCAAAGCTTGAAACACTAATTGATCCATGTACCCATATTAGTTGTTTCGAAAGGAAATCAGGATTTGGTAGTATATACGGATGCAAGTGGAATTGGATTAGGAGCTGTGTTAATGTACAGAGGTAAAGTGATTGCTTATGCTTCTCAATGGCTTAGACCGCATGAGGTTAGATATCCAACGCATGATTTGGGATTAGCTGTAGTGATTTTTTTCTCTGATGGTGTGGAGACATTACCTTTTAGGAGAGAGGTTTGAGTTATATACGGATCATAAGTCGTTAAAGTATTTGTTCTCTCAGAAGGAGCTGAATATGAGACAACAGAGGTTATTAGAGTTTTTAGCTGCTTATGATTTAGGTATTGAGTACACACCAGGGAAAAGTAATAAGATTGTTGATGTGCTTAGCAGAAAGCATCAGAATGTAGTGTTGGCAATGATATCAGAGTGGAAAGATTTAGAAGCTTTGTCGACTTGCAAATTGCAGTGAAGATCTAAGGATGGATCTAGTGAAGAAGCTGTAGTGTTGTTTTGTTTAGAATTTGACTAGTTATGATTGAAAAGATTGCTTCTAAATAGATGGAGGATCTAGTGTTAGTTGAATGGATTAGGAAGTTAAAGGAAGGAACAGAGAGCGATGACTTAAAGGATTTTGGTCTTGACCAGAATGGGTGGTTGAGAAAGAAAGGTAGGTTGTGTGTTTCGAACGTGGGAAGCATTAGGAAAGAAGTTTTGAAGGAATACCATCGTTCGAAGTTCACCATTCATCCAGGAGGAACTAAGATATATCAGGACATAAAGCGGAGTTTCTTCTGGGATGGTATGAAGAGGGATGTTGGCTAATGGGTGACAGTATGTGACCTACCAACGGATAAAAGCCGAACATTAGAAGCCAGGTTGGTTGCTTTAGCAATTGGATATTCCGGTATGGAAGTGGGATTCTATTTCTATGGATTTCATAGATGGGTTGCCAAGGTCAAACAGAGGAAATGAAAGTATATGGGTCATAGTGGACAGGTTAACGAAGAGTGTCCATTTCATTCCAGTTAAGTCAACTAGGATGAAACCTGTTTTGGCCAAGTTATTTATGAAGAATGTAGTTATACTTCAAGGAATTCCTAGTAGTATAGTAAGTGATAGAGATTCCTTATTCACTAGCGAGTTATGGAAGAGTCTACAGGAGATTTTAGGAACCAAGCTCAAGACGAGTACCGATTATCATCTACATACCAATGGGCAAATAGAAATTGTCAACAAAGTCTTGGAGGATTTGTTACGAGCTTGTGTGTTAGATTTTTGGGGATCATGGGAAGACCATCTACACTTAGTCGAGTTTTCATATAACAACAGTTACCAAACTTGTATAAGGATGGCACCGTTTGAAGCTTTGTATGGAAGGCCATGCAAATCACCAGTTTGTTGGCTAAAGACCGGGGATAGGTTAGTTCTTGGTCCCGATTTGGTAGGGAAGATGTACAAAAGATTGAGTTGATTTGAGCTAGGATGAAGGAAGGTCAGTCTAGGCAGAAAAGTTATGTAGACAGAATATGGAAAGACTTAGAGTTCCTAATTGGAGATCATGTGTTCATTAAGGTATCACTTATGAAGGGTGTGATCAGATTCGGAAAAGCAGGGAAGTTGGCCCTGAGATTCGTAGGACCATTTCCTACCGTAGATAGGATCGGGAAACTCGCATATAGAGTAGAATTACCGAATAGTTTGGCAGGAGTCCATAATATTTTTCATCTAAGAAAGTGTGTCAGAGATCCGGAGTCTACTATAGCACCTACTGTGTTAGATGACTTAGTAGTAAACCACACTTGACTATATTTAGATAGCCAGTTCAAATAGTTGAGGAACAAGACAGTCAGATTAATTAAAGCCAGTGGAGCAACGATAAGAGAGACTGTACTTGGGAGACCGAGAGCAGGATTAGAGATACTTTTAACATTTTTGATGGTATGCTTTACCTTTTTGATTGATTTGTTGTGTACCTTATCGTAATTTCGAGCATGAAATTCTTTAAGGAGGGGAGATTGTAATACCCCATATTTTTAGTAATATTATTTAGGACATTTAATTAGCTAAATAAAATAAAATAATATGATGATTAGGGGCTTGAGATTTGTAATTAATAGGGGTAGCCGTGCCATGTTAATAAATAAACTAAAATGAGCTAACATGAACTAAAATAGAAAATGGAAATAGGTGGGGGTAAAATAGGAAAAAGAGTATTCTAATACCCTAAACCCTTAGCCGTGCTCACACACATTCATTTGAAAAAGTTAAATTTAGAGGCCGACCACCATTAGCAAGAACAAGAGGAAGAAAGAGCTAAAGGAAGAATATTAATCAAATCAAAGCTGTTCAAATCTCAAACTCCGTAATCTCAAAGCTAAGGTGAATAATGACTACATCTCTTTTTTCCAATAGTTTTCGGTTTTAAGATGAATCCAAAGTATTTTGCAATGTTATGCCATGGTTTTAAAGGATTAAATGTTTATATATTCTTGATGATTTAAGATTATTTATATAGGTTTTATGATATGTTTTAATGTGAAAACCCTATTTAATGACATCCCAATGCCTTGCGATTTTAGATTTAGATCAGAAAAGATAATTTAGGGATGGGCTTCAATTTTTAGAATTAATCTGGATTTTAGATTAATTTTCTAGTAAGGAAAATGATTATTTCGGTATAAAACTATTTACGGTTAAATAATATAAGCTTTGGTCTAAAATTAATTTATGTTAGAAAACATATTAAAAATGATTTTCAAGAATTTTTGTAGAATTTTCCTAAGTGTTTTAATAGATATATAAAATTATTTAAGGTATGGGACTTAAATGTTTTACATATTTATAAAAGGAGAAGGGTTATTTTGTAAATAAATTAAATTATTTTTTCTGAAATTTTGGCAGCACTTTTAGACAAGAAAATTAGCAACCAATAATATTTTAACAAACAAGGCAGGTTAATTGAAAAGAATTCCTTTTTAAAGTAAAAATCAGTTTTTATGTGCTTTTGGCATGTCTCGCCTCTTTCGGCACAGGGTTACTGCCGCGTCCATTACTATCAAAACCAATGCACATAGTATCAATAACTTGGTACATAGTGAATTGGACTAAGGCGGAAGATACTGGGTCGAGACCATAGGTTCAGATGGGGTGGAAGCATGACTTTGTTTTAGATTGAAAATGCACCTTCTTTGCTTTCAAAGGAAGTTCTTTTGACTTGGTTGGCTTTCGGTTGAGTCAAATGTTTTAAAGGAATGGTTTCGAATGGGTTAGGCCTTTTGTTTTAAGTAATTTCTTCTAAAGGCGTCGAAACCCCTATCTGCCACTTTTCTACCTTTCAAAGTCAATGGTTTCGGAAGGTAAACTTTATTTTAAAACTAAGCCGCTTCTTCAATGCTTTCGAAAGGTTGGTTTCGACACCATCTCTTCTTTGCTTAGGAAATGCTTTCGAAAGAGTGCTTTCGACTTAAATGTTTTATAACCCTTTTTCTATGTTAAAGGTAGAACCTAAATGGTTTCGAAGGAGATAGTTTTAAATGCTTTCGAAAGGTTTTCACATTTTACTTGAACCTAAAGGCTTTCGAAAGCTTTGATGTTTTATTGCTTTTGAAAGGTTTTAAAGAATGGTTTCAAAGGGGTGGTTCCCTAATGGTTTCGAAAGGTTTGAAAGGAAAGGTTTTCCCAATTTTTCGAAAGGCAATGTTTAAAGGTTTTTAAGAAGGATGGACGTCTAAGGTTTTATAGCTTTCAAAGGATAGGTTTTTCCATGGTTTCGATAGGTTTATATGAATGGTTTCGAAAGGACTGTTTTGACCTTTTGGCCTAGGTGAAATAAAGGGGTTTACTTGGTTTCGAAAGGGGTACTTTCAATGGATTCGAAAGAGGTACTTTCAAAGGTTTAAATGTTTTCGTCAATAAAGATTTGAGTACAATATATATAACATGGCAAGGTGATATTGAGTAAAGCATAGAGTATATATTTTCCTTGTTTAAGTTTGGTTTAAAGGTTTTAAATCAATTTGAGATGAAAAGTTTTTCAAGGAAAATTTTGGGAAGATTACCCTAAGTAAAATGACTCAGATATTAGAATACCAGATGCGACTGGTTTAGGGCCGTGCCCTGCACATTAGTTATTAGCCCCAGCTAATTTAGTCCAAAGTTCTAGTGTGTAGGGATTTGTTGTAGGTAAGACTAAAATTATGATTGCACATAGAAGGGAATATATATTTATATACTGATATCTTACTGGTGAGCCTACAAAACCATTAGGATCAAGTGACCCTGGGAGAAAATAAGTTAGGGACAGAACGTCTAGAAGAGGAGTATCTAACTAATAAGTTAGGGACATACCGTCTAGAAGAGGATTATCTAATAGGTGTTAGTTTATTTTATTTATATTGTTTGTTGGCCCGAGTCAGCCAAAGGTTAGTAGTAAGCTAAACAAAACCATAGTGTTTGAACAGATAGTTCATTTGTTACCTGATACATATATGATTATATGATAATGATTTACACTTTTAACTAGTTTTGGTTGCATGATTATGATTTGCAAAAGATATGTTTTAAAAGGAAATTAGTGAGGGGAAACTCGTTCTGCTAAGCGCCGTTGTCTCACTTGATATCAAATATCGAAATGTATAGTATTATTCACACCAGGCTTTATGAATGACTCGAAGTTTTTGTTTTTCCCCTTAAACTCTTGGGTGCTTAAAATTGATTTGAGTGGGCCGAGGGTTGAGTTTTACAGGTTTTTAGTAGGTTGGCGAATAAAGCTTCTGGAGATGAGCAGGTTGCTGACAGATAGCTATTTAGGAGTTGCTGTTTTATTTTGTTTTATTCCGCTATGTTGTATTAAGTCAGTTAAGACTATTCAGTACTCTGGTCAACTAAGGGGCATCTTCATACGTCGCCCTTGGTGTATTTTGTAATAACTATATTTGATCTTTACCAAGGAAATGATTATGGGATTATGTGATGGAATATGAAACATGCTTTGTAAAATGTAATCAACAAAGTTGCTTTTGTGAAATCTATGATTTTGTTTCATATTCATGTGCTTCTGGTATTATGGATACTATAAATATTACCATTTTTGGTCACCGAAAGTTAATATTATGGATGATTGCAGCATCTGTAGCACCTAACTTTGGGCCTTCAGATATGGGATGTTACAAATAACTAAACTATTCTTGGAGAGAGAACCCAAAATGCAAACTCATCGGCATGTCTCATTGTTTTCACTAATGTCCACCTCTTGATCGTAGTGTATGCCTCTCATTGCACGTGTCGATGTCTACCATCTGATCCGTATCATGTTGCATCAGAACCATGCATACTAGAACTCTCGTTATTCTAGGCCGCTTCTTTGAATATTGACTCTTATCATTCCGCGTCGAGCCTGACTATGTTAGAATAGAATCCTCCTTAGTATCGGGTCACTTCTTTGAATATTGCCTCTTATCATACCACATTGGGCATGATGTTTGAATATAATCCCTCATTGGTACGGGTCCACTCATTTAGTAGGCTTCAGTGCTACAAGTCAACTGCAGAACTTCCCTCTAAATTCCATTTTGTGAAAATAACCGTCCCTATTCGATTACTTGACCCCAAATTGGGTAAAGAACATTTACCCAACACTACAAGGAACTAGTGTCCTCTCATTGGGAACTAGGTTCCATACTATCTCTAACATACAAACTTTGCTTAAAATAAGCTTGCACAATAATTTTTAATTTATATAAATTTTATTACTAACCTAGGCTTTAGGACGATGTTTAGATTGTGCATTTCAGGTGACAACCGGTTGATCACTACGAATGCAATAGTGCAAGTTTCATAGCTAAATTCAGACATCTATGGAAATTTTTATACTATTCCTTGTTTTATTTAAATATTTTTTTTATTAAATCCTTGCTAAATTTTTAGGATGTTACAACTAAGGTACCACATCATCACGACCATCACTAAGGTCACATGACACCATAGCCATCATGATGGCCTAACATCACATCTAAGATGATCTTGGTTCTGTGATTACTCATACGACCATAACCTAGGTCGACAATACACTATGCTACACTCGAATTCGATGCTCGATCATATACCATCACATAAGTACCGAACTCACTAATGTAGGTCGAACCATCGCATAGGTCTTGGGTACATAGGTAAGCATCCTCACATACCCTTGCTCCACGAAACACACATCACGTCTAGAGTTATCAACGACCTCTTCAACATACAAATTGATAGTGGAACAACATTATGTAACACCCTACAACTTCATTTTATCAAACTTGCCTCCTTGGACCAACCACCAAGTTCCATTAATGCTTTCTACTTGAAGTACTCAACCCATAAAACTCATGTTATTGGCTCATCAAAGTTTAGGACACCTTGTTGGCTTCTAGGATTTCCTTGCACTTGAACTGAAGTACACCGTCATTTTCCTTAGGCATACCTTGAAGTCAACTAGAGAAATCCCCATGTCATCCACTATATCTCATATCGATCATAAAAATACCAAAATTCCATATCCAATGGCCTAATCACCTTATAACCGATTTCATGGCCTCTACATACCACCGTGACTCTACCATATCAATCGAAGCCAAAGCACTTAGCTAACATTTTTTATCTCTTCAAACTCTCCTTGAAGCACTTCCCATATTTCTCCAAAATTGCCCCAAAAAACACTCGAAGTAGCATTGGTCAGTGTCAAACCATTTGATTTTAGGACTTAGTCAGTTTTGGTTAAGTCTAACTGCTCACCCTAATCCACACAATCTTCGACCTAGCTCGAAGCCCTCCTTTCCCATGCCCAAGCCTTCCACCCAAAATCTTGAAGCAACCAACCTTTAACTGAAACTCCAAGCTCTCAAGTTCAAAATGTTCGGTCCTTCGTAATATCTTACCATCTTAATTCCAAACATCACACGACCGATTTTGTAGCATCCCCGGGATACCACAAACCTTTACTATTTATTGCTCCATGATTTGTGCAATTTTGATCGTTTGGTGCTGACCGATTCACTTAGCCGATTTTAAATCCAAATTTGATCTGAATACTTTAAGTCCCATGCAACTTGTTTTGAGATAATTCGACTCTAACTCTCTAGAATAGATTGATACTTCAAAATGTACACTGACACACCATATCCTTACTTAAGAAAGCAAATACACCGGAACTACCAAACAAATATCATACCATCATAATATAATCAATACAATCATTATATTATTGAAATTAACTCAGAATATAAAATAGCATTTCCATAAGAACACTTATGAAATATTTAGATCTAAATCCATTTTTTCTTTCAAGTTCATTTTAAAACGTGGATAGGCCTTGGTCTACTAAAATCACGTTTTAAAGCACAAATATCATTTAAAAGCATTACTAATTACCATATAAAAAATCATAGTAAAGGGATATAAATTGCTCATTGAAATGAAGAAATCACCCAAAAACATGATATATCCATTCCGAAATGCAAATACACACTTCGTATGTAGCAATCCCAAGGTCTAGTAGATTCTCAATGCCAATATCACCTTAATATTTTGATTAGGCTAAATGAAGGAAATGATGGATTTTTGGTTGATCAAGGTCAGTAGAGATTAGTAGATGTTTAGGGAAAAGAAAATTATGATTAGGGGTTGTTGTGGACGCTGCTATTAACCCTAGCCCCAAAATCATTAGTACGCCCATTGACGGGCTTGGGTCAATTGCCCACTAATCTGCCTAAATGTCGTTCAAACTTCAAATAGTCATATCTTCTAGATCGTAAGTCCAAAAATCATGGCCATTCAATGAAACAGGAACCATCATCTCTTTTATTTAAAGGTGGTTTCAGATCCTAATTCGCCTCTTATCAAAAGATTTAGGCCTTATAAAATTTTAGGGTCAAAATCATTCTATAAAAATTCTAAAGTGTAAAATATCACTACTCAATAATACCCAAAGCTATAGCCTCATACGACCTAATTTGGACTTTGAAATAATACTTTACGATCCTATGGTACGTAAATTATGGGTCATTACAAGAACCGCTATGTCTCTAGCCACTTTGTATGTGAATGAAATCCAGAGATTGCATGGGGTTCCAAAAGGTATTATGAGTGACAGAGATCCATCATTTGCTAGTTAGTATTGATGAAGATTGCAACTTGCTTTAGGTATAGAACTGAATTTGAGTATTGCATACCATCTATAAACAATAGGAAAATGGAGGGGATAAATAGAGTGCTGGAAGATTTATTGATGTTTTACAATTAGACTTTATGGGATTTTGGGAAGATACTTTCCTTTGGTAAAATTTGCATAAATAATTGTTTCCAGTACTAACATGGCATCATTTGAACCCTTGTATATGAGATTATTTGAGTTGCCATCTTGTTGGTAAGGGATAATGATTATTAATACTTGAGCTAGATATTATCTAAGAGACTTTGGAGAGGACCGAATTAATTTGAAAGAGAATGATAGCGCCCCCAGATCGACAGAAAAGTTATGCCGATAGAAAATGCATCGATATGGAGTTTGCAGTAGGAGATTTTGTCTCTGTGAAGGCTTTCCTATTGAGAAACATGATGCAGTTTGTTGTTTGGGTAAGTTGGCACTAAGATATTTTAGACTTTTCCCTATTATTGAAAGGATCGATAAGCTTGCATATCGAATTACAATTCCCAAAAAGATAGCCAGGATGCATAATGCCTTTCATATAGCTCATTTGCGCTAGTGCGTGCACGATTTTTGTATCATAGAGCAAAGCTAACTTGAAAATGTGGACGTTGAACCAAAAACAACTAAACCCAGAGGCCTATCCATGTTGTTGAGAATAATATGGAGTGGCTCAAAAGGAAAGCGATCAAACTTATGCCGGCTCAATGGTGTGACAACGTTGATGGTAACACTTAGGAACCGAAAGAAGAAGTTCAAGCTTCCCATCCAGAGCTATTTACAAGTATGGTTTACTTACTTAGTAACACTTTTTTTAGTGCACACATAGTATACAATAGAACTTAATTAATTGTTCTTTCTTATTGTGGATGTAAGCTAATGATGGTTAGAAAGAGATTTACATTGTTCCACTTTTGAGAATTTCGAGGAAGAATTCCTTTTAAGAGGGAGAATGTAATGACTTGAATTTTTAAACAAGAGTAATGAATTGATTACTTTTTTTAATGAATTAAAATAGGATTTAACAGGATAAGGATGATTTTGTACATACAAGATGAAGTTTTGAAGAGAAAGAGTTAAGATCGAATGCTAGTTCAATTGTGCTTGGAATGTTCTTTATGTTTGAAAAACATAAAAATTTGAAAGAATCAGGTATAGGGAGAAAAAGAGATGGATCGAGATGTAGAATGGCGAACTTGTGAATAAAGTTGGAAGTGCCTTTAAAGTTCTAATTTATAAGATTTGGCTCCTCATAATTTCGCTAAGTTTTCATACCACCTTTATCCTCCTTCCAAGCCCTAGCTTCCCTTACTCCCTTCATAACTCTACTAAAATACATACAAAAATACTTTAAATTAAAGTAAAAGTGTCCTCTACAATACCCATAACCTAGAATTTGCTAGAATTGAAGAGTTGATTTCGGAATTTCTTATATATGGATCTACAAGTGTTGAATGCAAGCTAATTTGGGGAAATTATACTAACCATTGGTGATTGAGAATGAACCTCTACTTAATATGATCTCTTTTGTGCTTTTATACTTGTTAATTATTATGTTGGACTAGGGAGCCTTTTGTTGAATGATTAAATATTGGGTACTTTGATTGGAAATATGCTTGAGTGAGTTGAATGTATGTTAGAATAAAATGATGAACTTAAACCGTATAATCAAATAAATGATTTAACTTGAATGAGATCGATGGATGATCATATTGCTTGTTAATATTATTTAGGAATGATTATTGTTGGTTTATGGTTAAATCATACGGATGGAAACACCTCACACTCATATAATTTATAAAGCATTCGAGTTCTAGGATGGTTCATTGAATTGCCTTAGCAAGGGGTATTTATCCTATGGTGAATCATTGATAATATGAACTTGAGTGCAAGACATAGGTGGTGGGAGCAAGGTTGTAATGCCATGAAGCATGACATCATGGCAAGGGAAGTTGGGACGATGATCGAGTCGAGTTTGAATGGTAGATAAATTTCCTTAGGGAAATTTACTATATAGGCTCAAACTGCATTTCTATAGGTAAAGATTAACTAGCCAAAAGGCATCTGTCAACTAGTCAAAATAGAAAAATATAGGATTTCAAACGATGGAGAATAGGTAATTTTGGGGCTTAAATAGTTGATTATAAGGGTCTAAATAGTCAACAGTCAAGAGGTTACTTGACTGGTAGAACCCAACTTGTCGATTGTTTGGCTACAATGGATTGGCCTATTGACATAGAGGGATTAGTCTGATCAGTTGTTTATTGGGAATCTTGGACTCTTTTGGGGATTTTTACTTTCGGGCAGAATTCAAAGTTCGGATGTGGCTCATGGGGTCAGTTGCAACTATGAAGTACTATTTTGGAGTTCTTCAGCATATGTGCATTCATGGCTTGGGACCGGGGCTTTGGGGGCACATATTACGATGTATGGTGACTATGTAGTGATCAGAAGTATGGTTAAAATGTAAGTCATAAGTTGTGGTACTCGGATAACCTTTATGCAAGACAACTAGATGGTTCTACAAGAAGTGGCTTCTACGCGGTTTCAGCATTAGGCACGACTTTGGCATTCTATCATAAGGGTATCGAAAGCATGCAGATTGGGGATGGGTATGATATGCTGCTACCCACACCTAAGGCATATAGCTACACCTTAGGCATTATTAGTTTCCATCGAGATTGTTAAGGATTAGCCACAAATTTCACCAAGCATGAAAGTTGGAGAGAGATGGGGACGATCATCTATGTCGTTAACCACGCCGACATTATGTTAACAAATTTTTTCCCAACATATAGTAGTTCGATGGAAAGACATATGACAAATTAGTATATGTTTCAAATACTTTTATGAGTATAATACAAAAATATCCAGGAGTTTTGGCTCATTATAATTGCACATGGGCTTGCATATGTCCTTGTATAATATTTAAGCTAGTTATTTTAGCAACATTTTTCATTGTGTTAACTTATTGGATGTTGGAGAAAAGTAGGCATATGTATGATATTAAGTTACCTTATAGCATTTACTTGCTTATTATATGTTTGGTTTACATATGTTTTTTATTCTGGGGTACCACTTAGTATATTGCTCATGTTATATTAGTGTATTAGGTATTATGTTTAGTAGTGATATTTCCTCCCTATCAGACTTTATATCTGACCCTCTCTATATTTTCCTTTTAATATATTCTTTCAGTAGGTACGAACTAGAGATTAGGAAGACATTGCTAGCTGAAGCAGGTTATAAAGCCATAGCTATATATTGTTATGATTATCTATCCAGTATTTTTGTATACAGACATGTTAGACTTTATCTTGTAACGACATATTGTTCTGGGATGCTATATCGTTTGAGCTCCATATGTTTTGACTGCTATGTATTATGCTGATGGATCATATTATCTTCGTATTAATATAAAATTGGATACATTATTACTATATTTTATCCTTTAGCTATGAGTTCTAAATGATCCTGTGGTAGATATGCTCTAATATTTTATTTTACCACCCTTGACCTCCTTATTTTTACTACTTGGGGATCCTGATGTCATTATGCATGGATTTTCAGGTACTGCGAATGTCAGCTTTTTGCATCTTCGTGTTTGTATCTGCACAACTCAATTATACGTCGACGCTTTTCTCCAAGCATCCATGTCCGTGATGCCTATCTCCGGGCATCAATCCTTTATGTTGCCTATCTACAGGCATTCTTGAAAGATTAGATGCGTAGGGGTTAATTATCTATTCTACCCTTAGTTCGATTATACTCCATCAAACCAATCATATTTCAAAGGAATCCATTTGTGCTTATACTCGAGTACCTAGGCATTAGGTTTTCAAAACACGTGATGTTTGTTTGTTCTACTGATCCAATAGCACAAAAATAAACTTAATGAATATGATTTCATTGATTCAAAGGGCTAGTTTTATTACAATTCCAACAACAATGCAGTTTTATTACTTCAAATCAAATCTAAAGATTATCCAAATGAAAGAAAGTGCCAAAAAAGAATCAAGTCTATAATAGCGAATGCATTACAACCTGA
The DNA here is from genome assembly GCA_030765085.1 of Allium cepa. NCBI lineage: Eukaryota > Viridiplantae > Streptophyta > Magnoliopsida > Asparagales > Amaryllidaceae > Allium > Allium cepa. The sequence goes on along the minus strand of CM060929.1, from coordinate 456,460,895 downwards.
TTATTACTAGAACACGCATCCATAAAAGATAATAGTTCTTGTCTGGTAGTTCCATCAATGACTTGGTCGACTTGTAGAAGCAGAAATTATCTTGCGAGGGTGTAATTTTCAAATTTGAATAATCAATGCGGGTCCACCTCCTTTTGTCGTCCTTCTTAATCATCACGATATTTGCTACCAATTCCAAGTATATTGCCTCTCGAAATAATTGTTTGCCAATAACTTATCCACTTCCTCTTTCAATGATTTAGTTCCACGGTATATTTTATGCTTCACGAATGAATGCTAGGTTGGTATTCAATACGTAGCACACAACTTCAGGAAAAATGCCATACATATGAAAATGAGTCCATGCGAACACATGTCGATTCTCCCTTAGAATACCCAGTTAGTTTCTTACTTATCCATCGGCTAAGTTAAGACCCAATTTTTACAATCTTTGTCGGATCATCTTTATATACTTAATCTCATCCATCAGCTCCAAATATATCGTCCATAGCCTCTTGCAACTAATTCTTAGGTTCCATAGCTTTATATTGATCTCTAGTTGACCTGAGTCGAGGCTTAAATGGTAATTTCTATGCATTTTGGGTTTTAATGCAGAGGGCCTTCTCTGCATTCCTTCCTTTCTCTCTACGTCTTGCTTCCCGCAACTCCATGATGTAGCATTCCCTTTCAGTCCTTTAATCACCTTTGATTACTCAAACTTCACCATCTAAAGGAAATTTCATGATTGAACATGATGGAGCTAAAGAAACCATGTAGTTAGTAAGAACCGGTTGGCCCAAAAAAGGAATAGGCGAAATATCCGTCTACAACAACAAAATTCTGCTCTCGCATCATCCTATAAGGTTTCTCTGGACTATCGCTTTTTACATTTGATTAGAGATGTTACCATTTTCATAAATCCCTTTATATAATTGGGATTTTCAAGCTACAAATCCTTGTAATTTAGTTGCATTTCATCAAATACTCAAGTGAATAGAATGATCGAGTTTTCGCAATCAATTGACACTTGACGAACTATAATTGGCCTAATCATGGCCATAATTACCACTAAATCAAACCTAGGTGCTTCAACCCCACCAACACCCCTGATTCTATAAACTATATTAAATCAATCATCCTTTGCGGCTTAGCAAGAGTATTACCTTTGATAGTGTAACATATTTCCTATGGTGCATGCTGTAAGGAACACCCGCTACATTCCATCTTATTCCAACTTTTCTCTACAAGACGCGGACGTCCAAATATTGTATTGATCACCAAATCAAAAAAGTTTCTTAGGGTCTTGTCTTTTTCACTTAACATTGTTGTTTTTCCTTTTATTATCATTTTTACTATTTCCATCCAACTTAAAAGCCTAATTGGTTTTCACCGTGCTGCTTGGTCTGGCCAGACCATCAACATTTAACATCTACTCCATTTTTGCTTCTTTCATGCATAGATTTGGTTTTCCTTTTCATGGAAATCCTTTAATGTGGTTGGCTTCTTTATTGTCAAGTACATTCCAAAATCAGATTCTTTATTTGCACCACCAACTATGCCATTAACATCAAACCATCCTCTAAACATTTCACCTCCATTACAGCAACGTTAAACCTCTTCAGATAATCTTTAACATCTCTATTAAGAATGGTTTCCAATGACAGGGCATCCATCAATTATACAAAATGAACATGGAACTGGTTCAAGCATTTATATTCCAATTGGTATTATGATGATATGGATCTCAACTCACCTCACTGAATCACATTGTTGCTAATCCTTCCAAAAATATTTAGAGGCATCCACACTTCACGTAATCATTCATTTTAATGGCATCAATGTGTTAATCATATTTCGTTATGTGCTATAAAGGATCCATCAATTTATTGTCGCTTGGAATTTTCAGCATTGCAAATTATCTTGGATATTTTACTGCTATAATTGCCATTGTAAATGGATTTCGACTAGAGGCGGTTTCCTAATTATCTTCATGCTTATCCTTTTGAAGCAATCTCTAGATTGCTTTAGTTATCATCTCATTAGTGTCTTCCATCCACCCTAAATGACAATCATTGTGTGCATCACCATGTGTTTGGTTCTACAAGCGACTGTTACACCCATTGCCCAAACAGTTATGCAACACATAAGTTTCCGTAGCTCTAAGGAGTCCATTAGTTTGGTTCTCCTATGATATCGATCTGTGCTGCATCCTCTAGATTTACTTCTCTTACAAGCATCACCTTTAAAATTCCTTCCAGTTCTTCCTTTTGCGGGACTCATATCACAAGTTGTACCGTCACCAACACTACCGGCTTTGTTCACATCGACTTTCTTCCTTCCTGATGGATCAGCCATGATCCATGATGGATAAGTACCGATCCATTCTAGGACCTGTTCTTCAGCTCCAACTCTTTACTATTGGTTCCTTTCTTCATTTGCATCTCCATCTCCAACTAGTTCTTTCCCGATTTGTATCTATAGAATACAATAGCCTATGATTTTTGTTTGATGATAATAAACACACACACAGATATATATATATATATATATATTCGTTAAATGTATTTGGTATTATACTATTTCATTTTTCCACATAATTAAATAAATATTCGTTTAAATGTATCCGGTCCGCACTCCGGGGACTTGGCGATTTTTAAGTCATTTATACTCGAGTCCGCACACTAGGGACATAGAGTACTCCGGTCCGCACTCCGAGGACTTGGAGATTTTTAAGTCGTTTATACTCAAGTCCGTGCTCCGGGGATATAGAGTACTCCGGTCCGCACTCCGGGGACTTGGAGATTTTGAGTCGTTTATACTCTGGTCCGCACTCTGGGGACTCACAGTATTCTAGTCCGCACTCCGAGAACTTGGAGATTTTTTAGTCGTTTATACTCGAGTCCGCGCTCCAGTGACATGGAGTACTCCGGTCCGCACTCCGGGGACTTGGAGATTTTTAAGTCGTTTATACTCGAGTTCGCGCTCCGGGGACATAGAGTACTCTGGTCCGCACTCCGAGGACTTGGAGATTTTTAAGTCGTTTATACTCAAGTCCGCGCTCCGGGGACATAGAGGACTCCGGTCCGCACTCCGGGGACTTGGAGATTTTGAGTCGTTTATACTCTGGTCCGCACTCTGGGGACTCAGAGTACTCAAGTCTGCACTCCGAGGACTTGGAGATTCTGGTTGTCCATGTGCGTTCGTACTTTAGCAAGGATAACATAATTTTATTTGCCCGTCACAGGATCATCGTTCGTAGAGGCATTAATAATTCATGGGAAAGATGGCTTCAAGCCTTTATTAATGAGAACAAGCTGAATCGCTTTATTACATGCCAAGAATTAGGAATAAAAGCATACTGAAAATAAATGCGATTAATACATGAAAAAAATTGACTAAGTATAATAACGTCGCAAGTGCTCGCTGTTCCATGCTCGGGGGAGTATCGCACCATCGACGGTTGCTAGCTTGAAAGTTCCTTCTCCAAGCTTCTGTTCGATGACGTATGGACCTTCCCACGCGGGATTCATATAAGACAGGATTGGGAAAACTCGTTTCAACACGAGGTCTCCCACACTAAACATTCTTGGTCGGACCTTCTCGTTATAATATTTAGCGACTCTGTGTCTGTATGAGGCCTCTCTCAAATCGGCTTTTTCGCGTTTTTCATATATAAAGTCCAATGATTCCAATAAGAGATCCTGGTTCGATGCAGGGTCGTAGTGAGTTACCCGATGAGATGGAACTTCAAGTTCCATAGGTATGACAGCTTCCATGCCATATGCCAATGCGAATGGAGTGTGGCCAGTCGCGGTCTTGTGGCGTCCGGAGTTCATCTACCCACTTGCCTCTAGCCTTTTCCATACGCTTTTTCAATATGGACTTGATTATTTTGTTTACGGCTTCTACCTGTCCATTCACCTTCGGGTGAGCAACTGCTGCAAACCTTTTCTCAATGCCATATTTCTGACAAATTTTTTTAAACTCCTTGCTTTCGAATTGAGTTCCATTATCTGTTATGATGGTCCGGGGAAGGCCAAAACGGCATATGATATTTCGTACAACGAAGTTAATGACTTTCTTGGTGGTGGTCGTGGCCATAGGCTCTGCCTCTGCCCATTTGGTAAAGTAATCGACCGCAACTATTGCATATTTCGCGCCTCCTTTGGCTATGGGTAAAGGGCCGATCAGGTCAATCCCCCACATCGCAAATGGTCAGGGACTAACCATTTGTGTGAGTTCCGTCGGCGGAGCTCTCGGTATTTTTTCATATATTTAGCATTTATCACATCTTCTCGCATAGTCTGCAGCATCCCGATTCACAGTTGGCCAGTAGTATCCATAGCGGAGGATCTTCTTTGCTAATGTCTGCCCTCTAGTATGGTCGCCGCACTCTCCTTCATGGACTTCCTCCAGGACTCGCTTTATCTCATCATGGGCAATGCATCAGAGTAGTGGGGTCGAGAATCCCCTTCGATACATTATTCCATCCTGTATTACATAACGTGAAGCCTTACGAAGGACTTGGCGTCTTTCACTCCTCTTTTCAGGCAAATCCCCTTGTAGCAGGTACTGCTTGATTGGGGTCAACCACGATTCCTTCTCAAGTTTGATCTCTAACACGAAATCTGTCTCCGTTATGTCTATACTTGGAGCATAGAGGGTCTCAACAAGGAACAATCCCATTTGCCGTGCATCGCCAGTGCTTGCGAATTTTGCCAATGAATCGGCTTCTCTATTTTGTTCGCGTGGGACATGCGAGATGTCGTAGTATTCCAGGTTCTTCAGCAGCTCTTGAACCCAAGCAAGGTAAGGAGCAAGTCTTTGTCCCTTCGCTTGATAGTCTCCCCGCGCCTGATATACTACCAGCTGCGAGTCACAGAAGATTTCGAGTGACTTCACTCCTAGTTCGATAACAAGTCTCAAGCCAGCAATCAATGCTTCATATTCGGCTTCGTTATTTGTTGCTGCAAACTTGAATTTCAAAGCGTAGTAGATTGATCGGTCTTCAGGAGTTACGAGGATTATACCTGCCCCCGAGCAATGGTCGTTAGATGCCCCATTTGTGTACATCTTCCATCGAACGGGGGGTATGGTTCTGTGATTACTCGGTTCATCTAGCACAGTGAATTCAGCAATGAAGTCGACTAGTGCTTGTCCTTGTATGGCCCTCCGCGGCAAATAGGTAATATCGAACTGACTTAATTCAATATTCCATTTCAGCATCCTTCCGGAAGTTTTCGGTCGTTAGAGTACCTGTCGCAAGGGTTGGTCAGTGTAGACACCGATTGAGTGTGCCTAAAAGTAGGGGCAAAGCTTGCGTGAGGCGATCACCAAGCAATAGGTTAGTTTTTCAATCTTTGGAAAATTTCTTCCGCCCCCGTCAAGCGTTTACTGACATAGTAAACCGACTTTTGAATCCGTTCTTCCTCGCGGACCAAGGCTGTACTGATAGCATGCTGGGATACTGCCAAGTATACATACAACATTTCATGGTTTATCGGCTTGGACAGTACATGGGGACTTTCCAAGTGCCTTACCAGAGCCCAGAATGCTTCCTCATAGTCGGATGTCCATTCGAAGTTTCTCTTTCCTTTCTTTATAATGTCGAAGAAGGGAATACACTTGTCTGTAGCTTTGGATATGTATCGACTTAGCGCACCCACTTTTCCATTCAGGCTTTGCACCTGCTTTATGGCTCTGGGTACTTGTATATCTCGGATAGACTGGATCTTCTCTGGGTTAGCCTCGATTCCTCGGGCATTCACAATGAATCCCAAAAACTTTCCCGTTGCTACGCCGAACGAACACTTCAACGGATTGATCTTCATTCCATAATGCCTGAGTATGTCAAACATCTCCGCTAGGTCTCGGATGTGGTCGTTTGACTGTCGTGACTTCACTAGCATGTCATCCACATAGACCTCCATCGTTTTTTCCAATCTGATCTTTGAACATTCGTTTCACTAGACGTTGATAAGTGGCTCCTTCGTTCTTCAATCCAAAGGGCATTACTACATAGCAATACAATCCCATGTTTGTGACAAAGCTGGTGTGTTCTTGGTCCGGGATATGCATCGGAATTTGATTGTAACCAGAGTACGCGTCCATAAATGATAGTAACTCATGTCCGACAGTTGAGTCGACGATTTGGTCAATCCATGGCAATGGAAAACTATCCTTCAGGCATGCCTTGTTTAAATCGGAGTAATTAACACAAGTTCTCCATTTTCCATTCGCTTTCTTTACTAACACCGGGTTAGATACCCATTCAGGGTAGAGGGCATCGCGGACGAACCCGTTGGTTTTGAGTTTGTCCACCTCCTCTCTGAGAGCCGCGGACCTCTTTGGGTCCATGCCTCTCCTTTTTTGTTTTACAGGAACATGTCTCGGGTCTATGTTCAACATATGACTCGCGATTGCAGGAGAAATCCCACACATATCAGAATGCGTCCAAGAAAGAACATCAAGGTTCGCTCGGAGGAAGTCAACAATGTTCTCAGCTGCCACAGGACGAGCTGTGATCCTATTTTAAGAACTCGTGATGGGTCGTTGCGGCTAATTGAGATGTCGATGGTTAGTTCAGCCGGCGCGTCATTTGTTTTCCTGGGTTCCCCATCATCGTCTCTCAGATCTACGTCTCTATGGATCCGAGAATGTCGCCCGAGCCAGGGCTCGGGCGCTAATTGTCAATCATCAGAACTTTGGATGCGGACAGAGCTGTCCACAGCCTTTCCTTTCTCCCTACGCTGTGCCTCTCTGAGCTTAGCTACATAGCATGCATGACCGGTTGCGTGATCACTGTGTACCACACCGACCCCTTTGTCTGTTGGAAATTTTAACGTCAAACACCAAGGGGCCAAAGCTGCCCTAAATTCTGCCAGGGCTGGACGACCTAGAAATACGTTGTACGGGGAATCAATGTCCAGTACTATGAATGGTAGGATTCGCACCCTTCTGCGTTCACTTTGTCCCAGTTCAACTGGTAACTCCACATATCCCATTGCATCAGTCGCTGCGCCATTCAAGCCATGGATTCTGGCCTTGGATGGTTTCAAATCCTTGGTCTCCAGCTTCATTTGGTCGTATGCCTTCCGATAGATGATGTTAACGGAACTTCCGCAATCAATTAGAATTCTCTTTACGAATGTCGGCCCGATGGTCGCAGATATGACCATTGGGTCAATGGTAGGAGCCTCTACCTTATCCGCATCTCTGTTCCTGAATACGATATCATCATTCATCGTGCGCTGCTGCTTTGCAGGAGTCCCATCTTCCACGTTCGAACAACACTCGTACTCCGTATGTCGTAAGGAGTTAGCATATCGCTCCATCTCCTGCCAATTCTTGTCTGTAGGGTGAGGTCCGGCAGCAATCGTGTTAATAACCAATCTACCCACAGTCCGAGTAGGATGTTCCGGTTGGTATGGGGCTGGCTCGCGTCTAGGGTCTGATGTTTCTTGCCTCCCATCCTGTGGGTCTTTGATAAATTCCTGCAGCTTCTTCTGTCTAATTAGTTTTTCTATGGCATCATGAAGGTGTCTGCACTCCTCCGTGTTGTGCCCATAAGACTCGTGACAACGGCAATACTTCCCTATCTGCTTCTGTTCTTCTGTCGATTCCTTTGGACGTGGCTTTCCATATTGGAAAGTGTTGCAAGTTGATAGATAGATGTTTTCAAGAGATGCGTTCAACGGGGTGTATTCATTGTATGTTGGGTTCCTTGATTTCCATTTCTCTGTTTCTTTTTTCTTTTCGGGATTTCCACCTCCGAATCCTTTAGAGTGCCCGGGCTTGTTCTGGACGTTAACTTGAGTTTTTCCAAAAGTATCTTCGGTTTGTTTCACAGCGACGTTACTTTTCACAGACTCTTGAACGAGCCCTGATGCCTTGTCTCGCCTTGTCCACCGGGCTTCCTCCCTTCTTATGAACTGATGAGCTTTCGAATAAAAACGTTCCAACGTAGCTGGGGGATTCCCCGCTAACCAATCTCCAAATTCCGAATCCGGATCCACTCCATGCATTACTGCCATCAAAATCGCATGGTCATTAGGATTGCTCACCTCGGTAGCAGCAACGTGAAATCTTTGCAAGTACGCTTTCAATGACTCTCTTGGAGTTTGAGTTACACTTGGTAAGGACATCACGTTCTTTGGACGAGTGGTGTGTATCCTGAATTGTTCTATGAATTTCATTGCTAATTCGTCAAAGCTGGATATAGATCGTGGTGGGAGTCGAGTGAACCACATGGTGGCAATCCCGGACAAGGTGATTGGGAAACACCTACACTTGGTTGCGTCATTAGCTCTTGCAGAATCCATCATCCATCCGTACCTCATCACATGCTGCTTGGGGTCAGTTTTCCCTTTGTAGGCTGGAATGGCGGGCATGCTGAACTTTCTAGGGTATTCGGCTTGTAGAATGGTATCTGTGAAGGGAGTATGACTCTTAGACACTCCCCATTCTTTATTAGTTAGTCCTTGGTTTTCTTTCATCAACTGCCTGACCATAGCCGTCAAATCCGGGGTTTGTATGAAAGATGGGAGGTGGGGTTCCGTTCCACGGGACCGTGCAGGTTGATGTCCCGTCCGATTTGGGTCTTTGTTTCTAGTAGATCGATCAGTAGCACCTGCACGTGCACTTGCACGTGCATTTTCATCCTTACGGCGTCTACGCCTAGGAGGTTCATCAGCAGAGGTCGAACTATCATCTTAAGAGTAAGGGACAGGGCTACCTCCAGCATTCTGATGCTGCTGAGTAAGCTGAGTCATGAGGTCAGTGTTGGCTTGTATTTGCTCAGCAAGTTGCCTCTTAGTTTCCTTAAGTTCTCTTATCAAGTCATTGAATTCTGCTCGGGAAACAACTTCTGCTTGGTTTTGGTTGGAGGGCCCTGTACCTCGAATCGCTTGCTGATTGCTAGTTCCCAGTTGTTGCACACTAGCGGTTTCGTGGGCATCTACATTTTGAGAGGCTGATCTAGTTTGTGGTCTTTCCATGGTAGAGTTGTTGGTTGTAACTCTGAGTAGGATCAACAGATGCCTTATAAATGATTATGGATCTTCTTCGCGGGATTTATGCAATCCAGTAGCTGCAAAGTAGATCCAAATAGCCTGAGTTCAATTCTTAGTGAAAGCACCAAAATGTTAGCACCAAAATTGGTCACTAACACCCTTAGAAAGATTGTGTAGAGGGATTAATGAAGAAAGTAAATTAAAACAAAGAATAGAGTGTAAATTTAAGTGTAGAGAATAAGAACACCAAATTTATAGTGGTTCGGCGTAACTGCCTACGCCCACTTTGAAGTTGATTTCCATTGATTTCCTTAATGGGTGATTATAGATACAATCCATTTTTAGTTACTAGAATACAATTGCAAAGTACAAGAAATAAGTCTGGAATGAGTCTTGAAGATGGCAGAGTCTCCCCAGTGTTCTCTCCAAACCTCCCTCTTTTCTCTGTGCCCCTGCCCCTCTATTTATAGGTGGAGGTGGGTTGGACTTCCCTGGTGGGCCTGGCAGCTAAATAACACAGTCCAAATAGTGCTAGCTCAGCGCACCGAACTAAGGAGGCCGAACGGTGAGATGTCGAGCCAAGGCATCTATGTCGAACAATGTTCTTATGCCGAACCAGGCTGGGATGCCGTACGATCGATGTTCGCCGAACGTGCTCTGCCGAACTGGGTTGGGATGCTGAACCATCTAGGCTCGTCGAACGTACTCGACCGAAATGAGCTGGGATGCTGAACCATCTAGACTCACCGAACGTACTCGGCCGAACTGAGCTAGGATGCCGAACCATCTAGGCTCGCCGAACGATGGCTTTGGCCGAGTGTACCAGGAGGTCGAGCGATCTTTGATCTCTGAATGATCTTATGTCGGGCGTCTCCCTTTGGCCGAACGGTATTCAATACCAAACGTACCTCGATGCCGAGTGCACCTCTGAAATGCCGAGCGCTATCGCTCCTCGAACGATATGACGCCGAACGCTCATAACATGCCGAATGTCCATCTGATGCCGAACGTCCTTCTACGCCGAGCGTCCTGGTGTTGTCTGTCTAGTTGCCCGGTCAAACTTTCGGGTAACATTTATCATATTAAAATAACATGTTATTTTAAATATTCTTTGTCAAGATGTTTCGAGAAAGAGTATCGATTCATCCATTGAGACTAAAGTATGTAAAACTCTCCAAATGTTGGGCAGTGTATTACTCATAACTCTTAGGGGTACCAAAATATTATGTACTGATAGTTATTGGATAACTATGGAATGGCTCATCCAAGAGTTTCACGTTGGTTAATTATAACTAAGGTCAAACAGGAGATCTCGAAGTGACGATGTTACCCAGTTCCCTCGACTGGAGAATATTGTAGAACTTCAATGTGGATACTCCACTTAGCATATAGTTAAGTCATGACATGGTGAACCATGAAGCGACTGTAGTTAGGTCTGAGCTGAAGCACTAGAAGTGAAACATTATTCAATAGAGAATTCATCTCCTCAGTAATAAGAGGTTAATATCATGGTCAATTGTTGCCAACTCAAAGTCAAAGTCTCTAGCCATGGTAGTACAATTAGTTATAGATCTTATTATTGAGCCAAGGGTTTGTGTTTGGACTAACCAAGTTGAATGTGGATGATCTTCGAGTTTTGACTAAAGCTAAATTCCATAAGTCTTGAAGTGATATGGTTTTGAGGAAGAGAATTAGTGCAAATAATCGTTACAAACAGGTACCATTCAAAAGTAATAAAATTTGATTTCATTGAAAATATGTATAACTAAAAAATTTAGCCAAACTATCACACTACTTGCTAAGGTGATGTATGAACATTAATATTCTATTCGTTTGATATTAATCGCTGATCGAATTTACACCTTTAAGTTGCACAATAACGACCTAGATTTTTCAACGATTTAAATAAGAATTTAATTAGAGATTTTAAAATAAAATTTATTTTTAACTATAAAATTCAACAACAAAAACTAGATAGTTGAAGTGCGTCTTTGAAATGAGGCCAACAAAATTTATTTTGCATCGAAATTTGTTTGAAACTTGGTCAATATATTTTTCGGTAAGAGTTATCAAATTTTGAAGTGTAAATATTTTTAAAATGAAATGATCTAAAAAAAATTCTGATTAAAACGTTAAAGTTCGTTCCGTGCAACTTTGACCTTTGTAGCTCCTTTTATCAGATATTGTCATTGTCGTTCAAATTCAAAGCGGTATAACTAGCCACAAATGGAATTTTGTTATGGATGTCATAGCACAGATTTTAGTACACTATTAGATTTGTGTAGATGATGGTTGAAATCGCTTGGTAGTAGACTATAAAATGCCTTTAAATTTTTTCGAAAGTTTTGTTTTCTCTCTTGATTCTTGCATGAGTGATCTTAGTATTACTCCTGTTGTCCATCACTTCCCCGATGTTTTCGACAAAGTGAATTCTTTGCCACCTCGACGAGAAATTGAATTCTAAATTAATCTCATTCCTCAAGCTAGGCCTGTCATACGTGCTCCAAGAAGAATGGCACCAAAAGAGAAAGCTGAATTAAGGACCCAAATCGAAGATTTATTCTCTAAAGGTTTGATTCGTCATAGTCATTTGGAATAGGGCACGGCAGTGGTATTTATTACTAAATCTGACAGTTCTCTAAGGATGTGTGTCGATTATAGAGAACTGAATAAACTCACTCTCAAAAACAGATATCTAATGCCTTATATTAACAACATATTTGATCAGCAACATGGAGCAAAGGTATTTTATCAGCTTAACCTTGCCACTGGTTTTCATCAACTCAGAAATTCCAAGGATAGCATTCCCAAAATTACTTTCTAAACTGAAGATGGATTCTACAAATGGTTAGTTATACCTTTTGGTTTAACTAATGCCCCAGCTTACTTTGTCGATCTCATGAACAAATTCTGGGAGGTTCTAAACAAATTCGTTCTAGTTTTCATTGACGATATTCTAATCTTTTCTGAGACTAGGAGAGAGCATGATGGACAACTTAAATTTTTCCTTGAAACTCTGAGATTCATCAATTGAGAGCTAAATTTTCTAAATGCCACTTCTAGCGATGCTTTCGAAGGATGGGATTTCGGTTGATCCAGCTATGATCGCTATAGTCAAGGATTGGGAAACTTCTAAAACCCCTACAGATGTTCGCATCTTCCCAGGCTTAGTTGGTTATTATAGGAGATTTATCGAGAACTTCGCTTGAATTTTTTCACCACTCACAGATTTGACTAGAAAAAATGTTGAGTTTGTATGGAGTGAGAAGTGTAAGGAAGCATTTGATGAACTAAAGCGCAAGATAACCTTTGCCCCTATTCTCACTGTTTCGAATGGAAGTGAAGGGTTAACTATTTATACAAATGCTTGTCATGAAGGTTTAGGTGCTGTTTTGATGCAGCATGGTAAAGTAATTGCTTATGCTGGTCGTCAGTTGAAGACTCATGAGGTTAGTCATGTAGTTCATGATCTGGATTTGCTCGCTGTTGTCTTTGCTTTGAAGTTATGGAGGCATCACCTTCTTAGAACAAAATTTAAACTCTTTAGAGATCACAAATCGTTGAAGTATATCTGTACTCAGAAGGCTTTGAACCAAAAAAAAGTTAGATGGCTCGAATTCTTAGCATCATATGACCTCAACATTAATTATACTCCTGGAAAGGCTGATATTATAGCCGACGCTTTGAGTAGGAGCAAAGCCATGTTATGTCAACTTGTTGCTTCTCCAGCTCTAATGGATCACATAGCCGCTAAGCAGGATGAGGATCCAATGCTTAGGCTTATGAAAGAAAATGTTCTTGGCAGGAAGGATAATACCCAAGGCGGATGGGGAACATAGATCGATAGAAATGGAATTCTAAGAATTAATAAGAGAATCTATGTTCCAAATGTGGATGGTTTGTGACAAGAAGTGCTTAAGGAAAATCATCAATCCGAACTCTCTATTCACCTGGGAAACATGAAGATGTTTCAGTATATGAAGAAGTTGTATTGGTGGAAAGGGATGAAGAGAGATATTTCTATGCATATCAGTAGATGTACCACTTGCCAATAAGTCAAAGCCGATCATCAAAAGACAACATGATTATTGCAGCCTCTTGAGATTCCGAATTAGAAGTGGGATCAGATTTCTATGGATTTTATTGATGGACTACCGAGGACCAGAAAAGGTAATGAGAGCATCTGGTTTATTGTCGATAGATTGACCAAGTCTGCTCACTTTATTCCTGTGAAGATTACTCGAACTGCCTTGAGTTTAGCCGAGCTTTATATAAGGGAATGTTCGCTTCCATGGTGTTCCGTCTAACATTATATATGATCAAGATCCTATCTTCACTAGCAATTTCTGAAAAGTTTTTCAGGAGACTCTTGGTACTCAATTTAATCTAAGCACAACTTATCATCCTCAAACGAATGGCCAGACCAAAAGAATGAATTAGATTTTGGAAGATCTTCATCGAGCCTGTGTTTTGATTTTGGAGGATCTTGGGAAGAGCATCTCCATCTCGTTGAATTCACCTATGATAATAGCTATCAGGTGAGTATCAATATGAAACTATTCGAAGCTCTTACGGACGGCCATGTAAATCTCCATCTTGTTGGGTTAATCGGGAAATCGATTTGTTCTTGGTCCCGAAATGATTTTGGAAGCTTCTGAGAAAATTGAAGAAATTATAAGGAAAATGAGAATTGCAGAGGATCGGTAGAAGAAATATGCAGGTAGAAGTAGAAGAGACTTGGAATTTGCAGTTGGAGACTGGGTATTTCTAAAAAAAATTCCTTTGATGAATGTAATCCGATTTTGAAGTAAAGGGAAGCTCGCTCCTAGATTTGTTGGTCCTTTCCACATCTTAGAAAGGATTGGTAATTTGGCGTATAGAGTTGACTTACCAAAGAAACTATCGGGGGTGCATAATGTGTTTCATGTTTCACACCTCCACAGATATGTGCACGAACCATTCGTGATTGTCCAGCCAGCTTTGTTTTAAGAAATGGATGTTGAGCCCAATCTTACTATTGAGAGAAAGCCACTTCGTATAGTAGGCAGAAGCACGAAGCAGTTAAGGAGAAAAGTAGTAAATCTCGTCAATGTTCAGTGGAGCAGAGTTGATCGAGATTGCACCTGGAAAACATAAGAGAGTATTCGTGCTTCATATCCTAAATTGCTAATGCTGGGTATGTAGTCCATGCCTGAATCTATTTCTATTTTTTTACTTATCTTTCTGTTATCTCATTTCGCTTTTTTAGAGGACGAAAAGTTTTGAGGGGGGGAGATTGTAATGGCCTGGATTTTTCAACGATTTAAATAAGAATTTAAATGGAGATTTTAAAACAAAATTTATTTTTAACTATAAAATTTGACAACAAAAACTAGATAGTTGAAATGCAACTATTGAAATGAGGCCAACAAATTTATTTTCTGTGGAAATATATTCGAAACTCGGTAAGTATATTTTTTGGTAAGAATCACTAATTTTGAAGTATAAATATTTTTAAAAGAAACGATATAATTTTTTTTGATTAAAACGTCAAAGTCCGTTCTGTCCAATTTCGACCTTTGTAGCTCCTTTTTATCAGATTTTGTCGTTGTTGTTCAAATTCGAAGCGGTATAACTGGCGACAGATGGAATTTTATTACGAATGTCGTAGCATGAATTTTAGTACACCATTATACACAGTTTATATGTTGCACTTGCATTATACACATATGAGTGTATTTGGTACGTACGTTATAATACATTAATCTTAAATTAAATCAAAAATTCATTTTAAACAAACTAAATAAAATATTAATTTATTTAAAACTATATTAGATTGGATATAATAAACCATTTATACTTCATAGGTCCAATAGATCCTAAAATAGTATTATTTTTTAAATATACTTATTTCATCCGCTTTCGACTGACAGTTCCTTCAGTAAGCTGTAAATATAATCTAAGTGTTAGTTAATAATATATTCACCAAAAGATAATATTTAATATTATATTATAAGTGTTATAATTCAATCAAAAAACATTATACAATATAAAAATAATATGATCTTTAAAGTTAAAATCGTAGCAAACTCATTACAAAGATATAAGGAATGACTACATATCATATGCATATAGGGTGACAAATAATGTGATTATGTATTGCAAATACTTATCATTTCTTATAAACGATAACTTATTATTATTTATAGTTATAAATTTAAAATAATGTTGTTCTTTATCATTTGCAAAGTAAATAAAGTACTATCAATATTTATGGTTATTGAGCATATTAAGCCATAATATATGTATAGTGATGTTTATATTGTCTCCAGATTGGAAAGTACATATTGTAACTTTGTTGAGCACCCTTGAGGGGTACAAAATTTATCCTTGAGTAATCACAAAATGATGGGTCATGAGTATTTAATAAATTTTATAAGTTGTTTAGCACATGTTTGCACAAAAAATGGACAAACACCTCAAAGTCGTATGATTTAGTTGATTTTATGTTGTTCTTAGCGGTTTGGGTGATTTATGCAAATATATAAAAAACAAGGGCTAAAGTGTAAAAGACACGCAGATTTATAGTGGTTCGGCCAGAACGTGCCTACGTCCACTTTATATGTTATTCTCTCTTTTCTTTCAGATTACAAGTACAAAGCTTTGTATACAAGTATATGAAAGTTGTTTGAAAGTTCCTTCCGTGCTTGAGCTCTCAAACTTCTTTGCCATTGTTGTACCCCTTCCCCTCTATTTATAGAGTGAGGCTGGGGGCAGGGGTCCTGGATGTATATAGCTGCTGGTGGGCCTGGGCTGAAGCAATCTAGCCTGGCACATCTGGTTCGGCGGAGCTTGGTTCGGTTGTAGCTGGGATGGTTGGACCGGTGGTAGGTTGAGTGGAGTGTTGTTCGGTGTGGGTTTGGACCGGTGGAGCTTGGTCCGGTGGAGGTGATTCGGTGGAGCTCGTTCGGTAGTACATGGAAGTGTGGTTGGTTCGGCTAGGAAGGAAAGTGGAGTTGGTTCGGTGATGAGTTGGGAATGCCGAATGCTTCTATATTTGGGAGTGCCGAATGAGCTCTTGTATTGGGAACGCCGGACGAACCAAGGCATCTTGAATGCCGAATGAGACTTCGCTCTTCATTGCCGAATGAAACTTTAAACCTTTGATACCGAATGGACTTTTATACTTGAATCATGAGTGAAATCCCAGACTTATATATGCTTGCTGGCTGCTTCTTCTTGGTTTGGTCGTGGTGGAAATGCACACAACATGCCGAACGAGCTTCACCGAATCACCTCCACCCGACCAAGCTCCACCGGTCCAAGGCCACACCGAACCAACTCACCACCGAGTCAACCTCCACCAAACCAACCACTATCGGACCGGAGCTGCCGAACCAACCCACGCTCCACACACTACCGGTCCAATCAACACTCCACTCACCGCCGAACCAGGGTGTTGCCGAACCAACGTTGCCAGACCAGATTGCTTCGGTCCAGGTCCACCAGCAGCTATATACATCCAAGACCTCTACCCCCAGCCTCACTCTATAAATAGAGGGGCAGGGGTACAACAATGGCAGACAAGTTTGAGAGCTCAAGCATGGAAGGAACTTTCAAACAACTTTCATATACTTGTATACAAAGCTTTGTACTTGTAATCTGAAAGAAAAGAGAGAATAACATATAAAGTGGACGTAGGCACGTTCTAGCCGAACCACTATAAATCTGCGTGTCTTTTAGAGTTTAGCCCCTGTTTTTTTATATATTTGCATAAATCACCCAAACCGCTAAGAACAACATAAAATCAACTAAATCATACGACTTTGAGGTGTTTGTCCATTTTTTGCGCAAACAGCACCATCAAGGTCATAAAAAAGGTTAGGAGCATAGTAATGTGTACATAGGAGTTATATAAGAAATTATTAGCGATATGTTATTTACCATTTATGGGCATTTCAATCTGTTAAGTACCAATAAGATTGTAGTAACAGATAAATGGATCCTAATGATCACTAGAATAATTTGTATAAATTCTGCATCTCATTACGGTTTTCAAGAGATATAGAATCTGGTGGGAGCCTTGTTTGAAAATTATAATAAATTAGTCTAATAAGTATAATAATATATGTAATATTATGATAGTCCACTTTAATAGTTTGCACAGCTAACGCAACTGATATAATTACTTATTGATTAGAACATACTGAATGAACTGAATTAAAGATTAATTAAGGAATGTAAAGATATACTTAACTCAATAAAATTTATGGCATGTTGTCGCTTTAAGGTCCATGCAAGAACTGATTTATACCACCATTTAAAAATTTTGAGCTTGATCACTGAAGTGTAAAGTTATCTAGCACTATGTGTTGTTTGCTACAAGTATAAGCTCAAAGAATGGTATATGGATATGGATATCTGATCCACATTGGATTATGTACAAAAGTTGTATGATGAACAATCGTGTTCAATAAGATACATAATTTTAATGAAATTATTTCATTCAAAATGAGCAATTAAACCATAGTCCAAGATCATATGCTTAATATAGTTGAATGCGATGAGAATCTTGTTATGTTAGGGATAAATTTAAACCAAGGTCACAAATAGATCTAACTCTTGAATCACTGAAATATCAACTTGATATATTTATTTAAATGCAACTTATTTGATCCTATTAACATGCTAAGGATGATGGAATGTATTTTTATAAAGAAATCTAGTGCAATCTAGTAGTAAAAGGATCCTCTTTTAAAAGATTGGACTATATAATAAAGAAAGCAAAAGTCAAATAATAGAAGTAACAAACACACAACTGAGATAAAGAGGGTAAACGATCACCTCCAATTCATGAAGAGGCATCAAAAATGAAATTATATCAGATATCTATAAATTCTTAATAAGAAATAGGAAATATGATTTCTGTTTCAAATGTTTTTCTTATAGAAGATTGTCCTCCATAAGATTGATATTATAGAGTTTTTGACGATAAGTATGAAAATCTTGGGTGTAACTTTGTTATAGTAGGAAAAAAAGATTAATCGAAGCATCATGCTGTGAATGCTGTTATTTTGTAGCAGCAAAAGTGGTGCAAGCGTACTATATAAACTTACTAATGGGTGCATGTATGTTTTGAATAATTACCGTGATGACCGCCCTATAGCTTCGGTACCCAGTGCAGATGTATACCATGTTGTACGGCCGATGTAGAGTGATGTCAAGGGTAAAGTAGCTTATATAAATTAAAGCCTGTCATATGTCTCACAACACAGAGGATAGAATATAATAAAAAATATCGATACAAGACATGCAAGTTAGATATGCATAACTAAAATGGATTACAAAAGCATCAAAGTAATAGGTTCACGACAGTTATACAACATAAATAGAGTTTCTACATCATTAAAATGAATTCCAATACTATCTCTAATAATAGTCAAGCACTAATAAAAGATCTGTAACGACCCTGAATTTTAGTTATTTGAAATTAGAATATTTAATTTATTTTAAATATTGAAATATTAATTTTATAGCTTACATAACTTGAATTTCAAATATAGCGATTTATTGGACAATTCAATTGTTGAATTTGATAATTGAAATCATTTAAATAATTGAATCTTTGATTTTTATTTGGATAAAAATGATTTAAAGACCTGTTAAATTTCTATTAGTAAGAATAAAGGTAATAAAAATTTTAAATCGGATTTAAAAGTGATTTGCTTTATTTTGAAAATAACTCATTTTAATTAACATATAAAAATAGCTTTTCGGGGTATAGTCTCGGATTTTAGTGAAACCAGTGTCATTAGGTCCGTAATAATGAATTATAACATGCAGTCAAATTTTGTAGCGATCAGACGTATCGTTTTGTCGTACGGAGTAGAACAGCGTTGAAATTAATATCAAAAAAATTAATATTGCAATTGGGTTCAAAAATCTGTCTTCTCCATGCGATCGTATTGGGGCTCGAGACTAGTTCCATTGCGTTCGGAATAGCGGTATAATATTTGGAATGCTAGGCGGCAAGCCTCGATCGGTATTTGAAATTAAATATCTAGATATTTTGAATTTAAATAATATACTTTTATTGATTTGACTTTACACACCCTAACCTTTCTTATTAGCCACCCTACCTAACTAGGATTATACCCACCTTCCACTTTAAAAGCTACATTCTCCCTCCCTTCCCCTTTCCAGTTTTACAGTGAAGAAAAATAAGAAAATGAAACTTCAAAAAATTATTTTCCAACTTATACTCATTTAAAAATCGCCAAACCAATTTTAAAATTTATGTTTCGAATAGATCTTTCCTCTGGTGCGGTTTTGTGTTCATGAGGCTCGACTTGGCCATGGTCATTGCTTGGTTGGCTAGGGTTCGACGTTGTGAAAAATATAGGAAATGATTCGAGAAATGGACGGCGTATTCATGTTCGGGGTGGAATAATGCAGCTTGCCACCAAATTTTGGATCATGCGGTGACAATTTTGTCGTGTGAACCGTGTTCATCACTGTGGACAACAGCAGGTCGCGATGACCAATCTTGGACCAGACTTGATGATGTTCGGTAGGATAGAAGCTCTCGCGAACTGATGAAGAATGGCGGTGGTCTCGTGCCGTTTCATGGAGAAACGAGGAAGTATGGGGTGGGGTTGTGCATGGCTGTGCATTTAAATGCGTGTACGGAGGAAAGCAAGAGGCCGAGGAAGCAACAGTGGGGGTATTTTTGTAATTTTGGGTAAAAGTCGTAATTATTCTATTTTATTTAATTTAGAAAGTATTGATAACTTATAAAAATCATATCTCCTACATACGAGGACTGATTCAAACATGGATTTTTGCGCTATGCTGGTAGCGACGGGAGCTTCGAGATGGAACTGGTTTGGATGAATTTGGTGACTGTTGAATTTTGGGCTTAGACGTCGTCCGTTTTAGTTCCAAATCGAAATGTCTCGGCGACAACAGAAATTTTGGTGAGTTAATCTCACCATTTTAGATAACTAGTATGATTTATGGTTGATTAAAATGGTTGAATGATTGTTTAGGTGAATTTTTGCATTTATTAGTTGGATATATTCCTGCCTATTGGAGCGGATGAGTCCTTATTGCGTTCCCGTGTAAGAGCAGATGACCCTTTTTATACGAATCCTACCTCAAAGCGGTTGATTTATATTTTATGATTATCTATCATTTGTGATGCAGGGAAACAGGATGGAGGGATCCAACGGGATTCCTTGCTATTCTTGAATTGTTCTATGATATTTTTTATATGGTTTATTGATTAATAAATATGATTGTGAATGTTATGATTATAACATCATTATATGTTTGGAAATAAAATCCAGTAGTGATAAGAAAAAACAATATCGATATTGGATAAGTGTTGGGTGGCTATTGGCCTTAAATTAGTATTTTTAAAATGCTATAAACTGCCGTTAAGTCGGAACTGGTTTTAAAAGACAAGAAATGATTTTTAAATCTGAAATCGGGTTTCGAAATATTTTGTTCTAAGGATTTTTGTATTTAATTTTAATAATATTAATTTTAGGTTATTCAATTATATAAATGTTGTTTAATAGTTAATTTATTTTAATAACATTGTTTTAAAGTGTTAATCAAATTAATATTGTTAAAAAAAGTATTTAATTATATTAATTTGGTTTTTAAGTTAATTGATTATGCTATAAGAATTTAAGATTATTTAATTATACTGGTATTGTTTTAAAGGTTAACTATCTATAGTGAGATGGATTTGAGGAATTATCAAAATGTGATAAGGTTAAATATTTAAGAATAATTATGTTTGGAATTAATATTAAGGATTATTTTTTAAGCAAAGCTAGCCGGCTTTAGAGTGGGCCGTGTCACTATATATATAATGGAAAAACTGGTGTTCTGCACATGCACTGAACATCTAAGAGAGGGCAAAGAGTCCAAAAGAGAGGAAAAAAATATAAAATACTTGAGCTAGGCAAAAGAGCCTAGACTACTAACCACCTCGACTACTCACCCTCCGAAGAGGAGCAATCAACCGACGACGGGCCAATAACATGAACAAACCTATAGAAAAGAGCTCATCATAACCATCAGAAGTAGGGGTGTAAACGAATTTCCTATCCCATGTGACGTCGTAGAACTTACTTTTATTATCCTCACCAATCTCACCAGTCTTAGTAAGAGCAATGCCCTCACCATCGATATGATACAAAAGACTACGGCTCTCACCCTAACATTACTGATAAAGACGTAGTAGGTGTCCGAAACTGGAGAGTAACGCATCTCAGATGGAGCATGAATCTAGGCTCACTCCTTAGAATTCCAAACAATGGTATCAGACAGAATAGAAGCGGCATCAACAGGTTGGTCCCCACCTAACGTATCAAAAGTAACAGGAGCATCAACATCAGGATTCACAACAACAGAATCAATAATAGGTGTGTCAACAAAAGAAGACATCTCGACTGAAGCTACAGCTGAAGCATCCAAGTCAGGAGATACGGCAACAGGAGGAGATATAGAGGGAGGAGTAACCTTCGGGACCCACCTCTTGATAGGTGGTCTTGGCAAAGGAACTTGATCAGAAAGAGGTAAAAAGGTAGTAGAGGACTTGCTAGAACATGACTCTAAGAGATGTCCAAAGAACTGGCAGGCCGAGCAAATATCCAGAATCCAACTGTAACGAACTCTGACCTCAGCAAAATGGTCCACACCAATTCTAACCTTAAGCACCAAAGGCAGAGGTTTGGTAGGGGTTATTTCGATCAGGCCTATGGCATAAACTAATTTATTTCTGGCTACTGTGTTGGCATCATAACATGTCACCTTACCAACAGGGTCTGCAAGCCAATCAATCCCGATTAGAGGCTGGAGAATAGAGGGAATGTGAGAGCGCGTCCTATCCGATGATGGAATCCAAATGGTAATAATGAATGGTTTCCCTTCTATGAGAATTGGGTCGTCTTCTAAAATTCCCTTCCTTTCATCATTGCACATGAATTTAAAATAGAACATTTCATTGTCAAAGTGAACACTCAAGCCCCTTCTGGGCTTCCAAACCTGGTTGCATCTAGCCTTAACAAGATGGTAGGAAGGATTAGAGTCAAGAAAAAAGCCTACCAACTAATCATTCCAATAATCTAAACCGGCCTCAATCACTTCCGACGGGGTTATCATAACTCTGTCAATCTCAGCATTGTCAAAAGAACATGGAGAATGCACACCCGCGTTATTTGGCAATTTGGTAAACAAAGACGACCATAAAGGGGCTGCCATGGATGGCGAGGGAGCCACGGGGACAGAGGAAAAAACAAGGGGCGAAGGTCGACTAATTGGCAAACCGACATGGGAGGAATATTGATTGGTATTTTCACAAGCATGTTGCGTGCAACCTGGAATTGAAACCCCAATAAGGCATTTGGAAGCAGAAACATCAAGCACGGAATCGTTACCCTGACATCCTTGGCCACAGCCCTACCAGACTCACAAAGGTCAGTAACACCATCAATTCCAAATTTTCCACCACTCAAACCCACTAACGACTGGGACCTAGAATTCATTCCAACAGTTGCCGAGAGGCGTGAAAGAGAGTGCTCACCAGTAATCAGTGGTCAGATCGGGTAGGATAATTTCGTGAAGCATGAATAATTGCGAAGGATTATTAATAAGGTTTTAAAATAAATTATTATTTATAAAATTGTAAGGATTAGTTATTATTTTTATTACACTATATTTTGGAATGATTATCTATTATTTTAGGATATTTAAAGTTAACGATTTCCATTTATTTAAATGTCCGTTGTTAATAATTTTTACGTTTTTGAGGCAAATAATTTAAAATTATTTATAAATGTTTTCAAGGCCTCGGAAATATATTTGAAAGACATAGATTTTATAAAGGAATTGTAAAATGGTTCAAAGAATTAAGGAAAGGTTATTTGAGAAGTGAAGAGTTTATAAATGATTAGATATTTATAAACGAATTTTAGAAATTGGTTCATAGATTTTAAAAGAAGTTTATAAATGGTATAAAGGGTTATAAATGATTTTGAAATGTACAAGACGCTTATAAGTGACTGAATTCTTGGTAAAGGAATTATTAATGTTTTTTGGAGACTTATAAAATGGTTTTTAAACGATCTTGGAGAACTATATGGGGAATTATAAACGATTTGATAATCGAATAAAAATGGAATTTTTCTAAGTTTTGTGGATATACTTATACCATTGGAATAAGTATATGGCTATTTCCAAATATGGAAATGCAGGGATTTGCGAGTATATCTTTTAAAGGTGTTTATATACAAGTAATTTACAAAGTAATTGCATGTTTAAAGACTTATTAATAGGTGCTAGCAATTGCTTATATCTGAGCCAATGTAATTTTCCAAATGAAGTAAAATCCTGATCGAATTTTTGTTATTCAATAGTTAAATAATGGACTATCGAAAATAGACCCAACGTAACTTTGAAAATATCTCGGAGAAATACGTGAGTTATATGGCATAGTCATCTCTGATGATGCTGTACTGTGCGTATAAATCTCGTTTCGTTCTTCTAGGACTATTATAAGTGAATCCGTCCACTAACGATTAGGAGGTGATTTCCGATCTTATGTTTTTCTGTTTATTTCCTAGAGAATCGAAGTTGAGTTTACCAGAAATTATCGAACGTTGTTTCGAAGAGATCGGGAATGGATATGTTATCCCAAAACCACTTCGATCCATCGAATTCGTTTCGAAGTGAAGAAATCGTGAAGAGCATGGAATCGAAGATAGAGATGTGAAGTGCAAGGGTTAATCGCTACTAATCCTAAGGGTGATTCCAAAATGGATGTAGTAGGATGTTAATCGACGGAAATTCTATGGAATGAGAAAACTATCGAAAAATTTCAAAATTAAAATAACCGCAAATGCGTGGCGCACTATTGAAGTACGTGGCAATTACGGATCGATCCGTAGGGAAATGATGATTTTGAAAATCTATTCGATCAAATTAAACCAAAGTTAAAGAGAATATTAAGCTAGAAAATTAGAAAATTAGCTAACTAACTAAAAGAAAAGAGATGCAAATATTAGAGTTAAGTGATAATTTAGAGAATAAATCCACTCTCAAGATCACATAGTTCAACACATGAAATCATGATCTCTCTTTTATGGTCATTAGTGCTCTAATTGATGTGCTTATCATAAGTATGACATATTTGTGCTATTGATTAGCCAACATAAACCATCAAACTATAACACATCCCTTAAAGCACTTACTAACTTTCGTGAAACTTGATAAAGAAAATGAAATCTATTTTAAGTATGGTCTATTAACTATTGATTAGAAATATAAACCATCAAATTTTAATTTCAAATCAATTTCTTTTTCCATAATCATATTTTGATGAAGAGGCATTTGTGTTAGTGATTGTTTAAGCATAGCCTATTTGGTGTCAACAATATAGGCTATCAAATTCAAAGGAAGAACAACAAATAAAACACTTCATTGATCATCATTAAGCACAAAATGAGAACATGAATTAACAAATAGTTGAAGCTACATAATTAGAGAGCTTTATTACCCCTAAATTGAAGGGGTTTAGCCTCTCATATTTGTCGTTTGATTAACAAATGTTGCTAGGAACATGAAAGCAAAAAGAAAGAAAAATGAAAGCTAATGGAAAAGAGAAGCTAATTAACAAGAATTAAAACTAATCTACTTTGCATGAATGTAAATCTACACTACAACATAAAAGGGAATAAACAAGAAAAGGAAAAGAACATGTATTAAATTGCATAAAAAAGTTACATGAAAAGAAAAAAGAGAGCTTGATTTATTTTTAAGCCTAAACTAAAACTAAAAGAGACTAAGAAAGAAGAGATTAAGTAAGAGGAGGGTTACATGAAACATAAGAGGTATATATACATATGTTAAACCCTAATTCATATTTTTGGGAATGCCCAAAATACACTTGAGAAAGTGTGGAGGCCAAGTAATCATTAGCTTCAAATAATCATCATTTAAGTATACATGAAGCCATAAACTCCATAAGCATGTGCATTAGCCTCTAATTAAAAATCAAGGTAACTGGGTGGGGTCCTCCATGTTCTTCACTTTGAATTATTTCCATTTTCATTCTTTTGTATCTTTTTTGTGAATGCATATTTCATCATAAAACCAGTTGTAAAATTCACCAAATTTCCAACAAAACAACATAGAAAATTTGAAGTAAATTTTCATAATTTAATAAATACACAAAAATGACCATTTTACCCTTGGATGAAGTTGAATATGTGACAATTTCAAATAATTTGAATTTTGGTTTAAACAAATTAAAATACCTAATATGATCATTTATTCAATTTAATTAGATTGAAAATGGTGGTAAAAATATGCACATTCACATGCATATCAAATACCCACACACTTATCTTTTTATTCGTTCTCGAATAAGAAAAAACTAAGATACATCCGTTTTCATATGGAACGATTTCATTGAGCGTGTGCAACAAGCCGTTAAACCTCTAGGTGTCCCTAGTAGGATGAGTGTTGTCCCGTGAGGGTTTTCAGCGTATACTTCCTACAAAATCCAAATCCAGAATGAAAATATTTACAAAATGCAAGATTTATTTACAAAGATATGAATGCAAGTTTTTGAAAATATTTACAATGAAAGATTCACTTCTACATCGACATAAATAAGTTAAATATAGGTTTTGATTATTATCTTGATAATTTTAGTCATTAACTCGTCAAAGTTCCAATAAAAACAAAGTTATCATAACAAATAGACTGTAGTTTAACTTGTTGTTTCGGTTGATAACAAAGTGTAACTATAAAATGGATCCTTAGTTGATTATCAAAGTTATCAAGGTGGTATATTCATTTCCTTTCAATAACAAGTCAAATCAAATAAGTTAAAATAGTGCTTGGATTTCATTTTCTTACTCTCTCTTGTTTCTTCTGGAAATTTTTATTGATATTTACAATATTTACATATGCCTAACTCAGATAAATTGAGGCCAGATATATTACCCATGCACTGCCTTGTAGACTTATGTGAGGGGAATACAGAGCGGAGCAAGTGAACACACGAGTGTGAACACCTATCGACTGCAGGCATTAGTAATAAAAGAATTTTCATATACATACACCTAGCTCAGATAAACTGAGGCCAGATATACCGATCGTGCACTACCTTTCGGGCTTACGTAAGAAAGGTACAGAGCATGGCGAGTGTACACACAAGTGTGTACACCTGTCGACTGTAGGTGTTAATAGAAAATATTTACATATATACAAATGTTTTTTTTTCTTTTTTTTAAAGAGAGAGTTTTTTAAAATAATCTTAGCACCACTTAACTTAGAAGACAAAAAATGTTATATACTTTAATTTAAATCAACCACTTTTTAAAACAAAGATTTTCAGTTAGGATATATTTCATAATTATCACGTATGAACCTTCCTATATACTAGTTAAACTATCGTTATTTGTAATCAAACTTCATTTTTATTTTTGTTAAGACAAATAAATTTTCAAAATTTTCAATTTAATAAACCAAAACCATATATTTATCCTATAGTGTTTCTTTAAAAATAAATCAAAATGCTTAATTTTTTTTTTGTATTTTAAAGTTTTGATTTTTTTTGAAGAAAAAAAATGAAAAATTAATCATAAAAAATGAAAAAGAAGACGAGTCTCCCCCCACCCTTGATTTTGACTATGTCCCTACAGTCAACCCAAGTGGAAGGAGAAAAATAAAAATAAAAACATGACCTTTATTTTAATGAAAATTAATGGTATTTACACAAGATCAGAAAGTATATTGTCAAAAAGTAAATGAAACCGTCTTCCGAAGACCGATTCATTTGTCTCGTCAAGTATGCAAGACACGGCTCAAGTGCAGAAAACCAAACCATAAAAAATTTTGAAGTTGAATGTTGATTTAGAAAAATGAATGTCGTTTTATTAAAAACCGTACGAGTTGCTTTTTTTGCGATGATTTTCGGTGCTGATAAAAATATTTGGTTGAAATTCAAGTTTATTTTCATCATTTTGAAATTCAAACTCGTTATTGATAAATTTCTTGAAATTATCGATTTCAAAATCAAAATGGTGTTTTAAATCTTCCCCTTCAGAATTCAACAACACATTTTCAGAAAGTCCAAAGAAATCATTTTCATTGAGTTTGTCTTCCTTTATTGAATTATCAACAACTTTATTACATGTGTCAAGTTCAAAATCCAAAGTTGTTGTGTTCAAAATTTTAAAATCGAGAAAAGGAAGATCGATTATTAAATCAAGTTTCTCATCCTCAAAAGAATTGAAATCCAACTCAATCACCGTGTTTTCAACAACTTCTTTAAGATCATCATTATAGTTTCAAAAGTTGTTGTTTGAATATCGTCGATTTGGGTAAAACATGGATTATCATTTGACTTGTCGCATGTTGGGATTTGGTTTTGTTTCTCATGTTGTTTCATACATGTTTCAAACAACGAATATGTGTGATCATCGTAAATTTCGTTCATTTGTTCAACAAAATCCAACTTATAATTATTGACTTGAGAATTTTCGATTTGGATTGGTTGAGAATAAAAAATTTCAATCGTAATGTGGTTAAGATTATTCCCATTGCCCAAATCGTTGGAAAAGTTGTTTCCATCTTCATTTTGAGTTTGATTTTTATTTTGGAGTTCGAAATCGAATTGGAATGAATTATAATTGAAATCATTTGAATTTTGAATTGAATTCAAATTTTGAAATCCTTGACTCGAGTTATTAGACAAATATGAATTACACAAATGATTTATCTCTTGATTTTGTTATGTAGAGAATTCAAGTAAAGATGAAATGCTATTTTCAAGAGTCGAGGGTTTGTTATTGTTTTAAAAATTTTATTGTTCGAAATTTGAATTGTTTATACAAAAGTTGACGTTAAAATATCCATATGAATTTGGGGTGAAATCGTATGGATTATATTAATTTCACAACTACTGTAAAATTCACGTATGTGGGAAAACTCGGACGTTTTCAAAAAAGTTTTTTTATAAAGGAAAAATATTTACAAAAAGAATTTATTTTTCAAAAGGGAAATAGATTTTTGTTTTTGAAAAGGTTATATATATTTTTTTGGATTTTTTTCTAAAATGTTTCAAAGGAAAAAGATTTAAATTTTTTAAAGGAAAATGAATATCTACAATTTTTTCTTAAGTTTGGATTTTGGATTTTTGTTTTTGTTTTTTATATATGCATGAACTAATGAAACTAAATGAATGCAATGGTCTAATTACAAATTATTTATCCTAAGTTAACCCAAAATTGTATAATCACACTTCGTCTTAAATCAACAAGATAGTTCTTAGCCCGGTAACAGGCAGGATTTATCGGTGCACCATGAATCACCGTAGCAATGCAGCCGAAGGTTTAAGTACCTTCAGAGGAACAACCACTATAATATTTACGAATCACCGTAATATTTGTAAATGGTTACTACTCTGCCATAGCCTAGACACCAAAAAATTAAATTGTTCAAAGAAGACAAATTCCCAATATACAATTAAGAGCTATCATTATTATTAATCAAAATTATAAGATGATATGAAAAGCAAAAATTAAGCGTGTACTAACAATGAAACTACAAATGGATTTTTGTTTTTGAATTCTTTTGATAAAATGTAAATGCAAGTACCAATAATGCAAACCAAATAAAACAATAGATAAGGGTTAAAAAAGCAAAATCTTATTCAGAAAGCAAGCAGTTTTTTTGCAACGGTTTCTTCCTTTATCTCTGCTTTGGCAACCTGAAATAACAACAAGATATATACAGTTTTTTTTAAATCAAAGAAGCAATTAAATTAAAACAAAACAAAAGAAGTGAAAATAAAACAATTTGAAACCTTTTTTTAAGGATGGACTTAAAAACAAAACAACTTAAAACTAAACTAATCTTTTTTTGAAAAAAATTAAGAGAAAGAAAAGAATGGAATTTTTTTCTTTTCTGGAGGAGCTTACAAACAAAGAAATAACCTAACCAAATATTTTTTGGGGTTTTTAGGTTCAGGGAAAAAGTTAGAGAAAAATTTAGTTGCAGGGACATGAAGTTTGTTTTTTAGGCTGAAGGACACTTTTTAGTGTAATTCACAGAATGATAGTTGTAACTATCATTAGTTTCCACTAAAAAGTGTCATTCAGACTAAAAAACAAACTTTTTGTCCTTGAGACAAATTTTTTTGCAACTTCTTCCTTGTGCATATTTACCTGATTTTTTTCCTCTTTTTTTTAAATAAGAAAACTACACACGTGCTTGGCCTAATTTGTTAATGCCCAAAGCAGTATAACCACACAAAACCAAAGAAACTTTCTTGTTTAAACGAAATCCTAAAACATAGAACAAATCGCACGTTTGTTCAAAAATTAAATCAAAATTTTCGAAAACCAAATAAACAAATTCCACGTAATGCGATTGTTGCTTCGTATTCGTGAATGATTGGTTGGAGGAGATCGATTTGGAGCGAGGCGGTTGGCGATTGAAGTGGAGCTGTAATTCTTGATTTTGTGGTTTTGTGGCGTTGCTTGATTTGATGGCACGAGGTGGTTTGCATGTCGCAGAAAAAGGAAGGAGCCGCTTGTTGTGGTTTGTGGATATGGTGGAGCAGTTTCAGGCGATTTGGGAGGTCGTGCTAGTTCGAGGTAAGGGTTGCTCTGGTTGCTGGATTATAGCTGGTGGTCCACGATTTGAAGTCGCGATTGTAGAAGAAGTTTGAAGGTGTTTGGGTTGTTTGGTTCGAAGGTATTGCTGATTCGTTGTGAAGGAGGTTTTTGACAGTGGGATGGGCAATAAGGTGGAAATGTTGGGTTTTATGGTCTGGAAGCGGCCAGGTAGTGAGTTATTGATGTATTTTGGGATGTATATGGAAGTGGATGAATGTAAGAACTGCGATATGGTAGCAGTGGGTAGGAAGTTGCTACACTGTTGTTGAAGCACTGGTGGTCAGGTGGTCAGCGTTTGAATTGTGGTAAGTTGATATGTATAGTGGCAGTACTTGTGGACAGTTCTTGTAGGGGAAGTAACTAGGCAATGTTTGGATGTGAAAAGGAAGGGTATGATGGTGGATGAAGGCTAATGTATGTTGAGTGACAGTAGATGTTTTGGTGATTTTGTGCACAGTGCAAAGCACAGTGGAAGGTAGTCAGTGATGAAAGTGTATCGAAGTGATAGGCACAATGTGCAGTGCAATGAAGTTTGTATGGTGTTTGGCACTGTGATGAGGTTGAGGTGTGTTTGCAGAGAGGTCAGTATAGTATTAGTGATTTATAGAGGTATGGTGAGAATAGGTTGTGTAGTTGTAAGGATGTTGGAGATGTTGCAGTTGTGGACACTGGTTGCGGAAGGAGGCTTTGGGTTGGCAGAAGTAGGTGTTTGGGGACTGAAGTTCGGTTGTATGAGAGAACCAGAAGTTTTGTGAATTGGTCAAAGCAGGGTGAATGGCAAGGTGTGATTAATGATGTCAGTGATGCAGTGGAGTTCGATTAAGTGATGATGTTAGTATTCGTCGATGGCTATAGGCGAAGTTCTGGTGGTTTGCGATGAGGATAGGAAGTGAATTGTGTTGTTAGTGGTGATGCTTGCAGCAATGAGGCTATCGGTTTGTGTTTGGCAAAGAAGTATGGTCGAATTGCAGTTTGATGGAAGAATTGGGTGAAGTTTATGGTGTGAGTGGAAGATGCTGTGGAGTAGTGGCCACTGGTGGATGTTGTTTCTGGTTGTTGAATGCCGGCGGTGGTATTGAGAGGGTAATTATGGTGATGTCTTGAAGGATAGTGGAAGTTGATAAAAGTGTGAGCAGATGTAGTTTGTACTGTGCACAGTGTGCACAGAAAATTTATGAAAATGTATTGCAATTGAAATGTGTAAATGAAGTTTGTAAAATGAAATATTGAGATGAAAAATCTTTTTTTTAATGCAATGTGACAGAAACTTGAAAATGTATATGCAATGTTAATAGAAAGGAGCGGTAGAAGAATGGAATGCAAAAACAAAGTTATACACTACTAACCAAAATGCACAGAATAAATAAATGTCACAGTAATGGAGCAAGCAGCTACACTATAGAACTGTGAACAAAATTGCACAAGAGATTTTTTTAAAAATAAAAATAAAATAACTGTTAATGTAAAAAGAAGAAAAAGAAAAATAAAGATGTAAATAGAAAAATGTTGATGCAAATGTAATGAAATGGAATGGAATTTTTTTTTAAATTATACAATGCAAATGCAGAACAAATAGAAAACAACAATCGCATAAACAAATGCAAGCTACAAACACACAACAAAATTCTTTTTTTTTTAATTTGCAAACAAACACACAAAATTCAAACAAAAATAATTCGAAGAACATAAAATTAAAAGCAAAATAAATCCCCGAAAACGGAGCCAAAAACTTGTTAATCGATGGAAATTCTATGGAATTAGAAAACCGTCGAAAAATTTCAAAATTAAAATAACCGCAAGCGCACGGCGTACTATTGAAGTACGTGGCGAGCACGGGTCGATCCACAGGGAATTGATGATTTTAAAAATCTATTCAATCGAATTAAACCAAAGTTGAAGAGAATGTTAAGCTAGAAAATTAGAAAATTAGCTAACTAACTAAAAGAAAAGAGATACAAATATAAGAGTTAAGTGGCAATTTAGATAATAAATCCACTCTCTAGATCACATAGTTTAACACATGAAATCATGATCTCTCTTTTATGGTCATTAGTGCTTTAGTTGATGTGCTTATCATAAGTACGACATATTTATGCTATTGATTAGCCAACATAAGCCATCAAATTATAACACATCCCTTAAAGAGCTTATTAACTTTCATGAAACCTGACAATGAAAATAAAAACGAAATCTATTTTAAGTATGGCCTATTAACTGTTAATTAGAAATATAGACCATCAAATTTTAATTTCAAATCACTTTCTTATGTCATAATCATATTTTGATGAAGAGGCATTTATGTTAGTGATTGTTTAAGCATAGCCTATTTGGTGTCAACAATATAGGCTATCAAATTCAAAGCAAGAACAAAAAATAAAACACTCCATTGATCATCATTAAGCACAAAAAGAGAACATGAATTAACAAATAGTTGAAGCTACATAATTAGAGAGCTTCATTACCGCTAAATTGAAGGGGTTTAGCCTCTCATATTTGTCATTTGATTAACAAACGTAGCTAGCAACATGAAAGCAAAAAGAAAGGAAAATGAAAGCTAATGGAAAAGATAAGTTAATTAACAAGAATTAAAACTAATCTACTTTGCATGAATGTAAATCTACACTACAACATGAAAAAAAATAAACAAGAAAAGGAAAAGAACATGTATTAAATTGCATAAAATAGTTACATGAAAAGAAGAAATAAATAGCTAAGTAGTCATGAAAAGAAAGAAGAGAGCTTCATTTATTTTTGAGCCTAAACTAAAACTAAGAGAGACCAAGCGAGAAGAGACTAAGTAAGAGGAGGGTTACATGAAACATAAGGGGTCTATATACATGTGTTAAACCCTAATTCATATTTTGGGGAATGCCCAAAATACCCTTGAGAAAGTGTGGAGGCCAAATAATCATTAGCTTCTACTAATCATCATTTAAGTATGCATGAAGTCATAAACTCCATAAGCATGTGCATTAGCCTCTAATTGAAAATCAAGGTAAGTGGGTGGGGTCCTCCATGTTCTTCACTTTGAATTATTTCCATCTTCATTCTTTTGTATCTTCTTTGTGCATGCATATTTCATCATAAAACCACTTGTAAAATCCACCAAATTTCCAACAAAACAACATAGAAAATTCCAAGTAAATTTTCACAATTTAATAAATGCACAAAATTGACATTTTACCCATGGATTAAGATGAATATGTGACAATTTCAAATAATGAAAATTTTGGTTTAAACAAGTTAAAATACCCAATATGATCATTTATTCAATTTAATCAGATTAAATATGATGTTAAAAATATGTACATTTACGTGCACATCATAGGAATAGTGCCTTCGTTTTCGTTCAGACCCAGAACGGACTCGTATGGATGAATGCTATTAGCACATTGTCATTGGAGGGCAATGGGCATTCCCAGTGTAAATTTCTTGAAAGGTAATCATAGCCTCAAGCCTCATAAACCGGAAATGACTAAAACAGAGCATGCAGCAGGGCTATGTGGGTCGCTTCCATTAGGGCATGTCATCATCTTTCTAGATTACCCTATTTTGATGGATTTGGTTGTGTATGAGAGATCTCGATTAAGGTTGGAAGACCGGGATGATGACATATTCGGTGCTACTACTCAAGTGGTAGGCCAATTCTATGTGGCAGGGCACAAAATGTTCTTACCAGACCCGGGTGCATTGATCTAGAGATGCACCCATCAGAGGTAGTTCCTTACTTGGTCATAGTATGGGAATCCATTCTCCAATATGTGCCTTTACAGTTTTGATTATATAACCTAGTATGCTAGAATTTAACTAATATAACAATTACGGCTATTTTAATAAGTATTTGTATGTAGATACTATTATAGTATCACTGGATTTTCTATAAAAGTGTTTTGGTTATCGTAAGGAAAAAACCATCGTGTTTATGTGTGGCTTGGTCTTACGAGATACAACTCGGTTATGACTATTAGAATATTACTCGGTTATGACTATTAGAGTGTCTCAGTGATATTTTTTTATCCTAGCAAAATATTATAGCCTCATATCTACCTAACCAATCCATACCCAAAATGATTTCGATATATATGAAATCAATAACATACAAATTGCGGGTAAACTTATGACCTAACATGTCAAGTTCTAACTGGTCACATCTTAACCCTAGAGTTCCATACCCTCCTATTGGATTCGCAACCCTTAAGGAAGTAACAAGGTAGGTGGTTTCTAAACATAATCTATCAACCAAACATTGAGATATAAATGAATGTGATGAACTGGTATAAAAATGTACTCTAACTGGAATACTCTGGATCAAAAGCGTACCTTCCATCACAATCTTTCCTTTATCAGTTGCAGTAGGCCTAGCTAGTCCTATAGCAAAAACATTTCCTTTGTCCTCCCCAAATGGCTCTGGACAATGATTCTTGTAATTCCTAACTTGATCACAGTTGAAGCACTTCACATTCTTCTTACTTGTAGCTTTCTTCCCATTTCATGATTGGAATTTATTAGCAACGTGACCCTTCTTGTCACACTTATAGCAAACAACCTCAATCTTTGACTTCTTAGCAGTATCTCCCTTCTAGGGTCCCTTCTTTTTAAAGAACTTCCTTTTTTTCCCCTGAGTATCCTAAGTTTTCACTGACTTCTCTTTAGCAAACTCAGCAAGTAACTCCTCATGGCGAATGGCCATCTCCACCACTATATTACAAGGATTACGGACATGTGTCATGGTCATTCTAGCAAGCTCGGGCCTCAATCCATGATGAACCTCTCATTCCTTTTGATGTCAGTATCCATAACAACATATCCATATCGATACAGCTCTTCAAACTTAGTAGCATACTCGACTATTGACATCTCTTCTTGCACTATATCTATGGACTTCCTCATCAGCTCAGACTTAGCAAACATAGATACAAACTTCTACTCAAATCTCATTTTAAAATCAACCCAAGTTAACTGCTCTTTCGGAACTTCGGTAGTGACACTTTCCACCAATGTAGTCTTGTCCCCTGCAACTGTCTAGAGGCCAACCTCCTCTTTTGCCCATCATTCAGGCCCAAATCAGTAAATATATGCTCATAATGCAACCGCCAATTCTGAACCTCTATGGCACTCTATGTTCCTAAGAATGCCTTCCCACCTAAACTGGTGTAAACTCTGCTCAGCAAAGCATAATTATTCCCAACCGGAGCCACAGGATTAGATCCTTCTATATTTCCAGCAACACCAGCAGTAGCCAGCTTGCATTAAACCAACAAAGAACTGATACATCGCCTCCATATCTACTGGTGGATTTCCAAAACCCACATTGACATCAACAATTTGATTGCTAGCATAGCCTATCGGCCCAGGTTCCACCTGGTAGTGGATCGAGCATTTCCATTAGTTTTGGTGCTTCCTCCACTAAGATTTTCTCTTCCGTTTCCTGTTTCCATATTTTCTTTCTCATAAATCTACATACGAGCCTTTGAAAGATACAGAAGAACGGTCTAAGAGAGCGGGGGATACATACTTATATATATATATAACTATATATAGCAAATATAAATATGTTACTATAGTGTTAACGCAAACCCCAATCTTATTATCTGATTCATTGGATTTTGTTTGGAAATTTTTTTGGTTTAAGTTTCTTTTAAAGTTTCATAAACCTACGGTCTGACACCAACTTGTAACATCCCCCTACTTGGAGGCCTAAAACTAACAACTACAGATGCTGCAGTCATCCATAGTTATTAATCCTCGATGACCAAATACGATGACATTAGATACATTGATACACATAAACACAAGAATATGGAAAAAAAATAAACAGCAAACAAATTCCACATTCCATTTCAAAATAGTCCAAATAAATTACATAATCCTAGTTAGCAGGCCACGTTCAGATAGCATATAATTATTACAAGATACGCCAAGAGTGACATATGAAGATGTCCCCCGATTGATTAGAGTATATAAGTAGGCAAGAATTTTTTTTCCTTTACAACCAAAACACACCGTAGAAATAAAAGAACTCTAAAAACAAGCTTGCCTCCTGCACGTCCTTGAAATCTTTATTCGTCTAAAAGAACACCTGGAAACCTTAGCTCTCAACCTACTAAAAATCAATAGAGTACCCGAGAGTTTAAGGAGAAAACAAAAACTTCGAGTCGGACATAAAGCCTGGTATGAATAATAATTTGCTACCTTAAACCATTTAGATATCTAGTGAGGCCATGCCTCTTAGCGGAACGGGTTTTCCCGTCACTAGTATCCTAAAACATTTATAAAACCGTATAATGTGCTCCTACATCCATAATGGTCAAAACACAGTATTTCAAAAACGTTATGATTGTATGCAAAACAAGTAAATCAAATATGGATTACCCTTCCCCATTCCTTCTGACTATCTGTCTCGGTTATAGTTTCAAGGGTTACTATTAACCTGTTAAACGCTTATGGACTATCTGTCCCCTTTCATAGTTTTCATGGGATCAGTAAGAACATATTGGTAACTCTAATATCTTATCTCTTATCCAAGTTTTCATGGGCCAACTAAGAACCTATTGACTAGCTGTCAATATCTTAACCTGGATATAGTTTTTATGGGCTAAATACAAACCTACTAGCCCCTGCCAGTATCAAATCACAGTTTTCATGGGCTGACTATGAAGCTATTGGCCCCTGCTAATATTTTTTGTTATAAACATTTTTATGGGCTTACTGCAAACCCATTGGCCCTTGCCAATATCTTTAATTAAGATTTTACATTTCTTAAGTTATATTCACTACTGGGTCAACCTAATTGGTTATTCTATCCTTCCCCAAAGTACTATTTTAGGTTAATTACACTGTGAATAAGTATATGAAGAAGTAATATTTCTAAAATATTTAGTTATGCCATGGTATTTTCTTTTTAAAAGTGAGAGTAGGTTATTTGTTTTGAAAATTTAAAACATCACCTTCGAAACCTCTGGATGACCTCCTTCAAAAGCATAAGACTCTTTTCAAAACATAATAAACATACCTTTCTAAGTCCTTGTTAAATATTCACTTTCGAAACCAATAGTACCTTTTGACAGTATGAAAATACTCTTTAAAACATAGCTTCGAAACAAATAAAAGTACTCTGTCGAAAGCATTGGGTTTACTCTTTAAAAAGTCCTTTGGGTCAAAATGATTATATACCAAAGCATCTCTTTTGAAACCAATTATAAAATTGTTTAGGGAAAAAGTTGATGATGTCGAAACAATCTAGTCGAAAGCATAATCCTTTAAATTAAAACTTTGAAGGATAGAATCGAAATCCCCTTTCGAATCCACTGCCTTCGAAGCCCTCAACCCCTTTCGAAAGCATTCAGGAAAAAGGCTTAGTTTAAGTTAAAACAGAGGTAACCCTTCGACAGCATAGATGGCTTCAATGCCGTCGAAAGGTAAATTAGCGGCTTGGTCTCGACTTGGTCGAAACCAGTCCTTTCGGAAGCTATTATTTAAGGAAAAAATACCCCTTCGAAAGTTAACCCCTTTACATAATATAACAACCTTCTTCGAAAGCCATTTATAAAACCTTTTCGATAGCATGTGTTTCAACTATGTCGAAAGCTTTAAGTAAAGCAAGGCAAGAATTTAACTTTTGAAAACAAAGTAGGGTTTCAACCCCATCGAAAGCTTACCTTTTGACACCAAGAGCTTCCTCCTTCCTTCCAGTCCACTGCATACCATCTAAGTGGTACCTTGTGTATTGGTTTCGACTATGTGGGTTTCAACTATGTAGGTTTTGAATGGGATGAAGCGGAATCAATGGATTCGAATGGTGCTACTATTTGAGATGGAACACCTTTTTTTGAATTAAAGGCTGAAATGTTGCAACTTTTAATAATAATTTTATAACTTCTTACTTACTTGTAAACCATTGATTGGTTTCCATAAAATCTTTTCAAATATTTACACTTAAAACTGCCGCACTTTCATCAGATCTAAATCATAAAATATAAAATTTAAGCCCTTCCTTATGTCAACATCAATTGTTTCAAAAAGTCCTTCATTTTAAAATAATTTATTTTCCCTAGTAAATCAATTGGGAAAAATCCCCAAAAATCATAGAAATTCAATTTCATCCTATAATTGAACATATTAAAATTTCAGATCTAGTTTCTCCTTGAAATTTTCGAAATAAATTTTTAACCCCAATTATATCCTAATTTCCTTCAATAATTCATAATAAAATTTCCATAGTTTGGAAAATTTTGAAAATTAAAACCATCTCCAAAACCATGTTTTTGCTTAACATGATTTTTTTCCATTGCATTCGAAAATCATAAACCCTTGGTTCTCGCTTGAAACCGAGCAAATTCATAGGTACATGAATTAAATAATTCAAAAATAACGTAATTCAAGCATATCATCATCCATATCATTATAAAAATGAATTTAATCATAAATCCGAAAACACATAAACATATAATAAAATAGGGATGGTATAAAATTATTATTCACCTTTGATTTTGATAAGGAATTTGAGATTTGTTGTAGCTTACTCCTCCCTAGCTTTGATACTTAGTTTAAGATTATAGTCTTCCTCTTTTCCTCCTTGTTAATGGCCAGCTCTTAGGGTTTTTGCGTTTATTTTTTTGTTTGAGAAAAATGAACGTGAATGGACAATTACAAAAGGTCATAGCCATGTAAAATGAAAAGGTTATTTTACTAATATGCCCATGCGTAATTTAATTAGTTTACTAACCCAATTAAACCCATTTACTTTATTAATAAGCACGGCCCAATATATGGTTTATTCAAATCTCAATCCCCTTATAATAATTATTCTATTTAATTTATCTAATTAAATTTTTTGAATAATGTTATAAAAAATTAGGGATGTTACAACTACCAAAATGCCTTCGGATATATGATAACTAGTACAATCACCATGAAGGTCGATAACACTCCATATCACAATTGGATTCACAATCGAATGGTTGACAGGTAAGCATCCTCATATACCTTTGCCCTAAGAAACACCATTTCTTCAAGAAACACACATCAAATCCAAAGTTATCAATGTTTCCTTCAATATGGGACGTGATAGTAGAACACATTATGTTCCACCCCATCACTTCACGTCGTCGAACATGCCCTCTCGGACTATCACTAAGTTCTATGCACACTTCTCACTTGAAGCACTCAACACATAACTCATGTTGTCGGCTCATCAATTAGAATACCCCACTTGGCTCTTAGAATTTCCTTGCACTTGATCTGAATTAAATCACAATTTTTCTAGGCATGCCTCAAAGTCAAGTAGAAAAATCCTCGCATCCATCACAAGTCACATATTGACCTTCCCATGGCCACAACTCAACATTCAACGACTGAATTTTCTAGCGACCGATTGCATAGACTCCTTACACCGCCAATCACTTCCAAATCGATGCATAACCATCAGATCAAGGTGACAATCGATCAGTGTTGGTTCAACACCATTAGTTCGCCATTAATTGAACTCAATTGAAGTCTCCTCACCAAAATTTCAAAGTACACTTAGTCGGTTCTGAACCACATTGTTCGATACCAAACCATTTCAAGTTTAAAAGTTAGCCAATTTTGGCAAAATCAAAATAGTTCAATCCCATGTCATGCCCTCTTGGCCATATCTGTACACCCCTCGGCCCAAACTCTACGTGATCAATTGCGTGCATATCTAGATCATCTAGAACCCCTATTATCAATTTCAAGTAATTCCGAGCATTTTTAGTCAATCCGTGGTGATCAATCACCTCAGAAAACTTATCTTCATTTTAGCATTTTTATGAGTTAATTTCTTCTCTACTCCAAATGCCTTACGTCCCTATTTAACTCATTTTCATCAATTCGGCTCCAAACCCTCTACAACCTATCGATACTCCAAAAAGCATATCAACACACAATATCTATCCTAAGAAAAAGAACGTACAAACACTAGCAAATAGGCATCATTCATCATTATACAATCTATATAATCATTATATCATCCAAAACAAGTCAAACACAAGATAGCCTATCCATATGAACATATATACTAGTTTTAGATCTTGATTCGTTTATAATGCATTTAAGTTCATTTTGAAAACATGGTAGGAATAGATTTGATCAAAATCGTATTTTTAACCCAAATCATTTCAAAAACATTGTTTAATACTATATTACAATCATAATGCAATAGTGGACACAAATTACTCATTTGGATCCCAAAATTCAGAAAAACCAGGGTAGATCTAAGATGAACATTAAATGGAATGAATTTCAAAGCACCTAAATAGTGATCAATCAATCCCTTGCTAACCCTTGCTATCACTCTTTAATAGCTTGATTTGGCTAACTAAAGTAAGGATTTTGATTGTTTTTGGCTAAGGAGATGATTGACTAAGGCTTAGAATAGTTTGTTGGATGTGTGGAGACGATTAGGGGCTGCCTCCATTAGGTTAGGTATGTGAAAATTTCAAAATTCACTAATGGGACTAATTTTGTGCATAGTCAAATATGGAAAACTTGGCCAAAAGCTGTCTAAGTTCAAATGATTAATTCTCCTACATTGTAGGTCTAAAAATCTACTATAACTACTCTACTGAAAGATAAATCATCATTCTTTCATTTGAAAGTGACTTTAGGCCCAAATTCGGCTCTTATCAAAAGTTATAGGCTTAATTTTTAGGGTCCAAACCATCCAATAAAATTTCTAAGTTTCAAAAATATCGGTACTTAACATTCCCTAAAGTTATAGCCTTATACGACCTAATTTAGATTTTAAAAGTAATATTTTACGATGCTTTGATGCATAAAAATGTGGCTCGTTACATTCTCCACTATTTGTAATTTCATCCCCGAAATCTAATTCAAAAAATCATAACCGAATACTATAGTTACCCAACATGCCTGACGAACATAAGAAAGCATGATACCCATCAAATATGCACGCAAGCAAAGTAAATATATCCTACGTTTACCTTAGCTTGCAAGGTACTAAACTACTATACATGATATCAAAAGGGAAAGTAAATGCGATAACCATAAAGGCTTAACAAGCAGAGGGCTTTGGATAAGCAGTTTTCATGCCCACCTTAGACTTGTAAGTGAAATCGCTCTCGCTTTCACTCCATTAAACCTTCACTAACTTCACCATCTTCCTCCTAAGCTACTTCATATCATGTCTCACTATACGAATATGCTCGATTGATAACAATTGTCATACAAGTACTCAACAAGATATAGGTGATCGTCCCACGGTCCCCCAAAGTCAAGTATGCAATATCATAGGAGATCTTCTAAAATGTTATTCACTCTCTTAGTCTACCCATTAGTTTGTGTGTGATAAGTTATACTCAAGTGCAACTTTGTCACCAATGCCTATTGTAAGCTCTTCCAAGTTCCATTATTGAATAATGGGTGTTGATCTCTTACAATGATCTTGGCACACCATGGAATTACACTATCCACTTCACGTACAACTCGGTCAACCTCGATATGCCCTACAGGACTTTATAGGTAAGAATCGAGCACACTTCATCATCTACCTAGATGCTACCATAAATTCCCTTAGTCCTCGACAAACTATCAATGTAGTCCATCGGCATCTATTCCTACTTCCACTGGGGAACTTTGAGCAGTTGCAACAAACCACTCGACATCTTCTATTCAGCCTTCACTAGCTCGCAGTACATACATTTCGATAAAAATACTCTGATGTCTTTCTTCATCCTTTTCCAATAAAATGTTCGCTTTATATCATGATACATTTTATTTCATCTGGGATGTATACTTGATCTCGAATGATGGTGCTTGCATAACACCTCATCTCTTAACCTATCAACATCAGATATATATAGTATTCCACCTTTATGGAGAAAACCATCACGGTTGAGTCTGTACCGCTTTATTCCTTTACACTCTACTCCCTCCTCTGTCGTACCAATGATCTTCTCTATTCTGGCATCACTTCTCTAACTAGTACCGACATGTTCAATCTGAGTTGGTGCAAATGGTCAAGCTCATTAACATATCTGGCTCTAGTTCACATCGATGTTGAAAATCATAACCAACGATATACTCTAACCGTGTCTACTCTAGGAACATAGCTCTCAAACTGGCATCTATCCTACTCAAAGCATCAGCAACTACATTTTTCTTACCAGTTATATAGGTTAATGTTAAAATCATAGGAGGTTAGGAACTCTAACCATCACTGTTGGCAAAGGTTCGGATCCTTATACAAGAAGGGGTATGTCAACGATTTGTGCTCGGTGAATAACCCAAACCTCTCCCTAAGAAATAGTGCCTTTATATCTTTAGCACAAACACTATCATTGCTGACTCCAAATCATGGGTTGGGTATTTCCTCTCATGCGATTTCTGTTGCCGGCTAGAATATGCGACGACTTTACCTATATGCATCAATGTTGCGCTAAATTTGGAACCACAAGTATCTATGCATACCATCAACTCTTCAATCTCTCTCAGAATGACTAATACTGGTGCACTCATTAACCTCTTTTTCATACGCATAAAGACATACATACATTGCACCTCCCGGGTAAATGTCTAATTCTTCTTCGTCAAGTTAGTTTACGATGTTGCTACTTTTGAGAAGTCCTTTATGAATTGTCTATTATATCCCATCAACAAAAGGAAGCATATAGTATTCTTAGGTCGATTGTAATTCTAGGCTGCCTCTACTTCGGCAGGATCTACTGTGATGCCCTGCTCCAAGACAACATGACCCAAGAACGCACCTTCCTCCTCCAAAAGTGATACTTTGATAACTTTGCTTTCAACTGGATCTTCCTTGACACCTCTAGCACAATCCTTAAGTGTGTCTTTTGTTCCTCTTCCTTTCAAGAAAAACGAGAATATCATCGATAAACACAAGCACAAACTTATTTAGCTAATGTTTGAAAACAGGTTTCATGAGATAGATGAAGCGTGCCAGTGCATTAACTTTCCCAAATGACATAATCAACCAATCATAAAATCCCAATGGCATACAAAATGCAGTAATCGACACACACACATTTTCTCTCTCTCTCTCGCCACTTTCAATTACTGGAACTCTATCGCTAAGTCTAACTAAGAAAAAAATTAACACCTGGGAGCTGATTAAATAAGTCATTAATATGTAGGAGTGATTTTTCTTCTTTGTACCTTTTTTCAACCCACGGTAATTGA
Organism: Allium cepa; assembly: GCA_030765085.1. Taxonomy (NCBI): domain Eukaryota; kingdom Viridiplantae; phylum Streptophyta; class Magnoliopsida; order Asparagales; family Amaryllidaceae; genus Allium; species Allium cepa. The sequence continues at coordinate 456,418,036 of CM060929.1, read as the reverse complement.
CAATAAGACTCAAGGAACCATCTACCTTCATGTCTAACACTATAAGCGCTCCCACCTCAGATATACTCCTTTGAATGAACCCTTCCCCCAAAAGGTCATTCACTTGCACATTGAGCTCATGTTTCTCCCTAGGTTCCATGCATCTCAATGGTATAGCCTTGAATCCTTTATTAAGTCGATATGGAACTCAATCTCCTATTGTGGAGGTCTCCTCCTCCAATATGTATGGATATTCCCTCACTATAGGTATAATGACAATTTATCGCCAGGGTCCTTGAGAGAATGTAATAAGCTAACTATTACTACATTCTCGGGCATTCAGCTCAAATCTAGCATACACTCCTTTTCTATCTCGATCATCGCTAATAGGCTTTCACAGTCCATTATGACTCCGTATTTCTTCAACCTATCCATCCCCAATATGATATCAATCTTAACAAAATGAAGTGCAAAACAATCACACGATAGCACATATACATGACTCGAGCACTAATTCATGACATATCATACATCAACTGGTCGAACCACCCATAGGGTTCGTCAGTACCAGAGGTCTGTCCACTAATTAATCCGTGTTTATCCACTGGGAGACTAGATATAAAAGAATGTGATGCAAGGTATCAAATAGAACACGAATAGTTATACTATAAACAGAAAGCATACCTTAGAAAATGATGCCAATCTTTTTCTCCTTCACTGTCGAAGCACTAGACAAGGTAGGAATAGCGTAAGCGCATAAGTAGATGCCACCTGCTTATTCTACAATGGCTCAAGACAGTCCTTCTTCAAATATCCACCCATATCACAATTGTAGCAGTTTCTCTCCAGTCCACCAGTTCTTGCTGAGATGCCCTCTTTCATTGCTGTTAAAGCTAACGGGCTCCCATTTTCATTCTTTCCCTGGATCTTCTTCTTCCCTTATTGTTGTTCCATTTACTTTTGCCACCCTGCTCACTTGCACTTAAGCCCTCCTTTGGAAACAACAAAAGCCTTGGATTTTGGATATAGACTCCCATGTCGTAGAACCTTCTCAATAAGATTCTCAAAGCATTCATCAATATGTCCCACTAGGTGGTCGTTGAGGTATTCGTCAAAGTCTATAATAAGTTTTATATTTTTCTTTAGTGAAGTATCGATAAAAGACAAACCATACATCGACAACATATCAAACTCGTCCACAAATTCTAAAACCATCATTTCCTCCGAATTCAAGTTAGTAAACTTTCTTAACAACACCGACTTCTTAACATCTGATATGAACTTTTCCTTAAATTAGACTTTGAACTGCTCCTAAGTAAAACAATCTTATGAAGTAGCAATCTTCATAGCATTCACCATCTTATAGCCCTATATTGAAGTTTCGTAGTGGCCAATGTCCTTTTTATCACATTTTCTAACTCCAAGACTTCAAAGATGCATTCGTAGGTGTCAATCAATCCTGCACTTCCACAACCGATTCCGTTTCAAGAAAAGGGTTGTCGGCAGGACTAACTTAGTCTATTTTCAACTTAGCAAAGTCGACTCTAGGCATTTACACTTGAGCACCACAACTAGCAGCATTAGAAGCACCCACTTGGGAATTATAAAGCACATTTTTCAACATCTTGGTGAACATGGTTTTGATATTAGGTTTAGCCACCCTAGAGCCTACTCTATCTTCTGGTCCAAAAATAGAGGTCCTTACAGCATTTCTCGTTTGCTCGCTCATTCATATAGTCTATAATAAGAATGATCAGTCTCTTAAAAAGGAAAGCTATATAAGTGGTACTTGTGTATGCAATGTGGCTTATTATATGTATACTATTATACAATTTTAAAAACCAATTCAAGTACACTCTCATATATATTCGATCCATTCTAATGTGATAGCTCCATCTTATCTCTAATGATTCCCGTGTCAACATATGTCACATCCTAACCTAAACTCTGACACCAAATTCGACGACCGCCCTATACATCCGGTACCCAATATACATGTATATTACGCTGTAACGATACTGACTAATGTAGATCGATAGTAAAGGGTAAAGTAGCTAATATAAATCAGAAACCATCGTATATCTCATAGTATAGAGGATAAAATATAATAACTAACATAGTTATAAAAAGACAAGATAGATATGGATAACAAAAAATGAACCATGGAAAGCATCAAACTAATAGGTTTATAGCAATTATACAACATAAATAGAGTTTCTATATCATCAAAATAAACTCCAATATTTTCTCTAAGTACAGTCAAGCACTAATGAATACTCCACAATGCTTCATAGTAGAATAATAATAAGATCTAAGGTAAAAGCATAGATAAGCACCAGTATCCAGCTTATCCTCCAAACAACTTCATGCACTAACTTAGACCTATTATCTAGTCTACTCTTTTAAGAGGATACAAGATAATATGAAGAAAAGCATAAAACCTCGAGTCAGATACTAATATGGGGTGAGCAGTTAATAGTATCAACATACTATAAAGGCTGATATAGTAAATAGGAACATTAAGTATGAAGAGTCATATCTGCCCCGTCCTTGCATCCAACAACTTAGCACATAACGCAATATATGTTATACTATTATCATATGGGTGTCCGACACTAAGCACAATATGATTATCGGGGTATATAATACACTAATACCTGCATCACATGACATCCATCCAAATCACATAGCAATTACATTAAACAAAGCAGTCATAACAACCATAGCGATCAACGAAATCACAACAATTATCATTAAGAATTTGCCTTACCACCAAGATGCCTTCAGATGTATGATAACTCATACGAAGACCGTGAAGGTTGGTGACATACCATCACAATTGGATTCAGTGCTCGATCACTATGTCTTGGGTACATAGGTGAGCATCCTCACTTAACCTTGTACCACGAAACACATGTCACATCCATAGTTATCAAATATCCCTTCATCACATGACTTGATAGTAGAACACATTACCTTCCACCCCATCACTTCACATCATCAAACATGCCTTCTCAGATCATCTTAAAGTCGTATACACACTTCTCGCTCGAATTACTTGACGTATGTGACTCAATTTCTTTGCTCATCGAAGTTTGGAACACCCCCCATGGATAACAGGATTTCCTTGCACTTAACCTAAAGTAAATCACCATTTTCACTGGGCGTTCCCCAATGTTAACTAAAGAAATCCCTATATCCATCTCAATATCACATATAAATCTTTCCGTGGTCAAACTCAACATCCAATTACCCAATAGTCCAGTGACCTATTCCATAGGCTCCTTACACCATCATGCACTCCCCGAAATTGATTGCATCCCATTAGAGGATGGTGGCAATTGATCGATGGTGGTTAAATACCATTAGTTCACCCCAAAGTAAACTCCATCTAGCCTAAAGTGACACAACTCGAGGCTCGAAGTAAACTCCTAAACCTTCCCAAAGCATGCACCAAAAATCTCTTAATCAAAATGTCAAAGTACACTTAGTCGGTATTGAGCCTTTCTAGTTTAGGACTTAGCCAATTTTGGCTAAGTCCAAATATTTCTACCCCTTGCCATGCCGACTTGGCTAAGTTTTGAAGTTCCCTCCTCCCTTTCTCGAAGCCTTCCACTCAAAATCCTTAAGTCTCCTTCAATGTTTACAAGCATAACCGATCTATCATCCTTAGGCTATAACTCCACACCCCTAGCCAAAACTCCACGTGATCAATTATGGGGCATCTCTAGACCATCAAGAACCCCTATTATATATTGCAAGCAATTCTAAGAAATTTTGGCCGATCGTGGAGATCATTCATCCTAGAAAACATATCTTTATTTCATCATTTTTTGAGTTGATTTCTCCTTCACTCCAAATGAATTAGCTCCCTATTCAACTTATTTGCGTCGATTCGGCTCTGAACACCTAGAACCGACCGATACTCCAAAATGCGTAGCGATAAACCATATCATATCCTAAGCAAACAACATACAAACACAACCAAACAAGTATCACTTCACCATTATACATCTACACAATCTTCCAAAACAAGTCAAAACACAAGATAGCCTATCCATATGAACATATATACTGGTTTTAGATTTAGATTCGATTGTAAAGCATTTAAGTTCATTTTGAAAATAGGGCTGGTTTAAATTTAATCAAACTCACATTTTGAACTCTAAAATCATTTTTAATATTATTTAGTACTATATTAGCAATCATTATACAGCGAGGAACGCAAATCAGTCACGTAGATCCTAAAAGGCACAATAATTAAGGTAGATCCAAGATGAAAAGTAAATGGGATGAATTCCAAGTCACCAAGTCAGTATTAATTAATCCATCTTAGTCTCTCTTTAATTGCTTGATTTAGCTAAACAAAGTAAGGATTATTTTATAGTTGCTTTTTGGCTAGGGAGATGGTTAATGGAGGCTTCGAATATTTTTTAGTAAGCATGGAAATGATTAGGGGTTATTCTATTAGGTTAGTGGGGCACAAATTTCAAAATTCACTAATTGGCCTAATTTTGGGTTTAGTCTAATAACCTGCTAATCTGTCCAGAAACTGTCTAACTTCAAATGGTTATTTTTGACCTAAACCGTAAGTCTAAAAATCTATTACGAACATTCTATGGAAAGAGAAACCATCACATCAAAGGTTCCTAATTGGCTCCAAATCAAGTAATTTAGGTCTCACAGGTTTTCTAAGTCAATGCCATCGAATAAATTTCTAAATGATCAAAAATGTCAATACTCAGCCTTTCCTAAAGTTATATCCTCATTTAACCCAATTTGAATTTTAAAAATAATATCTTACGGTCCCTCGATGAGTAAAAATATAGGGTCATTACAATTACTTTCATGTATACCAAATATTTTTTACGAAATAATTGTCATTTTCATGTTATGACCAAAAAATGAATGTGGCTTTGTTTTACATATAAATATTATAAATATTCATTATAAAATAAGTTAGCATTGATAGTTCAATGATCGTATTTGTGTTCTAACCATAGTGATATATTATGTAACGACCCGTAAATTTTAATGATTTTATTAACGCAGTTAACTGAAATTTTTGAAATTTTAAATATTTGAATTTGAAAATAAAAATTTAATATTTGGAATACGTCTACTTTAACATATCAAATGGTATTTTTTCATCTGATAATATGCAAGTTTATTTTCTTGTGTCGTTTTATTTAAATTCAAATCAGTTAGATTTTGATGATAGTAAAATATTTTCAAAACCTGAATATTTTTATATAATAAATTTGTAAATCATCTTCTGAGTGAGACGTCATATTTCGTTTCTCCAAATTTGGACTATATTTCTTCGTTTATCTTATTTCTGGCAAATTAGCAGCATTTTCGGTATCGATTATCGAATTTTGATATGATGATTGTGCCACTGATATCCGTGTACCATTTTGATCGTCTCGCTGTGTTGATCTCTGTGGTATATTCAACTCTATGTTTTGATGTCCCGTACGCAAATCCGCGTAAGCGGTAACCGTTTCCGTAACCAGTTTGTGTCTTTTGGTTCTTCCACCATTTCATATTCCACCGTTTAAACTGTATAGCCACTAGCCTTTTAATATTCCTAGAAAATTTAATAATTGGAATTTTCAATTCTCTGGTTCTAATTCATTACCAACCAGTTCATTTCTCTGTTCATTTTTCCTCTCCTCTTTACCATTTTTCTGTTCGTAAAAAATATATATGCTTCTTCACCATCTTTTTAATGCAAACACTTCAGCTCCCTTACTTCACTCGACCTCCACACCACAGCCAGTTGTCCCGTGACTCGATCCATTTTACTACCCCTCCTCTCCAAGCCGTACTCTCCGCAGCCACCCTCCTCCCGAAGCCATCACCGAACCCACAATCGAGCTTCTCCGACTCTTCCAGTTGCCCTCGGCCACCCCAACAACCACTGCCCTGCCTTCCACCTTAGCAGTCGAAACTCTTCTCGTCCTAGGCCTGCGACTCCACCTTGCTTTACCTCAGCAGCCAAGTGTGCATGCAAGCTTTCTCTCTTGTTGTGACGTGTAATGCATCTTCTCTTGTTATGAAGATATGTATATACATATATATAATCTGACCATTCTATAAGTATATATATTTTATATGTAGCATATATAAGCTTATTTATATATAAGTTAAAAGAAAAGGTTTGTCTTATGTTATATTTTATATAAATCTTCTTATAAATATTTTGTATAAGGCTTACCTATATTGTTAAAATCTGTTATTTGATGGTTATCTAAGTTTATATATCTATACCCACTTTTATATTTGTTGATTTAAAAATTTGTATAGTAGTTATATCTATAATGTGTTAGATTTTTATATATTATATATATATATAGTTTATGTAAGCTGTACACATTAGCCTGTGTGCATATTAACTTATATATATGTTTGGATTTAAAAATTTATGTGTTTAAAACTTATATATATTTATATGTATATTATATACTAGTCTGCATCTGTTTTGTTGTTTATATTAATTATATTCAAGTTCGATCTATTGTATATAAGTTTATATTAGTTTAATGGTGATAGTTGAAATATAAATATATGATACGTCTGTTATGTATACATATAATTGTAGAGTTTTGAGGTCTGTATATATATGAGTTAAGCATGTTTATATTTATGCCAGTTCGTATACATGCATTTTTCTTTCTTTCTAATTCATTTATATGTTAAGAAACGTGTTTATTTTATATTATACATATATGTAAAAATGCTGTCTCAAGTTTAACATATATATATGGTTTGTCTATAAAAGCAGTCGCATACATACATTAGTTGTATATTTATATACATGTTTATATATAAGCTAGGTAAATTATTTTAATAAATATAAGTTGTTTGTTGTATAAATAATGTCGTAGTGTATATAGATGCTTATGTATATATAAGTGTGTTGTTGGTTGGTTGTGAGTAATCTAGTATCTATATATATATAGATTTTAAATTTTTAGCCTGTAATGATTTTATGGTCTGTTTGGGTTATGTTAGTACTTGTATATCTATATAGATATTTTCAAATGAACAAACACAATATATGCAAGTATTTTGCATTTTATGTATTATACATATATATTTGTATTTATTTCAAATTTTATTATATAGATACATTTGTCTTATTCTATGTTTTTATTTAAAAAAATGATTTTTGAAATACATATACATTTAATTTAATATGTGTTTGAAATTTAAAATATGATATATATATAGTTATATATATATATATAAGTTCACTTACACCATTTATCATCATCGATCTAGTTCTGATTTGATTTTGTCAATTCTATTTATCAGCTTTATCAGTCGAATCCGTGCTAATCTCGCTTTGCTTTGGAATTCGTGTTTAGATTCACAACTCATTTCATTATCTTTCGAGTCTCTCTAGCCTTAAAAGGTGAGCAATCACTCCGATTAACGTTCTTATATTTATCAAAATTTTATTTCAATTGAAACAACAATTGAAATGTGCTACTGTTAGTTGTTTACATTGTTATATATGTTATTATCTGTATCTGTTCACCTGTGATATCTGACACCTTTATCTATTATTTATATTGATGATATATGCCTGTTATATTTTATAATATCTATTAACACTCTACAAGTTCCCTATTAGTATAGAATTCCCTATGGGTTGAAATAATACATACCCGAATGATCTGTAGAATATGAGAAAATCATTATGGGTTGAAATGATAAGCCCAAGCGATTGTCATTGAATTGAATTTGGGATTGCGGGTTGAAATGATACATTCCTATATATGTTCAAATTACGGATTGAAATGATAAATATCCGTATCACTTGACCATAGAATAGAAAATTATATACAAACACCGTGGTCCATATATAAATATTTTGAAAATGATTTCTATGGTTTTGGAAAGAAATATGTGGTTTAATAAATATTGATTTCAAAATATTATATTAATGTATTTTATAAAGTTTAAATTTTTGATTTTTAGAATTATACGTTTTGAAGATTTTTTAAATTATAAGTTAGTTTTGAAATTATAAATTTTAAGATTTTACTTACAGTTTTACTATTTTAAATATATATAAAATAAGTTTAATAATAAGAGTTAATTTAATAAAGTTTGATTTATTTAATAAGTAATATGCTTAAGTATTTATTTAAATTTATATTTTAAAATAGATTTTTTATAATGATTTTTATAAGTTAAGGTTGGGAAGATAAATTTGAATTTATTTGAAAATTTTAAATTTATTTAATTAAATGGATTTGAAACTTATGGAATTTGAGATTTTCAAAGGATATGATTTTATAACTTGATTTGGTTTAAGATGATTAAATGAATATATCAAGTTTAAATAAATTGAAGGAATATTCAGTTATTTGAAATTTGAAGTTTAATTAAAATGATATTGGATTTATTAAGAAAATATTTCAAAAATTAATAATAGTAAATTGAATTTGATATATATACAAAATTATCAAATTTAGTTTTGGAAATGTTGAATACTTAAAGCTTTGAAATATATTGAAATTGAAATGGTTTATTTTGTTGTTCAAATCTGTTTTTGAAATCGATATAATTTGGAATGGTTTATTGAGAAATTGAATTGAATTGAAATTGATGATTGGAGATTTGATTAAATTTGAATTTTGGAATTCGAGTTGATTTGGAATTGATTTGTGAAATTTGAGGAAACTATTTTATCATAGAAAGTATTTTTAAATTATATTTAAAACTATTTATATATTTTACTCTATAATTATTTCATATAAACTATTTTTATATAAACTATTTTAATATAAACTATTTTAATATAAACTATTTTAACTTATATATAAACTATTTTACTTTATAAACTATTTTATTATATATACTATTTTAATATCTAAACCGGTTAAGTGGGAAGTATTCTGATTTTCAAAGTATCATTATTTCTAAGTTATGATTTCTAAAGTGTTATGGTTTTAGAAGCTTTATAATTTCGAGAGTGTTATAACTTTGAAGTGCTATGATATTTGGAAATGGATATATTTGAAAGGGAAATTATATCGTATTTGGTTTCGAAATAGAAATGATATCATATTGATATGGTTTTGAAATGGCAGTGATATTTTGGTTTTGAAGTTTAAACTATTTTGAAATGACCATGGAGTTATAATAACATTTGGTTGTTAAAGAGACCGGGATCAGTTATTGTCATACTCTCTACCAATACCGAAAACCACTTTAACAACTGTGTATGTGGTGGAGATTCTAGAATGATGTAGGATGGTGGCGACGATCTTATATGAGGTATATACATGGACCCGACGCCCATGAGTTGGCTTAAGGTGGCTAAAACAGGAGCAATTGACGGGCCAAGTGAGGTAGCTCCTCCAATCGGACACATTCCTTCGATACTATATTCTGACTTGAGATTGATTTGTAGCCACACATGATTTTGTTATTTGAGAGTGTGTTCCGAGGTGGGCGGTAGTGGCTGCTATGTGTTACCACCATCTTGGAAGTGCAATTGGTATATCTACCCTGGCATTTCCTAGTTGTGCCGTGTCACCTACCCTATCGAGACCACTACGCCATACCTATGGAGTGCCCTCTGACAACGCCCAGTATGGGGGAGATTACGGTACTATATAGACTATGGGAATATATAAAATGTGTAAAGGAGGATATGGGTAACATATTAACGCTATTTTAATAGTTTACTTTACTTTAGACATTATTATAATAGCGTATATTACTACGTAGTACATAGTTTAACGGATCCTTAGAGGATGGTTATCCCAAACATACTTTGAGTTACTTGCATTTCGGTTGTTATTTCACCTGAGTTGGATTTATTGATATAAGAATCTTAATCCTGACTTGAGTGTTTTGTGTTTTTCTTTATGCTCGTCAGACTGAGTGTACCAGTATTCGAGACTCACCTTTGGAGTTGGAACTTCGCTTGGAGATCCATCTATCGATTCTGCTTTCAGTTATTCAGCTGATTCCAGTGATGTATTCAGATTTTGGTATTTGACTATTGTATTGAGATATCTATGTATTCAAAACTTCTGTTGTATCCTGTTTAACTCTGTTATATATATAGTAGCTTCATGAACTACTATTCGTTTATTTCCGCTGCATTATTGTCATATTACTCTGTGTTGTTAGGAACCGAGATGTTGGTTTTGATGACAACAACCTTTTTAACTATCTTATTATAAAATATATACTAACACTATTGTCTAGAAAGATATGTATATGTAGGATATATAGATATGCAGGTATTGATTACTGAAGATCGATCAGTATAAAGACTCAAGACTCAAGATTGAAGACTCTAGAGTATCAAGATCAAGATTTCAAGATATGTGTCTAATTTTTGTTAAAACTTCATAATAACATGGAAATCTTCATTCCAAATTTCATTTGGGATGGAACCCATTTTTACCTTCTTAGTGGCTTACAAACCCATGACAAGTAGCTTACAAACCTACGACAAGTGGCTTATAAACCCACGAATATACTGGTTTTGCACAGGTTCTCGAGTCCTGATATAATGAGATATTCTGCAGGAAAAAGCTTGCAAAACTACTTCAAAATGGTTTTTCAAAACAATTTTCGAAACCGCTTTTCAAAATATTTTAGACTTAAAATTATCTTTTCAAATGATTTTCAAAAAGATGTTTTAGCCTTAAAATATTCTTTATTTTTATGTTTTAAAACATAGTAAAATTAGTTTATTTTTCTCTAGAATCATTTCAATTTGTTTTCATTTCAATATCATTTTCAAAACAAATTTTATACTATTTCTAACATAGGGATGTCGACATCATGGGATATCCTATGTCAATATGGTGGCCGTTGAATTCAAAAGTTTCAATTTTCAAAACAAGTGTCTATTCGTTTAAATCTCTTCACGAATGGTTATGACAGTTTGTACTCTATGAATAGCCTTCTCAAACGAATTTTTTAACATACAATTCTCATATTTTCTTCACTTCTTCTTCTCCACAAATCCATGTTTTATATTTATCATATTCTTAAGATTGTGTCGAAATTCTGCCAAATTCTCAAGTGAATCAAATTAGAATTTTATTCTTGTTTGATTCCGTGTTCTCTCTCGCAGATCAAAGTGCTATTCAGAGTTATAGGATCAATTTGTAATCGAAAGTTTATCGAGTCTCTCTATAAGGAATGGTTGTGCCTGGAAATCAATTGGGCAATCAAGTGGCCCGTAAATCAAGAGAGCTTGCCCTAGACTCGTGAGATAGGAGGGTACCGCAAGGCCTTTATAAATTGAGGGGTGTAATCTCAACACTGGTATAATAAAAATCTGTATGAGGTGGTTTTCCTCGGTACAGGACTGTATGTAGGGTAACTCCGAACCAGTATATAAAGTCCGATGTGTTCTTTCCCTTTACTGCTTTTTATTTACTTTCTGCATCTGTGTTTGATTCTGTGATTGTTCTGTGATTAAGTTCTGCATTTTTCTGTGTCATAATTTCAATTCAGTTCATATAAGTCTTAGAATTCATTAAACACTATTCACCCCCTCCCTAGTGTTAAATTAGCCTTAAGATCCTTAATCCGCTATCCCTTTCAATTGGTATCAGAGCATTGGTTTTCATAGTTTTCATAATCTGAAACTTGAAAATTGTTTTAGTGGCAACCAACATTGGTAATGTCAACTCTGGCACTAGTTCTATTATCCCTAGCACTAGTTCATTTGTAGAAGGTCAGTCTACTGTCAGACCACCATTTTTCAATGGCAGTAGTTATGCATATTGGCTTGTAGAATGAAAATTTATTTATAGTCAGTAGGATTAGACACTTGGAATATCACGCAAACTGAATATGTTGAACCAACTACCAATTTTGCCCAATAGACTACTGAACAAAAGGGTGTTGCACAAAATAACTCAAAGACCATGAATATATTACTTTATTTATTAGATAGGAATGAGTTTAATAGAGTGTCTGTTTGTAAATCTGCATTTCAAATCTGGAAAAATTTGCAAGTTACTCATGAAGGAACAAGCAAAGTTAAACAGACTAAAATTTCCATATTAACTAATCGGTTTCAATTGTTTAAAATGCATGCAAATGAGTCCATTTCCGACATGTACTATCGATTTCAAGATATTGTTCATTCACTAATTGCACTGGGAAAAAGCTTTTCGGAGGAAGACTAAGTCAGAAAAATTCTAAATTCACTCACTCCAGAATGGATCAAAAGACACTTGCAATCGAAGAAGCAAATGATATCAGCCTAATGAAGATAGAAGAATTGATTGGAAATCTGATGTCTTATGAAGTTCAACTGCAAGGAAGAAGAGAAAACAAAGCTACAAAAAAGATATTGGTATCAGAGAACGTCAACAATGATAGATGCTACAATTGCAATAAAGTCGGGTATTATAGGAAAGACTGTATGTATCCAGATAAACAATTATTCCCCCCAAACAATGATTCGTCAACGAAAAGAAAGAAAGCATGCACATCAACTCTTGATGACTCAGACTCATCATCCAGTGATGATGAAAAGAAGATGGAAAATTCAAATTTGTGTTTCACTGCTATTCACGAATCAGACGATGATGGGAGTATGGATCTAAAAATAGATACGCTTTTACATTATTTTTAATTTTTCTTGGTTGAATGGATGCTTGTTTGTTTGCTTGATTTTATTAAATTCCTTGAATTTTAAATTCAAATTTGTACCTTGAAATTTGAATTTTAAATTCAAAAATAATATTATTTTAATAATATTTAAATATAATATTATTAATATTTAAGTATTATTATATTTAATGTTATCATAGGAATTATATAATTAGAATATAGGACATAATATATATTAGAAAATAGGATTAGACACTTGTTCTTTGAATCAATAGGCACATGTCGACATACCCAGATACCCCATGTCGACATGCCCCTCAGAAATTAAGTTCAAAATTTTAATTCAAACTTTTGGATTTTCCTCCACCTTTTCACCAACTTCAATGCTTTGAAAAGATGCCTCTTTGTAACGACCTAATTTTTCGATGCCCGAAAGTCGACATCAATACGTCCACTGTATCAAATGCCGCACAGTCGAATGCCGAAAAACCGAACCGCTAGGGTTAAAGAAGAAGAAGGTAGAAGAAGAAACAGAAACGATAACAGAATCTCACATTCGCAGCGGAACAATATATAATAAATAAATGAATAATCTTTAAAACAAAAGATCTATATCAGTTTATACACAATATCATCAAAGTATTACAACAACACGATACAACACTGGCAGTCTATATAGCTTGCCCACATGGAAATTTGTCTTGCACTAACCTGAACGCAGTAGATACTACATAGTATAAATGATACGTCTCGCCATCCAGCTTGCTCCTGATCTCTATAGCATACTTGACTTCGCTCCAGAACAACTGATAACTCGACTCTAGGCTGCCCGTGTGGAAAATTGTGGGCACCCAAAGTTTAAAAAGGGAACAATAAACTCCAGGTCAGTCATGGGACTGGTGTGAGATCTTAAAACAGTTATTTTCATGAAGGAAATAAAAAGAAATCTGCCATGCTTTTAGAAAATGAAACTACCATAAGGCCTCCCACCGCACACACAATGCAAATGCAGAATTGGAGGAGATTTCTCCTTATGATAGTCAAACATGCTTGATACGCAAAATCCTCTTGATATTATTATTAGTGCATAGTGCAGAAAACATTTCGAAAGTATAATATTAATCTTAGCCAGCATACCACAATTATGATATACCTATTACAGCTACCAATTAAACGACGGCTCACCACCATAAGTAAAAGGCAGGTTATACAACTAAAACCATACATGGCGCGTATTATTTCTTTGGATTTCCAACAAATAGTCAGGCTAAGGAACTTCTATTCCACATGGGTACGCCTTTGGATGGATGCCTCGAGAACTTAACCGGCTCTCAGCCAACACAAGGCCGAGTTACCTCACGCTGTAATGAAGCTGTAACTAGGTAACCATACGAGTATGCCATCCCCGGTCGTTACCGACCTTTATCCGAGGATCCTCAACACCAGCAACCACAAAGTAATAAATTTGCAGCAACCACATAAGTTAAGTATTTAGGCTCCATACGATGATACCTCCTTTTTCTTGAAGGAAATGGACATAACCTGAGGACGCTTTCCCCAAATATCCTTGCCGCATCCTTCCTGTTTCGACCATTTTCGGGTTGTGAGGTCCAACGAGGTCTCGTCCATAAAGCTACGCTTTTCACAAAAGCCATGCTTCGATCAACAAATGATCAACAATACTTAGCAAGCCACATTGCCAAATTGGGAATGTATCACTAGTAACCATCAACTACATAACCTCTGAGCTCGTACATCTCAAAGAAGGGTGTTAAGCTAAGAGAATAAATTATTCGCCATGAATAGAAATATATTTGATAAAAACCAGCTTTACATCTCAAAGTGTAACATCAGACATTCATCCGTAGAATTCCGTTCCGAGTTCGAACGGAACTGAAGGCACTTCAAAAAAGCCCTTGCAAATTCGGATATTCACTAATCACGTCCGGACTCCCCATCACAAAGGGTCATAAAATCTATATACCAGAGAAACTCAATGCAGAGACATTCGACAGGTAATACTTTCATTTTCGAAAATGCCCGGTCTTTAACACCATCTTCAAATGCAATCCCATTTCATCGTATCATTATTCGGAATGGGTTTTATGACACAAAGTCCTCTCCCAACTTAACCAAATAATGAGTGCTTATTTTGAAAAAATAAGTAGTTACATTCAGATTTCAAGTAAATCACAATAATTTCCACTTTTATCTTTTAAACAAAAGATCCATCACAAAGATTCGATGTGGTTTTCGGATAATTATTTGGAATCCGACTCCCGATCGCATCGAAATTCAAATACCATTTAAAGGCCAATATTGATAGTCGGTTATTTAACTATCAATCAATATTCACAACACTCACCAGATTTTAAATAATTTTTCCCCAATTATTTATTTTCAAAATATCTTCGCAAGATATATTATTACACTTTAACACTTTGAAAACAAATTTCAAATCACACGTGGAATAAATTTCCAAATATTTATTTACTTCCACTGAAAATTTGCCGAGTCCGAATACTTCAAAATGATTTAAATCACTTATCCAAAAGTATATGTACTTGGATACATTTAAAATAAAAACTATTTTTAAACACTTTATTTAAAACATTAGTTATGAAATTTAATATCAATATCTCATATAAAAACTCAAGTCCAAATAATTTTAAGAATAAAATTATTAGATAACGTGTAATTATTAAAATATCCATTTTTCAAATCAAATACCAATTTAATCTTTAAAATAACCACTTCTATAATCAACTTAATAATATTCACTTTAAAGATTTAAAAACAATTTCCGAAAATAATTTCTCCAACAATATTCTTTTTAAAACCAATTCTAGAACTTTTAATTTATGTTTTAAAAGCTACTTTGAAACCATACTCGGCTTTCGAGGGAAGAATACTCTTTCCATTTCAAAATGGTCCATTTAATCAATTAATAAATCTTTCTTGATTTATTTCAATTTACATTTCAAATTTGTAAATTCCTTTCCACACTTTTTAAAATAAACCGATATTTATTTTTAAAACAAATTTCCCTTTCCTATTTAAATTCCCATTGTGAATTTAAATTTCCACTGATATATGATCAAATCGATTTCCAAATATTCACTTTCAAACACCAAATCAAATTCCAAATTGAATTCCAAATTTATTTCAAACACTCAATTAAACTCCAAATTGATTTCCCAAAGATTTATTTTCAAACACCAAATCAAATTCAAAATTGATTTCTAAATTTATTATCTTTTAAAATAAATTCCTTTATTCCTTCCAAACTATTTAAAATCCGAATTTTAAATAATTTCTTCAACTATTAAACAATATTACCTAAAATCTCTTTTTTTAAATCTTTTCCCATATTTTGGAATTAATTCGATAAGATTTCAAAATCAATCTTTACCCTTTTAAATTCCTTCTTTTAAATTCACCCAATTCTTTAAAATGAATTTACTTAAAATTTTCTACTTTAATTTCAAAAAATCCAATTTTATATTTTTGGTATCCTATGATACCAAAAATATATTCGGCCAAACCATAGCCTTCAACGATTTCAATCACAAATATAATCATACACAGATTATAAATAAACCAACACACAACATATGAAACAAATTCAAATATTTGAGGAATCCAGTTGGATCCCTCCAACCTATTTCCCTGCATCCACAGATGTTAGCACAACAAATAAATACCAATTCCACTTTAAGGTGGAATATCACGGTCGATGGGATTATATCAAATCATCCGCTATTTTGCGGCCCATACGGTCTCATCCACTATATAATGTGGGAAATCAATCACTCCAATATAAATACACACACACACACACACTATCATATATATTGTCACATCCAAACAATCAATCAATAAATTCAAATTCTATTGATTTCAATTTGAGTGAGAAGATCTCACCTTTTTATTTGCAATCCATTTCCAATCCCGACTTGTCTTCTTCACAGTATTAGACCTTGTATAACAATTTTATACAGTCTATATTCGAAATAATCGAATAATCAATTTTCATTTGATAATTTCAATTCACTTGTGATTTTATTTTAAACTAATAGTTTTACTTTTAAACTAACTTTCTTTTTAACAAATTCTAAAATTGTTAAATAAATTGATTAAGTAAATTAAACACCTTAGTATATTATTCAAAATTTAACGGTAAGTTAAATATTTGTATATCTCTATATATATTTATAAACATTAATACTTCACTATAATATTAAACAAATTGTAAACCTCAAATCTATATATGTTCAGATTTAAATTGAAGTGAATAATTCGTTTATACCTCACTGCCTTCTCGAAGCAAAACCCTAGCTCGAGACTGACCGCGCTTGCCCCATACTTGCCTGCAGCCGCCAACGATGTCGCGAAACCCTAGAGTGTTGATCAAAGATGTCGCCTTCGTCATCGCAACATCGCGACAGAGTCGCGAGCCATTTCTCCCCCTCAGTCGATCGGGGTATCCACTTCCCCCAAAATCGTCGATCCTCCAAATCGCGACCATTACCTCCATGCAAGACCATCGTCGAGCCGCCGCTGTTCCACTATTCGAACGCGACCCTTGATCTCCCCTCATATCGCTGCTGCCTCGTCTGCACTAGCGCCGCCACTGATCCATCCCCTCCTCGTCGAAAACCCCCCTCAACAACTTGCCGCCCTCAGCTCGAACGATTTGATTTATTTTTCTTCGATTTTTCTTTAGTGAAGACAGTAGCAGCCATTAATACCGAACGAGATTAAGTTGTTTATTTTTTGAACGAAAGGCTTTCGTATGTTTTTCTTATTTTTGAACGAGATATACATTTTATTTAAAAAAAACAAAGCGTGTAAAATTTTGACAGAAAAGAGTAGACATGTTCTTCAATTTCTTCTACATGTGTATGCAAAGCTTTAACACCATATTTTAATGCAACAATATTAGTTATCATTATTTTTATTTTTTTAAATTTAAATTCAAATTCAAATCATCTCGGATCCGGAACTCAAAATCTTGACATCCTATCGAGGCGTGCCGCCAGGCATTTATAATGTTAAACCCCTATTCCGAATGCAATGGAAAAGGTTTCGAGTCCAAATTCGGTCGTATGGAGAAGATAGCGTTTTGGACCCAGCTATTAAATTAATTTTTGATATAATTTTAGCGCGTTTGCTTATCGTACGGACAAATGATCATTCCAAACACTACAAAAATTGAAATCCGATAATAATACAATATTATGGATCCAATGAAACTAGTTTGGTTGAATTCCAAGACTGTGCCTCGGAAGGCAATTTTTAAATATCGATTTAAACGATACAAATTCAAAACTGAAAAAAACATTGTTAGATTCGATTTCAAAAGTTCTATCACCTTCGGTATTATCAATATGAATTATCTAAGCCTCTAAAATGTTTTAAATCAGCTTAAAATCAAGATTCAATATTTTACCCAACTTCAATAAATTAATTCAATAATTTAATTGCCAAATCCATAGTTATATCTAAAATTCATGTTTAAAATAACTTTCAAATATTTAAAATTAATTAAATATTTCAATTTCAAATGTTTAAAATTCTGGGTCGTCACACTCTTAACCAGAGAACATGACCATAGTATCTCTATTTATCTCACTCTCTTTATCATCACTTTTCACTTTTATTTCAAATTTCAAACTTATCTTCATTATCTTCAACTCCTCTCAAACTTCTTCAATGGCCTCTTCAAGCATTTCTAACACCATTAGGCTTCCAAAATCTGTCAAAAACTTTCTTTTTAATAACCCGGAAGCTATCAAAGCTTATATCAACTATGTAAACTTTGGTAAAATTCATACGGGAAAATTTGCTATTTTTGAAGATTTTCCTTCTTATGAAATTGAAAATCTTTTTCAACAATGTTCTATTCTTAGTTTAGTTGATAACAAACAAAATGATTTTGTATGTTATCCAAACCTTGTTAAGATGTTTTATACAAATTTGAATCGCAATTTTTATGATGGAGAAGAAGGACAAATTTGGAGTAGTGTTAAAGGAACACAAATTGTTTTGGATTGTGAAATTTTGGGAATTTTTTTTGGATGCAAGTATACCGGAATGAGTCTCTCAGAATTTAAAATCAATGAAAATGATCGAGAGACATTTCATTACATTTTTGAAGGGGATGACAATTTTGAATTCAAAAATCGTTATTTTTGTCGAGAAGCAAGAATTGTTATTCTTCTTATCCAACACACTCTTATACCAAGATCGGGAAACTACAACAATCCGACTTTGAAAGTTTGCAAAGCTCTTTTTGCAATTTTTGGAAATTATGATATTTATTGGGCTCACGTTGTTTTGGATGAGGTAAGGCCCAAGAACTTTACCAAGGGTGAAAACACATTAGATCATGGAATTTATCTTACTTGAATTTTCAATTACTTTGGAGTTGATTTTAAAAGGGAAGAATTTACAACTAGAAAAGTGTTCAACCATGGAAACATTTCCCTTATGCAAATTCCATTAGTGTTTCAACCATATGAAACACTTAAGGAAAAGGAAGAAAGGCTTTCTCATGTAGAAATTGAAGAAATGAAGGAAGAACAAGAAGAAGAGGAAGGAATGGAAATTGAGGAGGTGGAATAGGAAGATCAAGAAACCTCCTTAGAAAGTATAGAATATCCTACTAATCCCGCTAATCCATCCAATAAGACCATTCTCAATAATCAAAGAATTATAGTGGAAAATCAAAAGACACTTAAAAGATCAATGAGTAAGAAAATGGATAAGATTTCCACTAAAATCGACAAGTTCTTTAGGAAAATTAGTAGAAAGCTTGGACTATCATCTTCTTCATCTTCATCTAACTAGTTTAGTTCATGTTATCTTAAGTTCTATCTTTGTAGTTTCTTTATTTTAGTTAATATTATATTATCTTATGTAATGTTAAGTAGAATTATTAATGAAATCGTTCATTTCCTGTTATTCTTGTTCACTTGTCTCTGTAATTACTTCTTTTTATATTATACAAATTTTAGTTTAATAGATTTGTTAATATTATTCAAAACAAAGAAAAATGTCACTTTAGCAAGAGGCATGTCGACATACACCATCCCCCCGTGTCGACATCCAATGGGCAAAAACTAGTTACATTTTCAAATTTTAATTTCATGTAACTAACTTATGTCTATTCATTTCAAACGACTTTCAATCCCTATTTATATCTCTTTCTTCCAGAATAAATTGGAAAACTTCATCTCTAGTCATTCTTTTTCATAGTACTGTCTACTTCTTGAATTATGGATTCTCCAATTAAGAATCTAAGTGATAACCTTGAAGAAGCACTCACTTCCTTCAAGAATATTCTTACATTCATACTTCGTAATCAGCGTCACTTAGAATTAATTCAAATACAGATGATCAAGGAGCAAGTAAGACATTTTGACGTCCTGCGTTGGATGATCTCAGCCCCTAACAAGGACAATCTCGAAGAAATTCCACCAGTCACTCTCGACAAAGATAAAGAAGAATGGGATACCAGTAAAGCAGACCTTGTCTTTGGAGAAGATGGATGGGTAGAAGTACCAAGAAATGTCTAGTTATTCTGTGTGATATTTGTTTGATTTGATTGGTGTGTTTTAAACTTGATTAACTTAACTTATTTGGTATGGTTTGTATATATGTTTGGATTGAATAATTACTGTAAATATGATTGGCTGATGATTGATTTATTTGATTACACTAATGATCACACTTAGCACTTATTACACTTAATGTATGGTTTACTCTATTTTATTATGGTTGATTATCTTATAATAAGTTTAGGGATTTTATTAGTTAGAAGTTTTTGTTGATGACAAAGGAGGAGAAGTTATAAAATAGTAGTTGGCTTGGAGTAAGGGGGAGTCTTGGAGTAAGGGGGACTCATGAAGAAAGGAGGAGTTATGATAGGAGTTATGGTACAGTAAGTATATTTTATAAATACAGATTGTCATCATCAAAAAGGGGGAGATGTTAGGAATTGATATGTTGGTTGTGACGCCCCACCTCTATGCTCACAACAACAACGATTATTATAAGGAATAACTTCTGCTATTGCGAAGAATAATGCTTGTTAGAAGCGACCATCCGGTATATATTCAATCCAAATCTAAAACGAAACTACGGTGGCTTAAGAAAAATTTAAAACAACTCATAATAACAAAACACAGAAAAGTATAATCACATCAGAACAGAAATATCAGATATATAGCGGAAGACAAGTCTGGATACATGCTACAACAATCGATGGTTCACATAAACCAAATGTACATTTAAATATTATCAACATACATGAGACGAGAGTCAATGCACCAAAAAGAAACACCTCGAAGCTAGACAAACAATGAAGTGAAATCCCAAAAGCTGAAGCAGCAACTGAATCAGAGATAGCGATTATCCTGAAATAACTCGGTCTGACCCGAGTATTATTTAAAAGAAAATAATAAACGGATCAGTCTAATTTAAACTTCAGAAATAAGTGTATGATAAACAACACTTAAGAAAATAATCGTAATCTCGAATGAGATTATACAGCATAGATAATCAGCATAGTTCAAATAAAGAAATCTCAATTTAAACTCCATCAAAATCAATAATCTCAAATGAGACTATTCAACATAAATAATCACCATAGTTTAAATAAAGAAATCTCAATTTAAACTCCATCAAAACAACCTTTTAAATTCCCAATTGAATTCAAATCAGCAATACGCAAATTTATAATCTTGGATGAGACTATACACCAAATTATAATCTTGGATGAGACTATACACAAAGTTATAATCTCGGATGAGACTATACACAAAATTATATTCTCGGGTGAGACTATACAACATAGTAATCAACATAGTTTAAAGGAAGAAATCCCATTAAACATCATCAAAATCAACCTCCAAATTCATAATTGAATTCAAAACAGCAATACGCAGAATCTACAAATCAGTTAAGATAACTAGAAAATCAGCATTCACAAAATCTAGAAATCAAAATAAGATAACTAGAAAATCAACATAAAAGATGGATCGATCCCAGCAGATGGCGAGTTTTAGCTACGCAGCACGTGCATCTCATATGGCCGAAGATACCAAGTAATATAATTTTTGGCGCCCAACAAATGACCAGAAAGTCCAACATATGACCCCAAGGTCCAACAGATGACCCGAAGGTCTAATACTGCTAATTGACCCGAAGGTACATCATATGACCAGAAGGTCTAGTACTGGTAATTGACCCAAAGGTCCATCATATGACCCGAAGGTCCAGTAGAGTGGCTCGAAAGCCCAATAAAATCATCAAAATCATCAAACAGCAAATATTTCAATTAACGAGTCCGGAATTATCAAAATCATCAAACAGCAAATATTTCAATTAACGAGTCCGGAATTAACCGAAATAGTAAAAGTATGGTTCCATACTCCGCACTTTTACTAAATCGTTTAAATCTCTTCATCGTTTCCTTGAAAGTGCAAAATTATGTATTTTATATAGATAACATTTTTGCGTTCTCAAACGGACAAGTCCGGAATTAAGCGAATCAGTAAAAGTGAGGGTTCATAGTCCTCAATTTTGCTGAAGCGTTTAAATCGCTTCCTCATCTTTTGAAAGCGCAAATTGTAAAATTTTTGAAAACAAATTTATGTTAAAATGATTTTTAAAACACGTGATTAAAATAGCAACAACTATAACAATTTCGACGAGGAATTTGCGCTTCACTAAATACCGTGAAAACAGATATCAAATCAGAGTTGGGGATAACCGCTTAAAAATTCACATTGAAATTGACGGTTACTGAAGTCAAAACAACAGTAATTTTTTATTCATCAAAAATGTCATTAAAACAACACGCTTCAAAAATATGCTGCCGGAGTATAAATCCGTTATAAAAATAACGGCCGTAAAATTCGTTTTAAAATCAAACACCGGTTCAACGTAGTTTAAATATTGGACTGTACTACTGAATATTCAAAAATAATGCACGCAATTAATAATGCCTATGCCTAGTTTGTATGCTACTCTCACATGCAACCTGAAGTAGAGAAGAATGAACTAGGATCTGGACCTCGCTATACGCACACGTCAATAATTGCCCAAAAAAAAATACCCGACTATGCAATTATATACTGTACGAACTTGCACTATAATAAAGTATGAAGACCAGGACACATTATCCTTTTCAATGCATGAATTCATGCATGCGTGAGTAAAATTTTGTTCATAATTTAATACAAGGCAACTTTGAAGAATATTTCCACTATAATTTACTGCCTAGTGGGTAGGTAGGATTGATATTTAAAAATTCATAACAAACGCATCTAAACTTTAGCCCATATTGATATGAACTATTGCATACAAGATACTTTGATATGTAGAAACGAATGAAAGTTGACGGAAGGACCAACCAGTGAAAATGATCTGTTCACCTTATACTATTGTATGCAACCTGAGCAATGTTTTATATACTACTTGTTGCACTCATACACTTAACGAAAATAAAATGACTAGCCTACTATCGTGTATACCTGAGGAATGAAGTTTGCTCGCAAGGCAAAAACAAAAGACAAAAATTTCCAGTCAAAACTACATATGCACGTGTACTAATTAAATTCCTACTATATAATGTATTTGATGATTTACTCTAATACACGCACACTACACAATATGTAGTCAGGATTAAACTTCATATACGCATGAAAATGAGGAAGGTCTGGACTAGCTTACACTTTTCTTTCACGCAAAACTTGGCTTTGTGTGATACGCGAATACACATAAAAATAAATCAAATGGTAACTTGGCAGGTCTTCCTTTTATGCACGTAACAAGGTACACGGTCTAGACATAGTTGAATGCAATACCACTCTACATAAACTTCAACATAGTCACGCACTACAAAATAGTCTAAACGCATTTTTTTTATGCTGGCATTTTTCATGCATTGATCTCCTAATCATATAAAACATTATATATATGAACGTGAATTGATGCAAAGCTCCGTTACACTTAAAACTAAAACTACAACAAACAAGCAAAAGTAATTTAAAGATGCATATTGTGAACAAAATCTTGCATGGCATTAGAATTACTTTGCAAAATTTGTACATGAACATGACATGAAGTATGTCAAAGATTGATGTAAGGCAAACCGCAACCAGCAAAAAAAAAAGAGAATTTGGCAACAATTTTTCACACACGCAGTGCTTTTTGAAGTAAATCAAAAATATCAACAGATCTGAATATATTAGAAATGTGAGTATAAAACTCACCTTAGATCTGTTCCAAAATCAGCTACCAACAAAGATTCAAAAGAAACTAGAAGTTTGGAACCGCCATTAATAATTCCCCGAGCTAATGAAAAATTTGAACAAATCAAGTGGCGAAGGCTATTTTTTTCCTTTCACAGTTGTGTACCAGTCAAAAGAAAATGATGTGTTGGGATGTATATTGGGTACAATTGCATTGAATTGAATACGTGCACAAGTAGAAAAGAAGGACACAATTGTACTAAATGATGATGGCTGCACATTAAATTTTTTCTTTACAAAACCATGAGGCAGTAGGGTGTTCACATGCTTTACCAAAACTAGTGACAGCAAGCCAAAAGAGTTTATATTTGCTTTTGAATTGGACTGTCACTCATATACATGA
Source organism: Allium cepa (assembly GCA_030765085.1). NCBI lineage: Eukaryota > Viridiplantae > Streptophyta > Magnoliopsida > Asparagales > Amaryllidaceae > Allium > Allium cepa. The sequence continues at coordinate 456,393,781 of CM060929.1, read as the reverse complement.
AAAGGAAGTGTCATGCATTTCCACGTGCATCACTATAAAGCATTATTCACTGACTAAACAATGGATTTGCATTACAAAAATGTTGTGACAGCAAAAAGGCAAAGGAAATGCTCCCACTTGGTTTACAAAATAAATGTCATAGCATTTGTTCAAATTTGTTTTATATTAGCCTATATCCACATATACACGTGAAGAAGGCAAAAGAAAGTTACAACATACTTAATCATTTTCAACACACAATACCATTTACAATTTATTTCCAACATGTACCACTTATAAATATCAACTGACTTTTCAAGAAAATTTGCGTTGCAAATTTATTTTTCAAATTTCAATTTAAAATTTCTAATTTAAATTTTCATTTCGACGGCAGTCAAAAATAACGGTTGTTACAAACTCCCCCCTCATAAAAATTGCGTCCCCGCAATTTTCATACTAGAAGCTGTTTATGACACAATTTATTCATCACAATAAAGATTTAAAATTGAAAAGAAGAATAAGAATGCTCACCCCCACCTGCAGAGGAGAGAAAACCGGGATAAGAACGCTCGATGAATTCTTTGGTTTCCCAAGTGCAATCTTTAGGATTTGCGGACCATTGAATTTTCGCAAGCGGGACTTCTTTATTCCGAAGGCGTTTAACCTCCGAAGTTAGCACACAAATAAGATTTTGCACCATAGACATGTCGGGTGAGATATCAAGATCTTGCAACATAAGAGGATCAATAATAGAATCCGAATCTCGAAGACATCGACGGAGCTGGGATACATGAAATACTTCATAATTCTCGAAAACTGAATAGGTAGCGATACACGATAAGCAACAGGGCTAATGCATTCCGTAATAGGAAACGGTCCAATATAACGAGGAGCCAATTTCCCGAAGCTTCTACAACGCACCACACCCTTCATCGGAGAAACACGAATGAATACGTGATCGCCAACAGAAAATTCCAATGGCTTCCTACGATGATCGGCATAAGAGTTCTGCCTATTATGAGCCTCCTTCATTCTCTGTCTGATAATATCAATCCTCTCAGAAGATTCACGAATAAAATCGAGGCCGACAACTAATTTTTCCCCGGATTCCAACCAACAAGATGGTGATCGACACGGTCTTCCGTAAAGAGTTTCGAAAGGAGCCATACCGATACTGCATTGGAAACTATTGTTATAAGAAAACTCAACAAGAGATAAGTGGTCTTCCCATCTACAACCAAAGTCAAGAAGCAGTCCGATTGGACTTGATAGCAATAAAATGGGCTGATTTGGTCAATCGGTCAACAATCACCCAAACACTAGTATGGCCCGACCTCGAACGAGGTAGACCATCAATGAAGTCTATAGAAATCTGATCCCATTTCCATAATGGAATCTCAAGAGGCTGCAAAAGACCACTAGGACAATGGTGTTCTGCTTTAATAAGTTGACAAGTCATGCAACGACTCACATAACTTGCAACATCACGCTCCATACCTTCCCAAAAGTATAAGCGTTTCATGTTAGCATACATCTTACTACTACTCGGATGGATAGTATACTTAGAACGATGACAGTCCTCAAGAACATCATTTCTAAGATTAGAAACATTAGGCACGATCAACTTTCCCTTCTTCCGAATACAACCATGATCATCAATATCAAAATCCTTTAGATCATCACTTCGGGATTCCGATTTACAACTCTGAATAAGATAAGAAATATCTGGATCTTGCTTCTGGGCATCGACAATACGATCCAACAAACTAGGACGAGCTTCCATGCTAAATAAAAGCATGGGAGAATCAGAAACTGCAGGACGATCTCTAATATCACAAAGAGATAAAATTTACAAAATATTCCACTCTACTAGCATCATGGAAACAACAACTTGCTGCTTGCAATTAAGCGCATCAGCAACTCGATTACCCTTACCAGGGGGTATACTGAATATCGAAATCATATGAAGCAAGAAATTCGAGTCAACGCTATTGCCTCATATTAAGTTCTTTTTGAGTAAGTAGATACTTCAGAGATTTGTGATCAGTGAAGAGAACAAAACGCTCGCACAATAGATAATGTCGTCAAATCTTTAGAGCAAAGACTATAGCGGCTAAATCCAAATCATGGGTAGCATAACGAATCTCGTTAGGCTTTAGTTGTCTAAAAGCATAGGCAACTACTATTTTTTTTCGCACGAGAACAGCACCGAAACCAATACGGCCAGTATTGGTCCAATTAATGAAGTCTTGGTTCCCTCCGGGAATCACAAGGATAAGAGCATCGGAAAAGAGTTCTTTCAAATAATCTTCTTTCCTGAAAAGCTAAAACTTTCAAAATTTCAATTATCTTTATGAAATCATTTTCTAGAAAAATTTACTTTTTATAGGTCAATTATTGTGTCAAATTGTCTCATCAAAGCATTTAGGAGATTCCTATTGATAACGTTGATCAAGCGCATCGACCAGAATTCTTAAAGCACTCAATGGGCAATACAATCACAAAATCATCTTCTATATGATAAAATCAAATCCAATTATACTTGTAAATAAATCTTATGAAAAAGATTTGCAAAAATTTTAAATTGCTTTTTTTTCCATCCAAAATCAATAAATACACAATTGGAGTCATAGAGATATTCGTAGAATACTCGATTCATAAAATGGATGAAATAGGCTGGGCAAACTAAATGACGTAATAAGTCATTCATAAGAATCATAATGAGTGCGGAACGCGGTAAGTGGAATACTATCTTCCGCCACTCGTAACTGATGAAAACCGGTAGCAAGATCGAGTTGGGAGAAAAGCTTAGCGCGACTTAATTGATCGAACATGTCGTCGACCCTAGGTAATGGATACCTATTTTTGATAGTGAGCTCGTTAAGCTTGCGATAATCAATGCAAAGCCTAAGAGTACCATATGGCTTTTTAACAATGACAACGGCGGCGTCCTAAGGAGATGAGCTAGAACGAATAAATCGCTTGGCTTCCAATTCAGATAATTGTTGCTTGAGTTCCTCATTTTCCTTAGCAGACATCCTCATGGGAGGACGACTGACAGGATGAGCACCAGAAATAAGATCAATACGGAACTCAATTGCCCTCTTCGGTGGCAACTCCAAATAGACTCGAAAACATCATAAAAATCACAAACAACTGGAATATTAGCTATGACATCCTCCGATTCGAAGGAAGAAATGAAAGCATTCGAAGTATGATCCATGCTTTGAAATATAATAGATAACTGCTCGATAGCATCAGGATGCTTGAGATATAAAGTTCTTTCGGGACATAAGATTGAACTTCTAATGGACGATCCAATCCATTCCCGTAATCATATCAAAACCAAGATGATCTATAACATGCAGATTTGCATGAAAGGAAAAACCACAAAGAATAATCTCAACATCAACACACGACAAACCAAGAGTAGCGGATCCGCCAATAGGATTTAAAATCCTCAAACGGTCACAAAGACTAACAACATCCAAAGGAATAACATCAACAAGCTCCTTTGATACGAATGAATGTGATGCACTCGTATCGAAAAGAACTCTAATAGAATGGCCATGAAATAAAATAAAACCTTCCAAGACTGAAGAAGTAAAAACTTTGGGTTGAGAAGAATCACTAAAAGCTTAAGCAACATTAAGCTTTCCAGATTTGCAACCCTTAGGAGCAGTTAAAACAACTCAAGATTGGAAAGGAATTTAACAAATGGAATACTACGGAAATATAAGATATATTCCTAGACATATTCCAACTTGTTAGAAAGGATAAAAGTTTAAGAAAAACGAAGGAATAGATTCGAAAGGCACGAATAAAACCCTCGAATAGTTGTAACGCATGTTCCATTCTGCTTCTGTTCTGTGTTCATTAGAATTTGTTCTGGACCTCGCTTTGATACCAAGCTGTGACGCCCCTCCTCCATGCTCACAATAACAACGGTTATTATAAGGAATAACGCCTGCTATTCCGAAGAAATGCTTGTTAGAACCGACCATCCGTAAGTTATGCCTTAGATGAGTATTGATTACATCGATAGAAGTTGTGTAAATTACTCCCAAAGATATATATTCAATCCAAATCTCAAAGAAACTACGGTAGCTTAAGAAAAATTCAGAACAACTCATAATAACAACACACAGAAAAGTATAATCACATCAGAACATAAATATCAGATATATAGCGGAAGACAAGTCTGGATACATGCTACAACAATCGATGGTTCACATAAACCAATTGTACATTTAAATATTATCAACATACATGAGACGAGAGTCAATGCACCAAAAAGAAACACCTCAAAGCTAGACAAACGATGAAGTGAAATCCCCAAAACTGAAGCAGCAACTGAATCAGAGATAGTGATTATCCTGAAATAACTCGGTCTGACCCGAGTATTATTTAAAAGAAAATAATAAACGGATCAGTCTAATTTAAACTTCAGAAATAAGTGTATGATAAACAACACTTAAGAAAATAATCATAATCTCGAATGAGATTATACAACATAGATAATCAGCATAGTTCAAATAAAGAAATCTTAATTTAAACTCCATCAAAATCAATAATCTCAAATGAGACTATTCAACATAAATAATCACCATAGTTTAAATAAAGAAATCTCAATTTAAACTCCATCAAAATCAGCTTTTAAATTCCCAATTGAATTCAAAACAGCAATACGCAAATTTATAATCTCGGATGAGACTATACACAAAATTATAATCTCGGATGAGACTATACACAAAGTTATAATCTCGGATGAGACTATACACAAAATTATATTCTCGGGTGAGACTATACGACATAGTAATCATCATAGTTTAAAGGAAGAAATCTCATTAAACATCATCAAAATCAACCTCCAAATTCACAATTAAATTCAAAACAGCAATACGCAGAATCTAGCAATCAGTTAAGATAACTAGAAAATCAGCATTCATGAAATCTAGAAATCAAAATAAGATAACTAGAAAATCAACATAAAAGATGGAGTGATCCCAGTAGATGGCAAGTTTTAGCTATGCCGTACGTGCATTTCATATGGCCGAAGCCTACCAAGTACTATAATTTTTTGTGCCTAACAAATGACCCGAAGGTCCAACATATGACCCGAAGGTCCAACAGATGACTCGAAGGTCTAGTACTGGTAATTGACCCGAAGGTCCATCATATGACCCGAAGGTCTAGTACTGGTAATTGACCCGAAGGTCCATCATATGACCCGAAGGTCCAGCAGAGTGGCTCGAAAGCCCAATAAAATCACCAAAATCATTAAACAGCAAATATTTCAATTAACAAGTCCGGAATTAACCGAAATAGTAAAAGTATGGTTCCATACTCCACACTTTTGCTAAATCGTTTAAATATCTTCATCGTTTCCTTGAAAGTGAAAAATTGTGTGTTTTATATAAATAACATTTTTGCGTTCTCAAACGGACAAGTCCGGAATTAAGCGAATCAGTAAAAGTGAGGGTTCATAGTCCTCAATTTTGCTGAAGTGTTCAAATCGCTTCCTCATTCTTTTGAAAGCGCAAACTGTAAAATTTTTGAAAACAATTTTATTTTAAAACGATTTTTAAAACACGTGATTAAAACAGCAACAACTATAGCAATTTCGACGAGGAAATTGCGCTTCACAAAACTCCGTGAAAAAGGATATCAAATCAGTGTTGCGGGATAACCGCTTAAGAATTCACTTTAAAATTGACGGTTACTGAAGTCAAAACAACAGTAATTTTTTATTCGTCAAAAATGTCATTAAAACAACACGCTTCAAAAATATGTCAATGGAGTATAAGTCCATAATAAAAATAACGGCCGCAAAATTCATTTTAAAATCAAACACCGGTTCAACGTAATTTAAATATTGAACTATACTACTGAATATTCAAAAATAATGCACGCAATTAATAATGCCTATGCCTAGTTTGTATGCTACTCTCACACGCAACCTGAAGTAGAGAAGAATGAACTAGGATCTGGACCTCGCTATATGCACACGTCAATAAATGCAAAAAAAAAAGAAATACCCTACTATGCAATTATATACTATACGAACTTGCACCATAATAAAGTATGAAGACCAGGACACATTATCCTTTTCAATTCACGAAGTCATGCATGCGTGAGTAAAATTTTGTTCATAATTTAATACAAGGCAACTTTGAAGAATATTTCCACTATAATTTACTGCCTAGTGGGTAGGTAGGATTGATATTTAAAAATTCATAACAAACGCATCTAATCTTTAGTCCATATTGATATGAACTATTGCATACAGGATACTTTGACATGTAGAAACGAATGAAGGTTGATGGAGGGACAAACGGGTGAAAATGATCTGTTCACCTTATACTATTGTATGCAACGTGAGCAAAGTTTTACATACTACTTGTTTCACTCATACACTTAACGAAAATAAAATGACTTGCCTACTGTCATGTATACCTGAGGAATGAAGTTTGCTCGCAAGGCAAAAATAAAACACAAAAATTTCTAGTCAAAACTACATATGCACGTGTACTAATTAAATTCCTACTATATAATGTATTTGATGATTTACTCTAATACATGCACACTACACAATATGTAGTCAGTATGAAACTTCGTATATGCATGAAAATGAAGAAGGTCTGGACTAGCTTACACTTTTCTTTCATGCAAAAACTTGGCTTCGTGTGATACACGAATACACATAAAAATAAATCAAATGGTAACTTGGCACGTCTCCCTTTTATGCACGTAACAAGGTACACGGTCTAGACACAGTTGAATGCAATACCACTTCTACATAAACTTCAACATAGTTACTCACTACAAAATAGTCTAAACGCATTTTTTTATGCTGGCATTTTTCACGCATTGATCTCCTAATCATATAAAACATCATATATATATGAACGTGAATTGATGCAAAGCTCCGTTACACTTAAAACTAAATCTACAACAAACAAGAAAAAGTAATTTAAAGATGCATACTGGGAACAAAATCATGCATGGAATTGGAATTACTTTGTAAAATTTGTACATGAGCATGACATGAAGTATGTTAAAGATTGATGTAAGGCAAACTGCAACCAGCAAAAAAAATGAATTTGGCAACAACTTTTCACGCACGCACTGCTTTTTGAAGTAAATCAAAAATTTCAACAGATCTGAATATATTAGAAATGTGAGTATAAAACTCACCTTAGATCTGTTCCAAAATCAGTTAGCAATAAAGATTCAAAAGAAACTAGAAGTTTGGAACCGCCATTAATAATTCCCCGAGCTACAGAAAAATTTGAACAAATCAAGTGACGAAGGCGATTTTTTCTTTTCACGGTTATGTACCAGTCAAAAGAAAATGATGTGTTGGGATGTATATTGGGTACAATTGCATTGAATTGCAGACGTGCACAAGTAGAAAAGAAGGACACAATTGTACTAAATGATGATGGCTGCACATTAAATTTTTGCTTTACAAAACCATGAGGCAGCAAGGTGTTCACATGCTTTACCAAAACTAGTGACAACAAGCCAAAAGAGTTTATATTTGCTTTTGAATTGGACCGCCACTTATATACACGAAAAGGAAGTGTCATGCATTTCCACGTGCATCACTATGAAGCACTATTCACTAACTAAATAATGGATTTGCATTGCAAAAATGTTGTGACAGCAAAAAGGCAAAGGAAATGCTCCCACTTGCTTTACAAAATAAATGTCACGACACTTGTTCAAATTTGTTTTATATTAGCCTATATCCACATATACACGTGAAGAAGGCAAAAGAAAGTTACAACATACTTAATTATTTTCAACACACAATACCATTTGCAATTCATTTCCAACTTGCACCACTTATAAATATCAACTGACTTTTCAACAAAATTTGGTTTGCAAATTTAATTTTCAAATTTCAATTTGAAATTTCAATTTGAAATTTTTATTTTGACGGCAGTCAATCACGGTTGTTACATTGGTTTTGATGATAACAACCTTTTTAACTATCTAATTATAAAATATATACTAACACTATTGTCTAGAAAGATATGTATATGCTGGATATATAAATATGCAGGTATTGATTACTGAAGACTAATTAGTATAAAGACTCAAGACTCAAGATTGAAGACTCTAGAGTATCAAGATCAAGATTTCAAGATATGTGTCTAGTTTTTGTTAAAACTTCATAATTGCATGGAAATCTTCATTTTGAATTTCATTTGGGATAGAACCCATTTCTACCTTCTTACTGGCTTACAAACCCACGATTAGTAGCTTACAAACCTACGACAAGTGGCTTACAAACCCAAGAACATCCTGGTTTTGTACAAGTTCTCGAGTCTTGATGTGATGAGATATTCTGTAGGAAGAAGCTTGGAAAACTACTTCAAAATGGTTTTTCAAAACGATTTTAAAAACTGCTTTTCAAAATATTTTAGCCTTAAAATTATCCTTTCAAATGATTTTCAAAAAGATGTTTTAGCCTTAAAATATTCTTTGTTTTTGTGTTTTAAAACATAGTAAAATTAGTTTATTTTACTCCAGAATCATTTCAATTTGTTTTCATTTCAATATCATTTTCAAAACAAATTTTATACTATTTCTAACATAGGGATGTCGACGCCATGGAATATCCCTTATCGACATGGTGGCCACTGAATTCAAAAGTTTCAATTTTCAAAAGAAGTGTCTATTCGTTTAATCTCTTCACGAATGGTTATGACAGTTGGTACTCTATAAAATTCCTTCTCAAACGAATTTTTTAACACACAATTCTCATATTTTCTTCACTTCTTCTTCTCCACAAATCCATGTTCTATAATTATTATATTTTTAAGATCGTGCCGAAATTCTGCCAAATTCTCAAGTTAATCAAATTAGAATTTCATTCTTGCTTGACTCTCTGTTCTCTCTCGAAGATCAAAGTGCTATTCAGATTTATAGGATCAATTTGTAATCAAAAGTTTATCGAGTCTCTCTATAAGGTGTGATTGTGCCTGGAAATCAATTGGGTAATCTTGTGGCCCGTAAATCAAGAAAGTTTTCCCCGGACTAGTGAGACAGGAGGGTACCTCAAGACCATTTTAAATTGATGAGTGTAATCTCGACACTGGTTTAATAAAAATCTGTATGAAGTGGTTTGCCTTAGTACATGACTGGATGTAGGGTAACTTCGAACCAGTGTAAAATCCGTTGTATTCGTTCCCTTTACTACTTTTTATTTACTTTCTGCATCTGTGTTTGATTCTATGATTGTTCTGTGATTAAGTTCTACATTTATTTGTGTCATAATTTCAATTTAGTTCATATAAGTCATAGAATTCATTAACACTATTCACCCCTCTCCTAATGTTAAATTAGCCTTAAGATCCTTAATCCGCTGTCCCTTTCATGTGTCTGTGATTCTGTGATTATTTTATTTACTGTATATGCTGTGTTTTGCCAAATTTAAATTAACAATCTGATATTTTGAGCAATTCAAGTCCGAAATGTGCGGATGCGAATGGTTGAAAATACCAGGATGTTACATATTAGCTATAGAAAAACAAAGGCATCTAACATATATGACAATTTCTTTTGAAATCATAGACTAAGCCCTAACTTTAGGAAGCATTTATAAATGATTATAAATCATATGTGTAACAATCCACCTTTCTTGACCTTTTTATTCAACATCCTAATCGATGCTCAGATTCTAAAAGTTGTGAATGATTCATTGTAAGATGAAATACAATAAAAACAGTAGATAAAGTCACTACCATAAATGCTGTAACAAACCGGATTTTCAAGTAAACATAATAAACTAAGTAGTGGTTTAATCTGGAAAATTTAAACCAGTAGTTTTCGAATTTGTAGTCTTTTATAAAAGATAATTTGATTTAGAATGATTTAATCTAAATCATTGTACAATTTAGCGATGTTAGTGTTTTCAAAGTGTTGAAAATCACATTGAAAACATTATTGGGATTTCATTTAATTTTGGTGAATTCTAAATTTAAAGAAAATCAAAAATTTAAAATATGGTTGAATATTTTGGAATTGGTAAATAAATCTAATCTCGAATGAAGAATATATATTTTATTCAATCGTTGACCATAAGAGTTTGGAAAGCAATTATTTTGTTAAGTAATCATTTTAATTTGTTATTTGAGATTTTGAGCTTTGAAATTGGTTAATAAGTTAAAGCGACATAATCTTGGATTTTGTAAGTGCTAAAGAAATTGAACCAAGGTTTGATTAATAGCATTGGAAAATTCAATTATTATAAATCAAAGAGTATTCTCTTTTAATTAAATGGGCCTACTTGAAAACCCAAACAAACACTTAAGCACAAGGAAAAAAACCTAGTTCCTTATTTTCTCATTTTTTTCTCTCTCTAAGTAAAATATGTTCATTTTCTAAAAGAGGAAACTAGGGTTGGTTTACTTCTTCCAATTCAATCAAACTAGCAAATGAAATTAGAAACTAATTGCTAGAAAATAAGAGAAAATCAAGGTAATGGTTTTAAAACCCTATTCTATCTATTAATTGGGTGATTTCAGTTTTCCACTGAATAATTCTTGTGTTATTTGTTTTGGGTCGAGATGTTTGCTAGGATTGTGCCTTTGAGAAATTGGAGCCACAATGTTCTATTTGCAGCCGAATTAAGGAAACAAGGTGCTTTAAACCTCACAAGATCTTTCCCTAAATTTCTTATGGCATGCATTTGATTTTTTTTGAGTGATTGTGAATTTATTTGGATGAGATTTGGTTGAATGCTTGCTAATTGCTTTACTAAGAATACAATTATAACATTCACCTTAATTTCCTACTATACTTTAGTTTTCTCATATTATTTCAATGATATGAATGTATGCAATGTGTGAAACTGAAGGTATAGATGATTGCTGAAAACATATAAGGAGCGTTGAAGTAAAACAGCAAGAACTTGCACGTTTCTAATCCGTTTGGAGACCTTCTTTTTATGTTAGAAACTAGATTCAATGAGAAACAATTTCTCTTTTGGTTAGTTTTGAGATTTCGCCATTTAATTGACCTGAAATAGAATTGGAAGTAAAAGTATAAGTTCCGTCTTTAACAAAATTTCTCGAGTTTGAATCTAAAATTGATTTAGCCATATCCTTTTCGTTTTTGATCAAAAATTCAGTAGTTTTAGATGTTCTGAAAACATAGACTCTGTGCTATAAGTTTAATGTTTTGAGTTTTGTAATACTCTGAAGTTAAAATGGTCTAAATCACACTTGTTTGTCGCTGTCCTCAGCATAAAAGACAGGGATATTGAATTTTAAATCTGAAATTTTTTTTGGTCATAACTTTGAACTGTAAGTCCAAATATGATTATCTTTTTCCTGTTTGAAATTTTAAGCTTTATATAAAACTTTCATGTTTTTAATTTTGCAAAATTTTGAAGTTTATATAGTCAAAATCATATTCTTTGTCGCTGCCCTGAAAATAAACGACAGCGACAATGAATTTAAAACCTAAGAATTGTTTTGGGCATAACTTTTTAACTGTAAATCCAAATTGTTCAAAACCTATTTTTTGTGGAAAGCTAAGACTTTAAGAACAACTTTCATGTTGTAAATTTTCAAAAATTCTGAGGATAATTGGGTCGAAATGGTGTTTCAAAACTGAAAATCCGTCGCAACCTGTGATTTGTTGGTATGTTTGTGATGTTGTTTAAATTTTCTTTGAACGTTCTGTCATGATCATTTTGATATATGTATATATATATATTTATATATATATATATATATATATATATATATATATATATATTTCCATTGGTTTTTTAGTTATAAATTGTTTTTAGAGAAGATATGAAAATTAAACCTTATGGAACTATTGGTCCTTACAATCTTGTGATATGGAATAGTGAATTTATTGTGTTTTATGGACTTTGAATCATTTTTGATTCAAAGCTTTGGAAATTTATAAATTTAAATATATTTATTTTGCAAATGTATATAATGCTTTGTTTTGTATTCAAATAATTCCGCAAAAAGGGTTTATTTAAGTATTAAACTTGTTTTCTAAAATAGCCTAATTTCTTTTATAAATGATTTTATGGATTTGGAATTTCAAATTTTGGAAATATAAGTGTGTAAGGTTTTAACTCATTACTAGAATACTAAATTGGTTTCGAAAATGGATTTATGGATCTACAAATAAATGAATACTTTTATAAGCGGCTTTTGAAATATGGTATGTAAACATTATAACCTTATGGAATTTAAAGAATCAATGTGATTTTGGAAATATGGAAAATGTTGTTTTGTAAAATAAATACTCTTGGAACTATTTAGAATAACAGAATATTTTGATAAGTGACAAATTAATAAATGTTTTGAGAACCTTAATTCTATATTTGGGGAGTACTAATAATCGATTTAGTGTTATCGATTGGTTTAAATGCTTTCGAATCACGCTTCGTCGAATATAGAATAACCCATTGAATATAACATTAGAGTGGAATTTAATAACCCATTAACGAATACACGAATTCCACTGGGTAGTATGCGATGCCCTGGTTAAATTCTTGTGATCGTATTTGAGAAAGTACTCAACACTTTAGAGTTGTGTGCGACGAGTGGTTTACAGATCCTTAGGAGAATGTAGTTCAGGTTTTCCAGTGGTATCCGTAATAAGTGATATTTACTAGCTTTTAGTAAATACTTGAATTCCACCATACGATATGGGACGTATTGGTTAAATTCTAGTGATTACTGAAGGTGATAGTATTTGGCACTTTAGAGTTTACTCTCCTTTGGTGTACGGCAAGTGGCTGCTAGAACCTTTAGAAGTTTATTCCTGGATTTCTTTTCGAACATAATAGTACAATAATATTAAATAAATGTAGATTTATCGAGTCATGGTTTCTACGATCACCTTGATTAGTATGGACTATCATTGATATCATTCTGTGATTTTGTATTCCCGGTCTGAGTACGATCCTTGGTATCAGATCGGTTCGAGTGATACCAATTTGTCTGTTTGCCACGGGTTTTGAGTACAATCATTGCGATTGTTTTGGCCAATCATTACGATCGATTTGGATTAAGATCTCTTAGATTCTGGATATTTGGGTTCTGTGACTATTCTGTGTTCGTGAAATAAACATATATATATTCTTGTGTCCATGAAATAAATATATATTATTATGTCTTGTGTTCATGAAATAAATATATATTCTTGTGTCTTGTGATGAATGTTAAGTTAATTCTGTTATTACGTGTTTAGTGACTAATGTGTTGGTGACTTAAATGTATAACCATGTATCTTGTGATGAACTCTAGGTTAAATTAATTCCTTTGACTCGTTATTTAATAGACATCTATATTTACTTATATGTTGTTTGTTCTTGTGTTATATCTTGTTCTCACCCTATTGGATATTTAGAGATAGTCTGATCCGGGTGTTATTCTACTCGGGTCAGACTGTGACTTTTCAGGTTATAGGATAGGTTGACCTTTGAATGGTTATGCTAGCAAGAAGATAAAAAACTGGACTTTTAAGTTTCCCGTTTAGGAATTTGGACCTTGTACATAAATTGTATAATTGAGATTAGAGAATTGTAGAACTTGTATATTATGCGAGCTTAGTGTTTTATTTTGTAGACTCACAATTTGTATATGTATATGAGATTATTATTCTGCTGATCTATGGTTGATGCTTATATGATATATTGTTCTTATTTGAGAAATCATTATGTCTATTACTTTATATTAATACTATACACGTCAAATTTCAGTTCAGATATTAAGTAAAAAGGTATAAATGAAGTGTCAGTGTTAGTATAAAGATATATGCACATTTGATTGCCCTTAACAAGTCGTATTCTCTAGATTAGCAAACGACATTATTTGTAATGTTCTTTTCTATTATGGGTATCATGGTGGGGTCGTTATAACTGCAACTTTTAGAACTCACAATGGAAGGAATAAATTATAGTAACAAATAAATAGGAATATCTGAATCAGACTAATCAGTAACCATAAGAGCCATTACACCAGTCTAAGTTAATACTTTCATAACACATCGTTCAACATAAATACATGGTATTGAACAATGATGACTAGATAAGGAAAAATAAGCAACTTGGCTTCATCGGTCCTCTATCATTGCCTTCAAACGTCAAGCATTACCTAAGACCACTGTAAATGTATCATAATTGGAAACGAAATATAAGAGCCATTGCAAACTAATCTCATTCATTAAAAATAGTAGATTGTTGGTAATATAATTCAAAACTACAAACTATTAAAAGGAAAAGGGAAAACCTCACAAAATAATTAAACATCAATATGTAGACATTATCTCAACAGTTAAATATAATACAAATTTAATACATCAAATAACATCCACATTTTCAGCACATTAATCATCATTAATAAATAAAAATGTAACTATGATGCAAGAGAAATATATCAAGTCAAGAACCTACGAATATGACCTATATTCAAACATTTTCTCCTTTCTTTTCTCCTACCTTTAAGTTTACTAATGCATATACACACATACATACATACATACACAAACATACACAATAAAGGGAAAAGGTAATCATCTATCTTTGCACTACACCTTATTTTATACACTCCTGCTAGTGCCCGAGAGCACTCCATAGGGAAAAGCTGCCATGTGGTTCTGTTCCCTGCTCCTCTCCTGCAATAAATATTTGTTAGCATATAATATCGCACAACCATCACAAATATGCAACCAATACAAGCAAAATACCTCACTTCTACTATTGAGCCAAAAAAATGGCACAACACCCCAAATCTGAAATTAAGGTAGAGAGATCTGGCTAAAACTAGTAAAACAAAGCAAGAGACATATGAATTTTATAGTGGTTCAGCAAATATAATGCCTATGTCCAGTTTAATGTTATTATTTAGAGTTTTTTGTAACTAGTATAAGGATTTTTGAGTTTTGAACATCCTAGAACAGCAAAAAGTAGCTTCCTTCATGGCAAAGTTGTGTAGAGGGAGAGGGTAAAGATGATGAAGTACCAATAGTCCTCTCTAAGTTGCTATGTGCTTGCTATTGGTAGACAAATCACCCAACAAAGTCATCAAATCGAAGTTCTGGTTTAAACTCAAGATCCAAAAAAGTAGGAGGGGACGAAGTCCTCGAAGTCATAAAATCATGTCAGTACTGATCAAAAGTGATCGGTATCGATCTGAATTCTTAACCACCAACTGTGCCATTTTCTTCTGCTCGGTCTCCATTCCAGGAGCATTTGCTTCATTGCTTAAATATTAGTACTACTACTTTTCGTGCCAAGGTCAAGATTTAAATCATAAAGATTTTTTCACACCTTAAATAAGTACGTACTACTTTCCTTTTCGCTTTCCTCTTTTTTCCATCTATTATCGGGTTTTTTGAACAAAGAAGATTTTCCATGGAATTAGAATGTCAAGATAAAGAAGAAATGATTTATGATCTTGGAAATATGCTTAGAAGTATAACAGGAGCACACTCAAGAAGTTCCAAAAGATTTGGACCAAAGGAGAGCTCTCGACACCGAGAGGTTTATATTGCATATGGAACATCCAAACCTCTTGAACATAGGTCTCTAGAATAGGTGATTGAAATGAGATGTATTTTATGAGGAATAGATGGACAACTCTAGTAATTCTTGAGAAGAAAGCAGACATGAGAAAAATATATTGAACTATCAGAAACGACTCAACCTTCGAGGAAAAGTATTTAAAACACAATGGATCAGAGACAGAAGGCAAAAACAGAAGAAGGATATGGTGTTTCTACTCATTAAAACCTATCGGCACCTAGAGGAACATCTCGGTATGGAGTATTTTTTATTAGGATTAGGGCCCAGAACTCATTTCTACATGCTTGGGATTGGATATAGACTTGTTCCTTTGCCGGCTTTCAGTTTCACTAGGCGATTTCCCTATAAATACAACACTTTTTACTTTAGAAAAAGGAATTTTTGAAACTTCTTCTTTTTCACCTTCTACCTCTCCTCTCCATAGTCACTAAGGTAAATATTGTTGGTTGTTACAGGATTTCATAACTTGTCAATCCCTTGTACTAGCGACTCTTAGTCAAGTAATCAATAAATAACAGTGGATGTAGGCCAAAGATTGTCGAACCACTATAAAATTCTGGTGTTCTCTTTACTCTTCTATTAATTCTTGCTAGATCTTAATATTTCAACAAGTCCTTGGGCGTAGATCCATTTTTGGCATCAACACCATCCATCTTGGGTTAAACTTTCATGTCGGACTGAACTGATCAGGTTGGTTTCGAGCTATTTTACAGAGTCAAAAAAATTTCAATAAGTACTAAATACTTAGACAAACTCAAATTCACACTTCCATTTCTACTTATTGCGCCTTTAACTCATTTTGAACCCTTTGTGCGCTAAACCTCATGACCTAAACCGCCCAATGTTGACTCCTTGATAATACCACTACCTCCCTCAAGCCACTGCTGTCATTAGATCTCAATGATTGAGAGGCGTAGCTCTCTCTAAGGAGCTCATGCTCAATTTCTTTCACTCTTAGATCCAAATCTTGACTTGAAGCCTAAAGGTAGGTCTCGATGGTAGCATTGCTGCGACCTTTCCACAGTGGTTGCGGAGTTATTGTCGGTCTTATAGGGGTTTGCCTATGGTGAATGTATGGCTAAAGCTTTGGGATTTATGATTGGACATGGCCCTATCCTTGGCCATTGCAGACATGGGTATTTCCCTAGGGTAGCCTTAGGCTTAACCCGATGTACGCACTGCATTTCCCCAGGTCATGTTAGGCTCTTGCATTCACAGTGCTACTTCAAGTTTCAAAGACTTAGCTTTGGATCTTTCCATTTGTAATGGCCTTGGATCTCTTGCATAACTTAAACATAAGTTCATACTCTAAAAGAGCTTGGTCGATCGTAAATCATTGTTCCAAAGTCCGATGAGATGGTTCTTGTCTGGAGATAGTGTCAAACGTGTTCCAGCGTTCGACTAATCCCATAGCATAACATTTCCAGTTCCCACATTTCCTATGTTCCTACAAAAGAACGCTTCGCATTGCTCTATATAGAGGTTCTATATTGATTATCTGACGATAACATGTAAGATCCAACATAGTTTCATGCATCATGCGATGGAGGTTGTTTCCCAACGTGAGCAGGCTATCTACATAGAATGATGCCTTTATTGTATATGGAAAACATGACACATACTACACACATTGACACTTCTAGTTGTCCCAGTTGACGTTTAGAATCTGATTAGCCAATAAACTTTGATATCCATTGGATTCTGAGCGCCTTTCACAAGGGTTCACATTTAAAGTAGAATTTCAAATAAAACGTACCCGACCATGTTCAACATTAAGCTTTCCAATCCAGAATAACACATCATTCACCTAGATTCAACACTAGTGTTGGGCCGTCAACTCCTCCTAAAGCCAGGTCTACCACGGCTCAAGCTTCGACGTTCATGCCCACCAAAAGTAGATGCTCAATCACAACTGAGTGGCAGAAGTTGATAGTTCTAGTAGCTCCCATCCAAGATCAACCTCCTCCTCTAAATAAATGAGTTGGCCTAAGAGTTCTAGACGATACTCCTGAACAAATTCCATCAATTCTAACTGCATACTATATGAATTGAAGATAATTACTAAATTTTGTGCCATTCGAAATTGCGTAGCTCAAGATATGATGGGGTGCTCCAAAATAGGGTTATCGTTGAACCTTCCTCATCTCTCTACATGCACGCACACATATAGATAAATATATACAAACACACACACACACATACATGCATACATACATACATACATATATATATATATATATATATGCACATGAATATTTAGTTGTAAAAAAATTGTGCTCAAGGGTTTTGATTATATTTTCAAAAAGAAAAATGTTTTAAAACTCAATTAAAAAAAATCAAATGTGTATATATATAACCCGTATGATTATATTTTAATTAAGAAACAATTTTTAGCCCACGACTTTAAACTATTTAAAAATAATTTTTATAAAGTCAAATTATTTTAAAATCAAAAGTTTTAATTATCGAACATATATACATATATAAGTAATTAATACAATTATATATATAGATTATTAATCTGCATAATGTATTGTGAATACATATATTTATTTATATATATAAGACAAAAAAGCTATAATATATATATATATATATTTAAATACATACATACATTTATATATATATTAATAAAATTAGATAGCTACATTAAAAATTAAAAGTTATTACTGGTTCATATTAATTGTGTATATATACACACATAAATTTATATGTGTATATGTTTATGATGTCATCATTAACCTATGACATTAAACCAATTTATTAACTATCAGTCACAACGGTTAATTATACACCTACGATATATGTTCATCATGTTAATCCTAAGTTTGATCAACAATTTAGTATGGTTATAATGTTTCTGTAATGAATATGAACGTACTATAGTATCAAAATATGTAATAAAATTATAATAAAATATAGTTATTAAATCATACCAAAAAATTAATACACGAATTAACTAAGTTAGAATTATACCCCAAACCCTTTCATTAATCAATATTAAATATGATTTAGTGTAAAATTGTTATTCATAAAAACACAAAATATGATTTAGTGCAAATTAATAAAATATTTCTATTTAAACTCCCAATTTAACCTCACCGCCAATGCAACTAATCCAATATAAACATGTTTGAGCGTGAATGATTTGCATATAACGGTATAAGAGTGGAAGAACGCAACTATTCTTCTCTTATGTGCATGCAAATGTCGTGATATATATATATATATATATATATATATATATATATATATGCATGCATGCATGCATGTGTATGTATACAAAATATCCTATAATATACAGCATTTAATTCCTATATGGATGCAAGCACACATCACATCAAGGCATCAATACAGCATAAAGTTTCCTAGGTAACTAATCATAGTCTTGAATACTACATATTCCTAACAACAGTGCACAAAATTTAACCAAATAATCTAAAACAATCACAAAAAAAATCAATGTAACGTAAGTAATCAAGATTAATTAAATGGAAAAAATACTAATCAAGACTTCTGCTTCAAAAATACGAATCTTCTTCTCTGGTTCCTTAGTACTCTCATTTGGATCATTTTCTAATTGTACTTTGACTAAATTCACTTCTTTGTTTCGAAGTCTCCTCACACCATGATCAACAATACGAATATGTTTATGGGGTGTTGTAGCTCTGACTCCACTTCCATTACCTCTAGCTGATTTCGCTCGACTATGACTGCTGAATCATGAATACTTTTGCAAATGTGACACATAAAACACATTGTGAACACCCGCCAACTTTCAAGAAAAGATCATTCTATAATCTAACTTCCTTATTCTCTCTAACATTAGAAACAGCCTTACAAAATGTGGTGCTAATTTCCCGAAGTACCAAAATGCATAACATGCTTCAACAGTAAGACATTCACAAATACCAAAACATCAACAATAGGTGATCTTCTCAAGCTCCTCCAAAATCTTGAATGCAAGCTCTCAACAAACCTTCTAACACTCTATTCACCCTCCTAGTTTGTCAACCTATTCGCCGGTGGTAAATGGTGCTGAGACTCAACTCTATACCTAAAGCACCCGAAGGCTCCTCTAGAACTCACTAGTAAAAAGTGGGTCTCTATCACTAACTATGCTTATTAGAACTCCATATGACTGAATCACCTCCTTGGCATACAACATAGCTAATGATGATATTGTCCTTGCACTCCACACTTGGATGAAATAGGCTCATTTTGTCAACAAATAACCTATGACCCAACTCACTCGTTTCCTCTTTTCTCCTAGGGATCCCATCTATGACATCCATCGATATGTGTTCCCACTTCCACTGTGGAATGTCTAATGGAAGTAGTCATCCACTTGGTTTCTTCTACTAAGAATTGACATGCTGATAAGTCAAGCATCTAGCAACGTGTTCGGCCACATGTTTCGTCATCTTGCACTAATAGAAAGCCCTTTTCATTTCCTTATACATCTTGTCTCCATCGAGATGAATAGTCATCCTAGAATGTTAAAACTTGGATAAAACTTCATCAATCAGAACCTTTACTTCCAGTACACATAATGTACCATCATTGTGAAAATATCCTTTCGAATCAATAGAGTACATGTCCAAGTAAGAAGACTTCTCACCATTTAACTATACCAAAATACCCGTTTATATCTCATCATTCCTCTAACTTGAAATATGTGATCCATGAGTGATGGTATAACCTCTAAAGCTACCGACAATCCTTGTACAAACTCAAATGATGGTCTGATGTCGAACCCATCAATAAAATCTAACTGCCTCCACTCCACCAACATAGAACTGAATGTTGCATGCTTCCTATATAAAACATCTAAAACCACATTTTCCTTTAGTTGGAGTGTAAGCAATACCAACATCATATGAAGCTAGAAACTTCATCCATCTCTATTGACTAAAATTCGAGTTCTTTCGAGAAATTAAATAATTAAGAGATTTATGATTTGTATATGTAATGAACCGCCATTCATTCCACAGAAAGACGCATCATTAAAAAGAAAGAAAGGGATAGCAAAGAGAAAAGATAGAAAAGAAAGAACTAAACAATATCAGAATCTCACAGCAGAACGAATAAAATATATTAATCACATAGTAATTACATAACATACATCATCTATCAGAGTTACACAGCTTTATATCAATATACATTAGACAGTTATAAAACCTATCTATCATACATCTCAAAATACAACACAGAGATACCAACACAATGGAAACACTATATATCTACAAACGCTGAAGCCTCCTGCTCCATATCTCCTCCAGAATTCGTCAAAGCTAACCTGAATCCCTTGGCTACTCATAAAAATTTGAGTACCCAAGAGTTTAAGAAAACAGAAAATAAACTTCGGGTCAGACATAGGTCTAGTGTGAGTAAACGGTTTAAAGTTGCTTAACTTTGAAAAACCTTTGGAAACAAAAGGTATCTCGTAAGACTTCTCGCACATAATCACGGAAAAGTTTTTACCTTACGATAACCAAAACATTTGATAGGAAATCCAGTAATACTATAATAGGGTCTAGGATTTTCAAGTAAAACACAGAAATAGCTGGAATGCTTAGATCTCACGTTCCAACATAGTTGGGCACAATCAAAACGTACAGCACTCCTTAGAGATTGGATTCCATACAATGGAAGGGCTACTGGGGTACAGCTCGTCACAACACGTGGCCTAGATCACTGTACCGAGGATCCCTCCCGATCTCTTGCAACACAAAGCCGGAACCATCCCTTATTAGATAATCCCGAGCAAGACAACCTCGCAGTTTTTTGCAACCAACTGCCCACACAACCGAATAAAAGGGACCTCTAGACAGGGGAAAATCTCGTCCTACTTGGGTGCTACCCACTTAGCCTTGGTGCACCTCCCATGTTTTTTCCGTTCCCGATTGATGAGGCTTGTACCTTTTCGGAACACATCACTTAGAATGCTCATCGTCCTCCAATGATGATGTTATGAAAGAATTCAATCGTTCGAACGAAACCGAAGGCACTATCTCATTACACTCATTTTGGAATCACCCTTAGAGTTAAAGACAATAGCCCTTGCGTTCTGAATTTTTATTCGATCTTCACTTAAGATTCACGACCTATCGTTTAATTTGGATCGATATAGTTTTCAGATATCCAAATTTGGAAATCCGATCCCAGTCTCTCCGAAATCCAAAACGCCGTCTTTTAAGGTCAAGTTGTTTTAAGTTAAAACTATTTAATTTATTATCTATAGTCACACAGATAGATAATTCACATTATCACAAATAGATAATCCACATTATCACAATACAACCAAAGCATCTCATATCACAGATCAGCACATATCCCATATCGGAGATATCAACAATCTAAGGCATTCAATATCATTCAGCCATCCATAAGCAAAGATTAATTAATCACACCATCTCTAATTAATTTAATTAACCACTAATGAATTAAATTAATTACTTCAATTACTTTTAAATCCTGCTTATTTAACATTAATTAATTGCAAATCAATTAATTATCCATCCTTTAATCTTAATTAATCATCCTTGATTAAAGTAATTTGCCTTTGATTAATTACACAAATTAATTATTCTTAACCATTTACAGTAATTAACCTTTAATTACTCTCATTAATAATTGATGATCCTATAATTACTTTCATTAATTAATTATTCTTTTAATTAATTATATTTAATAATTAATCTTTAATTAATCACATTCATTAATCACATTCAGTAATTAACTTTCCTTTAATTACTTACGTTAGTTAATTAACTCCTTAATTAATTATTAATTAATGCTAAATTAATTTCACTATGTAAGTAATTAATCCTTAATTACTCCCATTAAGTTATTATCCTTTAAAATACTTCCCATTAAGTAACTCCCCTTTAATTTAATACGTCCTGTAATTAGTCATTAACTACTTACACTAAGTAATTACGCGAATTAATTATATTAAGTATTTATACTTAATCAATCATCAAGTGATTATCCAAAATTAATTAAACTAGTTAATTAACTTAAATTAATAACGTTAATTTAATTAATTACATTAAGTAATTAATCTCTTTAATTACTTCCATTAATTAATTACTCTTTAATTAATTACCTTTATTTACTTATATTAATTAACCCTTAATCAAGTAATTAACTATTATCGCTTAATTAAACCAATTATCTTAAATTAATTACATTGACTAATTATCTCTTAATCATTAGTTAATGATCCTTAAATTAATTATTGAAAATTCTTTAATTACTTTCCTTAAGAAATTGTACTTTGATTATTAATCGTTAATTAATTAACTCTTGTTAATTTTAATAAGTGATTAACTTTTAATTAATTTCACTAATTAATTATCTTTAATAAATCTCATCCTTAATTAAATATAATTTCTTTATCTTCATTAATTACTTAGTAAACTTCATTAGAAAATATTTAGGAACCAATTTCATGTTTAAGAATATTTGATCTGCTTTAAAACAAATCAACTTAACGTTTAATTTCAACATTTAAAATCTTTGAAATCCTTTCAAACTTGTTTAAATAAATTCTTATTCTTAAAAACTTAATCATTATATCTTTAAAACTTATCTACTTTAAATATATTTTAAAAACTTTGTTAAATCTTTATCTTTGAAAACTAATTATTTTCTTAACTTTGCTTTTAAACCTTGAACTTAATTTCTTTTACAAAATTTTGAAACCAGATTCAAACAAAAACAAACCCGAGCCCGCCACGTCTCTTTCCCAAGCGAAACACGAGAAAACACACGAGTCTCCTCCTTCTACTCTACTTAGAGTCAGACTCACATATTCCCGAGGCAAAACCCGAGAATAATTCTTCTTTCCCAAACTCGAAACAACCTAGATACATCACAGTGCACTGTGCACGTGCACGGCGATTCTAGCAACTCCGACCAACCTACGTCGGCCTCGACACATCATCGATGAGCCCTACTGACCTTCTAACCACCTAGAACGGCGAATACGTGAGAAAAATAAAATCGAACCCATCGTTCCAAAAATCTGGAACGAACCCCATCGAAATACATCGATCACCAACGAACTCGTCCCCGCAAACCCACGCTGACTTCACCAAAGTTTTCCTCGACCTCCAGCCTTTAACTCCCCTCCATGCGAACAGTCCCGATACACCACCGTCGCCACATTCACCTTGTCAACAACGACGAACCAAACCCATCACTAAACCCTAAATTACCTCCGACTCGCCGCCTCGATCAACAGAAAATTCCCTACCTATTTTTCCCGAGATCCTTAATCCACTGGCCACCTCCAGTCCAAACCCCGACCTCCAAATCACCATCGATCAACGGCAATCAACCAAATGCCCAAATCGTTCAACTCGATTTATCCCAACGATTATCAAACTAAAAATCAAGCTATTACCTTTAAAATTCATCATTTAATATCACGAATCAGATAGGTTGGTCAAAATAGTGAATTAAAATAGTTTATTTTTAACCCAAATTGATTTTTCACTGAATTTTTCCTAATTTAAATTAATTACTAAATATAAAGTCCTAAATATTTTTAGAATTGATATTATATAGTTAGGAACAATTTTCATCTAGGAATCTAAGCCTAAAATCAAATCTATAAGCAAAAATGAATTTTTGAAAGACTGTTCTTAAGCCTATGAATTTTTGAAAGCCTGTTCTTAAGCCTATGAATAATAACAGAGTAGATATATATACATGCACAGGCATATCTCAAACAAATCAAATGTTTATACATACATTCACAACCAAACATTCAAGTAATCATTATATGCTATATTTCTGTAAATTTTCGTCACATGCAACAAGTTTAATCACAGAATTTTAGATGTTTTCAAGGTAAAAATTTACTCGCCAGTTAAAAAAATGAACAGAGCTTTTTGAAACAGTTTTGATTTTGAAAACTGAATTGCTAGAAGAAAATGCTTGAATCTGGAAACTTGAATACTTTTGATCTAAAAATATTTTGAAAGCTGAAGCTTGAAGATGCTTGAAATCTGAAGCTTTGATTGTGATGCAGGTTGAAGAGTTGTTGAGAAGATTTAAGTTTAAAAACAGAGATGATCTTGTCTTTAAAAAAAACTAAATTGAAGTTGTTGTTTTCAATTTCTGGTTTGAGAAATTTTTACAGGGTATTGTTTCTTTTCTGGTTTATAGACCGAACAGGCTTGATTTTCTTGAATTTGAACAAAGATAGTAAAAAGAAATAGAGGAGATGAGATATATGTTTATATAGAATTAATTTTGATTTATTAAAAATTAAAGAAAATAAAAATTAAAAGATGATACTTGTTAATTCAACTAACATTTATGATTTGGTATTGTTTATTAACTTACACATGTTATTAACAAGCTTTAATTTATTAACACTTGTCATTATGTGTTTTTAATTATTTTTAAAATGGTTTACAAGCTTTTATATTAAATTTCCTAATTAAATAAATACTTTTCTAAATTTATATAAATAAATTACTTTAAAGAAAACATTATAAAACAAATTATATACTAATAAAAACCTTATACATATATTTTTAAATCCAAAATAATATCTTTTAAATTTTAAATTTAAATCCAATTCAAATTCAATTTAAAATTCAACTTAAAATCAACTCAAATATATATATATATATATATATATATATATATATATGCACTTAAACAAGCACAAAAAATCAATTTGAAAATAATTATTAAAATTTATTTATCTACATTTATAAACAGCACACTATTATTATTATTTGAAAATAACAATCTTGCCAATTTTAAATAATTTATAAAGGGGATTATCACATTATAAATTACTTATATTACTTAATGAATTAATGTATCATATGTTTTATATGTTTGTGAATTGTATTTTAAACATTTATATATATTTACAAATCATATTTATCAAGCAATATTTAAAAAGAAAGTAAAACAAACATTTTTTTTAAATCTTATTTAAATTTAAACTTAAGCTAAAATATATTTAAAGAAATAAACATTTACCTTTAGTATTTTGAACTATATGGTTCGGTATTAAATAACCTTTGAAAAGTTTATACGTTAAATTCAATCATAACTTCCAAATTACCAAAATATATATTAGAATTTGAAAACATGTTTTTATTTGTTAAATTTAAACCAAAGCTTTTCTATTTACAATATATACAAATATATATACATTATAAATAAAAAACATTTTATTAGCTTTAAAAGATAAAATTCACCAATTCAATATTCATAAAAGAATATTATTAAACCAATTTAAATGCTTATTAACAAAGATTATTAAGTAAATATTGCCCAAAATTCTGGGATATCACATTACTCCCCCTTAAAAGAATTTCGTCTTCGAAATTTAAAAGCAAAGATAATTTAATAATCCAACAAAGGTTTTATTTCCAAACAGCAAGGTATACATATCAGCCAAAATACTAACAACCACAGCAACCAATTTATTCTATCAAAAAAATCTAACTAACATTCCTAACACAAATCAGGATTGATCTTCCTAACACTATCTAGATTTTTCCAGGTACAAACACTGGAATACTCGCTCTACTGAATCCAAACTAGCTACACCACTAAGCTTCTGAGCTCCTACTCATCTAGATCGACAATCTGCATAAGATATCTGACCACAGTCAAGTCCGACTCAACTACCGAATCCTCCTGAATTGCTGGTTCCAAAACCAGTGATGGATCATACACGTACTCCCTTAGAGATACGTGAAATACATTGAATCCCAGTCTTCCAAACTGGTAATTCAACCCTGTAAGCCAAAATAATTATCCTTACAAGAACGTAGAAAGATCCAATATACCTCGGTGCTAGCCTCCCAGTCTTACCAAATTTGATTGATCCTTTGACCGGAGTAAACCTCAACCAAAAACAAAGTCTCCAATTCCAAATTCCTTCGTCTCTTATCCACAAAACTCTTCTGACGATCCTGGGCTGCCTTCACCCTTCCTGATCAGCTCAACCTTTGCTGATGCCTCTTGAAATAAACTGGACCAAAAACAACCCAACAAAATAATCCTCTCAAGGTCTACCGAAATCAAGAACACAAACCCTACTTCACAATAATCAGTAGACTGAACTTACTTCTCCCATTCGAAAAAGACAAATCAGGTGCACTCACCAAACTCGCCTTCAGATCCTGGAAAACTTCCTGTAGAAGTCTGTGGTCACTTCCACTCTAGAACAGCTGCTACCTGCTTTCGCTGCGCAACTTTGATCCGAAGTCGGTAAAAATGCTGATGATGAACACGAGCACAAACTTGTCCAACACATCCCAGAAGACACAGTTCAACAGATCCATAAAGAGAAAACTCAGAAGTTCCATAAAATCCTAAGCTCCTTCACCAAATCCTCTCTTTAGGAGCTATCCTTCTACTTAGCTGAACTACCGGTATCACTCCTGGAATCCTAATCGATATGAAAACTCAATCTCTAGATGTTATGGCAAACCTTGACATCTACGAGGACATGTGGAATATCTCTGATAACCCAAGAGAACACTCAACTATCGCAAGTCACTTTTGCGATCCTACCCAGATCAATTTCCAAGGACACCGCTTAGCCAGATGACCTTCCTGCTGGCACACAGAACACTTCGAGCTGCAGCGATGCCACTGAAGCCAAAGACTTCCTGAAGTTGCCACGATACCATCACTCGTTTCTGCTTCACCGACAGATCCAAACTCTTGCTCATCCAAACTTGCATTTCAATGATGGACTCTAAACCTTTAAAAAGTTTCTTTCAGGGATTGATGAAATCTTAACACGATGATGCAAAACTCTCCCTTGAGGCGGTATCGGGTCTACAGCCTCGGTAGATACACTTCCCACCTCAACACTCAGACTTCTTCCATTGGTAGTCGTGCTATACACATCACTACCCTTCCTACCTTTAGAACTCATATTGGAAAACCCAAACAGGTAACCCAACAAATAGGTGTGTGTGTGTGTCTATATATATATATATATATATATATATATATATATATATATTACAAGTACGCTCTCTCAAAAAAGAAATCACTCCAAAGCCTAGGTATTCACTCAACCTAGCGCTTTGATACCACTGTAATGACCCGCCCTTCGTTCCACAGAAATACGCATCATTAAAAAGAAAGAAAGGGATAGAAAAGAGAAAAGACAGAAAAGAAAGAACTAAACAATATCAGAATCTCACAGTGGAACGAATAAAATATATTAGTCACATAGTTATTACATAATATACATCATATATCAGAGTTACACAGCTTTATATCACAATACATTAGACAGCTATAAAACTTATCTATCATACATCTCAAAATACAACACAGAGATACCGACACATCGGAAACACTATATATCTGCAAACGCTGAAGCCTCTTGCTCCATATCTCCTTCAGAATTTGTCAAAGCTAACCTGAATCCCTTGGCTACTCATAAAAATATGAGTACCGAAGAGCTTAAGAAAACAAAAATTAACTCCAGGTCAGACATGGGTCTGGTGTGAGTAAACGGTTTAAAGTTGCTTAACTTTGAAAAACCTTTGGAAACAAAAGGTATCTCGTAAGAATTTATACACATAAACACGGAATTTTTTTTACCTTATGATAACCAAAGCATTTAATAGGAAATCCAGTAATATTATAATAGGGTCTAGGGTTTTCAAGTAAAACACAGAAATAGTTGGAATGCTTACATCTCACGTTCCAACATAGTTGGGCATAATCAAAACGTACGACACTTATTTGAGATTGGATTCTATATAATGACAGGGCTACTGGGGTACCGTCCATCACAGTACGTGGCCTAGATCACCGTACTAAGGATCCCTCCCGATCCCCTACAACACAAAGCCGAAACCATCCCTTACTGGCTAATCCTGAACAAGACAACCCCCGCAGTTGTTTGCAACTAACTGCCCACACAGCCGAATAAAAGGGACCTCTAGAAAGGGGAAAATCTCGTCCTACTTGGATGCTATCCGCTTAGCCTTGCTGCACCACCCATGTTTTTGCCATTCCCGGTTGATGAGGCTTGAGGCTACGATTACCTTTTCAGAACATATAACTTAGAATGCTCATCGCCCTCCAATGACGATATTCCGAAAGCATTCAATCCATACAAGTTCGTTCTGGGTTCGAACGAAATGGAAGGCACTATCTCGTTACACTCATTTTGGAATCACCCTCTGAGTTAACGATAATATCCCTTGCACTCTGAATCTTCATCTCGATCTTCACTTGAGATTCATGACCTATCGTTTAATTGTGATGGATGTGGTTTTCGGATATCCAAATTTGAAAATCCGATCCTAGTCTCACCAAAATCCAAAACGTCGTCTTTTAAGGTCAAGTTGTTTTATGTTAAAACAATTTAATTTATTATCTATATTCACACAGATAGATAATTCACATTATCACAAATAGATAATCCACATGATCACAATTCAACCAAAGCATATTATTTCACAGATCAGCACATATCCCATATCGGAGATATCAACAATCCAAGGCACTCATATCATTCAGCCATCTGTAAGCAAAGATTAATTAATCACACCCTCTCTAATTAATTTAATTAACCACTAATGAATTAAATTAATTTCTTCAATTACTTTTAAATCCTGCTTACATAACATTAATTAATTACAAATCAATTAATTATTCATCCTTTAATTATCCATCTTAATTAATCATCCTTGATTAAAGTAATTTGCCTTTAATTAATTACACAAATTAATTATTCTTCACCATTTACAGTAATTAACCTTTAATTACTCTCATTAATTACATTAATTAATGATCCTCTAATTACTTTTATTAATTAATTATTCTTTTAATTAATTATATCTAATAATTAATCTTTAATTAATCACATTTAGTAATTAACTTTAATTAATTAACTCCTTAATTAATTATTAATTAATGCTAAATTAATTTCACTATGTAAGTAATTAATCCTTAATTACTCCCATTAAGTGATTATTCTTTAAATTACTTCACATTAAGTAATTCCCCTTTAATTTAATACGTCCTGTAATTACTCATTAACTACTTACACTAAGTAATTACACTAATTAATTACATTAAGTATTTATACTTAATCAATCATCAAGTGATTATCCTAAATTAATTAAACTAGTTAATTAACTTAAATTAATAACATTAATTTAATTAATTACATTGAGTAATTAATCTCTTTAATTACTTCCATTAATTAATTACTCTATGATTAATTACCTTTATTTACTTAAATTAATTAACCCTTAATAAATCCAGTTATTAACTATCCTCACTTAATTAAACCTATTATCTTAAATTAATTACATTGACTAATTATCTCTTAATCATTAGTTAATGATCCTTAAGTTAATTATTAAAAATTCTTTAATTACTTTCCTTAAGAAATTATACTTTGATTATAATTAACTCTTGTTAATTTTAATAAGTGACTAACTTTTAATTAATTTCAATAATTAATTATCTTTAATAAATCTCATCCTTAATTAAAGATAATTTCTTTATCTTCATTAATCACTTATTAAAATTTATAAGAAAATATTTAGAAATCAATTTCATGTTTAAGAATATTTGATCTACTTTTAAAAAACAATTTAACGTTTAATTTCAACATTTAAAATCTTTGAAAACCTTTCAAACTTGTTTAAATAAATTCTTATTCTTAAAAACTTAATCATTATATCTTTAAAACTTATCTTTTTAATATATTTTAAAAACTTTTTAAATCTTTATCTTTGAAAATGAATTATTTTCTTAACTTTGAACTTGTTTTTAACTTTGCTTTTAAACCTTGAACTTGATTTCTTTTACAAAATTTTGAAACCAGATTCAAACAAAAACAAACCCGAGCCTACCACGTCTCTTTCCCGAGCGAAACACAAGAAAACACACGAGTCTCCTCCTTCTACTATACTTCGAGTCAGACTCACATATTCCCGAGACAAAACCCAGGTACAATTCTTCTTTCCCAAACTCGAAACAACCCAAACACATCACAATGCACTGTGCATGTGCACGGCAATTCTCGCGACTCCGACCAATCGACGCCGGCCTCGACACATCGCCGTTGATCCCTACTAACCTTCTAACCACCCAGACCGGAAAATACGCGAGCAAAATAAAATCAAACCCATCGTTCCAAAAATCTGGAACGAACCCCATCGGAAATCCATCGATCGTCGACGAACTTGTCCCCGCGAACCCATGTGACTTCACCAAAGTTTGCCTCGACCTCCAGTCTTTGATTCCCCCATGCGAACAGTCCCGATGCACCACTGTTACCACATTCACCTTGTCAACAACGACGAACCAAACCCATCACTAAACCCCAACTTTCCGACTCGCCACCTCGATCAACAAAAAATTCCATACCTATTTTTCTCGAGATTCTTAATCTACTGGCCACCTCCAGTCCAAACACCGACCACCAAATCACCGCCGATCAACGGCAATCAACCAAAATGCCTAAATCGTTTAACTTGATTTATCCCAATGATTATCAAACTAAAAATCAAGCTATTACCTTTAAAATTCATCATATACTATCATGAATCAGATAGGTTGGTCAAAACAGAGAATTAAAATGGTTTATTTTTGACCCAAATTGATTTTTCGCTGAATTTTTCCAAGTTTGAATTAATTACTAAATATAAAATCCTAAAACTATTTTTAGAATTGATATTATATTGTTAGGAATAGTTTTCATCTAGGAATCTAAGCCTAAAATCAAACCTATAAGAAAAAATGAATTTTTGAAAGACTGTTCTTAAGCCTGTGAATAATAACAGAGTAGATATATATACATGCACAGGCATATTTCAAATAAATCAAATGTTTATACATACATTCACTACCAAACATTCGAGTAATCATTATATACTATATTTCTATAAATTTTCGTCACATGCAGCAAGTTTAATCACAAAATTTTAACTGTTTTCAAGGTAAAAGTTTACTCACCAGTTAAAAAAATGAAGATAGCTTTTTGAAACAGTTTTGATTTTGAAAACTGAATTGCTGGAAGAAAATGCTTGAATTTGGACCCTTGAATACTTTTGATCTAAAAATCTTTTGAAAATTGAAGCTTGAAATCTGAAGCTTTGATTGTGATGCAGGTTGAAGAGTTGTTGAGAAGATTTAAGCTTAAAAAACAGAGATGATCTTATCTTTAAAAAAACTGAATTGAAGTTGTTATTTTCAATTTCTGGTTTGAGAAATTTTTATAGGGTATTTTTTTCTTCTGGTTTGTAGATTGAACATGCTTGATTTTCTTGAATTTGAATGAAAATAGTAAAAAGAAATGAAGGAGATGAGATATATGTTCATATAGAGTTAATTTTGATTTGTTAAAAATTAAAGAAAATAAAAATTAAAAGACGACACTTGTTATTTCAACTAACATTTGTCATTTGGTCTTGTTTATTAACTTTCACTTGTTATTAACAAGCTTTAATTTATTAACACTTGTCATTAGTGTTTTTAATTATTTTTAAAATGGTTTATAAGCTTTTATATTAAATTTCCTAATTAAATAAATACTTTTCTAAATTTTTATAAATAAATTACTTTAAAGAAAATATTATAAAATAAATTATATACTAATAAAAAACCTTATACATATATTTTTGAATCCAAAATAATTATCTTTTAAATTTCAAATTTAAATCCAAATTCAAATTCAAATTCAATTTAAAATCAACTCAAATATATATACATATACTTAAACAAACACAAATTCAATTTGAAAATAATTATTAAAATTTATTTATCTATATTTAAAAATAGAACATTATTATTATTGTTTGTAAATAACAATCTTGCCAGTTTTAAATAATTTATAAAGGGTATTATCACATTATTTATAAATTACTTATATTGCTAAATGAATTAATGTATTATATGTTTTATATGTTTGTGAATTGTATTTTAAACTTTTATATATATCTACAAACCATATTTATCAAGCAATATTTAAAAAGAAAGTAAAACAAACTTTTTTTTAAATCTTATTTAAATTTAAACTTAAGCTAAAATATATTTTAAACAAATAAACATTTACCTCAAGTATTTTGAACTATATGGTTCACTATTAAATAACCTTTGAAAAGTTTTATATTAAATTCAATCATAACTTCCAAATTACCAAAATATATATTAGAATTTGAAAACATGTTTTTATTTGTTAAATTCAAACCAAAGATTTTCTATTTACAATATATACAAATATATATATACATTATAAATAGAAAACATTTTATTAGCTTTAAAAGATAAAAATCACCAATTAAATATTTATAAAAGAAGATTATTAAGCCAATTTAAATGCTTATTAATAAAGATTATTAAATAAATATTGCCCAAAGTTCCAGAATATAACAATATACAACTTATAACTCTCCCTTATTAGATAATTCTCCAATACGTAATCATCGATAGAATTGTAGCTATCTCAAGATTATGAGTCGAATAATTCTACTTGTGGGTCTTTAACTTTCTGTTAACATATGCCACTATCCTGCCTTCTTTCTGCTATGAGTTCAAAGCCTTGTCTACTAGTATTATTCTATTTCACCTTAACAGTATGTCATCCACAACTTTCTTAATTTGAGCATCGATTGGGACAATAGGTTGAGAAAGGTGAGTTGTTGCATTGGGTATCAGAACATATTATCTTATTCTATATGTTAATAACATATTGACAGAGCGCACATATATATTTATATATATATATATTTATATATATATATATATAGGCAAGTAAAGTAGATATGGATATATACTACTTTATTTTCTAGTTATTTCTATTATATAGGGAGTTTTGAATGAATCACATTTACAAATAATTAAGATGGACAACAATACTAGATTTGGTATAAAAGAGCGCAGCCTTAGAGGTCCATGACATGAGCTTAACGCTTTGGTTCCATAAGTATATACAAGCTAGAGCGCAAACTAATACCAACTCGGATGAGCCTATGCAATGGACACAAGCTGCAGTTCTTGTGAATCCATATACTACAAACTTTTTAATTATATGTAGAGACATTCAAAGAATGGGTGGAAAGCTGTATATAAGGGCAGAATATTTTGTGGACATAAAGACATGGAATGGCATGGCACATGTGAGCGAACCTTTAGAATGATGGACTGGATGATGCCAGTAGAAGACAACTTGCTTCTTAGCATTTAAAAGGACAAGCTTTAAACTGGTAGGATATAGTGGTGACTGAAATAAATGAAGATGCCATAACTTAGGGAAATTTTGAAAGAAGCTTTGTGGCTAGGTTTTTTTAGTGGTTGAAGAAGGAGTTTAGCTTGAAAAGTTCATCCACATGCAATAGGGAAACATGTCTGCGAATGAGTATGTGGATCAATTCAACGGGTTTGCTAAATTTGGATTTGATCTAGTAAACACTTTGGCAAAGAATGCTATATATGTGAGGGTAGTAAAAATGACGCTATTGAATACGGTTTCTGAGGAAATTAATAAAAGGAACCAAATAAAGAAGGTGATAGTGAAAATCAATGAGGAAAGCGCGAAGAAGGAGAAGGCAAAGAGGAACAAAGAAATTTCAAAAAGTAAAAGATAATATGTAGGAAATTCCATAAGAAAGGTTGTATAGCCAAGAACTACTAATGAATGCGGGGAAGAAAAAATGTTGGCACATGAAGTGACACTGCCTGGCCTTGGGCAAGAGAGGACTATGGTGCAAGCATATGCACTAGGTGCGGTCCTTGGTGCTAGTAGACTACCAGTAGAAACTTACACAGGAAAAAAGGTTGTTATGGAAGGTATATTACTTCTTATTTTGCCAAACATACTTAATTTTATATCAGAGCATGTTATATTTTATCTCTAGTAGCTTAGTTGATAATTTGCAGTTAAAAACCGTATTGTGCACGATTTTATAGTAGTGTTGAATCCTGTTAGGGGATCAACACACTATTCTACAGTTTTTTAGAGTTTGAAATTATTTATATGTGGTGTGAAAATCTACGTGATACATATGTACTTGGCCTTTTTGTGTATGGACTGATACTAGGAATGAGTTGGATGTCACGTTATAGTGCAATGTTGGATTGTTATAATAGGGTGACTCGGATAGCAATTAAGGATGTGATTTAGATGTCTATTGTGAAATTGATAGCTCTATGATATTGAGTAACTTCTATTCACTAGACCTATCACAAGACGAGTTATCTTCTATCCCTATTGTTTATGGATTCCCATATGTATTTACGGAAGTTTCAAGTTTACCTCCTGAAAACGGATTGAATTTAGGATTGACATCAGGAGAGGCGCTGGGACAGTTGTCATTCCTCTCAAACATATGGCTCCAAAAGAGAGAAGGGAGTTAGATCGGTAGATGTTTGAGTTATTGTTAAAGGCATATTCATAAAAGCATTTTGGACTAGGGAGAACTAGTAGTTTTTTCCACTCAAATATATGGTTCGTTGTGGTAGTGCATTGATTATCAAGAACTGAATATGCTGATAATAAAAAATCATTACCCATTACCTCACACATATGATATTTTAATCAACTACTAGAAGCAAAGATATTTTCTCAGCTTTACTTGGCCATTCATTCTCATCAGTTAAGAGTGGCAAGTGACAATATTGTTAAGACTGCTTTCGTAAACTAGACGGACTATTCGAGTGGTTGGTTATGACGTTTAGAATGATTAATGCTCTACTATATTTTATTGATTTGATGAATAGAGTATTCAGAGAGTTGTTGAATAAGTTCTTGATAGCTTGTTGATGATATTCTTGTTTATTCGAGAAACAAGGAAGAGCTTAAGCAGCACTTGAGGATAATAACTGATGTGTAGAAGAAACATCACTTGAAGGTGGAATTCTCCAAATGTCATTTCTAGATAAGAGAGTTTTATTTTCTTGGCCATATCATTTTCTGAGCATGGATTATCGGTTGATCCGAGTAAGGTGGCTACGGTATAATATTAACATGTACTGAAGATAATATAGTGGTTAGAAGTTTGTCTTGGTTGATTAATATAGGAAGTTCTTTAAGGATTTCATTAAGTTTTCTGAACCAATTACCAAGAAAAATGCGAGCATGCATTCATTAGATTGAAAGAGCTACTTACTAGCATGGTTGCATTGATGATCATAGATATCACTAAAACTTTCACTGTTTATACCGATTCTTGTGGTACCAGACTCAAAGCAATATCGACGCTATAATAACACTTATCACAAGAATATTTGAGCTAGACTAAATGATAACCAAAAGACTTATTACATCAGTCTAGGATAATACTTTCATAACACATAGTTCAACATGAATGCATCACTACAAAAGAAGTTGAAAATAATGACAGACAACAGCGATGGAATTTTCCGTCGCTAAATTTACGGTGGTTTTGTTGGTGATTTGCAAGGGATAATTTTAAGTTTTCTCTATTTTAGAATTTTTATATTATCGCCGTCCGCTTTTTATATCTTCCATCAAATAATTGTAAATTAAGCTAATTTACCATAGATATGTTTTGGTGCTAAATTCCATTGCAAATTGAGGCAAATTACTGATGGTAACATTTTGTGTGAGAAATGCTACCATTACGGATCTTAAGGCTAGAATAAACACTAGAGGGGGGTGAATAATGTTTTAAGGAATTACTAAATCTTTTTGAGTTTATGTTAATTTTGAACACAAATGTATGCAATATTCAGGCACAAATATGATCACATAATCAAACACAGATGCAGAAATAAAGTAAAAGCAATAAAGGAAAGAACACACCGGATTTTATACTGGTTCAGAGTTACCCTACATCCAGTCCCGCACACAAGTACGGATTTCCATTCAAAAACAATCTTTACAATTACACCCTCAATTTCAAAGCAACGAGGTACACTCTCTAGATTCACAATCCTCTGGGTAGAGATACTTGATTTTCCGGGCAACAAGTTCACCCAATTGATTTCCAAGGCTACAATCACACCTTGTCTCGCTTGATTGATTTCCAAGGCCACAATCACACCTTTTCTCATTTAATTGATTACAAAGAAGCCTATAACTTTGAATAGCACTGAGGATCTTGTTGAGATAGTGATAGAGAATCAAACCAGAGATAATCTAGTTAGATTCAATGTTGATTTCGGTAGAGTAATGATAGGAATATGTATAAGAAATGTGGAAGAAGAAGAGGAGTGAAAAACCAGAAAATCAGTGTTAAAATTCGTCGAAAACATCCCCTATTTATAGAAGAACAACAACCATGTCCATTCATGAAGAGATATGACGAATAGACACTTCTTTTGAAATTTAAATTTTGAAACCAACTGACACTATGTCGACATGGGTAGGTTGAGCATGTCGACATCCCAAAGGAATTTTTGGTGATTTGTTTTTCTTTGAAAAAAACTTCTATTTTATATTAAAACTATTTTAAACTTTATAAATATACTTGTCTATAGTTAAAATACATAAGAATAATATATACAAAATTGTACTATATTTAAATTTAAGTATAAATATTTAAAAATTAAATATATTTTTATTAAAGATAGTTAAAACCATGGATAATTTGATTTTGAACTTAAAGATTATTTTGAGGCTAAAAGTATTTGAAATCAGGATAGATGTTTTTGATGCTTTTAAAAGGAAGGTTTTGAAAACATTTTGAAAACAAGATATAATTTTGTAAAAATCATTTTGAATAAAAATTAGCGGATACAAAACAATGTTCCACTAGATTTTTCGTAGGTTCCATCCTACTTAGGATTCCATCCCTTTAACTGGCATGAAGTGGATTCCATTCCACGAATAAATTGGATTTTAAGATGCTAGTGCTTTTCAAGGAGTTTTAACAAAATTCCTAACAAATTAAAAGATAAATTACTTAAACTCTTGAACTCTTGATAATCTTGATGCTCATGAGTCTTCAATCTTGATATCTTGAATCTCTATACTGTACAGTCTTCATTCTTGGTACCTACATGGTTAAATCCTGCATATATGTATATATCTAAACTTATACTGTTAGTATTTATATTTTATAATCTATTCTAAGGTTGTTTTCATCAAAACCATCATCTCAAGGACTAACATTTCGAAGCTATTTTATAGTAGATTTCCAAGGAATTTACAAGGGGCACTTATTTGTAAATATAAAATTTTAGAAAGCTTATGCTATTTAAGCATGATGAATTTTGTAAAATGCGTATTTAGTAATTAATAACTAATGACTAGAAATTAATAACTAAGAAGTAATATTTAATAAATATTTTTTATTGATTAATAATTATTAAGAATTAATTAAGAATTAATAATTTTTAAAAGTAGCTTTACTATTAGGTTTTATGTTAAAAAATTTGAACTGTTTAGTATTGATTAAAATATTATAATAATCTATAATTTATAATTTAAAACAAATATTTAATAATTACTTAAATAATTTATCGATGATAGTTTATAATTACAAATTTATAAATAAACACTTACGTAGGTAATTGTTTATAATTTATAACCAATAATTATTAATAAATAACTTCTAATTATTACATATATTTAATAATTATTTTTTATATTTAAGAATTTATTATAATTAGTTTTTAATAATTAGTAAATATAATTGATATTTATTAGTTACATTTAATAATTAATAAATGTAATTAATAATTAATATTAAATAATTAGTAATTGATAATTAAAAATAATATTTCATATTTAATATTAATTTTTAATAATTATTAATTACTATAGTATAATAACTATTAAATAACTAGTAATAAGTAATTAATAACATATACTACATAATTAATTTAAATATTTTATATTGATTATTTAATAATTAATTACTATTAGATAATTAAGAAGTAATAACCAATAATTAATAATTAAGACTAATATTTAATATTTACTATATAACAATCAATTTTAATAATCATTGATTAATAAATAATTTTTGGTAATTAAGAGATAATATTTATTATTTAGTAATTAATATTTAATAATTATATTTGATAATTATACTTAATATTCCAGAAAACTTAAATTTTGAAATTTTCTAAATTAAATATAAAAATATTTACAAAATTTCAAAATTTACATAAAATTCAAAAGTTAAAAAAATTATAATTATATATAAATTAGTTTTTTTATAAAGTATTCAAAATTTCAAAAACTTCGAAAGTGTTAGAAAATTTTCAAAATGAATAATAATTGATATTAGATATTTATTAATAAATATTTATTATTTAAGAATTGGTAATTAACAATTAATTATTAATAAATAATTTCGAAAATTAATATTAGATATATAATAACTGTCGACATGGATGACTATGAACACACTAACTTTTGACAAGGATGCTTTTATGCTTTATTGACTATGCAAGCTATAGTTTAATTTGTACGCTAAATATGTTTATGGCATAGTCAAAATTTGAAATAAATTAAATGGTATAGAATGTGAATAAAAGATACTAATTCATATATATACTGCCGTACTAACTTGATTCTATTACACCGTCTTCCAAACCCAATTTTTGGCTCCAAACTTAAATATTTTGGCTCCAAACCTAATTTTTCATTGAATTATTTTGGCCCCTTCTTCCAAATCTAGGTCAGATCAACCACACACCTCCACTACCATTCCAACAAAACCGAACTCCACTGCAAGCTCCCTCCTCTTCCAAATGTGTGTCCCTCCCCGACTACAACTCCAGCTTCCTCCGCGGCACCTCCACCTACAAAGAATGAGCCGAGAACTTCTATGCTGGTATCATCAACGTCGATAGTGCCAACACTTACTTGAAATGTCGATTTTTCATTTCCATAAAATTAATTAACCTCATCGAAATCTCCAGTGGCTGTTTCCCCTCATTATTACAATTCTCTCAATTCTCATTTACTTGTAGATATCTTTAGGGATGAAATCTTGGGCTGCAAGTTTTTTGTAGCATTAATAGTAGTTTGGTTGCTCTATTTTATTTGTATGGGTCAAACACATTTCTTAGTTTAAGATTATTTCTTATTCTCAATTGCACTACATCTAAAGTTCAAACAAGTGTGCTTTACTGTACTTTTTTTTAAATATTTTTTGTTTTTAGTGTTTCCTTTCAAATGCATAATGTACCTTGGCATTATGGGCAAGTACTCATTTTGGCTTGCCCTGTAATCATTTTCCATGTTTGCAAATTAAAAATGTTGTTTAGTTGATTCTTCTCTTTTTTGTTAATAGCATATATGAGTCATCTTCAAGCATGCTTGTATTCATTACCTACTATTACATTGGATGTGAATCTTGGATGCTCCTATTTTCTTGCAATCATTACCTACTTGTATTCATTACCTGCTTTTAGGATGGGAATATTCAAGCAGGGAAGTCTAGGCGATCGATGATAGAGGTATCAGTTGCTTGTTACAGTCAAAAGGAAGGAAATGGAATGATAGATGGTGATCGGTGATTGTAATTCGATCGGTTGTGGTTTGAAAGGAGGGATCAGTTAGGGGCTTAAGGAGCTCGATATGGTATAAGGCTATGTTGCCTATGTGAGGGATTAGGTACAATCTGTAACGATCTCGAATTTTAAATTATTTTAAATTGACAATTAAATGAAATTTTGACTTAAAATGGTGAGATTTATTGATAAATTGATTTGAAAAATTCAATAATGAAGTCTTTAAATAAAAATAAAAATATCTCAAATAAGTTTATAGTTATGTAAAAGATAAATTACAAAATATAAAGTAAAACATATTAGATAAATTCTAACATCTCGTTTAATATAGAACTTCATCCATATTTCAAAGTAATAAGTATAAAATAAAAATGAACAAGTAGATGTAATAGCTTGCAAAAATAAACCAGGAACACTTAAACATTAAAAGCAAAAGATAATATAAGAAGAAAATAACAAACAAAATATACTTACAAAATAAGTAAAGTAAAATATAAATATAATGTAAATAAAATAAGAAACAAAAGTATGTAGGCTTGCATAAGAAGATAGTTATGTATACATTCAAACAAAAACAAAAAAAATCTTTCTGGTCAAAGAAAGTAGGCTAGAAAAAAATATCCTAGTGCACAGCATAATTACATCTCAGCCGAGACAAAGTAATGCAAGACACAATGAAAAAAATATAATATGAAACCTAAAGTACAAAGTCATTAATGCAACATATCAAGGTAATTAATGCAAGATGTTTTAGCACACAACATCATCTTATCAGCCGAAATCTTGTTTGGTTAAAGCAAGCAAAGAAAGAAAAAAATGTAACTATATTCAATAGCTTGCAAAAGAAGTAGCCTAACTAGATACTAGCCTTCCCCCATGTACAACTGTTATTTTTCTATATAATTATATCTATATTTACTCTAGTCATTCCAAAAAAAAAAACTGTAAAAGCAATTAAACAAAACCAAACCTGGAGAGACAGTATAAATCAGAGAAAATTTAACATTGAAAACAAGTTTCAAATCAAAGACTAAGCAAAGCAATTAAGCAACTAGATCAAATATCAAGCATTGATTCAAAGTTTTTAGATTAAAGACATAGAAAGCACTGTCTCTATTCAAAAAAAAAGGCTCTGTCCATTGCAAACCTAGGTGAGTAACACTACTTTAAACCAAATTGAAAGGAATGATCAGTTATATATATGTTTGTGAACATGTAGGTTGGTATTTATATTGATATGAATTCTCTGTTTATACTTGAATGTTGGAAGTTCTGTACATAGTGATAATTAAATTGTCCTTTGTCTTCATTTCAACAGTGAGCAAACTCCCCTATATCTCTTGATATTTTTAATTGATGCTTAAAGTATTGTTAGAAATGATGGGTGATTTTGCTTGCTTGTCTATGTGAGTACATGATGAGATGTATATTGTGTACAGGTATGACTCTGTAGTATCAACAGAATGAAAATAACATCTTGAAGAAGAAGGAAGAAAAATCCTATCTTCCTTTCAAAACCAAATTTAGCTTTGATTCCTAAAAAGAAGTTGTTTTGCAACATCCTGAACTTCATTTTAAAAATAATTTCGAGTCACAATATTATATAACTATTGTGAAGATAGCATTTTTATAGTAAAAGGAAAATCATATGTTAAAATTCAAATATTCTAATTTGTTAATT
Organism: Allium cepa; assembly: GCA_030765085.1. Classification (NCBI taxonomy): domain Eukaryota; kingdom Viridiplantae; phylum Streptophyta; class Magnoliopsida; order Asparagales; family Amaryllidaceae; genus Allium; species Allium cepa. The sequence continues at coordinate 456,352,088 of CM060929.1, read as the reverse complement.
TAAATTTATATCTTGATTAAACACTCAAAGCTAAGATTTTTAACATGAAAATAATGATTTTTAAGTAAGAATAAAAGGTGCGGTTTCAAAGTGAACCAAAATTGCTTATTTGAGAATATCTGATGATTCAATTAAATTTAGAAGTTGAAATTCTTGTAGAAGCTTGCTTGATACTTGTGGATGTCAGGAAAAATGCTGCATATTTTTTCCAATGCAAGAATGTTTGTGATGAATCGAATTTAGGGTTTAATGTGGATTTTGGGTTCAGCATGATTCTCGTGCTCGCGTAGAGGGAGGGATGGATCGAGTTTGATGATACTCAGGAAGGTGATGGAGGAGGCGTTGACGAAGCAATAACCGGAGTTTCGACCATTCCGATGATCTTGATGTCGAGAACGATGGGTTTCCCTGATCTGGATTTGGGTTTTAGGTCGATCGAACTACTCGATTTTGATTCGCGTGTTTATTTTTCGATCTGAATGTTCGAAGGGGCTTGCGGAGGAAGGAGTGATCGGTGAGAGTCACCGCGTTGACCTACAGTGGTCGAAATCAATGGGGTACGTGCACCACGTGCACGATGTATCTGGCTAGTGATGTGCTTCAGGTAAGACGAGGATTTTATATTTTGAACGAAGATGAGGAACTTGCGTTCGTTCTCAGGGTGAAGTGTGTTGGCCCGAGTTGCTTAATAATTTAACAGTTTAAAAAAAATGAGAAGAAGAAAAGAAAAAGGGAAAAGAAGAAGAAGATGGGAAGAAGAGAGAGACGCAAGGGAAGCATGGGGGGAACTCGAGACCGACTCGAGTAGAAAGAGGAGTTGTCTCGGGTCCATTACCAATTGAACGTGCATGATTTTTTTTGTTTTAGTATTTTTATAACTAAGTTAATTAAGAAATTAGTTAGTTAGGTTAATATTTGTTTTAAGGGTTTAATAAGGTAAGTGATGAAAGATAGTTGATTAATATAAAGTAATTAGAATGTAAATTAATTTATATTTGAAATTAAATTGATAACTTTAAATTAATTTTGTAATTAAAAATAAATCATATGTTTAAATCAATTTAAATCTTACAAAAGTTAGCTAATTACTTAAAGGTTAATAAATGGAAATTAACTTAAGTGATTAATTAGGAATTATAATTAATTAAATTGAGAAAATTTGATTACTTAAAGTAATTAAATAAGTAATTAATTTTAATAAGAAAGTTACGAAAAAAAGAAGAAAGGGAAGAAGTGTTACAGGAAATGACTCGCGTAGTATGAGGCTTAGCTCGAAGTAACACTCGAGTTCATTTGGATGTTTTTCTCGGGTTAGTTTCAAGTCGGCAGCATCGTATTTAAAAGTAAGATTAAGTAACAGTTTTTCATCAAAATTCGAACGCTGTAAAACTTATTAAGGTTTAACGTTTTAAGTTGAACACTTAATAAAAGTTTAATTATCTTAGTTAATACATAACAACGTTTTAACAATTAATTATAATTACTTTAATTAAGTGATCACTTCAAGATAAGTATGGAATTTATTAATATTTAAGTTATAGTTAGTAATACATCGATTTGCACCAAGTTAAAGAAGACCTTTAAATGTTAATGGATAATTAATATTATGTAATCATTTTAGAAAGAAATTAAGAATAATTTCATTTTAATTATAATTAGAGTTTGAATAAATTTATGAGTAAGTGATAAACAAATCGTAATTAACTACTTAAATTTAATTAATGCATAATTAATAGTAAATTAGCTAAGGAATTTAATTAAGAATTTATAGTTGGTTAACTAAGTAGTTAATGGTAAATAAATGGGTAGTTAAGTTATTGATTAATAATTAAAGTTATTAATTAATAATTAAAGCGTTTGATAAATTAACTTATATCGAAAGATTTGTGATTAATAAATTGGAATTGGATAATTAATCAAATTTGTTTAAAATTAATTAATATTAATAAATCCGGAAATCAACTTAAGGTTAATCAATTGTTTGTAACTAATTAAGGGTAATTTATAAAATGGTAATTAATCAATTAATTAAAGATAAATGGTGAATTAAATAATTTAAAGATTAGTTATTTAATAATTAAAAGTTGGTGAATTATAACCAAAGGGTTGATTAATTAATTATAAATGGTTAATTAATGATTAAAGAAAGAATTAATCAAAATGATTTGTAATTAATATTATTTACTAGGATTAAAAATTCATAGGTAATTAATTTGATTTGAATGAATCAAACAATAAACTGATCTTCCTTATGGATGTTTGCATTCTATTGGATGATTGTATTGTTTGATACCCCTGATATGTGATGCTTTGTTTTGATTTGAGCTGTGTGACTTATTTATCTGTGATATATATATCTGTGATCTGTTAACAAAAGATAAGCGTTATAATTTATACCGCTTATCAACTATATTTCTGTGTTTTGATCTATGATGATTGAATGATGTTGCACTATTGTGTTAAACCCCTGGACCACACTTATACACACACAAATATGGATTTCACGAGGAAAACGATTAAGTCACAGATTTTGAAATGATTTATAAAAATTGAATATTTTAAATTCAAATGTTTTGGGATTAAAATGAAAAGCTTTTGAAATGGAATTTCAAGTTAAAATTTATTTTAATTTACTTGATTAAGTTTTGTAATTTAAAATAATTTGATTTAAATTTGAATTCAAAAAAAAAATTAGGAATTGAATTCTATGATTTGGAAACTAGGGTTTAGAAAGGCTATTCAACTTATAAATGAGTTATATGGGTTAAACTATTTAAAGGTATTGATTTGGGAATTTGAATTTGAATTCCAAGGTTTTAACTCGTGTTTTCTGAAATGAAAACTATTTGTTTACAAATACTAAAAGCTTTCACATAAGTAACGAATTTCTAATTTGTATTAAAAGGATTTCAAGTTAACAATGAAAATGATTTTTCCAAGTTATGGAAACGGTTTGAAAGCCATAAGATAAATCTTTGATTTAAAGATTTAAACGAGTTACTCCAATTGAAATGGAAATTGTTTTGAAATCCGTAAATGGATCTTTGTGAAACTGGGTGAACTTTGTGAAATAAATCTTTTTGTTTAAAAGATTTGAAATGGTAATTTGTTTAACCATTTGAAAGATTTGAAATGGTAATTTGTTTAACCATTTGAAAGTAAGTTTCGGATTATTAAGTTGTGACTTAATTGAAATTCCTATATCCATATGTTTTAAATATTGCGCTCACTATTCGGTTTAACCGGGAGAGGACCTTTGTGTCGTATAACCCATTCCGAATATGTGATTCGTCGTTATGGATAGCATTTGAAGACCGGTGGTGAAGACCGGGTATTTGTGAAAACGTAGGATGACCTATCGATTGTCTCTGCACCGAGTCGCGCCGGTATGGAGATTTCCTAAGTGATGGGAAGTTCGATCGGGATTGTGAATACCCGGATTGCAAGGGCTTCTTCGGAAGTGCCTTCGGTTCTGTTCGAACCCGGAACAGACTTGTATGGTTGTATGTCTGACACTACACTTTGAGAAATAAAGCAGATTTCTTTCAAATACATTTCTGTTGGTGGCGGAGAATTTATTCTCTTAGCTTAACACCCTTCTCAGAGACGTACGAGCTCAGAGGTTATGTAGTTGAAGGTTATTAGCGATATACTCCCAATTTGGTAGTGTGGCATGCTGAGTGCTGCTATGTGTTGACGATCTTTTGTGATCAGAGCATGGCTTTTGTATAAAGCGTAGCTTTGTGGGCGAGACTGCATCAGGACCTCACACCCCGGAAATGGTCGAAACAGGAAAGATGCGGCAAGGTTATGAGGGTCGCGCCCTTTAGGGTGTGTCATTCCCTTCTGGTAAAGGGTGATATTAGGTATGGAGCCCTGATATTTAACCTATGTGGTTGCTCCAATCTCATTTTCTGTGTGGTTGTTGCTTAGAGGTACCTCGGATAAAGGTCCCAAAGGACCGGGGAGTGGCATGCTCGAGTAGTAGTTACCTAGTTACAGAGGTAACCCGGCCTTGTGTTGGCAGAGATCCGGTTAGGTTCTCGGGACGTCCCGCTAGAGGCGATCCCATGTGGCAGTAGGAAGTTCCTTAGCCTGACCATTTGTTGGAAATCCAATCAAAACAATACGAGCCTTGTACGGTTTTAGTTGTATTACCTGCCATGCAATGTGGTGGTAACCTGCTATTGAACATGGTAGCTATAGTAGGCATACGATAATGGTCGTATGCTGGCTAAGATTTTATTCTACTTTCGAAAATGCTTTTCTACACCGTGCACTTATAATAATAATATCCAAGAAATTTTCTACGTATCAAGCATGTTTGACTATCATAAGAAGAAATCTCCTCCAATTCTGCTTTTGCATTGTGTGTGTGGCGGGAGGTCTTATGGTAGTTTCATTTTCTAAAAGCATTGCGAATTTACTTTAAAATTCTCTTGTTGTTTATTTTTAAAGGATAAACTGTTTTTGTTACTCACACCAGTCCCATGACTGACCCGGAGTTTATTGTTCCTTTCCTAAACTCTGGGTGCTCACTATTTTCCACACGAGCAGTCTAGAGTTGGGTTTTTCAGATAGTTAGGTTCAGTAGATTGTCAGGAGCTAGTTCAGTCTTTGGACATGACTGACCTTGCTCAGCTTAGTGCTCCATTATTGGGGGTTCTCGCTATTTCTGGATTGGTTCTTGGAGATGGAGTTGCAGTTTTGGAGTTCTCTCTTGAAGGCTATCTTGAGTTATTTGTTCCACTGCTGGTGTTATCTATTTTTTCATTTCCGCTGCTATTATATTGTATTATATCTCAGATGTACATCGATATCTATTGTACCATCTGTTGTATCAGGATGTTGTATCAGATGTTGTATATTGATATTCATTATTTCTTCCGCTGTGTTGTTTACTTAATTGTGCTATAAGCTCCGGCGAATCGGATTTGAACAATCGAATCTACGGCATTCGAGTACGATGTAGAGTATGGATGTCGATTTTCGAACGGGCAAAATCTGGATTCGTCACATTTGGTATCAGAGCTGAGGGTTAAACTTTAGCTCAGGAGTATAACACATTAAGTAACTCATTAGAGATAGGGTGAAGTATGCCCTAGAATGAGTAATCACTAAGATATCCGTCCGTATGCCTCAGTAAATTCTCTTACTATCCACTGATAGTAGATATGAGTGCAAGAAGAGGATGAGATAGGGGACAGGGAAATATGACTATAAATGGTCAATACTCTGTAACAACCAAGGAAGCAATCTTTTCTCTATCAATCTCTTTTTGTTCGTCATCTTTTTCAATTCTTTGATGGTTCCTGGTAGATCCAGGAAGAAGATGTGATATATTAGTATGGGAAACAAACTCCGGATAGACCAAAATTGTTTGTTTGGATGTATTGGTTGTTTTGTTTGCTTTGGTTGCTATGGTTGATAGGTATAAATTGGTTTTTAAACTCAACATTTTGAAATTGTATCCATATATCTGTTTATATTTGGGTCCAGATATATATTACGAATGGTTGGTTATCCCTTCGAACTAACCAGTGCCTTGCATATTTCGTAAATTTATGACCCGAGTATCCTGAGTAGTGTTAAATAAGTTTGTTCTCATATTGTTGACATTCTGATTTGGTAAGCCAAATGCAGAATAAATATATCTAGTCGATCTGGAAAGAATATTTCTCTTTCATCTATCTTCGTTATCTCTCTGTAACGAATTTCGAGGACGAAATTTCTTATAAGGGGGGAAGTCTGTAACGATCCCGAATTTTAAATTATTTTAAATTGACAATTAAATGAAATTTTGACTTAAAATGGTGAGATTTATTGATAAATTGATTTGAAAAATTCAATAATGAAGTCTTTAAATAAAAATAAAAATATCTCAAATAAGTTTATAGTTATGTAAAAGATAAATTACAAAATATAAAGTAAAACATATTAGATAAATTCTAACATCTCGTTTAATATAGAACTTCATCCATATTTCAAAGTAATAAGTATAAAATAAAAATGAACAAGTAGATGTAATAGCTTGCAAAAATAAACCAGGTACACTTAAACATTAAAAGAAAAAGATAATATAAGAAGAAAATAACAAACAAAATATACTTACAAAATAAGTAAAGTAAAATATAAATATAATGTAAATAAAATAAGAAACAAAAGTATGTAGGCTTGCATAAGAAGATAGTTATGTATACATTCAAACAAAAACAAAAAAAATCTTTCTGGTCAAAGAAAGTAGGCTAGAAAAAAATATCCTAGTGCACAGCATAATTACATCTCAGCCGAGACAAAGTAATGCAAGACACAATGAAAAAAATATAATATGAAACCTAAAGTACAAAGTCATTAATGCAACATATCAAGGTAATTAATGCAAGATGTTTTAGCACACAACATCATCTTATCAGCCGAAATCTTGTTTGGTTAAAGCAAGCAAAGAAAGAAAAAAATGTAACTATATTCAATAGCTTGCAAAAGAAGTAGCCTAACTAGATACTAGCCTTCCCCCGTGTACAACTGTTATTTTTCTATATAATTATATCCATATTTACTCTAGTCATTCCAAAAAAAAACTGTAAAAGCAATTAAACAAAACCAAACCTGGAGAGACAGTATAAATCAGAGAAAATTTAACATTGAAAACAAGTTTCAAATCAAAGACTAAGCAAAGCAATTAAGCAACTAGATCAAATATCAAGCATTGATTCAAAGTTTTTAGATTAAAGACATAGAAAGCACTGTCTCTATTAAAAAAAAAGGCTTTGTCCATTGCAAACCCAGGTGAGTAACACTACTTTAAACCAAATTGAAAGGAATGATCAGTTATATATATGTTTGTGAACATGTAGGTTGGTATTTATATTGATATGAATTCTCTGTTTATACTTGAATGTTGGAAGTTCTGTACAGAGTGATAATTAAATTGTCCTCTGTCTTCATTTCAACAGTGAGCAAACTCCCCTATATCTCTTGATATTTTTAATTGATGCTTAAAGTATTGTTAGAAATGATGGGTGATTTTGCTTGCTTGTCTGTGTGAGTACATGATGAGATGTACATTGTGTACAGGTATGACTCTGTAGTATCAACAGAATGAAAATAACATCTTGAAGAAGAAGGAAGAAAAATCCTATCTTCCTTTCAAAACCAAATTTAGCTTTGATTCCTAAAATGAAGTTGTTTGCAACATCCTGAACTTCATTTTAAAAATAATTTCGAGTCACAATATTATATAACTATTGTGAAGATAGCATTTTTATAGTAAAAGGAAAATCATATGTTAAAATTCAAATATTATAATTTGTTAATTTAAATTTATATCTTGATTAAACACTCAAAGCTAAGATTTTTAACATGAAAATAATGATTTTTAAGTAAGAATAAAAGGTGCGGTTTCAAAGTGAACCAAAATTGCTTATTTGAGAATATCTGATGATTCAATTAAATTTAGAAGTTGAAATTCTTGTAGAAGCTTGCTTGATACTTGTGGATGTCAGGAAAAATGCTACATATTTTTTCCAATGCAAGAATGTTTGTGATGAATCGAATTTAGGGTTTAACGTGGATTTTGGGTTCGGCATGATTCTCGTGCTCGCGTAGAGGGAGGGATGGATCGAGTTTGATGATACTCAGGAAGGTGATGGAGGAGGCATTGACGAAGCAATAACCGGAGTTTCGACCATTCCGATGATCTTGATGTCGAGAACGATGGGTTTCAATGATCTGGATTTGGGTTTTAGGTCGATCGAACTACTCGATTTTGATTCGCGTGTTTATTTTTCGATCTGAATGTTCGAAGGGGCTTGCGGAGGAAGGAGTGATCAGTGAGAGTCACGGCGTTGACCTACGGTGGTCGAAATCAATGGGGTACGTGCACCACGTGCACGATGTATCTGGGTAGTGATGTGCTTCAGGTAAGACGAGGATTTTATATTTTGAACGAAGATGAGGAACTTGCGTTCGTTCCCAGGGTGAAGTGTGTTGGCCCGAGTTGCTTAATAATTTAACAGTTTTAAAAAAAATGAGAAGAAGAAAAGAAACAGGGAAAAGAAGAAGATGATGGGAAGAAGAGAGAGACGCGAGGGAAGCACGGGGGAAACTCGAGACCGACTCGAGTAGAAAGAGGAGCTGTCTCGGGTCCATTACCAATTGAACGTGCATGATTTTTTTTGTTTTAGTATTTTTATAACTAAGTTAATTAAGAAATTAGTTAGTTAGGTTAATATTTGTTTTAAGGGTTTAATAAGGTAGGTGATTAAAGATAGTTGATTAATATAAAGTAATTAGAATGTAAATTAATTTATATTTGAAATTAAATTGATAACTTTAAATTAATTTTGTAATTAAAAATAAATCATATGTTTAAATCAATTTAAATCTTACAAAAGTTAGCTAATTACTTAAAGGTTAATAAATGGAAATTAAATTAAGTGATTAATTAGGAATTATAATTAATTAAATTGAGAAAATTTGATTACTTAAAGTAATTAAATAAGTAATTAATTTTAATAAGAAAGTTATGATAAAAAAGAAGAAAGGGAAGAAGTGTTACAGGAAATGACTCGGGTAGTATGGGGGTTAGCTCGAAGTAACACTCGAGTTCATTTGGATGTTTTTCTCGGGTTAGTTTCAAGTCGGCAGCATCGTATTTAAAAGTAAGATTAAGTAACAGTTTTTCATCAAAATTTGAACGCCGTAAAACTTATTAAGGTTTAACATTTTAAGTTGAAAACTTAATAAAAGTTTAATTATCTTAGTTAATACATAACATCGTTTTAACAATTAATTATAATTACTTTAATTAAGTGATCACTTCAAGATAAGTATGGAATTTATTAATATTTAAGTTATAGTTAGTAATACATCGATTTGCACCAAGTTAAAGAAGACCTTTAAATGTTAATGGATAATTAATATTATGTAATCATTTTAGAAAGAAATTAAGAATAATTTCATTTTAATTATAATTAGAGTTTGAATAAATTTATGAGTAAGTGATAAACAAATCGTAATTAACTACTTAAATTTAATTAATGCATAATTAATAGTAAATTAGCTAAGGAATTTAATTAAGAATTTATAGTTGGTTAACTAAGTAGTTAATGGTAAATAAATGGGTAGTTAAGTTATTGATTAATAATTAAAGTTATTAATTAATAATTAAAGCGTTTGATAAATTAACTTATATCAAAAGATTTGTGATTAATAAATTGGAATTGGATAATTAATCAAATTTGTTTAAAATTAACTAATATTAATAAATCCGGAAATCAACTTAAGGTTAATCAATTGTTTGTAACTAATTAAGGGTAATTTATAAAATGGTAATTAATCAATTAATTAAAGATAAATGGTGAATTAAATAATTCAAAGATTAGTTATTTAATAATTAAAAGTTGGTGAATTATAATCAAAGGGTTGATTAATTAATTATAAATGGTTAATTAATGATTAAAGAAAGAATTAATCAAAATGATTTGTAATTAATATTATTTACCAGGATTAAAAATTCATAGGTAATTAATTTGATTTGAATGAATCAAACAATAAACTGATCTTCCTTATGGATGTTTGCATTCTATTGGATGATTGTATTGTTTGATACCCCTGATATGTGATGCTTTGTTTTGATTTGAGCTGTGTGACTTATTTATCTGTGATATATATATCTGTGATCTGTTAACAAAAGATAAGCGTTATAATTTATACCGCTTATCAACTATATTTCTATGTTTTGATCTATGATGATTGAATGATGTTGCACTATTGTGTTAAACCCCTGGACCACACTTATACACACACAAATATGGATTTCACGAGGAAATCGATTAAGTCACAGATTTTGAAATGATTTATAAAAATTGAATATTTTAAATTCAAATGTTTTGGAAATGTTTTGGGATTAAAATGAAAAGCTTTTGAAATGGAATTTCAAGTTAAAATTTATTTTAATTTACTTGATTAAGTTTTGTAATTTAAAATAAATTGATTTAAATTTGAATTCAAAAAAAATATTAGGAATTGAATTCTATGATTTGGAAACTAGGGTTTAGAAAGGCTATTCAACTTATAAATGAGTTATATGGGTTAAACTATTTAAAGGTATTGATTTGGGAATTTGAATTTGAATTCCAAGGTTTTAACTCGTGTAAATAAAATTTGATCTTTCTGAAATGAAAACTATTTGTTTACAAATACTAAAAGCTTTCACATAAGTAACGAATTTCTAATTTGTGTTAAAAGGATTTCAAGTTAACAATGAAAATGATTTTTCCAAGTTATGGAAATGGTTTGAAAGCCATAAGATAAATCTTTGATTTAAAGATTTAAACGAGTTACTCCAATTGAAATGGAAATTGTTTTGAAATCCGTAAATGGATCTTTGTGAAACTGGGTGAACTTTGTGAAATAAATCTTTTTGTTTAAAAGATTTGAAATGGTAATTTGTTTAACCATTTGAAAGATTTGAAATGGTAATTTGTTTAACCATTTGAAAGTAAGTTTCGGATTATTAAGTTGTGACTTAATTGAAATTCCTATATCCATATGTTTTAAATATTGCGCTCACTATTCGGTTTAACCGGGAGAGGACCTTTGTGTCGTATAACCCATTCCGAATATGTGATTCGTCGTTATGGATAGCATTTGAAGACCGGTGGTGAAGACCGGGTATTTGTGAAAACGTAGGATGACCTATCGATTGTCTCTGCACCGAGTCGCGCTGGTATGGAGATTTCCTAAGTGATGGGAAGTTCGATCGGGATTGTGAACACCCGGATTGCAAGGGCTTCTTCGGAAGTGCCTTCGGTTCTGTTCGAACCCGGAACAGACTTGTATGGTTGTATGTCTGACACTACACTTTGAGAAATAAAGCAGATTTCTTTTAAATACATTTCTGTTGGTGGCGGAGAATTTATTCTCTTAGCTTAACACCCTTCTCTGAGACGTATGAGCTCAGAGGTTATGTAGTTGAAGGTTATCTGCGATATACTCCCAATTTGGTAGTGTGGCATGCTAAGTGCTGCTGTGTGTTGATGATCATTTGTGATCAGAGCATGACTTTTGTATAAAGCGTAGCTTTGTGGATGAGACTGCATCAGGACCTCACACCCCGGAAATGGTCGAAACAGGAAAGATGCGGCAAGGTTATGAGGGTCGCGCCCTTTAGGGTGTGTCATTCCCTTCTGGTAAAGGGTGATATTAGGTATGAAGCCCTGATATTTAACCTATGTGGTTGCTCCAATCTCATTTTCTGTGTGGTTGTTGCTTAGAGGTACCTCGGATAAAGGTCCCAAAGGACCGGGGAGTGGCATGCTCGAGTAGTAGTTACCTAGTTACAGAGGTAACCCGGCCTTGTGTTGGCAGAGATCCGGTTAGGTTCTCGGGACGTCCCGCCAGAGGCGATCCCATGTGGCAGTAGGTAGTTCCTTAGCCTGACCATTTGTTGGAAATCCAATCAAAACAATACAAGCCTTGTACGGTTGTAGTTGTATTACCTGCCATGGAATGTGGTGGTAACCTGCTATTGAACATGGTAGCTATAGTAGGCATACGATAATGGTCGTATGCTGGCTAAGATTAATATTCTTCTTTCGAAAATGCTTTTCTACACCGTGCACTTATAATAATAACATCCAAGAAATTTTCTATGTATCAAGCATGTTTGACTATCATAAGAAGAAATCTCCTCCAATTCTGCGTTTGCATTGTGTGTGTGGCGGGAGGTCTTATGGTAGTTTCATTTTCTAAAAGCATTGCGAATTTACTTTAAAATTCTCTTGTTGTTTATTTTTAAAGGATAAACTGTTTTTGTTACTCACACTAGTCCCATGACTGACCCGGAGTTTATTGTTCCTTTCCTAAACTCTGGGTGCTCACTATTTTCCACACGAGCAGTCTAGAGTTGGGTTTTTCAGATAGTTAGGTTCAGTAGATTGTCAGGAGCTAGTTCAGTCTTTGGACATGACTGACCTTGCTCAGCTTAGTGCACTAATATTGGGGGTTCTCTCTATTTCTGGATTGGTTCTTGGAGATGGAGTTGCAGTTTTGGAGTTCTCTCTTGAAGGCTATCTTGAGTTATTTGTTCCGCTGCTGGTGTTATCTATTTTTTCCTTTCCGCTGCTATTATATTGTATTATATCTCAGATGTATATCGATATCTATTGTATCATCTGTTGTATTAGGATGTTGTATCAGATGTTGTATATTGATATTCATTATTTCTTCCGCTGTGTTGTTTACTTAATTGTGTTATAAGCTCCGGCGAATCGGATTTGAACAATCGAATCTGCGGCATTCGAGTACGATGTAGAGTATGGATGTCGATTTTCGAACGGGCAAAATCCGGATTCGTCACACAATCCCTCTCCCTAGGAGGACTTAGCCATTTTTTGGTTTAGTGAACTTGAACTCGATTAAATACACATAAACAATTGCTTTAAGCTGAACTTGAACTAGGGACTTATATACGACCCCAAAATGTAGCAGTTGAATATAGGAACAAATGCATATGTCTTAGAATTTGAATGCTTGGACTTAAACTTATATGACTTGAATCACTAGAACATAAAGTTGCACACTCTTGAATATGACTTGAACTTGAACAAGTATAACATATGGTCTCGAATGTACTTGAATGTGAATATCATACTCTAATATGGCGATGACTGATCCCAAAGCTTAAATAAAATCCACAACCGATCAACGTTAAAGCCGGTTAAGATGGTCATTCCGACCAAATCCCAGAGTCTCATCATAACTGTCATTTTAATTTTGAACTGTTTTTTTCTACACTGCACAACACTGCACCACGCCGCACTAGTTTACACTTAGTATAGGGGAATAGGTTAATTTTCTAATGATTACTATCTGCTGAGTTTGATAGCTAAGGGTTTTATACGCTTGGAGCGTTTGGCTGCTATGGGTATTGAATAAACTTCTTCACATGACCATCCCGACGCTGAATCAAGCTCGGCAATGATATCTGACCGAAACTCTCCGGGCCATCAACCTAAACAGCCTGAAAGCACTCACTAGATGCTAGAAATTCCTTCGAACTTATAAGTAAATGTTGAACCAGCGCCCGACATTTCAGAAGATTTTATATTTCCAAATGATCTGGAAGATTCAATGGCTTCAAAGGTTGATAAAGCCTCTTTCTGGAGACTTTGCGTTAAACATGGGATTCCATACGAGGATGTGCGAGTCCCATCCCGTAATAATAGGGCTCACTTGCCCTCGAAGAGGTATGCTGCATGCAACAAGTTCATTAACTGCGTTGGTTTCATTCCACCCTTCAATCCATTCATTCGAAAATGGTTGCATTATTTAAGATTGGCACCGGCTCAGCTGCATTCGAATAGCGATGCATTTTTATACTGCACGTACATGATATTCCTCAAGTTCCTATATCGTGAGCTGACTTCGAAATAGATTCATCTATGACCTCGAATGATGAAAAGGTAGCCTCTCATACACTTTCCTTTTGAGTCAATTACTAACTGCCAGGTCGTAATCGGTGCTTGAAACAAATTGAGCGCTTTTAAGAATGGTTCTACATACGATGCCTTCCTGATTTTGCAAGACGGTGGTCGGAAGGACGTAAGTGTCACTTCAAACTTAACTGCTTTTATTTGAGTCTTATCCTAAATTAAGCAACTTTTATTGAACATTGCAGGTAGCCATCCACGTCTCACCAGCGACATATACTCAGAGGCTGTTTTTGCGCTTGAAACATACTGGTGAAAGATAGACACATCAGATCTCTTCTCATTGATAAGTGCCTTTTTGTCTCTAGCTAATTAGAAGAAGGCAGCAGCACGAGACTGCTTGGAAACACCAAGGAGGAAGTTGTAGAGAGACGAGGTGCCACTGGGCATGGAGGCGACGAAGTTGATCTCGTTGTGCACCCAGTCGAAAGGGCTCAAGATGCCATCGAGGAAAGCAAGGAGAGGGGTGATGCTAATAAACTCGGTCGTGACACTATGAGCCTAAGCCATGAGCCTGTGGTTGGATCCTCCCAATGCCCATAGCTCCCTGCCTCAGAGAAGAGAAAAGGAAAATGGCTTGTTTATAAGCTTCGCAGAGGGCAAGTCTCTAAGAAACCCAAATCAATCTCTGTTGCTACAGATCAATCTAGTCTTTTCCTCTAGAAAATCTATTTGAAGGGATGTCGAAAATAATGATTTTTAAACTTTAGCCTCGGGGGAGGGGGTCTGAATCTCCAATTTGATTTTCCACTAACATTCCTCTACTGACATAGGAGAGATTAATCGAGCGAGCAAAGCTCCAACAACTGGTCCGTTAGGGGGACACTAGGACACTCACGTTCATGTGCACTATGCCACACAAAATTATCCACCTCTAACTCCAGTAATTACTATACACTTTTTTTTATTTGCAGGCTCGATGGGACGCCCCCGTAACTATGATTGCTCAAAGAGATTAGCTTACTCTCAACCGTCTTATTTAGGGCCTAGTTGATGTCCAAACCTCGATTAGATAGAGAAGCGTATGCAGGAAGAGAAGACCTAGACCAAAGCCATCAATCTAAGGACTCATCGTCCAAACATAAGTCAAAATTAAGTCTTCTCACCACATGGGTGCTAGTCAACACCCCACTACACATAGTAGTAGTAAGTCGCTACCTCATGCTCCCACTTTGGCCACTACGCTTGAGCAACATTCAGATTCTTTTGGCCTCCATTAATCTTCAGTACGCCAGTTTAGCGCAGAAGGTCCTGACACTTCATCATGCAAGCACGACAAACATGCCTTCTCATCCCTGGCTACTCTTGATGCCACTACTGCTGAAAGATGGCTGAGCTCAAGGCCACATTTCCTAAGTTGTGCTTTGACAAGTTCAAATTTGTTTCTACTTTGCACTCGATTCCTCTAGAGGCCAAGGACATAGTGATGTCCAATGTTAATGATATCTATGTCCAGTACAGTACAACTCTCCGTGTTGCCAAAATAATTTCTGAGGTGTTGATGGAGAGAAAACACAAAATTGACCATTTAACCCTTGAGGCGATCCATGACAAAGACATCATCAATTACTTGGACGAGGAGGTCAAGCATTTGGGTACGAAGTTAGTGGATGCTGGGAAAAAAGCCAATAAACCTTCTAAAGCCATCAAGCGTTTAATGAAAGTATACCAAGCTAAACTGGACCTTGTCGCTTATTGCAACTGTACTTTAGCCCTCGTAAAAGATGTTGTACAGAAGGAGAAGGAGGCATTGAAAAAAGACAATGATGCTTTGGCCCTTCGTATTAAACAGTTTGAGGTAGAGCTTAAGAAGGAAAACCAGGAGAAGCTTGAGACTCAGATGGATTCTCAATAATACTTCATGGAGATCATTCAGACCTGCGAAGCTAAAATAGAGGCCAATAATCAACTTGTGTTGATAGAGGCCCTCAAGGAAGAGGCTAGGGAGGCAGGCCGGATGGAGATGAAGGACGATTTCAATCAGCTGCTGATATATTACAATGCATGCATCCTGATGAATCACAACATCCACTTCTTTGGAGAGGGGTATCGCGAATAGCTCGTCGAAGCCTAGGACCATATTATGGATTTGAAAAGGAAGTCCCTTGGTGGTGCTGAGGTGAATGAAGAGCAGCTCGTGCGTGAAATTTTGCATGATGAAGAGCCTAATGAGCTCAGGGCTGCTTGGCTCAGTTTACTCAATGATCCAACGATCATAAAAAAAGTGAAAGATGTCGACGAAGCCCCATGATCCGGTTCCCATGACCCTCATACTACTCAAGCATCTGGTGCTTCAATTTCTCATGCTTCGGTAAAGGATGCAAGCTACAATCAAGATCATCAATGGATGAAAAAAATATTTTGGGCTATCTTCGATTTTGGAAGGTGGCATTCCAGCTACCACCAGAGGCCTATTTGGTGAAGGTACATCTCTTATTTCTTCGACATTCGAGAAGGTTTACATGTCGCGCTCGATAGTCATGGGATTACCTATTGGTCTTTATGAAATTGCAGGTCCGTATGAATCTATACATGCTCCCGATGATGATGTTTCCCTGGAACAGTAAGCACAGATCGTGGGGCCTACTATGGCCGTCACTGTATACGTGGCTCCTATCAATCAACATTCTCAAACTCCAAGCTCGGACGCTGAAGTCACAAGAGCTCTGCATGAAGAAAAGACTGATGATCACTAGGGCTAGGATGAAACAGGGGAAATCATAATGACCCATGCCTCTGAACACACCAGTAAACTTAGCATAAAGAAGCGCTTTAAAAAAAGAGGATCTGGAGTTGCAAGCCAAGAATAAGAGTGTCGAAGTGGATATTACTCCGCTTCAGGTTATACTGCCATACAGCGTCATTCCTAAGGAGGTCGATCCTTCTGTATCCCAAAGTAAGACGACCTCTGTTTCAAAAAGCATCTCTCCAAAGGGTAGAAGGAAAAAAGGGTCGAAGAGGAGAGGACGAGGCGGTAGCTCCAGGCAATCCACCCCGAAGAAGCCCAAAAAAGGAGAAAATAGTCATCGAACCAGCTTGGGTAGCATGTAGCTAGGTAGCTTGTTACATTTTGTTGGTCGTAATTTGCAGGTATGACCGATCGTTTTTGGCCTTTTATTTCTGTAATAAATTTGTACGTAGTTTCCAAGTTTTGGTATGTAAATAAAAACTCCTTCCTCACTGTTCATCTTTTGTATAAAACTTGTCTATGTGTTTGAGCGATTACGTTTTCCATTCAATGTACATATAATTCATCGCCTATCATTCAAGTTGCAATGTCTTTTGGACATCGATCCAACAAATCCATCTCAAGGCCTCCTTTCGGTCATAGCCTTAAGTCATATCAAACATTAGGTGTGAGCCATAGTGTTACGTTGTCGTGTTCAATGGCTAAGTGATAATACTCTTACCCCCATTCTTAGGTTGGCGGATTTGTTTGTGGATGGTCGGATCCCATCCATGAAGAATTTAACTCCTCCTATCAAGTTCAGGCCAGAATTGGAGAATGAGTGGTCGAATTGCACTCATTCGTTTTGTTTATACTCTTATCCATAATCTGGGGATCAGAGTTAGTCAATAGGAGGTCAATCAAACTCATTTGATCTTCATAATCCAACCCACACTCTAGGGAATGGGATTTTTCTAAGAAACTATCAGATTACATTTCCATTGATTAATTCCCTTGCCCTCAAGCCTGAGTAAAATTCAAAGAGTGCTCGATCGTATCACGACCACTTTTACTTCACATTCATCTTGTCAAATCGGGAGATGGAGTTAGTTAACGGTTAGTCGAGCCACACCCGCTCTCTGCTTTATACTCAGCATGTCAGATTTTAGGCGATAGTTAGTGAATGAATAGTCAAGCCACGTTCATTTAATTCGATTATGGACCCGAGCCTTGATTGGCACCAAACTCTGGGTACTTGTTGGTTTATATTATACGTATGTGGATATAAGTTGGTCGTATATCACAACTGTAACACCCTATATTTTTAGTAACATTATTTAGAATATTTAATTAGCTAAATAAAATAATGTAAGATGATTAATGAATTGAGATTTTCGATTTATAGGGATAGCCGTGTCATGTTAATGAGTAAATCAAAATGAGACAACATGAAATAAAGTAGATAAAGGGTTAATAAGTAGGCATGGTCAAAATGGGAACAAGGAAAGTCCTTATACCCTAAACCTTAAACCTCTTATCCATGTACTCTCTTATTCATTCTAATTTGCAAACTAAAAACATAGAGGCTAACCACCAATTTAGAGAATTAGAGGAAGAAAAGCTAAGGAAGAAGATTAATCAAATTAAAAGCTATTCAAATCTCAAATCCATATTCTCAAGCTAAGGTAATAATGACTGCATCTCATTCTCTTAAATATTTTTAGTTTTAAGTTAAATCCGAAGTGTTTTGCAAGTTTATGCCATGTTTTTGAATGATTAAAATGTGTGTATATGCTTGTTTATAATTTATGCTTGTTTATATAGATTTAATGATATGTTTTGATTAGAAAACCCTATTAAGTGATATCCAAATGCCTTGTGATTATTGATTTAGATCAAAAATGAAGTTTTAGAGATGGATTTCAATTTTTATAATTTTCTAAATTATTGTGGATTTTATATAAATTTTCTAGTGTAGAAAATGATTATTTGGGTTATAAATTATTTACGGTTGAATAATAATTTATTTGGGACTGAAATTTATATATGTTATAAAACATATTGAAAATGATTTTTTGGAATTTTATAGAATTTTCCTAAGTGTTTTAATGAATATATAAAATTATTTAAGGTATGAGACTTAAATGTTTTATATATTTATGAAGGAGAAGCGATATTTTATAAAATAAAATTATTATTATTTTTGAAATCTTGGCAGTACTTTTGAAAGAAAAGGAATTTAGTAATCAACGAAAATTTGACAAACATAGCCGGTTAGTCAAAAAGTATTTCTCTTTTAAGCTAAAGACAAAATTTATTTGTTTTTAGCCTGTTTCGCCACTTTAGGCATCAAGGGTTCTGACCTAAACGTTTCGGCATCATTGCTTTCGAAACCAATGCACATATACTTGGTACATAGCAAATTGGATGAAGGTGGAAGGCATAGGGTGGAAACGTATGGTTCCGATAGTGTTGAAGCATGCCTTTATATGAAAATGAAGTTGCGCCTGCGTTGCTTGCGACTTGGTTTGCTTTCGACCAGGTCAAATTGTCTTAAAGAAATGGTTTTGAATGTTGTGCTCTTTTGTTTTATGTAATGCTTTCGAAGGGATCGAAACCCCTAACTGCCATTTTTCTTCCCTTTCGAAGTCAATGGTTTCGGAAGGTATACTTTGTTTTAAAAACTTGGTCACTTCTCCAATGTTTTCGAAAGGTTGGTTTTGACACCATCACTTCTTTACCTAGGAATAGCTTTGGAATGGAATGCTTTTGGCTTTAATCGGTTTCAGATCCTTTTGCTCTACTCGAAGGCATAATCCAAATGTTTTCGACCGAAACGGTTTTCAAAGGTTTCGAAGGGGTAAATTTTGAATGGTTTCGAAAGGTTTGCACATGTTTTAATTGAACCCAAATGCTTTCGAAAAGTTTAGTGTTTTATTGCTTTTGAAAGACTTTTAATGAAGGTTTTGAAGGGGTGGTTCCCCAATGATTTCGAAAGGTTTTGAAGGAAGGTCTTCCAATGGTTTTGAAAGGTCTAAAGGTAAATGCTTTTCCAATGTTTTCGAAAGGCAGCTTTAAAGTGTTTTAAAAGAAAGATGTCTAAGATTTTAAAGCTTTCGAAAGGATGGTTTTTCAATGGTTTCGAAAGGTTTCTATAAATGGATTTATAGGGATTTGGCCTTTCGACCTAAGTTGAATAAAGGGTTTTACTTGGTTTCGAAAGGGGTACTTTCAATAGATTCAAAAGGGGTACTTTCAAAGGTTTATATGTTTTCATCAACTAAGATTTGGGTAAAGTATATATAACATGGCAAGGTGATTTTGAGTAAGGCATAGAGTATATGTATTTTCCTTGTGAGAGTAAGATTTAAAGGTTTTAAATCAGTTTGAAAAGTTTTTCAAGGAAAATTTTGGGAAACATTTCCCTAAGTAAAGTGAATCAAATACTAGAATATCAGATGGGGTCGGTATAGGGTCACACCCTATACATTAGCTATTAGCCCCAACTAATTTAGTCCAAAATTCCAGTGTGTAGGGCTTTGTCACAGGTAAGACTAAAATTATGGTTACACACAGAAAGGAATATATATTTGTATACAGATAGGTTATGGTAAGCTCACAAAACCCTTAAGATCACGTGACCCTGGGAGATGTTAAGTTAGGGGAAGACCATCTAAAAGAGAAGTATTTAACAGATAGTTAAGGACAGACCGTCCATGAAAGGTGTGTCTGAAAAATGTTAGATCATTTTGTTATATTATCTGAGTCAAAGTTAGTATTTAGCCAAACAAAACCATAGTGTTCGAACAGATAGTCCATTCATTACCTAATATGCAAGTTACATAAATGCTTTACAGTTTTAACCCGTTTTGGTTGCAGGATTATGATTTGCAAAAGATATGTTTTAAAAGGATATTAGTGAGGGGAAACCTATAACGACACATTTCTTTGACTCCTAGAAATCGACATTAATACATTCTTGGTATTCACATGTCGTAAATCAAAGTGTCAGAGAAGCGGATCATTAAGGGTAAGAAATAAAATAAAGACAGAACATAATCTCACATATATTATTTCAACAATAATATTTACAGCAAAAATTAAAATACATATATCAGAGTTAAAAACATGGACTGTCATAAATCCTATCCTTACATATGAAGAATTCATTTCTACTCAAGAATTGTGGAAATAGATAACAAATCTTCAGAAAATATTCTAACTCCATACTCCGCGCGCCATCCAGCTTTCTTCTAAACTAAACCTGACTACTAGGCTGCCCGTGGAAAATTAGCACACTCAGAGTTTAAGGAAAGGGAAAATAAACTCTGGATCAATCATATGACTGGCGTGAGAACTTAGAATACGTGTTTTGAAAACAAGAAGGTATCTCATAAGACCACGCGGCACATAAACATGGAACGGGTTTTTACCTTATGATAACCAAAACATTCTACATAAAAATACTTGATATTATTTTCAATGACATATCTTTGAAAACATTTGCAAGTAAACTTATTAATCTTAGCTGAAATTGTTACATTATTAAATTCCAGCATACTAACCACAAATGCGGGTTCAACAAACAAACTGGCAGGTACTTATTGGATAATAGATTCCATACAAAATACCAGGTAAAGGGACTACTTCCGCCAGTACATCTCTAGAGGAATGTACCGAGGTCCAACAGATGGTCCTCTACCAACACAAGACCGGCCAACATCTTTCTAGATAGTACTGAATATGTCATCACCTTGGTCGTTACTTACCAATCCGAGGGCCCTCGTAGAATAAAACTACATCAATTTACATCCCGAATGTCATAGTGGAAAGAAATATAACTAGATGGGGATTATTATACCCAAATGGTTGCGAACCATATAGCCTTGCGCATCTAACACTGTCGGTCATATCTTGATGTGAGGTTCGAGGTAATGATTACCTCTTCACATAGCCCATCATCTTCCTTTGAATGCCACATTACCATTCTATCGATCACTTGTTGACTTCCACAAACATACAACCTTCGAGCTCGTACGTCTTAAAAAAGAGTGTTAAGCTAGGAGAAGTTGCCTTATCCACCACCAAATAGATGTACGTTTACAAAAGTCAACGATGTAAATCTCAAGAATGCAATGTCAAACATCCGTCCATACAAGTTCATTCTAGGATTGAACAAAACCGAAGGTACTATCCTCCCACATCTTGTCGGAAATAACCCTAGGATCAGTAGCGAGAAGTCCTTGCAACCCAAAAATTTTTAGAAATGAAAAGACCACTGCTACTTTATTATTTGTAGCTAACCAGAATTATCAACAAGCAGTCCTTCCATCTCGAAAATCTCTGGTCTTCATTCTTCATATTCACTATCAGGTCTTCATTTTTTGAACGCATACATTGGTTCAAAGTGGTTTTCAGATAGGGATTTCCCCATATCCGACCTTGGTTCCTTCGATCCAATCTTCGATAAAAAGAGGTTTTTGAATAGGAAATCATTATTTAATTGACTAAGTTCTTTTTATCAAAAATCTCCCTTGGAGATATATATTTCTATACCATTCTTTCCGGTATATACAGAATTATCAAATCTTTGATTACTTAAAACCCTCTTAAACTTGGACTAATTCGAAATCATTTCATTTTATACTTAGGAAAACACATCCAAAATCATTTCCTTTAAATCTTAACAAAGATTTCCAAATCATAACTTTTTACACCGATCAAAAACAATGTTATTCAAGACGTCGTTTACTATAAATCCAAATCAATAAATTTTAAGTATAGGAATTTAAATTAATTCCAAATCATTTCACTTAAATCTTAACAATGATTTCTTAATCCAAAAGTCATACATTTGTTATAGTTGAAACATGTCATCTAGGATGTTAATCCAAGACCAGTAAATATTAAGTGAGGAAAATCTATAGAAATCATTTAATTCCACTCAATATCATTCCTCGTATTCGAAAATTCTGTTGGCGGAATAACAGTGAAATCACTTTTTAAATTCAATGAATAGTATGAGTTCCATATTCGGGTTTTAACACCAAGTACAAGAAGATCAACTCTATAAAATCAAGTTGTAAATAAATTTGAAAACTTAAATCTTTTTACACTTTACTCGTTTTCGACATTTCGACATTATTTATCCCTCGCCCAGGAAAGAGGCCAGGTGAGACAGGGCACTAGTTGCTCCTGAATATATCTATAGTTTAAGCACCTCACATCCAGAACTCACGAATAGAAAAATCCAGTCTACTCGTCAGCCATTAGAGCAAAGATTAAACCACTTATTTACAATAGCTTTTTCTTTAAATCATTTATTTTAATTTTCTTCCATAAGCTAAAAAAACCTCCAAATTGTTATTAAGATTCTTAGTTATCCATTCGAAAATTTTTATAAAAGACTTGGATAAGAATAATTAAGTCTAAAACTATATTTTAAAAGTTGTAGAAAAGTGCTGCGAAAAAGTGATGTAGAAAGTGCTTTTTAAGCTATATTGATTAAAAAACTTATATTATTTGAAAATCCATTCTTATTACTCAAAACACTTTTAAAACATTTTAAAATATTTATAAGATTTATTCCACATTTTCCAACAATTTTAAAACATCATTTGTAAAGAAATCTGGTTTTGGATTCCGAGCTGCAAATTTGGGATTTTTCAAAATCTTGTTTTACTAATAGTTAAAAATATACTTACCAATATTTCAATTTTTTTTCTTAGTTGGGAAACTATGGATATAATAACTTAGAAAATTCTTATCTCGAAGAATTTTGAGCTATATTCCAACTTTTACACTTGATTGACTTTATAGTGCAAAATCGCGAACTACCATTACGCGACGCGCTTATTTTTAACTTAATTTTCCATTTCTTTTCAATCTTCACCAAAATAATTTTAAATGTGTATAAAAAATTGCAAATATATTTTAATTTTTTTTAAAGAGGTTTAACATTCCATGCACATTTTTTCATTAATTCAAGGAAAGTTATTTCCTTTGTGCTTATCGACGTGTATTTCCGTGACCTGCATATATATATATATTCAACATTCATATTTAAATAACCAAATTTGATGATCAAAGCATAATAAACATCCATTTGAAAACATCATATCATCATCAAAATATAAAATAATAGTTTAGGAGTTCTCACCTTTAACTAAAAGATTAACTTCCTACCAACATTTATATTATCAACACTTCACTAACTTTTTCAACTTCAACCAATCTTAGAAATTTTTATAGAGCTCCGCAGTACTTCAAACTTCCTTCCATCTCCTTGGAATGAAATGGGCAGCACTTCTTTCTCTTTTTCTAGCACCAGAGCATTCTAACTTTCTCATCCCTCCTGAATAGGTTTGGCCGCCCCCTATTCCACCTCTCCTTCCAACATTTCTTCACTTCTTAGATGTTAAACCAAGTTTTAATGGTATTCTAAGGTCTTTGGCAAATGTTGGTCGTGTTTGGAGTTGATTTGATATGATTTTAAGAAAAGGTAGTATGGAAAAAAGAGAAGAATAAGCCATTAAAGAGAGCTTCAAGGAGGAAGGAGAATGTGGAAATGGTGTGAAAGAAAGTGAAGGAAGAGGTTGGTATTTATAGAAAAAAATCAAGTAGTAAGTTACCAAAATATCCCTTTAAAAACTTACCAAAATAACCTTATTGTTTTCAACAATTAACATCACATTCCAAATCATTACTTTATGTCATTTTCACTTAATTATTAAGTAAAGAATATAATAATCATGTTTTCCTTGATTTGATGTTTACTTTTTGACTTTTGTTACTTTTTTGTCTTTTTATGCTTACTTTTTGTTAATTATATTCTATAATTTTTTGAGCATGTTTAATATAAGTAATCTTGATTGGTAAATTAATTAATACTTATACTATTTGAATATATATTCATATATTAGAAAATAAAGGTGCAACAACGTTGCGACAACTTTAAACCGACAAAACGTTGATTTTTGACTAAATATTTTTATGATCACATTTGACGTTTTTGTTAAACTATTTATTCATATAAACCAAATTGAAAATAAATTTCTTATCATTTTTAAATAATTAAAACAAGTATATTTTGCTTATAAAATAATATAAAACAATATTGAAATTCATTTGCAAAATATGATATTGATTTTGTTAATGCGCGATGAAATTTGTCAATCACTATAACATAATTATATATATGATTATAAAACTTTCATTAACTTATTTTTATCCTTATATAATGATTTTAAAAGGAGTTATTTATCATTGAAAACAATTATTTGACCGTATATCCAATTTCATCCAAAACCGGCTTTTGTCAATGTTAAGTAAAAGTACAAAACTTTACTCAATCCTACAAATAAGCTCACCATTCTTATTTATTATATAAAACATGATTATTTAAGTTTGAAAATTATATATTTGAATATTTAAATACATTAAATATTTCATTTTCAAAGTGGTAAAATTATGGGTCGTTACAGACTTCGCCCCTTAAAGAATTTCATCTCTGAAATTACCCAAACAAATACCCAAAGGTTTTACTCAAAATATTTATTTTTAAACTTTTACCCATACAATGTATATAGATCACCCGTATGTGATATCTGATTCGATCTACTATTCGAATATACAACTTCACTTTTGAATTAGCACTGATCCCCCGATCCTTTATGCGGGCTGTGACCAAGCTTTCTGAATAGAACTTTAGTTCTCCTTGCACAACTCTCAACTATGATAGAAAACTCAATCATCTAACCATAAATCCATATCAATATTTATCATCAAGAATCGAGTGATAAATCCTCTTACGGATAATTGTCAAGACACGTTAAAGTTCTGTAATCGAATTTCAGATTAAATCGTGCGATGAAACAATCCATATACTCCATATGTATTTAATAACCTTCCCAAAATTCTTAGGAAAATATTTCATAAAACTTCTATCTTTTATTCAAACTTTTTTAAAGATACTTCCTTATACATAACCATTTTACATTTTTATTACCAAAGTATTTCTACCTAAAAACACATTTCTTTTCGAAAGATATCTTTTTATTGTAGCACATCTCTAAACATATTTCAATGGTTTTTGAAAAACTCATTTTCAAAATAATTCATTAAATTGATAAACTATCATGAACTTCCTTTAACTAATGTCAAATGTGAAAACATTTTTTATTTAGTTAAAACTTACTTAATCAATTTAACACTTCTTTATTAATTAAAACTTCCTTTATATATATTATCTTTACCTTTACAATTTCAATATATAACAGTATTCATATACTTATTCAGCTGCTTTAAGTATGTTCATAATTTACTTAACAAGTTTTACTTACTTTAAAATATAAACGAAGAGATTAAAACAATTATTACCAAAACATTGTTAAAATGAACCTCTCTTTTTTATAGCATGTTAAATATAATTTTCTTTTTTATAGCATGTTAAATATGATTTTTTTCATTATTTTATATAAGACTCTAATACTTGTTATTATCTTTAAAATCCCATTATTAAAGATCCAAGTATACCCATAAGATTTCTTCCAAAGTGACATTCAAGGGTTTAAAAACAAATGTCGTTAAAACATTGCTTACTATAAACCCAAAACCATTCATTATTTACTTTAAAGATCAAAGCATATCCATGCTTATCAAATAAGATAATACTTTTTGATAAGAATTGACAACCATTAATTTGTCAACTACTAATTCACAGTATCCTTTTTAACTATTGAAAATTATATTGATCGAGTAACTCAAAAATGATACCAAGGAACTGGGTACTACCAATAGTATTGCATATTTCCTTAACAAGAACGAGAATACTTAGGTGAAGCGTTTTGCCACCCTACCACATCTCCTGCCCACTTTTAGTTACTTTCAAGCCACTTAAATTAACTAGTCAGAAGATTGTTTATCGTTTTCGAAAGCTCATTTCTTTTATAGAAATAATACTATAATTATTCCTTTTTCCAAAAATCATTTGAAATTCATTTCAAAAGTAACAAAATTTAAATTCTCGCCAATTCCTTTATAAAGCAATTTTTTATAAATCCAGTTTATAAAATCACTTACATAAAATATATTCATAATATTTATTTATCTTAAATAAATTCCTTTAATAACATTTATCGAATACCTCATAGTCAAATTGTGAAATTAAATTCACGATATTTTCGAGCTTAAACTTTTAAATTTAATAACCGATCAATTTATGATAATAACTGAGTATTATCCTTTCCTTAATTAAATAACTATATTACTTTAAAAATATTCTTTGTATTCAAAATATAATCATTGGTAAAATTATTTCATTTACCAATTTTCAAAGACAAAATTATCTGGAACTTATGGGGATAATCTTCCTTGATCGAAAACCCACCATTTTAGGCAAACACTCTGGCTATTTCTCTTCGTTGCTAAAGAGAACTATAAGGCTATCCTTCTCGCCCTAATTCGCTCTAAAGGACTCCCGTTATGCGTAACTCTATGGTTTATATAAATAATCATTCTTTTAGACACAAGTAGTAGGTAATTTCTAACGTATTCTTATGTAGAAAGGTTTGGTCAATACTCAGAAAATGTTTCGAAGTTTCTTAAGATAGCTTTTAAAATTCATGGTATAATAGGTTTTATTATTTTGAATTTTTTTTGAAAATTCTACCAAAATATTCTTTTCTTTACACACACACGTATATATTTAGGTAAAAATGATTCATATAAAACAAATTCATTTGTACATTTTTTAGTAAATATGCGCTCGTATGTATTTCTCTCAAACTCATTCTAGGATGTCATTAACCCCATCTCTAATGAGTTACTAATCCTAGGGCATTACTAACCCTATCTCTGATGAGTTTATTACCCCTATCAGGCTTAGGTGTTCGCTCAACCTAGGCGATACCACGTTGTAACGGCCCATTTCTTCAACTCCTAGAAATCGACACTAATATATCCTCGGTATTAACGTGCCACAAATCCAAGTGCCGAAGAAGCGGATCATTAAGGGTAAGAAAAAAATAAAGACATAAAAGAATCTCACATATATTACTTCAACAATATATTTACAATGGAAATTAAAATATATGTATTGGATTTAGAAACATGGACAACTATAAATCCAACTTTATAAATGCGGAATACAATTCTACTCAAGTGTTGTAGAAATAGATAACAAATCTTCAGTAAATCTTCTAACTCCATGCTTCGAGCTCCATCCAGCTTGACTACTAGGCTACCTGGAGAAAATTAGGGCATGCAGTATTTAAGGAAAGGGAAAATAAACTCTGGATTTATCACGGGACTGGTGTGAGAACTCAAAATACGCGTTTTGAAAAGAAAAAGGTATCTCATAAGACCACGCCGCACATAATCACGGAACGGTTTTTACCTTATGATAACCAAAACATTCTCCTCAAAATACTTGATATTATTTTTAATGACATATCTTTGAAAACATTTGCAAGTAAGCTTATAAATCTTAGAAGAAATTATTACATTATTAAATTCCAGCATACTAGCCACAAATGCGAGTTCTACAAACAAACTGGCTGTTACTTATTGGAGAATGGATTCCATACAAATGACCAGTTGAAGGGACTACCTTCGGGGAGTATATCTCTAGAGGAATGTACAGAGGTCCAATAGATGGTCCTCTACCAACACAGGACTGACCTACCTCTTCCAAAATAGTACCGAATATGTCATCACCCTGGTCGTTACCGACCTATCTGAAGTCCCTTATAGCATACATCCACATTAAATTACATCCCAAACATCATAGCAGGAAGAAATATATATAAAAGGAGATGATCATACCCTAATGATTGCGAATCACATAGCCTTGTCGCATCTTACTTTGTTTCGGTCATTTGCGGAAGTGAGGCTTGAGGTAACGATTACCTTTTCACATAGCCGATCATCTTCCTTTGAATTCCACACTACCGTTCAATCGATCACTTGTAGGATTCCATAAACATACAACCTTCGAGCTCATACATCTTAGAGAAGGGTGTTAAGCAAAGAGAAGTTGCCTTCTCCGCCACTAAACAGATGTACGTTTATAAAGTCAACGATGTCAATCTCAAGATTGCAATATCAGACATCCATCCATACAACTTCGTTCTAGGATTGAACGAAACCGAAGGTACTCTTCTACCACATCTTATCGCGAATTAACCCTAGGATTAGTAGCAAGAAGTCCTTGCAACCCAAGGAATTTTAGAAATGAAAAGACCACCACTACTTTATTATTTGGGAGCTAACCTGAATTATCAATAAGTAGTCCTTTCATCTCAAAAATCTCTGGTCTTCATTCTTCATTCTCTCTATCAGGTCTTTATTTTTCGAATGCATTCATTATTTCGAAGTTTTTTCGGATAAGGATTTCCCAAGATCCGGCCCCAGTTCATTCAATCCAATCATCGATAAAAAGAGTTTTTGTGAATATGGAATCATTCTTTAACTGATCAAGTTCTTTTTATCACAAATCTCCCTTGGACATATATATTTCTAAAAGCATTCTTTCCGGCATATACAGAATTATCAAACCTCTCTTATCAAATTTTGATTAGTTAATACCCTTTTAAACTTGGACTAGTTCAAAATCAATTCATTTTATACTTAGGAAAACATATCCAAAATCATTTCCTTTAAATCTTAACAAAGATTTCCAAATCATAACTTTTAACACAGATAAAATATGTTATTCAAGACATCGTTTACTGCAAATCTAAACCAATAAATTTTAAGTATAGGAATTTAAATTAATTCCAAATTATTTCATTTAAATCTTAACAAATATTTCTCAATCCAAAACTCATACATTTTATTTAGTTGAAACATGTTATCTAGGATGTTAATCCAAGACCAGTAAATATTAACTGAGCAGAATCTACAGAAATCATTTAATTCTACTCAATATCTATCCCCATATTCAACAAATACTATGGATGGAATAACGGTGAAATCACCTTTTAAATTCCACGACTTGTATGAGTTACCTCTTTGGGCTTTTACATCGAGTACAAGAAGATCATCTCCTAAAATCCAAGTTGTAATTAAATTTGAAAACTTAAATCTTTTTATACTTAACTCGTTTCTGACATTTCGACCTTATCTCTCCCTCGCCCATGAAAGAGGCCAGGTGATTCAGGGCACTGGTTGCTCCTGAACATCTCCTTAATTTAATCACCTCACATCCAGATCACATAAATAGAAAAATGCAGTCTACTCGTCGGCTATTGGAGCCAAGATTAAACCACTTGTTATAATAGTTTTTTCTTTAAATCATTTATTTGAATTTTCTTAAATAAGCTAGGAAAACCTCCAAATCATTATTAAAACTCTTAATTATCCATTCAAAAACATTTATAAAATATTTGGATAAGAGTCGTTAAGTCTAAATCTATATTTCAAAAGTTGTAGAAAAGTGTTGCGGAAAGTGCTTTTTATGCTATATTGATCAAAATGACTTTTTATTATTTTAAAATCCAATTTTATTACTCAAATCACTTTTAAAATATTTTAAAAGATTTATAAGATTTATTCCACATTTTTCAGTAGTTTTAAAACACCGTATGTAAAGAAATCCGGTTTTGGATTCCGAATTGCAAGTTTGGGATTTTTCAAAACTTGTTTTACTCATATTTCAAAATTGACTTATCAAAATATCAATTTTCTATCTTCGTTGGAAAACTACGGATATAATAGTTTTAAAAATTCTTATTTCGAAGAATTCCGAGCTATATTCCAACTTTTACACTTGATTGACTTTATAGCGCGAAATCGCGAGCTACCGTTACGCGACGCGCTTATTTTTAACTAAATTTTCAATTTCTTTTCAATTTGCACCAAAACACTTTTAAATATATATGAATATTTCAAATACGTTTTAAACTATTTTTAAAGAGGTTTAACATTCCATGCACACCATTTTATTAATTCAAGGAAAGTATTTCATTTGTGCTTATCGACGTGTATTTCCGTGACTTGCATATATAGTCAACATTCATATTTAAACATCCAAACTTGATGATCAAAACATAATAAACATCCATTTGAAAACATCATATCATCGTCAAAACATAATATAATAGTTTAGGAGTTTGCACCTTTAACCAAAAGATTAACTTCCTACCAACGTTCATATTATCAATGCTTCACTAACTTTTTCAACTTCAACCAATCTTAGAAATTTTTGCAGGGCTTCCGCGGTACTTCAAAATTCCTCCCATCTCCTTGGAATGAAACAGGCGGCACTTCCTTCTCCTTTTCTTTCATAAGAGCATTCTAACTTGCTCCTTCCCCCTCAATAGATTCGGCCTCCCTTATTCCACCTCTTTCTCCAACATTTCTTCACTTCTTAGATGTTAAACCATGTTTTAATGGTATTCTAAGGTCTTTAGCAAAGTTTGGTAGTGTTTGGAGTTGATTTGATATGATTTTAAGAAAAGTTAGTAAGGAAAAAGAGAAGAAGAAGCCATTAAAGAAAGCTTCAAGGAGTAAGAGAAGTTGGAAATGGTGTGAAAGAAAGTGAAGGAAGTGGTTGGTATTTATAGAAGAAATCAAGTGGTAAGTTACCAAAATATCATTTTACCAACCTTATTTTTTTATCACTTAACATCACATTTCAAATCTTTACTTTATATCATTTTCACTTAAGTATTAAGTAAATAATATAATAATTATGTTTGCCTTGATTTGTTGTTTACTTTTTGACTTTTGTAATTTTTTTGTCTTTTTATGCTTACTTTTTGTTAATTATATTCTAGAATTTTCTAAGTATGTTTAGTAAACGTAATCTTGATTATTGAATTAATTAATACTTGTACAATTTGAATATATGTTTATATATAAGAAAATAAAGGTGCAACAACGATGCGGCAACTTTAAATCGGCAAAATGTTGATTTTCGACAAAATGTTTTATGGTCACAGTTTGACGTTTTTGTTATACTATTTCCTCATGTAAACCAAACTTGAAAATAAATTTCTTATCATTTTTAAACAATTAAAACAAGAATATTTGGCTTATAAAACAATATCAAAATTCATTTGCAAAATTTGACATTAATTTTGTTAATTCGCGACGAAATTTGTCAATCACTATAACATAAGTATATATATAATTATAAATTTTTTATCAACCTATTATTATATTTATATAATGATTATAAAAGGTGTTATTCATCTTTTAAAATAATTATCAGACCGTATATCCAATTTCATCCAAAACTGGCTTTTGTCAATTTTGTCAATGTTATGGTAAAAGTCCAAAATCTTTATTCAATTTTAAAAATAATTTTACCATTCTTATCTATTAGATAAAACATGATTATTTAAGTTTTATAATACTATATTTTAATATTTAAATACACTTAATATTTCATTTTCAAAGTGATATAATTACGGGTCGTTATAAAACCCGTTCCGCTAAGCGGTGTAGTCTCACTTAATATCGTATACCCAAGATGTATAGTATTATTCACACAGGCTTTATGTTTTACTCGAAGTTTATGGTTTTCCCCTTAAACACTTGGATGCTCAAAATTGATTTGAGTAGTCTCAAGATTGAGGTTTTATGGGTATTAGTAGGATGACGAATAAAGCTTCCGAAGACGAGCAGGTGGCTGACTGATAGCTATTTAGGAGTTTTTGTTTTGTTTTATTCCACTATGTTGTATTTAAGGCAGTTATGTCTTTATAGTACTCTGGTCAACTAAGGGGCCATCATCATATGTCGTTCTTGGCGTATTTATGTAATAATTATATCTTATCTAAACTTAGGAAACGATTATGGGATTATGTACTTTGAATGTGAAACATGTGTTTTGAAAATGTAATGTAAAAAGATGTATTTGAAATCTGTGATTTTTTTTTATATTCAAATGCTTCTGATATTATAGATACCATTAACATAGTCGTATTCAGTGGGCGAAACTTAATCCTATGGATGACTGCAGCATCTGTGCGTTTAGCTTTAGGCCTCTAGATAGGGGATGTTATAACTTGGTATCGAGCATAGGTTTATGAAATACTTTAACGAAAATAATTTTTGAAAACATAATCCTAAGGAATTAAAGTAAGATGAGGGTATGGGATATATGTACAGTAACGTACTTGTATTTGTTATATATAAGTATACGTTATATCTCTATTCTTCTATCTCCATTGGGCCACTCTTCGGTATCTCACGAGGCTTGAATATAGATATGGATGCAAGAAGATGCAGATTTAACCTAAGAGGGGACATCACCACCACTAATGGAAATGCCCGACCTAATACAAGAAGGACTCAAGGTCAGGCTCAAGCTGAGAATGTTAGTGCTGGAGTCCCACATGTGGATATGGGAGCTATATATCAGTTTTTCATGAACATGATGCAAGCTGGAATTTCTACAGAGTGGTTAGAGGAAATGCTGTGGGAGTAGTTCAGGAAGCTTCGGTTGTAAACCTTTATGCTAACTTGAGTAGAGACTATGTTAGGCTTGGAGGGAAGCCGTTTATTGGAACTGAAGATGCTATAGAAGTGGAGAATTGGTTGCTGCACTATGAGTGGATATTTGCTGACTTAGGACTCAATAACGAGCAGAAGAGGAGGCTTGCTTCGAGACATCTTCATGGAGCAGCTTTATTTTTATGGAATAGTGTAATGGATGGAGTAAATGAAGAGGAGATAACATGGGCTTAACTTAGGAGAAGATTCAAGGAGAGGTTCATGTTGATGATGGCGTAGTCTGTTTTGATCTAAAAGTTTGCTGAGTTAGAACAAGGAGAGATGTATATTTTGGAGTATGCTAGTAGGTTTGAAGAGTTGGCTAGATATGGTTCCGCCACAATTGATACAGTGATGAAGAGGAATGAAAAGTTCATAAGGGAGTTGAAGCCTGAGTTGGCAAGGGCTACCTTACCGTATATCGGAGATCCTTGTGATATGGTAGTGGAGATGGTGTTAAGACATGAATATATGCTTGCGTGTTTGGAGAAGAAGAAGGAGAAGGAGGTCCAAGTCGGGCAAGGTCAGAAGAGGAAGTTCTTTCACAAGAAGGGTGCTAAAAAAGGTGGAGCATCGAAGAAAGGAAAGTCTGAAGTGGTCCGTTTTATGTGCGACAAGAAAGGGAACTTTTCTTATGAGTGTCGTACTAGAAAGGCTAAGAAAGTGATCGAGAAGAAGAATATCAGGTGCTTCAATTACGATCAGATCGGCCATTATAAGAATCAACGCAAAGAGCCCGCTAAGGATGGGAAGGGCAAGATGTATGCATTGGAGCCTGCTACTTCGAAGCCGATAGTGCAGGAGGAAGGAAAGGCAATTTTGGGAGGTACGGTTTAGATCGATGATATAAGTGTTAGCATTTTGTTTGATACTGGTGCATCGCATTCTTTTATATCTTAATGTTTGGTAGATAAACTTTACCTTGAACCCACATATTTAATTACTTCCTTAAGAGTTGCAAACCCGATAGGAGGGTATGCAACACTTGGGATGAAGTGTGACCACTTAGAGTTTTATTTATTAGGTCAAACCTTTGTTTGCTGTTTGCATGTGTTTGACTTTGTAGGATTTGAAATTATATTTGGTATGGATTGGTTAAGTGAGTATGATCTTAGGATATTTTTCCACGATAGGAAAATATCACTTAGACACCTGATTGTAGTGACTAGATTGTATATACCATAGGAAACCCTAGATGTGAGGTGAATGCTTTGTTGGGTGCTATGGAGTTGGAAGATGGGTTGGACCGCATTTTCATGGTTAGAGAATTTGCAGAT
Organism: Allium cepa; assembly: GCA_030765085.1. Classification (NCBI taxonomy): domain Eukaryota; kingdom Viridiplantae; phylum Streptophyta; class Magnoliopsida; order Asparagales; family Amaryllidaceae; genus Allium; species Allium cepa. Next base: position 456,318,150 of record CM060929.1, on the reverse strand, counting down.
GTCTTCGAGATGGTAGTAGGATTGCCACCGAAACGTGCCATTGAGTTTCAGATCGATTTGATGCCTGGAGCAGAACCGGTGAGTAGACCACCAAGCAGGATGACGCTGATAGAAATGAGGGAGTTGAAGGCTCAATTGGTGGATTTAGAAGGCAAGAGTTTTATCAAACTGAGTAGTTCGCCTTAGGGAGCAGCCGCAATGTTTGTAAGAAGCCGGATGGATCTTTAAGGCTATGTATTGATTATGGTAAGTCTAATGAGAGGATAATAAAGAATCAATATCCGTTGCCTATTATTGACGATTTGTTCGATCGGTTGAGTGGAGCCAAGGTATTTTCTCAGTTAGACATAGAAACAGGTTTCCATCAGCTTAGAGTTGCAGATGATGGTATACCTTTGACAGCGTTTAGAACAAGGTATGGGTCATGCGAATGGTTTGTTATGCCATTCAGACTCACTAATGCGCCGACTTTCTTTGTGGATTTGATGAATCGGATTTTCCGAGAGCACTTGGATAGATTTTTGTTGGTTTTCTTGGATGACATTTTGATATACTCTAAAGATGAGAAGGAGCATGAAGTTCATCTTAGGGTTATGCTTGAGATGCTGAGGCAGCATCAGCTAAAGGCAAAGTTTTCGAAGTGCCATTTATGGAAGAAGGAAGTGAAATTTCTAGGTCATGTAGTCTCAAAGAAAGGGTTGTCAGTCGATCCAGATAAGATTGAAGCTGTTAATAATTAGAAGAGACCAAAAACATAACTGAGATAAGAAGTTTCCTTGGATTGGCTGGATATTACTGAAGGTTTATAAAAGATTTTTCATGGATAGCAGCAACAATGACCAAGCTAACACGAAAGGATGTGAAGTTTGTATGGACCGATAAGTGTGAGGAAGCATTCTAGAGCTTGAAACACTTTTGACCCATGCACCTGTATTGGTTGTTCCTATAGCAAATCAAGACTTGGTAGTTTATACAGATGCGTGTGGTACTAGATTAGGAGTTATACTAATGCAGAGAGGTAAAGTGATTGCCTATGCATCTAGATATCTTAGACCACATGAGGTTAGATACCCGACACAAGACTTGGAGTTAACTATAGTTATTTTTGCTTTGAAGGTGTGGAAGCATTACTTTTTAGGAGAGAGGTTTGAGCTTTATATTGATCATAAGTCATTTAAATACTTGTTCTTTCAGAAGGAGCTAAACATGAGACAGCAAAGGTGATTAGAGTTTATTGTTGCTTATGATTTTGGCATTGAGTATACCCTAGGGAATGGAAACAAGGTTGCTGATGTACTTAGTAGGAAGCATCAGAATGCAGTGTTAGTTATGATAGCGGAATGGAAAGACTTGGAAACGTTGTCAACTTGCAGTGTGCAGTGGAGATCGGATGAAGGGTCTAGTGGAGAATCTGCTACGATATCTTGTTTAGAAGTTCGACTGGTATTGATTGAACAGATTGCTTCTGAATATGAAGAGGATCCGGTGTTAGCTGAGAGTATCAAGAATTTAAAGGATGGAAAAGAGGGCAATGACTTGAAGGATTTTAGTCTTAACCAAAGTGGATGGTTAAGAAAGAAGGGTAGATTATGTGTTCCATATGTGGGAGAAATAAGGAACGAAGTTTTAGAGGAATGCCATCGTTCAAAGTTCACTATTCATCCAGGAGGAACGAAGATGTGTCAAGATATGAAGAGAAGTTTCTAATAGGAAGGAGTGAAGAGGGATGTTGGCTTATGGGTGAAACGGTGTCTGAACTGTCAAAAGGTGAAAGTCGAGCATCAGAAGCCAAGTGGGCTGCTTCAGCCATTGGATATTTCGGTATGGAAGTGGGATTCTATTTCTATGGACTTCATAGATGGGTTGTCGAGATCTAATAGTATATGGGTCATAGTGGACAGATTGACCAAGAGTGTCAATTTCATTCCCGTTAAGTCAAATAGGACGACGCTGTATTGGCTAAGTTATTTATAAAGAATGTAATTAGACTTCACAGAATTCCTAGTAGTATTGTTAGTGATAAAGATTCTTTATTCACTAGCAAATTTTGGGAAAGTCTACAGGAAAGTTTAGGAATCAAGCTCAAGATGAGTATCGCTTACCTTCCGCAGACAGATGGTGTAACGACCCCAAATTTTGGAATTAATTTTAATTTATAGTTAATTTAAATTTTGAATAAATTTTGGAATAAATTTGAAATTTGAATATTTAATTTGTATTTGAATTTAAAATTTGATTTAATGACTTAGGAAAAATATGTGTGTTTTGAAAGAAGCTATGATTTGAAAATTCAAAATGAAGTCTTTCAAAAATGTTTAAAATAAAATAAACCTTATAAATATTAAAGCATAAGAATAAAATCAAATAATGGTTATAAACATAAGTATAAAAAAAATACATTAGTAAATTTAGTATTTGATAGTTTGGGTTAAAAATGAAAGAGAAATAAAAAATAGGCATTTGTGTTAAGAATAGAATTTAACCTATAAGTTGAAATTTATAACAAATAACCAAAACTAAATATACATGTACATAAAGGAATAAGCAAGCTAGGAAAGTAAATTATATAAGAATGTAGCTGTGAAATAGTATGAAAGAAAAAAAATGTATTCAATCTGTACAAACAAATATATTAGCATATGAATAAGGACAAGTAGGTATGAAATGAAGTAAGGCAAAAGCAATATGTATACAAGTATGTAAAAGCAAGATATCAGCCGAGTTATCTTCAGCCATGACCAGATATTGTACAAAGTAACATCACCTTGTTGTACAAAATAATATACCTTATTGTATAAACAAACAATAATAATCACCTGTACAAAGACATCACTCTGTACCCCTTTCTAATCTATATACATCAACTTCTTCATTTCATAAATTCGTTCATACAAAGCTAAGAAAAATATGAAGTAAATAATATCATTCAACCTAAAACAAAAATTTAGTTTAAACAACACCATGAATTCAACTCAAACCAGAGATAAACCAGAGGAGCATCAGTTAGCAAACTCAAGCTTATTTCTTCAGCAACTCTATTTTCTTCCTCTGGAAACAACACGGTGAGTAAATAACTTATCCTTCATACTCAAAGATAATTTATCAATGACCAAGTTAGTTTGAATTGTTGCGATGATTAAACCATTCGGTTAAACATTTTGAAGCTCTGTAAACAGGTTTCCTCTCCTGTTCTTGGAGTTCAGTATGAAAGAAATAGAACAAAATTCGATCCCACATGTTTTGATCACTATCAAGCTCGGGTTTCAAAACAAAAGATGTGTATTTGCGCAAGAATTATATTATAAAGATAGTTTAAGAAGAAAAATAATAATATACAGTATGAAATTTCAAAATTTTATAGGAAAACTTATTAAGATGAAAATTTCGAACATGCTGAATTGTCATTTCAAATATATCACATGAATACTTATTCGAAAATAGGATTTTTGAAACTATATTGATGATTTTTAATGTTGGGGTTAGGAAGCAGTTGTTAGTTGAACAAAAATTGGATTTTAGTCAATTCCCAGAGATCAAAGGAATTTCGATCGTTGAAACTTTGCATGAAGTAAGTCTGGAAATCGATTAGAATGGGAAAATTGTTAAATAATTTTTCTATTGAAAGGATTGAAGGAACGAGTGAGGTTTAGGGTTTAAGTCGTGGGTTTGTTGGGGTCTGGAAACGAGGTGATTACTTCACCTCTGTCTCACCGACCTGCACGAATCTCTGGGAATGAGTAGTGAAGGGGGTTGGCGAGGTGTGGTCGAAGTGGTGGCGCCTCACGTGGACGACGTGGAGGGGGTGAGGTGATTTATCTGAGGAGAGTCGAGTCCAGTATTTCGAACGACGGGTCAAGTTTCACTCTGGAAGTTTGCGCGTCGAATTGATCTTGGGTTTCGAATATTTTGATCAATCGCGACTTGTTGGGTGAGGCGAGGTTCACCAGAGCTCCGACGCCGCCGTGTGCACGTGCACGAGCACTGGAGTGGTTAGCAGGGTATTTGTTGCCTGGGGAGGGTTGATTTGTTTCTCGCGTTACACTCAAGTAAATCGAGTAGTGTACTCGAAGCTAGAATAGGAAGTGCTCGAGTCAAATTTTGTCCCAAGCATTTCAACTTGAACCTATTTCTGTTTCCTGAAATTTGAAACTAAATTCAAATTTATAAAGCAAGGTGTTAAACTGATGGTTTAAATCAAAATACAAATGAAAAATCAAGTTTGGATTAGAATTCATTTTAGGCACAAATAAAATTTTAAATCCAAATTGTTTAATAACTTGAAAGTAGTTAAGGATATTGAAAGTAATTTAAAATTTAAAATGAAATTGAAAGGTGTAAAAGAAAGATTTAAAACAAGTTAAATTAAAAACTTGAAACTGGACCTGAATTTAAATTGAATTCTAGACTTCGAAATATAAACTAAGTTTTATAGGTTTATATTTTTAAATAAGTAAAATGTTCAAGTATACTTAATTTGATTTTTACTCTTTTAAAATTTCTTTATAATAAAAATATTACTTCAACACGTAAGTTAAAGGATTCTAAAAATTAGTTTTAACTTTATTAAAGATAAATAAGGGTTCATTTAAATCTTGGATTTCAAATGGAACATAAAAGACAAGATTAAAAATAAAAGTTTCAAACATATTGGTAAATGATATTTAAGTCATTTATAAGAATGAGTTTATCTTAAAAGTTAATTCATGATTAAGGATTAACTATTTAAGAAATTAATTGTGGATTAATAATTGATTAAACAAGTAGATAGGGATAATTACTTATTATGATAAATTAAGGATAATTAGCCAAAGTGTAATTAATTAAAGATAATTATTAATGAAGGGTTAATTAATGATTTACTTAAAAGATAATTTATTAAATATTTTGTAATTAATTATTTGTTAATTTACCATAACTAGCAAATTATCCATAGAAATTAAACTGATTTAAACCCATTAGATAATTAAATTGACCCTATTATTGGATGTTTAGATTATATTGGATGTTGAATTGTTTGATATCCCTGATATGTGATACTTTATGATATATCCTGATTTAAGTTATAATGTAATTTATTATCTGTGGTGTAATTCATTACCTGTGATTTATATATCTATGATCTGTGAATGAAGATAAGCGTTATAGTTTATATCGCTTATCAAATATATTGTTGTATTTGATCTGTCATGATTGAATGATGTTGCACTATTGTGTAAAACCCCTGGACCACACCACAAACAAACAAATTGGATTTCACGTGGGAATCAATTAAGTCACAGATTTTGAAATGATTTTAAAAGTTGAATATTTAAATTCAAATGTTTTGAAAATGGTTTGGGTTTAAAGTGAAAAGCTTTTGAAATGGAAATTTCAAAGATGAAATGTATTTTGAATAACTTGATAAAGTTTGAAGTTTAAATAATTCGATTTAAACTTAAATTCAAAACTTGAGATTGAATTCTATGATTTGAAACTAAGGATTAAAGATGTTATACCACTTATATACGGGTTAAACTGTTTTAAAAAGTATTGATTTGGGAATTTAAATTTAATTCAAGGGCTTTAACTCGTGCAAATATAATTTGGATTTTTCTGAAACGAAAACTATATGTTTTCGAATAAATAAAAGCTGTCACATAAGTAATGAACTTCCAACTTGTGTTGAAAGGTTTCAAGTTTGAATTGAGATTGAAATGTTTGAAAGGCTATGAATGAATCTTTGGAAACGAGTTTGAAAGTTATAAATTAAATCTTAATTTAAAGATTTAACGAGTTAATCAAATTGAAATGGGAATTGTTTTGAAATCCGTAACTGGATATTTGTGAAACTGGGTGAACTTAGTGAAATGAATCTTTTTGTTTAAAAAGATTTGAAATGGTAATTTGTTTAAACCATTTGGAAGAAAAGTTTTGGTTAATAAGTTGTGACTTAACGGAGACCCCAATATCCATATGTTTCTTGTAAATATTGCGCTCACTATTCGGTTTAGCCAGGAAAGGACCTTTGTGTCATATAGCCCATTCCGAATATGTGATACGACGTTATGGATAGCATTTGAAGACCGGTGGTGAAGACCGGATATTTTCGAAAGTGAAAGGATAACTCGTCGAATGTCTTTGCATCGAATGGTCCCAGGTATAGGGACTCCATATGTGATGGGAAGTCCGGACGTGATTAGGGATTATCTGGATTTACAAGGACTTCTTTGGAAGTGCCTTCGGTTCTATTCGAACCCAGAATAGACTTGAATGGATTGTATGTCTGACATTACTAATTGAGATATAAAGCATATTTCTTTCAAATACATTTCCGTTGGTGGCAGAGAATTTATTCTCTTAGCTTAACACCCTTTTCCGATACGTACGAGCTCATAGGTTATGTAGTTGATGGTTATCAGTGATATACTTTCAAATTTGGTAATGTGGCATGCTGAGTGCTAATGATCATTTGTTGATCAAAGCGTGGCTTTTGTGAAAAGAGTAGCTTTGTGGACGAGACTTTGTTGAACCTCACACCCCAAAATGGTCGAAACAGGAAAGATGCGGCAAGGTTATTAGGGGCAGCGCCCTTTAGGGTATGTGCATTTCCTTCTGGATAGAGGTGGGATCATGGTATGGAGCCCAGATATTTAACCTATGTGGTTACTGCGAATTTATTACTTTGTAGTTGTTGGTTATCGGGATCCCGAGAAAGGTCGGTTACCACCGGGTGATGGCATACTCGTGTCAGTAGTTACCCAGTTAGGGGTAACCCGACCTTGTGTTGGCAGAGATCCGGTTAGGTTCTCCGGGCGTCCTTCCAGATGCGTACCCATGTGGAAATGGGAATTTCCTTGGCCTGACCATTTGTTGGAAATCCAAAGAAACAATACGAGCCTTGTATGGTTTTAGTTGTAGAACCTACCATCTAAAATGGTAGTAATGTAGGCATAATATAATGGTACATACGATGGCTAAGATTTATATTCTACTTTCGAAATGGATTTCCATATTTTGCACTTATAATAATAATACTTGAAAAGAAATTTGCGTATCAAGCATCTTTGACTATCATAAGGAGAAATCTACTCCAAGTTCTGCGTTTGCATTGTGTGTGTGGCGGGAGGCCTTATGATAGTTACATTTTTCCAAAAGCATTGCGAATCTAATTTAAAAATATTTCTTTGTTTGTTTTTATAGATAAACTGTTTTTGTTACTCATACCAGTCTCATGACTGATCCGGAGTTTATTGTTTATTTACTAAACTCTGGGTGCTCAAAATTTTTCCACACGGGCAGTTTAGAGTTGGGTTTTTCAGATAGCTAGGTTTAGTAGATTATCTGGAGCTAGTTCAATCTTTGGATGTCGGCGAGACTTGCTTGTCTTAGTGCATCGTGATGTTGGTTCGAGCTGCTGCTGCTGGAGTTCTTTTTTGAAGACTCTATTAGAGTTATTTGTTCCGCTGCTAGTGTTATCTAGTTTCTTTCCGCTGCTATTTTATCGTATCATATCTCTGATGTATATTGATATCTATTGTATCATCTGTTGTATCAGATATTGTATCAATGTTGTATATCAATGTATTATTAATTTTTCTTCCGCTGTGTTGTTATACGTAATTGTGTTATAAGCTCCGACGACACAGATTGAAACGGTCGAATCTACGGCATTCGAGTGCGATGTAAAGTATGGATGTCGATTTTCAAACGCGAAAAATCCGCTCGTCACATTAAGTATCAGAGCTAAGGTTGAAACTTTAGCTTAGGAGTATAACACATTAAGTAACTCATTAGAGATAGGGTGAAGTATATCCCTAGAATGAGTAATCCCTAAGATATCCATTTGAATGTCTCGGTAAATTCTCTTACTATCCACTGATAGTGAGTACGAGTGCAAGAAGAGGACGAGATAGGGGCCAGGGGAGTACGACTATAAATGGTCCATATCCTGCAACAGTGGAAACCATTTTCTTCTTAATTTCCTTTGATTCTTCTTTCCCAATTCTTTTGATTATTTCGTACCAACTGCAAGAAGAAGTTTCGATGCGGTGATGCTTTACGAATCGTTGTAGGAAATTTTTACTTCGTATCTTCATCGATTTCTTATCAGTTTTTGATTTAAACCTTAATGAATGTGAATTGAAAATTTAGAATTGAAAATTTAAATAAATTGGAAATTTTAAATTGAGTTAACTTGAGTAATAGAATATGAAGGACAATTTGAATTGTATCGATAAAACGATTTCGTTTAAAACCAAATTTGAAATTCTATTATAATTTCTTGTGAATATCGAAGTCCGAAGAGGGACAAGTTGGTATATAATTTGAGATATTCCGACTTGAGTTTGGAATCCATATCTAGTGTTTGAGAATTATGGAAAATCAAATCCATTTATCTACTGTTTGGGTCTCGATATAATCTACGAATGGTTAGTTATCCCTTCGAACTAACCAATGCCACTGCATATTTCGTAAATCTGGATGACCCGAGTATCTTGTGAAGTGTTAAATAGATTCGTTCTTGTACCTATTGTTGATATTCTGATTTGGTGAGCCAAATGCAGAATGGAAATCCAGTTTGACCTAAAAAACTGTTTCCCTATCTTTGTGTATCTATCTTTGTTGTTTTCGTGCCTGTAAATTTCGGGGACGAAATTTCTTTAAGGGGGAAAGTCTGTAACGACCCCAAATTTTGGAATTAATTTTAATTTATAGTTAATTTAAATTTTGAATAAATTTTGGAATAAATTTGAAATTTGAATATTTAATTTGTATTTGAATTTAAAATTTAATTTAATGACTTAGGAAAAATATGTGTGTTTTGAAAGAAGCTAGGATTTGAAAATTCAAAATGAAGTCTTTCAAAAATGTTTAAAATAAAATAAACCTTATAAATATTAAAGCATAAGAATAAAATCAAATAATGGTTATAAACATAAGTATAAAAATAAATACATTAGTAAATTTAGTATTTGATAGTTTGGGTTAAAAATGAAAGAGAAATAAAAATAGGCATTTGTGTTAAGAATAGAATTTAATCTATAAGTTGAAATTTATAACAAACAACTAAAACTAAACATACATGTACATAAAGGAATAAGAAAGCAAGCTAGGCAAGTTAATTATATAAGAATGTAGCTGTGAAATAGTATGCAAGAAAAAAAATGTATTCAATCTGTACAAACAAATATATTAGCATATGAACAAGGACAAGTAGGTATGGAATGAAGTAAGGCAAAAGCAATATGTGTACAAGTACATAAAAGCAAGATATCAGCCGAGTTATCTTCAGCCATGACCTGATATTGTACAAAGTAACATCACCTTGTTGTACAAAATAATATACCCTATTGTATAAACAAACAATAATAATCACCTGTACAAAGACATCACTCTGTACCCCTTTCTAATCTATATACATCAACTTCTTCATTTCATCAATTCGTTCATACAAAGCTAAGAAAAATATGAAGTAAATAATATCATTCAACCTAAAACAAAAATTTAATTTAAACAACACCATGAATTCAACTCAAACCAGAGATAAACCAGAGGAGCATCAGTTAGCAAACTCAAGCTTATTTCTTCAGCAACTCTGTTTTCTTCCTTTGGAAACAACACGGTGAGTAAATAAGTTATCCTTCATACTCAAAGATAATTTATCAATGACCAAGTTAGTTTGAATTGTTGCGATGATTAAACCATTCGGTTAAACATTTTGAAGCTCTGTAAACAGGTTTCCTTTCCTGTTCATGGAGTTCAGTATGAAACAAATAGAACAAAATTCACATGTTTTGATCACTATCAAGCTCGGGTTTCAAAACAAAAGATGTGTATTTGAGCAAGGATTATATTATAAAAATAGTTCAAGAAGAAAAACAATAATATACAGTATGAAATTTCAAAATTTTACAGGAAAACTTATTAAGATGAAAATTTCGAACATGCTGAATTGTCATTTCAAATATATCACATGAATTCTTATTCGAAAATAGGATTTTTGAAACTATATTGATGATTTTTAATGTTGGGGTTAGTTGAACAAAAATTGGATTTTAGTCAATTCCCAGAGATCAAAGGAATTTCGATCGCTGAAACTTTGCATGAAGTAAGTCAGGAAATTGATTAGAATGGGAAAATTGTTAAATAATTTTTCTATTGAAAGGATTGAAGGAACGAGTGAGGTTTAGGGTTTAAGTCGTGGGTTTGTTAGGGTCTGGAAACGAGGTGTTTACTTCACCTCTGTCTGATCGAGCTGTGTGAATCGCTGGGAATGAGTAGTGAAGGGGATTGGCGAGGTGTGGTCAAAGTGGTGGCGCCTCACGTGGACGACGTGGAGGGGGTGAAGTGATTTATCCAAGGAGAGTCGAGTCCAGTATTTCGAACGATGGGTCAAGTTTCGCTCTGGAAGTTTGCGCGTCGAATTGATCTTGGGTTTCGAATATTTTGATCAATCGCGACTTGTTGGGTGAGGAAAGGTTCGCCAGAGCTCCGACGCCGCCGTGTGCACGTGCACGAGCACTGGAGTGGTTAGCAGGATATTTGTTGCCTGGGGAGGGTTGATTTGTTTCTCGCGTTATACTCGAGTAAATTGAGTAGTTTACTCGAAGCTGGAATAGGAAGTGCTCGAGTCAAATTTTGTCCCAGGCTTTTCAACTTGAACCTGTTTCTGTTTCTTGAAATTTGAAAACTAAATTCAAATTTATAAAGCAAGGTGTTAAACTGATGGTTTAAATCAAAATACAAATAAAAATTCAAGTTTGGATTAGAATTCAGTTTAGGCACAAATAAAATTTTAAATCCAAATTGTTTAATAACATGCAAGTAGTTAAGGGTATTGAAAGTAATTAGAAATTTAAAATGAAATTGAAAGGCGTAAAAGAAAGATTTAAAACAAGTTAAATTAAAAACTTGAAACTGGACCTGAATTTAAATTGAATTCTAGACTTTGAAATATAAACTAAGTTTTATAGGTTTATATTTTTAAATAAGTAAAATGTTCAAGTATACTTAATTTGATTTTTACTCTTTTAAATTTTCTTTATAATAAAAATATTACTTCAACAAGTAAGTTAAAGTATTCTAAAAATTAGTTTTAACTTTATTAAAGATAAATAAGGGTTCATTTAAATCTTGGATTTCAAATGGAATTTAAAAGACAAGTTTGAAAATAAAAGTTTCAAACATATTGGTAAATGATATTTAAATCATTTATAAGAATGAGTTTATCTTAAAAGTTAATTCACGATTAAGGATTAACTATTTAAGAAATTAATTATGGAATTGATTAAATAAGTAATTAGGGATAATTACTTATTATGATAAATTAAGGATAATTAGTCAAAATGTAATTAATTAAAGATAATAAATTAAGGATTAATTATTAATGAAGGGTTAATTAATGATTTATTTAAAAGATAATTTATTAAATATTTTTTAATTAATTGATTGTTAATTTACCATAACTAGCAAATTATCCATAGAAATTAATCTGATTTAAACCTATCAGATAATTAAATTGACCCTATTATTAGATGTTTAGATTATACTGGATGTTGAATTATTTGATATCCCTTATATGTGATGCTTTGTGATATATCCTGATTTAAGTTATAATGTAATTTATTATCTATGGTGTAATTCATTACCTGTGATTTATATATCTATAATCTGTGAATGAAGATAAGCGTTATAGTTTATAGCGCTTATCAAATATATTGTTGTATTTGATTTGTCATGATTGAATGATGTTGCACTATTGTGTAAAACCCCTGGACCATACCATACACACACAAATTGGATTTCACGAGGGAATCAATTAAGTCACGGATTTTGAAATGATTTTAAAAGTGGAATATTTAAATTCAAATGTATTTAATATGGTTTGGGTTTAAAGTGAAAAGCTTTTGAAATGGAACTTTCAAAGATGAAATTTATTTTGAATAATTTGATAAAGTTTGAAGTTTAAATAATTCGATTTAAACTTAAATTCAAAACTTGAGATTGAATTCTATGATTTGAAACTAAGGATTAAAGATGTTATACCAGTTGTATATCGGTTAAACTGTTTTAAAAAGTATTGATTTGGGAATTTAAATTTAATTCAAGGGCTTTAACTCGTGCAAATATAATTGGATTTTTCTGAAACGAAAACTATTTGTTTTCAAATAAATAAAAGCTGCCACATAATTAATGAACATCCAATTTGTGTAAAAAGGTTTCAAGTTTGAATTGAAATTGAAATGTTTGAAAGCCTATGAATGAATCTTTGGAAACGAGTTTAAAAGTTATAAATTAAATCTTAATTTAAAATTTTAACGAGTTAATCAAATTGAAATGGGAATTGTTTGAAATCCGTAACTGGATATTTGTGAAACTGGTGAACTTAGTGAAATGAATCTTTTTGTTTAAAAAGATTTGAAATGGAAATTTGTTTAAAACATTTGGAAGAAAAGTTTTGGGTAATAAGTTGTGACTTAACTGAGACCCCAATATCCATATGTTTCTTGTAAATATTGCGCTCACTATTCGGTTTAGCCGAGAAATGACCTTTGTGTCATATAGCCCATTCCGAATATGTGATACGACGTTGTGGATAGCAATTGAAGACCGGTGGTGAAGACCGGATATTTTCGAAAGTGAACGGATAACTAGTCGAATGTCTTTGCATCGAATGGTCCCCGGTATAGAGACTCCATATGTGATGGGAAGTCCGGACGTGATTAGGGATTATCCGGATTTTCAAGGACTTCTTTGGAAGTGCCTTCGGTTCTATTCGAACCCAGAATAGACTTGAATGGATTGTATGTCTGACATTACAAATTGAGATATAAAGCAGATTTCTTTCAAATACATTTCTATTGGTGGCGGAGAATTTATTCTCTTAGCTTAACACCCTTCTCTGAGACGTACGAGCTCAGAGGTTATGTAGTTGATGTTATCAGTGATATACTTCAAAATTTGGTAATGTGGCATGCTGAGTGCTACTGATCATTTGTTGATCAAAGCGTGGCTTTTGTGAAAAGCGTAGCTTTATGGACGAGACTTCGTCGAACCTCACACCCCGAAATGGTCGAAACAGGAACGATGCGGCAAGGTTATTAGGGGTAGCGCCTTTTAGGGTATGTGCATTTCCTTCTGGATAGAGGTGGTATCATGGTATGGAGCCCAGATATTTAACCTGTGTGGTTACTGCGAATTTATTACTTTGTAGTTGTTGGTTATCGGGATCCCGAGAAAGGTCGGTTACCACCGGGTGATGGCATACTCGTGTCAGTAGTTACCCAGTTAGGGGTAACCCGGCCTTGTGTTGGCAAGTGTCCGGTTAGGTTCTCGGGGCGTCCTTCCAGAGGCATACCCATGTGGAAATGGGAAGTTCTTTGGCCTGAGCATTCGTTGAAAATCCAAAGAAACAATACGAGCCTTGTACGATTTTAGTTGTAGAACCTTCCATCTAATATGGTTGCTATAGTAGGCACAATATAATGGTTCCTACGCTGGCTAAGATTTATATTCTACTTTCGAAATGGATTTCCACATTTTGCACTTATAATAATAATACTTGAAAAGTAATTTGCGTATCAAGCATCTTTGACTATCATAAGGAGAAATCTCCTCCAAGTTCTGCGTTTGCATTGTGTGTGTGGCGGGAGGCCTTATGGTAGTTACATTTTTCCAAAAGCATTGCGAATCTAATTTAAAAATATTTCTTTGTTTGTTTTTAAAGATAAACTATTTTTGTTACTCATACCAGTCTCATGACTGATCCGGAGTTTATTGTTTCTTTCCTAAACTCCGGGTGCTCAAAATTTTTCCACACGGGCAGTCTAGAGTTGGGTTTTTCAGATAGCTAGGTTTAGTAGATTGTCTGGAGCTAGATCAATCTTTGGATGTCGACGAGACTTGCTTGTCTTAGTGCATCGTGATGTTGGTTTGAGTCGCTGGTGCTGGAGTTCTTTCTTGAAGACTCTATTAGAGTTATTTGTTCCGTTGCTAGTGTTATCTATTTTCTTTCCGCTGCTATTTTATCGTATCACATCTCTGATGTATATTGATATCTATTGTATCATCTGTTGAATCAGATATTGTATCAATGTTGTATATCAATGTATTATTAATTTTTCTTCCGCTGTGTTGTTATACGTAATTGTGTTATAAGCTCCGGCGACACAGATTTAAACAGTCGAATCTACGGCATTCGAGTACGATATAAAGTATGGATGTCGATTTTCGAACGCGAAAAATCCGATCGTCACATTTGGTATCAGAGCTAAGGTTGAAACTTTAGCTCAGGAGTATAACACATTAAGTAACTCATTAGAGATAGGGTGAAGTATATCCCTACAATGAGTAATCCCTAAGATATCCGTTTGAATGTCTCAGTAAATTCTCTTACTATCCACTTATAGTGAGTACGAGTGCAAGAAGAGGACGAGATAGGGGACAGGGGAGTATGACTATAAATGGTCCATATCCTGCAACAGTGGAAACCATTTTCTTCTTAATTTCCTTTGATTCGTCTTTCCAAATTCTTTTGATTGTTTCGTACCAACTGCAAGAAGAAGTTTCGATGCGGTGATGCTTTACGAATCGTTGTAGGAAATTTTTACTTCGTATCTTCATCGGTTTCTTATCAGTTTTTGATTTAAACTTCAATGAATGTGAACTGAAAATTTGGAATTGAAAATTTAAATAATTTGGAAATTTTAAATTGAGTTAACTTGATTAATAGAATATGAATGTTAATTTGAATTGTATCGATAAAACGATTTCATTTAAAACCAAATTTGAAATTCTATTATAATTTCTTGTGAATATCGAAGTCCGAAGAGAGACAAGTTGGTATATAATTTGAAATATTACGACTTGAGTTTGGAATCCATATCTACTGTTTGAGAATTGTGGAAAATCAAATCCATTTATCTATTGTTTAGGTCTCGATATAATCTACGAATGGTTAGTTATCCCTTCGAACTGACCAATGCCACTGCATATTTCGTAAATCTGGATGACCCGGGTATCTTGTGAAGTATTAAACAGATTCATTCTTGCACCTATTGTTGATATTCTGATTTGGTGAGCCAAATGAAGAATGGAAATCCAGTTTGACCTAAAAAACTGTTTCTCTATCTTCGTGTATCTATCTTTGTTGTTTTCGTGCCTGTAAATTTCGGGGACGAAATTTCTTTAAGGGGGGAAGTCTGTAACGACCCCAAATTTTGGAATTAATTTTAATTTATAGTTAATTTAAATTTTGAGTAAATTTTGGAATAAATTTGAAATTTGAATATTTAATTTGTATTTGAATTTAAAATTTAATTTAATGACTTAGGAAAAATATGTGTGTTTTGAAAGAAGCTATGATTTGAAAATTCAAAATGAAGTCTTTCAAAAATGTTTAAAATAAAATAAACCTTATAAATATTGAAGCTTAAGAATAAAATCAAATAATGGTTATAAACATAAGTATAAAAATAAATACATTAGTAAATTTAGTATTTGATAGTTTGGGTTAAAAATGAAAGAGAAATAAAAATAAACATTTGTGTTAAGAATAGAATTTAATCTATAAGTTGAAATTTATAACAAATAACTAAAACTAAGTATACATGTACATAAAGGAATAAGAAAGCAAGCTAGGCAAGTAAATTATATAAGAATGTAGCCGTGAAATAGTATGCAAGAAAAAAAATGTATTCAATCTGTACAAACAAATATATTAGCATATGAACAAGGACAAGTAGGTATGGAATGAAGTAAGGTAAAAGCAATATGTATACAAGTATGTAAAAGCAAGATATCAGCCGAGTTATCTTCAGCCATGACCTGATATTGTACAAAGTAACATCACCTTGTTGTACAAAATAATATACCCTATTGTATAAACAAACAATAATAATCACCTGTACAAAGACACCACTCTGTACCCCTTTCTAATCTAGATACATCAACTTCTTCATTTCATCAATTCGTTCATAAAAGCTAAGAAAAATATGAAGTAAATAATATCATTCAACCTAAAACAAAAATTTAATTTAAACAACACCCTGAATTCAACTCAAACCAGAGATAAACCAGAGGAGCATCTGTTAGCAAACTCAAGCTTATTTCTTCGGCAACTCTGTTTTCTTCCTTTGGAAACAACACGGTGAGTAAATAAGTTATCCTTCATACTCAAAGATAATTTATCAATGACCAAGTTAGTTTGAATTGTTGCGATGATTAAACCATTCGGTTAAACATTTCGAAGCTCTGTAAACAGGTTTCCTCTCCTGTTCATGGAGTTCAGTATGAAACAAATAGAACAAAATTCGATCCCACATGTTTTGATCACTATCAAGCTCGGGTTTCAAAACAAAAGATGTGTATTTGAGAAAGAATTATATTATAAAAATAGTTCAAGAAAAAAAAAATACAGTATGAAATTTCAAAATTTACAGGAAAACTTATTAAGATGAAAATTTCGAACATGTTGAATTGTCATTTCAAATATATCACATGAATACTTATTCGAAAATAGGATTTTTGAAACTATATTGATGATTTTTAATTTTGGGGTTAGGAAGTAGTTGTTAGTTGAACAAAAATTGGATTTTAGTCAACTCCCAGAGATCAAAGGAATTTCGATCGCTGAAACTTTGCATGAAGTAAGTCTGGAAATCGATTAGAATGGGAAAATTGTTAAATAATTTTTCTATTGAAAGGATTGAAGGAACGAGTGAGGTTTAGGGTTTAAGCCGTGGGTTTGTAGGGGTCTGGAAACGAGGTGATTACTTCACCTCTGTCTGACCGAAATGCGTGAATCTCTGGGAATGAGTAGTGAAGGGGGTTGGTGAGGTGTGGTCGAAGTGGTGGCGCCTCACGTGGATGACGTGGAGGGGGTGAGGTGATTTATCTGAGGAGAGTCGAGTCCAGTATTTTGAACGATGGGTCAAGTTTCACTTTGGAAGTTTGCGCGTCGAATTGATCTTGGGTTTCGAATATTTTGATCAATCGCGACTTGTTGGGTGAGGCGAGGTTCGCCAGCGCTCCGACGCCTCCGTGTGCACGTGCACGAGCACTGGAGTGGTTAGCAGGGTATTTGTTGCCTGGGGAGAGTTGATTTGTTTCTCGCGTTACACTCAAGTAAATCGAGTAGTTTACTCGAAGCTGGAATAGGAAGTGCTCGAGTCAATTTTTGTCCCAAGCTTTTCAACTTGAACCTGTTTCTGTTTCCTGAAATTTGAAACTAAATTCAAATTTATAAAGCAAGGTGTTAAACTGATGGTTTAAATCAACCAAGTGTAAATGAAACATTCACTTAAAAATACTAATACTTGATTTTAAAACCAAGTTTTTGTCAATGCATTAAGTTTATGGAACTGGATTTAAATACTAATGGGTTTGATTTTGATCAATATTAAACATACAGGGGAGTTACTTAGGTTTACAGAAAAAAATTTCCAGTACTTTAATTTTCCCAAAGATTTTGAAATCTAAACTTAAGAAAATGAAACACATTACTTTATAAGTTTGGAAACTAATATGAAACAAACAAACTCTTTTTATTATCCTAAAACCCAGTTACTATCTCAAATAGATCAATTTCAGAGGATTCTTAAAGTAGGATGTAAATCTGAGTATACACTGCAGACATAATCAAACATGTATGCACAATCACAATCAAAACACACAAACATAATTTAACTCAAGCAACCTAATTACAGTTTTTTTTTAAAAATTAAATGTTACTCACCTTTTTATTGAATGCAGACCCCTGTGAGTTTTGCAGAAAACAAATATGCAGAGCTTGCTCTTCTCTGTTTTTCCTTTTTGATTTGCAGGAAAATGAATATGCAGGTATGCTTCTTGGATGAAATAGTGGTTGCATGCAGGTAGATAGATGATGCAGTTGCCAAATTTCCAAATACATGCTATGAGTCTCAGTTTAACAGAATGCAGAAAAGAAATAGTGCAGGCTCTTCTTGAATTTTGCAGATTTGAACATAACTTTGGATATGCAGAATTTTGATCTTTGATAAATTTGTGGATGCAGATTTTATGAACAGAATGTATATATGAAGTAAGTGAGTTTTGGATACGCAGATTGATTTTTATGAAGAGGAGCATGCAGATGTTTGGATTTGAGGATATGCAGATCTGATCATTGAATATGCAGGTTTTTGTCGGTTGTTGATATGAAAATGATTCAGATCTTCAAAAATACAAATAAAAATTCAAGTTTGGATTAGAATTCAGTTTAGGCATAAATAAAATTTTAAATCCAAATTGTTTAATAACTTGAAAGTAGTTAAGGGTATTGAAAGTAATTTGAAATTTTAAATGAAATTGAAAGGTGTAAAAGAAAGATTTAAAACAAGTTAAATTAAAAACATGAAACTGGACCTGAATTTAAATTGAATTCTAGACTTTGAAATATAAAGTAAGTTTTATAGGTTTATATTTTTAAATAAGTAAAATGTTCAAGTATACTTAATTTGATTTTTACCCTTTTAAAATTTCTTTATAATAAAAATATTACTTCAACAAGTAAGTTAAAGGATTCTAAAAATTAGTTTTAACTTTATTAAAGATAAATAAGGGTTCATTTAAATCTTGGATTTCAAATGGAATTTAAAAGACAAGTTTGAAAATAAAAATTTCAAACATATTGGTAAATGATATTTAAATCATTTATAAGAATGAGTTTATCTTAAAAGTTAATTCATGATTAAGGATTAATTATTTAAGAAATTAATTACGGATTAATAATTGATTAAATAAGTAATTAGGGATAATTACTTATTATGATAAATTAAGGATAATTAGTCAAAGTTTAATTAATTAAAGATAATAAATTAAGGATTAATTATTAATGAAGGGTTAATTAATGATTTATTTAAAAGATAATTTATTAAATATTATGTAATTAATTGATTGTTAATTTACCATAACTAGCAAATTATCCATAGAAATTAATCTGATTTAAACCCATCAGATAATTAAATTGACCCTATTATTGGATGTTTAGATTATATTGGATGTTGAATTGTTTGATATCCCTGATATGTGATGCTTTGTGATATATCCTGATTTAAGTTATAATGTAATTTATTATCTGTGGTGTAATTCATTACCTGTGATATATATATATCTGTGATCTGTGACTGAAGATAAGCGTTATAGTTTATATCGCTTATCAAATATATTGTTGTATTTGATCTGTCATGATTGAATGATGTTGCACTATTGTGTAAAACCCCTAGACCACACCATACACTCACAAATCGGATTTCACGAGGGAATCAATTAACTCACAGATTTTGAAATGATTTTAAAAGTTGAATATTTAAATTCAAATGTTTTGAAAATAGTTTGGGTTTAAAGTGAAAATCTTTTGAAATGGAACTTTCAAAGATGAAATTTATTTTGAATAACTTGATAAAGTTTGAAGTTTAAATAATTTGATTTAAACTTAAATTCAAAACTTGAGATTGAATTCTATGATTTGAAACTAAGGATTAAAGATGTTATACCAGTTATATATGGGTTAAATTGTTTTAAAAAGTATTGATTTGGGAATTTGAATTTAATTCAAGGGCTTTAACTCGTGCAAATATAATTGGATTTTTCTGAAACGAAAACTATTTGTTTTCAAATATATAAAAGCTGTCACATAAGGAATGAACTTCCAATTTGTGTTGAAAGGTTTCAAGTTTGAATTGAAATTGAAATGTTTGAAAGGCTATGAATGAATCTTTGGAAACGAGTTTGAAAGTTATAAATTAAATCTTAGTTTAAAGATTTAACGAGTTAATCAAATTGAAATGGGAATTGTTTTGAAATCAGTAACTGGATATTTGTGAAACTGGGTGAACTTAGTGAAATGAATCTTTTTGTTTAAAAAGATTTGAAATGGTAATTTGTTTAAACCATTTGGAAGAAAAGTTTTGGGTAATAAGTTGTGACTTAACTGAGACCCCAATATCCATATGTTTCTTGTAAATATTGCGCTCACTATTTGGTTTAGCCGGGAAAGGACCTTTGTGTCATATAGCCCATTCCGAATATGTGATACGACGTTATGGATAGCATTTGAAGACCGGTGGTGAAGACCGGATATTTTCGAAATTGAAAGGATAACTCGTCGAATGTCTTTGCATCGAATGGTCCCCGGTATAGAGACTCCATATGTGATGGGAAGTCCGGACGTGATTAGGGATTATCCGGATTTACAAGGACTTCTTTGGAAGTGCCTTCGGTTCTATTCGAACCCAGAATAGACTTGAATGGATTATATGTCTGACATTACAAATTGAGATATAAAGCAGATTTCTTTCAAATAAATTTCTGTTGGTGGCGGAGAATTTATTCTCTTAGCTTAACAACCTTCTCCGAGACGTACGAGCTCAGATGTTATGTGGTTGATGGTTATCAGTGATGTACTCCCAAATTTGGTAATGTGGCATGCTGAGTGCTGCTGATCATTTGTTGATCAAAGCGTGGCTTTTGTGAAAAGCGTAGCTTTGTGGATGAGACTTAGTCGAACCTCACACCCCGAAATGGCCGAAACAGGAAAGATGCGGCTAGGTTATTGGGGGTAGCGCCCTTTAGGGTATGTGCATTTCCTTCTGGATAGAGGTGGTATCATGGTATGGGCCCAGATATTTGACCTATGTAGTTACTGCTAATTTATTACTTTGTGGTTGTTGGTTATCGGGATCCCTGGAAAGGTCGGTTACGACCGGGGGATGGCATACTCGTGTCAGTAGTTACCCAGTTAGGGGTAACCCGGCCTTGTGTTGGCAGAGATCCGGTTAGGTTCTCGGGGCGTCCTTCCAGAGGCATACCCATGTGGCAATGGGAAGTTCCTTGGCCTGACCATTTGTTGGAAATCCAAAGAAACAATACGAGCCTTGTACGGTTTTAGTTGTAGAACCTTCCATCTAATATGGTAGCTATAGTAGGCATAATATAATGGTACCTATGCTGGCTAAGATTTATATTCTACTTTCGAAATGGATTTCCACATTTTGCACTTATAATAATAATACTTGAAAAGAAATTTGCATATCAAGCATCTTTGACTATTATAAGGAGAAATCTCCTCCAAGTTCTGCGTTTGCATTGTGTGTGTGGCGGGAGGCCTTATGGTAGTTACATTTTTCCAAAGCATTGCGAATCTAATTTAAAAATATTTCTTTGTTTGTTTTTAAAGATAAACTGTTTTTGTTACTCATACCAGTCTCATGACTGATTCGGAGTTTATTGTTTCTTTCCTAAACTCTGGGTGCTTAAATTTTTTCCACACGGGCAGTCTAGAGTTGGGTTTTTCAGATAGCTAGGTTTAGTAGATTATCTAGAGCTAGTTCAATCTTTGTATGTCGACGATACTTGCTTGTCTTAGTGCATCGTGATGTTGGTTCGAGCTGTTGGAGTTCTTTCTTGAAGACTCTATTAGAGTTATTTGTTCCGCTGCTAGTGTTATCTATTTTCTTTCTGCTGCTATTTTATCGTATCATATCTCTGATGTATATTGATATATATTGTATCATCTGTTGTATCAGATATTGTATCAATGTTGTATATCAATGTATTATTAATTTTTCTTCCGCTGTGTTGTTATACTTAATTGTGTTATAAGCTCCGACGACTCGGATTTAAACGGTCGAATCTACGGCATTCGAGTACGATGTAAAGTATGGATGTCGATTTTCGAACGCGAAAAATCCGCTCATCACAGATGGACAAATGGAAAGAGTTAACAAGATCTTGGAAGATTTGTTAAGAGCTTTCATATTGACTACGGAGGATCATGGGAAGACCATCTACAACTAGTTGAGTTTACGTATAACAATAATTATCATATTAGTATAAAGATGGCACCATTTGAAGCTTTGTATGGAAGACCATGCAAATCCCCTGCATGTTGGTTAGAGACTGGAGATAGATTAGTCCTTAGTCCTGATTTGGTAGGAGAAGCAGTAGAAAAGATTTAGCCGATAAGGGCGAGAATGATGGAAGCTCAGTTTTGGTAGAAGAGCTATGCAGATAAAAGATGGAAAGATTTAGAATTCTCTATTGGAGATCATGTTTTCATCAAAGTATCGCCGATGAAAGGTGTTACCAGGTTCGGGAAGACATAGAAGTTAGCACTGAGATTCGTAGGACCGTTTCCTATTTTAGAAAGGATTTGAAAATTCGCGTATAGAGTAGAGTTACCAAGTATTTTTGTAGGAGTCCACGATGTTTTCCATGTATCTCATCTGAGGAAGTGTGTTAGGGATCCAGACACTACTATAGCACCGACTGTGTTAGAAGATTTAGTAGTGGAACCAGACATTAATATAGTTAGGAAGCCTGTCGAGTGGTCGTGAGAGATGAAAAGAAGTAGAGGAATGAGATAGTTAGATTACTGAAGTTCCAATGGAGTGACGATGATAGAGATTATACTTAGGAGACTGAAAGCAGGATTAGATACGCTTATCCTGATTTTTTTGATGGTGTGTTTTACCTATAATTACTTTGTTGTGCACCTTATCGTAATTTCGAGGACGAAATTCTTTAAGGAGGGGAGATTGTAACACCCAATATTTTTAGTAATATTATTAGGATATTTAATAAGCTAAATAAAATAAAATAATGTAAGGTGATTAATGATTGAGATTTGTGATTAATAGAGGCAGTTGTGCCATGTTAGTGAGTAAACCAAAATGATTTAACATGAAATAAAATAGATAAAGGGTTAGGAGTAGGCAAGGGCAAAATGGGAACAAGGAAAGTCCTTATACCCTAAACCTTAAAACCCTTATTCGTGCATTCTCTTATTCATTTTCATTTGCAAATTAAAAAAACAGAGGTTGCCCACCATTTTAGAGAACTAGAGGAAGAAGACTAATCAAATTAAAAGCTATTCAAATTTAAATCCTTAATCTCAAGCTAAGGTGAATAATGACTGCATCACATTCTCTTAAATGTTTACGGTTTTAAGTTAAATCCGAAGTGCTTTACAAGTTTATGCCATGCTCTTGAATGATTAAATGTATATATATATATATATGCTTGTTGATGATTTATGCTTGTTCATGTAGATTTTATGATATGTATTGATAAGAAAACCCTATTAAATTACATCCAGATGCCTTGCGATTTTAGATTTAGATTAGAAATGATATTTTAGAGATCGGTTTAAATTTTTTTAATTTTCTAAATTATTGTGAATTTTATATAAAATTTCTAGTGTAGAAAATGATTATTTGGGTTATAAATTATTCACCGCTAAATAAATGTTTATTTAGATCTGAAATTTATATATGCTAGAAAACATATTGAAAATGATTTTCTTAAATTTTTGTAGAATTTTCCTAAGCGTTTTAATGAATATATAAAATTATTTAAGGTATGGGACTTAAATGTTTTATATATTATAAAAGGAGAAGGGATATTTTATAAAATAAATTATTGTTATTTTTGAAATTTTGGCAGCACTGTTAAAAGAAAGGAAATTTAATAGTCAATGAAAATTTGACATACATAGCAGGTTAGTCAAAAAGTATTTCTCTTTTAAGTTAAAGAAAAAATTTATTTGTTTTTAGCCTATTTCACCACATTTGGCACCAAGGGTTCCGACCTAGATATTTCGCCATCATTGCTTTCGAAACCAATGCACATGTTATTAATATACTTGGTACATAGCAAATTGGATGAAGGCAGAAGGTATAGGTCGAAACGTATGGTTCCGATAGGGTAGAAGCATGCCTTTGTTTTAAAATGAAGTTGCGCCTGCTGTTAGCGCCAAAATTGGTCACTAACACCCTTAGAGAGTTTGTGTAGAGAGATTAATGAAGAAGATAAATTAAAATAGAGAAGATAATATAAATTAAAATGCGGGAGACGAGAACATAGAATTTATAGTGGTTCGACGTTGTAGCCTACGTCCACTTTGAAGTTGATCCTTTATTCCTTCACTTTAAACTTGATTACAGATACAATCTGTTTTTAAGTACTCGAATACAATTGTGAAATAAAAGTAGAAGTCTTGGATGAGGTTTGGATGAGGCAGATCTCCCCTGTGTTCTCTGAAATCTGATCCATTTTTTCTGTGCCCCTGCCCCTCTATTTATAGACGAATGTGGGTTGGACTTCCCTGGTGGGCCAGATGGCTAGACAGCTCGGTCCAGATAGGACGCGCCCTGCATGCCGAGTGAAACAGGCTGAACGGTCGGCATGCCAAGCCTTCCTTTCCAAGTCGATGGATCTCTCTGTTGAATGGAGGAAGCGGGCCGAACGATGTTGGGATGCCGGGTGAGGAGCATGCCGAGTGAAAGACATGCCGTGTGAAGGGTCTGCCGTGTGAGGATGCCGAGTAGAAGACATGCCATGTGAAGGGTTTGCCGTGCAAAGGACATGCCGAGCTAAGGTTATGCCGAGTGAAGAATATGCCGAGCACAGGGTGTGCCGAATAAAGGATATGCCGAGTGAAGCCTTGGAAGGCCGAGTGCACTTAAATGCCATGTGAAGAGATGAATGGCCTTATGCCGAGCATCCTCTTATGCCGAGTACAACTCTGCATGCCGAGAGTTCAGGGATGCCGAGTACAATTCTGAACGGCCGACCGTTTTAGTTGCCTGGTCGATTTTCCAGGTAACATTTTGCCCACCAAAGTACACCGTGTGTTCGAACAGGGTGTGCTTTGAACTACTGGACCACTGCATTGCCATCGAGTGATGAGGATGCCGAACGATCGGGAGCCGAACGATGCGAGTGCCGAATGACTGAAAGCCGAGTGAAACCGTTTTGACCGGTAGAGCCGGTCAGAGTCCCTTCATCTTCCTCTTCTTCTCTATAAAAGCCGCCTTCTTTCCTTCTCTTTTCTCACTTCTTGCTTTTACAATTCCGAGCTCACAAACCATTCGTGCAATCAGAATTCAAGGGTTTCTCGTAACTTTCCTACGTTCGATCCACGTAGTAGGTATCTTCTTACCCGAGTTCCTCTTCTGGCAATTTCCCATCGATTCGTTGTTGGTGGGGACTTACGTTCGATTTGGAATGTTTCCAAGGTCGAGCGTCTAGTTGTAGAGAGAGAGAGAACCAAATTCGAATGCCTTGTAGGATCATTAGTGAGTGTTCGACGGAGGAGGAGAAGGTATGGAGGATATGCCGAGTGTTTGGACTCGGCATAATCTTAGTTTGGCAACGCGTAGTTTTGGCCGAACGACACTAGCTCAGTGCGAACTGAAGCTGGGTCGGATGATGGCCGTATGTCGAATTGTAGCCCTGCCGAGCCACTACTTTAGCCGAACAAACTGTTATGCCAAGCGTACATAAATGCCGAGCCTACCTCCATGCCGAGCAAACCAACATACCGAACGTACTTGAGTGCCGAACAAACTATCCTGTCGAACAAACTAAGTGCCGAGCAGACCTTAATGCCGAACCCAAGTGAATGCCGAACAAACTATCATGCCGAACATAACTAGGCGACGAACAGACCTAAATGCCGAACACAAGCAAATGCCGAATATACTTAACATGCCGAACATACATAAATACCGGACCTATCTTCATGCCGAACATAGTTAGCATGCCGAGCATAATTAGGTGCCGAGCACACATAAATGCCGGACATATACAAATGCCGAACATACTCTCCTTGCCCAATTTCATAACTGGTCTTTACTTGGCATAATCGGATAATTACCTCTAGTTATTCAGAAGGCTTTCGGAGACGGTCAGCGATGACGGTTTTCGGAAGCGATGTTTTTAGGCTTGACGTTATATTAAATGCTTATGCACGATTGATTGCACTAGTTCACACACCACACGGGGGGGGGGGGGTTATCTGTGTTGTTAATTCTAACGTCGATCATTTTTCGAGTATATTTCACACATGTGCTTGGTTGGGTCTGCTATTTATTCAAGATGTCCAAAAGATCCAGTTCTGCTACACTTTCCGACAAACCTGGGCCGTCTTCTAAGCGAACGGCCCCCGACACAACTGACCCGTCAGTTTCTCCCGCTCATGACTGGGCTCCTGATACTTTGGAATCGTCGATTTTACTGGATGACCCAGTTGACTCACAGGCTTCGAGAGTCACTGAGGCCGCTCTTAAGCGGATATGTTCTACTCATGGCATTCCGTTTGCTGATGTGCTCGTTCCGTCGGGGCATGACCGCCCACATCTGCCCCCAGTGGGATATACGGCGTGTAGCAAGTTCATGTGCTGGGTTGGTAGCATGCCACCTTTCAATCTATTCCTTCGCGACGTGCTGCAGTATCTGGACGTCGCCCCGTCTCAACTTCATCCAAATGGTCACGCTTTCATTTATGGCACGTACATGCTTTTCATGGCCGTCTTCTGCAGGCCTCCAACTCCCGGCGATATAAGGTACATCTATATGACCAAGAAACGGGGAGAAAGCCCCTCTTACATGTTTCTTGAGCCACATCAGAAGTGCCAACTTTTCACTAGCGCGTGGAGTAGCAAATTCTCCCTGTACAAACAGGAGTGGTTTTACGTGCGCTGCCCCCAAGGCATTGCGAGGCGGTGGGTTGAAGGAAGTAAGTCTTTTCTCTGAGTTGATGTCTGTTCCCGATTGAGGTTGAACTTCTCCTAACTCATTGTTCTATTTTTCAGATCTCGTCCCCCGTCCCGAGGGCCAGGGGTACTCCGATGCTGTCGACGCCATTAGAGCTCTTCCTACTGAAGAGCAAGATATCCGAGCCCTCATTTCTAATGAGTCACTATCGAAGTTCGGCTTGCTAGCCCCTGGCAGCCGGGTTAGCCTTCCAGAGGGTGTATCGCTTCCCAAGTCCATGCCCGGCAGAGGGAAAAAATTGCCTGAATCATCAGTTCGCCCTTCTCTTGAAGCACCGGAAGAAGGGGAAATTCTAGGCGAGCCACCTAAAAAGCAAGGTGAGGATTTAGGTCCTGCAGCTGAAGTTCATGATATCGAAACGTAATCTTCCCCTTCGAAGGGGAGAAAGGAGCTGGCGCGCAAGTTAAGGAAAGAGAAGGTTGGTGGGACTTCCAAAGCTACGCCTGTTCAGCCAGAGAAAGAGGCTTCTTCACAGCGCGTTGGAAGTTCTCTGAAAGGCTTATCGAACCTCTCCATTCCCGACGACTTGCTCGACTATGATTTCGATGACCCGGAGCTGTTTAAGTTTCGCTCACCCGTCAGGAGTGATGCGGGCGGCCCGGCCCCGATCCAAGGGGAAAAAACTCCCGTTAGCGAAGCCACTGGTCTGTCGGGGGGTAGCACTAGGACACACACAGACACATGCATTTCACTTTGCACCTACTTTTCTTTCATCATTCTGCTCTCTCGCTAATTCGCTATTGTTTGATTGCAGGTGACATGGGGCGCTCTCAAGGATACGACCGCCTTCGCGGTTCGTCGACTTTACGCCAGTCTGGTCGGGACTCGGGCCTCGGGAAGCGCCGAGACAGAGACATCGACAGCGACCGAGATTATCATGCCCAGGACTCGTCATCCCGAAAGAAAACTTATTATCATCCCGAACACCGCCAGGAGACCTCTTCTTATCAGGAGCGAAGCAAAGACAAACGTGGCCATAAGAGGTCGCATTCTGATGCTCCCCGGGACCAACACTCTGACTCTTCTTCTACCCGGCACTCCCGAGATTCTCATAGGAAGGGCGAACTTTCAAATCCGTCTCCTCCCGCTCCCGTAACAGACCCGACATTGTCGGAGAGATTGAACGAACTTAAGGCTAAGTTTCCTAAGATTTGTTTTGATGGGTTAAAGTTCCTCCCAGCGATTCATCCTATTCCCGGAGATGTCAAACAAAATGCTATCGCCTGTACCAATGACGTCTACGTGCAACATGACGCGTTCGTCCATCTGGCTGAGAAACTTTCTGAAGTCTCTATGGAGCGCCAGCACGAAATTAACCGCCTAAAGCTTGAAGCTATTCATGACAGGGATATCATTAAGGCCCAGGATGAAGAAATTGCCGCCTATAAGTCCGAGCTTGAAGCTACTCGTCAGAGCGCTAAGGACACCGCCGAGGCTGTTTCCCGCCTTGAATTGACTCATAAGAAAGAGCTCGATGAAGCGGTTCAACGGTGTGGGGCATTAGCTTTGGAGAAAGACTCCGTTCAGAAGGAGCGGGACACACTTAGTTATCGGGTTAAGGAACTCGAAGAGCAACTTTTCGAGGAGAGAAAAGAGAAAGTGGTTGCCCAGGTTGAGGCACAACATTATTGTGATGAGATTGTCGCCACCCGACTCCTAAAGGGGAAACTTGAAGACGATCTCTCCAAAGTCGAGGCACTGAGGAATGAGGCCCGTGAGGAAGGTAAAAGGGCAGCAACTGTCGACATCGACTCTCGTCTCGAGGTGGCCAGGGAAGAAGGCAGGGAGGAGATAAAGACCGAATTCGACCCGCTCATCGCTGAGTTCAATGCCCGAGTTCTCATGCATCGAGATCTAACTTTTCTGGGCGACGGCTACCTTGAGTCATTGGCCAAGGCATGGGAGACCCTGATTCAGATCAGGAAGGTTGAGAGCGGCGCCGATGAGGTCGACGAAGAAGCATTGATAAAAGAATTCCTGAGGGGGAAGGAGCCTTCAGATTTATCGGCGGATAAAGCCCTCTACAGCAAAGGTTCTCCCTCCAGGAAAGGGAAAGAGGTGGCTACGGCCCTTCCGGCGTTGTGCCCCCAGTTCGCGTGCCTACTCAATCGGCCAGTCGGCAAATACTTGACCCCTTCGAGCAGCACGTTGGCTATGACCCAGAAGCCCCCGGGCTTGGCATTCATGTTTTATCTCCCATCCCGGAGGGTGAGACCCCCCTGATGACTGAGAACCCACCGGCATCTGGTGAGTAACCTCTGTGCTTCACAAAGATCTTTCTCGTTCCCCCAGAAGTTGTTGTGTTCTAACACTTGTTCTTTTTTTTCGTGATTTCTACGCAGGCTGTTCTGACCCCGAGCCCACTCTGAGGAGCGATGCCGCCAAGGAGGTGCAGAAAAAGGCGAGTGACGCTACTCAAGCTGGCGGGGATCCTGGTCCAGATGCTTAAGTAATCGGGGCGCTTGATGAAGGCAAATCCGAATCTTCCTCGGAGAGTTTTGAAATAGAAATCACAGGCGCCTCTGAGCACACATCCGAGTTGAGCATGAAGGAACGGCTCGAGAAAGAGAAAAGAGATACGACCTCAGTCAAGGTCGAGCCGTGTGGAGTGGACCTGGACGATCCTCTGAACAAACCATTGAAGGTCATTCTTCCTGGCAAGTCCCAGCCCATGGATGTTCCCCCTACGTCTTCGGTCATCACCCCTCCTTCAGGGAAGGATTCCAAGAGTAAGCGCTCTGGGAAGGAACCATCCGGGAAGAGGTCAAAGAAACACAAGAAATGACCGTCGTCCCCGTTCAACGGGAACTAGTTTAAGTCATGTACTAATTTTTGTAGACTGTGTAAATAGGCTGTTGGCTCCGGACTTCGGAGCGTTTTTGTAACGGGAAGCTTTTTGTTAATAAAATTTGTTCTTCACTTTTGTCTTCTCAAAAGACTTTTATTATTCAGTTTATTTTATGGTTGTGATTGAAATCTGAATTGTTATGGGTAACTTAGACTTCTTGGTTCGTCTTTACATGGCTTGGGAGCTTCCCTGGATTTGATCAATCTCCACTTGGTGCTTTAAGCACTTAGAATATTTCATAGCCCGTATGTTGGGGACTTGACATATCCAAGTCATTTGCGTCGTAGGTCTTATTCAAGGAACTCGGAGGTCTGAACTGCTTGTAATTAAGTCTATACACCGGACTTCGAGTACTCCAGTCCGTGCTCCGGGGACTTGGAGATTTCGAGTCATTTGTATTCGAGCCCGCACTCTGGGGACTTGGAGATTTCGGATCGTTTATACTCGAGTCCGCATTCTGGGGACTTAGAGTACTCCAGTCCGCGCTCTGGGGATTTGGAGGTTTCAAATCATTTATACTCGAGTCCGCACTCTGGGGACTTAGAGTACTCCAGTCCACGCTCCGGGGACTTGGAGATTTAGAATCGTTCATACTCGAGTCCGCACCCCGGGGATTTAGAGTACTCCAGTCCGCACTCCGGGGACTTGGAGATTTTGAATCGTTTATACTCGAGTCCGCACTCCGGGGACTTAGAGTACTCCAGTCCGCGCTCCGGGGACTTGGAGATTTAGAATCGTTTATACTCGAGTTCGCACTCCGAGGACTTAGAGTACACCAGTCCGCGCTCCGGGGACTTGGAGATTTAGAATCGTTTATACTCGAGTCTGCACTCCAGGGACTTAGAGTACTCCAGTCCGCACTCCGGGGACTTGGAGATTTTTTGTCGTTTATACTCGAGTCCGCACTCCGGGGACTTAGAGTACTCCAGTCCGCACTCCGGGGACTTGGAGATTTTGAATCGTTTTTTATAAGCGTCCGTACGCTAGCCAGGATATCATACTTTTTAATTGCACGTCATAGGAATATCATACGAAGAGACATTGGTCATTCATGGAAAAGATGGCTTCAAGCCTTTATTGATAAAAACAAGCTAGAATATCTTATTACATGCCAAGAAGAAAGCATACTGGAAATAAATGCAACTTCCGCATAAAGGAAATAGACTAAGTGTAATAACGCCGCAAATGCTCGCTGTTCCATGCGCGGGGGAGTGTCGCACCATCGACGGTCGTTAGCTTGAAAGTTCCTTCTCCAAGCCTCCGTTCGATAACGTATGGACCTTCCCATGCAGGATTCATGTGCGAAGGGGTTGGAAAGACTCGTTTCAAAACGAGATCTCCCACACTAAAGGTTCTTGGCTGGACTTTTCCATTATAATATTTAGCGACTCGGTGTCTATATGAGGCTGCTCTCAAATCATCTTCTTCGCGTTTCTCATCAATGAAGTCTAATGATTCCAATAGGAGATCCTGGTTTGACGCAGGATCGTAATAGGTTACCCGGTGTGACGGAACTTCAAGTTCTACGGGTATGACGGCTTCCGTGCCGTACGCCAGTGCGAATGGTGTGTGGCCAGTCGCGGTCTTGTGGGTAGTTCTATAGGCCTAAAGCGCTGTTGGGAGTTCATCCACCCACTTGCCTCTAGCCTTTTCCAAACGCTTCTTCAATATGGACTTGATGATTTTATTGACGGCTTCTACCTGCCCATTCGCCTTCGGGTGAGCACCTGCTGCGAACCTTTTCTCAATGCCATACCTCTGACAGAACTCTTTGAATTCCTTACTTTCGAATTGAGTTCCGTTATCCGTTATGATGGTCCGTAGGAGGC
The DNA here is from genome assembly GCA_030765085.1 of Allium cepa. Classification (NCBI taxonomy): domain Eukaryota; kingdom Viridiplantae; phylum Streptophyta; class Magnoliopsida; order Asparagales; family Amaryllidaceae; genus Allium; species Allium cepa. The sequence continues at coordinate 456,286,917 of CM060929.1, read as the reverse complement.
CAAAACGACATATGATATTTCGTACAACGAAATTAATGACTTTCTTGGTGGTGATTGTGGCCACTGGCTCTGCTTCCGCCCACTTGGTGAAATAATCGACTGCCACTATTGCATATTTCGCGCCTCCTTTGGCTATGGGCAGAGATCCAATTAGGTCGATTCCCCACATTGCAAATGGCCAGGGACTAACCATTTGTGTGAGTTCCGTTGGTGGAGCTCTCGGAATCTTTGCATATATCTGGCATTTGTCGCATCTTCTCGCATAGTCTGCTGCATCCCGATTTACAGTCGGCCAATAATATCCATAGCGGAGGATTTTCCTCGCCAAATTTTGCCCCCCGGTATGATCACCACATTCTCCCTCATGGACTTCTTCCAACACCCGTTTTACCTCGTCATGGGCCACGCACCGGAGTAAGGGGGTCGAGAATCCCTCTGATACATTATCCCGTCTTGCATTACATAACGCGAAGCCTTACGAAGGACTTGGCGTCTTTCGCTTCTTTTCTCAGGTAACTCCCCGTATAGCAAGTATTGTTTGATCGGGGTCAGCCATGATCCGCTTTCGAGTTCGGTCTCCAAGACGAGATCTATCTCCATCATGTCTATACTTGGAGCAAGCAGAGTCTCGACAGGGAACAATCCCATCTGCTGTGCATCGCCAGTACTCGCGAATTTAGCCAACGAGTCGGCCTCCCTGTTCTGTTCGCACGGGACATGCGAAATGTCATAATATTCCAGGTTTACTAGTAGCTCCCGGACCCGAGCAAGGTAAGGAGCCAGTCTCTGTCCTTTCGCTTGGTAGTCTCCCCGTACCTGATATACCACCAGCTGTGAGTCGCAGAAGATTTCGATGGACTTTACCCTCAGTTCATTGGCAAGTCTTAAGCCAGCAAGCAGTGCTTCGTATTCGGCTTCGTTATTTGTCGCTGTAAACTCGAGCTTCAAAGCATAGCAAATCGATCGATTTTCGGGAGTTATCAGAACTATCCCAGCTCCCGACCAACGGTCGTTAGATGCCCCGTCAGTGAACATCTTCCATCGGACAGGAGGGATTACTTTGTGATTTTCACTCGGTTCATCCGGAATGGTGAACTCAGCAACGAAGTCAGCTAATGCTTGCCCTTGGATGGTCCTTCGTGACAGGTAGGTGATATCAAACTGGCTTAGCTCAATGTTCCACTTTAGCATCCTACCGGAAGTTTCCGGTCGTTGGAGTACCTATCGCAAGGGTTGGTCAGTGTAAACACTGATTGAGTGCGCCTGAAAGTAGGGACGAAGCTTGCGTGATGCAATCACCAGGCAATAGGCAAGTTTCTCGATCTTTGGATAATTCTTTTCTACCCCCGTCAGTCTTTTACTAACATAGTACACCGGCCTTTGAACCTTGCCTTCTTCGCGAACTAGGGCTGTACTGATAGCGTGCTGAGACACAGCCAAATATACGTACAACGTCTCATGGTCTACTGGTTTTGACAACACTAGAGGACTTTCCAAGTGTCTTACCAGGGCTCGGAATGCTTCCTCGCAGTCAGTCGTCCATTCGAAGTTTCTCTTTCCTTTCTTTATGACATCGAAGAAAGGAACGCACTTATCCGTGGCTCTGGATATGAATCGACTGAGGGCAGCTACTTTTCCGTTCAAGCTCTGTACCTGCTTTATGGTTCTAGGTGCCTGTATATCTCGGATGGCCTGGATCTTCGCCGGGTTAGTTTCAATTCCTCGTGCATTCACAATGAATCCCAAGAACTTCCCTGATGCCACGCCGAATGAACACTTTGAAGGATTGATCTTCATCCCATAGTGCCTTAGTATATCGAACATTTCCGCCAAGTCTCGAATGTGGTCGTTTGACTGCCGTGACTTCACAAGCATGTCATCCACATAGACTTTCATTGTTTTCCCAATCTGATCTTTGAACATTCGATTTACCAAACGCTGGTAAGTTGCTCCGGTGTTCTTCAGTCCGAAGGGCATCACTACATAGTAGTATAACCCAACATTTGTGACAAAGCTGTGTGTTCTTGGTCTGGGATGTGCATCGGAATTTGGTTGTATCCATAGTATGCATCCACAAATGACAATAACTCATGCCCTGCAGTTGAATCGACCAGTTGATCAATTCGTGGTAGCCGGAAGCTATCCTTCGGGCATGCTTTGTTTAAATCAGAATAGTAAACGCAAGTTCTCCATTTCCCGTTTGCTTTCTTTACCAACACAGGGTTGGACACCCATTCCGGGTAGAGGGCGTCGCGGACAAACCCATTGGCTTTGAGTTTATCCACCTCCTCTTTGAGAGCTGTAGACCTTTCCGGGTCCATGCCTCTCCTTTTTTGCCTCACAGGTACGTGTTTCGAGTCTATATTCAACATATGGCTCGCAATTGCAGGGGAAATCCCACGCATATCAGAGTGTGTCCAGGCGAAGACATCAAGAATCGCTCGGAGGAAATCAGATAAATTCTCTGCCATTACGGGATCGAGCTGTGACCCAATTTTAAGAACTCGTGTCGGGTCGCTGTGGCTAACTAGAATATCAATTGTTAGTTCGGCCGGTGCTGCGTCTGGTTCCCTGGGTTCCCCTTTGTCATCTCTCGGATCTATGTCTCCAACGATCCGAGAATGTCGCCCGAGCCAGGGCTCGGGCGCTAATTGTCAATCATCAGAATCCGGGATGCGGACGATGCTGTCCGTAGTATTCCCCTTTTCTCTGCGTTGGGCCTCTCTCGGCTCAGCCACGTAACACGCACGTCCGGTTGCTTGGTCGCCATGCACTACGCCAACTCCTTTGTCTGTCGGGAATTTCAGTGTGAGACACCACGGGGCCAAGACTGCCCTGAAATCTGCGAGGGCTGGTCGTCCCAAAAACACGTTGTATGGTGAATCAACATCCAGCACTATGAATGGTAGGATTCGCACTCTCCTGCGTTCACCTTGTCCCAGTTCAACTGGTAACTCCACATATCCTACTACGTCTGTGGCTGCGCCGTTAAAGCCATGGATTCGGGCTTTAGATGGTTTCAAATCCTTAGTCTCCATCTTCATTTGGTCATACGCTTTCTTGAAGATGATGTTAACGGAACTTCCGCAATCAATTAGGATCCTCCTTACGAATGTCGGTCCGATGGTTGCGGATATGACCAATGGATCGATGGTGGGAGCTTCCACCTTATCTGCGTCTCTATTCCTGAATACAATATCGTCGTGCATCGTGCGCTGCTGCTTCGTGGGAGTTCCATCCTCCATATTTGAACAGCACTCATGCTCTGTATGTCTCAAGGAATTATCATATCGCTCCATTTCCTGCCAATTTTTATCCGCAGGATGAGGTCCACCAGCAATTGTGTTAATAATCAACCTTCCCACAGTTCGAGTAGGTTGCTCTGGTTGGTGTAGAGCTGGGCCACGTCCGGGGTCTGAAGTCTCTTGTCTTCCTTCTGGCGTATCTTTGACGAATTCCTGCAGCTTCTTCTGCCTAATCAATTTCTCAATAGCGTCGTGGAGATGCCTGCATTCGTCTGTGTTGTGCCCATAAGACTCGTGAAAGCGGCAATACTTTCCAGTCCGCTTTTGCTCCTCTGTTGATTCCTTAGGGCGTGGTTTTCTGTATTGAAAAGTGTTGCAGGTCGATAAGTAGATGTTTTCAAGAGACACATTCAGTGGAGTGTATTCGTTGTAGGTTGGGATCCTTGACTTCCATCTCCCCGTTTCCTTCTTCTTTCCAGGATTTCCACTTCCAGTTCCCTTAGACTGTCCGGGCTTATTTTGGACGCTGGCCTGAGTCTTTCCAGGGTTATCGTCGGTTGATTTCATGGCGATGTTACCCTTTACAGACTCTTGAACGGACCCTGGTGCCTTGTCTTTCCTTATCCACCGAGCTTCTTCCCTCCTTATGAACTGGTGGGCCTTCGAATAGAAACGTTCCAACGTAGCAGGTGGCTTTCCCGCGAACCAATCCCCAAATTCAGAGTCTGGATCCACTCCACACATTACTGCCATCAAAATCGCGTGGTCGTTTGGATTTCTCACTTCAGTGGCAGCAACATGAAATCTCTGCAATTATGCTTTCAGTGATTCTCCAGGAGCTTGGGTCATGCTTGATAAGGACATCACATCCTTGGGTTGAGTGGCGTGTATCCTGAATTGTTCTATGAATTTCCTTGCTAATTCGTCGAAGTTTGAGATTGACCGTGGAGGAAGTCGAGTGAACCACATGGTGGCAATTCCGGACAGAGTTATTGGAAAGCACCTGCACTTAGTTGCGTCATTGGCCCTTGCTGAATCCATCATCCATCCATACCTCATTACATGTTGTCTAGGGTCAGTTTTTCCTTCATAGGCGGGTATGATGGGCATGTTAAACTTCCTTGGGTATTCAGCCTGTAGAATGGTATCTGTGAAGGGAGTATGACTCTTAGACATTCCCCAATCTTCATTAGTCAAACCTTGATTCTCTCTCATCAACTGCCTGACCATAGCTGTCAAATCCGGGGTTTGTATGGTAGGAGGAAGGTTGGGTCCCGCTCCACGGGCTTGATTTCTAATAGAGCGATCAGTGGCACCTGCTTGGTCATCTTCATCCTTGCGGCGTCTACGCCTGGGAGGTTCATCAGCTGAAGTTGAGCTATCATCTTCGGAGTAGGGGACAGGGCTACCTCCAGCATTCTGATGCTGCTGTTGAGCAAGTTGGGCCATGAGGTCAGCATTAACTTGCATTTGCTCAGCGAGTTGCCTTCTGCTTTCCGTAAGATCTTTTATTAAGTCATTCAATTCTGCTCGTGAAACAGCTTCCGCTTGGTTTTGGCTGGAGGGCCCCGTGCCTCGAATTGCTTGTTGATCGTTAGGTCCAAGTTGTTGAACACTAGCGGTTTCGCGGGCATCTACATTTTGGGAGGTCGATCTTGTTCATGGTCTTCCCATGGTAGAGTCGTTGGTTGTAACTCTGAGTAGAATCAACAGATACCTTATGAATAATTACGAATCTTCTTCGAGGGATTTATGCAATCTAGTAGCTACAAAGTAGATCCTCACAACCTGAGAATTCGGTTCTCAGTGAAAGCACCAAAATGTTAGCGCCAAAATTGGTCACTAACACCCTTAGAGAGTTTGTGTAGAGAGATTAATGAAGAAGATAAATTAAAATAGAGAAGATAATATAAATTAAAATGCGGGAGACGAGAACACAGAATTTATAGTGGTTCGGCGTTGTAGCCTACGTCCACTTTGAAGTTGATCCTTTATTTCTTCACTTTAAACTTGATTACAGATACAATCCGTTTTTAAGTACTCGAATACAATTGTGAAATAAAAGTTGAAGTCTTGGATGAGGTTTGGATGAGGCAGAGTCTCCCCTGTGTTCCCTGAAATCTGATCCCTTTTTTCTGTGCCCCTGCCCCTCTATTTATAGACGAATGTGGGTTGGACTTCCCTGGTGGGCCAGATGGCTAGACAGCTCGGTCCAGATAGGACGCGCCCTGCATGCCGAGTGAAACAGGCCGAACGGTCGGCATGCCGAGCCTTCCTTTCCAAGTCGATGGATCTCTCTGTTGAATGGAGGAAGCGGGCCGAACGAAGTTGGGATGCCGGGTGAGGAGCATGCCGAGTGAAAGACATGTCGTGTGAAGGGTCTGCCGTGTGAGGATGCCGAGTGGAAGACGTGCCGTGTGAAGGGTTTGCCGTGCAAAGGACATGCCGAGCTAAGGTTATGCCGAGTGAAGAATATGCCAAGCACAGGGTGTGCCGAACAAAGGATATGTCGAGTGAAGCCTTGGAAGGCCGAGTGCACTTAAATTCCATGTGAAGAGCTGAATGGCCTTATGCCGAGCATCCTCTTATGCCGAGTACAACTCTGCATGCCGAGAGTCCAGGGATGCCGAGTACAATTCTGAACGGCCGACCGTTTTAGTTGCCTGGTCGATTTTCCAGGTAACGCCTGCTTTGCTTTCAACTTGGATAGCTTTCGAACAAGTCAAATTGTCTTAAAGAAGTGGTTTCGAAGTCAATGGTTTTGGAAGGTATACTTTGTTTTAAAAACATGGCCACTTCTCCAATGCTTTCGAAAGGTTGGTTTTGACACCTTCACTTCTTTACTTTGGAATAGCTTTTGGAAGGAATGCTTTTGACTTTAGTGGGTTTTAGATCGTTTTGCTATACTTGAAGGCATAATCTAGATGGTTTCGACCGAAACAGTTTTCAAAGGTTTCAAAGGGGTAAATTTTGAATGGTTCCGAAAGGTTTCCACATGTTTTAATTGAACCCAAAGGGTTTCGAAAGGTTTAATGTTCTATTGCTTTCGAAAGGGTTTCAAATGAGGGTTTTGAAGGGGTGGTTCCTCAATGATTTTGAAAGGCTTTGAAGGTAGGTCTTCCAATGGTTTCGAAAGGTCTAAAAGGAAACGTTTTTCCAATGTTTTCGAAAGGCAGTTTTGAAGTGTTTTAAAAGAAAGATATCTAAGATTTTAAAGCTTTTAAAAGGAAGATTTTTCAATGGTTTCAAAAGGTTTCTGTAAATGGATTTGAAAGGAAGATTTTGGCCTTTCGGCCTAAGTTGAATAAAGGGTTTTATTTTATCTCGAAAGGGGTACTTTCAATAAATTCAAAAGGGGTACTTTCAAAGGTTTATATGTTTTCATCAACTAAGATTTGGGTAAAGTATATACAACATGGCAAGGTGATTTTGAGTAAAGCATAGAGTATATGTATTTTCCTTGTGTGAGTTAGATTTAAAGGTTTTAAATCGGTTTGAAAAGGTTTTCAAGGAAAATTTTGGGAATGGTTTCCTTAAGTAAAATGACGAAGATATTAAAATACCAGATGGGACTAGTATAGAGTCGTGCCCTACACATTAGCTATTAGCCCCAGCTAATTTAATCCAAAATTCCTGTGTGTAGGACTTTGTCATAGGTATGACTAAAATTATGATTACACACAGAAGGGAATATATATTTGTATATAGATAGGTTTTTGGTGAGCCCGCAAAACCATTAGGATCAGGTGACCCTAGGAGATGTTAAATTAAGGGTAGACCATCCAGAAGAGAAGCATTTAACAGATAGTTAAGGACAAACCGTCAGGGAGAGGTGTATCTGACAGATGTTAGATTATTTCGTTATATTGTCTAGTATACCCTAGTCAGCCAAATGTTAGTAGTTAGCCAAACAAAACTATTGTGTTTGGACAGATAGTCCATTTGTTACCTGATATGTAAGTTTACATAAAATGCTTTACAGTTTTAACCAGTTTTGGTTGCAAGATTATGTTTTGCAAAACATATGTTTTAAAAGGATATTAGTGAGGGAAAACCCGTTCCTCTAAGCGGCGTGGTCTCACTTAATATCGTATACCTGAAATGTGTAGTATTATTCATACCAAGCATTATGTTTGACTCGAAGTTTATGTTTCTCCCCATGAACTCTCAGTTGCTTAAAATTGATTTGAGTAGGCTGAGGGTTGAGGTTTTACATGTTTTAGTAGGTTGACGAATAACGCTTCCGGAGACTAGCAGCTGGTTGGCGGACAGCTATTTAGGAGTTGCTGTTTTGTTTGTTTTGCTCCGCTGTGTTGTACTTATGACAATTATGTCTATATAATACTCTTGTCAACCAAGGGGGCATCATCATATGTTGCTTTTGGCTTATTTATGTAATAATTATATTTTATCTAAACCTGGGAAACGATAATGGGATTATGTACTTTAAATGTGAAACATGTGTTTTGAAAATGTAATATGAAAAGATGTTTTTGAATTCTGTGATTTATTTCATATTCAAATGCTTTTGAAATTATGGATATCATTAACATAGCCGTATTAAGTCATTGGAAGTTAATACTACAGATGACTGCAACACCTGTAGAATTTAGCTTTGGGCCTCTAGATAGGGGATGTTACAACAATTATAATATTATGCATAAACAATTCATAGATATGGAAGGAACTTCAGATCTTATTGCAGCCTGAAAAATAAATGACAGAAGCTGTCTTATTACATGGCTTTGAATTCAACTGCAAAAGCAAATTCTAAATGAAATACAACTAAATGAGTCAAAACTAAGTGAAATAGCATCATAAATGATCGCTATTCCACGCTCTAGGAAGCATGTTTCCATCAAAAGTCGTTAGCTTGAAAGTTCCGTCTCCAAGCTTCTGATTGATGACGTATGGTCCTTCCCATCTGGGATCCATTTTTACAGGGCTAGGAAAGATCCATTTCAGGACAAGGTCACCTATTTCAAAGGACCTAAGCCAGAGTTTAGCATGGTAGTACCGAGAGATTCGGTGTTGGTGTGCCGCTGGCCTCAAATCAGCTTCTTCATGCTTCTCGTCGACCATATCTTAAGATTCCAAAAGGAGATTTTTGTTAATTCTAGGGTCATAATAAGTCACTCAATGAGAGGGGACTATGAGTCCTATAGGAATCACGGCTTTGGAGTCATAAGCCAGGCCGAATGGAGTATGTCTAGTTGTGGATTTGTGGGTGCTTCTGTATACCCATAATGTTGACGGGAGTTCGTCAACCCACTTGCTTCTAGTCTTTTCCAAACACTTGTTTAGAATGGACTTTATGGTTTTGTTAATAGCCTCGACCTATCCATTAGCTTACGGGTGAGAAAATGCTGCAAATCTTTTCTTGATATGATGTCGGCGTCATCTTTAAATTCTGCACTATCAAATTGGGTCCACTATCGATCATAATCGTTCAGGGGAGACCAAAATGAAATGATGTTTCGAACAACAAAATTGATTACTTTCTTCGTAGTGATTGTGGCCAAAGGTTTGGCTTTATCCCATTTAGTGAAGTAATCAACTACTAAAATGGCATACTTCGCACCACCTTTAGAAACTGGCAAGGAGCCGATGATGTCAATACCCTAAGTAGCAAATGGGACTAACCATCTGAGTGATTTCCTTCAGTGGGGCTCTCGAAATTTTTGCAAACATCTAGCACTTATTGCATCATCTAGCATCATCAGCTGTGTCTCAATTGATAGTTGGCCAAAAATAACCATAGCAGAGTATCTTCTTCGCCAGGGTTTGCACTCGATGTGATCGCCACATTCGCGTTCGTAGACTTCTCTTAATACTCGCTCGATTTCATCTTTTGCGATACACCGAAGCTGGAGGACAGAGAAACCATTTTTGTACATAACTCCTTCTTGAAGGATGTATCATGCTACTTTACGAAGGATCTGTTATTTTTCATTCCTTCATTCGGGAAGGATTCCCCTTTGCAAATAATCTTTAATTTGGCTCATCCACGACTCCTTCTCAGGCTCCGTTTCTATGACCCAATCGATCTCCATCTGGTCATGCTCGGTGCGTTGAGTACTTCAACTGGAACTATGCCCATTTGCCATGCATCCTTGGAACTAGCCAGCTTGGCTAGTGAGTCGAATTTCTCATTCCATTCTCTGAGGATGTATGCAACTGTTTAATGCTCGAAATTGGTTAGCAGCTCTTGGACCCGGTTGTGGTAAACAGAAAATTGCACTTCTTTGGTTTGGTAACTCCCTTAACTTTGTTTGCTACTAACTGGGAATTATAGAAAATTTGCAAAGCATTTACCCCCTGTTCTCTAGCCAATTTCGGCCTAGTGATCAAGGCTTCATATTTAGCTTCATTATTCATTAATCGTTATTCAATCGTTGGATGCGTCGTTCGTGTACATCTTCCATTGGATGGTAGGTTCTTCACTGCTCTTCAAAGAATCGTCTTATGTAGTAATTCGGCTATGAAGTCCACCAGTGCTTGTCCCTGATGGATCTTTGAGGGAGATAATTGATACCGAAATGGCTCAATTTGATGTTCCATTTAAGCAACCTTCTAGACATCTCAAGTCGTTGTATCACCTATCATAATGGCCGGTAGATGAAGACATTGATTGGATGAGCCTAGAAATAAGGTTGGGGCTTTCTTGACGCAGTCAATAGGCGGTAGTTTCTTTCAGCACCTGTCAACCGCTTGATGACATAGTATACTGGCCTCTGGATTCGTTTCACTTCATGCATTAGTGTGGCACTTATGGCATGTACGACACCGCCAAATAGATGTACAAGACTTCATGATCCCATGGCTTGGACAAGTTGGGGGGTATCTCTAAGTGATGTACCAAAGCTTGAATGACATTAATACATTCCTATATCGATTCAAAATTTCTCTTCCCTCTTTTCATTAATTCGAAAAAAGGAATACACCTATCAGTGGCTCTAGAGATGAACCGACTTAGGGTATGGACCTTCCCATTTAGACTTTGCACCTGCTTGATTTTCTTCGACGCCTGAATATTCCTTATTTCCTGAATCTTCTTAGGATTGGCTTCAATTCCACGAGAATTGACAATGCATCCTAAGAATTTTCCTAATCCAACTCCAGAAGTGCATTTCAAGGGATTAAGTTTTCATTCCATATTTTCGAAGAACACTTAACAACTCCGCCAAGTCAATGATGTGGTCGTTTGATCGCCATGACTGCACGAGCATATCATCCACATATGCTTCCATCGATCTCCCGATCTAGTATTTGAACATGCGGTTGACTAGTCTTTGGTAAGTAGCTACAACGTTCGTTATTCCAAATGGCATCACAATGTAGCAATATAATCCAAGGTCAATAACGAAGCTAGCGTGTTCCAGGTTTGGGACATGCATCGAGATCTGATTGTATTCGGAGTACGCATCCATAAATGAAAGAAGTTCATGTCCAGCGGTGGAGTCTACAAGCTGGTCGATTCTCAGAAGCGGAAATTTTTCCTTCGGACACGCCTTGTTCAAGTCTGAGCAATCGATGCATGTCCACTACTTTCCACTAGCTTTTTTCACAAAAACTAGATTAGACACCCATTTTTTCTAGAGAGTCGTGGATAAACCCATTGTTCTTGAGTTTTTCCATCTCTTCTTTAAGCACGACAGATCTCTCTGGATCCAAGTCGCGTCGCTTTTCGTTTTACCGGGACATGCCTTGGGTCGATATTCAATGCATGGCTGGTGATGGTCAGTGAGATCCCATACATCAGAACGAGTCCAAGCGAACACATCAAGATTTGCTCGGAGAAAGCCAACTATTCCTTCATCATCGTTGTATTGAGCTGTGATCCGATCTTCAAAACCCATGATGGGTCGTCGTGGTTAACCATGATGTTAATAGTAATCTCAGCGAGTGCAGCCTTGGTTTCTTTGGGTCCTCTTCTTCATCTCTTGGATCCATATCTTTATAGAATCGACTATAGTGCCCGAGCTAAGGGTCGGATGTTGATTGCTAAGCTTTATTAGTTTGATGCAAAGACGCTTCTCCACATCCTTTCCTTACTCCCTCCATTGAGCGTCTCTTAATTCAACCACATAACAGACACATCAAGTCACCTGATCTTCATGGATAATTCCTACGCTGTTCTCTGTCAGGATTTTAGCGTTAAGCACCAAAGGGAGATATCTGTCTTGAATTCAGTAAGGGCTGGTCGGCTGAAAAAAGCATTGTATGGAGAGTCCACATCCATCACAACGAATGGCAGCACGTGCACTTTCCTTCGACTGTTGCTTCTTAACTCCACCAGTAGCTCAACGTAGCCTACTACTTCAGTTGCAATACCATTAAATCCATGAATACAGGCTTTGCACAGCTTCAGATCTTTGGCTTCCAGTAACATATGGTCGTATGCCTTCTTGAAAACGATATTCATAGAACTTCCATAGTCAATGGGTATGTTTCTCACCAAAGCAGGGCTGATCACGGTCGAGATCAGCATTGGGTGAGTCGTAGGGGCCTCTACCTTGTCTTCATCTCTACTCCAAAGCACGATATAATCTGTCATTGTTCATTGTTGCTTTGTTGGAGCACTATCCTCCGTGTTCGAGCAACATTTAATGTCAACTTGTCTGTTAGTGTTCACATAATGCTCTATTTCATTCCATCTTTTGTTGGCAGGATGTGGTCCTCCAAAAATGGTATTAATAACTAATCTCTCTGTTTTCCATCGAGGTTCCTCACAACTGGGTGGAGCTTGTCCTCGATTGAGGTTTGATGTCCCTTGCTCTCCATCCTGCAGGGATTTAACAAACGGCTGCAACTTTCTTTCTCGAATTAACTTCTTTATAGAGGTGGCGACAATCGTCCTTGGTATGTCCATAACTCTCATGAAATCTACAATACTTTCTACACTATCATTGCTTCTATGTTGGTTCCATCGGAGGTGGTTTCCTGTACTGCATAGTGTTACAGGTCGATAGATAAACATTCTCTAGTGACGTATTCAGTGGCATGTATGTATAAAAAGATGGGATCCTAGGCTTCCCTATTTCGGAATCCCATCTTCGATCGCGGTTTCTATCATCGCCTTTCTTCTGTTCATTTGGTTTGTTCTGAACATTGATGTGAATGTTTTTGAAACTATTACTGGACTGCTTTACTGCTACATGACTTTGTACTCCCTTGGTGCTCGGGCCTACAACATCTCTATTTGTGGTTCACTTTTCTTCCTCCTTTCTCATAAAATGGGCCGCTTTTACAATGAAATGGTCCAATGGGGAAGGAGGCTTTCCTATTAACCAATCGCCAAATTTGATATCGGGGTTGACTCCCCTTGTCGGTGCCATGATTATTACATCATCATTCAGATTATTGATTTCTATAATAGCTATAATAAACCTTTTAGAAAATCTTTCAGTGACTCCCCTGGTGCTTGGACCAAGTTGGAGAGTAACATTACATCCTTAGGGCAAGTTATGTGCATGGAGAACTGCTCTAGGAACTTCTTTTCTAACTCATTAAATGAAGAGGTAATCACGGTGGCAGCTTGTTGAACCACATGGTTGCAACATCTTCCAAAAAGATAGGGAAACACCTGCACTTGTCTACATCGGTGCTTGGGCAGAGTTCATGTGCCTTTCGTACTTCAAGAGATGCTATCTGGGGTCGTTTTTCCTGCATAGGAAGGCATCGTAGGCATATGAAATCTCCCTAGATATTCTGCATGTAGAATGTCGTCTATGAATGAAGTATTCTTCTGGAGAGTCCCAGTCATCGTTGGCCAAGCCATGACTTTCTTTTACTTGCTGCCTCACTAGAGCTGTTAAGTCCGGTGTTTGGAAAGTTGGTGACATGCGGTAGTCGTGCACCACCTCACGTGGACGAATCGATCCATGCCTCCAGGCAGTGCAATGTTGCCTTGGCTTCTCTTCCTCTTGATCCATTTCCTGAGTAGCAGTTCTATCATTGTCTCTCAACAGCAGTTCAACCACATTCGCCTAAGCTACAACACTTTAATTGATCATGGCACACCTATAGTAAACTCCTCCACTTGCTTATCAATCCCCTCCTTGATTAGCGTAGGGGGTTTGGTACCGATTGGCCATGGCCAATCGCTTGATCTCGTCCCGACGTTCTAGCTGCATATGCATCTGTTTTGCGGCATCTATTTTTGTGATAGTTGTTAGATAAGGAGGGTTTTTTCGATCTTGAATATGAAGTAGGCTCCCTCTTAGTCTTACCACGCTGATCATTCAAATGGTTAATCAAATCGATGTTAGCTTGGATTTGTTGGTTGAGCTGCTGACGGCAGTCCATTACTTCCTTCATTAGAAGTTTATAATCAGCTCTAGTGATGTAGTTAGCTGGTTCTAGGCATCGGCAACATTAGGTTGTACATTTTGATTAACTTATTGAAAATTAGCATAGTCATTTCCTTTAATAGCACGAGAAGCAGTAGACTTTCCTCTGGCCATAACTAATAGCTTCCTTCTAAATCTTCTTCAAATCTGAGTAGAAACAGAAACTTTTCTGTAGAAATCTCGATCTATCTTGAGAATACAAGAATCCACCAGCAAATGATGAGATCCATTCAGGCTAAAAATTCTTTTCTTGGTGAAAGCACCAAAATGTTTACATCAAAAATTAGCATAAACACCCAATAGATTATTTGTAGAGAAATAAATGAAGAAAAAAATTAAAACCTAGTAAATAAGTAGAAGACAAGTAATAAACAACGACAAACGGATTTATAGTGGTTTAGCATTGTGTTCCTACGTCTACTTTGAAGAGATAACATTATTAGTCATTTGAATTTTTGAGTACAAGAGGGATCGGATCGGAATCCATAATTACAATGGAGTACAAAGAAAAAAACAGCCTCCAGCTCCCTCAAATGTGCAATGAATCCTATATTTATAGGCGTAGATGACCAAAACCTTCTAGAAAATTTCACCGATAGAATCTCCAAATGTAGAGAGGTCACTCAGAAAATTTCAAGGCCTACTTCCTTTATTGAGCGATCAGGGTCGATCGGTCAAGGTGCTCATGTGGCATGCTGCGATTGGTATGGTGTGTCTCCCTCCATGCTAGTTTCATATTTTCAAAATTGTTTGCATAGTTTCTTTTAGGTTTTAAGAGACATCGATCAATTCCCGTTGAGATTAACTATTGATTCAAGATGTTCATAGCTATAGTGATCTTATCCGATTCCTCACCTAGGGGAGCACTATTCCATACTTAGAATGTTCTATAGAGTCTATCTCTTGGCTTCACTTGATCGTTACTTCATATTTTATCTGTGCCTGATCTTTGGACTCTGCAATCACCTCTCTGACCTACTTTCCTTGTCTATCATCAAGTCTAACTTATCCAGTTAGCCTAGATATAGCCGAGTCAAAAGGTTGGATAACAATAATCAGTTCCATGACCATATCATATGACTGTAATATGTATATATAAAAATCGGGTTGATGATAAGATCAACAAACATCCCCTTGCTGGTCATTAAGGCAATGACAAAGGTTAACGATACCTCTACACTGATTTGCTTTACAATTATTTAAAGTACCACAATATCTTTTATTTTTGGACTACCATTTCAATGTTTAAAGGTTAGTTTTATGCCAAACCTTGTATCTTCAACAACCAACCTACTGTATCTAAGATTCTGATATAATCATTATAGTGCATTAAATAGACGACTTTATCTCCTCGGGTCAATGCATGTAAGCTTAACCACATATAGTAACCAACTCGTCTCATATCAATTATATCAAACATTTCTTATAGCTAATTTATTTATATCAATACATATGTTCATAATGATGATCATCTCGAGTATCATTCAATACATTCTCTCATAATAGAGTTCACGGTATGCCCTAGGGTCCATTATTTAATTTTGTATATAACTTAACTATGTATGTAACCTTGTTCAAAATTAAGTATGCTTTTGGTTTTATTTTCTTAGAAGAAGTGTTCTGTCGGTTGTTATTATGAATGCATCCGTAACTATGAGTATTGAATTGATATAAACGAAAAACTACCTCCTTAGATATTCCTAGTCAGATGTATCGTGAAAAGGATATCGGTATATCCATTGAGATTAATGTACACTACGACATAGACTTTTTGTAACACCTTTTTTTTCAATTGCCATCGGTTACTTGCATTACAGGTTAGTCATAGTACTTCGGTGTTGTAGTACAATAAATGCATTACTAAAATAACACATTTATGTTTTTTTACTATTCTAAGACCTTTTATTGTTGGAAACTGAAGTCAAAATAAAATGAACTGAAATGTATTAGGGTAAAATTGTAAATGAGTATTATATCTCATCCTTTGCCCTAATCCAATGATTCGGCCGTTGTCAATACAAATCCTCTGTATTTTCTTTCAATCCTCCAAATTTTAGATCAGTCATTCTCTCCTTCAATTTTTGATTGATCAATCTCTCCTCCAAATTTTTGATCCATCTCCCATCTAAATTATTTGTCAATCTCTGAGGTGGCTTCTGTTCAAGATAGATAATGTTTACATGTTTGATTCTTTGGTTTTTTCAAAATAAACTTTACAACAGTTCAACTTCATGTTTTTATCACCTTTTACTTGGTTTTGATTAGTCGTTGGAATGGATAATTAGGTGGATAAATTTGTCAATCCATATTCATCTTAAGAATTAGGTTTCATTATCTTTCATGGAAAAAGGTACTCTATCTTAGTTTTAAACATTTTTTTTTACTTGTCTTACATGAAACAACAAATGAAGTGCGTATTAGAAAGAGATTCCTAAGGAAAAAACCTTTATCAATGCTTAGATTTATGTAGATTGAAATAATGATGTCTACATATTTAAACAAAGTGAAACATTATTCAATTTGTTTCAAGCTTATTTGCAATTTATTACTATGTTTTATGATGTATGGTTAGATCATACAAAATTGCTACTATTATTGATGATATAATAATATTATGTTTATTATGTTCTATTCCTCCCAAAGTATTGGAAATTCAGATAGATATTTTCTTTTACCATCAATTAATAGATTTAAATTAAATTATCATATGTACGTTTGAAACTATTTGGCAATTTAATTTGCAACTATTTATTTTAGTATTAGTTTATTAGTTTTAGTTTTTGGTGTGAGATTTTAATTCTTATTATAATGGTTTAGCATTTGAACATTTCGTTGTAGGTTGTAAATGATAAAATAAATTTAAGGCCAATGCTTTTTTAAATCATTTTCTATATATGGATATACATATATTTGACGGAAATTGTTTAGTACACATGACATGTATATAGAGCTAATTTCATTCAAAGTGAAATGGTGATGCTCAACTCATCACCTAGTAATTCGTGGCTTTTTCTTTACATATTTTGATATGCGTACAGAAAAGAGGAGAATTTACAAAGAAAAAAAATAGTTGAAAATTCCCAGTGGAAAGTTGGTTGGGATAAATGAATATAAATTGTTGTTGAGTATCGTGGTAGTAATATTAATGAGCCATATAGGAATACATAAACAAGTAATTTAGTAATTTGTGGAATATTTAGTGATTGATCTTTTTCCTCTTCATAATTGTTAAACTAATAAAATGATTCAAAAATGCTAAAATATACTTCAGTGTGCAATTTAAGAATAAATAGGATGTAAGATATATATATTTTTGAACTTGATCAAAGTTTTATACTGTATCCAAACGTTCTTCCCATAATATATATAAGTAAATATTAATAAAAATAATTATTATGATGTTGAAAAAGAATGAAGAACTAGGAGTCGAGGGAGAAAAGATGAGTGGTAATTTTTAGTGCTTGCGCACTATCATTTTATTTCTTTATGCATTAGCAACTCATCATTTTTTCTTCTCCTTATATATATATATATATATATGTGTATATGTATATGTATGTATTGTGTACATGTTTATGCATTTTTCTCTAAAATAGTAAAAGTTCTGATTTCAAACTCTTACTCATCCATCATTTATTCTCTACTTATAACTCTGCTTCATTCATTTTGTTATCCAATTAAGCATATGTCAAATATTAAACAACATTACTTTTATTATGATGAAATGATTTCATTAGATTCTGATTAATGTATTATGCGTATGCTAAATTGGTCATTCTACTTGCAACACTATAACATGTAAGCATTTACTTTAAAATAATACTTCAATTGATGTGTGTGACCATTTACATGGGCATGGCAAAGATAAATCCTAGTTATACATGATTGTTATTATTTGGCAACCTGTATATAGAAGTATCAACGCACTGACTATGTATTTAAAGGTTAAAGGATTTTTTGCACGATGGCTAAGTAAGTACTATTAAAGGATTGCACTAATAGTGTTCCATTTCTCTATCTAATGAATTTTTCTGCTTATGGCACGTACAATTAAATATGTTTTTCCTATGTTATGTATTTTTGAATATGTAAATACAGTTAAATATATTTTTCTATTTATGGCAAGTATAGTAGTACAATTTTTTTAATAACAAGAGTGCTAATTTATTTAGGCGGAGCACTTATTATGATGTCCTAAGGGATTAAAACTCATGACCTCTAGAACCTTTTTCTAAGCGTCATACCTCTAACCACTTGAGTTAGAGGTCCTTGATGGCATGTAAGCAATACAATTAAATGTATTTTTCTATATTAAATCATATGCTATGGCAAAGTAAATACAACTATGGAATGTACAGTATTACAATTTTCTATTTAGACATGTATAACTATTTATTCCAAAATCTTAACCACATTCACTATGGAAAAAGGAAATTAATTTGTTTTTGTTGTATGTAAATAACATCAGCAAACAAATTTCGTTTTTTTGCAGCTGTATAATCCTATTTAGTCAAAGAAGGTTAATGAGTTTGTCAGCACCCATGGTTACTCCTAAGATCAAATAATTGTTTGGCCATATCCAATGTTGTAACTATATATCCACAAGATCAAATATTTTTTTACATTATTGTAAAAATCGAAATGAATTAAATATTTATATATATAATATATCATAATGTTATACTTATTTAAGTAATTACTAAAAATTATATTTAGTTTTCATAAATAATTTTTTTATCAATGCAACTAAATTAAATTAGGGAAGGTACATGAATATACACACACACATACACACATTTATATGAATTATTTTAAAATCGAATTTTACCTTTGTTTGCGCCAAAATTGGTCACAAACCCCAAGTGTCGTGAAAGCACCAGTATATGAATACAAGTCAGCAATATTCAAACACAAAACACAGATCTAGGCAAGCAACAAGTAGTAATTCAGAAATAATGAACAAGAACACACAATTTATAGTGGTTCGGCTATCTCCGGCCTACGTCCACTTTAAAGATTTATTCTTTTATTGATGTTCTTCGCTGATTACAGTTGATTACAGCGGATTACAATGTGTTATAGCTCTGAAATTCGAGTACAACGGTAGTAGTGAAGTGCAAAGTAGAGTCTGGTAGAGTCTCGGCGCTTCAGAATTAAGATCCCCCTTTTATTGAATGACCTGGGGCTCTATTTATAGGTGTAGGAGGCTGATATTTCGCCTAAATTTAGGGAGACCACTTCTGGCATGTGAGGGGGCCCACATGCCCGGCCTTAGGAAATTTGTGCCCACTTTGGGATCGATTCGAACTCCCTTCGAATCGCTCAAGAAATCATCCAATCGAGATGAAATTTGGTGTGGACATTCTTCAACATGTATGCAAGCTCCTATGAAAATTTCATGGCATTTAGACTTGTAGATCTCGAGTTATGATCGATTCAAGATTGCATTTCCGGTTAATGTGCTCCGTTCGAATCGATCCCCTTCGAATCGATAGGGTCGAATCGATGGCTTTGCACGTGGTGTTGTTGACGTGGCGCACGTGTTTCCTGGGTTGATCCAATTTTTGCTCCGAGTTTACCGGGTCGAATCCATGGTTTTAGCCGCCTTGACCTAGTGGATTCGAAGGCTTAATTCACTCATGGATTCTAACGGAGGCATATTCGTATCGATCGTGATGTGTATTAGTTGATCGACATGAAGTTGTCGTAGCTGGATGGATTCGAACACATGCTCTTCCATGGATTCGAAGTAAGGACACTGGGTGGACACGAAGCAGAGTGAATTCGCAGATTCGAAGGACTCCATCATATTGGATTCGAACAGGGCAGGCGTGAGAACAATTCGATTCTGATCGATGTGAACGCAAATGGAGGCGAAGCAACCTGATGGAGTCAAACCGATGGATTCTAAAAGAGGTTGCATCGATGGATTCGAACAGAACCTCCACCTATGGATTCGAAGCAGGGGAAACTTGATGGATTCGAACATGTGTTACAGTGATGGATTCGAACTTAGGGCTACTTCCTCCAACTTGCACCGATGATAAATTGAGTGTACGAACTCAGATCGACTTGAAACTTGGAATGTTGATTCTCTTGGCTTTGCTGGCCGTGTCCTATCAATTACAGCTTAATCTGGACACAGACAAAATTCATCGATATCCATGGTTATCCTGCAATGCATAGTTGATTTTCATGACTAATTATGATTAATTTTCTGTCAATTTTGGGTACTCAGCTTTGCCAAAAGTTGGGATAACACTTTGCCCCCCAAAACATTCCCTTTTGTAAAAGGTATGTTTTGAACAGCCTAAGTCGAGTGTGGTAAATTCATGTTTTATTCATAGCTGCAGTATTATCAATCAAGTTTATGGTTGTTCGACGTCGAATCAGCATTCGTTTTTTCCGTAGAAGTTGAGAATGAAATTCCTTAGTCTCTCCGGACTATTAATGGCTACTCTGGACCCTTACTAAGTCCATCGCAGACTTAGCGATTGAATAGAAAGATCCTATTGCACTCTGGCGTTGCCTTCTATCCCTTGCACTCCGGCCCCAGTTAGGGCATATAGCGCTGTCTTGGTCATTCTGGACCGATCATAGCCTCTTCGGGCTCTTGCTGGATCCCATCCTGTCACTCTCCGGTGAAGGGGAAACATCGCTTAAGTGAGTCGATCCTGTCGCTCTCCGACGAAGCGACTCACTTCTTGCACTCCAGTTCAGCGTATCTGAACATTAAGCGATGTCATGGCCTAAATCGTCGGCCAATCATAGCCTCTTCGGGCTCTTGCTGAATCCCATCCTATCACTCTCCGGTGAAGGGGAAACAACGCTAAAGTGAGTCGATCCTGTCGCTCTCCGGCGAAGCAACTCACTTCTTGTACTCCGGACCCTGCCTCTCCGGGAAGGGTCATAAAGCGATCATTCTTATGTTGGTATTTAATGTTCACCCTTTGACTCTCTGGTCAAAGATTTATTTCAAGAAATTCTAATTTATTTATTTAAATTTGAATCCTAGATGTTCAATCTCAAACATCAGGAAAAAGCTAAACATTGCCTCTCCGGGCGTGTCGGTTTATCTCCATCTCAGAGCATGCCTATGGATCTCTCCGGTTCCCGTACATGAGTAAGTGGAGTAACCGTTTATTCTGAAAACAAATCTAAATGAAATTATTCGACCGAAGTCCAAATCCTGGACTTGGCCCTTGCCATCTTTAATTAGTGGATGATGAGTCGTGATCCCGATCCAGGATCGTTCTTGTTAGGTGGAGGTGGTAGTTGTTCAGGCCTTACCGCCGCTGTCCGTTCTCTGACATATTGTGGTAATCTACCACTCCTGGCATGTTCCTCCACCTTATCCTTTAGGTGGCGGCATTCCTCTGTAGTGTGCCCATCCAGCTCATGGAATAGGCAGTATATTCCAGTTCTGCGCTCCTGCTCAGTGGGATCCCTCCTGGGTGGCTTTCGATAGGGGAGTTGCCCCCGAGTTTCAGTGTAAATTCGTTCCAAGCCTGCAGTCAGATCTATGTATTGCCTGAATCTAGGTTCTCGGAATTTCTTCCACTTATCAGGACCATCGTATCTGTCATCTTGTTTCCTCTTTCCTTTATCTACTCCGAGCTGTTCCCTGGAGGTTCCTTCGCTTTGCGCGGCATTTGTTTCCTGCCTCTCGGCCCGTGATTCTTCTAATCGGATGAACTTTTCAGCTTTATGATAGAACTCTTCGAGATCTTGCGGTGGATCTTTAGTCAAAGAATCTTTGAATTGGGTGCGTTCCCCAACTCCTGCCACCGCCGCCATCAAAATCATTGATGGATCTAGGCGATCTACAGAAGTCACCGTTGCATTGAATCTTAGTAGAAAATCTTTTATGGACTCTCAGTACCTTTGCTTTATCGAGGCTAAAGTCATCACACTCTTGGGTCGCGTCACATGAACCCTAAACTATCTCATGAAGCTGTCTACAAGCTCGCCCCACGTTCTGATTGATCCAGTCTCTAGTTGCCTGAACCAAAGCGCAGCCAAATCTGACAAGTATAGAGGGAAGCATCGTGCCATACTTCCTCGAATGCACCCAGCACTTCCATGTGCCTGATATATCTGGTAATGTGCATGGTCGGGTCTGACCTCCCGTCGTAAGGATCTAGCATTGGTAGTTTGAATTTTGGAGGGTTCCTTGCATTTTTGATGTTTGGAGTGAACGGACTCCGACTGACTTCTTCCAACCCTCCGCCAGACAATCCTCCTCTCATGATTCGTCGCATTAGACCAATCATTCTCTCGTCTTCATCCAGGGGTTGACCCCTTGTCAAGTTTCTGTCCTGCCCCCCGAGCCTTGAAGGGAATTCTGGTACATACTCTTCGGGTGGCTCGTTAGCATAAGCATTGGCTCCAGCTTGTTGAGCTCCATCTATTGGTCTTCCTGTATCGGACCCTAAGGGTCTACCCCTAAGTCCTTGTTGATCACCTTCAGCTCCTGCATTCTGGTCTTAAACCTGACCATCATTAGCTTCTGTAATCCTGATTCCTTGTCCCGCTCTTGCTGTTCTTGTAGTTGGTCCAAGGTTTTGCACGTTCGCCGCCCTCATTTGTTCGAGGAATTCTACAACATCTCCTGTTGAGTCTTCATCATGCTTTCGTGTAACGAATTAGCCATAGCTTCCATCTCATCTCTAGTGATATACATCGAAGCCTGTCCCTCTCCAGCTCCAGAGGATGCTTCTTGGCTTCCTCCTTGTTGGCTCTGATCAGCTCTTTGTCTTGTTTGTCGAGTCATCGTCTCTGAATCAGGATTCTTCCAACTCTTAAATCTGAATTCTGAATCTAGTGTAGCGGGTGTTATTCCCTCTCAGTGAAAGCACCAAAGTGTTTGCGCCAAAATTGGTCACAAACCCCAAGTGTCGTGAAAGCACCAGTGTATGAATACAAGTCAACAATATTTAAACACAAATCACAGATCTAGGCAAGCAACAAGTAATAATTCAGAAATAATGAACTAGAACACACAATTTATAGTGGTTCGGCTACCTCCGGCCTACGTCCACTTCAAAGGTTTATTCTTTTATTGTTGTTCTTCGCTGATTACAATTGATTACAGCGGATTACAATGGGTTATATCTCTGAAATTTGAGTACAACGGTAGTAGTGAAGTGTAAAGTAGAGTCTGGTAGAGTCTCGGTGCTTCAGAATTAAGATCCCCCCTTTTTGAATGACCTGGGGCTCTATTTATAGGTGTAGGAGGCTGATATTGACCACTTCTGGCACGTGAGGGGGCCCACATGCCCGGCCTCAAGAAATTTGGGCCCACTTTGGGATCGATTCGAACTCCCTTCGAATCGCTCAAGAAATCATCCAATCGAGATGAAATTTGGTGTGGACATTCTTCAACATGTATGCAAGCTCCTGTGAAAATTTCATGGAATTTGGACTTGTAGATCTCGAGTGATGATCGATTCAAGATTGCATTTCCGGTTAATGTGCTCCGTTCGAATCGATCCCCTTCGAATCGATAGGGTCGAATCGATGGCTTTGCACGTGGTGTTGTTGACGTGGCGCGCGTGTTTCCTGGGTTGATCCAATTTTTGCTCCGAGTTTATCGGGTCGAATCCATGGTTTTAGCCGCCTTGACCTAGTGGATTCGAAGGCTTCATTCACTCATGGATTCGAGCGGAGGCATATTTGTATCGATCGTGATGTGTATTAGTTGATCGACATGAAGTTGTCGTAGCTAGATGGATTCGAACACATGCTCTTCCATGGATTCGAAGTAAGGACACTGGGTGGACACGAAGCAGAGTGAATTCGCAGATTCGAAGGACTCCATCATATTGGATTTGAACAGGGCAGGCGCGATACCAATTCGATTCTGATCGATGTGAACGCAAATGGAGGCGAAGCAAACTGATGGAGTCGAACCGATGGATTCGAACAGAGGTTGCATCGATGGATTCGAACAGAACCTCCGCCTATGGATTCGAAGCAGGGGAAACTTGATGGATTCGAACATGTGTTACAGTGATAGATTCGAACTTAGGGCTACTTCCTCCAACTTGCACCGATGGTAAATTGAGTGTACGAACTCGGATTGACTTGAAACTTGGAATGTTGATTCTCTTGGCTTTGCTGGCCATGTCCTATCAGTTACAGCTTAATCTGGACACGGACAAAATTCATCGATATCCATGGTTATCCTGCAATGCGTAGTTGATTTTCATGACTAATTATTATTAATTTTCTGTCAATTTTGGGTATCTCAGCTTTGCCAAAAGTTGGGATAACAACTTTATCGAGATCTCGCCATTGCTAATCACCTTGGTTGCCTATTATTTCTTCCCTCGAACTCCTTTTTCTCTCTTCTTAATTACGGGATGCAACTCCATCTACATGGTGTCGCCAATGATCAACAATGAAGGTCGGGGTTAAGGTTTGTCCTAGTTTAAAGAGACAATGATTAGGGTGGCGATTTAAAGCCAGCTAAATCAAAAATATCTAGCCCTTTTCTCTCCAGCCTTTAAAGACAAAATCTCCCCTTCCACCACTTGTATGGTCGGCCCCCTTTTGATATTTAAACTTCTAAATTGGGTCCAAATTGATATAACCTTTAAATCAATTATTTACCTAATTTATTTAGGCATGTTTTTTAATTAAATGATGTATAACTTATGTACACCATTTTAATTAATTTTATGTTTTAAATAAATAATTAAAATGCCATTAAATTTTAATACACCATTTGCATTTAATTTTAGTTATTTTATAACATTCGTACTTTAATTTTCCATTAGAAAAACTTAGAAATTAACTAACAATATGGTTGTGTTGACTCTTTGGTTCGAACTCGATCCACAACCAATATTTAACCAATTTAAATACTAAATCCTTTATGGAGTTTGCTAAAGTATAATATCAGGAACAAGTTTAATTGGTTATGGATCATTTGGGAGAAATCTAATTTCTAATCTATATTTGGTTGCATCCAATAATGACTTTTTATGCATAATTACTTTTCGTCAACATTGTATCACTTTGATATCTAGAGTTTGGTCTAAGTTCAATAATCTATTAATATACATAGTTAATTGTTAAACTACATTTAAATCCTTATTTTAATCCGATAATGTTTATAGATTGAAAATTTTAATCTAGCCAAAGAATTTGACTTTAAATTGACTAACAATTATGGTGATACTAACCTTCTACAACGAAGGAGACAAATCATTTCTTGAATAGTATTTCACCTCAATTTTTTCCACGTATACCCAACTATGGTCGTATCATGATTTTTATGTCATATGATTGACCATAATCAAGTACAACCGAGCTACTTAATATCGATAGTGCCTTAAAGTTTGAAGACCACTACACAACGTTACCTCAAGATCTTTTATCCTGACTTAGATGTATAAACATGTAGAAGACTCTTGTTTATGATTGTTCCACACAACCACAAGTACGTAATCCCTTAGTGCCCTCGATGGTCATGATTAATTTGCCATCCATCGTATAGTGAGCATTACATGCACTAGTCTCAATGGATGTGCCGATATTTGTTTCTTGATACATCTTGACTAGTAACATTTAAGAAATAAATATTTAGATATTGATTCAATACTCATGGTTACAAACACATTCGTAATTGCAATCGATGCAATATTTCTCCTAAGAATGTTTACTTATATATGTTCGATATATTTATTTTATTACCTATACCTCTATATAACAACGCATAAAAAAATACAAAAAAGGCATACTTTATTTCGAACAATGTTATCTACAGAGTTAAGTTTATTAACTATTTACATAATTGCTCCTAGGGCACATCATTAAACTTATCAATCTCGCACTTGCACTTAGGGTCAATTATGAAATCTCATCCCCTTGTCTTTGATTAGGCTGCCTAAATTAGACTAGGAAAGCGCCTTAGTGAATGGATCCAGGATGCAATATTGGTTCTTTAAATCTTGGTTCTTTGGCAATATATTTTGATGCAATATTGTCATAGTACATGCGCATCAGACCTTAAACGGTTGGGACCACTCCTAGCTCCTTAATGAATTTGTGCATCCACACTCCTTTTGTAGCATCGCTCAAGGTGATGTACTCAGCTTCCATGGTTGAATCAGCCACAACTTCCAGTTTCAAAAAATTTCAAATAACGGTCCCTTTAGTTATGATAAACTCAAAACTGAAGATTGATTGCTATAATTTGAAAACTCAAGTCTGAGCACCCTTTCATAAGGAGTTCATTATTTCCATATAGAGGAAACAAATCCTAGTATTTCTCAAATACTTAAGGATGGCCTTAACTGCTGTACAATGATTTTCTCCTAAATTGGCTAACCACTCCTTGTGCAAAAGAGACATCCGACCCAGTACATAAGATATCGTACAGGATGATCCTATTGCTAAAGAATAAGGAATCCAATTTATCTACTGTCTCTTCATATATGTAAATAGGGATTCCTTCTTAGAAAGGACAATTCCATGTCATATTGGAACATGTTCAAGCATGAAATTTTCCATACTAAAATGTCTTAGTATATATCTATGTATATCGATTGTGACAATCTCAATAACCTTCTCAATCTATCTCTATGGATCTTAATGCCTATTATGAAAGATGCATCTCTTAAATCCTTCATTGAGAAATTATTGGAAAATGAAGCTTTCACTGATTGTAACATGGGTACATTGTTGCGATTCAGTATAAAATGTCAACATGTGAAACTAAGAACATCAAAGCACCATTATGTTCTTTGTATATACGCATTCTACCTCTATTTTTTGGCTGAAAGAAACTATTTGATTACCTTCTCAAAACATTTAATCTAACTCCTAGATGCAAGCTTAAGACCATAGATTGATCTTAAGAGTCTATGTTCCATATCTCCTCTCCTACTGACCATGAAACCCTCTACCTAAGACATATAAATAGTCTCTTTTAAATCATCATCTAGAAATACTATTTTACCATATTTTGTATCATAATAGGCAGCGACTGCATGTTGAATCCAATTGATTTAATCCCAACGACTGGTGAAAACGTTTTGCCATAATGAACATGAATTTAATGAAAACTTTTCGCCACTAACCTTACTATTTAAGTCTCTACCTTTCTAGTTGTGCCAATCTTTTTCTTAAAGATCCACTAATAGTCGATGGGTTTTACCCCTTCAGGTACATTCTTCATAGTCCAAATTTTTTTTATACATTAAATCCATTTTGGATTTCATTAAGGCAGAGCCATACTCTCTAAGGCTTATTGGTATATGAGGGGATTGTCTTCATAAGTGAAGCAATACGTGTTCATGCTATTAAAGATAAATTCATTATACCTCTCTAGTGCGTGAGATTACCTACTAAATCTTCTAATGGGTTGTGTAGCTTTTATATATGCTAAATTACTATTTAAATACTCAGTTCCTATGTAAATTTCTTGGATCTTTTTCAAGTCTGTCTTACTACCACTAATTTCTCATGAAATAAATTCCATTTCCTGAAGGTGGCATGTCTGAAACAAGATGTATCCATGAAAGTTTGTTGGATATCCCTAAACTTACTTAAAACCGATCCTGCCTTAAATTTATTAGGTTCTACGTTCTTAACGTAAGCCGAATAACCCCATACCTTAAGGTAGTCAAGGTGGGCTTCTTACTAGTCCATAACTCGCATGGTGCCTTAGATATAGATTTACACAGTATGTTATTCAGCATATATGTTGTGCTTTTAGCATACATCGTTAATATGAAAGAGGTAATTCGGTGTCACTCATTATTGATTGAACCATATCTAACAAATTTTGACTCCTCCTTTCCAAAACATCATCGTGTTGAGGAATATAGGGAGGATTGAGTTAAGAGAGACTTCATTCTCTTTTAGGTACTCTTGGAATCCACTGTAGTCAATGCCTCGATCAGATCAAAGTAATTTAATTTTCCTATTCATTTGGTATTTTACTTCATTTTTATATTCTTTGAATTTAGTATAGAACTCTGATTTGTGTTGTAGAAGAATCACATATCCATATCTAGATCAATCAATAGCGAATGTAACGATGTTAGAGGTACCATATTTGGTAAGTTAGACATAGGACTACATACATCTGTATATGAGTCATAAGAGCTTATCGACTCTTTCATTACACCTACTGAATCGGTGCTTGCCCATTTTACCTCTCATATACGATGTAAAAGTATAGAATTTTTTGAAAATAAAGTAATGGTAGAAAGAACCCTTAGCGTCTTAAGTTGTTCACTCATTTTCTACTTATACGACCTAGTCCACAATGCCAAAGGTAATTATCATTTATTTTAGGCGCATTATTATTTTCAGTAGCAAATACATGATTATCATTAAGTATACAAATGACATTGCTCGGAGTATCAAAACTGATAGATTTATTACCATAAAAAATATTCATAGAAGTGTCACCATATATAAAACAAAATCATTTCTCCAGCAAATGGGAAACAAAAAAATATTCCATTAATAAAGTTCGGTAAATAATAAGAATTATATAAAATTAAATTATTTCCACTAGAAAGCTTCACATTGTAATTTCCCATAGTGACAACAGCTTCAGTAGATCCATTTACAACTTGGAATTCCATGATCCCTTTAGCCGTAAGATACTTGCTTATATGTCCCTGTAATGGATTACAAATATAAGTTCTAGAGCAAGTATCTATAACCCAACTATAAAAACTTATACATAAATAATTTTCTATAAGGAAAACACTTTTAGGTGTGGAATTAAATTCCTTTCCCTTGAGCACGTTTAGATAATTTGGTCGTTATCCTTTTAGTGTCACTTTTTTTAGAAAAAGTGACATTCTCCTTTCTCGTGACTAGTTCTTGTCTTACCCTTACCACCCTTTGACCTATGGTTTCTCTTCTTTGAACTATTTGAGAAAGAAGCATCCTTGATAGCAAGCACGACATTTTGTTCCTTCATGAATGTGATCTAGGTCGTATTTAACATATTAAGGAGCTCCATAACAATACACTTCAATGAGTTTAAAAAGTTTATATTGAAATTCAAATGAATGGATCAAGCTACAGAGTCATTAATCCAAGGATCAAATCAGTTTATAGCTAATTATCAATGTTTCAAACACCACCACCTTCTTAATGTACCTAATTATATTGAATGCATGATGTTGGATGAGAGTGCCCTTGCTCATCTTTGCACAGAATAATTTCCATGAGATCCCATACATTACAGTATAAGACTGCTAACCATACAACTTTTGTAGATTTTTGAATATACCTTATACATTCATATACTTGTGGTGGCTTTGGAGCTCGATGCTCATTGTTGTAAGTAATAGTATCAGGCAAGATCTTAGTCTAATGACCTATTTTCATGGGACTAATGTTGTTCGGGTGCAGCATCCTTATCGAGTTTAGACATTGGTGACAACATACCAAAGATTTTCTTATGTAAGTGCAATTTTGACAATTCTTAACCAATTTTTGTAGTTTGTGTCAGTTAATGTGTTCCTTGATAGAAATAGCTTCATAGTTTCCATTTGATCTACGAAAATTCATTAGAGTAAATTAGATTACATATATTCTCATACTTATTATATTGGTTTATTATATTTATCTAATAAGGTTTCCATCAAATTATACTCTTGTAAAAAACACTAAAAGAGATACGAGAATTTCATAAATTCCTTCAATGGGTATTAGGACATGTTTACCATGTTGCTATGACTTTTAGGGTGCTCAACAAATTGTTGTCCCTGTAGACGGTAAGCAACAATTTATTGATTATATCTTGCATAGAATTCTTAACATTCATTTTACTTTTACTTTGCTCCTAATCATCTTTATGATCTTGAGGTGCTCAACAAATCATAAAGTCCATTAGATAACCTAATACCATCATTTTACGATAATAAGGGCTTATGTAACCCTTCAGGGTGCTCGACGAAGTTACATAATATTCTTATCTATCTATAGATATTGTATTATTGGGCTTAAGGGTGCTTAATAACCATTGATATGTAAAGCACTCTATTTATGTTATAAGTGGTGGAGAAACATTTTATTTTAAATTCATAATTCTAAATGGTTTTTATAGAGTATCATCTAATGCTAAGGGAGATGAGTATATGTATATGTTAAAATAAGCATTAAGCGAGCGAGGCGATAGAAGTCTTGCCATGTTTAGTGGCACTTAAGAACCGTTTAAGCATCTCTTAAGCACTACTTAATTTTTTCGACAAATGGACTTATTTTTAATTAAAATTTAGTAAAGCCAAATTTTATCATTTGTATATGTACGATTTGATAAAATGAACTTAGAAAAGCATTGAAATTAATCGATCAATTTGTAGGATGCAAAAGTTAGACTCGATTTTATTTTTTAGGAATAATAAACATACTCAACTGTAGTTCAATTTTCATATAATTATCCAACATATTGTAACACATTATGTTTTGGAGTGTCATAATATGGAAAATTAAATTAATAAAAATTTAATAAGTGATATTTGAGATAATTTAGTTGAGAAAATCACTTAAGATAAATTGATTAATTAGGTGTGTGATAGTTAAAATATTAATTAAATGGAGCGAGAGTGATAAATTCAATCAAATTGGCCATAAAAGGATAGGAATAGATAAATTTTAAATTTAAATAAAGGGAATCTTGTATTAGGGGAAATAGATTAATGAGATTAGGCGAGGGGGATTTTAGCCAAAGCCAAATCATTAATATATATACCCTAAACCACAACCTTTTCTTATTTATCATTCATTCTCATTTCATAACAAAAACACAACTTGACTAAAACTCTAATGCCAACCACCATGTTAGAGAGAACATAAAAATTAAAGACTCAAGCTATCAATTCTAAAGGAAAAGAAGTGGATTTCAATTGAGATTTTCTAATTTATGTGAGTAACACTTTCTCTAAAATTCTTACAAACCCATTTGGGTTAGATTTTATGTTGTTCAGATGTTTTGATTAAAAATGAAACTATACGTATATAATGATTTAAATGAATAGAACTTGATCATGCTTTACGGTAAAGCATGGTTTAATCATCCGCAAATGTCATAAAATATTAATATGATGTTTTAATACTAAAATGGTGGTAAGTTTTAATTTTCATAATTTTTGGATGAAGCACTAATTAATTATGAATTTTATAATTAGAAAATGGCTAATTTTAGGTATAATTAAAGTTTGAAAATATTAAAATTAAATATTTGTTTTTTTACTATAAGTAGAATAAGATGTTTTGGAATTTTAGTGAATATTTGGGAATTTTCCCACTAATTTTTGAAATGTTATGAATTAAATCAGTAAAGAAATTATTGTCTTAATTAATGAAAAATGATTAAGGAAAATATTAATTAAAGGGAATAAGTCCTTGGATTCGTCATGCAATACTATGTAAAGTAAAAGCAACCAATGAATAAATGACATGTGTATAGGTTAAATTAAAACTTATTACTTTATTAAGATAAAATATATATTTTTACTTAATTACGGATTTGCCATTTTCACTTATAATAGCCTTATTTAGGCCTGTGATAGCCCTATGTTTTGACATTCGATGGCTTGAAAAAAGGATAGCATGCGACAGCTTATACCCACTTACACATTCGATAGCCTAGTCTTAACCTTCGATAACCATCAGACATTAGATAGCTACTCAGCTTAACATGGGATAATTGTAAAATTTAGTATGTGATAACTTGTCCTTCGATAGTACTAAGTTATGAAGGTTTGGTTTGCAATATGGTTAACATGATAGAGCTAGTAAATTTAACTCGTGATAGCATTGGGTAGCAGTAGATTTACCATGCGATAACATTGGGTAGTGGTAGCTTCGTTATGCGATCGATTTGGATGTGGTAGCTTTGCAATGCGATAGATTTGGGTTGTGATAGCTATTATATATGGTAGCTTTTGAACTGGGCATGTGATAGTCAGGGGTGGTAAAAATTCTCGACTAAAATAAAATAATACGTAATGGAATTTCGAAAGCCAGTTTCTGAAAGAAATGCCGATTGAAATTTCATAGGACAAAATTCAAATAAAGTAAAATAAGTTTAATGCATAAACTTATTTAAGATGAAAGAGTGAAATAAGCTTAGGGAAAAAAGAAATGATTTTTGCACCATTAAAGATTAAAAAAAATTGTCTAAAGAATGTGTAAAATACACTGCTAATGAATAAAAGAAATGGATTAAATCCAAGACCGTAAAATATACCATTGGAGTTGTTGAATGGTAAGGTGCCAAGACCAATGATGTCCATAGTTCAGTGTTATATGGAAGGTTCCAAGAATTGGAAAGTCGATGAGGTTCAATTTAGGAAAATTAAACTTTAGTGTAAGTATTTGGTAGGGTGCCAAACATCTAGATGGATATATTTTAATAAATGAATCGACAACGTGAAAGAAAGTGTTTCTTGGACTAGAAGGAACTATTGACGCTTAGTAAGGACGCTTGCTAGTATGTACTCAGAGTGCTTACATTCAATCTCCTATGAGAGTCGGGGTGACTCTAGTCAGGGTGGCTCCCATGGTAGAATGAGTGGCCATTTCAGCGGCGATGTTGTCGAGAAAAGATAATTAGTGATTGACAAGCCTTGGGAGGTAATCACTAAAATAAGTTAATGATAACTTTGAGATCAAACCTAAATAAGAGTCTATGGTGATGTTTGTGAATGTGATTAATGGTTATATGACATGGTTCATAGCACATTAATGGTAATCGAAGGGTATACATAAAGTGTAATGGTTGAATATGTACATATGACATGGTTCATAATTGAATGTTAAGCATACAGAATACTTAACTAAAGTGTTGCCATCTAAATGCTTTTGATGTTGTGACGATCCGGAATTTTCAAGCAATTAAAATTGGAATATTTAATTGATTTTAAATATTCAATAGTATAATTTTCAATTGAATTACGAATATCACAATTTATTTGATAATTAATTATCGAATTAAATAACTTGAATTTGAATAAAATGTTGAATCTAGGATTTTAAGCCTGTTAAAAATAATATGAAGGCTTGAAAAAAAAATTATATTGATAATATTGAAAATAATAGAAGTGATAAAACTGAAATTAACAGTGGATTGTTCAATTTTAAAATTTATATCGTTTAAATTGAATTTAAAAATAGCCTTCCGAGGCACAGTCTCTGAATTCGACGAAACCAGTTCCATTGGGTCCGTAATATTGAACTATTGTCGGATTTCAAATTCCATGATTTTCCGAGCTACCGTGTAACCGTACGAGAGTAAAACGCCTAGTGAATAATTTATCGTTTAATTTAAAACATCTCTTGTCATTTCCTTTGTCAATTTCTTTTCACATCAACTTTTTTTCCAACCTTCTCCTGTACGCTAGTTCTCACCTAATATTCTTCGCTTTTCCTATCTACAAATCATTTCGCTCCTCTGAAAAAAAGAAAAGAAAAAGAAAGGGAGCCGAGATCCCCTTTCCCTCCCTTCTCATTTTCACAGTTCGAAAGAAAAAAGAAAAAGAAAAAAAAGAGAGAATGGCCGCCAATCGAGTTTTCGCGTTTTCCCTCTTTCCAGTTCTAACGCCTTCAAGTTTTTTTTTTTTGAAATCAAATCATTGTTTTTAGAAGCATAAGAGAGTCACAGTTGCTGGAATGAGGTCGACATCGTTTTTGGGGCTTCCTCATCAAGTTGTTGTTCGATCTTGAGGAAATTGAAGGGTGCGAACTCCTGTTCTGGCGACAGGATGAGTTCGAGCAGAGCGATAGGGGGTTGGTTTCGATCTGTGTCATAGAAGCCGAACTCGTCGTCCCTAGGGCTTGTCGACATCGAAGCTTCTTCGAGTTCGTATTCGATCGCGTGGCCAGGACTGGATGCGAGGAGGTGATGGAGACCGTGCGACGTGGGTTTCGTGGATGGCACTCGCGATTAGGTTGAGGATTCGATAGTGTTTTGCGCGTGTGGTTTCGCGTTGGGGTTTTGGGGTCGATGACGGAAGGAGCATCGAGTAGGATTTGCGAGCTAGGGTTGAGCTCGGCTTCGCGTGTCAGGTTGAAAGTCGATTGGCGCCGTGATGTGGTGATTTGCGCGATGGGGGCTGTGCGATGCAGTCGAGGCTAGTAAGGTACATTAATGTTGTTTTAAATTTAATTTTATTTATTTATGTAACTCAATAAAAGGTACTGTTTTAATTTAGTTTTAGAAACCTGATTACTGTTGTAAAATATACCATTTTAATTTAAGTTTAAAAATTCAAATTCAATTTAATAATCGGATCTTACAATAAGTTTAAAACTTCAAATTTTAATACATATAAACTTGCTTGATTGTTTAAAAATAAGGTATTTTGAAAATCTATTTATTTAATTATTTTGTAACTTAAATTTTATTTATTTAGGAAGTTTTGTTTAAAACAAAATAATTAGTTACTTTAAATAAGGTGTTATAGTGATTAATTTGATCAATAAACTTATGTAGTTTATCTTAGTCACAAAGTTTTTTTTTTAAGGATATAGTAGTTTGGAAATAGTTAGTGTTTAAAATAAATCATTAGTTAAAGAGTAAAACTATAAAAATGGAAATATTAATGGTGGTTTAAAATCATGGAAAATGTTAATAAATGAAATTTATTTCAGATAAGTTCGAATATTAATGAAAACGTCTAATGTCTATACAAGGTTAAATTCTAAAAGAAATCAAGCCGGTGTGGATCAGGTTGCAAATCTTTGGTCAAAGGTGAGTTAATCTCACTCAGTTTATAATTAAATTTAAAATGATTAAATTTAAACAATTGTTTGAATGGTTGAATGAATTGATGAGATATAGTATGATACTGTGGTATTGGTATATTATATTGTGCTAACATTTGTGGATGCAGGGAAAACAGGTTGGAGGGATCCAACTGGACCCCTCACATTTATTTAAATTATTCAATATTCTCTGTTGTGATTATTTGATATCCTATGATGAGTTATATTGGAATATTGAATGTTATGGATTGATTGGATATTCGGTTATAATGAATTCCCAAAGTTTATGAATTGGATTGTTGAAAAGAAATTAAACGGAAGTAAATTTGTAAGCGAAATAGTTATAGAAAGTTTGAACAAATTTAAGCATGAATTGGAGAAGAAATAATGTGACTTTAAATTGCTAATAAATAAATTGTGAAGTATAGAAAGGAAATTTGAATAAATAGGAAGTTATTGAATTACAATCTTCAACGATATTAATTAAAGAACAAAACATTTATTTAAAATGTAAGATTTAAATTTTTGAAAAAAAAAATATAATAATAAAGAAGAAGTTGGGAAAAGATGAAATTTGTATATTTCAGTTAAGAGATTTAAAATCAAATGGAAAGGAATAACAATAATAATTAAGTGCAAAATTAAATGAAATTTGAAATAAATTGAGTAATTTAATAAACTTATTTCAAATGGAATAAATTGAAAATCAATTTGGAAAATTGATTTAAATGTTTGAAGCTGGAATTCTTCCTGGATCACTAAGTACGCTTTCAAGTAAATTTTAAATATAAGTTAATAGTTTTAAAATTGTTTTTAAAAGGTATGTTTTCAAAAATTTATTATTTCAAATATTTAAATTTTAAGGTAAGTATTTCCTCAAATCTATTATAGTAGTAATTATTTAAAAAGTGACTTAATATTTTGTTTCAAAAGTGTAATTCTAGTTTTTTATTTTATTTAGTAACTTTATTTTCAAATATTCATATAAGACGTATTTTTACTAAATTATTAAAAGTAGTTTTAATTTAAATGTTTTTAAAGTATATATTTCAAAGTAAAGTGTTTTAAATTATTTTTAAATCTAGTTTTGTACTTGGTGATTTCAGAGAAGATAGAAAATATTTGGGAAAGTTGATTCTGAAAAGAATGAGGGATTTGAAACTGTTTTCAAAGGATTGGAAATAGAAATATATCTTGTGAAGATATTTTTGGAAATTAATAAATAATTTGGGAAATTATTTATTTGTTGATGGTTGTTTGTGAATATTAATTGATAGTTAAATCACCGACTATCAATATTGGACAAATGCGTTGATCGTTTCGAAGAGACCGGGATCGAGAATTATATCTCGAAAACCACTTTGATCCGATTTGTACGTTTCGTGCGAAAAACGTGTTCGGAGTCGAAGATGGAGCAGTGAAGTGCAAGGGCTAGTCGCTACTAATCCTGAGGATATTTCCAAAATGGATGTAGTAGGAATAGTGCCTTCGGTTCCGTTCGAACCCGGGACGGACTTGTATGGATGAATGCTTGCGAAAACATCGTCAGGTGGACGATGGGCATTCTAAGTGAAAACGTTCTAAAGGTAACGCTTAGCCTCAAGCCTCATCAACCGGGAATGACTGAAAATCAGGAGATATGCAGCAAGGTTAGGTGGGTCATGCCCAAGCAGGACAAGATAATTCCCCTGTCTAGATGTCCCTTATTTATTTTGGCTTAGTGGGTGGTTGGTCGCGCCAACCACGGGGTTTATCTTGTTCGGGACTATTCAGTAAGGAATGGTTCCGGCCTTGTGTTGCAGGGGATGAAGGGAGTAGTCCTCGGTACGGTGATCTAGGCCACGTACTGTGACAGGTGGTACCCCAGTGCCTAGTCATTGTTGGAAATCCATTCTCCCTACGAGCCTTGTACGAGTTTTGTTTGTATTACCCACTTTTGTGGCTAGTAGCTGGAATTTAATGAATGTAACAATTTCGGCTATTTTATAAGTATTTGTATATAGACCCTATTATAATATCAGAGGATTTCTATAAAAATTGTTTTAGCTATCGTAAGGTAAAAACCCGACATGTTTATTTGTGGCGTGGTCTTACGAGATGCTTTTGCTTTCAAAGGATTTTTTGAAACTTAAATAATCAATTGGGTGTGATTTTCTCACGCTGGTATTCCAGACTGACTCGGGTGTTATTTAACTGTAATGCTCGGGTCAGACCGAGTATTATAGGATACAGGATATGATGCTGTGGAGTTCAGGAGACGAGCTGGATGACGATACGTATTCTCGTACTTGTATATATATATTCCGCTGTTTGAGTTGTTGTGTATTCATTGTATGTTATTGATGTGAGCTGTGACTGATGTACTCTGATGATGTAATATATGTAAACAGATATATTTGATTTTGAGTAAAGATTATTTACTACCTATTATAGTTTATTCCGCTGCGATGGTTAGATTCTGATGTTGATTTTTGTTTTCTTCTCTTCTACCTCTTCTTCTTAAACCCAAATGGTTCGTATTTCTGTGCAACTTGGGTTGGTTGTTGTAGAATAGTGTTGACTCAAGGGGTACGGATTTGCGGGCTGTTACACTTGGTATCAGAGCTTAGGTTGGTGATAACCTTGGCTCTGGTGGGAATTACTCATAAATTAGAGTCCGTAGTACTCTATAATGAGTTTGAGCGTATTAATAGATATGAGCGCGTATTTGTTAGTGAATATAAAATGGTTTTATATTGTGTTGATTGGTTTATTGAGTGGTATATGAACCTTCGTCGGCACAGCCTCGAAAACTGTATCGAAGGGGTTTCTAAACACTTGAATAGAACAATCGACACGGTATTGTTTTCAATATAGGTAAATGAAATAATTTTACCCAAAAATATATTTTTGATATGAAGAAAGTTTTTGGTAAACTATATAGCTATTATATGGTTGCTTGGATGTTAGAAATCATAATATTAAAGTATTATCATTGTTAAATGAAAATTTAACTAGAAATTGAAAATAAACAAAGTTTACGGAAATAAATTCATGATAAAATGAAATTTGTAAATATGAATTATAAATGTAAAATTATAAATTGAAATATAATCAAACGAGAATTTGTATGAACATAAGCTATGCAAATGAATTATAAAAAAAAAAAAATTGATTTAAGCAGGATTTGGAAAGTTAAATCCCGAAAATTTGGAAGTGTTTTGAAGATGATAGCATTGTTTTGAAGATATTTCTGAATGGAAATCTGTTTTAAATGGATTTTGAAAATAATATAGCATTGAAATCACTTGGATTATTGGAAAATAATTCTGATGATGACGGCCGCATCATCAGTATTCGTTTTCGAATTTCTAAGTGAAGTAATGCTACCAAATTGATTTTGTTTAGAAAAGCAAGTTGTTTTTGAAATTCCAAAGGAAATTTGTTGGGAATAAAACCAGGATTGGTTTAAAAAATTTGAGTAGTGTGATTTGGGATATTGGAGATTTCAAAATGATTTGAAGACAAAAGCCGAGTGTATAAAATTCTGATGAGATAAGTTGCAAGCTTATAAATTGAGATGATTTTTAAATCAGAAATGGAATATAAGCTTTGAATGTTGGAACTTAAATTTTAAAGAAAAGTTAAAAATGGAATTAACTTGGATTTGAAAATAAAGATTTGATTGGATTGAGATTGATTGAATAAGTTGAAATCGAATTGGATTAAATAAATCTGAGTTAAAATTAAATTGAAAATGGAATACAATGCCCAAAATCAATATTTTGATAAATTAAAAAATGAAATGAGGATCCAAACTTGAAGTATAAAATAAATATTGAACTTAAGAAAATTAAATGGAGTGATATTTTAAATAAAATTTCAAGTGTTGGATTATGAATAATGGGAGAACTAATTGGATAATAAATTAGTTAATGAAATTGAATTGTGAGTTTATGATGAGGTTTGAAAATAAAACTCAAGTTATAATTAAATTCGACTTACATTGTCGATGAAGAAAATATAATGGAAAGTGGCCTTGCAATTAATTAATTGATTTGTGAACCAAATTGCAATGTAAGTTAATAAATTGGATGGTAAGTTAAAATGTAAATGGTGAAATCAGTACTTGAGTTATTAGTTAAAATTTAACTTGAAGTGGTAACAAATTAAAAATAATTGGGAATGTATCGAAAAAAAAATGGATCTGGATTTAAAATAGTAATGGTATGAATTGCAAATAAAATCCAAATATGTGGAAATAAATTGGATATGGCTCTGTAATAAATTGAGTCAAGCTGAGTATAAAAGAGAAAATATACTTGTAAGATGGAAATGAGCTTAAGTATAAAATTCGAATAAATTGAAGTAAATTGACTTAAGCTAAATGAATGGAGGAGAGTTGAATTGAATTCAACTGGAACCAAGTTTAATGATATTGGGTTGGATTGAAATTAAGTGAAAATAAATTGTTAATCGAAATAAAATTCGATGAGTATTAGCTAATATTAATGGAATGAAATTCCAGAATAAATAATTGTAAACCATTTAAAATTATTAAGGGATTGAAATAACTTGAGACAATAAGGAAAATAGAATGTTTCAAGTTTATTAGAATGGTTTAAGTGAATGTGGATAAATTAATATTATTGAATAAATATAAATGGATGAAATAAATAAGAATCAAATGAAATGTGGATAAATAAGTTGAGAAATGGTTATTAAATGAAATAGCTTGGATTATTTTTGAGCTAAATAAAGTAGTTCGGAATAACCAAATATGGAATGAAATGTAAATAAATGAATTGTAAATAAAATTTAAATGGAATGTGTCGAGCTAAATAAATGATTGTGAATGGATTAAAATAAAGGGGAAGCTTAATTGGTAATGGAGATAAAGCCTAGATTGTTAATGGTTTTGAATGGACTAGTTTGGTCAATAAAATTTAAATGCAATAAAACTGAGAATATGTGGATTGTGAATAAATCCGAAATGGAATTGAACTAAGTGTAAGTTGAGTTGGAGTTAATTTAAATTGATTATAGAACTCAAGTGCTTATTTATTCACATAAATCTCGTCGAATTTCATAGAATAAATTGTTATTGGATATAAATGGAAGTAATTAAATTCTATAAATGGATAGAAGTAAAATAAATTGATTTTGTAAGCAATTGAATTAAATGTGAGTTCAATTTGCTTAAGAATAAATTAAAGGTAAGCAATTGAATTCTAAACCATTCAAATTGATGGAATTGTATACGAATGAATCGAAAACCATCTGAATTGAGTGAAAATGGTTATAAATAAATTGGAACAGTTGAATTAGCATGGAAACTATATAAATTGCTTACAGAAAAATGTTTGGTATGAGTTTCTTTTAGAATTCATATGTTTTAACTATTATAAATAAGTGGAATAT
This sequence comes from Allium cepa, assembly GCA_030765085.1. NCBI lineage: Eukaryota > Viridiplantae > Streptophyta > Magnoliopsida > Asparagales > Amaryllidaceae > Allium > Allium cepa. Next base: position 456,247,175 of record CM060929.1, on the reverse strand, counting down.
AGTTAAACTGCATATATTTGGCACTTACATGTTTAAATTGAGTAAGTACAGGTACCTGGAAGCCGTGAGGCTGGATTTGGTAGTGCTACTTGCTAAAAATAATAAGCTGCTTGCTTAAAATGCTAAATAAGGTATGCCTACGCAATTAAAATAGGAAATATGAACTGTTTTTGATTTTTCCGACCGTGTGGGTCGATGTATATATATTTATCTCTTTTGGCAAATTGCAAAAGCTCCTCCGTACAAAGGGAACTCTGCCAAAAAATTTCAGAAATTTTGGGAGTTAGAAAATTTTTGAAGATTTTTGGAAAATTTAGTTAACAACAAAACGATTTCAAACTAGGAATTGAAATAAGTTAGCAAATGAAACTAATTAAAGTAATGACTTAAATTAGTTATAAATGGAGGATAAAAGTTAAAAAATTAAAAATTCAAAGTTGAAAATAAATGGAATACATATGTAATGTGAAAATCGATTTGAATAGAAGTAAGTATAAACTAAAAGAGGTAAAGAGAAATAAAGATAAGAAACATATAAAATGTTTATATTAATTTAAGAAGGGAATGGTGAATTCTTAATTGGAAATCGATGCTACAAATGTATCCTAAGATAATATTAGAATGAATAGATATTGGCGTTTTGTGAGAAAATCGATAAATTGTTTTGGAATATTGTGATTGGATATTAGTACCAAGCAGGTTATGCAGGTATTGTAAAAGGGGAAAAGAGAATTGGTTTTTGATTCAGAAGATAAATTTGAATTGCCCGGCAATAAGGTATGTATTTAAATTTGGTATGAAAATTGATTGGGATTTGGATTTGGATTGAGCCACTTGGCTTTTCGTTTTCTTTTTGGATTTGGGAGGCCGTAGAGCCATTTTGTAGTTGTACCGAGCTAGCCGCGCAAAGGAGACGCTGGCGAAATTTTTCGAAAATTTAGGGAGTTAGAAAAATTTTGAGAAAATTTTGATAATTCAAAATTTGGTTTTAAATTGAAAACTTGAATGGTTAAACAAATGGTATGGTTTGGAACTAGAGAAAGGTTTGGAAGTTAGTAAGAAAGCTAATGAGTCTTTTATATAAAAGATAATTGGTAAGATGTTGAATTGTTAGAAAACTGTTTGGTTTAGGGAAATAATAAACGGGTATTGGACCATTCTTCCTAATTAGTAATTTCGGGGACGAAATTCTTTTAAGGGGGGAGGAATGTGACGATCCGGAATTTTCAAGCAATTAAAATTGGAATATTTAATTGATTTTAAATATTCAATAGTATAATTTTCAATTGAATTACGAATATCACAATTTATTTGATAATTAATTATCGAATTAAATAACTTGAATTTGAATAAAATGTTGAATCTAGGATTTTAAGCCTGTTAAAAATAATGTGAAGGCTTGAAAAAAAAATTATATTGATAATATTGAAAATAATAGAAGTGATAAAACTGAAATTAACAGTGGATTGTTCAATTTTAAAATTTATATCATTTAAATTGAATTTAAAAATAGCCTTCCGAGGCACAGTCTCTGAATTCGACGAAACCAGTTCCATTGGGTCCGTAATATTGAACTATTGTCGGATTTCAAATTCCGTGATTTTCCGAGCTACCGTGTAACCGTACGAGAGTAAAACGCCTAGTGAATAATTTATCATTTAATTTAAAACATCTCTTGTCATTTCCTTTGTCAATTTCTTTTCACATCAACTTTTTTTCCAACCTTCTCCTGTACGCTAGTTCTCACCTAATATTCTTCGCTTTTCCTATCTACAAATCATTTCGTTCCTCTGAAAAAAAGAAAAGAAAAGGAAAGGGAGCCGAGATCCCCTTTCCCTCCCTTCTCATTTTCACAGTTCGAAAGAAAAAAAAAAGAAAAAAAAAAAGAGAATGGCCTCCAATCGAGTTTTCGCGTTTTCCCTCTTTCCAGTTCTAACGCCTTCAAGTTTTTTTTTTGAAATCAAATCATTGTTTTTAGAAGCATAAGAGAGTCGCGGTTGCTGGAATGAGGTCGACATCGTTTTTGGGGCTTCCTCATCAGGTTGTTGTTCGATCTTGAGGAAATTGAATGGTGCGAACTCCTGTTCTGGCGACAGGATGAGTTCGAGCAGAGCGATAGGGGGTTGGTTTCGATCTGTGTCATAGAAGCTGAACTCGTCGTCCCAAGGGCTTGTCGACATCGAAGCTTCTTCGAGTTCGTATTCGATCGCGTGGCCAGGACTGGATGCGAGGAGGTGATGGAGACCGTGCGACGTGGGTTTCGTGGATGGCACTCGCGATTAGGTTGAGGATTCGATAGTGTTTTGCGCGTGTGGTTTCGCATTGGGGTTTTGGGGTCGATGACGGAAGGAGCATCGAGTAGGATTTGCGAGCTAGGGTTGAGCTCGGCTTCGCGTGTCAGGTTGAAAGTCGATTGGCGCCGTGATGTGGTGATTTGCGCGATGGGGGCTGTGCGATGCAGTCGAGGCTAGTAAGGTACATTAATGCTGTTTTAAATTTAATTTTATTTATTTATGTAACTCAATAAAAGGTACTGTTTTAATTTAGTTTTAGAAACCTGATTACTGTTGTAAAATATACCATTTTAATTTAAGTTTAAAAATTCAAATTCAATTTAATAATCGGATCTTACAATAAGTTTAAAACTTCAAATTTTAATACATATAAACTTGCTTGATTGTTTAAAAATAAGGTATTTTGAAAATCTATTTATTTAATTATTTTGTAACTTAAATTTTATTTATTTAGGAAGTTTTGTTTAAAACAAAATAATTAGTTACTTTAAATAAGGTGTTATAGTGATTAATTTGATCAATAAACTTATGTAGTTTATCTTAGTCACAAAGTTTTTTTTTTAAGGATATAGTAGTTTGGAAATAGTTAGTGTTTAAAATAAATCATTAGTTAAAGAGTAAAACTATAAAATGGAAATATTAATGGTGGTTTAAAATCATGGAAAATGTTAATAAATGAAATTTATTTCAGATAAGTTCGAATATTAATGAAAACGTCTAATGTCTATACAAGGTTAAATTCTAAAAGAAATCAAGCCGGTGTGGATCAGGTTGCAAATCTTTGGTCAAAGGTGAGTTAATCTCACTCAGTTTATAATTAAATTTAAAATGATTAAATTTAAACAATTGTTTGAATGGTTGAATGAATTGATGAGATATAGTATGATACTGTGGTATTGGTATATTATATTGTGCTAACATTTGTGGATGCAGGGAAAACATGTTGGAGGGATCCAACTGGACCCCTCACATTTATTTAAATTATTCAATATTCTCTGTTGTGATTATTTGATATCCTATGATGAGTTATATTGGAATATTGAATGTTATGGATTGATTGGATATTCGGTTATAATGAATTCCCAAAGTTTATGAATTGGATTGTTGAAAAGAAATTAAACGGAATTAAATTTGTAAGCGAAATAGTTATAGAAAGTTTGAACAAATTTAAGCATGAAGTGGAGAAGAAATAATGTGACTTTAAATTGCTAATAAATAAATTGTGAAGTATAGAAAGGAAATTTGAATAAATAGGAAGTTATTGAATTACAATCTTCAACGATATTAATTAAAGAACAAAACATTTATTTAAAATGTAAGATTTAAATTTTTGAAAAAAAAAATATAATAATAAAGAAGAAGTTGGGAAAAGCTGAAATTTGTATATTTCAGTTAAGAGATTTAAAATCAAATGGAAAGGAATAACAATAATAATTAAGTGCAAAATTAAATGAAATTTGAAATAAATTGAGTAATTTAATAAACTTATTTCAAATGGAATAAATTGAAAATCAATTTGGAAAATTGATTTAAATGTTTGAAGCTGGAATTCTTCCTGGATCACTAAGTACGCTTTCAAGTAAATTTTAAATATAAGTTAATAGTTTTAAAATTGTTTTTAAAAGGTATGTGTTCAAAAATTTATTATTTCAAATATTTAAATTTTAAGGTAAGTATTTCCTCAAATCTATTATAGTAGTAATTATTTAAAAAGTGACTTAATATTTTGTTTCAAAAGTGTAATTCTAGTTTTTTATTTTATTTAGTAACTTTATTTTCAAATATTCATATAAGACGTATTTTTACTAAATTATTAAAAGTAGTTTTAATTTAAATGTTTTTAAAGTATATATTTCAAAGTAAAGTGTTTTAAATTATTTTTAAATCTAGTTTTGTACTTGGTGATTTCAGAGAAGATAGAAAATATTTGGGAAAGTTGATTCTGAAAAGAATGAGGGATTTGAAACTGTTTTCAAAGGATTGGAAATAGAAATATATCTTGTGAAGATATTTTTGGAAATTAATAAATAATTTGGGAAATTATTTATTTGTTGATGGTTGTTTGTGAATATTAATTGATAGTTAAATCACCGACTATCAATATTGGACAAATGCGTTGATCGTTTCGAAGAGACCGGGATCGAGAATTATTTCTCGAAAACCACTTTGATCCGATTTGTACGTTTCGTGCGAAAAACGTGTTCGGAGTCGAAGATGGAGCAGTGAAGTGCAAGGGCTAGTCGCTACTAATCCTGAGGATATTTCCAAAATGGATGTAGTAGGAATAGTGCCTTCGGTTCCGTTCGAACCCGGGACGGACTTGTATGGATGAATGCTTGCGAAAACATCGTCAGGTGGACGATGGGCATTCTAAGTGAAAACGTTCTAAAGGTAACGCTTAGCCTCAAGCCTCATCAACCGGGAATGACTGAAAATCATGGGATATGCAGCAAGGTTAGGTGGGTCATGCCCAAGCAGGACAAGATAATTCCCCTGTCTAGATGTCCCTTATTTATTTCGGCTTAGTGGGTGGTTGGTCGCGCCAACCACGGGGTTTATCTTGTTCGGGACTATTCAGTAAGGAATGGTTCCGGCCTTGTGTTGCAGGGGATGAAGGGAGTAGTCCTCGGTACGGTGATCTAGGCCACGTACTGTGACAGGTGGTACCCCAGTGCCTAGTCATTGTTGGAAATCCATTCTCCCTACGAGCCTTGTACGAGTTTTGTTTGTATTACCCACTTTTGTGGCTAGTAGCTGGAATTTAATGAATGTAACAATTTCGGCTATTTTATAAGTATTTGTATATAGACCCTATTATAATATCAGAGGATTTCTATAAAAATTGTTTTAGCTATCGTAAGGTAAAAACCCGACATGTTTATTTGTGGCGTGGTCTTACGAGATGCTTTTGCTTTCAAAGGATTTTTTGAAACTTAAATAATCAATTGGGTGTGATTTTCTCACGCTGGTATTCCAGACTGACTCGGGTGTTATTTAACTGTAATGCTCGGGTCAGACCGAGTATTATAGGATATAGGATATGATGCTGTGGAGTTCAGGAGACGAGCTGGATGACGATACGTATTCTCGTACTTGTATATATATATTCCGCTGTTTGAGTTGTTGTGTATTCATTGTATGTTATTGATGTGAGCTGTGACTGATGTACTCTGATGATGTAATATATGTAAACAGATATATTTGATTTTGAGTAAAGATTATTTACTACCTATTATAGTTTATTCCGCTGCGATGGTTAGATTCTGATGTTGATTTTTGTTTTCTTCTCTTCTACCTCTTCTTCTTAAACCCAAATGGTTCGTATTTCTGCGCTACTTGGGTTGGTTGTTGTAGAATAGTGTTGACTCAAGGGGTACGGATTTGCGGGCTGTTACAGATGTGATGATTTGGTTACATGAATGATATAATTGTTGCAATTAACCGTGAGGGGAAAACTCGTTCTGTGCATTAACAGCATGGTCTCATAATGGTTTTGACTTAGGGTAAAGCTTTACTCCTACCGGGCTTGTTTGATTGTTATTTTTATTATTTCCCATAAATTCACAGGTACTTATTTGAGCAGACTGGATTTATGGGCTTAGATATGTTACTTTTAGGGAAATGAATAAAAAATCCAAAGAAGAAGGAGGAGGATTATAGCTAATAAAAGTTGTTTAAGTATTCCATTGTTGTAAAACCAAGGTATATAAATGGTTAGATGTTCATGCCGACATCTTCATATGTCAGACACGTCACTATTGTTTATGTTTTTTTATATTTTACCAAATATGGGAACGATTAGGATTACGAAAATTGTAAGTTGATAATTTATGTAATGGAAAATATTTAGCTGCTTTGTTTACTTGGTATTGTGAAAAATAAAACTGATCTCGTTTTTGCGCTTGAAAATATTTCTGGTGATGACTACAGCGTTGTCGACGCTAATTTTCGAGCCTTGAAATGGTAGATTTTGTAGATATATTAATATATTCATTTATAAAGCCACTCAACAACTAGCAGACTACATCACAAAAGGAGGAAGTTTCCTTCGAGACTTCAACTTCTTGGTTATGATCCTTTTCCATTTTAGTTTTTGAATTATACATATTTCTGTACTTTAGCTTAAGAGCACTTAAAAGTGCATAATCATCACTTCAATTTTAGTGATAACATACGCTTAAGAGCCTATTTCTTAATTTTTTGGATTTCGAAAAAATTAATCTCTCTTTATGTCTTTAACGCTTAAATATCAATTAAGCATCGGCTAAGTGCAGTTTTCAAAAATGTATGTGTATAAATTCGTAATTACATTTATAATTTACATGCACACACACATATATCTATATATTCATATGTTCCTTTTTCTTTATTAACGTTTTAATTAATTATAAATACAACATTTATATTTATATAAATTTAAAACAATTCTAAAATTTGCATTTTATAACTATTTATAAAATTATGTAATACTTTATTCGTATTTAAAACTATTTTAAATTTATTTTATAATATTCAAATATGCTTATTTGAATCAACATAAGGCTCAAAACATTTTTTGGCCCTTCCATAAGGGGAATACCCTTGAAACATACCACTTCGACAAGCCAGTATAGGCCATGAGATCAAGAGGTATTCCGTTCATAGTAACTTTCCTTAATTAGATTATCATTCTCCTTAGTTTAAGCATATTTTCCTTGAACACCCATGTAATTGGTTTCTCTAGTTGATCTTCCTACGTGTTGGTTAATTATTAACGTGAACACGGTATTAGCTTTAATATAATTATTAGATCAGTTATATTGGCAACGGGGTTAAAAGAGGAAATTTCAAAAAAAAACTTCCAATAATTTTCATTAAATTTTATTTTGTGCTTATATGAATAATAATTTTAGACTAAATCACATTTACTAATAAAAGGGTTTATGGTATAATTTATTTTAGTTAATTTTGTATTAAAATTTTATATTTGTTTGTTATGATTTAATAATTGTTGGTTGTAAATTTTCTACAGTTTGGGAAGTGGCTCATATTAGAGGAACTAGACTTCAAGATGATGAATGGATTAAGTTTAAAAGATATCAAAATTAAAGACGAATGAACCTCAAGAAATTTGGCTGGGTACGAAATAAATAAAACCATTCGGTACCGAATGGTTCAAAATCAAGGGGGAACCACCCTAGAGTATAGATTGTTTTGCCTGCTTGTTTGGAGAAAATGGGAATTTTTAGAGGCATAAATTCGGTCAACATCAAACAGTTTTGGTTGGGCAATTTTATCACGAAGATCCAAAGCTAGAGGGCTTAGGCATCTATGAGAAAAGATTGGAGAGATGGACCAACAAGATCGTTTGGCGCTGCCCAAAATCAATCGGCACTAAATGGTCCTATTATTGGATTTTATCAGTTTTAACTTGTTTTCTTGACCAAGACTTCGAATTTGAAGCTTTCCTTGTTTAAATTCCTTATGTGACTATGATGAAGGCATTCGTCTATAAATAGAGAACCTTCACCAACTAGAAAAGGATTTTTGGCAAATCGTAAGTGACTCTTAGGGCCAACCCAATATAAAACGCTTGTATTTTGAGATTCCATTGTATATTGAGTATTCTGGAGAGGAGAAATCAATAAAAATCAACAAAATGGACGTAGGCCGGAGATTTTACCAAACCACTATAAAAATATTATGTCTCTCTTCTCCGTTTCTCTGGGGTTTCTTACTTTTTCTGTTTGTTTATTACGTGTATGTTAGTCGGTGTGTTAGCCTAGAAAAAAGCTAATATTTTGGAGCTTTCACTAAAAAAGAATTCAAATCTGTTTTATTGAAGATGAAGAAGCTGACTACAAGGAAAGATATAGCCAAAGGAAGTCAACTAGTACATGAGGGCAACTAGGAAGTGTCCTCTAGTTCAAATCCACCTTCAATCTTTAGGACTAAAGACAAGATGGAAGGAATGATGAAAAACATGAAAATGATGTTGTTGGATCATTAGGAAAACATGTTGAACACAATTTTCTAGTGCAAGGATGGAAAAAAGCAGCTAGAGCTACTAAAATCAATATTAGAGGAAACCATAAAATAGAGATCATGGATCAAAGGCAAAAGGACCTACAACACTTGACTCCCTGCCTCCATAACCGAACGTTACCAATCGGTCCATACCAATTAGTGTCGTCATATGGCCAATCGAGAAAAGTTGGTCTGGATCCAAATCAAGGGAGAGTGTGTCAAGGGAATGAATTTGAGCCTGCGAATCAATATCAGAATGCAAACTGAGAGCCGCATAAAGAAGAACCAAAAGGTCCCCACTGAAATGCGAAGGGAAGGGAGGTGCCATGAGGAAGCCTTGGATCAAAGGCATGTTGATCCTCAAAGATTTCAACCGAATCAAGAAGATCATATTGCTGAGACGCTATAGTAGGCACGTTGAGATGAAGCCCCAGATCAAATTTTAAAGGATGCAAATTACAACCCCTTCACCTCAAAAATTTGATATGCTAGGAACCCACGTGATTTCAAGCTACCTACTTTGGAACCGTTTGATTGAAGGACTGATTCTACAGTTCATTTGATGATACACATCCAATACATGAGAGTGTTGCTAGGTTTAGAGGAAGTGATGGGATGTGGTTTCCAGCTGCACCTAACTGATTTGGCTGTCATTTGATTTCGCCAACTTGATAATGGATCCATTAGCACATGGGTCAAATTAGTTGAGTAACTTACGAGCAAGTTAAGGGTCCATATTATTTGACTAAGGAATGTGATGACACTTTCGAATGTGAAGTGGAGGGAGAAAGAATCTTTTCGAAATTATTTAACCAAATTTAACACAATAGCTATTGTAATTTAGAAACGAGATTCATCAACAATTCTTTTGCCATCGGCTGCAGGAGTAGCTACTAAGTCTGAGCTTAAGAAGGCATTAGAAATGGATCTAGCAAATTTTATTGTCAAGCTGAAAGATAATTGCGTCAAGAGGACGTGAAAGCTGAGAATGTCAAAGTTAATGCTGTAGATGATGGAGAACCATCCAAGGCAAAGCTGGAAAAGAAAAATTAAAGAGGAAGGTGGTTATCATTTCGATGCTCTAAAACGTCCAAAAATGGAATTGAAGTTTGCCTCTTACACTGAATTAACCGAAATCCTATAGAGGATTTATTTGGATACTAACAGATTCAGTCTAAATACCCTCCTAAGAGAGAGCCCACAGAATGGGAGAGAAAGTCCAAGAAATACTGCATATTCCATGAGTTGCATGCATACGACATGAACTTGTGCAGGCACTTGAGAGATCTAGTAGAAGAGCAAGTTCGGAGCAACTAATTATAGTAGTATATATGGAATTTGATAACTATGGAATAAACTGTAGTGGTGCCACAGGTGCAATCGCTAACTATGGCTGATGACCTCAATCGCAATCGAGGATATGGACATAACATGGTCATCCCATAATCGCGATGGATTTGAATTAGGTTTAAATTTCTGTTTTACTTTTCTTTTGCTTTGAATAAACTATAAAGGACTATTATTAGACCACTCATAAAAGCGTGCAACCTTGATCGGTCCCATAGGCATACTCTGAGTTAAAGATAGGAGTAATGCTTTAGTGGACTATTTAATAAAATTTCTTTTTGATGCACTTTAATTTAGATTCTATGAACAATTTGCCAATTTATATTTAGATATGAACTATTTGAACATGAAATTTTATTTTAGCATTTCTGTGGGATATCGTTGGAACTTGGTCACTACTTATATTTGATACATAGACTTATAGGTTATGGTTCCTTCGACCATAAAGCTAGGGCAATGAACTGTGAAATACAATTTCCCTGGCCGAAGAGTGAGCAAATGGTCTTGTACAGAGTAGCAAGTCCCCTTACCGAAGAGTGGGTAGATGGAATCGCCTTAAACTACAAGCCCCCTCGTTGGAGAGTGAGTGGATGAGCTCAATATAGATTTACAATTATCTGATCCTGAGAGATTAAAATTTATCTTTAGGGTGACTTGGTGATTGGTTGGAAGATATTATTGCTTGATCCAGTTGGACTTAGTTATACTAAGTTACTAAGAGATACTAGGCAATTCATAAGTAATGCTTCACCTAGGAGCAGTATATCAACTTGATGCATTGATACTTGATATATGTTTATTTCTACATTATAATACCCCTAATTTTTATATAGCGTATAACTTAAATATTTAATCATAGGATAATTAAATATGAAGTTATGAAATGTGAGATTTTCCATACAAATCAATTAACTAATCAATATGGGTTGGGATTGATCAATATACTGAAGGGAACGTGTTAATAAGAAATTAATATAAGTAAACATGTATAAGGAAGGGAAAAAGAGGAAATGAGATTTACATACCCTTCTCTCCATTCCCTCATTCATTTCTAATTAATTCTCAAAACTAAATAAAGAAAAGAAAGGTTGGCCACCAATAGGAATTTAAGAGGAAAGCTAATGAAAAAAGAAACTACACGTCAATAAGGGTTAAGGTAAACAATATGCATCCATCTCTTTATTTTGTGTGTTTTGAATTTGGTTTGCTGCAATTTCGAATTTTTGGATGATTTTTTCATGTAGTTGGATGGAATAATAATTGGAATGGGTTTATTGATGGTTATTTATTAATAATCTAATTTTTGGGGAATGATATTCCTGTGTGTTTTCAATGTGAAAAATTAAGTTTTTGATCTCCAAATAATCTAAAATTTTAATATGATGTTCAAATTATTATTTTGGAGATGGATTTTGATTCATAATTTTGGGAATTAATATGAATATTTTATGAATTTTCTAAGTGAGAAAATTCATAAATTTATGGAATTAATTATTAAAGATATGGAAAATAATTATTTTGGTCCAATTTTTTTACAGAAGGTATAAATGATCAAATAGATTTTTTTTGAATTTTTTTAAAAAATTCCATTAATTTTCTATTTATATGAATTAATCAGTGAAGAAAATGCTAAATAATTATGAAAAAAATCAATTAATTAATTAACTAACTTTGTTAATTATATGAATTAATGAATGTTGATGAAATGATACGAGAATTGGCCAATAGAAGGTCAACAAGTAATCGGCTTGGTAGAAAAGAATTGGTTTAATAGGTTAAAGTTTTTAATTTAATTACAAAACTGCCATTATCCATTTTTGGCAAGTAAAAATAACTCGGGACGACTTCTGTTAATTATTGGCGACACGAGAGAGAGAGAGAGAGGGGAAGAGGAGAGCGAGAATGTGTGTACACATACATATGAGGAGCATTCAATGACACCTCAAATAGTGCAGCACCCTTATAGCACCCCACTAGCTATATTATTTAATTTTGATTGTCCGGTGGTAATCCAGAAGTAATGGAAATGCTGCACAGTTTAGGATCTCGTTGGACACTCACACACACACATACATACGTATACATACATACATACATATATATATATATATATATTGACTTTAAAAATGGGCATCAACACCCAATAGAATATAGTAGAGATTAAACGAAGAATGAAATTAAAACAGGGCAAATATCATTAATGAAACAAAGATTTTTATACTAGTTCGGCAATCTTGGCCTACGTCCATTTCATATTTTCATTGATCTTGCACTCGATTATGATTACAAGAATGTTTGGATCAGCCAGGAATCATTATTACAAGAATAAAGAATAAAAATGGAAGAGCCTTTTCAGCATAAAGAAGGATCCCTTTTCTGATGCCATGCCTGCTGTATTTATAGGGGAAGGCGTGTACGGGTCAGACTGAAATTTTGGCAGAAGGTTCGGGAAACCAAGATGAGGCCACCCAAAAATTTCTAGGCTCATCGGGGCCCACAACAGCGATCGGTACCAATCCCTATTATTGTGTCCAACTGGGCTGTGATCCCTGTAAGAGTGTCCTATTATGTTAGCTACTTGCTTTCCAAATTTCGTGCAATTTCGACGCACGATTTGTGAGATATCCTATTTTCCGTGAAGTTACGTTGCCTGAATTCCGGTTTTTGCCGATCCCTCCAAAGGGAGATATGCCAATCCCTCCAACTTCCTCCAATTGGAATGAGATCCCTTGGGAGTGTTTCACGTGTTGTAGTAAGCTTGTAATCTAAGTTTCATGTTGATAGCATGTGTAGATTTTGAGTTATTTACCGATCATCGCTGCAAAATTGAGTTGTGGAATCGATACGATACGATTCGTAGTGTTGAATATAGATCGTACCTGATGCATCTTAGGGGTTTAGTGAGATTTCATGCTTCTGCTTCATATTATCATCTATGCTTGATTTTCGGACCCCACAATCACTACTGTGGGCTACTAGCCTTGATGACAGTCGATTCTAACTTGTCCAGTCGGTTCGGATATAGCCGGATCAAAATGCCGGATAACATTTGCCACCTAAATTACGTCTTGTTGTGTACATGACATGCTTTAAATTGAAGAAAGTTAGAGACGCCGAAAGAAATCCATCTAGTTTCCTGAATAGTCACTATTTTTCCATTGAATTATCTTCCCAAATTGTTGTATCCCTCTTTGATCGTCATGTCGCTTGGTCGATTTCCAATAGTATAAATTCGGGATTGTGTTCCATTAGTTGCTATCTATGTCCGGTTCTACAGGACTGGTAAGCTTTGGCTATCTGATCTAGTCTTTTCTTTAATAACTCCAGATGAAAATTCAATATCTATCAATTTCAAGAAATCAAATTTTTTGAATGTACACCTGCACGTTCAGGTACACGTTCTTGTCATTGGCTCTCGGATGTGTTTGTACACTCACGAGTCGTCACCCATTCCTTCTAGTTTATTTGCAATTGGATTGCAATTCCTTATTTATATATTATTTTATAATGAAAAGAGGTTGTAATAAGTCATTCGATGAGATGGAACTTCAACTTCTATAGGGATGACGACCTCGGTGCAGTAAGAAAGGACGAATGAAGTATGGCCAGTCGCGGACCAGTGGGTGGTTCTGTAAGCTCGTAATGCCGTTGGGAGTTCATCCACCCACCAGTCTCTACCCTTTTCCAAATGTTTCTTCAGAATGGACTTTATGGTTTTGTTCATAGCTTCAACCTGTCAATTTTCTTGAGGGCAAGCAACTGCCGCAATTCTCTTTTTAATATGATGCCGACGGTAGAAGTCTTTAAAATTTAGCGCTGTTGACTTTGGTTCCATTATCGGTTATAATGGTTCGTGGAAGGCCAAAATGACAGATGATGTTTCAGCCAATGAAGTTGATTATTTTCTTCATTGCGATCATGGTTAAAATTTCTTCTTTAGCCCATTTGGTGAAGTAATCAACTGCTATGATGGTGTATTTCGCACCACCTTTATTGTCAGTAAGAAGCTGATGATGTCAATACCCTAAATGGAAAATGGCTTTGGATTGGCCATTTGACTAATTTTCGTCGGTGGGGATTTCGGAATTTTTGCAAACATCTAGCACTCGTCGCATTGTCTAGCGTGATCAGCTACATCTCCATTGACAGTTGGCCTGTAATACCTGCAGCGGAGTAGCATTGTCATGGTTTACCTCCTGGTTTGATCGCTGCATTTTTCTTCATGGACTTCTCTCAAGACTCGTTTGATTTCATCATGGGTGATACACCGAAGAAGGGGAACAAAGAAACCCTTTCTATACATGACTCCTTTTTGGATGATGCAGCATGAAGCTTTGGGGATGATCTGTCATTTTTCATTCCTGCATCTAGGAAGGATCCCCCATTGTAGATAGTCTTTGATAGGAGTCATCCATGTCTCCTTTTCTGGCTCCATCTCCAAGATATAGTCAATCTCCATTTTTCAATGCTTGGAGTGTTAAGTACTTAAACCAGGACCAAGTCTATTTATTGCGCATCCCCAGAACTGGCCAGCATGGCTAATGATTCAGCTTTTCCATTTTGTTCTCTGAGGATTTATGTAATGGTGTAATACTCGAAGTCGGTTAGTAGCTCTTAGACCCGGCCGAGATAAAGTGTAAGACGCTGCCTCCTAGCAAGATAATCTTCCCTGACATGGCATATTACTAATTAGGAATCACAAAATATATGTAAAGTTTCCACTTCCAGTTCTCAAACAAGTTTGAGCTTGGTGATCAAGGCTTCAAACTTAGCTTCGTTATTTGTCATAGGGAAGTCGAATTTTAGGGAATAGAAAATCGATTATTCCTCAGGAGTCATTGACACAACTCAATGCCAAAACACCGATAATTGGAAGCTCCATCCGTGTACATTTTCCTTCGGTTGGTCGATTCTCCACTGTTCTTTGGATGGTCATCTGATGTAGCGAATTTAGATATGAAGTCTGCTAATGTTTGTCCCAGGATGGCTCTCCAAGAGATATAAGTGATATCGAATTGGCTTAGCTTGATATTCCATTTGAGCAACCTTCCAAACGTCTAAAGATGTTGTAGGACCTCTCGTAATGGTTGGTCGTTGTAAACGTTGATGGGGTGAGCCTGAAAGAAAAGGCGAAGCTTTTGTGATGCAATCAACAGGTAGCACACAAGATTTTTTAGCTTTGGGTAGTTTCTGTCAACACCCGTCAATCACTTGCTAACATAATGTACAGGCCTCTGGATCTGATTCTCTTCACATAACAGTGTGGCACTTATGGCGTGTACCGACACCGCTAAATAGATGTATAAGTCTTCAAGATCCAATGACTTGGATAGGATGGGTTGTCTCTCTAAGTGATTTACAAGAACTTGAAATGTGTCTATGCAATCCTACATCCATTCACAGTTCCTCTTACCTCTTTTGATCAAGTTGAAGAAAGGAATACACTTGTCGGTGGCCCTGGAGATGAAGCGGCTCAGGGCGGCAACCTTTTCATTTAAGCTCTGTACATACTTAATCCTCTTTGGCACTTGGATGTTTCGAATTGCTTGAATCTTATTGGGATCGGCTTCGATTTTGCGAGAGTAAACGATGAAACCCCAAATTTTCTTGACGCAACGCCGAAAAAGCATTTCAAGAGATTTATTTCATTCCATATTTTCGTAAAACACTGGACATCTTCGCTAGGTCATCGATGTGGTTGTTAATCGTCGTGACTTCACGGGCATATCATCCACTTATACTTCCATGGATCTCCCTATCTGGTATTTGAACATCATGTTGACCAGTCTCTAGTAAGTAGCTTTAGCATATTTAGTTCAAACGGCATCAGAGCATAACAATATAGCCCTAGATCAGTAATGAAGCTAGTGTGCTTCTGGTTGGGGACGTGCATCGGGATCTAGCTGTATTCGGACTACACATCCATAAATGAAAGCAGTTCATATCCAGCGGTTGAATCTACCAGCTAGTCGATCCTTAGAAGTGGAAAGCTATCTTTCGGGAACGTCGTGTTTTGGTCAGAGTAGTCACGCATGAACGCTACTTTCCATTAGCTTTCTCAAAGGAACTGGATTGGATACCCATTTCCGGTAGATGGCATCATGGGTAAACCTATTATTTTTGAGTTTATCCACCTCCTCTTTAAGTGCAGCAAATCCCTAAGGATCAATGACATGTTGCTTTTGTTTCATTAGCACATGCCTCGGGTAGATATTAATGCATGGGTCGTGAATAGTCAGTGAGATCACATGCATGTCAGAATGGGTTCAAGCGAACACATCAAGGTTCATTCGAAGAAAGCCAGCTAATTCCTTCATCATTGTTGCACTGTGTTGTGATCCGATCTTCGCTACCCATGATGGGTCGCTAAGGCCGACTGTAATGTCGATTATCAGCTTAGCGGGTGCAACCTTAGATTCCCTGAGTTCAAACGTAACTATTACGCATAATAATCAACGTGAAATCTGGTTGGGATGGTCAATGATGACATTTACTCCGGTCGAATCCTAAAGTCTTCTCATGAGTTGTTGAGTCTGATAGCGAAGGGCTCTAAATGCTTTGAGCGATTATTTGAAAATAGCCTATGATCAGGCTCAGAAGAACGTTGAATCAAATGTCAAGTAGGGTTCATCCTTGTGTTGCACACAATTGCATAGCTGGCTCTTGCTTTGAGTCTGAATCTACTTGTATATTCGAATAATGCTCTTTCCATTTAATGTACTCATGATCTATACTCGTCATTTAGGTTGGAGTGCTGATTAGTTGCCCATAAGCTTAGGAATTGATTCGATGATTCTACCTTTAGGCATCCTTACGGTCGTGGCCTTGAGTCATTGTAAACACTAGGTATAAAGCAAATATTGAGCTACCATGGTCAGTCTTTGGATGATCACACTTCCACCCCGGTCTTAGGTTGGTAATGTAATACATGGACGATCGAGTCTCATTCTAATCATATTTATACTCGTATCTAAGCTCCCAAGACTTAGAGTTGATCAATGAATGGTCGGTTCACATTCATCTTGTTTCTCTCGCATGCTCCCAAGTTTGGGGCATACATCGATAAGTAGGAAGGCAAGCCATGTTCAATCAGTGATTGATGGTCTCCCTATTGGACCAAGGGTAAGGATCAGTGTACGGACGGTCGAGCCATGTCCATTTCATATTGCTCTTCTGGTCAAATCATGGTAAGTGTCAATGAAAGAATGATCGTGTTGCGTTAATTTGGAGTTGGATGGTCAGTTGCGTCCATTTTAATTCATATTCTTCTACCAAATCTAGGGTTAGAGTTGGTTTAGATGCAGTCGGGTCATGCTCATCTGATTTCATACACCTCCTAATGGATCGAAGGAGAATGCTGGAGAATTAATGATCAAGCCACATTCATTCGTGGTTTATTCTCCTATCCATGCTCAGTTGACTAGATTATTCGATGGACATTCAGGTCACATCCATTTATGGTTGGTGTGGATCGATATTGACCCTCGATCTGATCTTACAATATAGTCAGTCACCCCTAACTTTGGATGTCATTCCGATTGGTTTTGTATTAAGGCCTCCTTATAGTTGTTGCCTTAAGTTATAAAGATCACCCAAGCGGAGTTATAGTAAGATGTCATACTCAGCTTGTAGTAGTTTGTACTCTCGTTCCCATTTTTGGGTTAGCAGAATTAGTTTGTGGACGGTCAAATTCCATTCGTAGTGGGTTTATACTCCTCATGTCGAGTTAGATCAGATTTTATGGAATATTAAGTGGTTGAACTGCACTCATCTATTTGTTTATACTCATATATATACTCTGGGGATAAAAGTTTATTGGCGAATGGTCGAGTCGCACTCAATTTGTGTTTATACTCCAATCAGCACAGGGGGATAACAATTATTTGTTAGATGGTCGAACTGCATCCATCTTTTTGTGTTTATACTTCAGTCTACGCTCTGGGGACCAGATTTTTATAATGGGTGGTCAATCGCACCATTCGATGATTATACTCCAATTTGCGCTCTGGGAACCAGAGTTGGTCGATGGGTGGTCAGTCACACCCATATGGTGTTTATACTCCAGTCATGCTTTGAGGAATAGAGCTGGTCAATGGACGGTCGTACCATATCCAATTTTTTGGTGTTTATACTCCACTCCACATTCTAGGGACCATATTTAGTCAATGGGTGGTCAGTCACACCCATTTTTGATTTATACTCCAGTTGTCAAGTCGAGGTAAGAGTTGTCGAATGAACGGTCGAACCACATCCATCTATGGAATGGAATTCTGCCCCTAGCATCAAGGGAAAAACTTGATAAATGGATAGTCCATTCACGTCCACTTAGTGATTGTAGCTCCTCCAATCAAGTCGAGGAAGGGAGTAAGTGATGGATGGCTAAATCACATTCGTGCCTATGTTGGACGGTCAGGTCTCGTCCAATTTTCTTAGTACTCCTCCCAGCAAGTCGAGGGAGAGAGTGTTTGGGTTGATGATCAAGCCACATCCACTTCAAGCTGCAGTTGTGTCCATGTGTTGAGGGAGGTGGTTGATGAGTAGGCAATCAGTCAAGCCTACTTTAAGTCAAGCTTCCAGACTATTTCCTATTTCCGAGGCAGGAGTTAATGTGTGGACAGTCAAATCGCATCCACTTTAGTTGGACCTCAATGGTGCTGAGCTTTGGGAGTGGCATAACTATTTTGGTGAACTTCAAGTATGAGTTAGCAGTTGATGGTTGGGTTGCATCCACTCCAAGTGTTTTTCCATTCTTCAAGTCAAGGTTGGAGGTTGATGAGTGGACGGTCGGTCGTGTCCACTTTGTATTAGATCCTAACACTGTCGGGCTTTGTGTAAGGCATAGTTGTCTTGTTAAAATTGAAGCATGGAGTAGGAAGTACACGGTCGAGTCACACCCACTTTCCATTTTGAGTCCTTGCCCCCAAATCAGAGGCATATGGTAGCTGATGAGCGGTCAAATCACGCTTGTCTTAATGATCCTCCAAAGGTCCGATCATGGTCCATGGAGGTTGGTTAACACCTAAATCTTATTACTTGGTCAGCACCCAAATCTAGTTACTTGGTCACTTGCATCGTTTAGTTTAGTTCAAGTTGGTCATAGTTCGCAATATAATTGAAAATGAAATAAATCTTGCTGATAAGTGAAGTAGAGTTGAATGATCGCTATTCCACTTTGCCCCAGCCCTCCTTAGCTGGAAGTCGACCATAGGCAGTCCAATTAATAATCAAAGGTCATTATTGGTAAGTGTCGGATGTTCCCTACTCGCCATTCTATGGGGCTTGGACATATTGTTAAAACCTTCCTTTTTGGATCTACTTTCCGATCACATCTCGGAGATGTCTGCAATCGCTGGTGTTATGATCATGTGTATCTTGAAATACACAACGTTTACCGGATTTTTTCTAGTTTTCGGTGGACTCTCTCGAGGCTAGTTTCCCTTACTGCTTCGAGTCGTGAGTCTCCAAGTAGATGTTTTTAATTAAATCATTCAAAGGTGTATATGAGTCAGATTTTAGGATTCTGGGTCGTCTCCTAAAATCTAAGTCCTCATTTAAGGCCTCAATGCTGCCCTTGCTTTGGCTTTCTTTAACCAATGGGCCAGCATCGTTCTTTCTCCTAGTCTACTCTACCTCCTTCTTGCTTAAGTTCGTGTTCACTTTGTAACATAAATGATTCAAGATTATATGAGGCTCTCCAGGTAACCAATCACCAAAGTATGTCGTAGGGTCGATTCCCCTTGTCACACCATCATTATGATATTCTCATAGGGATTGCTCACTTTACTGACAGCGGTGTTAAATCTCTGTCGAAAGTCTTTGACCGGCTCGCTTGGCGCTTGGGATAAGTTGGGGATATCAACATCGCATCCTTGGGGCGAGTCGCTCTGAATTGCTCGGTGAAGTCTTTAGCCAGCTGATTAAACGAGGAGTAGGACCTGGATGGTGATCACGTAAATCACATGATCGATCACTACTACCCCAAGGAATATGAGAAAGAATCGAAATTTAATTGCGTTCATCGCTTTGGTGGAATTCATGTGCCCTTCATATTTCATGAGATGCTCTTAGGGGTTTGTATTTCCAGAACATGCCGGCATAGTTGGCATATTAAATCTCTTGGGATACTCTACATGTTGAACGACTTCAGTGAATGGGCTTCGACTGGTGGAAATGCTCTAGTCGTCATTAGTCTGGTACGTTTTCAAGTTACGGCTGTTTTTAATGCTTGTGAATGTTGTATGCATGATTGTCCAACATGGGACAGATTAGTGATAATTTACTTGGAGTTCGACCTGAGAAAATTTGCTATTTGCTTGGAGTCAGCCTCTAGTTGACATGGAGTTGTTTAATTTGAAGTGTTGGGTTGGTGAGTGCCGGTGCTTGGAGTCATACTGGTGTTTGCTTGGATAAAATCTTGGTTTTACCCAAGTTTTACCTTGGGCCAAAACTTCCTAGGTTTGCTTCGAGTCGAATTGGTGACTACTTCAGGTTCGACTTTGATGATGGAAAGCTATACTTTGAGATAGCATATTAAAGTAAAGTAGGGCGGTCGTCACACAAGCCATTATATCATAGCTAGAAATTCAGGCGTTTGGAAGCTAGTTAGCTGAGAGCAGTGGTAATCTACCCTAAAAGCCTGATCCAGTAACCGATCCCAGTTCATGTCATATCATCTTGGTTCTCCAGCCTTTGGGTGCACCATTTGATTAGCAATTTCTTGACCGTTTCTTGGCTGCAATTCAGTAGCTGCCGCTTGATCCCCTATCCCCGGGTTAGTCACAGTATGTAAAGGAAGCCCATATAACGCACTATCTTTAAGTTGAGTTTCGAATCCAGAATGCGGGGTCACTATGCTGCGGCACCGTAGGATCGATTTCACCCTAGAAGGGGGTGAATAGGGTGATGTTATCAATTATAAAAATTTATCGCTGAAGTTTGTAAAATAATTTCAATGCAGATATATCAGAATAATAGCAGCATAGATAAAAGCAGAATAATAAATGCAGAAATAGAACGACACAGAATTTACCCAGCTTCGGCAAAACCTTGCCTACGTGCTACCTCCAAGGTTTCTACTAGAAATTAAGCAGTCAGATGCTTACACACGTAAACTCGCGACACCCGCTATCGACTAGCCTTAACTCTAAGCTCAAAACCCAGCCACAACTCAGCCACTGAGTTGTGAATTCTCAAACTACGCACGTAGTTTGTCCCCTAGTCACACGACTAGAAATTACAATTGTTTAAAAGAGAAAAATACAAGTTTAAAAACAATTTAAATGACTCAAAACTCCTAAATTCAAAAGTTAAGCCCAAATATATTTGAGCCGGCCCTAATTAAAATAAGCGATAAACATTATCCTTTTTTCCCTTTTTATATCTTCGACCGACTCCTCCTTCCTTGTGAAAATGGATGTTGCTCGTTCATTCGTTTCCAGATTTAGGGTTTTTGTTAGAAATCGAAAGCGCCGCTTTCAGTAGTTCGATCGAATGATGATTTCATCCCTTGCTTTTTCGAACGATGTTCCTTCTTTCTACACACGGCTCCTTTAATTTTTGATCGAGTTCGTCTTCTGATTTTGGTATGTAATTTATGTCTTTTGCTTCTTCTGATTTTCTCACTTGAACTCGATCGATGATTCGAGTTGAATGATTATGCACTGTTGTTACTTGAACTCGAATGCCTATCTCGGCCGATGATGAATGGGTTTATATAGGGTTCGAACCCCTATATTTTCGTTCGTATATTTTATACGAATTCGTCAAATAATTTAGCTTGAATCCGTCTCGGCCACTGATTTTCATATAGAAGATAATGATGATTTCTGACTTTGTCAATTTCGTATATTTGGTGGCAGATTGATTCACACGGCTTTGATTTGATTTCGTGGCCACCACGGCTTGACTTTGAAAATTCGATTCTGTTCTTGTTGACTTCGGCTTGATACTGTGATAATGTTTGACTTCGGCCTTCACGGTTGAACTTGCTACTATTGGTTTCTGACTTGTTCCAATTTTTTGTTTTCTGCTTCAACTTGTTTTCAACATCACCTGACTTCAGTCACTTTTGATTTTGTGAAAATATTTAGGGTTCGGCACTATCTTGATTTGAAACTGTTGTTCCATGATTTTTTGAACTCATTTTCGACTCTGACTTCGGCATTACTTTGAACCGCAGTTTGAAATTTCCTCTGTCTTTGTTCGAACTAGTTGTGTCACTTGCTTATGCTGGTACTGTTTCATTTGATGTAGATATGTATGTGTATACATATATATGCATACATGTATACTTGTATTTGTATTGCTTGCTTGTCTCGGCATTGGATATGTTCGAACTTGCCACCATGGTATCATTTACTGGTTCACTTGATTTCATGGTTCACCACTGAGACTGCTGTTTCATGACTTCGACATATATGCTATTGAACTACATGTTAAGGCCTAGTGAACATGTATATGTATATGTCATGTTTTAGAGCTGCAGTCTTCTTGAACCTGTTTGCAACTGTTGTTTTCACTTGAGTCTGGGCTTGTTCGGTTGTGCTGCACTAAGTTTTTTGGTCGACACACTTCAAGTGGTCTGTAGTTGTACATTCACATATGTAACTACATATGTATTTATGATGTGTTAGTCATGTTGTTCATTCTTGTGGCATTTTCAACTTGATGCATTGTTCACTGTATTTCATGTTGACTTGAGTACACTATCTTCATATATTTAAAACTGCTGCCACAATCACTTGTGTACATTGTAGTCTTGGTCAAGTCTTGTTCATGTCACTGGTATCACTGTTTCATTTGTTTTGTACATTCATGTGCCTCTTGAGTCTGTAGTTAGAGTTGTACTTGCCTTTCTTTTGTCTTTGCTGGTTTGTGTGTATTTGGCCTTGTTGTATGGTCAGTGTTGATTTGGTTAACATTTTTGGTGGTTCACCTTGGTCCCTCTTGTGCTGGTCTTCAAGTTGAGTTGCAGACTTGAGTCTGTTGTAGTTTGATATTAGCTGAGTTGTATGGGATGTATTTGAATCCATATGCTCGATAGTTTGTGATATTTTGTAGTGCACCTGAGTTGAATCCAGCTTGGAGCTCGGGTTTGACCTTGTGCTGATATCGCGACTTTATTTGTGTTTCACTTGAGTTGAACTTGGCTTTTTATTTGGGTTTGACCTTGTGCTCACCTGTCCCTATAATTTTACCAAGTGTATATATTGGTGTGCACGGCCTTGTGGCATGTACAGTGATACACTGTGCATGTCACAAGCTGTTCGTGTATGATGAATTCAAATTTAAATGATGACGAACAACCCAAATAACTGATGAAAATAATATTTTCAAAATCACATTTTATTTTACACTGCAAAAATATTTTATTTTCAATTTTACTGCGTTAGTGTGTATTTTTACAGATTGCTCAGATGCTGGATTCAATCTGGAATGAAGTTGAAGATCAATTTTGAGTGAACGAGTGATATGTAGTGAGGTGCATATGTAAATGATAATCGTGATGTGAATGAAATTGTATTGTGATTGAAATTGTATATATATAGTAGAGCTTAAATTTGTACTATTCAAAATTGTAATAAATATTTGTTTGAATAAAATATCCGTTTGAATTTGAACTTTTTGTTATTTATTTTATTCAGCAAATATATATTTAATTATGTGAAAATATAATAGTACATTAACAAATACATTTAAATAAATATATATGTGTGTGTGTGTGTGTGCGTGTTTATTATCATCAAACAAAAATCATATAATCGCATATTCAAAAATCTCCCTCTTTTGATGATAACAAACATATATTTAAGATTTTGAATTTGTTAAATGTATTTGATCATTCAATTTGCTCCCTCTATTTGAATGCTCCCTCTCTACACAATGCACCCCCTTTATATGTGCATGTAAATAAAAATATTCAAATAAGCCTAAATGCAAATAGAAAATATTTGACCTTTATTTGTCAAAATCTTAACTTTTCTCTCCCCCTTTTGTTATCAGCAAAAGAGTAATAGTTTTAGAAAAATAGAGATAAAGTGATAGATATTAATACAATATTAAAACTCAATCAAATATAAATATTAAATTTCAATAAAAAATCAAACAAAAATCATAAATACTCTGTTATGCGCGTATTCCACTTTTAGAATAATAGCAATGATGTCATCATATAAAACCATACAGTTGTCTCTATTTGTGGTATATTTATTTCAAGAATTTGAATATCTACTAACCATGCATAACCGTTAGGACTTCTAAATGAGATTAGTAGTATTCCAATTTTTTTTTAAAAATGTCAAGTATCTTCTAACCACGTAGAACTGTGAGGACTTTTAAATGGGATTAGAATCAACTTGTTTATTTAATAAATAAATTTTGATATGTGTTACATACATGCATAACCATAAGGACTTTTAAATGAGCATGGAAGCACATAATCAAAAATTCCAAGTAATTCACTCATGCATAACCATGAGGACTTTTAAATGAGAGTGAATACTCTGGATTTTTTTGAAAAAAAAATATAAAATGAAAAAAGAATGATTCCTGTTTAAAGTACCATATATTGACAAACTATATTGAATTTTGATGAGTGATGGTCGTTAGAAATATGATAGAAATAGAGATGGTTATGGAATTTTTACCAACAAAAAGTTTTTATAACTCTTGTTCAAATTTCTAAAGAAATTTACTAAATATACCGTCTCAAGTTATAATATATGATTAATATAAACACTCGTCGCTTTTTCAATCACTATTTATCTTTTCCATAATCATTAGGGAGTCAGATTAGTCAATGTAATCATTTAAAATCATATTCAAAAATAATTATAAAACCAAATTTTCCAAAATAACTAATTTGAAACAAGGTCAAAAATGATTTTCTAGAAGGGGTTGTATAAAAAACATGTCTGCAGTTTGAAAATTATTTGAAGAAAATACGTAGATATTTTCTTTGAAAAACGATGCAGTTGCTAAATGTTTCATCATAAATCACGTTCCATTAGTAATTTTTCTATCAACTAGATTACCAGTGTAATCTGCATCTGAATTTCTTTTCACTCAAACTTATTATTAGTTAAATGTTACAGACCAGATCATGAGTTGTGCAACAAAATATCTCAAAATCATTTTTAACAACTTTTTAAATGAAATTCACTTGAATTTGAATTGAAGCCGTGTAAATAATCAAAAACCGTGAATATAGAGTTGGCCTTAAAATAACCAAATGTATTATCATCCAATAAAACACTATTATTAATCCAAACTAATATATATGAAGTAATTCAAAGACTCTAGAGATTTTTATAGTGTTCTTGGCATAAGAATATAATTGGCCAACAATTTTGAATAAGTCAGAATCAAAATCATCATTTATTACATCATCACATTGCTGGTTGATTTAATTCAGACTGCGGTGCAGATTATCATATTTAATATATCGTTCAAAATATACCATTACCTATTTTACCTTTATGATAATTTTTCGTTGTTGCCCATTGTGATTCTGTCACCTTTATACTAGGCTAAGGTACTTTGTTTTGTCGCTCGTTGTGCCCCTGAAATAGCCAGAATCCAAGAAACACTATTGTAGTTCCTTAGCTTGCCACCACACCTACACGATGAAAGATTTTTGTGACCTATTTGTTTTTATAGGTCCATGATTGTTAGTGGCAGAATATTTTGAAAAATAATTTTTTGGAGACCCAAAACTATTTATATATGTTCCTTTCGACACCCATATTTGTTTAACTTTGAGAGATTTTATATTTGTGCCTTTTGGTACCCAAATTGATATAGTTTTCACGTGTTTGGGTCTATACCAACAAATATTGTGATTGTGTCCAAATTTTCCATAAATTGTGCACTTGATTTTGACTTGATTAGTTTTTCTTTTAACATGTTTAGAATGGTTATACCCAAGTCCTTGTCTATCTGTATTGACAGTTTGTTTCCCTAATAGCATATTCATCGATTTTTCACTTTTGGAAAATTTTCTTAAAGTTGTAGACAATTGTTGGACTTGTATTTTGAGTGATTCATTTTCTTTCAATAATTGAGTGCACTTTTTAATATAATTCTCTCTCCTAGTATTTTCACTCTCTTTCAAAATCAGAATTTCATTTTCAAGCGATTTAATTTTAAATTCTGATTTTTTTTATTTCTTCTTCGAGTGATGGACACTTATCATACTTAGGGATTCTACTTTGATAGTTTTTAACTAATTGGTCAAGTTGTTTATTTGATTCTATCAAAGTATCTCTTTGTGATTCAATTTTAGCATATCTTAACCTAAGTCGTTTAAAACAGCCATTTACTTCGTGGAAATATATAAGTAATTCTGAGTGAGTAAATTTTGATACCTCGCTTGGCTCATCATCGTCGCCATCGGTTATATCACTTCGAAGGCACAGATCTGCTTTCTCACTCTCACTGTTGTTGCTTTTATAATTATTATCGCTTTTATTCCACGTGGTTGTAGAATTTCTCCTTTTTGATTACTTTTCTTGGTCGTGTTGATTTCGAGGATAATTGGGCTTGATATAACCGGGTTAGTTGCACTTGTTACAAATGATCTCATGTTCTTCTGAGTTATTTAGTGCTTTAATTATTCTTCTTTTCAATTGTTAATTGGGAGCTGGATTTCCGTATTTATGGTTCCACTTTTTGAATCTCTTTATTAATAGTGCCAGCTCAGCTGCTCCATCATCATCCTCATCACAATTGCCTTTTACCAATCCTGTTAAGCGCATTTCTTTAACTGAGTCGGTTGTGGAGGATTTCTCATTGCTGTTGACTTTTGCACTATATATTGCATTGAAAGTATTCCAGATTTCCTGTGCATTTTCATAATGAGAGATGAATTTAAAATTATCTTGATTAATATGATAATTTAATATATGCATAGCAAGAGCATTGATCGAGATAATTTTCTCGTCATTTATATCACACCCATTTTCAATAATATTCCAACATTTAATATTAACAGATTTTAAATAAAATTCCATTTTTAATTTCTAATTCAAAAAATCTGTTCCACCAAAAAAAGGAGGAATAATATTGGAACGACCCTTAGCAAAAGCAGCCATTTTAAAATTTCAAATTTTTAAAACAAAAATTGGTTTTTGAAAAATCAAATTTTTAAAACAAAAATGGCTTTTGTACCTAGCTCCGATACCACTTGTAGGATCAATTTCACCCTAGAGGGGGGTGAATAGGGTGATGTTATCAATTATAAAAATTTATCGCGGAAGTTTGTAAAATAATTTCAATGTAGATATTCAGAATAATAGCAGCATAGATAAAAGCATAATAATAATTGCAGAAATAGAACGACATAAAATTTACCCAGCTTCGACAAAACCCTTCCTATGTGCTGCCCCAAAGGTTTCTACTAGAAATTAAGCAGTCAAACGCTTACCCATGTAAACTCACGACACCCGCTATCGACTAGCCTTAACTCTATGCTCAAAACCCTGCCACAACTCAGCCATTGAGTTGCGAATTCTCAAACTACGCCACGTAGTTTGTCCCCTAGTCACACAACTAGAAATTACAATTGTTTAAAAGAGAAAAATACAAATTTAAAAACAATATAAATGACTCAAAAACCCTAAATTCAAAAGTTAAACCCAAATATATTTGAGCCAGCCCTAATTAAAATAAGTGATAAACATTATCCTTTTTCCCTTTTTATATCTTCGGCCGACTCCTCCTTCCTTGTGAAAATGGCTGTTGCTCGTTCATTCATTTCCAAATTTAGGGTTTTTTTAGAAATCGAAAGTGCCGCTTTCAGTGGTTCGATAGAATGATGATTTCGTCCCTTGCTTTGTCGATCGATGATTCCTTCTTTCTGCACACGGCTCCTTCAATTTTTGATCGAGTTCGTCTTCTGATTTCGGTATGTAATTTATGTCTTTTTCTTCTTCTGATTTGCTCACTTGAACTCAATCGATGATTCGAGTTTAATGATTATGCTATGTTGTTACTTGAACTCGAATGCCTATCTCGGTCGATGGTGAATGGGTTTATATAGGGTTCGAACCCCTATATTTTCGTTCGTATACTTTATACGAATTCGTCAAATAATTTAGCTTGAATTCGTCTCGGTCACTGATTTTCGTATAGAAGATAGTGATGATTTCTGACTTTGTCAATTTCGTATATTTGGTGGTAGATTGATTCACACAGCTTTGATTTGATTTCTTGGCCACCACGGCTTGACTTTAAACTTTCGATTATGTTCTTGTTGACTTCGGCTTGATACTGTGATAATGTTTGACTTCGGCCTTCACGGTTGAACTTGCTACTGTTGGTTTCTGACTTGTTCCAAAAAAAATCTGCACCAACTTGTTTTTCAACATCACCTGACTTCGGTCACTTTTGATTTTGTGAAAATATTTCGGGTTTGGCACTGTCTTGATTTGAAACTGCCGTTCCATGATTTTTTTGAACAAGTTTTCGACTGTGACTTCGGCATTACTTTGAACTGCAGTTTGAAATTTCCTCTGTCTTTGTTCGAACTAGTTGTGTCACTTGCTTATGCTGGTACTGCTTCATTTGATGTAGATATGTATGTGTATACATATATATGCATACATGTATACTTTTATTTGTATTGCTTGCTTGTCACGGCTTTGGATTTGTTCGAATTGGCACCACTGTATCATTTCCTTGTTCACTTGGTTTCATGGTTCACCACTGAGACTGTTGTTTCATGATTTCGACATATATGCTGTTGAACTACATGTTAAGGCCTGGTGAACAAGTATATGTATATGTGATGTTTTGGAGCTGCAGTCTTCTTGAACCTGTTTGCAACTGTTGTTTTCACTTGAGTCTGGGCTTGTTAGGTTGTGTTGCATTGAGTTATTTGGTCGACACACTTCAAGTGGTCTGTAGTTGTACATTCACATATGTACCTGCATATGTATTTATGATGTGTTAGTCATGTTGTTCATTCTTGTGGCATTTTCAACTTGATGCATTGTTCACTGTATTTCATGTTGGCTTGAGTACACTATCTTCATATATTTAAAACTGCTGCCATATTCACTTGTGTACATTGTAGTCTTGGTCAAGTCTTCTTCATGTCACTGGTATCACTATTTCATTTGTGTTGTACATTCATGTGTCTCTTGAGTTTGTAGTTAGAGTTGTACTTTCCTTTTTTGTCTTTGCTGGTTTGTGTGTATTTGGCCTTGCTGTATGGTCAGTGCTAATTTGGTTAACATTTTTGGTGGTTCACCTTGGTCCCTCTTGTGTCGGTCTTCAAGTTGAGTTACAGACTTGAGTCTATTGTTGTTTGATATTAGTTGAGTAGTATGGGCTATATTTGAATACTTATGCTTGACAGTTTTGTGATATTTTGTAGTGCACCTGAGTTGAATCCAGCTTGGAGCTCGGGTTTGACCTTGTGCTGATATCGCGACTTTATTTGTGTTTCACTTGAGTTGAACCCGACTTTTTATTTGGGTTTGACCTTGTGCTCACCTGTCCCTGTAATTTTATCAAGTGCACATATTGGTGTGCACGGCCTTATGGCATGTACAGTGATACACTGTGCATGTCACAAGCTGTTCGTGTATGATGAATTCAAGTTTAAATGATGACAAAAAGCCCAAATAACTGAGGCAAATAATATTTTGAAAATCACATTTTATTTTAAACAGCAAAAATATTTTATTTTCAATTTTACTGCGTTAGTGTGTATTTTTGCAGATTGCTCAGCTGCTGGATTTAATCTGGAATGAAGTTGAAGATCAATTTTGAGTGAACGAGTGATATGTAGTGAGGTGCATATGTAAATGACAATCGTGATGTGATTGAAATTGTATTGTGATTGAAACTGTATATATATAGTGAGAGCTTGAATTCGTACTATTCAAAATTGTAATAAATATTTGTTTGAATAAAATATCCGTTTGAAATTAAAAAAATTATTTATTTTATTCAGTAATATATATTTAATTATGTGAAAAATATAATAGCACATTAACAAATACATTTAAATGAACATATATAAGTTTATTATCATCAAACAAAAATCATATAATCGCATATTCAACAGGCACTGGTTCAGGTGCATGACACCTGAAAAAAAATTAAGCTGTTTTTACAAAAATGGAACGTACCCGATCCATATTTTTTATGTGTGGCAAGAATGAGGGATCAATCCCAATCCTTTTTGCCTCAAGAAGGAGGGTTCGGTTACATTCCCTTGTTGAATGCGAAAGAGGTAGGCTGGAGGGATCGGTTGTAGTTGAGTATGGTGCAGGTATCGGTTGAACAAGAGTATGATTATGGTCGAACGCGGCATATGGATCGGTATTGAATGTTTTATGAGAGGGATCGGTCATACAGAGTATGGAGGGATCGGTAGTGAATGTAGGGATCGGCTATAAGCGATCGACGGAAGGGGTTGGTCATAAAGACGGTTGTTGGAATGCGATCAGTTGCGGTGCTAAGGAGGGATCAGTGGTATAGGGATTTGTATATAGACTTTGCAGAGGGATCGGTATATATACCTTGCAGCGGGATCGATATATACACCGTGGAGAGGGATCTGTATATATGCCTTGCAGAGGGATCGGTATATACACATTACAAAGGGGTCGGTATATATGCTGGAGGGATCAGTATACATATATGTTGGAGGGATAGTATAGTTGTTTTGGAGGGATCGGTATTGATGTCTTTAGAGGGATTAGTATAGCTGTTTTGGAGGGATCGGTGTTGATGTCTTTAGAGGGATCGGTATTGATCATGTATATATATTTAGGACTTGGTTATGAAGGGACCGGTGCTAGACCCATGAAGGAGGGATCGGTCCTGATGGCCTTTATGGAGGGATTGGCCATTCTAGGCTTGAGAGAAGGATCGGCAATTTTGGCCTTGAGAGACGGATCGACCATTTTGGCCTAGAGAGACCGATCGGTCTTTTGCTAATTTGAGTGCAAACTTTAGCATCTGATCCCAAGAACTTGCATATATGAGTGAATCTGATCCCTTCCAAATGGACATGAACAACTCCAAACAAGAACACTAGCATCATCGTTTCTTTCAGCTTCGCGGGAAGTTTTAGTTCTTCTAACCATGACTATCAGCTTCTTTAGATATTCTTCAAATCTGAGTAGAATAGGAAGTTTATCGGTAGAATGTTGGATCTATCTCGCGAACATTGGAATCCACAAGTAGATGATGAGATCCAATCATGCTAAGAATTCAATTCTCGGTGAAGCACCAAAATGTTGACGCCAAAAATGGCCAAAAACACCCAATAGAATCTAGTAGAGATTAAATGAATAATGAAATTAAAACAGAGCAAATATCATAAATGAATATACAAAATTTTATAGTAGTTCATCAATCTTGGCCCACGTTCACTTTATATTTTTATTGATCTTGCACTTGACTATGATTACAAGAATGTTTGGATTAGCAAGGATCAATTATTACAAGAATGAAGAAAAATATGGAAGAGCCTTTTAGAAGGAAAAAGGATCTCTTTTCTAACGTCATGACTGTTGTATTTATAGGGGCAGACGTGCACGGATCAGATTGAAATTTTGGTAGAAGGTTAGGAAACTAAGTCGAGGGCATCCAAAAATTTCCAAGCCTATCGAGGCCCACAATAGGGTTCATTATGGATCACTATTTGTGTGTATAAATGGGTTTCTATCCCTATGAGGGGTGTCCCATGATGTTAGTTACTTGCTCCTCAAATTTTGTACAATTCTGACGTACGGTTTGTGAGATATCATATTTTCCGTTAAGTAGTGTTGCTTGAATTCCGATTTCTGCCGATCCCTCCAAAGAGAGTTATGTTGATCCCTCCAACTTCCTCCAATTGGAATGAGATCCCTAGGGAATGTTCCGCATGTTGTATTAAGCTTGTACTCCAAATTTCATGTTGATAACATATGTCGATTTTGAGATATTGAGCGATCATCGCTACAAAATTGAGTTGCGAAATCGATACGATATAATCCATAATGTTGAATATGGATCATGCCTGATCCATCTTTGAGGAGTAGTGAACTTTCATGCTTCTGCTTTATATTATCATCTATGCTTGATTTTGGGACCCCACAGTCATTGATCTGGACTACTAGCCTTGATTACAGTCGAGTCTAACTAGTTCAGTCAGTTTGGATATAGTCGGGTCAAAATGTCGGATAACAATATACACACATACGCATACAACTTAACTCTTTGCAACAGTCGATCAACGACAACTGAATGAAATTGTTTGTGATGGCATATTTTTTTTATATTCGCGACAGTACTTTGAACTATACATAACAAGGTCTGGGTATTAGGGAATTTCGAACTAATGCAGGACAAAGCTTGATTCATGAAAGCTTATATGAAAACCAAATGACGTGGAATGCAAACATTAAAATATATGTCCTCGAAGGTTGAAATTAAAAACAAGACACATGGATCTAAAGCGAAGTTTATACTCCTATTATTGGCAATAAAAGAAAAAACAAATTTAATAAATATGAAGGTGGAAGAATTATTAAAGACGACAACGAGTATACATGAAAATGCATGCATAAACATCATGTAACGCCCGGAACAAGAAAAAATGTAATAAAAAAAAGCAAAATACGTGGACCCGTATGGAAACTAGCATGCAAATTAAATAGGAAAACATGTGTATTGGTTTGAGATAGTGGATGGAAACATAAGATTTTAATAATGCACGTATATATACACACTCATGTGTGTTTGGGAGAGTCGATAGAAACATGAAATTTTAATAATTCATGAGGTGTGTGTATATATACACCCGTCTATGTATGAGATACTATAACATTGCTAGTGCCATCTTAATGCCACCAATGATTATATTTATACGCGAAGGCCAAACTATTGCAATAACTACAAAACACGCGGGGATTGATATTTCAAAGTACGAAGGTAGATAAATTTTAAGGAGTGATAACCTTCATTTTTTAACGCGTTAAAATAAGTGAATTTTTAACACGCATTTGTCTATGATTTTAAAAAATGTGGGATAACTATTTTATATCATTCGGAAGATTTCACACTATTTCGACTCTAAATATTAAGTGTATATACATGTATGTTTATGTATGTGTGTATGTGCCTAACACGTGCTAGTGCCAACTCTATGCCAGCGATGGCTGTATTTATACGCGAAGGCTATAGGCTATTTTGAATGCAGTAACTATAAGACAAGCAACGACTGACATTTTAACATGCAAATGTAAATAAAGTTTTAAGGCGTGATAACATATATTTTAAAAAATTTAAGCCACGTTTGCCTATGATTTTAAAAATTTGGGAAAATTTACTTAAATAAAAAGATGATTTAGTTGAGTAATTTCTTAAGATTTATAAAGAACAGGAAAACATATTAGGCCATTTTGAGAGAATTTTAAGAAGGAAGTTATTACTTTAGGAATAATTTGTGTGTAAATTGGTTAATGTATTGAACATATATTTAATTGATTGATGATGTGTTGTATGTTCATATTTGTACATTAATCAGTTCTTATTGCATATATTGAATTATTGACATGGTCACTTATATATGTATAAATGTGTATGTATGTCTCTGTGTGTGTTACCCAATTTTGTGATCTTAGGGATTTAGGGAACATATGACCAGTTAGGGTGGTTCCAATAGTGGCCATGGTCAGCCTTAAACTCCTAAATAAGTAGAATTGCATCTAGGAGATCGAAAAGATCAATATTGTGTTAAGAAGCCCTAACTAATCAAAAGTTATGATTTATTGACATTTTGAAAACCAAATTAAGATTTAAGGGTGGAGATTGGGGTAGGGTTGCGCCCTATCTTCCAACCGCTTATTCTACATTGGGTAGGTCCACGATTCCAGTGTGTTGGGCCTAGCCAAATAACATAGAAAATTGAGATTATGCAAAGAAAGGAACTCCTAGCAGTGACGCTTACCATTATATTTTTCTGTTAGACTGAAGCCGAGGTTATTTCCTCCTGTTGGATGAGAGATCATGGATTATCTGGTTATATTTTGGTTTGGGTCGGCTCGATAGGTGTAACGATCCGCCTTTTCGACCCTCGAATGTCGACACTAATACATCCATGGTATGTACATGCTGAGCACCCAAGTGGTGGAAAACAAATTGTTAGGGTAAAATAAAAAGAAAACGAAATAGAACAAGAAAGAAGAGAACACAATATCAGAATCTCACATGCGAAACGATAATATATAATATCTCAAAAAGTCTTTA
Organism: Allium cepa; assembly: GCA_030765085.1. Lineage (NCBI taxonomy): Eukaryota > Viridiplantae > Streptophyta > Magnoliopsida > Asparagales > Amaryllidaceae > Allium > Allium cepa. Next base: position 456,213,282 of record CM060929.1, on the reverse strand, counting down.
CCAAAAAGAAAACCTTTACATACATACATCAATCAGAGTAAACTAACATATCACCAACTTGAATAGTCATAACATCCTGTCCTCACAAATGCTGATAGAAACAAGTCAAGTAATGCAGTAGAAAATAAGCATGATAGGAAATCATCCATCTCCTCTTAGAGATCTCTAATGAAGCATAGCTAAATCTGAAAACATACTCGAGCTGACTCGAGCATTAAGAAAATACACCTGAATCAATCTGGTAAACCAATGTGAGAAACTCAAATCATGTAGATTTATAATATACTAAAACCCTTCAAAATAAGGGTATCTCTAAGACCATGCCGCCAGTAGACATGGATGGGTTTTTACCTTACGATGACCAAAACATTTCTATTATAAAATCAAGTGATAGAATAATAATGTCTAAGGTGTGAAATATAAATAATCACATAGCTGCGATGGAAGTGAGCGTACATCACAACAATAATAGGTATACATTCACAACCGCTAAGGCACATTCGCCAATCGTCTAGGATTTCCACATAGATCTCTTTGAGGAAGCCAAATCTGAACCACTGCATAAGGATCAGAGATATCCTTCCGAAGTGACGTACATCTCTAGTGAATGTACCATAGAAAATCCAAAGGTGGTCTTGCTAAAACCTGATGCATCGATCCCGCATGCATATTCTAATAAGTATCTCTAGAAATGGAGTCGCATGCACCCAATGGGTTTGCCAACCTACTGGCTATGTCTCATATCTCTGGTTTTAGTTATACCTGCTGATGAGGCTACGTCCAGCATTCCAGTCTACGAGTCACCACTCGAACGCATCTTCCATAAGAGCTCCAGCTTGAATAGATCACAAAAACATAGATGGATTCTCATATCTCAACAGATTTCAGAACCACACATGGATTTCTTAACATATCTCTGAATCACACATGGATTCCCATACCTCAACAGGTCTCAGAATCACACATTAATTCCCACAGCCTAAATAAATCACGAACGACTACATGTGTTCGAACATCTCAAATAGATCTCTAATCTCCACATAGATTCCAACATCACGAAGCAATCATGAACCAATGACAAAGCAATAAAGAAGCAATCACGAACCTCTTCCAAAACATAGAACACATATATGGTTATGGAGTGGTTACGATTTCGAGTCATCTCATAGAAGTACACTGCCCAGCTTATCGGGTTTTCCAAAAATCAATCGATCGATTACCCTAGAATCTCAATCCCAGTTCTGTGGGAAATAAGAAGACAATACATAAGATCGAAGATCACTTCCTAACCAATTAAGCAGACGGATTTCTTTATCATTCGTCTTAGAAGAGCAACATGAGTTTATACGTACAGTATGGTATCACCGAAGATAACTGTACCATATGATTCCTATGTTTCTTTTAGATATTTCCAAAGTATATTCTTGCCAAGATTTGATAGTCGGCTCTTCAACTATCAAATAAACAAACAATCCAGTACAATGAGAATAATCGCATACGAAAAACTAGTTCCCATAAACCATCCATAAGCAGTAACACACAAAGCACGATCGAAACAAACAAGTACGATCAAGTCATATAAATGACTTCTAATCCCCGTTTTAATTAATCTTCCATTATTAAGTAAAATCCTTTTTTATTAGTAAAACTCATTTTTCACTCAATACACCCTTTTATAAATAAAACTCCATTTGTTACTTAAACTCCACCATCTAATTAAAACATCACTATTCCTTTTCAAAACATTTCAACACTTCCCAAAAGTATTCATATACTTGTCTCAACCGTATAAGTATATTCACAAATCAATTTCAAAGGGGTTAAGACAAATGTTACTCAAACATTGTGACTACAAACCCAAAACCATTTCATCTATGGTAATGTGGTCGGCGATTTTACTTCGACCCACTTGGTGAAATAGTCAACAGCAACGATAGCATATTTAGCTCCTCCTTTGGCCATTGGTAATACAACATCAAATCGATTACCCAAATCACGAAGGGCCACAGGCTGACCATCTGTGTCAACTCTATCGAATGAGTTCTTTTGATCTTGCCTAAACTTTGGCATTGGTCGCACTGCCTGGCATAATCTATTGCATCGCGATTTACTATTGGCTAAAAATACCAATATCAGAGAACTTTCTTTGCAAGGATTTGCCTTCTAGTGTTATCTCCGCAGTCTCCTTCATGAGCTTCCCTGAGGATTCTTCTTGCTCATCGTTGGTCACACACCTAAGCAAGGGATAGAGTGTCCCCTTCGATAGAGCATCCCATCCTATACTACAAACCGTGGTGCCTTTCAAAAGAGCCTTTTCTATTGATTCTTATCTTTATAGAGTGTTACTCTGAGAAGGTAGTCCGTGATCGGTGTCATTCATGTTTCTGGTTCTCCAGTTATTTCAAAAATCCAGTCAATATCCATCTTGCTCATGCTTGGAGCTGTCAAAGTTTCAACCGGGACTATCCCTAATGACTGACCTTCTTCGAAACTGGCTAGTTTGGCTAGATAGTCTGACTTCATGTTTTGTTCCCTCGGGATATGAGTTATGGTGTAATGTTCATGTCATTCAGCAGTTCCTGCATTTTAGATAGATACGGGGTGAGGTTCTCTCCCCGAGCTTACTATTCGCCTTTCACCTAGAAGATGACTAGCTGAGAGTTGTTATAGATGTGTACGGACTTTATCCCGAGTTCCTTCACAACTTTCAACCCGGCTATCAATGCTTCGTATTCCGCTTCATTATTTGTTGCAGAAAATTCTAACCGTAAGGCATAGCAAACGGATCTTCCTTCGGGAGTTTTAAGCACTACTCCCACCCCTTGAATAGAAGTTGTTGGATGCACCATCGATGAACAACTTCCAATGTGTCTCCACTTTCGAAGTAATTTCTTCTTCACTATCTCGTATCGTGAATTCGGCAATGAAGTCTGCAAATGCGCCCTTTGAGGATGGTAAGTAATTTTATATTGACTCAATTCGATGTTCCATTTGATAAGCCATCTAGAGGTCTCGGGGCGGTACAGCACTTGCTTTAAGAGTTGAATATTAGTACTTTGATCGGCTGTACCTAGAAGTATGGTTGTGACTTTCTAGATGCGATCAAGAGGCAATATGATAATTTTTTCAATTCTGAATAATTCTCTCGGCTTTAGTGAATCATTTACTGATGTAATATACGGGTCGCTAGACCTTAACTTCTTCTCGTATGAGCGCAGTACTTAGTGCATGGGGAGAGACTGCTACGTAGATGTACAATTCTTCTCCGTCTACTGGCTTGAATAGGATTGGCGGGGTTTCCATATGTCGCGGAAGCTCTTTGAATGTAGAATGGCAAACCTGATTCCATTCAAAGTTCTTCTTTCCCTTCTTCAGTGCGTCATATATATTTGTCGATTGCTTTTGAGATGAACCGGCTCAGTGCTGCAACTTTTCCATTCAAGCTTTGTAACTCCTTCTAGTTCCTCGGGGCCTCGACTTCCCATACAGCGGTAATTTGTTTGGGATTTTCTAAGATGCCTCTAGCACTTATAATGAATCCCAAAAACTTTCCAGAGACTACCCCGAAGTGATATTTAAGTGGATTGAGTTTCATTCCATATTTGCGGAGTATTTCAAACATTTCGACGAGGTTGTCTAAGTGCTTTACGGCTATGCATGATTTAACCATCATATCATCTACAAAAACTTCCATAGTTTTTCCAATTTGATGCTTGAACATGGTGTTCACTAGTCGTTGGTAGGCAGCCCTAATTTTCTTTAAGCTAAATGGAATCACTTTGTAGAAATATAATCCAAGGTCAATAATGAAACTGACATTTTCTTGGTCAGGTTCATGCATCATGATCTGGTTGTACCTCGAGTAAGCGTCCATAAATTATAGCAATTCATGTCCAGCTATCCCATCCATACGCTGATCGATTCTAGGTAGAGGAAAGCTGTCTTTTGGATAAGCTTTGTTTAGGTCTGAGTAGTCAATACTAGTTCGTCACTTCCTATTGGACTTCTTAACCAAGACTGTGTTAGATACCCATTCAGGGTAGGTTTCATTGTGGATAAAACCATTCTCTATCAGCTTATCCACTTCTTCTCTTAGCGCTTTGAATCGTTTGGGTCCTTGACTGTGCCTTTTCTGCTTCACTTGAGTATACTTGGGATCAATGTTAAGTGCGTGGCATGCAATCTCCGGTGAAACCCCGCACATATCGGAATGTGTCTAAGCGAATATGTTCAAGTTAGCATGAATAAATTTGATGAGTTCCAGTCGCATCTTGTTTCCAAGGTGTAATCCAATTTTCAGGACCCGTGTTGGGTCATCTGTATCGACTGGGACAGACACCGTCAATTCTGCCGGCGCTGCCAGATCCTCACCTGGACTCTTCTTTCTAAGGTCTAAATCCTTTTCAAATTGACTATGGTCCCTAAGGCAGGGGGGACTCTGTAGTTGTTATTCGGTAGGTTCATGAATGTGGAGAGTTCTCCCCACATTCTCCACATTCTTCCCTTTTCTTTTCTTCTACACACAAGTAGTTCAACGATATAGCATTCTCTAGTGGCATTTTGGTCTCTTGTAATCACCCAAACTCCATTCTCTATCGAAAATTTCATGGTTAGACACCACAAAGCCATGAAAATCTTGAAATCTGCCAAAGCGGGCCGTCCTAAGAAAGCATTATAGGCTGGTATTTCATCTACAATCACAAAAATCTGGACAAGGACGATTCTTCAGTCGCCTTTCCCAAGTTCTACGGGTAAATCAATTATTCCGACAGGTTGCCTTAGTTCGTCGGTGAATCCCTAAATCATTGTTTGGCAAGTAGATACGTCCTTCATATTGTTCTTTATTTGATTAAATGTGTGTTTAAATAGGATATTCATACAGCTGCCACTGTCCACCAATACTCATCGGACCATGGCTGGTTCGATTACTACCGTCATGACCATGGGGTCGAGGGTCGGAGCTTCTATTCCTTTAGTGTCTCGACTCTAGAATACTATGTCATCGTTCAACGTTCTCTGCTGCTTGGCAGGAGTTCTGTCTTCGACCATGAAGCATGAATCTTTTGAAGCATGTCTCGGTGAGCTTGCATATTGCTTCATTTCTCCCTAACTCTTCTGCGCGGATTGAGGTCGTTCGAATATTGTTCCGATGATGAACCTCTAGTCGATCCGTCAGGATCCCTCTTTACTGGTTCCAGCTCGGTTTCCCCAGTCTTTGGGAGCTTTGGGTGCTACAGGCTGGTCCGGACTTTGTGGTTTCCTCACATACTGTTGAAGCTTGTTTTCTCGAGTCAAGTCTTCAATTAGGTTCTTAAAGTGACGGCACTTATTCATGCTGTGACCATGTGTTTCATGGAAGTGGTAGTACTTTCTAGAAATTTTTTTCCGTTCAGTCACTTCCTTTTTAGGTGGCTCATTGTACTCCTCCGTCCCTTGTATCATAAGGTAGATGTTCTCTGTAGTGTCATTGAGCGAGGTGTAGTTTTTGGGCCTCAAGCTTTAAGTCGCTTGTTACTTCCGTTTCTCTTGTTGGAATTCTGGATCTTCCATTTCTGATTCTTATCCTTCCACACATTTCTTACAGCGGTCCCGGAGGTATTTGCATCTTGGTTCGCCGCCATACCCATTTGTACATGTCAGTTGGTTGAAGGTTAGTAGGTTTTCCTTCTAGCTCTTCTGCCTCTTCCAATCTCAAGTACTGTCTTGCCTTTCGATTAAAGTCCCTCATAGTGGTAGGTTGTTTCATTTTGATCCATTTTCCGAATTCACTATCGGGATGGATAGCGCAGAAAAGGGCCATGAAGAATATATCTTCGTTTGGGTTACTTACTTTAGTCACCACGGTGTTGAACTGACTCATGAAGGATTTCAAAGATTCATTTCACTCCTGGAAAGGCCGGATAAGGGCATCTCATCTTTTGGCTGTGTTGTGTGAAACCTAAATTGATCAAGAAATATCATTGCTAATTCATTGAATATAGAGATAGATTTTGGTGGAAGCCTGGTGAACCACATGGAAGCGATTCCCTCTAGAAAGATTGAAAAACGTTTACATCGAACAGCATTCGAAGCATTTGCTCCGTCCATGTACCAACTGTACTTGTAGAAGTGAGGTTTTGGACCTCTGGTTCCATTGTACGATAGAATTGTCAGCATAGTGAACTTTTCAGGGTACTTTCCATTCAAAATATCACCAGTGAAGGGAGTCCAGCTTGGAGAGGGTCTCCATTCATCATCTCCCATATCCTTACTTTCGTCCATTAAGCGCTTGATCATGTCCGCGATATATGCCTCGGATGTCCGGTAGTCTATGGGTTGACTGTCAGTGACTATACCGAGTATTTGATTTTGCAAACGTTCTTGGTAAGTGGGCTGAAGCCTAGGCACTCCTATTTTCGGGAGAGCCACTCACTCGAAGTTTCCGTTGGCTTGTGGTTTGTCGGATATGGGCAGTTCAGACCTCCCTGCCTCTATTGAGTGCATTATCTTTTTCTTCCAACTTGTTGTCGTAAAGTTGGTCACTATATTCTGAGTGGAGAGATCCACTGCTATATCTTCTCGTGGGGTTTTCGCCCTTAGATTCGAGTTCGTAGTGGGTTGCTTTATAGTTGGTGGAGTACTTGCATTTCCTTCTATAGTGATTCCTACAGCTCCATCTACTACTCCTTTTTGTCATTGTCTTCCGTTTATCTTGTTTAGGCCAGAAACAGAAGAATTTTCCTGCTCCGTGGCAGTCGTAGGCTCTTGCATGGTTGTTGGAACAGCAAGTGCTTGCAAGGTCAGGAGGGCATTTAATTTGTCCATAAGAACTTTTGGTTGTTTTCCATATTTTAATTGATTTCATCAACCATCTTATTTAGTTCGCTTCTAGTAACAACTTCATGCTGGATAGAAGATTCCAGCACCTGAACTCCTATGTTGGCTCTAGAATTTGCTCTGACCAATGGATTGTTGACGTTGTTGACCTTAACTTGCTGAAGATTGGTTTCTTCTCCAGCAATTACAGCTCCTGTAGATCTTTCAAAAGCAGTTATCCTTTTTTTCGGTGCCATTGATTTTTAGCGGCAAATCTTCTAAGCAAAGTTGAGGATCTAACTTCTGAAATCTGTCTGATCCAAAGTAGATAACTAGATCTGAGCCTGAGTTGGATTCTCAGTGAAAGTACCAAAATGCTAGCTCAAAAAATGGATCAATACCCTGAATTGAGTGTGAAAGCACCAGCCAATATGATTCTTCTTCTTTACATTAGATCGAGCCACCATTGTTAGAAACAAATGGAGGATCTCAATTGTCTCTTAATAGCTGTTGTGTGGGAGAAGAAGGGTGAAGCAAAATAGCAGAGCTTCAGCAGAGATCAGGTTCGAAATCCCTTTTCTGTTAAAGATATGATTATATATATAAGATTTAGATAGCACTTGGATCGGAACCATTGCACCAGATGCATGTAGTCTTCCATAGGAAGAAGCACAAAAAGTTTGGAGTAATTCTGAGCTAACTTTTTGAACCAGTACCGATCCAATTGGATCGGACCGGTATCAATCCAAAGAGTTGTGCAATTCTTGCACAACTTCTATCCAATTGGCTTCCCTACTTGCTTGTGAGGCTCTCTATGTAATTTCATAACTTGTTGACTAGTTTTGATGATGGTTCACCCATGGGTTTGACTGAACTGCAGTCTGAATTCGATAAGTCTTTACTTCTTGAGCCCGGATGCTTGGATTGTTATCGAATTAGGTAGATAAGCTTAGTAGAGAGGTAGAAGCATAATGCATTTAGTTTGGAGGAACCATAAGCCAATATTTTGGATCGGCAACGATCCAATTGGATTGGATCGGTATCGATCCAAAGTGTTGGCGTATTTTTGGATCAAACTTCCAATGTTCTTTTGTCTTTGTCCTGTACTTTTAGACCTTCCAGGCAAGTTTCGAGTCGTTTTAGCTTAATCTGAATGTTCTAACTCCTTTTGAATTCTGCTGGGTTAAAAACCCGGTTAACAAGGTGCTTTAAGATGCATGCCGATCAAAAAAACAGTAGTCAAAAAATTAAGCTGGCCATGAAAATAATCAAGCTTTTGAGTAGAGCAGGGTACAAAAAGCAACGTTCTTCTGCAGCTAACAATGTATAAGTGTAACAATAAATTAATTAATTGATGAATAAAAGAGTAAAGACAATTTAGTAGAAAAACTTGCTTTTAATGTGAAAGACAAATTTATGTTACACACAAAGAAAAGAACTATTCGAACCGAAATACAAATGAACGAATAAACTTATGTAGCACATGAGAAAGGTGGCACTACCAGAAATGTAATAAAACAGACAAGAATATGCATCTAAAAAATATGGTTCTTTTTTAAGTAATATGCACACACATATACAAGCACAATACAGGTCATACAGAGCAGCATAGCTTCATAGGCATCTGTAATGTGTTACACATTTTACACATCTTCAGTAAAATATTTTAGAGACTGGCTACTTACCCACTAAGTGATCATGATACTAGATGTTCCCGAAATTGACTCTATTTATGTTCAGTCACCAGAAAATGTGTTTTTCATAATCCAACTACAACCTGGAGTTTTCTTCATACCAACACTCTCCTTCAATCCAGCTTCTTGGTTCAAGCTCGACAAAACAGCAACAGCAACTTCATCCTCTGGATTTAGTTCAAGAATTCTCTCTGCAGCAAATTTTGCAATACCGACATTCAAATGAAGCCTACTTGCATCCAGCAAAGCTCCCCAAATCGATGAATTAGGTACGAATGGCATAGAATCAATCAAACATTTAGCTTCATCAAGTAAACCAACTCTACCTAGCAAATGAACCATGCATGTGTAATGATCAAAATTGGGACAAATACCATAGTGTGATTTCATGGAATCAAAATATTGGCATCCCACATTTACTAAACCTACGTAAGAACAAGCTGAAAGAATTCCCAAAAACGTTACTTGATTGGGTTTGAAGTACTCATCTGATTCAGCACTTTTGAACAGTTCGAGCGCTTCTTTTGCAAAACCATGTTGAGCGAATCCTGTTATCATTGCATTCAATGATATCATGTTTGGTTCCCTAATGCATGCAAAAATGTCATGTGCAATGTGGACATCCCCACATTTTGCATACAAAGATACCAGAGAAGTTTGAATCGTCACGCTGTATTCTAAATCTAATTTGATAATGAGAGCGTGCAACTGCAACCCTTGATCTAGCAAAGACGAGTTAGCTAATCCACTCAATAAACTACTCAAAGCATGAGGAGGTAGCTTTATCCCTGTTTTCATCATTCGATTGAACCAATTAAAAGCAGCATCAGTTTCTCCGTTCCTCACAAACCCTGAAATCACAGCCGTCCATGCAATATCATCTTTTTCAGGCATCTCCTCGAACAATTGAACAGACTCGCTAGTCCACCCTTTGTTTGCAAATCCTGTTAGCATTGTGGTACAAGAAACTTGATCTTTTTCCGGCATTGCCTCAAAAAGAACAACGGCTTCTTCTAGTTTGTTGTGCTCTATATAACCATTGATAATTGAATTCCAAGAAACAACATCTCTTCTTCTCATGTCATTGAAACATCTTCTAGCATCATATAAGCATCCTTGTTTTGAGTACATCACTATAATAGAATTTTGTAAGAACACATAATGTTCAAAACCTGATTTTAACAATATACTGTGGATTTGTAGGCCTTCTTTGCATCTACTGAACTCAATGCACGCATTGAGAACTACAGAAAGTGTAGTTGAATTAGCTTTTACAGATTCCCTAATCATTTGTAGAAACAACGAAAACCCAACACCAAAGTTTCCATTTTTCATTAATCCGCGTATCATGGATGTCCAAGAAACAACGTTTCTATCAGGCATTGACTTGAATATTTCCAGAGCTTCATGTATCATTCCACATTTACAATATCCATCAACCATTGAACTCCAAGTAAACACATCTTTTATTGACATTCGTCTAAATATCCTCACTGCCTCATCGATATCTCCAATTTTTAAATATCCATTAATCAATGCATTGGAGCCAACAGGGTCCCGCCAGATAGCTGGCATTTCTTGAAAAACATACTCTGCCTCTCTCATTAATCCTTTCTTTGCAAACCCAGAGATCATAGTAGAATAAGAGACCAAATCTTTGCAAGGCATGATGGAAAACAAATGAAAAGCTTCGGGTATGTCCGATGCGTGAGCGTAAGCAGATATCATGGCATTCCACGTTATATGATTTCTTTCAGACATTTCTTCAAACAACTTTCTAGCTTTCGAAAGTTTACCATTTTCTGCATAAGCAGTTAGAAGTGCAGTCCAAGAAATGACATTGCGATTTCTCATGTTATCGAATATGAACTGAGCTCTTTCCAGGTTGCCTTGTCTTCCGTTGTGCGTGATTTGTGAGTTGCAAAATGCTGGTTTTGAAATGGTTAAAGTTGAGAACTGGTCGATGTTGGAGCTTTTGTGCTTGATTGCTCTGCTTAGTTGTATCATGATTGTGTAGTTGGAAAACTTTTGTATGGCCTAATCAAACGACGTAAAACTGATGGGATTACAGAGTAAAACTTACTCTGCTGTTAACATTTAAACTTCATCGTGTTGCAAAGACTACGATGTCTGGGATGTAAAGAAAATATGCTCCCCGACATGGGCGGCTCTACTGTTACCAGAAATAAAATACGTTGGGCCTTTGAAAACATAGCAAGATCCATGGGTGCCAATATTACCACTGTGTCCTGCAAAGGTGTCATCTGAGCACCAAAAAACAACATCGATTGTGCTGCAGATATCCTATATCATAATTAGTAATTATTGGAAGATAAACATATTACACCAAATATTCGCTCATAATGAAGCAAATGAAATCATCGAAATCCAAGTTTCAACAAATCAAAACAATGATCAGCTCTTGCGGTTACCGAACCCTCGTGGAGTATTTACTGTGAAGCGAGTTCCTTTATCCAAATGCGGAATCTCATCGACAATCACCTATCTTTCCACTTGGATCTATAAACAGAGCTTAAGAGCGTCTATTATATCTATTATATATTATTATATGAAAAGTGAGTTTGTTTGACCTTTCATTTCCATTTTCTTTAAAGTGATAATTTGCTACGCATCCTTATTTTTAATTGTTTATAAAATATATCCCTTCCAATTTTCACTTATGTTTTACGTTTTTTTTTTATCGTGTTCATGTTTACCTTTTTGCCTTCCATATACCTAAATTTTAATTTCGCTCGACAACTTTCATATTTTTTTTGAAAATTTCGACTTCTAATTTCCATGAAATTTAGATGTCAACTCTTATTATACCTCGTTTTATTCAATCTTTGATTCTTCTCGTATGGATCTTATGTTGTATCTCGTATAGATGTTGTGTGTATCTCGTTTGATTTGATCGGTTGTTGCTACACCTCCATTAGTTTTTACTATATCTCGATTTGTTTTTGCAACAATTTGATCTAGTTTGGGTTTTCATCTTCTTTTGCTTTGCTTAAAAATATGAGTTTGAGGTAAACAAAATCATAGTTATTTTTGTTTGTTTTATTTTTGTTCTCTGATTATGTTGAGTTAGATTTTGTTGTAGCTCTATTTATTATAAAATTTGTTGCTATTTATGATCTGGAGGCAATTATTGATATGACATATATTTGTGTTTGTTGAATTTACTGTGTTTGCTGTTGTCATCATTGTTAATGATTGCAATGCTTCTGTTGTTGTTATTATAGTCCATGTATGCTGTTGTTAAATTATATGATATTGACGGGATGTGGAAGTTTATCTTAATGCAGTAAATTGTTGTTGTGGAAAGTATTTGCCCGACAAATATTTGCCAGGTAGAAATTTGCCATAACAACATGTGTTTATTAAATAATTGTTACTATAGTTTTTACTATTTGTTATGTTATTGTACTTTTATTCTAACATTATATCTATTTTTTCATGTCTGATCCTATTGTTGTTCTTGTCATTTTTTGGGTAGGCATCTTAGTTTGAGTGATTGTGTATTGAGATTGAGAAATGATATTTGTGAACATTGGCCTGAGTTAACATCTAGTTCTATTGGATTAGTTTATGAAAAAGATGGAAAGAACAGAGTTATTGAAACTAATTCCAATTTGGATAGTACATCGTTGCTTGTTGCTCATAGCTGTGATGATTTTCTACTTGTTTCGGTCATATCTAAGCCGTGTAAAAGTATTTCAGCCAATGGTGGTTCTTATAGCTCTTCGTTTGTCGGTTCTTTTGGTGAGTGTGACTCATCTACTTCTTCGATGGTTTGTTCTTCGGTTGATCCTAGTTCTACTTTAAAATGGTTGTTAAAAAATGATTTTATCAATCCATTATTTACTAATGTTGGTCAAAGTGCTGGTGACATTGAGGAGTTCTGATTGTATCCTATGGTATACTGCATTAAGAATAGTTATAAAGTTAATGTTGTTAAAAATGATAGGGAGCAAGTTACAGCTGTTTGTTCATGGAATGGTTGTACTTTTCGCATTCATTCTTCATGCAAGTTTAACCTACCCGGTATTTTTGTTATCAAAACTATGCAGCCTAATCATTTATGTGGAGCTACTATTGTAGACGTTAACCATCCACTTGTTTCCATCATTTGTTAATAAGTGTAACATCCCCCATCCTGAGGCCCGAAGCTAAGGCGCTACAGATGCTGCAGTCATTTATAGTATTAACTTCCAGTGACAAAATACGGTAATGTTAACGGTATCCATAATATCAGAAGCACATGAATATGAAATAAAATCAACACAGAATTAAAACATCGTTTCTGATTACATTTCAAATCCATATTTCATATTCAGATACATAATCCCAAAACGATTCCTAATTTTTGATCAAATATAATTACTACAAATTATGCCAAAAACGATATATGAAGATGCCCCCTTGGATGATCAGAATACTCAATAGACTTACCGGTCTTAATACAACACAGCGAAAATAAAACTAATCACTCCTGATAGCTAACATTATGCCTCTTGCTCGCCTTTGGAAGCTTATTCGTCCACCTACTAAACCTTTAAATCCCTAACTCTCAATCTACTCAAATTAATATTTGAGCATCCAAGAGTTTAAGGGGAAAACATAAATTTCGAGTCAAACATAAAGCCTGGTGTGAATAATACTATTACATCTCGGTTTATTGATATTAAGTGAGACAATGATGTTTAGTAGAACAGGTTTTCCCTCTCTAATATCCTTTAAAACGTATCCTTTTCAAATCAGTATCCTACAATCAAACTAATTAAAGCAATATCATATATGTACATAAATCAGGTAATTAGTGTACTATCGGTCCAAACAATGTAGTTTTATTTAGCTAACTACTAACCATTGGCTGACTCGGGCCTACTAGACAAATAACTAATCTAACTTCTGTTAGACACACTTATGGACGATCTGTGCTTAACTTATTTCTCCCAGGGTCAACTGATCCTAATGGTTTTACGAGCTCACCAATAACCTATCTTTTTCTGTATATTACTTTCTGTGCGTAACATCGTTTAAGTCTTACTTGTGACTAACCACACTAGAATTTTGAACTTATATTAGCTAGGGGCTACAGCTAAAGTATAGGGCATGACCCTATACCAGTCACATCTGGTATTCTACTATCTGGGTCATTTACTTAGGGTTAACTACCCCATCAAATTTTCCTTGAAAACATTTCTTTCAAATTGATATAACCCTTTATATCACACTTAAACAAGGAAAATATACTTTTTGCTTTACTCGAATATCTTTGCCATGACATATGCTTTGCACAAAACAATGTTGATGAGAATCATCGAAACCCTTGTTTAAAGCTTTAAACAGTCCCTTTTGAATCCATTGAAAGTACCACTTTCAAAATACTTTAACTACTTTACCTTGAAACACTAGGCCGAAAGGCCAAAACATACCTTTTGAAATTATTAAAAGTGTCCTTTCTAAAGTTTTATAAAACCTTAGACATCCTCTTTTCAAAACACTTCAAACTTGTCATTCGAAAGCATTGGAAACCTTCCATTTTAAGATTCAAGTAAATCTTTCAAAAACATTGGGGAATTCTACCATTCGAAAACTTCATTATATATCTTTCGAAAGCATTAAAGTTCTTTACTTAAAACAAACCTTTCGAAAACATTGGGTTCAAGTGAAAGTTTGTGAAACATAGTTTTGAAACCATTTAAAACCATTCCTTTTGAAACTTTGGGTTTAACTTTCAATATGTCTAAGGGTCTTAAAGAACTGGGGCAAAAGCATTGCTTTCGAAAGCATTATTCATAAGTAAAAGGAAGAGGATGGTCTCAATACCTACCCTATAGAAAGCATGGAGAAGCGGGTTTAAAGTTTAAGGCAAAAGAACCCTTTCGAAAGCTTTGGTTCGAAAGGTTGAATGCGGCAGTAGGGGTTTCTACCCTTTCAAAAGCTTGTTTTATTTAAAAAAAAGCTGGCAACCAATTCGAAAGCCCTTTCTTCATATAAACAGAAGCAAGTTGGTTAAGTCGAAAGCTCTAGCCCTGTCGACATCATGATTTGTAACCAAAATAGTTCCATGTTTAAAAGATCTACTTCTACACTTCGAAAGCATGTATCGACTCTATATCTTCCGCCTATTTCCAATCCACTATATACATTGATACCATGTGTATTGATTTTGACTTGGTTGGAGGCGGTAGTATAGGGTCGAAAGGTGGCTGCTATAAGTGGCGAAGCTGTAATTTCTTACAAAACTGATTATTAACCTTTTAAAGTAATTTCTTTGCAACTAACTTGCCTTGTTTGCCAACATATAATTAGTTGCCAATTCTTTTTTTCAAAATCTTTTTCTAAAAGTACCGTCAAATTCAGTAATTAACAATTAATAACATTTAGCAAATTGCCCTCCTTTTATAAACATATAAAACATTTAAGTCTCATACCTTAAATAATTTTATATCCTTAATAAAATACTTAGAAAAATTCTCCAAAAATTCTCATAAATCACTTTTAATATGTTTTCAAACATACTTAAATTTCCGACCCAAAGCCAACATATAATAGCCAAAAATAATTTAAACACAATTTAACTATTTATTTACTATAAAATTCATAATAAATCCATATTAACTTAGAAAATTATGAAACTTGAAACCTATCTCTAAAATAATATTTCTGACCTTATATAAAAAAGCAAGCCATTTGGATGCCATTTAATAGATTTTTCAAATCAAATCTTATCATAGAATATATAAGAAACAACATAAATCATCAATAAGCATATATATATATATATCCATTCAAAAAATTAAAACATGACACTTATCTTGCAAAATAAATTTGGATCTTATCTAGAAACCGAAAGCAATGAAAAAAATGGGATGTAATCTACTATTCACCTTAGCTTGTTTTTAAGGAGGTTGAGATTTTCTCTTGAATTGATTTGATTAAGCTTCCTACTTGAATTCTTTCTTATATTCCTTTAGATTTCTTCTAATGGTGGCCGGCCAAGCTCCTCTATATTTAATTTTGTTTGTGAATGATGTAAATGAAAATGTAATAAGGGTTTAGGATATAAGAATATAACATATTCCTATTTTTCCCTTATCTTATTCCTCTTACCTCTTTCATTTTATTTCTCTTTGGTTCATTTCCTAATTAGGCACGACTACCTTATAATCACACAAATCTCAATCCCTTAAGCATTTTCATTATTTCATTTAATTTGTCTAATTAAATGTCCTAAATAATGTTAGTCAAAATTAGGGTCATTATAGACTCTCTTTCTTAAAGAATTTCATCCTCAAATTTACGATAAGTACTCATAAAAACAATCATAAAGTTAAAACTTACCATGATACAAGTCAGGATAAGTATCCCTAACCCTACTCTCAGTTTTTCAGGTACAATCTCTCTCGTCGTCACTCCTCTAGACTTTGACTAATCTGACTGTCATATTGCTTAGTCTCTTCTCATCACTCACGACTATACGAACTGGTTTTCTATCTATAGCCAAATTCCATTCCACTACTATGTCATTTAACACAGTCGGTGCTATAGTAGTCCCTGGATCTCGAATATACTTCCTTAGATGAAAAATATGAAAAACATTGTGGACTCCTGCCAAACTAGTTGGTAACTCTACACTATAAGCGAATTTTCTGATCCTTTCTATAATAGAAATGGTCCAACGAATCTCGATGCCAATTTCCATGATTTTCCGTATCTGATCATACTTTTGATCGGTATACCTTGACGAAAACTTGATCTCCAACTGAGAACTCTAAGTTTTTTTCATCTTCTATCAGCATGGATCTTTCGCCTAGACCGAGCTTCCTACATTCTGGCTCAAATGAACTCAATCTTTTCTGCAGCTTCTCTAACCAAATCTGGACAAAGAACTAAACTATCCCCGGTCTCTCACTAACAAACGGGAGATTTGCATGGCCTTCCATATAAAGTTTCAAACTTTTCCATCCCTATACTATTTTGATAACTGTTATTATAGGAAAACTCGACTAAGTGTAGATGGTCTTCCCATGATCCCACAAAGTCTTGCACACAAGCTCTTAACAAATCTTCTAAGACTTTTTAACTCTTTCTGTTTGCCCATCTGTCTGCGGATGGTAAGCGGTACTCATCTTGAGCTTGGAACCTAAAGCCTCATGTAGACTCTTTCAAAACTCATTATTGAATAAGGAATCTCTATCACTTACTATACTACTTGGAATTCCACGCAGTCTAACTATATTCTTCATAAACAACTTAGCTAAAGTAGGTGTCATTCTGGTTGACTTGACTGGAATGAAATGGGCACTCTTAGTCAAACGGTCCACTATGAACCATATACTTTCACTTCCTCTATTTGACCTTGGCAACCTATCTATAAAATCCATTAGGATAGAATCTTATTTCCATACTGCAACATCTAAAGGGTGAAGTAACCCACTTGGTTTCTGATGTTTAGCTTTTATCTATTGACAGTTCAAATACTACTTCGCCCATAAGCCTACATCCCCCTTCATGCCTTCCCATAAGAAACTTATTTTCATGTCCTGATACATCTAAGTTCCTCCTAGATGAATGGTGAACTTCGAACGATGGTATTCTCTTAGAACTTCCTTCCTAATGTTTCCTACATTCAGAACACATAGTCTTCCTTTCTTCCTCAACCTTCCATTCTGGTCAAGACTGAAATCTTTCAAGTCATCGCTCTCAGTTCGATCTCTTAAA
This sequence comes from Allium cepa, assembly GCA_030765085.1. Classification (NCBI taxonomy): domain Eukaryota; kingdom Viridiplantae; phylum Streptophyta; class Magnoliopsida; order Asparagales; family Amaryllidaceae; genus Allium; species Allium cepa. The sequence goes on along the minus strand of CM060929.1, from coordinate 456,196,060 downwards.
TTTTGGATTCGTTCAGCCATTAATGGATCCTCCCCTTGCTTAAAAGAAATCTTCTCGATCATCACCGGTCGAACTTCTAAACATGACAACATAGCAGTTTCTTTGCTAGAACTATTTTTAGATCTCCATTGTACTCCACATTTAGTCAATGCTTCTAGACCTTTCCACTTAGCCATCATTGCCAATACTGCATTCTGATGTTTCTTGCTAAGTGCATCCACCACCTTGTTACCATTTCTTGGTGTGTACTCAATGCCAAAGTCATAAGCGGCTAAAAACTCTAACCATCTTTGTTGTCTCATATTCAACTACTTCTGAGAGGATAGATACTTTGATGACTTATGATCCGTATACAACTCGAATCTTTCTCCCAAAAGGTAATGTCTCCACACCTTCAATGCAAAAATTGCCGCAGCTAATTCCAAACCGTGAGTGGGATATCAACCTCATGCGGTCTGAGCTGTCAAGAAGCATATGCAATCACTTTACCTCTTTGCATTAACACAGCTCCTAACCTTGTTCCACATGCATCTTTGTACATCACCAAATCCTAATTCCCCTTTGGCACAACTAACATAGGTGCATTCGTCAATAAGTGTTTCAGCGTTTGGAATGCTTCCTCACACTTCTCGATCTAGACAAACTTCACATCTTTCTGAGTTAGCTTAGTCATCGGTGCCGCTATCCGTAAAAAATGCTTGATGAATCTCCGATAATACCCAACTAATCCTAGAAAACTCATTGTCTCGATCACTGTCTCGGATTTCTTCCAATTATTCACCGCTTCGATCTTAGCCAGATCTATAGACAGCCCTTTCTATGAGACTACATGATCAAGAAACTTCACTTCCTTCTTCTAGAAATGACACTTCAAATTTTTTTCTTTTAGTTTGTGCTGCTTCAACGTCTCAAGGACTACTCTAAGATGAACCTCATGCTCTCTTTCATCTGTAGAATATACCAAAATATAATCTATGAATACCAATACGAACCTATCTAAGCGCTTTTGGAAACTCGGTTCATCAAATCTACAAAAAATGCTGGTACATTAGTTAGTCTGAATGGCATTACTAACCATTCGTACGATCCATATCTAGTCCTAAGCACCGTCAAAGGAATACTATCCTCTATCACTCTAAGCTGATGGAACCCTGTTGCCAAATCCAACTGTGAAAATACTTTGGCTCCACTCAATTAGTCGTTCAAATCGTCAATTCTAGTTAACGAATATCGATTCTTTATCGTCTTCTAATTCAACCTACAATAATCGGTACATAACCTTAACGATCCGTCTGGTTTCTTGACAAACACTACGGCTGCTTCCCAAGACGAATTACTTGGTCTAATAAAATTCTTGCCTTCCAGATCCACCACTGCACCTTTAGCTCCCTCATCTCAGCAGGTGTCATTCTGCTTGGCAGTCTACTCACCGGTTCTACTCATGGTAATAAATTTATCCGAAACTCAATTGCTTGTTTCAACGACAATCCTACTATGGGTTCAAAGATATCTACGAGTTCTCTAACAACGAAAACTTGTCTTCTGCCTCCACAACACCCAACAAAGCATTAACCTTAAAAACAAGGGTTTCTACAATCTGGTCACTACAATCAGGGTGTCTAAGTGATATTTTCCAATCGTAGAAAATATCCTAGCATCGTATCTACTTAACCAATCCATACCCAAAATAACTCCGAACCCTACAAAATCAGTCACATGCAAACTGCAAGCATATACATGACCTAACAATACAAATTCTAGGTGGTCACATCTCATCCCAAAAGTAGAATAACCTCCTATCGGATTCGCAACCCTTAAGGAAGTAACTAGGTATGAAGGTTCTAGGTTAAGCTTATCTACCAAACAATGAGATATAAAAGAATGCAATGCACTAGTATCAAACAGAACTCTAACTGATACACCGTAAATCAAAATCGTACCTCCCAACACAGCTTTTCCCTTTTCCTCTGCTGTTGGTCTCGAGGTAGATGGCTCCAATGCAAACACTTTGCCTTTTTCATCCTTAGCTAGCTCCTTACACTGGATCTTATAGTGTCCAATTTGATCGCAATTGAAACACCTCACTCCTTTCTTATCGGTAGCTTTCCTCCCATTACCTGTCTGGCACTCATGAGAATAGTGTCCCTTTTTATCACACTTATAACAGATAACTTCTGCCTTTCCCTTCTTGGCAGTTCCACACTTTTGAGCTCCTTTCTTATAGAAAAACTTCCTCTTTTGGTTCTACGCTCCTTGAGCTCCTCTTACCTTATTTCCTTTAAGAAAAACAAGCATCTCTTCCTACCGCAAAGACGTTTCAACAACAACATCGCATGAATCTCTAATATGCAATAATATGGCCTTAGCAAGCTCAGGCCTTAACCCGTGAATGAACTTCTTGTTTCTTTTAATAACAGTATCAACCGTAGCAATCCGTATTTCGATAGCTTCTCAAATCTGGTTGCATACTCAAGCACTGTCATATCTCCCTACTCCAACTCAGCAAACTTCCAGGGTAGAGTAGACTTAGCAATCTATGACATAAATATTTCTTTAAACCTTCTTCTAAATTCAGCCCAAGTCATGGTCTACTCATTAACTCCTATCGTAACACTATTCCACCAATACAGTGCTACTCCTTGTAACTGCCTAGAAGCAAGCCTTTATTTCTGCTCATCATTGAGCCCCAAATCAGCAAAAATCCTCTCTCAATGAAGTCACCAATTCTCCGCTTCAATTGCGTCTTCAATTCTGATAAGCGGCTTTCCTCCCAGCCTAGCATAATCTCTACTTAATACAACATAGGTATTGACCACTAGAGCTCCCTGATTTCCTCCTTCAACATTTCCTCCAGCTAGCCCCACAGCAACTCCTGCATCATGTTAACGAAGAGCTGATGCATTGCTCCTATATCAACTTGCAGTATTCCAGCACCCACATTAGCAGCTTGTGCCTGACCCAAATTCCTCCTAGTGTTTAGTCTAGCATTCCCATTAGTTGTGATGCTTCCTCTACCAATGTTAACTCTTCTACTTCTAAAATCCATATCTTACATCCGTAAAATCTACATTCGAGTCTTTGTAAGATATAGAAGAATAACCTAAGAGAGATAAAGTGTATACTTATATATAGTAAATACAAGTACGTCACTATAGCATTATCCCATACCTCAATCTTTTCTTTAATTCCATAGGATTACATTTTCAAAATCATTTTAAGTTTGAAATCTCTTTTAAGTTTTTCATAAACCTATGCTCTGATACCAAGTTATAACATCCCTTATCTTGGAGCCTGAAGCTAAACGCTACAGATGTTGCAGTCATCTATAGTATTAAATTCAGATGACAAAATACGGTAATATTAATGGTATCCATAATACTAGAAACACATGAATATGAAGTAAAATCAACAAAAAATTAAAACATCTTTTATGATTACAATTCAAATCTATTTTTCATATTCAGATACATAATCCCAAAGCGATTTTCAGGTTTTGATCAAATATAATTACTAAAAATTACGCTAAGAGCGACATATGAAGGTGTCCCCTTGGATGATAAAAGTACTCAATAGACATATCAGTCTTGATATAATACAGCAAAAATAAAACTAATCACTCTTAATAGCTAACGTTTGCCTCATGCTCATCTTTGGAAGCTTATCCGTCCACCTATTAAACCTATAAAACCCTAACTCTCAATCTATCCAAGTTAATTTTTAAGCACCTGAGAGTTTATGGAGAAAACATAAACTTCGAGTCAGACATAAAGCCTGGTGTCAATAATACTATTATATCTCAGTTTACTAATATTAAGTGAAACCATGTCGCTTAGCGAAATGGGTTTTCCCTCACTAATATCCCTTTTAAATTTATCTTTTGCAAATTAGTATCCTACAATCAAACTGATTAAAGAAATAATGGCAATATCATATATGCACATAATCAAGTAATTAGGGGACTATCTCTCCGAACAATGTAGTTATTTGGCTAACTACTAACATTGTCTGATTCGGGCCTACCAGATAAATAACTAATTCAACATCTGTTAGACACACTTCTTAACGGCCTGTCCTTAACTTTCTTTTCTTAGGGTCAACTGATCCTAATGGTTTTGCGGGCTTATATTAACCTATCTTTCTTTGTATATTCCTTTCTGTGTGTAACATCATTTAAGTCTTATTTATGACTAAGCCCTACACACTGGAATTTTCGACTTATATTAGCTAAGGGCTTAAGATAAAGTATCGGGTGCGACCCTGTTTGCACAAAAAATGGGCAAACACCTCCAAGTCGTATGAATTAGTTGATTTTATGTTGTTTCTAGTGATTTGGGTGATTTACGCAAATATATAAAAAGCAGGGACTAAACTGTAAAAGACACACAGATTTATAGTGGTTCGGCCAGAACGTGCCTACGTCCACTTTATATGTTATTCTCCTTTTCCCTTCAGATTACAAGTACAAAGCTTTGATTACAAGTAATTGAAAGTTGTTTGAAAGTTCTATCCGTGCTTGAGCTCTCAAACTTGTCTGCCATTGTTGTACCCCTGCCCCTCTATTTATAGAGTGAGGCTGGGAGCAGGGGTCCTGGATGTATATAGCAGCTGGTGGGCCTGGGCCGAAGCAATCTGGTCTGGCGATGTTGGTTCGGTATCCACTTGGTCCGGTAGTGGTTGGAGTGAGTTGGTTCGGCATGGCTTGGGTGGAGAGTTGGTTCGGTGGGGCGTTGGTCCGGTAGGGAAGTGGCTTGGTTCGGTTAGGATGGTTCGGTAGTTGTTGAGGAAGTTCTGGTCCGGTTGTTGTTTGGTTCGGCAGTGGTAGGTCAAGAGATGGTTCGGTGGTTGTTGGAGAAGGTTTTGGACCGGTGGTGAGGTGGTTGGCTCGGTAGTGCGTAGGAATGGGGCTGGTTCGGTGATGGGTGGTTTGGCAGGGATATCCTCGCTCTGGTTCGATGAAAACACGCCCAACATTTGCCCCCCAAAGTGGGGCACGTGATGTTTGCACGTGTCGCGCTTTGTTTTCCTGCAATTGAGATAGCTTCGTTCGGTCCTGGGTGTGCCGAACCAGTTGGTCCGGTCGATAGGTTGTGCCTATAAATAGGGGCTTCAGGTTACTGTTATCCTTTATCGTTTGAGATAGCCGAACCAATCAGAGTACCGAATCAACCGAGTACCGAATCAACCAAGTTCCGAATCAACCAAGCACCGGACCAGGAATGTTCTCTTTTGCCGAATGAGTTCTTATTATAGACTACCGAACGAGACCCATGGAGGATGAGTACCAAACGAGATTGGGTGTTGAGTGCCGAATGGGCCTATCCCTGAATTACCGGATAAACTCTTGAGACCCCAAATACCGAATGAGCCTTTGTATCAGCTTCACCGAATGATACTAGGAGTTCTGAGCGTTTTAGATTACGAGTGAAATTTTCAGACTATATACACTTGCTTGCTTATATCCTCTGTTCTAACGATATGTTTTTTTTCCGGTGTTGCAGCTAATGTCTCACAAAGCAGAAACTCGATCAGATAAAAGGAAGTCCAAGGACAGAGAAGAGTCCTCCACAGTGCCCCCAGTTCGGGCCGAACGTAATGGGTCTGCTCCGAGATCGCTAGTAAATGGGTATGGCCCCCAGGAGCTCTTGAATTCTCCGTCCGACTGTTTTCCTAGCTCCCTCAAAGAGGAGCAGCTTGATGTTATATCCCGTTCCTTTGGGATCGATAGAGCGCGCATGCTATCGCCGGGGGAAGGAGTGATGTCGTATGACCCCCCTGAAGGCTACTTTTCTTATAGCAGATATCATTGCATGTGTGGTGCTATCCCGCCTCTCAACGCCTGGATAGTTAGCTTCATCACATATCTGAAGGTGGCTCCATTCTAGCTCCAGCCTAACTCCTACGCCATTCCGGTGAGTCTTTTCGTCATCTTTCAGAGGAGATACGAGCGTCCTCCTTCCAACCAGGAGATCCGATATCTGTATAATCTGAGGGGCTACAAGAAGGGGTCTCTATACATCAGCTTGGAATCGGCCGTATCCTTCAAGCCCGTCCTGGACTTGTATTCGAAGTACAACATGTTTAAGAAGGAATGGTTTTTCGTCAGGGACGACTCCGTTTCTATCCATCGCTTCACCTCCGGATGTAAGTCAAGGCTTTATTTATAATTTCCGTTCTAGTTGCAATGCTTCTACTTATGTGTTTTTATTTCTTGCTAGCGACAGGTGGTTTTGCGGTCGTGGAGAATGATCGCCTGGTTCAGACGGCAGCGTAAATAGAAGCTATTTCGGGAAGAGATAGGTCGGCTGCTTACTTGATCAGGAACGCTACACTTTTGGGGCTCAACCTGATCCTGCCACATCAGTCCGTGGTCAAGCAGAGGGATACGGCGGAAGAGAGGGCTGCTCAAGCTAAAGGAGGAGCCACGGCGAAGAGTGGCAAGAGGAAGCCTTTCAAAAAACCTCCAGTTGTCGGAGGTAAGAAGCTTAAGAAGTCCGACGGCCCTTCCCCTAGAACGTGCCCAATTACTCCGAGGGAGGAAGACGTGGAGGAGGATAGAGGTGAGGGCGAAGGAGGCGATGTAGGAGGAGAGGAAGAGAGTGGAGACGACAGAGAAAGTGATGGTGGTGGCGATGGCGCCGGGGCTTTGCCTCCTGGGCAAGCAGGCGAGATTCAAGAGTGGATGGATGATACATTCCGCCAAGCTTTCGAGGGGTTGGGGGAAGGGACGGCCTTGGTGGAGAAATCGAAGAAGTCTGATGAGGCCGGGACGGGTGCCAGTCTATCTTCTGAGGGTATTTCAGCTAAGGAAACTCCGGCGGTTCAAGGTGAATTCTTAACTTTCGCAGACTCTCTTTATGATAAGGACTTAGTAATATTTTATGGCCAACTCCCGTCCTGAAATGAGATTCAAGACTTATTGCAGTATCCCACTCCCCCTCAGGGTTTGTAAAATAAGCGCGTTTCCCTACTTCTTTTAACTTAACATATTTCTCGGATCATAGTTTAATGCATGCTTGTAACACTTGGTTTTTATTCCAAGAACGGGTAAGGTGGCCAAGGCATCAGATATTCGGCACCTCCTTGAACAGTACAAGCTACTCAAAGCTTCTGCCAAACCAAAGCCGTCAACTAGCCGTCCCGGAGATGTGGTCAGCTATCGCCCTCTTCTCGGAGTTATTGAAGAAGATATGCAAAAGAGGAAGAGGGGCCGATCTTTGTTTGAACCCTCACCTGGCCCTCAGGCTCCAGTCCAGCCTATCCATGATATTACTGAGGAAGATACTGATTTTATGCCTTCCCCACATCCGTTCGAAAATCCAACCGTCACCCCGATAGACCATCCTGGTTTGGTTTGCAACCCATTTGCCGGCCACCCGGATCTAGACCCGAGTTTTCAGGACATCTCTTTTGACGAGGCTACGGGTGAGCATCTTCTTCCCCGCAATCCCATGGTACGGGTGCTTGATGAGGCTAAGTCCTTAGACCTCGATTTGCTTACTACTCGAATTGTGACCATGGGAAATGAGGCCAAGGCAAACATCGATCGGGTGGCTGAAGAGACCAAGAGGCTAATGGAGCATCACGCTCGACTGGCCAAGGCTAGGGAGGAAATCGGAAGTGCTAGCATTCGGTTGCGGCTAAAGGTTTTTGATCAGGCCAAACAGTTTGCCGATCAGGCTATCCAGATATCTCAGCATGAAGCGGCCTCCAGACGACTAAAGAAAACCATGGAAGAGGCTAGCAAGGCTGAGTTGCGAAAAATGGAGGCTGTTTGCAAAGAGCGAATTGACATGGCCATCGCAACGGTGGACGAGGTTCGGAGAGCGGATCTTGAGCAGGTAGAGGAGTTATCTGGGAGGCTTGAGGCCGCAGAGCTTGCTCAGGCCAAACTAAAGGAGGAGATGGAAGTGATGCGGAAGTCCCTTCAGGCTGATTTCTCGAGATACCGATTGGAGAGAGATGCTGCTGTTGCATGGCTGTCAGCTTCTGAGGCCCGGATGAAAGAGTTTGAGGAGAACGAGGGGATGATGGACGAGATGCTCCAGGACATGTATTTTCGTACTTGGAGGCAGGGCAACCTGTCCTGGATGGACGATTATCCTCGGGTTATGGCTAGGATATATCTCCGGGCTTCAGTGGAAGCCAAGGCTGAAGCGGATAAAGAGGGTGGCGCGGCCTTCAGAATGGATGTGGTTACCGCACAATTCACCAAGGAAGAGAAGGCGGCGGTGAAGGAAGGCATGAGGCTGCTCGCCACCGAGGAAGTGGGGGTGCAACTGGAGGATGACGACCAGGGAGCAGACGCTGGTAAGTCTTCCCTTTCAATCTTTTCATGATTTGATTGCTTATCTTTTGTGATTATTGATGGATTCTCTTCTGAATTGGGCAGGCGGGACCTCTGGAGTACATGCGGGGAGTTCTGACCCTGCAGTTAAGTAGATCCGGATGGCGGGCAGGACAGAGGCGGAGCCCCGATGTAGTTGACTCTTTTATTTGGTCTGTTTGACATTCCTGTACATACTAGTCCAAAACATTATTGTATTTTCAGGCTGTAATTATATCATTGCAATGAACGTCTTTATGTAACTTTATAACATAAGCAGATTCTGTTATGTTCGAATGTGGTTGTTATTTTGATATGTTGCATAAGAAATACGACTGCGTGTTTATGCATGTGATTTAATTGTATTTGATGCTAAGTTTCTGCTCAAAATATTGTTTCATGTCTTGCAATGCCAATATGATGTGTGAATAAATTAAAGCTACATATTTGTATACAAGAGAAGATAGTACCGCCCTTCGTGTTTTAGTTGTAGAGGGTTGCTTTGAATGTCTTGCGTGACTGAGTATGGAATGTAGCTGAGTGTTCTGTCATCCGGATGTGAGTTCATATTTCCACAAGCGAGAGTTCCCCTATTTTGTGACCTGTACTTTAGGGATTATTATACACGATAGGAGAAAAGTTTTTGAATGAAATGGAAATATGAGAAACAGTAAAACTTTCAATCACGGAAGGCCGTCGATATGCTTAAGTTCGTGGCAAACGGGTTTTGTAGTCACTTTCCCTAGCTGTGGGTCTTGGAGACATTTGTCACCCATCTTATGCCTCCGCGGGGAGTTTATCTTTTTTACCACAGCCACACTTAAGACATATCGGAGCCGAGATCGCTCACAGTAACTACCCGAGCCATTATGGCCCGTAATCGTGGGTATTATTCGATTTACTGTAGCCGGCTAGCATGGGTGCCGATCGTCAACCGTGAACTACCCCTGGCTGGTCACACCTTATGTTGGGGCTTAAAGTAGGCTCACAGTTGCCGACGAGCCGAACGCCGTAACGAGCTGCCATCGGCTATAGTCGGCCTTCTTGATGGCTTATAATTGGCTCATTACAGTTGGCTTTAAGGGCAGTCGCGAGCAACGAGTTAACCCACAGCAGAGGGATGCTGGAGCAAAAGTGTCTCATTGGCGAGTGCATAGATTCGCATAGTACCTGTGGGGTCTTGTCTAGGCGAGGTTGCGCCGTGAAGTGTTCAGGGTGGAAATGTAGGATTTTGTTCAACAGAAAAGGATAAAACTCAACAAGTAGCCAAGACATAAAGGAACAAGTTAACATGAGACAAGATTTTTAAAGTGGTTCAGCACGAAAATGCCTACGTCCACTGATTCTCTTTGTTAATTCACTTCATATGGGCAGTACAAGTTAAGAAAAGTATCGACGGAGGTGTTGGATGTTCCATGCCCTCTGGAACACCTCTCCGTCCACTGTTGACAAAATATAAGCTCCGTTGTGGAGATCTTTATGAATTACATAGGGTCCGTCCCAGATTGGATCTAGCGCTCCGGGGCGCGGGAAGATCCGTTTGAGGACAAGATCTCCTTCTCATAAGCTGCGGTGCTTGACCTTGGAGTTGTATTGTGCTGCCACTTTTTGCTTGTGAGCTGCCGCTTTAAGTGCTGCATCATTTCTTCTTTCTTCAATTAGATCTAAAGACATGTGTAGGAGTTCTTCATTCTCTTCTGGGTTGTAGTGGATCCTACGGTGGGAAGGCACTACAGTTTCAACTGGGAGCATGGCCTCCGATCCGTATGCCAAAGAGAAAGGAGTATTCCCTGTTGATGTTCTGTAAGATGTGCGGTAGGCCCAAAGTGCCGTAGGAAGTTCATCCACCTAAGCGCCTTTTGACTTTTCAAGTTTCTTCTTGACTAGAGTTTTAAGAATTTTGTTGACAGCTTCGACTTGTCCGTTTGCCTGGGGGTAAGCTACAGATGAGAAGTTTTATGAATTCCGTGCTCTTGGCACCAGTCGGTGAACTCTTCGCTGTCAAATTGAAGTCCGTTGTCCGATATGATTTTGAGTGGAACCCCGTACCTGCATAAAACATTTTTGATCAAGAAGTTAATAACTTTTGCCGAAGATATTTTATTTAGAGGTTCCGCTTCCACCCATTTGGTGAAATAGTCGACTGCCACTATGGCATATTTGGCTCCGCCTCGGCCCATTGGCAGTTCTCCAATCAAGTCAATTCCCCATATTGCAAAGGGCGAAGGGCTGGTCATTTGATGGTAGTCGAGGAATCTTAGCAAATTTCTGACATCTGTCACATCTTTTGACGAAGTCTAAGGCGTCTTTGTTTAAAGTGGGCCAGTAATACCCGTATCGGAGTATTTTCTTTGCTAGAGTCTGTTCCGGTGTGATCTCCGCAACTTCCTTGATGGATGTTGGACAAGACTTCCCTGGCTTCCCTTCCAGCGATACACCTTAATAAGGAATTAGAGAAGCCGCGCCGATAGAGGATGCCTTCTTGTAATGTGTAGCGGAAAGCTTTCCTTAAGATTTTTTTAGCTTCGTTACGTCCGTCGGGCAGTGTGCCACTTTGTAAGTACTTCCGTATGGGGGTCATCCAAGTTTCTTCTTCAATTGCAGCTATCATATTCATTGGCTCGTAGCTCGGGGCCAGTTGCTTTGAGATGGTTATTGTTCGGGAAGCAGTGCTGTCCTTCATGCTAGCTTGCTTTGCCAGTTCGTCGGCCTCCTGATTCTCTTCTCGAGGAATGTGCTTGATTAAATAGTGATTCAATTGATTGAGCAGCAGCTTGGTCTTCTTTAGATATGCTGTGAGTCATTCTCCTCGAGCCTGGAATTCTCCCAGTATTTGATTTACAATAAGTTGAGAATCACTATGGAGACATAAAGAACCGACTCCAATCTCCAGGGCAAGTTCTACTCCGGCTATCACTGCTTCGTATTCTGCGTCATTGTTGGTGGCAGCGAATTCCAACCTTAGGGCGTAGTGCATCTTCCTTCCCCTGGGGGTGATTATCACAACACCTGCCCCCGAGCCTTGTTCATTTGATGCTCCATCTACGAAGAGATTCCACTTGATATCTTCTGCTATTTCAGATTGCTCCTTACCTTCGTTAGTATTGAATTCGGCAATGAAATCAGCTATGGCTTGCCCCTTGATAGCGGTGCGAGGATGGTAGGTGATATCATATTGACTCAGTTCAATGCACCACTTAAGTAGTCGCCCAGAAGTGTCGGGGCGATGGAGTACCTGCCTTAGCGGTTGATCGGTTAAAACTCTGATGGAATGAGATTGGAGATAGTGTCGCAGTTTCCGTGACGTGATTAGCAAACGGTATGCTAGCTTTTCAAGTTTAGGGTATCTGGCTTCTGCCCCTGTAAATCTCTTGCTTACAAAGTATACGGGCCACTGCGCGTGGTTGTCTTCTCTCACCAAAGCGGCGCTTAAAGCATGGGACGATACAGCAAGGTATAGGTATAGTTCCTCGCCTTCATTTGGAGTTGAGAGTACTGGTGGTCTCTGGTGGTGTTCGATTAAGTTAAGGAAGGCTGTCGAGCATTCGTCGGTCCATTCGAACTTTCCTTTGTCTTTCTTTAGAGCTTCGAAGAAAGGGATGCATTTGTCGGTCGCTTTAGAGATGAACCTGCTTAGGGCGGCCACCTTCCCGTTTAGGCTTTGCATCTCTCTTCGAGTGGATGGTATCTTGATATCTTGCAAAGCCCGAACTTGTTCGGGGTTTGCTTCAATCCCCCTGGCATGGACGATGAATCCCAAGAACTTTCCCGACGATACTCCGAAGGAGCACTATAGAGGGTTCAGTTTCATTCTATATTGGCAAAGTACTTGAAACATCTCATCCAGGTGGTTTATATGATCGTTGGCTTTCCTCGATTTTGCCAGAATGTCATCCACATAAACTTCCATAGTTCGTCCTATTAGTTCCGCAAACATCTTGTTGACGAGGCGCTGATAAGTAGCTCCGGCGTTTTTAAGTCCAAAAGGCATTACTCTGTAGCAGTACAATTCCCGGTCAGTGATGAAACTAGTGTGGTCTTGATCGGGGGCGTGCATAGGGATCTGGTTATATCCTGAGTATGCGTCCATAAAAGACAAGAGTTCGTGTCCGGCGGTGCTGTCCACGAGCTGATCGATTCGGGGGAGTAGGAAGCAATCCTTCGGACAAGCGTCATTTAAGTTGGTGAAGTCGATGCATGTTCGCCACTTTCCATTAGCCTTCTTTACCAGCACCGGGTTGGCGATCCATTCTGGGTAGATGGCTTCTCTTATGAAGTTATTGGCAAGTAGGTTCTTTACTACTTCCTCTAGGGCTGCTGATCGTTCTGCCCCCATGCTTCTCTTTTTCTGCTTTACTGGCACCTTGGTGGGATCGATGTTCAGTACGTGGCATGCTACAACTGGGGAGATTCATGTCATATCAGCGTGCGTCCATGCAAATACATCCATGTTGCGGCGAAGAAAATTGATGAGTTGATCCTTTAATTCTTATTTTAGTTGAGATCCGATTTTCAATTGTCTACTTGAATCATGTTTGTCTACAGCTACGAATTCCATAGCCTCTGCAGGCTCGGCGGTGGCCTCCTCCTCTTTGTCCCTGGGTCTACTTCATTGAAAGGATCACTGGTATATCGAAGAGGAAAGGCTTTCTTTAGTTGCTATGCTTCCAAGCTTTTCATAAAGAGAGTAGTCTCTGCGTTTTTCCCTTTATATTTTCTGTGGTTATTGCGAAATTCAGTTACATAGCAGTCTCGAGCAGCGTCTTGATCTCCCTCTATTTCTCCTATTCTGTTATCTGTTGGAAATTTCATCTTCAGGCACCATGGGGCTAGGACAATTTGGAAGTCAGACATGGCCGGTCTTCCTAAAAAGGCGTTGTAGACCGAGTGGTTCACTATTAGTACAAACGTTTATTTTCACATAACGGAGCGGGGATGACTTTCTATTTCAACAAAAAGGTCCAGTTGCCCGAGGGGCATCTTCGCATCTCCAGTGAAACCATGTAGTGGTTTGTTGCAGGGAGACACATCCTTCATTGACAGCTTCATTTTGTCGAAAGCATACTTGAATAGGATATTCACCGAGCTTCCAGTATCTACTAAAATTCGGAAAACTTTGGCTGGACCGAACCAGAATGAGATGACCATAAGATCCATGTGTGGGTACTGTCTTCCCTTTAGATCGCGCCTACTGAATGTGATGTCGTCGTTCTCTTTCCGTTTCGGATGGCGTTCTTCCATAACAGAATTAACGTAGCCTTCAGCGTTTCTAAGTGACTTACCGTATCTTTCCATCTCTGCCCAGCTTCTGTCGGCGATGTGTGGTCCTCCTGATATGGTATGGACCACTATCTTCTCTTGGCTAGAGCCGCTGGTGTTGCGGTTTCCTCCGCCTACTTCTGGGAGGGGTAGCCCTGGGTTTTTATTGGCGGGAGCTGGAGTCCTGTTCTGGCTTTTTACATAGCGTTCCAGTCTCCTCCTTCTAATGTGTTCTTCAATCAAGTCCCGGAGATGGTGGCATTCATTGGTGTCATGTCCATGAGATTCGTGGAAGCGGCAGAACTTTCCTGACTTGAGTGCGTTAACTGACTCCTTCTTGTGCGGGGGGCGCTTGTATCTAACTTCGTCTTGAGTGGCTAGGAAGATGTTTTCGATTGTTTCATTCAAAGGAGTGTAGGAGTCAAATCTTGGTCCGGGTCGATATAAGCGCTTTTCTCCCTTCTTGCCCCCAGCATTGTCTCTAGAGTCATTTCTCCGAACATCCTTTGCTGCAGCGGGAACCCTGTCTGTAGCTGTTTTAGCCTGTTGCCCGGACTGCCTCTCAGTGGCAGCGTCTTCAAGTCTCATATACTTTCCAGCTTCATGGAAGAAATCAGGTATAGTAGCTGGCTTTTCCTTGGTTAATCTTCTAGCAAATTTAGTATCCGGATGTACACCACTGTAGAGAGCCATTAGGATAAGTTTCTCGTCGGCATCTTGGACTGCGGCCGCCGCGGCGTTGAATCGGGTTAGATATTGTTGCACTGTCTCTCCGGGTTTCTGTTTGATATTAGATAAGGAATAAGCGTCCTTGGGTTGTTCCACATGAATGCGGAACTGGCTGATGAACTTTTCTTTCAACATTTCCCATGAGCTGATGGACCCTTGGGGTAGGTGGCAGAACCAGGAGGTAGCTAGATCTGCCAAGAAAAGTGGCAAGCATTTACACAATACTCCCTACGTTGCTCCGCTCATGAGTATATGCTGGGTGTATCTCTGTAAGTGTACTATGGGGTCAGAGGTTCCCTTGTAAGGTTCCATTGTTGGCATTTTCCATTCCCGGGGGGTGATGGCGGTTTCGATATTACGGGTGAAGGGGCTGGTTACCCTAGCACCTATCCCCCGATCCCTTTGATCCCGTTGGACGCACTCTCTGAACAATCACGCCATCCTTTCATCAGAACTTGGAGCGGATAGAAATGAGTTTGGTTCTTCCCTACGGGACTGATTCCGTCCAGACGACTTGTAGGGATGGTATCGTCTGTCACTCCTAACATTCTCCAATGCTGCCTCTGGTCTTCTGGGGGCATGCTGGGGTCAGCCACAGTTAGCCCTTGCCTTGATCTTCCCCTGCCGGGTTCTGTTCTCAGCACTTCCTTGGGTCCAACTTCGGGCCGGACTCCAGCTCGGCCCCGTCTACTGGTGTTTTCATGGTTAGGTAGCATGACAGGCTCAGCTACATCCGACCCCTGTCTGGCACCTCCCCTGTTGGGTTCGGTTCCAAGTGTTTCCTCGGGTCGGAATTCGGGCTGAGTCCGGGCTCGGCTCCTACCATGGCTATTTCTGTTGTTAGCCTCTTCGAAGAAGAAAGACCTTTGTCGCCTCCCAGATCCTCCAGACCGAGACTCACCCGATGATTCAGTGTTGCGGTTGGATTCTTCAGCATCCCTTAAGCGTGACATGAGTTGGTCCACCAAGGCTTCTTGTTGAGATGCGAAGCGGTTAGTTACTTCAGCCACAACCTTGTCCAGATCCGCCCTTGTAATTGGTTGTTCCGTAGCAGGGACTGTCGGATTTGCCTAATTTAAATTTGCTGTTGGAACTGGACGATTGTCTTGGTCTCTGATTACTGTATCTGGGATACTGCCAGTTGCGATGTTCTTTCCTTTGTTAGCATCTTTCTTTCGTCCGAGAGGCATGTTTTCCAAGCAATGAACGATGTTGATAGAAAAAGGGTTGAGTGGGAGAAGGTGAAGCTTCAAGCTCCTCTTCTCAGCGAAAGCACCAAAAATGTTTGCACAAAAAATGGGCAAACACCTCCAAGTCGTATGAATTAGTTGATTTTATGTTGTTTCTAGTGATTTGGGTGATTTACGCAAATATATAAAAAGCAGGGACTAAACTGTAAAAGACACACAAATTTATAGTGGTTCGGCCAGAACGTGCCTACGTCCACTTTATATGTTATTCTCCTTTTCCCTTCAGATTACAAGTACAAAGCTTTGATTACAAGTAATTGAAAGTTGTTTGAAAGTTCTATCCGTGCTTGAGCTCTCAAACTTGTCTGTCATTGTTGTACCCCTGCCCCTCTATTTATAGAGTGAGGCTGGGAGCAGGGGTCCTGAATGTATATAGCAGCTGGTGGGCCTGGGCCGAAGCAATCTGGTCTGGCGATGTTGGTTCGGTATCCACTTGGTCCGGTAGTGGTTGGAGTGAGTTGGTTCGGCATAGCATGGGTGGAGAGTTGGTTCGGTGGGGCGTTGGTCTGGTAGGGAAGTGGCTTGGTCCGGTTAGGATGGTTCGGTAGTTGTTGAGGAAGTTCTGGTCCGGTTGTTGTTTGGTTCAGCAGTGGTAGGTCTGGAGATGGTTCGGTGGTTGTTGGAGAAGGTTTTGGACCGGTGGTGAGGTGGTTGGCTCGGTAGTGCGTAGGAATGGGGCTGGTTCGGTGATGGGTGGTTTGGCAGGGATATCCTCGCTCTGGTTCGATGAAAACATGCCCAACCCTATACCAGTCCCATCTGGTATTCTACAATCTGATTCATTTACTTAGGGTTAAATACCATATCAAATTTTCCTTGATTTTTTTTTCAAATTGATTTAACCCTTTAAATCACACTTAAAAAAGGAAAATATACCTTTTGCTTTACTCAAATATCTTTTCCAGGGTATATGCTTTGCATAAAACAATGTTGATGAGAATCTTCGAAACCCTTGTTTTAAAACTTTAAACAGTCCCTTTCGAATCCATTGAAAGTACCCCTTTCCAAATAAGTTAACTACTTTACCTTCAAACACTATGCCAAAAGGCCAAAACATACCTTTCGAAACCTTTAAAACAGATCTTTCGAAATCATTGAAAGTGTCCCTTCGAAAGTTTTATAAAACCTTAGACATCCTCTTTTCAAAACACTTCAAATTCGTCTTTTGAAAGCATCAGAAACCTTCCATTTTAAGACTCAGTTAACTCTTTTGAAAACATTGGGGAATTCTCCCCTTCAAAACTTTCATTATATATCTTTCAAAAGCATTAAAGTCCTTTACTTAAAACAAACATTTTGAAAGCATTAAGTTCAAGTAAAAGTTTGTGGAACATTGTTTCGAAATCAGTTAAAACCATTCGTTTTGAAATCTTTGGGTTTAACTTCCAATATATCTAAGGATTTTAAAAGAACTAGGGAGAAAGCATTACTTTCGGAAGCATTATTCCTAGGAACTGGGGCAAAAGCATTTTTAACTTTGTCACTAAAAACATTATTTGAAAGTTTGAAGTGCCATAAAAAATTATTGCGGATAATGGTACTCAATTCGAAAGCGTTGAATTCAAAGACTTCTGCAAACGCTTCTGAATCGAGTAAAGCTTTACCGCTATTGCACATCCACAGGAAAACAGAGGTAGTAAATAAGATCATCAAGTCCACCATCAAAAAGCAGCTAACTAAAGCTAAAGGAAACTGGGTTGATGAACTTCCACTAGCACTATGGGCTTAAAGAACAATACACAAATCTACAGTTGGTCACTCTCCGTTTGCCCTAGCATATGGTTCAGAAGCAATGATTCTAGTCGAACTAGAGATCCCTTTTCATTGAAGGTGGAACTTCAATCATCAGCAGAACGAGCAGCGCCTGCTCAAATTGCTCGATATGGTCGATAAGAAGTGGGAAGAAGCCGAGCTAAGGACCACCACTCACTATAAAAGGGTCTCATGACATTTTAACTCCTAGGTCCGTAACCTTACCTTTGAAGTAGGAGTCCTTGTCCTCAAACGGGTGTACACTATACTAGAAGCATTTAGACCAAACTGGGAAGGACCCTATGTGATCGGCCAGAAGCTAGGGGACGACACGTTCAAGCTAACAACCGTTGATGGAACCCAAATTCCCCATGCATCAAACAGTGAATCGTTGCGTCATTACTTTATCTAAGATACTTTACGTATTTCCTATTTTACACAAATAATACATCCCGGGACACCCGAGGCATTATAAATAAGTAGAACTTGCCCAACTTTAATTTCAATTAATGAAAATGCTTTGCTTTCTAAACCAATGAAAACGTATTCGTACAGGAAACCTATTGAGTCGACGGGGTCAAATCGACTCAAAACTATCTGATCACTGCTTGAGATGGTGAAACCATGCACAAGTATTCCCCATTTATCCGCCGAGTCAATGGAAGCAAATCGACTCAAACCGTTGGATCGACGGAACTTGATCCTTGCCTTCTAAGAACTGGTGTTGCTCCGGCAACACTGAGAAGGTCTGAATCAAAGCTACGCGCTGTCTCTTGGACTGCGAAATCACATCCAAGCAAATACAGTTACCCAAGCCGTGCATCTCGTAAGCAGCGCATTTCTTCTTGGTTCGCAGAACTGCAACCGGGCACGCCTCGATCCCACGATGCACATTTCATAAGCCGCACAACACTTCTTGGATTAGCAAAATTGTATCCAAAGATGAGGAACTCCTATATTGTGAAAAGCCACGCATCGCTTCCGGAGCCAAGGAAATATCACTCCAAGAAGCAGCACATGTGCACAATTGCCTGTATGTCAGCATTACGAAAGAATCACTTAACAATATTTCAAGTTATCGGTGTTGCTCCGGCATCACCAATCGCTTACTAAAATTCTTAAGTGCGTAAATCACTAGCGCGTAAGGCCGCTAAAGAGCTTCATGGATATCTCAAGTCAGAAATCAAAATAAGATATCTAAAATGAGGACATTAAAACCAAAAGCTCCAAAAGATAGGAGTTGCAGTATAAATCTAACTAGGGGCATCCGAAAGACCACATGGATACCCAGTCTCATATTAAGTGTTCAAAGTAAACAGTCATGTGAACTAGGGGTACACACTCACCACCACTCAACCAAAGTAGCAAAAATTTCACAATTCTGTTACCCCAAACAAAGAATTTTTGCAGTAATTATGGGACTAAATAAAACCGTATAGGAAAAATATCAACAACCACTCACGTGTACAAAATCATATTACATAAAAAAAGAATAGTGGCATAAAAAGGCAATAGTGCGTGGAATGTAGATAGGTAGACAAGTGAAGTTACAACCAAAATTTCAACAGTTTTATTACTTGGAATGTTTTTCATGTATAACAACAAACTACGGACGCCGTCCCCATACAATATTGGCCAAAGAAAGGGAAATACAAACATCACTATTACAGCAAGAATAAATGCTAAGTGCAGACTCTACACTTGTACAAAAGCAACCAAAAAGAAAAAGCTCCACTTCACATATACACAGAAAGATCATAGCTTCTTGTCACTACCGCCCCACCATATTTCCCATCTCTGATCAGCAACTTCTTAAGCTTCTCCCCTCCTACGGTGATCTCTCTTTCTAAAACATTGGCAGACCATCCTTTGCCTTTGCGCTTATGGGATTAGTGAGAACTCTTTGACGACCTTTTTTTCTCTTCAACCTTCTCCTTCTTCACCGCTACCATCTGCTACTCGGTCATCAGCTGTTCAGTCTCTACTTTGTCTAGCTGGCTAGCTTGATCTGACTACTCTCATGTGTTAGTAGTTGCCAAAACCTCCTCTTGGGATACAGAGGGGTCATCCAAACCATGCAGTGCTGCAATTTGCTTAGAGTGCGAACCAGCTTCAAGCCAGATGCGGAGTCGACGGTTTGATGCGGTCCAAAAGGTAGTAGATCTGACATCGTAAGGAGGAGGTAACTTGACAGGAAGAGTGGATTGATCTATAATTTCAGAATAAAAGGAGGTTATCTTGGAAATTTCATCTGGCATAAATAGAAAGTCTACAAACATGGGAGAGATAAGAAAATTACCTAATGTGGGGGTCTGTTCACGTGCCACAACTTTGAATCCCTCGCCGTTGCCCTTTATGATGGCTAAATAATCATAGGAGAAGTAGAAACAATCCCTCCATCGCTGCAAAGACACGAAGAAGGATCACCGGGGCCTATATGAAAATTCCCGATTATAGCCTTAGCGGAGGCCATGGCATCAACAGCTTCTCGTTCCCTCTTCAGTCTTAAGATTTTCTGTCCCTCCCCTAAAGCTTGGTAGGAATCTTCGTTCAGATATGTTTGAACTAACTCCTCTTCTATATAACTGTCACCCATATCTTGAAATTGGGCTAGAATCTCTTCCCATACTATGAAAGCGTACGAGGGAATAACAGACCCAAGTAACTAAGACTCCCCTGCTCCTCTGGAGTTGACAAATAAGCCCAAAATAGTAGCATCCAAGCCTTCCATCTTCTTTATAAAGGTATCTTAAAGCTTTGAAAAACTGGCATCCGTGTTAGCCTTCTTTATCGCCAGCTGTTTCTTCTTTGTATCCAAATTTGAAACTTGTCATGAAGAGAGGCAATTTGTTGAGCCTACTCGGCGATAGATTTCTTCTACATCTCAACCATCGTCTCGCTTATCCTCTACTTTTCTTTTAAAGCTGCCTCATCCGTATGGCTCTTCTTTATCTCATCTATAAATATGATTACGGCTGGATCATTGGATTCTTTTAGCTCCTTAAGTAAAGAAGCACTTTTGCTCTCCCCCTTGTGGGTATCATCTCTCTCTTTCTTTAGCTTCTCAATCTTTGCATCGCAATTTGTGAGCTGCTTCTCATACTTTCAGACTCAAACAAGAGGATTTAATGGTAGTTATTTTGGTTAATAGTAGACCCTTCAGCTTCCTTCAAACCGCTCTGAACTGCTGGGAAACGAGGTGAATAAAATTCGGCATGAACCAACTTTAGATCAGGCTTATCAAACACAACCCCCCTTAAGAACAAACTAGGGAATGCAGCTTGTAGATGTGGGGGACCAGTAGGAAGAATGTAAGGTGCACGCCTAGAAATTTGGAGAGTGGCCATCATGATAGTATGAGTAAAAGAGATGAAGACACTGGAAGTAGGGACGTTTATCCCAGTGGAAGAAGAAGGATGTGAAGCGGATTCTCATTTTGGGTCTCCTTTTGGAGTCTTTAACAGATCTCCCCGCTCAGTCGGGCTCTTCCTCCTTTTATAGCCACTTCTCCTATCTCTGCCTT
This sequence comes from Allium cepa, assembly GCA_030765085.1. Classification (NCBI taxonomy): domain Eukaryota; kingdom Viridiplantae; phylum Streptophyta; class Magnoliopsida; order Asparagales; family Amaryllidaceae; genus Allium; species Allium cepa. Next base: position 456,175,224 of record CM060929.1, on the reverse strand, counting down.
AATCTTTCTTGGCATGGCGATGCTCTTCCGCCTCCTTCTCCTTCCTTCTTTTCTTCTCCTCGTCAGTCTCCCTAGGAGCAAGGTAGCTTAAAGAGTATCTCTGCAAACCTTGATACTTCAAAACTCTATCAAGGTCATTGTAAAGACCATGAGACATGATTCTTGCAGCAAACAATCAAATAGATTTAGGAAAAAGTCATTTGGTGAATTAAAACATCCTAAAATAATAATATAAAGGATGATCTGATTAGATTGGAAAAGGCAACCCTTTCGAAATAAAGTCATCCATCAAGTCACCCATATTCATGAAAATGTTACTTATATCTCCTAAATCAATGTCAACACCTTCCGATAGAGAGTTGGACAAAGGCTCAGTCTTGAAATAAGCTCCCTCAATAGGCTCTTTCAAAGAAGGTGAGGGTGCATAACCAAGGCTTAATTCTAAGGCCTTGTCACCTAATTTGACGTCACCCTCATCAGTGTCCCAATCTATTCCTTCCTCATCTAGAGGATGCTTTTTACTGGTTTCTCCTTCTTCCTTCTCTTCAATAAGCAGAGCCTTGCCCTTCCATTGAATAAACTCTTCCTCTTTCTCTTTTAGAATCGATGGCATTTTGGGTGGACTGTCGACCCCGACTTGAATTTGGATCTCCTCGAGGGTCTTCTCTAACCCATTGGATGGGCCACTTTCTTCTTCTTCATCATCATCATCATCTTCTTCTTCATTAGAGTCATGGGAAGAGGAAACAGAACAGGTTCGGGCTCTAGAGTGGGAGGGAGCGCTAACGAATCCAACGGATCTCCTAGGGTGTAAAAGCCCACATCGGCAAAGGTTCTCATCTGTGAGCAAGAATCTAATCATGCGCTCCCTAGCATCGACTACTTTTAAGGTGCTAAGAATGGTGCCGAGTGCCGACTCCTTATTAATTTTTGAAAGAACTACAAGGAATATATAACTGTTCAGAAAAGCTATAGCAATTAAAGGAAACTCCGAGCATAGTGAAGAAGACTTACCCCCCGTAGTCCATAAATGGGTCAATCCTTCTGGACATTTAGCAAAAAAGAACTGATTTTTGAATGTAGGAACTTTGCTAGGAAGATCCAGTATAAGTTTCCGGCTATGCTACGCTTCAATATAAACAAGTAATGGATTAATCTCTCTCTTGAACAATAGAAGAAACTACAGCTTAGTGAAGTTCGGGGAATGATTAAGCGTCTACATGAACAGAACAAATAAGCACATCAGCATGACATATCCATTTGGAAGAATCTCGAATGGGGCCAAACCTATGTTCTGAAGTGTGGTCATTAGGAAGTGATTGAACTGTGACACTGCATTGTACATGCACATACATCGGTGTAAAGCCATGTATCTAGAAGCTGGCCTATAAGCAAATTCTCCTCTCGATGGCAGAAGCACATCATCCTCTAGGATACCATATTGCGAGAAAATGCTTTACAACATCTTGTATGTAAGAATTGTAGGAGATTTCTCTTAAGGACCAAGCAAGACTCTGAAATTAGGAAGAGTTCCATCGACGAAGGGACCAACTGGAATCAGATGACCATGTTAACCTAAAGCTATAGAAGCAGCGGATCCAACTGGGATCGACGATGACTTCGCTTTAGAAGGAGGTGAGTTCCCCTCAACTAATTTGCACCGAGAAGGTTTGCACGTCATTCTATATAAGAAAGCTTATGTTCAAAATGGTCCGGTATGCCTAATCTCTAAACTATAAACCCTCGCGTGGTTGACACCTAAAATCTGGGAGATAATTGACGTGTACCGACCACCAACCAGATTCCAAGTATTAACTGGGAGTATGTGTGATGTGTAATCTAAGTGGGAATGGGTCCTGGGTCTAAACACTATGAACACACCATTCCATGTAAATGGCTCATTCACATCGAAAAGAGCAATCTGTATCACCCATTAATTTCATTTCTTTTATACTTACTCGTTATCGATCAACGATTGATAATGGATCCTTTGTTCGAAGAAACGCGGAAAGCCCTTACTATTCCAGGTACACCGGCTATGCAATGATAAGACTAATCCAAAGTAAGCGAATATAGTCTGAATCAAGTAAAGAATTCTTAGTATAAGCCGATTTTATTTCTCTAGAAGGTGAAAACGGCATGATCTACACACAAGACACGACCTTACGCTATTACCGCCTCCCAGAAAAACCAAAATCAATCCACAAGGTGTTATGCCAGCATCGACTGTGTAACTCGATGCAAGTCAATTCCGACCATGTGGATGAAGATAGCAAAACATGTCGAGTACCATAGCAAAACCCCAGCTTCGTTCTATGAAATTTCAAGATTTGGTTTGCTATCTTCTTCCACAAAGTCACAATCAACTCGAATCTTCCACTCTATCCATCACTAACACAACTTCATCACCAATCGCTAATGAAACGTCAAAATCCATGCTACTAACCTTCGAATTGGAGAAAATAAATCAATCTTTAGTTTAGGGAGACCCAAAACTAGGGTTTCACTCGGATCAAATCGATAATATTCGCGAAGGTAGAAGCCTTGGTGGTAATCCCTTACTCACGTCATCATCGATGATTTCAAAAGGCGGCGGCTAGATATGCTGGTGGTGAAAGTCGACGATAGCGGTTCCTTGGTGGACGCGATTGGCCAGATCGGCTCAACTAAGGGTTTGAATCGAATGAAGCAAGACCAGAAGTGAAGTGACTGGGTTAGGTTGGTTGGTAGATTAATATATATATATATATATATATATATATATAAAGAGTTCTCTTGAAAAAATTAATTTAGGTACTCGAATTGGTATCGACCCGAATTATTTCGCCTATGCCACACTAGATTTCTCCAACATGACCTCCTTGATGTTCATATACATCCTTGAAAAACTCAAGTCTAAATTACTAGTAATCATGAGCAATGAAGATCCATATTGAAAGTTGAATAGCTCACCGGCATATTATGAGATAGCTCAACACGATCAATAAAAATCCTTAAAACGGAAACCCAGAGATAGTCAATTCCATGGCACACCTTATTTCCCACGAATGCGTACTCTAAGGGAAAATGTTAATCGGGTTTTTAACGTAGCAGAATTCCAAAGGAGTTACAACAATCAAATTAAGCTAGAATGACTATAAACTTGATCGGAAGGCTGAATAAAAGACAAAGGGCCTCAAGAAGCTTGAACCATTTTTATGCTAATATTCCGGATCGATATCGATCCAAAATTTTTCTTTATTGGATCTCCATTGCACCTTTCTTACACTCTTATGTCTCTACTAAGATTATCTACCAAGTTTGGTAACATTCCAAGCATCCGAGTTCAAGAAGTAAAGACTTATCCGATTCAGACTACAGATAAGCCAAACCCATGGGTGATTCACCATCAAAGCAATTCAAAGAGCTATGAGATTACATGAAGAGCATCAAAATGAAGCAAGTAAGACAGACAAATAGTAGAAGCATAAAAATGCATAACTATTTGGACCGGTACCAATCCGATCTAATTGGATCGGAACCGACCCAAATAGTTAGCTCCTATGACCCCCAAATTTTCTATGCTCCTTCTTCACACTAAGTGAAGGCTTCTGTAATGACTCTGCCCAAGCGCTCTTTAATTCTTATAAATATCTTCCTATCTGCAACGTAAAAAGAATCTCTCTGGACTGGCTGTTGCAACTCTGCGTTACTATTTTTTACTCTTCTTCTCACATACAACGGTCATAAAGGAGCAACTGAGATCCTTCGGTTGCCTCCAAGTTCTTGTGATTTAGATCTAACTTAGTGATTCAATTATACTGTAAATCAGATCAATCTTAAAATAGCAGTTAGCTAATAAAAGCTATAAAGTGGGCGTAGGCTTCATCGATAGCTGAACCACTATAAAAATCTTCTTGTCTCTTTACTATTTCTGATCGTTTTACATTTATTCTCTATATTGTTTGCTATGAGAAAAAGAGTTGGTGCTTTCACACTCAAACCAGGATGCTGATCCATTTGTTGGATTAACATTAATCAAATTATAAAAGTTATATAACAATTATAACTTATGTCATATAAATGTATAATAAAAGGTGAAATAGTAAGAAACCTAATTAGACTTCAGAATACATATGTATAGTACATATACCGTGATTTATGATGTGTCTGATGCTTGAATCATGAAGGTATTTCATAAGAAATACATTATTCCATAAGTCGAAATCACTCAACTAAATATATTAAAGATCATGAATCTTTAGTATAAATGCTGTCACCTACCACTTATATATTAATAAAGTACTTGCATAATCGGTGGATGTTGAGCAAACTCAAGCTAGAAACGTTATGTGTAGGATTATCAATATATTGAATAGATGAGCTAAGATAACCGTATGAATTTATTGAGAAAACTTAAGGTACATATACTATACTTAGGCCATCGTAAAATGGTATGCACGAGTTAATAATCTCTTTTGATTTGTTGGGCAAACTCAAGCTTGAAATGAGATTAGGACAAGGAACCACGGGTTAGGAATTGTATATGATACAACCGATAAGGTGTTATCCATCATTTATGGAGCTATGACTTGTTGAGCAAACTCAAGGTCAAAATTCCAAGGTAAGCGAGCCCTAACACCACTGGAGAAAAGATTTCTATGTTTCATTTTAGGGTTTAGAGAAGCATAAAAGTCTAATGGGAGCCTTATTAGAAAAATGAAATTGTAACATTTAACTTTCTAATATTGTAAGAACATCTGCTATATAAAGTTATAATAATCCACACAGATAAATTTGTGCAATTATTATAATCGATAGAACATTTATTAATTAAAATATACAAATGAACTAAATTAATATTAACAAATAGAAATATAAAATATATTGATTGATAAATGTTTTTGCATGTTATCGCTTTAATACCAATGCAAGCGCATAATTTATAACAACCGAGTACATTCGTAATTAGTCACTTAAGTGTTTAATTACCCAAGACCATGTATTGTCTTCAAGGAGTTTCAAACTCTTAAAGCAAAACAAGATATGAATATTTGATTCATTTCCAATCACATATAAATTTTATATGGTGAATGGCCACTACGCGTAATGTACGAAACCTCGATGAAATTAGTTTATTCGAAATAAGCAAGTAAACTATGGTGTGAGATTATGTATTCTATATGATTGGTTACAATCATGATATTATTATGCCAAATGTAAACTAAACCAAAAGATATAAGATAGTTATAAGAATTCGATCATCGAAATGTCAGTTTAATGAGTTTGCATAAAGTGCAACATATTTGATATCATTAAATGTTAAGGATGACTGAACGCACTTTTATGAAGAGTTCTTTATGATATTGTAGTAAGAGTTTCATTGAATGGTTTAGCCATTTGGAAAGGAAAGAGAATGCATGAGAGTGGATGTAATTTAAGACGCAGTTGTGATGAAGAGAGTTGATAGTCACTTTTGCTTCATAAAGAAATATTAGAAATGAGAATTGTAAAGTGATCATTGATACTTAATATTGGAATGAGAAATATGATTTATATTCGAAAATGTACTTTTATATTGAAAATAATTTTCTATAAGATTTATTTCTTTGAATTTTAGATATTTGATTTGAAAATTCTCGAGTGTAAACCAGTTATAGTAAATGTAATAAATAAGTGGTTCAATGAAGCTTCATTTTCCATACGATATTATAGTAATGGTGGAATAGTGGAAGCACGCCATAAAGCTCCCAATAGTAGCATTTAGTTACAAAAATTATTTTCGTAAAACATGCCAAATATCATTTATGAAATAACAATATTTTTATTGTTGATTGAAAAATGGATATGGTTTTATTTTAGTACAAATATTATAAATATTTGTTATAAAAGAAAACTATAATAGTGGTATTTGTGATGCATTGGATAATACAAAAGTATCTAAATTTATTTGCAATTATTTTGGAATTATGGACTAAGCCACGGTTTGGAGAAATAATTATTTGATTATATAATTATGATTCGTAGGCTACTAATGAATTATATCTCAAACAATAAAGGGAAATGCACCCATGTAGTGAAGCGACATAAAATTTGGTGAACTCTTCAAATTGATACATGTAGATGTATGCGGTCGTAAGTCTATTAATACCAAAATAGTTCTACATATTTCTTTTTTTCATTGATGATTTATCACAAATGCGAACATGTGTACTTGATAAACATATGGTATGTTTATGATAAGCTCATAAAATATAAAACGGAAGTAAATAAAATAACATGCAATAGAAAATAAAAATGATTTGATTTGATCGAATATGTAATTATATTGGAAAGTGTTTTGGACATACCTAAAAATAAATAAAGATTCAATCTTAAAAGTCACTCCTCCTTATGATATATAATGATTTACTGATAAGGAGTAGTCGAACTTTGTTGAACAAAGTATAATTAATGGTGAGTGAAGTTGAGTTAAATTCTTTCTATAAGGTCATGTACTTAAGAGTAGTACACTGGGTTAAAATTAATTTCCTATAAACAATAGTTTACAAAATCATACAAGATAAGGGTATATAAGAAACCCCAATATATCTTAAGCCAAAGAGTTGGCAGGTTGAGTGAGTCAAAAGACTGCATATAATAATTGTACGTGAGAGATCTTGTATAAATCACCTCAAAAGAAATTTGGAAACGATCGTCATTGGATGACCAATTTGTGTTTTGAACAAAATATTATAAACTAAAATCAAATCAATTTTATGTATAAGGTAACTCATAAAACATTTATAAATACCTATCCTATTGTATTGAGAAACAATTATTGTTTCAAGAAATACCGACTTTATACAAAAGAATTTCTTTTAGAAATTATTGCTAGTAAAATAGATTTAGATATGATCCAAGATAAAACTGATTACGAGGGATGAAATAAAATTAGCCAAACCTAAACAAACACAATGCATTAGAGTTTCTAATGATAATCCCACATATTGATGAGAAACTATAAGTATCTTATCAATATCAAGAATAGATAATCCTCAGTTGTAAATTAAATCATTAAGAGTATTTACTCTGTCATATGATATGATGCACAAATCTGAAAGAGTTCCAAGTACGTTGTCAAAGTATGATTTCGATGTTTTATCTAAAGGGATATGATCCATTGGCTATGAATGTATCTTCCAGAGAAAGACTATTGTAGTTGGAAAATAATAAAAAAAGTTGATAAGAATGACATCATAAATTTCAGTTGTTGAAATCAGCAATAGATTCATCATTTAGTTTGCTTAAGTTAACTTGGATTTGCCATAAAATTGTCTCTAGGTATGACTATGTCTTTGGGACATATGTATTTTGAAATGAAAAATTCTAAATAATGATTTAGAATAGACTATATGCACATAAAAACCAAAGTGTCTCAAATCCGTGGGAGTGATACCGAGGTTGTTGGTTTTTTTGCATATGATCCAAAAAATGATACGAAAGTGTCATTCTATATGCAACATAATTGAATATTTATTTTGATAGAAATGTCGACCAATTTGATTTTCAGTCAAAATGCAGGGGAAGTGTGTTTTTGTAAGAATGAACATTAAAAGTACATAGATATTTCTAAATTATAACCAAACAGTATGTTGGTGATTATTAATGACGTACTTATGTTAAAATCAAGAATAGTTTGGTTATTTAATACACAATATTGGATTTTTAAATTATATCTTTTGTAATAAATATATAAAGGATGTTGGGAATGCCCCAAACGATATGCAAAAACACTTTATGAAAATGTTTAATATGGAATATGTAAGATGGGTTCCTTTTGTATTGACAATAAGTATTATCACATATGATGTATTGTCTATACTGTCAAATTTTCTAATAGGAAAATAGTGTCAAGGACAAAATTTCCAAGCGTTTTAGCCTCAAGGACCGGCCTTTAGTATTTTAGCGTAAAAGACAACTTTTGAATTTCAATTCGGAGGCAAAACAAGAAATTAGCGATTGGGACAAACATGCAAGTAAGTCTGGAGCGACGTTAAGATTTGGCGGTGTTGTTGGCGAGGGCCGTTGTTGCGATGGTGTTGGCTACAAAGGTGGTTGGTTCGATGATGGATGGCAATGGCTCGGGGTTTGAAGTAGCTCGATTTGAAGTCATCTGATAATGGAAATTAAAATTGATGGATCTAGTGGCAGAGACACCGTGGTGAAGTGGTGTTTTAGAAGAAACAACAATTTAAGGAAGAAGGGGAGCAAGTCGAGGAAGAAGAAGACCAAACCATTGAAGAATTAAGGGAGAAGTGGTATCGGCTGTTAGGTATCGTTTTTTGGTTTGTATGTATCATTTTCGAAAATACTTGTTATTTTTGAGTTTGTGATTTTTTGTTGTATAACAAAATTATTATACTGTAATAAATTCATATTTTGAAGTGAATATTTTTTAATTGTTATTTTGTTTTTTGCATTCATGTTGGTTTGGTTGATAATGTATTGTTATGTTGAGTTTAGTGAGGATCAGTTTTTAAGTATCATTTTTGTTGTTTTTGAGTATCATTTTTTAAAATAACGCAGTGTGGAAGTTTTTACTGTTCTGTATATTTGATTATATAAAAAATGAAGTAATTACATAGTAGTTATGATGATTATTGAGTCAAATTAGTGTTTCGTTAATATCAAATTTTTAATGAATTTTGTTTGAGCATCAGTTTTACTATTAATTGGAGGATAAGTTTTTAAGTATCAGTTTTAGTAATAGTTGGTATTATTTTTGTGAAAACTATTTTATTTTTTTACCTAGAGATGAACCACTGTCATGCTTGCCATTGTGCACACTACCTTAGTTTAATGGAATCCATTCTTATGCTAGAGTGGAATCACTCGATTTGGCTTGCGTTGGAGAATGGAGATGCTTGAGTCAAAGCATCGTTATATGAGATAGAGATGCAATTTCATGAGCTTGATAGATGTTGATTATGAGTGGTCTATTTTTGCTTTAAATATGATAATGAACTGATTTTCTACAAGGATGATTGCTGTGATTGAAATGCTTGTTCATGAATGAACTGTAAACTAAGATAATAGTGATTGAATCTAGGAGATTATGGGTGGTTTATTTGAGTATCATCTGTTAGGTATTAGTTTTAGTTGTCTTTTTAGATATCAGTTTTTAGTTACCGATAGCATTTTTAGGTACTTGTTTTTAAGTTAAGAGTTATAGATAGCATGTGATGGTAGCAGGTGGTGTTGGGGCGGTGGTGCGGCTGGTGGTGCAGGTGATGGCGGTGGGTGGTGGTTGATAATTTTGGCGGTTTGTCCCTATGACTAATTTTGGAAGAATGTTTGTCCTTGTCATTGATTTGGAAGAATTTTTGTACTTGTGGCTAAAATATTAAGGTTATGTCATTGAGGCTAAAAAATACAAATTTTTGTCCTTTATACCAAAACCCTTTTTTCTAATGTACTTGATGCATGAAACAAATATCAAATCCAAATTAAGACACTAAATGGTAGTTTAGAGTGTTCTCGAGTATTTAAAAAATAATATGGAATTGTTTACAAAAATATCGAACTCCTTATGAAGGAGTGTTCGGACATGAGCTTCATAAGTACCGTCGAGTATAATATTTCAATATTTAATTTAGGTTCAAATCTTAATTAAGAATCTATAAATTGGAAATGTTCCATAAAAAAGTTTGTAGTTGATTCAAGGAAAAAGATAAGTACATCGACTTGAATAGTGCTACAATAAAAGAAAAGTATAAATATAAATACACACATTTATAAATGAGCTAAGGGTGCTTCCAGGTATTAAGAATACTACATTATTGTTATATGATAACAATACAAGGATAAGAGTTCATTAGAAGGCAAGAAACATACTTCGACTAGTTTTACATGGTAAATGTAGTTTATCAATGTCAGATAGATTTGATTGATGTGTAGATTGATAAAACAACATAGTTTATCAATGTTCTATTATATACTTGATATAATGTGTTATATTAATTAATTAGTTTAGTTAATAGTCATAGAAAATCCATATATGGTATGTTTTGTGACAGTAGTTACAATATGTTGTAATCATGAGTGATTTATCACAATAAAGTAAAATATTATTTTAAATATTTTTAGTCAAGATGTATCGAGACTATATATCGATACATTCATTGAGATGAGAGTGAGTGAAAGTGACTGTGCTATAGGATCATGTAATATGGATAAACTACTTGTGCGGAATAGTAACTAAGTAAGTAAATAATTAAAGCAATAAAGTAAATGACACCAGAGATTTCTATACTAGTTCGAACCCGTTCTACGTCCAGTCCCATACTCCTTCTGAAATTAAAATAGCAACTACCACTTAACCTGGAGGAATAGGTTTACACCGCTTGAGCAACCAAACAGGACTTCTACCGCCTAAGCAACCGAATAGGACTTCTACTGCCCAAGCAACTGAACAGAACTTATTTAGAAATAAATAAATGTATCTGACTGTAGTATGCTCTTCAAATAGCACTGATAGGTCAATTAAGTACAATCTTCCTATAATCTTCTCCTTTATGATATATAGTGTAATGTGCTCGAAGAATGTGGAAGATGGTGTGATCAACGATCAAAGTTTATATGCAATTAGAGTGCAAATTGAAAATAGATAAAGAGACAAGAATTCAAGAATACTAAAATCAGTTAAGTGAATTGTTTGTTGAATTCTGAAATCTATTTATAGAGATTAAAAAATTGCAACCATTGATGAAAGATAATGTTGAAAAGAAATAAGTGCAACTGTTGATTTGAAGATGTTTCTCTTCGATGAAGAGAAGTGTCTTTTCATAAAAAATAGCTGCTAAAAATATTCAGCCGGTTAAAACTAATCATTCGGCCTTCTGAATTTGGTGAAATCAAAAACAACAAAGAAATAGGCAATTTTTGGCCTAAAACAGCAAGCTGAATTTACTCGTTCAGCCTGTTGAATACTGTGAAACAATAAAATTGTTTTAGCAAATAGACGGTTGAATGAGGTCATTCAGCCGGCTATTTTCAGCCTTTTTGCATGTATGAGTCATGTGTATATGTTTATATATATATATATATACCATTAAGGAGAGATTTTAACATATTTCTAAAATTATATACAGACTCTAAACAAAAACTATCTGCTTCTAACCATTCTGAATACGAATCTGCCATGAAACTCCTACATAATTGATTAGTACATAAAAATATTGATTTATATAGTTGTCATAATCAAAACGATAAAAGTCGAGATTCCAACAAAGAGTACGTAACGCACTCCAAATGTTAGCTAGTGTATTATTCATGGCTGTTGGGGGCACCAAGGGGTTACATACCGATAGTTATTAGATAATTATGGACCTCGATACTTTTTAGTTGGTTAGTATAACTAAGGTCAAATAGAAAATATCGATATTACAATATTACACAATTCCATCGACTTGATAATATTGTCTAGCTTTAATATGGAACCTCCACTTTGATTATAGTTAAATCGTGGTATGATGTTCATTGACCGACTATAATTGGGTCGACTAAAAGCATTGGAAGTAAGACACTATTCAAGAGATAAATCATCTCCTTTATTATATGTGATTAGTATCACGATCAACTGAAGTAAAATCAAAATCAAAGTCTTTGGCCATAGCAGTTTGGTTAATAATAATTGTTATTTTTGAATCACGGACATTATGTTTGGATTATAAAGTTGAATATGGATGGTATTGGAATTTTAACCGCTACCAAATTCCGTAAGTCCTAATGTGATATAGTTTTAATGTAGAGAATTGGTGAATATAATTTTCACTACAGGGTAGCGCTTAAACTAGTAAAATTGGATTTTACCGAATGTAAATAAGAGATAAATTTGGTCATAATGTCACATCAACTGCTAAGTGATGTTTAAATATTAATATTCGATCGTTGATCAAATTTACACCTAAGATTCGCGCAATTGAAATGTTGAATACTCCTATTACCACCAGGTTTAATTATTTAAAACTGTTATGAAGTAATTAAATTAATTAATATTTATGAAATATTAATTATAATTTTTTATTTAATTTGTATTGATCAATATTAAATAGTTTATATACTAATTATAAACACATGCATCAGTATACGATATCGACGTGTATTGAATTAAATTTAAGTGCAATATTCATTGATCAGGCTTGAAGTGGGTTTGAGGCCAATTGGACCATGGGGAAAGGCCATATCGAATAGGACAAGGGTGGAATTTTGAATTTATAAGGAGGAGATTTGGTAAGAGAAAATGAGGATCAGGATCCTCTTTTCACTCCTTGACTCTTGCTATTTATTTGCCTCCAACCCTCAATCTTTTTTTGATTCTTTTGCTTCACCTACCTAGACAAAGATCTACCTTTTGTGTAAAGGCCCATATCTCTGTACCTTGATTCGACCATACTTCACATCAGTTCAACCCAAACTGAATGGAAATACAAATCTTTAGGGGTGAAGAAGAAAATGTAGAAGAAGAAATGAAAGCAACATCATAGAATCTCACAATCGCAGCGGAACAAAATATAATATATAATAACATATTTTATACAAAAGAATCTATAACTGTTTATACTTACAATCATCAGAGTACAACAATTCAATACGTCAAAATGGACAGTTATAATAACTTATCCTTACCCAACAAAAATACAAATGAAGTACGAAAAAATACGTCTTAGTCATCCAGCTCCTCTCCTAAGCTCCATAACATCCTTTCCTGTATTTGTAACACTCGGTCTAACCCGAGCATTATAATAAAATAACACCCGAATAAGTTTGGAAAACCAATGTGAGAAAAACACACTCGATTTGAATTATTATTTTTTCTCAAAACCTTTGAAAACAAAGGTATCTCGTAAGACCACGCCACGCATAAACACAATGGGTTTTTACCTTATGATAACCGAAACATTTTTATCAGACTCGTCTAATATTATAATAGTGTCGAAACCAAGTAAATAGAAAATAGCTGAAATGCTTGCATCTCACGTTTTAGCATAGTTGAGCACAATCAAAACCGTACAACACTTATTGGAGAATGTATTCCATACAATGACCGGGCCACTGTGATACCACCCATCATAGTACACATCTAGAATAATGTACCAAGGACCATGATGGGATCCCCTGCTACACAAGACCGACCTACCCCTAACCTGGATAGATTGAATATGTTATCACCCAGGGTGGTCCCACCTTTACAGACGAGCGCTCATTCTTTCATGCACAACCATGTCCATAATATATAGGTTTTCGAGGTTATCTAAAAAAGTGATAACATACCCTAATTGGGTGTGACCCACTTAGCCTAGTTGCATCTCCACTATTTTAGTCATTCCCAGTTGATGAGGCTTGAGGCCAAGCATTACCTTTCAAGAAACAATTCCACCTAGAATGTTCATCGTCCTCCAATGACGATGTTCTGATAGCTTGTAGGATCGATTTCACCCTAGAGGGGGGGTGAATAGGGTGATAGTGTAAATTATTAAAAATTAATCGCGGAAGCTTATAAATTAATTTCAATTCAGATCACAGAATAGCAGCACAGATATCGCAGAATATAAATAGCTTACACACGTAAACTCGCTATACACCGCTATTGACTAATCTAACTCTACGCTCAAAACCCTGCCACAACTCAACTACCGAGTTGCGAATTCTCAAACTACACACCGTAGTTTGTACCCTAGTCACACGACTAGAAAAAATTAAACGGTTTAAAAAAGAAAATACAAATTAAAATACAAAACCCTAATTTATAAAAGTAAGCCTAAATTAATTATTGGTGGAAACGGCCCAATAATTAGATGATTAAAAATGCATCCCCTTTTCTCCTTTTATTTTGTCGGCCTGGTTCCTTTTTCTTGAGAATAACGGCGTTCGTCCCTTTTCCAGATTTAAGGTTTTGTATCTCGAAGCGCCTGTTTAATTCAATCGAATCAACGATGATTTGCGTGTTGCCTTGATCGATTGATTCTTCGTTGCTTATGCGGCTGCTTCGATGTTGATGGAGTTCGACTTCGATTCGGTATGTGATTTTCGTTTATGCTATACTGTTATGCTTGATTGAACTCCCCTTCATTGCCGATGATGATTCGTGGTTTATATAGGGTTTGTAACCCTAGATTTGCGTCGTATATTCTCTATTTGAATTTGTCATATTATTCACCTCGGCCGTTCGATTAATTTCTGATGTTTGATGATTTATTCTGACTAGTTCATGTTACTTGAATAACACGGCTTTAAACTGTGACTTGTTCAATTTGCTTTCACCTGTTGACTTGTTAAAACACACGGCTTTGATACATTTTTGTATCTGCAGTTTGGATATAGATGATTCCCTCTGATGCTTGATAAAGTTGATTTGCTATTTTTGTAGCATACTTGACTTTTGGTAAAACTGCAGCTTGATGCTTGCATGTTGCACTCACTTACTTGCTGTCATAGACGTGTTGAACTGCATACTTCTTGTACAATGCTCGGCCATGTTATATTATTCACCTTCATTCACTGCCTGTAGTTGTTTCACTTGCATAGCTGAACTTCACTGTTGCACTTTTGTGCTTTATATTCCTGTAGTTTGCATTGTTGCTGTAGCTTTTTGAAGCTTGAGTTTCTGGTCACTGCACTTGTACATATTCACTATCACTTGCATTTTTATCTTAGTACCATATCTTCTCTGTTCCACTCGAGTTTAGTTGTGCACTTGTATTTGTGTATTGTGTCTTGTTCTCCTGTGGCTTTGGATATTTGCAGTTGGTATTTTAATTGAATTATGCTTCTGTGCATATAGTCATTGATACTGCTGGCTTCGACATCTTATATTCATGAGATGTTTATTGTGAAGCTTGGTTTACTGTCTGTATTCACTACAGTTTGTACATGCTTCACTGTTCTTTTGCATTTGTGAACATTGTGTTCATTTGAGTTGTCTCCACCTTCTGCCCTTGAACCTGTTGCATACATGACTGCTGTATGGTTGCATATTTGTTCAGTTTGCATCATGCTTTTGTGCATTTCTCTGTACTCAGTTGAGTTGATTGTTGCATTGTCACTGGTTCATTTGAAGTTGTAGCTTGCATCTGCTTGCTGCTGCTTAGTGTCTTGAAACTCGGCCTATTGTGTACTTCATATAGTTGGTTCATGTTGTTGCTTATGTTGGTGGCCATCTTCAAGTTAGTTTGCATGATCACTATTGGGTTGATGTACATATGTTTGCACTGTGCATTTATATTGACCGCTGCAGTCTTCAAGCATTGTTCTCTTTCCTGATCTTTACATTTTTGAAACTGTTCATTTCTAGTTGCCTTGAGTAGCAGTGCTTCATGTTGTATTCACTTGATATTCATTCCTGTTGTTTGCAACTGTGTTGCACTTGCTTTTGATGTAGCTGATGGTCTTTGTGGTCACTTGTGCAGTTTGGTCTTGCTGTTTGTCGAGTTGCAATTGTGTTACCATATTGATGCCTCTGTTTGCTATGGCTCTGACCATCTGATTGTTGTATTGCATGTTGTTGTTTCATTTCATGCATGTTGAACTGGTTTTGCTTGGTGGTCTTGTACTTGTATACTGCTGGTTTGAGGCTGTGTCATGTTTGAACATAGCATTCATGTCATGTCGCCTTGTGTTGAATCCAGTTTCAAAACTCGGATTTGACCTTGTGCTTATGTCGTGATTTTCAATGTTATTGCACGTGAGTTGAACCCGGTTTTTCATTTGGGTTTGACCTGTGCGCACCTGTCCCTGTAAAACAATCAAGTGTATATATCGGCGTGCACGGCCTTGTGGCATATACAGTAATATACTGTGTATGTCACAAGTTGTTCGTGTATGATGAATTCAAATATAAATGAAGACGAACAACCCAAATAACTGAGGCAAATATCATTTTCAAAATTCACGTTTTATTTTATATCGCAAAAATATTTTATTTTCAATTTTACTGCGTTAGTTTATATTTTTGCAGATCGCTCAGATGCTGGATTCAAACTGGAATGAAGTTGAAGATAAATACGAGTGTGAGTGATATGTAGTGAGGTGAATTGTAAATGTGAAATGTGATGTAATTGTAATCAAAGTTGTATAGTTATAGTGAGAGCTTGAAATTGTACTATTCAAAGATGTAATAAATATTTGTTTGAATAAAATATTCGTTTGAATTCAAATTTCGTGTTATTTATTTTATTCTGCAAATATTTATTTAATCTGTGAAAAAATAAAATAGTATATTATCAAATACATTTAAACGAATGTATATATGTTTATTATCATCAAACAAAAATCATATAAGCGCATATTCAACAATCTCCCCCTTTTGATGATAACAAACATATATTTAAGATTTTGAATATATTAAATGTATTTGATCATAGTTATATCCTAATTGCTCCCCCTATTTAAATGCTCCTCTCTACACAATACTCCCCCTACATATATGCATACAAATAAAAATGAGCCTAGATGCAAATGGAAAATTGTTTGACCTTTGATTGATTCTATTTGACAAAATCTTAACTTTTCTCTCCCCCTTTTGTTATCAGCAAAAGAATAATAGAAATAGAGAAAATAGAGATAAAGTGATCGATATTAATCCAACATTAAAACCCAATTGAATATAAATATTAAATTTCAATAGAAAATCAACCAAAAATCATAAAAATATTGTTAGGCGCATATTCCACTTTTAGAATGATGGAGATGATGTCATCATATAAAACCATACAATTGTGTTTATTTGTGGTATTTTTATATCAGGAATTTGAATATCTACTAATCATGCATAACCGTTAGGACTTTTAAATGAGATTAGTAGTATTCCAAATTTATTTTAGAAAAATGAATTCAAGTATCTTCTAACCACTCATAACCGTGAGGACTTTTAAATGGGATTAGAATCAACTTGTTTATTTTAAGAAGAAAAAGAATCAACTTTTGATATGCGTTCCATACATGCATAACCATAAGGACTTTTAAATGAGCATGGAAGCACATAACAAATTCCAAGTAATTCACCCATGCATAACCATGAGGACTTTTAAATGAGAGTGAATACTTTGGTATTTATTATTATTATTTTTTTTTTTAAATGTGAAAATGAAAAAAAAACGAACGATTCCTGTTTAAAGTACCACATATCGACAAACTATATAGAATTTTGATGAGTGATGGTTGATAGAAATATGATAGGTATAGAGATGATCATGGAATTTTTATCAACAAAAAGTTTTATAACTCTTGTTTAAATTTCTAAAGAAATTTTCTGATTATACTTTCTCGAGTTATAATATATAATCAATATCAACACTCATCACTTTTTCAATCACTATTTTTCTTTTCGATAATCATTTGGGAGTCAGATTAGCCATAATAGTCATTTAAAATCAAATTTTTAAAAATAATTATGAAATTAATTTTTCAAAAATGAATAATCTGAAAATATGGTCAAAAATGATTTTCTCCAGGGGGTTTTTTAAAAGAAAATTTTCTGCTATTTGAAAATTATTTGAAATGAAAAATATGCAGATATTTTCTTTGAAAAACGATGCAGTTAATGAATGTGTCAAAAATTAATCACGTTCCACTAGTAATTTTTCTATCAACCATATTACCAGTGTAATCTGCATCTGAATTTAAATTTCACTCAAAATTCACTCGTTGAATGTCAAAGACCAGATTAAGAAATTTCTCATGATTATTATCAACAAATTTTAAATGAAATTCTCTTGGATTTGAAATGAAAACCGTGTCAACAATCAAACATATATTAAAGTGTCAATTTTAGAAGCCATCAAACATTATTTTTATTTCAAAACAATTTCTTAAAAGTTTCAACAATTTCAAAAAAATTTAAAATCCTTTTTTACAATTTTTAAAATAGAATTCATTAGGATTTTAAATCGAGGCCGTGTCAAAACATGAATATAGATTTAGCCAAAAATATTATAACAACAATATTATTATCCAATCAAAACACTATTTTTCTCTCAAACTTATATATCAAGTAATTCTAGAGAATTTTATAGTGTTTTTGGCATAAGAATATAAATGGCTAATCAATTTTGAATAAAGTCAGAATCAAAATCATCATTAAATCATCATCATATCATAATTGGCTGATTTTATTCAGAAAATGGTACAGATTATCACATTTAATATATCGTACAAATAAATATACTTTTACCTGTCTTTACCTTTACGATATTTCTCGTCGTTGTTCATTGTGATTCTGTCACCCTTATACTAGGCTAAGGAACTTAGCTTTGTCGCTCGTTGTGTTTCTGAAACAGCCAAAATCCAGAGAACACTATTGTTGTTCCTTAGCCTGCCACCACACCTATACGGAAAAGGATTTATGTGACCTATTTGTTTTTATAGGTCCATGGTTGTTAGTGGCAGAAAATTTTGAAAAATAATTTTGTGTAGACCCAAAGCTATTTATAATTGTTCCCTTTGGCACCCAAATTTGTTTAACTTTGAGAGATTTTATATTTGTGCCTTTTGGAACCCAAATCGGTATAGTTTTCACATGTTTGGGTCTATACCAACAATTATTGTGATCGTGTCCAAATTTTCTACAAATTGTGCACATAGAATTAACTTGATTAATCTTGTTTTCAACAATTTTCGAATTATTAAATCCAAGTCCTTGTCTAATCGTATTAACAGTTTGCTTTCCTAATAGCATATTCAACGATTTTTCACTTTTTGAAAATTTATCTAAAGTCGTAGACAATTGTTGGACTTGTGATTTGAGAGATTCATTTTCGTTTAATAACTGTGTGCACTTTTTAATAGAATTCTCTCTCCTAGTATTTTCATTCTCCTTTAAAATCAGAATTTCATTTTCAAGCGATTTTATTTTAATTTCTGATTTTTTAATTTCCTCATCAAATGTTGGACACTTATCACACTTAGGGATCCTACTTTGATAGGTTTTAACTAATTGATCAAGTTGTTTATTACATTCTATCAAAGTATCTTTTTGAGATTCAAGTTTGGCGAATTTTTCCCTAAGTCGTTCAAAACAACCGTTTACTTCATGAAAATATATAAGCAACTCAGAATGGGTAAGTTTTGATACCTCACTTGGCTCGTCATCGTCACTGTCAGTTGTATCACCTCGAAGACACAATTCTGCCTTTTCGCTTTCACTGCCAGTGCTTTGATCATTCTCGTCTATTTCATCCCAAGTGGCTGCAAAACTTTTCTTTTTCTGTTTCTTTCCGTGGCTGGAATTAATTTGTGGACAATCGGGCTTGATATGGCCGGGTTTGTTGCAATTATAACAAATAAACTTTTGTTCTTCTGAGTAGTCTAGTGCTTTGGCTATTCTGCTTTTTGCTTTATGAATTCGAGCTGAATTTCCATGTTTTTGATTCCATTTTTTGAATTTCCTTATTAACAGCTCCAATTCTGCTGCTCCATCATCTTCATCGTTATCATCATCACTTTCGGTTGTTCCTTTGAGAGCTATTGATTTCTTTTGAGTGTCACCTCCTTCACGCTCTTCTTTGAATTTCATTTCAAGCTCATAAGTGGTGAGATTTCCGATGAGTTCCTCAACTTTAAGTTGTTTTAAATCTTTCGATTCTTGTATGGCAGTTACTTTTGCTTCAAAGCTTCGTGGAAGGACTCTGAGGATTTTCCGGACTATTTCTAATTCGGTGTATGTTTTTCCGAGAGCTTTTGATTTGTATACGATATTGGAGAGTCGTCCGTACATCTCTTTGACATTTTCTTCCTTCGCCATTTTGAAGTTCTCGTATTCGCTGCTTAGCATTGCAAGGCGAGATTCTTTGACTTGAGATGTTCCTTCGTGAGTCACTTCTAGTATGTGCCATATTTCCTGCGCAGTTAGACAATGTGAGACACGATTAAATTCAAATTGATCCAATGAACGGATAATAGAATTCATAGCTTTGGCATTAGTATTCTGTAATTTATTTTCTAGTTCTGTCCATTGTTCCTTTGGTTTCTCTATTTCCTGATTATCTACAGTTATAGTTGGTATACTATAACCTGTCTCAACAATATTCCAAGCGTCAATGGTTTTCAGAAAAATTTGCATTCTATTTTTCCAGTAAGCATATTCACCATTGAACATTGGTGGTCTAACTATGGATTGTCCTTCTGCAAAAGCATTATTAAAAGAAGCCATTTTTTAAAAAAATTCAAATTTTTAAAACAAAAACCGATTTTTGAAACACGAATTTTTAAAACAAAAATTGATTTTTTTGAAACACGAATTTTTAAACAAAAATTGATTTTTGAAACACAAATTTTTAAATTAAAAATTGGTTTTTGTAAAATCAAAATTTTATAAACGAAAATGGCTTTTGTTCCTAGCTCTGATACCACTTGTAGGATCGATTTCACCCTAGAGGGGGGGTGAATAGGGTGATAGTGTAAATTATTAAAAATTAATCGCGGAAGCTTATAAATTAATTTCAATTCAGATCACAGAATAGCAGCACAGATATCGCAGAATATAAATAACAGAATAAAACAGAACAACACAGAATTTACCCAGCTTCGCCAAAACCCTGCCTACGTGCTGCCCCCAAGGTTTCTACTAGAAATTAGATAGTCCCTCGCTTACACACGTAAACTCGCTATACACCGCTATTGACTAATCTAACTCTACGCTCAAAACCCTGCCACAACTCAACTACCGAGTTGCGAATTCTCAAACTACACACCGTAGTTTGTACCCTAGTCACACGACTAGAAAAAATTAAACGGTTTAAAAAAGAAAATACAAATTAAAAACAAATTAAAATACAAAACCCTAATTTATAAAAGTAAACCTAAATTAATTATTGGTGGAAACGGCCCAATAATTAGATGATTAAAAATGCGTCCCCTTTTCTCCTTTTATTTTGTCGGCCTGGTTCCTTTTTCTTGAGAATAACGGCGTTCGTCCCTTTTCCAGATTTAGGGTATTGTATCTCGAAGCGCCTGTTTAATTCAATCGAATCAACGATGATTTGCGTGTTGCCTTGATCGATTGATTCTTCGTTGCTTATGCGGCTGCTTCGATGTTGATGGAGTTCGACTTCGATTCGGTATGTGATTTTCGTTTATGCTATACTGTTATGCTTGATTGAACTCCCCTTCATTGCCGATGATGATTCGTGGTTTATATAGGGTTTGTAACCCTAGATTTGCGTCGTATATTCTCTATTTGAATTTGTCATATTATTCACCTCGGCCGTTCGATTAATTTCTGATGTTTGATGATTTATTCTGACTAGTTCATGTTACTTGAATAACACGGCTTTAAACTGTGACTTGTTCAATTTTCTTTCACCTGTTGACTTGTTAAAACACACGGCTTTGATACATTTTTGTATCTGCAGTTTGGATATAGATGATTCCCTCTGATGCTTGATAAAGTTGATTTGCTATTTTTGTAGCATACTTGACTTTTGGTAAAACTGCAGCTTGATGCTTGCATGTTGCACTCACTTACTTGCTGTCATAGACGTGTTGAACTGCATACTTCTTGTACAATGCTCGGCCATGTTATATTATTCACCTTCATTCACTGCCTGTAGTTGTTTCACTTGCATAGCTGAACTTCACTGTTGCACTTTTGTGCTTTATATTCCTGTAGTTTGCATTGTTGCTGTAGCTTTTTGAAGCTTGAGTTTCTGGTCACTGCACTTGTACATATTCACTATCACTTGCATTTTTATCTTAGTACCATATCTTCTCTGTTCCACTCGAGTTTAGTTGTGCACTTGTATTTGTGTATTGTGTCTTGTTCTCCTGTGGCTTTGGATATTTGCAGTTGGTATTTTAATTGAATTATGCTTCTGTGCATATAGTCATTGATACTGCTGGCTTCGACATCTTATATTCATGAGATGTTTATTGTGAAGCTTGGTTTACTGTCTGTATTCACTACAGTTTGTACATGCTTCACTGTTCTTTTGCATTTGTGAACATTGTGTTCATTTGAGTTGTCTCCACCTTCTGCCCTTGAACCTGTTGCATACATGACTGCTGTATGGTTGCATATTTGTTCAGTTTGCATCATGCTTTTGTGCATTTCTCTGTACTCAGTTGAGTTGATTGTTGCATTGTCACTGGTTCATTTGAAGTTGTAGCTTGCATCTGCTTGCTGCTGCTTAGTGTCTTGAAACTCGGCCTATTGTGTACTTCATATAGTTGGTTCATGTTGTTGCTTATGTTGGTGGCCATCTTCAAGTTAGTTTGCGTGATCACTATTGGGTTGATGTACATATGTTTGCACTGTGCATTTATATTGACCGCTGCAGTCTTCAAGCATTGTTCTCTTTCCTGATCTTTACATTTTTGAAACTGTTCATTTCTAGTTGCCTTGAGTAGCAGTGCTTCATGTTGTATTCACTTGATATTCATTCCTGTTGTTTGCAACTGTGTTGCACTTGCTTTTGATGTAGCTGATGGTCTTTGTGGTCACTTGTGCAGTTTGGTCTTGCTGTTTGTCGAGTTGCAATTGTGTTACCATATTGATGCCTCTGTTTGCTATGGCTCTGACCATCTGATTGTTGTATTGCATGTTGTTGTTTCATTTCATGCATGTTGAACTGGTTTTGCTTGGTGGTCTTGTACTTGTATACTGCTGGTTTGAGGCTGTGTCATGTTTGAACATAGCATTCATGTCATGTCGCCTTGTGTTGAATCCAGTTTCAAAACTCGGATTTGACCTTGTGCTTATGTCGTGATTTTCAATGTTATTGCACGTGAGTTGAACCCGGTTTTTCATTTGGGTTTGACCTGTGCGCACCTGTCCCTGTAAAACAATCAAGTGTATATATCGGCGTGCACGGCCTTGTGGCATATACAGTAATATACTGTGTATGTCACAAGTTGTTCGTGTATGATGAATTCAAATATAAATGAAGACGAACAACCCAAATAACTGAGGCAAATATCATTTTCAAAATTCACGTTTTATTTTATATCGCAAAAATATTTTATTTTCAATTTTACTGCGTTAGTTTATATTTTTGCAGATCGCTCAGATGCTGGATTCAAACTGGAATGAAGTTGAAGATAAAGACGAGTGTGAGTGATATGTAGTGAGGTGAATTGTAAATGTGAAATGTGATGTAATTGTAATCAAAGTTGTATAGTTATAGTGAGAGCTTGAAATTGTACTATTCAAAGATGTAATAAATATTTGTTTGAATAAAATATTCGTTTGAATTCAAATTTCGTGTTATTTATTTTATTCTGCAAATATTTAATTAATCTGTGAAAAAATAAAATAGTATATTATCAAATACATTTAAACGAATGTATATATGTTTATTATCATCAAACAAAAATCATATAAGCGCATATTCAACATAGCTTTCATCCATAAAAGCTCCTGGGTCTGGACAAACTGAATCACCATCTTCATCATCTCTACGGTATTCATTCGTTACTTTTGAACCAGATTGAAGTGGTTTTCGGATAATTAAATCTGTTCCTGGACTCTTCGAAATGATCAACGAATTTGGCCAATATTTGATAGTTGGTTATTTAACTATCAAATAACATCCAAAAGCAAACACTAGGCTTTATTTTATAAATCTCCAAAATATTTATTTCAAAACATCTTCACCAAGATATATATTCAATCTCGTTCAATATTTCTATATTTGAAAACAATTTCAACACTTATATCCATAACAGGATATTTCACCATTTTCAATACTTGGAAATATTTCCAACTTCCATTTTTATAGCACTTATAAAATATGTCTATTCCTAACCACTTCCCACTAATAATATTTTTAAATCTTCCTTTCAATACTTTGGAAAATATTTGTATGTATAATCTCCAAAATCATTTTAATATTAAACTTGGAAATATTTCATAACTTATCTCATAAGTCTTCGGAATTTTAATAAATTCTTCCTACGATTTTCAAACCGATTATACTCATTTATAATCCCAACCAACCATTTATAACTCCTTTAAATGAATTCAAATTCTTTCCGAAGTTATCACATCTAACATTGAAAATTTTCTTAAGTCTTTAGTATTCCATTTATAAGATTTCTATTATAAAATCTCACCCTTAAAATAAAACCGGTCTACCTATCTCTCGAGAGAATTTTATAAATAAATTTTCAATCATTTCAAACTATATATATGTATATATCTAATGAGCATTTTTAAAGAATAGTAATTTTTTATTTTTAAAAAAATATGTTTTTAAATTATTTATTTAAAATATTAAACAGTCTTAATAAACCATCAACAACTCATTTAAAATAAAACAAATCAATTTACAAAGCCGATTATAAAAATTAAAATTTTATTTCAATAAATATTAAATATTTGAAAATCCATTTTCTGAAGTATTCCAATACTAACTAGTTTAAAATTTTCATTGTTTAAATAACAAAGTTTTTCCCTTTGAAAAACAAATTTAACTTCTTAAAAATAAAAATATATTTTAGAATCTCAATAACCAATTTAATTTATAAATTCCTCTCAATTTCACAACATATCGATTCCTTAACCATTCTCATTTCAAAAATAGGATCCACTATTTTTCTCAACCCTGTTTCCATACTCTAATATAAATTCACCCTATGAATTTATATTCCAATTATCATCTGATATCTAATTTCTTTATTTGTATACATCGTTTATAAATTTTATAACCCCTTGGGTTTTACCTTTTTATAAAACTAATCTTATTTATAAAATTCCATTATATAAATTCATTTCTTATAAATTCCATTTATACTTCCAATCCCTTTTTAATAATTATTTTAACTACTTTTCATATTTCTATAATACCATTTATAATTTTTTTTACATGATTCATTTTTAAAATCTCCATTTAATAATTCATAATAGTTAAGTATAACCAAAATTAAATATATTTCTCTAACTCAATTTCTTTAAAATAACCCCAATTCTAATATAAATATTTTTATATCCAAAATTCCTTTTTATTCCTTCAAAGTCAATATATTATTTATGGTATTTAAAAATACCCAAGACTTAAGGCCAATGATACTATAACATCCAATAATTCAAATTACAATAATAATCCATAACAGATTATCTACACACATAATATATCACTATGTATGAAAAATAAACAATATATTTGAGGAATTCAGTTGGATCGCTCCAACATATTTCCCTGCATCCACATATATTAATACAATATAAAAATACCAATTCTACTTCGAGGGGGATATCGCGGTATATAGGGTCATCCGCTACTATGTAGGGCGCATAGGGTCTCATCCGCTATAATGTGTGGGAATATCACTCTAAATACTAATATAATTTCTCAAGTAGGACACTGGATGATAGTGGCATAAATCACATTTTACTGTCATGGATTTCCCTTATAGAACAAATAAATATCGAATGCCATTATTGGAAATTGTTGGCATCACATCTACAAGATCAACTTTTTTTTATTACTATAGATTATCTCATATCTGGATGTGAGAATTATTATACTCAGGCCTTAAAGAGTTTTTAATTGGTAATACTTGATTGTGATGTTGAAATTGCTAGTGTCATTGTTATGGATCAAGAAAAAGCTTTGATAAATGCCATCAATGTTGGTTTTCCTCAAGTGGCCCATATTCTATATAAATGGCATATTCAAAAAAATATTCTTTCATTTATACAAAGAAAAGTCAGAAATATAGAGAAGAGGTAAAAAATAGTTTTTTTAACGATTGGGCACATTTATGTTGTTGAGAAAACATTGATGTTTTAGCTTGAATTTACAAGATCTACAAGTGAAGTATGAATTATATCCTAAGTTAATCAATTATGTACATGAAGCTTCGCTTTATAAATGCAAGGATTGTTTTATTTATGCATGGATTGATAATTTCATGGATTTTGAAAATTATACTAATAGGTAACCTTCTCATTTTTGTATATTTTAATTGTTTAAAATTCATTCATTGTAAGATTCTTTTCACTTTTTTTTTTAATTTTTAGAGCCGAGGCCGCACGTTGTAAATTGAAAAAAGATTTAGCTACGAGCTAAGGCAAATTTGAAAGATGCTAGAAGAGTATGCACTCCTTATTAGAGCTTTCATTTACTGAACTCAAAGCTTCATTTGAAACTAGTTTATTGAAAGTAGCCCATCTCTACCACAAAAAAGAGTTCAAACATTTATAAGGTGTTGTTTCTCTTTCGATGCTGGAGCATATTCATTCTGAGCTTTTTAGAGTAACATCAAATGGTTACAAAAATGACAATTTTCTCGGTTGTGTTATTCGTGCGACACATGGACTTCCATGTGCACATAAACTAGAAAAACTTGGTCCAAATGTAGAAATACCTATAGATTTGATGTAGAATTACATTGGACAAGTAAGAAATACCTATAAATTTAATTCATGTACACTTATGGACCACGTTGGGTCAAGCCAAAAGCATGAAAAGGAGTTAGCAAATATTTTTAAGAAGCTTAGTAGAGGAGAATAATCGGGTCAATTGAGGCGCTATGCCATTGACTCGGAGGGGTGGTTATGGAGAGATGGTAAATGATGTGCTCCTATCATTATGGATTTTATTGGTATGATACTAGCTGAGTCTCATCGTTCTAGGATGGCCATTCATTCCGACGGAGATGAAATGTACTCTGATATGAGGAGCGTACTTTATTGCCCTGGTATGAAGAAACATATAGTAGAGTATATAGCCCAATGTATGACTTACTTGAGGGTAAAGGTGGAGTAGAAGAAGCTAGGAGGATTGTTACAGCCATTAGATACTCCACGGTAGGAGTGAGAGTGTGTTTCTATGGATTTCATCGTTGGTTACCTAGGAGTGGGAGGCGGAATAAGTGTATTTAAGTCATAGTCGACCGATTGAGAAAGTGCGCTCATTTTGTTCTGGTTAGGAGTATGTGGTTTGCTGCATCTTTGGCCACACCATATGTGAGGGAGATAGTAAGTTTACATAGAGTCCCTTCGACTATCGTTAGCGAACGATCCGCTTTTCACCTGCTTGTTTTGGAGGAGTCTTCATGAGGTTGTAGGCATTAAGTTGAGCTTGAGCACCACTTATCGTTCACAAATGGATGGACAGATGGAGACGGAGAACTTGGTGCTGAAGGACTTGATTTGGATGTGTATGTTGGATTTTGGAGGCTCTTGGGAGGATCACTTTCCATTAGTGGAGTTTACATATAATAATAACTATCAAACGAGTACTGGGATGACACTGTTTGAGGCATTATATGAAAGGCCTGGTAGATCACTATCTTGTTGATGGGAGACTATGGATATGATTATTCTTGGTCCAAATATGGTGAGGGAGACATCAGAGAAGATAGATTTGATCCGTAGGAGGATGAAAACCATGTAGGATAGGCAGAAGTCTTATGCTGACCGGAGATGCATGGAACTGGAATTCATAGTAGGCGACATGGTTTTTGTGAAGGTCTCACCGCTTAGGTATGTTATGGGATTTAGCAGTCCGAGAAAGCTAGCACCGAGGTTTATAGAGCCTTTTCCAATTAATGTTAGAGTTGGAAGTTAGCTTATAAGGCGAAACTTCCTTAGAAGTTAGCAAGAGTACATGACATTTTCCTTGTGTCACACTTGCAAGTGTCTACACGTTATAGCCGCTGTAGTCAAGCTGAGTCAGCTAAAGGAGGTGGAAGTAGGGAGGGAGTCACTTGTTTGTCATGCACCCACTCATATTCTTGGGCATGGTACAGATCGACTTCGCAATAAAGTTATCAAGCTTGTTAAGATCTAGTGGGGAGATGATCCAACAGAGAGTACATGGGAGCCTGAGGAGAGGATCCAAGCTACCCATCCATAACTCTTTTTTGGTATGTTAGATTCTAGATTAATATACCCCATACCTAAGGGTAGTTGGATGCCAGGAATGGTTGCAACATGTCATTAGGACATGTTTTGTATGATGAATACTAGTGGATTTATTTATTAAATAGATCTTTGCACACTTAGGCAAATACGTACTCGAGTTAGCATACACTCACACCATTACTTGTTTTATTTCATTAAGTAATATGCATATGGATTGAATGGTTGAACATACATGTAGAATTGCCCGTATATTTACATAGGATGTTGCAAACATGTCGGACATATGCCATAAGCACTTATATTTCAAGAGGTCGAGTGGATCAGGAGACCGCTTAATTTTTGCATTAGTATAGGTCATATGCATTCCATGCCTACATGTACATATTTCATTAGAAATTGTACTTAGGACAATGATTGAAAGTGGTTGATGGATGAGTATATGATTGTAATTATTGATTTTTATATTTATGATTTACATTTTTCCTTTCTTAAAGACTTCAAAATAAAATCCTTTAAGAGGTAGAATGTAACAACCTAAAAATTCAACCGAAAATTTAATAAAAGAATTCAATTTAAATATAAAAAAGGCAAAAAGGATTTTTACAAACATCCGAATCTGGCTGTAGAACTTGCACTGTTGCATTTGTAGCAATTTTCTGGGCAATTTTCATATATAATGTTTTGAAATCGAAGCTAGTATGAAAAAATTATTAACAGTTGAAAATTCAGAATCAAAAATAATTAAACAATTATTTAAGGAAAGAAAAAATAAATATAGAATGCTCCACCGGTCAACACTATGAGCTTAACCAATCAACCGCTAGAAGTATGTCGCTCAAGCCTAGTGGTCGACCAGTCGACGTTATCGTTTTAGAGTTTTGAGTGTACGAACGACCCATATTTTATAATATTAAATCCAACTGCTGAGATTTGTTTCTAACCATATAATTAGAACCCTAGGCCAATTTTCAAAAATCTAATTCACTTACCGAACATCCAAAATCTGCCTCTCTAAAATTTGGATTCTCTTTCTCATCAAATCAACGTTTCTTCAAAACCAGATAATAATTTAATTGTAGAAATTGAATAAGAAATGATTAAATCAAACCAAGAGAAAATCTACACCAAGCAGAGGCAAGTCCAAGCGTGTTAGGGAGGGGATAACTTTTTAGAGACGAGTTGGTTTATGATTTGGAAAGGATTTATATATAATTGATTTTATTTAGACCTATTTAATCTGGATTGTTTAGATTAAATCAAAATATAGTTTATCGGATAATTGTCATATATATTCAAATTTGAATAAGAATTTAATATATTAGAATATGATTCTTTCCCAATCTAGATCTGGATAAAGTAGACCTATTGAATAAAAAAATTATTTAGCTTGAAAACCCTAATTATTGAATTGAATATAAATCATATGTTAATTCTAAGCTTGATTTAAATCGTTACAATAAATAAGTATGCCTACGAAGTTGCTAAGGACTGTAATTGAAAACTTTGAAGGTTGTCGATTGATAAAATAAGTGTTCACTATAACTAGCAGTTACTATAATTGAGAACGATGAAATTAACAAACAATGATAACTAAAATATACAATAAATACCATGATCAGTCGACAAGCTCACTAGAGCCAGTTGACAGCAAGCGATCAACCACTCCAGTGAGCAACTGTCAACCTGTTAACATTTATAGTCAAGATTGAATATTGGCCCAAGGCCTAAGTTATTAAATTATTGTATATATATTATATACATAAATGAATGTTAGTATAGTAGGGAAGTGAAGTTCCTAATGTAGGCAAACCTAGGACAATGCGGGACAGAACGAACGTGTATGCTGGCTCAGAGGTTTAGGCACTATTTATTTGGCATGCTTGAATTTCGATTGGGGTGATTTTATCACAAATCGCACTCGAGGAGGTTCTACGGTGTACGCTCACACTAATAATGATGCTTAGAGAAGTATTGGGGCCCAATACGAAGGGGAGTTCCTTGGTATGCACGACTGCATGGATGTGATACTGTATTGTTGATGGATCCCAACATGGTGCTATAAGAGGCGTTATGTTACCATTGAGAGGTGGACATGAATGCAGCAGACATCTTTAGCATGAGTCAGCATTGTATCGCCCTAAATACGTAATTAGGATACGTGTATTCGTAATTTGGGAATGTGGTCCCAAGGTTGATATTGCATATAATCCTATGTTGGAGTAGTTTTAGTAGCTACTAGCTGATTCATAGTAGTATTGGGGCTCGATTAATTGTTCGACCCTGAGTATAAGTCTTCACAATAGATGGTGTAGGTGTGTTTAGAATCATATCCTTAGGTTAGCTTGACTTTCCTTGATAAAAGATTCATGAACATAAGTATAACACCCTAGGTCATAGATTATTAATCAAGTTAATTGTACGTGATCACCATATATTAATGATGTAACTCATTCATCAAAATTTTGTCTGACCTACCCATTTCATTTCTTTTCCCCCACCACAGGAGAACATGGCAGTAGGTGATAGGTCCAAAGATTAGTACGTGGAGAGACGAGCTTAGCATTGAGTTGTTTTTCTATTTTCCATTAATCTCCATGTAATTATTTATCATACCTAGTACTTATCGGACTATATGGTGTTTTCTGTATACTCTGGATTTTGACTATGTACTGTTTTGAGTCATTGTTTTTTGAGACATTTTTTGAGATGGCTATTTTATATATTTATATTTAATTCCCTTCCACGGTGAGATATAAAAGTATAGAATATCTTATATTTATCCTTATATCTTTAGCCTCTGTAATGTTTAAAAACCCTATAGCTCATAATTCTTAACTCCAACGCGAGTTCGAAAGTACTATAGACTTAGGATTGGTGTTTCGGGGCATGCGAGTTGTCACATTTAAGGAGGAGGATGTAATACCCTAAAAATTTAACTGAAAATTTAATAAAATAACAAAATATAAATACAATAAGGGGAAATACGAGATTTTTACAAATGTTTGAATCAGGCTATGAAACTTGCACCGTTGCGTTTGTAGCGATTTTTTGGACAGTTTTCATATATAATGTTTTGAAATTGGAGCTGGTATGAAAATTTATTAAATTTTAAAGATTGAGATAGAAAATAACTAAAATAGATTAAAAAAAGTATTTATATTTAAGAAAGTACCACCAGTCAACAATCTTGATTGGACCAGTTGACTGCTCTAAACCAAGCGGTCGACCGCTTGGGCACTGTCGGCTATGATAAACCTAGGCTGAATGCCCTGGATCTAATTAAATTAATAATCAACTGCTGGGGTGAGTTCCTGCACCTACACATAGAACTTTAACCTCAAACCCTAATCACTCACCACTACATCTAAAGTCTATCTCTTTTCTAAATTCACTGCTCCTCAAAATTGCTGAAACAAAACAAAATAGAAATTAAAGAAAAATTCAATAAATTAAAGGATAAGAAAAGATAAAAAAAATTGAAGATAAAATCAACAAGTTGGAGCGATTCAAGGCGAATTAAGGTGGAAAAACTTACACAAGGTGAGTGGGTTGATTAATAAAAATGAGGATTATTAAGTAATTTTATTTATTCGTACGTTTGCAACAAGGTGAGATGTTGATGAAGGAATACGTGAATCAGTTCAATTATTTGGCTAGGTTTGGTAAGGGCTAAATCAACCTCTTCAAGATTTGGCCCTTAGTCATATTTCCATGGGTGTGACTTTCAAGGGTTTGGTGGAGATGGCCTTGCTGAATGTTGTTTCCAAGAAGGAAGTGAAGAGTGATCCCAAGAAGTCAGGAGAATAGACACCCTAGTAGAATTAGCACAAGGATGGAATGGAACTCAAAGGGAAGACTAAGAAGCAATAGCTATAGTGTAGGAGATGTAAGAAGAAGGAACATTTCATGAAGGAGTGCAAGATGGACAACTCAAAGATCAAATATTACAACTGCAATCAGTTCTGGCACATGAGGTGGAAGTGTCCAACACCATAGAAGACCTCTACCCATGTGGTATCAGCTTATGCATTGGACGATGTTCCTAGCTCGAGTGCACCTCTAGTAACAGACAAGGTAAGAAGGTCGTAATTAAAGGTGGGTTAACTTTATTCAATTTCCATGTTCGTACCATTTTTGTACGTGGGCAGCACACTCTTTTATCTCGAGTAGACTTGTAGATGAGTTGTACGTGGACACTAGCATAGTTATCGACCCTGTAGTTGTATCAAACCCTGTTGGAGGATCAACTTATTTATCTTTGATATGTAGGGGTTTGAAACTGTTTATTTTGGGGGTCGAGTTCAATTACGATGATTTTTTTCTTTGGATTTTCTACGTTTGGGTTGATTTTTTGTAACATCCCGCCTTTTGAGGTCCAAAACTAACAGCCATTGATACACTGGAACACAAGAATATGAAAAAAATTAAACTACCAAAAAATAGAATTTCCCATTTCATGAAAATTACAATTTAGGATTTAATTACATAATACTAAACGTTAACCACGTTTAGATCGCATATACATGTACAAAATATGATAAGAGCGACATATGAAGATGTCCCCTTATGATGATCAGAGAACTAATAAATATGAATTTTACAGTTCTTAGTACATCACAACGGAAAACACAAAATAAGTCCCATATAGCTAACACTGCCTCCTGCAAGTCTCCGGATGCTTATTCGTCCAAAAACCTGAAAGTCTCCCACTCTCAGACTACTCAAATTAATTTTGAGTACCCGAGAGTTTGTGGAGAAACAAAAACTTTGAATCATACAATAAGTCCGGTATGAACAATCCCATATCATCTGTTATCATAAATAGATAGCTAGTGAGACCATGCCGCTTAGCAGAACGGGATTTCCCCTCACCAGTGTCCAAAAAAACATGCAAATCATTTACTATGCCCCCACACCTAAAATGATTAGTCTTAACATATATGAAATGAAGCCATAAATCATTTACATTGGATAGATATCCCATCTAAAAGATATATATTAGATTTCCCATCTAAAATTAATTTATTAGAGTTCCCCTCTTTAAAATGACTATCCTTCATAATTTAATAGGACTATCTGTCCCAAATCCATTTAAAATAAATGCAAATAATTCATCATACACTGTTTTATAAATGTTGATGTGGGATATCCATCGCATACTCCATAGTTTTCCTAGGATGACATGAACCCTTGGGTGCCAAATCCCGAGGCTAACCACTTCTGGCAAAACATTCTTTACTTTAGAAATTTGATGTGGGATATCCACCACACATTCCATGTTTTTCCTAGGTTAACCAAGAAATCAACACTTGGCCAATTAAAATATCATGATCTCCATGATTATTCGTTAAAATTCATGATCCCCATGAATATTTACATGTTTAACCTATTTCCATTGGTAGCCCTAATTAGGTTAAATTAAATAAAAACACACTGATAGCCTCAATGTTTATTTTCGAAAGTAGAAAACTATGCACTAAAAACATTAAACCCACCCCGGTATCCCTAAGGTTTAAAAACAACCAATTTATATAAAGATCCCCTTTACATTTTCAAATAAAGATAAGTATTTTATGCTATAACCCTTCGAAGTAACCCCTTTAAATTAGCAAAATTTTACTGAAGGAAAAATGGCTTAAAATAACCCTTTAAACCCCTTCGAATGAAGCCTCATACAAAAATTAATAAACATCAGCCTTTGGAAAGCATTGAAAACCACGCATTTTGACCTTGTCGAAAGGTCCTTCCTTTCGACCTTGCCGGAAGGTTTCTCTTCGACCTAGTCAAAAGGTTTCACCTTTCGACCTTGTCAAAATCCTAGGGTATCCCTCCTTATAAAACCTATTTATAAACCTTTCGAAAGTAATGAAACTCAAAACCTTTTGAAATCATTGAAGGTAGCCCCTTCAAAACCTTATGAAACCAAAACCTTTCAAAATCATAACCTTTTAAAATCATGGAAGGTAACTCCTTCAAAACCTAAAACCTTTCAAAATCATTGAAGGGAACCCCTTCAAAACCATTCAAAAACAATGAAGTGTTTGAACCAACCCTTCGAAAATAGTGGAGAGAGGCAGCAAATTTTTAGAAAATAAAAGAGAACCTTTGACACCATCTGGATCGAAAGGTTTGGAAGCAACAACTATGCTTCCGACCCTGTCGAGAGCTAACCTTTTGACTTTGTTGAAAGGTTTCATTTAAAACAAAAAAGCAAACCAATCGAAACCTTTTTCCTTTAAAACCATTTGACAATGTAGAAAGCTCTTTGTCGAAAGCTAGCAAGTGTATTTTCTTTAAAACCAAAACAAAACTTCATCTCTTTCGAAAGCTCTAACCTTTTGTCCCTAACCTTTCGACTTCATCCGATTCACTATGTACCAGTTGCTTCATATCATGTGCATTGGCATTTGACCTAGTCGAACGGTTGATACTTTTCGACCATGTCAGAAGGTTTCGAATGAAGGTGGAAGCTCTTGTCAAAAGAGTTGAAATAGTGAAAATACTGTTTAATATAATTCTTTTGTACTCCACCTGCCTTGTTTGTCTAAATCTATATGGTTGCCAGAATTTTATATTTAAAATTGCTGTCAACTTTCCTTATTTAGAAATTTAAATAAATTTGAAAAAGCCTCTTTCTCCTTTATAATTATACAAAACATCAAAATCAAAAAATATTGGATAAAAAAATTTCTCGGCTTGAAAGATCATTTTCTACACAGATGACTAAAGTCGAAAAGACCTTAGAAAAAGTCATCTCAACTCTAGGAGAAGTGTTACGGAAAGTCCGTGGATGATCATCTTCACAATCTTCATCATCTCCATCCCCTACACCTCCTCCGCCACCTCCTCAACATCAATCCACAACTCGAACGGAAGAAGAGCCTCTATAGAGCCATGCTCTTGAAAAAGCTCCAATCGTTGTGGACAATGAAGAAAGTGAAGATTTCTCCTGACCTCTACAACAAACCCAACATCATGAGCACTTTTCATCTTTCCAAGGTCTCTCAATTTAAGAAAATGAAGAATACCATGATCAGGCGCAATGGCAAAATAATGACTATGATGACAATGCGTCTAATCTTTTGGGATTACTTTTCCAATCAATAAATTGGCTATTAATTTTCATTCCTGTTTGTATAAACTATGGTATTTAGTTTCTGCTTATTAGCATTATGCTTTCATCTTAAACTCTTTTTTGATTATGACAAAGGGGAGAGAATATATTACAAACGGAAGGGGGAACTTCTAAAATAAACTATATAGTTGTCATCATCAAAAAGGGGGAGAAGGTTGCAGCCTTGATTTCGATGACAACTACTATACAAGCTATTGAATTCAATATATATATATATATATATATATATATATATATATCATTCATATGCAGGTAGACTTTTGCATCGAAGAAGTGAAGACCGACACAAAGGTGATTATATTAGTACATTCTATTGAACTTGTAAACAGATGATATGTACAATCTCCTTGAGTAATCTTTACAAACACTTGCTCGTACAAACTATTTTTAAGGTAAAGATAACAGAGTGTACATGTGTCAGACATTTGGCATATATGCTCAGACGTCTGGCAACATGTTCTCCTTGTAAATTCTATAACAAACCAGACGTCTGGAATATACGCTCAGAGTTTTGTTAACTTATTCTATTTTAAAATTCTTAACAGACTGGACGTCTGGCACAAATGGCCAGACGTCTGAACTGGGTAACAACCATTTTCTTCCAGAAGACATCTTCTTCAAAAAAGGGTTGCATCCTTTTATTTTGTTCACGACCGTTTATTCTCAAGCAGAGTGACTCTTAGACTGAAATAGAATGAATTAAAAGTCACTACTCTTCAAACAAACTCTTCACCATCTATAAATAAACATGAGATCGAAAGTTAGAACTTAACTAGCTATTCTGAACTTTCTTTCTTTATTTTTCCAATATTTCTGTGATTTACATAAGCACTCAAAAATACTCTATTATCTCTTCCTTATATCAAAGTTTAAACCACATATTACTCAAGGAGATTATAGGAAGAGGTTGTACTTATGGTCAAAAACAGTGTTGCATAGAACACGCATTTGTCAAAGAACCATTCTTGCAAAAGCCTATTCCTCCAGGCAAAACGAGGGCAGTTGGTTAGTGAAATTCCGAAGAGGAGCTTTGGGACTGGACGTAGGACGGGAGGTTCGAACCAGTATAAAAATCTTGGTGTGATTACTTTTAATTTTTACTTGCATTATTATTCTGTGCAATTTATACTATCATACATCCACTTGTCATATATTATATACATATACGATCCACATAGACTTTCAATTGGTATCAAGGCTAGGTTAGTTCAAATCACAGTAACACGTGTTTGAAAATTGTTAATATGCCAAGTATCTTTCAAGAAGGTCAGTCAACTGCACATCCTCCGCTATTCACTGGATCTAATGATGCATATCGGTCAAGCCAAATGAGAATTTTTATGGAAGCAAATGGTTTGAAAATACGGTCAGCAACTCAAGTTAATTATGTAGCACGTGAAAAAAATATTAGCACATGGACAGATGCATAAAAAACTACTACTTCTAATAATGCTAAAGCTATGAATGTACTATTTTGCTCTCTTGATAAAAATGAATTTTCACGTGTTATGTTATGTACTACTGCTTATGATATACGGCGTACTTTACAAGTTACACACGAAGGTACAAATAAGGTCAAACAAACAAAAAATATCAATTTTAAAATATCAATTTTCATCTTTCAAAATGAAACAAAATGAGTCAATTGTTGACATGTACACAAGATTTCAAACTATACAACATGATCTTATGTAAATTTACTGATTTTGATTTAGTATCTCGAATCCTCAACTCTTTAACAATTGAGTGGGAAAGAAAAGTACTGGCAATCGAAGAAGCAAACGATCTTTATGAACTCAAAGTAGAAGAGTTGATTTGAAATTTAATGTCGTACGAAGCTAATTTACAGGCTAGAAAGGAACAAATTAGCAATTCAAGTAAGCAATGAAGATTCTGAACTGGATGAAGATGAAATTGTATTTATTACAAAGAACTACAACAAATTTAAGAAATTCAAGAAAATGACAAGATTCCAAAATGGAGGAACATCAAATTCATCAAATCAAACTTCGATCATGTGCTTTGAATGTGATCAGTTCGGGCATATGAAGAAGGATTGCCCAAAACGCAACAACGAGAAAAAGAGAAATAAGTTTGAGAAATTTAAGAAAAAGAGAAAGGCATTCCAAGTCACATGGGATGACTCTGACTCTTCTCTTCATCTGATAGTGACAGTGAAAGTGATACGGAGCAAGCAAAAATATGTATCATGGCACACACTAATGAGGTATGTCCCAATTTTACTTATGATTAAATTTTAGAAGTAAGTATGGAACTTGATGACAAATATAGAGAAACTAAGAAATTAAATAGGGAATATGTTGCTAAGATAAATCGATTAGAACTAGAAATGGGTTTACTAAAAGATGAAAATCTATTTTAGAAGAAGAATTGGAAAATACGCAAGAAAAATGTAAGAATCTTTCTATTGAAAATGATGCTTTATCTTTTGAATTGAGAAAAGTTAAAATGGAAAATGATGAAATTAGTAATGAGAAAATTATCTTAAGAGATAATCCAGAAACTTCAAAATCCGAAATTACTAATCTTAAAAACAAATTGGATAAAATTACAAATAATGTTACAAAATTTAACAAAGGAAAACAAGACTTTGAAAATTTAATTAAAATTTCTAAGCCATTCAATAATCGAAATGGAATAGGGTTTGAGAATAAAACAGAAATTACAAAGTATAGTAAGATTTATACTAAGATAAAATCTTCTTCTAAAAATAAGAAATTAAAGACAAATTCAAAAATGATTAAAATATGGGTTCCTAAAACAAATAACAACCTGATTAAATAGAAATATACGAGTAATTATATGAGAAGTGATTCACAATAATAATTATATTTCTAAAGGAACCAAACCATCTTGAGTATGGTTACCATCACCAACTAACACGTAGGACCTAAAAACAAAATGGGTACCAATTTAAAATATTTGTATTTTTTATAGGTATCCAAATAAAAAAAAGGAGAAAAGGGTATTAGATAGTGGATGATCCAAGCACATGACTGGAAATGCTCACATGCTGTCAAATATAAAATACATTGATGGTGGCACTGTAACTTTTGGAGATAACTCTAAAGGGTTCGCCATTGGCATTGGAGAAGTCATCAATATCGGTATCGCAAACACTCCTATTATTTCAAATGTTTTATTGGTTGAAAATCTAAAGCATAATCTTCTTAGTACAAGTCAGTTGTGTGATAAAGGGTTTGAAATAAAATTTGAAAAAGATAAATGTAAAATTCTTGACCAAAGTAAAAATTTACTCTTTGAAGGATTTAGAAATCGTAATATATATCCTAAATATGAACATTAAAAATAATTTGGACTTATGTCTATCCGTAAATCATGATGATCCTTGGATTTGGCATGAAGGTTTTTGTCATATAAATTATAAATATATCAACAAGCTGACAAAATATGATCTAGTTAGAGGTTTACCTAAAATTAGTTGTAAAATTAAAAATTATGCGACCCTTGTCAAATAAGAAGTTAAAGAAAAGTTCCTTCAAATCTAAAAATAAAATATCTACTAAGCAACCATTAAAATTACTTCATTTA
This sequence comes from Allium cepa, assembly GCA_030765085.1. NCBI lineage: Eukaryota > Viridiplantae > Streptophyta > Magnoliopsida > Asparagales > Amaryllidaceae > Allium > Allium cepa. The sequence continues at coordinate 456,136,693 of CM060929.1, read as the reverse complement.
GATTTATTTGGACCAACACAAGTATGTAGTATAAATCATAACAAATATGTGTTCGTAATTGTTGATGATTTTTCAAGATATACTTGGACATTATTTTTAAAACATAAAAGTGACACTTTTGGAATGTTAAAAATCTTCGCAAGATGAATCACTAACTTAATGGATTTAAAAATAAAAAATATACGCAGTGATCATTGAGGAGAATTCAAAAATGAATTTTTTACTAATTTTTGTAACAAAAAAGGAATTAATCATAATTTTTTGATTCCACGAACACCATAACAAAATGGTGTATTTGAAAGGAAAAATAGAACCTTATAGGAATATGCACGAACACTACTAAATATTAGTAATCTACCCAAACATTTCCGGGCTGAAGCCATTGCCACTGCTTGTTATGTATTAAATCATGTCACACTTCGACCTATGACTAAAAATACATGTTATGAAATATTACATGGAAGGAAACCAAAAGTTTCGTATTTCAGAACTTTTGGGTCAGAATGTTTTGTTCTAAATACCAAAGATAATCTTGGAAAATTTGATGAAGGGATTTTCATTGTTTATTCAGAACGTAGTAAAGCTTATAGATTTTATAATAAACGAACAAATATTATAGAAGAAAGCTTACATGTATCTTTTGATGAAAATTTTCAACAAACTATTAAAGAAGAAGAAGATGAAATTTTAACTCAAAATCAAACTGAAAATATAAGTAACATGAATAATACATCCTCTGAAAATAATGAAAATGTTTTAAGATCACCCAAACGAACATTAAAAAATCATCCTTTGGATAATATAATTGGAGACTTAAGTTCTCGAGTCACTAGAAATAATTTAAATCAAATGAGTCATGTTGCTTTTATCTCAAATATTGAACCTAAAAATTATAAAGAAGCATCTAAAGATGATTCTTGGATCTTAGCAATGCAAGAAGAATTTAATCAATTTGAACGCAATGCATAAAGAAAAGTTTTCTCCCGTAGCACGTCTCGAAGCAATATGTACTTTACTTGCTTTTGCATGTCATCATAACTTTAAATTATTTCAAATGGATGTTAAGAGTGCTTTTTTAAATGGTTTTATTAAAGAAAAAGTTTTTGTAGAACAACCACCAATATTTTTCATGAAAAATATCTGAATCATGTTTTTAAAGTAAAAAAGGCGTTATATGGTCTAAAACAAGCACATGAGCTTAGTATGATCGACTAAAAACTCATCTATAAGATTCTGGATTTCAAATTGGCTAAATATACACTACATTATTTATAAAACATAAAAATAACGATATACTAGTTGTATAAATATATGTTGATGACATTATATTTGGGTCAACTAATGAAAGTTTATGTAATGAATTTTCTGAAATAACGACAAATGAGTTTGAAATGTCACACATGGGTGAATTAAATTTTTTCTTAGGATTAGAGATAAAACAATTAGACAATGGCATTTTTATAAATCAAGAAAAGTATTGTAAGGATTTACTTAAACGATTCGAAATGGAAAGCACTACTAGTAAACCAATTCCTATGAGTACAACCTTATATTTAAACAATGATGAAAATGGAAAAGATTTTGATCAAAAAACTTATCGTAGTATGATAGGCTCTTTATTATATTTAACAGCTAGTCGACCCGATATAATGATGATTGTTTGTTTATGTGCATGTTTTCAAGCTCAACCAAAGGAATCACATCATAGAGCAGTCAAACAAATTTTATGTTACTTATCCAACACTAAAGATTACGGCTTATTTCATCCTAAAGGGACGGTTTTCAAACTTGTATCATTTAGTGATGCAGATTTTGGAGGTTGTAAAACTGACAGAAAAATCATAAGTGGTACCTACCATTTTATTGGTCAAGCTTTAGTCCCATGGTATACTAAAAAGCAAAATTATGTTTCTCTCTCAACTTGTGAAGCAGAATACACTTCTGCTGCTCTGGCTTGTGCAAAAGTAATATATATGCAACAAACTCTTCAAAACTTTGGTAAAACTATAACTTGTTCTCCAATATATTATGACAATACTAGTGCAATTAATCAATCTAAGAATCCTATAGATCACTCTCAAACTAAACACATTGATATTAGATATCATTTGCTTAGAGATAATGTAGAAAAAAGAATAATATCTTTAGAATTCATCGACACTGAAAACGAGATAGCAGACATACTTACAAAATCTTTATGTGAAAAATCATTTATAAAACTTAAAAGAGAACTAGGAATATGCTCCTTATCTGAACTATAAGAAACATGAATAAAAAAATTTAGAATTTAGTTTCTACCTCTCAAAATTTATAGCTCACAGGCTTTCTCTAAAAACCACCAAAAATTTAACAACTAAAACAAATGGAATGACTAAAATAGCAAATTCCTACTCTTATTATATATATATGTATAATTTAAAAAAACAAAATCACAGTACAAACTTCTCCTACAATATATTTTAATCAATTTCAAAGTTTTAAACATATCATCCGGCCACAACTCCACTTACTCTTAGATTTGATTGTGTATATGGATTGGTTTGCTTAATGTTGTATAGACATGCGTATCTGACAATGTAATGATATCATTGTGTAACCAAAGTGATTACGGTTATTGATATATTATAGTTTGCTTCCTTCTGTTGTGAGATTTTGAAAGCTATTAGTTAGAATTTTATTTTCTCTATGTTATTATATCACAATGGTTCATCCTTTTCAGTTCTCGAGGTGTTAACGTCGGTTCGGACATTGAAACTAGAGATCAAAAAAGCAGGTTGTTACATTTGGTATCAGAGCAAAACATACCCTTAAAACAAGACTACTAGATATTGAGAGAGAATATTTGTATCTTCTATTATATACATGTGTGTGTACACACACACTAGTATGAACCCATACTAGCATAAGGATTATGTTGCCTTTTATTTACCAAAAGTAAAAGTTGAATGGTTGTAATAGTTTTAAAGCTTTGTTCTTACCATCTTATTTTAACATTTACATAAGACATGTATATTTGCTTATTGCTCTAAAAGTATCTCATTTTTAAAATAAAAGAAATGTAATGATTACTTGCATGTTAGTAAGCTTCTATTTGCATTGATTACTTCCATGTCTTACTTCATGGATAGCGAAATTCATGTTACATGCATCAAATTTGTTTTAAATATATAAGTCGACACCAGATTCATTCTAGCATGTCACATTTAAATTAATATGAACACTTAATATAATAATCAAATTGTAGAAATAATCTCTACAACAGTTTATTAGTAAGAAGGAACACTATACGTTCATCATAAACGTGAATCCATATACAAGTGTGAATCAACACTTGTCCAAAGCAAAAGTCGGGTATCTTATTTTTTATAGCAAAATTAAGCTGGCTTTTAGATCCAAGTAGTAAAGCAAAGTAATGGATTTAGTGTGCAATCAAAGATAAACTTTTTGTAATCTTTCTCACTAATTAACAATTTTTTTAACTACCATTGAGGTAATGATATCGGAGGATAAAAGATAAGCTGAAAAGACATTGCAAATCTAACATAAACTCTGTAATAAAATCATGCAAAACTAACATAACTTTGTAATAAAATCAATACCTGCAATTTTTTGAATCTAAAGTATTGCAAAACATATTAGCTAGCGCTACCACCAAATATAATAGACAAATATAAAGTAACATCCATCTTTTTCCTGCCTTTGCATTTCTATTACACTTTTGCATGTTTCTTGTACCCTTTAGCTTTGCTTGCTAAGTTAATTGAAATATCATTCAGCATTCAAATATGATATAAAATAACACTGGCCTCTTTTACATATACATACATATATACATACATATATAGTCAAACCGAAACGATCTTTATTTCATTTTTTTATTCTGTGATATATGTAACTAACAAGAGCCAACAAGACCACTAATCTTAGCGCAAAATCACCTTCATTTTCTTCATGTATGCTCTGCTTTGGTTCATCCATGAGTTCAGTACTATTTACTTCCATGCTGAGAAACATAATCTAACAATGAAAACAAATAAAGAACGATCCGCCTTTCTTATATCTAAAGATGACACTTAATACATCCGCGGTGTTCTTATGCTGATCATTTAAATGTCTAAAAGGTAGATCAATTGGAGTGAAAGAAAGAAAAGACAAAATAGAATCTCACAGACGTGACGATTAACATATAATATACATAAGGTCTTTACAAAAAGAAAGCATCTTTATTATACAACATCAGAGTACACTAACATATTAACAGCCTAGACAGTTATAACAACTTGTCCTTATAATTGTTGATTTATATAGACAAGAACAAAACAAACGAAACATAGCTAAGATTTTAATATATGTAAATATATCTTTAAGAATACAGCTCGTTTCCTAAAATCTTTAAGGTGTCCAACTAAATCTGAAAAATATGCTTCGCTGACCTGAGCATTCTAAGAATATAACGCCCAGATCAGTCTAGTAAAACCAGCATGAGAAAAACTCAAAACAAATCATATATATTTCTATATTTTAAAGATCTTTTCAAAATAAAGGTATCTCAAAAGACCACGCCACACATAAACACGAACGAGTTTTTACCTTACAATAAACAGACCATTGTTATTATAAAAATCTAGTGATATTATAATAATGTCAATAGGTTTAAAATATCAATAATCAAGTAGACGTGATGTGTGTACATGACAACAATAATATGTATATAATCAAAAACCAAAGACGCTTATTGGAGAATGGATTCGAATAAATGGCAAGGCAAGAGACTATCTTCTATATAGTACACCTCTAGATAAAATGTAACGTAGGCTGTAGTTATCTTTGCAACCTACATGACAAGACCGGCCTACCCCTGACTGGATAGTATCGAATATGATTACCCTTAAGTTATGATCAACAACCAAAAATGGGCCTTTAAGCATATATAGAGACATCGACCCTAGATAAGGGATGATCACATCCTAGTGGGAGCGACCCACATAGCCTTACGACAAACTCTGTTTTTTAACCATTTTCGAGGTGTGAGGCTTAAGAGGCCATGCTCTTACCATTTCTTTATAGAAATCCATCTTGGAATGCTAACAAATCCCTCCAAGAAGAAATGCAATGCTAGCATTCATCTATACAAGTTCGTTTTGGGTCTGAATGAAACCAAAGGCACTTCAAGGAGCACTATCTTTAATCATCTTCATGATGTCTTCCATTCGAATGTATATGTTGTTTCAAAGTGGTTTTTGGATATTATATCTGCTCCCGATCTCTTCGAACCAAAAATCGATAATTTTGGTTGACGCATTCCTAGTTTTATTGGAAGTATGCCACAAGTATTCGAGTCCTCACCTAGGAACTCAAATATCAACAATTTTTGGTCGAATCATTCCTAGACTCTCTGATTCCAGTCTCTTCGAACCAAAAATCGATAATTTTTTGTCGACACATTCCTAGTTCTTTTGGAAGTATGCAATAAGTATTCGAGTCCTCACCCGGAAATTCAAATATATAATCATATTTTCCAAGTCAAAACTGGCCAAGATTTGATAGTCGATTATTAACTATCAAATAATTAAACAACAACCCAAAAATTTATAGCAACCATTGAGTCTCAATATAAATCTTTCATTCATTTAAATATCTTTTCAAAATATTTACCAAAATATTCATATACCTACCTCACTAGCATATGTATACAGAGAAAACATTATGAAAGATTTCTTACTTAAAAATCATATTAAGATGATCAGAATACATTTTATTTAAATTGGAGATAAAGATAACCTTAAATACTATTATTTCGGTGTTAAGTGTGGAACCGAAGTTCCACACCACCGAAATTAAGAAGGTCGGTTAAAGGAAATCCAATCTTAAATACTTTTATAATTTACCTCTACAAATCTTTTAATAAATCTCTTTTATTTGATAGTTGCTTTAAAACGAAGTTAGCTCTTTGGAAATAAGGTAGTTTGAGTTTCTAACTTTATTTAATAATTAATTAATATTTAAATCTTTATTATGAAAATAATTAAACCTTCAATTTCTAATAAAACAATGATTAAGTTTCAAATAAATAATTAAATAATAATCATCCTTTAAATAAATATTTAAATAATAGTTAATCTTTAAATAAATAATTAAAAAATAATTAATATTTAATTAATTATTAAATAATAATTTAAAACTTTTAAGGAATGTTATCCGGCCTTTTGGCCTGGCTATATTCAGACCGATTGGACAAGTTAAACCAGATGATCATCGAGGAAGACAGCCCGGAGAGATGATTATTAGGTTTAGAGATTAAGCGTAGGCAATGATATGAATCGATGATCAACCAAGGATTAGAGATAGACTCTACAGAATATTCTAAGTAAGGAATAATGCCTCCTCTAGGCGGGAGATCAGTGCCTATCGCTTTCCCTAGAGGATCAGTACATATCCTCAATTTTTGTTCTAAACTTGGTAAGATCGTTATTGAGTGAGAAGAATGCACCATGAGGCTAGATTTCGAATCTTAAGTCATTTGAAGTTTGTATGCTCAAGTTATGGGCAAATTACTTCGCCTATTAAAAGGGATCGTCCATATTCAGTTTTCATTATATATTGCAACAATGATCGGTCAATAACCTAAAATTTATAGATTCTATCAACATGAAACTTGGAGTATAAACTAATTAGAACATGCGGAATATCCCATAGGGATCCCATGGCACATGGAGCATGTTGGAGGGATCGGTACCTATCCCTCCATAGGGATCGGCTATAAACAGCTTTCACAACATATTGCAACAAAGATTTGTCAATAACTCGAGTTCTACTAATCCAACTGGCATGATACTTGAAGATTAAACATAATACAACATTGAAAATCTCTCTTAGGGATCGCATGGCATTTGGAAGAGATTAGAAGGTTCGCTACCTATCCCTCCAAAGGGATCGGCAGAAATCACAGTACAAGCAACAGTACTTCACAAAAAATACAATATCTCACAAATCGTATGTAGGAATTGCATGAAATTTGGGGAGTGAGTATCCAACATCATGAGGCATCCATCGTAGGGATTTCAGCCCATTTGGATGCATTAATAGAGATCGGTATCAATCCCTATTGTGGGACTGTAAATTTTTGGGTAGCCTCGTCTTGGTCTCCTGAACCTTCTGCCAGAATTTTAGCCTGATACATGCACGTCTTCCCCTATAAATATAGCAGGCATGGGGTCAGAAAAGGGATCCTTCTTTCTTGGTCAGGCTCTGTCATTTTTATTCTTCACTTTTTATTCTTCCCCTATAAAATATAAAGTGGACATAGGCCACGATTGTCGAACCACTATAAAAATCTGTGTGTTCATTTATGATATTTGACATGTTTAATTTCATTCTTCATTTAATCTCTACTAGATTCTATTGGGTGTTGACATCCATTTTTTGCATCAACATTTTGGTGCTTTCACTAAGAAATGAATTTTCATCTTGATTGTATCTCATCATCTATTTGTTGATTCCCATATTCGTGAGATAAATCCAGTTATTTACCGAAAAACTTCCTATTCTACTCAGATTTGAAGGAAATCAAAAGGGAGCTGATAGCCATGGTTAGAACAATTAAATCAACTTCCCGCAGAGTTGATGGAAACGATGATGCTAGCCATGGTTAGAACAATACTCAGATTCATTCGTGTATGCAAGTTCTTGGGATTAGATGTTGAAGTTTGTACTCAAGTTAGCAAAGGGTCAATCCCTCTCTTAAGGCCATGATGGCCGATCCCTCTCTCAAGGCCATGATGGTCGATCCCCCTCACAAGGCCATAATGGCCAATCCCTCTCTCAAGGCCATGATGGCTGACCCCTCTCCCAAAGCCTAGAGGGCCGACCCATCTCTTAAGGCCAAGATAACCAATCCCTCTCCAATTTTTTAAATATTGATCCCCCTCCAATCTCGTTAATGTCGACCCTTAATACTCAGCATGCCGATCCCTCTATACTTCGTATGTCGATCCCTAAATACTCAGTATGTTGATCCCTTTATACTTCGTATGATCCCTGAACATACTTCGTATACCGATCCCTCAATACTCAGTATGTTGATCCCTCTATACTTCATGCAATCCCTCCACATACTATGTTTGCAGATCCCTCTATACTCCATACCGAACCCTCTTTCATTGAAGCCCATATGACCGATCCCTATACTACCAATCACTCTCTCAAAGCCTATATGATTGATCCCTATATTACCAATCGTTATACCCCAAAAACTATGGATCGGGATGAACCATATTTAAAAAATATTATAAATCAGGTACAATCCCTATACTACCCGTGCCGTAGTGTAGTGCCCCCGCATTCTTGATTCGGAACTCAACTTAAACATGGTGCATTCAATCCACTTTCCTTACATCCCGCGACTGGCCGTGGCATAGAGGATCAAGCAGCAGCTTCTGATTGCAACCAAGGAATGGACAAGCAACCGCTACTCAAATGATACTCCCAAAGGTTGGAGAACATGAGTGGTGCGACTCTAACCAAACCCAAGAAACTTTGGCCCAAAGTAAAACTTGGGTAAAACTAAGATTTTCTCCAAGCAAATTCCAAGATGACTCCAAGCTCCTCTTTCACTGACCTAGCACTTCGAATTCAGTGACTCTAATCAAACTAATTGCTGACTCCAAGCAAATATCATATTTTCTTGGGTCCAACTCCAAGTAACATACCACAGATCCGTCAGTATCGGTCCATATTGCTTTGCTTATATCTCGGCATGCATACATCATTCACAAGCATAACAAGTAGCTGTAACTTAAAAACGAACCAGATTGACGATGACTAAAGCATCTCCCCTTGTCAAAGCCTATTCATTGAAGTCGTTCAGTGTGTAGAATATCTAGGAGATTCAATGTACTAATCATATCGGTTTACTCAGGGAAAACCGACCGTGAATGACATCTTATGAAATTCGAGTGGCATATGAATTCTGCTAAAGTGATATGTGCCATCATATGCAGACGCTTTCCTATATTCATCGAAGGTGTATCGATCATGCAGTTTATGCGATTATCGCCCAACTCCATCTCCTCATTCAATCAACCGGATAAGAAGTTTGTCGAACAGTTCAGAATGCATGCGACTCACCAAGGATGTGTTGTCATTATCCAGTTTATTCCAAATGCTAGGTGAGTCACATATAGACTTCCTATAGAGATTCAATGTCATCGTCGTCACTAAAGCGAGCAATCCCAGCGAGGATATCATGCTAATGGCGTTGATGAGGGGAATTGACCCAAGATAGATTTCGGCAGCTGGTTAGCGGGAGAGCCTCCTACGACCTTGGATCATTTCTATTACAAAGTGACTCAGAACCTAAGAAAGAAGGAGGTAGAGCAGACTAGGAGAAAGAACAATACAGGCCCGTTGGCTAAGGACTCAAATTCTAGGAGACGACATAGAATGTCAAAATTCGACTCATATACTCCTTTGAACGATTCAATCAAAAACATCTACCTAGAGACTCGTGACTTGAAGCAGTACTGCAAACTAGCCTCGAGAGAGTCCATTGAAACCTATAAGAAACCAGGGAGCATCCGATGCTTATCATTTAAGAATTTTGATTATCAATTGGACCGTTGACGGTCGACTTCCAGCTGAGAAGGACTTTGGCAAAGTGACCAAGTACTTAGAGTTGGGGCCCAACCAATCTCCATAGACTATGATTGGACCTTTGGAATTTCATCAAGATAAGCGTGATTCAACCACTCATCGGCTAATATATGCCCCTGACTTAGGGCCAAGGATTTATAATGGAAAAACCCAATAAGGTCAGGAACCAGCAAAAAGTGGACATGACTGATCATCCATTCATCAACTTCCGTGCCTGACTTGGAGATCAAAGAAAGACTTGGAGTGGATGCAACCCAACTATCCACTCCTCAGCTCATATTTGAAGTTCGCCAAAATACTTTGCCTCTCCCGAAGTTCAACATAACCGAGGCCCAACTAAGATGCACGCGATTCGACCGTCCACATATCAACTCCTGTCTTGAATAAAGGAGGCAGTTTGAAAGCAAGACTTAAAGTAGGCATAACCTACTGCCTACTCATCAACCAGTGCCCTAAACACGTGCACATAACTACAGCTTGAGGTGGATGTGACATGACAATCCAACCCAAGCATGGATGTGAAACGAAAATCCATCGCCTGCTCCCTTCCTTAACTTGACAAGAGGAGCTGTAAGTACCAAGCGGATATGCATCGATCGTCTCACTTGCCAAGTCCTGTCCTTCACGCTGAGGGTAGAATTCCATTCCATGAATGAACATGATTCGAACGTTCATTTGATAAACTTACCTCGACTTGGCGGACGGAATATAAATTAAAAATGGGTGAGATTGACTACCCATCAAACAACTCTAAGTCCTCAGAGTGCGGACTAGAGTATAAACACAAATCAGGCGGATGCCGACTGCCCACGAAACAACTCTAAGTCCCCAGTGTGCAGAATGTAGTATATAAACATAATCGGGTGGATGCAGAATGTCCACAAAACAACTCTAAGTCCCTAAAGTACAGACTATAGTATTGAAACACCCTACACCCCTTAGTGTTTCCAAAAAGGGCACACCAAAGGATGCGGTGCATTATAAGTATAGCTAAAGCATCACAGAGACTAAGATTCACTAGAAAAATAAGTAAAAGTGGTGAGAAACATTTAAATAGTAAATTATCATTTAGAATTAAACTTCAACTCAAAATAAGTCAAAAAACATAACATGTCTCAAAAACTCAAAATCTCTCATGTCTCATGAAAATACATCTCAGTCTCACATAACCAGAGTATAAAAATAACAATAATATTCCCTCTCACAAGTGCCAATCCATCATAAGCCAAAAAAAGATGAAAAGCAGAAGAATACATCTGAAGTGAGAAAACTCCGAAAATGAATTTTCAAGCAACCTGAATCAACTATTCTCAACTTTGCTGGCCAATTGGGGGAAAAGGAAAGATAGAGGAGTGGGTCAGATAGTAAGTCTAGTGAGCGAAAGTGTAACGACCCGTAAATTTCATGCATTTAATTTGATTGAATTAATGAGCCTTGTAATTAAATTTAGTAGAAAGAAAAAAAGAAAAAAAAACTTTACAAACGAATATTGAAATGAACGCTAAATCAAAATATATAAATGATGACTTAAAACCTATTTACTAGCAATTTGAATAAATTTCAATAAACGAAATGGGGTAAGTAATATACCTGGATATAAATTCATTTAAAGGGAATTTATTTAATATGTTAATGTAAAGTTAGAAAATATTGGAATAAATGATAATTCCATTCATATTTGTAAGCAGTTATTATAAGTTACATGTTTGGATAGAATCAATAATTGATGGATTAAATGGTAAGTAATTAGAATTTAATCCTATAAAATTTGGAAACTGAATGTAATGTAAAGTAATAAGGTTAGTGCAATATTTATTAATGGATGGAATGAAATGGGACTAATATAAATGTACAATAGGTTATAAATCAATTTGAATGAAAAGAAAAAAAGAACGTAAATATTGATTGATAAATAAATATACAAGTATATTAAAGGTTATAATAGTGGGTTACTAGTAAATTCACTCATTTACCAATAAAGATAATTAGATGTGCCTTGATGATAATTAATAACATAACGGAAAGAGTAAATGTATTCATTAGAATATTAATTGCAACTGGATAGGGATTTTTAGTAACAATGTTAATGCAAGGTAATTAATGCTAAATTAAAATCAATAATAATGAATAGTGATTAATTCAATTCTTGTAACATATATTATAAATTACCTGCTTATTTGTTAATGGAATTAGAAATTGTAATAAGTGATAATAAAATGAATGAATGTTACACTAATGGAAAATGAAATAACGTTCGCTTAAATGTTTAGTAATTATAGGTCGTATTTATTATAAGCGTTACTTTAATAATTATTATTAATTGTGAAATTTATACGAGAAGTGTGTAAAGTAATAACTAAGAAAGTAATACGTTGTAAATTGATTATAACCTAAACGTAAGTGTAAGTTAGAGGTTGGAATTAAATCTAATCCGTTTAATTGGAAACTTTTTAAAATAAATTGGATTCAAAGTGTAATAAAGAGGTTATTTTAAGAAATTGAAATAAATACTATAATTGGTAAATTAAGTTACTTTAAATTGAAACGGGAATTGGTTTAAAGAATTATAAATTTATAAGTAAATCAAGATGATAAAATTTATGAATTATAGAATTTGAATTTTAATAGTGAGTTAATTTATTAAATTTATAATAGTTGGATTTATTGCAAATGAATGAAATTAAATATAAAATTTTACGTTAATTGAAAATTAAGTTGAAATTGGAAAATATTTATGTAATAGCTTTGAACCAATGTTAATTTCATCCATTTGACTGTAATGGATTGAATAAAAAAAAGAATGAATAGTGAATTCAATGGAATTTTTGAAAAGTTAATTTATAATTGATAAATATAACGAAATTTGAATTTAAGCTGAAATTTATGATTGAATCAACAATTAATTGACATCTAAATTGGTTTAAATCACCGAGATTGTTTAAGAAAATAAAACTGATAAGATTTGTAAAATTTGAAAGTGAAATTGAAAAAGTGATCTAATTAATGAATTTTTAATTTATTTAATTAATATAAAAATAGCCGTTTTTGGCACTGACTCGGATTTCGACGAATCCAGTTTCAGCGGATCCGTATCGGTGAATTATTGTAGGGTTCAAGTTGCATAGTGATCGGACTTGTCGTTTGATCGTACGAACGCGAAACGTCTTGAAATTGATTTAATTGAAATCAATTTGGAAAATCTGAATTTAGCATAACTTCTTCATACGATGAAATTTGGACGTGAAACTTTTTCCATCGCGTTCAAAATATTTTAAAATACCTATTTTGATATATGGGTTGACCCAATTTCGTTTCAGAGTCGAAACGGGCTTTTTGGGCCAATTATCGTTCAGCATGTTTGTTTATCGGATCGATCTACTCTATCTTTAACCTATCTATATAAACCCAGTTATAAAACCTAGCCTCCATCTATTCTCATTTGTTTGTGCATTCATTTTCCTCAACTCCTCATTTCTAATGGCTGCAAACCCTAGATCCGATTACAGTCCAAAATCAAAAGCTAAAAATTCAAAGTCTTCATAAAAATCTCAATAAAATATATGTTGATGCTCTCGGCGAGCGAAATTCAATGGTGCAATTCGTTTTTTGATTCAGGTTTCGGTTTGTTCAGAAATCAAGGTTTTCTTCTCGGCCGTTCGTATGGAATTTTGGGCGATCCAACGGTGAATCTTTGCCCAATCGACGATCGGAAGGTGGCGTTGGGAAGAGGGTGAAGAGTAGGTCACAGATCTAAGGTTCGTTTGGCAAGATGGTCAATGAAATCGCCAGAAATTGGCCATATAGGCGGCGGCGGCGTTATCGTCCTGGGGGTTCGTGAGATGGTCGCGAGTGGGCCTTGGGGAGTGGCTCGGCGAGGCCGACACGGGGGCATTCTTTGATCGTGGTGGCTAAGCGTAAGGTGGAGCGAAAAAAAATGATGATCCAGGTGGCGGTTGGTGAATTTCGAACGCGAAGCTCGGTAGGGTTCTGGATCGCGTGCCTGTACCGTGAGTGTGACGTGGTAGAGATTTGGTGGTGAGTGTGGTTTTCTTTTATTTTAGTTTAATTTAAATCGTTCAAACACGTGTAAATTTCACATACGAACCCCGTTTCACGCGCAATTTTTTTGTTAGGATCTAACAAAATTTCGGACACTTTGGCGCAGGTTTAGACAAATTCTGAGACCGTCGAAATTTTGGGTTTAAATTGGATTTAAATTCAATTTAAATTCGAAAGGTGAGTGTTTTAACCCACTCACAACTTCTAAAATTTCTTATGTTTGTTAAATTGATTTTAGATATGTGTAGAAATTTATTTATGACTGTTTGGCATGTTTTATTCATTATCTCAGTTAAATCGCATTTATTTAAATTAACTGTGAATTAATTTTGTTATTGCATAAAAATTTGACAGTTAAAATTTATTTATTTGCATATAAACTGCTAGTTAAACAGTATTAAATTTATTATTGAATATAAACTGTTAGTTAATACCTGTATTTATTACCTGTTATATTTTATATGCTCTATATTGATGTTTGTTTAAATTGGATGATGATTTGTAATAAATGGTTGACGATTGATATTTGGATGAATGAATGTTTATTATATTAACTGCAAGTTGTTATGCATTTCATTGTATTCAGAACTGCGGTTTGAAATGATATACAACCGCATTTTTTATGGCGAATTGAAATGATAAATATCCGTTTCACTGGACCATAGGGTAGAAAATTATATACAGGCACCGCGGTATATATATAAAATTATTTTTTGAAGGATTCTATGGTTTTGGATAGGATACGGTTTAATAAATATTAATTTTTGACCTTATATAAAATCTTATTTTATGTACATATATGGTTAAATTATTGAATTTAAGCTATGTATAAATTTGTTAAATAAACTCAATAAGTTGAATAATGGAGTTCTAATGATTTAAATCAATCTAGATTGGAAGGTAAATTAAAAATTAAATTGGAATTGAGCGTATTCAAGAATTAAATTCTATAAGTGATGTAACTTATTTAAGCTTGGAAATTTTAAGGGTATGATATTTATAACTGGATTTTTATTCAAGATAAATTAAATGAATAATTCTAGTATAAATAATTTGAAGGAAATATTTAATTGTTAGAAATTTTAAGTTTTATTTTATGGATTTATTTTTATGAATATTTCAAAACTAAATAACAGGACAATAAATTGTTGAATAGAATTTCCAACCTTAAGTTTTGAAATTGTTAAATACTCAAAGTTAGGAATATATTGAAATTGAAGTGGTTTATTTAATTGAAAGTGTGAATTTAAATTTTATGGATTTAGGCTAAATTTTAAATGAATAAATTTGTACAGCCGTGAAGATTTTTTACTTTATAAAGTAACATGAAATCAACTATTTTATTCTATATACTGTTGAATATCCAAAACCATTCAAGGTTTAGAAGTTATGGTTTTAAAGCTATAAATTTCGAAGTATTATTTTTTGAAAGTTATAATCCAAATGTTTGGTTTCCAGATATTATAAATTTTAAGCAGTATGATTTTGAAAAAGAAATATATTTGAAATAAAAATGATATTATTGATTTGGGTTTTAAAAATAATATCAAAATGAGTTGTTTTGGAAATGGAAATGATATAGTATTTATGGTTTTGAAATGGATAATTATTTTCTGGTTTCAAAGTATGAACTTTTTAAATGACCGCGGTGTTATAATAACGTTTGGTTGTTGAAGAGACTGGGATCGAAAGTTGTCATACTCTCTGCCAACCCCGAAAACCACTTTAACAACCGTGTACGCGGTGGAGGTTGCAGAATAAAGTAGGATGGTGGTGGCGTTTTCTTTAAGGTAAATACATGGACCCGACTCCCGTGAGTTAGGATAAGGTGGCTAAAATAGGAGCGATCGACGGGTTAATAAGGTAGCACCATTGATCGGACACATCCCTTCGATATTATACTTTGACTTTGGATTGATTCGGTGGCCACTTTTGATTTTATTTGGAGGTGTGGCTCGAGGTGGGCGGTAGCTGCGCGCTACGCGTTACCACCGACCCGGAAGCGTAATTGGTATATCTACTCTGGCATTGCCTAGTTGTGCCGTGTTACCTACCCTATCGCGCGTTATACGAGTTTGGATTTCTCCCGTAGACCGTGTGGTATCCTATGGCGGCTTCCCGATCAGGAGGGACTATGATATTGGATGGACTACTGGGACTATTACGTGTTAAGGGCTATATGGGTAGCCCCTTAATGCTAAGAAAAAAGTAAGTTTATTTTATAAATAGACCCTATTATAATAGCGAAATATACTACATTGTTTAATGGATCCTTAAGAGATGTGAATCCCGAGCATCTCTTGAGTTACTGCACTCATATTTATTTCTATTAATTTAACTTACATAAGATCTTTTAGTTCAGACTCGAGTGTTTGTCTTTTCAATTCACTAAGGTCAGTCCGAGCGTTTCAGGATTTTAAGATTTTATTCTGGGGGACGAAGACGAAGATTTGTAGTATTACTATCTACTATATTATTCCACTACACTATTTAATTCCGCTGCATTGATATTTATTGGTATGTGAACTCTGATATTTATTGTATAAAGAAGAAGCAAATGTGTGTAAACAGTTTTATGCACTATATATTGATTATTATATTTTATCCTTCCGCTGTGAGATTCTATTTTATTTTATTTCTTCTCCGTTTGTCTTATTTACCCCATAACAATCCGCCCTTCCGTATGGTTTAAATTGGCACGTGTGTTGATTTGAAGCGTGCGAAAAGGCTGGACATTACATGTGGTATCAGAGCTTTGGTTTAGCGATAAACCTTAGCTTTGTGGGTGTTGACTCTTTATTAATAGGGTAGCAATACCCTATGGGAGTCGCTGGGAGTATGTATATATGAGAGAGCGTACTTGTTAGTGTTATAAAAAGATTTTTATATTGTGTTAATCTGTTCCGTTTTGTATTTATAAATTCTGGTTGATGCATGGGACGCTGTGACATCAATAGGGATTTCTAAACACTTAATAGGACAGACCGATATAATATTTGGTTTTAATATAGGTGAATGAAATAATTTTGCCTATTATATTTTCTATATATAAAATAATTTTTTTTCATATGATATCTATATTTAGATGAAATAGATTGGTTGTTAGGTAATAAAGTGTATAAATAATAATAGAAATAGGATTTGAAAATAAGATAAATGAAATTTGGAAATTTAGAACTTAAGATCCGGGGTTTTGAAATTTTTCTGAATAAATTTTGGAATATAATAATATTGTTTATAAGTACTTTCTGATATAAATATTTATTATAATTCGGAAGAATTGTTTAAAAGAAGATTTTGGAGAAAATAAGTTTTGTACTTTCCTCTCTGTCGCTGGAAAATAATTTCGGTGATGGCGGCCGCATCATCGACTTTCATTTTCGAGTTTCGAAGGGGAAGGCCGCTGTAGTAGTTTTACTGCAGATTCATTTTTGAAAAATATATAAATTTTGAATTGTTTTGAATATAATTCGAGATATATAAGTTGTAAGAATATATTTATCTATTGTTTTGAAATAAATTGAAAATTTAACCCGGTATTAAATTCTTAAATTTCCATTAATTAATTTTCCAATTATTGTAGTGAAATGGAAAGTAAGTAATTAATAATTGAAACCTCTAATTTAGGTAAGAGATTTAAGGCTAAGTTATAAAAGGAAATAAAAGGAAGTTGAAATTATAACTTATAAGGAAAAGGGTAAAAATTTATTTAACAATGAATTAATTAAAGGGAATGGAACAAACTTGTATAACTTTCAAATTACACCTTTAAATAACATATATATAACTTACCAAATATTAAAAGTTGAAATGTTTAATAAGAGATTGTAATAGAATATTATACAAGTAGAAATTTGAAATAATGGAAGTATTTAATGAAATTGCTGTTAAATGAGAATTTAATGTTATAAACTTAAGTTTAAATTGATAAATAAATGAAATGAAGTTGTGTAAATGAATGATAATGAACTTAAGTAAACATTTGAAGCTATTTATAAATAAAATTTGCAGGAAAATGAATATTATAATAAATAAATGAGGGCATGCAATAATAAATGAATGAATAGTTATAACGAAATATAGGGGAACTGGCGTAACCTGAGTTAATGGAATTGAATAATTGTAAGTAATAAGTAAAAATAAACGAAGTAGACATTTAATGAGTAAATGTAAATTAAAAAGATAAATAGCTGAATAAAAAAAAGAAAATCAAACAACAAAGTTATGAAATGAAATTAATAATAAGTTAAGTTGATTGTTGTTGTTTGGTTTATGGTTGTTTGGGCAAGGATACTTTAAAATTGGATTTGGGGTGAATGAATAATCTATTTAGTTTTATCTAAAACTGTTGAGTAAATGATGTGCTAGTAGTTTATTCTTCATTCCATACAATTTAAAAGTTTTGAAACCGAACAACTATTTGTTTGTTTGATTGAATGATTGCTTTATATTTGTTGTGTATGCTGTTTGTTGAAATTGATGGTTGTTGTATTGATTTGTGGTTAGTGAATGAAACCACCTAAATATTTCACTTTATATAAATTGTTAACCCTTTGGATTTTATAAGTGAAATGCAGGTTATGGAAGCAATTGCTACTACTTTTGGTTCCATAAATTAAGCGTAAATTGCCCGACAAATAGGTACGTTTCGGATTATGGTTTATAGCGCTATTTTATATTTTCCCGTGTTGTGATATAATATTTTGGATATTATATGTGATATAATTGTTATATTTTGATATTATACTTTCTCCTTAGCCTCTCCGTACAAAGGAGACTCTGCCGAAATTTTCCAAAAATCTTGGACTTATAAATTATTTTGAAATTGTTTTTCCAAACTTAAAATATAATGATTATAGAATGGGTTTATTTTATTTAAAGTAATAAAATTTGTAAATTATTGTTTATATGTTAATATTTTGAATAAGATGTATTTTTTACTTAATTCTTCCTTCACCCTTCTTTTTCCTTTTCGGGGACGAAAAGTTTTGAGTGGGGGAGAGTGTAATGACCCGTAAATTTCGTGTATTTAATTTGGTTGAATTAATGAGATTTGTAATTAAATTTAGTAGAAAGAAAATATATATATATTTATATAATGATTATAAAATGGGTATATTTTATTTAAAGTAATAAAATTTGTAAATTATTATTTATATGTTAATATTTTGAATAAGATGTATTGTTTATTTAATTCTTCCTTCACCCTTCTTTTTCCTTTTTGGGGACGAAAAGTTTTGAGTGGGGGAGAGTGTAACGACCCGTAAATTTCGTGCATTTAATTTGGTAGAATTAATGAGCTTTGTAATTAAATTTAGTAGAAAGAAAAAAAGAAAAAAAACTTTACAAACGAATATTGAAATGAACGCTAAATTAAAATATATAAATGGCGACTTAAAACCTATTTACTAGCAATTTGAATAAATTTCAATAAACGAAATGGGGTAAGTTATATACCTGGATATAAATTCATTTAAAGGGAAATTATTTAATATGTTAATGTCAAGTTAGAAAATATTGGAATAAATGATAATTCCATTCATATTTGTAAGCAGTTATGATAAGTTACATGTTTGGATAGAATCAATAATTGATGGATTAAATGGTAAGTAATTAGAATTTAATCCTATAAAATTTGGAAACTGAATGTAATGTAAAGTAATAAGGTTAGTGCAATATATATTAATGAATGGAATAAAATAGGACTAATATAAATGTACACTAGGTTATAAATCAATTGAATGAAAAGAAAAAAAGAACGTAAATATTGATTGATAAATAAATATACAAGTATATTAAAGGTTATAATAGTGGGTCACTAGTAAATTTACTCATTTACCAATAAAGATAATTAGATGTGCCTTGATGATAATTAATAACATAACGGAAAGAGTAAATGTATTCATTAGAATATTAATTGCAATTGGATAGGGATTTTTAGTAACAATGTTAATGCAAGGTAATTAATGCTAAATTAAAGTCAATAATAATGAATAGTGATTAATTCAATTCTTGTAACATATATTATAAATTACCTTCTTATTTGTTAATGGAATTAGAAATTGTAATAAGTGATAATAAAATGAATGAATGTTACGCTAATGGAAAATGAAATAACGTTCGTTTAAATGTTGAGTAATTATAGGTCGTATTTATTATAAGCGTTACTTTAATAATTATGATTAATTGTGAAATTTATACGAGAAGTATGTAAAGTAATAACTAAGAAAGTAATACGTTGTAAATTGATTATAACCTAAACGTAAGTGTAAGTCAGAGGTTGGAATTAAATCTAATCCGTTTAATTGGAAACTTTTTAAAATAAATTGGATTCAAAGTGTAATAAAGAGGTTATTTTAAGAAATTGAAATAAATATTATAATTGGTAAATTAAGTTACTTTAAATTGAAACGGGAATTGGTTTAAAGAATTATAAATTTATAAGTAAATCAAGATGATAAAATTTATGAATTATAGAATTTGAATATTAATAGTGAGTTAATTTATTAAATTTATAATAGTTGGGTTTATTGCAAATGAATGAAATTAAATATAAAATTTCACGTTAATTGAAAATTAAGTTGAAAGTTAAGAGATGTGAATCCCGAGCATCTCTTGAGTTACTGCACTCATATTTATTTCTATTAATTTAACTTACATAAGATCTTTTAGTTCTGACTCGAGTGTTTTGTCTTTTCAATTCGCTCGGGTCAGTCCGAGCGTTTCAGGATTTGAAGATTTTATTCTGGAGGACGAAGACGAAGATTTGTAGTATTACTACCTACTATATTATTCCACTACACTATTTAATTCTGCTGCATTGATATTTATTGGTATGTGAACTCTGATATTTATTGTATAAAGAAGAAGCAAATGTGTGTAAACAGTTTTATGAACTATATATTGATTATTATATTTTATCTTTTCGCTGTGAGATTCTGTTTTATTTTATTTCTTCTCTGTTTTTCTTATTTACCCCATAACAATCCACCCTTCCGTATGGTTTGAATTGGCACGTGTGTCGATTTGAAGCGTGCGAAAAGGCGGGACATTACAGAAAGTAATTACCATCATTTCTAAGCAAGATAAAGATAATAGACTGAGCAATAGTTCTGTCTTGAAAGGAAGATATAGAAAAGATAAAACTTGCATAAAATAGTGTCTGATTCTTTTTGACTGTTTGCTTTGATTGTTTGCACTTGTCTTAAACTGCTATGATGAGGCTGAAATCCTAATTCTATCTCAATTGCTAATTTGATTAGGCTGAAATCCTAACCCACCCATTGATCGGCCTTTCCTATGTCTGTTGTGCCACCGTGAACCAATCCTGTTGGTCCCACAGCAAAAGACACCTCTTAGCGCTTAGGACACCGTAGCGAATTATTTACCCTAATCGATGCTACACGCTCGATTATCGCCGGTACACACTAAATGACACACCCTATGTGACTCTTTATTTACCCTAATCAGCATAAATGCACCCAGCCTCACCCATATGTGAGACTATTAGTCCTCAACCTGAAAGGGAATGCTGTCGGTACTGGTCCTAACCAACAAATCTTCTAACTCTATGCCCCTTTCCCAAATCCCTAAATTTGAGCCTCTATCTATTGACCACTTATTTACCCTAATCTGCATAAGCGTGCCCCGCCTCACCCACCTATGAGACCATCAGTTCTAGACCTGAAAGGGAATGTTGCTGGTATGGGCCTTTAATGCTATATTTTCTTATTAACTTAATCTGATATCTAAGTTTTTAACATAAGCCCCTTCTGTTATTTCTTTCTAATTATAACCTATGGGTTATAATGGTTCTTGCAACTTTGCTCTTTTATTTTCTCTTTTTAGTTATAACCACTTGTTATAATCATGCTTATAAATATCTCAATTTTGCTTATTTTAGTCCACCTCCATTTTATTTCAGTTTTTCTCATTTTACGTCTGATTTCTGTAAATTTAGCGTTTTTCTATTTTAATCCATATTTGCGAATTCTTCTCTTTGTATTATTTTATTCGTGTCAAAAAGGATTAAATTCCTATAAAAAGAAACTAACATATATAGGCTAAATTCTAACTTAAAACAGATGTAAATAACTGCAAATAATTGAATAAATAGTTGAATAAAAATAGACTGAAAAGAACTTCTGAAATTTACTTAAAAACGACGGTAAATAAATTTACATAAAAACTGTCTCGAAATTGTAGAAAACTATAACTATTGAAAACCCTATTATTTTTAATTGCTTACAAATCTAAAATAATTACAAAACACCCACTTGTGGTCCTTAGCTCTAATTCTAGGTTTTCGTGGATCCTCTTCTAGGATGTAAAATATTTTTATTAAAATGATTTCGTCCTTAGAACATTTTTCTATTTAAGGTTCAGCCTTAGGCAATGAACCTAATTGGATGAAAATATGAATGAGAAAAATAGCTAGGCCTAAGGTTTTATTTATAGTGTGGCTTAGGTGTGACAACCCAGAAATTCTACATATTTGAAATTGAAATATTTAATTGATTTTAAATATTTTAAAGTTAGTTTAACTTGAATTTCGAATATCACTGTTTATTTGGCAATTAAATTATTGAATTTAATAATTAGAAATTGGTTAAAATAGTGAATCTTGGTTTTTAAGCTAGTTAAAAATATTTCAAAGCCTTGGAAAAATTATATTTATAATACTGGAGATAATAGAAGTTTTAAATTGAATTTAAAAGTGTTTTGTTCAGTTTTAAAAATATATTATTTAAATTGATATTTAAAAATAGCCTTCCGAGGCACAGTTTTGGAATTCGACGAAACCAGCTCCATTGGATCTGTAATATAATATTATTATCGAATTTCAATTTTCGTAGTGTTTGGAGTGGTTGTTCGGCCGTACGGTAGATAAACGTGCTGAAATCTATATAGAAATTTTAATATAATAACTAGGTCCAAAAAGCTATCTTCTCCATACATTCAAATTAGGACTTGAAACCTTTTCCATTATGTTTGGAATAATGGTTTAACATTATAAATGCCTAGCTGCAGGCTTCGATTGGAGATCGAGATTGTGAGCTATGTTAATCGAAACAATTTGAATTTGAATTTGAATTTAATATGTTATATTATATATCAATATCAGAACTTTTTAGCCTTCATCTCAAAGGAACACGTGTCCTGCCTTCCAAACACGTGTTCGTTGGTATTGCACGCGTCATTTTCTTTTTAAAGTATAGACCGATCAAGCATTTTTAAAAAAAAATAAGAAAATAAAAATCGAATTACTTTCCCATCTCCTCTTTATTTCAGCTGAAGATAATAATAAAAATCATGGCCGCTCTTCATTCCTTTCTTCCGTATCAACATCATGGCCGAGCAATCCCTTCCTTTCCCATCGAATCCGAACCAAATACAAAATTAGCAGTCGGTTCCAAATCGAATCGAAGCTCGCGGCAACTACCTTGAGGGCGCAAGCGACGTTCACGTCGCGCTGAGGGTTTGGGTATCGCGAGGGCGGCCGGCGAGCACGCACGTGTCTGGGTGGAATCGAAGGTAAAAATTTGAGGCACGATGTAAATCGCCTTCGAACCCAGTAGCAGCGACGGTAAGGAATTCAAAGTCGAGGGGACGACAAGGTTGGCAGACACGATCGTTGTGGAGGCTCGCAAGGAGTTTGGCGGCTCGTTAGGGTCGAGGTGAGGTTTTGCTGATCGTTCTTCGATGTAATTTATTCATTAAATATATTTATGTTTTTTTCTCTCAATTTAAATACATGCAGAGGAAGAGAATTTTTTTACAACAAATTGCAGCGAAATAGGAAATTTTTACAAGAAATAATATATATACAATAGCAGTTTAGTAATATATACACATGCATACTGAGATAAACATGATATATATATATAAGTCTTGGGTAAATATAGGAATTTTAAAATGTTATTTGGAATTTATTAAAAAGCAGATTTTTAAAGTATATAGGTTGTTTCAATAATAATAATAATAATAATAAAATGAATATACATATGTACCTATTTTTATTTAAAGTTTAGTTTTAAATTTATGGAGATAAATTTGGTCAATTAACCTATTTAATTTTTTTAGTTACTAAAAATAATTTATCTAATAAAAATAAAATAAATACTTATATAAATATTTTCACCTACTTGTTTAATTTAAAATAATATATTTAGGTGATTAATTTTCTTAATTGACTTATTTAATTATTTTTAGTTATCTAAGATTTTAAAAGAGAAAATTAGCTAAATATTTAATTATTAGTTCAAATTAAAACATTAGTTAAAGTTAAATTGTAATTGATTTGTTCGACTTGTTTCAAATATTAATAATCCATATAATTTGTTATACAAGGTCAAAAGTCATTAAACAAGTCAAGATGGAAATGGATTGCAAACAGTAAAACCAAGGTGAGTTAATCTCACTCATTTGAAATACTATTAGATTTACATAGTCAAAATTTAAATTATTTGTTGATTGCTTGAATTGTCTGGACGTGATAGTATATATAGTAGTATATACAATATATATTAGAGTGATCGTGTAACGAACCGCCATTCATCTCCACAGAATGACGCATCATTAATAATAAAGGGATAGAAAAGAAAAGAAAGAGAAGAAAGAAGAAACAACACATCAGAATCTAAACAGAGGAACGAATAAATTATATCAATAACATAATACATAGTATACAACAATTATCAGAGATACACGGCTTATACAACACATACTAGACTGTTATAAACACCTGCCTAGTTATTACAACTCAATACAACTCAACCAAGAGATACCAATACTGAAAACACACAGCGGAAACTATATATCTAACGTCGAAGCCTCCTGCTCCATCGCTCCTTCAAAGTTCGTCAAAGCTAACCTGAATCCCTTGGCTACTCGTAAAAATTTGAGTACCCAAGATTATAAGAAAATAAAAGATAAACTCCGGGCCAGACAGGGTCTGATGTGAGTAACAGGTTAAAGTTGCTTAATTTTAAAAACCTTTTGAAAAGAAAGGTATCACGTAAGACTTCCCACACATAAACATGGAATTTTTTTTACCTTACGCTAACCAAAACATTTGATAGGAAATACAGTGATATTATAATAGGACTAGGGTTTTCAAGTAAATATGAAATAGCCGAAATTGTTACATTTATTAAATTCCAGCTACTAGCCACAAAAGTGGGTAATACAATCAAATCTGTTGGCACTTATCGGATTTTGGATTCCATACAATGGCAGGGCTACCGGGGTACCGCCCGTCATAGTACGTGGCCTAGATCACCGTACCGAGGATCACTCCCAATCCCCTACAACACAAAGCCGGAACCATCCCTTACTGGACAGTCCCAAACAAGACAACCACGCAGTTGGTGTGCAATTCCAACCGCCCACTAAGCCGAATAAAAAGGGACCTCTGGACAGAGGAAAATCTCGTCCTACTTGGGCGTGACCCACTTAGCCTTGCTGCACCTCCCCTGTTTTAGCCATTCCCGGTTGATGAGGCTTGAGGCTACGATTAGCTTTATAGGACACATCACTTAGAATGCTCATCATCCACCTGACGATGTTCTGAAAGCATTCAATCCATACAAGTTCGTTCCGGGTTCGAACGAAACCGAAGGCATTATCTCGTTACACTCATTTTGGAATCACCCTCAGAGTTAACGACGATAACCCTTGCACTCTGAATCTTCATCTCGAATCTGAAAGTACTATCTCTGTCAAACTCATCTCGGAATCACCCTTAGAGTTATACTGACGAATAGCCTTACCCCTCGAGTCTTCACTCTTCACATGAGATTCACGACCTATCGTTAATTTGGATCGATGGGGTTTTCGGATATCCAAATATGGAAATCCGATCCCGATCTCATCGAAATCCAAAGCGTGTCTTTTAGGTCCAAGTTGTTTTAGAGTTTAAAACAATTCAATTGCATTATCTATATAGACACAGATAGATAATTCACAGATTCACAATAGATAATCATCACCATAGATAATCCATATTATCATTATCAAAGAAAATCCATATCATTATCAGAATGTAACCAATACATCCATATCACACAATATTACTAGTCTCATAGTTGAGATTCCAAGCCATTCATGGCAACCAATATCATCCATTCATGAGCAATGATCTGTAATCATAACATCTATAATTAATTTAAATGAATTAAATTAATTACATCATCTCTAATTAATTTAAAGTGAATTAAATTAATTACCTACCTCAATATAAATCTTGCTTTCATCACCATTAACTAATTACAATTTAATTAATTAATTAACCTCTAGTTAATCAACTTAATTAATCACCCTTGATTAATTATTCTTTAATTAATTACACAAAATTAATTACTCTAAACCAAATATAGTAATTAACCTTTAATTACTTCATTAATTAATTAACTATAATTAATTACAATTAATTACACTTAATTACTTATTATTGATTAATTAATCTTAATTAATCAATTTTAATTACATCATTAACTATATTAATTAATAATCCTAAATTATTTTTAATTAATTATCTTATTTAAATTAATTACATTCAGTTATTAATGTCAATTAAACCATAATTATTAATCACCTTTGATAAATCACATTCAGTAATTAACTACCCTTAATTACTTATCAAATTAATTACTCATTAATTAATTTCTTTAATTAATCCCTTGATTAATTATACTAAGTAATTTAACCCAAATTACTTTCACAATTCCATCATTATCCACTAATTACATCCAACAATTATCTTTAATTACTTCACTGAGTAATTACATTCCATTAGTTACATTAAGTAATTATTATCAAACCAACAAGTGATTAAAATTAATTAAACTTAATTAATTAATCTTAAACAAATTACATTTAAACTTTATTAATTACATTAAGTAATTAATTTCTTAATTACTTCCATCAAGTAATTAATCTTAAAATAATTTACAAATGATTATCACTAATTAATTAACCTAATTAATTAAAAAAATTAATCATATTAATTAATTGTTAAATAATCCTTAGTTAATGACCTTCATTAACTATTAATCATTCTTTAATTACTTCTCTTAAGTAATTAACTTTCATTAATCATTATTAATTTCAAATTAATTAATCTTTAATATTCAATTAATTAACCTTTGATTATTTAGTTAATTAAGTGTTAACTGTAACTTAATTAATTCATAATTACTTGATTAATTAATTATTAATCATTAATTAAATTTAATTAATGATCCTTAATTATGGATTAATTATCCTTAATTAATTGATTAACTTAAACTTTAAATTAATAATTTAAAGCCCTTAATTACCTTAATTAATTATCCATTCCATTAATTAATTAAATAAACTATTCATTTAATTACCTTAATAATTAAATCAAATTTTATAAATCATTAAATTCCAAATTTGTTTTAAGATAAAAGCTTTCTTATCTATGGTTAAATTATCATTCATAAATACATTTGAAAATATTTATTTCAAATTCAATTTCAAATTTCATTTCAAATTCAAACTTTAAAATGAAACTAGTTTATCTTAACCAATATAAAACTTTGAAATTCATATGTTAAAGAATACTTATAAAAGAAATTTAAAGATTTTAAACTAAATTCCCTTTTAATCTCAGATTATTAAAGTATACCTTAACTTTTAAACTTATTTACAATATTTAAATTTATATACTTTACTTTATTTCCAAAACTTAAGATTCAAATCAAATTTGAATTCAAATTTAAAATTCTGATTTAACTTTGATTAAATCCTCTTTTACGTTTCAAACTCCATTTAAATTCAAATTCTTTAATTACATTTTAACCTCTTAAACACTTTAATAATATTGAGTAAATTTGAATTTAAAAAACTCATTTATTTCCAAACTAGATTCAAAATAAAATTGAATCTATTTTAGACTTAGATTTAACTTAAACTAAGATTGAAAACTAGATTTCAACTTTATTTAAAAACTTTTCTGTCATTTAAATTCAGTTTTTAAATTTTATTTTAAATTTTAAACAAAACTACAGGTTTTAGAACTAAAACCTGTTACCATACTTTAACCCGGGCTACCCTATCCTCTGCTCCGAGTCAACAAGCCAAAATCTTCGAGCAAACTACCAAAATCACGAGTAAAAACTCGAGTCACTATTACCTTCACAAACCAAGTTCAATAGAACTTCCAAGATGCATGGTGCACCTGCACCGTGACTCTTGCCATCTCGGGCCATCTACCCAAACTCCAACACAATGCCGATCATTCCCAGTCTCGATCACGATCAACAAAATCCATTACGACCACTTAAATCAAAATCGAGCAGCAACCCAAACCTAGAAAACCAAACTGCAACTAATACCCAATACCTGTCATCGCCCCTTCCTCAAAACACCGACCACTTGAGAGCCACGGCTACCGGCCACACCCTCAACTACCTTCCCTCTAGCGTTCCCCAAAAGCCCATGCCACCACGATGAAGTTCATCGCCACCCAATATTTTTCCTTTAATCCATGCTCACTTCCCAATCAATACTGAAGATTACAACATCCAAAATTGTAGAGATTACCAGAAATCCCTTATTTTTCCTTTTCTGTTCATTTCAGAACTGCACCCATCCTTCATTTTTAAAAATCTAGATTTTAATGCTAATAATCATGATTTTGTTTATATATTCATATCCTAATACTGAATCTAAAATTTTCACAGTTTGAATTTTTAATTTATTCAAAGCATGCACTGATATTTGGTTTAAGAGGGTAACACAGATTTTAACTTAATTTGATTAAATTTTTAAATCTTAGTTTATGATAAACCAATCAACATTTACTTGTAAATTAGGTCCTAACAATAATTTTTACCAAAGAAAAATTAAACTCAAATTAAAACAAGAACATCTGAGCTATAAACAGAGTAGGAACAGTCAAGCATACTCTTACATATATGTGTATATATATATATATATATGGCAGGTTCTCACAAATATATTCATCTCATCATTAACAAGCATGCAACCAGATTTTGTACCAGATTTATTTTTTAAATAAAGTTACTCACCTGTTTATATTGGAAGACAGTGCCATGATTTTGAAGAAAAAAACTTTGCACTTTTAAAACTGGAAACTCCCTATGCTTCAATCTTAAATTGCTTATGAATTTAAACTGCAGTTTGCTCCCAGATTTAACAATTACATGCTTGCTTCCAAATAAAGGAAATGCAGATGCTTTCAAAACAGATTTGCTTTTGAAATCCAGATTCCAAAGAAAATGCAGGTTTCAGATTTTCTCCCTGATTTTACAACTGCATGTATGCTACAGATTTGCATGCTTTGATTCAATTTTGAAAATGATTTTGCATGTTTCTAATTTACAGGATTTTGAAGATGATTCAAATTTAGTTTCAAAGGAAGTGTTTATTTTTTTTCAGAATTGTTTATCTTTAGATTTTAGAAGAAGTAAAGAAAAATGAGGGAAAGAAGATTTATATAAGCTGAAATTATTTGAAAATAAAAACAAAAGAAAAGGCTAAATTCAATCTTGACACTTGTCCTCAATTCTAACATTTTTCATAACCTTACTGTATTATTTAACATGTGTTATTATAAAGCCTAAGAAGATTACACTTGTCTTTAAATTTAATTAGTTATTATTAAACGTTAATTAGTTATTTAGTTAACATGTTAATATAAGAGAAAAGTGAATCTTTGTTCAATTAATTAGTTAATATCTAATTATTTACATGTAGATAATTTTAAAATGAATAAATCCAATTTTATTTAAAAAATAAAGTTTATACAAATATTTTAAAATCAAAACAAATTAAAATATTTATACTTTAAATTTAAAAGCTTTGAATTTAAATTCAAATCAAGTTATATGTATACATATATAACTACACAATTAAATTTTGGAAAAAACAATTATTTTTATAAAAAATTTATTTGTTAAAAACAATGTATTATTATATTTTGAAAATAACAAAATTTGATAACTATAAATAATTATAAAATAAATTATTTCTTTATTAATAAATTATTTATTTTATCCAACTATATTAAAATAAACCTTATTGTTAATTTTATTTACATTTAAACTAGAGTTAAAACATATTTTAAATCATTTCAATATTTACCTTATGTATTTTAAAACATATAGTTATTTATTATATACTTTTAAAAACTTAATATCAAACAAACCAATTTAAACAAATTAAATTTTGATCTTATCAATTTGAAACCATATTTTATTTATTAAATGACTTTTAAAAGTTTAACTTTTAAATAAAATCATAATTCCCAATTTTACTAAAGATATATATATATATAGAAAACAAGATTTATTTATTTATTAAATTAAAATTATATCTATTTACAATATATACTTATTGTATACACATTATAAATATAAAACAATTTACTAGCTTTTAAAAAATAAAACCTATCAATTAAATATTTATTTTAATTGGATTATTACATTAATTCCAATCTTATTACAAAGATTATCAAATCAATTTAGTTTTTAATTCAGATTATTAAATGGTTATTGCTTAAAAATTCCGGGTCTTCATCACAGATCGATTCCCGCATTATATAGCGGATGAGACCCTATGCGCCCCGCATAATAGCGGATGACCCCATATACCGCGATATTCCACCTCGAAGTGGAATTGGCATTTTATATTGTGCTAACATCTACGGATGCAGGGAAACAGGTTGGAGGGATCCAAGTGGATTCCTTAAATGTTTGAATTTATTTCATATGCTGTGATATGATTAATTGATAATCTGTGAATGATTATATTGGTAAATAGAATTATTGAATGCTATGATTGGCTTAGTATATTTTGGAATTCTAAGTTATCAAAAATATAAAGGTTAGATTTTGAAGAGAAATAAAAAGAGAATTTTAAAGTAAAATAATTTTAGCTAATTTGGAATTGGGAAGGAATAAAGTTGATTTGTAAATTATAGTAAACAAATTCCAGGATGGGAAAGAGATTTTCAAATAATGAAAATAAATGAATTTTTAAGCTTATTGATATTATTTAAAGGAATAAAGAATTTATTTTTAAATTCAAAGTTTAAATTTGTTTGGAAAAGATAAAGTAGAAATTTGGAAAAGTATGAAATTGGTATTTTCAGTTTAAATAAGATTTTAAATCATAATAAAGAAGTTACATCTGAAATTAATGGGTTTTGAAATAAATTGAGTAAGTAAAGGAATTTACTTTAAATTGGAATAAATTTGGAAATCGATTTGAAAATTGATTAATGTTTGAAACTGCGTTTTAAAAGGAGGATGAGACAGGAATTTATAAACTGGGTTTATAAAGTGAAATAAGGTACCAATGGATATTTGAAAGTATAAATTCACGATGGAAATTTATAAAGGAATGGGTAATTGGTTTTAAAAATAAATAGTGGTTTACTTTTAAAAGGTGTAAAAGAAAAGTGTATTTCCATGAAAAGCCAAGTATGTTTTCAAAGCAGATTTTAAGTATAAGTTAAAAAATTTAAAGTTGTTTTAAAAGAATGTTATTTGAGAAATTATTATTTAAGTTGTTTAGAATTTTAAAAGTAAATATTTTGTTAAATTAGTTATAGCAGTAATTATTTTAAAAAGGTTAATTGGTATTATGATTTAAAAACATAATTATTAATATTTGTATTTTATAAAGTAATTTTATTTTAAAGATAGTTTCGCTAAAGTTTTTATTTGAAAAACTTATATAGAATTTCATAACTTTTATTTTAAGATTTGTGTTGGCTTAAGTTTTACATGAGAAATTATTATAAAATTTCATAACTAGTATCTTAAATAAAGTGTTTTAAATAGTTTTTATTTTAAATATTTTAAAGTTTATATATGTTTGGATAAAGTGATTTAAATTATTTTAAAATCTAAAATATTTAGACTTGGTGATTTTCAGTGGAATAAGCAATTGGGAGAAATTTTAATCCGCGGGAAGAAAAGGGATTTGGAAACTGATTTCAAATGATTGAAATGTAGGAAGATATCTTGCGAAGATATTTCGAATAATAAATAATTTTGAAAAATTATTAAGACTGATGGTTGTTTGTAAATGTTATTTGATAATTAAATAACCGACTATCAATGTTGGCCTATGCGCTGATCGTTTCGAAGAAACCGAGATCAGGATTAATTTCTCCGTAAACCACTTCGATCTAGTTTGAACATTTTCGTGAGGAAGACAATAGATGGGAGTTGAAGATGGAGCAGTGAAGTGTAAGGGCTAATCACTACTAATCCTGAGGATGAATCCAAAATGGATATAGTAGGAGCAGTGCCTTCGGTTCTGTTCGAACCCGGGACGGACTTGTATGGACAAATGCTTTCAGAACATCGTCGGGAGGACGATGAGCATTCAAAGTGTGTGTGCTAATGTGACGCCCCACCTCTATACCCATGCTAGCCAAGAACACTCCGGAGTAGTGCTGTCAACTAGCACGGAGAATAAGGCTGTTGAGGAGCGACCATCCATGTAATTGCTTATCACATGGTGGCTATAAATAATCTTCGAAAACAAACATAGAAATAATCATATCACAAATCAGTCACAAATATCCATATCACAAATGCGGAAGAAGATATGAATATATAACTAACACATGAAAGTGTACATCAGAGTAGTCGTCAATAAGATCCACGATAATACAAAAGAATAGCAACACGTGCTATACAAAAGAATACAACTATGAGTCTATATCTCAAGTGTATACAACAAAAACTGCTAATATAAACAGTTAGCCAAAAGTCAGAGTGATGAATCCCTGGGAAGAAGTCAAGCAGAAGCACCTGTAACATCTCGGTCTGACCCGAGTATTATTTAAGAAAATAATAAACGGGTCAGTCTAGCTATAAATATCAGATGACATGATATAACATAAAAGATATGGCATAAACATAAACATCCATAATGACATAGCACTATAAGTATGTAAATAATGATCAACAGAAGATCAATCAATAAGAGATAATCAATATCACAAGAATCTTCTCAAAGATTCGGAAAGGGCATCATACCCCAAACTTGTACTCATAACAAGTCAATGACATAAATTCTAGAAATCAATGCAAGAAGTCCAGAAATCATAGAAAAGAGAAAGAGGCCTATCACATGACGGTCCGAAGACCAAGGGGAGCTACCCCACATGTGTGAATGGAATCACACAGATTAAGGTCCAGACTAACCAAAAAGCAAAAAGGTATGTGTGAGTGGAATCACACAAGTGGTGTCTAGTCTAACCTCGCAACAAGAGACATCGCACAGTTGCTAGTCTAAATCATCAGAATGATCGTCATGATCAACGAGAAGTGTCAATTACACTAAGCTAGTAAATATAGAAGTTTAGCTTCATGTCCCATAACCACTTGCTTAACTTAAATATTTACGAACAAACTGTAAATCTTCACTAATAAAATTGTCACAAGAGGTTCAATCGAACAAGTCCAAGAATTAACCGACGAAGTGAACGCAAGCGTTTCATACCACTTGTTTTATTAAGTCGTTTAATTAGATTTCTCATCCGAGTGAGGTAAAGGTTTGTATATACTAATAGATTGGAAAACGGTTTAAGAAAAGAGCTTTGTTATTAAAAATAGAGTTGAAATTGTTTGTTAAAAGAGTTTTGATATTTACTACTAGTATTGAAACCTTTATATTATAAAGTGACAAAACATAGAAGCAATTGTAGAAACAATCAGTCACAAAAATCGCATACGGAGATGTGAATAAAATCCAAGGAAATCAGCTCAATGTTTTTCAGATAAGATCCCCTACGGAGGGGGGGTCCAGGGGGGTGGCAACCCCCCAAGGTGGGGGTGCGGGGACAACACTCAAACGACCTAAAGAAATTAAGGAGCCGAGCGACCTATAAGAAGCAGCGACCTAAGTAGAAACGAGGCCCAACGACCTAGGGGTTAGGTCATGCGAGTTAAGAAGGTCAGCGACCTAACAGAGACACGCGACCTAATAAAGGAACGCGACCTAAAGGCACGCGACCTAGCGACTTAAGAGGCGAGCGACCTAAGTGTTACGGCCTAAGAGTCGAACGACCTAGCGTGGAAGCGGCCTAAAAGCCAAACGACCTAACGACCTAAGGTCATACGACCTAGCGACCTAAAGCCATACGACCTAACGACCTAAGGTCACACGACCTAGTGCAACACGCGACCTAAAAGGTACGCGACCTAATGCGGCCGAGTGGTTTAAGGTCGGAGACGACCTACGACTTATAAAGGTAGACGGTTGAGCGAGCTAATGAAGTCCAGAGTCGAGCGACCTAGCGGCACGGTGTGTTGAGCGACCTAACGAGGTCAATGTTGAGCGACCTAACAAGGTCCAGAGAAGGGCGACTTAAAAGAGGCGCGACCTAAAAGAGGCGCGACCTAAGGGAGCGCGACTTAATGGGTTATATGACCCAACGACCTAAGCCACTAACTCGCGAGCGACCTAAGTCCTAGGTCGTGAGCGACCTAACTGCGAGTGAGAAAAAATGGCCAGAGTCAAAGCAGAGCGACCTAACGACCATACGACCTAAGGTCCTAAGCGACCTACGACCTAAGGTCCTGAGCGACCTAACTCCGAAAACACGAAAATGGCCAGAACGACCTAAATGCAGAAATTTCACCAAAACACCAAAAATCGGAGTTTTACGCCAATCCAATCCAAACCAAATGCAAATGTGCATGCAAAAGTGATAGGGAATCATTCCCAACAGTCCAATATGGTTATAGACTAGATTTGTGAGATAAAAATCTCACCTTTGCACCAAATATCAATGAAAATGAAGTTTTAAGCAAGCAAGAATCAATCCTTCTTCTATCTAAGCACAAGAAGCTTGAATCCAATGTCTTCTTCTTGAATTTGGAGTAGAAAGATGGATTGCAATTGAATTTGAGTTTTGGAATTTTAATTTCCCATTCCCTCCACCATTAATGCCAAAGCTTTATTAGTTAGGAAATTTATGAAGAGTGAGGAGAAGAGGGTTGGAACTTGGGCTTAATAGGCTAAACTAACCCAAAGTCCAAAGCGGGAAAAGTTAGTGAAATTTCACTAACTCCAAACCTATCGATGTTTATACTTAAAAAAGTTGTAAACGACATTTCAAACTCAATGGAAGTGGTCTCGAGTCCTAATTTGACCGTTTGCAAAAAGTAGCTTTTCGGACCAAAATCCGATTAACGAGTTAATATTTAAATAAAATATTTAAATACAAACTCGATAAATATGCGGGTTGTTACAGCTAAATAGGTAACGCAAAGTCGCGAGCCTCATCGACCGGAAATGGCTAAAACATGGGAGGTGCACACAAGGCTAAGTAGCTAGCAACCAATTAGGGTAAGGTCACCCCTGTCTAGAGGTCTCTTTATTTCGGCTGTGTGGGCGGTTGCTGATCCCAACCGCGGGGTGATCTTATTCGGACTATCCAGTAAGGGGTATATCCGGTCTTGTGATGCAGTGGATCAGGGTGGATCCTCGGTATGGTGATCTAGACCACGTACTGTGACGGACGGTACGTCAGTAGCCCTGCCATTGATGGAAATCCATTCTCCCTACGTGCCTATATGGTTTTGTTTGTAGAACCTAGTACTGCTGGATTTAATAATGTAACAATTTCGGATATTTGAATAAATATTTGTAAATAGAAACTAATATAATATCAGAGGATTTTATAAGAAATGTTTTGGTTATCGTAAGGTAAAAATCCGACATGTTTATTTGTGGCATGGCCTTACGGGATACCTTTGATTTTTTTAAAGGATTTTGGAAACTTTAATAATCCAACTGAGTGTGTTTTCTCACGCTGGTTTCCAGACTGACTCGGGTGTTATTTGACTATAATGCTTGGGTTAGACCGAGTATTATAGAATATAGGAAAGGATGTAGTGGAGCTCAGGAGAAGAGCTGGATGGCGGGACGTATCACACATATCTGATGTATATTCCGCTGTGACTGATTAACTGCATAGTCAGTTTTCAAAGGAAAGGTTATGATAACTGTTTACTTGTGTGTTATGAATTTTATTGCACTCTGACGATGTAATGTATAAACATATATAATTCTTTTTGTTTTAAAGATTAGTCATTTATCTATTATATATTGTTCAGCTGCGATTGTAAGATTCTGTTATTGTTTTTCTATTTCTTCTTCTACCTCCTTCTTCTTTAACCCAAATGGTTCGGCTTTCCGACATCTGATTGTTCAGCATTTGATACATTGTACGTATTGATGTCGATTTTCGATCGTCGAAAAATTGGGTCATTACAATTGTATCAAAGCCGAAGTTTAAGCGAGAACCTTGGCTCTGGTGGGGACTACTCATTAGAAATAGAGTCCATAGTACTCTAAAATGAGTTTGAGTGTATTAATAGATACGAGCGCGTGTTAGTTAGTGAATATAAAATTGATTTATATTGTGTTGACTTAGCGGTTGAGTGTTTATGGATTCTGGTCGATATGTGGGACGCCATATCATCGATAGAGGTTTCTAAACTCTTGAACAAGATAAACCAACACAGTATTATTTTAAAATAGGGTAAATGAAATAATTTTACCCAAATTATTTATGTATAAAAGAAATAATTTTTGTAAGTTATTATAGTATATGTTTGCTTAGTTGTCAGGAAGTTATAATGATTAAATTATTATCGTTGTTATATAAAAATTGAATAAGAAATTGAAATCATAACTAAAAGCTAAGAAGTAATTCATATACAAATGGGATTTCTAAATGTAAATTGCGAATTTGATTTATAATTTGAAATAAAATTCCAGAGAAATATTTGAAAATAAATTGAAAGGATTTGAAATTTGAAAATTTAGGAAATTTAAATTCCTTTGAATTTGAAAATGGTTTACAAAGGTTTTGGAGAAATAATAGTGATATTATTTCGGAAATATTTTTGAATCGGATTTGAAAACTAGTGAGATTTGGAATTTAAAAATATTTGAAGGGTTTCAAAGAGATAAAAGCACTGAACTCTCTTCGGTCGATGGAAAATAACTTCGGTGATGACTGCAGCATCATTGATGTTCATTTTCGAGTTTCCAAAGGAGGAACTGCTGCCTGGAGATATTAAAATGGAGTTGTTTGCAAAACGGGGTTTTGTTTTGAAATTCAAGATGTAATTCGATACCCAAGATTTTGGATATAATTTATTTCAAAAATGATTTTGATATACTTAAGTGATAGTTAAAAGTCTTTAGAATCTTATTAAAAATGTTTAAGGAAAAATAAATTAGTTGGGAAACTGATGAAAATTTGAAATTTGTTTAGCATAAAATTTAACTTAAGAAGAGTTAAATTAAAATAAGTATGAAACAAAATAAGATAGTAAGTAAATCAATTAAATGAAGTGAATTAAAGAAAGTTAGCAAATGGAATTTAAATAATGGGTAACTTATAGAAGTTAAAAATTTACTAAGTGTGAAATAAATTTGTAAGTGAACAAATGAATTTACATTTGTAAATAAATGGAATTGAAACTGGATATTAGAGTCAAATTTGAATTTTGTGGTATGGAAAATTAGTCAAGTTGGACTAAATAAAGCAAAGGATCATAATAAAATTTGTAAGTAAACAAACTGATTTAAATTGGTAAGCACATGAATTAAATTGAATATTGGGATAATATTTAATTTAAAACTGTGTAAAGTATAGTAAAGTTGTAGAATTGATTCGATGTGAACTAAAATAATAGAAGTTTAGAAGAAAAAATTGTTTGAGATTTAAAATAAATTAGGGAGTGGAACTAATTAAAAGATTTATTATATATGGATTGAGTTAAGGTAAATAGAATTCTATATTAAATCTTATTTGGATATAAATTAAGAATTGAAGGTAAACTGAATTCAAAATGGAATTGGAAATTTAAGTTAAATGAAAATAGATAAGAAAGCTTAAGTAGTGAAGTGAAAATAGTTATAAGGTGTATATAAAATATTTATATTGAACTTAAGAAGCAGATGGTTAAATTCTTAAGTAAATTTGAAATCGAGAAATATTCTAAGTTAATGAAAGAAGGTTAAATAAGGGTGTTTCAAATGATAATTGTGAATAAGTGAATAGAAATCAAAATAAATGTGAATAATAGAGAATTGATATAGCTGATAATAAATTGGGGCAAAATACATAGGATGTACATATATTATTTAATTCGCACAACGATTTGATCCAGATTCGAGCATAGAATTTCGAGATAGTTGTATCAATCCGAGTTGGGATTTTTCACTCGATTTTCTGCGGCAAACCCTGGATATGGATTTTTGATTGGTTCTAAAATTCTCTATCATAGTTTAGGACTATGCAAGGAGGATGACGGTTTCTGATCAAGGAACCAGATCTGAGTCCGCACTAGGGAGTCCGGAGAACGATGCTAGTTCGTAAGTGAAATTGTGTGATCGAGTGAGCGATCGAATTTGATATTGCATACGGGTGATATAAGTACATCGTACTGACTTGAATGAAATAGATATTGAAACCTTGGTGAAGAAATGTATAAAATGATGTTGGATTCTGTAATTGGATATTATTGCCTAGTAGTACATAGGTATTTAAAAAGCAAAAGGAAATTGGGATTTAGATTTCCGAAGATAACACAAAGGTATGAATTTAAATTTCTGTATGAAATTTGATGGTTTTCTGGTCTAGCCACCTGGCATTTTTTTTTCTTTTGAAATCTGGGGCTCGTAGAGGCATTTTGTAGTTGTACCGATCTAGCTGCGAAAAGGAGATGCTGGCGAAATTTTTTGAAAATTTAGAGAGTTAGAAAAATTTTGAGAAATTTAGAAAATTCAAAATTTGGTTTTGAATCATAATTTGAAGTGATTGAGTCAATAAAATGGATTGTAATCTATGGGTAGGTTTGGAAAATTAATAAGGATGATAACGTGTATTTAATAAAAAGATTGTTTTGGGTATTGTTAAAACCGTTTGGTTTTGGGAAGTTGATAAAAACTATTTGGTTTTGGGAAAGTGAACGGGTGACGGACCATTCTTCTTAACTAGTAATTTTGGGGACGAAATTCTTTTAAAGGGGAGGAATGTGACAACCCGTAATTTCTGGATATTTGAAATTGAAATATTTAATTGATTTTAAATATTTGAGAGTTAGTTTAACTTGAATTTCAAATATCAATGTTTATTTGGCAATTAAATTATTGAATTCAATAATTAGAAATTGGTTAAAATAGTGAATCTTGGTTTTAAGCTAGTTAAAAATATTTCAAAGCCTTGGAAAAATTATATTTATAATACTGGAGATAATAGAAGTCTTAAATTGAATTTAATAGTGTTTTGTTCAGTTTTTAAAATATAAAATTGATATTTAAAAATAGCCTTCCGAGGCACAGTCTCAGAATTCGACGAAACCAGTTCTATTGGATCCGTAATATTGTATTATTATCGAATTTCAATTTTCGTAGTGTTTGGAGTGATCGTTTGGTCGTACGGTAGATAAACGCGCTGAAATCTATATCGAAATTTTAATATAATAACTGGGTCCAAAAAGCTATCTTCTCCATACGATTAAATTAGGACTCGCAACCTTTTCCATTGCGTTCGAAATAGTGGTTTGACATTATAAACGCCTAGCGGCACGTCTCGATTGGAGATTGAGATATTGAGCTACGTTAATCGAAACAATTTGAATTTGAATTTGAATTTAATATATTATATTATATATCAATATCAGAATTTTTTAGCCTTCATCTCAAAGGGACACGTGTCCTACCTTCCAAATACGTGTTCATTGGTATTGCACGCGTCATTTTCCTTTTAAAGTATAGAACGGCCTAGCATTTAAAAAAAAATAAGAAAATAAAAATCGAATTACTTTCCTTTACCCTCTTTATTTCAGCTGAAGATAATAATAAAAATCATGGCCACTCTTCATTCCTTTCTTCCATATCAAAATCATGGCCAAGCAATCCCTTCCTTTCCCATCGAATTCGAACCAAATACAAAATTAGCAGTCGATTCCAAATAGAATCGAAGCTCGCGGCGACTATCTTGAGGGCGCAAGCGACGTTCGCGTCGCGCCAAGGGTTTGGGTATCGTGAGGGCGGCCGACGAGCACGCGTGCGTCTGGGTGGAAGCGAAGGTGAAAATTTGAGGTGCGATGTAAATCGCCTTCAAACCTAGTGGCAGCGACGGTAAGGAACTCGAAGTCAGCGTGACGACAAGTTTGGCAGACGCGATCGTTATGGAGGCTCGCATGGAGTTCGACGGCTCGTCATGGTCGAGGTGAGGTTTTGCTGATCGTTCTTCGATGTAATTTATTCAATAAATATATTTATGTTTTTTTCATTCAATTTAAATACATGCAGAAGGAAGAGAAATTTTTTATAATAAATTGCAGTAAAATAGGAAATTTTTACAAGAAATAATATATATGCAATAGCAGTTTAGTAATAATACACATGCATACTGAGATAAAAAGGATATATATATAAGTTTTGGGTAAATATAGGAATTTTAAAAATGTTATTTGGAGTTTGTAAAAAAGCAGATTTTTAAAGTATATAGGTTGTTTCAATAATAATAATAATTATTATTATAATTATAATAAAATAAAATGAATATATATATATATGTACCAATTTTTATTTTAAGTTTAATTTTAAATTTATGGAGATAAATTTAGTTAATTAACCTTTTTAATTATTTTTAGTTACTAAAAATAATTTCTATAGGAAAATAAAATAAATACGTATATAAATATTTTCACCTACTGGTTTAATTTAAAATAATGTATTTAGGTGATTAATTTGTTTAATTGACTTACTTAATTATTTTTAGTTATCTAAGATTTTAAAAGAGAAAATTAGTTAAAGGTTTAATTATTAGTTCAAATTAAAACATTAGTTAAAGTTAAATGTTAATTGGTTTGTTCGATTTGTTTCAAATATTAATAATCCATATAATTTGTCACATACGGTCAAAAGTCATGAAAAGGTCAAGATGGAAATGGATTACAAACAGTAAAATCAAGGTGAGTTAATCTCACTCATTTGGAATACCATTAGATTTAAATAGTTAAAATTTAAATTATCGGTTGATTGCTTGAATTGTCTGGATGTGATAGTATATATAGTAGTATGTTTAATATATATTAGAGTGATTGATTCCCGCATTATATAGCGGATTAGACCCTATGCTCCCCGCATAATAGCGGATGACCCCATATACCGCGATATTCCACCTTGAAGTGGAATTGGTATTTTATGGTGTGCTAACATCTGTGGATTCAGGGAAACAGGTTGGAGGGATCCAGCTGGATTCCTCAAATGTTTGAATTTATTTCATATGCTGTGATATGATTATTTGATAATCTACGATTGATTATATTGGTAAATAGAATTATTGAATGCTATGTTTGGCTGAGTATATTTTGGAATTCTAAGTTATCAAAAATATAAAGACTAGATTTTTAAGGGAAATAAAAGGAGAATTTTAAAGCAAAATAATTTTAGCTAATTTGGAATTGGGAAGGAATAAAGTTGATTTTTAAATTATAGTAAATAAATTCCAGTATGGGAAAAGAGAATTTTGAATAATGAAAATAAATGAATTTTTAAGCTTAGTGATATTATTTAAAGGAATAAAGAATTTATTTTTAAATTCAAAGTTTAAATTTGTTTGGAAAAGATAAAGAAGAAATCTGGAAAAGTATGAAATTGGTATTTTAAGTTTAAATTAGATTTTAAATCATAATAAAGAAGTTAAATCTAAAATTAATGGGTTTTGAAATAAATGGAGAAAGTAAAGGAATTTATTTTAAAATGGAATAAATTTGGAAATCGATCTGAAAATCGAGTAGATGTTTGAAACTGTGTTTTAAAAGGAGGGTAAGACAGGAATTTATAAAATGGGTTTATAAAGTGAAATAAGGTACCGGTGGATATTTGAAAGTATAAATTCACAATGGGAATTTATAAAGGAATGGGTAATTTCTTTTGAAAATAAATACTGGTTTATTTTTAAAAGTGTGAAAGAAAAGTGTATTTCTCTAAAAAGCCAAGTACGTTTTCAAAGTAGATATTTAAGTATAAGTTAAAAGTTTTAAAGTTGTTTTAAAAGAATGTTATTTGAGAAATTATTATTTAAGTTGTTTAGAATTTTAAAAGTAATTATTTTATTAAATTAGTTATAGTAGTAATTATTTTAAAAAGGTTAATTGGTGTTATGATTTAAAAACATAATTATTAATATTTATATTTTACAAAGTAATTTTATTTTAAAGCTAGTTTGGCTAAAGTTTTTTTTTGAAAAACTTGTATAGAATTTCATAACTTCTATTTTAAGATTTGATTTGGCTTTACTTTTACATGAGAAATTATATAAAATTTCATAACTAGTCTTTTAAATAAAGTGTTTTAAATAGTTTTTATTTTAAATATTTTAAAGTATATATTTTGGATAAAGTGATTTACATTATTTTAAAATCTAAAATATTTAGACTTGGTGATTTTCAGTGGAATAAGAAATTGGGAAGAATTTTAATCCACGAGAGGAAAAGTGATTTGGAAACTATTTTCAAAGGATCGAAATGTAGGAAGATATCTTGCGAAGATATTTCGAATAATAAATAATTTAGGAAAATTATTAAGACTGATGGTTGTTTGTAAATGTTATTTGATAGTTAAATAACCGACAATCAATATTGGCCAGTGCGCTGATCGTTTCGAAGAGACCGGTATCGGGATTAATTTTCCCGAAAACCATTTTGATCCGATTTGAACGTTTTCATGACGAAGACAAGATCTTGGAGTCGAAGATGGAGCAGTGAAGTGCAAGGGCTAATCGCTACTAATCCTGAGGGTGATTCCAAAATGGATGTAGTAGGAGCAGTGCCTTCGGTTCTATTCGAACCCGGAACGGACTTGTATGGACGAATGCTTTCAGAACATCGTCAGGAAGACGGTGAGCATTCAAAGTGTGTGCTATAAAAAGGTAACACATAGCCTCGACCCTCATCAACCGGGAATGGCTAAAATAGGGGAGGTGCACACTAGGCTAAGTAGCTAGCAACCAATTAGGGAAAGGTCACCCTTGTCTAGAGGTTCCTTTATTTTGGCTGTATGGGCAGTTGTGATCCCAACCGCGCGGTGATCTTATTCGGACTATCCAATAAGGGGTAGCTCTGGTCTTGTGATGCAGGGGATCATGGTGGATCCTCGGTATGGTGATCTAGACCACGTACTATGACGGGCGGTACCCCAGTAGCCCCGCCATTGATGGAAATCCATTCTCCCTACACGCCTTTACAGTTTTGTTTGTAGAACCTAGTACTGTTGGAATTTAATAATGAAACAATTTCGGCTATTCGAATAAGTATTGTATATAGATACTACTATAATATCAGAGGATTTTATAAGAAATGTTTTGGTTATCGTAAGGTAAAAATCCGACATGTTTATTTGTGGCGTGGTCTTACAAGATACCTTTGAAAGGATTTTGGAAATTTTAATTATCCAATTGAGTGTGTTTTCTCTTGCTAGTTTTCCATACTGACTCGGGTGTTATTTAACTATAATGCTCGGGTTAGACCGAGTATTATAGAATACAGGGAAGGATGCTGTGGAACTCAGGAGAGAGCTAGATGGCGGGACGTATCACACGTATTTGATGTATATTCCGCTGTGACTGATTAACTGCATAGTCGGTTTTGAAAGGACGGGTTATGATAACTGTTCAGTTGTGTGTTATGAATTTTGTTTTACTCTGACGATGTAATGTATAAAACAGATATAATTCTTTTTGTTTTAAAGATTAGTCATTTATCTATTATATATTGTTTCGTTACGATTGTAAGATTCTGATATTTTTTTTCTATTTCTTCTTCTATCTCCTTCTTTAGCCTAAATGTT
This sequence comes from Allium cepa, assembly GCA_030765085.1. Classification (NCBI taxonomy): domain Eukaryota; kingdom Viridiplantae; phylum Streptophyta; class Magnoliopsida; order Asparagales; family Amaryllidaceae; genus Allium; species Allium cepa. The sequence goes on along the minus strand of CM060929.1, from coordinate 456,093,091 downwards.
TCAGCTTTCCAGCATCTGATTGTTCAGCATTTGATACAGTGGACATATTGATGTCGATTTTCGGGCGTCGAAAAAGCAGGTCGTTACATTCAGGATCTCGAGCCATCGGATTTGAAGATTTAATCTAGTGTAACCATGTCATAGGCTCACTAGGAATAATCAGATGCACCTACGAACGCACAGAATTTCACCAAAATTAGATTTACATTCTTCGGGTCGTACCTGGACGAAAAATCGCCTAGGGAAGAATGTGGGTCGACTCGACTCAGGCGCGGGTCGACCCATAATAGGTCTTTTTTTCATTTTTGTCTACTTTTATATATAATTCTAATTTTCTTTATTTCTCTCGTAACTTCTCCATACTGACTCAAATTCAAAAAGTTATAAATGTAAATTGCTTAGAAAATTACCATGGACCCAATGGTGCAACTCCCATGGCTCAATTCTGAAAATTTCCCTACCCTATTTTATTATTCAATTAATTTATTAATTAATTATTATTACTCTAATTTTTTGGGTTGTTGAATTCCCCACTCCTTAAAGGATTTCGCCGCCAAAACATCCAAGGACCGTAGAATGAAATAAATACTTTCACCCAAATTCCACAACCACTTATTCAACCATCATCCGTTACATCCATTGTCCTTAAGCTTTTTAATGCAATTTATGATATATGCAATAGTGTAGTGTCAATGCCCTTAAATAATGCAAAAGATTAGGTGGTCTACTGATTCAGTCGACCTCCTTTTTATGCGCTCATGTCCGTGCCATGTATCCAAATGAATGCAAATTCCCTAATGACAACTGATAGTTCTATATGCATGCTACAATCATCAACCAAATGCAACAGTCATATGATAATCACCCATTCATAGAAACCATGAAATAAAAATGCAAGTGCACACACATCCATATGCATATGCTTTAGTGACCTTGTTAGGCCGATCACTATAAGATAATAGTGCCTAGTGTATGTGTATGCATCCATTAGAATCCACTAGCAAACACTTGCAACTACTTGTGTCGAACATACACAACATGTTCTAGTAACATGTTTACATTCAGTCCTACTATCCATAGGTTAAATCCTAAGATCTACCCTCCCAAAGGATACTAAAGGAAAGAATCTATTCAAAACTAAAGATGGAAATAGGAAATTAAAAACGTACCATCGAAGAGATGCATTAAGAGATACGTATTTTCTCCTTAGCTTCCCACGTAACGTCCTCAATACTATCTCCCGACGGCACCTTAACCAAAGGGACATCCTTATTCCTAAGATTTTTGATACCATGTCTAACGATTTTGGTAGGAACGCGACGAATCGATGCTTTTCTCTCCACTTCAACTTCCTTAAGTTGGCTAGTTCCGCTAGCTCTTTTAAATTATGTAAGCACTTTCTCAAGTGCGAAACATGAAAAAGGTCATGAACTCCCGCGAGCCTCTCCGGTAGCTTTATTCGATACGCCATCTTCCCTACCCTTTCCACAATGGGGAGCAGTCCTACGAATCTAGGAGCAAGTTTACCACTTGATCCAAACCTCACTACCTTTCTTAGCAGAGATACCTTGAAAACCGAATCTCCTACCTCTTACTCAATATCCCTTCTCCGTTTATCTGCATAGGATATCTGTCTATCTTGGGTCATCTTCATTTTTCTTCTAATCAAATTAATCTTTTTCGAAGTCTCTCTAACCAAGTTGGGACAAAGTAGCAATCTTTCTGTAGACTCCAACCAACATGCAGGCGACTTGCAAGGTCTTCCATAAAGAGATTCAAAAGGAGCCATCCAAATGCTAGCCTGAAAACTATTGTTATAAGCGAATTCCACTAAAGGAAGGTGCTCCTTCCACGTCTCTCCAAAATCAAGAATGCACATCCTCAACAAATCTTCAATAACTCTATTAACTCTCTCCGTTTGGCCATCCATTTGAGGGTGATAGTTCGTACTCAATCTAAGCTGTGTCCCTAAAGCCTCTTGGAAGCTCCTTCAAAACTCTCTAGTAAAGTTGGGGTCTCTGTCGCTCACTATGCTAGAGGGAACTCCATGAAGTCAGACTATCTTACGAACGTATATGGATGTCAAATAAATTGCTGTCCTCTTACTCTTGACCGGATGAAGTGGGCTCTCTTAGTCAAATGATCTATAATCACCTAAATACTGGTATTCCCCTTCCTAGATTGGGGTAAACCCACTTTGAAGTCCATTGAAACACTTTTCCACTTTCATTCGGGTACATCCAATGGTTGAAGAAATTTGTCAGGCCTCTGCAACTCCACCTTAACCCTTTGGCACACAAGACACTTAGCCACAAACTCTTCTACGTCCTTCTTCATGCCACTCTAATAAAAAACTCTCTTCATGCACCTATACATCTTATCACCACCCAGATGAATAGTCATCCAAGAATGGTGTGCTTCTGCTAGAATTGCACTCATCAAATTACCACTGCAGGGTATAAAAAGTCTTCCATCTCTCCTTAGCCACCATTTACTATCGATGGAATAGCGTTAGAGATATCTAGAGACCTCTCCTCTGCTAATCCTATCTAGAATATCCACAAGCTCTAAATCCTCTTGCTGCTTTGAGCCAATCTGATCTATGACGGTAGACTTAATCTCATGTGCTGCCAATAATCCGGGAGTAATGTCCATAGAGGGCTTAAAATCAAAGGTGGAAATAAACTCTAGGCTTTTCCACTCCACGAACATTGGATTAAGGGTTGTTCTCTTCCTACTTAACGCATCTGCAACCATGTTCCCCTTGCGAGGGGTGTAAGCTATCTCAAAGTCATATGATGCCATAAACTCCATCCAACGCTGCCGCCTCAAGTTTAAAATCTTTTGTGAGAATAGGTACTTCAATGATTTATGGTCAGCGAAAAGCTCGAACCTCTCTCCTAGAAAGTAATGTCTCCAAGACCTGAGCGGGAAAATAATAGCAGCCAGCTCCAAATCATGGGTGAGGTAGTTCTTCTCATGAGTTCCCAACTGTCTACTCTCATAGCATACTACCCACCCCACCTACATCAATACTGCCCCAAGGCCAGTACCACATGCATCGGTGTATATTGTAAAAGGCTTAGCTCCGTCGAATAAAACTAACACTGGTGCACTAGTAAGAGCCCTCTTTAGCATCGTGAAGAAATCCTCACAATCCATGTCCCACACAAATGCCGCATTCTTCTTAGTGAGGCAAGTAAGCGTTGATGAAATCTTAGCAAATTCTCCGATAAAATTCCTATAATAACCAGCCAAACCTAGGAAGCTTCTAACTTCGGTAGCGTTTTTGGGGGCCTTCCAATCCTGTACCGCTACTACCTTAGCGGGATCTATAGCTATACCCTCTTTTGAGACTACATGCCCTAAGAAACACACATTCTCATGCCAAAAGTGACACTTCGAGAATTTTTTTTCTTCAACTGATGAACACGAAGTGTACGAAGAACCTCCTCAGGATGAATAACATGCTCTTCCATACTCTTGGAAAACATCAGAATGTCATCCACAAGCACTACAACGAAATTATTTAGGAGATCTTAGAAAACATGACTCATCAGATCTACAAAATAGGCTGGGGTATTGGTCAGCCCAAACGGCTTAACCAACCACTCAAAGAATCCATTGGGTGTCCTAAATGTTGTCTTATCGATGCTATCATGATTGACCCCTAGGAAGTGATCGAAAAGATTGCCTATCCTAGGAAGTGAGTAACAGTTCTTCTTCATGAGCTTATTCAACTCTCTATAGTCTACACAAAGTCGAAGAGAACCTTCCGCCTTTGTAGCGAAGACGACTGGCACCCCTACTCAAATATACTCCGTCTGATGAAGCCTTTGTCTAATAGCTCACCGATCTGCTTACTTAACTCCTTCCTCTTCCTAGGAGCCATATGTCTAATGGGCAATGCCATTGGCTTTGCATTATCATTCAGATAGATCCTAAGGTCAATCTCTCTCTTAAGGGTTAGGTCCCTAACCTCCTCAAAAACAGCTGGAAAATCTCTAACAATTGTAACTGAATCTAACTGACCTTGTGATGAATCAAGTGATTAAAGGAAGCTCAACATGATTGACCCCTACGAGTAGCAAGAAACCTCGAGAGTCCATCTGCTACATGTCCCTAGCCCGACGACTCTCCTCTCACAGTCCAATATCGCACCATAAGTGGATAACCAGTCCATCTCCAAAATCATCCCATATACCGAAAATCCCAGTACATAGGCATCGCAATCAAACTTTACGCCTAGTGTTAAAAATTTAAAACCCCTACAAATCATGGATAAATGTGTCGATCCTCCTATGGGATTTGAAATTACTACAGGGTCTACAACTAGAGAAATAATTAAGTGCAAACAATCAACCAAAGGAAGAAAAATGAAAGAATGCGATGCTCTAGAGTCAAAAAGAGTCCGAATATGAAAACTCGAAATAGAGATTATCCCTTCTACAAAGACTTTCTTACCTTAGTTTGGTACACTACTAGACGGTGTTACATCCAAAGCCTATACTTGCACCGTAGGTGCACCTACTCTCTGCGTCGTCCTCTGAGGACAAGCTCTACTAAGGTGTCCAAGCTGCCCATAGCTATAACACCTCCCGTTCATTGTGTCCTTCTAACATGCCTTTGGGTAATTCCCAACCAGTCCACTATTACGACATTTCTTGCTTTTCTTGATCTATCCCTTTGGAGGTTCTCCTCCTTTCTTCTTGTCCTTATCCTTCATATTCTTCCACCACTGCTTCTTAGAGTTTTTTGATTTAAGAACCCCCTTAACCTCTTCTTCCTCAGCAACATCTCATATGAGAGCCATTTCCATGAGTGATTCAAATGTCGCTTCCATAGGTACATGTGTTAATGCCAACCCTTGGAGGGGATGGTTCAAACCCTAAGCAAACTTGGTGGCCTTCTTATGCGGTGTATTAACAAGATCCCTCCCGAACCTTGATAACTCAATAAACTGATTTATATATCCTTTTACCTAAAGACTCCCCTGCTTCAGACTAATGAACTTCTCCAATCGAATGCTTTCCTCGACTTGCAACGAGAACTTTCTCTCAAACCTTTCCCGAAATCCAACCCACCCAATGTCTCTACCCTCCATCTCTATAATCTCCCACTAATAATGAACCTCTCCCTTCAACTGCCAAGATGCAAGCCAAATTCTCTGTCGGTCCTCCAATCCTAATAGCCTAAATATCTGCTCCGTATTCCTCAACCAAGTTCATGCCTCTATGAAATCCTCCGTGCCAGAAAATGTCTTACCTCTTAGATTAGTGAAGTCCTTGTATAGCTTAGAAAAAATAGGCTCCTGCATATGAATTAACGGGACCTCCACCCGCCGGTGCTGCATTGGGCGCTTCCCTTGCACTTCTGGTGCCATAGCTTGGAGGTATCTATGGAACCAGCTAGGGACGTGGACACCCTCTGGAAGATTTGGGGCGTCCGCCATTTTATGCAAAGAGAAGAAAATTTAGGCAAAAAAGAATCAAAAGAAGGTTGAACTGGACTATGAGGGGATTTTTATAAAAACTCTCTTATGCTTGAAAATTATTTCTATAATAAGAGTTTCTTTCTGAAAAATACTTTTAGTACGAAGATATGTTACCTTTGAAAAATACTTTACTTTTAACACAAGTTTGTAGAAATCCTGTAACCTTAGGCTTTGATACCAAACGAAACACCCCATACCCCTTAGTATTTCCTAAAAGGGCACACTGAAGGATATGGTGCGTTATAAGTATAGCTAAAGCATTATAGAGACTATGATTCAAAAGACAAATTAAGTAAAGGCAGTGGAAAACATTTCAATACTAACTTATCATTTAGAATTAAACTTCATCTCAAAATAAGTCATAAAAAAATAACATGTCTCAAAAACTCAAAATCTCTTATGTCTCATGAAAATACATCTCAGTCTCACATATCAGAGTACAAAAATGTAACGACCCGATTTTTCGACTTTCGAAAGTCGACATTTATACGTCTACTATATCAAATGTCGCACAGTCGGATGCCGAAAAACCAAACCGTTAGGGTTAAAGAAGAAGAAGATAGAAGAAAAACAAAAACAATAACAGAATCTCACATTACGCAGCGGAACAATTATAATAGATAAATAATATCTTTAAACAAAATCACTGTATCATTTATTACATTACATTAACAGAGTTCACAACAACAACAGCAGAAGAAAAGATAATAGTATACAGAAGTACGCTTGGCCATCCAGCTCGTCTCTTGAGCTCCACAGCAACTCCTGAATTCCAAAATGACCTGATAACCTAACTCTAGGCTGCCCATGTGGAAAATTATGGGCATCCAAAGTTTAGAAAGGGAACAATAAACTCTAGGTCAGTCATGGGACTGGTGTGAGATCTTAAAAGCAGTTATTCTTTAACAAAAGAAAATAAAGGAATTTAAAAGAAATCCGCAATGCTTTTTAGCAAATGAAACTACCATAAGGCCTCCCGCCACACATACAATGCAAACGCAGAATTGGAGGAGATTTCTCCTTATGATAGTCAAACATGCTTGATACGCAAAATCCTTTAATATTATTATTACTAGTGCATAGCGTGGGAAAACATTTCGAAAGTATAATATTAATTTTAGCCAGCATAGGCATTCCGCACTTATGCCTACTATGGCTACCATGTTCAATAGCAGGTTGCCGCCACATTCCATGGCAGGTTATACAACTAAAACCGTACAGGACGCGTATTGTTTTTTTGGATTTCCAACAAATGGTCAGGCTAAGGAACTTCCTATTGCCACATGGGTACGCCTCTGGATGGACGTCCCAAGAACCTAACCGGATCTCTGCCAACATAAGGCTGGGTTACCTCTGCAAAAATAGGTAACTAGTACACAAGTATGCCATCCCCCGGTTGTAAACAACCTTTATCCGAGGATCCTCAACATCAACAATCACAAAGTAATATATATTTGCGACATTCACATAAGTTAAGTATCTGGGCTCCATAGCATAATTCCACTTCTATCCAGAAGGAAATGTACATACCCAAAGGGGCGCTACTCCCTATAACCTTGCTGCATTCTTCCTGTTTTGACCATTCTGGGGTGTGAGGTCCGACGAAGTCTCGTCCACAAAGCTACGCCTTTCACAAAAGTCGTGCTTCGAACAACAAATAATCAGCAGCACTTCGTATGCCACATTACCAAATTGGGAATGTATTACTAGTAACCATCAACTACATAACCTCTGAGCTCATACGTCTCAGAGAAGGGTGTTAAGCTAAGAGAATAAATTCTCCGCCACCGACAGAAATGTATTTGATAGAAACCATCTTTACATCTCAAAGTGTAACGTCAGACACACATCCATACAAGTCCGTTCCGGGATCGAACGGAACCGAAGGCACTTCAAAAGAAGCCCTTGCAATCCGGATATTCACTAATCACGTCCGGAATCCCCATCACAAAGGGTGATAAAATCTCTATACCAGAGCAACCCAGTGCAGAGACATTCGACAGGTAATCCTTTCGCTTTCGAAAATACCCGGTCTTCAACATCATCTTCAATTGCAATCCTATTTTGTCGTATCGTTATTCGGAATGGGTTTTATGACACAAGGTCCTCTCCCGTCTAATCCAAATAACGAGCACTTATTTTAAAATAAGTGTTCATTCGGATTCAAATAAATCACAACAATTTCATTTTGATCTTTTAAACAAAAGATCCATCACAATCACAAAGGTACGGTGCGGGTTTCGAATATCCATTTGGAATTTGACTCCTGGCCGCATCGAAATTCATATGTCGATTAAGGCCAATATTGATAGTCGGTTATTTAACTACCAATCATCAGTCACAACAGTCACTGGATTTCAAATAAATTTCCCTCAATTATTATTATTTTCAATATATCTTCGCAAGATAAAATTTCACTCTTCAATCCTTTGAAAAGTAATTTCAAATCAATTTTTTTCCTTACGCGGAAAATATTTTCAAATATGTATTCATTTCCACAGAAATCTGCCGATTTCAAATAATTTAAAATAATATAAAATACTTATTCAAAATATACTTGGAAACATTTAAAATCAACAGTTGTAGAATATTATCCTACCATCTCATATAAAAATTCAGGTCCAAAACTAATTTTAAAATAAAATTAATAGATAGGTATAAATATTTAAATAACCATCTTCTAAATCAAATATCAATTTAAATCTTTAAAATAATCCCTTATATAATTAATTAAATACATTTTTATTTTAAAGCAATTTTCGAAGCTAATTTCTCTAACAATATTATTTTAAAACCAAATCTAAAACTTTTAAATTTTATTCAAAAGCTATTTAAAAAAAATATACTCGGCTTTTCACAGAAGAATTTCCTTTTCCATTACAAAATGGTCCATTCCAATAAATTAATAAATCCTCTCGATTTATTTTAAATTTACATTCCAAATTTGTAAATTTCTTTCCACACCTTTTTAAAATAAACCAATATTTGTTTCAAACACAAAATCAATTCCAATTTGATTTCCCTCAAATTAATTTCCCAATATCAAATTAATTTCAAATTGATTTCCAAGTTATTTCCAAAACACTAACCAAATTTCCAAATATCGATTCCTAAGGTTTATTTTAACTCCAAATTAATTCCCGAATCGATTTCCAAAATTAATTTCAACTCGAAATCAAATTCCAAATTTAATTTCTAAATTTATTTCATTTTGAAATTAATTTCTTTATCTCTTTTAATTATTTAAAATACGTATCTTAAATAAATTCTTTAACTATTTAACAACATTACTCGAAATTCCTTTATAAAAATATTTCCCATATTTTTGGAATTTATTCTATAAGTTTCCAAAGATAAAACTTTATCTATTTAAATTTCCTTCTTTTAAAATTCACCTGATTCTTTGAGTGAATTCATTATAAATTTTCTATCCAAATTTCAAATCAATTAACTATTTATTTCTGTTATCCTACGATACCAAAAATATATTCGACTGAATTACAGCCTTTACGGTTTCAATCACAAACATTTACACGAATTAAAAATAATCAACACACAACATAAGCAACAAATTAAACATTTGAGGAATTCAGTTGGATCCCTCCAACCTGTTTCCCTACATCCACAGACGTTAGCACAACAATTTAAATACCCATTCCACTTCAAGGTGGAATATCGTGGTATATGGGTTTAATATAATAACCTCCGCTATTATGCGGCGCATAGCGTCTAAACTGATATAACTAATAATAATATTATCCAAACACACAATCAATCAATTTTAATTAAAATATCAAAATTCCACAATCAGTCAATAACTGGAATTTTCAATTAAAATTTTGAGTGAGAAGATCTCACCTTTTTCTCACGCATGCAACTATTTTCCAATCCAGCTCATTTTCCTGAATTTCTTTGACCTTGTATAAATAATTATACTAATTTATTAATATTTGAAATGATCGAACAATTCATTTTTTATTTTATAAAGTTTTATTTTATCTCAACGATTTAATTTCAAACAAATTTCCTTTTAATAAGATATTTGAATTAATTGAATAATTTCTTACCCTTAACAATTAAATTAACTAATACTTAAGTTTTAAACTAATTTCCTTTTATATAATTTTAATAAACTAGCAATTTGATTTAAAGCTAACCTCCCTTTTAATTAAAATCTTTATTTAACCAAACGTTAAATTTAAAACTAAATTTCCTTTAAAAGTATTTTTAAATAAGCTTAGCAAACAAATTAATTTCCATATTGATTTAAAACAATGATATTTTTATTGTCTTTAAAATAGAACACGCATGTATATTTTTTCAAGTTAAAAACAAAATTATTTTATATCTTAATAAAACCCCTTTACTGTTTACATAAAAACTATTACAGTAACTTATTTTTTTATACGTAAATGAGAATTTATTTAAACTAATCATAAATTTGTAAATAAATTTTCTTTTTAATAAAAATCCAAGCAACTAATAATTTAGTTTTAAACTAGTGCTTAATTCTGGATTGATAATTTTATTTTTTTATTCTTTGAAATAATCTATCATCATTTTATAATTTTAATTAACTAAGAATTTTGTTTTAAACTCATTCCCCTTTAATAATTTAATCAACTAACAAATTTTATTACTTTAACTTTTCTGCATGTATATTTTTTTTATTACTCTAATCTACGATATAAATTAAATTAAGTTAAAATAAACACGATACCTTACTGCCCCACCACTGCTCGCAAAACTCGCCTCCAAAACAACACGAACCACCACCTAAATCGCGTGTTGCCCCGTGCTCGAACCCCTAGCCTGCTTGCCGCCATCGCAGCCTCACCACCGCGAATCGCCGTGAATCACCTCGCGACTTTGAGCCCAATTGCTGACGAAATCGTGCCCTTCCACGTCGCAACCGCCGTCACTCCGTCGTGTTGCTATTCGATCGCTCTGCCTCAACCATTGACGTGAGCTTGTTCGATTTTGGGGATGACCTAATTCGCGACTTCTTGCTTCTACCAATATGTCGCTCGGTCTATCTCTTCCTCCCCTTTGATCATGCGACGAGGATGCTTGCGCGATAGGGTTTCGGCCATTAATAAAAAAAATTATTTCGTTTGCGTTACTGACTGAAAAGAGAAAGAAAGGGGAGAGGAATTTGTTTTTTAATCGATATTTTTTTTCCTCGTTTGATTACTTTGAGAATGAAGATACGCGTGTAAAAATTAATCAAAAGATAGGAAACACGTGCTCGAGTGGTGGGAACAGGTGTCGAACGAAATTAATTAGTAAATTTAGGGGAACATATATGTTTATTTTTAAATTCAAATTTTAGATCGTTTTCAAACTATGCGATTCAAAATATCAACCTCAAATCGAAACGTTCCGCTAGGCGTTTATAATGTTAAACCTCTATTCTGGACACAATGGAAAAGGTTTCGAGTCCAAATTCGATCGTATGGAGAAGATAGCTTTTTGAACTAGTTAAAATATTGAATTTTCGATTTAAATTTCAACGCGTTTACTTATCGTACGGCCAAACGACAACTCTGAATGCTACGAAAATTGAAATCCAATAAAAACACAATATTACAGATCCAATAAAACTTGTTTCATCGAATTCCGAGACTGTGCCTCGGACGGCTATTTTTAAATATTGATTTAAACGATAAAATTCCAAAATTGAACAAAACAATTCCCAATTAAATTATGAAGCTTCTATCATCTTTGGTATTATCAATATAAATTTTCTAAGTCATCAAATGATTTTTGACAAGCTTAAAATTGAAGATTTACAATTTTACCCAAATTTCTATAATTAAATTTGATAATTAAATTGCCAAATTCATTCTGATATTTTAAATTCAAGTTAAACTATCATTCAAACCTTTAAAATTAATTAAATATTTCGATTTCAAATGTCCAAAATTCTGGGTCGTTGCATCCTTCCCCCTTAAAAGAATTTCGTCCCGAAATCACAAGTTAAGAAGAATGGACCTTCATCCGTTTAATATTTTCTAACCCAAACAGTTTTATCAATTTATCAACCCAAATCTTTTTATTAAAGATTCATTTCAACTAACTTTCCATGTTCAATTATAAATTCCAAACAATATTGTTTACTTCACAATTCAAATTTAAATTTAAATTCAAATTCAAACTTTCAAAATTTTCTCAAAATTTTTCTAACACTCTAAATTTTTGAAAAATTTCGCCAGCGTCTCCTTTATGCGGCTAGCTCGGTACGACTACAAAATGGCACCACAGGCCCTCAAATCCCAAAAGAAAACAAAAAGCCAAGTGGCTAGACAAGAAAATCACCAAATTTCTCTAACACCCTAAATTTTCGAAAAATTTCGCCAGCGTCTCCTTTGTGCGGCTAGCTCGGTACGACTACAAAATGGCACCACAGGCCCTCAAATCCCAAAAGAAAACAAAAAGGCAAGTGGCTAGACAAAAAAATCACCAAATTTCATATAGAAATTTAAATACGTACCTTTTGTCGAGCAATTCAATTTTATCTTCAAAATCAAAATCCAATTATTTTTCCTTTATAATACCTGGAAGCTATTAAGCAATAATATCCAATTACCATATCCAAAACCGTTTAATCCATTTCCTTATAGAATATTCAATCATACTCCTTGTATCATTTTTACTTCACTATTGAAGTTCCATATCCATTTTCATTCAATCTTGCATTTTCAATTTTATTTTAATTCAATTTACACTATAATTTTATTTGAATTCAGTTTATCTTCTACTATGAATATTGAATTTTATCTTTCAATTATAACCGATTCATATCATTATTTTAATTCAGTTTCATTCACTAATTTACTTCAATTTCCAATTTCAAATCGTTTGTCGCTAACAATTATTTCAAAAAAATTCTAACTCCCAAAATTTTCGAAAAATTTTGACAGAGTCTCCTTTGTACGGAGGAGCTTTTGCAGTTTGACAAAAGATATAAATATATATACATCGACCCACCCGGTCGGAAAAAACCAAAAACAGTTCATATTTCCTATTTTTATAGCGTAGGCGTACCTTATTTAGCATTTTTAAGCAAAGCCATTTATTATTAGCATTTTAGCACGACCAAATCCAGCCAAACGGGCCTCCTGTACCTGTATTTACTCAACTTAAACACATAAGTGACAATATAAGAAATTTATTCACATTTCACTTATTTCCAATAGTAAACACATAGTTTTTACAAGCAATACATTCAAAATAGTTTCCATTAGCAATTTATATGGTTTCGATACAATTTTAATTGTTTACAATCAATTCACATACCATTTCTATTCAATTCAAGTGATTTACAACTCACTTTCTTTCATTCAATTTATTTTTAAGCGAAATGAACTCATATCTATTTCACTTGATTCAAAAATCAATTTGATTTGCTTTCATTAACTCTTAGAATTTTATACATACCCGTTTGTGTCAAACAACAACCATTTCTATGCAAATTTTGACGATATTCACTTAATAGAATATCCAATCTAGTTTATAACTAATTTTAAATTGATACAAACTCAATTTCTCTTTATTTTATTTCATTTCTAATTGATTCAATTCAATTCATTTTGCATTCCATATTCACATTCAATTCAATTAAAACCATTTCACAATTTCCAATTTATCCTCCATTTAATAATTTAAAATATTTCCCAACTCTTAATTTTACTTAAGAATTTTACCATTTATTTCTTAAGTTCAAGATAATTATTCTATACACTTCTTATAATTAAACTGGATTCCAAATTCCATATGAATTCATTTTACCTTGTATTTATGAATATTGGATTCAATTCATTTTGAGCCATATTAAATTTTTCATTCTTTTAATTAGTTTCGCTAACTAATTTAAATTCCTTTATTAACATTTAGCACCATTTGATCCAATATTTACTTAGGTTATTTCAATTCAAAATTCAAATTTATTTTTCCTTGTAACATTCCCCAATTTAAATCCTTGATTTTATTTTCATTTATCAAATCCCTTCCATCTACTAATTTAATTAAATTAGTTTTACTCACTTATCCATTTAAATTTCAACTTTCCTTTCACAATTCATGTGACGCCCCACCTCTATACCCACGCTAGCCAAGAACACTCCGGAGAAGTGCTGTCAACTAGCACGGAGAATAAGGCTGTTGAGGAGCGACCATCCATGTAATAGCTTATCACACGGTGGCTATAAATAATCTTCGGAAACAAACATAGAAATAATCATATCACAAATCAGTCACAGATATCCATATCACAAAGGCGGAAGAAGATATGAATATATAACTAACACATGAAAGTGTACATCAGAGTAGTGGTCAATAAGATCCACGATAATACAAAAGAATAGCAACACGTGCTATACAAAAGAATACAACTATGAGTCTATATCTCAAGTGTATACAGCAAAAACTGCTAATCTAAACAGTTAGCCAAAAGTCAGAGTGATGAATCCCTGGGAAGAAGTCAAGCAGAAGCACCTGTAACATCTCGGTCTGATCCGAGTATTATTTAAGAAAATAATAAACGGATCAGTCTAGCTATAAATATCAGATGACATGATATAACATAAAAGATATGGCATAAACATAAACATCCATAACGACATACCGCTATAAGTATGTAAATAATGATCAACAGAAGATCAATCAATAAGAGATAATCAATATCACAAGAATCTTCTCAAAGATTCGAAGGGGGCATCATACCCTAAACTTGTACTCATAACAAGTCAATGACACAAATTCCAGAAATCAACACGAGAAATCCAGAAATCATAAAAAGGGAAAGAGGCCTATCACATGACGGTCCGAAGACCATGGGGAGCTACCCCACATGTGTGAGTGGAATCACACAGAATGAGGTCAAGACTAACCAAAAAGCAGAAAGGTATGTGTGAATGGAATCACACAAGTGGTGTCTAGTCTAACCTTGCAATGAAAGAGACATCGCGCAATTGCTAGTCTAATTCATAAAGCGATCATCAAGATCAACGAGAAGTGTCAATTACACTAAGCTAGTAAATATAGAAGTTTAGCTTCATGTCCCATAACCACTTGCTTAACTTAAATATTTACGAACAAACTGTAAATCTTCACTAATAAAATTGTCACAAGAGGTTCAATCGAACAAGTCCAAGAATTAACCGACGAAGTGAACGCAAGCGTTTCATACCACTTGTTTTACTAAGTCGTTTAATTAGATTTCTCATCCGAGTGAGGTAAAGGCTTGTATATACTAATAGATTGGAAAACGGTTTAAGAAAAGAGCTTTGTTATTAAAAATAGAGTTGAAATTGTTTGTTAAAAGAGTTTTGATATTTACTACTAGTATTGAAACCTTTATATTATAAAGTGACAAAACACATAAGCAATTGTAGAAACAATCAGTCACAAAAATCGCATACGGAGATGTGAATAAAATCCAAGGAAATCAGCTCAATGTTTTTCAGATAAGATCCCTACGCAGAGTTATACGGGGTTCGACCTGCCCGGTCAGGTCGCGGGGGTCCAGGGGGCAGCGCCCCCGGCGGGGTGCGGGGCAGCGCCCCGTCACGGTACGACCTAAGTGAAGACAAGCGGCTTACGACCTAAAGCAAAATGAGGTCTAACGACCTAAAGAGTTCGCGGCCTAAGGGATACGACCTAAGTGGCGCGACCTAGTGGATGACAGGTCATACGACCTAAGGGTAAGGTCGGAGGCGACCTACGACTTAGTGGGGTCGAACGACTTAAGGACAGCCGACTTAACAAACAGGTCATACGACCTAAGGGTAAGGTCGGAGGCGACCTACGACTTAGTGGGGTCGAACGACTTAAGGACAGCCGACTTAACAATTCGCGACTTAGAGAGGCTTAGGTCGGATACGACCTACGACCTAGTGGAGCATAGGTCGGAGACGACTTACGAGATAACACGCGAACGACTTACTGGAGCTTAGGTCGGAGACGACTTACGAGATAACACGCGAACGACTTACTGGAGCTTAGGTCGGAGACGACTTACGAGATAACACACGAACGACTTAACTCTTAACTCGCAGCCGACTTAGCACTCTAACTCGTGAACGACTCAACACAGGCGAACAGAAATACAAAGGCGGTGACTTTTCAACGCGCGCGACTTACGACTTAGGCTTAACTCGTGGACGACTTAGCGATGGCCAGAAACGACTTAAGGCCAGAACGACCTAACTCCGAGGCAGTGCGACCTAACTGCAGTTTTTTGTCAAAAACGCTAAAAATTGGAGTTTTTCGCCAATCCAATCCAAACCAAATGCAAATGCACATGCTAAAGTGATGGGGAATCATTCCCAACAGTCCAATATAGTTATAGGCTAGAATTGTGAGATAAAAATCTCACCTTTGCACTAAAATTTATGAAGATGAAGCTTGAAAGCAAGGAGAAGCAATCCAAAGCTTGAATCCAATATCTTCTACTTGAATTTGGAGTTGAATGATGGAGTTGCAATTGAATTTGAGCTTGGAGTTTTAATTTCCCATTCTCTTCACCATTAATGCTAAAGCTTGAGTTAGTTAGGAAATTTATGAAGAGTGAGGAGAAGAGGGTTGGAACTTGGGCTTAATAGGCTAAACTAACCCAAAGTCCAAAGCGGGAAAAGTTAGTGAAATTTCACTAACTCCAAACCTATCGATGTTTATACTTAAAAAGTTGTAAACGACATTTCGAACTCAATGGAAGTGGTCTCGAGTCCTAATTTGACCGTTTGCAAAAAGTAGTTTTTCGGACCAAAATCCGATTAACGATTTAATATTTAAATAAAAATATTTAAATGTAAACTCGATAAATATGCGGGTTGTTACAATTCATCTCGGATTTATTTTATCAATAACCAGGGAATTTTCAATTTATTTCTACTTACTTGAATTTTTCTGCAAATTCAAACCATTTTTATTTAACTCATAGTTCAAGTTTTAATTTAAATAATTCAACTTTCCTATTTCATGAATTAATTAATTATCGTATTAGTTTACTTGAATCCAATCCATTTATTTTTATTTTTCCCAAATTTGGATTTTTATTCAACTTGATCCCAATCAAATCTCATTTGAATT
This sequence comes from Allium cepa, assembly GCA_030765085.1. Classification (NCBI taxonomy): domain Eukaryota; kingdom Viridiplantae; phylum Streptophyta; class Magnoliopsida; order Asparagales; family Amaryllidaceae; genus Allium; species Allium cepa. The sequence goes on along the minus strand of CM060929.1, from coordinate 456,076,506 downwards.
TATAAAACCCATTATACATTCACATTACCAATTTCATCACATTAATGAATTTTATTCCAAATTATAAATTACATTTAAAATTTACATTTACAAATCTCATTGGTATTTTTATTTTCTTAGCTTTTGGTATTGATTTCAATTTCTCATACAACGATGATAATAATCTAATATTATCGCTTCCAAACAACCAAGCAACCATATATTATAATAATTCACAGAAAATTTATTTCTTTTATATACGAAAATAGTTTTGGGTAAAATTATTTCATTTACCATATTTTAAAACAATACTGTGTCGATTTATCTTGTTTAAAAGTTTAGAAACTCCTATCGAAACAGTTGGCCAGACTGCACCGACCAGTATCTATAAACAATCAGCTGATAAGACAACATAATATAAAACAATTTTATATTCACTAACAAATATGCGCTCATATCTATTATTACACTCAAACTCATTCTAGAGTACTACTGACTCTATCTCTAATGAGTAGCACCCAACAAAGACAAGGTTGTCGCTTAACCAAATGCTCTGATACCACTATGTAACGACCCGATTTTTCGACTTCCGAAAGTCGACATTTATACATCTACTGTATCAAATGTCGCACAGTCGGATGCCGGAAAACCAAACCATTAGGGTTAAAGAAGAAGAAGATAGAAGAAAAACATAAAAAATAACAGAATCTCACATTACGCAACGGAACAAATATAATAGATAAATAATATCTTTAAACAGAATCACTATATCATTTATTACATTACATTAACAGAGTGCACAAAAACAATAGCAGAAGAAAAGATAATAGTATACAGAAGTACGCTTCGCCATCCAGCTCGTCTCTTGAGCTCCACAGCAACTCCTGAATTCCAGAATGACCTGATAATCTTACTCTAGGCTGCCCGTGTGGAAAATTATGGGCACCCAGAGTTTAGAAAGGGAACAATAAACTCCAGGTCTGTCATGGGACTGGTGTGAGATCTTAAAAATAGTTATTCTTTAACAAAAGAAAATAAAGGAATTTAAAAGAAATCCGCAATGCTTTTTAGCAAATGAAACTACCATATGGCCTCCCGCCACACACACAATGCAAACGCAGAATTGGGGGAGATTTCTCCTTATGATAGTCAAACATGCTTGATACGCAAAATCCTTTAATATTATTATTACTAGTGCATAGTGTGGGAAAACATTTCGAAAGTATAATATTAATCTTAGCCAGCATAGGCATTCTGCACTTATGCCTACTATAGCTACCATGTTCAATAGCAGGTTACCGCCATATTCCGTGGCAGGTTATACTACTAAAACCGTACAGGGCGCGTATTGTTTCTTTGGATTTCCAACAAATGGTCAGGCTAAGGAACTTCCTATTGCCACATGGGTATGCCTCTGGAGGGACGTCCCGAGAACCTAACCGGATCTCTGCCAACACAAGGTCGGGTTACCTCTGCAAAAATAGGTAACTAGTACACGAGTATGCCATTCCTCGGTTGTAAACAACCTTTATTCGAGGATCCTCAACATCAACAATCACAAAGTAATATATATTTGCGACATTCACATAAGTTAAGTATCTGGGCCCATACCATGATACCACTTCTATCTAGAAAGAAATGTACATACCCTAAGGGGCGCTACTCCCTATAACCTTGCCGCATTCTTCTTGTTTTGACCATTCCGGGGTGTGAGGTCCGACGAATTCTCGTCCACAAAGCTACGCTTTTCACAAAAGTCGTGCTTCGATCAACGAATAACCAGCAACACTTTGTATGCCACATTACCAAATTGGGAATGTATTGCTAGTAACCATCAACTACATAACCTCTGAGCTCATACGTCTCAGAGAAGGGTGTTAAGCTAAGAGAATAAATTATCCGCCACCAACAGAAATGTATTTGATAGAAACCATCTTTACGTCTCAAAGTGTAACGTCAGATACACATCCATACAAGTCCGTTCCGGGATCGAACGGAACCGAATGCACTTCAAAAGAAGCCCTTGCAATCCGGATATTCACTAATCACGTCCGGAATCCCTATCACAAAAGGTGATAAATTCTCTATACCAGAGCAACCCAGTGTAGAGACATTCGACAGGTAATCCTTTCGCTTTCGAAAATTCCTGGTCTTCAACATCATCTTCAATTGCAATCTCATTTCGTCGTATCGTTATTCGGAATGGGTTTTATGACACAAGGTGCTCTCCTGGCTAATCCGAATAAGGAGCGCTTATTTTAAAAAAGTTTTCATTCAGATTCAAATAAATCACAACAATTTCATTTTGATCTTTTAAACAAAAGATCCATTACAATCACAAAGGTTCGATGTGGGTTTCGAATATCCATTTGGAATTCGACTCCCGGTCGCATCGAAATTCAAATGCCGATTAAGGCCAATATTGATAGTCGGTTATTTAACTATCAATCATCATTCACAACAGTCACTGGATTTCAAATAAAATTCCCTCAATTATTATTATTTTCAATATATCTTCGCAAGATAAAATTTCACTTTTCAATCCTTTGAAAAATAATTTCCAATCAATTTTTTTTCCTTACGAGGAAAATATTTTCAAATATGTATTCATTTCCACAGAAAATCTGCCGATTTCAAATAATTTAAAATACTTACTCAAAATATACTTGGAAACATTTAAAATAAACTATTGTAGAATATTTAATTAAATACTAGTTATGAAAAATATTATACTACCATCTCATATAAAAATTCAGGTCCAAAACTAATTTTAAAATAAAATTAATAGATAGGTATAAATATTTAAATAACCATCTTCTAAATCAAATATCAATTTAAATCTTTAAAATAATCCCTTATATAATTAATTAAATACATTTTATTTTAAAACAATTTCCAAAACAAATTTCTCTAACAATATTATTTTAAAACCAAATCTAAAACTTTTAAATTTTATTCAAAAGCTATTTTTAAAAAAATATACTCGGCTTTTCACGGAAGAATTTCTTTTTCCATTACAAAATGGTCCATTCCAATAAATTAATAAATCCTCTCGATTTATTTTAAATTTACATTCCAAATTTGTAAATTTCTTTCCACACCTTTTTAAAATAAACCAATATTTGTTTCAAACACAAAATCAATTCCAATTTGATTTCCCTCAAATTAATTTCCCAATATCAAATCAATTTCAAATTGATTTCCAAGTTATTTCCAAAAAACTAACCAAATTTCCAAATATCGATTCCTAAGGTTTATTTTAACTCCAAATTAATTCCCGAATCGATTTCTAAAATTAATTTCAACTCAAAATTAAATTCCAAATTTAATTTCTAAATTTATTTCCTTTTGAAATTAATTTCTTTATCTCTTTTAATTATTTAAAATACGTATCTTAAATAAATTCTTTGACTATTTAACAACATTACTCGAAATTCCTTTATAAAAATATTTTCCATATTTTTGGAATTTATTCTATAAGTTTCCAAAGATAAAACTTTATCTATTTAAATTTCTTCTTTTAAAATTCACCCGACTCCTTTGAGTGAATTCATTATAAATTTTCTATCCAAATTTCAAATCAATTAACTATTTATTTCCGGTATCCTACGATACCAAAAATATATTCGGCTGAATTACAGCCTTTACGGTTTCAATCACAAACATTTACACGAATTAAAAGTAATCAACACACAACATAAGCAACAAATTAAACATTTGAGGAATCAAGTTGGATCCCTCCAACCTGTTTTCCTGCATCCACAGACGTTAGCACAACAATTAAATACCCATTCCACTTCAAGGTGGAATATCGCGGTATATAGGTTTAATATAATAACCTCCACTATTATGCGGCGCATAGGTTCTAAACTAATATAACTAATAATAATATTATCCAAACACACAATCAATGAATTTTAATTTAACTATCACAATTCCACAATCAGTCAATAACTGGAATTTTCAATTAAAATTTTGAGTGAGAAGATCTCACCTTTTTCTCATGCATGCAACTATTTTCCAATCCAGCTCATTTTCCCGAATTTCTTTGACCTTGTATAAATAATTATACAAATTTATTAATATATGAAATGATCGAACAATTCATTTTTTATTTTATAAAGTTTTATTTTATCTCAACAATTTAATTTCAAACAAATTTCCTTTTAATAAGATATTTGAATTAATTGAATAATTTCTTACCCTTAATAATTAAATTAACTAATACTTAAGTTTTAAACTAATTTCCTTTTATATAATTTTAATAAACTAGCAATTTGATTTAAAGCTAACCTCCCTTTTAATTAAAATATTTATTTAACCAAACATTAAATTTAAAACTAAATTTCTTTTAAAAGTATTTTTAAATAAGCTTATCAAACAAATTAATTTCCATATTGATTTAAAACAATGATATTTTTATTGTCTTTAAAATAGAACGTGCATGTATATTTTATCAAGTTAAAAACAAAATTATTTTATACCCTAATAAAACTCCTTTACTGTTTACATAAAAACTATTACAGTAACTTATTTTTTTATACGTAAATGAGAATTTATTTAAACTAATCATAAATTTGTAAATAAATTTTCTTTTTAATAAAAATCCAAGCAACTAATAATTTAGTTTTAAACTAGTGCTTAATTCTGGATTGATAATTTTATTTTTTTATTCTTTGAAATAATCTATCATCATTTTATAATTTTAATTAACTAAGAATTTTGTTTTAAACTCATTCCCCTTTAATAATTTAATCAACTAACAAATTTTATTACTTTAACTTTTCTGCATGTATATTTTTTTTATTACTCTTATCTACGATATAAATTAAATTAAGCTAAAATAAACACGATACCTTACTGCCCCACCACTGCTCGCAAAACTCGCCTCCAAAACAACACGAACCACCACCAAAATCGCGTGTTGCCCCGTGCTCGAACCCTTTCCTGCTTGCCGCCATCACAGCCTCACCACCGCGAATCGCCGCGAGGAATCACCTCGCGACTTTGAGCCCAATTGCTGGTGAAATCGCACCCTTCCACGTCGCAACCGCCGTCACTTCATCGTGCTTCTATTTGATCGCTCTGCCTCAATCATTGACGTGAGCTTGTTCGATTTTGGGGATGACCTAATTCGCGACTTCTTGCTTCTACCAATATGTCGCTCGATCTATCTCTTCCTCCCCTTTGATCATACGACGAGGATGCCTGCGCGATAGGGTTTCGGCCATTAATAATTTTTTTTATTTCGTTTGCATTACTGACTGAAAAGAGAAAGAAAGGGGAGAGGAATTTGTTTTTTAATCGATATTTTTTTCCCACGTTTGATTACTTTGAGAATGAAGATACGCGTGTAAAAATTAATCAAAAGATAGGAAACACGTGCTCGAGTGGTGGGAACAGGTGTCGAATGAAATTAATTAGTAAATTTAGGGGAACATATATGTTTATTTTTAAATTCAAATTTTAGATTGTTTTCAAACTACGTAATTCAAAATCTAAACCTCAAATCGAAACGTGCCGCTAGGCGTTTATAATGTTAAACCCTTATTCCGGACACAATGGAAAAGGTTTCGAGTCCAAATTCGATCGTATAGAGAAGATAGCTTTTTGAACTAGATAAAATATCAAATTTTCGATTTAAATTTCAACGCGTTTGCTTATCGTACGGCCAAACGACAACTCTGAATGCTACGGAAATTGAAATCCGATAATAACACAATATTACGGATGCAATAGAACTAGTTTCGTCGAATTCCGAGACTGTGCCTCGGATGGCTATTTTTAAATATCAATTTAAACAATAAAATTCCAAAACTGAACAAAACAGTTTCAAATTAAATTCTGAAGCTTCTATCATCTTCAGTATTATCAGTATAAATTTTCTATGTCATCAAATTATTTTTTACAAGCTTAAAATTGAAGATTTACAATTTTACCCAAATTTCTATAATTAAATTTGATAATTAAATTGCCAAATTCATTCTGATATTTGAAATTCAAGTTAAACTATCATTCAAACCTTTAAAATAAATTAAATATTTCGATTTCAAATGTCCAAAATTCTGGGTCGTCATAAAAAATAACAATAATAATTTCTCCCACAAGTGCCAATCCATCATAAGCCAAAAAAAGTTGAAAAGCAGAAGAATACATCTGAAATGAGAAAACCCCAAAAATGAATCTCCAAGCAACTTAAATCAACTATCCTCAATTCAGCTGGCCTATTAGGGGAAAAGGAAAGATAGAGGAGTGGGTCAGACAATAAGTTTGGTGAGTGAAAGTAATTACTAGCATTTCTAAGCAAGATAAAGACAATAGACTAAGCACTAGTTCTAACTTGAAAGGAAGATACAGAAAAGATAAAAATTGTATAAAATACTGTTTCTGATTCTGTTTGACTGTTTGCTTTGATTTTTTTGTACTTGTCTTAAACTACTATGATTAGGCTGAAACCCTAATCCCATCTCAATTGATAAAATGATTAGGCTGAAATCCAATCCTACCCACTGATCGGCCTTTCCTCTCTCTGTTGTGCCACTGCGAACCAATCATGTTGATCCTACAGCAATAGACACCTCTTAGCTAATCGATGCCGCACGCTCGATCGTCGCCGGTTTACACTATCTATCGCCCCATATTTGACCCTCTTTACCCTAATCAGCATAAGCATGCCCAGCCTCAACCATGTGTGAGACCATCCGTCCTCAACCTGAAAGGGAATGCTGCCTGTACCGGTCCTAACCAACAAATCTTCTAACTCTGTGCCCCTTTTCCAAATCCCTAAATTTGAGCCTATATCAATTGGCCACTTGTTTACCCTAATCAGCATAAACGTGCCCAGCCTCACTCACTTTTGAGACCATCAGTCCTAGACTTGAAAGCGAATGTTGTCGGTACATGCCACTACTGCTATATTTGCTTATTAACTTAATCCAAGATTTAAGTTTTTAAAATAAGCCCCTTCTGTTATTTCTTTCTTTCTTATTATAACCTACATGTTATAATGGTTCTTGCAATTGTTACTCTTCTGTTTTCTCTTTTAGTTATAACCACTTGTTATAATCATGCTTGTAAATATCTCAATTTTGCTTATTTCAGTCCATCTCCATTTTATTTTAAATTTCTCATTTTACATCTGATTTCTGTAAATTTAATGTTTTTATTTTAATCCATATTTGCGAATTCGTTTCTTTTTAATATTTTATTTGCATCAAAATGGATTAAATCTCTATAAAAAACTAACATTTAAAAGCTAAATTCCAACTTAAAACAGATGTAAATAACTACAACTAACTGAATAAAATAGCTGAATAAAAATAGACTAAAAAGAACTTCTGAAATTTACTTAAAAACTGAGTGTAAATAAACTTACATAAAAACTGTCTCAAAATTGTAGAAAAACTACAATTACAAGGAACTCTATTATTTTAAATTGCTTACAAATCTAAAATAATTACAAAGGACTCACCTGTGGTCCTTAGCTCTAATCCTAGGCCTTCCTGGATCCACTTCTAGGGTGTAAAATATTTTTATTAAAAAGATTTCTTGCCTAGAAAAAATTTCTTTTTAAAGTTCAGCCTCAGGCAATGAACCCAATTGCCAAATGAGAAAAATAGCTAGGCCTACGGTTCTATTTATAGTGTGGCTAAGGGGTCTCAGGCCGTCAGATTTAAAGATTTAATCTGGTGCAACCACGTCATAGGCTCACTAGGAACCATCGGATGCAGCTATAAACTCATAAGATTTCACGAAAATCAGATTTACAATCTTCGGCTCGCACCTGGATGAAAAGTCATCCAGGGAAGAATGTGGGTCGACCTAGCCTATAGGCGAGTCAACCCATTGGTCGACCAGACTCAGGCGTTGGTCGACCTGTAATGGGTCGTTTTTTTACATTGTTGTTTAATTATATATATAATTCTGATTTCCTTTGTTTCTCTCGTAACTTCTCCATACTGACTCGGATTTCATACAGTTATATATGAAAATAGCTTAGAAAATTACCACGGACCCAATGGTGCAACTCCCATGGCTCAATTTTGACAATTTCCCAACCCTATTTTATTATTCGATTAATTTGTTAATTAATTATCATTACTCTAATTTTTTGGGTTGTTGCAATTACGTCAAGCGGATACCGACTTTCCACGAAACAACTCAGTCCCCAAAGTGCGGACTGGAATATAAACATGAATGAATAGATGAGTGGATTTCGATCATTCTCTATTCTGCAAAATAACTCTAAGTCCCCGAGTGTGGAGCTGGGGTATAAAAATGAATGAATAGATGGGTGGATTTTGACCGTTCTCTATTTCGCAAAAATAACTCTAAGTCCACAGAGTGTAGACTGGAGTATAAACACGAATGAATAGATGAGTGGATTTCGACCGATCTCTATTGCAGAAATTCCGGCCATAAATCGACAAGAGGAGCATAAACTTAATATGGATAGAATTCGACCATCATGAACTAACTCCATTAACCTAAGACTGGGATAGGAGTGCTTTACGACTTAAGGCAACAACCGCAAGGAGGCCTAATTCCATACTAATCGGAATGACATCCGATGTTATGAGCGACTGAAAATATTGTGTCGTTGGGTCGACGGTCAACATCGGTCCACACCAAACACAAACAGATGTGACCCAAATGTCCTTCGAAAAACTATGATCACTAGAGTGCAGATAGGATAATAAAGCATGAAGACTTGATCATTAATTCTACAGCACCCTCTTTCGATCCGTCGGGAGGAGTACGAAACCAGATGAGCATGATCCGACTACACTTGAGCCAACTCTACCCCTTGATCTGATTAGAGAAGATGAATCAAAGTGGACGTGGTTAACCGTCCAGTACCCAACTCATGCTCGAAATCCGATTAAGCATCGAAGTATTCCCCTAGAAAGAAAAACAAGAATACAATCCAGGATATGCGAGATTCGGCCTTCCATCAATTAACCTGATCCCATGATTCAACGGGAAAGTGTGTAAAGCTAAAGTGGACATGGCTTGCCTTCCTACTTATCGATGTATGCCCCAGACTTAAAGGCACGAGCAAGAAACAAGACAAATGTGAACCGACCATTCATCGATCAACTCTATGTCTTTAGATCTTAGGTAGGAGTATAAACATAGCTAGGATGAGACTCGACCATCCATGCAGTACATTTATCGACCCGAGACTGGGAGAAGAAGTGTTATTATCCAAATACTAGACGCGATAGCTCAATACTGTAACTTATATATAGTGTTTACAATAACTCGATGCTATGACCGAAAGGATACCTACAGATAGAATCATCGAATCGACGCCGAAGCTCATAGGCAACTGACTGTCATTCCAGCCTAAATGATGAGCAACAGATTGCTAGTACAATGAATGGAAAGCATGTTACTCGAATACAAAAGAAGATTCAAACCTAAAGAAAGTGTTAACTATGAAGCTGCATGCAACTCGAGGCTGATCCTTACTCGACATTAGCTTCAACGTGCTTCTAAGCTCATTTTGGCCATTTGTAGATAATCACTCAAAGCATTTAGAGCCCTTCACTATCAGATTTAGTAACACATGACAAGACTCTGGGATTTTACCGAAGATCCGTCATCATTGACCGTCCCAACAAGATTCCACATTGATTGTTATGCAAAATAGTTACATTTGAACACAAAGAATCCAAGAGTGCACCCGCTGAGCTGATAGTCGACGTTACAGTCAGCCATGGCGACCCATCATGGGTACTAAAGATCGAATAACGGCTCAGAGCAATGATGATGAAGGAATTGGCTGGCTTTCTCTTAATGAATCTTGATGTGTTTGCTTGGACCCATCCTGACATGCATGTGATCTCACCGACTATCATGAGCGGTGTATTGAATTTCGACCCGAGGCATGTCCCGGTGAGACAAAAGTAATGCATCATGGATCCGGAGAGATCTGCTGCACTTAAAGTGGAAGTGGATAAACTCAAAAACAATAGGTTTACCCCCAACACCCTTTGCCCGAAATGGGTATCCAATCTAGTTCCTATGAGAAAAGCTGATGGAAAGTGGCAGACATACATCGACTACTCTTACCTGAACAAGGCATGCTCGAAAGACAACTTTCCACTTTCGATGATCGACCAGATGGTAGGCTCAACTGCTTGATATTAAATGCTTTCATTTATGGATGTGTACTCGGAATGCAACCAGATCCTCATGCATGTCCTCGACCTGGAGCACACCGACTCCCTTTCTGATATAGGGTTATATCATCATGCTGTAATGACATTTGAAATAAATAATGCTGAAGCTACTTATAAAAAACTGATCAATAGGATGTTCCAAGACCAGATCAAGCAATCGTTGGAAATATATATGGACGATATGCTTTTGAAGTCCTGACGATCAAATGACCATATCGATGACTTGGCGAAGATGTTCAATTTTATCCGAGGATATGGAATGAAACTCAGTCCCTTGAAATGCTCTTTCGACACAACATCAGGGAAGCTCCTAGGATTAATGATCAACTCTCGCAGAATTGAAGCCAATCCTAAGAAGTTTCAGGCAATCAAAGACATCTAGGTATCGAAGACAATCAAGCATGTATAGAGTCAAAATGGGATAACATCGCCCTAGGTAGATTCATCTCCAGGGACACCGATTAGTATACTCTCTTCTTTAACCTAATTAGGAGATGGAAAAGGAATTGTGAATGGACACAGAATTGTAAAGACGCATTCCAAGCTTTGGTGAACCACTTAAAGAGACCTCCATTCTTGTCAACGTTGGTGGACCACAAAGATATATACATCCATTTAGCAAGGTCGGTAAACGCCATAAGCGCCACACTATTATGTGAAGAGAATCAGATCCAAAGGCATGTATATTATGTTAGCAAGCGATTGACAGGTGCTGAGAGAAACTACTCAAAGCTGAAAAAGCTCGTGTACTGCCTGTTGATTACGTCATGAAAGCTTCACTACTACTTCCAAGCTCACCCCATCTACGTCTACACCGACCAGCTGTTACGATAGGTTCTATAGCAATTTTAGACGTTTGGAAGGTTGCTCAAATGGAATATCAAGCTAAGCCAATTTGATATCACTTATCTCCGTCGAAAAGCTATGCTGGAAAAGACATTAGTAGATTTCATCTATGAATTCACTGCATCAGATGAAGATCCAGAGAAGTGGAGAACTTACCAACCGATGGAAAATATACATGGGTTGAGCATCCAGATAGTGTTTTAGCACCGGAGTTGTGTTAATGACTTCTGAGGAACGATCGATCTGCTACCCCCTGAAACTCAACTTCCCTGTAATAGATAATGAAGCTAAGTATGAAGCCTTGATCGCCAACCTCAAACTTGCTAGAGAACCGAGAGTAGAAACTTTACATATCTTCTATGATTCCTGGTTAGTAGTATGCTAAGTCACGAAAGATTATTTTGCTAGGGGGCAGCATCTTGCTCCTTATCTCAGCTGGGTCCAAAAGCTACTAGCCGACTTCGAGTATTACACCATTACACACATCCTCAGAGAACAAAATGAAAAAGCTAAGTCACTGGCCAAGCTGAGATGATAGCAAATAGACTTGTCCCGATTGAAGTACTTAACATTCCAAGCATTGATAGATGGAGATCAACTAGATCTTGGAGATGGAGCCAGAAACAGAGTCATGGTTGACTCCTATCAAAGGCTATCTACAATTGGGAATTCTTCCTGAATGGAGGAATGAAGACGACAGATCCTCTTGAAAGTTTCATGCCAGGTTATCCAAGAAGGAGTCATGTATAGAGAGGGTTTCTTCGTTCCCCTGCTTCGGTGTATCGCCCATGATGAAATCTAATGAGTCTTAAGAAAATCCATGAAGAAGAATTCAGCAATCACACCGGGGGGCAAACCATGACAAAGAAAATTCCCAACTACGGGTATTACTGGCCAACTACAATCGAGATGTAGCTGATCACACTAGACAATGCGACAAGTGCTAGATGTTTGCAAAAATTTCGAGAACGCCACTGATGGAAATTACTCAAATGGAAAGTCCATAGCTGTTTCCCACTTGGGGTATTGACGTCATCGACTTCTTGTCGATTCTAAAGATGGTGTGAAATACACTACTATAGCGGTGATTACTCCGCTAAATGGGATAAAGTAGAATTTTTAACCACGATCATGATGAAGAAAATAATCAAATTCATTATCTGGAATGTCATCTGTCGTTTTGGCCTTCCATGAACCATTACAACGGATAATGGAACTTAATTTGACAGCGTTGAATTTAAAGACTTCTGCCGTTGGCATCATATTGAAAAGAGATTTGCGGCAGTTGCTTGCCCTTAAGCAAATGGACAGTTTAAAGCTGTGAATTAAATCATAAATTCCATTCTGAAGAAACGTTTGGAAAAGGCTAGAGGTAAATGGGTGGATGAACTCCCAACACCATTATGGGCTTACAGAACCACCCACCAGTCCGCGATTGGCTATACTCTATTCACCCTTGCTTACGACTCCGAGATAGTCATCCATATAGAATTTGAAGTCCCCTCTCATCAAGGGGATGATTACAACCCTTATTTCACAAAAATATAAACAAGGAATTGCAATCGAATTTCAATTAAACTAGAGAGAATTGATGATGACTCATGAGCATATAAAACGCATCCAGGATCCAATGACAAGAACGTGTACCTGGATGTGCACGTGTTATTAAAAAAGTTCAATTTCTTGAAATCAAAAGAAATTGAATTTTCACCTAGAGTTACGAAAGAAAAGACAGGATCAGATAACCAAAGCTTACTAGCTCCATAGAACCAGGCATAGATAAAAATTGATGGAATACAATCCTGAATTTATACTATTGGAAATCGACCAAGTGTCATGACGATCAAAGAGGGATACAACACTTTAGGAAGATAATTCAACTGAAGGATATTGACAATTCAGGAAGCTGAATGGATTTCTTTCAGGCGGTTCTAACTTGCTTCAATTCAAAGCATGTCATGTACCAACAAGACGTACTTTGGGAGGAAAGTGTTGTCTGGCCTTTTGGTCCGGTAATATTCAGACCGACTGGATAAGTTAGACTAGACGATCATCGAGGAAGATAGTATAGAGAGATTTATTAGGCTCAGAGATCAAGCATAGGCAATGATATGAAGCGACGATCAACCGAGGTTAAGAGATAGACTCTCCAAAATATTCTAAGTATGGAATAATGCCTTCCCTAAGTGGGGGATCAGTGCCTATCCCTTTCCCTAAGGGATCAGTACATAACCACAATTTTTGTCTCAAACTTGGAAAGGTCGTTAATGAGTGACAAGGAAGGCCCTATGAGGCTACATTTCAAGTCCCAAGTCATTTGGAGTTCGTATGCTCAAGTTACAATAAAATTACTTCGCCTATTAAAAGGGATCGGTATAAAAGGGATTGATATAAAAGGGATCGTCCATATTCAGCTTTCACTACATGTTATAACAATGATCGGTCAATAACTCATAATCTACAGACATTATCAACATGAAACTTGGAGTATAAGATAATTAGAATATGTGGAATATCTCCTAAGGATTACATGGCATTTGGAGCAAGTTGGAGGGATCGGTACCTATCCCTCCATAAGGATCGGCTATAAACAGCCTCAAAACATATTGCAACAAAGGTTGATCAATAAATCGAGTTTTACTAATCTAATTGGCACGAAACTTGGAGCCTAAGCATAATACAACATGGAGAAGCTCGCCTAGGGATTGCATGGCATTTGGAAGAGATTGGAGGGATCGGTACCTATCGCACTGGTGGGCTCGGCATAAATCAGAATTCAAGCAACGGTACTTCACGAAAAATGCAATATATCACAAACTGTACGTCAGACTTGCACAAATTTGGGGAGCAAGTAGCAACCATCATGGGGCATCCCTTATACGGATTGCAGCCCATTTGGATGCATTAATAGGGATTGGTACCGATCCCTATTATGGGCCTCGATTGGCCTACAAATTTTTGGGTAGCCTCGTCTTGGTCTCCTGAACCTTCTACTAGAATTTCAGTCCAATCTTTGCACGTCTTCCCCAATGAATACAGTAGGCATGGCATTAGAAAAGGGATCCCGCTTTCTCGATCGAGGCTCTACCATTTTTATCCTTCACTTTTGTACTAATGGATCCTAGCTGACCCAGACATTCATGTAATCATAATCAAGTGGAAGATCAATAAATTATGAAGTGGACGTGGGCCAAGATTGCCAAACCACTATAAAAATCTGTGTGTTCATTTATGATATTTGCTCTATTTTAACTTCATTCTTCATTAATCTCTACTAGATTCTATTGGGTGTTGATGCCTTTTTTTGGCGTCAACGGAGAATAATTAAATATTAATTGATCTCAATCAATTAATTAAATATTCCTTAATTAAAACTTAAATAATAGATTAAACCTTCATTTAAACATAATTAAATCATAATTAAGTTTTAATTACATATTAACTTAAATTTAACTCGGTTGATGATTAATTAATAATTAAATCCTTTCTCAAATAAATAATTTAATAATAATTATCCTGAATTATAAACTTCTTAGTAATTAATCCTTAAATGAATTATAAATAATGATTAATCTTAAATTGTGAACTAAATATATTTAACTTACTTAAAAGTAATTAAGTTCTAATTTCCCTAACTTAATTAATAGTCAAATAATAATACCCTACTATATTACTTAATTAAATAATCATTAAATAAATAAATAATTACTTTTTATTTCTTGATATATGTTTGAAAATTCTATTCAAAAAGACTCTTAAGTGAAATAAATTCAAATTTCAAAAGATTCCGTTTTCACGAACTACACTTATAGCGATTATCATTATATGACCAGTAATTTTCAAAGCTTGATTTTTGTTTCAAATTCTTATCTTTTATACTCTAACTACTTTACAACCTTACAAAAATGTTTTGAAAAATAAAGTAAGGTTTTTGAAACTAAATAAAAACATTTCTAAGAGTAAGTAAGGAAAACAAGTTTTTGAAGCCAAAGGATTTCGATGTCGCAACTACGATTCCAAACACCAACCTTTCCTTTTACATATGACCACATAATCAAGTGCTAACTTTTAGCACATACAATATGTACATCACAACAATATAACTTATATGTTATTTCCTAAGCAAGATCACAACTTTTCATACATACATTCATTTCACTTTGATTTCTAAGTCGAACTAAACATCACACTTATATGTAAACATATAAATAAACATCAACATCCAACCAATAAGAAAATGATTTAACAACAATTATATATCATAATTCAAAGTTAATAACTTTAACTAAAGGTTTTATTTACTCACTTTTATGCTAAACACATGAACTTCACTAGAACTTATGCATCGAACCTAGAACTTGCTTTGCCTATACAAATCTTGAATTTTAAAGGCTAAAAGACTTAATGATTTCGGCCACTATGCAAACATGGCTCGACCATGGTAGGATAGGGGGTGTATGGGATTTTTTGTGAAGAAAGAGTGTAGAAATAGAAGGAATGTGTTTAAATAAAGTTTTTAAGAATTAAAATTGAATAAAGCTATGAATTTTAAACATTTGCAAATAAGGAAGCCACTAGAGAGGGTTTTGGAGACTGGAACAAGCATGGAGTTTGTGAAATGGAAATAGAAATGAAAAAAAAATAAGAAGAAGAATTAGGAATTTACTTTTATATGAAATGAAAATAACAATTTACTAAACTACCCTTTACTTTACCCTCAACTACCTTGCCCATCTCACCATGTCTCCTTCCCTTCATGTACCTTACAGCACCCTTTTGTCCACCCTCATCTCCTTAAGCCGACATGCTTAAACATGCATTTAATTCTTAGTGTAAGTGTTTCCTAAGGCATCTTTTAATTCTTTTATTTTATATTTACATAAAATGTCACATCCCACTTTATACATTACTTAAGTAAATGTGTGCATATATACAAACATATCTTAACATATCTATACATGTATGTATATTTACTTATACTAGAGTTCATCATGTTTCTAATAAATTTTAGTCGACGAAAATGCCGAAAATTCGGAAAATGATTTCCGATTACATTTTCAATTTTCCTTTAAATTAAATATTTTTGTAAACAAATTTTGAAATTCATTCCACTATCACTAGCTATCATTTAAAAGAGATTTTATTTTAATTATAAAATCCAATATTTGAATATTTAAAATCAATTAAATAATCACAAATAAAAACGGTGAAATTCCAAGTCGTTACAGAATTAATATAGAGAAATTCCATCTTTTTTACTGTATTCTTAGCACTTCAATGATAACATAAAATAATAATTGTCTCTGTTTATGAATTAGATAGCTCAAAATATGATCATCACCAACAATTCACATATAATACACCCATTTCAGCACCACATTGCATTTACAAAGAATGCATTTTAGCATGTACCAAAATATACATGATTAATGTATAAAATTCATAAAAGTCACAAATAAATAGATAATGTTTTAATATATAAATCTAAAATGTCATAGCCTGTTTTATATGAATTAAATTCTTCTACATCATATATATCGTTCAAAATATCAATAAAAGAAAATTATTCAACTAATCAATTTCACTTATCAAACATGTTTTTCACTCCATGGTAAGATATGTATAGCTTCTTAAATAATAGTGGAATACCATTTTGTACTAGAAAGTGTACTAAGCCATTATTCTACAATCAGATTTAACTTTATCAAATATTCTTTAAGTTATGAAAATTTTGAGGATGACTTATGATAAATTCTGAATTTGCTTAATAATATTAGATATATCTAGTGACTTTTCTGCAATTTGATAATTATTCCAAAGGAAAACTTCTAATATATTCGGTAATTTATTTGAAAATTATGATAAATTACTTTGGCAAATGTGTAATAAATACACTTCAACCACAACATAACTTGTTTTATCAAAAGAAAAAATAATATAGCTAATTTTTTTTCTGATTAGACCAATTTTCCTACTTGATGTTTTGCATTTTACGTTGCATTCTTTTCGCAACGAAACCATGGCACGTCGATGGGCATAAACATGGACACATAAGATTTAGGTCCCGAGTGATATGATCAATGTCTTTATTAACCAATTGTACAATGATTGAAAAGGGTTTTTACAAAACTAGAGGCTAAACATATTATATATCATAAAAAGAACTTTAATAAAATATGTGACTATAGTGCCGTCTAATAATTCAGGATATATAAAAGATGATGACAAAAACCACTGCCTAAGTTAGCTGCCTATCATTGTTATGGGACATAGCAGAAAATCCATATATGTGACAAAGTAACCATATTCACTAGTTGGTCACCAAGTGGAAAGGTTAGTTATGACTACGTTCTATAACATAAAGAAACACTATGTTATTGCTTAGAAATCACAATGAAACAAAATATATAAAATTGCTTTTCTACAGAAATGCAACAACTAAGAGCTTGAACAATGG
This sequence comes from Allium cepa, assembly GCA_030765085.1. Classification (NCBI taxonomy): domain Eukaryota; kingdom Viridiplantae; phylum Streptophyta; class Magnoliopsida; order Asparagales; family Amaryllidaceae; genus Allium; species Allium cepa. The sequence goes on along the minus strand of CM060929.1, from coordinate 456,059,037 downwards.
AACCAATTTAAAGCTCTACTTCTTGTTTGTTTTAATAATACGTAGAAAGGATAACATTATTTAAATTATAAATTTATTAGTTTAATGATATTATAAGATTCAATCTAAAAATATGAAAAAAAGAAAATCAAAATAAACAATGCTTACAGAAAAGTGGCATATGCAATGTTAAACATTTAACCCAATCGCCTGTTTCTTTTTTGGAAATAAATGGCTGAATTTGTGTATTTTGGTTTTAGAAATAAAAATAAATAATTGCATTGACATTTTCCATTATAATCACATTAGTCTACGTAAGTCCATAGTATATAAAAGAGACGAGTTATAGACGAGTCTTAATAATTACCATCAGACAAAAAATTTAGTCCGCCAATGTATATCTCAAAGCATGGCTCGAGAACTTGAGGTCCAACTACCAACATTATTGTGGAAAATCATTGTGACGACCCATCTTTATGACCCCTAGAAACAACACTAACTCGGTGTTTGTGCTCTGTTACCGAAGAGTCGGAAAGATGAATCATTGTAGGGTAAAATAAAGAATAGAATAGAAAACCTCATAACGAAACTGCTAAATAAAACATAGCAGTCAATAGTACATCAGGTTACTCCTTAACAAAAGGCTATCAAAGTTATACAAAAGTACTACAAACGGCTTAGGTAGTTATAACATCCTGCTTTTACATATGCTGAAACAAAATACATACACAAACTAGATAATGCAACAGAATGGATAACTAAGAAGATGAAAGCCTTCTGCTTGGACGCCGTCTTCAAAAGAGCCCAACAAGAAACCTGCTACTCTCTAACAACTCAAATAAAATGAGAATATGAGAATTTAGTGAAAACAAACAACTCGGATAAGACGATATGTTTGGTATGAGTAAAACTTTAAATAATATGTGTGAAATTAAACACAAACATGTGAGACCATGCCGCTGAACACGAAATGGGTTTGCTTCCATATAAATCAACATCCAAATGTAAAGAACGGATAGATAATTAAACACTGCGAAGAGTGGTTGACTCTTCCAGATGCAAATAAATTTTAAGGTCCGAATCAAATTGGAAAGGAAAATCTCTAACAAATGACTAGGAAGGTGCACCCCCATTGAAGTATACCTTTAGCAATATACTTCGAGAAGGTCATACACTCTATGACACTTCACGGACATGTTCAAGCTGAACCCCGCCAATACTTACCGAGTATCCAAATTTCCACATCTAAGTGCACAACCGAAACCAAACTAGATGAGATGTGAAAATACAATTTTAATGGGAGCAACCCCACATAGCTAGGCTTTCTCTTATGCTTTAGCTTAGTCAATTCCGACAAAGGATAACAAAGCTCTATGAAGCAACATATCGTCTTAGAATGATGATAATAAAGAAGCTAAAATAACCGATAGGTGAGAAACCAACTATCGAGGATATCAAACAATCGTATATGAAAATTAAGTCTTGTATACTTATCACCACTCATCAAATTCAAACTTATACCATTTCTTCGTTAACAATAATACCAAACAAGTCAAGATAGTGTTACCTCGAAGTCATGTCTCACGATTATTCTTAACTTTCGAGATAGCGACAAGTCCACTTCTTCGATGTCCAGTGCAAATTATACAAGTAAATTGTTTCCATACAAGCGAATCACTTAAAGGAAATTAATTCATTTCCATAAACAATTCAAACTTTTCCTTTTAAAAACTCGAATTCATACTTGGCTTCACATTACAATATTAGTTTTTAAAACACTTTGTTAAAAGAGTTTACTAGCTTTGAAATATCTTTATAAAATAGATTTAACAACTTAAAACATCCTTATTACATTGATTAATTAACTTTAAAACTTTGTTTACTAAATTAATTAATTAACTTCAATAAAATTTAATTAAAAAGGGTAAATCTCCTTTTAAAACAACTTTAATTCAATTAATTGATAATATAATTAATTAAATAAATTAAATAATAATTAAGTACCATTATTTAAAAGTGATTAATAAATTAAAAAAAATTCTTTAAGAAAAAATTTATTTAAGGTTAAACAGATTTATTAACTTTAAAAGTCGTTAGTTAAAGGATTTATTAGTTTAAAAACATTTTGAGTAATTTGACTATTTAAATTTAATCCTTCATTATTAAAAGACAGATAAAATGATTAATTAATTTCAAAAACGCCAATAACCTAGTGATTAGTTAAATTTAAAATTCATCATTAATAAGTTAATTAATTAACCATAATCTTTATTAATTAAATAATTTATTAAATTTAAAACTCATTAATTAAATGATTAATTAAATTTTAAATCATTGCTATTTCAAAAAAAAAATTATAAAACAAACCTAAGCACGATTTGAAACCAAAAGGTTTCAATAAAATGTGAAATTTTTGAAAGTAACGATATAATGACCATCACTATACTGGCAGTTTGGCAAACTAGTTTATGTCGTTTTTCATCCATCGAGTCATCTCACAAAATATGAGTAAGCATATAAACATGGTAAGTACATTTACATAACAAGTACGAAAAACAGCTGCAAAATTTCAACTATAACTTACTAACTTGTTAAGTTACTAACTAACTTCCAAAGCGTTAACTTTTTGATGCATAAGTCAAGCCAACAACCACATAACACAACATATATCCAACAAGCATTCACCAACAATATAAATGAACTATATTTAAAGTTACAAACTTGGATTTTGAATAGTTAGATTTTTACTCACCAAAACGCTTACTAACTTCACCGAACTTGCACAAACTTCTCGAATGCGACAGGATCTAAGTTCTATTATGAAAATGGGCTTGATTTAGTGAATCTTGGTGGAGATTTTGGCCTCGTCCTAGACATGGGGGCTTGGCCATGTGTTTATGTAGGGGTATAGGGTCTTGTTTAGTAGAAATAATTTTAGGAAGTGAAGTAAGGAGTTTAGCTTGATTTTTATTAGTGTATTCACTAGTTTTGGACTTTGGAAATTATTGTAGAAGCCATGGTATTCTTAAACATGAAGAAAAGAGAAGTGAATATGAAAATGAAGATGTAAAGGGAGATGTATGGAGATGGTGGGTATTTATAGGTAAAAGAGATGAAGAGGTGAATAAAATAACCTTATCATTAAAATAAACTATATGTTGTCATTTAACATGGAATCCATGTCTCTCAACAACCCTAGCACACGCACCTCCTTCGGTCCACCTGCACCATACTTTAGGTATTTTTTTTTAGGTTATGGTTAGGGTATTTAATTAATTTCTAAGGTTATTTAATGTATTTTTGTGCATTTAATGTCAAATCAAGTTTTATATTTAAACTTACCTTGATTATTAACTTTAACACATTGGTTATCTTATCACATGACATATATGCATGTGTATATGAGTGATACAAAATGTGCACAACATTTTCAATGCCGAAAAGTTGAATTTTCGAAAAATGTTTTTCGATCACATTTTCTATTTTTATTTGAACAAAATTTGAAAATTATTTTAATATCATTAGTTAATATTTAAAATATGTTTATTTGGTTATTAAAATCCATTATTTAAATATTTAAAAACGATTTAAATGTTTAAATACAAGGATTAATTTACGGGTCGTTACAATCATCCATCTAAACTATTGGAAAAATAAAAAAAATCTTTAACTGCATCATTTAAAAAAGTAAAGTAAAGTCATAGAAAAAAACATATATGGCATAAAATAAGGATAATCAATGGTAACCTAGTATATTAAGGTAATGACAATGTTATGGAACCATTTATGGCACAATAGTAGCTTAAATTTTCTAATATTATGCATTTGGATAACGATGTTTATTATTTGTAAGGACCCTAATTTTAGTAACATTGTTTAGTAACATTTAATTAGGTAAATTAAATGAAATGATGTAAAATGGTTAAGGGATTGAGATTTGTGATTAATAAGAGTAGTCGTGCCATGTTAACAAATGAACTAAGTAAATTGAAATGAAATAAAATATTAGGAAATAGACAAGTGCAATATAGGAATAAGTATTATTATTTTACTCTAAACCACATAAGCCATATTCTATGTGTTCAGTTCATACTCACAAAACAAAATATAAACTTGAGGCTAGCCACTATTAAGGAAAAACAAGAGAAGTTAAAGCTAGGATCAAGAGGAAAGCAAATCAAAGATCAAATCTCAACTCCTTAATCTCAAAGCTAATGTGAATAAGAAATACATCTCATGTTTTCAATTATCTTCGGTTATTTTCCATGTTTTAATTGTTAAAATGGATATATATGCTTTTTGATGATTTATGATATTTCATATGGAATTTATGATATGTTTAATGTGAAAACCCTAATAGATAACATTCAAACGTCTTGCGATTTTAGATTTAGATCGAAAATTATATTTTAGAGATGGGTTTTAATTTTCATAATTTTCCGAATTAATGTGGATTTTGTATTAATTTTCTAGTGAGGAAAATAATGATTTAGGTTTAAAATAATTTACGGCTAAATTATATATGTTTTGGATCTGAAATTTATATATGTTAGAGAAAGATATTAAAAAATGATTTATAGAAATTTTTATAGATTTTTCCTAAGTATTTTAATAGATATATAAAATTAATTAAGACATGGGACTTAAATGTCTTATATATTTATAAAAGGAGACGGAGTATTTTTGTTAATAAATTATATTGTTTATTTTTGAAATTTCGGAAGCACTTTTAGAAAAGAAATTAGCAACCAATTATGTTTTGACAAACAAGGCAAGTTAGTTGAAAAGAATTACTTAAAAAGGTTAAAAATCGGTTTAAACATGCTTTTTACATGTTTAGCCACTTTCGGCACCTATGTTTCGACCCAGTACTCCCGCCTTTATCACCATCGAAACCAATGTGCATGGCATCAAAGGCTTGGTGCACATCGAATTAGACACAGGCGAAAGCTATGCAATCGAAACAAGGGGTTCTGATGGGGTGAAGTTTTACTTTGCTTTTAAATGAAAACTGTCTACTTTGCTTTTGCTTTCGACTTGGTTGGCTTTTGACTGGGTTAAATTGGTTAAAGGAAATGTTTCAAAAGAGGTTGCACCTTTTGTTTTAAGTAAATGCTTTTGAAGGGGCGAAACCCCTAGCTGTCGCATCTTATCTTTCGAAGTAATGCCTTCCAAAGGGTTTCTTTTATTTTAGCCGCTTCTCCATTACATTCGAAGGGAATAGTTTCAATACCATCACTTCTTTTACTTAGGAAATAACTTTCGAAAGTGTTGCTTTCGAACCTGTTCTTTTATGACCCTTTTGAGATTTTTAAAGATAAACCCAAAGGTTTCGAATAACATAGTTTTGAATGGTTTCGAAAGGATGTTCCACATGTTTTACTTGAACCCAAATGCTTTCAAAAAGTTTGATGGATTTAATGCTTTCGAAAGGTTTTAAAAGAAAGGTTTCGAAGGGGCGGTTCCCCAATGATTTCGAAAGGTTTAAATGGATGGTATCCAAAGGTTTTGAAAGGTATATCTAAAGTGTTTTGATAAAAGGATATCTAAGTTTTTAAAACTTTCGAACGTGATGTTTTCAATGGTTTCGAAAGGTTGTTCCATATGTTTTACTTGAATCCAAATGCTTTCGAAAGGTTTGATGGATTTAATGCTTTCGAAAGGTTTTAAAAGAAAGGTTTCGACGGGGCGGTTCCCCAATGATTTCGAAAGGTTTAAATGGATGGTTTCCAAAGGTTTTGAAAGGTATATCTAAAGTGTTTTGATAAAAGGATATATAAATTTTTAAAACTTTCGAACGTGATGTTTTCAATGGTTTCGAAAGGTTTATTATGAAGGGTTTCGAAAGCATATGTTTGGCCTTTGACCTAAGGTTTTACTTGATCAAAAGGGGTACTTTCAAGGGTTCGAAAGGGGTACTTTCTTTGGTTTTAAATGATATTGTTTAAAGGTTTAAAGGAAGGTTTAATGGTTTCATCAATGTTATTTTTGGGAGAATCATATATAACATGGAAACGTGATTTGAGTAAAGCATAATGTATTTTCCTTGTTTAAGTATAATTTAAAAGCATTGAATCACTTTGATAAGAAAAGGTTTCCAAGGAAAATTTTGGGTAGATAACCCTAAGTAAAATGACTCAGATATTAAAATACCAGATGAGGCTAGTATAGGGTCATGCCCTAACATTCGCTATTAGCCCCTAGCTAATTTAGTCCAAAATTCCAGTCTGTAGGGCTTTGTTACAGGTAAGACTAAAATGATGTTACACATAGAAAGAAATATATATGTATAGAGATAGGTTATTGGTGAGCCTACAAAACCATTAGGATCAGTTGATCCTGAGAGAATTAAGTTAAAGGCAGACCGTCTAGAAGAGGAGTATCTAACAAAAGTTGGATTATTTGTTTATTTTGTCTGTTAGGCCCGAGTCAGTCAAAGGTTAGTAGTTAGCTAAACAAAACTATGTTGTTCTAACAGATAGTTCGTTTGTTACCTGATTTATATGCTTTCATGATATTGTTTTGTTGTTTTAACCAGTTTTGGTTGTAGGATTAAGATTTTCAAAAGATATGTTTTAAAAGGATATTAGTGAGGGAAAACCCGTTCCGCTAAGCGGTGTGGTCTCACTTAATATCAAATAACCGAGATGTATAGTATTATTCACAACGGACGTTATGTCCGACTCGAAGTTTATGTTTTTCCCCTTAAACTCTCAGGTGCTCAAAATTGATTTGAATAGGCCGAGGGTTGGGGATTTTCAGGTTTTAGTAGGTGGACAAATAAGCGTTCAAAGACAAGCATGAGGCTAAAGCTAGCTATTTAGGAGTTGTTCTGTTTTTTTTATTCCTCTCTGTTGTATTAAGTCAAGTATGACTCTTTAGTACTCTGGTCAACCAAGGAGGCATCTACATATGTCGCTCTTGGCGTATTTTGTAATAATTCTATTTGATCTGTGTTATCCCACCTTTTAGAAAGGTCGAGATACCAAGGATCACTCTTCCTGGATATCGAGCATACGTGGGTTTGCTATGGATATCGATGAATTTTGTCCGAATCCGGATTGAGCAACAATTGATCGGACATAGCAAGCAAGGCCAAGAGAGCTAACGTTCCAAATTTCAAGTCAATCCGAGTTTGTATGTTCAAGTTATGATCGATTCAATTTGAGGGAAGAGGCTTCAGTTTCGAATCCATCCCTAGGCTTCATTCGAATCCATAATTTTTTTATCGATTAGAGAAACAGTGACTTCGAACCAGTTGAGGGAATTCAGTTCGTATCGATCGAGTTTGAATCCATCGGGATACCTCGGTTCGACTCGTTCGCCTTCGAACCCATTGACGTCCCCTTGTTTCGCCTCCATCAAACAAGGCAATAGTCATTGCTTCGAACCCATCGTAGAAGCATCAGTTCGTATCTAGCAGTGGACCTCGGTTTCGTATCCATCCAGCCCGCGTCCATTCTCCGCTTCGCATCGATCTGTTTTCATGAGTTCGTATCGGTCAAGTAGGTAGAGTTCGAAACCATCGAGTTCGCATTGATCGGATTCGTATCCATCAGATAACCTAGATTCCTATCCATCGAGTCTCTGCTCCTCGAACCCATCGGAGGACCTTCCTTCGAGTCCATCAAAAGACCCTCGTTCGAACCTATGGCAAACGGTTCGTTCAGGTGAGAAGGACCTGGTGCAACGCAACGGTCTTCATTTCGAACGAGGCGAGATGTATGGAGTCGGCGCGGTCAACTAGGCGTAAATACCGGATCGAGCCGAAATGTGCGTGCCACATCACCGGATATCCACGTGAAGAGATCGATTCGAAAGCATCGATTCGAAATGATCGAATCGAACCTGACATTCAACGGAGAATCCCATTTCATACCGACGATATCTCGTGATCCACTGATCCAAATGGCACCAAATTTTCACAGAAGCTTGCATACATGTTGAAGAATGTCCACACCAAATTTCACCTCGGTTGGATGATTTTATGATCGATTCGAATGGAGTTCGAATCGATGCCAAAGTGGGCCCAAATTTCATGAGGCCGGGCGCGTGGGCCTCCTTACGTTCCAGAAGTGTTCTCCCGAATTTTCAGCGAAATATCAGCATCCTACGCCTATAAATAGAGCCCCAGAGCCAATAGAAAAGGGATCTTTTGAATCTGAAGCGCCCAGACTCTGCCGGACCGAGATCTTCATCATCCTACATCATATACTTGCTGTTGATTTCGAATTTCCAGTTGTAACTTGCTGTTGCTTGCTGTAATCACTTGTAAACGTTAAAAGAGAATCAATAAAATTCCAAAAACTTCAAAGTGGACGTAGGCAACGCGCCGAACCACTATAAATCGCTTGTCTTTGTCTTTACTTTACTATTATTTGGAGTTTTTGTTAGATAATCCTCATTTTCAGTTTATATTCTTCATTTATTATCTCTTCAAAAACTTCTGAAGAGTGTTGTGCCCAATTTTGGTACAAACACTTTGGTGCTTTCACTGAGAAAAACCCAGTTTTTCTCCTGCTTCTTGGATCTGTCGCCGATACCGGATTGCGTAAATATAAGGGAGAGATCCAGATTTCAATCTCAGATTCCCTCCGTTCTATTCAGATTTTCCAAAGTCTAGGAAAGGAGTTCATTATTCAAGATGGTTAGCACAAGAACCGCTTCTGCCGCTGGTCAAGAAGGCCGGGATAGACAGAATCCCACGCAACTACCTCCACCTATCCAAGATGATACCGGGCATTCCGACCCATCAGGTCCGGTTACCAGATAAGAGTTCCAGACATTGCTCCAGGAACTAACTCAAAGTCGGCAACAACTAGCTGAGCAGTTGCGCGTTAACACTGAATTAGCCAATCAACTAGACCGTCAAGGGCGCAGAAGATCCAGAAGGGATCATGCGTCTCGCTCCTCTACTGAAAGTTCTGCTTCATCCGATTACAATCACAGATCCACCCATCCCAGGCTAGACGGAAATAATGCACAGGCCATTGACCATCAGCCAGCGTTGACCGTTGGACAGTTAAGAGTTGGCCCGTCTGCTAGTTTTCACACAGGACCCTCCTCCCGAGGAGGCACTGTTCCACAACATACCATGGATAACCACGCTACCGCCACTGCAGTTGACATAAGAGTCGATACCCGAAATCACTCCAATCAAAACTACCACCAGCAGGAACGTGCTCCAGAACCGTATGTCCCAGAAGACATCGAGCCAAGGAGGCGAGATACGGATCGTCGACAGCGCCCGATCCCACCTCGCATTGTGGAACCCGACCACACTTTGGCTCATCACCCTCAGAATATAGCGACGCCAGATCTCTCAGCCATGGTGCGCCAAATGATTCGCGAGAGTCAGGGCTTAACAAATGACGATTGGGGAATCTCCTGAAGTCATGCTCCGTTCACTGATGACATATTATATGTTGAACCTCCTCGGCGATTCAGGATGTCGACCCTGCCTATGTATGAAGGGAAATCTGACCCTAACTAGCATATTATGAGATACGAATGGTCGATGACTGCTGCAAGAGTCGATGATGCAGTAAAATGCCGTAGCTTTCCCATTTCTTTAGGGGAATTGCGACGATGTGGTTTACACGATTACCCCCACGATCTATCTCTTCATTTGATCAGTTGGCTACTAAATTTGTTGAACAGTTTCGTATGCACATCGCCAGGCCTAAAGACGTCAATACTTTATCTAGTGTCACTCAAGCTCCTGAGGAGACACTCAGGCGATATTTGGAAAGGTTCAATGCCGCTTGTGCGGAGATCACTAACCCTAAAGATAATTCAATCTTGATGGCCTTGACTAAGGGGATTGACCTCGATTCTGAGTTTGGAAATTGGCTAGCTGGGAAGCCTCCCGCATCATTGGATCGTTTCTATTCCAAAGCCGCTCAATTCTTAAGGCGCGAGGATGTGAAACAATCTAGGAAACAGGACGATGCGAGACCCAGCAATGAAGGGATTCAGAGTAATGTTGCAGTTAAACAATCTGGTGAAAGTTCAGGAAAAGTCCAGTTAAATATTCAGAATAAACAAGCTCAACAGCCGAGAAATGGTGACAGTCAGAGCAGAAAACGAGATCAGAACCGTGGCCCACGACGTAGGGCTCCGATGTTTGATACTTATACACCGCTGAACACATCATTGGAGAACGTGTATCTACAGACTTGCAATGCTATGCAGTATAAGAAGCCAGCTCCAAAACCATCGTCGGAGAGGCAGATCCAAACAGGGAAGTTCTGTAGATTCCATGAAAGTTATGGACATAACACCAATGAGTGTAGACATTTGCAGGACCTCATTGAGAAGATGATCAGAGAGAGGAAGCTGGATCAGTTCGTTCGGGCGCCGCAGTCTGGTGATGCGGGCCCATCCAATCAAAATCATGTGCAAACTCAAGAGAGACGAGAGGATCCTGCCCGTACAGGAGGGAGGTTAGTTATTAATACAGTAAGTGGTGGTCCCCACCCGGCAGACCGAAGCTGGAAGGAGATGGAGTCATATGCCAGTTCGATCGGGCATGTTGATTTTGAATGTTGTAGTAGTTTTGATGAAGGGGCTCCGGCCAAACTACAAAGAATGATGGCAGACGACATCGTATTTAGAAACCGAGATGCTGATAGGGTCAAAGCCCCAACCATTGACCCACTTGTCATATCGGCCCAGGTTGGTCCTGCTTGGATGAAGAGGATCCTGGTGGACAGTGGGAGTTCGGTAAACATTTTTTTTAAAAGGGCATATGATCAAATGAAGATGGAAGCCAAAGATTTAGAACCTTGTCATTCTAGAATCCATGGCTTCGATGGAAGTGCTAATATACCCACCGGAGTGGTGGAGTTGCCAGTGGAGTTAGGAGTTGGAGAACGCCAAAGGGTTCGAATGCTACAGTTTGTTGTTTTAGATATTCACTCTCCGTATAATGCCTTTTTGGGCCGACCGGCCCTTGCTGAATTCAGGGCAGCAATTGCCCCGTGGTGTTTAACATTGAAGTTCCCCACTGATCGTGGGATTGGAGTCATTCAAGGAGATCAGGCTGCTGGAAGAGCCTGTTATGTTGCGGAGCTGCGCGAGGCAAAGCGAAAAGAGAGAGGAAAGGGCGTAGAGGAATCTCTCTGCGTCCATTTTGTGGATAATTGACAATTGGTGCCTGGGCCTCGGCCCGGGCACCACAACCAATTCCAAAAGGATCTTGACCCGAGAGACAATGATAACAAAGAGGAATCCACGGAGAGTCAAGCTTCCCCGGCTGAGCTGACGATTGATGTTCCAATCGACAATGATGATGATGGTTCAAGAATGTTGAAGGTTGGGTCTCAGTTAAGCCAAGAGACGCAACAGGAATTGGTTGATTTTCTCCGGGCGAGTCTCGACGTATTCGCCTGGACACACTCTGATATGTGTGGAATCTCGTCGGACATCGCGAGCCACACCTTGATATTGACCCGCAATACATCCCGATCAAACAAAAGAGGCGCGGTATGGATCCAGAGAGATCTGCCGCCCTTAAAGAAGAAGTTGATAATCTGAAGGCGAATGGGTTTATCCGAGATGCTCTATACCCGGGGTAGGTATCCAATCCTGTACTTGTCCAAAAACCGAATGGGAAATGGAGAACGTGCATTGATTATTCTGACTTAAATAAAGCTTGTCCGAAAGACAGCTTTCCACTTCCCCGAATTGATCAACTTGTAGATTCAACAGCCGGACACGAATTACTATCTTTCATGGATGCTTACTCTAGCTACAATCAGATACCCATGCATGTGCCCGACCAAGAGAACACGAGCTTCGTAACCGAACTGGGACTATACTGCTACAGAGTCATGCCCTTCGGATTGAAGAACGCCGGGGCAACTTACCAACGCCTGCTTAACCGGATGTTCGCCGACCAGATCGGAAAAACCATGGAGGTTTATGTGGACGACATGTTGGTGAAATCACGATACTCCATTGATCACGTTAAAGACTTGGATTCAATGTTCAATACCCTTCGAAGATACGGGATGAAGCTCAATCTGCTTAAGTGTCATTTTGGAGTCGCATCCGGAAAATTCCTTGGATTCATCTTCAACGCCAGAGGAATAGAAGCCAACCCCGAAAATATCTGGGCTATCAGAAATTTACAAACTCCAAAAACCATAAAGAAGGTCCAGAGTCTCAACGGAAAGGTAGCAGCGCTGAGCAGGTTCATATCAAAGTCCATCGATAAATGCATCCCATTCTTCGATTTGATCCGAAAGGGGAAGCGGAACTTTGAATGGACTACGGAGTGCGAGGACGCATTCAAATCATTGGTTCAACATCTTTCCACACCGCCGATTCTCTCAAAGCCTATCAACCACGAACAGTTGTATCTTTACCTGGCAGTGTTAGAAAACGCGATCAGCGCTGCCCCTGTTCGGGAAGAAGACCGAGTCCAGAAACCGGTCTACTATGTTAGCAAACGACTCCCCGAAGCTACAGAAATTAGCCTACTGCCTAGTCATTGCCTCGAGAAAGCTCCGTCCATACTTTCAAGCTCATCCCATCACTGTATACACCGATCAGCCGTTACGACAGGTCCTCACGCGGCCTGAGACGTCTGGTAGGTTACTTAAATGAACATCGAACTGAGTCAATTCGATATTACTTACACTCCAAGGAGAGCTATTCACGATCAATTCCTAGCAGATTTTATAGCCGAGTTCACTGTTCCCGAAGACTTGCCTGAGACCAGCAAATCTCCTGAGTACATCTGGAAGTTACACACTGATGGTGCATCCAACGATCGGTGCTCGGGCGCCGGGGTAGTACTTGAAACCCCCGAGGGCCGATCCATATGTTATGCTTTAAAGTTCAGGTTCTGGGCAACCAATAATGAAGCCGGATATGAAGCTTTGCTTGCTGGGTTAAAGCTAGCCCGCGATCTGAAAATTACCGCGGTGGAAATCTATTGTGACTCTCAATTAGTCGTATGTCAGGTCGGGGTGAATATCAGGCGAAAGATCAAAGGCTAGCTGCTTTTTTAGCCCGAATCCGAAAGGTGCTTGATCAGTTTGATTATTATTCCATTTTATACATACCCCGAGAGCATAATCAGAAAGCCGATTCGTTTGCGAAGTTAGCAAGTACGGGCGAAGCTCAGCAGTTAAGGCTTGTCCCTGTTGAAACTCTCTCCTCTCCGAGCATTGATCAAATGGAGACTGACTTCACCCTTGAGACTACTTCCAGTATAGAATCTTGGATGACCCCTTATCGAGATTATATTGAGCATGGGACCTTGCCTGAGCGCAGAAGTGAGAAGAGACAGATTCTTCGAAAAGCCTAGGGGTTTATCATCCAAAACGGAGTTAAGTATCGAAGAGGATATTCTGTCCCTCTCCTCCGGTGTATCGCTCACGACGAAATCAAACGAGTATTACATGATGTGCACGAAGGAGAATGTGGCGATCACACTGGGGGGCAAGCACTCGCCAAGAAAGTACTCCGATACGGATATTACTGGTTCACTGTTAACCGTGGCGCAACAGACTACGCCAGAAAATGTGATAAATACCAAAAACATGCTCGGATCTTTAGAGCCCCACCTACTGAGATAACCCAAATGGTCAGTCCTTGGCCATTTGCAGTATTGGGGATTGACATAATTGGTACATTGCCTTTGGCCAAAGGTGGCACAAAGTATGCCATCGTCGCAGTCGATTACTTCACCAAATGGGCTGAAGCCGAACCTCTTGCAACAATCACGACGAAGAAAGTAATCAACTTTGTAATACGCAAGATTATCTGCCGGTTCGGTCTCCTGCATACTATTATCACCGATAACGGAGCCCAATTCGACAGCGCTGAATTCAAGAACTTCTGTCAACGGTTCCATATCCATAAGAAATTCTCCGTAGTTGCACACCCTCAAGCGAATGGCCAAGTTGAAGCTGTTAACAAGGTTATAAAATCTATTTTGAAGATACGACTGGAAAAGGCCGGGGGCAAGTGGGTTGATGAACTTCCTATGGCTTTATGGGCTTACCGCACAACTCATAAAACTGCAACCGGACACACTCCATTTTCTCTTCTTATGGCTCCGAAGCCGTTATTCCAGTCGAAATGGAAGTGCATTCTCATCATGTGACGTATTATGATCTGAAATCAAATGCCATATTACTTGCTGAATCTTTGAATTTACTCGATGAGAAGCGTAAAGAGGCTGATTTGAGGGCAGCCGCATATCGGGGTCGAGTTGCCCGAATATACAATGCCAAGGTCCGACCGCGAACCTTTGAACTCGGCGATCTCGTACTCAAGAGAATTTATCCGGTCCCTTCGCACATGAAACCTAATTGGGAGGGACCTTATGTGATTTCACAAAAGCTCGGAGATGGCACATTCAAGTTATCGACCGTTGACGGTCTTACTCTACCGAGAGCATGGAATAGCGAAAGTCTCCGTCGCTACTATACATGACAGGCTTTACTTGTTTTAGCCCGTTATGTCCTTTGCATTTTATTTTCGCATTTTGAAATTTGAACTTGTAATAAGGCAGCTGACTTTGTCATATTTTCTTATTTAAGCAATAAAATGCTATCTCTTCGAGCCAGAGCTATGATTTATTGAATACGCCGCAAAACATCACAATGCACGGAGAGCTAAGTTCCATCATACAGTGGGATTTAATTAAAGTAGGGAGTGACTATGATACGACCGGTCACTCACTATGTGAACCCAAGCTCGGGGGCATGTCACCACATTAATATCTAAAAGGATTGATACACGACAATCCTCGCACTAACTCCAGATTCCCAGAGTGCGAACTGGAGTATGAACATCGAAATAACTCTAAGTCCCCAGAGCGCGGACTGGAGTATAAACACTAACTCCATATTTCCAGAGTGCTAACTGGAGTATAAAACATTGAAATAACTCTAAGTCCCTGGAGCGCAGACTGGAGTATAAACACTAACTCCAGATTCCCAGAGTGCAAACTGGAGTATAAAACATTGAAATAACTCTAAGTCCCCGGAGCGCGGACTGGAGTATAAGCACTAACTCCAGATTCCCAGAGTGCGAACTGGAGTATAAACATTGAAATAACTCTAAGTCCCCGGAGCACGGACTGAAGCATAAACAATCACTAACTCCAGATTCCCAGAGTGCGAACTAGAGTATAAACATTGAAATAATTCTAAGTCCCCAGAGCATGGACTGGGGTACAAGCCTTAACTCCAAGTTCCCGGAGTGCGAACTGTATCATAAGCACCGGTAATCATCGGGCTCTCGGAGCATGAACCGAATTATTGCTCGCAATTTGTTCTAAGTCCCCGGAGCATGGACGTGCACTCAAGATTTGCAAAAAAGTGCGGTCGTAGACCAATCATTGCAACACTTAAGAAGAAAAAACAGTTGGAATGAAAAAAGCAATATTTTATTTCAACTAACTAGAGATAAAGACTTACATGCAAATAAGTTCTTCCAAAAAAAATTTCTACTAGCAGGGGCCGAACCTGCGTCTATACATGGCCTACTAGCGGAAAACAAACGCAAGTTCCTATCTATCAAAAGATCTGCTTAAGTAGCCCACCTATTTCTTCTTTTTCGACCTCCTTATCAGCGGTTCGTCCTCGGACTCGCTAGAAATAGAGATCCTTCGTTTGGAGTGCTTCCTCTTCGGTGGCTGCTCTTCGGCTAGGGGCATAATGTCAACGTCCTCCTCAGAGCTTGAATTTACATGAAGGCTTCCCATCGGAGGAGTTGGAGGAACTGGATCTGCGAAAGAGGATAGGGCGGACACCCGGGTATCGACCACAGTGCCACTCGGCAATATTACATTTAGAGGTGCTGGACTATGCACTGTAGTCATAGTTCCAGCGCTGCCTTCATGTCCCGCAGCCTCGAGTTCGACGTTAATCTCGGCAAAAATTTCTTCGTCTCGAGCTGATTGGGCCTGGCTGGGGGCGACTGTGGCCTGCACTATAGAACTAGAAGCCGGCGGGAGCTCACTGATGATAAACGGTAGGTCTGTGAAGGGGCCACCGTGCTGGCCAAGTAACTCACTTACCATCTGCTCATCGAGAGATAGGGAGCTCCCCTACGTCATCTCAGTAAACACTGCCGTCGTCACAACGATCGTTTCGGTGATGACAGCCTTCTGCCCCTGAGTAGGCTCCTGAGCAGCGGATGCCGGTGTAATTCCAGTCACTGAACAAAGAAGGGAAGGAGTTATTAGCAATCATTTCAAAACAAACTCTCTATTCGAAGCACGCTTGAGATATGTTCAGAGTATCTTCCTCAGTTTGGCTTGCTGACGGCTGAGCGGCCTCGGAAGTATGCTCCCGAATATGAGATAGCCGCGGTTGTTCTGGGTCATAAGCTGGAACGGATTGTGAATCAACCATAGATACAGGCTCTAACGAAGGTGGAGCAGTGATTTCAAGAATAGCAGCGTGATGCTCAACACCCGATCCTTCCCCAATCTCCCGGTGCTGGCCACCAATCATCTCCTTCTCATGAGAAATTATGGTATCATGAAGGATCTTCTTTTCGTCTTCGGTCAGCAACCGGTTCCCAAGCTCGAACTGGTCGATTGATGCATCCGGGTGCGCTTCTCCTTCCTCCTTAACCAATCGGACCCAAGCATTACGAAGATGTACCGGATAATCCTGAAGCCAGGCCAAATTTCTGTGCCTCAGCACATTGGCATTGTAAGTAATGAGGAGATCTTCGATGTCGGCCTCCAACTTGGCCTCTGCCCTTTGAACCTTCTCCTCAACCTCATCCTCAACAGCCTGAACTTTAGCCACTGCCGCATCTCTTTCAGTCCGAAGCACTACGGCTTGTTCGCATGCTTCTTGGGCCGCGTTGTGCGCGTCATCTCTGTCTTAGTGATTTCGGCAAATTTGGCTCTGAGTGCATTAAGTTCCTTCAAGGCCGCGTCCCGCTCGGCGGTCACGTTGGTGTTTCGGTGGCCCATGTCCTCCACCGTAGCGTAATGCTCACTCTTCATCCTGTCCATCGCCACCTGGGTCTCATCCACTTTCTTTGTAGCATCCGTTTCTGACTTCCGAGATGACTCGGCTTCATCAGTTAGCACTTGTATGATACGATCCCGGTGAGCTAGATCAGTTTGGAGTTTCTCGATGATGGCCGCTCGCTCAAAAGCCAACGCCGATGCTTTATCAGCCGCTTTTGCCAACGCCTTGTACTGGGCATAAAAATAATGCACGTAGTCATGTATTAACTGCTCGGCTTCCTCTGGGATTCTTTTTAAATGTGGAGGAAATATGTAGTTATCAAAGAAGATGTTCGGAAAATCCTTCTTTAGCTGAGCGAGCTTGATTGCTCCTTCCCCTGAAATTTCCACGGGGGCTGTTCTATAACAGCAGCAGTTATTGTTTCGCTTCTAGAATGGAGGGATTCATCCCTAGAAGATTGAGAAGCCAACTTGTAGTGTGAAGATTCAGAGGGACGAGAGACATAAGCAGGAGGTTGTAAGGGATCTCTGGGAGGAGGAGGAGTATGCGATCGAGATCGATGCTTATAGCCTCTATCTTTATCATATCTTTCTTGACCAGAATACCCAGAGCGTCCCTGGTCGTAATCTATGTCCCCTTCTCGTCTGCTCGGCTCATGGTGTGAAGGCTTGCGAGCATGTCAGAGACTTCCTAACATTGAACCTCGCCCTGACATAGTACCTGCAGAACAAAACAAAGTAGAATTAATCACCTTTCGAGAAAGATAGTTTACAATCAAAGGTTATGCAGTGTTGTGAAATATGTATGAATGTGCAACCCCCCGACCAATCGGATGTGTCTGCCACACCAGTGGGAAAAGACTCGCTTAAAACTAAGGCTCGTGAGATTTCGTCCAATCCGACGTCCTGCCGCAAGGACATATCGTCCGGAATCGGAAGATCGGCAAGTCCTTCATGAAGATTCTCCGTTCTAGAGGGAGACATTTCCGAAATTCTAATTCCGGAGGCGGACCAAGACATAACTACAAATTTCCATCTCCCTTTTTTAGTTGGTTTAGAGGCGGCAGCCTTGCCTTTTCTCTGCTCATCAATATCCTGGGCTACATCTGCAGGTTTGCCCAAAGGTTCTTCATCAGTATGAGTCCTCTCGGAGTCAGCTTCTTCAATCACAACAACTTTGCGCTTTTTCCGCATAACTCGTTCTTTCGAGGCGGTCTTTAACGCACCATCAAGCAGTATGCTTTGTCTTCGCTCAATCAGCCCAAGGATCCGAAGATTCCTGTCAGTCAGGAGCAGTTCAATGTCCCTATCTTCACTCGGGACTTCTTGAAGCACCCGAACTATCTCCTCGAGATGTCTACCCTCTGGTCGCCGAATTATGGCTGTAAAAGGGAAAAAGATATGAATTTTACTTCAACCGCAAACGCCTTAGTAAATATTTTGAGAGTTCAGCTTTACTCACGTCTGAATAACCATCGCCGGGCGAACCCTGGAGGATATCGAACATAAAGCCATTCTGTCCTATAGTAGCTTAGCCTAGTCCAGGACCCGGTAACCACTTGACAGTTCCTGACCGCTTCCAAAAATGTAAAAGATGGAGTATCATTTCGGCTTTTAAAGTTGAACAGATATCTGATCTCAGTTGGGATTGGTGGCCGTTGAAGGTATTCCATGAAGATGATAAACAAGCTATTGAGCGAAGCATACCCATTCGGGTGTAGTTGAGATGGAGCAATTCCCAAGAATGGCAATGCTTCTCTTATGTAATCATTAAATGGAGCCAGCGTTCCAACAGCACACGCATGACGGTTAGATGCGGTGTACCCCTTCGGTGGATTGTGTGGCCTATCATTTGGTCCCGGCAAAAACACGTCATCCATCGATAGGCCATGCCTCAAGCATACTCTCCCCAACATATCTTTAGAGATGTGAGATGGGACAGAATCTCGTGGATTAGGAATGAATGATGCATCGGGTAGTTCATCCGGGGCTGGACTGACTACTTCGGGCTCAATGTTCGGAACCTCTAATCTCAGAGGAACTATACTTTGGATTTCTTGCGGGTTTACTTGCGGCTGCGAACTTAATGGTTCCATAACTGACTAACTTATGAGAAATTATCGTTAGGCGATAAAAAACCTGTGAATTCCGTGGTGTAAAGTGTATGAGTTGTGTTGTGCAGTGCTATGCATTACTTGGATAAATGTTGCAGAGTTAAAGAGAATATGCAAACGATTAAAGTTGTTGCGGTTCCATCGACGAGCTTCGAAAGGCATTCAAGTATGCAGTTCAATTACCAACTCAAGATATGCAAGAATGAAGCTCGTCGGAAGTATGCTAATAAAGTGTCAAAATTTTCGTATCCTTCGTGGAGGAGTTCGAACCGACTATAGGAAGCTCGTTCGAATCCATCAAGGTACCAGTTCGAATCGATATAGAGGGACACGTTTCGAATCGATGATCAGAGGCCGGTTTCGTATCGACCAAATTAGAATGACTTCGAATCGATCCTTGGTTGCCTGGTTCGTACCGATTAGGAAGGCCTCAACTTGACATCGATCGCGTTAGAATCGATATCTTTCGTATCGATCATAAAAATGTCATTCCTATCGATCTAAAGTTCAGGACCTCGAATCGACCGTTAGCTTGCTTTTCGTATCGATCGTTTCGTATTGATACGATCCATTGCCATAGCCATCGGTACGAACTGCTTCATTTTCAGTAGAGCATTCCAAGGATCGACGCGAAAATTCAAAGGCAAGTATGGCCGCCTTCATCGATTCGAACACAAGTCCCCAGATAGATTCGATCTAAACCTTCCCACTCTTTCCTCCCCGAACCAGATCTGGTTTTACCAAGTACCAAAAGTGGATGATCGATGAAGGGAAAGTGGATCTGAAACAATTTCGTTGTTTGGATTCGAGTTTGATTACCTTATTTGGATGTGGGATTCGAAGAATTTAAGGAATGAATTTTATCGAGTCAGGGACGTGATGCAGTCTCGTTTACTCTCTACTTCGAATCGATGCGAAAATTAAGGACGGTAGTGAAAAGTAAAAAGTAAAAAAGTGAAAGAGCCCGAAGTATTTATATGGGGGAGAAGGGGAAACCGGGTCGATTCGACTCCCGGTCTCCATGACCGTCGCACCCAGTCCAGTCATGCCTCGGTTCGAATGGTTCGTTCGAATCCATCAGACTCTGCTTTCATCGAGGCAAAGTTGCTTCCAGACCTCGTCGTTTCGAACCCGCTACTCGACTCGATTCCACCCCGAAGCTACCAAAGTAATCCATATCGATTCAATCATGCAAGCCTTCGCCTCCAGGAGCCAACGTCCATCGATACGAATCCAGAAAATCTGGATCGATTCGAAATGTTCACTTCTCAACCATCGAAACAAGCAATGCAGGTCCATCGATACGAACAGCAGCGATTTCGTATCTATCACAACTCAAGCATCAGCATCGATACGAACGAACGTTTCGTATCCAACGAACTCCTAATTTATCGATGCAAAGTTAATTTTTACAACCTTCTATATCGATTCAGGAGAGGATCGATGCGAAGGGACTCCATAAAACAACTATCAAACGTTGTTGCAACTCAAATTTCACGTCGGTTCAGGAGAGGATCGGCACGAAATTCATATATAACAAACAGCTAATCTCTATCTCATAGTATTCAATTACAACAATATGGGATGCAACTTTCAGTAGAAAACATAACCTTTGGCAATAGAGCGATGATTGTCCAGAATAAAGACCGCGGCTTTTCAAAGCACGTCATGTTCCCACAAGACGTACTTTGGAGGGCAAATGTTATCCCACCTTTCAGCAAGGTCGAGATACCAAGGATCACTCTTCCTGGATATCGAGCATACGTGGGTTTGCTATGGATATTGATGAATTTTTTCCGAGTCCGGATTGAGCAACAATTGATCGGACATAGCAAGCAAGGCCAAGAGAGCTAACGTTCCAAATTTCAAGTCAATCCGAGTTTGTATGTTCAAGTTATGATCGATTCAATTTGAGGGAAGAGGCTTTAGTTTCGAATCCATCCCTAGGCTTCATTTCGAATCCATAATTTTCGTATCGATCAGAGAAACAGCAACTTCAAACCAGTTGAGGGAATTCAGTTCGTATCAATCGAGTTCGAATCCATCGGGATACCCCGGTTCGACTCGATCGCCTTCGAACCCATTGACGTCCCCCTGTTTCGCCTCCATCAAACAAGGCAATAGTCATTGTTTCGAAACCATCGTAGAAGCATCAGTTCGTATCCATCAGTAGACCTCGGTTTCGTATCCATCCAGCTTATATCCATCCTCCGTTTCACATCGATCTGTTTTCATGAGTTCCTATTGGTCAGGTAGATAGAGTTCCAAACCATCGAGTTCGCATTGATCGGATTAGTGTCCATCAGATAACCTAGATTCGTATCCATCGAGTCTCTGCTCCTCGAACCCATCGGAGGACCTTCCTTCGAATCCATCAAAAGACCCTCGTTCGAACCCATGGCAAACGGTTCGTTCAGGTCAGAAGGACCTGGTGTAACGCAATGGTCTTCATTTCGAAGGAGGCGGGATGTATGGAGTCGGCGCGGTCAACTCGGCGTAAATACCGGATCGAGGCGAAATGCGCGTGCTACGTCACCGGATATCCACGTGAAGAGATCGATTCGAAAGCATCGATTCGCAATGATCGAATCGAACCGGACATTCAACGGAGAATCCTATTTCGTAACGGCGATATCTCTTGATCCACCGATCCAAATGGCACCAAATTTTCACAGAAGCTTGCATACATGTTGAAGAATGTCCACACCAAATTTCACCTCGATTGGATGATTTTATGATCGATTCGAACAGAGTTCGAATCGATGCCAAAGTGGGCCCAAATTTCCTGAGGCCGGGCGCGTGGGCCTCCTCACGTGCCAGAAGTGTTCTCCCGAATTTTCAACAAAATATCAGCATCCTACGCCTATAAATAGAGCCCAGAGCCAACAGAAAAGGGATCTTTTGATTCTGAAGCGCCCAGACTCTGCCGGACCAAGATCTTCATCATCCTACATCATATACTTGCTGTTGATTTTGAATTTCCAGTTGTAACTTGCTGTTGCTTGCTGTAATCACTTGTAAACGTTAAAAGAGAATCAATAAAATTCCAAAAACTTCACAGTGGACGTAGGCAACGCGCCGAACCACTATAAATCGCTTGTCTTTGTCTTTACTTTACTGTTATTTGGAGTTTTTGTTAGATAATCCTCATTTTCAGTTTATATTCTTCATTTATTATCTCTTCAAAAACTTCCGAAGGGTGTTGTGCCCAATTTTGGTACAAACAATCTGAACATGGGAAACAAGATTATGTAATGGAAAATGAAACATGTTTTATGAAATGTAATCAGAAAAGTTGTTTTTAAAATCTATGATTTTTTTCATATTCATGTGCTTCTGATATTATGGATACCATTAACATTACCGCATTTTGTCATCGAAAATTAATACTATGGATGACTATAGCATCTGTTACGCATAGCATCGGGTCTCCAGATAGGGGATGTTACAACTTGGTATCAGAGCATGGGTTTATGAAAACCTTTGAGCTAAAATGACTTTTGAAAACATAATCCTAAGGAATTAGAGATAACATTTGGATATGGGATAACGCTATAGTAACGTACTTGTATTTTCTATATACAAGTATATGCTATATCTCTATTCTCCTATCTCTCTTAGGCTATTCTTCTGTATCTCACGAGGCTTGAATATAGATATGGATGCTAGAAGTGGAAGATTTAACCTTATGGGAAAGCACATGTCAAATGGAAATGCCAAACCAAATACCAGGAGAAGCCTAGGTCAGGCACAAGATGGAAATGTGGGTGTTGGAGTCCTGCAAGTTGACATGGGAGCAATGTATTAGTTCTTTGTCAACATGATGCAGGTGGGTGCTGCTGCGGAGTAGTTGGAGGAGAATTTCAAGAAGCTCCAGTGGTGAATAACTATGCTATTTTGAGTAAAGACTATGGTAGGCTTGAAGGAAAGCCATTCATCGGAACTAAAGATGCTATTGAAGTAGAGAATTGGTTATTGCACCGTGAGAGAATCTATGCAGATTTGGGGCTCAATGATGAGCAAAAGAGATGGCTTGCTTCGAGATAGCTTCAATGAGCAGCTTTATACTGGTGAATAGTGTGATGGTAGGAGTTAATGAGGAGACGATGACATGGGCCGAGTTCAAAAGGAGATTTGAGGAAAGGTTTATGTCGGAGATTGCTAATTCTACTCTACTTAGGAAGTTTGCTGAATTGGAGCAGGGAGACATGACTATACTTGAGTATGCAAAGAGGTATGAGGAGCTAGCAATATATGGCTATGCTACGGTTGTACTAATATTAAGAGTAATGAGAAGTTCATTAGGGGGTTGAAGCCAGAGCTTGCTAGCGCAATATTACCGCATATTAGGGATCCATGTGATGTTGTAGTGGAAATGGCTTTAAGGAATGAGGAGATACTTTCTTTTTTGGAGAAAAATAAGGCAAAGGAAGTCTAGGTAGGGCAGAGTCAGAAAAGAAAGTTCTTCCATAAGAAAGGAGCTCAGAAGGGTGGAGTTGCTAAGAAGGGAAAGTCAGAAGTTGTTTGCTTTAAGTGTGATAACAAATGACATTTTGCTAACGAATGTCGCTTAGGAGATGGAAAGAAGGTGATCGAGAAGAAGAATATCAAATGCTTCAACTGTGATTAAATTGGACATTATAAGAACCGGTGAAAGGAGCCAGCTAAGGATGGGAAAGGAAAGGGATTTGCATTGGAGCCAGCTACCTCGAGGCCAACTGCAGAAGAGAAAGGAAAAGCTGTGTTGGGAGGTACACTTCAGATTCATGGTATGTTAGTTAGCGTTCAGTTTGATATTGGTATCTCACGTTCTTTTATATTTCATTGTTTGGTAGATAAACTTAACCTAGAACCCTCCTATTTAGTTACTCCTCAAGGGTTCCAAATCCGATAGGAGGGTATGCGATACTTGGAATAAAGTGTGACCACCTAGAGTTTGATTTGTTAGATCATACCTTTGTTTGCAGTTTGCATGTATCTGACTAAGTAGGGTTCGGAATTATTTTGGGTATGGATTGGTTAAGTAAGTATGATGCTAGGATATTTTTCCATGATAGGAAAATATCACTTAGACACCCTGATTGTAGTGATAAGATTGTATATACCGTAGAAAACCCTAGTTGTGAGGTGAATGATTTGGTGGGTGTTGTAGAGGTTGAAGATGGGTTAAACCAAGTTTATGTGGTTAGAGAATTCACGGATGTTTTTGAACCTGTAGTAGGATTGCCACCGAAACAAGCCATTGAGTTTTGGAAAGATATTGTACCCAGAGCAGAACCAATGAGTAGACTGCCAAGCAGGATGACACCAACCGAGATGAGGGAGCTGAAGGTGTAGTTGGTGGATTTGAAAGACAAGAATTTTATTAGACCTAGTAGTTCGCCTTGGGGAGTAGCTGTAGCGTTTGCTAAGAAGCTGAATGGATCATTGAGGTTATGTATCGATTATCGTAGGTTGAATGAGAAGACGATAAAGAACCGATATCTGTTGCCTAGAATCGACGATTTGTTTAATTGGTTCAGTGGAGCCATGGTATTTTCCAAGTTGGATTTGGCAACAGGTTTCCATCGTCTTAAAGTAGCAAAGGATAGTATTCCTTTGACGGCGTTTAGATTGTACAAATAGTTAGTGATGCCGTTCGGACTAACTAATGCGCCAGCATTTGATGAACCGAATTTTTCGAGAGCACTTGGATAGGTTCGTGTTAGTTTTTATAGATGATATTTTGATATACTCTAAGGATGAAAGAGAGCATGAGATTTATCTTAGAATTCTGCTTGAAATGCTGAGGCAGAATCAGCTGAAGGTGAACTTTTCGAAGTGTAATTTCTGGAAGAAGGAAGTGAAATTTCTTGGTCATGTAGTCTCGAGAAAGGTTGTATGTAGATCCGACTAAGATTAAAGCGGTGAATAATTGAAAGAGACCCGAGAAAGTGTCTGAGATAAAGAGTTTTCTTGGATTGGCTAGATATTATAAGAGGTTTATTAAGAATTTTTCATGGACAGCAGCACCGATGGCCAAGTTAACACGAAAGGATGTGAAGTTTGTTTGGACTGATAAGTGCAAGGAAGCATTCTAGAGCTTGAAACACTTATTAACTCTACACTTGTACTAGTTGTTTTAGAAGGGAATCAAGATTTGGTAGTATATACAGATGCACGCGGAACTAGGTTAGGAGTTGTGTTAATGCAAAGAGGTAAAAAGATTGCCTATGCTTCTCGATAGCTTAGACCGCATGAGGTTAGGTATCCAACACATGATTTGGAATTATCTGCGGTGATTTTTGCATTGAAGGTGAGGCAACATTACCTTTTGGGAGAGAGGTTTGAGTTATATACGGATCATAAGTCATTAAAGTGTTTTCTCTCTCAAAAGAAGCTGAACATGAGACAGCAGAGATGGTTAGAGATTATAGTTGCTTATGACTTTGGAATTGAGTACACACCGTGAAAAGGTAATAAGGTTGCATATGCGCTTAGCACAAAACATCAAAATATAGTGTTGGAGATGATAGCTGAGTGGAAAGATTTGGAAGTGTTGACGATAGGCAGAGCACAAAGGAGATCTAGGAGTAGTTCTAGCACAGGGACTGCTATGTTGTCATGTTTAGAAGTTCGACCGGTTATGATTGAAAGGATTGCTTCTAAACAGATGGAGAATCCAGTATAGTTGAACGGATCAAGAAGTTAAGGGATGGAATGGAGAGCAATGACATGAAGGATCTTAGTCTTGACCAGAATGGGTGGTTGAGAAAGAAGGAAAGATTGTGTGTTCCGAATGTGGAAAGCATAAGCAAAGAGATTTTGAAGAAATGCCATCGTTCAAAATTCACCATTCATCCGGGAGGAACTAAGATGTATCAGGACATGAAGAGAAGTTTCTTCTAGGAAGGTATGAAGAAGGTTGTAGGCTTATGGGTAAAGCAGTGTTTGAACTGTCAATAGGTAAAAGCCAAATATCAGAAGCCAAGTGGGTTGCTTCAACCATTAGATATTCTAGATGGAAGTGGGATTTATTTCTATGAATTCTATAGATGGGTTGCCAAGATCTAATGGATTAAATGAAAGTATATATATCATAATGGACAAATTAACCAAGAATGCTCATTTCATTCCAGTTAAGTTATCTAGGACAACACCTGTTTTATCTAAGTTATTTATAAAAAAACATAGTTAGACTTCATATAATTCCTAGTAGCATAGTAAGTGATAAAGATTCTTGGTTCACTAGCGAGTTCTGAAAGAGTCTACAGGATACTTTAGGTACCAGCTCAAGATGAGCACCGCTTGCCATCCATAGACCGATGAGTAAATGGAAAGAGTTAACAAAATCTTGAAAATTTTGTTAAGAGCTTGTATGTTAGATTTTGGGGAATCATGGAAAAACCATCTACACTTAGTTGATTTTTGGTATAACAACAGTTATCAGGCTAGTATAGGGATGGCACCGTTTGAAACTTTGTATGGAAGGACATGTAAATCTCCTATTTATTGGTTAGAGGCCGGGGATAGGTTGGTTCTTGGTCCGGATTTAGTTACAGAAGATTGAGTTAATTCGGGATAGGATGAAGAAAGCTTAATTTAGGCAGAAGAGTTATGCAGATAGAAGATGGAAAAACTTACAGTTTGTTGGAGATCATGTTTTCATTAAGGCATCACTGATGAAAGATGTTATCAGATTCGAGAAATCAGGGAAATTAGCACCGAGATTTATAGGACCATTTCCTATTGTAAAAAGGATCGGGAAATTCGCATATAGAGTAGAGTATAGTTACCGAACAGTTTGGCAGGAGTCCACAATGTTTTTCATTTTCTCATTTAAGGAAGTGTATTAGCGATCCAGATACTCCTATAGCACCGACTGTGTTAGAGTATTAGTAATAGAGCCGAATTTGACTATATTTAGAAGGCTAGTTCGTATAGTCGCAAAAGATGAGAAGAGACTAAGGAACAAGGCGATCAGATTAGTTAAAGTCCAGTGGAGCAACGATGAGAGAGACTGTACTTGAAAGACTGATAGTAAGATTAGAGACGCTTATCCTGATTTGTTTGATGATACGTTTTACCTTTTTGATTGATTGCATGAGTACCTTATCGTAATTTCGAGGACGAAATTGTTTAAGAAGGGAAGTCTATAATGACCCAAATTTTTAATAACATTATTTAGTAACATTTAATTAGGTAAATTAAATGAAATAATGTAAAATGGTTAAGGGATTGAGATTTATGATTAGTAAGTGTAGTTGTGCCATGTTAACAAATGAACTAAGTAAATTAAAATAGAATAAAATGTTAGGAAATGGACAAGGGCATAATAGGAATAAGTATTATTCTTATACCCTAAATTCCTTAAGCCATATTCTATACGTTCAATTCATATTCACAAAAAATATATATAAACTTAAGACTCGCCACCATTAAGGGAAAATAAGTGTAGATAAAGCTAGAATCAAGAGAAAATCTTAAGCAACAAAATCAAAGATCAAATCTCAACACCTTAATCTCAAAGCTAAGCTGAATAATAACTACATCTCATGTTTTCTATTGTTCTCGGTTTTAGGATGAAATCCGAATTATTTTGCAAAGTTATTTTACATGTTTTAATTATTCAAATGGATATATATGCTTGTTGATGATTTGTGATATTTCATGTTTAATTTGGAAACTCTATTAAATGACATCCAAATGCCTTGTGATTTTAGATTTAGAATAGAAATGATATTTTATAGATGGTTTTCAATTTTCATAGTTTTCTTAATTAATGTGGATTTTATGTTAATTCTCTAGCGAGGAAAATGGACATTTAGGTTTAAAATAATTTACGGCTAAATGATACATGTTTTTGGTCTGAAATTTATATATGTTAGAAAACATATAAAAAATAGTTTATAGGAACTTTTATAGATTTTTCCTAAATGTATTAATAGATATATAAAATTATTTAAGGTATGGCACTTAAATGTTTTATATACTTATAGAAGGAGAAGGGATATTTTATAAATAAATTAAATTGTTTAATTTTGAAACTTCGACAGTATATTTAGAAAAAAAATTAGCAACCAATTATGCTTTGACAAACAAGGTAGGTTAGATGAAAAGAGTTATTTAAAAGGTTAAAAATCAATTTAAACATTCTTTTTACATGTTTAGCCACTTTTAGCACCTATGTTTCCCCCTGTACTCCGCCTTCATCACCATCGAAACAAATACGCATGGCATCAAAGGCTTGGTGCGCAGCGAATTAGACACATGTGATAGGTATGCAGTCGAAACAAGGGGTTCCAAAGGGGTGAAGTTTTACATTGCTTTTAAATGAAAACGCGCTTGTTTTTCTTTTGCTTTCGACTTGGTTGGCTTCCAACTGGGTCAAATTGTTTTAAAGGAAAGGTTTCGAAAGAGCTTGCACCTTTTGTTTTAAGTAAATGCTTTCGAAGGGGCAAAACCCCTAACTGCCGCATCTTACCTTTTGAAGTAATGCCTTTTAAAGGGTTTCTTTGCTTTAAAATCCAAGCCGCTTCTCCATTGCTTTCGAAGGGAATGATTTTGACACCATCAATTTTTTTTCCTTAGGAAATAACTTTCGAAAGTGTTGCTTTTGACCCTGTTCTTTTATGACTCTTTTGAGAATTTTAAAGATAAACCCAAAGGTTTCAAATAACATAGTTTTGAATGGTTTCGAAGGTTATTCCATATGTTTTACTTGAACCCAAATGCTTTTGAAAGGTTTGATGGATTTAATGCTTTCTAAAGGTTTTAAAAGAAAGGTTTCGAAGGGGCGGTTCCCCAATGATTTCGAAAGGTTTAAATGGAAGGTTTCCAAAGGTTTCGAATGGTATATCTAAAGTGTTTTGATAAAAGGATATCTAAGGCTTTAATGCTTTTGAAGGTGATGTTTTTCAATGGTTTCAAAAGGTTTATTATAAAGGGTTTCGAAAGGATATGTTTTTCCTTTGGCCTAATGTTTTACTTGATCGAAAGGGGTACTTTCAAGGGTTCAACTTTCTATGGTTTTAAATGATATTGTTTAAATGTTTATACAAAGGTTTAATGGTTTCATCAACATTATTTTTGGGAGAAGCATTTATAACATGACAATGTGATTTGAGAAAAGCGTAGTATATTTTTCTTGTTTAAGTATGATTTAAAAGGATTAAATCATTTTGATAAGAAAAGGTTTTCAAGGAAAATTTTGAAAAGATGACCCTATGTAAAATGACTCAGATGTTAAAATAATAGATGAGACTGGTATGAGATCGCGCCTTACGCATTAGCTATTAGCCCCTAGCTAATTTAGTCGAAAATTCCAGTGTGTAGGGCTTTGTCACAGGTAAGACTAAAATGATGTTACACACATATAGGAATATATATGTATAGAGACAGGTTATTGGTGAGCATGCAGAACCATTAAGATCGGTTGATCGTGAGAGAGTTAAGTTAGAGACAGACTGTCCAGAAGATGAGTATCTAACAAAAGTTTGATTATTTGTTTATTTTGTCTAGTATGCCCGAGTCAGCCAAAGGTTAGTAGTTAGCCAAACAAAACTATGTTGTTCGGACAAATAGTCCATTTGTTAGTTAGCCAAACAAAACTATGTTGTCCGGACAGATAGTCCATTTGTTACCTGATCTATATGCTTTCATGATATTGGTATTATTGTTTTAACAAGTTTTGGTTGCAGGATTAAGATTTGCAAAAGATATGTTTTAAGGATATTAATGAGGAGAAAGTCATTCCGCTAAGTGGCTTGGTCTCACTTAATACCAAATAACCAAGATGTATAGTATTATTCACACCAGGCTTTATGTCTAACTCAAAGTTTATGTTTTTTCCGTTGAACTCTCGGTGCTCAAAATTGATTTGAATATGCTAACGGTTAAGGATTTTCAAGTTTTAGTAGGCAGACGAATAAAGCTTTCGAAGACGAGTAGGCGGCTGAAGTTAGTTATTTAGGAGTTGTTCTGTTTGTTTTATTCCGCTGTGACGTATTAAGTCAGTTATGACTCTTTAGTACTCTGGTCATCCAAGTGGACATGTTCCTATGTTACTCTTGACATATTTTGTAATAATTATATTTGATCTGAACCTGCGAAACAATTGGGATTATGTAAGGGAATATGAAACATGTTTTGTGAAATGTAATCAGAAAAGTTGTTTTTGAAATCTGTGATTTTGTTTCATATTCATATGCTTCTAATATTATGGATACAATTAGCATTACAGTGTTTTGTTACCGAAAGTTAGTACTATGTATGACTGCAGCATCTGTAGCGTTTAGCTTTGGACCTCTAGAAAGGGATGTTACATGACTTTTTTAAGAACTAATGAACACCGACCACTTAAGTTACAATGACTTCTAACACAAAATTACCCAAAATGACTTTTTTTCTCAGGATTTTAAAAGGTAGCTAGGAAGGATTTTTTTTATTAAACTGACCATTTTCCAAATTTCTACAATTTTTAAAAGTTATATTTTTGTTTATCTTATAACTATCAAAGTCTTTCGACCCTAACTTTATCAAAACACAATTTTAATAAAAATTCCCAAAGTATTTTCACCTTACACCTCCGCAACATCAAATTGAGCTTCTATAATCATGCTTACAAAATACTACCATACATATGGTTTATCAATAAAACTAGTACAAAAGTAATGACAAGTAAAAAAGTAAAAAATGGAATGGATGTAATAATTTTGTTATTATATAATTTGTGTCATTATATGTTACACAAATGTACAATTGGTTAGCGGTGCAATTTTTTACAAGTAAAAGGTAACGCCATAATTTGGAATAAATCATAGTTGCAAAAGGCAATTAGCAGGTAAAAAAAAGATGAAATGAAGTAATTGGCTTGTCAAGTAACAATTACCATCTCACCTTCCTCTTTTCAGTTACACAATATATTTTGCCAATGTTCCAAACATTAGTGATTGTTTAGTCTATTTGCGTAATTGCAGTTGTCCAGGTACAATATAATGATAATTATACATGTAATCAAGTAATAATAGTTATACTTGAAATATATGACATTATTACAATATTTAAAAAAAAATAAGTTTGAGGAAAGAGCTTTTGATGCAAGTTATTAGACTCAGAAATAATATTATGAATTCTACATACACTTTATGTTTTATTCATACCCGGTAAGAAATTGTATTTTACTTATGTACTGCATCTTATTTTCCAAAAGAAAATTAGAAATAATTAAATGGGTGATGCTCTTAGAGACATAGAGACGCCACTTCAATTTGTCTTTATAGTGCTTGTGCAGCTATTAATGTTTTATTTTACATTTGAAATCAACGTTTGGTTATGATATCGCTTGGTTGTTTACATTTAACATTGAAATTATCAATTCTTGTACAAACAAACCAAATGGGTATCGGTTTCAAAAATATTTATCAGTATGTAAATGGAGAAAAAATCATGGACACTAGGTCAATAAAAAAAGAAGCTGAAGCAAAATTGTAGATGGTCACAAAATTCAAGAATTCCACTATGCATAAGCAATTATATTTAGTTACTTCACAACTGGTAATACTTAGTTTATTTTGATAAATTACCACCATGCAAAATTACAATTGATTATCTTACTATGTTAGCTAGCAGACATTAATTATCCCACAAGAAAGGGTATTTTATTAATTACTAATTCCAGTCCATCTCTGTCTGCAGTACAACCATTAGGTAGATGAAAAGCTACGGTGGTGTTCGGTCTATTATTTTTAGTTTTGAATTTTCGTCCATACAAAAAGGAAATCGATGCATGTATATTGCCGAAAATGACCAATTTAAAAAACAAAGTTAACATACAAAATAGAAAACAATTTTTTTTTTATTTTCTGTATTTTGATAAATGACACAAGCACATGAAACAACCTATTCTTCCATCGTCCTTCTATCCCCTTTGTCCTTCCATCCGTCTTTCGTTCATCCCACTACAAGGAAAATCGGCAATTGCGTTGGCAGAAAACCGACGCCGGCCGATTCTAGCCGACGCAAGCCGATTCTAAAAACCATCGTGAAAATAGACGTCACCACCAAGCATTCGAGTCGGGTTTTGCGTCGGTTTCGTCACCACATTAGTGTCGGAAAGTGACGGCTATATCCACGTGGCCATTTTTTTCAAAATTCTGTTTGTCGTAACTATCCGATTCTAGCCAACGCAATCCTGTAACCAAACAGCCGATTCTAGCCGACACAATCATGTAACCAAACGGCCGACGCAAGCCGATTCCAACCGAGCAAGCCTGTGTTCTGCTGTTTGTAAACAGCTGTTGTTTGCGCCCTCAAACCACAATATAAACAATGTTCGTCGAACTATAACAACATTCAATCTTCCAACACAAGTATAACACCAACCTCTCATCAATCAAACATAACATTCACAATTTTCCATCAAACAACAACTATATATCCAAAAAATCATCAATCAAACACAACGTTCACTAATATATATCATACTCAACAATACATATAAGTACTATCAAACAAATCATACATCATTGTCCTACTCATCATCATACATCAAACAATAATAAGTTCAACACAAAACGACGCCAAAAATGTGACAAGCACAACATTACCTACTCATCATCTCCAGACGCATCCTCTCTAGGCATTCTTTCATGCCCTGCTAGGTATGCCGCGATATGCGCATCGAGGTGTTGTGCAAAAGCATTGCTCTTCTGCCAGTCACTGATCTCCGCAACCTGCTGACGCAACAAAGCTATCTCCTTCTCTGTTTGGGACTTCCTGTAAGCTCTCTGGGACGATATCACTTATGAAATAGTTAATAGCTAGTTATAATTTATGCTTCATATCATATTAAATGCATATATTAGTTAGTGAAGCAGTTTACCTCCATATTTCCATAACTATATCGCCTATTTTGCGTAGGCAGATCTATAACGGCGTCCCAAATATGGTTTGACTCCTCAACGGTCAACTCCTCACGTCCGATGTTCTACGCCATACGTGTCCGCTCCGCCTCATATGACTCCTGCGATTATAAATAAAAGTTTGAAACGAAAAAAATTTAATTTACGATTTTTTATCTGTGAAATAAAGTATTATCAAACACTATCGTTACGGATAAGCATGTTTACCATTACAGATTGAGATTTGGCATCTGCTGTCTCCTCCACAGAATGTGTGGCAGTAAACAACTCAGCCATCGTAGGCTCGCGATTGTACTTCTTAGACTAAAAATATACATATGAATAAACAATGTTACCAATATAATTAAATAATGTTATAGATATTTATAAACATAATTTATAAATTTACCAATTCGTTTTTATGTTGCTGAAAAGATTTCGAGCCACCACGATGTACAACAAGATTCTTATTCCTGTTTTCGCGATTCCGCACTAATATTTCCTATACATTTAAACACAAGGTTAACTATATTAATGCAACTAATATATGAAATCTTAAAATTTTAAATTACAATTCGAAAGTGGATAGCTTACTTTGAATTCAGGAGTATCCTAGAGCCGAAGAAACTCACTATATACTTCAGCGCTCATCCAACTTGGCTTTTTCCCGCACTCTTTGCTTTAGTTATCGTGTTTCTATACTTTTTTCTCATTCTTTGATTCCAATGATTTCTAAACACATCCAGATCCTAGGGCTCAATACGTATGGCAGCCTACATATTGAAATTAATTTGAATTATAAACATTCTATTGACATTCAAATCAAATAAAATTTATACATAATTCCTATCAAATCTGCCCATATTGCATTCTTTACAGGCGCTGGGATGTCGTCCCGCCGTGTCCAACAGCCGAACATTATACTCATAAATGCCTGTCTCGACGTTTGTAAAATGAAATCTGAAGGCTCCACCTCAAAGCCCTTGTATAAATTTTGATGTACATATTTAATATATTTTAAATAACATACTTGAAATATATTTGATACTTACCCTGCAGTCTTCGAAACTCACTCAGTAACGGGGCGTAAATCCAGCAAACTGCCACTGGCACCTGCGTCGGGAGAAGGCTCAGACCTACTGCCGTGTCTCCTGTATGAAATTTCTGCCATAAACATATCATATCATATATCGTATATCATATCAGAACATATCATATCATATCATCACATAAAACATTCCACTTGATTCAGACTTTAAATATTACATATGTCATAAAAATACATTATACAACATGCAATTCAAATATTTACATATGTCATATTCAAACTCTAAATATTACATATGTCATAAAAAACATTATACAACATGCAATTCAAATATTTAAAATTATCAGTCTTCGTCGTTCTCTGATTCAGACTCGGTCTCGTACTCTATATCATTTTCTTCAACACTTTCAAATGCATCTACCAAAACATTTGATTCATCATTCAACAACCCTACATCAATTTCATCAGTTATTATTACTTCAGTATTAGGCTCAAGATCCGCTTGATACGCTGTTTCGTCTGGAATATTATTTCCATCAAATGTAAATTTTGCCTTTGTTTTAAAACAGCTGACCAATCCGCTTTATCTCTTTTCAAGGATGGATACGGAGCAAAATAAACCTGTAACGCTTGCTTGGCCAATACGAAAGGATCATACATATAGTAATGTGAGGTATGTTTTATTTCAATAAGTTTATAATCTTTGTGCATGTTGATTCCAGTACCAGGAACATGGCTAAACCAGTTGCATTTGAATAAAAAAAACTTTTTCTGCAGGTTGTATGTAATATGTTAACTCTAAAACCTGTGTTAAGACGCCGTAAAAATCTTTTATATGCTCATCTGGATCGTCGCTACCTTTGACAAATACACCGCTGTTACATGTCAATTTTTCGGCACCGTAATCTTAGGGTTGAATTTAAATCCATTGACGAAGAATATTGGATACGTCTTGACATTTCTTTTTAGTCCGATCGCAAGTTGTCGTAATCCTTCATCAACGACACAGTTTATTGGATCATAAACGTAATTTGAAAACCATTTAGCAAATTCTTTGCTGAGATCGCCAAATGGATGCAGTGATTCGTATATACTGCAAATATGTAATATGTTTTAATATAATTAATATGTAAGTACAATTGAATTATATATGAATTTATTATTACCTGACAAATGGTGCAACTTCTGGACAATTTAGAAGAACATATGTGTGTGCTACATGGTGATCTCTATCGTCTAACCATATTTTCACACATTTTTTAGCATGTCGGCCATGTTGTCTAAAAATAGATAACATTGCTTGAGAAGAATCATGTTCAACAACTTCTTCATTACAAGGAACACTTACAAACAATAAGTTCACATGATCACTAAAATAATGAGAGAAAAATAATGAAGCTTCTTCTTCAAGATATGATATGCAAATCAAACCTTCAACTCGTGGTTTTTGCCTAATTTTCTTCTTCAAATGATTCAAGTACCTATTACAAATTTATTTTAAATTTACGTATATAAACTGAATTTTAAACTAACATAAATATTGTCGATATTCAATATTACCTCTCAAATGGATACATCCAAACATATTGAACAGGACCTCTAAGAAGTGCATCGGATGGAAGATGAACAGGTAGATGCTCCATTACATTAAAGAAACCTGGCGGAAATATTTTTTCCAGCAGGCAAAGCAGAATAGGAATTTCTACTTCAAGTCTACGTATACGGTCAACTTTTAACGTCGTCGAACAAATTTGTTTATAAAACAAACTTAATTCTGTTATATTGCTCCATACTTTTACGGGCAACAGTTCTTTGAGAATCACGGGTAATAGATATTCCATCATGATATGACAATCGTTACTTTTCCTCCCACTCAATTTTTTTTTAAAGTCAACACATCTATGAAGATTAGAAGAAATCCCATCAGGACATCTTAGTGCTTCCACCCACTTTAGCACGAGTTTTACTTGCTTACTGTCTAGCTCATAGCATGTTTTGGGTTTTTTATTGTCATTGGGTATCATATGAAGTTCGGGACGTTTACGAAAGTTTGCCGTATCAAGTCTTGAATTCAAATCGTCCTTTGTTTTTCCCTTTACATTCATAACTGTATTAAACACGTTATCAAACACGTTTTTTGTTGTGCATCACGACAATATTATGTCGGAGTAGGAGATCTTTCCAGTAGGGTAACTCTCAAAATATACTTTGTTTGCACCAATTAGGAATGTCTGATTTACCTGGAATTTCAGTCTGCACTCCAGTTTTATGTATCTTCCGATACTCCTTTACAATTTCATATATTTCTTCGCTTGACCAAATCTTCGGTGGTTGCATACTCTCTTCTATGTTAGCTATAAAAATTTTTTCTATCTCTTCTAAAAGTATGATTGAGATGGAGAAAACACCAATGACAATCTGTGACGACCCGCCTTTCTAACCACCGAACGACGTATCATCAATAAGAAAAGAAAGGGATAGAAATAGAAAAGAAAGAAAGAAAGAATAACAACATCAGAATCTCACAGCAGAATGGAACAAAATATAATACATCACATAACTATTACATAGTTTTACATATATCAGAGTTATACAATATCATACATATGACAGTCATACATATATGCGTCCATACATACATCCCAAAATACATCATACATCAACTACACAGCGGAACTAGATAGATAGATTCATACGTCAGGGCTTCTTCTCCAAGCTCCTCCAGAAACTCAATATTCCAAAAACCTATCACTTGGCTACTCATAAAATTTGAGCATCCAAGAGTTTATGGAAAACATAATATAAACTCCAGGTCAGACATGGGTTTGGTGTGAGTAAACGGGTTAAAGTTGTTTAACTTTGAAAATCATTTGAAAATAAAGGTAGCACGTAAGACTTCCCACACATAAACACGGGTAAGTTTTTACCTTACGCTAACCAAAACATTTTATAGGAAATCCAGTGATATTATAATAGTGTCTATGGTTTTCAAGTAAATAGAAAATAGCCAAAATTGTTACATGATTAAATTCCAGCTACTAGCCACAAAAGTAGGTAATACAAATCAAAACCGTAGGGTCTCGTAGGGAAAATGGGTTTCCATCAATGGCAGAGCTACTGGGGTACCGCCCGTCACAGTATGGGGCCCAGATCACTGTACCGAGGATCACACCCGACCCTCTACAACACAAGGCCGGAACCATTCCTTACTGAACAGTCCCGAACAAGATAACCCCGTAGTTGTGGCCAACAACTGCCAACACAGCCGGAATAAAGCGACATCTATACAGGGGTATATCTCGTCCTGCTTGGGTGATACCCACCTAACCTTGCTGCATCTTCCCTATTTTAGCCATTCCCGGTTGACAAGGCTTGAGGCTGTGATTACCTTTATAGAATATATCTCTTAGAATGCTCATCGTCCGCCTGACGATGTGCTGAAAGCATTCAATCCTTACAAGTTTGTTCCGGGTTCGAACGAAACCGAAAGCATTATCTCGTTACACTCGTTTTGGAATCACCCTCAGAGTTAACGGCAATAACCCTTGCATTTAGAAACAACATCTCGACCTTCACTTGAGATATCATGACCTATCATTTAATTTGGATCGACGTGGTTTTCGGAATATCATAATTGAAAACCGATCCCGGTCTCATCGAAATCCAAACGCCATTTTAAGGGCTATGTTGTTTAATAGTTTAAACAATTTAAATAAATGCTTGAATACACATAACAGTTATCACAGATAAATCATACACAGTCATCACAAATATATCCAGAATATATCACAAAATATCACAGAATATCACCAAATAGATATCACGATCAATCAAACAAGAGTCATCAATTCATATCAAAATAGTTTGATCTACTTAACTTAATTTATTACTTAAGAATAAACCATTTTTATCCTGTCAGTTAATCACTAATTAATCAACTTACTAAATTTATTAATTATTACTTAATTACTCACTTAATTAATTATTTCTTAATTATTAACTTATAACTTTAATCATTAATTAATAAAATTTAATTACCCATTTATAAATCACTAATCACTTAATTAATCATTAATTACTAATTAATTAATCATTAATTATTAACTAATTACTTAGCTAGTTAACTGCTATTTATTTATTAATTAACTTTAAGTAGTTAATTAAATTCTTAAGTTCAATTCGATTAAACACAACATTATTACTATCAATCTTTAAGTACAAATTTATTTTATCTTCAAACTGCTTAGTTAATTACCATTATAAAATTAACTTACATTCTAAATCAACTTATACTTTATGTTAATTAATTATCTTACATTTGCAAATCTTTCTTTTAAATAAATATTAAATCAAGTCTTAACTTAACACTAACCAACATTATTTATTTAATTAATAATAAACTTTGTATAACAAAATACTTAAAAATATTTAGGCAAATTCCTAAGAAAATGGAACCCGAGGCAAACACTATGGTTACCCGAGTAAAACTCGTGTTTCCTTACCCCTTTCCCGAGCCCCCCTCTCTTCTCACCTTCTTCTTCTCTACTTATCCTTTCTCTTCATTTTTTTTAAAACTTTAAGTTATTAACTGTAGTATAACGCACAATTATGTACGCACCAGGTCGAACTCGAAGCATCCTTCCCCTTCCCTCGAGTGATAACTCGCAACAACCACCAACTCGAAGCCGCTAACACCCATACACCACCGTGCACGTGCACGGTGGTTCGCCGTCCCTTCGGTGACCCACGTTGCCTCCTGCAAACCACAAATCGACCTCAATTTTTGAAATCAAAACCCAGTTCAACATGAAAAGTTCGAAATCAAAATATGCCCTGTCGCTCGAACCTTCAACTCGAACCACCCCCCCCCCCCCCAGAAAGTTGCCACGTCCAACCAACACCGACCACTGGTGGCGACGCCGCTTCGGCCACACCACGACCATACCCTCCTCGACCACCTCCTAGAAGCGTGTGTAACTCGATCGTTCCACGGTGTCACAATCAACAAATTACAGACTACAGAAAAAACTCGAACCAAACCCTATTTTCGTTTCGCCCCCAAAATCCTTGCAATAGAAATTTTTTCTAGCATTTTTCCTATATCCGAGAATCATCAAACTAGCTATACAACAAATTCCAGCAGCAAAAATTTGTTAATCTAACATAAATTGATGAAAATACATTTTTAGCTCATATAGGAACTGCACCATGTATACTCACCTAAAAATCATCATTTTTGTTTCAAAAATCTTAGCTTTGTATGTTTAATCAAGATACGAAATCAAATCAACAATTTAAACTATTCAAATTTTACACATTTTTTCCATTTTACTGTAAATTTGAATTTACAGTACCTATGTTCACTGTCATCCTTCAAAAAAAATTCCAAGTCTTGATTTTAGTTTATAAAACATAATTAATTAAATTTCTAAGTTTTAAAATATTTATATAAAGAATTGTTTAAAATTTTCTTGATTTCTTTGCTTAGGAGCTTGAAATATTGAAGAACATGACAAAGTATAGCTTCCAGTAAACAGCCAACATCATAGAACTTCATATTTACAATAGATAGCAAGCACAACATTTTCCATAAACTAATTATCAAGATTTAAACTTCAAAGATTGTATGTTTACTCACCTAAATCACTTTGAACAGAGAATGATTCTGGTTGAAAACTGCAGTTTAAATTTCCTGAAAATCTTTTCTCAGCTTTGTTGAATGAAGTTGAGTTGTAAAGATGATGTTTATATTTTCTTTTTCTCAGGTTTGCTTCTTAGGTTTACCAAGTTTTGGAACGAATTAAAATAGGATGATGTATGTATAGAAATAGCTTTGGACAGTATAGGTTATAACTGGTTCAGCTTTACTTGTTTTGACCATATTAGATTTTGTGTTTTAATTACTGTAAATTAAGGTGATATTCGCTATTTCGGCTGAACATGTTTTTATGCTGAGATGAAAGCATTAATTGCATATGTCTTCATATTAGTTTACACATAATTATGGTTTCTGATATTTGTATTTGTGTACAAAGATATTTTGTATTACGTGGATAATTTATCTTCTTTGCATTACACATATGTATTACACCACAACATATGTGTTAATATATATTTTTATTTATTTGTACAAATGTATATACAGGTTATCTTTTCTAAACCTTTCTTATATGTTTATGTAAAGTTGTTCTAAATATTGATTTGGCTTATGCACTGATTTTTGTCAAAGATTTTGTTTTGCCTTTGCACTTAATATAAGTTTTGTTAACATAACTTCCTAGTTTTATTTTTATTTGGAGTTTAACTTACAAATATTTGATTTATAACATATATTTGTATTTATATATTTTATATTTATATCTTATATTTATATTTAATATTTAATATTGATAGGATAGTTTATTTTAAACATTTTTATTAAAGACTTGATTTATATTCATATATTAGATCAAATATTAATAATATAGCTTCTTTGATTTTATTGAATAAGACATATTTTATTATAAATATTTTTGAAAGAATCTATTTTAAATTTTCAAATCAAAATTTCCATCACAAAACATATATATACATATACAACTGATAAATGTCCAAAGATTTTATCAATTTATAAATTGAAAAGCTTGTATTTTATTTGAATTAGATTAAATTCTTATTAAAATATATTGTAAAAATCCCGGGTCATTACATTCCTCCTCCCTTAAAATAATTTCATCCCCGAAATTTAAAACAAAATTAATTCAAAAGCTATTATATTAACAATCCAAACATACAGGTCATTCATACAATAGCAAACAATCAAACAGTCTATCCTAACAAACATCCCTAGTTATCCGGACACAAATTCGGATAAGCTTTCCTAAAACTATCAAGAGTTTCCCAGGTATAATCTCTGGGATCCTCGCTCCACTGTACCTTGACGAGTTTCACTACTTTACTCCTGAGTTGCTTCTCGTCTTGATCTA
Source organism: Allium cepa (assembly GCA_030765085.1). Classification (NCBI taxonomy): domain Eukaryota; kingdom Viridiplantae; phylum Streptophyta; class Magnoliopsida; order Asparagales; family Amaryllidaceae; genus Allium; species Allium cepa. Next base: position 456,018,097 of record CM060929.1, on the reverse strand, counting down.
CAATCCGAACAGGATTCCTAACCACAGTCAAATTCGGCTCTACTTCTAAATCTTCCTGGACTACTGGTTCTACAACCAGTGATGGGTCATGCACAAACTTCCTCGGATGGGATACATGAAATACATTATGAATTCCGGACATCCGTTCTGGCAATTCAATTCTGTAAGCTACAGTTCCAATTCTTTCCAACACTCGGAATGGTCCTATATATCTTGGAGCAAGTTTTCCCGTCTTTCCGAATCTAATAGCACCTTTGATTGGGGAAACTTTGACAAAGATTAAATCTCTGATCTCAAATTCCAATGGTCTTCGCCTTTTATCATCATATTTCTTATGACGATCTTGAGCTTTCATCCTTTTCTTAATAAGCTCAACTTTCGCAGAAGTTTCTCGAATTAGGTCGGGTCCGAGCACATGACGGTCTTTCGATTCTATCCAACAGGATGGGGATCTACACGGTCTTCCATATAAAGCTTCATAAGGAACCATCTTAATACTTGCCTGATAACTATTATTATAAGAGAATTCCACTAGATGAAGATGGTCTTCCCACGATCGTCCAAAATCTAAAACACAAGCTCGCAACATATCCTCAAGAATACGGTTAAGTCTCTCTGTATGTCCGTCTGTCTGAGGACGATAGGCTGTTCTCGATCTCAAACTTGTTCCCATAGCTTATTGCAGAGCCTCTCAGAATTTGTTGGTGAAATAGGATCTCGATCACTTACTATACTGTCAGGAACACCATGCAATCTGACTATCTCCCTCAAGAAAATCTCTGCCAGAGAAGCTGCAGTACGAGTTGCCTTAACCGGTATAAAATGGGCGCTCTTAGTTAAACGATCCAAAATAACCCATATTCCATCGTTTCCTTTCTTATTTCTAGGAAAACCGTCGACGAAATCCATCGAAATCATTTCCCACTTCCAAACTGGAATTTCCAAAGGCTGTAATAATCCAGTTGACTTCTGCTGATCTCCTTTAACTTGTTGGCAGATGGCACAACTATTCACGAACCTAGCAATATCTTTCTTCATGCTCGGCCACCAGAAAAATCTTCTCATATCTTTATACATCTTTGAGATTCCCGGGTGAATATTCAATTTGGAACGATGACTCTCAGACAACACCTCTTGTTTCAATTCCTCAAAATTTGGAACACAGATCCTCCCGTTGATCCTTAGTGTCCATTGGTCATCAATTTCAAAACTGGGACACTGACCCTTCCTAACTATTATGATAATACTTCCCAACATTTTATCAGATGCTTGCTTACTTGAAATCCTTTCAATAAGAGATGGAACAACTTCCAGAAGAGACAGGACTGCATTCCTGCTAAGAGCATCAGCTATAACATTTGCCTTTCCTGGGGTATACAGAATATCCAAATCATAGGATGCCAGAAATTCGACCCATCGCTGCTGTCTCAGATTAAGATCCTTTCAAGAGAAAATATATTTCAATGGTTTGTGATCCGTAAATAATTCGAACTTCTCTCCCAAAAGATAATGTCTCCAAATCTTCGAAGCAAAAACAATGGCTAAAAGTTCAAGATCGTGCGTAGCGCAGTTCATCTCATGTGGCTTCAATTGCCGACTCGCATACGCAAATTCCCCTTCCATTTTGCATCAGAACTGCTCCCAATTCAACTATATAAGCATCAATATAGACTTCAAATTTGCTCTTTCCATCCGGAATACCAAGCACTGGTGCACTGGTTAGCCTCATCTCTTGAAAAGCTTCTTCACATTGGGGTGTCCACTTGAATTTAGTTCCTTTCCTTATCAGCTTAGTTAAATGCGCAGAAATCTTGGAATAATCCTTGATAAAATTCCTGTAGTAGCCAGCTAATCCCAGAAAACTGCGAACTTCAGTCGACGTCTCCGGCTGCTTCCATTCAAGAGTAGTTTCATCCTTCGCTAGATCTACAGAGATGCCTTCACCAGAAACAATGTGCCCTAAAAATTTGACTTCCTATTTCCACAAAATCGCACTTGGAAAACTTCGCCTTCAACTCCAATACAATTCTCAAATGCTGCCTGTGCTCCTCTTCAGACTAGGAATATACCAGTATATCATCAATGAATACTAGGACGAACTTATTCAATACATCCCGAAAGACTCGGTTCATCGGGTCAACAAAGTAAGCAGGAGCGTTGGTTAACTCGACAGGCATAACCAACCACTCATAGAAACAATTTGGTCCCCTAAATGCAATCAAGGGAATACTGCCCTCAGCTACCCTCAACTGATGGAAACCTGAAGCTAATTCCAGTTGAGAAAAGATAGAAGCTCCATGCAACTGGTCAAAGAGATCATCAATACGAGGAAGAGGATATTTATTACGGATAGTCAGTTTGTTCAACTCTCTATAATCCACACAAAATCTTAGCGATCCATCCGATTTGGTGACAAACACCGCATTAGAGCCCCAACAAGAAAAACTGGGCATAATCAACCCTTTCTCCAAAAGATCCTGAGTCTACTTAATTAACTCCTCCCTCTCCCTAGGAGGCATTCTCCTACTAGGCTAAATCACCGGCACTGCTCCTGGAATCAAATCAATACGAAACTCTATCTCTCGACATGGAGGGAGACACTTAACTTCCTCAAATACATCAGGAAAATCTTGGAGCACATCCATATCTTCAATCTTCTCTTGAGAAGTCTCAATTCCATGCAAAAGACTGCTCAAGTGAATTCTAGAATTATCACATGACACTCTGGCAATTCTACCCAAATCAGTTCCAGCGAAACTGTTCTCTCATCATAATTCAGGACCGCTCTATACTTATCAGGCCAATCCATTCCCAATATAAGATCAAATCCCTTAAAATTCAACACATAAGGGTCACAAGAAAAACTATGGGATAAATAAGAAACCTTCAAGTCCTTACAAATCGTATCTAATTTGGTCACCCCTCCTATAGGATTGGATACCAAGATGGGACAATCTACAGTGCTAGGGGTAAGAAAGAACTTCTCTACAGATTTCAGAGAAATAAAACTCAAAGAAGCACCCGAATCAAACAAAACTTTAATATACTTGCCATCTAAAAGTAATATACCTTCCAATACTCCTTTTCCTTTAGATGAAGTAGAAAGTGCACCTTCCAAAGCAAATACTTTAGTCTGCCGGGTTTTATGAAGTAACGGGCAATCCTTGATCATATGACATGGTTGGTGACAATTGAAACACAACAATCTCTGAACCAAAGCTGAACCCGGTCCACTATGATGCGGTTGTTGGTGCTGCTGCTGCAATCCTTTCCTGGGACACTTATTCGCCAAATGACCTTCTTGTTGACATATATAGCATTTGCGAGGTCCGTTGTTACTTCCAGGCTTCTTCTTGTTCGGCTTCCTCCAATTAGGATTGAACTTCCTTTTTATTCGAATTAGTGAAATTCCCTCCTGTTGCTGCTATTGGTGCCACTGATTTCTTGTTCATCAAATTCTCATATCTCAGTGCCATATCAATTAAATCGACAAAAGATCCTTTCAAAAGCACTACCATCTTTTCATCAAATTCTGGCCTCAATCCTTGCACAAACATTTCGTTCTTTTTGAGGGGAGTATCAATGAGCCCTAGTCCATAGCAAGAAAGCTTATTGAATTTGGTCTCATACTCCGAAACAGACATGCTTCCCTGCTTCAAATTCAGAAAATCCTGGTACAGACGAGTTTTCCCAGCTGTTGGCATAAATTTCTCCTCAAATAACTCCTTAAATCTTTCCCATGAAATGTCTTCCTCAGAAATATTTGCTACCATTGCATCCCACCAGGCTGCTACGCCTCCCTGCAATTGCCACGATGCCATTTCCCTCTTCCGTTCATCAGACAACTTCATACTCTTAAAGATGCACTCACAAGAGCGTAGCCAAGCTTGAACTTCAATTATCGATTCTGAACCTTTAAATGGTTGGCCTCCATGGTTGATGAAGTCTTTGCATAAAGCAGCAAAACTAACCTGAGGCGGTACTGGATTTACAGCCTCACTAGCATTTTGACTTCGTCCATTATCAGTCGAGGTACTGCCCCTACCTCTGCCTTTCCTTCCAGAACTCATGTTGGCCACTTGGACAGGTAACTCAAAAAATTTAGATAAATATATAATTATATGAAAATACAAATACGCACTCTCAAGATAAAAATTACTCAAGAGCCTAGGTACTCGCTTAACCTAGCGCTCTGATACCAACTGTGACGACCCGCCTTTCTAACCACCAAAAGACGTATCATCAATAAGAAAAGAAAGGGATAGAAATAGAAAAGAAAGAAAGAAAGAATAACAACATCAGAATCTCATAGCAGAATGGAACAAAATATAATACATCACATAACTATTACATAGTTTTACATATACCAGAATTATACAATATCATACATATGACAGTCATACATATATGTGTCCATACATACATCCCAAAATACATCATACATCAACTACACAGCGAAACTAGATAGATACATACATACATCAGGGCTTCTTCTCCAAGCTTCTCCAGAAACTCAATACTCCAAAAACCTATCACTTGGCTACTCATAAAAATTTGAGTACCCAAGAGTTTATGGAAAACAAAATATAAACTCTGGGTCAGACATGGGTCTGGTGTGAGTAAACGGGTTAAAGTTGTTTAACTTTGAAAATCATTTGAAAATAAAGGTATCACGTAAGACTTCCCACACATAAACACGAGTAAGTTTTTATCTTACGCTTACCAAAACATTTAATAGGAAATCCAGTGATATTATAATAGTGTCTAGGGTTTTCAATTAAATAGAAAATAGCCAAAATTGTTACATGATTAAATTCCAGCTACTAGCCACGAAAGTGGGTAATACAAATCAAAACCGTAGGGTCTCGTTGGGAAAATGGGCTTCCATCAATTGCAGGGCTACTGGGGTACCGCCCGTCACAGTACGGGGCCTAGATCACCATATCGAGGATCACTCCCGACCCCCTACAACACAAGGCCGGAACCATTCCTTACTGAACTGTGCCGAACAAGATAACCCCGTAGTTGTGGCCAACAACTGCCCACACAACTCAAATAAAGGGACATCTAGACGGGAGTATATCTCGTCCTGCTTGGGTGCTACCCACCTAACCTTGCTGCATCTCCCCTGTTTTAGCCATTCCCGGTTGATGAGGCTTGAGGCTGCGATTACCTTTATAGAACATATCTCTTAGAATGCTCATCGTCTACCTGACGATGTGCTGAAAGCATTCAATCCATATAAGTTCGTTCCGGGTTCGAACGAAACCGAAGGCATTATCTCGTTACACTCATTTTGGAATCACCCTTAGAGTTAACGACAATAACCCTTGCATTCAGAAACACCATCTCGACCTTCACTTAAGATATCATGACCTACCGTTTGATTTGGATCGATGTGATTTTCGGAATATCATAATTGACACCCGATCCCGGTCTCATCGAAATCCAAACGCAACTTTAAAGGCCAAGTTGTTTAATAGTTTAAACAATTTAAATCAATGCTTGAATTCACATAACAGTTATCACAGATAAATCATACACAGTCATTACAAATATATCCAGAATATACCACAAAATATCACAGAATATCACCAAATAGATATCACGATCAATCAAACAAGAGTCATCAATTCATATCAAAATAGTTTGATCTACTTACTTAATTTATTACTTAAGAATAAACCATTTTTATCCTACTCAGTTAATCACTAATTAATCAACTTATTAAATTTATTAATTATTACTTAATTACTCACTTAATTAATTATTTCTTAATTATTAATTTATAACTTTAATCATTAATTAATAAAATTTAATTACCCATTTATAAATCACTAATCACTTAATTAATCATTAATTACTAATTAATTAATCATTAATTCTTAATTAATTACTTAGCTAGTTAACTGATATTTATCTATTAATTAACTTTAAGTAGTTAATTAAATTCTTAAGTTCAATTTGATTAAACACAACATTATTAATATCAATCTTTGAATACAAATTTATTTTATCTTCAAACTGCTTAGTTAATTACCATTATAAAATTAACTTACATTCTAAATCAACTTATTCTTTAAGTTAATTAATTATCTTATATTTGCAAATCTTTCTTTTAAATAAATTTTAAATCAAATCTTAACTTAACACTAACCAACATTATTTATTTAATTAATATTAAACTTTGTACAACAAAATACTTAGAAGTATTTAGGCAAATTCCCAAGAAAATGGAACCCGAGGCAAACACTATGGTTACCCGAGTAAAACTCATGTTTCCTTACCCCTTTCCCGAGCCCCCCTCTCTTCTCACCTTCTTCTTCTCTACTTATCCTTTCTCTTCATTTTTTTTAAAACTTTAAGTTATTAACTGTAGTATAACGCATACTCACGTACGCACCAGGTCGAACTCGAAGCATCCTTCCCCTTCCTTCGAGTGATAACTCGCGACAACCACCAACTCGAAGCCGCTGACACCCACACGCCACCGTGCACGTGCATGGTGATTCATCGTCCCTCCGTGACCCACGTTGCCTCCTACAAACCACAAATCGACCTCACATTCGAAATCAAAACCCAGTTCAACACGAAAAGTTCGAAATCAAAATATTCCCTGTCGCTCGAACCTTCAACTCGAACACCCCCTAGAAAGTTGCCACGTCCCACCAACACCGACCACTGGTGGCGACACCGCTTCAACTACACCACGGCCATACCCTCCTCGACCACCTCCTAGAAGTGCGCGTAACTCGATCGTTCCACGGTGTCACAATCAACAAATTACAGACCACAGAAAAAACTCGAACCAAACCCTATTTTCGTTTTTCCCTCAAAATCCTTGCATTAGAAAAATTTTCTAGCAATTTTCCTATATTCGAGAATCATCAAACTAGCTATACAACAAATTCCAGCAGCTAATATTTGTTAATCTAACAAAAATTGATGAAAATACATTTTTAGCTCATATAGGAACTGCACCATGTATACTCACCTAAAAATCATCATTTTTGTTTTAAAAATCTTAGCTTTGTATGTTTAATCACGATATCAAATCAAATCAACAATTTAAACTATTCAAATTTTACACATTCTGTAAATTTGAATTTACAGTACCTATGTTCACTGTCATCCTTCAAAACAAAATTCCAAGTCCTGATTTTAGTTTATACAAACATAATTAGTTAAATTTCTAGGTTTTAAAATATTAATATGAAGAAGTATTTAAAATTTTCTCTGCTTTCTTTGTTCAGGAGCTTGAAATATTGAAGAACATGACAAAAGTATAGCTTCCAGTAAACAGCCAACATCACAGGACTTCATATTTACAATAGATAGCAAGCACAAGATTTTCCATAAACTAATTATCAAGATTTAAACTTCAAAGATTGTATGTTTACTCACCTAAATCACTTTGAACAGAGAATGATTCTGGTTGAAAACTGCAGTTTAAATTTCCTAAAAATCTTTTCTCATCTTTGTTGAATGAAGTTGAGTTGTAAAGATGATGTTTGTATTTTCTTTTTCTCAGGTTTTCTTCTTAGGTTTACCCAGTTTTGGAACGAATTAAAATAGGATGATGTATATATAGAAATAGCTTTGGACAGTATAGGTTATAACTGGTTCAGCTTTACTTGTTTTGACCATATTAGATTTCGTGTTTTAATTACTGTAAATTGAAGTGGTATTTGCTATTTCGGCTGAATATGTTTTTATGCTGAGATGAAAGCATTGATTGCATATGTCTTCATATTAGGTTACACATAATTATGGTTTCTGATATTTGTATTTGTGTGCAAAGATATTTTGTATTATGTGGATAATTTATCTTCTTTGCATTACACATATGTATTACACCACAACATATGTGTTAATATATATATATATATATATATATATATATATATATATATTGTACTAATGTATATACAGGTTATCTTTTCTAAACCTTTTCTTATATGTTTATGTAAAGTTGTTCTAAATATTGATTTGGCCTATGCATTGATTTTTGTCAAAGATTTTGTTTTGCCTTTGCACTTAATATAAGTTTTGTTAACATAACTTCCTAGTTTTATTTTTATTTGGAGTTTAACTTACAAATATTTGATTTATAACATATATTTGTATTTATATATTTTATATTTATATCTTATATTTATATTTAATATTTAATATTGATAGGATAGTTTATTTTAAACATTTTTATTAAAGACTTGATTTATATTCATATATTAGATCAAATATTAATAATATAGAACCTTTGATTTTATTGAATAAGACAGATTTTATTATAAATATTTTTGAAAGAATCTATTTTAAATTTTCAAATCAAAATTTCCTTCACAAAACATGTATATACATATATAACTGATAAATGTCCAAAGATTTTATCAATTTATAAATTGAAAAGCTTGTATTTTATTTGAATTAGATTAAATTCTTATTAAAATATATTGTAAAAATCCCGGGTCGTTACACAATCAAACCAAGAAATTTTCTTTCCATACCATAGCGAAAACGCCCGTGTTTCTTTCATGCAATAAGGACATGCTAGACGACCAGCCGTACTCCAACCTGAAAGCATCCCGTATGCAGGAAAATCACCAATAGTCCACAACAAAGAAGAAAATATACGAAAATTCTTTTTTCTCGAAATGTCGTACGTTTTAACTCCTTCATTCCATAGTGTTTTCAACTCTTCGATCAATGGTTGTAAATAAACATCGATTCCTTGTGTTGGATCATCAGGCCCAGGGATGACAGTAGTGAGAAACATGTATGGAGTTTTCATACACATCCATGGAGGTAAATTATAAGGAGTTACGATAATAGGCCATGATGAATATTTACTACCAAAATGAGAGAATGGTGCAAATCCATCCATACATAAACCAAGTCTGACATTACGGCTTTCGGCAGCAAATGCGGGATAAGTCCTATCGAAATGTTTCCATGCTTCTCTATCAGATAGATGTATCAAAGTTCCTTCTTCCGGTGTTCTCACACTGTGCCATCGCATATGGCACGCCGTAGCAGAAGATGCATATAACCTTTGAAGTCTGGGAATGATGGGTAAATAATGCATTCTCTTATATGGAACTTCTTTTCCTTTTTTTTCTTGGTTTGTATCTTTCCTCGTTACATATTCTGCATTTTCTAAGCTCAACGTCATCTTTCCAATACAACGTACAAACTTTTACACATGTATCTATCTTTTGGTACGGCAGACCGAAAGCGGACATAAGTTTTTTCACTTTATAATGACTATCGCACATTGGATTATTGGATGGCATGTGTCGCTTTGCTGCTTGTACAACTGCTGCAAATCCAGCTTCTGTAAGGTTGAATTTTGATTTCATAGTAATGTATTCGGCAGCTACCGATAATTCGGTTCCACTTTTACAACCATCCCACAACGGCCTTTTAGCAGAGTCCAATAAATCATATATATTTTTAGCTTCCACAATCGGTTCTTCTTCGATATTTACATCTTCATCGTCATCTTGATCAAACATTGAAAACATTGATCGTGCTGCATCTTCCACCATATTTTCTATTGGATTCGTCATAACGTTATTGTCATCTAACGCTAAAGGATTAGGTGTGGGTGCAAGAACTTCTTCGTGACGATCCCACAAGTAATAATTCGGCACAAAACCATTTTTATGCAAATGTACTTCAACTATATCTGCTTTCCAATACTTCAAATGTTTGCACTTACTACATGCGCAACAAAGTTCTTCGTTATTACGATTATTAGATTTGATGAATCTAATAAATTCGTGTACACCGTTACATAAATGTTTCTTTATTAAACCTTTCATACCAGTTCTGACTTCATACATCCAACTACGGTCGAGAAAATAATCGAACATTTTTCCTGTTTGAAAATATATGTTAGAAACATAATAAAGTTTATCGTTTATTAATCCAAATAATCAATTCGATTTATTTTTTGCTTTTTGCTTTATTGTTTAACTTTGATGGTCGACCATCCTACTTTCCATTACAAATACAATAAAGTAATTACATTTCGTAAATCATATCATTTTAAACGGTTCACAAAATTTCGGCTGCACTTCCCCTTTGTTCCTTGTATCGTACACAAATACGTGTACACAGCGAACAAAACGGAAGTGCTATCGAAATTTTGTGAACCGTTTAAAATGATATGATTTACAAAATATAATTATACTTTATTATATTCGTAACTTGTCCAATACAGGGACAAATCCGACAAATATTGTATCAGATGAATATAGATGTTCGTTCTGTGAAAAACCGAACAGCTATATAACGATCATATACAACACTTGTCAGACGGGGCCAAAAATTCTCTGAGGGGTTTAAAAATAATTTTTTTATAATTAACAATATTCATTCAACTATTTAAATATTTATTAACTAAATTTGAAATTTTACAACGTAATTTAACTTTCGTTTAACTATTTTTATTTTTAATTTGCCGATTACGTAAACTAAAATAAGTTATTCACACATATATATAACTAGTAAAAATAGATTTTTTATACTAAATCAACTAATACCTTTCATCATCAACTAATTTACACCATTAACATCAACCCATACGCAATAATCAACAATTATAAATTTATAATCAACTCTTTTCCCTAATTTTCCTAATTTCAATCCGACAATGTCAAAATTATATTTCCAAACCAATCTAAAACAGTAATATCATCGAATAATACCAACCAATCATCAATTTCTAATCTACCATCAACTAATTTCAAAATTTAGGGTTTAAATCATAGCTCAAATAAACTGAAATCGGGAAGAAAGGAGATAGCAGAGAGCTTTGGAGAGCGTCGGGGGCTAGATGTTGAGTTGAGACGGCGGTGACGGCAGGCGACTGCGTCGGGTGACGAGGAGGAGGGTTTTGACTACGCGAAAATGTGGAGGGAAAATAATGAAAAGTGCTCGTGGGTTTTCCTTTCTGTAATGCAATATTGCGTCGGCTTGAATCGGCCGCGTTTTTTAGCCGAATTTCGCCGACGCAAAATTTGGACACTATACTAGCCGATTCTAGTAGTGTCCCCTCCGTTGTCCCTCCATTCGTTTCATATTTAACATACATATTGAAAACCGAAAACACTAAATTTGTTTTTAAACCAAACACTACATTCGATTCTCACTCTTTTGTCTTAATTAATGTTCAAATACAAAGAGTGAAAGTCAAAAATATAGCTTAAAATGCAAACTAAACAGTTTTCTACCTATCTTAGGATTATTTGAGCAAAGTTGAATACAACTCATGATGTTGCGGCAAAAGGCTTCATGCTTGCTGATAAGTCAAGATCTAAAATTGAAATTTGAGAGAAGTAGTTTTTGATTTCACAAAATTCATGTTAAAATCATTTCATGAGTTAGCCTTCATCAAAAAATAAGAAACTTCGTATCAGTTCATGTGAATATCATGAGACTAATTAGTGTACAATAACTCTTTTTAAAAGAAACATGTAATAATACTATAATTCAATGTAAACAACATATTTATCAAGTTGAATATTAACTCGGTCAATGCATCTACGCATCAAAGGAAAGTAAAACTTAAACATAGCAAAGTAGTGTGGCAAATAATCAATTATAAAAAGTGGAAACATTTTGACCATTTGCATGTTTCAAATGATGGAATACCACTATACTTTAATAATAATGTTTTGGATGCTACGTATACCATATATAATAGTTGACAAATGAACAATCAGTGATAAGAAAATCATGTGAATCTACATATAACACTGTATGTCTTTTAAATCCACCTTACAAAGACAATATCCTCATACCTCCTAATGTGCAGATAATACTAAAGAGAGAAAAGCATGTATAAAATGTGAATGTACTGCATCATAACATGTTTAGAACTTGATGTTAGCCATATTGGATATTTGCAAGTGATGAGAATCTATTTTTGTCTATTATAATACCAATGGATTTACATATCCACAAAAAAATAAACAACATTTATACACTGATATGGTCATAAGACAATGATGCAGTCAGCCCTATGGAGCTACTTGAAGCAGCAAACCAAAGACAATATCAAGTTGCATGTTATATGCATATAAGAATTAATATGCAGGTACACAGAAGAATTATGTGCACAGAATGGATATGCCAGCATGTTGTACGTGTGCGCAGTAAGAGAAATAAGAGCACTAAAAGTTTATAACAATTTTCTTTACTTTAGTATCCTTTCTGTTACACAATAGTGGCTATAACAAATCGTAGCAATTATGTAAGCTTCTAGATGCCACTTGTACAAATTTGTATGGTTGTAGCATCTTTATATTTGCTAGTGGCTGAATGAAAAAGATAGGCTAAATTTGCAGATTATCTTCTCTGTTCTTGTTTCATTTCTTCCAGTCCCTCTTTTCTCCTCTAAATTCTTCTTCTATCTTATGTTAATAGCTTAGAACCCTATCATACACCTAATAGAAAAATAGAATTAATATCATTTCCAAATATTCTTATTACTGAATATCAGAAGTTGCATAGTCATAACGTTATATTTAGCTGAGTAAATAAGTTTCGCATGTCAGGATTTCACTTTCCAGTTAAATGAGCACTGAGTGGGCATTACCATATAAAGTAACATTCAAATCTGACAACCTAATGTAACCACGTTAAATATCAAAACAGCATTCAATGCATTATAGCATAACGTAAAATAAATATTTAAAGCCGTTATTTAACACAACATGCAAATAAATTCATATTCATTAATTTTTAGCATGAGTCCCAAAATTTGCAAATAATTTTATTGTGCGACATAAATTCAGCCTATAAAATTTAGTGCATATTTGAGCTTCAAGCCTTCAAGTTCCAAAATGTACCGTAGGTCTATTTTCGATACTGAAGAGAATGTAAGAGGGGCACATATAATTCGATTAGAAGGCGTCCAACTATTATTAGTTTGCAAAATAACACTATATGACTTGTTACTGAGGAAACACGTTAATAAGAAATGGCCAAAATACAATTGATTATATCTAAATAATCTTGTTAATATCAACATTTTTGAAATTTAGTTTGTAGTAGATTGGATTTTGTTGACTTTTATTATGCAATAGAGACTTTTATTGTGTTATTATAATGTTATTTAAAATTCAGTGAACGCCGTTCTCCCTTATACTAACCTTACTTTATTTTGGATAGGACTTGATGTTAGCCATAATGGATGTTTTCAAATTACGAGAATCTATTTTTTATGATAATATCATTATATGTGCATATCCACAAAAATAAACAACATTTATGCCCCTGAAAGAAAATTAGAATTAATATCATTTCCAAATATTCTTATTAATGAACATCAGAAGTTGCATAGTCATAGCATTATATTTCACATATAACAAAACAAATGTAAGGTTTAATAGAGGATAACAAACGTTTTTTAATGAATTAAATTTATGGTTTAGAGAAAATAAATTGCATAATATTTAACAATGATTTATAGAAAAAAGAAATAAATTACTACAATATTTGAGTTCCTAAACCTATGCCAAAAGATTAAATAGAATCTATTTTGGTTCAAAAGATTTAGATAGCAAAACTATGATAAATTAATGCTTATAATAACGACTGAAATTACAATATATCGTGTCGTAAATATAATTAAGTCTTCTTCCACAGCATTGGTATGTACGTTGCATACAAATCCACATATATAAACAACAGTTATATCCTTAAGAGTAAACCAAATTACCAAGAGAAATAGAGAATGATTTATTTGTTCACTTTCCATCATATTTGTGAATTATGATCAAATAAAAATGTACATACGTACATGCCTGAAAAAATGCCTAGCATTGAGCATAAACCTGCATTCTATCGGAGGCTCATCTATGAATCTTCAACAGTCAGCAATAACTCCAGCCTATCCAAGAGCCAGACCAAAAAAATCCTGTCATACTAATTCAAACTATAATAAATTCCTGAATGTGATTTACTAAATGCTTGCTTCAAGAAAAGAAACATTCTCTTGTATAAAGAAGCAAAGAAAACTACGGCCTAAACGTAGAGAATATAAACTAAATAAAGCGGCCAGATCTAAATAATGAAGAAGTATAAATGTAACTGCAAAATGTAAATGTTAAGTAACATGTTTTTATTTTCAACTAATATATGGGTAGAAAATCTAGAAGAAAAAAAGATTATTTTAAGAAATATGAATAGAAATCAGGAATATAGAAAGCTTATATACCAAATAGTAGTAATAAGTACGCTTGTAATACAGGTAATTATGGTAAGAGATGATACTGTACTATGAAATTTGCACAAAAAATAAAGTATGTTGACAAATGATGCCATGTTGTGCAATTCTCACAAAAAATGAAGCATGATAAGCACATAAACTACCAAACCATTTGGAATTAGAATTCATGCCAGAATACTACCAAACATAAGGGTTATCAATAAAATACTAACAAAGATAAAAGAAAGGTGACATGAAACACTAAAATTACGAAATCTATGATGTGAAATTTTTCTCATCATAATAAAGTATGCACATTAAACGAATAAAGATTAGACAGTAATTTAATTTAGAAATCAACGTTTGTACAGTTTTTTTGTTGTTGTTAAGGAGTCCTATGTTAACAGGCATCATTTGCACTCTAAAAACAATATAGGTGCCTATATGTGCACATTCAGAATTATTGTGAAAATAATACGGACTTCTTTGAGACACTAATGATATCAATTTTTATCATTTCAACTCAAATAGTAAAACTGTAGATTGTTTTACTATATTTAATAATATCACATAAAGTAATATAATTTCAGTCCCCACTGTAATTATGAATGTTTTTACCCTTCACATTTATCAATATCTGTAATTTATATGTAATTAATATGGTTAGATGCATCTCCTAAATCAAAGTTATATTAGTTATGAATGTGAAAGTGCACATATAGGTCACAACATATGTTGAAGGAAAGTTTTTTAGTTTTAAAATGGTAAAACAATAATCATATTTGTATTCTTGATCGGTACGTATCTTTACTTTTAAAGACAACACTAAGATACCACTTCTGATAAAGATATACTAACATAACTTGTGGATGTTCATCGTTTACCAAGTATCCACTGGAATGATTGATTCATAATCATAGAAAAATTATTTAGCATGAAATATGAAGTTTTCAAATTTGATGTACCAATTTAAGTCAATGGGTTTAGTTGTAAATTGTAATATATCATTCCTTATCGATTTTTCCTAAACTGGTAGACGTCATTACCAAATTATTAAGAGATAGAGTATCCTACTATATCAATTTGGATGGATGGATTCAATTTGCTAATCTTTTAATAATAATTTTACATGGATTCTAGTCGATAAAAATATAGCAAAGTGTACGATCTTATCTTTAACATTTATTGACAACAAAAAATGAAGGCTAAAGGGATTGTAGTCAACCAATGGTTAATAGTTATCAAATTGAATCACCAATAACTAATTAGCTACTTTAAATGAAGCACCATCTTCCATCTTAACTATACATGTTACTACACTACTTCACCAATAAAGATATTTTTAACCTTTTTATCTTGCTTTTGAGTTAACTATAAAGTATCTCACTACTTTTATCTTATCATTCTATATATTCATGTAGTTAAGTTATATGTTTGTGGAAAGAAGTTGAATGTTTATATGGGAGGATGATTGAAGTATGGTGGAATATAGGGTAAAATTCAAGTAATATATACTTAATTAACCACAACCTAACTAACAAAAGTTCATATCATTAAGGAGCGGATAAACAGGGCATGGTATAAAAAAAATTCTCATTAAATCAATATTGGAGGAATGTTAGCAGCCCTAATGGACTAGGACATGACTTATGAATAGAACTAAGCAATGGATAAACATACATCTTCTTCTACAAATAGATAACTAGTTATATCCAAGGCCGATAAGGATATACAAAATATACTATATTTTCATTGCATCATATGTATTTAGATCTATACAACATACAGTTATGAAGGTAAGAATATTAGTGATTTTGTCATGTTTTATGATTTGTTAGTTTGTTATAGAACAAAATAAAGATGAGGTTGTACATGTAGTCAAATTGACTGTAGGTATATATTTGGGGATACTAATGTTGATATATCAATCTTTACCAACAAAGAGGAATGAGGTTTTATCTATATTAACTTTGTATTGATTATGTAAAACTATGAACATGTAAATAACTTTAACATACCCTTAAGAGGGGATCAACTTAAGGCTTGATGTCGCCATGCCTACCTATATTTAAAGCAGTAAACTATAGAGCACTCAAATATCATACTGGCTTTGTTTAGAAAAGCAAACCGGCCACACCTAACAAAGCTAGGATGTCACATTCTATACATATAGTGGGATTCAGCTAAAAGTTTACAGAGCCTATTATACATAAATCATGATAAACTAACTTTCAAAGGTTTTACAATATGGACTAACGTAGAATTGTGATTATTATTACGAAGTACATTGACCCGTTTCCTTTTCATTTAATAAAGTATATTTCTTTGTTTACTTTAGTGTTGATTCCATTAACCATTCACGAAAATTGAGAAAAAATAGCAAGTATTAATTTTTGCCTTCATCTCTTATTTCTCCAATGCTTTTTTTCTGAATTTTCAACCTAAAACCAATTTCTCTCTTATTTTCCCAATTTCCCTTCATACTTTATGTTTCTTTATTTCGTCTCTTTTACCACTTTATATCTTCAATTTGTTCTTTGTTTTTCTAAAATCTCAAACTCATGATAACCTTTTCAACTTTGACAAATCCGTACCCCTTTGAAAATTGTCAATTTTTTTTTACCTTTTTGTGTTTTGCATCG
Organism: Allium cepa; assembly: GCA_030765085.1. Classification (NCBI taxonomy): domain Eukaryota; kingdom Viridiplantae; phylum Streptophyta; class Magnoliopsida; order Asparagales; family Amaryllidaceae; genus Allium; species Allium cepa. The sequence goes on along the minus strand of CM060929.1, from coordinate 456,001,237 downwards.
GATGTAAGATTAAAACTATTCCGAAAAAATATTTATTATGTAACAATTATTCTTCACGTATAATAGAAGGCCATACCTGATTTTTTGGTCTAACTTAGCCATTGTACCCATAACCCAACTATTGAAAATTTATGGAACATCGAACTGTAGTTTTACAAATAACATCTATAAGGTGATCAAATACTATTTTCTCATGGAAAGTAGAAAATTAGTTTAAAACTTAAAAATCACCAAAAAATTCGCATGATCGAAGCTTCGATTGGTCTACTCTTAGCAGTCACCATCTCCGTACTACCTTCCAATCTCTCAATTATTTTTGAATTGATTATATATTTTTTAAGGAGCGAATTAAGAACACTCAAACTGCATCATGAATTTGATAGATGAATTGAAATCAATAATAAAACACCACTAATTTAGTAAATGAAATGGTGGTTTTACCATCATAGCTTAACATAAAACTTCAGACCAGATAAGAGGATAAATCATAGAATATGTGAAGAAGAGAAATAAGAGAAACTTAGGGCGGGTAGAAATAAGATTGCTTTCTGGAAATTCTCTAAACACTGAAAAAATGAGAGAATTTAAGGATGCAAAAGGGATTGGGAATGGAAAAGGCCTAGGAAAATGGAGAGAACCCCAATTACATTGGAACTAAACACGAATTAAGAAATGAGCATGAGAAAAGGAAGATTAAGAGGTGGAATATTGTGAAGAAATCAAAATAATAAATGTGAAACGGTAACCGAAAGAGTATAACGCGAAGGTTCATGGAGTTGGAACAAATATGTAAAGCTTTATGTGTTTAAGTGAATGCTTTCCAGGCAAACTGATAACAAAAGATATCCTGGTTTAGATTGAATGAGAGATAGGAAGACAAAGAATGTAATATTCTCTTTTATATATATAATAACAAGTGAGTAGTCCGTGCTTCGCACACGGACATTGTTATAATCCGTGAATTATAATCTCAATAACAGAAATGCAACGGTAGAACGGAACAGTGATCATATATTTCATATACATGTTAATGGATAGTGTAAATCGAATTCATATGTCAGCGCAAACATGGTGTGTAAATACAATGGTAATGTTGCACGTGGACATGTCATCAAGATTTATTGGAATTTTGAACTTCGAATGTGCAGTTCTTCCACCGAGAAGAAGAAGTGATGCAATGCCAGAAGATGCTACCACCAATACAATTCTACCTTCCGTCCGTATACTGCATGCGAAATATTCCATAAAAATGTCTTCCCTGTCCCTCCACTATCATAGACAAAATAAAAACCTCCACGGTGACTGCGAACATCATCGATTACAGTGTCAAAAACTTTTCTCTGCTCAGCATTTAGCAATGGCACTAACTGTTTGGCTTCCATACGTAATACATCAGAGTCACGTCCCACTTCATCAGATAATAATGTGTTACGTACCAAAGGCTAGTTTTCAAATTCAGCTTCCGCTAAGGACCGGTACTCGGTCAGCGATCGATTGTTTCTAAGCATAATCTTTTCTAAAGCAAGTAATGCTTCTGATCTCAGCGTGCATGAAGACAGCTCATGCGACCCACCTCCATTCATGTGTATGTACCTCCATTCTACATCCTTGCTGCAGTTCTCCCAATGTTTATCCCACAGCTGTTGAGGATCTGAAACCTCATAAAAGCAAAGTAACGTCGCAAACATTTTTCTTATAGACTTTGGAGAAGCCCATGTTGCAACTTCAGTCAACGCCTCATCACACTCATTGTCATCCTCTAACAACCCACGTGCAAGGCATGCATCTTTGAACGAATTGCAAACAACACTATTAACCGTTCTAATGTCTTCATAGCATATAGGGCCGCGAACAATACTTAAAAGCATACGCAGATAAAACCTCTCCCCTGATGTAGGATGAGCATAATATATTTTACCAATACAATCCCCTTTCTGCTTCATCCTTCATTCTTTGTAGATTTATCTCATACCCACCTAGTAGGAAAGTCAACGTAGGTAAGCCGTCAAGGTACGTCACACGTTCTGTTAGTTTCTAACCAGTGGTTAAACATAATTTTGTGGATATTATGTCTGCCTTGGACGTCAGTTAAATGCTCAGTTTCATCAAAATACAGAGGTTGCTCTCCTGGCAAGCGGAACGTTAAACTCTATAGGCATCGAAACTCTATAGGCATTGATGACCTTAAAGATGATATTCCTGTTGTAAGATCACTGTGAATGAACATTATCCTTAGTATGATGAATGTGTTTGTGTTCATGGTGACTTTATGTGCCAATATTGTACAAAAGTCTTTGTATCAGAGCTTTAATCCAATGTCAGAGCGCTTTGATGACTGCTAATCTAAATTCGATTTAAATCTAGAACAGAAAATGGACATTGATGGATTAGTGAGTGGAGCAATCTGCAACGTGACAAATAACACTTCAATTTTCGATGCTTGCGAACATAATGATGAAGTTACTGAGAAAAAAAATTGGAGCATTTTTGGTGAAAATGTTTGTTGGTGATATTTTCCTTCTGCTTACAATCTCGTTTGCATCAATATTAATTCACTTTTCCTTTATCCACATGTCAGGCTCTTGATTTAAGGAAAGGTACAACGACCAGATCTTCTATATTCAAGAACAACATCAATATAACAATAAAACCCCCAAATTTGCCCCCAAAATCTCACTCGAAAGCTACATGGATTCAATACAAAATTTGGAACTAAAATTTATATGTAGAAATTGCAGCTATTAGATATTCCTCCATTAAATACATATTTTATAATACCAAATCATCCAGTTTCATTAAAGAAAAAATGAGTGCAAACTATTATATATTTTTATTGACAAATTTAAATCAAAACATTTACCCATAAAGCTCTTCCAATTTACCTGTGCCAACATTAATTGTCTTAATAACCAGACCAATCAAGCATTTAGTATCTGGAAATGATTACACAACTTGCTATTGGAATGTAAAATATCAGCATGCATGAAAAAAACAAACTATCGACCAAGTAAACTATATTATTCCATAGTGTATTTAAAAGGTAGCTACTGTTTATTCATAAGATATGGTAGGATAAATAATAATGTTCAGCGTTACCATTCATGCATATATATGTATCGGAGGATATGATACTTTATGGTAGGACCGTCGAACTTAAACTACCCATGATCAAGCTAAAGAAGAAACTGATATTGGTACGTACTTTGTCGTTTATGATATACAGTGGCAGTTCACCGAAGGTATGCAGACATGCAACAGAATACAGGAAAAAGGCAGCGTAGCCAAAGTGATCAAGTTTGGGGGTCAGATTTCCAACTTTGTGGAGCAGAAACAACAGTACTGATCAACGCCTTTAGCAGTACAGTCGGAATATACTGTTTACCAAAACAGTCACATGCACCAAAAATTTAAAAGTATAGAACCAACTATGTCAATGAAAAATTAAAAGAACATATTTTTTAGTATGCGGACAGGAATAGCATAAGCAGTGGCACATATGACTTCAAACGATCATTAGTCTTTCAATATTTGGGAGCACAGCAGAAAATAATGCAAAATCATGTGCTGCGCGGCAAAAACCATACCATCAAGTACCATCGCACCGATAACAAAAGGTGGAAAATCAGATCCCATATTCAGCACCGCCATACAAAACTTAATCAAAGCGACCATGGGAATTTATTAATACAGTAAGGTAAAAGAACACAGTACATACGATGCAGTGGCGCACAGAGAGGTAGAAAGAGATTACCTGTTCAACGCAGTGAGCGGCAGGTGGGAAAGACGGTGCTAAATCAGTCCAAGTTCGTGCAGTACATACCTTCTCGATGTCTAGCATTGTACACTTCGAAAGAGTCACCACTACACATGGAAAAACCATCCGTAATTTTTTGCACTATTTATAATAAATGTGATAGAAAAATGGAAGAATAAGTGAGAAGATAGTTACAACATCCATGAAACATGCAAAATTTGATAGTTGATAGTAAACATAGAAGTTGATGTACTGCTTCCATTTCCAAACACTAAATAAATGTCCCAAAACAAAAGGTTGGATAAATATGACAAAAAAGAAAAATTACTAAAAAAACTTTTACATATATAATTTGCCAGAACATAATAGAAATATGTCTCCAAGTATACATTTAGATGTAGCTCATCTTAATGGTTTTTTTATCTTAGATTTATTTATCTTACAAAGTAGAAAAGTATTTGAATAATAATCTACAAACTATGACCTAAGAAACAATCCATATACATAGATATGCCAAAACATCGAAATACTCTAACCCTATCATAATGTCTTGAATGCAAGCGTAAAAGTAAAATTGATGGATATCTGGAAATGTTACTGATCTAAGTTGGCCGTTGTTCGATAAAGAATTGCAATTATTATGTTTTCAATTGAAACATTAACTGTGTTCGGTGGAATTCAATGTGAAATACTGATATGATATTCAGAACACCTGTGTACCCTATGCAGACAGTGAGTGTGTAAGGTTTCAATAGCGATATAGGAATCAGAGTAGAAGAGCACATGAATCATCGTGATAAAACAAAGCTTTTACTTGAACAAAATTTTATGTCAAGTAAGTTGGAAATTATGAATCGGAGGAGTAAATGGCATTCACTTAGAACCCAAATCCGATACACGGAAATTATGATTTGTACATGGTTGTTATAACAAACACGAATCAAGTATGCGGTCTGAAAAAGGACATGTACAAAACAATTTTTGTAAATGACATTAATAAAAAAAAGCTGATTCAGGAAAGTAAAACTGGAAAGAAAAAATTCCAACGACTATTACACATTGCACACCATATGTGATTATTATTTAAAGTACTGGCTTGGATTTCCCTGTTGGCAGTAATTGCGTGTGGTAATGTCAAATATTAAGTCAAATCTTTGTTAATAATAGTTTTACAAAAGTAGTTTTAGCTTAATAGGTAAATTTCATAAAAAAAAGCACAGTTATCGTTGTATACAATAGTTAACCCAAGACAGGTAATAAGTAAGACCAGACCCAATCAAAACTATACACACATCAGATGTTACTAATTAGTTATATGCACGCATTTTACACAGACATGACAGTAAGACATCATTTCATTACCCAAGCAGAATGAAATCGGTCACACCATTATGTATGCCAGATATTAGGTAAACCATATTCTTGTATTCAGTAAAAAAAAATAACGTTCTACTCAAGTTTACCACCAATTGCAGTGATTTTGGTATTGTCATCGGCAATATATGACATATTTTTGTGAAACATTTTTTATTCATAGTTGAAAAAAAAAATTTACCCTTAGGTGAGGGATCAACAACAGAATCGCAGTAGAGCAAAAAGTCTCACAACTTTAACTAACAGGTAACTGTTCTATATGTGGAAGAACAAAAAGATCATGGAAAAAATGGGTGAATAATGTTAAAAATCGACAATTAAGATAACTGCTGGGAATAATAAAGAACAGAAACGCAGCAACAACACCATCGTGCAGAACAGGTCCCCACAGTGACCCCATCGAACTGAAACAAAATTTTTAATTTACAACGCTATAGCCAAAATTACTACTGCCAACATCAACAAAGTTGACATACATCAACATTGACAGCATGGGGGGTGGTAAGTAATGTCATTGAGACAAAAGTTCAATATCAGCGTTCTCAATTTCAAACAGGATGCATCCATACAATCCACTGTCATTAAAAAAATCTTGTCTAACCCACTTGCGTACATACACAAAGATGAAATTCAGTATAGAAACAACAATATTAAAAAAAATCATTCAGTTGTCAAATAGCAATAAGCTATAAGTAGTTGGTAAATTAACCCTCTTTGTGACAAAGCAATGATGTAGACAATTAGTCAAATTTGAATAGAATCAACTACAGAGATCCCCCGTTTAAAAAATAAAGAGGAGTCAAATAAAAGCAAGGGAGGTTAGAACATGGCAGTTACGTTGTCATGAATTGGCAATGGAAAAATTAATTTTTGATGGTCAGAAGTGGCAGTCTGCAAGGCAACAGAAGGCAGCATACACAAAATTGAATGGCGGAGGAGTTGGACTATTTTAGGAATTTTGTTTAAAGATTAGGCGGAGAACTGAAAGTAGAAGCGAACAAAGTGGGCGGGGGGAATCGGCGGTGGATTAGTGGAGGAGGCAGAAAGAGATCGACAGAACCAAAGGAAGGAGGATAAATTGAAGCTTTGTTGAACGGGAGGTGGAGGTAGTTGAGTGGGAACGTTTTTTAAAAGATGGGATGAGTAGAGGGCCACGTTCGATGGCAGTTTGAGGAATGTTAAAAAAACGCGGAAAGGGCAGGGGATCATTATTTTGAAATGAGAAATGGAGAGTAGTCCACATCAGCGGAGAGAGGTTCCTGCTTTAATATAAAGTAATAGATAGAATAGATTATATACGTGTTAAGTACATATGCACACACATTTACTGTTCCAATTTTATTTACTATCCACTGGGAAGTTGCTAATGAATCATGTTATTATTATATATAGCTAATAATGAGTAGTCTAGTCAAAATTAGAGCATGGATGAGCGCGGCCATTACTAGTGGGGCAAAGACTAGGGTCGGGACTAGCACCCAGTAGATATATTGGATATCCCCAGAGTTAGTATTCTGTTATGGTATAGACGTTATACCCAAGCAATGAGCCAAAGTAGTACCTACCCTACTGAACCCATAGACACCACTATCGCTACTACCCAAGGTGCGATTCTAGTCTAAACACCACAAATGTTGATTTTTCTAATCTATGTAGGGATTTTTCCAACCTCAGTAGGAAGCCTTTTGTTGGGTCAAAATCATACTCGATGACTCGGGCATGGTTAGGATCTATGAGAGGATATTCAACTTGTTGGGACTTGGTGATATTTACAGGAAATAATTAGCTTCTTTGCATTGCAAGATGAGGCAGCATTTTGGTGGGAGATATAGATAGCAGAAGTAGAAAAGGATACTATAACGGGAATGTTTAAGACAAAGTTTGAGACGAAATTCCTTTCTGGGGCTGAGAGGATACTATTATTGGAAAAGTTTATTCACCTTAGACAAGGAGAGATGAGGGTTGGAGAGTATGTAAGTCAAGTTGATGAGTTTGCTAGGTTTGGTTTTGAGTAGGCAAACACCCAGGAAAAGAAAGCATTGAGGTTTGCGAAGGGCTTTAATTCACCTCTAAGGGAACTTACATAAAATCAAATTCCAAATGGAGCTACATTTGAGGAACTAGTGAGGGCAGCATTACTGAATTTCTTAATGGAACCATAATTAAGGATTAAGTTAAGGAAGGAGAGGGCCAACAACAAGGTAAGCATAAGGGCATTGGACCACAAGGAGGAAAATAAAAGAGACAAGCTGTTACTTGTAACAGATTCCAAAAGATGGGACACATTGCTAAGAACTATAAGGAAAACTACTCAAAGGGTATGTGTTACAACTTTAATTAGGTAGGACATTTGTCGAAGGACTGTAAGGCAGCCCTAGCTGAACAGAAGATAAAGTACAACAATTGCGATCAATTTGGTCATACAAAGAGAGACTGCTCAGCATTAAGGAAGGAAGGTCCAATGGTTAAGGCATATGCTTTGGATGTCGTTCCAACCTTAAGAATCACACTGTCGTCGGTTTAGGAGAAGAGGAAACTGAATGTGATGGAAGGTGTGTTGACTTTATCTGATTCTCTTTACCTTATTTAACACTATTGCATACCATTTATTCATAGCAAGTGCATTAGTATAGTTTACCCTCAAACCTGACATTTTGCATAAATCCATTTCGATGTCGAATCCTATTAAGGGATTGTCCCGTTTATTGATGTTATGTCATAGTTTAAAGTTGGTTTTTCATGGTGTGGAGTTCCCTTATGATGCATATGTACTAAACTATTCGGGGTGCAAGTTGATTTTAGGAATGGAATGGATGTCGCACTCTAGGGTAGTATTGGATTGTGACAAGAGGATGGTTCAATTGAGGAAAGACAAAGGATTTGATTTTATTTTTTATTATGAGCCTAATATTTCTGTTATGGATATGTATTTATATTCAGTTAGTCTATCACAAGAAGAGCTCTCAGTTACACTCTTATTGAAGGATAATTTAGATGTATTTGAAGAAGTTTCCGATCTACCCCGCCGAAGAGAATTTGAATTTCGAATTAATATGAAGAAAGACGAAGGGATGGTAGTATGCCTCTTAGGCATATGACTTCAAAGGAGAGAAGAGAGTTAGATAAGTAAGTCTTGGAGTTATTGTAGAAAGGATTTATTTGGAGAAGTATTTTAGAATGGGGGGCACCTATCATTTTCGCTACCAAAGGAAGACAGTTCCATAAGGTTGTGCATCGACAATTGAGAATTGAATAAGCTGACAAGGAAATACCACTGTCCCTAGCCTCACATTAATGGCCTCTTCAATCAACTAGTCAAGGCAAAGGTTTTCTCTTAGCTTGATCTGGAAACTGGGTTTCATCAAATGAGAGTGGCTAAAGATAATATCTCGAAGACTGCTTTTCGTACACTTGATGGATTGTTTCAGCGGTTGGTCATACCATTCGGGATGACTAATGCTCCATCTTATTTTGTGGATTTGATGAGAAGAGTGTTCCAAGAGTAGTAAACCAAGATTGTGGTGGTCTTCGTGGATAATATTATTATTTATTATAGAAGTAAAGAGGACCATGAAGTTAATTTGAAGGAAGTAATGGATGTTTTGAGGAACAATCAATGGAAGGCTAAGTTCTCAAAATGTCACTTCTAGAGAAAAGAGGTTCGTTTCGTTGGGCACGTAGTATCTGTATATGGACTGGCAGTAGACCTAAGGAATGAGGCTGTAATTAAAGATTGGGAGAAACAGAAGAACCCTCTAGTAATTCATTGCTTTTGGTTTTATCATAATTTACCGAAAATTTATCAAGAATTTTGCAAAGATATCAGTGCCTCTGACTCATTTGACTAAGAAGAACCAGAGTTATACTTGTAGTTCGAAGTGTGAAGTGGCATTTGTTCAATTAAAGGAACTGTTGACGAGCGCTTCAATTTTGGTTTTTCTAATGGTACTAAACCTTTCCGCTATGTATATTGATGTATGTGGTACTGGTCTTGGTGCTTTCCTTAAGCGAGAAGGGAGGTTAGTGCGCATGCGAGTCGGCAGCTTAAGAATCATGAGAAGAATTATCTGATGCATAACATTGAGTTAGCTACTAATGTATTCGCACTAAAGTTTTGGAGACCTTATCTATTAGGTGAGAGATTTGAGTTGTTTACGGACCACAAATCCCTCAAATACCTAATCTCTCAAAATGATTTGAATTTGAGACAACAATGATGGATGGTATTCTTATCATCATACAACTTTGGGATTACTCACATTCTAAAGGAAGGAAAACATAGTTGTTGTTGCATTAGGTAGGAGGAACGCTAAAGTGAATGCTTTGTTATTATAATGGAAGAATTTGGAGTTTATTTTGGAGTTTGACTTCTGACCTCAATCGAAATATGCACTTGAGTTGTAAGCACTGATAGAGGTTAGACCTGCACTGATTGATCACGTTGGATTGGGTCATGGACAATATGTGCCATTAGTTAGCATCATGGAGCAGTTAGGACGAGGTAAATGATCAAGAAATTTGGATCATTACTCCAAAGACCAAAAGGGCTACTTAAAAGTGATGGAAGGCTGTACCACAAGTTAAGGAATGGATAGAGGAATTCTTGGTTGAGTCTCATCATTCTAGGATGGCCATTCATATAGGAGGAGATAAGATGCATCAGAATGTAAAGTATAAGTTGTTTTGGCCATGGATGAAGATGCATGTACGGAATATGTAGCAAATTATATGTAGGGTGAAAGCTAAGTAGAAGAAGCCAAGTGGGCTTTAATCCCGTTAGATGTACTATGGTGGAAGTGGGAGTACATATCTATATTTTTTGTGGATGGATAACCTAGGAGTAGGAGAGGAAATGAAAGTGTATGGGTTATAGTAGATCGACTCATGAAAAGCACACACATTATTCTGATAAAGAGTACGAGGATGGTGGCGACACTAGCGACACAATGTATCAAAGAAGTGGTTCAATTACATGGAGTACGAGCAAGTATAGTAAGTAGCCTGGTTCATTTTTCACAAGTGAATTCTAAAGGTGTCCACAGGATGCACTAGGGGCTGAGTTAAGTTTGAGCATGCCAAAACATGCCCCCAAACCGATGGAGAGACGGAAAGAGTGAACCAAGTCTTGGAAAACTTGTTGAAGGCATGCATATTGGATTTTGAGGGATCTTGGGAGGATCAACAACCTTTAGTGGAATTCACATACAATAATATCTACTAGACTAGTATAGGTATGACATCGTTTGAAGCATTGTATAGAAGGCCATGTAAGTCACCTTCGTCTTGGTGGGAGTTTACGGATAATATTATTTTGGGTACAGAGATGGTTAGAGATATTATGGAGAAGATGGAGCATATTAGAAAGAGGATGAAAGCCTCACAAGATCGGCAAAAGTCATATGCTAATAGGAGGAGGAAAGATTTGGAATTTGCAGTTGGAGATTTGGTCTTTGTGAAAGTTTTTCCATTGAAGAGGATGGTAAAGTTCGAAAGTTCAGAGAATTTGGCACCTCGATTTGTTGGTCCATTTCTAGTGTTGGAGAGGATATAGAGTTTGGCATATAGATTGGAGCCTTCGAAAAAGATGGCAGGAGTCCATAATGTATTCCATGTGCCACATTTGATAAAATGTGTACATGATCCAACCACTATAGTTGGACTTAGTCAATTGAAGGAGGTAGAGTTGGAACATGAGCCGAGCTCATCCTATAATCCATCCCATATTGTTGAACCTAGGGTAAAACGACTGAGGAATAAAGTGGTGAGATTGGTTAGAGTGCGGTAGGGGAACAATCCGATTGAGAGTAAATAGGAGCCCGAAGAGAAGATGAAGTCTACTCATCCTCAACTCATTTTGAATATGTTCCTTAGTTTTATCTAATTTCTTTAGGTCAGACAATTCTAAGATTAAGATTGGATGCTATGGATGATTTGGTTGTTAGAATGAATATTATTGGTTTTGCATTCATATAAAAATATATGCTTATATTAGGGTGTTATGCATCCATGCCTGATATATTGTCTTATTGCACTCATATAGGGTGCATTAGCGGCATTTGTACATCATAGGTATAGAAACTGCAAGTTACATGACATCATTTTATACATGTTGTTCATATTGTTTTGTTTAACTCATTTAAATATATTATATAAACTGGACGCAATGTCTTTTACATAATTGATATGTGTTTGGCGAACTATATGAGCATTATATTACATTTTCCATTCCTTATGAATTTCGAGAACAAAATTATCTTAATGGGGACAAGACATAAAGTATTACTATGAAAATTTGGTATATATTATAATTAAAATATTAACAGAATAACGGTATTACATAATTGGATTTAATTTGTAAATAAAATAAATTATAAGGACGGACAAAATGGTCGTTTTTTCAACTTTGGAATTTGACGACGAAACCTATACCATTGCGACCGTCTTATTTTCCTAATTTGCATAGTATATTCGTTTGCATTGTTTGGAGTGTGTGTAAAGGAGTTATGAGCAATTTCGTGTCAAGCTAAGCGAGCGTCAAAATTTGAATTTGAAATTCAAAAGACCTTTTCTTTTCCTCCATTTATAAATAAGTAGAATATGTAACTTCTTCACCATTTCAGAAACTGACATCATTCCATTTCTGTTCACTTTCCCTTTTTCTTCCTAAATTTAAATCATCACATCTCACTCAATTCTTGATGGATTCGCACAATACCAGCAGCATCGTGAAGCACAAAGAGAATACTACGAATCCATACCAAATTGAAGGAGAATCTTGAAATCCTACTGACAGAGCTGTATTGACGGTGAAGACTAAAGTAGTGGAGAGCATTTCGACGAGTAATCTTTGCTTTCTTCTAATATAATGTGTGGATAATATTATTTCTATGATTCGTAGCCTATATATGAATAGATAATTAGCCAATGAATAGAAAATTTCAGATTGAACATTGGGTTAGGTGGGAAATGATGATCAGAAAACCTAGAAACTTTATTAATCACCATTTTACCTAAATACATAAACTATGAATTTTTATGAAATTTAAGTGTAAAATGACCATAGAAACCTAATTTAAGATGTCAGGAACTTTATTAGATGACCAGAGGCAGAATGAGGGCGACTGGAGGCAAAATAATGTGGATGAACGACCAAAATTGTGATTAGAAAATAAATTTCATATCACGGTCGGTCGACCAGTCGATCGGTCTAGGTGACCAATGGACCAGTGGTCTGTTTGTGTTTAGTTTGAATATGGGCATGAACAGGTCAATTTATATTAATATTTATCGATTAGAGTCTAGTTTCCTTTGTTTTTAGAAGATGTTGGAGAATATTTCAGAGATGGTTATCAATGCTATTGATCCAAGGATAATTATGTGTATGTTGATCATTTATTGGAGTAGAATTTTATTCATTATATAGAATTTGTTGACATTGACATGAACGTGTACGAGCCGGTAGCACGAGTTGAAGACCTAGGATACGAGCTTGTGACACAATGAGGCGATCTGGGTTTTGTGATGCTCCCTTGTAGCGCTTTGGCAATCAATCATGGAGGAGTGGATATTAAGCCGTCCCGTGGAGTTAGCGGCACATCCGGGACGTAAGTCCAATTTGTATTCAATGTATGGACAACAAGCAACCCTGCAGCATATGAGGCGAGTCTAGGGAAGTGATTCCTACATGAGATTGATGTGACAATGGACAACATGCGACCCTATATCACACAAGGCTAGTTTCGGGAAGTGAGTCGACATGAATTCGATGCAATATAATCCAATACTATAGGTGGTGGGACCAGATACATACGATAGGCTAGCTAAGTATTGTGTGACCAGTAAGGCACTCGAGACAATAGACTCTTATCACGTTTTAGTTTTATCTTTGTAGTATATATGGAGAAAGTATGGTTCACTCACTTAGGCATATGTTTGGCCCACTCCCATTTTTCCCCTTTATTTATATCTTTAGGTTTATGGAGCTTGGAGATAAGAGGGTTTAGAAGACAAGGACCTTATTGTATATATTGTAAATAATGTAAATAAGAATTACGACTTGGATTTTATTGTGTATATTTATTGAGTTTGATTGGTATTGTACAAACATATGCATATGACAATGCAAATATATTGTGGTGTAGCCAAAGTGATTATGGTTATTGATATATTATATTTTGTTTCCTTTATTCGTGATATTCTAAAAGCTATTAGTTAGAACCACAGTTGCTTCATGTTATTACATCACAATAACTCATCCTTTTCAACTCTCGAGGTGTTAACGTCAGTTCGAACATTGAACTTTGGTGTTGATAAAGGTAGGTTGTTACATTGAGTGACAATATCAATGGCAAACCACTTAACTATACATTGAGTAAATAATCTTAATAGTAAACCTCCTAAGTCTCACACGCTGAGTATACAATTACAATATCAATGCAAACATTGAGTATACAACCCCGATGGTAAGCTGCCTACCAAAACACCGAGTATATTACCTCAGTGGTAAATGTGTCCTACACACCATATCATTCAACTAATAACATACATGGATCGATAAACGATTTCAATTTTTGCGTTGGTACATCTGTTCAAACAGTTGTAGACCTTAATAACAAGGATGCTTCCATTCCCTCATGTATCTCTACCAACACGCGGTCGTGACTATTATAGTAGCAACAGGAGCAACAAGTTGCGATACAATTGCACGTAGCATTGGGCATCATGTTATACAGCATATCATATCAATGCGAGATCCAGAAAGTCAAGGAAGCGGCAAATAAATCCCCAATGATATCCTACTTGGCCTGGACCAGGTTTAGGTTCAACTGGGCTAATGCAGGCTATCAGTCAATTGGATATACATGTTAATCGACTGGTTTCCTATATGTTTTTTTTTGAACAGCGCAATAGTCAACTAAACAGATAGTCGACTAAGGCATTTGGTCGACTAGTCAACTATTTGCATGCAGACACACACACACACACATCAACCGTCAGTGGTTATTAAATCTAACTAATAACTCTATAAAGATTCGATCGATTGGTGCCTATAGTCAGTCGACTATTTGGTTCAGAAAATAAACTATTTTTTCTTTGGTTTGGCTCATGTTTGATAAGCGTTTTCGTTAAAGCACACAGTCGACTAGTCTATGTAGTCAAGCGATCGCTTTTCAAGAAATTTCGGTAGTATTTGGCTTAAAAATGAATTTTTTGTTTTCGATTTTCAATATGTATGTTAAATATGAGAAGAATGAAGGGACGAGAGAGAGGACGATAGAACAACGGATGAGAGGACGAAGGGGATGGAGGGACCACGAAAGAATGGATTGTTTCATGTGCTTCTATTATTTTCCAAAACACGAAAAATAAAAAAAAAGTTGTTTTCTGTTTTGTATGTTAACTTCGTTTTCTAAAATGGTTGTTTTCGACAATATACATGCATCATGTGCATTTTTGTATGGATGAAAATCCAAACTAAAAACGACAAACCAAACAGTACCTTCTTTTTTTAGTTTTAAAATTATTATTTTGATATGGTTTTGATTGTTTATAATTAGATCTTCTATTCGAACTTTGTGTATAAACTTTGAATTTGTATAATCCCGTGTTTGAACAATTATCTATATAATTCCAAAATTTTCATATCCAACCTTTTGTGTAATTTATCCAACTGATTGTATATAAACTATTATTTGATTCGTTTATGTATACTCAATTTTATTCAAAGTTGATAAAATAAGATTAAAATTATTTTTATTGGAAATAAATGTACATTCAATTTTATTCATCTAAAATAATTCTAATCTTTTACACAAAATCAGATCTACATGATTTCAAAACTATAGGTATATATTCACTTTTATCTATCTAAATCAATGCAAACCTTTTACACAAAATCAGATCTATATGATTTCAAATCTATATGTATAGATTTACTTTTAATCATTTAAATTTATTCAATCTATTGCATAAAATCAAATCTATATGGCGTTAAGGGTGAAATTCATTCAATCTATCCTCCCTCCAAATTTCATTGATTATATTATCAAAATCATTGTCTAGGGTATTCCATTATTTTAACTATAAAAAAAAAATCATCAATTCGATTTAAAATCGTATTTTTAAATTTAAATAGATATGTAAATGAATGTTAACTATTTATCTACATCATATTCATTTCTTAGATAAATTCACCCACTTTTGTTCGCTGTCTTTTAAGTAATCCATTAATATCCTCCCCTAAATCGATTGGATTTGACGTCTCTCCTTCTCCACTTAGCTTGCATTTGTTTAGGTTTGAATCTCTTTGCCCTTCTATTTGATTTCTTATTTTGTTTAAAGGAAATTGATTTATTTTTTGTTTGGAGAGATTTGTTTTAAGATTTGAGGACGAAGAAGAAGAAAAATTATGTTAAGGTAAAGGGTCGACTACATATGAAGTGAAGTGGAGAATGAGGTAAATTAGGGTAAGAAACCTCTCCTATACAGGCACATCCCGAAATTCCCCCTCAGCCTAGTTGTTGACCCATTTCACTTTTAAAGGCACATTATGGTAGATGAGTCGTATCTCCTTCATCCGACGTCCATTTTTTATATATGAATCCGCATTAGAAAAATTATTTGATGCAACGGAAAAATCATATTTTCCATATTCATTCATTTGTAAAAGAAAGGTTTTTAGATTTATGTAAAATTACCAAAATTCCATTTTTAATTAATATATTTTTGAAAAACCTATAGTGTTACATTCTTTCACCCTTTAAATGATCTTGTCCCCTAAAATTCCTAAAGGTAGAAATATACAATTCATAGACTCAAATATTCACCAACAACCATGTGTAAGTATAATAAATACACTCAAAACATGCCGTACACAAAGCAATCCATATCAAACATATGTGTTTCATAACACTTTTGGTGACAAGATATGATACGCTTAAGGAACACTAAAGTTCGGATATAGATATCCATATATAGTAATAGAAAAACAGGTGCAGATAAATAACATGCATCCATCGATCAACATATGTCATGGGTATAACAGGTGAGAAATGCATAAATGCCAATGTAACTCTTATATGAATGCAAGATTATGCCTTATAGACATGGATGCAAAACATCATAAAATATATGGATAATTCTATATGTATGTAACATGATATACAATAAGTTAATTCATATAGCAGCCATAAGTCACTCAACAATGCATACCATTCCATCTAGTTTCCTAATTAACTAAGCAAACAAAATAGGAAAAATGTACCCAAAAAGAGTAAGGGATAAGAAGCTCTAATCTTCTCCTCTGGCTCCAAAGTACTCTCAATCGAATCATTTCTCTACTGGACTTTAACTAGTCTAACAACCCTTTGATTAATTTTCTCGTAAGTAATTAGCAGGCTAAATTTAGGTTATCTGTCCTAGTCAAAGCCAGTCCGACTATTTTACAATCGACCCGCATAGGCCAACAGAAGCCCATGATGGTCTTGAACCATCCCTCCTATCCAACGAGGCACTAAAATGAGGCTCGATTGCCTCATCCCTAAGTGACTATCACCTTTAAAGGTATGGGCCTGGGCTTTCCCGGTCCAGCCCGACTTGTTACAATGACAACCAAACTTCCTATGTCAATCTACTTCCAACATAACTCTAAGTCAGCATGTTCGCATGACGTCAACTCTAATTAATGGTCAACACCTCTCTAAGCTTGCCTCATCATGAGAAACATCAAGCAAGATAGACCCAAGCATTGCCCATCCTTGGCCCGATTTAAGTATAGCCACCCTCGACAGGTCCCAGGCAACGGTTCCAGTCACCTCCCGACCAGCCATGCGCCATCTTTTCTACATGGTCCTTATTAAATTTCCTAGTTTCTTTCATATCATTAATAGTAGGTCAATAAACTCGACAAGACTTATCAGGTGAGCATTCAATTAAACAACAAGCTGTCCGTCCACCTATCCGAAATAGTATGGCTGAGCGGGTGAACTGATATGGCTTACCATCAACATTAAATATTAAGTCTATGCAAATGTGAAGATTTCACATTAAATGCAAAGTTCGCCGCCTAGTGCATAGGTGCAGTGAGTATATTTTCATCCACCGCACATCTCCTTACACCTTTATAGCCGTCCTTCATCTACCGCTGTAGCAATATCAATAGTCGGCTTTTCCCGCTAGGTTCTACTACCGCCCACTTTAGCTACTTTAAATATCCCCTGCATTGCAACTTCAAATGGATTGGAACATACAAGGATTTTGAATACTCTAGGGCTCTTGATACCACAAGTGCTTAAGATTACACAACTTTATTAGTCTTAAGTGCTTCCTACTTTCTTATTATTCTTTTAAAATTCCTTTTAGTTGTAAGAGAACTTTACAGTGGATGTAGGAAACTTTGCTAAACCACTCTATATCTTTTGTTATTTACCTTTCAACTGCGTATTTAGCTTCTCGTTTTCCACCTTAGTCCTAGTATTAGCAAGTAATCTTGGCACATAAGTCTAATCTTAAGGTTGGTTGAACTTCTAGTCAACGCTGCCTTATTACAGAGTCTCTTTGTCCTATTTTTAATAATATGGCTAGGTGCATGACGAACAAGTGACTCCCTCCCCACTTCTACCTCCTCTAACTAACTCGACTCGTCCATAGTAGATGAATCATATAAACACTTATGCAAGTGCGACACACGGAAAACATTACAAACTCCTGCAAACTTTTCAGGAAACTCTACCCTATAAGCTAACTTCCCTACTCTTTCTAAAATTTGAAAAAGCCCTGCAAAATTCGGCGCCAACTTTTCCGAACTACCAAACCTCACAAATGTGTTAGTGACAAAACCTTCATAATAACCATGTCTCCTATTATAAACTCAAACTCCATGCATCTCCTATCAATATATGATTTCTCTCTATCTTGCACAATCTACTAAGGATCAAATCTACCTTCCTAAAGTCTCTCTAATCATGTATGGCTTAAGAATAATCCTACCCTTTGTATCCCACCAACAAGAAGCAGATCTACATGGCTTCCGGTACAATGTGTCGAATGTTGTCATTCCAATATTTTCTTGATAACTGTTATTATATGCAAACTCTACTAATGAAAAATGCTAAGAAGCTCAAAGTCTAGAATACACATCCATAACAAATTCTCCAACACTCAATTTACTCTCTTATTTTTTTCGTCCTTCTATGGGTGATAGACTTTGCACAAATTCAGTTCAATGACCAAGGCCTCCTGAAGACTCCTCCAACTTACTAACGAAAAATGGATCTCGATCACTGACGATACTGGAAGGAATTCCATGCAGTTGGACTGCCTCCTTCACATATTAATTTGCCAAAGATATAGCTAAACTCATGCTCCAAATCAAGATAAAATGAGTGCATTTGGTCAATCGATCGACAATGACCCATGCACTCTTATTTCCTCTTTGACTCCTATGAAGCCCATCAACAAAATCAATAGAGATGCTCTTCGATTTCCTCTACAAAATATCCAAAGGCTATAATAATCCACTAGGCTTATTTTTCTTTGCCTTCACATCATGGCATGTCACAAACTTTGAAACAGAATCTGCAACATGTCTCTTCATACTCTGCTATTGGAATACCCTCTTCATATCTTGATACATTATGTCACTACCAAGATGAATGGTCATCCTAGAATGATCGGATTCATATAGTACTAAGTCAATCAAGTCCTTAATAAGAGGAATACACAACCTACCATTGCTACATATACCTCCTCTAAAATCAATGGTATAATGATTCAAATGGCTCGAATTCTTACCTCTGTTCAACTTCTCAAAAATGCCTAATAACTTTATGTCTTACTTTTTCCTCAAACAAATATGGTTCATAATTGAATGCTAAGCGTCTAAAACTGCTAGCAGTCCAAATGCAAGGTCTAATGAATGTCAGAAATTAAATGTAGAAATAAACTCTGAGATGCCTCCACTCCAAAAACATAAAGCATAACATCACTTGTCTCATACTCAAGGGCATCTGCTACAACATTACCTTTGCCAAGAGTATATGAGACGCGAAATCATAAGATGTAAAGAAGATTGTTCACCTCTGATGCTTCTAATTCAATTCTCTTGGGAAGAACAAATACCTTAGAGAATAATATTTGTAAAAGATAACTCAAATCCTTCCCTTAAAATGTAATGCCTCCATGATTTAAGAGCAAAAACAATAGTAGCCAACCCAAGGTCATGAGTTGGATAATTATTCTCATTTGCTTTCAAATGTCGACTAGCATAACAAATAACTCTATCTTCCTCCATCAAAATTGCGCAGCTCTTATACTAGAAGCATCGGCATACATAGTAAATGGTTTCGAACCATCGAGGAGTAATAAAATATGTGCAATAGTCAACAACTCATTTAGCTTAATAAAAGCATACTGCACTCCAAGTTCCACGAGAAAACTAAATTCTTCTTAGTAAGTCGAGTCAAGGTGCATAAATCTTTGCAAATTCTTTAATGAACTTCTTATAGTAGCCAGTCAAACTAAGGAATTCCTAACCTCCGTTGCATTTTTGGGTACATGCCAATCTTTAATTGTGGAAATTTTATTTAGTTCAATTGATAGTCCTTTCTCAAAAACAACATGATCGAGAAAGCAGACGTCCCTATGCCAAAATGACATTTGGAGAATTTCACCTTCAAGCATGCCTATGTAGAATATTGGGAATTTCCTTCAAATACAACTTGTGCTCTTCCTCACTTTTCTAGAATTAGTGCACCATTAACGAATACCACCATGAACTTATCCAGCAACCCGTTAAAAACTCAACTCGTGAGGTCGATGAAATATGCTAGTGCATTGTCAGCCCAAACAACATGACTAATCGCTCTTAAAGTTCGTCAATTATTCAAAAAGAAGTTTTCAGAATACTATGGTGCCACATGCAACTGATGAAATCAAGTAGCTAATTCGAGCTAAGAAAATATCTGTGTTCCAACTAATCAATAATGATTCTTCTTTTTAGCTTGTTCAGTTCACGATAATCGATGCAAAACCCTAATGTGCCATCTTCTTTAGTATCAAAAACAACATGTTCTTCCTATTTTGAAAACCGCTTTGAATACAACTTTTCTTCAAAAACCCATTCATCTATTTTCCTAGCTCGCATCTTTAGGAGCTATATGCGTAAGTGGTAAGGCCATGGGTCTGGCATCCATTTCTAAATAAATTTGAAATTCGATCTCATTGTGAGGTGGAAGACCGGAAACTCAATAAAGACATAGAAAGTCAGCGAATATAGTGATGGAAGCTAACTCATCATGTGATCAGTCTAGGGACTATAAGTAGCTCAACATAATAGAACTTTTCGGATCATGGTAAAACCCAAGGTTGTGCCCGCTACAAGTACCCAAGTGAAATACCTTCCTATCACAATCTAATATCGGTCCATACATAATCATCTAGTCCATCCCCAGAAATGAACTAAACCTAGAAAATTCTAATACAAAAACATCGCAATCAACTCCGATATCCATATATAGCTTCAAACCCTTACAAATCATAGAAAAATGGATCTATCCCCAACATGATTCAATGCTATAATAGGCTCCACGACTAGACTAGTTCTTAATTGCAATTCATCAACTAGCATACCCAAAATAAATGAGTGAGATACTTTGATGTCAAATAAAGTGCGAATAGATAAATTAGAAAGAGTTGACACACTATCCATGAGGACTTTCTTCATGCTATCTATAACTGGGCTGCACTTGAGCTAAGGAAAACATCAAGGGCATAAGTTGGAACCACCTATTAAAAGTCTTAGCCAAGATCAGACACTTCCTCTTCTTATGCCAAAACTATTTATAGTTGTATCATTTAATCTTTGCAACATTCACTTTGCAATCCATTGCCATATGTCTTCTCAATTTAAACTTTTTACTCCTAAACTTTAGCTTCCTTATTCTGCCTTGACCTCCTACTTTGCCCTTGAATTTATTCCACTGAACTGGCTTTCATTCTACCTTCTTAGGTCCTTCCTTAGCAATTGAATTCAGAAACACCGCCTTGACCAAGTTCTCAAAAGTATCTAGTGGGTTAGTGGCACAAAGAAACATCTCGCAGAGATGGTTCAACCCCTTAGAAAATTTGGTCACCTTTTTCACTTGTGTATTAATGAGGTTTTGGCCATATTTTTCCAGTTGATTGAACTCATTAACATACTCCTTAACAGTATGGTTTCCGTAGTCTAAATGAATGAATTTCTCCAGCTACACTCCCCTTTTGGTCTCCGATATAAAATTATCTTCAAAACGCTTCTTAAAATCAGTCTAAGTAATGCCGGCTCTTCTGTCTCAGTAATGACAATATCCCACCTATTCAAAGCCCCCCTTTGCAAGTGCTATGAAGAGAATTGCCTCCTCCTCGCATTCTCTACACCCATCATAGAAAATATCCAATCACAATTCCATAAACATGCTCGAGTCTCGATAAATGGTATAGTGTTAGGAACTGAGGTGTTGGTTTTGATGACAACAACCTTTTTAACTTATCTTATTATAAAATATATATTAAAACTATTTTCTAGAAAGATACGTATATGCAGGATATATAGATATGCAGGTATTGATTACCGAAGACTGATCAGTATAAAGATGAAAACACAAGATTGAAGACTCTAGAGTATCAAGATCAAGATTTCAAGATATGTGTCTAGTTTTTGTTAAAACTTCATAATAGCATGGAAATCTTCATTTCCAATTCCATTTGAGATGGAACCCACTTCTACCTTCTTAGGGGATTACAAACCCACGACAAGTAGTTTTCAAACCTACGACAAGTGGCTTACAAACCCATGAACATCCTGGTTTTGAACAAGTTCTTGAGTCCTGATGTGATGAGATATTTTGCAGGAAGAAGCTTGCAAAAATAATTCAAAATGGTTTTTCAAAACGATTTTCAAAACTGCTTTTCAAAACATTTTAGCCTTAAAATTATATTTTCAAATGATTTTCGAAAAGATGTTTTAGCCTTAAAATATTCTTTGTTTTTGTGTTTTAAAACATAGTAAAATTAGTTTATTTTACTTAAGAGTCGTTTCGTTTTGTTTTCATTTCAATACCATTTTCAAAACAAGTTTTTCATCCTTTTTAACAAGGGGATGTCGACATCATGGGATACCACATGCCGACATTGTGGCCATTGAATTCAAAAGTTTCAATTTTCAAACGAAGTGTCCATTCGTTTAAATCTCTTCACGAATGGTTATGATAGTTGGTACTCTATAAATAGCCTTCTCAAAAGAATTTTTTATATACAATTTTCATATTTTCTTCACTTCTTCTTCTCCACAAATCCATGTTTTATAATTATCATATTTTTAAGATCGTGCTGAAATTTTGCCAAATTCTCAAGTGAATCAAATTATAATTTCATTCTTGTTTGATTCTCTATCCTCTCTCGAAGATCAAAGTGCTATTCAGAGTTATATGATCAATTTGTAATCAAAAGTTTCTCGAGTCTCTCTACAAGGTGTGGTTGTGCCTAGAAATCAATTGGGTAATCTTGTGGCCCGTAAATCAAGAGAGTTTTTCCCTGACTCGTGAGACAGGAGGGTACCTCAAGGCCTTTATAAATTGAGGAGTGTAATCTCGAGACTGGTTTAATATAAATCTGTATGAGGTGGTT
This sequence comes from Allium cepa, assembly GCA_030765085.1. NCBI lineage: Eukaryota > Viridiplantae > Streptophyta > Magnoliopsida > Asparagales > Amaryllidaceae > Allium > Allium cepa. The sequence goes on along the minus strand of CM060929.1, from coordinate 455,978,448 downwards.
TCCCTTGGTACATAACTGGATGTAAAGTAACTCCGAACCAGTATAAAATCCGATGTGTTCTTTCCCTTTACTGCTTTTTATTTAATTTCTACATCTATTTTTGATTCTATGATTGTTCTGTGATTAAGTTCGGCATTCGTTTGTGTCATAATTTCAATTTAGTTCATATAAGTCTTAAAATTCATTAAATACTATTCACCCCCCTCTAGTGTTAAATTAGCCTTAAGATCCTTAATCCTTTGTCTCTTTCAATTGGTATCAGAGCATTGGTTTTCATAGTTTTCGTTATCTGAAACTTGAAAATTGTTTTAATGGCTACCAACACTGGTAATGTCAACTCTGGCACTAGTTTTGTTATCCCTAATAGTAGTTCATTTGTAGAAGGTTAGTCTACTTTCAAACCACCATTTTTCAATGGCAGTAATTATACATATTGGTCTTGTAGAATGAAAATTTATTTACAGTCAGTAGGATTAGACACTTGGAATATCACACAAACAGAGTATGTTTAACCAACTACCAATTTTTCCCAGTGGAGTATTGAGCAAAAGGGTGTTGCACAAAATAACTCAAAGGCCATGAATATAATATTTTGTTCATTAGATAGGAATGAGTTTAATAAAGTGTCTGTTTGTAAGTCTGCATTTGAAATTTAAAAAACTTTGCAAGTTACTCATGAAGGAATAACCAAAGTTAAACAGACTAAAATTTCCATATTAACTAATCAATTTCAATTGTTTAAAATTCATGCAAATGAGTCCACTTTAGATATGTACTGTCGATTTCAAGATATTGTTCATTCGCTAATAGCACTGGAAAAAAGCTTTTCGAAGGAAGACCAAGTCAGAAAAAATATAAATTCACTCACTCCAGAATGGGATCAAAAGACACTTGCAATCGAAGAAGCAAATGATATCAGCCTAATGAAAATAGAAGAATTGATTGGGAATCTAATGTCTTATGAAATTCAACAGCAAGAAAGAAGAGAAAGCAAGGCTACAGAAAAGAAATCATTAGCATTCAATGCAATAACTGAAGATTCAGAACCAGACAGTGATGAGGAGATTGCTTTCATGACAAGAAACTTTCGAAAATTCCTAAAATATAGAAAAATGAACAATTACAAAAGAAATGATCAAAGGAATTCAAGAAATAATGCAGAGAATGTCAACAATGAAAGATGCAACAATTGCAATAAAGTCGGGCATTATAAGAAAGACTGTCTGTATCTAGATAAACAGTTATTCCCTCCAAACAATGATTCGTCAAGGAAAAAAAAGAAAGCATACACAACAACTCTTGATGACTGGGACTCATCATCCAGTGACGATGAAAAGAAGATGGAAAATTCAAATTTGTGTTTCACTGTTATTCATGAATCAGACAACGATGGGAGTATGGATCTAAATATAGGTGCGCATTTGCATTATTTTTAATTTTTCTTGGTTGAATGGATGCTTGTTTGTTTACTTGATTTTATTAAATTCCTTGAATTTTAAATTCAAATTTATCCCTTGAAATTTGAATTTTATATTGAAAAATAATATTATTTTAATAATATTTTAAATATTAAATTATTAATATTTAAGTATTATTATATTTAATGTTATCATAGGAATTATATATTTGAATATAGGATATAATATATATAGTTATTATAAAATAGGATTACACACTTGTCCTTTGAATCAATAGGCACATGTCGACATACCCGGATACCCCATGTCGACATGCCCCTCAGAATTTGATTTCAAAATTTGAATTCAAACTTTTGAATTTTCCTCCACCTTTTCATCAATTTTAATGCTCTGGAAAGATGCCTCTTGACTAGAGAACATGACCATAGAATCTCTATTTATCTCACTCTCTTTATCATCACTTTTCACTTTCATTTCAAATTTCAAACTTATCTTCATTATCTTCAACTCCTCTCAAACTTCTTCAATGGCCTCTTCAAGCACTCCTAACACCATTAGGCTTCCAAAATCTGTCAAAAACTTTCTTTTTAATGAGCCGGAAGCAATCAAAGCTTTCATCAACTATGTAAACTTTGGTAAAATTCATACGGGAAAATTTGCTATTTTTGAAGATTTTCCTTCTTATGAAATTGAAAATCTTTTTCAACAATGTTCTATTCTTAGTTTAGTTGATAACAAACAAAATGATTTTGTATGTTATCCAAACCTTGTTAAGATGTTTTATGCGAATTTGAATCGTGGTTTTTATGACGGGGAAGAAGGACAAATTTGGAGTAGTGTTAAAGGAACACTAATTGTTTTGGATTGTGAAATTTTGGAAAATATTTTGGGATGCAAGTATACCGGAATGAATCTCTCAGAATTTCAAATCAATGAAAATGATCAAGGGACATTTCATCACTTTTTTGAAGGGGATGACAAATTTGAATTCAAAAATCGTTATTTTCGTCTAAAAGCAAGAATTTTTAATCTTCTTATCCAACACACTCTTATACCAAGATCGGGAAACTACAACAACCCGACTTTGAAAGTTTGCAAAGCTCTTTTTGCAATTTTTGGAAATTATGATATTAATTGGGCTCAAGTTATTTTGGATGAGCTAAGGCCCAATAACTTTACCATGGGTGAGAACACATTATACTATGGAATTTATCTTACTCGGATTTTCAATTATTTTGGAGTTGATTTTAAAAGGGAAGAATTTACAATTAGAAAAGTGTTCAACCGTGGAAACATTTCCCTTATGCAAATTCCATTAGTGTTTCAACCATATAAAACACTTACAGAAAAGGAAGAAAGGCTTGCTCATGAAGAGATGGAAGGAATGAAGGAAGAAGATGCAGAAGAGGAAGAGGAAGGAATGGAAATTGAGGAGGGGGAAGATCAAGAAACCTCCTTAGAAAGTATAGAATATCCTACTAATCTTGCTAATCCATCCAATAAGACCATTCTCAATAATCAAAACATTGTAGTGGAAAATCAAAAGACACTTAAAAGATCAATGACTAAGAAAATGGATAAGATTTCCACTAAAATCGACAAGTTCTTTAGGAAAATTAGTAGAAAGCTTGGACTATCATCTTCTTCATCTTCATCTAACTAGTTTTAGTTCATGCTATCTTAAGTTCTATCTATGTAGTTTCTTTATTTTAGTTAATATTATATTATCCTATGTAATGTTAACTAGAATTATTAGTGAAATCGTTCATTTCCTATTATTCTTGTTCACTTGTCTTTGTAATTGTTTATTTTTATATTATACAAATTTTAGTTTAATAGATTTGTTAATAATATTCAAAACAACGCAAAATTCCACTTTAGGCAGAGGCATATCGACATACACCAACCCCCCATGTCGACATACAACGGGTAGAAACTAGTTACATTTTCAAATTTTAGTTTCATGTAACTAACTTATGTCTATTCATTTCAAATGACTTTCTATCCCTATTTATATCTATTTCTTCCAGAATAAATTGTCAAACTTCATCTCTAGTCATTCTCTTTTATAGTTCTTTCTATTTCTTGAATTATGGCTTCTCCGGTTAAGAATCTAAGTGACAATCTTGAAGAAACTCTCACTTCCTTCAAGAATATTCTTACGTTCATACTTCATAATCAGCGTCACTTAGAATTAAGTCAAATACAGATGATCAAGGAGTAAGAGAGACATTTTGATGCCCTTCGTTGGATGATCTCAACCCTTAACAAGGACGATCTCGAAGGAATTCCACCAGTCACTCTCGACAAAGATCAAGAAGAATGGGATACCATTAAAGCAGACCCTATCTTTGGAGAAGATGGATGGGTGGAAGTACCAAGAAATGTCTAGTTATTCTGTATGATATTTGTTTGATTTGATTGGTTTGTTTTAAACTTGATTAACTTAACTTATTTGGTATGGTTTGTATATATGTTTAAATAATTACTGTAAATATATGATTATATGATTGGATGATTATTGGTTTACTTCTGGATTACACTCATGATCACATTTCACATTTATGATCACACTTAGCACTTATTACACTTATATATGGATTACTCTATTTTATTATGGTTGACTATTATCTAATGAGTTTAGGGAATTTATTAGTTAAAAGTTTTTTGTTGATGACAAAGGGGGAGAAGTTATAAATAGTAGTTGGCTTAGAGTAAGGGGGAGTCTTGGAGTAAGGGGGAGCCATGGAGAAAGGAGTAGTTATGATAGGAGTTATGGTACAGTAAGTATATTTTATAAATACAGGTTGTCATCGTCAAGATGGGGGAGATTGCTAGGAACTGAGATGTTGGTTTTAATGACAACAACCTTTTTAACTTATTATTATAAAATATATACTAACACTATTGTCTAGAAAGATATGTATATGCAGGATATATAGATATGCAAGTATTGATTACCGATCAGTATAAAGACTCAAGACTCAAGATTGAAGACTCTAAATTATCAAGATCAAGATTTCAAGATATGTGTCTAGTTTTTGTTAAAACTTCATAATAGTATGGAAATCTTCATTTCAAATTTCATTTGGATGGAACCAATTTCTACCTTCTTAGTGGCTTACAAACCCACAACGAGTAGCTTACATACCTACGACAAGTGGCTTATAAACCCACGAACATCCTGGTTTTGGTACAAGTTCTCGAGTCCTGATGTGATGATATATTCTGCAGGAAGAAGCTTGCAAAACTACTTCAAAATGGTTTTTCAAAACGATTTTCAAAACAGCTTTTCAAAATATTTTAGCCTTAAAATTATCTTTTAAAATGGTTTCCGAAAAGATGTTTTAGCCTTAAGATATTCTTTGTTTTTGTGTTTTAAAACATAGTAAAATTCAGAGTCATTTCATTTTGTTTTCATTTCAATACCATTTTCAAAAACAAGTTTTCATCTTTGTTAACAAGGGGATGTCGACATCATGGGATACCACATGTCGACATGGTGGCCGTTGAATTCAAAAGTTTCAATTTTCAAAAAAAGTGTCTATTCATTTAAATCTCTTCGCGAATGGTTATGACAATTGGTACTCTATCAATAACCTTCTCAAACGAATTTTTTATATACAATTCTCATATTTTCTTCATCTCTTCTTCTCCACAAATCCATGTTCTATAATTATCATATTTTTAAGATCGTGTCGAAATTCTGCCAAATTATCAAGTGAATCAAATTAAAATTTCATTCTTGTTTGATTCTCTATCCTCTCTCGAAGATCAAAGTGTTATTCAGAGTTATAGGATCAATTTATAATCAAAAGTTTATCGAGTCCCTCTATAAGGTGTGATTGTGCCTGGAAATCAATTGGGCAATCTTATGGCCCGTAAAACAAGAGAGTTTGCCCTGGACTCGTGAGACAGGAGGTTACCTTAAGGCCTTTATAAATTGAGGAGTGTAATCTCGACATTGGTTTAATAAAAATCTGTATGAGGTGGTTTGCCTTGGTACAGGACTAGATGTAGGGTAACTCCGAACCAGTATAAAATTCGATGTGTTCTTTCCCTTTACTTCTTTTTATCTACTTTCTACATCTGTGTTTGATTTTATGATTGTTCTGTGATTAAGTTCTGCATTTGTTTGTGTCATAATTTCAATTTAGTTCATATAAGTCTTAGAATTCATTAAACAGTATTCACCCCTTCTCTGGTGTTAAATCAGCCTTAAGATCCTTAATCCGTGTCCCTCCCATACAGTTCCCAAGTAATTCTATCCACCCAGACTATGGAAATCCTAACATAGTTTGGGAGGATCTAAAGCAAGTGGAGAAGCTAGGACTGCACCCTGTGCTTATGATGTAGGTCCTCCATTAGGGTTAATTTCATTCTGGCCCATTGCCTGAAGATACTAGCAGATTCATACTAGATGTTTACACCCAGATGCTCGATTACCTCACTAGTACTATTTTTAATTTGATGCTTATTCTTACTTATCTATAAACAGAAATTATTAGCAACTTCCATAGAGAATATTATGCATTATTTGAATCTTTTGGGTTTCTTCGTGTTATACTTATATATCTCTACTGTTAATAATAAAGTTCAATTAAGGGGATTTCCACCCTGTCTTTTGAAATTCTAAAATTACCAAAGATAGCATCCTCTTTCCCATCACCCATCAAAGGAATGTAACTACTGATTTGTAACATGTACTACCATCCCCTTTGTGACCAACTATCAATGGAACTTCACTATCGATTTGCTACCTCCACCACCTACAAGACTACTTGAAATAAAGATGTCTATGACTACCAAAGGTTTTTCGCTTATAACACATACATAATAAAAATAATATTATTGTAATAAAATTATTTCTCTACATTAAATATTTCTTAAGGAAAAAGTAAATATCTTTATTAATTGGATGCATATAGGTGCATGCATTTATACTATACATAATAACTTCTAAAATATACAAGTACTCTCCCTCAATACGTGCTTAATCCCTAGGATTCCTAAATTCAGGCTCTAATACCAAATGTAACAACCAGTACTCTAACAATCCAACATTGAGAAGTAATTATTTAAAGTTATTAATGGTGATTTAATTAATTAATTTGTATTTCAAAGACATTAAAATAGTAATGATTCAGAATTATTTAGAAACATTGGAATTTGATGATTAAACAATTTTTAATTAAATCTAATTGTTATCTTTTCCTTGATTGGATGATTAAAAAAATTGATAAAATTAGAAGGGACTTCTTAAGGAGTGGAGATAATTCTAACAGTAGCCTTAAATGTTTAGTAAATTGGGAAATAGTTTGTAAATAAAAAAAAAGAAGGTGGTTTAGGAGTCATTAATTTGCGTAACATGAATTTGTCTTTGTTAGGAAAGTGGTTATGGAAATTTAAGGATGTTAATGATGACTCTATTTGGAAAGAAATCATTTCTAAACATTATTGCAATGGTAGTAATAATCTATACCAAATTACACCTTTTGTTACCAATAAATTGTCTAATTTTTAGAAATCTATTTTAAAATGTCATGAGATTTTTAACCTTGGTACGAATACGATTGTTCATTCAGGTAATAATACTTCTTTTTGGCATGATCATTGGATATCTATCATTCCTCTTAGAGTGTAACTTAAAGAGCTTTATGACATTCGAAACTTTATGACTGCTTTAAATTTAGATGTTTTTTCTCCAGATTATGATCCCCCTTGAAATTTTAGTTTTAATAGATTCTTGGAAGATACAACTCTTAGACAATTTGATTTATTATGTGCTAGATTGAATTTATATAATATTGGTAACGAATATGATATTATTAACCGGGAATGGGATTAGTGTAAAAAATTCACTTCAAATTCTCTTTATAAATTTGTCAATTTCTCGATGAAACTAATAACTCTTTTAAACTTATTTGGAAAACAAATGCTTCTTCTAAATCTAAAATTCATATGTGATTCATCATGCATGGGAAATTAAATACTATTGAATTTTTAAAAGGAAAGAATATGCAAATTGATAATAAATGTTATTTTTGTAAATTGTATTTTGAAGATATTAAACATGTGTATTATGATTGCATGGATACTTATTACATTCTTAATAATACTCTCTAAATCTTTAACTTTAGTCTTACAACTAGAGTTACGGATTGTGATTGTTAATGGAATAATTTAAGATTTAAGTTAAAAAAGGAAAATAGATTTTTATTTAATACTATATTCTTTATAATTTGTTGGTATATTTGGTTTGAGAGAAACCAGAGACTTTTTAATAATAATAGTAGTCACATTAATAAATTTATTTTTATAATATCATCATTTTGTTTTAACTGGATCTCAAATCATAAATATAGATTAGCTAAAATAATCATTTCAAAGAATATCTTAATAAGGTTAGTAATAGCATTAAGTTATTTAAACATAAAAACAATATTTTTAACATTAATATTATAACATTAACATTTTCTCAAATTTGTATGGTGATTTTACTAATTATCATAACGTTCTTTTGATTAATGGAGCACAAGGATAATTTTTAAGAGGTTTTTGTTTATAGATTTTTAACTTCATATTTTGTTAATTTTTTACCTTTTTGATTTTGAAATCTCTTTTTTACATCTTTAGAATTGGTTAAGATGTTGCATAATGAGCTTGGATTCTTTTTAAGTCTGTTTTGTTATTTTAGTTGCTTTTCCATCTTATAAGTTTAGCTATACGTTTACTACTTTACTTCATTAATACATACATATATATGTATATAAACTTCATTTATACACATATATGTGTATTATTCTTATAATTTTCTTTAGTTCTTTTTACAAATACTTTTTTAGGCCAAAAATGGTGCTAGATTACTATTTGCAAGTTTTTAGGATATTTGTTGACAGGATTGCAGTGAGACATTCATTCTGAACCTTCCGCATTCGTAGCGAGGAGTTATTTCCGTTTCTTCTGCGTCAACGGTGGGGCATTCTTCATTCTAGACCATCCGCATTTGTAGTGGGGCATTCTTTCTAGTTCTTTCACATCTGTAGTGTGACGTTCTTCATTCTGGATGATCCGCATTTGCATTGAGGCATTCTTTCTAGTTCTTCCACGTCTACAGTGTGGCTTTCTTCAATCTGGATCATCCGCATTTGCAATGAGGTGCTCATTCTGGATATTCTGAGTTTGCGGTGAGGTGGTCTTTCTCTACTGGAGCTGTCTATCGATCTCATCCCACTGGGATGCATCATGGATTTTTTGGGTACTTCTAACACCTCATTACCGGGGCGGTGGCATGTCGAAGCTCGACATTGAGGTGTAATGAGCGGTGGCCTTGCCGGAGCTTATTCTAGATGTACCTGAGTCCTTTTTCATTATTTTTGTATTATGATTAGTTACTTGCCAAGTATATTGGCAGCACCTTTATTTTCAATGATACACACACATGTGCTCTACTTTACTTTTAAGGATCACGCATTTCTCTCAAAAATTAAATCTAATTGTTCGGAAAGATTTTTCATAAAAGGATTATATATTGGAATATTTTGGGAATTAAATATTTTAGTGTCATCGTTTGAAATAATTGTTGAATTTAAATATTTTGGATTAATTAAATTAAAATAAATCAAAATATGGAAATAATATTTTGTAAAACTATATGGAATAAATAATATTAGTTTGGGTAAAAAATAATTTTAAAGTGGAAATTTAAATTAGTTTGGGTTAATGTAATGAATTTTAGTTAATATGGCTAAATTGAATACTTTTGAACAAATATTCGAAATAAAAAAAATTATGGGAAATAAATTCGGTAAGAATTCCATAATGTTGTGTTATCACTTAAATTTTTTATAGTGACTTGAATTGAATAGAAAATGGTTTGTACAAGAAAAGAAGAAAAGAAAATGAAAAAAATGGTTGTTAACGGCCTACATGAGGTCCATGCCCAAACTTCTAAACTTCAACCTTTACCCCATATTTAGAACTCCATAAGCCTTGAAAAATCATCTCCTTCGTATTTTCTTTCATTTGTATATAAGAAACAAATTACGAAACCATTAGCTATGTAGAATCTTCTTAGCTTTAGGAAAGAAATTACGAAACCTACCTCCTTAATTCAAACATCAAATAAAATCCTATAAGTTCAAAATTCGTATAAGTTTACCTTAAGAACCTACGAACCACTAGCTATGAAGAAATCATGGAATTGGTCAAGATTTGGAGCATAGGAAATTTACAATAAAGGAAAAGCGGTGAAGAAGGAAGCAGAAAAAGGAGTAGAAGCTTCTTCAAGCTAAGATGAGTGCTTCTCCACTCACAACTATGTCTAAATAATTGAACTTTATTTTGTATGTTGATATGTATGAAATGTTTGTGTATGCATGTTTCTTGAATCTTGTGTATGCTTATGTTTGGGATTAAATTCAGATCAAAATTAAACAAGTCGGTAATTTAGAAAATTGTAACTGTGGACTTCCACCTATCAACCGGTGGCGACCTAAAAGCCCCAATTTTTTCCTTATTCATGTTATTTTGTTATTATAAAATATTTATGTAAATATATATATATATATATATATATATGATTAGTTTACATGTTTTAAATATAAAGTTATGTCATGGATTTTATCGCTATTGAAATAATTTTAAGAAAATATATATTTAAATTTGATATTAAATATTATTATAGGATATTTATTTAATAAGAAATTTGATTTATGGTATTAAATAACTATTTTAAATGTTATATAATTTCTGAAAATTGAAAAATGTTTCCAATTAATATTCGAAGTATTTTAAAGTATATTTTAAAATTAATAAGCTTAATTAAGAATTATAAAAGTATGTTCTATATATTTGATTGAGTAAGATATTTATTTAATATTTGAAAATTTATTTACACAACCTATTTAATTCTAGTACTTCATGGGATGATTCTAAAGCGATAATAAGAGACTTTATTAAGTGTTGCTAATGACTTTATATATAAAGTAAAGATTTTGTGGGTTATACTTTATAGTTTGGAAATAAAAGAAATTATATTGAAGTTCAAGAATTTATTTTAATATAGTGTATAAGTATGGTAAATAGAGGAAAGACCATTAAAAATAATATTGTAAATTGTTAAGTGATTTTGGAACTTATATATGTAAATGTTGGTTGTATATTATATTATAATTAATTAACTTTTATTCGAATATTGAGTATATAAATTGCATGGTAGATTTAATATATATTCCATTGTCTATATCGAGAAGATTTATTACATTATTTTTATCTCTTCTCTAGATTGAATTTAATATTTTATTGATGGTTTTATTTTTGTATGACGAAAAATATGAACAAATGGAGTTCTAATACCATCTAGTATGGACTATTGGTAATATTTTCCAGTTATTCTTTGGGCTCGTTATATAAAATAATATTAAGGAGATTCTAAATTGTGAGGAATTTGAGTAAATGGATTAATAATACCATTTGGTATGGGACATTTGGTAATATTTTTCGGTTATTACCATGACTCATGATATGGAATATTATGATGGAGAGATTATGATTTGTGAACACTGAATAAACAAACTAATAGCACGAGGTGGTATGGGATGCCATTTTGATATTTATTCGATTATTTCTTGCTCTTAGATGACAGTCATATAGGGATAATAAGTTATGGTTACGAGATAGCTCATGGCTTTGAGTGGGGTAGGTGAAGGCTTATGCTTATATGCATGGTCCTCTACCAATGACATGCTCCTAGTTATCGGTGTAGTGAGACTGATTAGGCCAGAATCCACCTAGTGGCTTGATCTCGAGGTCGCGCCTTAGTTCTGTGTCATAATATTGTACTCGTAATAAGGTGGTTTACCCTTAGCCCTTTGAGTCATATAGGCCAGCAGTCAATTACCATAGGGTCCAGTGCCGAGTTATGACCGAGTCCTCGCACTTAGTGGATATTATCATGATTCCATGAAGGTAACTAAACACTGTAGGAGCAGATCCGAGTGGGTAGCCTGTCTTCGCCTAGTGTGGGCAATCAATCGTTAGTCTCCCGTCTGGTTCTTTTGTGAGTGGTAAGTTGTAACACCCCATATTTCTATAACATTATTTAGGATATTTAATTAGTTAAATTAAATAAAATAATGTGAAGATTAATAGGTTGAGATTTGAAAGGGTAGTCATTCCATGTTAAATGGAAATCTAAATGAAACAACATGAACTAATGTGTTAGGAAATAAGGAAGGGAAAAATGAGAAATAGGAGAGACTTATACCCTAAACCCTTAGGAAATGAAACTTACGTTCATTTCATTTTATCAAGCTAAAATATATCAAGGCCGGCCACCATTTCCATTCTCAAGAGGAGATAAATCTAGGATTCAAGAGAAAGAAGTTAATTAACTTATTCAACATTAAATCTCACATCTTTTAATCTCAAAGCTAAGGTGAATGATTACTACATCCCATTTTCTTATGGTTTCCGGTTTTAAGTTATATCCAAAATTATTTTGCAAGTTTATGCCATGTTTTGGACGATTAAATTTATATATATGCTTGTTGGTGAATTATACATGTTTATCTTAGTTTTTATGATATTTTTGATATGAAAACCCTATTAAATGACATCCAAATGCCATGAAAATTTAAATGTAGGTAAAAATGATATTTTAGAGAAGTGTTTCAATTTTCATTATTTTTTGAATCAATTGTGGGTTTTATGTTAATTTTCTAGTGAATAAAATGATTTATTAGGTTATAAATTAATTAGGGTTAAAATAATGATTTTTGGGATTGAAATTTTTATATGTTGGAAAGCGTATTAAAATAGATTTTTCGAAATTTTTCTAGATTTTTCCTAAGTGTTTTGATGGATATATAAAATTATTTAAGGTATGGGACTTAAATGTTTTATATGTTTAATTAAGGAGAAAGGGCATTTTATAAAATAAAATTATTGTTTATTTCTAAGATTATTGATAGCACTTTTCTGGAAAATATTTATTAACCAATAAGAATATGACAAACAAAGGCAGGTTAGTCGAAAATTTATCTCTTTTAAGTTAAGAACAAGAAAATCATACTGTTAGCATGTTTCAGCCATTTGCGGCATTAAAGCTCTCGACCCAGACCTTTCGACAAAGTCAAAAGCATGCTTTCGACAAGGCTGAAACCAATGCATATGGTATCAAGTTACTTGGTACGTAATGTACTGGACAAGGTCGAAGGGTACTTGGTCGAAACTTAGTTGCCGAAGAGGTTGGAGTATGTTTGTTTTATAAGCCTAAAGTAACGCCTGCTTTGCTTTCAAAAAGAAGCTTTTGACTTGGTTGCTTTTGACTGGGTCAAATATTTAAAATAAAGGTTTAAAAATTTCAACGAGGTTGAAAGGTTATAGACACTTTTCTACCTTTCGAAGTCATGCTTTCGACAAGGTCGAAAGGTATACTTGTCTTTTAAAAAACAGCCGCCTCTCCCATGCTTTCGAAAGGAATCTTTCGACTTAGATGATTCACCCTTTTTGTTCTAATTGAAGTATAACCCAAGGTTTCAAAGGAGGTGTGTAACATCCCGCCTTTTTGCACGATTTAAACAGACACACGTGCCAATTCAAATCATACGTAAGGGCGGATTGTTATGGGATAAACAAGAAAACAGAGAAAGAAACAGAATCTCACAACGGAAGGATAAAATATAATAATCAAATATACAGTTCATAAATCTGTTTACAAAAACCTTTGATTTATTTATACAATACATATCAGAGTACACATACCATATAACAATGCAGCGGAACAATATGAGTGTAGTGAAACCATATTATCTATAGTAATAATAATAATAAAATCTTCATCTTCTTCCTCCGGAAATAAAATCTTCAATCCTAAAACGCTCGGACTGACCCGAGCGAATTTGGAAAGACAAAAACACTCGAGTCAGAACTAAAAGATCTTATGTGAGTTACATTAATAGAAATAAATATGAGTGCAGTAACTCAAGAGATGCTTGGGATTTACATCTCCTAAGGATCCGTTAAACTATTTACTATATAGTATATTGCGCTATTATAATAGTGTCTAATTGTAAAATAAACTTACTTTTAAATAGCATTAAGGCTTTACATTTTCCACCTTAACACATTTATATATTCCCATAGTCTATACAGTACCGTAATCTCCCCCGTACTGGGCGTCGTTAGAGGGCACTCCATAGGTATGGTACAAAACCAAAATCGTATAAGGCGCGCTAGGGTAGGTGACACGACACAACTAGGCAATGCCAGGGTAGATGTACCAATTGCTATCCGGGCTGATGGAAACGCATAGCCGCAGCTACCGCCCACCTCGAACAAACTCCCCCAAAAATCAAAGTAAAAGTGGCCACTGAAACAATCCAAAGCCAAAGTATAATATCGAAGAGGAGTGTCCGATCAGAGGAATGACCTCATTGGCCCGAGAATCGCTCCTGTTTTAGCCACCTTATGCCAACTCACGGGAGTCGGGTCCACGTATTTACCTTGCAGGAAACGCCGCCACAAACCTACTTCATTCTGAAATCTCCACCGCGTACACGGTTGTTAAAGTGGTTTTTGGAGTTGGCAGAGAGTATGACAACTTCCGATCCCGGTCTCTTCAACAACCAAACGTTATTATAACACCGCGGTCATTTAAAATAATTATACTTTAAAACCAGAACAAAATCCATTTTAAACCCATATAAATACGATATCGTTTATATTTTTAAAACCCCAAATCAATACGATATCATTTAGACCCAAAATCATATAATGTCATTTTATTTTCCAATATATATTCTTTTCCAAAATCATAGGGTTTTCAAAGTGAAATAATTAGAAATCACAACTCTTGTATATAATAATTCCAAATCATACTACCTTGAAAATCATAACTTCGAAACAATTTCCATCTCTTAAATGGTTAAATATTAAATTACTTTATAAAACACAATAGCTTCTTTAGATTTCACAAATCAATTTCAAATATCGATTTAAACTTCCAAATACCATTTCAATTCTTATGTTTCAAGGCTTTAAATATTTCACCATTTCAAAACAAACTCATTTGACAATCCCATATATATTAAATTCAATTACTTATTATTTAGACTTGAAATATTTACTTAATGAATTCAATATAATTTAAGAAAAACCTTTAACTTTATACAACTGGATCATCTTTCAATTTATTATATATTCATTTAAATCAACCTGATATTCATTTAAATCACTTTACAAAAAAAATCAAGTTATAAAAATCATATCCTTTAAAAATTCTAAATTTTTATTAAATTTCAATTTAACTTAATATTCATCTTCCAAATCTTATTCTCATTTAAGTCATAAAAACTCCAGAAATTAAATTTTAATAAATGCTTAATCGTATTTGATCTTAAAAATCAAACTTTATTTTATACTTCAAATCAAATTTATACAAAGCTTAAAAACCGAAAATTTCTATATATATATAAATAACCAATTCAATATCCCATAAACCATATATATATAGTTTTACAAAACCATAAAAACATTTCAAATTTTTTTATATATATATACCGCGGTGCCTGTATAAAATTTTCTACCCTATGGTCAAGTGGTACGGATGTTTATCATTTCAATCCGCAATTTAAAATATAAATGCGGTTGTTTATCATTTCAAACCGCAATCCCGAATGAAATAAAATGCATAGCAACTTGCAATTAATAAAATTAATCATCCATTCATCCATCAAATCATACATCCATTTATCACAGCCATCATCCAATTTCAAACAATCATCAATACATAGCAGGTGATAAATAATGGTATCAATTATCAGTTATACCCAAAATAAATTTAATAACTGTTAATTGGCAGTTTATATGCAAAAATAAACGTAAATTTAACTGGCAGTTAATATGAAATAAAAATTTAACATAACTATGACTGGCAGTTAATATGCAAATAAATAAATTCTAACTGTCAAATTTATGCAATAAATAAAATAAATTAACAGTTAAATTAAATAAATGCAATTTAACAGAGATAATGAATAAAACATGCCAAACAGTCATAGATATATTTCTACTCATATCTAAAATTAATTTAACAGACATAAGAAGTTTTAGAAATTGTGAGTGGGTTAAAACACTCACCTTTTGAATTTAAATTGGATTTAAATCCAATTTAAACTCAAAAATTCGATGGTCTCCAAATCTTTCCAAACAAGCATCAACAGATCTGGAAATTTATTACGCTCCTAGCAAAAAAAAATTCGCGTAAATCGGAGGTCGTATGAGAAAGTTATACGCATTAATGGTGATTGAAATTTCAAAAAAAGAAAAAAGAAATTATATATCACATCATATATTTATTTAACTTGCAATGGAATTTTTAGTATTGCGTACCTTTTTGCTTAGCCAGATTTGGATCTGGAACTACTTTCTCATATTGTTTTGTTTCCTTGCTATCTTAATATTTTTTTATTTTATTTTTATAGAAAGTTTTGAAGAGAAGATTATATAAATATGGATTTGAAGAAAAAGACATGGAAAGAAGATAAGGTTTAAAAGAGAAAAAAAATTTAAAGAAGAAGAACAACAACAACAAAAAAAGAAAAGGAAATTTTGATAAAGAAGAAGATTTGAAGAATAAGAAGAAGAAAGAGGAAAAAAAAAACTTTGGAAAAAAAAGAGAAAGGAGATTTGAAGAAGAAACATGAAAAAGGAAGAAGGAAGGTGAAGAGTGACAAAAAATGAAGCTATAGAAGATGAAATTTTTAAAAAAATGAAATGAAGCTACAAGAATGAGGAATGAAACTAGTGAAAAGCTAAATATAAACAAAGTAGGAATTGAAATAAAGTAAAAATATGAACAACCCAATAAAAATGGTAGATGTTAAAAGAGGTGAAAGAAAGAAATAAAAATATGAAAAGTATGTAACGTTCATGAAATGAAAAGGCTTTAGACCATGTAAATGGAAATGAGTAATGGAACAAATGAGGAAACAAATAAAAAAAACGTGTGACAATTATTAATTAGAAAGGGAATGAATGGACCAACTCTACTCTATAAACAAACTTTTAGAATTCAAATTTCAAAACATTTGTTCACCCAATTAATTTTTTTTACCCCAAACATACCAAATTTGACACTCATTAAAGATTTAATTACCACAACATAACTAAATTTAAAAAGACCAATTTACATAACGGGGACAGCGGATACATAAATAAAATATGAACCATGATTTACAAATTCAAATTTAAAAATAACATTTTTTCTCGACACGTAATTATGAACTCAATTATTTAATTTATTTTATATTTCAAGGTTAGTAATAAAATCACTTCCGTGCAACCCATACCTGTTATTTAACTACCGAAAAATGTTGTTTTAAAAATTCAATTTTCTCTTTTTACAACATTATATTTATATTCAGAATGGAAACGTTCACTTTATTTCCTCAACATTCTTTTATTTTCCTTAAAATGCTTATTCGTTACTTGCAATTCATAAATGTAAACATTCTTATATTCTAAAATGATCAACTTATACAATATTAAATCCATTCTTATATTTCCAAATAATGTACATTCATAATGAAAACATTCTTACATAAATTTTATTAATTGCACTTTGTTTCTTTTACTTTTTCAATTGAAAGATTTTAATAAATTTATTTCCAATTAATTTTAATCTTCCACTTCAAAACAGACCCTAATTGATGAAATCAGTTAAATAAATACGTGAACATTGTAATCCTTATTTATAGTCAAGCAAACATGTTTATAAAATTACAGTTTCCAACAAGCATTAAATTACATACTAAATAAATCTTTTTCTCTATTCAATTAAATAATCAAATGTTTATTCCATCTAAAAATTTTAAGTAGAAGGATTCCATGTTGGTTTCAAAATATATTATTTTAATATCCTTGAATTTTAGTTTAATCTCTATAAACGAAATATTTAAACGTTCATTTCATTTATTTTGCAATACTTTAATTAAACTAAAATATCGTTTTCTAAACTTAAATCTATGCTCCCATTGATTCATTCAATTTGCACCTATTATGTATTATTTTAACAACTCATTTATAACTTTGAATCTATTCCTCAAATTCCACATTTCTATCGTTATATACATTTGAATTCCATCCTATTTAATATTTCAAATATTACGTCATTATCATTAATGTAATAAATATATTTTTAATTATTGCAATTGATTTTCCGTTATAACTTAATATACTAAATAGGTGGTTAATCTTAAATACTTGTTCTCATTAACGATTTATTTCTACTTACAAATTAATGCAATTATTACATATTTCCATCTTTATCTCCAACTAACGTAAAATGTGATATTCAAATTCCATAAATTTCAATAGATTCAAATTATCATATCTATGAAGAACATTTACGTTATTCTCCATTTATTACCTTAACTTATTCAACGTAACATTTAATTTATATTTATTGCAATGATTTCCAAATCAATTGAATTGAATTAAATATATATGTATCACTCATAATAACTTGTGGTCACAACTCTTGATCACCATTAATAAGTTTATTATTTACAATCCAATAATCGCCATTCTATATATATATATATATATATATACATGAATTAACTAATTCAATATTTCCATTTCGTTTTCCTATCCTAAATTTATTACTAAGTGTATTTACTCCATTCCAACAAGTTGGAATTCCATTTTTACTATACAATCATTTCCCTATTCAGTTTTATTACTAACCCATCATCATTGCATTTGTCTTTTATTGATTTAATCAATTTACCCCATATTCCCTTAAATTGATACTAACGAAACATTCAATTCTATTTATCGCATAAACTCCATTTCATAAATCTACCTGCAATTTCTACCTAGAAATAAGGTTACATTTCCGTTGAAAATACATTTACATCTTACGTTACTACATTAATAATTAGTAGTGTTTATATCATCAACCATCACTTATGAATAATTAGCGTTTCCTATTTATTTTGTTACATTCACTTATATTCACTTTATGAATAAATTGGTATTCCCATTAACCTATTAATTACTAACTTTAATTATTGCAATTCATTTATCTAACATAAATTTTGAATCTATTTCCAAATTTTCATATTTCAATTAATTAACACCTTACAATAGTTTACAAATAAAAGGGATTGTACTAATTACATTATTTATTTTCTTGCATTACTTTATTACCACCGTTTATATTCAATTTCCGTAAATAAATATTTTATTCCATTGACAAATTCAATATTTGCAAAAATTTCCACTATTACTATTAATTGCAATATATAATTTAATTTGTAAATTTTAATTACCCTTGATACATCAAATTTCAATATTTGCTTTCATATAAATTAATAAGATTTTTATTTCTTTATAAATTTAAAATAAAATCCTATTAATTTAATTCATTTTAAACATCGAATTTACACGGGTCGTTACAAGGTGTTTTAAAGTATTAATAAGTTTGGAGCCTATTATTTTTGAAGTTACGTTTTAAAGCTTTCGAAGGGGAGCTTTCGAAGGGGTCGAAGGCTAAGCTTCCGAAGGGGTCGAAGGCTAAGCTTCCGAAGAGGTTGAAAGGTTTATGTTTTAATGGTTTAATGCTTTCAAAGGTACTATTTTTTGAATGCTTTCGAAGGGGTCGAAAGCCAAGCTTTTGAAGGGGTTGGAAGCAAAGCTTTCAGTGGGGGTCAAAAGGTAGTTCCCGGCAAGGTCGAAAGATCCTATTTTTGAATGGTTTTGAAAAGGTTGAAATGGAAGGTTTTTCCAAGGCAATGTTTTAAAATGTTTTAAGATAGGGTGTCTAAGGTTTTTTATGCTTTCAAAAGGAAGATTTTCGATTATTTCGAAAGGGTTGAACTATGGGTTTGAAAGGAAAGGTTTTGGCCTAGATAAATAAAAGGTTTTCCTTGGTTTCAAAAGAGACGCTTTCAAAAGGATTTAGAAGGGGTGCTTTAAATGGAATTAAAAGGGGTACTTTCAAATGTTTAAATATTTTCACTAACAAAGGTTTGAGTAAAGTGTATATGTATATATTTAACATGGCAATGTGATTTTGAGTAAAACATAAGTATTGTATATTTTCCTTGTGTTAGTTTGATTTAAAGGCTTAAATCATTTTGAAAATGTTTATAAGGAAAATTATGGGAGGGGACCCCTAAGTGAAAATGACTCATATATTAGAATACCAAATGTGACTGGTATGGGGTCGTGCCCTATACACTAGCTATTTGCCCCGGCTAACTGTTGCCCAAAATTCCCGTGTGTAGGCTTGGTCATAGGTAGACTGAAATTATGATTACATACCGAAAGGAATATATGTTTGTATACAGATAATTTATTGGTGAGCTTGAAAAACCATTAGGATCAGGAAGACCTGGGAGATGATTAAGTTAGGGACAGACCATCTAGAAGAGAAGTATTTAACAGGTAGTTAAGGATAAACCGTCCAGATGAGGATTGTCTAATAGATGTTAGATTAATTTTTTTATATTGTTAGGTAGGCCCAAGTCATCCAAAGGTTAAAATTTAGCCAAAAAAACTTATGTGTTTGAACAGATAGTTCGTTTATTACCTGATATCTATGTATGTTTACATAATAACGCTTTATAGTATTTAACTAGTTTTGGTTTTAGGAAAAGGTTTTCCAAAAGATATGTTTTAAAACAATGTTAGTGAGGGGAAACTCTTCCGCTAAGTGGCGTGGTCTCATTTAACATATTAAATCAGGATGTACAGTATTATTCACACCAAGCTTTTTGGCTGACTCGAAGTTTATGTTTTCCTCTTAAACTCTCGGGTGCTCAAAAGTGATTTGAGTAGGATTAGGGGTTAAGGTCTTTTTTAGGTTTTAGTAGGATGACGAATAAGGCTACCGGAGGCATCCAGGAGGCCAATGGATAGCTATTTAAGAGTTGCGGTTTTATGTTTTGTTGTATTTCCGCTGTGTTTGTATTAGGTCAGTTATGACTATACGACTCTGATCATCTAAGGGGGTATCTTCATATACCTCTCTTGGCATATTTTGTAGCAAGTATGTTTTATCTGTGTTTGGGAATGTGTTGGGATTATGTATTAAGAATACATAACATCTGTTTTGAAATTTAATGAAAAAATGTCGATTTGAAATCTGTGTTTTGTTTCATGTTCAAGTGCTTCTGATATTATAGATACCATTAACATAACCGCATTTAGTCGCCGGAAGCTGATGCTATAGGTGACTGCAAATCTGCAGTGCTTAGTTTTGGGCCCCTAGATAAGGGATGTAACAGCTTGGTATCAGAGCAAGGTTTATGAAATACTTTAATAAAAATGATTTTTGAAAGCATAATCCTTAGTAATTAGAGTTAAGATTGGGGTATGGGATAACGCTATAGTAACGTACTTGTATTTGTTATATATAAATATGCGCTACATCTCTAGACTCCTAACTTAGTTAGGCTATTCATCTGTATCTCATGAAGCTTGAAAACAGATATGGAAGAAGAAGAGGCAGAATTAATCTGAGAGGAGAGAGAACCACCACTAATGGAAATGCCCGACCAAATGCTAGGAGAGGTCTAGGTCAGGCTCAAGCTGAAAATGTTGGTGCTGGGGTTCCCCAAATGGATATGGGAGCCATGTATCGGTTTTTCGTAAACATGTTGAAAGCTAGAATTGCAGCTGGAGTTGTCGGAGGGAATGCTGCTGGAGGAGGAGTTCAAGAAGCTCCGATTGTAGACCACTATGGTAATCTGAGCAGATACTATATTAGGCTTGGAGGGAAGCCATTCATGGGAGCTGAAGATGCGATTGAGGTAGAAAACTAGCTGCTCCACTATGAGAGGATTTTCGCTAACTTAGGATTGAATGACGAGCATAAAAGGAGATTAGATTTAAGACAGCTTCAGGAGCTGCTCTATTCTGATGGAATACTGTTGTAGGTGGTGTTGATGAGGAAACCATGACATGGGCGGAGTTTAAGAGAAGGTTTCAAGAAAGATTTATGTCAGTGGTGATGCAGTCGGTATTGGTTAGGAAGTTTGCTGAACTGGAACAAGGAGAGATGTTTGTTCTATAGCATGCAAGAAGATTTGAAAAGTTAGCCTAGTACAGATATGCCATGGTTGATACGGTGGTAAAGAAGAACGAGAAGTTTATAAGAGGTTTGAAGCTGGAGTTGGCTAGAGCTACCTTACCGTACATAAGGGATCCGTGTGATGTATTGGTAGAAATGACACTAAGGCAGGAAGAGGCGTTAGCTTGTTTGGATAAGAAGAAAGAGAAGGAAGTCCAAGTGGGACAAGGCCAGGAAAGAAAGTTTTTCCATAAGAATAATGCTTAGAAAGGAGGAGCGTAGAAGAGGGGAAAATCTGAGGTGGTTTGTTATAAATGTGATAAGAAAGGACACTATGCTCATAAGTGTCAGACCAAAAAAGGAAAAGGGAAAGAAGCAGTTGGAAAGAAGAATATATGATACTTTAATTGTGATCAGATTGGACATTATAAGAACCAATGCAAAGAGCCTGCTAGAGAAGGAAAGGGACAGATGTATGCATTGGAGCCCACAACTTCAATGTAGTTGTGCAGAAGAAAGGGTAGGCTAATCTTGGAGGCTTGCTACAGATTCACGGTATGTCTATTAGCGTTCTATTTGAAATTGGTGCATAATGTTCTTTTATTTTTGATGTTTGGTAGATATGCTTAACCTAGAACCCTCATATTTAGTTACTTCCTTAAGGGTTGCAAATCCGATAGGAAGGTATGTGACACTTGGGATAAGGTATGACCATTTAGAGTTTGATTTGCTAGGTTATACTTTTGATTGTTGTTTGCATGTATTTAATTTTATAGGGTTTGGGATTATCCTTGGGATGGATTGGTTAAGTAAATATGATGCTACGATATTTTATCATGATAGAAAGATATCACTTAGACAACCGAATTGTAGTGATCGAATAGTTTATACAATAGAGAACCCTAGTTGTGAGGTGAATGCCTTATGGGGCATCATGGAGTTGGAGGATGAGTTGCATTGAGTCTTTGTGGTTTGAGAATTTGCTGATATATTTGAGTCGGTAGTTGGACTGTCGCCGAAAGGAGCCATTGAGTTTTGGATGTATTTTGGTGCTTGGAGCAGAACCAATGAGTAGGCTGCCAAGAAGGATGACACCTACAGAGATGAGAGAGATGATGGTGCAGTTGGTGGGCTTGGAAGGCAAGAGTTTTATTCGACCAAGTAGTTCACCTTGGGGTGCTTCCATAGTGTTTGCTAAGAAGCCGGACGGATCGTTGAGGCTGTGTATCATTTATCGTAAGTTGAATGAGAAGACGATAAAGAACGGATATCCATTACCGGGAATTGACCATTCATATGATCGGTTAAGTGAAGCCAAGTTATTCTCTCAGATGGATTTGGCAAAGGGGTTTCATCAGCCTAGAGTGGCAGAGGATAGTATTCCTTTGATGTCGTTTAGGATGAGGTATGGATTGTACGAATGGTTAGTTATGCCGTTCGGACTAACTACTGTACCGACATTCTTTGTGGATTTAACGAACTAAATCTTCGGAGAGCACTTCAATAGATTTGTATTAGTCTTTATAGATGATATTTGATATGCTCTAAGGATGAGAGGGAGCATGAAGTTCGTCTTAGAGTTGTGCTTGAGACATTGAGGGAGCATTATTTGAAGGCTAAGTTTTCGAAGTGTCATTTTTGGAAGAAGGAAGTGAAGTTCCTTGATCATGTAGTCTCAGAAAAAGGATTGTCTGTAGATCCAACTAAGATCGAGGCAGTGAATAATTGTAAGAGACTTGAGACGGTGATCGATATAAAGAGCTTTCTTGGATTGGCTGGGTATTACGGAAGGTTTATAAAGAATTTTCATGGATAGCTTCACCGATGACTAAGCTTACGCGAAAAGATGTGAAGTTCCTATGGATTGATAAGTGTGAGGAAGCATAGCAGAGCTTAAAACACTTATTGACCTATGCGTCAGTGTTGGTGGTTCTAGAGGGGAATTAGGATTTAGTTGTTTATGCTAATGCGTGTGGAATAGGATTGGAAGCAGTACTGATGCAAAGAGGTGAAGTGATGCTTATGCTTCCAGAAAGCTCAGACCGCATGAAGTTAGGTATCCAATGCATGACTTGGAGTTAGCTGTCATTATATTTGCTTTGAAGGTGTGGAGGCATTATCTTTTGGGAGAGCGGTTAGATTTATACAGACCATAAGTCACTGAAGTATTTGTTCTCTTAGAAGGAGCTGAACACGAGACAACAAAGATGGCTGGAGTTTATTGCTGCTTATGATATTGGAATTGAATACACGCCAAAAAAAGGAAACAAGATAGCGGATGCACTTAGCATGAAACATCAGAATGCAGTATTGGCTATGATTGCTGAGTGGAAAGATTTTGAAGTATTTTCAAATTCTAGAGTGCAGTATAGATACGAGACAGGTTCTAGTGCAGGAAGTGCTGAATTATCTTGTTTAGAAGTTCGATCGGTAATGATTGAGAAGATAGCTTCTAAAGAGAAAGAGGATCCAGTTTTACCTGAACGGATCAAAAGGCTAACGGAAGGAACAGAGAGCGATGACTTAAAAGATTTTAGTCTTAACCAGAATGGGTGGTTGAGAAAGAAGGAAAGGTTATGTGTTCTGAATTTAGGAGACATGAGGAAAGAGGTTTTGGATGTGTGTCATCGTTCAAAGTTCACTATCCATCCAGGAGGAATGAAGAGGTATCAAGATATGAAGAGAAGTTTCTTCTGGGAAGGTATGAAACGGGACATTGGTTTATGTGTTAAGCAGTGCTTGAATTGCCAGTAGGCAAAGACTGAACACCAGAAGCTAAGTGGATTGCTTCAACCATTGGATGTTCCGATGTGGAAGTGTGATTCTATCTCTATGGATTTTATTAATGGGTTGCCAAGATCTAGTAAAAGAAATAAAAGTATATGAGTTATAGTGGATAGATTAACCAAGAGTGCCCATTTCATTCCGGTAAATTCAACTACAACGGTACTTGTTTTGGCAAAGTTATTTATGAAGAACATGGTTAGACTGCACGGGATTCCTAGTAGTATTACCAGTGATAGAGATTTTGTTTACTAGCGAGTTTAGAGGAGTCTACAGGAAGCTTTAGGAACCAAGCTTAACATGAATACCGCTTACCATCCATAGACTGATGGGAAAACGGAAAGAGTTAACGAAGTCTTGGAGGATTTGTTAAGAGCTTGTGTACTGGACTTCGGGGCATTATGGGAAGACCATCTCCATTTAGTTGAGTTCTCGTATATCAATATTTATCAGACCAGTATTGGGATGGTACTGTTTGATGCCTTGTATGGAAGACCATGCATATCTCTCGTATGTTGGATAGAGACCAGGGATAGATTGGTTCTTGGTTCCGATTTGGTAAAAGAAGCCGTAGAAAAGGTTGAGTTGATCTGATCTAGGATGAAGGAAGCTCGGTCTAGGCAGAAAAGTTATGTAGATAGAAGAAGGAAAGACAAGGAATTCTCTGTTGGAGACCATGTGCTTATTAAGGTTTTACCAATGAAAAGTGTGATTAGATTCCGGAAATCAGAAAAGTTAGGACCTAGATTCGTTGGACCTTTCCGTATTGTTTAGAGTATCGGGAAGCTCACTAATAAGGTGGAGTTAACAAATAGTTTTGTAGGAGTCCATGATGTTTTCCATATTTCTCATCTCAGAAAATGTGTTAGAGACCCGGAGACTACCATAGCACCTACAGTGTTAGGGGTTTAGTAGTAGAGCCGGATTTGACCATTGTTAGAAAGCCGATTCGGATAGTCGAGAGAGATGAGAAGAAGCTTAGAAACAAGACAGTCAGATTAGTAAAGGTCTAGTGGAGTGACGATGCTAGAGAATGTACTTGGGAGACTGAAAGCAGGATTACAGACTCTTATCCTGATTTGTTTTGATGGTATGTTTTACCTTTGATTGTTTTGTTATGTACCTTACCATAATTTCGAGGACGAAATTCTTTAATGAGGGAAGTCTATAATGCCCATATTTTTATAACATTATTTGCGATATTTAGTTAAATAAAATAAAATAATGTGAAGATTAATATATTGAGATTTGATTTAACTAAGGGTAGCTGGGCCATGTTAAATGGAAATCAAAATGAAACAACATGAACAAATGTGTTAGGAAATAAGGATGGGAAAAATGGAAAATAGGAGAGACTTATACACTAAACCCTTAGGAAATGAAACTCACGTTCATTTCATTTTATCAAACTAAAATATATCAAGGTCGGCTACCATTTCCATTCTCAAGAGAAAATAAAGCTTGGAGTCAAGAGAAAGAAGTTACCAACCTATTCAACATCAAATCTCATATCTTTTAATCTCAAAACTAAGGTGAATGATTACATCCCGTTTTCTTATGTTTTTCAGTTTTAAATTATATACAAAATAATTTTTTAAGTTTATCCCATGTTTTGGATGATCAAATTTATATATATGCTTGATGAAGAATTTTACATGTTCATATCAGTTTTTATGATATGTTTGATATAAAACCTATTAAATGACATCCAAATTCCTTAAAATTTAAAGTGTAGGTCAAAAATGATATTTTAGAGATGGGTTTTAATTTTCATAATTTTTTGAATTAATGTGGATTTTATATTAATTTTTTAGTGAAGAAAATGATTTATTGGGTTATAAATTAATTACGGTTAAAATAATAATTATTTGGGCTTGAAATTTTTATATGTTGGAAATCATATTAAAATAGATTTTCTGGAATTTTTCTAGATTTTTCCTAAGTTTTTTGATGGATATATGGAATTATTTAAGGTGTGGGACTTAAATGTTTTTTATATTTAATTAAGGAGAAGGTGCATTTTATAAAATAAAATCATTGTTCATTTCTGAGATTATTGATAGCACTTTTATGAAAAATATTTATTAACCAATAAGAATTTGAAAAACAAAGACAAATTAGTTGAAAAGTTATCTCTTTTAAGTTAAGAACAAGAAAAATCATACTTTTAGCATGTTTCGGCCATTTGCGGCATTAAAGCCCTCGACCCAGACCTTTCGACAAGGTCAAAAGCGTGCTATCGACAAGGCTGGAATCAATGCACATGGTATCAAGTTACTTGTTACGTAATGTATTGGACAAGGTCGAAGGGTACTTGGTCGAAACCTTAGTTGCCGAAGAGGTTGGAATATATTTGTTTTATAAGCCTAAGGTGACGCCTGCTTTGCTTTCGAAAAGAAGCTTTCAGCTTGGTTGCTTTCGGCCAGGTCAAATATTTAAAATAAAGGTTTAAAGCTTTTGATGAGGTCGAAAGGTTACTGCCGCTTTTCTACCTTTCGAAGTCATGCTTTCAACACGGTCGAAAGGTATACTTGTCTTTTAAAAAATCCAGCCGCTTCTCTCATGCTTTCGAAAGAAAGCTTTCGACTTAGATGATTTACCCTTTTTGTTCTAATTGAAGTATAACCTAAGGTTTCGAAGGGGGTGTTTTAAAGTATTAATAAGGCTAGAGCCTATTGTTTTTAAAGTTATGTTTTAAAGCTTTCGAAGGGGAGCTTCCGAAGAGGTCGAAAGGTTTATGTTTTAAAGGTTTAATGCTTTCGAAAGTTAATATTTTCTAAATGGTTTCGAAGGGGTCAAAAGCCAAGCTTTCAAAGGGGTCGAAAGCAAAGCTTTCGATGGGGTCGAAAGGTAGCTTTCGTCGAAAGCTTAGCTTTCAAAGGGGTCAAATGGTAGCTTTTGATGAGGTCGAAAGGTCCTATTTGCTGAATGGTTTTGAAAAGGTTGAAATTGAAGGTTTTCTAAGGAATGTTTTAAAGTGCTTTAAGATAGGATGTTTAAGGTTTTTAATGGTTTCGAAAGGAAGATTTTCAAGGGTTTTGAAAGGGTTGAAGCATGGGTTTGAAAGGAAAGGTTTTGGCCTAGATAAATAAAGGCTTTACTTGGTTTCGAAAGAGACGCTTTCAGAAGGATTTAGAAGGGGTACTTTCAATGGAATCAAAAGGGGTACTTTCAATGGAACCGAAAGGGGTACATTCAAAAGGATTCAGATGGGGTACATTCAATGGAATCAAAAGGGGTATTTTCAAATGTTTTCATCAACAAAGGTTTGAGTAAAGTGTATATATATTTAACATGACAATGTGATTTTGAGTAAAGCATAAGGATTATATATTTTACTTGTGTTAGTTTGATTTAAAGGCTTTAAATCTTTTTGAAAAGGTTTTCAAGGAAAATTATGGGAGGGGATCCTTAAGTGAAAATGAATCAGATATTAGAATACCAGATGTGACTAGTATAGGGTCGCGCCATATACATTAGCTATTGACCCCAACTAATTATTGTCCAAAATTCTAGTGTGTAGGGCTTGGTCATAGGGAGACTAAAATATGATTACACACCGAAAGGAATATATGTTTGCATACAGATAGGTTATTGGTGAGCCCAAAAAACCGTTAGGTTCAAGAAGACTTGGGAGATGATTAAGTTAGGGACTGACCGTCCAGAAAATAAGTATTTAACAAATAGTTAAGGATAGACCGTCTAGATGAGGAGTATCTAACAGATGTTAGATTAATTTTTTTATATTGTCTGGTAGGCCTAAGTCAGCTATAGGTTAAAATTTAGCCAAACAAAACATATGTGTTGGAACAGATAGTTCATTTATTACCTGATATTTATGTATATTTACTTAATAATGTTTTATAGTATTTGATTGGTTTTGGTTGTAGGAAAAGGTTTTGCAAAGATATTTTTAAAAGGATGTTAGTGAGGGGAAACTCATTCCGCTAAGTGGTGTGGTCTTCTTAACATATTAAACCAGGATGTATAGTATTATTCACACCAGGCTTTATGTCTAACTCAAAGTTTATGTTTTCCCCTTGAACACTCGGGTGGTCAATATTGTTTTGAGTAGGATGAGGGGTTAAGGTCTTCTTCAAGTTTTAGTAGAATGACGAAAAAGGCTACCAGAGGCATGTAGGAGGCAAACAGATAGCTATTTTTCAATTTTATGTTTTGTTGTATTTCCGCTATGTTTGTATTAAGTTGGTTATGAGTATTTGACTCTGATCATCTAAGGGTTATCTTCATATACCGCTCTTGGCGTATTTTGTAATAATTATATTTTATCTGTGCCTTGGAACTTGTTAGGATTACGTATTAAGAATATGGAACATCTGTTTAGAAATTTAATGAAGAAATGTTCTTTTGAAATCTGTGTTTTGTTTCAAATTCAAGCGCTTCTAATATTATAGATACCATTAACATAGCCATATTTAGTCGCCGAAAGCTAATATTATAGATGATTGCAGCATTTGTAGCACTTAGTTTTAGGCCTCTAGATAGGGGATGTTACAAAGGTTGACTTATATTAGTAGACCTTATATATGATGATGTGATATGATCCTACCTGAGATTAATATCTAGTGTACGGTCATTCCCAGTATCCTTCTTTGGTGTGGGTTCACCATTTATATTTTCACAGGCTTGTATCGCCAACAATAGTATTTATCAATGGGTGTTTCCATTCATATATTATGGATATACAGATTATTATTTACTACATTTATATGAGTTTGATAGACCAAAGAATGTCTACTTTATATTTATTTAGGGCATTATTGTTTGTTAGCCCAATCTACCTTATTGATTTGATGATGATATTTTATTATATGAGACTGAGAGGTATACTTTTGCATTACTGCATGATAGCCTGACTATACTTGATGATATCTCAACCATTCATGTTTTTTTGGATTTTGATGATGATTCTAGATGTGGATGAATCACCCATTTGATATTATTTTTGTAATTTATTATTTAACTTGATTTTATATAAGTGAAGACATCTTTATGCATGGTTTTGTGATGCTCAACATTTGTGATAGTTGGGGTATTATTTATGATATTATGATTATATACGATTCATACATTACTATATATATACATTAACATTTTCAATTAGATATAGTCTTACCCGTGTGTTATTCATGTAAAACTCGGGTCAGTCCAAGACATTTCAGATTCATGGACAATTAGACCAGCTTGGGTTTTCTGAGCATAAAGAAACCCAGTATTCAGTGTTGTTGTATATTATCTTTTATTGTATAGTCTTGTGTATGTGTTGAACATTGGATTATCTTGTTTTTTTATATTATATGCTTTATCGTTATGTTTATAACTCTGTGTTATCCATCTTTTAATACATATTGTTCTATCCTAAAGACGCATATGTTATTGTTTTGTGTCGATACATTGTAAATACAGGTGAGATACTTATTCGATGTTTAAGTATGTACTAGTGCTGGCCCAATGGAATATTCACATGTATAGCCTATATCGCCTTATTCTCCATGTTATCTGACAGTATTACTCAGTAATACTCTTGGATAGTATGAGTACAGAGGTGGGGCATTTCATTTTGGTATCAAAGCAGGTTCAGAACCATACATTGAATATTTGAGACATAGAGTCCATATCCTCTTGGGTGTGATGGGTAGCTACCCTATAGTAAGGGATAGTAGGTGTATATGATGATTACTGGGGTAATCATCAGGGGCGTACTTGTTATTTTTATACACATAACATTTTCACTTCTGATAATTTAGTGTATAAAAATATAAATGATTGTGGTTTGACCAATATTGTTGGTATAGTTATTGAATATTGGATCTTTGGTGGCTTGTAATTCAATAGTCGTATTTTGATTTGTTATTGATCATAATGCGTAATGGAAGTCGATGAAATGTTTACCCATTGAGAACATGGATTGTTTGTTTGGTTGATGATCGCTTTTATTGGATTTGTAATTATTGTTAAGAAAATTATTGAGTAGGAATCATTATATGAAGTTTAGAATTTTACTCGAATGTTAATAAACAAAACCTTGCGTGCTTTAATGGTGAAGTTACCGCTAGAGAAATTGAGAATTATGTTTTTGTATAAGACAATGTATTATTTAAAAATATTAACTAGGATTAAGAAATGAACATAATTGTTTTGTTTACTTGTTGTTTCAAATGAATAAGTATGATGTCATTTTCTGTTGTGTTGTTCGATATTTGATGTGTGATGTTTAAACTACTGAAAGTGATTTACTACTTTAACGAATATTTAGAAAGCATTTGCAAATATTTTATGCCAACAGCCATATGTTTTAGATTAGAATCTTTTGGCTACATATAATGAGTTAGAAAATATTTTATAAAAATCAAGCAAAATGTTTCAAATTACAAATCCTATTTGGCAAAATATATGTATGCAAAAGTGGTATTTGATTATGTTTTCAAATAGTATTAAAATTATTGGAAGGATATATGTATTATTATTGGAAGATATTTTCAAAATAAAATTTATGTTAATTTGCCGATCAGGTGCTTCAAAAATTGTGGTTAATACATCTGGCCAACGTTCTCGATATGGATTCCTAAACACTAGGATGAGACATATGAACATAACTTATTGTAAGGATTTCAATGTTTTTAAAATATTAGAATATTTTGAAAGGACTAATATTTTGTACAATATTAAAAGGTATACTTTGAAGAGTAGTATCATATTTAGAAAAGCGTTATGAATTATATTTTGCATGAAAATATCTGTTTTCAGGAAAAAAAAAGAGGTACTAGTATGATTTTGAAAAAAAAGATATTTGGAAGATCAAGTTACATTTTAAAAGAAACATTACTAGCTATATTTGAAAGGAGAAAGCATAGATAATTTTGATAAATCATATAAAATAAATCGATATGAAAATGTGTATCGTTTGGAAAAGTAAAAATATGATTTGGGAAAGATACCTTAGTGAATATTTTGGCATCAAAGTATATTTATTATTTCAATATAGAAATGGATTGTAAATGATATTTTACAGTCAATATATGTGTTGTGTGTTGAAATTAATTATTGTGATTTATATAAGATTGTATATGACTTGAGTTGTTTTTTGTGGATGTTGATGTATGAATAATAGTGTGTGGTAGGAAATACAATTTATATATAGGAATTTTTGAAAAGAAGTTTAGAAATGAAAATATAGTTCATTTATATTTGGAATAAAAATTATATAGCTTTGGATACTTTGATTTTGTGATAATGAGATATTTTTGAAATGGATGGTTTTAAGAATTTAATATTTTAGGATTAAGAAAAGTTTTAGAAAGAAAGTTTGCATTATTATAAGTGTTGGTAAAGGTTATATTAAACACATATATATGTATGTTACATACTAATGTAGATGGTAAAGTCAGTGTAAAAAAACTTTGGAAATGTATTTAAATTAAAGTTCATTATAATAAGATATTTTAAGAAAAAGAAAGTTTCATACATTACTAGTTACTAAAAGATAGCTTTGGTTTGATTTCGAAGTGAGATTTAATTTTGAAGGAAATTAAAGCTTAAACAGTGATTAGATTATAATAACTTTTCATTTGAATGGAAAAGAAATTTCTGTGAAATAGATTTTTATGATAAAATATTTTGAAGATTGTAAAGTTTATATATTAATCGAAATATTTATGAGAAGTCTTATTTTGGAAAGAAGTATAGTTTTATCTAATTTTGAGGTGTTAAACTTACAATTGTGTTTAACAGTCCTCTGTAATATGTGTTTATGTGTGTCTATTTGAATTTTTTTGACAAAGAGCTGAATATGTAAATGTTCCAAAATTTTAATTTATTAATTGAAAATCTATTTATTTTCTAAATATATGGAGAGTATTTATGCAAACTAGTTTTAGAAATTGAAAATAAGAATAGTTTTATTAATTGATATTAGTAAGTTTGAAAGGAATGTTTTGAAAGTATTTACATAGAATTGTAAAGCGAAAATTTTAGAGAAAATATTTGGGGAAATGTTTGGTTTTAGCTGTAGTATTTTAATATTTAGTTAAAGAAATTCCAAAATTTGAAAAGTATTTAAATTATTTATAGAATGAGAAATTTTGTGAAAAGTACTTTGAAAGCAATTTATTTAAGAGGAACAATTTTGTAATTATAGAAACGTAATTCCTGATTTTGGAAAATATATCTTTAAATAGAAAGAGAATTATAAATATATCTTTAAATAGAAAGAGTATTATATAGTATCATTTATTAACATCTTTGAGAGATAACAGATAAGTTAAGTATTTAGGGAATTTAAAGATAATTGGGATTTTTTAATTTATAAATATATAGGAGAATCTGTTTTTATAATTAATAAGATGTATTTATATTGCATTTTGAGTGGTGGATTTTTGGGATACATTCATTCCTTAAAGATTACTCAGGAGCTTCCCGAAAATTATGACATATGGGAAATATTTGCAGATATTAAAATTTTAGTATGAGTTTGTTTAAACTCAAAGTCTGTGATCTTAAGCAATGGGTAGGGAAGTCTGAGTTTGGGCGTAAAGCCATCGACGAACAGTCCAATCATTAATTTTATGTATCGCTTTATTGGATAATTGACTGGTCGATGCATGTCATTATATGTGCAAACTGTAATCATAAAGACAGAGCATTGTATGATTTGTATAATGGTTGATTATTTGTATTTAATGAAAATTGTAGATGGTGTAGTTAAACTAGAAATTATCAGCTTAGTTATAGATTTTTCCCTAAGGGATTTTGCGAAAATGCAATTTTCTTAAAGCGGAAGTCTATGACAATCCAACATTGAGAAGTAATTAATTAAAGTTATTAATGGTGATTTAATTAGTTTGAATTTTCAATAAAATAAATGGTAATTATTTGGAATTATTTGGAAATATTAGAATTTGATGATTAAATAATTATTAATTAAATCTAACTTTTTAGAAAGAACTATTTGATAAAAGGGTTATAAAATGAAATACTTTAGGAATTAAATATTTAAAGCTATGGTTAAAAATAATTGTTGAATTTGAAATAACTAACTAAAATGAGTTAAAATGTGGAAATAATAGTTTGTAAAATTATATACAGAATAAACAATGTTGAATTGAGTATGAAATCATTCAAAAGTGGAAATTTTAATTAATTTGGGTTAATGTAATGAATTTTCATTAATATGGGCCAAATTGAATGCTTTTGAATAAATTATTAAAATAAAATGAATTTGTGAAAATTAATTCTATAAAAGCTCCATAATGTTGTGTTATCACTTAAGTAATGTAAACATGATTTTTATTTGAAATTTTTTAGTGATTTGAATTGAATACAAAATGGTTTGAAAAATAAAAGAAGAAAAGAAAATGAAAAAGAATGTTTGCTAAAAGCCTACATGAAGCCTAAGCCTAAACTTCTAAAGTCAAACCTTTACCGCTATCTAGACATCTCTAAGTCTAAATTTTTTTATCTCCTTCATATTTTCTTTCGTTCACGCATACTTCCATCTTCATCTAAGAACCTTCTTAGCTTTAGGAAACAAATTAAGGAACCCTACCTCCTTCATTCTAAAATCAAAATAACATCAAATAAAATCCTTTAAAATTCCCAAAATCGTATATGTTTATCTCAAGACCCTACAACACCACTAGCGATTTAGAAGTTATGGAATTGATCAAGATTTGGTGCATAGGAAATTTACAGTAAAGGAAAAGTAGTGAAGGAAGAAGTAGAAGAAGCTTCTTTAGGCTAAGGTGAGTGCCTCTCCACTCATTATTATGTCTAAATACATGACCTTCATTTTTTATGTTGATGTGTATGAATTTTTTTTGTGTGCATATGTCTTTAATCTTGTGTATGCTTGTGTTTTTAATTGAATTCGGATGGAAACTGATCAAGTCGGGGCTTTAGAAAATCACAACTGGAGACATCCACAAGTCGACCATTAATCAGTCGGCCCCTATCTGTCGACCAGTGGCGACCTGAAAGCCCCAACTCCGTCCTTGTCCATAATTTTTTTAAATATTTATATAAATATATGATTAGGTTATATGTTTTAAATATATGATTATGTTATGGATTTTAAATCTATTACAATAATTTTAAGAAAAGATCTATTTAAATTTGAAATTAAATATTATTAACGGATATGTACATCATAAGAAATTTGATTTATGGTATCAAATATTTATTTAAAATCTTATATAATTTTTGAAAATTTAGAAATAATTTCAAATTAATATTCTTAGTAATTTAAAGTATATTTTATAATTAATAAGTTTGACTAAAATTATAGAAGTATGTTCTATATATTTGATCAAATGTTATTTATTTAATATTTGAAAATATATTAAATAGCCTATTTATTTCTAGTACTTCACGGGATGATTCTAAAGTTTTATTGAAAGACTTCATTAAGCATTATTAAAGATATTGTATAAAAAGTAAAGATTTTGTGGGTTACACTTAATGGTTTGGAAATAAAAGAAATTATATTGAAGTTTAAGCAATTGTTTTCATATCGTATATAAGTATGGTAAATAAAGGAAAGAAATTTTGAAATCATATTTTGAATTGATAAGTGATTTTGGAACCTATATACATAAATATAGGTTGTATATTGTATTAGGATTAATTAGCTTTTATCTGAATATTGGGTATATAAATTGTATGGTAGATTTAGTATATATTTTATTATCTATTTTAAGAAGATTTATTGTATTATTTTTATCTCCTCTTTAGATTGAATTTAAATGAGAAATTTGAATAAGCGGAGTCTGGTATGAGACTTTCGGTAGTATTTCTCCGGCTATGCTTTGGACTCATTATATAGAATAATTTTGACAAGATTGTAGATTATGAGAAATTTGAGTAAATGGATTATCATTTGGTATGGGGAGTTTGGTAATATTTTTTCTGTTAATCCAACGACTCTTGATATAAAATATTATGACGGAGAAAGTGTGACTTGTGAGCACTAAATAAATGGACTAGTGACATGCAGTGGTATAAGACACCATTTTAATATTTATTCGGTTATTCCTTGCTCCTAGATGACGCTCATATGAGGATAATGAGTTATTGTTTTGACATAGCTTGTGGCTTTAAGCTATGTAGGTGTACATGTCTTTATGCCTATTGACACACATATACAAAGTCCTCTATCAATGACATTCTTTTGGTTATCTATATTGGAGTGAACCAAGTTAAACCAGAATCCACTTTGGTGGCCTGACTTGAGGTCGTGCCCTGGATCCGTGACATATTATAGTATTCACAATAGGATGATTAATCCTTAACCCCTTGTGTCACCTAGGCCAAAATATATCACTATAGGGGTCGGTGCCAGGTCGTGATCATGTCCTCGCGTTGACGAGCACACTAGTGGAAATTATTGTTAGAACCACCATTCTAGGATTTCAGCGACTACAACCGCAACAACCCAAAAAATGCCTAAATTTTGACTTAAAAAAGGCCCATAGAAACATAGATCCATTCTAAGGCAACCTATTGATAGTAAAAAGAAATAACATTGCATTGCCATAACTAAACTTTCAGAACTCACAACGGATGGAACAAAATATGATAGTAAAGTGTACCCATTTATTTCAAAACCACAAAAATTTAGTAATACAAAATTCCATAAAAACCGTAAAATAATATTCGTTACAATGATTGTCCAAATCCATAGGTATACATAAAAGAAAATAATAATAATAAATACCGCCACAAGCCAAGCTTCTCCATCTCTAAGCATTGTCACAACCATCACTCCATCCTTAACTTGTGTTGTAATGAGGAGGAAGTCAGACCAACAAGTATCTAGTGAATAGAAACCTCGAGTCTTACCTTTTTAGTACTTGGGCAATTTATTTCAAAATAAGAATATGTCTACAAACATAAAACCATTAAAGTCATTTAATACTTCTTTATAGGGAAATGAGGCAAGTACAACCATTTAATACTTTCCATTCCAGAAACAGGTTTCTAAAATCATATATCCCAATCATATGTCATAAAATGCTAATAATGTGACAGATGGTACCCAAGCCACTTAATACCTTTTATTGAAAAATAGGTAGACTTTGGTCATTTAATACCTTAATTAAGTCAGACCCCTTAATTTAAGACCTATTTCCAAGGCGTTCTCCTCAATGATACTATTTAGCTGACATCATATGGAATCTCATGGGCCACTTAATACTTTCAAATGAAAAATGGGCAGACTCTGGTCATTTAATACCTTAATTAAGGCAGACCCTATCATTTAAGACCTATTTGTAGAAGCAGACCTCTGTAGAGATACCATCTAACGTGCCCCCTTAGCCATTTAATACTTCATCTGGGGAAAAGAGGCGAGTCCAACCACTTAATACCTTAAAACCTCAAAGCAGGCCCTTCGTCTTATGACCCATACTCATAATGACATCTCACATTAGTCTACTATTCGTAGGAACTGGTAGCCAGATTAGCTGGCAGATTTCTCCTATAGAATTTGGAACCAACCTTGCATCATAACAAATATTTATCATAAGGATATCACATCAGTAAAAGTGTACACAATTGCTGGTGGCCTCAAAGTGAAGGGCAGACT
Organism: Allium cepa; assembly: GCA_030765085.1. Taxonomy (NCBI): domain Eukaryota; kingdom Viridiplantae; phylum Streptophyta; class Magnoliopsida; order Asparagales; family Amaryllidaceae; genus Allium; species Allium cepa. Next base: position 455,941,562 of record CM060929.1, on the reverse strand, counting down.
TTCATCACGTGACTCTATTAACCTCACTTCCCTATTACTTAGCCATAAATCCATTACTCTCTGTTTATACACACACCCACACACTCATCTCACTGTTTCATAAATAAGAACTTATAAGGAATCTTCCTTATTACGTCTTCAAATAATAATTAGGCTATATAAGGGTTTCCACTTATTTTTGCCTCACAATCAATTACCTTCCTAATGGGGGGAAATAAATGTAAATAAATGTCTAATTACTTACACTATATATGCAATAATTACATGTTAACTATGTAAATAGAGATAAATAAATATTCACACCTAATAAGTTTTGAGCGCACGGATTTTATGCCCTCAACTAGCGTTAAATGTCAATTCTCCAACCAATTATTATCAAAAGTCCTTTTTCTTCAAATTCCTAAGATTTCATAGGGTTCTAATATCCAAAGCAGGGAATAAATATTCATAACCAAAGCTGCAATAGTGGACTTGTAAATAAAATAAAAACTCAATTTTGTACACCTATTCAATGGAATATCTTAGACAATAAGAATTGCAATCTAAACCCCATACTCTATTCAACTCCTCTCTTTTACAAAGAAATAGATAAAAATAAGTGGTGTAAACTACAAATAGAATTAACAATCTAAACCTCTTATTTTATTGAGGAATCACAATTTGAACCAAGAAGAAGAAGAAGCGGAATAAACTATGAAATTATCAAAAATTGCATAAAGGAAACAAATTCCATCAAATTAATATAAATAATTGGAAATCTCAGCATATAATTAACATATCAAAATAAAAAGAAATTCGGGAGATTCTATATATCATATTTTCAAAATCCCAAAATCCCTAAGGCTTATTTAGATCAAAAAAGAAATACACTAAACAATTGCTGAAAAGAAATACTAAGGTTCCCACTCACAGATTAGCCTTATCTTCACTCAAATGGATTTGTAGCCTTTCAATCTCCTCCATAATCTCCCTCTTTTGATATATATATATATATATATGCAGTAGGGAAGACGTGTATATATTCATTAAGTTTAGTATAATTGGAGAAGAATAAGATAAGAATAGATTGGAGGAAGAAGAAACAAATAGGAAATAAGTTGAATTATTACCTGAATTCTCTACGAATTTTTTGAATCTTGTTAGAGAGAGATAACAATGACAGAATTCCATCATATTCCCCAGAATAATATGAATAAAAGTGGAGATGATAAGGTTCTATTTATAGAGGTTGTAATACACCAGAACTGTAGGATGAAAGTAGGTAAGAAGGTAAATTTGGAGCATACAACTGAATATAAAATAGATTCGAACCCTAGCCCCCACTGGCAACATTCGTCGCCAAGCCACCGACCGCCTATGTGCGATCAATCGAACACTGCGATCGACCAATTGACCTATATAGGTCGATCTCTTCTCTATTTCGGGAAACGTTTATTTTGTTTCGTTGCACAATTATTTTACCCCCTAATTAACGTTTTGACATTAAAAATTAATTAAACGTTTACTTAGCCCCTAAGCTAAGTTTTGAAATTTAAACTCTAAATTTGATTTCTTATTTGAATTTAAATTCAAACTAAATTAATTTAAATTTGAAATCTTCAAATGCTCAAAACTTCTTTGCTTGAGCTCCACTTTCTACATATTATATACGGAAACATATCATAATTTCACCACGAACGCATCGAAATAACTTTTGTGGCCAAATTCCATAGTTTATAAAATTTCCATATTCAACTCTTATCATATTAATTCAGTTTACTTTGTTTATTTATGGTTCATTATACGGAGTGTTACAACAACTATACAATCACATATACAAGATATATCTTATCATATTACAGGTATATACTATAAGAGAATCACTATGCTCAACAAAATCATGGCTCAAAGACAACTGAAGAAAGATGGATCATACCATTTAAAAATATGGTCATCTTATTTTATTATGGTCATAGATTAAATTTATACAATCTCCTTAAGTGATCATAACACATACGATTTCATATCGACAAATTTCTGTAACAAACTGGAAAAATTTACAAATTCAACAATGACAAACGTCTGCAATATTCCAGACATCTGTGATATATTTTGGGTTTTTGTTTTATAAAATGCCACAAAGTATGACATCTAATGACAGGCGTTTGAAGGAAGTTACGGCCTCCATATTTTAAACTGCAACTGTCAGTTTTTGAACAGACACTTCTCATTCTTTGAACAAACATCCTCCTCCTTCAATAGTTGCAACCACCAATCAAAGAGCAATCTTCCAAGGAGTCACAACTTTTCAAATACAACTCTTTGATTCTATAAATACTTCAATCGATTGAGATTTAACTTAATTTAATTTACTACTCTCTAACTTCTATATTCATATTCTCTGGTGTTATCATTGATTTCATATTCTCAATCACTTACTACCAAAATCTATTTTGTGTTAAATTATTTCCTACTAATCCTGCACTCAAACTCACTATCAGTCAAAGGAGATTATAGAAAGAATTGCACTAGCAGTCAATATTCATGTTGTATAGAACACAAGATTATCAAAGGAATACTTTTGTATTAGCCTATTCCTCCAGGCGAAGTAAGAGTTATTGGTTAGTGAAATACCGAAGGAGAGCTTCGGGGCTAGACGTAGGACGGAACGTCCAAACCAGTATAAAAACTCCGTTGTGATCATTTTACTTTTAGTTTTTATACTCTGAATTACTATTTTGATTATCACACATATTATCATATATTCACACAAGCTATATTATACAATCTACTGCACTATCATTTGGAATCAGGGCATGGACATTTCAATTTACAGCAACACGTGATTGATAGTTTTTTAATATGGCAAGTATATTTCAAGAAGGTCAATCAACTGCTCGTCCCACACATTTACCAGGTTCTAATTATGCTTATTGGTAACACTTATGATAATTTTTATGGAAGTAAATGGTTAGAAATTTGGTTAGCTACACAAACTAAATATAAAGCACCTATCACCGACGTTAGCACTTGGACCGATGCGCAAAAGTCCGCGACAACTAATAATGCCAAAGCTATGAACGTATTATTTCGTTTGCTTGATAAAAATGAATTTTTCACGAGCTATGCTTTGCACCACTACATATGATATATGGGTCACTTTTCAAATTACACATGAAGGCACGATTGAAGTCAAGCAAATAAAAATATCTATTTTACAAAACCAATTTTCATATTTTAAAATAAAAGCAAATGAATCAATTATTGATATGTACACTAGATTCCAAACTATTCAACACGATCTCATGGCACTTGGAGTCAATTCATTTAGTCACAAGAATTTTAAACTCTTTGATTAGTGAATGAGAAAGAAAAGTTTTATCCATCAAGAGGCTAATGATCTCTCAACTTAAAGTCGAGGAGTTAATAGGAAATTCGATGACATACGAAGCTAACTTGGAGGCAATAAAGGAGCAAAACCAAACAAAGAAGAATATTGCATTTCAAGTTAACAAAGACATTTCCGACTTAGATGAAGATGAAATTGTGTTTACCGCCAAAAAATATAATAGATAAAAAAATTTCAAGAAGATGATAATGGTGGAATCCGAACTCTTCAAGACAAACATTAGTCAAATGTTATGTGTTAGCGCCAAAATTGTTCACTAGCACCCAAATGTAAATTAAATCACCAAACACCGGTCATAGATCACATATAGAATATATGTGGAGGATATTAATATGAAGAATAACAAAAATTAAAAAGAAAGCAGTAATAACTGAGGATTTATAGTGGTTCGGCTGATTCCGTCCTACGTCCACTCTAGAAATTTCCTTTTTATTACTGTAATAATCGATTACAGTTACAAAATAGCAGAGCTGCCTTACCCTTAGCCTTCGAAAACAGAAAGAAAGAGAGCCGAAGAGAAGAAGATCCATTTTCTGAAGCCCCACATGCTGTATTTATAGGCCAGTCTCGAGTTACTGGGCTTCCTGAGTAATCCAGGCCCATTAGGACCATAGCCGATCCGGGCTTAACATTACGACGGACCCCGAGCAGTTGACATACTGAACGGAAGTTACCTGGGTGTTGACCCAAAGCAACCCTAACACTGACTCGAAGAAAACTGCACCACAACTCGAAGCAGCTCATCCTCTTGCCTATACCGATCCATCCCAACTTCCCAATATTGTTGACCTGAAGTTCGTGTATTGCCCATCTTGAGTCCTCCTCAATGCCGAGCCGAGCTCCATCCAATGCCGATCCCATCGCTTAGCCGAACCATGCCAATACACCGGTCCATGCCATTCCGATCGAACGATACCTCCCAGACCGAACTACATCATTCTGACCGAACGACCCATCTAGACCGAACCATACCTTTCTGACCGAACGACCCATCTTGACCGAACCACATCATTTTGACCGAACGACCCATCCAGACCGAACCACAAGGCCGAACCATACCATCAAGGCCGAGTGACAAACATCGAACCATCCATGACCGAGCATCTATCCATCCAACTAGCTCAAACTTATCATATTCCAATCTCGACAAACAAGTAGTCGATTTAGTTAAATGCGCCTGCTCACGGCCTTGCCAAAATGCGGATTAACATTTTCTCCCCAAAACAGGCCTTGCTATTGGAAGGTGTGTTTTGAATAGCTTCAAATCTGATATCCGAAGTTCATATGTTATCCGTAGCCATACTTTCGGATTCATAATCCAATCCAGTTTACCCAAGCATCATTGCCGCACTCTTATCCAAATCTATGACTTCTCTGAGTCGATATCTGATTCCTATCCAGTAACCAAATCCTTATCCAATTCCATATCAATTCAAACCCGACAACCGAGTTCTAATCTACCCATATCCGATAACTGAGTTCTAATCTATCTATATCCAATAACCAATAACCATATCTATGACCTCTCTGGGTCGATATCCAAATCCGGGACTGCTCCAAGTCCATGCCCAAATCCTTAGCTGTTCATAGCCAATTTCCAAATCCATAACCTCTCCGAGTTCTTTCCAGGCTTAATCCACACTCGGCGATCTGCGTTAAGTAATGCCATGGTGTTCCTGGTTCAGTGTCCCTGAACATTGAGTAATGCTATGGCTTACGTCCTAAGCCAAATCCTGGTCGCTCCTGACACTTGCCGAGTATAGTCCATACTCGACGACCTTTGATAGTAATCGATATGTGATATAGGGCCTAAGTCCTAAGCCGAATCCTGGTCTCTCCGGACCCTTACCGAGCATGGTCCATACTCGACAACCTTTTAGCTAAAAACCAGATAAAAGTCAACCAATATTGAATCTGAGCCCCAAATTCAAACCAGAATACCAAAAATCCATATCAAAAGTCCAAATCAAAATCAAAATCAAAAATCAAGCATCCAAACCAAAAAAACCAATAAAACCGGGAGTCAATCCAAACTCCAAAACCAAAGCGGAGAAAAACAAATGTCCAAGCCAAAAGGAAAAAACATATTTCACAAACTAGAGCGTCTAGGTAAACCATCATCTCAGAGCATGCCTAAGGGTTATCTCCAACCCCATACATGAGTAAGTGATTTAGCCGTTTTCTCGGAGTATGTTACTTATTCCAAACCATCACGATTAGTTGATGACCAACCGACCACTATTCCTAGACCTCGCGCCATCGTTGTTCAAGGTAGGCGGTGGCTACTCCTATTCCTCTGCCGCATTCCGAGTTTTGACATATTGTCGCAACTAACCGTTCCTTACATGCTTCTAGATTATATCCTTTAGATGTCGGCAGTTGTTAGTATCATGCCCATCTAGGGCTTGAAAGAGACAGTGCCTTCCTGATGCTCTTTCGCGTTCTGAGGGCTCCCTCCTTACCGGTCTTCGATAAGGACGGCGAACCCAAGTATCCAAGAATATTCGCCCCAATGTTTCATTTAATCCTGTATAAGTGGAGAATTTTGGTTCTCCTCTGCGCTTCCTCTTCCCTTTATCCTTGTCTTTGCCCAAGCTTTCACCGGACGGTCCTCCATCCTTAACCATGTTTACTTCCCTTGATTTTATATCCAAACATGCATCCTCTTGTTGAAGAAATCTCTTAGCTTCATGAAATAATTTCCCAAGATCCATTGGTGGGTCCCGCATCAATGATACTTTGAAATTTGAATTATCCCTGACTCCTGATACTGCTGCCATCAGAACCGTTGATGGATTTGGCCGATCCATCGAAGCAACTGCTTTATTAAACTGAGTAAAGAAAGTCCTGAGCGATTCATCTACCTTCTGTTTAATCGACGTCAGTGCCATCACATTCTTCGTCTTTTTTATGTGAACTCGAAGTTGTCGCAAGAACTTATCCACCAGTTCTGTCCATGTTCCAATAGATCCATCCTCGAGCTGTCTGAACCACATAGTAGTAATATCGGTTAAGTACAAGGGGAAACACCGAACCATAACCTCTTCTGATGCCCCCAACACTTCATATGCCTTGTGTACCTCACCAAGTGGTCAGGGTGATCCGTCTTACCACTGGATACTTCCAGAGCGGGTGCTTGAAAACAGGTGGATTCCTAGCTATCCTAATATTATGGGTAAACGGACTTCTGTTTGCTCCCTCCAAATCCCTGTTTATCAGATCTCCGTGAATAGTCCGTCTAATAATGTCCGCCAATCCAGCGTTTCCAATCAAGAGTTGCCCCCTATCCATATTTCCTAACTACCCTCCAAGTCAACGAGGAAATTCTGGCACGTACTCCTCATCACATACTCCTGTATTCCTGTTAGCATCGGGCTGCGCATCATCATCCGGTATCCCTCCATAGATTGTTCCAGCATTACTTGGTAGTGTGCCCTCGAGTCTAGGTCCATCCAGATTGACAGTTGTTTGTCGATTGGGAGCTTCATCCTGCCGAATCACTCCATCCGCCTACTGGTTGAGTCCCTCTAATCCAGCTCCAAGAACTTGAGCACTGCAGTTCCTGGTTGCCCAAATTGCCTAATAAGAGCCTACATCATCTCCTCTTGCTGTTTCATCGTCTGCTCCTATATAGAATCCATCATAACCTGCATCTCGTCCCGAGTTATGTAGATGGATGCATGATCCGTTCTAGCTCCAGAAGTGGTTGCTTCACTTCCCTCCTGGTTGCTCTTTTCCGCTGCTTTCTTTCTTGTTGGTGGTCAGCCATTGCTTTGTAGAATCCAAGTTCTCAAGCTTCTGAATCCAAAATCCATGCTCCAAAATCCCCGAGTGCTAGCTTTCTCAGTGAAAGCACTACGTTAAAAATTGGTCACTAACACCCAAATGTAAATGAAAGCACCATACACCAATCACAGATCATAGATAGAATATATGTGGAGGATATTAATATGAAGAATAACAAAAGTTAAAATGAAAGGAGTAATAACAGAGGATTTATAGTGGTTCGGCTGACTCCAGCCTACATCCATTCTAGAAGCTTCCTTTTTATTGCTGTAGTAATCGATTACAGTTACAAAATGGCAGAGTTGTCGTAGCCTTAGCCTTCAAAAATAGAAAGCAAGAGGGCCAAAGAGAAGAAGATCCCTTTTCTGAAGCCCTACATGCTGTATTTATGGGCCAGTCCCGAGTTATTGGGATTCTTGAGTAGTCTGGGCCCATAAGGACCATAGCCGATCCAGGCTCAACGTTATTACCGACCCCGAGCAGTTAACATACAGAACGGAAGTAACCTGGATGTTGACCCGAAGAAACTCTAACACCGACTCAAAGAAAACTGCACCATGATTCGAAGCAGCTTATCCTCTTGCCTATACCGATCCATCCCAAGTACCCAACAGTGTCGACCTGAAGTTTGTGCGTTGTCCATCCTGAGTCCTCCTCAATGCCGAGCCGAGCTCCATCCAATGTCGATCCCATCGCTTTGCCAAACCATGCCAACACGCAATCCATGCCATTCTGATCGAACGATGCCTTCCAGACCGAACCACATCGTTCTGACCGAACGACCCATTCAGACCGAACCATACCTTTCTGACCGAGTGACCCATCCTGACTGAACCACATCATTCTGACCGAACGACCCATCCAGACCGAACCACACCTATTAAGACCGAACCATACCATCAAGGCTGTATGACTCACATCAAACCATCCATGACCGAGCATCTCTCCGTCCAACTAGCTCAAACTTATCGTATTCCAATCTCGACAAACAAGTAGTCGATTTAGTTAAATCCACCGGCTCACGGCCTTGCCAAAAGGCGGGTTAACACTATGGATGTGACAAATTCGGCCATATGAAGAAAGAATGTCCACAGCTGAATAATGACAAAAAGAAAAACAACTTTTAGAAGTTCAAGAAAATGTGAAGGGTCTTTCAAGTAACTCGGGATGTTTTAACTTATCTTCCTTATCAATATGGAGAGTGATTCAAAACAAGCAAATGTCTACTTTATGGCTAACATAGATAAGGTACGCCCTAAAATAACATATGATGAAACTTTGGAAATTGGCATAGAATTGGATGATAAATATAAAGAATCTAAGAAACTAAACAGGGAATATGTGGGAAAGTTAAATAGAGCAGAGCTGGAAATGGGTTGATTAAAAATGAGAAAACAATCATAGAAGAAGAGTCAAAAATAGATCAAAAAGAATGTAAAAAATAGCTTCTTAAAATACTACTCTAATACATGATTTATAAAATAGTAAATTAGAAAATGCCAAACTTGAAAAATAAAAACTAGAATAAAATATAAGTTTAGATTCTAGCAATATTGAATTTTTTTTATCTTAAGAATTATTGAGATAAAATAACCAATAATGTGTCTAAATTTAATAATGGAAAAACAAATTTTAGAAAAATTGATTAGAATATCAAAACCATCTAGAAATCAAAATGGATTAGGTTTTAATAGTAAGCAAAAACCTAAGAACTATAACACACTATATACTAAGATCAAAATGCCAAAATCTATGACTAAAGTTAAGGCTTCAAACTCAAAAACCATCAAGATATGGATTCTTAAAACAAATAACAAGTTAATTAGAAAGAAACACATAGATGCATATTTAAAAAATGTTGTCTACAATGATAACTATATCTGTGAAGGTCCTAAATCCTCTTGGATATGGCTACCTTCTCCCACTAACGCATAGGACCCCAACGAAGGAAGTGAGTGCCAAGTAAGTCATTATTATTTTGCAGGTACCCAAAATCAAAATTAAAAGCAAGGAGAAATGAATACTCAATAATGGATGCTCCAAGCACATGACAGGAAATGCACACATGCTATTTGATATAACATTTGTCGGTGGTGGCATTGTGACATTCGAAGATAATTCAAAAGGTTTCACCAATGGCATCTGAGAAGTCATCAACATTAGTATATCTACTTCTTCTTCATAATTACTAATGTTTTACTTATTGAAAATTTAAAGCTCAATCTATTAAGCATTAGTCAACTATGTGGTAAAGGATTTAAAATTGATTTCAAAGCAGATAAACGTGATATTTTCGATAAAAATAAAAGTCTAATATTTGAAGGATTAATAAATCAAAATATATACGTTTTGAATATGAATATCAAACATAATAATGATTTATTCTTAGTTGCAAATCATAATGATCCATGGATATGGCACAAACATTTTTGTCACACAAGTTTTAAATATATTAAAACTAGCGAAAAATGAATTAGTTAGAGGATTACTCAAAATCAAATACAAAGTTAAGAATTTAGGTGATGCAAGTCAACTCGAAAAATTACAGAAATGTTCTTTTAAATCTAAAAAGGAAATTTTTACAAAACAATTGAAATACTTCATTTAGATTTATTGGACAAACTCAAGTACGTTCAATAAGTCATAACAAATATTTTTTTTGTAATTCTTGATGATTTTTCAAGATATACTTGGACATTATTTTTGAAATATTAAAGTGACATGTTTGAAATGTTTAAAAAAAATTCTAAAAGAATTAAAAATTTAATCAACTAAGAATGTGTAGTAGAAAGGAAAAATAGCATCTATAAGAATGTGCACGAAGACTACTTAACAGGAGTAACTTCCCAAAGAATTTTTTGGCCGATGCCGTTGCTACTGCATGTTATGCATTAAATCATGTAACACTTAGACCAATGACTAAGACACATGCTATGAAATATTTTTCAGAAAAAAACCTGAAGTATCGTTTTTTTAGCATAGTTTCTAAATGTTTTATTTTAAATACTAAAGATAATCTTGGAAAATTCGATTTAAAAGCTGATGAAGGAATTTTTATAGGTTATTCGGATCGATGTAAAGCATATAGGATTTTTAATAAATGAACTACCACTATAGAAGAAAGTCTTCATGTTTCCTTTAGTGAAGTTTCTAACAATAATAAAAATGATCACGATGGGAAGTTCTAGATAATAATACTGCTAATAATGTTACTGAAAACATTAATGAGGATATCAATAATATGAACGATAATATTTTAAGAACAACACCTTGAATTTTAAAAGACCATCCGATTAATAATGTTGTTATCTGGCATTTTCAACCGCCTATTTCCGAACTGACATCATAGCCAATAGCATAGAGCGATGATTGTGAGGTCTAGAAATCAAGTGCAGGCAATGATATGAAACGATGGTCAACTTGGACCAAAAGATAGACTCTCTAGAATATTCTAAGTACAGATAGTACCTACCCCAGGCAGGGGATCGATGTCCATCCCTTCCCCTAGGGGATCGGTACATATCCTCAATTTTTATGCCAAACCGGATGAGATCGATATAGAGTGACAAAGAAGGCCCCATGAGGCTACATTTCTAATCCCAATTCGTTTGGAATTTGTATGCTCAAGTTATGGGCAAATTACTTCACCTAAGAAAGAGATCATACAAAGCGATCGTACTAAAGGGATCGTATAAAAGGGATCAGTCTACTTCAGATAAACAAGTGCGACTCAATGGAAAACAATCAATATTTCAAGATCCAAAAGTCTAATGCATATGAAAGTTTGAGAACAAGATAAAGGGATCCTAGGGAGCCCACCCTTGGGATCACACCCCAAGTTGAAGAAGTAAAGGGGATCGACCCTCGTCCTTCTAGAGGGATCGGTCTAAATCAGCTAACATCACATGTTGCAACAAAGATTGATTAATAACTCAAGTTCTAACTGACTTTAAATTTGGAGGCTAAGCATAATACAACATAGAGAAGCTCAAATAGGGATCGCACCTCCAGACTCCTCCAAAATAGGGATCGACCCCTATCCCTATTTCTTGAGATTTGGGCCATGCGATCCCACCTATGGGCCCACATGGTTTTGGAGATCCTTTTGTCGAATTTTGAGGGATCACAAGCCTACAACCATCTCCATGACCAGTCCCTCTCAAAGCCAACTTGACCACCACCACTGATCCCTATGTCATGAATAAAAAATGACTGATCCCTCCATACTCCATCACAACTGATCCCATACAAGACCGAACTCTATGTTTGCTATAGCTCCACTATACTAGAAATTGGCTATGTCCACATTAAAAAGTGATGGTGTCCGATCCCTCCCTCTTGAGGTCTAGAACCGATCCCTTACCGCTAAAAAAGATGGAAGAGGGATCGGCTTGAGGAATTCCAATCCCTATTTTGAATTTTTTTGACTTGACGGCTTGTGTGACGACCGTCCTACAATGGTTGTTATGTCGTCTCAAAGTATAGATATCCATCAACAAAGTCATCACTTACTATTATGAAACCTCCATTGTTGAGTCATGAGTGGTAGTCATCAAAATCCATCAAATATTATCGAAATGTTTGTCAAAAAACTTACTTTAAGGCTGACCAAAAGTTGGATCTGAAGTAAACGCCAATCTGACTCCAAGCACGGTTCATCACCAACCCAACACTTCAAATTCGACGACTCCAAGCAAACCATAGGTTGATTCCAAGCAAATAGCAAATTTTCTCGAGTCAGACTCCAAGTAAATTATCACCAATCCATCAGTACCAGTTTATCTTGTGTTGCTCATAACTTGAGCATGCGGACTCCAAATGACTTGAAACTTGCTGCGCACCTCAAGAGGCCTTCCTTACTGCCTTATATGATGTGCACCCATCTGGATGAAAGTTTGGGGATCATCACCAATCCACAACCCCCATCCTAACCAATTCGGCATTCGATCGGCGTTCTCAACCATCAAACATTGGACAATCATGTGTACAACATTCACAAGCATTACAACCAGTTGTAACTTGAAAATGAGTCAGACTGACTGCGACTAGAGCATCTCCCCTAGTCAAAACCTATTCATCGAAGCCGTTCAGCATGTATAATATCCAAGGAGATTCAATGTGCCAACTATGCCTGCCAGCGTATTCTGTGAGAATAGACCCTCGAGAACATCTCCTGAAGCACAAGCAGTATATGGATCCCCCCAGAGCAATGGGTGCCATCAAATGTAGATGCTTTCCCATATTCCTCAAAGGGGTAGAGATCATGTGGTTTATGCGATTTTCGCCAGGTTCTATCTCCTCATTTGACCAATTATCTTAGAAGTTTGTCAAGCAATTCCGGATCCATACAACTCACCTTAAGGACGTGTTGTCGTTGTCCAATTTATTCCAACGCCAGGCGAGCCGCTTGAAGACTTTCTATGGAGATTCAACATCATCGCCACTAAAGTGAGCAATCCTAGTGAGAATATCATACTGATGGCGTTGATAAGGGAAATCAACCCCAAGATAGACTTTGGCAACAGATACATCGGAGAGTCTCCTAAGACCTTAGATTGTTTTCTGTTACAAAGTGAACCAGAACCTAAGCGCGGAGGAGGTAGAGCAGACTAGGAGAAAGAACGATGTCGGCCCGTTGGTCGAAGTAATTCAAAGTGAGGGCAACATTGAGACCTTAGATGAGGACTCAGATTCTAAGATACGACCCAGAATCCCAAAATTCGACTACTATGCTCTTTTGAATGATTCAGTTAAAAAAATCTACTAGGAGACTCATAACTCGGAGTACTACTGAAAACCAGCCTTGAGAGAGTCCACCAAAACCCAGAAGAAATCTGAGAAATGTTGTGTATTTCAAGATACACACGGTCATAACATCAACGATTGCTGACATCTCTAAGATGTGATCGGAAAGTTGATCCGAAAGGAAAGTTTAACAATATGTGTAAGGCCTGCAGAAGGCGGGTAAGGAACATTCGACCCTTATCAATAAAGAACTTTGATTATTAATTGGGCCACCTACGGTTGACTTCCAAATGAGAAGGGCTGGGGAAAAGTGGAATAGCAAGCATGTGATGCTACTTCCCTTATTAATAAGTTTTATTTCAATTTGAATTATGTTGTGAACTACGACCAACTTGAACTAAACTACTTTCAAACGGTGCAGGTGACCAAGTACTTAGAGTTGATCCCCAACCAACCTCCATGTACCATTATCAGACCTTTGGAGGATCATCAAGATAAGCATGATTCAACCGCTCATCGGCTACCATATGCCCCTGTCGGGGAAAAGGAACTGAAATGGAAAGTGAGTGTAAGTCAACCATCCACTCCCTACTCCATGCTTCAATTCTGACTGAACAACTATGCCTTACTCAGAGCCCGACAAGGTCAAAATCCAATATAAAGTGGACACGACTAACCATCCACTAATCAACCTCCACGCTTAAGACCAAAGAAACACTTGGTGTGGATGCAACCCGACCATCCACTCCCCAGCTCATACTTGAAGTTTGCTAAATTGCTTATGCTTCTCTCGAAGCTCAACAAGACTGAGGTCTAACTAAAGTGGACATGATTTGACCGTCCACACATTAACTCCTACCCTGGACATAGGAGGGAGTCAGGGAACTTGACTTAAAGTAGGCATGATTGACCATCCACTCATCAATGGCAGCCCTTGACATAAGGACGTGACAGAAATGTGAGGAGGATGTGACTTGATCGTCCACCAGATAACTCCTTCCCTTCACTTGCCAGGAGGAATACGAAGCAGATTGGACAAGGCCTGGCCATCCAACCCAAGCATGGACCATGGATGTGTTCTGAACATCCATCTCTTAATCACCAAGTGGATGTGAATCAACCATCCACTCGCCAACTTTTGTACTTTACGTTGGGCGTATAATTCCTTCCCATGAACGAACATGACTCGACCGTTCAGTTGACAACTCTTACCTTGACCTGACAAGTGGACTGTAAATCAAAAATGGGTGTTATTGGCTACCCATCAAAGGTCTCTGGTCCTCGGAGCATGGATCGGAATATAAACACAAAAGGATGGATGCGGTTCGACCGTCCATCGACCAACTCTGGTCCCCAGAGCGTGTGATAGAGTATAAAAACAAAATAGGTGCGACTGACCACCAATCGACAAACTCTAGTCCCTGGAGCATGGATAAGAGTACGGGTGGAAAATGGGTATGGTTCGACCATTCATCCATTAACTCTCCCATATAAACCAACAGATTGAGTATAAAACATAGAACGGATATGACTTGACCATCCGCTAATCAACTCCTTCATACAATTCGACGTAAAGAACTCGAAGTGAGAGAGAACGTGATACGAGCGACCACTCTTCGACTTTCGCCCCTGACTTAAGGGCAAAAGAAATGACTAAGGAAAACGTGGTTTGACCTTTTTTTGGAATAACTCTAAGTCCTAGAGTGTGGACTAGAGCATCAACGCAAATTGAGTGTGATTCGACCACTCGTCGATAAAGTCTTATCCCCAAAGTGCGGATATGAGTATAAACAAATAGATGAGTGTGTTCGACCACTCATTGTTCCATAAACTCCAACCTGAACTCGACAGGAGGAGTATAAACACACTAGGATGGTATTCGACCATCCATGAACTAACTCCGCTAACCTGAGACTACAGGCAGGAGTACAAACAACTGTATGCTTAATATGATAGCTCACTATAGCTCCGTCTTAGTGTTCTTTATGACTCAAGGCAACAATAGCAGGGAGGATTAATGCAAAACCAATCGGAATGACATCCGAAGTTACAGGTGACCGACTATATAGTACCATCGGATCGAGGGTCAATATCGATCTACACCAACCATAAATGGACGTGACCAAAATATCCCCTAAAAAACTTCAATCACCAGAGTACAAATAGGAGAATAAACCATGAATGAGTGTGACTTGATCATTAATTTTCCAGTACCCTCCTTCGATCTGTCAGGAGGATTATGAAATCGGATGAGCCTAACCTAACTGCACCTGAGCCAACACTATCCCTAGGTCTGACGGGAGAATGTAACATCCCCTATCTAGAGGCCCAAAGCTAAAAGCTACAGATGTTACAGTCATCCATACTATTAACTTCTGGCGACTAAATACGGCTATGTTAATGGTATCCATAGTATCAAAAGCACTTGAATATGAAACAAAAAAAACAGATTTCCAAAACAACATTTTACATGTAACAATTCAAAACATATGTTTCACATTTAAATTACATAATCCCATAACCGTTTCCCAGGTTTAGATAAAATATAATTTTTACATAAATACGCCAAGAGCAACATAGGTTGATGCCCCCTTGGTTGACTAGAGTATTATGTAGACATAACTGTCTTGAATACAACACAATGAAATAAAAAAACAAAACAACAACTCCTAAATAGCTATCTATCGGCCACCTTCTCATCTTCGAAAGCTTTATTCGTCAACCTACTAAAACCTCAACCCTCGGCCTACTCAAGTCAACTTTGAGCACCCGAGAGTTTAAGGGGAAAACATAAACTTCGAGTCAGACATAAAGCCTGGTGTGAATAATACTATACATCTCGGTTGTTTGATCTTAAGTGTGACCACGCTGCTTAGCGGAACGGGTTTCCCCTCACTAGTATCCTTTTAAAACATATCTATTGCAAACCCTTTTCCTATAACCAAAACTAGTTAAAACTGTAAAGCATCATTATGTACACATACCTATCAGGTAATAAATGAACTATCCATCCGAACACTATAGTTTTGTTTGGCTAACTACTAATCTTTGGCTGATTCGGGCTTACCAAACAGTATAATTAAAATAATCAAACACCTGTTAGGCATTCCTCCTATGGATGGTCTGGTCCTAACTATCTGTTAAATACTCCTCTTTTGGACAGTCTGTCCTTAACTATATGTTAAATACTCCTCTTCTGGATGGTCTGTCCCTAACTTAACATCGTACTGGGCCACCTGATCCTAATGATTTTGCGGGCTCACCAATAACCTATCTGTATACAAATATATATTCCCTTCTTTGTGTAATCATAATTTTAGTGTTACCTATGACAAAGCCCTACACACTGGAATTTTGGACTAAATTAGTTGGGACTAATAGGTAATGTATAGGGCACGACCCTATACCAGTCTCATCTGGTATTCTAATATCTGAGTCATTTTATTTAGGGTAATCTTCCATTAAATTTTCCTTGAAAACCTTTTCATCTCAAATTGATTTAAAACCTTTAAACCAAGGAAAATATAAACTCTATGCTTTGCACAAAATCACCTTGCCATGCTATATATACTTTACCCGAATCCTTGTTAATGAAAACATTTAAAACTTTGAAAGTACCACTTTCGATCCCATTGAAAGAATCCCTTTCGTAACCAAATAAACCCTTTCTTTCATCTAGGCCGTAAGGCCAAAACCTTCCTTTCGAAACCACTTACATAAACCTTTCGAAATTGTTGAAATACCTTTTCCTTCGAAAGCTAAAAATTTAGACATCCTATCTTTAAAACCTTTAAACATAACCTTTCGAAACCATTGGAAAAACCTTTCCTCTAAACCTTTCGAAACCATTGGTTAAAACTTTCGAAACCATTTGGAACCACCCCATAGAAACCTTCCTTAAAAACTTTAAAATGCATCAAAACCTTAAACCTTTAAAAAGAATTTGGGTTAATGTTAAAACAATTGGAAACACCTTTTGAAACCATTCAAAACCATCTCTTTCGAAACCGTTGGGTTAATCTTTAAAAATCACTAAGGGTCACAAACAACAGGGTCGAAAACAACTCTTTCGAAAGCCAAAACCTAAGTAAAGAAGTGATGGTATCCAAATCATCCTTCCTAAAGAATTGGAGAAGCAACAAGGATTTTATAAAATAAAATCAACCCTTGTGAAGACATTGCTTCGAAAGGTAGAAAACGGCAGCCAGGGCTTCGACCTAGTCGAAAGCGGTTATATAAAAACAACGGCGCAACCTCTTAAAATCATTTCTTTAAACCATTTGACACAGTCAAAAGCCAACCAAGTCAAAAGCAATATCGTCGAAGGCAAAGCAGGCGCATTTTCAGTTGAAAGAAAAGTAACACTTCGACCTCCTTCAGAACCTCTGGTTTCGACCCAGTTCCTTCCGCTTTTGTCCAATTCATTGTGTACCAGGCTAATGATACTATGTCCATTGGTTTTGATGGCATTGAGGTGGAACTACTTATCTGAAGCTACCCAATCCGAAGCAGGGCGCCGAAAGTGGCAAAACATGCATTTGGCCTAAAAAACTGATTTAAATCATTTACAAAATACCCCTTCTCCTTTTTAAATATATAAAACATTTAAGTACCATACCTTAAATAATTTTATATATTCACGAAAACAATCTAGAAAATTCTACAAAAATTCCAGAAAATCCTTTTTAATATGTTTTCTAACATATATAAATTTCGGACCCAAATTATATATAATTTAATTGCAAATTATTTATAACCCAATAAATCATTTTCTTCACTAGAAAATTAATATAAAGTCCACACTAATTCAGAAAATTATGAAAATTGAAACCCATCTCTAAAATATCATTCCTAATCTATACCTAAAATCGCAAGGTATTTGGATTTCACTAAATAAGGTTTTCACATAAAAATATATCATAAAATCTATATGAATAAGCACAAATCATCAACAAGCATATATAAACATTTTGTCCATCAAAATCATGGCTAAACTATGCAAGGTAAATTCAAATTCCCTTAAAACCGAAAACATTTAAGAAATAAAAAATGTAGTCATTATTCACCTTAGCTTTGTGATTTGGGATTTGAGATTTGATCTTGATTAAGTGATTTGATTCTTCTTCTTAAATCCTAGCTTTATCTTCTTCCTCTTTGCTAATAGTGACTGGCCTTGGACTTAATTTTTTTTTCTTGTGAATATATGAATGATCGTATGGAAGTAAATTCTTAAGGGTTTAGGGTATTAGAATGCTTTATTTCTTATTTTACCCCTCCTCTATTTGCCTTAACACTTCATTCTTTAATTCATTTGTTTATTCATTAACATGGCACGACTACCCCTTAACTAAATCACAATCTCAATCCATTAATCAACCTACATTATTAATTTAATTGAGCTAATTAAATTCCCTAAACAATGTTACTAAAAAAAATAGGATGTTACAGAGAATTTGAATTAAAATGGATGCGACTGATCATCCAGCTCTAAATGAATGTGACACAACCGTTCGTTCGCTAGCTCTAACCATGATTTGACCAAAAGAGTAGTTTGAAACGGACGTGATTTGACCGTCTACACACTCATCCTTTCCCTTGGTCCGACAGGGAGAGCATCAATCACTGATTGGATGTGATATGACCATCTATTCTTCAGGTCCTTGCCCAAAGTATGGTGACATTTGCATCGAAAGTGGACGTGATTGACCATCTAGTACCTAACTCATGCCTGAAATCCGACATAGCATCGAAGTATTCCTCCGGAAGGAAAAACCAGAATACAATCCAGCATAGGCAAGACTCAGCCTTCCATCAACTAACTTGATGCCGCAATTCAATGGGAAATTTTATAAAGTTAAAGTGGACATGACTTGCCTTCCTACTTATCGACCTATGCCCCAAACTTGGGGGCACGAGCAAGAAATAAGATAAATATGAACCAACCATTCATCGATCAGCTCTAATCTTTGGAGCTTAGGTGGGAGTATAAACACGACTAGGACGAAACATGACCATCCAAGCGGTACATTTATCAACCCGAGACTGGGGGTAGAAGTGTGATCATCCAAAGGCTGACTACAATAACTCAATATTGTGACTCATACCTAGTGTTTACAATGACTCAAGGCTATGACCGAAAGGATGCCTAAAGATAAAATCATCGAATCGATGCCCTAGCTCATGGATAATGGACCATCACTCCAACCTGAACGAGGAGCAATAGACCGCAAATACAGTGAATGAAAAGCATGCTACGCGAGTACACAAGCGGATTCAAACTCAAGGCAAGAGCCAGCTATCTAGCTGCGCACAACACGAGGCTGAACCCTAATCGACATTTGACTCGATGCATTCATTTAAGCCTGATCTTCAACCATCACAGATAATCATTGAAAGTGTCTAGAACTCGTCACTATCATACTCAATAACTCATGATAAGACTCTGGGATTCGACCGAAGTGGTCGTCATTATTAACCATCCTAACCAGATTTCACGCTGATAGTTACACGAAATAGTTATGTTTGAACTCAATGATCAGCCATCGGATATAAAAATCTGACATTCATATTCAAGTTCAATTAGGGTACATGTTACAATCAGTACAAGTAAAAATATGCTAATTTATTCAAGTCTGAAGTGGTAAACATTTGATTCAAGGCCGCATGCTACTTCAAATATGCAAGTTATATATGGCATGTCCCATTGTTCGAATTCGAGTTCACATTGTCTAATCTATTCATGTCAAATCAAAAACTGCTTAATTTCCACTAAAACAAGGGATCAGAACCGATCCCATTACTCGGGCAAATCCATTTAAGTATTTATTTTTTCATCTCACAACATAAGTCCAATATCAAGCGACAACAACATGGTTGGTTCTATAAAGATATAGACCATAAAGTTGAAGAATATGAGCCCAAAGAATCCAAGGTTGCACCCGTTGGGCTAACGATCGACATTAAGGTCAACCACGACGACCCATCAGGAGTCCTTATGATCGGATCACAGATTAGTGCAACAATGATGAAGGAATTAGCTGGCTTTCTATGAGAAAATCTTGATTTGTTCACTTAGACAAAATTCTGACATGTGTGTGATCTCATCGACTATCACGACTCATGCAGTGAATATCGACCTGAGGTATGTCCCGATGAAACAAAAGCGATATGGCATGAATTCGGAGAGATCTGCTGCATTTAAAGAGGAGGCAGATAAACTCAAAAACAATGGGTTTATCAATGATGCCCTCTACCCAAAATGGGCATCCAATCTAATTCTTACAAGAAAAGCTAATGGAAAGTGGTGGACGTAAGTTGACTACTCCGACCTGAACAAGGCATGCCCCAAAACATCTTTCCACTTTCGAGGATAGACTAGCTGGTAGACTCAACCATGGGATACAAGCTGCTTTCATTTATGGGTGCATACTTCGGATACAACCAGATCCCGATGCATGTCCCTGACTAGGAGCACACCAGCTTCATTGCCGATCTAGGGCTATATTGTTATGTTGTGATACTGTTTGAATTAAATAATGTTTAAGCTACTTACCAAAGATAAGTTAATCGAATGTTCAATGATTATATTGGGAGATTTAAGAAAGTATATGTGGATGATATGCTCGTGAAGTCACGACGATCAAACGACCATATTGATGACTTAGCATAGATTTTCATTGTTCTCCAAAAATATGGAATAAAACTCAATCCCTTGAAATGCTCTTTCAAGGTTGCAGTTTCAATATTAACTCCTGCAGCGTCAAGGAAAATCCAAAGAAGATTCAAGAAATTCAAAACATTCGATGGTCGAAGATGATTAAACAGGTACAAGGCCTCAATGGAAAGATCACTATCCTAAGTCGATTAATCTCTAGGGCTACCGATAAGTGAATTTTCTTCTTCAACCTAATCAAAAGAGGGAAGAGAAACTTGAAATGGATGTAGGATTGCATAAATGTATTTTTAAGTTCTGTTAGATCACTTAGAGAGACCTCCCATCCTATCCAAGCCACTGGATCATGAAGAATTATACATCTATTTACCATTGTCAGTACATGCCATAAGTGCCGCACTAGTACATAAAGAGAATCGGATCCAAATGCCGATATATTATATTAGCAAGTGATTGACAAGTGCCGAGAGAAACTACCCAAAGTTGGAAAAGATCGCATACTTCCTGTTGATTGTGTCTTGAAGGCTCTACCCCTATTTTCAGGCTCATCCCATCAACGTCTACACCAATCAACCGTTACGATAAGTCCTACAGCGACTTAAGACGTCTAGAAGGTTACTCAAATAGAACATTGAGCTAAGCTAATTTGAAATTACCTATCTCCCTCAAAGAGCCATCAAGGGACAGGAACTGGTAAAATTTATGGTCAAGTTCACTACACTGGATGATCTCTCAAAGTGCGCTGAAGCCCCTACCATTGGATGGAAAATGTACATGGATGGAGCACCAATGATTGGTGTTTTGGCACCAGAGTCGTGTTAGCGACTCTTGAGGAATGATCAATCTGCTATGCCCTGAAACTCAAGTTCTCTGCAACAAATAATGAAGTTGTGTATGAAGCCTTGATCACCGGGCTCAAAATTGCTAGGGAACTGGGAGTGAAAATTTTACAATTCATTTGTGATTCCCGGTCAATAGTATGCTAAGTCTGGGGAGGTTATCAGGCCAAGGGGCAACAACTTGCTCCTTATCTCGGCCGCGTCCAAGAGCAAATGTAGACTTCGAGTGTTACACCATTACACACCTTCAGGGAACAAAATGAGAAAACCGACTCACTGCCCAAGTTATCCAGTTCTAGGTATGTGCCGTAGATGGGCTTGGTCTCGTTTGAAGTACAAATGCCCTGAGCATGGATCAGATGGAGATTGGTTAGGTCCTGGAGATGGAGCCGAAAAAGGAGTCCTGGATGACCCCTACCAAATATTATCTACGACGAGGGATCCTTCCTAGACAGAGGAATGAAAAATGATTAATCCTTCCCAATGCTTTATGCTGCATCATCAAGAAGGAGTCATGTATAGAAAGGGTTTCTCCGTTGCCTTGCTTCAGTGTATCGCCCATGATGAAATTAAACGAGTCTAGAAAGAAGTCCATGAAGGAGAATGTGGCGATCACACCATGGGCAAACCTTGAAAAGAAAATACTTCGCTATGGATATTACTGACCAAGTGTCAATCGAGACGTGGTTGATTACGTTAGACGATGTGACAAGTGCCAAATGTTTGCGAAAATTCCAAAAGCCTTGCCGACGAATATTACTCAAATGGTCAGTCAATAGCCATTTGCCACCTGGGGTATTGACATCATCAACTCCTTGCTGGTTTGTAAAGGTGGTGCCAAACACGTCATCGTAGCAATTGATTGCTTCACCAAATGAGCTGAAGCAGAACCTTTAGCCACGATCACAAAGAAAAAAGTAATAAAAATTATTTTTCAAAACATCATCTATCGTTTTGGTCTTCTCGAACAATCATAACCGATAGTGGGACCTAATTCGACAGTGTTGAATTCAAAGACTTCTTCCATCAGCGTCATATTGAGAAAAGATTTGCGAAAATTGCTCACCCTCAAGCTAACGGACAAGTCAAAGCTATTAAAAAAAATCATAAAGAACATTCTGAAGAAGTGTTTGGAAAAGGTTAGAGGCAAGTAGGTTGACGAACTCCTATCAGCATCATGGGCATGCAGAATCATCCATAAGTCCATGACTGGCCATACTCCATTCATCCTTGCTTACGGTTCTGAGATCGTCATCCCTGTAAAACTTAAACTCCCTTCTCATTGAGTGACTTATTATGACTCCTATTTCATTATAAAAAGAAATATAAAATAGGAATTACAATCCAATTGCAATTAAACAATAAGGAACCAACGATAACCATCGAGCATACAAACGCATCCTGAAGCCAACGACAAGGACATGTACCTAAACGTGCACGTGTACATTCTGAAAATTCAATTTTTGAAAGAAAAAATTGAATTTTGACCTGAAGCTTTCAAAAAACCGAATCGGATGGCCAAAGCTTATTAGCCTCGTATAACCAGACATAGATAGCAACTGATGGAATACAACCTAGAATTTATACTATTGGAAATCAACCAAGTATCATGACGATCAATGAGAGATACGACACTTTGGAAATATAATTCAATAGAAGAATAATGAATATTTGGAAAACTGGATGGATTCGATGACTCTAACTTTCTTTGAATTCAAAGCACGTCGTGTTCGACACATGACGTACTTTGGGGGCAAATGTTATTCGACATTTTAACACGGCTATATCCAAACTAACCGAACAAGCTAGACTCGACTGTCATCAAGGCCAGTATCCTAGAGCGATGATTATGAGGTCCAAAAATCAAGTGCAGGCATTGATATGAAGCGATGATCAACCAAGAACGGAAGATAGACTCTCCAGAATACTTTAGGTATGGATTAGCACCTCTCTCAAGCAAAGGATCGGTGCTTATCCCTTCGTGTAACGGATCGGTACATATCCTTAATTTTGTCCCAAACTGGGTGAGATGGATATAGGTTGACAAGGAAGGCCCCATGAGGCTACATTTCATATCTCAAGTTATTTGCAATTTGTATGATGAAGTTATGGGAAAAATACTTCACCTAAGAAAAGGATGTACGAAAGTGATCATACAAAAGGTATCGAATAAAAGGGATTGGTCTACTTCAGTCAAACAAGTGCAACTCAATGGGAAATAATCGATATCTAAAGATCATAAGTCCAATGCATATGAAATTTTGAGAACAAGACGAGGAGACTCTAGGGTCGCACCTTAAGATGAAGAAGTAAGAGGGTTGTCCATCTTCCCTCTAGAGGGATTGGCCTAAATCATCCAACATCACATGTTGCAACAAAGATTGATCAATAATTTAAGTTATACTAATCCAATTAACCTGAAACTTGGAGGCTAAGAATAATACAACATGGAGAAACTTCATATGGATTGAACCCCCAAACTCTTCCAAAGTAAGGATTGGTCCCGATCCCTATTTCTTGGGATTTGGACCATGCGATTGCTCTTGTGGGCCCAATTGGTTTTGGAGATCCTTCTTTCGAACTTTCAGGGAGATATTTCACTATCTTCCTCTATAAATACGAGATTGATTATTCACTATTGGGCCTTTTTACGCTGCTTATTGCTTTGTACTCTTTTGTAACTAAGGGTTCTAATTTGATACCTGTTGTACTCGGTTTACAAAGTGGTTAATAAAGATATATCTTCAAAGTGGACGCAGGCAAACAACGTTCGAACCACTATAAACTACCATATCTCGATTATTTGCTTATTTCTTATTGCTCTCTTACTATATTCTCGTGGTTTACATTTATTATTCTTCACTTATTCCTCTACAAAATCTTCGTTGGGTGTTTGTGCTAATTTTTGATGCAAATAAATGTAACCGGTGACATAAACACTAAAGTTTCAAATAGAAACCAACTAAAGCAAATAAGTCATGTAGCATTCATATCCAAACCCAAAAATCGTAAAGAAGCATTATAAGATTATTTTTAGATTATAGCAATGTAAGAGGAACTTAACCGATTTAAACGAAATTATGTTTGGGAACTCATACCAAGACCAAATAATCAATCCGTTATAGGAACAAAATGGGTTTTCAAAAATAAAGAAAATGAAAATGGAAACATTTTAATAATAAATCATGATTAGTTGCTCGAGGATACAATCAAGAAGAAGGAATTGATTATGAAGAAATGTATACCTCTGTAGCTTGTGTTGAAGCTAAGAATATTACTAGTGTTTGCATTTTTTTATAATTTTAAATTACTTCAGATGAATTTTAAAAGCGCTTTTTTAAATGGTTTTATAAAAGAAAAGGTTTATGTTGAACAACCACCTCTATTTTCTCATGAAAAAAATACCCAGATCATGTTTTCAAGCTTAAAAAATCATTATACGGATTAAAACAAGCACCTTGTGCATGGTGTGAGCGACTAGAAACACATTTACTTAATTCTTGCTTTTAAATTGCCAAAATAGACTTAAGTCTTTTTGTAAATAGAGAAATTAAAGATATGTTGATTGTACAAATATATGTGTATGATATCATATTTTGTTCCACTAATGAGAAGTTATGTAATGAGTTTTCAAATGTAATGAAAAATGAGTTTCAAATGTCACATATGGGTGAACTAAACTTTTTCTTAGGTCTATAAATAAAACAATTAAACAATGGAACCTTTATAAATCAAGAAAAATATTAGCTAGGTTTGTTAAAAAGTTTTTGGAATGGATAGTACTTCAAGTAAACCGATCCTATGAGCATGAGTTTACATTTAGATAAAGATGAAAATGAAAGGGATTTCGATCAAAAATTATACCGGAGTATTATAGGATCTCTATTATATTTAAGGGCTATTAGATAGGATATGATGATGAGTGTTTGTTTATGTGCATGATTTAAAGCACAATTTAAGGAGTCGCATCATGGAGTAAGTAAAAGAATTCTATGGTATTTAACTAGCACCAAAGATTGTGGTCTTTTTTACCTGCAAAGCAGCTCTTTCGACTAGTATCATATAGCCATGTAGATTTCGGTGGATGCAAAATGAATAGAAAAAGTACAAGTGACTAGAAAAAGTACTAGTGGCACATGTCATTTATTGATCAACCTCTGGTTTTGTGGTTCAGTAAAAAGAAATATTGTGTTTCTCTCTTGACATATAATGTCGAGTATATCTTTCTTGGTTTTGTACAAGTACTTTCGTGATTGTTAAAATGTACTTTGTTTGCTAATTAATGCTTACTATTTTCATACCTACTTTTGATGTCTATTGTGAAGTATCTCAGTAAACTATTAGTGATGTTTCTTGTCTTAAATATCTCAGTGATTACTCATGAGATTTCTTGTTTTCATATCTCATTAACTAGTCCGTCATGTTTCTGATGGCTACATTTTCCTTATGTTATCTCAAACCATACTATAATTGCATCATTCCTTTTTGGTAATGACAAAGAGGGAGATAACTATATATATACATAAGAGGAGATAACATTCAGGTGGAGCTATTTTTATAATATAACCTTGCCAACGATTGTATAGTTGTCATTATAAAAAAGGGAGAGAATGTTAGAACCTCCATTCTAGGATTTCAATGACAACAACTATACAATCACAATCACATATACAAGATATATTTTATCATATTACAGGTATATACTAGAAGAAGATCACTATGCTCAACAAAATCATGGCTCAAAGACAATTGAAGAAAGACGGATCATACTATTTAAAAGTAGGTCATATTATTTTATTATAGTCAAAGTTAAATATTGTACATTCTCCTTGAGTGGTCATAACACACACGATTTGATATCAACAAATTTCTGTAACAAACTGCCTAAAATTTACAAATTCAACAGCGATAGACATCTGTTAGTATGCCATAAGCATCTGTGATATGTTTCAGGTTTCTATTTTCTAAAATGCCACAGACGTCTGACATAAAATGACAAACTTCCGAGGAAGTTTCGGCCTACATATTCTAAACTACAACTATCGGTTTTTGATCAAACGCTTCTCTTTGCTTTGAGCAAACATCTCTTCCTTCAACAATTGCAATAATTAATCAAAGAGTAATCTTCCAAGGAGTCATAACTTTTCAAATACAACTCTTTGATTCTATAAATACTCTAATCGATTGAGATTTAACTTGACTTAATTTACTACTCTCTAACTTCTATATTCATATTCTCTTGTGCTATCATTGATTTTATATTCTCAATCACTTACAACCAAAATCTATATTTTGATTAAATTATTTCCTACAAATCCAAGCACTCACACCTACTATCACTCAAAGTAGATTATAGGAAGAATTGTACTAGTAGTCAATATCCATGTTGTATAGAGAGCAAGGTTGTTAAAAGAATACTTTTGTATTATCCTGCTCCTTCGGGAGAAGCGAGGGTTATTGGTTAGTGAAATACCAAAGGGGAGCTTTGGGACTGGATGTAGAATAGGAGGTCCAAGCTAGTATAAAACTCTGGTGTGATCATTTTACTTTTAGTTTTTATACTCTGAATAACTGTTTTGATTATCACATATATTATCATATATTCACACAATCTATATTATACGATCTACCGCACTTTCAATTATCACAATTCCATAAAGGTAAGTAAAGACTATAGGAGCGTACGTTACCAACGGCATCTTTGTGCATGGTTTTGTGATACTCGATGTTTTGTGCTTTGGGGATTGTTTATGATATTATAATTATATACCATGCATACATTACTATAAATATACATTTACATTTACAATTAGACATTGTCTAACCCGTGTGATATTTACTAATACTCAGATCCGCCCGAGACATTTCAGGTTCAGGGAGGATAAGACCATCTTGTGTTTTCTAGTCATAGAGGAGGCTAGTATGTAGTGTTGTTGTATATTATCTTGTAATGTGTATCCTCATGTATGTATATCCTTGTATTGAATATTAGACACAGCTTGTATATTTTATATTACATACTTTATCATTGCATTTATAACTCTCTTTTATATATCGTTTACTAAATATTATGTATTGTTCTATCCTAGAGATGCACATGTTCATTTCTTTGTGTTGATACATTGTATGTATAGATGATACTTATTCGATGTTTAAATACGTATCGGTGTTAGTCCAATGGAATATTCATGTGTGTAGCCCATATCGCCATATTCCCTATATTATCTAATAATATTACTCAGTAATACTCTTGGATAGTATAGGTATAGAGGTGGGATGTTTCACGCACCTTTGAACACATCGATTCAAAGCCAAAAAGTGGCACCTAAACTCGCATCATGCCAAGAAATACATATCGTAAGTTTTTGATGGTTTGTAAGATACAAAGATAAATATAACCTTATATATTCTACACTTTCAAGTCCCATAAAGGAAGGGATAAAATATAAAACTAAAAAAACCAAATCATTTCTATCTCGAAACAACAGTGGTCATACAAGAAATTTCTAAATAAAGTATCGAAATAGAAATATAGTATATATATGAGTCTAACTGATAAGTACAATATGATACAAAGGGAATGATAATAAATAATTGTATCTCTAAGGTGCACAGTCACCACCTCCACGTATCTTATCCTCATCATACCACCCACTAACCTGTCATCCTATAATAAGCATAAAGAGTGAAAGTAGAGCGCATCAGACAAGGTACGACGAGTGATTAATATCACTAGCGGGCAAACAAATATTTTGATATATATCTACCATTTGCCGACTGTTAATTCAAACCAATCGACTATGTAAAGGTTCGGTCGACTAGTGTTTATGGTCAATCGACCATTTGGCCTAGAAAATGAACTGTTTTTCCTTAGGTACAACTCATGTTCGTTAAGCATTTCCCTTGAAGCGTTCAATTAACTGGTCTATGTTGTTAGTCGATCATTTTTCCAAAAATTTGGTTTTTCTGCATTTTTAAATTGTGGTCTCAATTCATTTTTAATCGTTTATCATTATATCTTATGTAACAACTCGACCTTCTACACTTTTATAATAAATTAATTTTAATTAAAATAAAACATTCAAGTACAATTTTAGATAATCATATTATTGAATTAAAAATTATTTGATAAAGGAGTTTGTCTTAATAAATTGAATTAGTAAATAAATTCATTTCAAAATAATAACAGTAACATATTGAAAAACTCAAATAAAATATTTACAATGAATACTAATATTTCTATATTTAAAAAACTATTATATAATTGAAATAAAGGAAAGAAATTGTATTTGACATCAATTAAATGAACAGGTCAACGAAGATAAATAATTCGTGAATTTAAATATTTTATTGAAATTATCAAATATACTTTGTAAAACATCAATAGTTTAATCTAAATTGGCAGTAAATTTATAGATGAAAAATATAATTAATTAAAAGGTAAAAGAAAGTAGATTATTTGGATTGAAAAAAATAGAATAAGGTATAAATGGAAATCTTGATATTCGAAATTATTTTTGAAGATTTTGGAAACAAATAGCGTATTTTGTTTTAAAACCCCTTCTAAATTAATAAATAGTACTATTGTGTGTTTTGAATGATTTATATTTATGTGTAATGAGGAATTAGAGTAAATGGAGTTAAATACTATATGGGAAGTGGCGTTCGGTAATATATCATCGATTATTCTTTGAACTTATTATATAGAATATTATAGGCATTGAGTGCAGTTTATGCACTGTGAATAAACCATTGAGCATCATGTAGTGGAATGGGATACCAATGTGACACTTATAGTTATTCATTATAAGTAGATGTCACTCAAACAGGGTCAAGTATATGGGGTGTTATACTTATGGTGATACGCACTAAGAATGAGCAGGTTGAGAGCCATAAGTGTGTCTATCAAGTGTGTGTACACTCTTGTTATACGACATAGCGTAAACCGTATATAACAACCCGCAAATTTTGACCATAATTTAAAGGAAAATTCATTTGAAATTTTGAATATAGTTATTTTAAAATTGATAAATTTGGAAATTTAATGTATAATTTTAGGATATGATGTGAAATATTTTTCCAAATTTAGTAAAATAAATATGTTTCTTAAAATGCAAATTTTGGTCAAAGTTTGATTTTCAATGAAAATTTTGAATTTTGAATTTTTAACTTTTATTTTTTTTAGAAAATGAATTTACTTCTAACATTTTCTCAGTTTTTCATTTTGTTAAATTTTGATTTCTACTTATCAAATTTTGCAACTTTTGGCATATTACACGTAGTTATTTTCCTTATAACTTCTATCTCATTTACATGTTGATTTATTTGGGCTTGTACTACTGGGCTAGAAACCTCCTTGGTAAATGAAAGGCCACCTATTGAGATGACTATATAAGATCCTAGGGTTTTGGTTAGCCACTACATCCATTCGTTTGTGCCTCCACAGAAAAATGTAAGTCTTCTTCTCCTTCATCTTCCGTCTCAAATTCCTAGACCTTCCTTCTCTTCTCCTTTACAAATTTTCCTCCTCCTTCCCCAAAAATTTCAGCCATTCTCATCACCATACCATCTCCTCTTCCTTCAACCATAAACCCTAGCCAAAACCACTTCTCCTCTTTCCTTTTTCCCTTCTCTTCTTCACAATTTTCGGCCTCTACCTCCTTTCCTCCAACCAAAACACCATGGACGAACTTCCTCAACCCCTTCCCCTTGCCTTGCCTTGGCCGTGACCACCTCCTCCATCACCTAATCCCTAGGCCGAGCCCTCCACAATCAAAACCCTAACCCTAGCCTTTGCACCATAAAACCTAGTCCAAAAACCCTACGGCCGAGCCTAACCCTAACCCAAACAACCTCTAGATCAAGCCTATGCACCCTTAGACAAGCCCTCTACTTATGTATTTTTGCAAATATGTATTTTCTACTTTTTTCATGGGAATTATTTGTTTACGTACGGAATTTATTTTATTTTTCAAGCGTCAGATTTGGATTCTCCTACCACTCAAGCTTGTCTGTAATTTTTCGTCGTTGTGTTGTGCTTTGAATCACTTTTCTAACCAAAGAAATGTGAGTAATCACTCTTGACAACATACTTATAATTTTGGTGAATTTATGACAACTGAATTGTGAGGATATGTATATGCAAGTTTGACATTTCACCTATGATTATATCATGTTATTTCATATGTCTATATCATGTTATTTCATATGTGCATATCATGTTATTTCATATGTTTACATTATGTCATTCGTATGATTTTATTATGTTATTTCATATCATATTATACCTGTTTTGATTATATGCCATGATATGTTATTTATTGTATGTTTATTAAATATTCTGTTCTCTCAATGCAAGTTCCTTCACTATGGGTTGAAATGATATATACCCGAACAATTTTTAGATTAAGGAAAATTGCTGTGGGTTGAAATGATAGGCCTGAGCAATTTTATTTGACTTGGGATTGTTGATTTGAAATGATATAAAACGCGGAAAATTAATAAGTTGCGGATTGAAATGATATGTGTCCGTATTTACTGGAGCCTAGGGTAGAGAATTTTATACAGACTCCATGGTTGATCTAAAATGATTTTTTTTCTAAAATTATTAAGTAATTTGAATTTTTTATATATGAATCTCAACTAAAATTTAATGTAATGTTTTCTATAAATTTGTTTATATGTGTTAAGATTTTTATAAGAAACAAAGATTTGAAAATGTAAAATTTGGAATATAAATTACAGCCTGAAGATTAATTGAAATGTAATTATCCGATTTTACTTAATAATGGTATTTTATTCTAACCTATAAATTGTAAGTTTTAATCCATGTAATAGTGATTAAAATGATAAATGTTTTGTGGGACAAATGTAAGTAAAGCGTACATTTGACATGTAAGTCTCAACTAAGGTAAATGGAATAACTTGGGTAATAAAAGAATAAAATGTTATGTACTGAAAGAAATAAAGTGTAAGTTAAAATACTTTTAACTTAGCGTAAGGATTTCAGCTTGGAAATTTGATATTTTAGAAACAAAGTTATTTAACTAAAAGTGTGGTTTCTTTAATGACCAAATGTCTAAATTTTAGTAATATAATAGGTATGATAGAACGACTACTAAAAAAATGTAAATATATATATTATTTGATCTCATAAACTATGGTAGTGGGAAGTATTACAGTAATGATTCTGAACTGCTGCGATTTCTTATGGTAACAATTTAAAAATGCCGCGATTGGCTACTATGACAATTCTGCACTACTGCGATTTCCTTACTGTAACAATTCTGCACTGCTGTGGATTCTTACAGTAATAGTTCTGCACTGCTGCAAATTCTTACAGTAGCACTTCTGCGCTGTTGCAAATTCCTACCATGACAGTTCTGCACTGCTACGAATCCTTACAGTAGCACTTCTGTTCTGCTGCTTTTTCTTAAAAGTGACATTTTCAGAATGCTACAATTTTCTAATAGGTTATACGTTATGGTTCTAAGGTTTATATTTTAAAGTGCTATGATACCCAAATTTTTATGTTTCAAGGGGTTATAATTAAATGAATTTGGAAGTGTTACGACTTTTGAAAAATGAATGTTATTTTAAAAGAATAATGATATGGAATTTATATGGTTTTGAAAGGAATATGTTTGATTTGAAATATAAACATTTGAAATTTATTAAACCACGAGTTATAATAATGATTGGTTGTTAAAGAAACCGGGATCGGATATGGGCATACTCTCTGTCGATACCGTAAACCATTAAACAACTATGTATGCGATGGAGATTCCAATATGAAGTAGGACGGTGGCGACGATCCTAAAGGTATATTTACATAGACCTAACTCCCGTGAGTTAGCATAAGGTGGCTAAAATAGGAGCAATTGACGGGCCAAGTGAGGTGGCTCCTCCAATCGGACACATTGCATCATTAGCCATTCTATTACTTTGTGATTGATTTGGTGCGCACCTTTTATTTGGGAGTATGGATCGAGTAGGGCGGTAGTTGCAGCTATGCATTACCAAAAGTCCGGAAGTGCAATTGGTATATCTACCCTGGCAATGCCTAGTTGTGCCGCGTCACCTACCCTAGCACGCCTTCTACGAGTTTGTTTTGTACCATACCTATGAAATGCCCTCTGACAGCATCCAGTACGGGCGGGATTACGGTACTGTATAGACTATGGGAATATGTAAAATGTGTTAAGGTGGAAAATGTAAAGCCTTAACGCTACTTTAATAGTTTACTTTACTTTAGACATTATTATAATAGCGTATTACTACATAGTAGATAGTTTAACAGATCCTTAAAGGATGGGTGATCCCAAGCATCCTTTAAGTTATTAATGCATTTCTTTTACAATTCACTTGAGTTGATTTACATTTTATAAGTATATATGTCCTGACTCGAGTGTTATGTTTTTTGCTTACGCTCGGGTCAGCCTGAGTTTCACGTCCTTGGTTTCATCCTCTTTTGGAGCTAGAGATCCGCTGGAGATTTAGCAGTCTACTTGATATTTTATTCCAGCTATTTCCACTCAGCTTTTGCTTTTGTAGGAGAGAACTTATTTAACTAACTTTCCAAGTGTATTTGTTTCAAAATTTGGTATTATGTATTAGTCTTGAGACTTTATATCTAGGAGCTTCATGAACTCCTATGTTTATTTTATTCCGCTGCAAAGTCATTCTGATATTCCGTGTTTGTGATTCTGTGGTTAATTTTATTTTAACTAAATTTTATTAACAATCTGTTGTTTTGAATTATTCAAGTCTGACATGTGTGGTTTTGTTGTCGATTTGAGTGATCCAAAATAGCGGGATGTCATAGTTGGTATCAGAGCGAGGTTTTAGGAAAACCTTAGCCTAAGGGGCAAAAAGTCATTAGAGATATGGTAGAAATACCATAGAATGAGTAAAATAAATCTTAGAATCATTCTTTGAAAGAGAACGTATTTTCAAGTATAAAATGGTTTTAAATGATTTTCAAATGATTTTAAAGGATTATTTTAGATATAAAAATTTTCTTGTTTTCAAATTCCTTTTCTTAGAATTTCCTTCTTTTCGAATCCACCTTGTTTTCTAGAATTCTTTGATTAGGATTTCTAGTGTTGGGTCTTTTCTTCTATCTTTACCTTTATCTTTGTCCTAAAATTCAATCTTGAATTTCCAGGATGAATCGTAGGAATGCCAGAGGTCAGGGTCATGGTGTTGTCCCAGTTCCAACACTAGTTGCACCTACTAGGTTTATCACTCTCTGTAAGGAGTTCACTCAGTTAGGTGGTACTAAGTTTTCAGGATCAGAGAACATCATTAAGGCTCAGTAGTGCCTAAGAAGTTTGGAAAAGATTTTAGCTGGTTTGGAGATCACTGACGCTCAAAAGCGCAAGTTAGCAGCGTGGCAGTTGAAGGAGGCAGCATTAGATTGGTGGGAGTCTATTGTGGCCAACACTGTTGAGGCAGATATTTCTTGGGAACAGTTTAGGTATTGTCATTAGTTAGTCCTTTTGAATTTGGTTTAGGTTATCCCCATGGAATCATTATTAAGTTTAGATATCTTATTAAGGAGGCTTTTGTTACGAAGTGGGTGCCAGAAGCCAGTAAGTCTCGGCTAAACAGGGAATTTATGGATCTTAAGCAAGGGGATAAGTCATTTTCTGAGTATGAGAGGAAGTTTGACGAACCTTCAAAATTTTGTCCAAGCTTGATATATACCCCTCTTAAGAAGAATGAGAAGTTTATAGCTGGAGCTTGCCCAGAGTTTTATGATCGTTTGATTTCTCATGTGCACAACCCTTTTACTGGATTGATGGATATGGCCATTAGATATGAGAACCCCACTTCTAAGGAATCAGCTGTTACTAGTGCACCTTCATCTCAGCCATCTTCTGGCAACTCTACGAAGAGAAAGTCTAATTTCCAGCATCAGAAGCAGAATTAGCTTAAGAATCCAGGTTTAGGATCTTCTTCTTCCAGGAAACAGCCTATTGATCTTTCTTCCATCACTTGCTTCAGGTGTGACCAGAAGGGGCACTAAGCCAATAGTAGTCCTACTTTAGCCGGAGCTGTTATTCCTCCAACTCAGATGACTAGGCGTGATCTTGCCATATTTGCTCGCAGCCTGGCCACTTCAAGCAGGATTGTCCTAACTAGAAGAAGGGCAAGCCATCGGGTGTCTTTGCAGTTACTTCAACCACTCCACTTGCTCTGAGTAATGCTCAAGGTACTCTATAGAGCACCTTTACCTTGTTTAATCTTCCTGTTCGTGTTTTATTTGACACTGGAGGTTTGCATAGTTTCATTTATATGGATCTTTGTGATAAGTTTAAGCATATCTTTTCACCTAATTTTGCATCCGAACCTTTGTGTGTTACTAATCCTATTGGTGATCCCACAAACCTTAGTGGGATTTGTAACAATTTGAAACTCCTCCTTTCCGACTGTCGCTTTTCTAGAAATTTCTATGTTCTTGGTTTTGATGCTTTTGATCTATTGCTTGGAGGAGATTGGCTGAAGACGCATGAAGTTGTTATCTCTTGTAAAACCCAGACTGTTTCTCTTGTTGATGATATTGGAGACACTTTGCTGATTCAGTGTCGTATGCCTTAAGAGTATGCAAGCAGTTTTGTCTATTCTCTTGATTCTTCCCCTAGTGATCTTCATTTTACTCCTATGGTCAAACTCTATCCTGATGTGTTTGATGAAGTCACTTCTTTAACTCCTAAACTGGAAATTGAATTCCGTATTAATATCATTTTTGGAGCTCGACCTGTAGTTCTTCCTCCTACAAGAATGGCACCCTGTGAGAAGGTTGAGTTAAGGAAGCAAATCGAAGACTTATTCTCTAAAGGTTTGATCAGACCCATTCACTCGGAATGGGAAGCAGCGGTAGTTTTTCTCACTTAGTCTGATGGTTCCTTGAGGATGTGTGTTGATTATAGGGAGCTGAACAAGCTCACTATGAAAACCATATATCTAATGCCTCACATTAATGATATGTTCGATCAACTGTAAGAAGCAACTATATTCTCTCATCTTGATCTTGCCACCAGTTTCAACCATCTCAGAATCCCTGATGAAAGTATTCCACAAACTACTTTTCATTCTGAGGATGGTTTCTTTGAGTGGTTAGTTATGCCTTTAGGTTTGACTAATGCCCCAGCTTTCTTTGTTGACCTTATGAACCAGGTTTTCCAAGATGTTCTCGATAAGTTTTTTCTAGTCTTCATCGATGATATTCTTGTTTTCTCTAAGTCAGAGGAGGAGCACGAATCTCATTTGAGCTTTGTTCTAGGGACTCTCAGAAGTCATCAGTTGAAAGCCAAATTCTTGAAATGCCATTTCTGGAAAGATGAAGTTCGATTTCTTGGACATTTTGTTTCTGGCGATGGAGTTTCTGTTGAACCAGTTAAGATCGTTGCGATCAATGTAAGTCTATCTTCTCTTCTTTCCTTTGTACGTTGATTATATTGTCTCTTTCTCGGTTCTTATTTTCCCCTATTCTATTTTAGAATTGGGAAACTCCTAGGACTCCATCTGATATCCATAGTTTCCTGGGCCTTGCTGATTATTATCGGAGATTAATCGAGAATTTTGCTCGAATTTCTGCACCTCTCACCGCTTTAACTCATAAGAATGCTAAGTTTAGATGGAATGATATGTGTGAATCAAGGCATCATAATCAAACCAGACACAAAAAGGCATCATAAAATTCAACTTAGTAATGTAATAAAGTTAACCCAGCAAAGCTTCATCATCTAAAACAACAGGGAATCAAGGCATCATAATCAAAACCAGACACAAAAAGGCAATTCCAGTTTCAAATAATCAACATCCAGATCCCTCTCCGCTTCCGTTTTCAGGCTAATAGGTGAGTTAACCTTTTTAAAACCCTGATATCTGATCTATTGTTTGAATGCAAGATTCTAGTAACACTGAAACATTGGTTTGCATGCAAAAATCTGTGAATATATGTATACATCTTGCATGTGCATGTTCATGTATAGGTTTATTAACCCTGTCATTAGTTCCAAGTTTTCAAAAACTATCAAAACCTAAAAATCTCTACATCTAATCTGTGTTAGATTGAAGTGTTAAAATAAAAAAGTGTTCAAATTCACTAAACCTGAATTTAAAAAATAATTTTATAAACTAATATCAAGAATATAGGGTCTGGAACAAGAAAGTACCGTAAGCTCAATTTATAATAAAATTTGATTTCCTTGATTATTCGATTTGATTATATAACTTAAATCACCTTTGAAAATATTGATTTTTAAGATTAAAATCAAGATTTTTAATAACGTATTTAATGAGAAATTGGAAGATGAATGTGAAACGGGTTTTAATGAAATTCTAATGATCGACGACAAAGTACGTCTCGTGATCATGGTAGATGCTAGCATTGTGGTCTGGGATCATCACAACATTGTTGAATGAATTTTAAAATCATCATGGTGTCTATAGATCGGTAATGGCCAGAAATCGACCAATTTAATCAACGTTGTTGCATCGGACTGGACATGAATGATTGGTGGTGGTGCATGGTCGATAGGGGAAACTCGTAATGGAAGCGCGTGGACTCTGGTTATCTACGTCATCGAAGAGGTGGATTTATGGGTCGAGCTTCGACCAAGATTGAGTCAGATGACTCTTTTGCAAGATCGTCGACGTTTTGGTCTTCTGGGTGGTCTGGATGTTTGGTGGGGTTGTCGTCGACTAGATGGAGGCTGAAGCTTCGACCGGAGGTGGCGATTCCGACCGTGCATGTGCACAAGTCCTGATGTGTATCAAGAAGCAGGGTAGAGGAATGAAGTGTTGATGTCTCGAAGCAAGCTTCGGGAGAGTTGCGCGATAGCTCGAATCTTAACTCGAGTAAGATTTTTTGGTATGTCGGGTAAAACACTTAGAAAAAATTTTAAGTTTGAAAAATTAGGCGCACGGGTTGATTTTCGACAAAACTCGAAGTAAACAGGCAAGGTTCTCGGGTAAGACTCGAAGCGGGTCTCGAGCTTGATATGTAAAACAGTTTTTACTTTAAAAATTTTCAAACTGTTAAACACTTTTAAACCATGTTTTCAAATGATGATTTGATTGAATTTTTGAATTAATTTAGGATTTAAGTAAGATGTTCTTAAAGTAATTAAATTTAATTTATTTAATTTTTGTTACATTATTTAAAAGGTATTTAAATGAAAAATAATTAATGTAATTTAAAAGAATAATTAAGATAAAATGTTATTAAAACTAATCTTAACCTTCTAAAGCAACTAACGTATAAGTATGATGGTTAAACAAGGTTTAAAAGGAAAATCAAAGTAATTAATTTATCTCTTGGTTTATTAAACAATTAACGATTTTGCTAATATAATTACTTAAAAAGAATAATTACTTTATCAATTACTTAATATTAAATATTAATTCAATAAATAATTAAGGTTAATTAATTTGAAATTAATAATTAATTAATTAAGGAATAATTAATAAATAAAGTAATTAAGTTTTAATTAATTAAGGATTTATTAATTGAGATAATTAATTAAGGAATGATTAATTAATGAAGGTGATTAAGACTTAATCAATTGAAATTAACAATACTTAATCACTGATTAAAGATAATTAATGAAAATAATTATGTGGTTAATAAATTTAAAACCACATGATTTATTTATCTTAATTGAAGATGTTTGATTGTTATTAGATGTTGTGTATTAGATTGATATTTTCTGTTATGTGATTGTGATGCTATATGAATTGCTTTGTGCTGAGCTGTGATATTTGTAATGAATATATTTCTGCGTGAATGTGAAACCCATTGGCCCGTAAAACGACATTTGAATTTCGATGCGACAGGGAGTCGGATTCCAGTTGGTTATCCGAAACCCACATCGAATCTTGATAGTGAATCATTGTGAATGATATATCCACGTGTTTTTAAATTGAACACTCACGATTCGGTTTAGCCGGGAGAGGACCTTTCTGTTGTATAACCCATTCCGAATAGTGAAACGACGAAATGGATAGCATTTGAAGACGACGGTGAAGACCGGGCATCTTCGAGAACGATATGATAACCTGTCGAATGACTCTGCACTGAGTTGCTCCGATACAGAGATCTCCATATGTGATGGAAAGTCCGATCGAGATTGTGGATGCCTGGATTGCAAGGACTTCTTTGGAAGTGTCTTCGGTTCTGTTCGAACCCGAAACAGAATTGTATGGTTGTATGTATGACATTAAAATTTGAGATATAAAGCTGATTTCTTTCAAATACATTTCTGTTAGTGGTGGAGAATTTATTCTCTTAGCTTAACACCCTTCTCTGAGACGTACGAGCTCAGAGGTTATGTAGTTGAAGGTTATTAGTGGTATACTCCCAATTTGGTGGTGTGACATGTTGTGTGCTGCCGATCATTTGTTAATCGAAGCATGGCTTTTGTGAAAAAGCGTAGCTTTGTGGACGAGACTTCGTCGAACCTCACAACCCGGTTATGGTTGAAGCAGGAATCCTTGCAGCAAGGTTATTTTGGGGTAGCGCCCCTGAGGGTATGTCCATTTTATTCTGGATTATTAGTGATATCATGGTATGGGGCCCAGATACTTAACTTTGTGCTTGCTGCAAACTTATTGCTTTATGGTTGTTGCTTGAGAGGCGCTTCGGATAAAGGTCGGTAACGACCAGGAGATGGCATAGTCGTGTCAGTAGTTACCTAGTTACAGAGGTAACCCGGCTTTGTGTTGGCAGAGATCCGGTTAGGTTCACGGGGACGTCCCTCCACAGGCGTTCCATTTTGTGTAGGAAGTTCCTTTGCCTGACCATTGTTGGAAATCCAATCATCCAATTGAGCCCTTTACGGTTTTAGTTGTATAACCTGCCATTTACTTATGGTGGTCGCCACTGTTTAGATGGTAGCTATAGTAGGCATATAATAATTGTTGTATGTTGACTAAGATTAATATTATACTTTTGAAATGATTTCTACACTATGCACTAATAGTAATATCAAAAGAGTTTTCTCACATTAAGCATGTTTGACTATCATAAGAAGAAATCTCCTCCAAGTCTACGATTGCATTGTGTGTGTGGCGGAAGGTCTTATGGTAGTTTCATTTTCCAAAAGCATGTCGGTTTTCCTTTATAAACTGTTTTGTTTCAAACAATTGTTTTTGTTTACACATACCAGTCCCATGACTGACCTGGAATTTATTGTTCCCTTCCTAAATTCTGGTTTCCCATAATTTGCACACGGGCAGCCTAGAAGCAGGTTATACATGTTTTCGAGCTAGCTTGGATTTTAAAGTCTTTCGAAAGCTGTCGGATTTTGGAAAGCTTTTGGCCTTGGAAATCTTTTAAAGTGTTGGTGTGTCTGAAGACTTTATCGAAGTTGAAGTATGTTGGAAACCTGTTGGAGTTTTCTGCTGCCTTTTTATTATTGTATCATATATGTATCACTCTGATATTGGTGATCGATATTGTAATGGATATTGTATCAAAATTGTATCTGTATTGTGATCAATGATACTCAGTTTTTTTCGTTGTTTATATTCATCTAGTGCTGTTATAAGCTCCATCCGAACTGGAGTTCGACATTTGAGCAATCGGCGGTCGAATACAAGTGTGGTATTCGATGTCGATTCTTCGAACGCTGGATTTCGGGCCGTGACAAGTAGTACAGAGCTTAAGGTTGAGTAAGAACTTTAGCTACGGAGTATAACACATTAGATGGCTCATTAGAGATAGGGTGAAGTATACCCTAGAATGAGTATAAGTTGAGAGACCGAAACCCTAAATTTCTTGGTCTATTCCTTTTAACTGTTAATTTTCCCTAAGATATCTTGTCCATATGTCTAAATCATGTTTTTCTTACTATTCACAGATAGTAAGAGTGAGCGGGAGAAGAGGACAAGGTAGGGAACGTGGAAATACCACTGCAACTGGTCAAGTCCCTACAATAACAACTATACCTACTCAACATCAGCCGAATCTAGCTGATCTATATAAAAGCTTCTCGAGACTTGGTGGAAAGCCGTTCACTAGCAAGGAGTCTATTGTTGAAGCCCAAGCTTGGATCCGATCCTGTGAAATAATTTTTAGAGGGTTGAGATTGGAAGATGATCAAAAGCGATTGATAGCTTCTTGGAAACACCAAGAGAAAGCATTAGCTTGGTGGGAGATAGTTATTATGGATGAGACGGAAGATGAGTTTACTTGGAGACGATTTAAAGAAGTGTTTAAGCAGCGATACATTCCATCTGCTGGTCTCTCCCGAATGTACTAGGAGTTCATGGATTTGAAACAAGGAAGTTTGTCATTTGAGGAGCACTTGAATAAATTCAATGAATTGTATCGATTTGGTTCGGAGTTGGTGAATACACCTTTGAATAAGAATGATAGATTCATTCGGGGAATGAATAAGGAGTGCCACAAGAGAATTACAGCTCACATAAAAGAATCTTTTTCGGACTTGATCGATATGGGTTATCCATATGCTACCCTAGATATGCAGAAAGTTTCGGAAGAGAAGGGGAGTCAAGTAGTTCGAATTGAAAGAAAAGAAAATTCGAAGGAAGAAGGTGGATCAAGGCAAGGAGAAGAGGAGTAATCAAGAGAACCCAGCTAGAAATATTACTTATTACAACTGTCAGGAGAAGGCCATTATGCAAACGATTGTGAGAAGCCAAAGAAACAAATAAAGAAAGATCAACCCGTGAAGACAAGTCAAAGATGCAAAGAATGCTATTGCTGTCACCAGCCAGGTCACGGTGTTAAAAATTGCCTGAAAAAGAAACAAGTACAAGTAGCCAAAATGTACGCAGTAAAATATAACCCCTCAACTTCAAAGGCGAATGAAGGAAAGGGTGTTTAGAGGATAACCTTATTGTTGGGATAGGGTTGTTAGAGTTTTATTTGACATGGAAGCTTCACGTAGCTTTTATCTCTTAACAAATCGTGAATGAATTAAAACTTAAACCTAAATTTGTTGATAAACCTATTTGCATGAAGAATCCGGTGTGGTCCTGCAAATCTTTGTCTATATTGTAGGAAAGTGCCTATCTCGTATTCTGGCCATCAATTTCCTATCAACCTTTATGTTCTCGACTTCAATGAATTTGAAATACTACTAGGAATGAATTGGTTAACGAGATACGAAGCCAAATTAGATTGCAACAACCGAACGATTCTAGTCAAAACAAAGCTTGGAGGTTTCATCGAATTTTCTTGTGAAGACCCTAGTCCAAAAAGGGATAAGTTGATGTACACGCTGGGATATCCCGAACCTAGTTTGGAGTCCTTTCCTATTATCCAACAATTTCCCAACGTATTCGAAGAGGTCAACTATTTACCCTCTCACAGAGGGATTGAATTCAGAATTGACTTAATTTCAATTGCTCGTCCTATCGTTCATGCTAGTCGCAGGATGGCACCCCGGGAAAGAATCGAACTAGTCAAGCAAACCGGTGATTTGATAGAAAAGGGATTGACACATTCTAGTGTTTTCGAATGGGGTTCAGTTATAGTATTTGTGGCTTAATCTGACGGACCCTTGAGATTGTGTGTTGACTACCGCAATCTCAATAAACAAACTCTCAAGAACAAGTTTCCTTTACCCAGGGTTGACGATCTATTCGATCAACTGCACGGCGTACGATTCTTTTCTAAGATGGATCTAGCCCAAGGATTCCATCAGCTACGAATTGCTGAAGACTGTGTGCACTTGATTTCTTTTAGGGGTCCAGACATTTTCTACGAGTGGTTAGTCATGCCTTTCGGACTAACCAACGCTCCTGTGTACTTCGTAGATTTAATGACCCTTGTGTTTCAAGAGGTGTTGAACAATGATATCCTAATCTATTCCAAAACCGAAGAGGAGCATGCTGAACATCTCAGAATTGTTTTAGGGACATTGAGAAGGAACATCCTATTTGCAAAAAATTTTAAATGTCACTTTTGGGTCAAAGAAGTCAGATTTCTTGGCCATATTGTTAATGAAGAAGGAATTTCTGTTGATCCTAGCAAAATTTCCACTATTCTTGACTAGAAGCGACCCACAACTTCGAAAGCAGTTCGAAGCTTTCTTGGTTTAGCTGGGTATTACTGGAAGTTTGTTCAGGACTTTTCTAAGATAGCTAGTCCGTTGACTAAGCTAACAATGAAGAATACCAAGTTCGATTGGACCCCGAAATGTGATGAAGCTTTTTAGGAGTTGAAAAAGAGATTGACTACCGCTCCAGTTCTCGCTATCATTAACGGAAACCAAGGCTTATCTTTCTATACTGATGCTTGTGGTGATGGTATGGGTGCAGTATTAATGCAGAATGGGAAGGTAATTGCCTACGCGAGTAGACAATTATGTCCGCACGAGAGAAACTACCCAACACATGATTTGGAGCTCTTGGCTGTTATTTTTGCCTTAAAAATCTGGCGACATTATCTTCTGGGTAAGAATCTCCTTCAGCTTTTCTAAAAAGAAAATTTTAAAGTTCAACTTAACTTATTATATACTTAATACCTTCTTGTTTTTGGTGAAAAATTTGAATTATTCACCGACCACAAATCTTTGTAGTATCTATTCACCCAGAAGGATTTGAATCTGCGACCACAATGTTGGTTGAAATTTCTGGCATCCTATGACCTAGATATTCTGTATACACCCGGAAAAGCCAATGTAGTTGCCGATTCTTTGAGTAGAAAACATGTCATTCTCGCTCATCTTGTTATGGCTCCTACTCTTCTTAAAAAGATTACTAGACAGCAGACTGAAGACAAGCTTCTTCGAGAAATGTATAGGAGAATTTGTCATGGTGAAAATACCAGTTTTGAAGTTGACAATAGAGGAATTATAAGACTGAAAGGCAGGATCTGTGTTCCTGATATTCTGGATTCAAAACGTGAAGTTTTGGACGAGTATAAACTTTTCATCCATCCAGGAGTTAAGAAAATGTATCGTGATATCAAGAGAACTTTTTAGTGGAAGACAATGAAAAGGGACATATCTATATATGTGAGTCGATGTGCTACCTGTCAACAAATTAAAAGGGATCAAAAGAAAATGGCGGGTTTACTTCAGCTTTTGGAAGTACCGAAGTGGAAATGGGATCAAGTATCGATGGATTTCATCGACGGGTTGCCACGAACTAAGAAAGGAAATGAAGCAATTTGGGTTAGTGGACCGTCTGACCAAAACTGCTCAATTCATTCCAGTGGAATCCACCCGGACAGCAGCAAGCTTAGCAGAGCTATATATAAAAGAGATTGTTTGTCTCCACGGCATACCTAGCAGTATAATGAGTGATTGTGATTCGATCTTCACTAGTAGATTTTGGGAGGCATTCCAAGCCGCATTGGGAACAAAGCTGAACTTCAGTACTGCTTACCACCCATAGTCTGACGGGCAGACAGAAAGGATTAATCGAATTTTAGAAGACCTATTGCGAGCTTGTATTCTCGACTTTGGTGGTTCTTGGGAGGACCATTTACCTCTGGTTGAATTCTCATACAATAATAACTATCAAGCCAGTATCGAAATGGCTCCTTTTGAGGCTTTATATGGTCGTCCGTGTCGATCACCTGCATGCTGGATCGAGTCAGGTGATAGATTTGTCCTTAGACCAGATATAATTAAAGAAGCCACAAAGAAAGTTGATTTTATTCGAAAGAAATTAATAACTTCTCAAAGTCGTCAGAAGAGTTATTATGATCGCAGAAGAAGAGATATGGAATTTCAATTTGGAGATTCTATTTTCTTGAAAGTATCTCCAATGCGTGGCGTGTTAAGGTTTGGAAAACTGGTAAGCTGACACCACGGTATATTGGTCCTTTTCCTATTATGGAGAGGATCGGTCCACCAGCATATCGAGTGCAGCTGCCCAACTGGTTATTTGGCGTGCATGTTGTGTTTCACATTTCTAACCTTCGAAAATATGTGCATGATCCAAACTGTGTTATTGAAGAAGCTACTAAGCAGGATTTGGAGATCACACCAAATCTGGCGGTAAAGAGAGAACCACTAAAGATCATTGATTGTGATGAAAAGCAGCTGAGGAACAAAACTGTGAAACTAGTTAAAGTGCAATGGAGTGGTGATCCAAATGACTATACTTGGAAAACAAAGGATAACATGCAGAAGTCCTATCCCAGTTGTAGAGTGGATATTCCGACTTGATTGGTAAGCCATTTCTCTGTTTTTTATACATTCATAAAATTCTTTGTTTGTCCTTCCCTCTCTTTTAAACTTCGAGGACGAAATTTTCCTAGTGGGGAATCTGTAACATCCCCAAAATTATATCAATTTAAAACTTGTGATTTTATTTGAATTTTTGAAATTCAAATTGAGTTAATTTGAATTAATTTTAAAATTTCAAAACAAATGAAATATTAAATTTGTTTATCTATATATATATAGAATGGAATGGATTTCAAA
Organism: Allium cepa; assembly: GCA_030765085.1. Taxonomy (NCBI): domain Eukaryota; kingdom Viridiplantae; phylum Streptophyta; class Magnoliopsida; order Asparagales; family Amaryllidaceae; genus Allium; species Allium cepa. The sequence continues at coordinate 455,896,718 of CM060929.1, read as the reverse complement.
TTTGAATTTGAATTTGAACTTGTATTTGAATTTAAATTTTAATATAAAAATATCTTAAAAATATTTAGATTCAAGATATTAATATATATATATATAATTATAATTTTATTAATGTATGAATTGGTATTAAAAACATCTTCTTTTAAAAAATGGTATAAATATAAAACAGAATGTAATTATCTAAAAAGGAAAAAATAATATAAAATATATTTAAATCCTTATGCATGAATTAACAAGTGTTAGAATCATAGGAGAATGAATTAACAAGTGTAATAACCTTGAGATACAAAATGAACAAGTGTCATATTCCTTGATTTTAATTTTTAGGAAAATTTATAAAATAAATTTAAGCTATTTCTCTTATTCCTTTCATCACTTTTATCCCATTTTCAAAGGCTTAAAACCAAAAGAAAACAAAACGAAAACAAATTGAGAAGCATCAAAATTTTAAATCGGAAAGAAAAAAATCATCAATAAAAATTTAAAACCAAATCAAACAAACCAGACAACCAATTCAAAAATATCACAAGTAATCAACAAAGATCTGAAAATAAACAGCCTAGAAAAAAAAATCATCAGGTGATCAAGCAAATTCAAGAATCAAGCGTTGGAAACTAAAATTCAACTCAGCAATTTAACAAAGTCAACTCAGCAAAGCTTCATCATCTAAAACAACAGTGAATCAAGGCATCATAATCACAACCAGACACAAAAGGCAATTCTAGTTTCAAATAATCAACTTCCAGATCCCTCTCTGCTTCTGTTTTCAGGCTAATAGGTGAGTAAATCTTTTTAAAACCCTGATATCTGATCTATTGTTTGAATGCAAGATTTCAGTAAGACTGAAACATTGGTTTGCATACAAAAATCTATGAATATATGTATACATCTTGCCTGTGCATGTTCATTTATAGGTTTTTTAACCATGTCATTAGCTCCAGGTTTTCAAAAACCTGTCAAACCCAAAAATCTCTACTTCTAGTCTGTGTTTGATCGAAGTGTTAAAATAAAAAGTGTTCAAATTCACTAAAACTGAATTATAAAAATAATTTTATAAACTAATATCAATAATATGAGGTCTGGAACAAGAAAGTGCTGTAAGCTCAATTTATAATTATAGTTTGATTTCCTTGATTATTCGATTTGATTATATTACTTAAATCTTCTTTAAAAATATTTATTTTTAAGATAATAACATATTCAATGAGAAATTAAAAGATGAACGTGAGACGAGTTTTAATGAAATTCTGATGATCGACGACGAAGCACGTCTTGCGATCATGGTGGATCCTAGCATGGTGGTCTGGGATCATCACAAAATTGTTGAATGAATTTGTAAATCATCGTGGTGTCTACAAATCGACGAACTAGGGTTTTAACCCATGTTCTTGTAATGGTCAAAAATCAACATTTTCGTCAACGTCGCTGCATCAGACTGGACATGAATGATTGGTGGCGGTGCATGGTCGACAGGGGAAGCTCGTGACGGAAGTGCGTGGACTTTGGTGATCTATGTCGTCGATACGATGTGGATTTGTGGGTCTATCTTCGACCTAGATTGAGTCAGATGACTCTTTTAGAAGATCGTCGACGTTTTGGTCTTCTGGGTGGTCTGGATGTTTGGTGGGGTTTTCGTCGACTCGATGGAGGCGGAGCTTCGACCGAAGGTGGTGATTTCGACCATGCATGTGCACAAGTCTTGATGTGTATCAGGTAGCGGGGTAGAGGAATGAAGGGTTGATGTCTCAAAGCAAGCTTCAGGAGAGTTGCGTGATAGCTCGAGTCTTAACTTGAGTAAGATTTTTTGGTATGTTGGGTAAAATACTTAGAAAAAATTTTAAGTTTGAAAATTTAGGCACATGGGTTGATTTTCGGCAAAACTCGAAGTAAACGGGCAAGGTTCTCGGGTAAGACTCGAAGCGGGTCTCGAGCTTGATATGTAAAACTGTTTTTACTTTAAAAAATTTCAAACTTTTAAACACTTTATACCATGTTTTCAAATGATGATTTGATTGAATTTTTGAATTAATTCAGGATTTAAATAAGATGTTTCAAAGGAATTAAATTTAATTTATTTAATTTTTGATACATTATCTTATAAGTTATTTATATTAATTAAATAATGTAATTTAAAAGAATAATTAAGATAAAATGTTATTGAAACTAATCTTAACCTTTTAAAGCAACTAATGTTTAAGTATGATGGATAAACAAGGTTTAAAAGGAAAATCAAAGTAATTAATTTATCCCTTGGTTTATTAAACAGTTAACGATTTTGTTAATATAATTACTTAAAAAGAATAATTACTTAATTAATTACTTAATATTAAAGATTAATTTAATAAATAATTAAGGTTAATTAATTTGAAATTAATAATTAATAAATAAAGTAATTAAGGTTTAATTAATTAACAATTAAGGATTAATTAATTAAGATAATTAATTAAGGAATGATTAATTAATGAAGGTGATTAAGACTTAATCAATAGAAATTAATAATAATTAATCATTGATTAAAGAAAACCGATGAAAATAATTATGTGGTTAATAAATTTAAAACCACTCGATTTATTCATCTTAATTGAAGGTGTCTTATTGTTATTAAATGTTGTGTATTGGATTGATATTTTTATGTTATGTGATTGTGATGCTATATGAATTGCTTTGTGCTGAGATGTGATATCTGTAATGTATATATTTCTATGTGAATGTGAAACCCATTGGGACGTAAAACGACATTTGAATTTCGATCCAACAGGGAGTCAAATTCCAGTTGGTTATCCGAAACCCACATCGAACCTTTATAGTGAATTTTTATGAATGATATATCCACGTGTTTTTAAATTGAACGCTCACTATTTGGTTTAGCCGAGAGAGGACCTTTGTGTCGTATAACCCATTCCGAATAGTGATACGACGAAATGGATAACATTTGAAGATGGTGGTGAAGACTGGGCGTCTTCGAGAACGATAGGATAACATGTCGAATGACTCTGCACTGAGTTGCTTCAGTATTGAGATCTCCATATGTGATGGGGAGTCCGATCGGGATTGTGGATGCCCGGATTGTAAGGACTTCTTCGGAAGTGCCTTCGGTTTCGTTCGAACCCGGGACAAACTTGTATGGTTGTATGTCTGATATTACAATTTGGGATATAAAGCTGATTTCTTTCAAATAAATTTCTTATGGTGGCGGAGAATTTATTCTCTTAGCTTAACACCCTTCTCTGAGTCATACGAGCTCAGAGGTTATGTAGTTGAAGGTTATTAGTGATATACTCCCAATTTGGTAGTGTGGCATGATGAGTGTTGCTGATCATTGTTGATCGAAGCATGGCTTTTGTGAAAAAGCGTAGCTTTATGGACGAGACTTCGTCGAGCCTCACAACGCGGTTATGGTCGAAACAGGAATTGTTGCAACAAGGTTATTTGGGGGTAGCGCCCCTTGAGGGTATGTCCATTTTCTTCTAGATTATAAGTGGTATCATGATATGGAGCCCAGATACTTAACTTTGTGGTTGCTGCAAACTTATTGCTTTATGGTTGTTGCTTGATAAGCGCTTCGGATAAAGGTCGGTAACGACCGGGAGATGGCATACTCGTGTCAGTAGTTATCTAGTTACAGAGGTAACACGACCTTGTGTTTGCAGAGATCCGGTTAGGTTCTCGGGGACGTCCCTCTAGAGGCGTTCTATTTTGTGTAGGAAGTTCCTTTGCCTGACCATTGTTGGAAATCCATTCATCCAATACGAGCCCTTTACGGTTTTAGTTGTATAACATGCCATTTACTTATGGTGGTCAACACTATTTAGATGGTAGCTATAGTAGGCATACAATAATGGTTGTATGCTGGCTAAGATTAATATTATACTTTCAAAATGATTTCTACACTATGCATTAATAATAATATCAAAAGAGTTTTCTCGTATTAAGCATGTTTGACTATCATAAGAAGAAATCTCCTCCAAGTCTGCGATTGCATTGTGTGTGTGGTGGAAGGTCTTATGGTAGATTCATTTTCCAAAAGCATATCAGTTTTCTTTTATAAATTGTTTTGCTTCAAACAACTATTTTTGTTTACTCATACCAGTACCAAGACTGACCCGGAGTTTATTGTTCCATTCCTGAAATCTGGGTGCCTATAATTTCCGCACGGGTAGCCTAGAAGCAGGTTATCCGTGTTTTCGAGCTAGCTTGGATTTTGAAGTCTTTCTAAAGCTATCGGGTTTTGGAAAGCTTTTGGCCTTGGAAATCTTTTAAAGTGTTGGAGCATCTAAAGACTTTATCGAAGTTGAAGTATGTTGGAAACTTGCTGGAGTTTTCTACCGTCGTTTTATTGTTCTATCATATATGTATACTCTGATATTGGTGATCGATGTTGTAATGGATATTGTATCAAAATTGTATCTTTATTATGATCAATGATACTCATTTTTTTCGCTGTTTATATTCATCTACTGTTGTTATAAGCTCCATCCGAGCTGGGGTTAGACGTTTGAGCCTTCGGCAGTCAAATACAAGAGAGATATTCGATGTCGATTCTTCGTACGCTGGATTTCATGTAGTGACATCAGCGGTCTAGACTTTCTATTCATCCTGGTGTGACGAAGATTTACCATGAAATGAAGAAGCTGTATTGGTAGAGCGGTATGAAGTGTGATATCTCTCTTTTTGTTAGTAGATGTGCGACTTGTCAGCAGGTTAAGGTTGATCATCAAAAGAGCGCTGGATTATTGCAGCCTCTTGAGGTTTCCAATTGGAAATGTGAACTAGTTTCTATGGATTTTATTGATGGATTACCGAGGACTAGGAGGTGTAATGAAAGTACTTGGGTAGTTGTGGATAGATTGACCAAGTCAGCTCATTTCATTTCGGTTAGATCTAACAGTTCTGCTTCGAGTTTAGTTGAGATTTATATGAGGGAGATTGTTCGACTTAATGGTGTTCTGGTCAGTATTGTTTGTGATAGAGATCCCATCTTTACCAGTCAGTTTTGGAAAGCTTTTCAAGAATCTTTGGGTACTCATCTGAATCTAAGCACTACTTACCATCCGCAGACCGATGGTCAAACAGAAAGATTGAATCAGATTCTAGAAGATCTTCTTCGTGCCTGTGTCCTTGATTATGGAGGATCTTGGAAAGATCATCTCCATCTCGTTGAATTCACCTATGACAATAGTTATCAGATATAATCTAAAATATCTATTTAAGGTTGTCTTAGACATTTGTCTATCTCATTCCATTTCTTAAATTTAGGCTACTATCGAAATTGCTCCATTTGCTGCTCTTTATGGACGCCCTTGCAAATCTCCATCTTCCTGGATTGAATCCGGTAATCATTTGGTTCTTGGTCCTGATATGATTCTAGAAGCATCTGAGAAGGTTGAGGAGATTAGGAGAAATATGAGGATTGCCCAGGACAGCCAAAAGAAGTATGCTGACAGGCGTAGGAGGAGTTTGGAGTTTTCTGTTGGTGATCGGGTTTTCCTTAAGGTCTCTTCATTAAGGAATGTGATTCGATTTGGTCGGAAAGGGAAGCTCGCTCCTAGGTTTATTGTTCCTTTTCGTATCTTAGAGAGAATTGGTTTCTTAACTTAACACTTTGATTTGCCCGAAAAAACTTTCTATAGTGCATAATGTGTTCGATGTTTCCTATCTTCGTCGGTATCTTCATGATCCATCTTTGATTGTCCAGCCTTCTGCTCTCGAGAGTTTGGATGTTGAGCCAAATCTTACTATCAAGAGGAAGCCACTTCGTTTTATCGATAGAGATACGAAGCAGCTTCGAAGAAAATCTATCAACCCAGTCAAAGTGCAGTGGAGCACTGATGATCGAGATTGTACTTGGGAAACGGAAGAGAGCATTCGTACTTCAAATTCGGAATTGTTTATTCTAGGTACTATTCATTATCCTACCTTATTCTTCTTTGTTTCAGTTTCATTCCTTTTCGAGGATGAAAACTTTTGAGTGGGGGAGAGTGAAACAACCCGCAAATTTTGAACATATTTTAAAGGAAAATTCATTTGAAATTTTGCATACGATTATTTTAAAATTGACAAGTTTGGAAATTTAATGTATAATTTTGGGATTTAATGTGAAATAGTTTCCAAATTTAATAAAATAATTTTTTTTCTTCAAATGCAAATTTTGGTCAACTTTGGTCAAAGTTTGACTTTCAGTGAAAATTTTAAAATTTGAATTTTTAACTTTTACTTTTTTTATGAAAATGAATTTAATTTAAACATTTTCTCAGCTTTTCATTTTGTTAAATTTTGATTTCTACTTCTCAAATTTTGCAACCTTTGTCGTATTACACACAGTTATTTTCCCTATAACTTATATCTTACTTACATGTTGATTTGTTTGGGCTTGTACTTAGGCTAGAAACCTCTTTAGTAAATGAAAGGCCACCTGTTGAGATGACTATTTAAGATCCTAGGGTTTTGGTTATCCTCCACATCCATTCACTTGTGCCTCCATAGAAAAATATAAGCCTTCTTCTCCTTCATTATCCTTCTCAAATTCCTAGACTTTCCTTCTCTTCTCCTCTATAAATTTCCCTCCTCCTTCCCACAAATTTCGGCCATGCTCATCACCATACCATCACCTCTTCCTCCAACCACAAACCCGAGGCAAAACCACTTCTCCTCTTTTCTTTTTCCCTTCTCTTCTTCGCAATTTTCGGCCTCTATCTCCTCTCCTCCAACCAAAACACCATGGTCGAACTTCCTCAACCCCTTCCCCATGACTTGCCTTGGCCGTGACCACCTCCTCCATCACCTAATCCCTAGGCCAAGCCCTCCACAATCGAAACCCTAACTAGCCTTTGCACCATAAAACCTAATCCAAAAACCCTATGGCCGAGCCTAACCCTGACCCAAACCACCTCTAAACCAAGCCTATGCACCCTTAGACAAGCCCTCCTTTTATGTATTTTTGCAAATATTTATTTTGTATTTTTTTTATGGGAATTATTTGTTTACGTATGGAATTTATTTTATTTTTTCAAGCGTCGGATTTGGATTCTCCTCCACTCAAGCCTGTCTGTAATTTGTTGTCGTCGTGTTGCGCTTTGAATCACTTTTCTACCCAAATAAAGGTGAGTAATCACTCTTGACAACATACTTATAATTTTGGTGACTTGATGATAATTGAATTGTAAGGATATGCATATGCAAGTTTGACATTTCACCTATGATTATATCATGTTATTTTATATGTCTATGTCATGTTATTTCATATATTTATATCATTTTATTTTGTATGTTTATATTATGTCGTTCATATGATTTTATTATGTTATTTCATATCATATTATACCTATTTTGATCATATGCCATGATGTGTTATTTATTGTATGTTTATTTAATATTATGTTCTCACACTGCAAGTTCCTTCACTATGGGTTGAAATGATACATACCCGAACGATCTTTAGATTAAGGAAAATTGTTATGGGCTAAAATGATAGGCCTGAGAAATTTTATTTGACTTGGGATTACGGGTTTGAAATGATATAAAACCCGAAAAATTAATAAATTATGGATTGAAATGACATATTCCATATTTACTTGACCCCAGAGTAGAGAATTTTATACAGACTCCATGGTTGATTTAAAATGATTTTTTTTCTAAAAATTATTAAGTAATTTGGATTTTTTATATATAAATCTCAACTAAAATTTAATGTAATGATTTCTGTAAAAAAAAAATATGGGTTAAGATTTTTATAAGAAATAAAGATTTGAAAATGTAAAATTTGGAATATAAATTACAGCCTAAAGGTTAATTGAAATTTAATTATCCGATTTGACTTAATAATGGTATTTTATTCAAACCAATAAATTGTAAGTTTTAATCCATGTAATATTGATTAAAATGATAAATGTTTTATGGGAAAAATGTAAGTAAAACGTACATTTGACATGTAAGTCTTAACTAAGGTAAATGGAATAACTTGGGTAATAAAAGAATAAAATGTTATTTACTGAAAGAAGTAAAGTGTAAGTTAAAATACTTTTAACTTAGCTTAAGGATTTCAGCTTGGAAATTTGGTATTTTAGAAACACGGTTATTTAACTAAAAGTGTAGTTTCGTTAATGACCAAATATCTAAATTTGAGTAATATAATAGGAATGATAGAACAACGATGAAAAAAAGGTAAATATACTATTGATTTCATAAACTATGGTAGTAGGAAGTATTACAGTAAAGATTCAAAACTGCTACGATTTCTTACGGTAACAATTCAAAACTACTGCGATTGCCTACTATGACAATTCTACATTGCTGTGATTTCCTTACTGTAACAATTCTATACTGCTGCGGATTCTTACAGTAACAGTTCTGCACTGCTGCGAATTCTTACAGTAGCACTTCTGCACTGCTGCGATTCCTACCGTGATAGTTCTTCACTGCTGCGAATCCTTACAGTAGCACTTCTGTTCTACTACGTTTTCTTAAAAGTGACATTTTCAGAATGCTAAAATTTTCTAAAGGGTTATATGCTATGGTTCTAAGGGTTATATTTTAAAGTGCTATGATACCTAAACTTTATGTTTCAAGGGTTTATAATTAAATAAATTTGGTAGTGTTACGACTTCTGAAAAATGAATACTATTTAAAAAATAATGATATGGAATTTATATGGTTTCAAAAGGAATATATTTGATTCAAAATATAAAGCATTTGAAATTTATAAAACCACAGGTTATAATAACGATTGGTTGTTAAAGAGACCCGGATAGGATATGGACATGCTCTCTGTCGATACTGAAAACCACTTTAACAACTGTGTACGCGGTGGAGATTCCAGAGTAAAGTAGGATGGTAGCGACGATCCTAGAGGTATATTTACATAGGCCTAACTCCCGTGAGTTAGCATAAGGTGGCTAAAACAGGATTAATCGATGGTCCAAGTGAGGTAGCTCCTCCGATCGGACACACTTTATCATTAGCCATTCTATTACTTCGTGATTGATTTGGTGCGCACCTTTGATTCAGGAGTGTGGATCGAGTTGGGCGGTAGTTGCGGCTATGCATTACCAATAGTCCAAAAGTGTAATTGGTATATCTACCCTAGCATTGCCAAGTTGTACCATGTCACCTACCCCAGCACGCCTTCTACGAGTTTGTTTTGTACCATACCTATGGGATGCACTTTGACGGCGTCCAATATGGGCGGGATTACGATACGATATAGACTATGGGAATATATAAAATGTGTTAAGGTGGAAAATGTAAAGCAAGCCTTGACGCTACTTTAATAGTTTACTTTACATTAGACATTATTATAATAGCGTATTGCTACATAGTAGATAGTTTAACGGATCCTTAAAGGATGGGCGATCTCATGCATCCTTTAAGTTACCGATGCATTTCTTTTATAGTTCACTTGAGTTGATTTACATTTTATAAGTATGCATGTTACGACTCGAGTGTTTTGTGTTTTGCTTTACGCTCGGGTCAGCTTGAGTTTCACAGCCATGGTTTCATCCTCTTTTGGAGCTAGAGATCCATTGGAGATTTAGCAGTCTATTTGATATTTTATTCTAGTTATTTCCACTCAGCTTTTACTTTTGTAATAGAGAACTTATATATCTAACTTTCCAAGTGTATTTGTTTCCAGACTTAGTATTATGTATTAGTTTTGAGACTTTGTATCTAGGAGCTTCATGAACTCCTATGTTTATTTTATTCCACCGCGAAGTTATTCTGATATTCTATTTCTGTGATTCTATGATTGATTTTATTTGCCCTAAATTTTATTAACAATATGTTGCTTTGAATTATTCAAGTATGACATGTGTGGTTTTATTGTCGATTTGAATGGTCCAAAATGGTGGAATGTTACATCGTATTGGTTAGAATCCATCCTAGCGCCTTAATTGCAAGATTACTCCTCGAATCCATGGCACACTTTTTGATGTATATGGCTAAGAGTCGCTGCCCTTGTGTCACATAAGCCATTAGTCAGTTACCATCATGGGCACTTGCAGGGTCATGAATAACGCATAGCGTAGACTTGCACTTAATGGATATTGGGAACGATAGCCATCGAAGTAACTAAATCTATACAAGTACTACTAAAAGTGTGTGAGGAAGGCTCCTGGAGTAGGCTCAAAGCTATCAGCCTCTCATTTGGTTAATTTCGTTGAGATGCATAAGAAGTTGTAGGTACCTACTTTACCTTTATAAGATCATTGTAACACTCCGTAAAATCAACCATAGATAAATAAAGTGGATAAATTAATTTAAATATGATAGCAGTAAAAATAAAAATGTTGCAAAAGTCAAAATTTGACTGTAAAGTTATGCCATTGTGTTCTTGGCGATTTTTTGATTAATATCCATATATAATATGTTAAAAACGGAACTCAAACGAGGAAGTTATGGATGTTTGAAGTTTAGATCTCAAATTAATTTAAATAGAATTCGAATTCAAATAAATATAAAATTCCTTATTTTGAAATTCAAAAGTTAATAATAATTATATTTGAGGGTTAAATAAACATTAAAATTGATATTAATATTAAATTTCTATTTGGAAGAAAATAAATTTGACAACGATAAAAAGAAAATCAATGATCCTAGAATGGAATTGGTCAACCCCTGAACCCTGACCGGTCAACCGATGGTAGGGGCGGTCAACCAATGAACATAGGGTGGCGACTAGGGTTTTGCAGCAATGAATGTTCTGGATTTTGCAATTGTAAACCGGCTTAACTTCGATGGTTATGGTGCATTCAAACCACTAGAAATAAGAGGCTAGCCCCTTCACTTTTTTTCACAGAATATTTTGGGAACACCAGCGAAGCTCTATCAATTTGTCTCTTCATTGATTCAGAAAACTCCATTAGCATTTTAGGTAAGAAATCTTATATATCTATTTTTGTTTATTGTTTATTTTCTCAACTTATTCTCCTCAAAACCTCTAGTTTTCCGCATTTGATGTATATACAAATCCATTGTTGTATTTATCAATAAGAAAAGGTCTGAAAGAGTTCATTGAAGGTGTGTTAGATCCAAAAGAAGGCGAAGTTAAGGACTTATGTTATTGGAAATCTTTGTTTTTCTAGTTTAGTAATTAAATAGTGTAGTTTAGATTTAATATGTGCCTTAGGGAGTTTTGGATTATGAAAACATCACATAAAAAATCCCCAAAAATCCCCAAGCGAAATGTCAATTCTTAGGTTGGAATCTTAGATGTTTTGTATTAAAATAACGGAATTTGTGTGGATTTTGCAATTTAAGCATTTTATCTTCTGTTCCACTTCTTATTCTTTTTCTTTGGATTTGATTAAGGGATTTGATTAAGAAATGGTGTGTGAGATACAAATTTTTATTCGTATTTTGCACTGCCAATTTCTACAGATTGAATAGAAATTCCCTTATCTGATTTCATGTAAAAGAAGTTAAATACAACATAAAATTAATTAAATTGTAAGTTTCTATTATTAATTTATTCCGTTGTTTTAATATGAATAATTAGGATTTGGATTATATATACAAGTCTATTGATTTGATTTTGGAATATTGGATTTATGGTATATGTTAATGTGGAAATAAAACTTGAATAATTTTGGAAGATTTGACATTTTAAATGTTAGTTTAGGGCATTATCACAACACACGTAAATAACGTATCATTTAAAATGTTAGGTTAGGGTGTGTATGTATAAACTAGCATAAATAACGTATAATTATAATGTATTAATGGCGTAGTTAATTTGGTTAATAACTATCATTTAAATCCCCCTGGGGAAAGTAATTAATTATAGAGGCAAAATAAGAAGGATTTCTTATAGGACCTAAATAATTGATACAGTGAGATGTGTGATAATATACTTATAGAGCATTATGAAGTATGACTAAGTTATAAGGATGCGAGGTCAGTCAAAAGCACACAGAAGTCTGCGCAGTTAATCTGGCTACCATCAGTGTAACTTTAAGGCTGATGTTAGACATCGCCTATAATATGTAACTACGTATGATGCAATGCTAGTCCCAATTATGTAGGGTAAATATGCCTAGTTAATTTGGCTACTAGTACCAAAAACAGTCTAACTAACGTGGGAGTTCTTCATGGGGTACGGGTCATAATACATTGGACCTACTTTGGAGATTGAAGGTATTAAGTGATTGTTTGACTGCCCACTTCTTTCCCTTAAATGAAGTATTAAATGGTCGGGATTGGGTTTTGACACGGTTAATGATATCTCAAAAAGGTCTGCCTAAATGGAAGTAGTATGTGTCCGTGGAGGTTTTCGTGCAATGTCAGCTAGATAGATACCTGTGAGGAGTCCGCTTAGGAACATATATTAAATGATGGGAGCCTATATCAATTGTGGTCTTAAATGGTTAGAGTCTACCTATTTTCCATTAAAAGGTGTTAAGTGACTTGGGTAATAGCTCTCGCATTGGTTGACATTAATGATGATGATTACGGGATATCGAATTGGATAATAGAAGGAGCTGCTTCGAGGATTGAAGGTATTAAGCGGTTGTTTGAGGGACCACCTCTTTCCCTTACAAATGGTTTTGAATATAGTTTAAATGTGAAGGACATATCCTTATTTAAATTATACCGCCCAAGTACTGATATAGAAAGGCTCGAGATTTTTATTTACCACACATTGTTATCCCGACATCCTCTTCATTAAAACACAGGTTAGAGAAGGAGACGATGATCAAGATGGAGAAGGCGATGAGTGTAGCTTGTGGCAGTAGTCTATTTATCTATTTATGCAATTTTCTGATGTACCCATTAAAGATGACAATGTATTTTTAACATGATCATGTAACGATTATTATTGACATTATGTTATGGTTTGTGACATTTATAATTTAAAAAGTAGGTATTGTTTATGCTATTATATTTTATTCTGCCGCTACATATTATGAATGAATAGATAAATAGCTCTATGTTATTCTTTTTGCCAACCAATAACCAGTTTTGGAATGGATCTAAGTTTCAATGACCTTTTCTAGGTCGGGGTTTAGGCATGTTTCGGCGCAAGTTGTTGCATTTGATATCAGATCTTAGGTTACCGGATCAATGGAGGAATGTATTTTTTATTTTTGAATTTTTTTTTTCAAAAAACCCTATATAAATATATATACTTATTTTGAAGATACACCTAACTCTATAAATTCCAACTGTAGAGGTAGCTACGACCATATCTGAATGGATGGACGAAGCAACTACGAGTTAGAAAATAAACAAATAGAGTTTAATTTATACTCCTACTCCAATTATCAATGAGGCAAAGGTCATATCATAAGGAGTGGACTAAGAAAAGAATGAGCATGACATATGGAAGCACCCCAGAAGTTGTATGGCACTTGACTCCTGTTAACAAGAAGACTTGTCAACACCCCAAAGTAGAGTTTAAGGAAAGAGCGGGTTCTTTTAGGTCTCTTTTGGTGAAATAGAGGGGACAAGGATGTGAATACTTCCTTTGATTCACTCCCTTTGAATATGTCTTTATTGCCAAACTTTCCTTTATTGACCTTTCGATCTAGTCAAAACACTTTTATTCTTTTCTTTGAGCCTTTCGAGCTTTCTAAAGCTGTTTGATTACCCTTTCGAAACCTCCGCTTCGAAATGGTTGCGAACTCTTAAAGATGGGTCTAAGGATTCAAGGGTACGACTTGTTTAAAAGGTTCCGACCTTGTCGAAAGCTAGATTTTTAAATGACTTGGGAACGGTTCTAAAATCTAAGAGAAAACAAGTTAGGTTTTGAGGTTTCGATCCATTAAAAGGGGACAGTTTGGTAAGTGGTGATTTGGAGTTGAAGATTTTGGATTACTTGGAAAAACAGGGGTTTTGACCCACTCGGAAGGTTCCTTTCGATGAAGTCAATACCTGTAAAACACAGTTAAACCCAATAGCAGTCTTCAAATAGCTACATGATCAAAAATATTGAAATCTTCTCGTTATTTATCCAATGATGACAAGGTTGATCAATTTTCCTTAATTTGATTTACGAATTAGGGTTTACAAATTTGCAAAGGTAAGAAAATACAAGTATAGAGTCAATGAATTTGGATCTTCAAAACCAGATCCATTGGGACTTATTTATAGGTGCAGGTTGGGACATTTTGACCAAGAGCTTTTGACCTGGTCTAAAGGTGGCTCTAGACACCTTCCGACTCCTTTGACACTTGCGCATCCCTCTGCAATGCTTTCGAATGGGCTTGAACACTTCCATTTTCTTCTTAAGGGATCGTTGCGCCTTTTCCCATTGCGTTGCTTTGTTGTCATAAGAAGCAAAGGTACGAGCTTCCGACTCTACCGATAGGTAATTTCCTATGGTTTCGAGGTTGTTGTAATACTTCTAGTCTTTGGCTGTAGCATCCCTTTGACTCCTTCGAAAGGTCAAGCTGGAGCTATTTTCTCTTATTCTACTTTGTCTTCTACTCATTCTAGTTTTGACAAGGCCGAAAGGGTTTTTGGTATTAACATTCCCCCCGCGAAGGGATGCCCTTGATTTTCCATGTCAACCATTTCGAAACCCTTATTGTTTCCCGCCTTTTCATATTCTAGTGCAAATCTTAGCCGTTCATTTAAATATGATCGAACAATTTGTTGCCTTCGTTGACTTTTCTTATAAATCACGTTCTCCTTCCTCTTCTTTCATTCACCTGCAATCAATATAAACTTCGAGCAAAAATCAAAGTTCTCAAGCTCTCAAATTATTTTTATCTCCAACAAACAAGAATTCAGATCTAAAGTAAGTTTCTATTATCTCGTCTTTTTAAATTTTTATTTTACAATGAATCTCGATTTCTCGAACTTTCACAGTTCGGATTTTGAATTATTGTTTTGATTTACTTGCAATCGTTTAAGTTTTTGTTTGCCTAAAATTATTCTCTAATTACTTTCATGGTTTGATTCGATTTGTTTTTCTTGTTAATCTCCATTTTAATCCTACCTGGTCCAGATTTTATTATTATTGTTGTTTTTAGAGAATTCGAATTTTCATCTCAAAGATTCCAAAATTTTAAATAATTTTGATGCGTTTAAATCCATTTGCTTATTATTTTTTGAATTTTTGGGTTGAAATCGGGTTTGGGGAAGAAGGAGGTTTTTGTTTACTTCACCTAGAAGCTTTGAGCTATACGAATCAAAATTTGGTGCCACACTTTTACCTTTTTACCCCTTCAAAAAGGATTGAGGTGGAAACTTTTGTTTTGCTTTCTTAACCTCTTTCGATGGGGTCAAAAGGTAACCTAGCGCTTCATTTGATTGACCTCGTCGTAAGGTTATATAGTATAGTTAGAATGAAGTCAACCTTTTCAAAAGCAATTTTTTATTTTAGCGTATTCAGATACCTTTTGAAGAAGTTGGCTTTCATATCTTACTAGATAATTACTTAATACATTCTTTCGAAAGCAGAAAATTTTGAAAGTGTGCATGGATCATGTATTTATATCGAAAATTCAAATGTAATAAATAGACAACTTACAACTAGTAGAGTAAAGTGAATAAAAAAGTAAAGAAACAATCACACCAGAGATTTTGTACTAATTCGGACCTCCCGTCCTACGTCCAGTCCCGAAGATCCTCTCGGCCTTAACTAGTAAACAACCCTCGCTTAGCCCGGAGGAAAAGCCTTGATACAAAAATATTTTCCTGATAAGTACGTATTCTTAGCAACACTGATTTTGACTACACGGTACAAATCTTCATATAATCTCCATTGAGTGCTATGTGTATGTGAAGCTTTTTCTTTAAGGAAGTTATAAAACTGATATATTGATTGCTTATTGAAATCAAAGTATGCAAAGAGTATAGATATGAGATCCATAAAATTCCAGGAATTTGTTCCTTAGAATGTTTACATATTGTAGACGTTGAAGAGGTTTCTTGAAGAGCAGTATCTGCTAGTGTGTTGTATTTTAGTCTAAAGGTTGCCATCATTGAGGAGGAAGAGGCGCTTTAAAGAGATAGGATGCAACCATTAGAATGAAGCAAGTGATTATTCATTGATTTTTCCCGTTACCCAACACAGATGTCTATCCATAATTTTCAAATGTTTGTTTATGTACATTTTTAAACAGCAGCCAGAGTCAAACGTCTGATATGCATTGACTGAAGTTTGATACATATTAATTTTTTTAACAAAAACCATAGTCAAACGTTTGATCAGTATTGACAAACGTCTGATACATATTATTTTCTGCAGTTACCCTGTTTGAGATAATGAAGATTTATAATAGTTCGTCGTGCAATATTTGTGTTAAAAAACTAAAGGAGATTTTACAAGCTACATATCTGTGACTATAACACACTACAATAGCTTTCCTAATATGTGACACCCCACCTCTATGCTCACAATAACAAAGAGTATTAAAAGAAATACTGTCCGTTATTACGAAGAATAAGGCTGGATAGAAGCGGCCATCCGTAGTTAGGCCTTACACTAGTATTGGTTATCTCGATAGGAGTGGTGTATATTTTTATTTTTCATCTCTTATTTATTTGCTCCCATCAACATATCCAATTCCAGTATAAAACGAACTACGATGGTTCATAATAGTTTAGGACAATAGATATAATAATAACACAGATAATATAAATGCGGAACACAGATAAAAAAAATGTCTCATATATATAATAACTGAAATCAGTCACAATACATGTGATATAGTACATATGATACAACTACAACTATCGACTCAGGAAGTTATATAAACAAGTACATTATCGTGATTAATATACAGGGATACATAACAACTTATATAAATATTCTGACTACTAAATGACAGCAACTACTCCAAAAGATAAGAAAAAACTTCATAACTCAAGCAGCAATCCAAAGCAAGAGATCTACAACCTGTAAATACTCGGTCTGACCCGGGTATTAAATTCAAAGGAAATAATACATGGGTTAGTCTAATTCAAACTCAGTTATTAGTGCACAGAAGCAATAATAATTAAGTAACAATAGACGACAGTCACAATAAATCTCGTCAATCCGATCCTTAAATAAAGAAATCGAATAACAATAAATGTAACACGTAACAGTGTTAAACAACAAATCAGCAAATCCGAATTATCAACGAAGATAAATTAAAAAGTTATCAAAGAAGATAATTTAGAAAACAACAGAATTGCCTAAACGGCAAATAACGACAAAATTCAATTATTAAGTAAATAATTAGAAACTCATAATCTAATTATCAAAAAGATAATTAGATATCGACAAAATCATTAAATTAAACCAAATCAAAATATGATTCAAAACATATTGAATTGAATAAACGAAACAGTTCAAACAATTGAAATATCAATTAAAACGACAATTCGAGTAGGGCTGCAGTACACGCACGCGTGTACTGCCTCGCCACTATGGCATATATAATATGCAAAAGATCAATAAATCAAAACAAAATAGAATATCTTAAAGGCCATACCGTGTGGCTGCAGTTCACGCTTGCGTGCACTGCCTTGCCACTACAGTGATGATGTACCCAAAAGCTCAATACTGTGTGGCTCCAGTTCACACTTGCGTGCACTACCTTGCCACTACAGTGATGATGTACCCAAAAGATCAACGAATCCAAAATAAAATGGCATGGACAGTGAGCACATATTTACTCATGTGTGTGAAATAGGCCGAAGTGTGCAGTGACAACAAACTTAATCCAAAGGCAACTGGCACACCACATAATATGAAGGCAATGCGAATGTCAACAAGATAAGTGGGTGAATACATATGCTACCGAGAACACTAAATGAAGCTGGACAGTGCCATCAAAATGCATGAACAATGTATGCAACAGGTCGGACATCATGGATAAACAATCACATATATGCAACAGTGGAAAGAACATAACTTGTCTAGCTAACTAAACCAAAGACCCAACCTTGTAACTGACACATATATGCAAATAAAGATCCCATGTGCAGCAGCGTAAAAATTGAAATAGCCATGTTCGAGACCCAATAGAGTGAATTAGATGATGAACAGGTATGCATGTGAATGCAACATGAACCAAACAGTGTACAAAAGGGCTCGAACTCATGTCAGTGCACAAATCGAACTACAATGAACAGGCACAATGAAATAGACTCAAGTGCATATGCCGGAATGCAACATGAACCAAACAGTGTACAAAAGGGCTCGAACTCATGTCAGTGCACAAATCGAACTACAATGAACAGGCACAATGAAATAGACTCAAGTGCATATGAACAAAGATAAAACATGTATGCACTGTAAACAGGATAGTGCAACTATCATACTCATGACCTCAAAGCCATAGTACAACTCAACTCAACTACATGTGAGTTAGTGAAACAACAAAGTCCAAATGAAACTGGACTAGAAAACAAAACCAATGCAACACTTAGGTCAGTGAATTCTTCAGATGTGCAGCCACATGAACAGTTGCCATGATGAATATACAGTCTCAAGTGAATGTAATGCAGACCGGTAGCAACAATGGGGATGACCATCAACATAAGAACAGTTTCAAATTGAACAATACAAAGCCTCATCATCAAGAAACCAATGAACATGGAATACAACATAATGCATCACTGAAACAAGATCAAAGTACAGTTAACATGAAACAGGCCAGAGTGACAACTCAGCATGTACAAGGAAACAGAGGATGCAACATATGAACATGAAAGTATGTATACACATGATGCAAGACCATAGAACTGCACAGGTAACCCAAGCAAACAGAGGATACACAAGATTCTGTGAAGCAACAGTGTATCAAACAGAACCAGATATCAAAATGACATAAACATGATGTACATGTGAAATAGTGAAACAACAATGTACAGGTCAGTGAAGATTCCTGTCAAGACCGAAGTCATCAGAGAAATGGATATCGACCAAATCGAAGTGATCGAAGTCAACCAAAATAAATCACATCGTCAAATAAATTCAAATGTAACTGTTTTCCTTTTAAAATATTTCCAAACCTTATCACATAATCAAAGAAATGCCAAAATCGAAGAGAAAGTCAAGAAACTCAAGAAACAAAGAATCAGATGACATTGAATTAGATGTGAGTGATAAAGAACTCACCTTAACATTGAAGAGAACGAATAATCGATCGGCGTGGTCGGTGCCTTTGATTTCTCGAAACCCTAATTTGTCGAAAAGGAATGAATGAAGAAGCCGCCATTGCTTTCGTTCGTATGTTTTAGGTTGTGAGGAAACGAGTGAGAATAAAATGGGGGACGAGTTTTAAACAATAAAAGAGACGTGGGCCACAAATTAAATTTTAAAGCCCGCGTAATTCCTTAACGAATTTCTAAAGAATTTCGACCAGATAAAATGCTAACAGCAATTAGTTTTCACCACAAATCGTTTAATGATGATAATTAATTTCTACGAATTCCTGGGTTGTTACAGACTCCCCTACTTATAGAAATTGCGTCCCCGCAATTTTCATAATTAAGGTCGTCACTAACAATAAATTTTCTAACATAAACTGGTTAAGCTAGAAAAATAAAGGTAGAGAATTCAAACATCAAAGAAATCTTTTAATTTCATAAAAGAAATTCATAAATTTTCAACAAAATCTAACTATCAAATAGATAATCAGAAAACACAAAACTGAATAAATGCAATTATCCGCAATATTCAATTATCAATTAGATAATTAGAATACAAAAATCACAAAACAACCATATCTAATTATCGATACGATAATTAGAAGACAGTAAAATCTAATTATCAACAAAGATAATTATAAAACCCAAATCGTAAATCGCAAAACCGCAATTATCTAGTTACCAAAACGATAATCAGAAAACAACAAAGGTCTACTTATCAAAAACAATGATCAAATCTCAAATCAAAAAATATTCAATTATCAAAAACGATAATTAAATCTCAAATCAACAAATATTTAATTATCAAAAACGATAATTAAATCTCAAAACAACAAATATTCAATTATCCCAACGATAATCAAATCTCAAATATCTAATTATCAAAAACGATAATTAGAAACAACAAATATTCAATTATCTGAAAACGATAATCAGAATTCATAACATCAAATATCTAATTACCACAAGCGATAATCAGAAACAACAAATATCCGATTATCAAAAACGATAATCAGAACTCATAACATCAAATATCTAATTATCACAAGCGATAATCAGAAACAACTAATATCCGATTATCAAAAACGATAATCAGAACTCATAACATCAAATATCTAATTATCACAAGCGATAATCAAAAACAACAAATATCTGATTATCAAAAACGATAATCAGAACTCATAACATCAAATATCTAATTATCACAAGCGATAATCAGAACTCATAACATCAAATATCTAATTAGCACAAGCGATAATCAAAAACAACAAATATCTGATTATCAAAAACGATAATCAGAACTCATAACATCAAATATCTAATTATCACAAGCGTTAATCAGAAACAACAAATATCCGATTATCAAAAACGATAATCGGAACTCATAACATCAAATATCTAATTATCACAAGCGATAATCAGAAACAACAAATATCCGATTATCAAAAACGATAATCAGAACTCATAACATCAAATATCTAATTATCACAAGTGATAATCAGAAACAACAAATATCTGATTATCAAAAACGATAATTAGAACTCATAGCATCAAATATCTAATTACCTGCAGATAATTAGATTCAACAAATATCTAGAAATCAATTAAGATATTCTAGAAAACGAACATAAAAGGTTGGATCGATCCCATCATATGGCGAGTTTTAGCTACGCCGCACGTGCATCTCATATGGCCGAAGCCTACCAAGTACCGTCATCATAATTTTGGCCCCCATCATATGACCCGAAGGTCCAACATATGACTCGAAGGTCTGGTACTGGTATTTGACCCGAAGGTCCATCATATGACCCGAAGTCCATCATAGTGGCTCGAAAGCACACGAAAATCATCAAATATTTCAATTAACGAGTCCGGAATTAACCAAAATAGCAAACGCACATGTCCCGTAACTACGGGTTTTACTAAATCGTTTAATTCTCTTCATCGTTTCCTTGAAAGTGCAAAATTGTGTATTCCAGAAATAACATTTCACATTCTCAAACGGACAAGTCCGGAATTAAGCGAATTAGTAAAAGAAAGGGGTCATAGTCCTCGATTTTGCTGAAACGTTTAAGTCACTTTCTCATTCTTCTGAAAGCGCAAACTGTAAAAATTCTGAAAACAATTTCATTTATTTTATAAAAGTAATAATTTACATTCTCAAACGGACAAGTCCGGAATTAAGCGAATCGGTAAAAGAAAGGGGTCATAGTCCTCGATTTTGCTGAATCGTTTAAATCGCTTCCTCATTCTTTTGAAAACGTAAACTGAAAAATTTTGAAAAACAATTTTATTTTTAAAATGATTTGCAAATTCGTGATAAAAACAGCAACATTAGTGATAATTTCGACAAGAAAATTGCACTTCTCAAAACACCGTAGAAACGGATCTCAAAATCAGCATTGCGGGATAACCGCTTAAAAATCCACTTTAAAATTTGACGGTCACTGAAGTCAAAGCGACAATGATTTTCATACGTCAAAATCTCATCAAAATAATTTGCATCAAAATATAATACCAGTGAATTTTCATTCATTAAAATGTCAACAAAACACCGAGCTTCAAAAATCTAGCACCGTGGTAAAAATCCCGTTATAAAAATAACGGCAACAAAATACGTTTCATAACCAAGCATCGGTTCAACGTAAAATTAATGTAGTAACGTGCAACTCATGTTTGCACGCACACTACCAAATAAACAAAGAAAGCATTCTATTATATCTTCAATTAAGATATTTTAAAACAGCAAAAATCTAATCAGATATGATTAGCACCAAAGAAAACCAGCAAGAATTTCAACAAATCAAACCACTGGTCAAACAGCATAATGAAATTAAATTCATTTTCATATTTCAATTTTTAAATCAAAATAATTATCAGCTTTACTCGGCGAAGCAATCTCACTGTTTTCGCTGCGCACTCCGATAAACAAAACACAATTCACTTTTATTTTTAAATACAGATATTTAAAAATTTCATCAAAATTTCAAAACTTTAGTTTTGACTCAAAGCACAATAAAACATCGACTAATAGTTGTAACACATGTTCCATCTAAGTTATGTTTTATATTATGTCCATAAACCCCAAGCTTTGATACCAACTGTGATGCCCCACCTCTATGCTCACAATAACAAAGAGTATTAAAAGAAATACTGTCAGTTGTTACGAAGAATAAGGCTGGATAGGAGCGGCCATCCATAGTTAGGCCTTACACTAGTATTGGTTATCTCGATAGGAGTGGTATATATTTTTATTTTTCATCTCTTATTTATTTTCTCCCATCAACATATCCAATTCTAGTATAAAACGAAGTACGATGGTTCATAATAGTTTAGGACAATAGATATAATAATAACACAGATAATATAAATGTGGAACACAAATAAAACAAAAATGTCTCATATATATAATAACTGAAATCAGTCACAATACATGTGATACAGTACATATGATACAACTACAACTGTCGACTCAGGAAGTTATATACACAAGTACATTATCGTGATTAATATACAGGGATACATAACAACTTATATAAATTTACTGACTACTAGATGACATCAACTACTCCAAAAGATAAGAAAAGACTTCATAACTCAAGCAGCAATCCAAAGCAAGAGATCTACAACCTGTAAATACTCGGTCTAACCCGAGTATTAAATTCAAAGGAAATAATACACGGGTCAGTCTAATTCAAACTCAGTTATTAGTGCATAGAAGCAATAATAATTAAGTAACAATAGACGACAGTCACAATAAATGTCGTCTATCCGATCCTTAAATAAAGAAATCGGATAATAATAAATATAACACGTAACAGTGTTAAACAACAAATCAGCAAATCCGAATTATCAACGAAGATAAATTAAAAAGATTATCAAAGAAGATAATTTAGAAAACAACAGAATTGCCTAAACGGCAAATAACGACAAAATTCAATTATTAAGTACGTAATTAGAAACTCATAATCTAATTATCTAAAAGATAATTAGATATCGAAAAAATCATTAAATTAAACCAAATCAAAATATGATTCAAAACATATTGAATTGAATAAACGAAATAGTTCAAACAATTGAAATATCAATTAAAACGACAATTCGAGTACGGCTGCAGTACACGCACGTGTGTAATGCCTCGCCACTACGGTATATATAATATGCAAAAGATCAATAAATCAAAACAAAATAGAATATCGTAAAGGCCATACCGTGCGGCTGCAGTTCACGCTTGCGTGCACTGCCTTGCCACTACAGTGATGATGTACCCAAAAGCTCAATACCGTGTGGCTGCAGTTCACGCTTGCGTGCACTGCCTTGCCACTACAGTGATGATGTACCCTAAAGATCAATGAATCCAAAATCAAATGAAGATTCAAATCTCAATACCACTGCCTCAATGGTCAAAGTAGAATGACAAGGACAGTGAGCACATATTTACTCATGTGTGTGAAATAGGCCGAAGTGTGCAGTGACAACAAACTTAATCCAAAGGCAACTGGTACACTACATAATATGAAGGCAATGCGCATGTCAACAAGATAAGTGGGTGAATACATATGCTACCGAGAACACTAAATGAAGTTGGACAGTGCCATCAAAATGCATGAACAATGTATGCAACAGGTCAGACATCATGGATAAACAATCACATATATGCAACAGTGGAAAGAACATAACTCGGCTAGCTAACTGAACCACAGACCTAACCTTGTAACTGACACATATATGCAAATAAAGATGCCATGTGCAGCAGCCTAAACAATGAAATAGCCATGTTCGAGACCCAATAGAGTGAATTAGATGATGAACAGGTATGCATGTGAATGCAACATGAACCAAACAGTGTACAAAAGGGCTCGAACTCATGTCAGTGCACAAATCGAACTACAATGAACAGGCACAATGAAATAGACTTAAGTGCATATGTCGGAATGCAACATGAACCAAACAGTGTACAAAAGGGCTCGAACTCATGTCAGTGCACAAATCGAAGTATAATGAACATGCACAATGAAATAGACTCAAGTGCATATGAACAAAGATAAAACATGTATGCACTGTAAACAGGATAGTGCAACTATCATACTCATGACCTCAAAGCCATAGTACAACTCAACTCAACTACATGTGAGTTAGTGAAACAACAAAGTCCAAATGAAACTGGACTAGAAAACAAAACCAATGCAACACTCAGGTCAGTGAATTCTTCAGATGTGCAGCCACATGAACAGTTGCCATGATGAATATACAGTCTCAAGTGAATGCAATGCAGACCGGTAGCAAAAATGGGGATGACCATCAACATAAGAACAGTTTCAAATTGAAAAATACAAAGCCTCATCATCAAGAAACCAATGAACATGGAATACAACATAATGCATCACTGAAACAAGATCAAAGTACAGTTAACATGAAACAGGCCAGAGTGACAACACAGCATGTACAAGGCAACAGAGGATGCAACATATGAACATGAAAGTATGTATACACATGATGCAAGACCATAGAACTGCACAGGTAACCCAAGCAAACAGAGGATACACAAGATTCTGTGAAGCAACAGTGTATCAAACTGAACCAGATATCAAAATGACATAAACATGATGTACATGTGAAACAGTGAAACAACAATGTACAGGTCAGTGAAGATTCCTATCAAGACCAAAGTCATCAGAGAAATGGATATCGACCAAATCGAAGTGACCGAAGTCAACCAAAATAAATCACATTGTCAAATATATTCAAATGTAACTGTTTTCTTTTTAAAATATATCCAAACCTTATCACATAATCAAAGAAATGCCAAAGTCGAAGAGAAAGTCAAGAAACTCAAGAAACGAAGAATCAGATGACATTGAATTAGATGTGAGTGGTAAAGCACTCACCTTAACATTGAAGAGCACGAATAATCGATCGGCATGGTCGACGCCTTTGATTTCTCGAAACCCTAATTTGTCGAAGAGGAATGAATGAAGAAGCCGCCATTGCTTTCGTTCATATGTTTTAGGGTTGTGAGGAAACGAATGAGAATAAAAGGGGGGACGGGTTTTAAACAATAAAATAGACGTGGGACACAAATTAAATTTTAAAGCCCGCATAATTCCTTAACGAATTTCTAAAGAATTTCGACCAGATAAAATCCTAACAGCAATTAGTTATCACCACAAATCGTTCAATGATGATAATTAATTTCTACGAATTCCTGGGTTGTTACATAATATCAATGATTCTTCTCCTCTGTCGGTCGTCTTCAAGTCGATATACTGTGAAATCTAAAAGTTTTTACCTGCAAATAGATAGAATATGTTGTATGTGCATGATTGCATAGTTATTGTCATCAAAATCACATAATAGAGGTTCTAACATTCAGTGGTATCACGGAATTTTGGCAATATAAATTTAATAATCTATATTAAAAATTAAATTGATTTGATAACTTTTGATAATAAAATTGGAATTGATTAATAATCTTGTTTTAATAAATTTTTAAATTGGTAGATTTTATCTTTTTAAAGCTAATAAATTGTTTTTTATTTATATTATATATAATTGTATATATTGTAAATAGATAAGCTTTGGTTTGGGATTTAGTAAATAAAGCAATTTTCTAATTCTAATTTATTTTTGGTAAACTGGAAATTTTGATTGAAATTTACCATTTAGCTTTTCAAAGCAGTTCAATAAATAACTATATGGTTTATACTTAAGGTAAATCTTATTTGTTTAAAACTATATTTAATTTGCTTAAATATGAATTTAAATTAGATTAACATAAAAGCTTTGTTTTATTTTCTTTTAAAATATTGCTTGAAATTATATATAAGAGTTTAAAATACAATTTACATATGATCTTAATTTATTGAGTAACAGAAGTGATTTATAATCTATTTTATAAATCATTTAAAATTCTTAAATTTGTTTTTTTTCAAATAATAATTATAATACCTAGTTTTTATAAACATAAATAGATTTTTATAGAAGTAGGAATTGTTATTTTTAAATTTAATAAGAGTTATATATGCATATATATATAACTTGATTTTTAAATTGGATTTTATAATTTAATTTAAATTGGAATTTAATGTTTTGAAATTCAAAAGAATAGATACTTAAAAATATTTAGATAAGCTTTTATTTATAATTTGTTTTGTTTTATTTTTCAATAAAAAATAGAGGGAAATTTATATATATATACACACACATAAGAAGTAATAAATTAAGTTAAAAGCTTTTATAAATAATTTTAAATTAAAATAAAATGCTTAAATTACAAGTGTAAATCCCTTAAGACACCTAAATAACATGTGTTAAGTAAACATTAATCCAAGATGACAAATGTTACTATATTAGACATGTGTCATTTTTATTTTTATTTTTATTTTGTTTAAATAAATCATTTTATGCTTATATAAATACGTTGCCTCTCAACCTCATTTTCTTTTTCTATTCTTTTTCAAAACTTAAGAAAACTTCAGCTGAAAATCTGTAATCAACATTCAAACCAAAATCTAAAATCTTTGATCAATCTTCTTCAAAACCAGAAATCAATCACCTGTAGCTCTCTTCAAATCATTAACCTGAACTCATTTCTTAAAATCTGGAAATAGAAACTGATCATCAATTTGCAACTCAAAAGCCTGCAGTTCCTTCACTTCTGTTTGAAACAACAACCAGGCCTACATTCATCTTCAACTTGAAATTTTTAAAAGCAAACATCCAACTGTAGTTTTAAGATCATAAACAAACTACAGCAACTCGAAGTTTTCAAATCAAGCACATTCCAGTTTCAAGCTTTTCAAAAAAAAACAAGGTTGCTCTGTTCTTTAATACCGGTGAGTAACATTTTTATTTAAAATAATTTAAGTAAATATGGTTGCCTGATTTATTCCTGTGATAATCATAATTTATGTGGATGAATATGATGGAATTGTGTATATATATATATATGTATATGTATTAAGCATAGCTGGTTTTTGTCTTGAAGTTGTTGTTATGTGGGCTCGGGTGTATTGTTGATACTGGTTTTTGTAAAACCTGACAGTACTTAAGTTTAAATAAATTCAAAATGGAAATGTTACTCGAGTTTTACTCGAGTTATTTAGTGTTTTGCTCGGGCTAGGTTAGGTTAGGCTTGAGTGATTTATGTGTGGCTCGAGTTAGTTTTGTTACAGGTTAGAAACCCTGTCGTGTTTTCAAAATTTAAACTGAAATTTAAAGTATTAAGCAAGGATTTAAAATAAGTTTTAAATCTAATTTTAAATAATGGATTCAAGTTTAGTTTGAATCTTATCTGGAAATGAATAAAGTTTTTAAATTCAATTTTTTTTAAATAACCTTAAAGGGGTTAAGTGTTTAAAAGTGTTTTTAAAGGAATTTGAATTTAAATTGGAGTTTGAAATGTAAAGGAATTTTTAAAACAAAGTTTAAATCTGATTCAAATCTAAATTTGAATCTTTGTTATAAAATAAATTTAAGTTTTATAAATTTAAGTGTTCTAACAATTTTGAATGATAAAGTAAAATTTAAATGTCTTGAATTTAAAAAGGAATTTAGTTTAAACTCTTGTAAAATTCCTTTTATAAGAGAAAGTATTCCTTATCATGCAAATTTAAAGTTTTTAAATTGATTTTAAATTTTGTTGAAGATAAATTGGTTTTTCATTTTAAAACTTGAATTTAAAATGAAATTTGAAATTAAATTTGGAAATGAATGTTTTCAAATATATTTATGAATGATAATTTAACCATATAAGAAAAATGATTTATCTTAAAGTTAAATTAGAATTTAATGATTTATAATTAATTTAATTATTAGGGTAATTAAATGGATAATTAATTTATTTAACAAATTAATGAAATGGATAATTACTTAAAGTAATTAAGGGTTTTAAACTTAAAAGTTTAAGATTAATTATTCTTAGAATAATTAACTTGTAATTTAAGAATCATTAATTAAATAAGATTAGATTTTAATTAATGATTAGTAATTAATTAATCAAGTAATAAAGGATTAATTAAGTTACGGTTAACACTTAATTAATTAAATAATTAGGGGTTAATTAATGGGCTATTAATGGTTAATTAAGTTGTAATCAATGATGATTAAAATAAGTTAATTACTTTGGAAAAATAATTAATGAATTGTTAATAGTTAATGAAGGTTATTAACTAAGGATTATTTAATAATTAATTAATGTGATTAATTTTTAATAATTAATTAGATTAATTAATTTAAAGATAATCATTTGTGTAAATTGTCAAGTATAATTACTTATGGAAGTAATTAAGCAATTAATTACTCATTGTAATTAATTGAGTTTAATTTGATTAGATTAAGTTGATTAATTCAGTTTAATTAATTTAGAATAATCATTTGATGATTTGTGAAGTATAATTACTTAATGTAATTTAATGAAGAGAAATTACTTAGGAAAGTAATTAATGGGTAATTACTGGATGAATTAATTGAAGGTGATTTGTTGATGAAAGTAATTTGAGTATAATTACTTTGTAAAATTAATCAAGGGATTAATTAGAGATAATTAATGAGTAATTAATTTATTTGGTGAAGTAATTAAGGGTAGTTAATTACTGAATGGGGTTAATCAAGGGTGATTAACAATTATGGTTTAATTGAAAATTAATTACTTAATGTAATTAATTTAAATAGAAATGTAATTAGAGATCATTAATTATTATAATTAATGATATAATTTAGAATGGATTTATTTAGAAATAACTAATAAATGAAGGGATTTATTAATGTAATTAATTAAGAAGTAATGTAATTAGTTTTAGTTAATTAATAAATAAAGTAATTTAAAGGTTAATTACTGTATTTGGTTAAGTATATTAATTTGTAAACTTAATTAAAGGATAATTACTTGAATGTAATTAAGGAATAATTAATCAAGGGTGATTAATTGAGGTAATTGATTAGAGATTAATTAATTAATTAATTTGTAATTAATTAATGGTTATGTAAGCAAGATTTATATTGATGAAGTAATTAATTTAATTCACTTTAAATTAATTAAAAATGATGTAATTAATTTAATTCATTTTAAATTAATTATATTTGGTGTGATTATTAATCATTGCTTATATATGAATGGATGATATTGATTTCCATGAATGGTTTGAGATCTTAGATAGAGATAAATAATGCTGTGTGATATGGATGCTTGGTTACATTGGGATGATAATATGAATTATCTATTTGTGATGATAATATGAATTATCTATTTGTGATTGATAATATGGATTATCTATTGTGATGATAATGTTGATTATCCATTGTAATGTGTGAATTATCTATCTGTGTATATAGAGATAGTAGAATTGAATTGTTTTAAAACTTTAAAACAACTTAGCCCTAAAAGGTACGCTTTGGATTTCGATGAGACCGAGATCGGGTTTCCAGATTTGGATATCCGAAAACCACATCGATCCAAATTTATGATAGGTCGTGAATCTCAAGTAAAGAGTGAAGACTCGAGGTGTAAGGACTATTCGTCGTTAAAACACTAAGGGTGATTCCAATACGAGTTTAACGGGGTGGTACTTTCAGATTCGAGATGAAGATTCAGAGTGCAAGGGTTATCGTCGTTAACTCCAAGGGTGATTCCAAAATGAGTGTAACGAGATAATGCCTTCGGTTTCGTTTGAACCCGGAACGAACTTGTATGGATTGAATGCTTTCA
This sequence comes from Allium cepa, assembly GCA_030765085.1. Classification (NCBI taxonomy): domain Eukaryota; kingdom Viridiplantae; phylum Streptophyta; class Magnoliopsida; order Asparagales; family Amaryllidaceae; genus Allium; species Allium cepa. The sequence continues at coordinate 455,866,930 of CM060929.1, read as the reverse complement.
GAACATCGTCAAGTGGACGATGAGCATTCTAAGAGATGTGTTCTCTAAAGGTGATCATAGCCTCATCAACCGGGAATTGCTAAAACAGGAGAGGTGCAGCAAGGCTAAGTGGGTCATGCCCAAGTAGGACAAGATTTTCCCCTGTCTAGAAATCCCTTTTTATTTCGACTGTGTGGGCGGTTGGAACGTACGTCAACTGTGGGGTTGTCTTGTTCGGGACTATTTAGTAAGGAATACTTCCGGCCTTGTGTTGCGGGGGATTAGGAGTAATCCTCGGTACGGTGATCTAGGCCTCATACTGTGACGGGCGATACCCCAGTAGCCCTGCCATTGTATGGAATCCAAAATCCAATAAGTGCCAACTGTTTTGATTGTATTACCCACTTTTTTGGCTAGTAGCTGGAATTTAATAATGTAACAATTTCGGCTATTTCATATTTACTTGAAAACCCTAGACCTGTTATAATATCACTGGATTTCCTATCAAATGTTTTGGTTAGCGTAAGGTAAAAACTTTTCCATGTTTATGTGTGGGAAGTCTTACGTGATACCTTTTCTTTTCAAAGGTTTTTCAAAGTTAAGCAACCTTAACCTGTTACTCACACCAGACCCATGTCTGACCCTGAGTTTATCTTCTGTTTTCTTAAACTCTTGGGTACTTAAATTTTTACGAGTAGCCAAGGGATTCAGGTTAGCTTTGACGAATTCTGGAGGAGCAATGGAGCAGGAGGCTTCTACGATATAGTTATATATAGTGTTCCGCTGTGTTGGTTTCTCTGAGTAGTTTCCTTGTATTGCATGGAGTTGTATAACTAGACAAGTGTTTATAACTATCTAGTATGTGATGTATATGCTGTGTAACTCTGATTAGTGTTGTATACTATGTAATATTTATGTTATCAATATAATTTATTCATTCCGCTGTTAAGATTATGATGTTGTTTCTTCTTTCTTCTCTTTCTTTCTCTTTTATATCCCTTTCTTTCTTTCTATGATGCGATTTTTTATAGTGAGAAAGCAGGGTCGTCACATTTGGTATCAGAGCGCTAGGTTGAGTGAATACCTAGGCTTTGAAGTCATTTCTTTCTTGAGAGAGCGTATTTGTAATTTTAAATATACATACATACATACATACATATATATACACATACATACATACATACATACATACATATATATATACATATACATACATACATACATACATATACATATACATACATACATACATATATATATATATATACATATACATACATACATACATAGATATATATATATATATATATATATATATATATATATATATATCTACCTATTTGTTGGGTTACCTGTTCAGGTTTTCCAATATAAGTTATAAAGGTAGATAAGGTAGTGGGGTGTGTAACACGACTACTACCAATGGTTGGAGTCCAAGTGTTGAGGTTGGAAGTGTATCTATCGAGACTGTAGATCTAATACCGTCTCAAGTGAGCTTTGCAGCTGGATGTAAGGATTTCATCGATCTCTGAAGGATACCTTTTAAAAGTTCGGAGTCCATCTTGGTAGTGCAAGTTGGATGAGTAGAGTTTGGATTTGTCGGTTGGGCAGAAGAAAATAATGGTATCTTGATACCTCAGGAATCAGTAGCTGTGTGATGAGACACAGTGACTATGGATGTCTTCGAAGATGTTTCTTTGGAACAAATTTAGGAAGTATATCTGCTTCGATGTTGTGGCTGGGTTCAGCAGAATGTTTCTGTCTAGTTTGAGGTCCCAGTTTCTCGAAGAGCTTTGGATTAGGAAGTCTTTGGCATCGGTGTCAGCAATGCAGCTCGGAGTGTTCTGTGCTAGCAAGGAGATCCTTTGGCTAAGAAGTTTCTCTGGAGGTGAAATTCAAAACAGTAGGGATCCATTTCTTTGATGGATTGGCTAGTTAAACATAAGCTGTTCTGATTGGTAAAGAGAGAATAGTTTTCTTTGGATATTGGACTGGTTGATCGCAAAAGTGACTTGCGATAGTTTGAATGTTCTCTTGAGATATTGGAGATTCTTCCAGATGTCTTCAGGGAAGTCAGAGGTTTGTCCGCATCAGGAGGTTGAGTTTTCTTATCGACTGGATTCCAGGAGTGGTACCGGTGGTTCAGTTTAGTAGAAGGATGACTTCTAGAGCAAGGGTTTGGTGAAGCAGCTTAGGATCAAGTGGGACATCTGAGTTTTCTTTTATCGGTCTATTGAACTATATTTCTGAGATGTGTTGTCCAGTTTGTTCTCGTGTTCTTCATTAGCATTTTCATCTACTCCAGATCAGAGTTGTGTAGCGGAAGCAGTTTGGAAGTGCTTTTGTTTTTCCCGATAGGAGAAGTAACTTAGTCTTCTGATGTTTGTGGAGTAGAGTTGGTGTTCTTGGTTTTGAATTGATCTTGAGGAGATCATTCTATTGGGTTGTTTTGGTCCAGTATGTTTCTAGAGATATCAGCGAATGTTTAGCTAATCGGGAGAGATGAAGGCAGCCTAGGATCGTCAGAAGAGTTTTGTGGATAAGAGACGAAGGAATTTGAATTTCGGAGTCGGAGATTTGATTTTGGGTAAGTTTTTTCCGATCTAAGGAGCTATAAGATTGAGTAAGACCGGGTAAGTCAGCTCCAAGGTGTTTTGGAACTTTTCTGTGTTCTTGTAAGGATTGGTGTTTGATTTTCAAGGTTGAATTGTCAGTTTGGATAACTGGGATTCGATGTGTTTCACGTATCTCTAAGGGAGTACGTGTATGATCTATCTCTGGTTGTGGAACCAGCAATTCAGGAAGATGTGATTGTTGGGTCAGATTTGTCTGTAGTCTGATATCCTATTTAGTTTTGTAGATCTAGTTGAATAGGAGCTCTGTAGCTTCGTAGTATAGATTGTTTGGATTCTGTAGAGGGAGTATTCCGGTATTTATACTTGGGAAACTCTAGGAAATCCTATCCAGAATTTTGTCTGAATAGTTAGATTTGTTTGTTTGAGTGAATTGGTTGCTATGGTTGTTAGCATATGATGGATAATATATGCTTGTGTTTTAAAAATTAAATCTTTAATGAGATTATTAAGTTACCTTTGCTTTTAAATTTTGGGGACGAAATTCTTTTAAGGGGGAAGAATGTGATATCCCGGAATTTTGGCAATATAAATTTAATAATCTGTGTTAAAAATTAAATTGATTTGATAATTTTTGATGATAAAATTTGAATTGATTTAATAATTTTCTTTTAATAAATATTTAAATTGGTAGATTTTATCTTTTTAAAGCTAATAAATTGTTTTCTATTTATAATATATATATAATTGTATATATTGTAAATAGATAAGCTTTGGTTTGGGATTTAGTAAATAAAGCAATTTTCTAATTCTAATTTATTTTTGGTAAACTGGAAATTTTGATTTAAATTTAACATTTAGCTTTTCAAAGCAATTCAATAAATAACTGTATGGTTTATACTTAAGGTAAATCTTATTTGTTTAGAATTATATTTAATTAGCTTAAATATGAATTTAAATTAGATTAACATAAAAGCTTTGTTTTATTTTCTTTTAAAATATTGCTTGATATTATATATAAGAGCTTAAAATACAATTTACATATGATCTTAATTTATTGAGTAACAGAAGTGATTTATAATCTCTTTTATAAATCATTTAAAATTGTTAAATTTGTTTTTTCAAATAATAATTATAATACCTAGTTTTTATAAACATAAATGGATTTTTATAGAAATAGGAATTGTTATTTTTAAATTTAATAAGAGTTATATATGCATATATATATATAACTTGATTTTTAAATTGGATTTTATAATTTAATTTAAATTTGAATTTAATGTTTTGAAATTCAAAAGAATAAATACTTAAAAATATTTGGATAAGCTTTTATTTATAATTTGTTTTGTTTTATTTTTCTATAAAAAAGGGGGAAATTTATATATATATATATATATATATATATATATATATATATATATAGACACACACACGCATAAGAAGTAATAAACTAAGTTAAAATCTTTTATAAACAATTTTAAATTAAAATAAAATACTTAAATTACAAGTGTAAATCCCTTAAGACACCTAAATAACATGTGTTAAGTAAACATTAATCCAAGATGACAAATGTTACTATATTAGACATGCGTCATTTTTAATTTTTTTATTTTGTTTAAATAAATCATTTTATGCTTATATAAACACATTACCTCTCAACCTCATTTTCTTTTTCTATTCTTTTTCAAAACTTAAGAAAACTTCAGCTGAAATCTGTAATCAACATTCAAACCAAAATCTAAAATCTTTGATCAATCTTCTTCAAAACCAGAAATCAATCACCTATAGCACTCTTCAAATCATTAAACTGAACTCATTTCTTAAAATCTGGAAATAGAAACCGATCATCAATTTGCAACTCAAAATCCTGCAGTTCCTTCACTTCTGTTTGAAACAACAACCAAGCCATTCATCTTCAACTTGAAATTTTTAAAAGCAAACATGCAACTGCAGTTTTAATATCATAAGCAAACTACAGCAACTCGAAGTTTTCAAATCAAGCACATTCCAGTTTCAAGCTTTTTTTAAAAAAAAAGGTTGCTCTGTTCTTTAATACTGGTGAGTAACATTTTTATTTAAAATAATTTAAGTAAATACGGTTGCCTGATTTATTCCTATGATAATCATGTATTGTGTGGATGGATATGATGGAATTCTCTGTATATATGTATGGGTTTCTAAATGCATGCTTGTTGTTGTAAATTTGTTCTTGCCTGTTCTGGACTCTAGGCTTAAGTTCTGTTCAAAGATCATGATCTCATAATCTAATCCATGTTAAGGTTCAAATTTCAAACAAAACATGCTAGTTGTATCATAGATTAAAGTCTTAAATTTTATTTAGGTTAAATAATTTGGTATTGTCTCTGGAATTCAAAAAAATAACAGAGCAAACTTTATATAAGTAAAATTTCAAGTATCCTGATTCCTTGATTTAGGAATATAAGTTGAATACCTTAACTAAAACTTGATTTTTAAAACTAAAATCATAATTTTTAGTTTGAAAATGATTGAGCATTTCTGGTTTGACCAGAAATGATGTTTTGGTATGTAAATGTCGATCTAGGTGGTCGGGGTGGTCAGCGGCTTCTTTGGTGATGAAGTGGTGATAGGAGAATCTAGGAAAAATATTGGGAAGTGGATCAATGCACTGTGGCGATGGTGGTTAAGCATTGAAGTTTTTAACCCTAGTTTGTTGATGATCAGAAATTTTGGTTTCTCTCAACTTCCCTGGTGGATCGAGTTCACCTAAATCGAGGGAATTGATTGTGGGATGCTTGTCGAAGGTGACGCTGGAAGGACAGAATCACTGGTTGTTAGAGGCATGAGATTTATGTGGTTTCCAGGTTTTCGACATTGGTCCCAGTTTGAGCTGTAGAGCTCGATTTTTATTTTGAGCTACTGCAAATGGTTTGAGGGTCGGAATTGTGTTGGAAGATGATCGCCGACATGCGTAAGTCGTCGCGAGATGTCGGAGTTGGCGGCGGTGTTAGTGCATATGCATGGAGGAGATGATGTGTATCTGCTGTTGATTTGAGGAAGATGGGTACTCGAGTGTCATTCGGGCTGTTTCGTGTTTTGCTCGAAGCATTGGGTTGTTTGTCTCGAAGTAATTGTTATGTGGGCTGGGGTGTATTGTTGAGACAGGTTTTTGTAAAACCTGACAGTACGTAAGTTTAAATGAATTCAAATTGCAAATGTTACTCGAGTTTTACTCGAGTTATTTAGTGTTTTGCTCGGGCTAGGTTAGGTTAGGCTCGAGTGATTTAGGTATGGCTCGGGTTAGTTTTGTTACAGGTTAGAAACCCTGTCCTGTTTTCAAAATTTAAACTGAAATTTAAAGTATTAAGCAAGGATTTAAAATAAGCTTTAAATCTAATTTTAAATAATGGATTCAAGTTTAGTTTGAATCTTAGCTGGAAATGAATAAAGTTTTTAAATTCAAATTTGTTTAAATAACCTTAAAGGGGTTAAGTGTTTAAAAGTGTTTTTAAAGGAATTTGAATTTAAATTGGAGTTTGAAATGTAAAGGAATGTTTTAAACACTAAGGGTGATTCCAATTTACGATAGGTCGTGAATCTCAAGGGAAGAGTGAAGACTCGAGGTGTAATGACTATTCGTCGTTAAAACACTAAGGGTGATTCCAATACGAGTTTAACGAGGTGGTACTTTCAGATTCGAGATGAAGATTTAGAATGCAAGGGTTATCGTCGTTAACTCCGAGGGTGATTCCAAAATGAGTGTAACGAGATAATGCCTTCGGTTTCGTTCAAACCCGGAACAAACTTGTATGGATTGAACGCTTTCAGAACATCGTCAGGTGGACGATGAGAATTCTAAGAGATGTGTTCTCTAAAGGTAATCGTAGCCTCAAGCCTCATCAACCGGGAATGACTAAAATAGCGAAGGTGCAGCAAGGCTAAGTGGGTAATGCCCAAGTAGGACGAGATTTTCCCCTGTCTAGAAGTTCCTTTTTATTTCAGCTGTGTGGGCGATTGGAACGTACGTCAACTGCGGGGTTGTCTTGTTCGGGACTATTCAGTAAGGAATGTTTTCGGCCTTGTGTTACAAGGAATTGGGAGTAATCCTCGGTACGGTGATCTAGGCCTCGTATTGTAACGGGCGGTACCCCAGTAGCCCTGCCATTGTATGGAATCCAAAATCCAATAAGTGCCAACGGTTTTGATTGTATTACCCACTTTTCTGGCTAATAGCTGGAATTTAATCATGTAACAATTTCGGCTATTTCATATTTACTTGAAAACCCTAGACCTATTATAATATCACTGGATTTCCTATCAAATGTTTTGGTTAGCGTAAGGTAAAAACTTTTCCATGTTTATGTGTGGGAAGTCTTACGTGATACCTTTTCTTTTCAAAGGTTTTTCAAAGTTAAGCAACCTTAACCTGTTATTCACACCAAACCCATGTCTGACCCGGAGTTTATCTTCTTCTTTCTTAAACTTTTGGGTACTCAAATTTTTACGAGTAGCCAAAGGATTCAGGTTAGCTTTGACGAATTCTGGAGGAACAATGGAGCAGGAGTCTTCTACGATATAGTTATATATATAGTGTTCCGCTGTGTTGGTTTCTCTGAGTAGTTTCCTTGTATTGTATTGAGTTGTATAACTAAACATGTGTTTATAACTGTCTAGTTTGTGATGTATATGCTGTTTAACTCTGATTAGTGTTGTATATTATGTGATATTAATGTTATTAATATAATTTATTCGTTCCGCTATTGAGATTCTGATGTTGTTTCTTCTTTCTTCTCTTTCTTTCTCTTTTCTGTCCCTTTCTTTCTTCAAGATGATGCGATTTTCTGTGGTGAGAAAGTTGGGTCGTCACACATTCTCCTCCTTTTTGATGATAATAATTATTCAATCACTTATCGAATAAGCATATCACTCCCCCTGAATGTGATTCCTTCCCATATATACATGTAATATGATATCTCTCCCCCTTTGGCATTATCAAAAGGAGATACATAAAGAATGAAATGTGGAAAATATAAAGAGCATATGTTTTCATAGAATCATACATAACATTTGTCATAGTTATGCAGAAACATTGTTTGGAAGAAATAAAACAAAGGATACATAAAAACTACATGATTAAAAAATAAAAGAAAAACTCACTGATAGTTATAATAACCCCAAAAATTAGACGAGTCTTCATTATATCTGCCATATTGCCATTGAGACTGATTGATGTACTCCTCATCCTCTCGAATAGAGGGCCTTGAAATGATACGTAATGTGTGCAATGCAAAGGTCTTGTGGAGGCCAAGTGATATCTTCGCTTTCTTTAGTGTCAATATTGATTGGTGCTTTATCAGGATGAAATTGTGGTGCTAAATTAGCTAATCGACCTACGCCTGAAGAACGTCCTGGTAGAAATACCTGTGGCGGTGGTGGTGGTGTCAGTATTGGAGAAGATGAAGACCGAGATAAGGAATGACCTCGTACCTTTTTTAGGACCTTTCCCAAAGTGGAAATAACTTTTTCTAACGTCTTCTCTACTTTGGTCATGCGAGTAGAAAAAGATCGTTCGATACGAGACATCTTTTGATCTAACACTTTTTGGTTTAAGGAGAGGAGATGTTTGTTTAGAAGTGCAACATCTCGAGAGTATTATCCTGGTCCAGCTATAATTCCGGCTTCTTGCATTTCGTAATCAGGGTAATACTCTGTAGATTCTGAAGCTCTGACAGATTGGGAAGGTTGAGTTGGAGGTGTTTGTAGTTGTTGTTGAGGTTGTTGGTATTAGGAGAAGGGAGTTATGCTTGGTGGTGTTTCTGGAAGATGCATCAGAGAGAGAAATCGAATCCACTATCTTTAACAAATATTCCTTCATATTGGGAGAGATATGAAGGAATTTCAAATGACCATAGAATACTCATTATATATGGAGCGTAGATGATGCTATGACGCATAGGTATCCAAAAGCTTTTAATGTGGTCAAAGATATATTATGCCCAATTGACTTCAATACAACCAAATATAGCATACAAAGCTTTATGATCGTCTTTATATATTTGTTTGTGACTACCTAACATAGGGATGACTGTGTTGATGAGCATACGGTTAAGTAGTCGGGCTTTTGGACGGAAACTGGATGTTTTTAATTTCCACATATCATCTTCCCAAATAAGGTGAGTTAACATCTCTTGGTGCATATCGTGTATCAGGAAATTCTTGTAATCAAAATCCCGTATAAGAATAATTTAGAATTTGACCAAGCATTTCAACATTAAATTTTATTATGTGTCCATAAACACTAGTCCCAATCCAGTTATCCTCATTTGAAGGATTCTAGAGTTTTATGGAGAAAATATTAATTAAAAAGAGGAATACTTCTAGTTGATCTATCTTCCCAGCATTGTCATTATAGTTAACTAGGTGGTAGATATGAGCATCTTCAATTAGATCAATAGCATCATAATGAATGAAACGGCGAACGGTATAGAACGGACCCGGGTCGAGAGGCTTCTTCTCTAATTCTTGTAGTTTTTGTTTGCAATTTTCTTTTTCAACAATCCGCTCCTCAATGTGATGGTTGGTGACGAATTATTGAGAAGGAGGTTGTGAACTGTGGCTTGTAGCAGTTTTCCTACATTTGGGAACCAGAGTTTTAACTTTTGGAGCCATTGATTTGGGGAGTTGAAAAGAGGAATTGGATTTCGGAATCAGGATTTTGAGGTTTTGAAAGAAAGAGAATGGTGAAAAATGAAATGGGGGGAAAAGATAATATAGAGTGATTTGAAAAGGTGTTGGCTCAGGAGCAAACAGACATATGTATTTGAAGATCAAACATCTAAACGGGGAAGATTTTTGAGACTGAAAGGTCAAATAGATGTCTGACCGTAAATCCAGACGTCTGTTTGTAGAAAAATTATTTTTCCAATGAGTTTTGTCAGACACTGGATATTCTTTTAGACCTTTGTGCTGAAGCCTTTTGTTTTATTTTATTCGATAGAACGAATACACGACGTCTGTGCTAAAGAACAAACTTTTGTTCATGAATTTAAACGTCTGATGGAATTTTAGGCGTATGTGCTGAAATAGTAATATTTCTAGAACTGCTACCATGCATATGGTTATTTTTTCAGATGCCTGATTGTGTATACTATTTCTTATTTTATTTCTGTGTTCTTTGATATATGTAAACAATTTATTAAAGAGAAGGAATTACAAAGGATTTTGAATAAACATGTTTATTTAATATTTATATTAACCGTCTATTGTTTACAAAATAATTTCTTTAATTGTTAGTAGGCGAATCAAGAGAATGATATTTTTGTTTCTCCCATGAATTCGGTTTGATTTTCTTTGCTTGGATGACGGCTTAAGAGGAGACCAGTAAGGACGAACATGACTGTGTTCTGTGTGCGATATCCCTTCTCCCAATAGCTTTCGTGGAGTGATCTTGTGTGCTCTTGGAGGAGTCTCTCGTAAACATGGAGACCTCTGATGTATGCAGTCTTTCGTTGGTGAATAACTACATATTATGATGATACATTTTTCAAGAAAGTTTAAATATGCTCCTTGACGGCATTGTTCATAATACATTTCCCTTTGGACCCCTACCATTTCTTGTTAATATGATGAATGTCGTCGACTTTGTTAGAGAGAGAGGATAATTGTAGATCGATTCCATGTTTACCTTTCTTATCTTTCAAAGAGAAGCCGGTATGGTAAGTTAGTGAAAGGATGATGTTGAGAGACAGAGATGATGCATGAGTGACTTTTGTGGGAGAGATGTAGGTGCTGCCAGAAGATGAGAAGGCATAGTCAATTGTGGAATAAGTGGAATCATGATCAGAAGACATTTTTTGATATGCTTGTTAAGAAATTTGATTCTTTGTTTAATTATTAAAAGTTCGTACATAAAATTTTTGATTAGGTACACATACACACACTCAATTTATAGGCTATGTTAAGAAAATTAAGTTATGGTTAATAACTCTTAGAGAATTTCAGCCATGGAAAAACAAATGAAAGATTAAGAGGTTAATAATTATTAGAAAATTTCAGCCAGGAAAATAAATGAAAGGTTTAAAAAATATGGCTGCCAATAAAATTAAGATATGCATTAAAAAATTTATAATTTAAGATTGCATTATAAATCGTGTAACGACATAATACCTAGTTCACATTTTAACTTAATAAAAGTTTATTTGCTTTGTGATTTTCTATAAATGTCCGCTATTTGATTTTTTGTATTTACAAACTCTAGAGTTATTTTTTTTTCAATATTATCTCTTGAAATTGGTGATGAATAACTATATGTATTATGCAAGAATGATTTATTGGATTTTTAGACAGGTTTATAGCACTAGTGTTATCGCAATATATAGGAGACTTGTTTGGTAGAAATTTTCTTTTTAGATTTAAAAGAAACCTTGTTTAATTTTCCATATTGATAAGCATCACTTAAATTTTTAACTTTATAATTTATTTTAGGAAGATATCTAACCAAATTGTGTTTAGCTGATTTGTAACAACCCGCATAGTTTATGATTGTATATTTAAACATTTTATTTAAATATAGCATTGTCGGTCGGATAAAAGTCCGAAATGCTACTTTTTGCAAACGGTCAAATTAGGACTCAAGACCACTTCCATTGAGTTCAAAATGGTGTTTGCGTCCTTTTTGAGCATAAACATTGATATGTTTGGAGTTAAGTAAAATTTCACTATTTTTCTTTGGGTTTGGGTTTCAGCCCACTAGCTTATCTAATATTATAACTCCTCCTCCTTACTCCTCTCCATTCATTCTATTATTTTCTAACTCTTAAGCTAAAGTAAATAAGGTGGAAAGAAGAAGAGATTAGAAATTCCTAAGCTCTATTCTCTTAGGAAATTCAAATTTAAGTTCTAGAAATCAAGGAGAAGCATAGGTAAGCGTCCTCTTCATCTTCTCCATCTCAATCTCTCTTCAAGTTTCAGAAATTCCTAAACCTAATTTAGGAAATATTTGTCTATGATCCTAGATTGGAGCTTCTAGAGTTGAAGTTGAGGAGAGGTTGATCTTTCCTTTGTTTTAGAGCTTCTCACTTATTGTTTATGGGTTTAAAGGTAAGTTCTTGAACTCATATCTATGTCTATATCTTTGATAATTGTTAGGTACGAATTCCTAACAACTATTTCATGTTCATTTGCTTTGAATCGAATTGGGTTGGTGAATTTTTCAATTTTTGGTATTCTGAAGTCAAAATCTATAAAAATCCTACACTGGATGCTCTGACATGTTGTTTGGAGTGTATTGAAGAGCCTATGGGGCTGGATTATCACTTGGCATAGATCCCTAGCCATCAAGCTCGTCCGATAACTTCCGACATGACTTGGCCATCAATGGCCTAGGTAAAATATTGCCCTAAGCATCAGCTCAGACGTCTGTTAGTATGTTCAGACATCAGGAGCTACGGAATAAAAATTTCGGGAACTAAGCTCAGACGTCTGAGCTTAGTTCCCGGACGTCTGAGCGATCTGGAAGAAAATTCCAGATCTTCAGTGCAGACATCTAGAGAAACCACCAGACGTCTGACACTGTTAAATTCAGGGAAATTGTCTATTTTCTATATGTTTTTCGTTTAATCGATTTTTGGTTGATCCGATTAGTGTTTATCACTTTTATCGACTTTGATGACTTCTTTTCTGGATCTTTGGGAATGTCCATTTGATGGATTTGATATCGATTTCTGTGGTTTTAATTCACATCATCGAATATGAATTTTTGGTGATTAATTGTTTTTACAATCATTTCTGTGATTTGTCACTTTAAAATACAAAGGTCACTATACTAGTAATAAATATTCAAAGTCTTTCACAAAAATGATTTCAACATTATTTTTAATATAAAGCTCGCTTTCATAACCGTTTTTCAAACTATTAGTATATACAAACCTTTACCTCATTCGTATGAGAAATCTAATTAAATGACTTAGCAAAATAAATGGTATGAAATGCTTGCGGTTACTTCGTCAGTTAATTCTTGGACTTGTTCGATTGAATTCTGGTGACAAATTTCGAGTGCAAATCTATAATTTTTCGTAAATACTTGAGTTAAGCCAGTGGTTATGGGACATTAAGAGATATGCGATTCTCTTTGTCCACGTGGGGGACTGTACTTCGTTTTATTGAGCTTCATCTCGTTTCTTTTATAGGTTAACGACCTATGGATTTTGTGGAGCTTCGTCTCACTTTTATGGGCTAGTGACCCATGTTATTTTATGGAGTTCGGTTCATCAAGCATACCGTTATTGTACTACGTTGATGTTCGATTATGCATGGGATGTATCTTTCTAGGTCCGTCGATGTTCGTTTATGCATGAGACGTATCTTTCTAGGTGCGTCGATGTTCGTTTATGCATAGGACGTATCTTTCTTGGTGTGTTGATGTTCGTTTATGCATGGGGCATATCTTTCTAGGTGCGTTGATGTTCGTTTATGCATGAGGCGTATCTTTCTAGGTGCGGCGATGTTCGTTTATGCATGGGGCGTATCTTTTAGGTGCGTCGATGTTCGGTTTATGGAATAGCATTCCGTTTGTGATACACGTGTTGGTGAGTTTTCATGCTCCTGTTTGTGATAGGCCTTCCCCATTGTGATTTTTGGATTTCTAATTGATGATTTCTAGAATTTGTGTTTCACCAATTTTTGTGATTTACATTGATAAGTTTTATCAATATTTGTGGTTTGGTGAATATGTTAAAGAATATGACATTCTTTTTGGTGTTTGAGATTCTTGAGATATTGTATGATTCTTGTTTGTTATTTAATGTGTACTTGTCATGGTATGACATTATTGTTATCATATGTTTTTGTCATATCTCTTATTCTATCTCATTTTATATGATATTTATAACTAGACTGATCCGTTTATTATTTTCTTCTTAAATAATACTTAGGTCAGTTCGAGGTGTTACAGGTGCTTCCACTTGACTTCTTAGTTGGGACAGCTTTTGACTTTTGGCTAAGTACTTAGTTTAGTAGTTTTTGCTTTTATACATTCGAGATAGAGACTCCTTGATGTATACATATTATTTTGTCTAGCACTTGTATCTATGCTTTTGTGATGTAGTGGATCTTGTATGACCAATACTTTGATGTACACTTTTATGTGATATGTTCATATTTGTTTCCGCCTTTGTGATATGAATATCTGTGACTAATTTGTGTTATGCTTATACTATATTTGTTTCCGAAGATCACCCAACCACTGTGTAGTAGCTTTGAGTTTGTATTTGATATGTCGAATTTCCTCTTGAAATGAAATGCATGTTATATTATCTGCATATCGGTACTCGCACAAAGCAATTACACAGGTGGTCACTCCTCAACAGCCTTATTCTTCGTGCTAGTCGACGACATTACTCTGTAGTGTCCTTGGCTAGTGTGAGTATAGAGGTGGGGCGTCACGCTTACTATTAGAGCCAAACTTCGAAACAATATATAATAATCTAGCAAGGATCATTGTCTTATGTGTCTCTTAGGGATCGTGGCTTAGGATTTATCCGGGTCTTAGGACCCATTCTATCCTAATTTCTTTTGTGATGCCTTATTTTATCAATCACGTTTGTTTGATATTCATTCTGAGAATAACCTTTTTCATCTTCTTTCTTTTTATAAAGAAGAGAAATGGTTAGATCTGGCCGTCCCAGTGTCGGTCAATCCAGTGCTACACCTCAAGATAGTGTATTTATGTCTGCTCAGCATCTTTTAGATCTTGTAAAGAATGCTCAAGCAGCCAGACCCATTCCAGAGCCTACTCATCCTAGATCTGGGTTTGCACGCTTGTGTGGGAATTATACCGATTTGGGTGAAAGGACATTCAAGGGATCTAAAAGTGTTATAGAAATCCATGCTTGGCTTAGAACATGCGACCACATCTTTTCTCGCGTGAATCTTGTGAATCTACGTCGAGTCTAAGTGGCTTCTAGCATGCTCCAAGAAAGAGCATTAGATTGGTATGCGCTTTTGATTTCAGAAATCATTGAAGCGGATCTTACTTGCGATCAATTCTGAGAAAGGTTCGAGTTGAAGTTTGTGCCGGAATCTAAAAAAGTAACTTTGGCCTGGCGCTTTATTGACTTTGTTCAAGGTGAATCTTCTATGACGGATTACGTCGCATCTTTTTAATCTCTCTTTAAGTATGGGATCGAGTATATTAATACCCCATTGAAGAAAAATCAGAGGTTTGTCTATGGGTTGAATAAGAACCTCAAAAAGCCTTTACTTCTGAAACTAGAAGTTTCTTTCGATCAGCATGTTGATATCACTCTTTGACTTGAAGAGGCTGATAAAGAAAGTGATGCTGAAGTTGTGGGTGCCAAACAGAACTACAACAATAACATGAAGAGGCCTATTAAGTTCAATGTCCCCAATCCCAACAAGAAAGGGAAGCAAGAAACTTTGGTAGCAAAGACTCCTACCTCTAGTCAGGGACAATGCTACATTTGTGGTTCTACGGACCACTATGAAAATGAGTGTCTGAAACCCCTTTATTGTCGCTATTGCAAAAGTTTGAGTCATCATATATCTACATGTCCCATACTTCAAAGCAAGAATGAGGGAAAGCTAAATGTTGTGCAAGCTCCTAGTGACACTTCCCTTGGTCAAGGTAATTCTCCTTCTATCCTTGATGGCATTAATTTGTTTCGTGATTTTCTTATTCAAGTTCTTTTTGATACGGGTGAATCTCATTCTTTTATATCAAAGGAACTTGTTGATACTTTTTCTTTAAACATTTTAGGTTTGATGACTTCACTGAGAATTGCGAATCTGGTTGGTGGAGCCGCAACACCCAGTTTATTTTGTAAAGATATAGAGATTATTTTATTTGATTATGCTTTCCAAGCCGAATTGCATGTTATGCGTTACTTAGGCTTCGAAATTGATTTTTTTTGGTAAAGGATTGATCATTATGAAGGCAATTCCTATGTCCCGAGAGGAATATCCATCTTCGATATCCTCAATCTGTTATGCATATTCTATTTTTCTTAATGATTTCGATTCCAATTTCGTGGCATCATTTTATTCCCTAAACCCACTTGTTGAGGAAGATGTTATTTCCCTCATTCAAGTAGTTCGAAAATTTCTCGGTATCTTTAAGCTTGTCTTAGGATTATCACCTAAGCAATATTTTTAGTGGTTCTAAGGTCTTTTCAGCTTGACCTTGCCATCGGTTTTCATCAGCTACGAGTTGCGGAGATAGCGTTTCCCTTATCGCATTCTGCACTCTTTATGATTCTTATGAATGACTCATGATGTCATTCGGTTTATCCAGCTTATTTCATCCATCTTATGAATCAAGTATTCTACGAATATCTCGATGAGTATTCATTAATTATGGATGAAAACAACAATTTAAAATTTTGCAAACCTTTTTCATAAGACATTTATAAGTATAATTGGATTATGTTCTTAAACGAGCAAAGAATATTCGTAAAATTTTTAAGAGGCATGTTTATCATATAGAAGATGATTTTGTGTTATATTGCCCATTGAGTGCTTTAAGAATTCTAATCGACGCGCCTGATCAACGTTGTCGATAGAAATCTCCTAAACGCTATGATGAGATAGTCAGACACAGTAAATTATAAATTTTTCTAAAAAAATGATTACATGAAGTTAATTATAATTTTGAAAGTCTTAGCTTTTCAGAAAAGAGGATCAATTAAAAGAACTCCTTTCCGATGCTCCTATTCTTGTGATTCTCAAAGGGAACTAAGACTTCACTGTTTGAACCGATGCTAGTCGTATTAGTTTGGGTGTTGTGCATTTCAATCGATCGGGAAAATTAGCACCTTGATATATTGGTTTATTTCCCATCATCGAACGTATTAGTTTCCGCTTATGAAAGTTCTATGGTCCACACATCCTAAGAATTGCTCTTGGGGATCTAAAGAATTCATCGAGCGAACACATCCGGACTTACTCCCTCGTGCACTTTAAGGTGAACTTCTTACTTCAAATTTATTTTGTTTTGATATGCTTTTATGGTTGTTACTCGTTATTTTCTTCTTAAATATTGCGAGGACACAATTTCTTTAAGGAGGGGAGCTGTAACAACCTGCATATTTTATGATTGTATATTTGAATATTTTATTTAAATATAGCATCGTTGGTCGGATTAAAGTCCAAAATGCAACTTTTTGCAAACAGTCGAATTAGGACTCGAGACCACTTCCATTGAGTTCAAAATGGAATAAACATCGATATGTTTGGAGTTGAGTAGAATTTCGTTATTTTTCGATTAGGCTTTGGGTTTCAGTTTCAGCCCACTAACTCATCTAGTTTCTTAACTCCTCTTCCTTACTCCTCTCCATTCATTCTATTATTTCCTAACTCTCAAGCTAAAGTAAAAATGGGGAAAGAAGAAGAGATTAGAAATTCCTAAGCTCTAATTCTCTTAGGAAATTCAAATTTAAGTTCTAGAAATCAAGGAGAAGCATAGGTAAGCATCCTCTTCATCTTCTCCATCTCAATCTCTCTTCAAGTTTCAAAAATTCCTAAATCTTTAGGAAATATTTGTTTATGATCATAGATTGGAGCTTCTAGAGTTGAAAATGAGGAAAGGTTGATCTTACCTTTGTTTTAGAGCTTCTCACTTGTTTTTTCTAGTTTAAAGGTGAGTTCTTGGACTCACATCTATGTCTATATCTTTCATAGTTGTTAGATATGAATTCCTAACACCTATTTCATGTTCATTTGCTTTGAACCAAATTGGATTCGTGAATTTTCCAATTTTTGGTATTTTGAAGTCAAAATCTATAAAAATCCTACATTGGATGTTTTGACTTGTTGTCCGGAGTGTATTGAAGAGCCTATAAGGCTGGGTTGTCACTTGGCATAAATCCCTAGCCATCGTGCTCGTCCGATAGCTTTTGATATGATTTGGCCATTAATGGCCTAGGCAAAATATTGCCCTGAGCTTCAGCTCAAACGTCCGTAGTATGCTCAGACGTCTGGAACTACGGAATAGAAATTCTAGACCTTCAACTCAGACGTTTGAGCTTACTTCCTGGACGTCTGGGCGGTGTGAAAGAAAATTCCAAACCTTCAGCGCAGACGTCTGGGAAACCACCAGACGTCTAACACTGTTAAACTCAGGGAAATTGTCTATTTTCTATGTGGATTTCCATTTTATCGATTTTTGGTTGTTCCGATTAGATGTTTATCTCTTTTATCGACTTTGATGACTTCTTTTCTGGATTTTTGGGAATATCCATTTGATGGATTTGTTGTCGATTTCTATGGTTATAATTCACATCATCAAACGTGAATTTTTGGTGATTGATTGTTTTTACAATCATTTCTATGATTTGTCACTTTAAAATACAAAGGTTTCTATACTAGTAGTAAATATTCAAACTCTTTTACAAAAATGATTTCAACGTTATTTTCAATACAAAGCTTGCTTTTAAAACCATTTTCCAAACTATTAGTATATACAAACCATTACCTCATTCGTATGAGAAATCAAATTGAATGACTTAGCAAAACAAGTGGTATGAAACGCTTCGAGTGGAAATCAAATTGAAACAAGTGGTATGAAACGCTTCGAGCAAAACAAGTGGTATGAAACAAGTGGCAAAACAAGTGGAATGACTTAGCAAAACAAATTGAATGACTTAGCAAATCAAATTGTGACAACTTTCGAGTGGAAATCTATAATTTGTTCGTAAATACTTAAGTTAAGCCAGTGGTTATGGGACATGAAGCTAAACTCATTTACTTACTAGATTAGTGTAATTCACACTTTTTATTGATCAATGGTGATCATTTTATGGTTTAGACTAGCGATATGTGATGTCTCTTTGTCCACGTTAGGGACCGTACCTCGTTTTATTGAGCTTCGTCTCATTTCTTTTATAGGCTAACGACCTATGGATTTTGTGGAGCTTCATCTCACTTTTATGGGCTAGTGACCCATGTTCTTTTATGGAGTTCAGTTCATTGGGCATACCCTTACTGTACTACGTCGATGTTCGTTTATGCATGGGACATATCTTTCTAGGTGCGTCGATGTTTGTTTATGCATGTGACGTATCTTTCTGGGTGCGTCGATGTTCGTTTATGCATGGGGCGTATCTTTCTGGGTATGTCGATGTTCATTTATGCATGGGGTATATCTTTCTAGGTGCGTTGATGATTGACTGTGCATGGGGCGCATCTTTTTAGATGCGTCAATGTTATTATGGAATAGCGTTCCGTTTGTGATACACATGTTGATGAGTTTTCATGCTCCCGTTTGTGATAGGCCTCCACCTTTGTGATTTTCGGATTTCTAATTGATGATTTCTAGAATTTGTGTTTCACCAATTATTTGTGATTTACATTGATAAGTTTTATCAATATTTGTGTTTTAATGAATATGTTAAAGAATATGGCATTCATTTTGGTGTTTGAGATTCTTGAGATATTGTATGATTTTTGTTTGTTATTTATTATATACTTGTCACAGTATGTCATTATTGTTATCATACGCATTTGTCATATCTCTTATTCTATCTCATTTTATATGATATTTATAGCTAAACTGATCCGTTTATTATTTTCTTCTTAAATAATACTCGGGTCAGACTGAGATGTTATAGGTGCTTCCACTTGACTTCTTAGTTGGGACTAGCTTTTGACTTTTGGCTAACTACTTTTTTTAGTGGTTTTTGCTTTTATACATTTGGGATAGAGACTCCTTAATGTATACATATTCTTTTGTCTAGCACTTGTACCTATTCTTTTGTGATGTAGTGGATCTTGTATGACTACTACTTTGATGTACACTTTTATGTGATATATTCATATCTGTTTCCGCCTTAGTGATATGAATATCTGTGACTGATTTGTGTTATGCTTATTTTATATTTGTTTTCAAAGATCACCTAGCCACTATGTAGTAGCTTTGAGTTTGTATTTGATATGTCGGATTTCCTCTTGAAATGAAATGCATGTTATACTATCTGATATATCGGTATTCGCACATAGAAATTATACGGATGTCGCTCCTCAATAGCCTTATTCTTCGTGCTAGTCGATGGCATTCTTTTTAGTGTCCTTGGCAAGTGTGAGTATAGAGGTGGGACAAGCTAAAGTTTATGCGACACAATCGTTTCTGTCATAACCATGGATCATTAAAATCTGCGACTAGGCATAAATCACTGGAGTTATTAAATTTCATATTCAACACATAGATGTTTCTTTTCCTTAATCCTTAAAAGATTAGATTTTTATTTTGATCAAATATGTTGCATTTATTCTTTTAAAAATCAATTTTGTATCCTTTGTCACAATTTGACTAATGCTTAATAGGTCTTGTTTTAAATTTTTAACTAAAAGAACATTTGTAATAACAGGTGAAGTGGACATCTCCAATTCCAATAACAAATCTTTTTGAATTATCTCCAAAAGTTACACCATCTCTGTATGTTATATTTGATAACATTTGTGCATTTCCAATCATATGTTTAGAGAATCCGCTGTCGAGTATCCATTTCTCCTTGTTATTAGATTTTCTTTTGCGTACCTGCAAGATAAAAACAGTTTAATTGGTACCCACTTTTTTGTTAGGGTCCTAAGTGTTAGAAAGAGAAGGTTGCCATACCCAAGAGGGTTTGACCTTTAAAAGAGTAATTTTTATTATGAACAACATTTTTCAAATAGTTATATTTGTATTTTTTTCTAATTAATTTGTTGCTAGATTTTGGAATCCATGTTTTAATTTTTTTAGGGTTAGAAACCTTTTCTTTGGTATTTGAATTCTTGAACCTATTATATTGTGAGCGATGGTTTTTATATTTTGAAGTTTCCTTAAATCCTAATCCATTACAATTTCTAGATGGTTTAGAAATTTTTATCACGTTATCCAAGTTCTACTTGCCTTTATTGAATTTCGAAACATGTTAGTAATCTTGTCTAACTTATCGTTAAGGTAAGAAATTTTGGATTTTGATGGTTTTAGATCATTCTTTAATACAACGTCTTCTTTTCTAATATCATCATTTCTAGTTTAAGTTTTTCTATTTTACATAATAATGAATTATTTTAAATAGATAGATTCTTATATTTTTCTTGTGTGGTTTCTAATTCTTCTTCTAAAATGGTTTTCTCATCTTTTAACAATCCTATTTCTAGTTCCACTCGATTAATTTTAGCAACATATTCTTTATTTTAATTTTTAATTTCTGTATATTTTTCATCTAATTCCATGCTAAGTTCTAAAATTTCATTATAAGTAATACCAGGACATACCTCCTCAGTGTTTGCCATGAAACATACATTTACTTGCTCAGAATCACTATTGTTGTCACTGTCTGGTGATGAAGACGAATTTAAATCATCCCAATTTACTTGAAAAGCCCATTTTCTTTTCTTGAATTTTTCAAACTACTTTTCTTTTGGTCATTATTGAGTCCTTGGCATTGTTTCTTCATGTGTTCGTACTTGTCACACCCAAAGCATTTGATCGAAGTTTGGTTGGATGAATCTGAATTTCCTCCATTTTGGGATCGCATCATCTTTTGAATTTCTTGAACTTGTTATAGTTTTTGGCAATAATTACAATCTCGTCTTCATCTAAGTCTGAATTATTATCATTGGCTTGAAAGGTTATATTTTCTTTTCATTGTTTATTTCTTTTCTTGCCTGAAAATTTGTTTCGTACGACATCAAATTTCCTATTAGTTCTTCAACTTTTAGTTGAGATATATCATTTTCCTCTTCTATAGCCAACACTTTTCATTCACATTCATTAGTTAAGGAATTTAGAGTACATGTAACTAAATCAAAATATGTAAATTTGACTACAAGTACCATGAGATCATGTTAGATAGTTTGAAATCCAGCATACATATCACCAATAGAATCATTTGTTTTCATTTTAAATGAGGAAAACTAATTTTGTAATATGGAAATCTTTGTTTCTTTAACTTTGTTAGTGCCTTCATGAGTGATTTGTAGTGTACGCCATGTATCATATGCAGCAGTGCACAACATGACACGTGAAACTTCATTTTTGTCAAGTGAACAGAATAGAACATTCATGGCTTTAGCATTTTTTGTTGCTGTGTTCTTTTGAGCATATGTCCAAGTGCATATATCTATTTCTGATGCTACATATCTAACTTGTGTTGCTTGCCAAATTTCTAGACCATTTGCTTCCATAAAAATACACATACGTGTAGACCAGTAAGCATAATTAGATCCGATGAATAGTGGAGGGCGTGTAGTTGATTGTCCTCCTTGAAATGTACATCCATATGAAATATGTTTCAGTTACATGTTACTATGAATTGAGGTAACCATGCTCTGATACCAAATGAAAGCGTATATGGATCGTGTATTTATATCTAATATGCAAGTGTAATAAATATATAACTTATAACTAGCAGAGTAAAGTGAACAAAAAAGTAAAGAAACAATCACACTAGATATTTTATACTGGTTCGGACCTCCAGTCCTACATCCAGCCCTGAAGCACCTCTTAGCCTTAACTAGTAAACAACCCTCGCTTAGCCCGGAGAAATGGAAATATTTTCCTAACAAGTACGTGTTCTTAGTAACACTGATTTTGACTACACGGTACAAATCTTCCAATAATCTACTTTGAGTAGTATGTGTATGTGAAGCTTTTGCTTTTAGGAAGTGATAAAACCGATGTATTAATTGCTTATAGAAATCAGAGTATGTAAAGAGTATAGATATGAGATTGAGAAAATTCCAATAATTTGTTTCTTAGAATCTTTACATATTTATAGAAGTTGAAGAGTATTCTTGAAAAGTAGTATCCGTTAATGTGTTCTATTTTAGTCTAAAGGTTGCAATCATTGAGGAGGAAGAGGTGCGCTGAAGAGATACGGATGCAACCATTAAAATGAAGCAAGTGACTGTTCATTGATTTTAACCGTTACCCAACATAGACGTCTGTCCATAATATTTAGACATTTGTTTTATATAATTTTTTTTTTAAACAGCAGCTAGAGTCAAACGTTTGATATGTTTTGACAGACCTTTGATACATATTAAAAAATTTTAACAGAAACCATAGTCAGACGTTTGATCTATATTGACAGACGTCTAATACATATTATTTTCTGTAGTTGCCCTATTTGGGAAAATGATGACTTATAAAAGTTTTGTTATGCAATATTTGTGTTAAAAAACTACTAAATGTGATTTTACAAGCTATATATCTATTACTATAATACATTATAATAACTTTTCTAATATCAATAATATTCTTCTCCTCTGCTGGTCATCTTCAAATCGATATATTGTGGATTCTAAAAGCTTTTACATGCAAATAGATGAAATATATTGTATGTGCATGATTGTATAGTTGTTGTCCTCGAAATCGTAGAATAGAGGTTCTAACAAATTTGTCTTATAGGTTTCACAACCTTCAGTACATACTTATTTCCAGTTTGTTTAAGCTAGAGATACATACATTTTGTAAATAGGATTGAAGAAAAGATACATTGTATAAATTGAAAATAAAGCAAAACGTTCTGACATAGTCGAAACCTACTGTATTGATTGAAATTTAGTTACTAATATGCTTTCGAAATCAAGCTCTCCTTTTGACTTTGTCGAAACACTCTGTATCTAATCGTGCTTTGATCATCACTATATACCAATATCGTCGAAACATTCCTAGAACTTCTCATTTTACTAATATAATCCAAACTTAAACCTTTCGACTCGATTGGCTCGTTGGGTTTCAATACTTCATTTTATTTTAGAAAATTGAGTTCATAGGCTTCGATAGTATTGAAAGGTTGTTTTCCTTGTTTGTTGGATGTTGATAGTGTATTCTTTATTCAAATTTGTTGTGTTGGTTTTAACTACTTTCTTTCAATAACAAAACTTCTATTGAGTTTTCGACATTGTTGAAATGTGTTTATTGGACGTGTACTTTCATCCTCCCTTTCGACTATGCCAAAAGCTCAATAGATTTTATCATTCGGCTTTCGACATTGTTGAAGGGGGTTAACTTCTATTTTCCTTTTCGACTCTGTCGAAAGCTCGATGAATCAATTTTTCTAACTTTAACATTCTTTCAAGAATATGAAATTTCATGTTTTGCTTGTTTAACATTCTAATTGTTATAATAGGTTTTTCAATATCTTTGAAAGAACGTTAGTTTCATAACATATTATAATTTATAATTGAAATGATTTCACCTGGGGGAATCATGAGTTCACCCAAGAAGATTGAAGTAATCGCTAAACATTCCTTAATATCCACCCAGGATGAGGTGGATGCGATCCTCAATGACTTTGGAATTACTAGGGTAGAAGCCATCCCCTCTTCTAAAAATGACACCATTCATAACCTTCCTGATGAGTTCTTTGCCTACACAACAATCCATATCTGGTATGGAGGATTCCTTCCCTTTCCTGACTTCTAATCCAAGTTTATAACCTACCTTGGAGTTGCTCCCATTCAATTATCACCCAACGTGTACACCCACCTTCTTTCTTTGGAGTCATGGCCTTAAAGTCCGGCGTACCTCCTCTTAATGTAGAAGTGCTGAATTATCTCGTTCGGTTGGTTAAGCTTAGCAACCAGAACAACCAGATCTTCAGAGCCAACCCTCCCAAAAAGTTAACGTCTGAGGGGGTGAATAAATTCAGGGACTGAGAAACACAATTTTTCTATGTTAAATGTTTTCCCAACGTTAGCGAGGCTTTCTCTTCTCCAAGTAAGTTAATCTCAGATTTTATCTTCCTACTTATTTATTTTCCTATATTGAACTATGCTTTTTGTCAAGTGCTCCAGCTAAAGAGCTAAATGAAGAAGATCAAAAGATAGTAAAGTTGTTGATCATCGCTTCAATTAAGATTGGAAATAGATTGACCCTGCTGAATCCCATAAATTTACAAAAGCACTCTCTCTTGCCTAAGGGTTGGAGGATACTTAACCAACCTCCTCTGGTCCAGCACATATCCCGGAGTAAGCGCTTCCTTTCCTTATGAGATCCGCAAAACTTCTCCCTGATGTCATCAATCTGCCCTGACCAGTCTAGTGAGTTTAAAAACTGTACCTGCCGTTTATTCCTGCGTTACTTCTTAAATTTCTTTTTTGACTTTTAATTTGTTTGAATTTTCCATAGTTGCTCCTTAAGTTGAAAAACACACAAGTGATCCGGCTCTTCTTTCTTCAACTTCTTGTGCGCCATCTTTCTCCAAAGCCATTGCCAGATCGAAGATGGCCGCAAAAAAATTTAGGTAAAACGACTGTGGTGGAACCATCTTCGGAGAGAGCCAAAATTGTCGAAGTTCTTTATTCTCCAACATTGGAAGAAGGGGAATTTGTTAATATTGATAGATCTCTAGAAAGTCCAACCATCAAAGCTTCTTGCGATCAACCTAAGAAGACTCCAACAAAGGTTGATCCTCTTTCTCGCATCGTCATCTCCAGAACTCCAAGTGTGATCGAGCAGATGCAAAAATATTTGAGGACTTCAACCCCTTCTCAAGGGCTGAATCCACTTGGACTATCATCTCCATTGCCCTTGAGCAACTTTTAAAAGATGGTCCAATCGATCTTAAACTTTTCATCTTTTGCTTCAATTTTGCCACCTTCCTCTATTCCTAACTTAATGGATCATTATCACTCTCTAATTGAACAACAACTTATAGTAGGTTCCTTATCACATAACCTCATTATTATTGCCTTTCCTCATGTTTTTGGCTTATGTTGTACTTTTGTACTTTTCCTTTTAGATTTCCAAGAGATGGTTCTACTTGCATGAAAATGTGTCAAAAGACTCTTTCGAACCATCTAAGATCCAAGAGCAAATTTCCAACTTAAACAATCAAGTTTCCTCCTTATCCATAGAGAAAAATAAGGCTACAATTGAATTGGAGCAATTGAGGGCCTCTCTCGCCTAATTAGAATCCATTATTGTGGAAGAGAGAAAAGCTCATCAACTCCTCGGCGATAAAAATTTAGCATTGAAAATGACCCCGAAAGATTCTGAGGAGGAAAACACTCGAATACCGAACGTCACCATTTCTAATGCAAAACAGCGTGTGTCTCAATTTCTCGACACTTCTCTTGAGAGTATCATCCTGAATTCTTTTGAAGATTCTATGATCCTCGCCTATGCTGACAATTTCGATAAGTGCCCTGAATTGAGCTTCCCCTCACTTGACCCTGCTCTAGTCAATAGGGTCGTAGACAAAATCAAAAAGATGGAGCAGGGGATTGAAGTTGTCGAAAGGGAGGAAGTCGATGCCTTAAAAATCCTATCTTTTGAAGATCCTTCCTTCAAAATAGAATCTGAATCCAAAGAGGAAAGCAACAAAGATGAAGTTTCTGGGAGAGAGCAGCAAAAATAATGATGATAATAGTGGTGATGATGATGATAACGATGATGACAACGTCGACGGAGGTCAAGGTTCAGGCGGCGATAGAGGTGGTCAATCTGATGCTCCTGAAAAAGATGAAGATGATAACACGAGAACTTTTGAAAAAGTCAATCCCGATTCATCTTCTCATGATGCAAACCAGCCTGAACCCCCTGCACCTTCAAACCCTCAAGAGGAGCCTGCTTATATTAATGTTGAAGAATCAAGAGAGAAAGAGCAGGTTTCTCAAGCACCAATTCCCATTTCTCAGGTATGGGATTCTTCGTTTAAATGGCTTTCACTTCGTAGATGGTAATAGTTTAAATCATTTATTTTAGATAAGAACGAAATCTGTTCATCCTTATAAACCAAGCTTGAAAGAAAATTAGCGGAAATAAATAGTTTATATAAGGAGTTAGATAAACAATTAATGGAGCACAACATTCTCTACAATAAATATCATAGACTTAATAGAAATACGGCAATGTTAGCATCCTTCAAATGTCAAGAAGCTGCACCACAATTGAGGAAGGTGCACATTCGATATGATAGTATTCTAAAAGAGAATCTGGAATTGATCACGCTTTTTTGGATGTTGATTGAGGAGAGAAATATTATGGTGGATTTTATATATAAAGCCTATCGTAGACACCGAACCATAGAATTCTCATACCTAGGTGATTATAGTGGGGATTTACTTAGGCGTCTACACAAAATATACTTGGACGAATTTGGATCTTACCTACATCTTGCAGCATGTTGGAACTTGCCACGAGTCAAATCAATTCCTCACGACTTGCCTTCCAATAAACTTAAATATTATAAAGACAAGTTTATTTCAGAATTATTTACAAAATCAATTTTGTATGAACCAGATGAATAGTCGTAATCATGTAATAATATTGATTCGTCAATGTTTGTTTTAGTTTTTCTTTTGTTCTTAGCTGCATTTTATTATGTGATCACAGAGTGAATGTCCCTCAGGCAATTTTGTCTTCGAAGATTACCTAAGCCAGTATGTTAAATTAAGAAGAGATTGTCTAAACCAGTATGTTAAATTAAAAAGAGATTATCTCGAAAAGGAATCAACTTTGAAATCTTCAAAACTAGCTAGATATTATTTTCTTAGAGATTTGCAAAAACTTTATATGGAACATCCTCGCCTCCACTTTGATTTTCTCGGTGAAGAAAAAGAAAAGCTACTTAAAGAGATCCAGACATATCATACCAAACTAATATCTGGTAGTGATAGTCCTCCTGCCAGGGAATGGGACTATAGTAAATATCTTCTGGTTAATACTCCGGAAGGACTTAACGTTCCTTTTGACTCGATGGTTATTCTTTCTGCTAATTTATTGAAAAAAATCTAGAAATGCAGTTTCCCAACTTTAGATGTAAAGAAAATGCCTAATTGTTCCTTTTTAGTTTCAATGTTACTTGAGTTGCAATCTTTTATTTCTTTAATAAAGAGATTGATTACTTAAGTCTTAACTTTATTTTCTTTTTCTTTTTGTTTAAATAGGAGTTACAGTTATTCGCAATGCCTCTCTCATTAAATTCAGTACACACTCTATCAATATCATAGATATGTTGTCAGCGGATCTTGAAAAGAAAATGCTTCTTGTTGATACTTTATCTGCTTGTTTTCAAGATAACACGGAAGCATTAAAATGGCACAGAAGATTTTTGCACCAGAAAACAATTATCAGAAATATCAATGATCAGATTGTTAATTTAGAAGCAGATGTTAAAAGAAAAGGTGAAGCAATTTTCATGTTGAAGCATCAAGTTAAGTCAAATCCATCAGTTCACTTATGATCATAAAATATTGGATCTCTTCCAATAGATAATCAATTTTGAGATGAAATTAAAAAATAGTCAGGCTCAATGTGAATCTTTAAAGTTCACTATGGGAAATAATATCTCAAGCATTGATTTACCCGTTTCACCTACTATTTCATCTGTCGTAAAATCTACAAGGTCCACTTCCCTTTTTATGCAGAAGTTCCCTACTATGACTAATCCTCCACCAGCCGTAGACGAAAAGGTAGTGAGAGAATGTTGTAGAAAAGTTAAAGTTGAAATAATGAAATATTTTGATGAGTAGCAAAAAGTAAGATACTCACAACGCATAAATGAATATGTGGCTAGGATTCAAATGCTTAAATGCGATAAATATCTTCTCTTAAAGTGCATCGTTGACTTGGAAAGGGAACATAAAACTCTTAAAGGTGCGAACAAAGCCTTTAACCGTTCTTTGAAGACCAACATCGAGGCTATTGATAATGAAGATAAGATGAGGAAGTAGGAGAAGAAATTTAAAGTGGTTCTTCGTATTTCCATTCATCGCATCATGGACCCTTTAATCGCTCAGAATCTAAATAAAGATAAACTAGATTGATGAATGACTTATATATATGAAATGTATATATTTGCTATGTATACTTGTAAATAATGTCGTTAATTATATAAGTCGCAAAAACTTTGTAAATATCACGTGGTTTGTGATCCTTTCTTGTAATGTTGTTATTGAATCATCTCTTTGATAATCTGTTCCATAATTTTTGTATTTGCTAGATCATTCAATCCATTTAACTATTCTGCATTTCCTAAAAAGCATGAAGCAGACAATATTTCCTATCGTTAGCTTGAAATCTATATATTACAGTTTATCCATGTCATTTGCGGAGATTAATAAATCATTTTGTCAACATATGACAATAAGTAAAACGTAATCGTTTTTGATGAAATGCTTTGAAAGCCATCTGTGGTAATGATAAGAGATAACTAATAATTCAACTTTAAACATATTGCTAAAATATCTAAAGTCGTATGTTAGAAGACCTTTGTCTCAACTAAGGATATAAATGTTTTTCGAAAGTCATCCTCTAGAGATAACGAACAGAAAGTTAGTAACGACCATGTAATAGAAGTCCAGATATCATTGTCTAAATACTTGTGGTATAAATTCAATGTCCCGGATTGGGGCACTAATAAATGAATTTCAAAATTCAGGAAATTTGGAACCCAGATTAGGGTATTAGTTGATAATAACCAGAAATCCATGATAATCTTCTTAATAGGAGTCTTGGGCCCAGAGTCGGGAATTAATGAGTGAAGTTATGTAATAGTCTCAAAACCCAAATTCGAGTATTACAGGTGGATATCCATAATAAGTATCTTCGTAATAGAAATGTCAAGCCCAGATTAGGGCATTAATAAGTGAAGCCTGTTAATAGTTTCAAACCCAGATTTGGGAATCAATAGATGAAGTTTAGAAATGAGAAACCTGAAACCCAGATTCGGGTATTAATAAGCAAAATTCTAATTCACCTCTTTAGATTTTGACCTCTTTAACATGCGTAAACCCCTTACGTTTTGAGGTTTTGATTGGCTGCTTCTTGAGCTTGGACATTTTAGTCCACCATTTGATATGCCGCTTCTCGAGCTTGGACGTCTTAGTCCATTATTGATATGTCGCTTCTTGCACTTAGACGTCTTAGTTCATAGTTTGATATGCCTCTGCTTGGGCTTGAATGTCTTAGTCCATTATTAATATGCCTCTTCTTGGGCTTGGACGTCTTAGTCCATCGTTAGCTGGTGCTCTGGGTTAGCTTATTCTCAAGCTGGAACCAAGGACTTACCCAACCTCCTTCTAGAAGGCACCTTGACCTGGTCATAGTGTGGCGTGGCCAAGGGCTTGTCGATGCTTTATCCTAGCCATAGTGTGGCACAGATAAAGGCTTACACTCCCCCCTTTAGGAGGTGCCCTACCCCGGCCATAGTGTGGCGTGGACATGGGCTTGTCGATGCTTTAACCTGGCCATAGCATGGCAAGGATAAAGGATTACACTCCTCCCTCCAAGAGGTGCCTTGCCCTGGCTATAGCATGGTGTAGACAGGGGCTTGTCGATGCTTTAAACTGGCTATACTGTGGCGCGAATAAGGCTTACGCTCCTCCCTCCAGGTGGTACTTTGCCATGGCTGTCTCAGCACGTACAGAGGCTTTGACCATTTAAGGTAATGTAGATTCTCTTTAGTAAAGCAACTCTTTATTGACCTCATTCAATTTATCTTTATAAACTCATTGATTTTGCATTGTTGGAAAAAGTTGATTATCATCCTTTCCAAGGCTTCGCAGTGATTAGTTTCATGACCATTCATCATATGGTAATGGAAGTAGGATCCTTCTAGATTCCTTTCATATTTTGGTTTCTTCTTTTGTGATGGCCAATAGTTGAGCATCTTTGGTTAGCAAGTAGACATACTCAATAGATGTTGTTAAGTTGCATTCTTAGAAAGTCTTGACTTGAAGCTTGTTTCTTGAGAATGGCTTCTAGGTTTTTTGTTACTCAGCTTTATTGTTTCACCCTCATCGGTTGTTTTTTTTAACTCCCTTTGGAGTTCATGTGTTGGAAGTGTTCCAATTGTAGCTTGTTGCCATTTGTGAGCAAAGGCGTTGTAATATGCCATTATCCCTTTTTCAAAGATTGTGCCTTTGGCATAGTGTTGAATCGTTTTCCTCATATGGTCAAACACGTTGTCACTTCCATTTGTCTTTTCTCCTAAGGCAAAGATAGGGGTGATGCCAATATGAAAAGGATTTAAGCTCCAATTTTCTAGATCATACGATTCTGCTCTTTTCTTCTTTGTAATCCTTAGAGCTTCCAATCTAGCATTTTCTCTTCATATAGTTTGGAATCTTGAGTTGTTCTTAGGGAGAATCCTATTAAGTGTGGTCCCGATGATCCTTTCTCAGATATTTCGATTCTGTTAGTCATGATGAATTAAAGTCTTGAGTGGTTAAGCTTGAAATAGAATTGGGTTAGAGATAGGTGATGTTGAATGTACAACAGAGTCGAAGGTTCGAGCTGTAACGACCCTGAATTTCTGACCCAATTTAAAATTTTAAATTCATTATTTTAATATAAAAATTTGAAATTTATATACGTTCTCAGTTAACGTCCAAACTTCGTTTATAAGATGCGTCTAGTTAGTTATGGATATAAGAAAAGTTTCATCGCAAAATATCGTAGTAAATTTCGTTCGCGTTTTTATTGTACATCAGTTCATTTCGAAATTCGTAAATTTTATCTTCCGAATCTAAATATTTTTACACAGTAATGTTGTAAAAATTTATCTGATCAAGATATCGCATTTCATTTCGTCTAATTCCGTCGTCGCCTGCTTCATTTAAATTGTTTTGTGAAACGAACAATGTAATCGGCGTAAATTTTGAGTTTTTATAAAACTGTCGTATCGCAAATATCTTTGTACCGTTGTAAGCACCTCATTGCGCCGATCAGATATTCATTTGTACAGATCGAAGTTCGACGTAAAACGTCGCACTGATTTGACCGTTTCAAGCGGACCGGTTAAATAATATTCAGCCCAAATTAGTAGCCCATATACATTCAAATTTTGAAAATAAAATTTTGAGCTGGAGAGAATTTATAACGGTTGTTGGCAGATAGTGGTTAACATGGAAAATAGGAAAATATTTCGTAACTCATAAACAATTTACTACAGTTGTCTCTCTGCTAAATTAAAAGAAAAAAGGAAACGTACCTATTCATTCACATCTGCTATAGGTACGAAACCATTTCTCTTCTCCTTTATCTCTATTTCTTTTTTTTTTGTGTTGTTCACTTTCAAAATTTTACAGAAGAAATTATATTGAAACAAAATTCACCCAGACCACTCTACCGTTCACTACCTCCACCCCCCCTCTGCCATCGCATGTGCGCCACTTCACAACCCGCAACCGGCCGCGTTGCCACGTCCTCCAGCGACGTTCCATCGTGAGTCACCACCATTCTCCGCCTTCATCGGCCATCCTCCATCACGCGCGCCTACCCAGACCACGTCGCCCATCCCCCAACATCCGCGAACACCCTGACTCGCCGTCGCAACCACCTGCGCGCACCCTCCCCCAAACCGCACGTGCACCCACCGTCCCCCTCCGCCATCGCGTGCACCACCTCGTGCATCACCCAGATCCCGAAACCGACGCGCAACCACTTCACCACCCCTCCACTAAACCTTCGGCCACCACTCCAGATCATGCGCACCACCGTCCCTCTTCACTTGAACCTCCGGCCACCACCCCAGACCGTGCGCCATCCTGCCTCGCCTGCGCCACCACTCCAGGCCTGTGCCACTCTCTTGTGCATGTCGTGCGTATGCAAATGCAGGCTTGCGTTCATTTTTTTTAAAAAAAGAAAGGAAACAGTCTTTTTTTATAAAAAAATGAATGAAACAGTTTGTTTCTTTAGAAAAGAAGAGGAAGTGTACTGTTGTTTTCAATATTTGCCGAAGAATATATATACAGTGTATATATATTTAGTTGCTGAATAGTAGTAACCCACTTCTCTTTTCTGTTTGTTGTACAGCAACAAGTTGAAGCTTTCTACTTTGCAACAACACCCGAATACTCAGCCTTCCTTCTTTCTTCATTGTTTGTTTGTTCAATTGTCTGTGTTTGTGCTGCGTTTGAACCAAGTCCTTTCGTGCCTCTTCGTGCTTCGTTGTTCATTTTCTCTAACCACGAAAGGTGAATAAAATTTCACAACTTATATTCTTATCGATGAAAAATCAAGTTTGGTTAATAATAAGGTTGTTTGTTTGATGTTGATATTGGACTTTAAAAATTGTTAATGCATAAAGTGAAAAGTAATATACACTTGAACTTGACGTATGGTAGTTGACACTTTGAAATTGACACATGTGCTTGAATTTGATTAAATAAAAATCTGTATAATATGACATTTGATGTGACGATCCAAAATTTTCGAGCATTTAAAATTGGAATATTTAATTGATTTTAAATATTCAATAGAGTAATTTTAACTTGAATTACGAATATCACAATTTATTTGATAACTGAATTATTAAATTAAATAAGTGAAGTTGGGTAAATTGTTGAATCTGGAGTTTAAAGCATGTTAAAAATAATTTGAAGGCTTGAAAAATTTATATTGATAGTACGGAGGATAATAGAAGTTGTAAAATTAAATTTAATAGTCATTTGTTCAGTTTTGAAATTTTATAGTTTAAATTGAATTTAAAAATAGCATTCCGAGGCACTGTCTCGGAATTCGACAAATCCAGTTCCATTTG
Organism: Allium cepa; assembly: GCA_030765085.1. Lineage (NCBI taxonomy): Eukaryota > Viridiplantae > Streptophyta > Magnoliopsida > Asparagales > Amaryllidaceae > Allium > Allium cepa. The sequence goes on along the minus strand of CM060929.1, from coordinate 455,833,905 downwards.
ATCCGTAATATTGTATTGTTATCAGATTTCAAATACCGTAGTGATTGTAGTTGTTGTGTGGGCATACAATATATAAACGCGTTGAAATTTATATCGAAATTCAATATAATATCAGATCCAAAAAGCTATCTTCTCCATACGATCGAATTAGGAATCAAAACTTTTTCCATTGCGTTTGGAATAGGGGTATAACATTATGAACGCCTAGCGGCATGTCTCAATAGGAGGTTAAGTTTTTGAGTGGTGTTTGTCGAGTCAATTTCAATTTGAATTTGAATTTAATTAAGTATACATATATATATACACTAATTAGCTTCAGCTGAATTTCCATCACATCTAAACTTTTTCGAATCCCTGTAGCAATTTGTCTCAGGCACGCAAACATTGAATCATTTCCCCTACTTTTCTTTTAAGCCAAACATTTCCGAACGAAATAAAATAAAAATCCAAATCGAAAAAAATGGCGACGGTGGTAAATTTTAATCGAGATCTAGCTTTCCTCTTTCTTAATCAAATCGTTCAAAAAAATTTATACCATTCGAATAGAAACCTCTTCCTCCCTAGTTTAATTTTCGAAGTTCTTTCAAGCTCCTGAAGCTTATCTGCTTAAAACGAATTCGTTCGATCGGGTAGGGGGGAAAACGAGGTAGCGAGCAATTCGTCGGGCCGATGGGGACTCGGTGGGCAGAGCAACGGCTATTGAGTGACATAGGGCTCGACCGATTTTGACTGTTGGTCTCGGAGTTCGTGGGGTTTTAGCGGCGAATCGTGGCAGCAGGCGCATCGATTGAGGAAGTTCTCGGCGTAGGGTTGTATCGCGTACGACCGAAGCTTGCTCGGTACTGTGATTCGCGCGAGTGGCTTCATTCTCGGGCAGAGGGCCGAGGCTTCGACGTCAAACTCGAGTGCGGAGGCGCACGGCAGTGAGGATGAGCTCGTCGTGATTTCCTGTTCGTGTGAAGTAACCTTGTTTTTGGAATTTAAATTTACCTATTATCTTTGTTACAGTTTAGTTCCCTTAAAAAAATTCCGAGTTTAACTTCTAAACTTTTATGGATTGAGTTTATTTCTGTGATTTTCAAAGTTTAAATTATTTAACCACATACCCATATTGAATATATGTATACATATTTTAAATATTATTTTAAAAATAATAGAGATTTATTTGTTTATAAAATTATTTATTTGTTTAGCTACCAAAGAATATTTTTTTCAAAGTAAAGGTAATTTAAATAAATAATTAGCAAAGTAAAATTATCAAAGGGAAGTAATTGTTCAATAAGTTCAAATACTAATAAAATGTTTAGTACATATATAAATTGATTTTACAAGTGTGGTTTTCAAAGGAAATATGTATAAAGGTAAATTATCTATATATATTTACATGTATTAGTTAGTTTTAAAAATAAGGTATTATGAAGATTAATTTATTAAATAAATATATTTAATTAATTTAGCCCCAAAATGTTTTAGTAAACGGAAATTAATTTTAAATTTTAACTATTAGTTTAAAGGAACATTTGTTGTTTTAAATTAAATGAATAAATAATAATAATTTTTTGATTAATCCAAGTGTTAATAAATCATATAATACGCTTATTCAAGGTCTAAAGTCGTGAAGGAAACAACCGTTTGGAAGTGGATTGCAAATTAAAAGCAAAGGTGAGTTAATCTCACTCAACTGAGTTATAATTTAAAATTAAATTGATAATTTAAATAATTGTTTGAATGATTGAATTGATTGATGTGCTATAGTATGGTATATTTTGGAATTGGTATTTTATATTGTGCTAACGTCTGTGGATGTAGGAAAAACAGGTTGGAGGGATCCAACTGGACCCCTCAACATTTATATAAATTATTTAATGCCCTCTGTTGTGATTATTTGATATTCTATGATGAATTATATTGGAATATTGAATGCTATGGTTCGATTAAATTGGGTATAATGAATTTCTAAAAATATATAAATTGGATTTTTGATAGAAGTGAATTTGTAAGTAAAATAATTATAGAATAAAATTAAAAATGAATTGGAAAAGAAATAAAGTGACTTTAAAATTCTAATGAATAAATCTTGAGTATAGGAAGGAAATTTGAATAAATAGAAAGTTAATGAATTCTAAAATTCAGTGTTATTATTTAAAAAGAACAAAACATTTATTTAATATTTAAGATTTAAATTATTAGAAAGAAATAAAGAAGAAATTGGGAAAAACCTGAAATTTGTATATTTTAGTTCGAAGATTTAAAATCAAACGGGAAATAATAACATTAATAATAAGTCCATAATTAATAAATTTTGAAATGAACTGAGTAAGTAAAGAGATTTATTTCGAATGGAATAAATTGGGAATCAATTTGGAAAATTGATTTAATTGATTGAAGTTGGAAATTCTCCTTGAATAACCAAGTACGTTTTCAAAGTAAATTTTTAAATATAAGTTAAAAAAATTAAAGTTGTTTTAAAAAGAAAGTTTTGGAAAATTTATTATTTATAATATTTAAATTCTAAAGTAAGTATTTTCTCAAATCTATTATAGGAGTAATTATTTAAAGAGTGACTTAGTATTTTGTTTTGAAAGTGTAAATCTAATTTTACATTTTATTAAGTAACTTTATTTTCAAATATCCATATAGTATGTATTTTAACAAATTATTGAAGTAGTTTTACCTTAAATGTTTTAAAATATATTTCAAAGTAAAGCGTTTTAAATTATTTGAAAAAGCTAGTTTTGTGCTTGGTGATTTCAGTGGAGATAGAAAATATTTGGAAAAGTTTATTCTGAAAAGAAAGGTGGTTTTGAAACTGTTTCCAAAGGATTGAAAATAGAAATATATCTTGTAAAGATATTTTGAGATAAATAAATAATTTGGGAAATTATTTATTGTGTGATGAATGTTGTGAATATTAATTGATAGTTAAATCACCGACTATCAATATTGGCCAAATGCGTTGATCGTTTCGAAGAGACCAGGATCAAGTTTTATTTCTCGAAAACCACTTCGATCCGGTTTGTACGTTTCATTGGAAAACGAGTTTGAATTCGAAGATGGAGCAGTGAAGTGCAAGGGCTAGTCGCTACTAATCCTGAGGATATTTCCAAAATGGACGTAATAGGAGTAGTGCCTTCGGTTCCGTTCGAACCCGGGACGGACTTGTACGGATGAATGCTTTCGGAACATCGCCAGGTGGACGATGGGCATTCTAAGGGATATGTTCTAAAAAGGTAACGCTTACCCTCAAGCCTCATGTGATGCCCCACCTCTATGCTCGCAATAACAAAGAGTATTAAAAGAAATACTGTCTGTTATCACGAAGAATAAGGCTGGATAGGAGCGGCCATCCGTAGTTAGGCCTTACACTAGTATTGGTTATCTCGATAGGAGTGGTATATATTTTCATTTTCCATCTCATATTTATTTGCTCCCATCGACATACCCAATTCTAATATAAAACGAACTACGATGTTTCATAATAGTTTAGGACAATATATATAATAATAACCCAGATAATATAAATGTGGAACACAGATAAAACAAAAGTCTCGTATATATAATAACTGATGTCAGTTACAATACATGTGATACAGTACATATGATACAACTACAACTGTCGACTCTGGAAGTTACATATACAAGTACATTATCATAAATAATATACATGAATATACAACATCCTATACTAAGACAACGACTACTCCAAAAAGAATGAAAAGACTTTATAGCTCTAACAGCAACCCAAAGTAAGATATCAACAACCTGAAAATACTCGGTCTGACCCGAGTATTACATTGAAACGAAAATAATACACGGGTCAGTCTAATTCGAACTCAGTTATTAGTGCACAGAAGCAATAATAATTAAATAATGAATAGACGACAGTCACAATAAATCTCGTTTATCCGATCCTTAAATAAAGAAATCAGATAACGATAAATATAACACGTAACAGTGTTAAACAACAAATCAGCAAATTAAACCAAATCAGAATACAATTCAGAATATTGAAATGGATAAACAAAACAATTCAAACCATTGAAATATCAATTAAAATGTTAATTCGAGTAGAGCTGCAGTACACGCACGAATGAAAATGCAACATGGATCTACAACTCAAAACTGCAAGTCAAAACTGCAACAAATACAACTATATGAAGATAGTGCATAACATGCATATATACATGTATGCATACTGGTAGTGCCATCAAAACTCAAACCAGAGTTAGAAATCAGGTGCCTAGAAAAAACTAATGAACTCACGTAATAGAGCCCAACTGAGTACACAAACATATAAACTACAAATGCACAAAAATGTGTAGACTCAACTGGATCAATGCACCAGTAAAACAACCACCGAGCTAAATGCAACTTGTTTGCACAAAAAATGGACAAACACCTCAAAGTCGTATGATTTAGTTGATTTTATGTTGTTCTTAGTAATTTGGGTGAGTTATGCAAATAAGTAAAAAACAGGGGCTAAATTGTAAAAAGACACGCAGATTTATAGTGGTTCGGCCAGAACGTGCCTACGTCCACTTTATATGTTATTCTCTCTTTTCTTTCAGGTTACAAGTACAAAGCTTTGTATACAAGTATATGAAAGTTGTTTGAAAGTTCCTTCCATGCTTGAGCTCTCAAACTTGTCTCCCATTGTTGTACCCCTACCCCTCTATTTATAGAGTGAGGCTGGGGGCAGGGGTCTTGGATGTATATGGCTGCTGACGGGCCTGGACTGCTGCAATCTGGCCCGGTAAAGTTGATCTGGAATGCCTTCTTCAGGTTGGTTCGGTAGTGGAAGATAGAGATGGTCAGGAGAATGCTGGTCCGGTGGTGAGATGGAAGAGGCTTGGTCCGGTAGTAGTTGGGAGCCTTGTTGGTTCGGCGAAGCTTGGTCCGGTCATAGCTAGGCGGAGGTTTGGTCCGGTGATGGCCTTGGTCCGGTTAGGACGTGGAGATGCGGTGATTCGGTGGTAGATGGGAGGTGAGTTGGTTCGGCTTGGCTTGGGGGGTTGTTTGGTTCGGTGGTGCCTAGTTGAGGTTGGTTCGGTGATGGTGGGTTTTGGACCGGTGGTAGGTTGGACCGGTGATGGTGGATGGAGCACGGTTCGGCATGGGTATGGGTACCGAATGTGCATGGATACCGGATGGAAATGGCGAAGCTGATGCCTCTTGGTCTCGTGATTCCATGGGTGAGAATTCGCCCAACATTTGCCCCCCAAAGTGGGGCACGTGCTTGCAGGTGTCACGCTTTGTTTTTCTTCCAGTTGGTGTAGCTACATTCGGTTTTGAGTGTCGAACCATTTGGTTCGGTTGTCCTGTGTACGCCTATAAATAGGGGCTACACCCCTTCGAATCAGAGAGAGCCGAACCAACTTGAGTGCCGAATCAACCTCGTACCGAATCAAACTCGTGCCGAATAGGTATGTTTCTCTTTTCGCCGAATGGGCTTGAAAATTTTACTACCGAGTGAACATTATCCAGGTGGTGCCGAATGGATAATTGCCGAATGAGTTCGATTATTGGGAATGCCGAATGAAGCTTTAACCTTTAATGCCGAATGAAACTCGAAAACTTGACCACCGAATGGAACTTGATAACTATTCGTTTATATTCCCATACTCTTCATTCTAATATCGTGTTTTTCTTATGCCGCAGATAAATGTCTCGCAAAGCAGAAACTCGATCAGACAGAAAGAAGTCCAAGGACAGAGAAGAGACTTCTACCGTGCCCCCAGCCCAATTAGGACCAGCGCAACATGGACCTACCCCGAGGTCGTTAGTGGATGGGTATGGTCCCCAGGAACTTCTGGTCTCCCCTCCTGACTGCTTTCCTAGCTCCCTGAAGGAGGAGCAACTCGATGTTATATCTCGTTCCTTCGGGATAGACAGAGCGCTCATGGTGCTGCCGGGGGCTGGAGTTATGCCATATGACCATACTGAAGGGTATTTTGCGTATAGTAGGTACCACTGTATGTGCGGGGCCATTCCTCCCATCAACGCCTAGGTAGTCAGCTTCATCACTTATCTGAAGGTGGCTCCATTCCAACTCCAGCCCAACTCTTACGACATCCTGGTGTGCTTGTACGCTATCTTTCAGGAGAGGTATGGGCGCGCTCCTTCCAACCGGGAGATACGGTATCTGTACAATCTGAGGGGATACAGGAAGGGATCCCCATATATTAGCTTGGAGTCTGCCGTCTCTTTTAAGCCGGTTGTGGACCTCTATTCGAAGTACAGTATGTTCAAGAAGGAGTGGTTCTTCGTCAGAGATGACTCCGTCTCTATCCGTTGCTTCACCTCCGGATGTAAGTCAAAGTTTTATTTACATTCCTTGTCTTGGCCGCAATTCTTTTCCTTATGTGCTTTCATTTCTTGCTAGCGACAGGTGGCTTTGTGGTTGTGGAGAACGATCGCCTAGTTCAGATGGCAGATGAGATAGAAGCTATTTCAGAGAGAGACAGATCGGCTTCCTACCTGATCAGGAATGCTAGGCTCTTGATGTACAACTTGATTCTTCCACATCAGTCCGTGGTTAAACAGAGAGATACGACGGAAGAGAAAGCTGCCCAGACTACAGGAGGGGCCACGAAGAAGAGTGGTAAGAGGAAATCTTTTACAAAGCCTCCGGTTGTCGGGGTAAGAAACTTAAGGAGTCTGATGGCCCCTCTCCTAGCACTTGCCCGATTATCCCGGAGGAGGAAAATGTGGAAGAGGATAGAGGCGAGGGCGAAGGAGGCGATGTAGGAGGAGAGTCAGAGGGTGGAGGAGATGGCGATGGAGATGGAGAGGCAATGGTGATGGCGACGGACGGGGCGGTAGTGGCACTGGTGCCTTAACCTCCGGGCAAGTGGGGGAGCTTCAAGAGTGGACGGATGAGGCTCTCCGTCAAGCTTTCGAGGAATCAGAGGGAGAATCGGATTTGGCGGAGAAGGCGAAGAAAACTGGCAAGGCCGGGGATGGCGCCGATCCATCCCCTAAGTGCTTCTCAGCTAGGGTGACTCCGGCGGAGCAAGGTGAACTTTTGACTTCTGTAGATTCCATTTACGATAGCGAATTAGGAATATTTTATGGCTCGCTCCCATCCTGGGATGAAATCCAGGACTTATTGCAGGATCCTCCTTCTCTGCAGGGTTTGTATAGTAAAAGCGTCTTTCTTGTTTCTTTTTTTCTTTTTTTTAACTCGATATATCTCTTGCCTCATGATTTGATGCATGCTTGCAACATTTATTATTTACTCCAGGGGCAGACCAGGTGGCCAGAACGTCAGATGTTCGACACCACCTCGAACAATTCAAGTTGATGAGAGCTTCTACTAAGCCGAAGCCTCCTACTGGTCGTCCTGGGGACGTGGTCAGCTACCGCCCTCTCCTTGGAGTCATCGAGGAGGGTATCCAACAGAGGAAGAGGAGGCGTTCCTTGTTTGATTCACTACCTGGTCCTCAGCCTCCTACTCAGCCTTCCCGAGATACCACGAAGGAGACCACGGAGTTTGTCCCCTCTCCACATCATTCCGAGAATCCTACTGTTATCCGCATAAAACGTCCCGACGTGCCTCGCAATCCCTTTGCCGGCCACCCGGATTTGGACCCAAGCTCTCATGATATTTTATTTGACGAGGCCACGGGCGAGCATCTTCTCCCCCGCAATCCCATGGTTCGGGTTCTTGATGAGGCTAAGTCCCTAGATCTGGATCTGCTCACTACTCGGATAGCTTCTATGGGGGACGAAGCCAAGGCCAACATCGACCGGGTCGCGGAGGAGGCCAAGAAGTTAATGGAACATCACGCCCTATTTGCCAAGGCCGGGGAGGAGATAGGGAGTGCCAATATAAGGTTGCGGTTAGTGGTTGCTGATCAGGCCAAACAACTTGCCGACAAGGCTATTCAGATTTCGCAACATGAAGCCGACTCCCAACGACTGAAGAAGGCCATGGAAGAGGCTAGCAGAGCTGAGTTGCGGAAAATGGAGGCTGCTTGCAAGAAACGCATTGACATGGCCATTACCACGGTTGATGAGGTTAGGAGGGCGGATCTCGAGCAGGTTGAAGAGATATCTGGGAGGCTTGAAGCTGTAGAACTTGCTCAAGCCAAGTTGAAAGAAGAGATGGAGGAGATGAGGAGTCCCTCCAGGATGAGTGCTCGAGATACCGGCGGGAGAGGGATGCTGCTGCCACTAAGTTGCAGATTTCCGAGGCCCGGGTGTAGAGGTTTGAAGAGGATGAGGGGATGATGGACGATATGCTACAGGACATGTACTTCCGCACTTGGAAGGAGGGCAGCTTATCCTGGATGGATGACTATCCCCGGGTTATGGCCAAGGTATATCTTCGGGCTTTAGAGGAGGCCAGGGTTGATGCGGGTAAGAAAGGTGGAGCGGCCTTTAGTCTGGATGTAGTCACCGCTCAGTTTTCGAAGGTGGAGTAGGCGGCGGTGAAGGAGGGGATGCGACTGCTTGCTGCGGAGGAAGCGGGTGTGCAATTGGAGGATGAGGATCGAGCGGCGGACGCTGGTGAGTCTCTCTTCTCTTTCTCTTTTCTTTTTAGATTTTCATAACTTGATCGCTTACTGTTTGTTTAATGGACTCCTCTTCTGAATTGGATAGGTGGGGCTTCCGATCAACATGCTGGGAGCTCCGACCCTGCGGCTAAGTAGGCTTGGAGAGTTGGTAGGATGAGGGCGAAGCGTGGACGCAGCTGGTTCCTTGTCCGGATTCGGTCACCTTTTGATTTTCTTTTATCGCTGTTTATGTTAGTCCAAAACATTGATGTAACTGTAATAATATTGTTTATGATGAATGACTTTATGTAATTTCATAACATAAGATGATTCCTTTATGTTGGAATGTTATCGCTATTTTGTTGTGTTGTGTAAGTGATGTAACTACGCATGTTACTAGTGACTTGACCGTGCCTGATGCCAAGTTTTTTGCTTAAAATATAATTTTCTCATTTTGCAACGTAAATGTGATGTGTGAATATGAACTGCAGCTATGCATTAATGTATAAAAGTAGAAGGTACCGCCCTTCATGTTTCGGCTGTGGACGGCAACTTTGTGCGCCCTGTAAGACTAAGCACGGAATGCTGTTGAGTGTCTCGTCATCCGATTGTAAGTTTCTGTTCCCATTAGCGAGCGTTCCCTATTTCACGTCCTGTACTTTCAAGCACCGTTACGGAGAATAGAAGAAAAGTTTTAAATGAAATGGAAATATAGGAAAAGTAAAACTTCCAGTCATGGAAGGCCGTCGATGTGCTTAAGTTTGTGGCAAACGGGTTTTGTAGTCACTTTCCCTAGCTGTGGGTCTTGGAGACATTTGTCACCCATCTTACGCCTCTGCGGGGAGTTTTCTTTTTTACCACAGCCGCACTTAAGACACATCGGAGCCGATCGCGCACAGTAACTACCCGGGCCATTATGGCCCGTAATCGCGGGTATTATTCGATTTACTGTGGCCGGCTAGCGTGAGGGCCGATCGTCAACTGTGAACTGCCCCTGGCTGGCCACACCTTATGTTGGGGCTTATGGTCGGTTCACAGTTGCCGGCGAGCCGAATCGCTTTAATGAGCTACCATGGCATAATCGGCCTTCTCGGTGGCTTATACTCGGCTTATTACAGTCGGCTTTAAGGGCCGAGGCAAACAATGAGTTAACTCGCGGTAGAGGGATACCGGAGCAAAGTGTCTCATTGGCGAGGGCATAGGATCGTAGCGTACCTGTTAGATTTTGTCCAGGTGGAGTTGTGTTGTGAAGCTCTGAATTGAAATGTCATCTGCAAAGGATTTTGTTCAACAGCAAATGATAAAGCTTAACAAGTAGCCAAGATATAAAGGAACAAGTTAACAAGAGCCAAGTTTTTTAAAGTGGTTCGGCACGAAAATGCCTACGTCCACTAATTCTCTTTGTTAATTCACTTCATATGGGCAGTACAAGTTAAGAAAATTATCGACGGAGGTGTCGGATGTTCCATGCCCTCTGGAACACCTCTCCGTCCACTGTTGACAAAATATAAGCTCCGTTGTGGAGATCTTTATGAATTACATATGGTCCGTCTCAGATTGGATCCAGCGCTCCTGGGCGCGGAAAGATTCGCTTGAGGACAAGATCTCCTTCTTGTAAGCTACGATGTTTGACTTTGGAGTTGTATAGTGCTGCCACTTTTTGTTTGTGAGCTGCTTCTTTGAGTGCTGCATCATTTCTTCTCTCCTCAATTAGATCCAAAGACATGTGGAGGAGTTATTCGTTTTCTTCGGGTTTGTAGTGGATCCTACGATGGGAAGGTACAATAGTTTCAACTGGGAGCATGGCCTCTGATCCGTATGCCAAAGAGAACGGAGTATGCCCTGTTGATGTTCTGAAAGAAGTGCGGTTGGCCCATAGTGCTGTAGGAAGTTCGTCCACCCAAGCGCCTTTTGACTTTTCAAGCTTCTTCTTGATTAGAGTCTTGAGAATCTTGTTGACAGATTCGACTTGTCCATTTGCCTAGGGATAAGCTACGGATGAGAAGCCCTTATGAATTCCATGCTCTTGGCACCAGTCGGTAAATTCCTTGCTGTCAAATTGAAGTCCGTTGTCTGATATGATTCTGAGTGGAACCCCGTACCTGTACAGAACGTTTTTGATCAAGAAGTTGATAACTTTAGTTGAAGATATTTTATTCAGAGGCTCCGCTTCCACCCATTTGGTGAAATAGTCAACCGCCACTATAGCATGTCTGGCCCCGCCTCGGCCCATCGGCAGTTCGCCAATTAAGTCAATTCCCCATATTGCGAAGGGCCAAGGGCTGGTCATCTGAGTAATTTCATTGGTTGGTAGTCGAGGAATCTTAGCAAATTTCTGACATCTGTCGCATCTTCTGACGAAGTCTAAGCCATCCTTGTTTAAAGTGGGCCAGAAATACCCATATCGGAGTATCTTTTTTGCTAGGTTCTGCCCTCCGGTGTGGTCTCCACAACTTCCCTGATGGATATTGGATAGAATTTCCTTGGCTTCTCTTCCAGCAACGCACCTAAATAAGGGGTTAGAGAAGCCGCGCCGATAGAGGATGCCTTCTTGCATTGTGTAGCGGGAAGCTTTCCTTAGAATTTTCTTAATTTCATTTCGCCCGTCGGGTAGGGTGCCGTTTTGTAAGTATTCTCGGAAAGGGGTCATCCATGTTTTTTCTTCGGTTGCAGCTATCAGATTTACTTGCTCGAAACTCGGGGTTAGTAGCCTTGAGACAGTTATCGTTCCAGAAGTGGTATCATCTCCCATGCTAGCTTGCTTTGCCAGCTCGTCGGCCTCTTGATTTTCTTCTCGAGGAATGTGTTTGAACGAGTAGTGATCCAATTGATTGAGCAGCCGCTTGGTCTTTTTCAGATATGCCGTGAGCCGCTCTCCTCGAGTCTGGAACTCCCCTAGTATTTGATTTACGATGAGTTGCGAATCACTGTGAAGACATAAGGAACTGACTCCGATCTCTAGGGCGAGCTCTAATCCGGCTATTACTGCTTCATATTCGGCATCATTGTTGGTGGCAGCGAATTCCAGCCTTAGTGCATAATGCAGTTTTCTTCCCCTGGGAGTGATGATCACAACGCCTGCCCCCGAGCCTTGTTCGTTCGATGCTCCATCCACAAAGAGACTCCACTTGATGTCCTCTGTTATTTCAGACTGCTCCCTGCCTTCGTTGATAGTGAATTCGGCGATGAAATCGGCTATGGCTTGTCCCTTGATGGCAGTGCGAGGATGGTAGGCGATGTCATATTGGCTTAGCTCGATGCACCACTTAAGCAGTCGCCCAGAGGTGTCGGGACGGTGGAGCACTTGCCTCAATGGTTGGTCGGTTAGGACTCTGATGGGATGAGATTGGAAATAGTGTCGTAGCTTCCTTGATGTGATTAGTAAACAGTACGCCAGTTTCTCGAGTTTGGGATACCGGGCTTCTGCTCCCGTGAACCTTTTGCTTATGAAGTACACTGGCCGTTGTGTGTGGTTTTCTCCTCTTACCAAAGCGGCGCTTAGAGCATGGGATAACACAGCAAGATATAGGTATAGTTCTTCGCCTTCATTCGGAGTCGAGAGTACTGGTGGCCGTTGGAGGTGCTCGATTAGGTTAAGGAAAGCTGCTGAACATTCGTCGGTCCACTCGAATTTTCCTTTGTCTCTCTTCAGGGCTTCAAAGAAGGGAATGCATTTGTCGGTTGCTTTAGAGATGAATCGGCTTAGGGCGGCCACCTTCCCATTTAGGCTTTGCATTTCTTTCCGAGTGGATGGTATCTTGATATCTTGCAAGGCTCGGACTTGTTCGGGGTTTGCTTCGATCCCTCTGGCATGGACGATGAGTCCCAAGAACTTTCCTGATGACACTCCGAAGGAGCACTTTAGAGCATTCGGCTTCATTCCATATTGTCGGAGTACTTGGAACATCTCGTCCAGGTGGCTTACATGATCGTTGGCTTTTCTTGATTTAACCAGCATGTCATCCACATAGACCTCCATACTTTGTCCTATCAGTTCTGCAAACATCCTGTTGACGAGGCGCTGATAAGTAGCTCCGGCGTTTTTAAGTCCAAATGGCATTACCTTGTAGCAGTACAATCCTCGGTCAGTGATGAAGCTAGTGTGGTCTTGATCAGGGGCATGCATAGGGATCTGGTTATATCTTGAGTATGCGTCCATAAAGGATAAGAGTTCGTGTCCGGCAGTGCTGTCCACGAGTTGGACGATCCGGGGGATTGGGAAGCAGTCTTTCGGGCAAGCATCATTTAAGTTGGAGAAATCGATGCATGTTCGCCACTTCCCATTAGCTTTCTTTACCAGTACCGGGTTGGCGATCCATTCCGGGTAGATGGCTTCACGTATGAAGTTATTGGCAAGTAAGTTCTTTACTTCTTCCTCGAGGGCTGCTGATCGTTCTGTCCCCATGCTTCTCTTTTTCTGTTTCACTGGTGTCTTGGTAGGGTCGATGTTCAATGTGTGGCATCCTATATCCGGGGAGATTCCAGTCATGTCAGCATGCGTCCACGCAAATACATCAAGGTTGTGGCGGAGAAAATCAATGAGTTGATCCTTTAATTCTGCTTTTAACTGAGATCCGATTTTCAATAGTTTACTTGAGTCGTGTTTGTCTACAGATACAAACTCCATAGCCTCTGCAGGCTCGGCGGTAGCCTCCTCCTCTCCGTCCCTGGGATCTAGTTCGTTGAAGGGATCACTTGTATATCGAAGAGGAGGGGCTTTCTTTAGTTGCTATGCTTCCAAGCTTTTCTTGCAGAGAGCAGTCTCTGCATTCTTCCCTTTATCTCTCCTGCGATTATTGCGAAGTTAGGTCACATAGCAGTCCCAAGCGGCGTCTTGATCCCCTTCCACTTCTCCCACTCCATTATCCGTTGGGAACTTCATCTTCAGGAACTACGGGGCAAGGACAATTTGGAAGTCAGACAGGGGTGGCCTTCCCAAAAAGGCATTGTAGGCTAAATGATTGTCTATTAACACGAATGTCTGCTTCCGAACGGCGGAGCGGGGGTGACTCCCCAATTCAACAAAGAGGTCCAATTGTCCGAGGGGCATCTTTGCTTCCCCAGTGAAACCGTGTAGTGGTTTCTTGCAGGGAGACACATCCTACATTGACAGCTTCATTTTGTCGAAAGCATGCTTGAACAGAATATTCACTGAGCTTCTAGTGTCTACTAGGATCCGAAAAACTTCAGCCGGGCCGAACCAGGCAGAGATGACCACTGGATCCATGTGAGGGTATTGCCTTTCTTCTAGGTCGCGCCCACTGAATGTGATGTCATTATTTTCCTTTCGCTTCGGGCGGCGTTCTTCCATAACAGAATTGACGCAGTCTCCATCGTTTCTGAGTGAGTTTCCATATCTTTCCATTTCTGCCCAGCTCTTGCCGGCGATGTGTGGCCCTCCTGATATTGTATGGACCACTATCTTCTCTTGGCTGGAACCGCTAGTGTTGTGATTACCTCCGCCTGTCTCTGGGTGGAGCTGCCCTGGGTTTTCCTTGGTAGGAGCTGGGGTCCTGTCCTGTCCCTTTACATAGCGTTCTAATCTCTTCCTTCTGATGTGTTCCTCGATTAGGTCGCGGAGGTGGCGACATTCATTGGTATCATGTCCATAAGATTCATGGAAACGACAGAACTTTCCGGACTGGATTGCATGATCTGACTCCTTCTTGTACGGGGGGCGCTTGTATGTAAGTTCGTCCTGGGTGGCCAGGAAGATGCTCTCGACTGTTTCATTCAAGGGAGTGTAAGCGTCGAATCTCGGTCCTGGTCGGTACAAGCGCTTTTCTCCCTTCTTGCCCCCTGCATTGTCTCTGGAGTCGTTTCTCCGAATGTCCTTCGCTGCGGCAGGGGCGTTTCCATGAGCTATCTTAGCCTGTGGTCCTGTCTGCCTTTTAGTGGCAGCCTCTTCGAGTCTCATGTACTTCCCAGCTTCATGGAAGAAATCAGGCAAGGTAGCTGGTTTTTCTTTAGTTAGTCTTCTAGCAAACTTGGTATTTGGGTGCACACCACTACAGAGGGCCATTAGGGTGAGTTTCTCATCGGCATCTTGGACTGCGGCCGTTGCGGCGTTGTACTGGGTTAGATATTGTTGCAGTGTCTCTCCGGATTTCTGTTTGACAGTAGATAGAGAATAAGCATCCTTGGGTTGCTCCACATGAATGCGGAACTGGCTAATGAACTTTTCTTTCCACATCTCCCATGAGCTGATAGATCCTTGGGGTAGATGGCAGAACCAGGAGGTAGCTAGATCTGTTAGGAATAGCGGAAAGCGTTTACACAACACTCCTTCCGTTGCTCCGCTCATGAGCATATGCTGTGTGTATCTCTGCAGGTGTACAACGGGGTCGGAAGTTCCCTTGTACGGTTCCATCGTTGGCATTTTCCATTCTTGAGGGGTGATGGCGGTTTCGATGTCGCGGGTGAAAGGGCTGGTTACCCTAGCGCCTATCCCTCGATCCCTTTGCTCCCGTCGGACGCATTCCCTGAATAATCGTGCCATTCTTTAATCAGAATTTGGAGTGGACAAAAATGAGCCTGGTTCTTCCCTGCGGGATCGATCTCGTCCAGATGACCTGTAGGGATGGTATAGTCTATCACTTCTGACGTTACCCAATGGCTGTCTTTGGCTGCTCGGATGCGTGCTAGGACCAGCTACAGTTGGCTCCTGCCTTGATCTTCCCCTGTGGGGTTCTGTTTCGAGCATTTCCATGGGGTCAACTTCGGGCTGGGTTCTAGCTCGGCTCCGTTCAGCGGGGTTTCTATGATTAGGCAGCATGACTGGCTCAGCTACATCCGACCCTCGCCTGGTGCCTCCCCCATGGGGTTCGGTTCCAAGTGCTTCCTCGAGTCGGAGTTCGGGCTGAGTCCGGGCGCGGCCCCTATCATTGTTGTTCCTGTTGATAGCTTCTTCGAAGAGGGAAGACCTTTGTTGTCCCTGAGATCCTCCAGATTGAGACTCACCCCATGATTCAGTGTTGCGGTTGGATTCTTCGGCATCCCTCAAGCGTGACAAGAGTTGGTTCACCAAAGCTTCTTGTTGGGATGCGAAGCGGTTAGTCACTTCAACCACAACTCTGTCTAGGTCTGCCCTAGTGATTGCTGCCGGTTGTTCCGCGGTAGGGGTTGTCGGAATTGCCTGATCTACATTTGGCACTGCTGTCGTAGTGGGATGGTTCTCTTGATCTGGATCCACTGGATCTGGAGCGCTGCTGGTTGCAACGTTCTTTCCCTTGTTGGCGTCTTTTCTCGGCCTGGAAGTCATGTTTCCTAGGCAATGAAGGGTGCTATTGGGAAAGAAGGTTGAATGAGGGAAGCTGAAGCTTCGAGTTCCAAGTTCTCCGTGAAAGCACCAAAAATGTTTGCACAAAAAATGGACAAACACCTCAAAGTCGTATGATTTAGTTGATTTTATGTTGTTCTTAGTAATTTGGGTGAGTTATGCAAATAAGTAAAAAACAGGGGCTAAATTGTAAAAAGACACGCAGATTTACAGTGGTTCGGCCAGAACATGCATACGTCCACTTTATATGTTATTCACTCTTTTCTTTCAGATTACAAGTACAAAGCTTTGTATACAAGTATATGAAAGTTGTTTGAAAGTTCCTTCCGTGCTTGAGCTCTCAAACTTGTCTGCCATTGTTGTACCCCTGCCCCTCTATTTATAGAGTGAGGCTGGGGGCAGGGGTCTTGGATGTATATGGCTGCTGACGGGCCTGGACTGCTGCAATCTGGCCCGGTAAAGTTGATCCGGAATGCCTTCTTCAGGTTGGTTCGGTAGTGGAAGATGGAGATGGTCAGGAGAGTGCTGGTCCGGTGGTGAGATGGAAGAGGCTTGGTCCGGTAGTAGTTGGGAGCCATGTTGGTTCGGCGAAGCTTGGTCCGGTCATATCTAGGCGGAGGTTTGGTCCGGTGATGGCCTTGGTCCGGTTAGGACGTGGAGATGTGGTGATTCGGTGGTAGATGGGAGGTGAGTTGGTTCGGCTTGGCTTGGGGGGTTGTTTGGTTCGGTGGTGCCTAGTTGAGGTTGGTTCGGTGATGGTGGGTTTTGGACCGGTGGTAGGTTGGACCGGTGATGGTGGATGGAGCATGGTTCGGCGTGGGTATGGGTACCGAATGTGCACGGATACCGGATGGAAATGGCGAAGCTGATGCCTCTTGGTCTCGTTATTCCATGGGTGAGAATTCGCCCAACACAACTCAAGTGAAGATAGTGGAAACCACAGACAGGTCAGACCCACTACGAAGACAGTAGTGAACCTAGACAAAAGTCAATTAGTGTAGACAAGATTATCATGCTACAACTACAAGTAATATATGCACACACAAAAAAAACATGTGTGGGTATACACATGTATGGTAAGACACAAGGATCAGTGATGTAACTGGAAAAATGCAGAGACCAGAGAAATGCAGATGAAGATCAGTAGTGTACCACAAAATGAAATAGTGGACCGAACTGCCTCAGCAAGCAAGACAGTAAAATATAGCTCAAAGCAACACAAAGGCAACCAAGGTTTGAGAACAGATACAAATGGTAAATTTGAACATGACAGGAAATAAACAGCAGCCTCAACATGTATGTCCAAAAGGTTAAACAATATGAAGTGCACAACATTGCAACAACATACTACATAAATGTATGTATACACACCAGCAATGAAGAGAAATGGATGCAGACCAACCAAAGTGATACATGGTACCAGTAACATGAAAATGAGGACAGGCCTACATGAAGACTACAAGATTTCAAGCAATCAAACTCAAGTGCAGTGCAAATATGAGGTGCACAACAGGCTCGGGTTTCAACCCAGGCACAGTGAATGCCATATATACTAAATGATCAGTGGACAATGAAACAAAATAGGATGAACACAAAATCAATGACAACTACACAACCAACTGATCAGACCTCATGTCGATTGTATTTGGGCTTGCTTAAATCAGTAAATAGTGACTTCAGTAAAATAGTAACTTAGAGTTATATTTTAGACTTGCTTTAGAAAACTCAGATCAACTTGGGTTTAAACAATTTCAATCAGTTTCTTTGATTTTTTTTTTTTAAAAACAGATAGGTTGAAAGCCTGTAACAATTTGGTTCCCAAACAAAAATTTAAAACTTGTTTTATCTTGAATAAAATTTTAAAACTAAATCTATGGGTAAACAAATATATTAACCCAGACTAAAGCAAGGAAGAAAAAAATCTCATAACCTGAAAACTAAAGTGCAGAGAGGTCACAGTTTTAATCAACATGTACCAAAAACAATCTGCAGTTCATCAGGGAAGCAAGGCCGAAGCCAAAAAGAAGACAAACAAAAGTCGAACAAATTCGTATCAACAGAGTTCAAGGCACAGTACAGAAGCACCACAGAAATCAAGTGAAATGGCCGAGACCAACAATTAACCAAGATTTAACTGTAAAGATCTAACTGTAACAGTTTTAGTTTTGAAAAAAAACTTCATCAAACACCATCACGTAAGCTTAGCAGTAAAGACATAATGGCCAAAACAGCAAGTATAGTCGAACAAGATCAACACCAAAAATCAAGTGACCGAAGTCAAAAGGAAAACCAGTGTCGTAATAGCCAGTGAACTAACCAAGTCAAAGATCATCAACGTTGAACAAATCGAAGTCGAACGCCATCAAATAGAAGCAGTTGAATTGAGCAACGAAAACCACGAATTTGAACAAATCAAAAACCATAAAAATTTGAATTAGATGTGAGTAACAATTTACTCACCTTCGTTTACCATAGCAAAAACCAAAGATCGACAGCCAAGCAACGACAATCATCATTCGATCCATCAACCTAAAGTCGACGCCTTTGATTCCCCAAGCCCTAGTTTTTGAAGACGAAAACGAAAAATTACAGCCGCCATTTTTAGGGTTGCCCAAAAATGAGAATGAGTAGAGGGAACGGGTCGAAGTAAAATATGAAGGGAACGGCATCAAGCAAGTGAAAACGTGGGCCAATATTTTAGTTAAAGCCCAAACATCACTTGAAAAGTTTTAAAAGAATTCAACCGATTACAAAAAAATTCCTAACAGCAAGTATCAACCAAATTAAATCGTTTTAATGACGAAAATTAATTGTTATAAAATTCCGGGTTGTTACAGACTCCCCTCCTTATAAAAATTGCGTCCCCGCAATTTTCATAATAAAAGTCGCCAATAACAAATATTTTTCTAACATAGACTGGTTAAGCTAGAAAAATAAAGTCGGGAATACAACGCCAAAGAAATCTTTTAATTTCATAAAAGAAATTCAAATTCTCAACAAAAATCTAATCATCAAATAGATAATCAGAATACAGAAATCACAAAACAGCAATATCTAATTATCAACAAAGATAATTATAAACCCAATTCGTAAATCGCAAAACCGCAATTATCTAGTTACCAAAACGGTAATCAGAAAACAACAAAGGTCTAATTATCAAAACGATAATCAATCTTAATTCAACAAATATTCGATTATCAAAAACGATAATCAAATCAACAAATCTTCGATTATCAAAAACGATACTCAAATCTCAAATCAACAAATATTCGATTATCAAAAACGATAATCAAATCAACAAATATTCGATTATCAAAAACGATAATCAAATCAACAAATATCCGATTATCAAAAACGATAATCAAATCTCAAATCAACAAATATTCGATTATCAAAAACGATAATCAAATCAACAAATATTCGATTATCAAAAATGATAATCAAATCAACAAATATCTAATTATCAAAAACGATAATTAGAACTCATATCAACAAATATTCGATTATCAAAAACGATAATCAAATCAACAAATATCTAATTATCAAAAACGATAATTAGAACTCATATCAACAAATATTCGATTATCAAAACCGATAATCAAATCAACAAATATCTAATTATCAAAAACGATAATTAGAACTCATATCAACAAATATTCGATTATCAAAAACGATAATCAAATCAACAAATATCTAATTATCAAAAACGATAATTAGAACTCATATCAACAAATATTCGATTATCAAAAACGATAATCAAATCAACAAATATCTAATTATATCAACAAATATTCGATTATCAAAAACGATAATCAAATCAACAAATATCTAATTATCAAACATGATAATTAGAACTCATATCAACAAATATCCAATTACCTGCAGATAATTGGAAACAACAAATATCTAGAAATCAATTAAGATGATCTAGAACATCAACATAAAAGGTGGATCGATCCCAACAAATGGCGAGTTTTAGCTACGCCGCACGTGCATCAACATATGGCCGAAGCCTACCAAGTACCCAACATAATTTTGGCGCCGAACAAATGACCCGAAGGTCCAACATATGACCCGAAGGTCCGGCACTGGTATTGACCCGAAGGTCCAACATATGACCCGAAGGTCCAACATAGTGGCTCAAAAGCACACGAAAATCATCAT
This sequence comes from Allium cepa, assembly GCA_030765085.1. NCBI lineage: Eukaryota > Viridiplantae > Streptophyta > Magnoliopsida > Asparagales > Amaryllidaceae > Allium > Allium cepa. Next base: position 455,813,964 of record CM060929.1, on the reverse strand, counting down.
ATATTCAATTAACAAGTCCGGAATTAACCGAAATAGAAAACGCACATGTCCCATACCACGTGTTTTACTAAATCGTTTGATTCTCTTCATCATTTCCTTGAACGTGTAAAATCATCAAAATCATCAAACAGCAAATGTTTCAATTAACGAGTCCGGAATTAACCGAAATAGTAAAAGTGTGGTTTCATACTCCGCACTTTTGCTACATCGTTTAAATCTCTTCATCGTTTCCTTGAAAGTGCAAATTGTGTATTCCAAAAATAACATTTCACATTCTCAAACGGACAAGTCCGGAATTAAGCGAATCAGTAAAAGAAAGGGGTCATAATCCTCGATTTTTCTGAAATGTTTAAGTCACTTTCTCATTCTTCTGAAAACGCAAACTGTAAAATTTTTGAAAACAATTTCATTTATTTTATAAAAGTAAATAATCTACATTCTCAAACGAATAAGTCCGGAATTAAGCGAATCAGTAAAAGAAAGGGTTCATAGTCCTCGATTTTTCTGAATCGTTTAAATCGCTTCCTCATTCTTTTGAAAGCATAAACTATAAAAATTTTGAAAAACAATTTTTATTTTTAAAATGATTTGCAAATCTGTGATAAAAACAGCAACATTAGTGACAATTTCAATAAGAAAATTGTACTTCTCAAAACACCGTAGAAACGGATCTCAAAATCAACATTGTGGGATAACCGCTTGAAAAATCCACTTTAAAATTTTGATGGTCACTGAAGTCAAAGCGACAGTGATTTTTAAACTTCAAAATCTCATCAAAATAATTTGCATCAAAATATAATATCAGTGAATTTTCATTCATTAAAATGTCAACAAAACACCGGGCTTCAAAAATTTAGCATTGGTGTAAAAATCCCGTTATAAAAATAACGGCAACAAAATACGTTTAGAACCAAGCATCGGTTCAACGTAAAATTTAATGTAGTAACATGCAACCTAAATTTGCACATATACCACAAAAAGAACAAAGAAATCATTCAAATATATCTTCAATGAAGATAATTCTAAAACAGCAAAAATCCCAAATTCACATAACTGCAATAGCTTCGAATCCTCAAATTAGATTCTTTCAAAGAAAACAAATTAAACACGGCTATGTAAACAAAAAAAGAAATTAATTTCATTTTCATATTTTGATTTTTAAATCAAAAGGATTATCAGCTGTGTTCAGCGAAGACAGTTTCACTGTTTCCGCTGTGCACTCTGACAACCAGAACACAATTTATAAATCATCAAATACAATTTCACATTTAATTTTTAAACAAAGATATTTAAAAATTCCATCCTAATTTCAAAACTTTAGTTTTGACTCAAAACATAATAAAACATCGACATATAGTTGTAACACATGTTCCATCTAAGTTATGTTTTATATTATGTCCATAAACCCCAAGCTCTGATACCAACTGTGACGCCCCACCTCTATGCTTGCAATAACAAAGAGTATTAAAAGAAATACTGTCTGTTATCACGAAGAATAAGTCTGGATAGGAGCGTCCATCCGTAGTTAGGCCTTACACTAGTATTGGTTATCTCGATAGGAGTGGTATATATTTTCATTTTCCATCTCATATTTATTTACTCCCATCGACATACCCAATTCTAATATAAAACGAACTACGATGGTTCATAATAGTTTAGGACAATATATATAATAATAACCCAGATAATATAAATGTGGAACACAGATAAAAAAAAAGTCTCATATATATAATAACTGATGTCAGTTACAATACATGTGATACAGTACATATGATACAACTACAACTGTTGACTCTGGAAGTTACATATACAAGTACATTATCATAAATAATATACATGAATATACAACATCCTATACTAAGACAACGACTACTCCAAAAAGTATGAAAAGACTTCATAGCTCTAGTAGCAACCCAAAGTAAGATATCAACAACCTGAAAATACTCGGTCTGACCCGAGTATTACATTCAAAAGAAAATAATACACAGGGCAGTCTAATTCGAACTCAGTTATTAGTGCACAGAAGCAATAATAATTAAATAATGAATAGACGACAGTCACAATAAATCTCGTTTATCCGATCCTTAAATAAAGAAATCGGATAACGATAAATATAACACGTAACAGTGTTAAACAACAAATCAGCAAATTAAACCAAATCAGAATACAATTCAGAATATTGAAATGGATAAACAAAATAGTTCAAACCATTGAAATATCAATTAAAATATTAATTCGAGTAGAGTTGCAGTACACGCACGAAAGAAAATGCAACATGGATCTGCAACTCAAAACTGCAAGTCAAAACTGCAACAAATACAACTATATGAAGACAGTGCATAACATGCATATATACATGCATGCATACTGGTAGTGCTATCAAAACTCAAACCACAGTTAGAACTCAGGTGCCTAGAAAAAACTAATGAACTCACGTAATAGAGCCCAACTGAGTACACAAACATATAAACTACAAATGCACAAACATGTGTGGACTGAACTGGATCAATGCACCAGTAAAACAACCACCGAGCTAAATGCAACTCAAGTGAAGATAGTGGTAACCACAGACAGGTCAGACCCACTACAAAGACAGTAGTGAACCTAGACAAAAGTCAATTAGTGTAGACAAGATTATCATGCTACAACTACAAGTAATATATGCACACACAAAAAAAACATGTGTGGGTATACACATGTATGGTAAGACACAAGGATCAGTGATGTAACAGGAAAAATGCAGAGACCAGTGAAATGCAGATGTAGATCAGTAGTGTACCACAAAATGAAATAGTGGACCGAACTGCCTCAGCAAGCAAGACAGTAAAATATAGCTCAAAGCAACACAAAGGCAACCAAGGTTTGAGAACAGATACAAATGGTAAATTTGAACATGACGGCAAATAAACAGCAGCCTCAACATGTATGTCCAAAAGGTTAAACAATATGAAGTGCACAACATTGCAACAACATACTACATAAATGTATGTATACACACCAGCAATGAAGAGAAATGGATGCAGACCAACCAAAGTGATACATGGTACCAGTAACATGAAAATGAGGACAGGCCTACATGAAGACTACAAGATTTCAAGCAATCAAACTCAAGTGCAGTGCAAATATGAGGTGCACAACAGGCTCGGGTTTCAACCCAGGCACAGTGAATGCCATATATACTAAATGATCAGTGGACAATGAAACAAAATAGGATGGACATAAAATCAATGACAACTACACAACCAACTGATCAGACCTCATGTCGATTGTATTTGGGCTTGCTTAAATCAGTAAAAAGTGACTTCAGTAAAATAGTAACTTAGAGTTATATTTTAGACTTGCTTTAGAAAACTCATATCAACTTGGGTTTAAACAATTTCAATCAGTTTCTTTGATTTTTTTTTAAAAACAGATAGGTTGAAAGCCTGTAACAATTTGGTTCCCAAACAATAATTTAAAACTTGTTTTATCTTGAATAAAATTTTAAAACTAAATCTATGGGTAAACAAATATATTAACCCAGACTAAAGCAAGGAAGAAAAAATCTCATAACCTGAAAACTAAAGTACAGAGAGGTCACAGTTTTAATCAACATGTACCAAAAATAATCTGTAGTTCATCAGGGAAGCAAGGCCGAAGCCAAAAAGAAGACAAACAAAAGTCGAACAAATTCGTATCAACAAAGTTCAAGGCACAGTACAGAAGCACCACAGAAATCAAGTGAAATGGCCGAGACCAACAATTAACCAAGATTTAACTGGAAAGATCTAATTCTAACAGTTTTAGTTTTAAAAAAAAAACTTCATCAAACACCATCACGTAAGCTTAGCAGTAAAGACATAATGGCCAAAACAGCAAGTATAGTCGAACAAGATCAACACCAAAAATCAAGTGACCGAAGTCAAAAGGAAAACCAGTGTCGTAATAGCCAGTGAACAAACCAAGTCAAAGATCATCAACGTTGAACAAATCGAAGTCGAACGCCATCAAATAGAAGCAGTTGAATTGAGCAACGAAAACCACGAATTTGAACAAATCAAAAATCACAAAAATTTGAATTAGATGTGAGTAACAATTTACTCACCTTCGTTTCCCATAGCAAAAACCAAAGATCGACAGCCAAGCAACGACAATCATCATTCGATCCATCAACCTAAAGTCGACGCCTTTGATTCCCCGAGCCCTAGTTTTTGAAGACAAAAACGAAAGTTACAGCCGCCATTTTTATTCCTTATCGCGAGTTTAGGTTTAGGGTTGCCCAAAAATGAGAATGAGTAGAGGGAACGGGTCGAAGTAAAATATGAAGGGAATGGCATCAAGCAAGTGAAAACGTGGGCCAATATTTTAGTTAAAGCCCAAACATCACTTGAAAATTCCTAACAGCAAGTATCAACCAAATTAAATCGTTTTAATGACGAAAATTAATTGTTATAAAATTCCAGGTTGTTACACCTCATCAACCAAGAATGACTGAAAACCAGGGGTTATGCAGCAAGGCCAGGTGGGTAGCACCCAAGCAGGGTGAGGTCATCCCTGCCTAGATGTCCCTTTTTATTTCGGCTTAGTGGGCGGTTGCTGATCCCAACCGCGGGGTGATTTCACTCAGGATTATCCAGTAAGGGGTAGTCCCGGTCTTTTGTTGCAGGGGAGCAGGCGTACTCCTCGGTACTGTGTTCTAGGCCACGTACTGTGACAGGTGGTACCCTAGTGCCTAATCATTAGTTGGAAATCCATTCTCCCTACGAGCCTTGTACGAGTTTTGTTTGTATCACCCACTCTGTGGCTAGTAGATGGAATTTAATAATGTAACAATTTTGGCTATTTTACAAGTATTTGTATATAGACCCTATTATAATATCAGAGGATTTCTATAAAAATTGTTTTAGATATCGTAAGGTAAAAACCCGACATGTTTATTTGTGGCATGGTCTTACGAGATGCTTTTATTTTCAAAGGATTTTTGAAATTTTAATAATCAATTGGGTGTGATTTTCTCACACTGGTATTCCAGACTGACTCGGGTGTTATTTAACTATAATGCTCGGGTCAGACCGAGTATTAGGGTACAGGATAAGATGCTGTAGAGCTCTAGAGATTAACTGGATGACGATACGTATTTTCGTACTTGTTTTATATATTTATTCCGCTGTGTTGAGTAGTTGTGTATCCAGTTGTATGTTATTGATGTTGAGCTGTGATTGATGTACTCTGATGATGTGTGTGTGTGTGTATAAACAGATATATTTGATTTTGAGTAAAGATCATTTATTATCTATTATATTTTATTCCGCTGCAATGGTTAGATTCTGTTGTTGTTTTCCATTTTCTTCTTCTACCTCTTATTCTTTAAACTAAATGGCTCATATTTATGTACAACTTGAGTTGATTTAGGTAGAATAGTGTTGACTCAAGGGGTACGGATTTGCGGGTCGTTACACTTGGTATCAGAGCATAGGTTGGTGATAACCTTAGCTCTGGTGGGAATTACTCATTTAAATTAGAGTCCGTAATACTCTAGAATGAGTTTGAGCGTATTAATAGATATGAGTGCGTATTTTTCAGTGAATATAAATTGTTTTTATATTGTGTTGATTGGTTTATTGAGTGGCATATGAACCTTCGTCGGTACAGTCTGGACAGCTGTATCGAAGGGGTTTCTAAACACTTGAATAGAACAGTTTGACACGGTATTGTTTTAAATGTGGGTGAATGAAATAATTTTACCCAAAAGTATATTTTGATGTAAAGAAAAGTTTTTGTAAACTATTTTATTTAATATATGGTTGCTTGGATGTTTTGAAGAATAATATTAAATTATTATCATTTTTGAGTAAAAATTTAACTAGAAATTTAAAACATAACCAAAGGTTAAGAAAATAAATTCATTATAAAATGAAGTTTATAAATATGAATTATAAATGTAAATTATAAATTGAAATATAATTAAATGGGCATTTATATAAGCATAAACTATACAAATGCATTATAATTAAAATTTGAACTAAAACAGAATTTGAAACTTTAAAACCCCATAGATTTTGGAAGTATTTTGAAGACAAATAATAGCATTATTGTTTTAAAAAGTATTTCTAAAAAGGAATAGTTCCAAATAAATTTTGGGAAAGGAAATAGCATTAAATTCACTTCAGTCGCTGGAAAATAACTACGGTGGACTGCAGCATCATCGATGTTCATTTTCGAGTTTCTAAGTAAAGATTGCTGCCAAATTGATTTGTTCAAAAAAGCTAGTTGTTTTGAAAATTTCAAAGGAAATTTTTTGGGAATAAAACCAGGATTGGTTTAAAATTTTTGAGAAATGTGATTTGTGATGTTGGAGATTTCAAAATGTTTTGAAACCAAAAAGCCAGTGTTTTTTTAAATTTCTGATGAGATAGGTTGTAAGCTTATAAATTGAGATGATTTTTAAATCAGGAAGGAATATAAGCTTTGAATGGTGGAAATTTAAATTTAAAGTGAGAAGTTAAAAATGGAATTAACTTGGATTGGGGAATAAAATTGTACTGGATTGAAAATTAATTAAATAGGCTAAAAATAATATCCAGTTGTATTCGAATTATGTTGAAATTGACTTGAGTTAAATAAATCTGAGCTTAAATAAATTGAATTGGAATAAAAATTATGTTGAGTTATTAAATAGAATTAGATTCTTACTAGAATAAATGGAGGTAAGTTGAATAAGAATTGGAATGGAAAAATAAATAAATTAGAATAACTTGTAAAGGAATACAAAATCCAAAATAAATATTGTTTGATGTTTTGGATAACAAAATGAAAGAAAATTCAAACTTGAATTATAAAATAAATTGAACTAAGAAAATTAAATGAAGTGATATTTGGAATTAAAAATCAAGTATTGAACTATAAATAGGGGAGAACTAATTTGTTAATAAATTAGTTAATGAAATGTTAAGTAAAGCTGAATTGTGAGTTAATAATGAAGTTTGAAAATAAAACTCAAGTTATAAATCAAATTCGACCTGGATCGATAGTGAAGTAAATGTAATTGAATTATGGTTAATAAATTGGGTGGTAAATTGAAAATGGATAGTGGATTCAGAACTTGAGTTATAAATTAAAAATTTAACTCGAAGTGTTAACAAGTTAAATATAATTGGAAATGTGTCGAATAAAGGAAAATGAAATGGATTAAAATAGTAATGGTAGGAATTGCAAATAAAATCCAAATAAATGGAAATAAATTGGAAATGGCCTTGTAATAAATTGAATGAGTGAATCTGGACAGTTAAATGTTATGGTAACCAATCAAATGAAATTGAAATTGCAGATTTAAAATGAGATTTAGTTGAGAGAGAATTAAGTTGAATAAAAGAGAAAATTTTACTTGAAAAATGAAATGAGCTTAAGTATAGAAATTTTTTTTTGAATAAATTGAAGTAAATTAACTTAAGCCGAATTGATGAAGGAGAGTTGAATTGAAATCAACTTAAACTAAGTTTAATAATATTGGATTGGTTTTAAATCAAGTGAAAATAAATTTTAATCGAAAAAGAATTTGGTGGGTTATAAATAATATTTAAGAAAATGAAAATTTATAATCGATTGAGTGGATAAATTAATTATATTGAATAAATAAATGATGGAATAAATAAGAATCAAATGGAAGTGAACTTAAGTTTGAAGTGGAGTAAATTGAGAAAATTAACTTAAGTTGAGAATAATTTGAGGCTCGGCTATGAGTAAAAAAAAATGGAAGACCATTAAATTAAAGCTTGGTTTGAATTAATTCGGGACTGGATAGTAATATGCAAGCTTGGAATGGGTCGAGCTAAATAAATGGTCGTGAATAAAATTGAAATGGTTATTGAATGAAATAGCCTGGATTGTTTTCGAGCTAAATAAAATAGTTTGGAATAAACAAATATGGAATGAAATGCAAGTGAATGGATTCAAATTTAAAATGCAATGAAAATGAGAATATATGGATTGTGAATAAATTTAAAAATGGAATAGATTTAAGTATAAATTGAGTTGAAATCCATTTAAATTGGTTATAAAACATAAATACTTATTTATTCACATAGATCTCGTCAAATTGCATAGAATAAATTGATTTTGAGAGCAATTGAATTAAATATGAGTTCGGTTTGCTTAAAAATAAATTAAATGTAAGCGAGTGAGTTTTAAACCATTTAAATTGAATGAAGTTGTGTAGGAATGGATTAAAAACCATTCGAATTTAATGAAATGGTTTATAAATTAATTGAAACGGTTGAATTAGTATGAAAACTATATAAATTGCTTGCAGAAAGTGTTTGGTGTACATTTCTTTTAGAATTCATGTGTTTAACTATTGTAAATAGGTGAAATATTGTTAAACTTCATATATTTGGCACTTACATGTTTAAATTGAGTAAGTACAGGTATTGGAAGCCGTGTGGCTGGATTTTGGGCACGCTAACTGCTAAATAAATAAGTTGTTTGTTTAAAGATGCTAAATAAGGTACGCCTATGCAATAAAAATAGGAAATATGAACTGTTTTTAGTTTTTCCGACCGTGTGGGTCGATGTATATATATTTATATCTTTTGTCAAATTGCAAAAGCTCCTCCGTACAAAGTAGACTCTGCCAAAAAATTTCACAAATTTTGGGAGTCAGAAATTTCTTTGAAAATTTTTGGAAAATTTTAGTTATCGACAAACGTTTTCAAATTGGAAATTGAAATAAATTAGTAAATGAAACTAATTTAAAATAATGACATGAATTAGTTATAAATGAAAAATAAAATTCAAATATTCAGAGTTGAAGATAAATTGAATTCATAAGGAAATGAAAGAATCAATTTGAATAGAAATAGATATAAACTGAAGTGGTAAGATGAAAGTAAATATAAGAAGCATATAAAATGCATATACTAACTTAATAAGGGAATGGTGAATTCTTGAGACATTGGTAAGGAAGTCAATAAAATGTTTTGAAAGTTGTGATTGGATATTAGTACTAAGCGGGATATGCAGGTATTATAAAAGGAAAAGAGAGTTGGTTTTGATTTCAGAAGATAAATTTGAATTGCTCGACAAAAAGGTATGTGTTTAAATTTCTGTGAAATTTGATTGTGTTTTTGGATCTAGCCACTTGGCCTTTTGTTTTCTTTTGGAATTTGGGAGCCCGTAGAGGCCTTTTGTAGTTGTACCGAGCTAGCCGCGCAAAGGAGACGCTGGCGAAATTTTTCGAAAATTTAGAGAGCTAGAAAATTTTGAGAAAATTTTGATAATTCAAAATTTGGTTTAGAATTATAATTTGAATAGTTGAATAAGTAAAGTTGGTTGGGAACTAAGGAAAAGTTTGGGAAGTTAATAAGAAAGATAACGGGTCTTCTATAAGAAGGTCGTTAGTAAGATGTTGAATTGTTTGGTTTTGAGGAAAAGTAAACGGGTATTGTACCATTCTTCCTAACTAGTAATTTCGGGGACGAAATTCTTTTAAGGGGGGAGGAATGTGACGACCCGGATTTTCGAGCATTTAAAATCGGAATATTTAATTGATTTTAAATATTCAATAGAGTAATTTTAACTTGAATTACGAATATCACAATTTATTTGATAACTGAATTATTAAATTAAATAAGCGAAGTTGGGTAAATTGTTGAATCTGGAGTTTTAAGCATGTTAAAAATAATTTGAAGGCTTGAAAAATTTATACCGATAGTACGGAGGATAATAGAAGTTGTAAAATTAAATTTAACAGTGATTTGTTCAGTTTTGAAATTTTATAGTTCAAATTGAATTTAAAAATAGCATTCCGAGACATTGTCTCGGAATTCGACGAATCCAGTTCCATTTGATCCGTAATATTGTATTGTTATCAGATTTCAAATTTCGTAGTGATTGTAGTTGTTGTGTGAGCATACGATATATAAACGTGTTGAAATTTATATCGAAATTCAATATAATATCAGATCCAAAAAGCTATCTTCTCCATACGATCGAATTAGGACTCGGAACCTTTTCCATTGCGTTCGGAATAGGGGTATAACATTATGAACGCCTAGCGGCATGTCTCAATAGGAGGTTAAGTTTTTGAGTGGTATTTGTCGAGTCAATTTCAATTTGAATTTGAATTTAATTAAGTATATATATATACTAATCAGCATCAGCTGAATTTCCATCACATCTAAACTTTTTTGAATCCCTGTTGCAATTTGTCTCAGGCATGCAAACATCGAATCATGTCCCCTACTTTTCTTTTAAGACAAACATTTTCGAACGAAATAAAATAAAAATCCAAATCGAAAAAAAATGGCGATGGTGGTAAATTTAAATCGAGATCTAGCTTTCCTCTTTCTTAATCAAATCGTTCAAAAAAATTTATACAATTCGAATAGAAACCTCTTCCTTCCCAGTTTAATTTTCGAAGTTCTTTCAAGCTCCTGAAGCTTATCTGCTTAGATCGAATTCGTTCGATCGGGGGGGAGGGGGAAACGAGGTATCTCGCAATTCGTCGGGCCGATGGGGACTCGGTGGGCAGAGCGACGGCTATTGAGTGACATAGGGCTCGACCGATTTTGACTGTTGGTCTCGGAGTTCGTGGGGTTTTAGCGGCGAATCGTGGCAGCAGGCGCATCGATTGAGGAAGTTCTCGGCGTAGGGTTGTATCGCGTACGACCGAAGCTTGCTCGGTACTGTGAGTCGCGCGAGTGGCTTCGTTCTAGGGCAGAGGGCCGAGGCTTCGACGTCAAACTCGAGTGCGGAGGCGCACGGCAGTGAGGATGAGCTCGTCATGATTTCCTATTCGTGTGAGGTAACCTTGTTTTTGGAATTTAAATTTACCTATTATCTTTGTTACAGTTTAGTTCCCTTAAAAAAATCTGAGTTTAACTTCTAAACTTTTATGGATTGAATTTATTTCTGTGGTTTTCAAAGTTTAAATTTTTTAACCACATACCCATATTGAATATATGTATACATATTTTAAATATTATTTTAAAAATAATAGAGATTTATTTGTTTATAAAATTATTTATTTGTTTAGCTACCAAAGAATATTTTTTTCAAAGTAAAGGTAATTTAAATAAATAATTAGCAAAGTAAAATTATCAAAGGGAAGTAATTGTTCAATAAGTTCAAATACTAATAAAATGTTTAGTACATATATAAATTGTTTTTACAAGTGTGGTTTTCAAAGGAAATATGTATAAAGGTAAATTATCTATATATATTTACATGTATTAGTTAGTTTTAAAAATAAGATATTATGAAGATTAATTTATTAAATAAATATATTTAATTATTTTAGCCCCAAAATGTTTTAGTAAACGGAAATTAATTTTAAATTTTAACTATTAGTTTAAAGGAACATTTGTTGTCTTAAATTAAATGAATAAATAATAATAATTTTTTGATTAATCCAAGTGTTAATAAATCATATAATATGCTTATTCAAGGTCTAAAGTCGTGAAGGAAACAAGCGTTTGAAACTGGATTGCAAATTAAAAGCAAAGGTGAGTTAATCTCACTCAGCCGAATTATAATTTAAAATTAAATTGATAAATTTAAATAATTGTTTGAATGATTGAATTGATTGATGTGCTATAGTATGGTATATTTTGGAATTGGTATTTTATATTGTGTTAACGTCTGTGGATGTAGGGAAAATAGGTTGGAGGGATCCAACTGGACCCCTCAACATTTATATAAATTATTTAATGCCCTCTGTTGTGATTATTTGATATTCTATGATGAATTATATTGGAATATTGAATGCTATGGTTCGATTAAATTGGGTATAATGAATTTCTAAAAATATATAAATTGGATTTTTGATAGAAGTGAATTTGTAAGTAAAATAATTATAGAATAAATTTAAAAATGAATTGGAAAAGAAATAAAGTGACTTTAAAATTCTAATGAATATATCTTGAGTATAGGAAGGAAATTTGAATAAATAGAAAGTTAATGAATTTTAAAATCCAGTGTTATTATTTAAAAAGAACAAAACATTTATTTAATATTTAAGATTTAAATTATTAGAAAGAAATAAAGAAGAAATTGGGAAAAACCTGAAATTTGTATATTTTAGTTCAAAGATTTAAAATCAAACGGAAATAATAACATTAATAATAAGTCCATAATTAATAAATTTTGAAATGAACTGAGTAAGTAAAGAGATTTATTTCGAATGGAATAAATTGGGAATCAATTTGGAAAATTGATTTAATTGATTGAAGTTGGAAATTCTCCTTGAATAACCAAGTACGTTTTCAAAGTAAATTTTTAAATATGTTAAAAAATTTAAAGTTGTTTTAAAAAGCAAGTTTTGGAAAATTTATTATTTATAATATTTAAATTTTAAAGTAAGTATTTTCTCAAATCTACTATAGCAGTAATTATTTAAAGAGTGGCTTAGTATTTTGTTTTAAAAGTGTAAATCTAGTTTTACATTTTATTAAGTAACTTTATTTTCAAATATCCATATAGTATGTATTTTAACAAATTATTGAAGTAGTTTTACCTTAAATTTTTTAAAATATATTTCAAAGTAAAGTGTTTTAAATTATTTTAGAAAGCTAGTATTGTGCTTGGTGATTTCAATGGATATAGAAAATATTTGGAAAAGTTTATTCTGAAAAGAAAGGTGGTTTTGAAACTGTTTCCAAAGGATTGAAAATAGAAATATATCTTGTAAAGATATTATGAGATAAATAAATAATTTGGGAAATTATTTATTGTGTGATGAATGTTGTGAATACTAATTGATAGTTAAATCACCGACTACCAATTTTGGCCAAATGCGTTGATCGTTTCGAAGAGATCGGGATCGAGATTTATTTCTCGAAAACCACTTCGATCCGGTTTGTACGTTTTGTGGGAAAACGAGTTTGGATTCGAAGATGGAGTAGTGAAGTGCAAGGGCTAGTCGCTACTAATCCTGAGGATATTTCCAAAATGGACGTGGTAGGAGTAGTGCCTTTGGTTCCGTTCGAACCCGAGATGGACTTGTATGGATGAATGCTTTCGAAAGATCGTTAGGTGGACGATGGGAATTCTAAGGGATATGTTCTGAAAAGGTAACGCTTAGCCTCACGCCTCATCAACCGAGAATGACTGAAAATCAGAGGTTATGCTGCAAGGCTAGGTGGGTAGCACCCAAGCAGGGTGAGGTCATCCCTGCCTAGATGTCCACTTTTATTTCGGCTTAGTGGGCGGTTGCTGATCCCAACCGGGGGATGATCTCACTCGGGATTATCCAATAAGGGGTAGTCCCAGTCTTGTGTTGCAGGGGAGCGGGCATACTCCTCGGTACTGTGATCTAGGCCACGTACTGTGACAGGTGGTACCCCAGTGCCTAGTCATTAGTTGGAAATCCATTCTCCCTACGAGCCTTGCACGAGTTTTGTTTGTATTACCCACTCTATGGCTAGTAGCTGAAACTTAATAATGTAACAATTTTGGCTATTTTGTAAGTATTTTTATATAGACCCTATTATAATATCAAAGGATCTCTATAAAAATTGTTTTAGCGATCGTAAGGTAAAAACCTGACATGTTTATTTGTGGCGTGGTCTTACGAGATGCTTTTATTTTCAAAGGATTTTTGAAACTTTAATAATCAATTGGGTGTGATTTTCTCACGCTGGTATTCCAGACTGACTCGGGTGTTATTTAACTATAATGCTCGGGTCAGACCGAGTATTATAGGGTACAGGATAAGATGCTGTGGAGCTCAGGAGATTAGCTAGATGATGATACGTATTTTCGTACTTGTTTTATATGTATATTCCGCTGTGTTGAGTAGTTGTGTATCCAGTTGTATGTTATTGATGTTGAGCTGTGATTGATGTACTCTGATGATGTATATATATATATAAACAGACATATTTGATTTTGAGTACAGATCATTTATTATCTATTATATTTTATTCCGCTGCGATGGTTAGATTCTGTTGTTGTTTTCTATTTTCTTCTTCTACCTCTTCTTCTTTAAACTAAATGGTTCGTATTTCTGTACAACTTGAGTTGATTTAGGTAGAATAGTGTTGACTCAAGGGTTACGGATATGCGGGTCGTTACACTTGAAATGTATAATTAGTTATCACGTAAAAATGTAGACAGCGATACCTTAAACATTGTAGACAAACATTCATGTCATGTAAATAGATGAAGGATGAAATTGAATGTAGTAGATATCAAGTGTAGAACCGCATAAAATAATAACATTATAATCTTTAATCTACAAGAAATGATAGTGTAGATTCTAGAAATAATTTTATTAATTTACATAAAATTATAATGTAAATTAATACGATTATTTCGAGATTGTTTGAATTAATTGTTAGATTATTCTTGATTGTTGTTATTGCTTGTTTATTTACTTTGACACCATCTCAGTTATCACACTGCAAATTCTCTTTACTATGTTCTGATTTTGAATTGAAATGGAATCGGGTTGAAATGATAAATATCCAAATAAACAATTGACTTAGGAAGAGAATTAAATAAACACGATTGGTCGAATAATTCGATTTAAATAAATAAAATAAAGATTTTATTTATGTGAAATAATGAAGGCTTTTAAATGAAATTTGGAATTTGAATTCTAATGTAATTTGAAAATGTTAATATTTAATAACTTGAAACAAATATTAACAAAGTTATGATGAAAGAATGTTGTTTAAACTTTGAAATTTATTTGATAATTAAAAAAATTGAACTTGGTTACCGAAGAAATGTAACTTGTGATTATTTAATTAGATGAGTAAATAAGAGAATTGAATTTCTTTAATAAGAAATAAAATTTGATTTATTAAATTAATATAGAACTTGTAATTTAAAAAATTTAATTCGACGTATTCAATCAAATTAGATTTATAAGTTTTGATATAATGTAAGGTAAACTTAAGTAAATGATTTAATCAATTAGGAATTTGATTGAAATGGTTTTGAATGTTAAATTAACTTAGTTGAAACGATTATTGAATGAAATCCATCTATGAATGAAAATCAATATTATGTTAAGTTAACTTAATTTAAATGATTATTGAATGAAACCTATAGATGAATTTAAATCAATATTTGAATTGTTTTAAATCAAATTTGAAGTTGAAATATATAGTTTTTGAAATTGGAAATTGGGAAGTTTTGAAACGTGAATTATGGAAATTGATATAGAAAGACAAATGAATTGTTGACTTTCGAAATTTAAGTGAAATTGAAATTGTTTTGTTTTTTAAAACTTATTAAATGACCAATCGGTGTAATAATTACGAAGTTATTAAAGAAACCGGGATCGGTTAGGGACATACTCACTGTCTAAACCGAATACCACTTTAATAACTATACGCGGAGTGTGATCCAGAATGAAGTGGTTGGAAGGTGTATGTTGATGACTGAAGAAAGAGAACGATAATGGATGACCTTGACACTTATGTCAAATTGGAAATGACTAAAACAAGAGCCGTGCCGGACCAATGAGGTTAGCTACCTCGAGCGAACACACTTCTTCGTAAACTACTCATTACTTGTTTTTGACTGGTGCGCACCCTTGAATTGGAGTGTTGTATCGCGGTGTTGCGATCGTTGCGGCGATGCGTCTCACCAGTCCGGATCAGGCAAACGGTAGTTTCACTACCTTGAGTATTGCCTCATGTGCCTTGTCGTACTTGTATCCCTATACGCGACCACTGCGTTTTGTTTTGTATTATACCCATGGAGTACTCCCCGATAGCTCACTAGTTTATGGTGGAGTTTACAGTGCTGTATAGACTATGATGTTATATAAATGTGTTAAGGGGAATAATGGTAACGCCTTAACACTATTTTGATACTTTATTTTACTGTTAGGCATTATCAACTTAGCTAACACTACTATATATATAGATAGTTTTTGACGGATCCTGAAAGATGTTTATTCCATTCATCTTCGAGTTATAGTTATTTCAAAATTTTAACCATATTATCTTGTATAAGAATATATATCCTGACTCGAGTGTTTATTTGTGCTTATACTCAGGCCAGTCTGAGGATTTCTGTTACTGTGCTGCTTGGAAGCTGAAGACTTTGAAGACTATCATTTATCTTTTTCAGTATTGCTCTATTTTGTTTTGATACTGTATCGGACATCTGTGTATTTCATTTCACTATTTTCTTGAGACATTGTTGTATTTACGTAGTAGCTTCATGAACTACTATTATGACATTGTTGTAATTTCTGCTGCATTATTCTGTTATATTGTATCTTTTGTGATTCTGTAATAATTCTCATTTATCTACATATACTCCATTAATGATTCGTGTTTTGTACTATTTAAGTTGACATGTGTGGATTATTGTCAATTTAAATGGTCTAAATATACGGGTTGTTACAGTTGGTATCAGAGCTTTGGTTCCCGAAAACCTTATCCTGTGGAGTTGTAAAGCTCATTAGAGACAGGGTAACCATGCCCTAGAATGAGGAGAATCATTTCAGAATCCACATCCTTTTGATTCCATCCTCCTTGTTGAATTCATTTGATTAGAATTTCCTTAAGTTCTATAAATTTCTATCTTTGATTCTAAAACCGCTTTTGGTATTCCAGGATGTGTACCAGAAGGAACGCTAAAAGTGGGGGTAGAGGAAATGCTCCCGAACCACGTGCCCAAGCTCCCGCAGTCAAGTTTTCTACTCTTAGCAAGGAATACACCCAGCTTGGTGGTGTCAAATTCTCTGGTTACGAGAGCATCATTGGAGCGCAACAATGGCTGAAGAGCCTGGAAAGTATCTTCACTGGTCTTGAGATTACTGACGCATAAAAGCGTCAATTTGCCGCTTGGCAGCTTTAGGATGCGGCATAGGACTGGTGGGAGTCAGTAACCTCCCATACCGACGAGGAAACTATCACCTGGGCTCAGCTTAGGTAGAAATTTAACTGAAACTTCATCCAAATAAATTTCTTCTATCTCGTCAAATTTTGACTCACCTTTATATTTCTTGTAAATAGGGATTCCTTTATGGCTTAGTGGATGCTAGCAGCCGGAAAGACTCAGCTTTATCGATCATTTATGGACCTCAAGCAGGGTAACATGACTTTCTCCGAGTATGAAAGGAAGTTTAACGAACTCTCCAAGTTCGAACCTGGCTTGATTGATACACCACTTCTGAAGAATGAGAAATTCATCCATGGAGCACGTCTAGAGTATTACGATCTCCTCACAGCTCATGTCTATGGTACTTTCACCAAGCTGATGGATTATGCTCTTAGGTATGAGGGAAAGCCAAAGGGAACATCAGTCACTAAGGCTCTAGTTACTCAGCCATCCTCTATTCAGACTAGGTAGAGGAAGCCGAATTTTAAGCAGCAAAAGAAGAACTGGCAAAAGACATCCGGGCTTGGCTATTCTCAAAAGAAGCCCATTGACATATCCTCTATCACTTGCTTCAACTGCAATCAAAAGGGTCATTACGACAGTAGTTGCCCCTCCCCAAAGGGAGCAGTTATTCCGCCACCGGCTTAGATGGCCAAGAGAGATGTATGTCACATTTGCTTACAGCCAGGACATTTTAAGAAAGATTGCCCTACCCAGAAGAGGGGTGCCCCATCAGGAGTATTTGATATTACCACCCCTACCCTGGAAGTTCAGGATGACCAAGATACATTACAGAGTACTTTTATGTTGTGTACTTTACCTGTTAAAGTTCTATTTGACATTGAAGCTACACATAGTTTCATATCTATTGATTTGTACAATAAACTTAAATTGGAACCCATCCCTGCATCTACTTTCTTATGTGTATCAAATCCCATTATAGGACCCGCTAACCTCAAAAGGGTATGCAAATATGTCACGCTTATGGATGGCATGCACCGTTTCACTTGGTATTTTTATGTCCTTGAATTCGAGGCATTTGATATTCTATTAGGTGTTGATTGGCTACGAAAGTTCGAAGCCGTTAACTCTTGCAAAGCTTGAACTGTCTCTATAATTGACGACAAGAGTAAACCTTTAGTTATTGAAGGTAAATGCCTCAACAATGTGTTGGGAGTTTTATATTCTCTCTTGACTCTCATCCGAATGATCTAAGCTCTACCCCAATTGCTCAACTCTTTTCTGATGTGTTTGGTGAAATCAATTCTCTACCACCTCCGTGGAAAATCAAAATTCCGCATTGATCTTATCCCTAGTGCTCGACCAGTCGTTCTCCCTCCCAGGAGAATGGCTCCTAAAGAGAAGGCAGAATTAAATACTTAGATTGAAGATTTATTTGCTAAAGGCTTGATACGATGAAGTTATTCAGAATGGGGAGCTGCAGTTGTATTTTTCACAAAGTCAGATGGTTCTCTCTGAATGTGTGTGGACTATAGAGAGCTAAATAAGCTCACACACAAGAACAGATGTCCAATACCCCGCATTAATGATCTATTCGACCAGCTCCATGGACCTAAAGTTTTCTCTCAACTCGATGTGGCTACCGGCTTTCACCAACTCAGAATTGCTGAGGAGAGTATTCCTAAAACAGCATTCCACACTGAAAATGGTTTCTTTGAATGGCTGGTTATGTCGTTCAGTCGTACTAATGCCCCAGCTTATTTCGTCGATTTGATGAATAGAGTTTTTCGTGATGTTCTTAACAAGTTTGTTCTTGTTTTCATCGATGATATTCTCATCTTCTCTAAAGATGAGAAAGAGCATAGGTCACATTTGAATTTTGTTCTTGAAACCCTTCGTGGTCATCAGCTTAAAGCCATGTTCTCGTAATGCCACTTTTGGAGAGATGAAGTTCGATTTCTTGGCCATATTGTCTCGAAGAATGGGATTTCAGTCGATCCAGTTAAGATCGCCGTAATCAATGTAAGTTCTATCCTTACTTGTCATTTCTATCTTAACACCATATCTCTTTCTAAAACTCGAATCCTTTGAATTTGCAGGATTGGGAGACTCCCAAAACTCCTATAGATATTCGTAGCTTCTTGAGCTTGGCCGGCTATTATCGTAGATTTATAGAAAATTTTGCTTGGATTGCTGCACCACTCACCGCACTGACCAGAAAGAATGTCAAATTTAATTGGAGTAAAATGTGCGAATCAGCTTTCAATGAGATGAAGCGAAAGTTGACCTCTGCCCCAGTTCTCGCAGTTATTGACGGAAGCGAGGGATTGACCGTCTATACTGATGCTTGCCGTGATGGATTAGGAATAGTTTTAATGCAAAAAGGAAAGGTCATTGCCTATGCTAGTTGTCAGTTAAAGATCCATGAAGCAAATTACGCAACTTACGATTTAGAGCTTCTTACGGTTGTATTTGCTCTAAAGTAACGAAGGCACTATCTACTGGGGACCAAATTCGAATTATTCACAGACCATAAGTCATTAAGATATATTTTCTCACAAAAGGATTTGAATCAGAGACAAGTCCGATGGCTCGAATTCTTAGCTGCATATGATCTTGATATTAACTACTCCCCAGGGAAAGCAAACGACGTAGTCGATGCTTTGAGCAGAAACCAAGCAATGGTTCGCTGTAATCTTGTGGAAGGAATATTATTTCAGCTCGTCGTCTCCCCAGCTCTTATGGATCGCATTATAGCTAAGCAATATGAAGACACTTTGCTCTATCGTATCAAAGAAATAGTTCTCGGTAGAGTCGAAATTGTTGACAGTAAAATGGGTGCATGAGTAGATAGTAATGGAGTCTTGAGGATCGATAACTGTATGTGTTCCAAATGTTGACGGTTTAAGACAGGAAATACTGAAAGAAAACCACCAATACTCGCTTTCATTTCATCCAGGAGTCACAAAGATGTATCAGAATAAGAAAAAGTTAATTGGTGGAGTGGGATGAAGCGGGATATTTCTACCTATGTTAGTAGATGCACAACTTGTCAACAGGTTAAGGCTGATCACAGAAAGACGACAGGTTTGCTTCAACCTCTAGAGATTCCAAGTTGGAAGTGGGATCGGATTTCCATGGACTATATTGATGGGCTACCAAGGACTAAAAAGGGTAATGAGAGCACTTGGGTGATTATCGATAGGCTGACAAAATCCGCTTATTTTATTCTAGTCAAGACCACTCGTACAGCTTCAAGTTTGGCCGAGATATATATGAGGGAAGTTGTTAAACTTCATGATGTACCATCTAGTATCATATGCGATAGAGATCCTATTTTCAATAGTAAATTCTGGATGGCATTTCAGGATACTTTGGGCACTAAACTGAATCTGAGCACGGCCTATTATCCTTAGACAGATGGCCAAACTGAGAGGGTGAATCGGATTTTGGAAGACCTTCTCCGAGCTTGTATTATAGACTTTGGTGGATCCTGGAAGATCAACTCCATTTGGTTGAATTCACCTATAATAATAGTTATCAGGTAAAGAATCGAATTTCAAATTTGAATAAGTATATTTGAATTGGAATTAATTATCTTTAATAAAATCAGGCAAGTATTGGCATGACACCATTTGAAGCCTTATATGGATGGCCGTACAAATCGCCAGCTTGTTGGATTGAGTCTGGAGACCGATTAGTGATTGGTCCAGAAATAATTATAGAAGCTTCCGAGAAAGTTGAAGAAATTAGGAGAAAGAAAACGACGGCACAAGATAGACATAAGTTCTACGATGACAGAAGGAGGAGAGATCTCGAATTCAGTGTAGGAGACGAAGTATTTCTCAAAGTGTCGCACTTGAAGAATGTTATTCGATTTGGAAGGAAAGGAAAGCTTGCTCCTAGATTTGTTAGTCCGTTTGAGATTACGGAAAGGGTAGGAACCCTAGCCTATAGAATCGCATTACTAGAAAAGTTTGCCGGTGTGCACAATGTGTTTCATGTCTCACATCTTCGCAAAGTGGTGCACGATCCATCTATGACCATTCCCACTGTGCAGTTGGAAGAGTTAGTTATCGAGCCAGACTTGACCATTGAGCATAAGCCACTTCGGATAGTCGACCGTGAGAAAAAGCAACTTAGAAGGAAGTCGGTCAATCTCGTCAAGGTTCAGTGGAGTGCAGATGGTCGAGATTGCACATGGGAAATCGAGGATAGCATTCAGGATTCAAACCCCGAATTACTAATTTCAGGTATAATTCATTTTTCTCAAATCTATCTTGATTTCTTCTTGTTTCTTCTTACCTCTTCAGTCTCGTTTCTTTTCGAGGACGAAAAGTTTTGAGTGGTGGAGATTGTAACAATCCTGAATTTCTGACCCAATTTAAAATTTTAAATCCATTTTTTTAATGTAAAAATTTTAAATTTATATACGTTCTCTGTTAACGTCCAAACTTCGCTTATAAGATGCGTCTACTTAGTTACGGATATAGGAAAAATTTCGTCGCAAAATATCGTAGTAAATTTCATTCGCGTTCTTATTGTATATCAGTTCATTTCGAAGTGCGTATGTAACAACCCGCATATTTATCGATTTTATATTTAAATATTTTATTTAAGTATTTTGTCGTTAATCGGATATTGGTCTGAAAAGCTACATTTTGCAAACGGTCAAATTAGGACTCGAGACCACTTCCATTGAGTTTGAAATGCCGTTTACAACTTTTTTAAGTATAAACATTGATAGGTTTGGAGTTAGTGAAATTTCACTTACTTTTCCCGCTTTGCACTTTGGATTAGATTAGCCATTATAACTCAAACTCACTTCTCTCCTTCTCCTCACTCTTCATAAATTTCAACCAAACACAAACTTTAACATTAATGGTGAGTGGAAAGGGAAATTAGAAACTCCAAGCCTAGGTTTCAACTCCAACTCCATCATTCAACTCCAAATTCAAGGAAAAGCATTGAATTCAAGCTTGTAGTTGCTTCTCCATTCACCTTCAAGCTCTACCTTCATAATTTGGTGAAAAGGTGAGATTTTTATCTCACAATTCTAGTCTATAACTATATTGGACTGTTGGGAATGATTCATCATCACTTTAGCATGTACATTTGCATTCGGTTTGGATTGGATTGGCGAAAAACTCCAATTTCTAGCGTTCGTGGAGAATCCCTGCGTTTAGGTCGCTCTGCCTTCGTTAGGTCGCAAGGTCGTAGGCCGTTCACGTGGAAAAGTCGCCTCCTGCTTATAGCTCGTTCTGGCTTAGGTCGCACGGAAATAGGTCGCTAAGTCGTAGGTCGTCTCCGACCTTATATCGCCCGTCTTGTTTGAATTAGGTCGCGCCTCTTTTAGGTCGCGTCTCTTTTAGGTCGCTCTCCACTGGACCTCATTAGGTCGCTCAACACACTGTGTCGCTAAGTCACTCGACTCTAGACTTTGTTAGCTCGCTCGGCCTTGTCATTTTTAGGTCGCGAGCCTCGCTAGGTCGCTCAACCGTCTACATTTATAAGTCATAGGTCGTCTCCGACCTTAAACCACTCGGCCGCATTAGGTCGCGTACATTTTAGGTCGCGTGTTTCACTAGGTCGTTAGGCCTTTACCTCGTTAGGTCGTTGTTCGCTCGACCTTATTACCTTGTTAGGTCATGAGTCCCTTAAGTCGCTCGCCTCTGTTAGGTCGCTCGCTTCTGCTAACTCGCGAACACCTCTAGGTCGCAACCACTAGGTCGCTTGACCCCTTAGACCCCTAGGTCGCAACCATTAGGTCGCTCGATCCTATCCTCCCTTATGTCTTCACTTGGTCATACCACTAGGTCTTATCCTCCCGTAGCGGGGGTGTTTCCCCCGCACCCCCACCTTGGGGGGTTGCCACCCCCCCGGACCTCCCTCCGTAGGGGATCTTATTTGAAAAACATTCAACAGAACTTGCTTTGTTGAGATTCTTAGTTGACCATTCTTCGAGATAAACTATCTTGGGCTTCTCGGTCGATTTTATGGTATCACGGCCTTGCTAAAAAGGCGAGATAACAACTTTAGAAATATGAAGGTTTCAATACTAGTAGTAAATATCAAAACTCTTTCATCAAAATGATGTTAACTCTATTTTACTACAAAGCTCTTTCCTTAAACCGTTTTCTAATCTACTAGTATATACAAACCTTTTCCTTAAAACCTTTTGTGACAATCTTCTAGTGAAGATCTACAGCTTGTTCGTAAAAATTTAAGTTAAGCAAGTGGTTATGGGACATGAAGCTAAACTCATATATTTACTGGCTTGGTGAGATTGACACTACTTGATGATCATGACGATCATTTTTGTGTTTTAGACTAGCAACTGTGCGATGTCCCTTTGTCTGTGAGGGAGACTAGACCCCGCTCTTATGATGTTTCGCCATCGCATTTGTGTGATGTTTCGCCATCACATATGTGGAGTAGCGCCCCACGGTCTTCGGGTCATTCGTGTGTCAAAATTAATGGCTTGCAACCATGAGATAGGGTCTCGCTTTGTGTTACACGTGTAGGTGAGTTTTCATGCTCCCATTTTGTGAGTTTTCATGCTCCTATATTGTGATTTCTGGATTTCTTGAGTAGTCTTCTGGAATTTGTGCTTCACCTATTTTCATGACTTTCATTGTTATGATTTTCCAGCTTTTATGTTTTGGTGAATTTGTGTGTCATCACCTTTTTTAGGTGAATTTGGATCTTTTAGAAGATTCTTTTGATATTGTTTGATCTCTTGATGATCTTCATTTACATGCTTATCATAGTATGTATTTATGGTTACTATATGTTCTTACCATATCTATTGTTTTATATCATGTTACCTGATATTTATAGATAGACTGATCCGTTTATTATTTTCTTATAAATAATACTCGGGTCAGACCGAGATGTTACAAGTGCTTCTGCTTGACTTCACCCCCAGGGATTTACTACTCTGACTTTTGGCTGACCTTTTAGATTAGCAGTTTTTGTCGTTTACACTTGAGATATAGACTCATAGATGTATTCTTTTGTATGGCACGTGTTGCTATTCTTTTGTGTATGTGGTCCTTTCATGACCACTACTCTGATGTACACTTTCATATGTTAGATATATATTCATATCTTTTTCTGCCTTTGTGATATGGATGTCTGTGACTGATTGTGTTATGTTTATTTCTATATTTGTTTCCGAAGATTTATTTATAGCCACCGTGTGATAGCTTTGAGTTTGTATCGGTATGTCGGACTTCCTCCTTAAATGAAATGCATACTATACTATCTGACATATCGGTGCTCGTACAAAGAAGTTACATGGATGGTCGCTCCTCAACAGCCTTATTCTTCGCGCTAGTTGACAGCATTACTCCGTAGTGTTCTTGGCTAGCGTGGGTATTGAGGTGGGGCGTCACAACGTAAATTTTATCTTTCGAGTCTAAATGTTTTTACACAGTAATGTTGTAGAAATTTATCTGATCAAGACTTCGCATTTTGTTTCGTCTAATTCCGTCGTCGCCTGGTTCGTTTAAATTGTTTTGTCAAACGAACAATGTGATTGGCGTAAATTTCGAGTTTTGATAAAATTATCGTATCGCCAATATCTATGTACCGTTGTAAGTGCCTCATCGCGCCGATCAAAATGGTATATTCATTTGTACAAACCGGAGTTCGACGTAAAACGTCGCGCTGATTTAACCATTCCAAGCGAACCGGTTAAATAATGTTCAACCCAAATTAGTAGCCCATAATCATTCAAATTTTGAAAATAAAATTTTGAGCTGGAGAGAATTTATGACGGTGGTTGGCAGATAGTGGTTAACATGGAAAATAGGAAGGATATTTCGTAACTCACAAACAATTTACTACAGTTGTCTCTCTGCCAAATTAAAAGAAAAAAGGAAACATACCCATTCATTCACATCTGCTACAGGTACGAAACCATTTCTCTTCTCCTTTATCTCTATTTTTTTGTGTTGTTCACTTTCAAAAATATACAAAAGAAATCTATTGAAACAAAATTCACCCAGACCACCCCACCGTTCACTGCCTCCACCCCCCCTCTGCCATCGCACGCGTGCCACTTCACCACCCGCAACCGGCTGCGTCGCCACGTCCTCCAGCGCCGTTCCATCGTGCGCCGCCACCATTTCTCCGCCTTCGTCGGCCATCTTCCATCACGCGCGCCTACCCAGACCGCATCGCCCATCCCCCATCATACGCGAACACCCTGACTCGCTGTCGCAAGCACCTGCGTGCACCCTCCTCCAGACCGCACGCGCACCCACCGTCCCCCTCCGCCATCGCGCGCCACCTCGCGCATCACCCAGATCCCGAAACCGACGCGCAACCACTTCACCTCCCCCTCCACTATACCTTCGGCCACCACTCCTGATCGTGTGCGCCACCGTCTCTCTTCGCTTGAACATTAGACCACCACCCCAGACCCCGCGCCACCTTGCATCGCCATGCGCCACCACTCCAGGCCTGTGCCACTCTCTTGTGCATGCCGTGCGTACGCAAATGCAGGCTTGCGTTCATTTAAAAAAACAGTCTTTTTTTTATAACAAAACGAATGAAACAATTTTTTGCTTTAGAAAAGAAGAGGAAGTGTACTGTTGTTTTCAATATTTGTCGAAGAATATATATACAGTGTATATATATTTAGTTGCTGAATAGTAGTAACCCACTTTTCTTTTCTGTTTGTTGTACAGCAACCAGTTGAAGCTTTCCACTTTGCAGCAGCACCTGAATACTCAGCCTCCTTCTTTCTTCATTGTTTGTTTGTTCAATTGTCCGTGTTTGTGTTGCGTTTGAACCAAGTCCATTCGTGCCTCTTCGTGCTTCGTCGTTCATTTTCTCTAACCACGAAAGATGAATAAAATTTCACGACTTATACTCTTATACGATGAAAACCAAGTTTGGTTGATAATATGGTTGTTTGTTTGATGATGATATTGGATGTTAAAAATTGTTAATGCATGAAGTGAAAAATAATATACACTTGAATTTGAAGTATGGTAGTTGACACTTTGAAATTGACATATGTGCTTGAATTTGATTAAATAAAAATCTATGTAATATGACCTTTGAAATGTATAATTAGTTAACACGTAAAAATGTAGATAGCGACACTTTAAACATTGTAGACAAACATTCATGTCATGTAAATTGATGAAGGATGAAATTGAATGTAGCAGATATCAAGTGTAGAACCGCATAAAATAATAGAGTAATAATCTTTAGTCTACATGAAATGATAGGGTAGATTCTAGAAATAATTTTATTAATTTACATAAAATTATAATGTAAATTAATACGATTATTTTGGGATTGTTTGAATTAATTGTTGGATTGTTATTGATTGTTGTTATTGCTTGTTTATTTACTTTGGCACCATCCCAGTTATCACACTACAAGTTCCATTTACTATGTTCTGATTTTGAATTGAAATGGAATCGAGTTGAAATGATAAATACCCAAATAAACAATTGACTTAGGATAGAGAATTAAATAAAACCCGATTGGTCGAATAATTCGATTTAAATAAATAAAATAAAGATTTTATTCAAATAAAATAATGAAGGTTTTTAAATGAAATTTGGAATTTGAATTCTAGTGAAATTTAAAAATGTTAATATTTAATAACTTGAAACAAATATTTACAAAGTGTTAGATGAAAGAATGTTGTTTAAATTTAAGAAAATTACTGAATTAAGTTTTGAAATTTATTTAATAATTTAAAAAAATTTGAACTTGATTACCGAAGAAATGTAACTTGTGATTATTTAATTAGATGAGTAAATAAGAGAATTGAATTTCTTTAATAAGAAATAAAATGTGATTTAATAAATTAATATAAAACTTGTAATTTGAAAATTTTAATTCAACATACTCAATTAAATTAGATTTATAAGCTTTGGTACAATGCAGGTAAACTTAAGTGAATGATTTAATCAATTAGGAATTTAATTGAAATGGTTTGGAATGTTAAATTAACTTAATTGAAATGATTATTGAATGAAATCCATCTATGAATGAAAATCAATATTATATTAAGTTAACTTAATTCAATGATTATTGAATGTAACCTATACATGAATTTGAATCAATATTTGAATTGTTTTAAATCAAATTTGAAGTTGAATTATATAGTTTTTGAAACTGGAAATTGGGAAGTTTTGAAACGTGAATTATGGAAATTGATATAGAAAGACAAATGAATTGTTGACTTTTAAATTTTAAGTGAAATTGAAATTGTTTTGGTTTTTAAAACTTATTAAATGACCAATCGGTGTAATAATAACGAAGTTATTAAAGAAATCGAGATCGATTAGAGACATACTCACTGTCTAAACCGAATACCATTTTAATAACTATACGCTGAGTGTGATCCAGAATGAAGTGGTTGGAATGGTGTAAGTTAATGACTGAAGAAAGAGAATGATAATGGATGACCTTGACACCTGTGTCAAATTGAAAATGACTAAAACAGGAGCCGTGACGCGCCAATGAGGTTAGCTACCTCGAGCGAACACACTTCTTTGTAAACTACTTATTATTTATTTTTGATTGGTGTGCGCACCCTTGAATTGGAGTGTTGTATCGCGGTGTTGCGATCGTTGCGGCGATGCATTCTCACCAGTCCGGATCAGGCAAATGGTAGTTTCACTACCTTGGGTATTGCCTCATGTGCCTTGTCATACTTGTATCCCTATATGAGACCACTACATTTTGTTTTGTATTATACCTATGAAATACTCCCTGATAGCCCATTAGTTTAGGGTGGAGTTTACAGTGCTGTATAGACTATAATGCTATATGAATGTGTTAAGGGGAACAATGGTAACGCCTTAATACTATTTTGACACTTTATTTTACTATTAGGCATTATCTACTTAACGTACACTACTATATATATAGATGGTTTAACGGATCCTGGAAGATGTTTATTCCATTCATCTTTGAGTTATAGTTGTTACAAAATTTGAACCACATTATCTTGTATAAGAATATATGTCCTGACTCGAGTGTTTATTTGCGCTTATACTCGCGTCAGTCTGAGGATTTCTGTTGTTGTGCTGCTTGGAAGCTGAAGACTTTAAAGACTATCATTTATCTTTTTCAGTATTTCTCTATTCTATTTTGATATTGTATCGGACATTTATTTATTTCTTTTCACTATTTTCTTGAGACATTGTTGTATTTACTTAGTAGCTTCATGAACTACTATTATGACATTGTTGTAATTTCTGCTGCGTTATTCTATTATATTGTATCTTCTGTGATGATTCTCATTTATATACATATACTCTATTAATGATTTGTGCTTTATACTATTTAAGTTGACATGTGTGAATTATTGTCAATTGAAATGGTCCAAATATACGGGGTGTTACACGAGCCCTCCTTCTAGAGCCAAAATGTTAACAAGAAAACTTATCAACACCCTAAAGTAGAGTTTAAGGAAAGAGTGGGTTCTTTTAGGTCTCTTTTGGCTAGTAGAGGTAGAAAGGATGGGAATACTTCATTTGATTCACCCCTTTGAATGGGTCATTATCGCAAAATTTTCCTTTGTTGACCTTTCGATCTAGTCGAAACACTTTTATTCTTTTCTTTGAGCCTTTCAAGCTTTCTGAAGCGTTCGATTACCCTTTCGAAATCTCCCTTTCAAAATGGTTGTGGAACTCTTAAAGATGGGTCTAAGGATCCAAGGGTATAGTTTGTTTAAAGGTTTCGACCTTGTCAAAAGCTAGCTTCTTAAGTGACTTGGGACCGATTCTGAAGTCTAAGGAAAACAAGTTAAGTTTTGAGGTTTTGATCCACCAAAAAGTGAGAATTTGATAAGTGGTAATTTGGAGTTGAAGACTTGGATTACTTGGAAAAATAGGGGTTTCGACCCACTCGGAAAGTCCTTTTTGATGAAGTCGAGACCTGTAAAACACAATTAAACCCAACAATAGTCTTCAAATAGCAATATGATTAAAAATATTAAAATCTTCACTTTATTTATCTAATGATGATAATGCTGGTCAATTTCCCCCAATTTGATTTACAAATTAGGATTTACAAATTTGCAAAGTTAAGAAAATACAAGTATAGAGTCAATGAATTCAGAACCCTAAAACTAGCCCCTTGGGTCTTCTTTATAGATGTGGGTTGGCATCTTTCGACCCAGTGCTTTTGACCTGGTCGAAATGTGCCTCTAGATACGTTTTGACTCCTTTAACGCTTGTGCATCCCTCTACAATGCTTTCAATGGGCTTGAACACTTCCATCTTCATTGAAAGGGATGGTTGTGCCTTTTCTCTTTACGTTGCTTTGTTGTCATAAGAGGCAAATGTACGAGCATTCGACTCTGCCGGTAGGCAATTTCCTAAGGTTTCGAGGTTGTTGAAGTTTTGATGGTTTCGACGCTGTTAGTAGCTTCCGAGTGTATGCTTGCGACTTGATGCGGAACATTCCTCGGATATTAATGGCTTCAACCGGTTCGAAAGACTTGATTATGCTTTCGAAAGGATTATCTTGATCAAGCCATCTTTCTGAGTGGTTTGAATGAAGGCAAAACTTTTTCGAAAGGTGTTTCTCTAACTCATTTGAATGGTCTTCATGCATGTGAAGCACCTTCTTCGAAAGGGAACCACTGAAGCGGAAGGGTACTTTTAACCTTTTTGACCCCTTCAAAAGGTTGTGATACCTCTAGTCTTTGGCTGTAGCATCCCTTCGACTCCTTCGAAAGGTAAGGCTGGAGCTATTTTCTCTTGTTCTTCTTTGTCTTCTACTCATTCTGGTTTCGACAAGGTCGAAAGGGTTTATGGTATCAACAACTCCTTTGTTGATAGACCTCCTTATAATTGTGAGCACTATAAGCAAGAAACATGTCGATGTTCACATTAAATGGATTAGAACATTAGCATAAATGGCTTAATAAATGATAGATATAGAATATGTACATTGAAAAGGTTGTAACTCCAAGATTAACGAGGTAATAAATAGAGAATAAATAGGGAGTTACAAGAATCTAATGAGATACAAATGGACTAATTAAATAGATTATTAGAGAAATTATGGAGAGACGAGGAAGGTAAAATAGGTAAAATTAGAATAATAACCATTTATTACAGATAATTAACATTTATAGAAATAACAAAAAACATGTTAGGTAGTATTTCATATTATAAGGCAATATGTTTGTTAATATTTGAAAGAAAGACGTAAAGGAGTGAGACAAGCTTCTATAAAAAGGTATACATTCATCACCACAAGAAGATAACCATATTTTTAAAGGTAGAGTAAGAAAGTTCAAAAGAAGGAACAATTAAAGTCAATTTATAAACCCAACCCTATTAGAAAGAATTGGAAAAAAAAGAATTTTGAAAATTCCTTTTAATATTCTGAAAAGGCTTTTCAAAGGATTATAAAATGAAGATCTTATGTTTCATAAATTGATTTTTTTTGAAAGAAAGTGATTTTAGTTGGGTTTGGAAATATGCTACTAATTGTTTTGTGAAAATTTTGGAAAGATGATGTAATTTTAAAAGTGGTGGAACGTTTAAAAACAAAATGGTGGATAAACTTTATAAAATGAAAATTATAAATCGTTTGATTTGAAGAGTTGAAAAAATGGGGGTTCTTCTGTTTAAAAAAATCAGTTTAAAATTAGTTGAATTGAAATTGCTGGATTCTTCATTTTCTTGAAATAAATGCAAAATAGGACATATGATGGACCCAATGATTTTTCTCGCTTTATAAATTTGACAGTTTTTATTTTGAAAGAGCAAGAAAATCTGTCAATTCATAATTTATAAAAGTAGTTGAGTTAAAAAGTTCTAACTTAAAATGATTTTTATCATTCCTGAAAGTCTTAGTTTAAAATTTATTGGAGCCAAAAAAATTTAGTCTAATGGTTTTTGATACAGGGGTTTTTCGTTTTTGGAATAAATATAATGTAGAATGTAGGTTAGACTCGATAATTTTTCCATCTTTATAAATTGGAAGTTCTTTTCTTTAAAATTATATTAAAGGGATGTATAAATGGAAATGACACTTGATTAAAAAAGGATATAAAGAATAGAAGGTTAAAAATGCTAGATAAGGTAGGTAGGAGGAACATTCTTGTATAAGGAATTGTTAATCGGGTTTTCAAATAAACCGATTTTAACCGAAAGTTAAAGCATCAAAATGAAGACAAAAGGATTCAAAGGATTTGGAAACATCATTAAAAAGAAAGAAAAAGGAAATACCAAAAAATAAGCGGAAAAAGTTGACTTGAGGTTTTCAACTTGGAGCCTGGGGTCCTCGGGTCGTACCTGCGTGGAACCTAGAAAAAATAAAGGAAAACCTAAGTTGAGAAATAGCAAGGCGAAACTATATAACATGGAGTCAGGCCCTAGGCAAACTCGAGACAAACCCGAGTCAGCTCAGTACCAAGTTATAAGTCATAACTCGGTACCAAGTTATGATATTTCTCAAGTTGGACTCACAAACTCTCAGATCCGACTCTAAACAATCGTTACAAAGCAGAACTCGGGTCAAACTCGCAAAACTCTTAGGTTGGACTCCAAGTACTCCAATCTTTAGATGACTCCATGCAAGGCTAGAAGAAAATGCATAAACCACTAAGGTCAGACACCAAGTTAGCTCAACCTTGACCCGAAGCTCATGATTTCATTGACATGGTTTTCGCCTTCATAATTCACTCCATCATGATTAGAACTATCTAGAATGATGGTATGAAGCAACTCGACAAATCTCAAAGAAATTGGCGCTAAGTACATAACTCGGCACTGAGTTATATAGGTCGGTACAGACCTATCTATTCACGACATTTCACCTTCCAAACTCCATACTTCTCACATACGACTCTAACTACTCGTGGTCAAGTAGTTTTTCCAGAGTTTGAATGACCAATTCCAAGGTTGATGAGAAGAAACTGAGAAAGTTAGATAATTCAAATGCAATCAAGAAGATCACAGGAATCAACTCAAAGTCGATAGAAAAGAGAATGGAACACATCAATTTTAAGTTAGAAAAGTAGAGCAAAAGATTGAACTGATTTCCACTTAAGGAAATACCTCGGCACCGAGTCAAATGACTCAGTACTGAGTTAATATTTAGACTCGGTGGGCCCCGTAATCTCTTATGCGACATTAGGCTAACTTCGAAACTCTACTACAAGCAGGCGTCTAACCCAACACACCAATTTCCCTGTAAATACAATCCTACATGCAACCAAAAGAGGATCTTCTCCCAGATCTTCTTTCCTCGCTCTAGATCTGGGATTCCACTACTCTTCACCATCTTCCTTCCTCATAATAATCACTAAGGCAACTACTCTCGACAGTTCTAGGCCTAAGAACTTGTCAACTTCTAATACTTATGACTCTAGTTCTCTGTAATCTCATACAAACTCTCTTAGATCCATAATAAATAAAACTATAAAGTTGACGTAGGCTAGAGATTACTGAACCACTACAAAAATTTTATGTGTCCCTATTATATTTTCTTTGATTTCTACTGTTATATGCTAGATCTAGGTCTTACTGGTTTCATACAACTCATTCTTGGGTGTTGATCCATTTTTGGAATCAACATATTGGTGTTTTCACTGATGAACTAAATCTAGGCTTAGATCTAACTCTCTACTTTAGAATAGATAGACCTAGAAATTAGATCTAGACAAATTTCTCTAAGAAGTTTAAGAACTTGTTGCTGAAGATCAATGGCACCCAAAAAAGAAAAATCTACTTCTGGAAGACCCGTAGGAGCAGTGGCTAATGGTGATGAAGGAAACATTCATCGAACATAAGTTAATAAATGGAAATACAATACTAGGATCCTATATTCAACATGAAGTTGTGACCAAAGGAGAGTTTGATAAGATGATCCCTGAAGTTAATCAGAAGATGGCAGATAGGCATAAAGCTTTGATGGATAAGGTAAATGCATTACTAACCTTACAGCCACCAACGATAATAAGAGTTAGAAAAGAAAATTCTCCTAAAATAGAGTAAAAGCCCTTTGGTTTTTGGCTTAAACAAGAGAGATGGGAAGAAAAACCAGAAGGAAGTAACTGTAGGAGTCTTTGAGGGAGGTAGCAAGAGTGCTCCCCCTACAAGAAGGCCAACTGGCACCGATAGAAATTCCCATGTGGAGGATGTTCCGGAAGGTGATGCAATGGATGCATCTGATGAGGAAGTGGACTTGCAGCTTGATGGTGATGATTTGGACTTGGATATTGGTGTTAACAGACAAAACACTAGAGCTGGAGTCCAAACTGCCACGGAAAGACCAACCTGGTGCCAGTGGAACTCCGCATGCATGGTTCTCCTAGAGAGTGGAGAACCTATACATCAATCAGCAAACTAAGATCGTTTGTAGAGTCAAACACTTGGTGTAGCCCCTGAAAGTCGACTTATAGATTACTGTGTCGGTGTGGAGTGCATCGTCGCCATAGTCGAACGGTTGCTGGAGGAGAGTAGGGGCAATAAAGATGAAGACTTAGGTTTTGCACCAAGCAGAACTCCATTTACAGAAAACATCTTGAGTGAAGAATTCTTAAGGAGGTTTAAATGCCGACTATGCCATCATATTACAGCACTACTGATTCTAGACAACACCCGCTTAAATACGAATGATACATGGATGGAGCTAGAGCAACATATGTTGTTTGCTGTAAATGTTTGCATATCTTCTTGGAATGAGTTGCATCAATATGGTTCACTGGGCTCATGCCGAGATCCATATTGACTTTTGATGAATTAGCAAGAAAATTCATGGAGTTGTTCTGACTGCATGTTACATTACCCAAGGACGTGATGATTTTGTCTGGATTGACTCAAGGACCCTGTAAGTCTTTGTAAGCTTCCTTGAACCGATTCAACATCACTGTTAAGGACGTTAGTAATCTGAAGGAGGATCTTGTATTTATGGCCTTGGTCCGGGGCATTCACCTAAATACGGATTTTGGTAGATGGTTAAAGATGAAGCAACCCACTACCATGTAAGAATTTCACCAAAAGGGGAATCAGTTTCTGCGGTTGTAAGAAGCTGAACTGGTCAAATAAAAGGTCTATGATGAACAATCGAAGGAGGGAATCCATAGTAACATCGCAGTAAACACTGAAAACTTTGGTAATCAGAAGAAATAAAGTCAAAACTCTGGTAGTTGGAGTAATGTGAATGCGAAACATCCAAAGAACTTCGAATTAGAATATTACATGCCCTTGATGATATGTCAGAGAATATATATCTTGCGACTCAGGAAATTGTTTAGTTGAATATTAATATTCGAAATTGTTTTGAAGAATTTGGAAAAAAAAATAGTGTATTTTGTTTTATAACTACTTTCGAATTAATGAATAGTACTATTATGTGTTTTGAGATATTTGTATTTCCATGCAATGAGGAATTAGAATAAACAAAGTTATAATACCATCTAGGATGCGGCATTCGATAATATTTCACAATTATTCTGTAGACTCATTTTATGGAGTATTATGGGGATTGAGTGTAGTTCATTTGCTATGAATAAATGATTGAGCATCACATAGTGGAATGGGACACGGATATGACATTTATTCAGTTATTCACTATAAGTAGATGTCACTCATACAAGGTTATGTAACGAACCATATTTTTGGACGGTTTAAATCAACGATAACCACATATGTCAAATTCAAACCATTCAAAATGGAGGATTGTTATGGGGTAAATAAGAAAAGAAGAGAAAGAAAAGAAAACAAAATACAAAATCTCACAGCGGAATGACAAAATATAAAATCAAATAAACAGTCCATGAAGCTGTTTACAAATAATAATTGATTTCACTTTTACAATACAAATCAGAGTTACATACAATAGAAATAAATTAATAATGCAGCGGAATAACGTGATGTAGTGGGGATAATACAATAAATAATAATAGTACTAAAGCTTCGTCTTCGTCCTCCTGAAAAGCAGTCTTCGATATACTAAAAAGCTCAAATTGACCCTAGCGAATTGAAAAGTCAAAAAACTCGACTGGGAATTAAAAGATCTTATATAAATTAAGTAAATGGTAAATAAATATGAATGTAACGGCGTCGGATATGTTTACGAGGTTTGACATCTCTTATCCAGTGTCAACGTGAGTGTAAAAACTTAAGAGATGTTTGGGATTTCCATCTCCTAAGGATCCGTTAAACTATCTACATACATGGTATGATACGGTATTATAATAGTGTCTACAGTAAAGTAAATTATTAAAATAGCGTTAAGAAGTTACCCATATCCCCCTTAACACATTTTATATATTTTCTCGTAGTCTATACAATACCGTAAGCTCCACCAAACCGATGGTTTACCTAGAGGGCACTCCATAGGTACGGTACGGTACAAAACAAACTCGCAGTGGGCATGATAAGGAACGCGACAAGGCATGCGTGGCAATTCCCAGGGTAGGATACTACCATTTTTTGGATCTGAACTTGTGGTAACGCATAGCAGCTACTACTGCCCGCCTCGGAATAGACTCCCAAATCAAAATCAAGGGGTGGCCACCAAATAAATCACAAAGTCATAATATGGTATCGAAGAAATGTGCCCTATAGGAGGTGTGACCTCAGTTGGCTCAGTGTGGCTCCTTTTTAGCCACATCAAGCCGACTCACATGAGTCAGCGCTATGATAATACCTCATATGGAATCGTTCACCAAACCATCCAACTTCATTTTGGATTCTCTACCACGTACACAATCGTTAAAGTGGTTTTCGGTATTGGCAAAAGTATGACAATATCCCATCCTGGTCTCTTTAACAACCAAACGTTTATTTCACACGGATGGTTCTTTACATTTCCAAAACCAATTCATAATTGACATTAAAATATCATATTCAATTCAAACTATATCACTTCGAAATCATATTCGCTTTCGAAATCATATTCACAAAATATGTTAAATCCTTATTTCAAAATCATCATATTTACTCAAATATGTCATTTCACTAGTAGTTATTATTTCAAATCACAACTTAGGTTATAACATCATTCAACCATATTTGCTTTTAAATCAAGGATTTAAGCATAAACACTTCCACTTTACACAGTCTGGAAATTAGAAAATAGTTTAGATAGTTATAAATAGTTAAGTAGTTTAGTAAAGTTGAAACAAATTTTAAATAGTTTGAAATACTTTAAAATAATTTAAAAGTGGTTTTAATAGTTTAAATAGATTTAAGATAGTTTAAATAGATTTAAATGATTTAAATAGATTAAATATATTTAAAATAGATTAAATATGTTTAAAATAGATTAAATATATTTAAAATATATTAAATAGATTTAAAATAAGTCAAACGATTTAATTAGTTTAAAATAGGTTAAATTAGCTTAAATGGATTAAAATAGATTAAAAATAGTTTAAAATAGTTGAAATAGATTCAAATTAGTTTAATAGTTTGAAAACCTTAAAATCAGGACTTTAAAATAATAAATCTTTAAACAGTTTATATTAAAATAATTAATTAAGAATTAATATCAAAATTAAACCATTTCTTCCATTTCAACACATTTGGACCATGTCCAGATTTCAGTTCAACTAACTAAAACTGGTTTTTAAATTTAGATTCTCATTAATCCATTTAACCAATATCGATTTCAATCCATGTTTGAATTATCAATTTAAGCCACTTTAAAATTTAAATAGATTTCAAAGTTATATTCAAACAATTTCAATAACTCAATTTTGATAAATTTCATTTATGCTTCAAAATTTCAACTTTGAAATTTCCATTTAATTCTTTAAACAGTTCATTAAATCAATTCTAATTTTGAACATTTAAAGCTTGGATTTCGAAAGTAATTCAGTTTATACAAATCAAATTTTATTTCAAAATATCGTTTAATTGAATTTAAATTTTAAGGATTGAAAATCGTTTAATTTAACCAATCCAATGTCCGTATATAATTCTCTATCTTATGGTCAAGTGAAATGAATATTTATCATTTCAATCCGTAATTATTTTATATTTACGGATATATATCATTTCAACCCGCAATCTCGAATTTAATTACAAATCCATGAAATGGCTTGAGTATATCATTTCAACTCATAATGATTTAACAATTTCTATCAGACCATTCGGGTATGTATCATTTCAACCCATATGGAACTTGCAGTGTTAAAATAATATAAATGTAACATCCAGTCATCCAATATAAACAATCAAACATCCATCGCAATCATCATTCAGATCAATAAAAAAATAACAACAATTGACTGATCATCAATAACAGGTATTAACAGGCAGTTTAAAATTCAATATTAAATTAAATAGAAATTAAATTAAATAGAAATTAAATTCAATAAAAGTCAGATTTAACTAGAATGACAATTTAAATATAGCAAATATCAACCAATCAATTTCTAATCATATCATAAATTCAATTTAACTAATATAAGATAATCTAGTAGTTGTGAATGGGTCAAAACACTCATCTTTGATTTTAGCCCATAAAAATCCAAATAGAAGCGCAAAAACTCAACGGTCTTCAAATTCAACTAAATCAATTCCATGTTGTCTAAAATTTAAATATGAATCCAACAAAGAAATAGCATGTGAATCAAATTTTATATGCAAAAGATATTCATGTTATAAGAAATATTATTAAAATAATAATTAGTATGCATTTAAAAAAAATTTGTACTTACGTTTTTCTCAAGATGAGGCTTCAAGAAAAGATTGAAGAACAACTAAGATAAGGACAAGACGTTTACGAAAAATGAAAAAAAAATCATGTTTCATAAAAGAAAGTTTTTGGATTTGCAAGAATAAGAGATTTTGAATATGAGGTGTCAAGAGAAACAAAACGCAAATGAAGAAATAAGCTTCAGGTTATTTATATTTAGAAAATGAAGATGGAGGGACAAAATAAATGTCCCATTTTATTTTGAAAGCTTCAGGCATTAATAATGAATAAGGAAATGTACGTCGGAATGGAAAAGTTTGCAAACCAATGAAAAGTAAAAAAATTATACGTGAAAATGAGGTGGCAAGAATTAAATACAACCTAAAAGTCTAGGCTCAGGTACCAAACATAAGGAGAAATGAACAGATCAAGTATTAATAATAAGGTAACTATTTTAAAACGTTTATGCAAAAATTAATAACAAAAGAAATGAAGGGACTATGTACATCGCACAACCTTCTGAAATTCAATTTTTCTAAACGTAACCAAATTAACTTCATTAACTCAAATAATATTCAAATTTGTACGCATTTTGGTTTTTATCTATGCATAACAAAAAAATTATACTTACCATAAAATGAAAATATTCAATTGGTTTTCCCAAAGTGATCTTTTATTTTCATTAAAACACCATTTTTGTTTAACACAAAATGTTCATTTCTTTTATTAAATCTATTAATTGCAACCTATATTTTCTTTCCTTTTAACTGAAATATTTGAATTACATTAATTGCAATTACTTACAAAGTTAAATTTCAAAACAGACAACTAAAATGGATGAAAAATAGAACAATTGTTTATTTAAACACGTTTATAAATTTTATTGATTATACACAAGAGTAATAAATAACTTACTGAAATAGATTATTTTCTTATTCTTGTAATCAAGCTATAAGGTAAAACACAGTTCAAATAAATATATATTTCTTCCTTTTAAATCAATCATTTTATTCTTTATTTTAATGAAATTAAACCTACATTCACAAATGAAACATTTTTTTTATTTGATATTAAATGTTCTTTTCATTAAATCAAACTTTCCTTATATTTTCACAAACATAAGCTACTTTTAATTACACCAATTAATTTACAATTTAGTGTTCTCTCTCCTATTAGTTGAAAATTTTCAATTACATTAATTTCAGCTGATTAAATTTCAAAATGGACTAAATGAATGTAATGAGAAGTAGAACAATTATTTTCTATCTAATAGTAATTTAAACATATTTACACGATATTGGATACAAATAGTAATCATACATTTCTTACTAAATAATAGTTTCTTATCTCTACAATCAATCTTTCAGCTACTAAACATTTCAAATAAATAAACATATGTTTACTCCTTTACTAAAGTTATTCATTTTTATTCTTTTATTTTGATTTACACTCCTACTATTAAATCAGCCAATACCTTATGAAATTATTAACATAGGTCTCTACCTTATTATCCTCATTTTCTACAATTGACGCCTTTTTTTACGTTAATAACAATATTTAATTACATTTAATTCCAATAATTACCAATTCAATATTCAAACGGACTAATTAATGAGATGAGAAAAAACCAATTGTTATTACATAGTAATCCATATTCATTAACTTATTGTTTACAAACAAAGATTATACATCTACTTACAAATAGCTGCTTTCATATTCTATATTAAAAACACTTTCAATTAAATTACATATAATTTCGCCATTACTATGGCATTTAATTCATTTTCTTATTTAAATTTTTTAACTAATTATAACTTTTCAATAATTTCAATCAATTGGAATTACATTAAGATTGGTAGCAATTGCCTTAAATTAACCTTATTATATTTCATTCTAGTAATTCTTCTCCTTAATAAATCTTAAAATTTCAACTTTTCACGATATTAAATTCCAAAACTTATTTAATTAATTAAATTTAATTATCGAAAATTATGGGTCGTTACAGGTTGAGTATATGGGGTATTATATTTTTGGTGATGCGCAATAAGAGTGAGCAGGCTGAAAGCCATAAGTATGCCTATCTATTTTTTGTACACTCCAATTATACGACATGGATTAAACCAAGTGGCTAGAATCCATCCTAGTGACCTGATTACGAGGTGGCTCCCCAAACTCGTGGCACACCTTTTGATGTATATAGCTAAGATCCATGGCTGAAAGCCACTACCGCTGTGTCACATAGGCCAGCAATCATTGTCATTAGGGCACTTGTAGATTCATGAAACGCATAACGTGGACTTGTACTTGATGGATATTGAGTCATGATGGTCATCGAGGTAACTAAGACTGTAGGAGTAGCGTTGAGAACGTGTAAGGAAGGCTCCTATGGCAGGTCGAGAGCTGTCAGTCTCCCATCTAGTTATTTTTTATAAGATGTTATGACACCTACTATAACGACCCATAATTTTCGATGATTAAAATAGCTAATTTAATAAGATTTTTGTGATTTAATATTAGGAGAAATAAAAATTTGTGATATAGTAATGAAATAATAACTAAAATGAAATGTAATAATGTAAATTTACGTTAATTATTAACAATTTGAATGAAATTCCAATCAATTTAAATGATTTAAAAGGTTATACTTGGTTATAAAGTGAATATAGGAAAACAAATGCAAATATTGAATCAATTAATGAAATAATATATAATTTACGGTAATTGAATAAAATCAGTGTTATGTAAGTAATTATAACATTTGGTTCTAAATAATAAACTTATTAATGTGACTAAAAGTTAATGGTGACAAACTATTATATGTGTAACAACCTTCATATTGTATGATTGTATATATAAATGTTTTATTTAATTATAGCATCACTAGTCGGAATAAAGTCTGAAATGCAACTTTTTGTAAACAGTTGAATTAGGACTCGAGACTACTTTCATTGAGTCCAAAACGGCGTTTGTGACTTTTTGAGTATAAACATCGATATGTTTGGAGTTGAGCTGAATTTGCTATTTTTCTATTAGGCTTTGGGTTTGGATTTCAGCCCATTGACCCAACATATTACCCTAACTCCACCACCTCTCCTCCCCTCTTCATTCATTCATTCTATTTTCCTAACACTCTCAAGCTAAAGGAAAATGGGAGAAAGTAAAGGAAATTAAAATTCCTAAACCCCATATTACTAGGAAATTCAAGATTCTAGTTCCAAAATCAAAGAGAAGCTTAGGTAAGCATCCTCTTCACCTTCTCCATCTCAATCTCTCTTCTATTCTCAGAAACTCCTAAACCCTAATTTAGGAACAACTTCTCCTTTGATGGTAGATTGACGATTCTAGAGGTGTATTGAAGAGGAATTGGCCTTGCCTTGTCTTAAAGCTTCTCATTTTTTGTTTTTAGGTTGAAAGGTGAGTTCTTGAACTCATATCTATGTCTATAGCTTTCATTGTTGTTAGGTATGAATTCCTAACATCTATTCATGTTCATTTGCTTTTGATTTGAATTGATTTGGTGAATTTTTCAATTTTGGTGTTTTGAAGTCAAAATCTTTAAAGATCATATCTTGTATGTTTGGACATGTTATTTGGGGTGTATCGAAGAGCCTATAGGGCAGGGTTGTCGCTTGGCATAAATCCCTAGCCTCCGTCGCTCATCCGATCGCTTCCGAATCTATTTGGCCATCATTGGCCTAGGCAAACTGTTTCTCAGAATAGGCAACCAGACGTCGGGTTGTAAGGTCCAGACGTTTGGTTAGGGCAGCAGACAAAAAAAATATGACGGAAAAGAAAAAAAGGGCAGAGACTTGGACCAGACGTCTGGTCCAAATCTATCAGACGTCTGTTTAGTTTTCAGACGTCTGGTTAGAGTTCAGACATCTGGCAGGTTTCTGAAATATTTCCAAAACCCAAAACCAGACATCTGGATGAATCCCCGGATGTATGAAATTGCCAATTTTGCCTATTTTGGCTGTTTTTGATTGGATTTCTAATTTTTGTTGATCCAATTGGTTGTTGCCATTTATTATCGACTTTGATGACTTCTTTTATGGATTTTTGTGAATATCCATTTGATGTATTTGATATCGGTTTTTATAGATTTAATTCACGTCTGAATGTGAATTTTTGGTTGATTGATTTTTTTTACAATCATTTCTATGATTTGTCAATTTAAAATACAAAGGTTTCTATACTAGTAGTAAATACTAAAACTCTTTCATCAAAACGATTTCAACATTTACTTTCAATATAAAACTCGCTTTTAAAATTGTTTTCCAATCTATTAGTATATACAAGCCTTTACCTCATTCGTATGAGAAATCTAAATAAACGACTTAGAAAAACTAGTGGTATGAAACGCTCGCGTTTACTTCGTCGGTTAATTTTTGGACTTGTTCGATTAAAATCTCATGACAATTTTCGAGTGGAAATCTACAATTTGTTCGTAAATATTTAAGTTAAGCCAATGGTTATGGGACATGAAGCTAAACTCATTTATTTACTAGCTTAGTGAAATTCACACTTCTTATTGATCAACGGTGATCATTTTATGGTTTAGACTAACGATAAGCGATGTCTCTTTGTCCACGTGAGGGACTGTACCTCGTTTTACTGGGCTTCGTCTCATTTCTTTTATAGGCTAACGACCACTATGGGTTCTTTAGAGTTTCGACTCATTTTTTATGGGCTAGCGACCCATGTTCTTTTATGAAATCATCGGACGTACCGTTATTGTACTACATCGTTGTTCCGGCTTATCAGGTTCATCGGATGTACCTTTGTTGTACTACGTCATTGTTTTGAATTATTTGAGTTTCAGGTCCCTCGGGCGTACCATATTGTACTACATCATTGCACCGGCTCAAATTTTATGGTTAGTGACCATGGGATAGCGTCCCGTTTGTGATACACGTATTGGTGAGTTTTTATGCTCCCGTTTGTGATAGGCCTCCTCTTTGTGATTTCTGGATTTCTAATTGATGATTTCTAGAATTTGTGTTTCACCCATTTTTGCGATTGGCATTGTTGAGTTTTGCCAATATTTAGGGTTTGGTGAATAAAATAAAGAGTATGATATTCTTTTTGGTGTTTTGAGATTCTTAAGATATTGTATGATTTTTATTGTTATTTAATGTATACTTGACACGGTATGGCATTATTGTTATCATATGTTTTTGTCATATCTCTTATCTTATCTCATTTTATATGGTATTTATAGCTAGATTGGTCCGTTTATTATTTTCTTCTTAAATAATACTCGGGTCAGACCGTGGTATTTCAGGTGCTTCTACTTGACTTCTTATCAGGGTCCGTCGTATGATGTTTAGCTAACTACTTAGTTTAGTAGTTTTTGTTTTATACATTCGAGATAGAGACTCCTTGATGTATACATATTCATTTGACTAGCACTTGTAGCTATTCCTTTGTGATGTAGTGGATTTATATGACCACTACTTTGATGTACACTTCTAT
Source organism: Allium cepa (assembly GCA_030765085.1). Lineage (NCBI taxonomy): Eukaryota > Viridiplantae > Streptophyta > Magnoliopsida > Asparagales > Amaryllidaceae > Allium > Allium cepa. Next base: position 455,771,058 of record CM060929.1, on the reverse strand, counting down.
GTGTTTTATTCATATCTGTTTCCGCCTTTGTGATATGAATATCTGTGACTGATTTTGTGTTATGCTTATTTTATATTTGTTTCCAAAGACCACATAGCCACTGTGTAGTAGCTTTGAAGTTATATCGGTATGTTGGATTTCCTCTTGAAATGAAATGCATGCCATACTATCTGATATATCGATACTCGTACAAAGCAATTACATAGATGGTCGCTCCTCAATAGCCTTATTTTTTGTGCTAGTTGACGGCATTACTCTGTAGTGTCCTTGGCTAGTGTGAGTATGGAGGTGGGGCATCACAGCTTGGTATTAGAGCCAAACTTTGGAACAATATAGAATATTATAGCAAGGATCATCATCCTAAGTCTTTCTTAGGAATCATGTCTTGGGATTTAATTCGAGTCATTGGACATGTTATATCTTATATTCTTCATGATGCTTGTTTTACCAATCAAGTTTGTTTTATATTCATTCTGAGAATAACATTTTCCTCTTCTTTCTTTCTTTCTTAAAGAAGAGAAATGGTTAGACCTGGTCATCCCAGCGTCGGTCAATCCAGTGCCACTCCTCAGGATGGAGTATCATGTCTGCCCAACATCTTTTGGATCTTGTAAAGAATGCTCAAGCTGTCAGATCTATTCCAAAGCCTACTCATCCTAAATCCAGTTTTGCACGCTCGTGCAGTGATTATACCAATTTGGGTGAAAAGCCATCCAAGGGTTCTGAAAGTGTTATAGAAGTTCATGCTTGGCTTAGATCATGCGACCGCATCTTTTCCCGCATGAATCTTGTTGTTCTCCATCGATTCCAAGTGGCTTCTAGCATGCTCCAAGAGAGAGCATTAGATAGGCATGAGCTTTTGATTTTGGAAATTGTTGAAGCGGATCTTACTTGGGAGAAGTTTCGGGAAAGATTTGAGTTAAAGTTTATGCCAAAAGCTGAAAAGGTAACTTTAGCTCGACATTTTATTGACCTTATTCAAGGTGAATCTTCTGTAACGGACTATGTCGCATCTTTTGAATCCCTCTCTAAATATGGGTCGAGTATAATAATACCCCATTGAAGAAAAATCAAAGGATTGTCTATGAGTTGAATAAGAACCTCAAAAAGCATTTACTTTTGAAACTATAAGTTTCTTTTGATTAGCTTGTTAATATCGCTCTTCAACTTGAAGAGGCCGATAAAGAAAAGCGATGTTGAAGTTGTGGGTGCCAAACAAAACTTCAACATCAACAAGAAGAGGCCTATTAAGTTCAAGCCTAATTCCAACAAGAAGGGGAAACAAGCATCTTTGGTAGCAAAGACTTCTATCTCAAGTTGTGGGCAATGCTACAATTGTGGTTCTACGGACAATTATGCAAATAGATGTCCGAAACCCTTTTTTGTCGTTATTGCAAAAGTTCGGGTCATCTTTTATCTTCATGTCCCAAACTTCCAAGAAACAAAGAGGGAAAACTAAATGTTGTGCAAGCACCTAGCAACACTTCTCTTGGTTAAGGTATTTCTCATTCTATCCTTGATGGCGTTATTATGTTTCGTGATCATCCTTTTCGAGTTCTTTTTGATATGGGTGCATCTCACTCTTTTATATCAAAAGAACTTGTTGGTACTTTGTCTTTAGATGTTATGTGCTTGATGACTTCTTTGAGGATTGCAAATCCGATTGGTGGATCCACGACACTCAGTTTTCTTTAAAAAGATGTCGAGATTATTTTATGTGATTTTTCTTTCCGAGCCGATTTGCATGTTATGCATTACTTGGGCTTTAGAATGATTTTGAGAATGGATTAGCTTAACTGTTATGAAGCCTACATCCTATGTCCTGAAAGGACTATTCATTTTAGACATCCTCAATCTGTTAAGAAGATTTCTATTGTTCTTAAAGATTTAGATTCTAGTTCGATAGCGTCCTTATATTCTCTAAAGCCATATGATGATGATAATGATGATGAGGAAGATGTTATTTCCCCCATTCACATTGTTCGTGAATTTCCTGATATATTTGAGTCCAATTTAAGATTACCCCTAAGCAAGCAATTGAGTTCAAAATTAATCTAATCCCTAGAGCTCTACCCTTCACTCGTCCTCCTTATCGTATGTCCAATAAGGAAAATGAGGAGATGCGTAAATAATTATCTGAATTGGAAGCGAAGCGATTTATTCATTCTAGTTTCCCTCCTTGGGAAGCTTCAGCTATCTTTGTAATGAAATCCGATGGTACACTTAGGCTTTGCATTGACTACCGCAAGCTTAATGATCTTACCATTAAGAATAAATATCCTTTACCTCGGATTGATGATATATTCGATCAACTTTACGGCGCTAGAGTCTTTTCACAACTAGACTTAGCAACCGGTTTTCATTAGCTCCGTATTGCAGAGGATAGCATTCCTTTGACATCGTTCCGTACTCGTTATGGATCTTATGAATGGCTTATTATGCTATTTGGTTTAACGAATGCTCCAGCTTATTTCGTTAGCCTTATGAATCGAGTTTTCAAAGACTTCCTCGATCGATTCGTTCTCATCTTTATAGATAATATTCTTGTTTATTCTAAAACCGAGGAAGAACATGAAAAACATCTTTGGTTCATGTTGGAAACTCTTAGGAGCAATCAATTGAAAGAAAATTTTTCTAAGTGCCACTTTTGGCAATCCCGTGTGAAATTTTTAGGACATATCATTTTTTAATCTGGAATTTCCGTAGATCCTTGAAAGATTGAAGCGATTCAGAATTGGAAGAGACCGGAGTGTGTTATGGAAATTCGTAGCTTTCTTAGATTGGCGGGCTATTACTGTCGGTTCATAAAAGACTTTTTTAAAATTTCCATGCTCCTTACTAATTTGACAAAGGAGGGAGTTAAGTACATTTGGTCAAATAAATGTGAAGCTGCTTCCCAGAAATTAAAAGAACTCCTTTCCGATGCTCCTATTCTTGTGATTCCCGAAGAGAACCAAGACTTTATTGTTTGTACCGATGCTAGTGTGTTGGTTTGGGAGCCGTTCTCATGCAAAGGGAACGTGTTATCGCTTATGCTTCTAGGCAATTAAAGCATGCCGAGACTAGATATGCCACTCATGATTTAGAGCTCGCGACTATTGTTTTCTCCCTTAGAATTTGGCGTCCTTATCTTTTGGGAGAGAAATTTGTTCTCTACGCCGATCATAAATCTTTGAAGTATTTATTTTCTCAAAAGGAAATTAATTTGCATCAACAATGTTGGCTTGAGTTCCTTACTTCTTATGATCTTGATATTCTTTATACTCCTAGAAAGGGGAATCATGTTGCCGATCCCCTTGGCCGAAAGCAACAAGCGTTTGTTTCTATGATAATATCCGAATGGAATGATCTCGAGACTTTGTCCACTTGTGAGATTCGAAATCATGAATCCGATTCATGTTCATCACTTGTTTTATGTAACCTTGAGGCTTATCCATCTCTTTTAGACCACCTTCTTGATGCTCAAAAGCATGATCCCGGATTGGCTCATCTTAGCCAAAGTTGTAGGGATATAAATATTGATGGTTTGAAAGACTTTGAAACCGATGCTCGTGGCGGCATTCGAAAATTTGTTAGACTTATCGTGTCAAATATCAGTGATCTCCGTAAAGACATTTTAGAAGATTCTCATCGTTCTAACTTCACCATTCATCCCGGTAGTAGTAAAATCTACATGGATATGAAGTGACTTTATTATTGGGATGGAATGAAATCCGATATTGCTATCTTTATTAAGCGTTGCATGACTTGCTAACTCATTAAGGTCGAGCATCAAAGGCCCGGTGGGTTATTGCAACTTTTAGACATTCGAGTTTGGAAGTGGGATCAAATTTCCATGAACTTTATTGACGGTCTTCCCCATTCTCGTTTGGGTCATGAGAGTTTGTGGGTGATTGTAGATAGACTAAAAAAGTCCGCCCATTTTATTCCTGTTCGGTCTAATCTGACCGTACCTCTTTTGCCCAAACTCTATGTTAAAAAAATTGCTAAATTGCATAGAGTTCCTACTTCTATTGTTAGAGATCGTGGTCCATTTTTTACCAGTGGATTTTGGAAGAGTCTTCAAAAAGCTTTGGAATATTTTAGTACCCCTTATCATTCTCAGTCCAATGGACAAATTGAGCATGTGAATCAAACTCTTAAGGATCTTCTTCGTGCATATATTCTTGATTTTAGTGGAAGTTGGGAAGATAAATCTTGTTGAGTTTTCCTATAATAATAGCTTCCAATCTAGTACTGGTATGGCACCTTTTGAGACACTCTATGGAAGGCCATGCCAATCTCCTTGTTGGCTTGAGGCCGGTGAGAAGCTGGCTTTAGGTCCAGATTTTATTCATGATTCCACAGAAAAGATTGACGTTATTCGTCATAGGATGAGAGAAGCTCAAAGTATAAAAATATCCTATGCCGATAACCGAATTTGAAATTATGAGCGGGAGATTTGGTGTTCATTCATGTTTCACCTATGAAGGGTGTCATGCGTTCCAATCGATCGAGAAAATTAGCACCTCGATATATTGGTCCATTTTCTCTCACCAAACGCATTGGTTTCGTGGCTTATCGCCTTTTATTACCGGCTTAATTTTCTGCTACTCACGACATTTTCCATGTCTCTCAACTACGGAAATGCCTTAGGGATTCCGGTTCTATTCTTGTGCCTAGTGTTATTGAAGAAATTGAAGTTTCACCAGATTTGAATTATGAGCAAAATCTTATTCGTATCATTGCTACGGAGGTTAAATGCCTTCGAAATAAAGATGTTCTGCTTGTGAAAGTTCAATAGTTCTCAAATCCTAAGGATTTCTCTTGGGAATCCAGAGAATTCATCGAGCGAACACATCCGGATTTACCCTCTCGAGCTCTTTAAGGTGAACTTCTTACTTCAAAATTTTCTTTTGAGTTGATATGATTTTATGGTTGTTACTCTTTATTTCCTTCGTAAGTACTGCGATGACGCAATTTCTTTAAGAAGGGGAGTCTATAAGAACCCACATATTTTACGATTGTATATTTAAATGTTTTATTTAAATATAGCATCGTTAGGCGGAATAAAGTCCGAAATGCTACTTTTTGTAAACAGTCGAATTAGGTCTCGAGACCACTTCCATTGAGTCCAAAATGTCATTTGCGACCCTTTTGAGTATAAACATCGTTATGTTTGGAGTTGAGTTGAATTTTGCTATTTTCTATTGGGCTTTGGGTTTGGGTTCAGCCCACTAACCCAACATATTACCCTAACTCCACCCTCTCTCCTCTTCATTCATTCTTTCTATTTTCCTAACACTCTCAAGATAAAAGGAAAATGGGGGAAAAAAGAGGAAATTAAAATTCCTAAACCCTAGATTACTTGGAAGTTCAAGATTCTAGCTCCAAAATCAAAGAGAAGCTTAGGTAAGCATCCTCTTCATCTTCTCCATCTCAATCTCTCTTCAATTCTCAGAAATTTCTAAACCCTAACTTAGGAAAAACTTCACCTTTGATAATAGATTGAAGATTCTAGAGGTGTATTAAAGATGAATTGTCCTTGCCTTGTCTTAAAGCTTCTTATTTGTTGTTTTTGGGTTGAAAAGTGAGTTCTTGAACTCACATCCACGTCTATAGCTTTCATTTGATTTTGATTTAAATTAATTTGGTGAATTTTCCAATTTTGGTGTTTTGAAGTCAAAATCTTTAAAGATCCTATCTTGAATGTTTGGACATGTTATTTGGGGTGTATCGAAGAGCCTATAGGGTTGGGTTGTCTCTTGGCATAAATCCCTAGTAATCGTCGCTCATCCGATCGCTTCCGAATCAATTCAGCCATCATTGGCCTAGGCAAACTATTTCCCAGAACAGGCAACCAGACGTCTGGTTGGAAGGTCCATACATCTGGTTAGGGCAGCAGACAAAAAAAAAATATGGTAGAAAAGAAAGAAGGGCAGAGACTTGGACCAGACGTCTGGTCCAAAACTACCAGACGTCTGGTTAGTTTTCAGACGTCTGGTTAGAGTTCAAATGTCTGGGAGGTTTCTAAAATATTTCCAATATCCAAACCCAGACGTTTGGATGAACCCCAGACGTCTCGAACTACCAATTTATCCTAGTTTGGCTGTCTTTTGATTGGATTTTCAATTTTTATCAATTTTTGTTAATCCAATTGGTTGTTGTCATTTATATCGATTTTGATGACTTCTTATCTGGATTTTGGTGAATATCCATTTGATGGATTTGATATCGATTTTTATGGATTTAATTCACGTCGTTGAATGTGAATTTTTGGTTGACTGATTGTTTTTATAATCATTTCTATGATTTGTCGCTTTAAAATACAAGGTTTCTATACTAGTAGTAAATACTAAAACTCTTTCATCAAAACGATTTCAACATTTACTTTCAATACAAAGCTCGCTTTTAAAACCGTTTTCCAATCTATTAGTATATACAAACCTTTACCTCATTTGTATAAGAAATCAAATTAAACGACTTAGCAAAACAAGTGGTATGAAATGCTTGCGTTTACTTCGTCGGTTAATTTTTGAACTTGTTTGATTGAAATCTCATGACAATTATCGAGTGGAAATCTACAATTTGTTCGTATATATTTAAGTTAAGTCAGTGGTTATGGGACATGAAGCTAAACTCATTTATTTACTAGCTTAGTGTAATTCACACTTCTTATTGATCAATGGTGATCATTTATGGTGTAGACTAGCGATATAGGATGTCTCTTTGTCCACATCGGGGACTGCAGCTTGATTTATTGGGCTTCGTCTCATTTCTTTCAAAGGCTAACGACCTATGGGTTCTTTGGAGTTTTGACTCATTTTTATGGGCTAGCAACCCATGTTCTTTTATAAAGTTCGATTCATCGGATGTATTGTTATTATATTACGTCGTTGTTCTGCCTTATCAGGTTCATGGGGCGTACCGTTATCGTTGTTCCGAATTATTCGAGTTTCAGGTTCCTCGGACGTACCGTTATTGTACTACGTCGTTGCACCGGCTCAAATTTGATGGTTAGCAACCATAGGATAGTGTCCCATTTGTGATACACATGTTGGTGAGTTTTCATGCTCCCGTTTGTGATAGGCCTCCCCCTTTGTGATTTCTGGATTTCTAACTGATGATTTCTAGAATTTGTGTTTTACCAACTTTTGCGATTGGCATTATTGAGTTTTGCCAATATTTAGGGTTTGGTGAACAAAATAAAGAATATGACATTCTTTTTGGTGTTTTGAGATTCTTGAGATATTGTATGATTTTTATTGTTATTTAATGTATACTTGACACAGTATGGCATTATTGTTATCATACGTTTTTGTCATATCTCTTATCCTATCTCATTTTATATGATATTTATAGCTAGACTGATTCATTTATTATTTCCTTCTTTAATAATACTTGGGTCAGACCGAAGTATTTTAGGTGCTTCTACTTGACTTCTTGTCAGTGTCCGTCATCTGACTTTTAGCTAACTACTTAGTTTAGTAGTTTTTATTTTATACATTCGAGACATTGACTTCTTGATGTATACATATTCTTTTGACTAGCACTTATACCTATTCTTTTGTGATGTAGTGGATCTTATATGACCACTACTTTGATGTACACTACTATGTGTTTTATTCATATCTATTTCCGCCTATGTGATATGAGTATCTGTGACTGATTTTGTGTTATGCTTATTTTGTATTTGTTTCCAAATATCACATAGCCACTATGTAGTAGCTTTGAGTTTGTATCAGTATGTCAAATTTCCTCTTGAAATGGAATGCGTGCCATCCTATCTGACATATTGGTACTCGCATAAAGCAATTACACGGATAATCGCTCCTCAACAGCCTTATTCTTCATCCTAGTTGATGGCATTACTCTGTAGTGTCCTTGACTAGTGTGAGTATCGAGGTGGGGCGTCACAATATGTTACCTATTCATTTAGTCTGTTAAATTAAATTGAAAATCAATTGAAATTAATTATAATTAAACGTTGCATTTATGTGAGTTAAGACAATAATTGAAAATTTTAAATGTAATAAAATGAATAGAAATGTTAATTTTATTCATAAGGTAATAATTGATTTAATAAAAGAATGAAACCAAGATAAATAAACTAATTGGGATTTAAATGTATAATTAATGTGTAAAGTTGATAAAAATTTCAATACAATTGAAATATAGTTGTTAATTCAAATAAAAGGTGAAAATTTAGGAATAGTAATGTAATAAAAGATAAAACAACGTTAACTATGTATGAAGAGTAATAATTGATTGAATTAAAGGATCAAAGCCAAATTAAATAAATTCATTGAAATTAAACTATGTCAATTGAAATTAATTACAATGAAATTGAATACTGTAATTAGTGTAATAACCAATACTGAATTGTTATATAAACTTGTATTAAGTCATTTTAGATGTTTAAGTAATCAAAATTGATGAAAATTGTTAGTTATCAAGTATTGAATTAAAAAGTGAATTAATTAATTTAATATTAATTTGTTTAATTAATGTAAAAATAGCCATTTCGGCCGCTGTCTTAGATTTCAATGAAACCAATTTCATCGAATCCGCAACAGTGAATCATTGTAAGGTTTCAAGTTTTGTAGCGATCAGACTTATCGTTTGATCGTACGGACTCGTAACACGTAGAAATCAATTTAATGAATTAAGATAACTTGTTTATATGATGGAATTTGGACTTGAAACCTATTCCATTGAATTTAAAAATGTTGAAAACATCTATTTTGATATATGAGATGACCCATGTTCGTTTCGGAGACAGAATGGGCTTTTTCGGTCGTTTATAGTTCAATCCAAATCAAATCTGATCCATTCATTCTATTTCTGATCTACATATAAATAGTCCATTACAAACCCTAGCTACTTCTTATTTTCGTTTGTCTATACGTACAATTTAGCTATCTTCTCCTTCTCAATCGCAGAACCAAATCTAATAGCAAAACCCTAATTCCCAAATTGCAAATTCAATTTCAAAATCAATTCCAAAAATAAAATCCCTCCAAAGCCTATAAAATTATATACCGTTTTGAAGCTTTCGACGAACGTAATCCACTGGTAGAACGTTCTTCAATTCAAGTCATCGTTTGTCCAGAATTCGTGAATCATTCTCGGCCGTCCATAGGACATAATTTCGTTTAACGGTGGATCATTAACTATTTGGCAATCGAAAATTTGCAATGGGTAGTAGGCATTGAGAGGAGCACATCCATACGGCCATTTGGGTCTAGAAGTTCTTAGATCTTGCCGAATTTACACTACACCAAACAGTCCATTTTGTAACACTTTTCCACATTACCAATTTCTAACAGTTATTTCCGTTACTAACATTTATCACGGTTATTACCGTTACCAAATCGGGTAATTTCGTAAATAATTAAATGCAATATGGATAGAATTGTAATTTTATCTTCTGTTATTACTTAACCTATTTCTAACGAATAACATTTCATTATTTCAACGTTTTCCTCTTTCGTTCGTTTTAGGGTTATCGCTAATTTGTTCTGTCACAACCGCCGTCTACCATCTCCTCCCCCGTCTTGCACCACCTCCATCGTCTACCACTGCCTTTGCCCTTTGTCCTACCATTTTGATGAAGATGAAGGAGGATTAGGGATGCGTTCCATTTTGGCAATCAACTGCAAACAAATTTTCAAATTCAGATCAGGTAATAACTTCAATTTTAATTTATTTTTTGAAATCAGGTAATCACTTCAATTTTAATTTCATATACACGACATATGCCCAAGTGACACATCCATATCTGCAGTACATGACACTATACCGGAACCGGATTCCTAAACTGATGTTTAGATTTTGATTTTGCTTTTTTTCTTTTGTGTGTGGGTGTGTGTGGGGTTTGAATTCAAAATCGATATTATGGTGTTGTATGTGGTGAATAGAATTTAGAATAGACTATTTTCTAACCGTCTTAATTGAGGCAGCTACAAAATAACTGTCTCATTTCAAATGATTGCTTTTTAAATGTCTGTTTTCTCGTTTGATGCTTTAGACGTTGAAGATGATCTTGTATTATCGATTCATGTAATTTTTGATCACGGTGTATATTTATTTGATTAGTAGAATCTCTGATTGAAAATCTAAGATTGGTTTTGTTTCTTTCGAACTTGATTGCTGGCTTCATCAAAGCTTTTGTTGGAGAGGAGCATTACAAGTATGTTTGATATATGGATTCCCATGTATATATGTAACATCGCATGTTTAGATGCTCGAAAATAGATAAATATTGTTGTAGTTATGCTTAACATTGTTTTCCTAGTGATAAAATAATATCCATCGTATTATTAATATTGAGAGCACAAAAATATACAAATTTTAAAATATTTTCATTACTACCAGCTTCTTCTTTCTTACCTGTGCAGGCCATTTGATAACAATAACAAAAACTAATATTTGTCATTATCAAACAAACTTGACAATGTAACATCCAAATCAACAAACTTGAGTTTTTTTGTTGAGTAGTTTACTGGTTGGTTAGTTTGACAGTACCAACCTTAAACATAGGACATTATGATTCAGGTACCATATCTTATAATGTTTTAAAATTAATTAATTTAGTGCATACTTTATATATGTACCCTTTATACATTGAACTTGATGACATATTACCTACCAAGGCCACACCAAGGAGGTCTGCAAGTGCATCGAATTCCAATTACTAAGGTACATAAAATAATTCCAAACAATCAAACTTTTTTTTAATATGTTCTGATCTGAGTATTGCACTAGATTAAGATTGTGCGTTTAATTTTATGTTGTTGTACAAGCACATGGATTATACCTTTCTTTCACATGTTAGCTTAGTATATCATTCTTCATATTATATTATCTTATGATCTGTGGTTAGTTCCTGGTTTGATTGGTGAACATATATATAATATCCTTTTCTCATCTTGTTTCAGAAGTTATTTCCCTTTCTTGATTTATTTTAACATAAGGCAGGCTGTCATGCTATGTTTTAGGGTTGATTGCTTTATATTAAACCCACTTTTAATTAAGGGTATTATTATTTTAAGTTTCGCTTTGATACAAAGTTTAAGTTACTATGTTGTCAGGCAAGTTGTCCTAGTGTAAAATATAAAGCCAACTGTACTGTATACATCAAGTTGGCCAGCAGATTAATTTAGTATTAGAAAGCAGAACTAGATAATGACAAATATCAGTTTGGTTGGCTTGATTTCAAAGTGAAAAAGTAAGTTTGGGAAAATGAACACCTCTTTACTAGTTTCTTTATATTTCTTTGTTTCCCGATTGAGTTTTTTGATTTTTTGTGTTAGGGTCATTAGCAAGTTTTGTATGGCAGTACTTTTTAGTTACTTTTATTGAATTGTGATGCAACCTAACAAAAAATAATGCGAGTTTATTTCTATTTACATTGGCACAACTCCAAAAATATTAGTATGGTATACTTAAATAGATAGCATGGTTGTCTTGCATATTGTGACGGTACGTATGTTATTATACAGGGATACTGCAAGGATGTGTATTTTTTGAAACAAATTGAAACTTTGGGAAATGCGTGTAGAATTATTGCTCCTCTCCATGCTATTGGAAATGCAACTTTTGAAGTCAAGCTCAGTGAGTTGATTGTATTTCTATTTCACTGACAACATTAATTTATCTTGTTACATATGTATGTTTGCAAAATATACACCATTGAACTGTATTTTGGAACTCCTAATGCATCTAACTTGTTGGAAATTTTCATGTTAACAAGTTCGCGCGTAGGATTGGTAACTTGATTCAAATTTCTATACATCATTTATGATGCAATTCTACTTTCTTTCAGTCGATGAGTCTTGCTTAAGTAATTTCTTCAGTCTAACAGCCAAGATGGGTCCCTTAGCGGTTAGTATTACATCTATTTCAAATTTTTTTGTTACAATATTTTTTTTTAATACAAACTATAAACTGTGATCTTTTGAAATCTTCTATTTCCTGCATGCCACTTTCCTTGATATAACGTAGAAATGAAAACAGCACATTCTCAGGCTGCAATTGCTGGCAACACAGAGGTAGGATATCTATCAAATTAAGTCATAAGTTTTAACCTATACATATGTTTTGAACTGATTGAATCAACTATTTTCCATTTAACTTTTGATTATAGGAATTTTGACATTTTGATGCTCAAAAATCTAATAATGGTCATAAAGAATTCAATTTTCCATTTGTTAACTATCTTCCCATGTTTTAAACTTAAGAACTTAATAACTAAAATTATTAAGTTATGAAATTTATCAAGTAATAAAATTATTAAGAAATTTTCATTTTTTTGTTGTGTTTTAGCTATAGTTCAGACTATCGTTTACCTACATGCCACCTGCTTGTTTTCCCCCTATATATTATTTTTCAATATCTAGTCTGAAGTCATGTGCTATGTTTTGGTCATTATTTGTATGTTGCACTCTCTTTTCTCTATGGATACTAACTAAATAACTCAAAACGTAAACTAAGTTTTTAGCTGTTGTTCATTACATTGTAATTGTGTCATGTGACCCTACCAGTAGTCTAATTCACATTCTAAGCTAATTGGTGCTACACACATACAAACATATAGGGTTGGACTTTATTTGTTTTAACTTCAAGATGAATGGTGTTAGTTAATTTATGGTCATGTTGGTTGTGTGAAATCAATGTTTATTTTAGGGAAGACAATTATACATTTTTATTTATTTGCCTCTCCTGTATACACGTAGTAGAGATAAGATGTCGCCAACACTTTAAGATGGATAATTCTTACGTTAGTAGAAAATAAAGAAATGCAAAGTTGAAAATATCATGTTAATTTCAGAATTAAGAAAGGTGGGTATCCTATATAGACGAGTTGCACTGTTTGTTAAAATGTGAAACTGATTAACAAAAAGATTGAGGTAAGAGCTAGTGCACTCGATTATCACCTGACTAGCTTTTCTATTCAATATTGTATGGATTTCCCGAATTGTTTCACGTGTCAAAGTGCATTTTGAAGCTTGGTGGAAGAACACTATAAGTCATACATTGGGAAGAAAATCTTATGCTAGACTATATGAAGAATCGGAACGTAGTAAGCCTTTCACAACTAATCGTGGTAATATTGTATAATTGTTGAATATGTTTATATTTTTTCATGTAGGAAATGGATAATCCCGAATGTAAACTTACATGAGACAAGGCATGGAAAGTGGCACGTACAAGTAAAAAAAAATAGAGAGGTGCTTCCTTGTGTTGTTGGAAAATATGTAAGTCAATTAATTTTAGTTAGTTTAGGTAATTTTAAACTTAATTTAAAGTTCAACGAAATATGATTTTGAAAGCATGGGCACCAATGGGTATTATCTGAAGATATCATAGGATACATGATTTTTGATTGTAAATGCCTTAGAAATTGTATTATTATAGGATAAAATTTAATAGGCATGGAAAAGTACTTTGTAGCTTATTTAATGCAATTTAAAGGAGATATTGTGTGTTGACAAACAAAATGACATTTGAGCTGATGTGTTCTGTTTAAAAACTGTTAGTAATACAATGAACAAAATAATCTGTATACAATGAACAAAATAAACTGTTAGCACTTTACCGCTAATGAGTAAACAAAACAAACTGTTAGTAATTGTAGTAATCAGCGTTCATAGATAAAGAACACATTTCTTTTGCTCTTCCATCTGTTTCACTTGCTTATATCTTTACAATCTATAGTGATGATGATTACTTCAGATGTTCATCATATCTTTTTCTCTATATAGATAAGATATATTAGAAATTTATTAGTCTCCTTGACAAAGACATGGTTGAGTCTTGTTATGAATATTCATCAGAATACACAGATGTAGTTTTAGATCAGGGTTGAGTTTTATTATGAATGTTGGTCAGATGTAGTTTTGGATCGCTGCTGTGTATTTCTATAACAAAAATTACACTGGTGCAATTTCAAATATCATTGGCATCTTTTAATCGAATTGGCCAGAATATTTTAGTATGAATAGTACAGTTTGATTGGAGAAAATATAAGAAACTTGGCTAATACATTTATAAGTCAAGTACCTACGCAACATCTTGCAAGTTCATTCCTACACCCTGAAGATTCTTTGCAATAGGAATAACAATATGCATATTTCTTTTTATCATTCTATCCTTGCAATGTATCCCATTAGTCGTTTTCTTAATGTCTTTGGATCAACTTTAGCTACTGCCACCCATTGAGCAACATAGCTAACAAACTTGGGTGATTTATTATTCTACCCAATAGTCATTAATTTGAGCACTAAACAGTATTATCTCTTTAGGCAAGCATGAAGCAACTCTTAAATTCTTAACACATAAGTCACTGATTATTTATTTACAGTAATGTTAGAAATATATTAAGTATATTAGTTTTGAATGTTTCAACTCACTAGAAACATCATGTAATTTTACATTTTTGCAAATTATAAACTATGTAGGCATCGATAGAAGTAGCCGAAGAATGACAAAAATGCAAAGCTTATCTTGTCCAGTTGATATTCGCTGAGTATAAAGATGAGGGCGAAATGGGCAGTAAGCAAGATCAAACCTACCCCGATAAATATATCTTCTAACTATCAGCAAAGAGTGACATGTGTTCCTAAATATGTATAAAGATGGTGGTAGGTTGTGAGTTTGAGGTGATGCAGTAAGTTGGTTGCAGTTCTATGGGCGGGGAGGAATTGCAGGTTGGTGTTTTGTGGTAAGAAGAATTGAAGGGTGCAGGTTAGAGTGGTGATTTCTGGAGAGTAGTGTAATGTTGGAGAGGATTGTTGGGTTTGATTGCTGGAGTTTGCTGAGGGTGAGGTTTGAGGTGGTGATTTGCAAGAAGGTGATGGTGGCTGTGTTTTGGCAGTTCAGACAGTGGGTGATGAAGGCGACTGTGGTATTGATGTTGAGTAGGATGGTGTTGATGAAGTAGAAGGATAGTGGATTAAGTGATGGTTTTTTTTGTAGATTGTGGTCGAAGGTTGCGATGTATATTGCGGGTTGATGGAGTTGTGGTTTTGGTTTTTGGTGAAGGAGCACTTCCGATTGGGATGGAGGTGATATCGATTTTGAAGGAGATAGGATGATGAAGTTTTGGTTGCAGTTCAGATGGAAGCTTTGTCATATGCCGGAGTTTCGTATTCGGTATTTGTAAAATTATAAGGAACCATATACACAGGCCAACGGTTTTAATGATGATATGTTAGTTTTGAATTTTAGTTTCGTGCTTTCTATTGTTATAAATTCGTATAGATATAGTTGAATGAAATACTATAATTTGTGGTGTTGGTATGAAGTATCATTTATGTTGTTTGTATGAAACATAAATGTTTGGTGTTGTTCTAATTATTGATCATATGTTTTCTTAATGTTAATACTACATATTTTTTGTGTAGATTGTTTGTAGCTGTAATAAAATATTAGTGCTATATAGTTTGTTTGATATATTTTTAGTTATCACGGTTATAAGTGTTAGAAAATAACCTTTCATAATGGTTATAACTGTGATATAATTTTCATTTGTCACGGTTATAAGTGTTAGAGTTTCCTTTTTGGAAATGGTTATGAATGTTAGAAACTATTGTTCTGTCATGGTTATAAGTGTGATACTATCTAAATTTCCCACGGTTATAAGCATTAGTAATAACCATTTTATCACGATTATAACCGTGAGTAAATACTGTTCTGTCACGGTTATAAGTATGATAATATCTAAATTTATAACGGTTATAAGCATGAGAAATTACTATTTCTATCACGGCTATAACCGTGAGCAAAAGTGTGACTGAATTCACCCACGGTACCTATTTTAACAGTTATGACCGTAACAAATTAGTTTTGTCATGCTTATAACCATGAGGAAATTTCCTTTCTGGTGTTGTGTTAGCATGGAAGTTCGCATGGTCGGTCATGGTAGGTGGGCTTCGGCGGTGCCGCGAAGGGATGGTGGGCGCGGCCTGGTGTAGTGGGACATAAAGCGTTGGTCTATCTTGGTCCTGGCCACCGTGGCAACGAGATTTTTTCGGCACGATGGCGGCTAGGTCATGGAGTAGTGCGAATGAGCGAAAGTGAAGTGCAAGCGTGTTTTCGCGTGATGATGTGGTAATGGCTGATATGTTCGTTTAATTTTATTTATTTATTTCGTCATATAAATCTAATAACTTCAAAACTTAATAACTTTTGCATATAAGGTCGGGTTCATGTGGGTTTATTCTTCTGGGATCGTATCGAAATTTTGGACATTTTGGCGCTGCTTTGAACGAATTCTGAGACTGTAAAGTTTTGGGATTTAGATTGGATTTTAAATGGATTTAAATTCAAAGGTGAGTGTTTTAACCCACTCACAACTTCTAAAATTTCTTATGTTAGTTAAATTGAATTTATAATGTGATTAGAAATTTATTGATCGATGTTTGGTATATTTAAATTGTCATTCTAGTTAAATTTGACTTTTATTGCATTTAATCATCGTTTAATTTAATATTGAATTAATTTTTTTAATTTAATACCTATTATTGATTATCAGTTATCTATTGATGTTTATTGATTGATCGAATGATGATCGTGATGAATGTTTGATTATTGATATTGGATGATTGGATTATTGATATTGATATTGTCACTCTGCAAGTTCCCTATAGGTTGAAATGACACATACCCGAACGATCTATAGAATAGGAAAAAATCGCTATGCGTTGAAATGATAGACTCGAGCGATTTTATGAATTTTATTTAATTCAGGATTGCGGTTTAAAATGATATATAACTGTAAAATTTTAAATTGCAGATTAAAATGATAAATATCCTATCACTTGACCCTAGGGCAGAAAATTATATACGGACATCGGATTAGTTACATTAAATGATTTTTGAATCTTTAAAATTTTGAATTTAGTTAACTGGTATTTTGAAATAGAAATTGATTTGCGTAAACTAAATTTTTTTCAATAATCCAAGTGTTAATGTTAAAATTGGAATTGATTTAATGAATTTTTCGAAGAATTTAAATTGAATTTCAAAGTTAAAGTGTCAAAAATAAATGGAATCATTAGAATTGGATTATTGAAATGTTTAGCTATAAATTGGAAATCTATTTAAACCAATTTAAACTATTTTTAATTAAATTAACTATTTTAATCAATTTAAAACTATTTTAATTTATATTAATCTATTACAACCGATTTAATCCAATTTAACCTATTTTTCCTATTTTAAACGAATTAAATATATTTAATCTATGTTAAATATATTTAATATAATTTTAATCTATTTAATCTATTTTAAAATTTATTTAATCCATTTAAAACCTATTTAAGACAAATTGAACCCACTTAAACTATTTTAAATCTATATAGATTATTTTAAAATTTTAATTAAATATAATATGAATCTATTTTAACTATTTTACTATTTAAACTATTTTAAATTTGTTTAAACTATTTTTAAAACTATATAAACTATTTATAATTACATAAACTATTCCCTAGAATTTCAGACTGTGTAAAGTTTGAGTATTTATCTTTAAATCCTTGAGGATGACACAACCTAAGGTATAATTTAGAATTGATACCTTTTTTGGAAAATGACATATTTGAGTAAATATGATTTTTGAAGGTGAATGTGATTTTTGGAAGTGAATATGATTTGAAATGATATTATTTGAAATGATATGATTTGAAATTGAATATTTGATATAAATTGTAAATTGACTTTTCGAATGTAAAAGAACCATCTGGTGTGTAAGAAACATTTGGTTGTTAAAGAGACCAGGATCAGATATTTTCATACTCTCTGCCAATACCGAAAACCATTTTAACAACCGAATATTTGGTAGAGATTCCAGATTTGAAGTAGGATGGTTTTGCAAAAGATTTCTGTATGTGGTATGACGTGACCCTGACTCCCGTGAGTCAGCTTAAATGTGACTAAAACAGGAGCCACGCTGGGCCAAGTGAGGTCATTCCTCCTATCGGACACACATTTCTTCGATACCATTCTATTACTTTGTGATTGATTTAGTGGCCACAGCTTATTTTGATTATGGGAGTGTGTTCCGAGGTGGACGGTAGTAGCTGTTATGCATTACCACTAGTCCGGATACGCAATTGATATATCTACCCTGGCAATACCTCGACCGCCATGGTCACATGCCCTAGAGCACCTTCGGCGAGTTTTTTTGGTACCACACCTATGGAGTGCCCTCCGATAGCCCTCCAGTTTACGGAGGACTTACGGTACTGTATAGACTATGGGAATATATAGAAATGTGTTAAGGGGGATATGGGTAACGTCTTAACACTATTTTAATACTTTTACCTTACTGTAGACATGTTATAATAGCGTATTGTACTACATAGTAGATAATTTAACGGATTCTTAGAAGATGTAAATCCCGAATATCTCTTAAGTTACTGCAATTACGTTGACACTAGATAGGAGATGTCAAACCCCGTAAACATCTCTGACGCCGTTACACTCATTTTTACCGCTGATTTAACTCACATAAGATCTTTTAGTTCTGACTCGAATGTTTTGTCCTTCAATTCGCTTGGGTCAGCCTGAGCATTTTAGGGTTGAAGATCTTATTCTTGGAGGACGAAGACGAAGATTTGTACTATTAGTATTTATTATATTTATTCCACTGCAACTTATTGTTCCGCTGCATTTATTATTTATTTCTTCCTGTTCCTGAAACTCTGATTTTGTGTTGTAAAAGATTAGTCAAATGTATTTATAAAATAGCTTCATGAACTATTATTTGATTATTATATTTTGTCATTCCGCTACGAGATTCTGTATTTGTTTTATTTCTTTCTCTTTTTCTTATTTACCCCATAACATTCTGCCCTTTTGAACGGTTTGAGTCTGGCACGTGTGTCTACTTAAACGTCCAAAAAGGCAGGTCGTTACACCTACTTATTCACTTATATAAGATTGTTGTATAGACGGCCGAGAACTGATCTGGTCGTTTGTCGAGACCAATGCCTATATATATATATATGTATATGTATATATGATGCTGAAAGCACATAACAACGAGAGTCTAGATGAATGTCTACGATACTGAGCGGAGAGTGGATTATCAAAGGTTTGAGAGACTATAGGATTATTACATTGGCCGAGAGCCAAATCGATTACTATAAGGTTGAAGTCTAAATGATTACCACATGGTTATCAATATCTTGGATTATTTATGAGACCGAGAGTCTAGTTATATAACTTATACACATCGATGACACATTTATCAAGGACGGCTAGAAATGCTGAGAGCAAGGAGTTAGACTCTGTACCTATCCTTTACACGGTTATATGAGAGAAGACCTTAGCTACTAAGGGTATGGCGTATTTACATTCCATGTATGTTTGATTTGAGTGATTGTTATGTATTAGATTTATTTATTTATTAAGTGGGACAGACCTTGGATATTTCTATTTTACGGTTACCTAAGAGATAATTTTAGGCATTGCTGAGAGCATGTCGTGTGTTGTTGACAAGTCCTTATACCTGATGAACATTGGATGCATGGTTGTTTCATCCACTTGATTATGTACATGTTTGATGTGTTGATCGCCTTTATTGGTTATCATTTATTTGCATGCTCTTGAGATATGTTGACATTTGGGATATGGACGTGCCAATTGTATTGCACTTTTTTATACCATGCCAGTTGTTACTTTATATTAACATCTACATTCTAGACGTAATCTAACCGTTTGTTATTTGTATAATACTCGAGTCAGTCCAAGGCATTTCAAACTCAGGGATGAGTTGGCCAGTTTCTAGATGTTGGACACAGATGGAAGATATAGTATTTGCATATAATTTTGCATGTTTGTGGCTACATATGTTCATGTGTTGTTGACATGTAGATTTTGGTTATGTATGTATACTTTGATGAAAGTGGGCATTTGACTGTTTTTGTAAACCTACCTGGACTTTTGTGTGTGTGTGTGTGTATTCATTATTTAACGTTATCCTGTGTGAATTGCTCTGTATTTCTCTGTGATTTATTTTATATTGTGTATTGTTCTATCTTGAAAACACACATGTTTATTGCTTTGTGTCAACGAGTATGTATAAGTGAGTCATCTATGATTTTGAAATACATACCAGTGTTCGCCCAATGGAATATTCACGTGTGGCATCCTAGTATAGCCTTATTTTTGGCATTATCACATAGTGTTACCAAGTAATACTCTTTGGTAGTATCGGTACAGAGATGGGGTGTTACATCTTCTACCAGACTTTACGTATAAACTTTGGATTCATATATCGCATTTTAAAACAATTATCTATATAATTCCAACTTTTATCATGTCGAATCTTTTGTGTAATTTATATAGCTGATTGTATATAAACTATTCTATGATTCACTTATGTATAGTCATTCTTATTCAAAGTTGATATTCTAGATGATTTTTAATGGATATATACGTATTTTCACTTTTATTCATCTAAATTGATCCAATTTTTTATGCTTTTATTCATCTAAATCAGTTCAAACCTTTACACAAAATCAGATCAATATGACTTCAAAGCTGTATGTATAGATTCACTTTTATGCCTTTAAATAAATTTAAATGTATTACATAAATCCAGATCTATATGGTTTCAGGGGTGAACTTCATTCAACCCACCTTACCTCAAATTTCATCAATTATATTATAAGAATCATTGTCCAGGGTTTTCCAATTATTTTAATTCATAAAAATCTTCAATAAGAAATTACTAATTTAATTTACAATCATATTTTTAAATCTAAGTAGATATATAAATTAAATTTAAATGCTTATCTTATTCCTATTCATTTTGTAGATAAACACATTCAACTTTATTCGCTGCCTTTGAAGAAATATCCCAATCCGCTTCTCTTATTCATTTGGGTTAGGTATCCCTCCTTCTCTATTTTGTTTGCAATTATTTGGATTTGAATTCCAATTCCATTTTATTTTATTTCTTATTTTTTTAGAGGACTTTGATTTAATTTTTGTTTAAAGAGATTTGTTTTAAAGATTTGAGAAAGAAAACGAAGAAAAATGGAGTTCTGGTGAAGTGGCGGCCTCTTTTGTAAGTTCCATGAAGCCATCTACCACTTAATCACATCCTCCATACCCATCATTACAAATATCGATCATAATTCCTCAGTCATGTCTGAGTCTCAATAAATAATTCAGTCCCTAAATAATTCTTTCTCCCAAACTCTATAAATCCCAGCATAATTTAGGAAAATCCAAAGCAGGCGGAGGACCTAGAACTGCACTACGTGCTTGGGCAGCCGATTCTCCATTGGAAGTCTTGTCTCCTGCCCGAGGATATCGACGAAACCATACTGGAAATTCATGTCCGAAACCTCAGCTGCTGCCTCACCAAAACTATTTCCATTTTGATTTCTCATTTACACTTATGTGTAAGCACCAATTATTAGCAACTTTCCATATATAATAGTAAGCACTATAGGAATTTTAGGGGTGTATTCATGTTATACTCACATATATAAATAATAACATTTAAAATATGCAAGTATACTCCCTCAATAGGCACGATCTTTAATGAATTCTAAATCCAAGCTCTTATATCAATGTAACAACCCGTACCTTCGGACGTATCGATCCAATGCCTAAAAACATATTTCAACTAGCATCGAAATAAGAAGTACAGATCGTTATATTTTTGGTGATTTATATTAAACTTTAAACATTCTACATTTTTAAATTTCACAATGGAAGGAATAAATATAAATACCAATATAAACCAAATTATCTCTGTTTAGACAACAATGATCAGTGTAGGAAATAACTAAACAAAGTCCTTGATAATATCCAACTAGAAATATAATAAGTATCTAACTGAAAAGTATGAGAAGATACATAGGAAATAACTATAAATAAAGTTACTCCAATGCGCACGGTTACCTCATTCTATATCTTAATCATTTTGTCACACCACCCTAATATCATGTCGGTCCTTAAGTGGGCGCAAAGAGGGAAAATTAGAAGAAATCGAACGATGTTTAGAGAGTAGAAAATATCACCAGTGGTATAGCATTGATAGGCAATTAAATAACTGTACAAAATTTTAGATACTTCTATAATCAATGCATCACTTTTGTTATGAAAACAAATACCATAAATTTATCTTATAATGAATATTCATAATATTTATTTAAAATAAAACATATCTATTTTCTGCCAATTTGAGAAATGTTGTTATTTGATAAAATTGCCTGGAATACACACACACACACACAAAGATAGATTTTCATAATTTTTTGCATTCGCCAATAAGTGTCATATAGTATTCTCCCACCATTTTCGTCATTACAACAATAGCTCATGTGATACAATGGCTCCATTCAATAATTTATTATGGGATTTTGTTTCATCCAAGATAACTAGTTTATAGTTGAGAGTTTCCAGAGTTTCAGATCAAATATTTTGAACTCATAGAAATAAAACTCATCGGAAACAAATTTCTATATAAATTTAAGGTTGGAAGGTAAATAACTTTTCTTATTCTATATTAAGAATCTACTAGTATTTTATACAATTCTCATTTACGATTTCTTTTCATAAAGTGAAGGTGGCCATTCACTTTCTTTCATTCAAATTATCCCCAAGTTACATCCACTCTCGTATATTTGCTTTCCTTTCCATTGAACCATTCAAATGAAATCCTTACCGTAGGAACTCAGCGGACTCTTTACAGCAGTGCATTTAGTCATCCTTGGCATTTAAGGATATCGAATAAGTTACACTTTACGTAAATTGATCAAACTGACATTTCATTAATCGATGTCCTAAGTCTATCTAGTAGTTTTTGGTCTATGTTGCTTCTGACGCAACAAAATATTCACTGTACTCAATCGTATTGAACACATCATCTTGCACTATGGTTTACTTTCTCATTTCAAATGATCTAACTTCATCGTGGTTTCGTACATTATCTAACTCCATCGAGGTTGCATACATCATGAATCGTGATTGTACATCGTATGACATTTATATGTGATCAAATATGTATCAAATATCCATATTCTTACATTACTTTAGAGTTCAAAGCTCATGGAAAGCAATTCATAGTCTTAGGAAAATAAAGACGTAAGTTACCAAGGATGAACGAATTTAGTAGTAGTATTATTTCGCTCTTGCATGGGTCTTGACGTGATAACATGCCAAAAGATTTATTGGTAAGTCTACTTTAAATTTCTATGGCAATCTTAATGTATTTCATTTGTATATTTTAATTGATTCACATTTTATTAATTTATATTAGTTGCACAAATTTATCGATGTAGATTGTTTAAACTTTATGTAGCATATGTTCTTACAATATTAGAACGGTTAAACGTTCCCAGTAGATTTTATGTTTCTCAAAATCCAAAGAAAGACATAGAAACCTTTTGATTTCTCTAGTGGGTGATAGGATTCGCTTATCTTAGGATTCTGACCTTTAGTTTTCTCAACAAATTAAAGGCTTGCAAGCGATGATGACACTTTTTCAATTGTATCATATACAACTTCTAACCTATGGTATTTGTCTTAATCACAATCTTGACCTCGAGTTTACTCAACAAATTGAAAGTGATTATTCACTCATACCCACCATTTTGCGATGGCCTAAGTTTAATGCACATACCTTGAGTTTGCTCAACAAATACATGCATGTATCTTATCCTGTCTAGCAATGTATTGATACTACTACACATAAAATCCCCAGCTTGAGTTTGCTTAACAATCAAAGTATATTCAAGTAATATGTTAATATATAAATGATAAAATCAACTCTATATCAAAGGTACATAATCTTTAATAGCTTTCGAGTGATATTTTGAGAAATTTTATATTATTCATCTTAAACTAATTAAGATAAATAACTCACTATAACATTTATAGTTTGTTTATATCTACATATCAATAAATGCATAAATATTAATTAATTAACTTTTAATATATTTTTATTTGATAAATTATTTCATTTATTTAAGCAAATTAATTATAAATTTAAATAAAATCAAAAAATTTATGTTATTGATATTAAACAAATTTAAGGTAAATATATAGCTATAGCAGTTATAGTTACATACATATATCACTATATATGTATACGTTTACATTAACTAACATTTAATTAATTTATTCTTAAAACAAACTATTCACTTGATCAAAACATTTTTAATTAAATATATTTAATAAATTAAAAAAATTATTTATAATTTACCTCAAACTATTTAAGATAAATATATAAACATATATCATTCTATATGTGTATTTTAACCAATTATTATTAATTATTGTTTGTTTAATTAATCTAATTAATTAAATATCTAGCTATCGTATTTTCGATCATGGGATTTTTATATCAAAACTGTTCTTCTATATCCCATATCTCATACGTATATGTGAAATTGCATTTATTTTTATAAAAATCTTATGCCATTGTCACTCCGGTTCAAATCTTCTTCTATGAATTGGGGGATGCAAGGCGACATCGTGTTTCATTCTTCCAAATTCTTATGTCATTTAATCCTTAGTGCAATTCGAGATTCATTAAATTGGGGAAACTGTGAGATCCGAAAATTATCGACTTTTGATTAGGGGATCTGGCAAATCAACGTTTAAATCATACGTCGATTTGAAGAATTAATGAATTGGGTAAATTTCCGCAATCGATTCTCGTTATTGGATTTAGTGATTTTTAGTTGACAGTCCATAGAGTTTCAAAGTATTATATTTTGGGCGTGTATGATATTGGGCACAACAACTTCCTAATCTCTCGTGCCTTATGTGCTCTTGCAATTAGTTTTGGGATCTGGCACCATAGTTTGCTTGTGAAAAAAAATCCCCATTGCTTTTACTTGTAATGTCCTATGAAGCTTTCATTTATATTTTTTGGACCTGATCTAAACATATGGTTTAGTTTATGGAATTAGGAAAAACTGTGATTTGGAATTCATGTCACCAACCTCAGATTGATGGATATTTGCTTAATGAGCTTGAATTCCAAAATTAGCATAGATTAATTTCATGAAATCGCTTCAGCAAGAGTAATTGTTAGTGGAAAATAATTCCTAGGTCTAAAATGTTTTCAACATGAATCAGAACCTTCGGTTCTATATATTTGCACAAGAAGGATCCCAGTTTCAAAACTCAAAACTTGGATTAGATGTATGAAGATGCAAGAGTAAATAACTGTGTGCATACGAGTATTTATCTATTGAAACTTGTGTGTTGCTATGGATTACATCTATGTGATTATGGTTTGATTTGTTTCGAGCGATAACTCAGTCGAGCGAGATTTCGATCTGGATGTAACATCGGGCTTTACGTACCCATTTTGTATTGTTCGATTATCATGCAGTTTGCAGTTGGGTGCTGGGAGTTACGCCACGGTGGGAACACTCGAGTATTACATCCGGAAAACCAAAATCAGAGAGAATAATATCGATAGAATGAATCCACGCTGTGGCCACAAAGCGGATATCAAACAGAAGGCACTTTCCATATCTTTACTTGGAAAATATATATCATATAGTACCTTTTCAAATACTTCCAAATATCATACTTATATAAAGTCCACTATATGTAGGATTCCTTTTTCAAATCGAATACTTTCCAAATCAATAGTATATCAAATCATACTTATATAGACTTCGATTATATAAAATTCTCTTTCCAAATTGAGTACCTTTCAAATCAATAGATTTCAAATCAACTTCATACTTATACAAATTCATTTGACCACTCCCAATTCAAGTGCTAAATAATATAAGGTTCTCAATTTCAAATCATTTCAATATCAATTCAATTTCAAGATCCCATATGATTTCACCTAATTTTCTTCCAAATCAAATATCTAAATTTTGAAGTCCCCAAGATAATAGGCTTATAAAATAATCCCAGTTTCCAAATTAAACTGATTCAAGTCAAACAAATTTATTTCCAATATCACCATATAAGTACTGGTTTTTTTTTTTATATTTAATTTCAAAACCAAGTGTTCTCAAAATCAATTACTTAAAACGGTTTCCAAATTTATAATTATCCCTTTAAAACCTTTAAGCTATCTATTTTATTTGAAATATCCAATCTACCTTTTTGAAACCCATTATTTAAAACCAATCATTTTTCCAATATTCCAAACTAAATTCCATATTAGTATAACAGTCATATTTATTTTCTAAACAAAAGGTTTCAAACTTAAGCATACAAAACACAACTTATATGCTTTATCAAATATTTTATACGTTTCAAAATTTCTTAGTCTTTAACCTTTAAACCTTAATTTGGGAGTGCTCGAACCTTCAAAATAGTCGGTGAAAATCAATTTCAAATCCAAGAGTTGAAAATCAACAATAAATCAATAAACCAAATTATTAAATCCGAAACTCGAGGACTGAACCCTGGTCTCATTTTATATTGTTTCAAATATATACATATATCTTTCGAAAATATCCAATTATACTTTGGAATTTGAAATCAAAATAGTTTACAAAATCACTCGCATAGCGAAGCTATTAAAGTGGCCTCTCCCCCACTCTGAAACTCGAAAATCAATGTCGATGATGCGTGCACTCATCACCGAAATTATTTTCCAGCGACATGAGTGAGTTCTGGACTTCTATTTTCTTGAAAACTTCTTTGAAATTTCTTCAAAATTATTGGAATTCATTTGAACTCATTTGAAACATTTCTTATTCGGGAAAAATACTTTTAAATCGTATTATTTATATATGTTTTTCAAAATCTTAAAACCAATTCCAAAATACCGGAATCCAATTCTCGAATTTCAAATTTAACCCTTCAGTTATAAATCATTTTTATATAAATCAATTTCTTATAATTTTTCAAAATTTCAAATCCTTTCAAAACCTTTTTATATAGAATAACATATCTTCTTTGCTTTATACATATAGGTATATAATCCTTATTGAAAACAATTTCTTTTTTTTTTATATATATAGGATATAATTTTGATATATAAAGCAATTTCAAAATACAAACATACCCGATTTTCAAAGGATAAATTAAGAATGGATTTCAAACAAAGATGGAGATTTAAATTAGAGGAACTCTAATCAACAGAATCCTGATACGAAGATAGACTCAACAAAGTTGAGAAAATCAAAATACAAAATAGAAGATGGATATACTTCTATAAATCGCGGGCGACCTTAACCGGGTCAACCGTGACTTCCGGGATATGCTCGATGCGGGATTCTAAAACAAATCGATATTCGTTTGCCAAATATAGAATTCGGCATATCAAGATATATCAGCATCGTAAACCGAGGGTACAGAAATCTTCGGTGAATCAATGCCAATTGTACGGAGTTTCATCCGTTTTACAAAACATTCAGTGGAGTCATTGGATACTCCCGGATCAAAAAACATAAATAGAGGGAGGCAAGAATGAATTTTGGAATCGAGGGGCATTCCAAGATCCAAAGGAAATTGAGTCAAAGGAAGAGATTCAACTCGCGCGAAAGTGATTCTGTTAATAAATTTACCATATATGTTAAGATTTGCCTAGAGCCAAAGCTCTGATACCAGCTGTAACGACCCGCTATTTTGTACCATTCGAATCGACACTAAAACCGTACATGTCCGACTTGAATAATTTAAAATACCGAATTGTTAATAAAATTTTGGCAAAACTTAAAATATACAGTAAATAAATCAAACACAGATCACAGACACAGAGTAATAAAATGCGGCGGAATAGAAAAATAGTAGTTCATGAAGCTACTATATACATCAGAGTTTAAAATAAAATACATCAGCATCTCTTGAATACAGAAAAAGTCTTCAGTACGTGCCGATGACTTCTCAGAACCAGTCAACTAGAAAACTGAAAGCTGAAACGATAGTTGGATCTCCAAATGAAGCTCCAATCTCCGAAGGTGAGTCTCTAATGCTGTATTTCTCGGTCTGACCCGAGCGTAAAGCAAAACACAAAACACTCGAGTCAGGATTAACATTCTTATATCAATAAATTCAACTCAAGTGAAATATCAACTGAAATACAATATAACTGAAAGGATGTTTGGGGTAACCATCCTCTAAGGGTCTATAGAATTATCTACAATGTAGAAATATATACTATTACACCGTGGTCATTCACTTAATTTATACTTCAACCCAAATATCAAGTCACTTCAAATAATAGTATTTATATATTTTAAATGATGTATACAGCAAAGTACTTCAATTTCCCCAACTTAACAAACCGATCACATCAACCCGACCTTCCCATTCCAATTGAATTCAATCTCATTTTATCAATTTAAATTTTCCTAAAATCCACTTAAATTTACAAATACCAGATTTGGATATCCCAATTTCCCCTTTTAGTTCAATATGATTCTTGCTTTAAGTATTCAACATTTCAACTAAATTTTTCCCAATCTAGTTTTCTAAATAAACTTTCCAATTTAGTTCAAACTCAAATCTCACCTAATTCAATTCGTTATCTACATAACAAGTTCAACTATCTTGGTTCAAAATACATATCCAAATCTCTAAACCATTTGATTTCAATATAGTTCATAGCTTAAATATAACAATTTAAATTTAACAGTTTCATATAGAATCTCGATTCTTTTACATCATTATTATCTAGTCTTGAACAACCCATATTTGATTCAATATCATTTTGGTGACCTTACGCTACATTATACTCAATATTTCTAATATTTTATTTAACGTGAAATATCCCATTCGATAAATTTCAAGTTGATTTAAATAAACAAATCCTTATCTAAAATGCCATTTAAAATAATCCACCTTTATCTCCCAATCTTAATTGTTCAATATTTTTGCAAAATTTATCCGAAATAAAACTTACGTAAATATTTATCATAATTTATGCATTTAATCAAATCTTGATTAGACTAGATATAATTAACTCCATATTTATCATTTCCCGTTATATATGTATTTAAAATTTACATTTAATAAGACCATATCTTTCTTATCATATGGT
This sequence comes from Allium cepa, assembly GCA_030765085.1. NCBI lineage: Eukaryota > Viridiplantae > Streptophyta > Magnoliopsida > Asparagales > Amaryllidaceae > Allium > Allium cepa. The sequence continues at coordinate 455,742,086 of CM060929.1, read as the reverse complement.
CAAGTGTTACGGATATTATCATTTCAATCCGTACACTAAATGTATACGGGTGGATAGCATTCAACCCGTAATCCCAAATTTAATCAAATGGAAACCGCTTGGTCCATCATTTCAACCCATTTCAATTCAAAACAAACATAACAAAGGGGACTTGCAGTGTGATGACAGGGATGGTGTCAAAGTAAATAAACAAGCAATACAACAATCAATCACAATTCAACCAATATATCAAATGACCCCGAAATAATCGTATTAATTTGCATTGTTATTGGTATAATTATTTCTAGAATCTACACTATCGTTTCATGTAGATTAAAGATTATATCATTACAGTTTTTCACTTGTCGTTCCATTTTAAATTTCAATTTAAAACTACAACAATTAATCCAAACTACGTTCAAAGATTTAAAGTAAAATTTATCAATTTCTACGACAATTTATGGGTAAAATTTAACCTATCAAATGTACATATGGCGGGGTCAGGTTTTAATAAATCAAGGTCCGTCATATATAACCCGTTTCAATTTGTAAACTATACTACCCCAAATCAAACTAGCAAACTAGTTATCACTTAACAATAATAATAAACATCCAATTTGAACAACAATCCATCAAACAATCAATTATCAACCAATCTGTATATAAATAATTTACCGATAATGGTGTCAGATGTCATAGGTGAACAGGTGCAGATAATAGCAGTCATACAGTAAAACAACTAACAACAGCATATTTCAATTGACGTTTCAATTGAAATCAAATTTAATAAATAAAGAACGTTAATCGTGAGTGATTGCTCACCTTCCGAGGCCAGAGAGAAAAACAACGGGATGAGTTACAATCCAAGCACGACTCCCAAACAAAGCTAGATTGGCCCAAATGCGATGAAGAAAGCAGGCACGACAAACAAAAGCTGATAAAAGGAAATCGATGAAAACGACCGAATCAGTTGATATAATTTGAACTGAATACATATATTGTTATTCTAAAATCGATTTAAAACGTATATTTAATTTCAAATTTATATTTACTCATGCTTATAAAATAAAGTATTCATTTATACTACTTATAATATACATCTTTATAAACTTTATAGAAATATAATATTACTATAAATATATAACTAATATGTAAGTCAAATTATTTATTTTATTTTATTGTTTTGTACACGAACTGTAGACATTCGTATGCCAAAATGCTAGTATGAAAATAGACGTGAACCATTGCATACCGATTAATATATAACCTATCTTATCAATAATATAAAAATTCCAAAATATACGTTCAATTCATAACCGTCTTGTAAACCAGTATATAGTATATATATATTAAAGATCATAGCTTTTAAGAACATCTAAATTTAAAATCAAAACATATATTATATTTCGTCACTGAGAAACCGCACATTATAAGCATAAAGTACAAATAACTATATATAAAATTTGTTTTAGAAGAAGAAAGAATGAAATGATACCGTTCCTTCACTTCAACATTGCAAATTGCACTAAATCTATACTGCTCACGCATTCAAACTCAAAACTCAAAACATAAGCTTCACACATGTTCAACGGCAGTTAAAATTGCATGAACTAAGCAAATTAACATTTTGCTTTCAAAGAAAAACCATATAAAAATAAATGATTTTCATACTTAATTATACTCATAGTTTAACCTAATCAATCACCACCCCCACAAATCAGATCACTCCAAAAATAATGATGATCTCCTCCTCTATTTTGCTCATGCAACTTGTTCTGCTGCTGCTCATAATGATCATCATCTCCATTAACATGGCCACTTGTATAATTAAAACTTATATATATACGAATATATATACGCATAAATATACTAGAAAATATACTAAACAACATGATGTAAACAAAAGTATATATGTACAAAACTTACGGCAGCTGGAAGGTGAAAGGTGAGACTAGGCGAGCTGAGGGTGGCCGATGTAGGGAGGAGAGGTCGGTGCTTGCGGAGGGTGTACGGCAGAGACGCGGTAGTGGGTAGGGCGGAGGACAAGTGGTCGGACGGGTTATGTGTTGTGATGAGGCGGCAGGAAGGGGTGACGGGAGATGCAGTTTTGGGTGGTGCGGGTTCGTTGAGGCGGAGCCGGAGGTGGCGCTTTCGGTGAGAGGTGTGGTCAATGGGTTCGCCATGGCTTCGGGTAGCTGGGTCACGGGGCTGTGATGGATCTGGCATAGAGAGGAGAGGCCGCTCGGTGATGGGATTAGAGATGAGTCGGCGGTGCACGTGGCAGGCTCGGGGCAAGGCGAAAAGCTTCGGCCAGGTGGAGAAGAAATTGGCTTCGGCATAAACATTGTATATGAATGAACAGTTCCTATGCGAAATGACATGCCAAGTTTATAGAATAAGCTTTATTAAATATTTAGAGAACATAAGGACTGAGAAGAGAAAGGTCGGATCCACGTTATGTTTGCTTTGGGAAAATCAGGAGACAGGCTGGATTCAATTAAAATAAGAAGAGGCAAATGAATATTTACTAGTAAAAGAATCAAAAGAAAAGTGAACGGTAGAGCTTTGATTTAGCTGAAGGTTAAAAAGCGATTTATTATGGTGGTATACGTTTCAATTTGAAATGCAATTGAAAGTGAATGGACACAAATATGGTATCGTTACAACGGGCCGTTGTCATCGTTTCCGTCGCGGACCGGACCTCAAAATACAGAAATAAATATACTATTGAGGACGGCACTACGAGACGATCGCAACGGTATACGGATATTAGTAGTATGATCATCCGATCAAAAGTCGATACCGGTACCCAAAATGCTGCTAATTTGATCAGAATTAAGATACACGGAGCAATAGAAGTCCGAATTTGGAAAAGCAAAAGATGACATCTTACTCAGAAAAGGATTTAGAATTTTTTCTATAGAAAAATATTCAGGCTTGAAAATAAGTTTATTATCAGCAATTATTAGCCAGCTTGAATTTTACAGAATTTCGCAAAGAAATAAACTTTGATGAAATAAATTGAAAATTTACCATCTGCTATGTTTAGTTGGACGCAATCCAAATATTTAATTTTTATTTGCAAATTAATTTATTAAAAATTTACCAAAAACCAATTAAATACGTAAATAAAACAATAAAATTTATTAAAATCTTACAGGTCGTTACACTCTCCCCCACTCAAAACTTTTCGTCCTCGAAAAGGAAGGAGGTAGGAGAATAAAACAACCAGGAATAAAGTAGATCGAAAGTCAAGTGTAGATAACTTATTTAAAACTATATAAATTTTCCTCGAAATATTCATTTGAAACTTCATTTGCAATTTAATTTTACTTTATATTTAATACTTTTCAAACTTCTTTTGAAACAATTATTTACATTATTATTTATATTTACAAAGACCATTTGGAAACATTTAATCCTTAATTCATAAATTAATTTATCTCAAAATACTTTTCAACATTATTAATAAATCAATAATTATTTACTTTAAATATGTTTTTATTAAATTAATACTTCTAAAATATTTATAACACTTATATTTTCTATTAAACCATGTAGTATGTAAATAAGCAATATTTAAAGATAAATCCAACAAGGAAGGAAGGTAGATTTTGAAACCAGAATCAAGGTGAATAAATAAGCTGTGTAGATAAGGTAGATGCAAGGAATAGTATCGGGCACGAATAATTAATTTCAAGCTTTTTATAATAATACTCTTATAATAAAATACTTATTATATTGGAATAAATTTTCCTTTTGAAAATACTTTTATAACTCGATGTTTCAACAAGTTTATCATCGTTCTTGTAGACTCTGGCCATGCGTTGATCAGGCGCAAAGCTAGAATTCTTCAAGTACTAAGTAGACTTGTTTCAACACCCAGTGAAAATACTTGAAAACCTTTTAAAAACAGATATGGAAAGTACGATCCAAACAAAACAATCAAACCAAAAACCTTTGTCCGATCATGGTTCGCAGATACACAATGGTTACGCCTGGTTCCCCCAGGAAACAATCCATATCCGTAAGCTTTCACAGCCCTGCGAGTTACGCCATGATGACTAGTAGGGTGCAGGATACACAATGGTTACGCCTGGTTCCCCCAGGAAACAATCCGTACCCCCAGGAAAGACTCAGCCAGGCACTTGCGCTACCATTCGCGACCTACACAGATTGCAGGATACACAATGGTTACGCCTGGTTCCCCCAGGAAACAATCCGTACCCCTAGGCAAGACTCAGCCAGGCAATTTCGCTGTGCATTCACGAGAGAAAAAGAAACCGCGGGTTACGCCACGGTGGGAACACTCGAGTATTACATCCGGAAAACCAAAATCAGAGAGAATAATATCGATAGAATGAATCCACGCTGTGGCCACAAAGCGGATATCAAGCAGAAGGCACTTTCCATATCTTTACTTGGAAAATATATATCATATAGTACCTTTTCAAATACTTCCAAATATCATACTTATATAAAGTCCACTATATGTAGGATTCCTTTTTCAAATCGAATACTTTCCAAATCAATAGTATATCAAATCATACTTATATAGACTTCGATTATATAAAATTCTCTTTCCAAATTGAGTACCTTTCAAATCAATAGATTTCAAATCAACTTCATACTTATACAAATTCATTTGACCACTCCCAATTCAAGTGCTAAATAATATAAGGTTCTCAATTTCAAATCATTTCAATATCAATTCAATTTCAAGATCCCATATGATTTCACCTAATTTTCTTCCAAATCAAATATCTAAATTTTGAAGTCCCCAAGATAATAGGCTTATAAAATAATCCCAGTTTCCAAATTAAACTGATTCAAGTCAAACAAATTTATTTCCAATATCACCATATAAGTACTGGTTTTTTTTTTTTATATTTAATTTCAAAACCAAGTGTTCTCAAAATCAATTACTTAAAACGGTTTCCAAATTTATAATTATCCCTTTAAAACCTTTAAGCTATCTATTTTATTTGAAATATCCAATCTACCTTTTTGAAACCCATTATTTAAAACCAATCATTTTTCCAATATTCCAAACTAAATTCCATATTAGTATAACAGTCATATTTATTTTCTAAACAAAAGGTTTCAAACTTAAGCATACAAAACACAACTTATATGCTTTATCAAATATTTTATACGTTTCAAAATTTCTTAGTCTTTAACCTTTAAACCTTAATTTGGGAGTGCTCGAACCTTCAAAATAGTCGGTGAAAATCAATTTCAAATCCAAGAGTTGAAAATCAACAATAAATCAATAAACCAAATTATTAAATCCGAAACTCGAGGACTGAACCCTGGTCTCATTTTATATTGTTTCAAATATATACATATATCTTTCGAAAATATCCAATTATACTTTGGAATTTGAAATCAAAATAGTTTACAAAATCACTCGCATAGCGAAGCTATTAAAGTGGCCTCTCCCCCACTCTGAAACTCGAAAATCAATGTCGATGATGCGTGCACTCATCACCGAAATCATTTTCCAGCGACATGAGTGAGTTCTGGACTTCTATTTTCTTGAAAACTTCTTTGAAATTTCTTCAAAATTATTGGAATTCATTTGAACTCATTTGAAACATTTCTTATTCGGGAAAAATACTTTTAAATCGTATTATTTATATATGTTTTTCAAAATCTTAAAACCAATTCCAAAATACCGGAATCCAATTCTCGAATTTCAAATTTAACCCTTCAGTTATAAATCATTTTTATATAAATCAATTTCTTATAATTTTTCAAAATTTCAAATCCTTTCAAAACCTTTTTATATAGAATAACATATCTTCTTTGCTTTATACATATAGGTATATAATCCTTATTGAAAACAATTTCTTTTTTTTTTTATATATATAGGATATAATTTTGATATATAAAGCAATTTCAAAATACAAACATACCCGATTTTCAAAGGATAAATTAAGAATGGATTTCAAACAAATATGGAGATTTAAATTAGAGGAACTCTAATCAATAGAATCCTGATACGAAGATAGACTCAACAAAGTTGAGAAAATCAAAATACAAAATAGAAGATGGATATACTTCTATAAATCGCGGGCGACCTTAACCGGGTCAACCGTGACTTCCGGGATATGCTCGATGCGGGATTCTAAAACAAATCGATATTCGTTTGCCAAATATAGAATTCGGCATATCAAGATATATCAGCATCGTAAACCGAGGGTACAGAAATCTTCGGTGAATCAATGCCAATTGTACGGAGTTTCATCCGTTTTACAAAACATTCAGTGGAGTCATTGGATACTCCCGGATCAAAAAACATAAATAGAGGGAGGCAAGAATGAATTTTGGAATCGAGGGGCATTCCAAGATCCAAAGGAAATTGAGTCAAAGGAAGAGATTCAACTCGCGCGAAAGTGATTCTGTTAATAAATTTACCATATATGTTAAGATTTGCCTAGAGCCAAAGCTCTGATACCAGCTGTAACGACCCGCTATTTTGTACCATTCGAATCGACACTAAAACCGTACATGTCCGACTTGAATAATTTAAAATACCGAATTGTTAATAAAATTTTGGCAAAACTTAAAATATACAGTAAATAAATCAAACACAGATCACAGACACAGAGTAATAAAATGCGGCGGAATAGAAAAATAGTAGTTCATGAAGCTACTATATACATCAGAGTTTAAAATAAAATACATCAGCATCTCTTGAATACAGAAAAAGTCTTCAGTACGTGCCGATGACTTCTCAGAACCAGTCAACTAGAAAACTGAAAGCTGAAACGATAGTTGGATCTCCAAATGAAGCTCCAATCTCCGAAGGTGAGTCTCTAATGCTGTATTTCTCGGTCTGACCCGAGCGTAAAGCAAAACACAAAACACTCGAGTCAGGATTAACATTCTTATATCAATAAATTCAACTCAAGTGAAATATCAACTGAAATACAATATAACTGAAAGGATGTTTGGGGTAACCATCCTCTAAGGGTCTATAGAATTATCTACAATGTAGAAATATATACTATTACACCGTGGTCATTCACTTAATTTATACTTCAACCCAAATATCAAGTCACTTCAAATAATAGTATTTATATATTTTAAATGATGTATACAGCAAAGTACTTCAATTTCCCCAACTTAACAAACCGATCACATCAACCCGACCTTCCCATTCCAATTGAATTCAATCTCATTTTATCAATTTAAATTTTCCTAAAATCCACTTAAATTTACAAATACCAGATTTGGATATCCCAATTTCCCCTTTTAGTTCAATATGATTCTTGCTTTAAGTATTCAACATTTCAACTAAATTTTTCCCAATCTAGTTTTCTAAATAAACTTTCCAATTTAGTTCAAACTCAAATCTCACCTAATTCAATTCGTTATCTACATAACAAGTTCAACTATCTTGGTTCAAAATACATATCCAAATCTCTAAACCATTTGATTTCAATATAGTTCATAGCTTAAATATAACAATTTAAATTTAACAGTTTCATATAGAATCTCGATTCTTTTACATCATTATTATCTAGTCTTGAACAACCCATATTTGATTCAATATCATTTTGGTGACCTTACGCTACATTATACTCAATATTTCTAATATTTTATTTAACGTGAAATATCCCATTCGATAAATTTCAAGTTGATTTAAATAAACAAATCCTTATCTAAAATGCCATTTAAAATAATCCACCTTTATCTCCCAATCTTAATTGTTCAATATTTTTGCAAAATTTATCCGAAATAAAACTTACGTAAATATTTATCATAATTTATGCATTTAATCAAATCTTGATTAGACTAGATATAATTAACTCCATATTTATCATTTCCCGTTATATATGTATTTAAAATTTACATTTAATAAGACCATATCTTTCTTATCATATGGTCAAGTGTTACGGATATTATCATTTCAATCCGTACACTAAATGTATACGGGTGGATAGCATTCAACCCGTAATCCCAAATTTAATCAAATGGAAACCGCTTGGTCCATCATTTCAACCCATTTCAATTCAAAACAAACATAACAAAGGGGACTTGCAGTGTGATGACAGGGATGGTGTCAAAGTAAATAAACAAGCAATACAACAATCAATCACAATTCAACCAATATATCAAATGACCCCGAAATAATCGTATTAATTTGCATTGTTATTGGTATAATTATTTCTAGAATCTACACTATCGTTTCATGTAGATTAAAGATTATATCATTACAGTTTTTCACTTGTCGTTCCATTTTAAATTTCAATTTAAAACTACAACAATTAATCCAAACTACGTTCAAAGATTTAAAGTAAAATTTATCAATTTCTACGACAATTTATGGGTAAAATTTAACCTATCAAATGTACATATGGCGGGGTCAGGTTTTAATAAATCAAGGTCCGTCATATATAACCCGTTTCAATTTGTAAACTATACTACCCCAAATCAAACTAGCAAACTAGTTATCACTTAACAATAATAATAAACATCCAATTTGAACAACAATCCATCAAACAATCAATTATCAACCAATCTGTATATAAATAATTTACCGATAATGGTGTCAGATGTCATAGGTGAACAGGTGCAGATAATAGCAGTCATACAGTAAAACAACTAACAACAGCATATTTCAATTGACGTTTCAATTGAAATCAAATTTAATAAATAAAGAACGTTAATCGTGAGTGATTGCTCACCTTCCGAGGCCAGAGAGAAAAACAACGGGATGAGTTACAATCCAAGCACGACTCCCAAACAAAGCTAGATTGGCCCAAATGCGATGAAGAAAGCAGGCACGACAAACAAAAGCTGATAAAAGGAAATCGATGAAAACGACCGAATCAGTTGATATAATTTGAACTGAATACATATATTGTTATTCTAAAATCGATTTAAAACGTATATTTAATTTCAAATTTATATTTACTCATGCTTATAAAATAAAGTATTCATTTATACTACTTATAATATACATCTTTATAAACTTTATAGAAATATAATATTACTATAAATATATAACTAATATGTAAGTCAAATTATTTATTTTATTTTATTGTTTTGTACACGAACTGTAGACATTCGTATGCCAAAATGCTAGTATGAAAATAGACGTGAACCATTGCATACCGATTAATATATAACCTATCTTATCAATAATATAAAAATTCCAAAATATACGTTCAATTCATAACCGTCTTGTAAACCAGTATATAGTATATATATATTAAAGATCATAGCTTTTAAGAACATCTAAATTTAAAATCAAAACATATATTATATTTCGTCACTGAGAAACCGCACATTATAAGCATAAAGTACAAATAACTATATATAAAATTTGTTTTAGAAGAAGAAAGAATGAAATGATACCGTTCCTTCACTTCAACATTGCAAATTGCACTAAATCTATACTGCTCACGCATTCAAACTCAAAACTCAAAACATAAGCTTCACACATGTTCAACGGCAGTTAAAATTGCATGAACTAAGCAAATTAACATTTTGCTTTCAAAGAAAAACCATATAAAAATAAATGATTTTCATACTTAATTATACTCATAGTTTAACCTAATCAATCACCACCCCCACAAATCAGATCACTCCAAAAATAATGATGATCTCCTCCTCTATTTTGCTCATGCAACTTGTTCTGCTGCTGCTCATAATGATCATCATCTCCATTAACATGGCCACTTGTATAATTAAAACTTATATATATACGAATATATATACGCATAAATATACTAGAAAATATACTAAACAACATGATGTAAACAAAAGTATATATGTACAAAACTTACGGCAGCTGGAAGGTGAAAGGTGAGACTAGGCGAGCTGAGGGTGGCCGATGTAGGGAGGAGAGGTCGGTGCTTGCGGAGGGTGTACGGCAGAGACGCGGTAGTGGGTAGGGCGGAGGACAAGTGGTCGGACGGGTTATGTGTTGTGATGAGGCGGCAGGAAGGGGTGACGGGAGATGCAGTTTTGGGTGGTGCGGGTTCGTTGAGGCGGAGCCGGAGGTGGCGCTTTCGGTGAGAGGTGTGGTCAATGGGTTCGCCATGGCTTCGGGTAGCTGGGTCACGGGGCTGTGATGGATCTGGCATAGAGAGGAGAGGCCGCTCGGTGATGGGATTAGAGATGAGTCGGCGGTGCACGTGGCAGGCTCGGGGCAAGGCGAAAAGCTTCGGCCAGGTGGAGAAGAAATTGGCTTCGGCATAAACATTGTATATGAATGAACAGTTCCTATGCGAAATGACATGCCAAGTTTATAGAATAAGCTTTATTAAATATTTAGAGAACATAAGGACTGAGAAGTGAAAGGTCGGATCCACGTTATGTTTGCTTTGGGAAAATCAGGAGACAGGCTGGATTCAATTAAAATAAGAAGAGGCAAATGAATATTTACTAGTAAAAGAATCAAAAGAAAAGTGAACGGTAGAGCTTTGATTTAGCTGAAGGTTAAAAAGCGATTTATTATGGTGGTATACGTTTCAATTTGAAATGCAATTGAAAGTGAATGGACACAAATATGGTATCGTTACAACGGGCCGTTGTCATCGTTTCCGTCGCGGACCGGACCTCAAAATACAGAAATAAATATACTATTGAGGACGGCACTACGAGACGATCGCAACGGTATACGGATATTAGTAGTATGATCATCCGATCAAAAGTCGATACCGGTACCCAAAATGCTGCTAATTTGATCAGAATTAAGATACACGGAGCAATAGAAGTCCGAATTTGGAAAAGCAAAAGATGACATCTTACTCAGAAAAGGATTTAGAATTTTTTTCTATAGAAAAATATTCAGGCTTGAAAATAAGTTTATTATCAGCAATTATTAGCCAGCTTGAATTTTACAGAATTTCGCAAAGAAATAAACTTTGATGAAATAAATTGAAAATTTACCATCTGCTATGTTTAGTTGGACGCAATCCAAATATTTAATTTTTATTTGCAAATTAATTTATTAAAAATTTACCAAAAACCAATTAAATACGTAAATAAAACAATAAAATTTATTAAAATCTTACAGGTCGTTACATATATATATATATATATATATATAAACAACTATGAAACACATATATGTTTTATGTTAATTTTGTGTAGATACAACTTTTTTTTTGTGTATAGCTCTTTTGTGTGTGATATAAGCTAACTTCCATAATTATAATTTATGTAAATGTAGATATTGTAGTCAAATAATTGACATAATAAATATCAAAATTATTCGTTGACTGTGTGTACAACGAATATCATGATTTAAACAAAATTTAAGACAATAATTTTAAACTCACATCAATATATATATATATATATATTGTGTATATATATATATTGTATGTGTGTGTTGATTATATCCAAAAAATAATAATTATTGCAAATATATTTTTTATTTGATTTTTATAAACAATACATGTTTTTTATTTGATTTAGTTTAGAAACGAGTTTAAAAGAGATGCTTTGGTTTATAAACAATACATGTATTTTAGATATTTGATTTAGTGCATAAAACATATTTAAAAGAGATCATTCACAAACACATAAGCTCAAAATACAGAAATCATATTCCATTGTTGTGTTTTTTAGTTGATTTAGTTTATAAACAACACATGTAATTAATCAAAATTTGATTAAAACGCAATGAAAATTTAAATATATATCACATACATAAATTTTAGTCAATGGCAAACATGTTTAACTATGTAAAACAAATGCAATTTTACCGTGTAGATCCAGCTTTCGTGACACTTTAATTTTAGATTTATTCTCAAATCTCTAGTTAGATCCGCATCTAGCTTTGCAAGAAAATGACAAACCACATGTATTTTATTTTATTTGTTGTTTTTCATTTGATTTGGGGTTGAAAAAATTGTGGAAAGAAGCAATGGGACTTCAGTCCTGGTAAGGAAGGAAGAGGGAAGAAAAGTGAATGAAGGAAAGAACGCATAAATGAATTAGCTGATTTGTTTAATTGAAAGAATGAATTTCCCATTCTTTTGATTAAAACTTCCCTAATCAATTCCTGTAACGATCCGAAATTTCGGACATTTCATATTTAAATATTTGAATCTTAGATAAGATACTATTAAATGATTTACTAAGCTTTTTAACCTCCTTTTAAATCATAAGTAATAATAGTAAACATGTTTTATAAAAATGTTTGCAAAAATAGATACATTGAAAAAATATCAATAATGTGACTGAAATTCGTTTCATCGATAAACAGCTTTTTTATCGCTAGAAGTTGTTTAGATTTTTGTACGTACATTTTTTTGCTTAGGAATTAGAGAAAATAAAATAATGGAAGAAAATATTTTATAGATGATGTCATCCATGAGGTAAGGGAAGATCATTAGGAAATGTGCATAAATGGAAAGTCTTGAAAGTTAAGTAAATGATAAAGGAGAAGTGATGTTTGTAATTAATGTCATAAGGGTTTTTAGCGATTTTTGGTATTTTCCCTTCACATACCTAAGCCTATATAAGGAAGGTGGAATGCCCTTAGGAAATAAGCACACAAAATCAAATAAGCTTGAGATGAAGTAGGAGGATTGAAATTGGTGGAAGTGCTTAAGCACAAATCCACTTATTACTCTCTAACTTTTTCAAAAGTTTACCAAATCTTCTCTTCTAAACTTTGGATTTGGGCCTAAGACATCAGGCGAAGCAGATTAGCAAGTAATAATAGGAGGATGTGAGAGGAAGAGTAGGAGCTTGGATGGGCTTTGAGCATGAAGGAGGAGGAGGATGGTGTTGGCTTTGGTTTGAAGTGCTAAAGGTTGGACCTTTAGGTTTGTGTTAATGGAAGGAGGTGGTTCTTTGGTTCTTATAGCTTTGTGCTTGGGTTATACATGGATCGAAGTGAGTTACCTCACAATCTCTTAAGTATATATTGTGCATATATATGTTGTGTTTGAATTATAAAGTTAAAAGTGACATTAACTAAGTAAAGTTATAAACTTGAGACCCCTCTTGCTTTTGAAAGCAAATGATAAGTTTATATTGTATAACCTCACTTCTATTACCCTCTTAAACATGTGATGTTGCCCTATCTAAATGTTTAAATGGTTGTTTAAATTGTGTGTTAAATTGAAGTAAGTTTGAAAGTGTTTGAAGCAAGAATAGTTGTTATAAGTGCACTTCGGAATCCCTTGTTTTCAAGAATTTTTATAAATAAATGAAAAGATATTCTTAGGGATTTTTTACCATGATTTTTAATAATTTAATGATAGTACTTACTATAAAAATTTCAAGTCTTAAATCATTTGTTTAAGTGGTTAAAACTTGTGACGACCCGAACTCGATGTCCGACAAACGACATCGAATCCGTATCGCCGGAGCTTGCAACAACATTAGATGATAAATACAACATAGCGGAAACAAAAGATGATTGCATTGATATACAATATAGATATAATGTGATATACATCATGACACAATAACCCAACACCATCAGAGAATATACAACGCAAAACCACAGCGGAAAAAACATCTCAACATGAGAAAAGTCTTCAAGAGAACCCAATACTGGAACTCCAAACCAAAACTCCAAAGCCAAAGCTCAAAACTTCAAGCTCGAACTACCATCAAGCTGAACTTGTAGCAAACCTGATCCTAAACGCAATTGCCAAACCAAGAACTTCAAAGATCCAAAAGATGAAGAAGATCTCCAAATACTACCAAACCACAGACTTCGAAAGCTATCGAATCTATACCTATTATTTGGTTATTTGAAAAAACACAACTTTAGACTGCCCGTGTGGAAAATTTTGGGCACCCAGAGTTTAGGAAGGGAACAATAAACTCCGGGTCAATCATGGGACTGGTATAAGCAAACAAAAACAATTTATCTTTAAAACAAATAACAAAAGATTTTAAAAATTGAAATCCGCAATGCTTTTTAGAAAAATGAAACTACCATAAGGCCTCCCCGCACACACACCATGTAAACGCAGAATTGGAGGAGATTTCTCCTTTTGATAGTAAAAAATGCTTGATACGTGAAAACCTTTTGATATTATTATTAGCGCATAGTGCAGAAAATATTTTGAAAGTATAATATTAATCTTAGCCAGCATACAACCATTATTGTATGCCTACTATAGCTACCATGTTCAATAGCAGATTACCGCCACATTCCATGGCAGGTTATACAACTAAAACCGTACAAGGAGCGTATTGGAGATTGGATTTTCCAACAAATGGTCAGGCCAAGGAACTTCCCATTGCCACATGGGTATGCCTCTGGAGGGACGCCCCGAGAACCTACCCGGCTCTCTACCAACACAAGGTCGGTTTCCTCCCCGCCCGGGAGTAATACCTAAAGATATGCCACCCCTGGTCATTTGCGACCTTTATTCGAGGATCCTCAACCACAAAGCAACATCACACAGTAATAAATATACAGTGTCCACCTGAGTTAAGTATCTGGGATCCATACCATGATACCACCCTTTTCCAGAAGGAATGGACATACCCTAGGGGCGCGACCCCTACAACCTTGCCACATCTTTCCTGTTTCGACCATTTCCGGGGAGTGAGGTCCTGATGCAGCCTCGTCCACAAAGCTATGCTTTTTCATAAAGTAATGCTTTGATCAACAAATGATCAGCAGCACTTCGTATGCCACATTACCAAATTGGGAATGTATCACTAGTAACCATCAGCTACATAACCTCTGAGCTCGTACGTCTCAGAGAAGGGTGTTAAGCTAAGAGAATAAATCTCCGCCACCAAACAGAAATGTATTTGATAGAAACCGGTTCTACATCTCAAAGTATAATGTCAGACACACATCCATACAAGTCTGCTCCGGGTTCGAACAGAACCGAAGGCACTTCCAAAGAAGCCCTTGCAATCCGGGTATTCATAATCTCGATCGGACTCCCCATCACATATGGAGATCTCTATACCATAGCTACTCAGTGCAGAGTCATTCAACGGGTTGTCTTTCATTCTCGAAAACACCCGGTCTTCACCACCGGTCTTCGAATGCTATCCATAATGTCGTATCGTTATTCGGAATGGGTTATATGACACAAGGTCCTCTCCCGGCTAAACCGAATAATGAGCGCAATATTTAAAAACATATGGATATGGGATTTTAGTTAAGTCACAATTTAAATCCAAAACTTTCCTTTCAAATGGTTTAAACCAATTACCATTTCAAATCTTTAAACAAAAAGATTCATTTCACAAAGTTCATCCAGTTTCGCAAAGATTCATTCATAGATTTCAAAACAATTTATATTTCAATTTGGATTAACTCATCCAATCTTTAACTTAAAGACTCAATTTATAGTTTTCAAAACTATTTCCAAAGATTCGTTCATAACTTCGAAAACCATTTCATTTCATACTAGAAATCCCTTTTAACACAAATTGAAAATTCTTTCCTTATATGAAAGCTTTTATTATTTGAAAACAAATAGTTTTCATTTCGAAAAAATCCGAATACATTTATACAAGTTAAAATCTTTGGGTTAAATTCAAATTCCCAAAACAACACTTTTAAAATGGTTTAAAACCCATATAAACTTGTATAACCTTTTTAAATCATAAATTCTCAAAATAGAATTCAATTTCAAATTTTTTGAATTCAAATTTAAATCAAATTATTTAAATTTCAAAAACTTTATCACGATATTCAAATAGCCTTCATCTTCAAAACTCCTTTTCAAAAGCTTTTCACTTTTAACTCAATCCATTTCCAAGACCATTTGGATTCAAACAATTCAATTTTAAAACTATTTCAAGAATCTATGACTTAACCAATTTTCTCGGGCAATCCATATTTATGTGTGTATGGTGTAGTTCAGGGGTTTTACACAATATTACAACATCATCAATCATCACAGATTCAAGCACAATAATATTGATAAGCGGTATAATCCTATAACACTTATCTATATACACTATATACACAGCATCACAGATATATAGTATATATTTATCACAGATAAGATGAATTACATTCATCACAGCTTGAATTAAAACAATTCAGATCACCAAGCATCACACAGTAACAAACAATTCACAGTAGTTCATACAATTCAAACGTCCATAACTATGGTTACTCGATCATCTGATCAATTGAAACTGGATTAGTCACTAATTCTGGTTGATTAACATTAATTAATTACAGTTTATGTTAATTAATTATCCCTTAGTTATTTATTAATTAACCTTAATTAATGAATTAATCAACCTTTAATTATTAAAGAATTAATCTTAATTAATTAATTACCCTAAATTAATTATCCTTAATTAATTAATCATTTAATTAATTAATCCTAATTAATTTAAAATAAGTAATTATACTTAATTACTTAATTAACTTTTACCATTAATTAATTATTTTATTAATCAACTAACCTTTAATTAATTAATTACTTCTTAAATTAATTACCTTAATTACATTAATTAATTATCCTTAATTAATTAACCTTTAAACACTTGATTAATCAATCTTTAAATCATTAATTAACTTACATTAATTATTTTCATTAAGAAATTAGCTTTAAGTAATTACTTTTCTTTTTTTTTAAAATAAATTAATTTAGGCTTTAAAAGTTAATTTTAACAATTAAAACATTTGTAATATTTATTTACTTCTTTAATATTATTAGGTTTAAAAATAAACTTTTTTTAAAAATAAACTTAAAAACCTTTTAAAACATCTTAGTAAAACCTTTTCTTAATCCAATACCTAAATTAAAACCATTTTTTTTAAAACATGAGCTTAAAAAGTTTAAAATTTTAATTTTTTTAATTTTAAAGTCAAGAAGACTGTTTTTTATACCGCCCCGAGACTCACTCGAGAACACCCCGAGTAAACAAACCCCTCACTTTGGGTTTCCCCCGTGTCAAACCCAAACTGACCCGTGTTATTTTTTTTTCAAACTTAAAATTTTGTTAAGTATTATACCCCGATGCCACTCAGAAATGCTTCGAGTCCATCCCCTGTTTGCACGTGCTTGAACTCGAGACTAAGCCTTCTTCCACAAAACACCTAATAATGCCTGATACGCAAACGTGCACGGTGCACGTATTCCATTGAACTACGGTGCTCGGACCATCAATGTTGACCACAACACATCACTGATGACCGTGACATCGACCACGATCACCCAGATACCAAGATTCCTTCGCGACTCGAAATCGACCGTTCTGACCAACCTAGACCCAAACTACCTCAATGAAAAAGAAGCTCGCCACGATGATCTCGATAGCTGGAACCTCCCGCCATCCTTCCAGAGTAGCACCACGTCTTCTCGCCTCGATCCCTTGCATTGCGATCGAACTCGATGCATCATAGTCGTCGAGAACACTTCGAGAACCCATCTGACATAAGGCCACACTCAAACCCTAGTTCATCAAAAACTTATCAACCCGGCTAACTAAAAATCGAGTGATCATTTTTCCAATGATCATCGGCCTACAAGCAACCATCATGCTCAAACTCGACGCCCCTTCTTTCGTCTATTGCCGTGGAACGACGAAAACCCCCAAGTCGATCATCTCGCAAATTCTCATCGTCCATTGACTTAAATTTTTTGATTTCCATTCTAAAATTCATCACTTTATAAATCCTTTCAGCTTGTATAATCAAAAATTTAAATCTGCATTATCAATTTTACCCCAATTTGGATTCCACTGTGTTTCTTCATTCAGACAAAAACCATTTCACATTTTTATGGAAATAAAATTTTAAAATTAAGTTAGGGTGATTTTAAACATGTTTTGTTTTAACATTACAAGCTAGAAATGATCGAGGAAGGTGGAATTGAAATTTGAACCTTATTAAAACCTGTGAATTTTTTGTTAACAGAGGCATTTTCCTGGATTCCAGATACATGCACCCAGTTTACCTACACATACAGGCACAAATAGATAACCATCTCAGCATATTTAATTCATAACTTCCCAGATCAAATGCAAACCACAAGTTCAAACAGATCTAAGGTTTAAGATTAAAGATTTGCTCACCTGATTCCTGAAAGAATAGAGGCCAGATTCTAAAATGTTGAATTTTTTTGTTGCTCGATCTTTAATTCTGTTGTTTGCCTGGCTTTGATCTACAAACTGGAATCTTGATTGTTGTTTTGCTTTGATTTCTAGTTGACTCTTTGTTTTATATTTAAACTGAACCTGAACCTTTGTATTGCTGAGTTGAATCTGGATTTTGTTTTAAATTTGTTGAGTTACTTCTAGATTTTTAAATTATTTTAGCATCTAAAACTGGAAATGATCTTGCTCTTTGTTTTTAAACTGAATCCAGGTTTTGTTATTGAGATGATTTTTCTTCTTCTGATTTCTGATTTGTGGTTTTGATAATAAGGAATAAAGAATGGGAGAGAGGATGAAATGTTTGTATAACTTTATTTTCAAATCCTTTATTCATTTTGTCTAAATTAAAAACTATAATGACACTTGTAATCACATGAAAATCCTTGCTTAACACTTGTATTTTGCATGTAATCTCAACATTGCAAATGTTCATATGTAACATTTTGTGTTTATATCCTTGATTTAAATTATTTGATAAATTTTATTTTAACCCTTTATGCATTTATATTTCATATGTTAACATGTGTTTTTGTTTTAAATGTTTATGTTTTTTTTATCTATGCAATTTCTATTATTAAACAAATGCATTCTCCTTTATAAAATCTAAAGAAAATTTGAATTTTAAAAAAATTATACTTTAATAAATAACACACATGTGTATATTATAAAATTTAGCTTTTAAACAACATTCAAACTTTTACTATGTGTACTCCCATTTGCTTTTTGACGATCTCCAAAGTACTCCCATTTGTTGAAATATAGCTTTTCTTTGCTATTCCTCTTCCAATTTAAATCTAATCTGCAACAATACATCAAAACTTGATATTAGTAAAATTTATTTAATTTAAATATGATAGATTTAATTAAATCTGAAAGGTTTTCTGAAGTTATTAGAGGGCAATTTCAATTTATAATTGGCAAGAACTATTTTTCAATTTATCCAGAAGTTATTAGATGGCAATTTCAATTTATAATTGGCAAGACCAGGCAATATTAGAAGTCATTTTCAAAACATATTAGAGTCAGAATGTTAAATAATAGATGCCTGCTTCATACCAGAACCGACTGCCACAAAACTTCTTTTAAGTCATCACTAATATTCCTCCAATCATCAATGGTGTATGGAACCTGCTCCCGCACAAGCGGTCTAAGAAAAGAGGATAAATATACCGACCCTTGCCCTACTGGTATACCTAGATCATTGAACTCCACTTCAATTCAATCCAGACTGCATGACGGGAGTCTTTTTGCTTTTGCTGGACCTCTACCGCCTCTTTTCTGAGATGTACTTTCAATTTCAGCTTCACTTTGTTTCCCAATTTCCAGCTCGGCATCAGCAGTTTGTTCAGGACGGGTTTCATTTTCTGAGTGGAGTCCTTCATTTGGGTCAGAGGGGATATCATCTAGTGGTTGTTCGTCTTCTTCATTGTGAACATTGGCTTGCTTCTTAGCATTGTCTGGTTGTTCTTCTATTTCATTTATACTAGCTGGAACTTTACGTTTTCGCTTTGACTATTTGTTCTTAGCTTTGACTGTTTGTTCTTCAGCCTTTCTCTGCAAGCGGGTACGTACAGATGTTGTAGACATATTTTTCTGCAAGTGACAGAAAACACAGTATAAACCAATAAGCACATGTAAACAATAAGCAGCGATAAATATTAACAAACAACACTTAAATATCATCAACATGTAGCTGAAAAGAGATGTGGCAGTTTGCAAACCAAACAAGCAGGCCTAAAAGCCTTGAGATGATGAACAGATTTGTAATTTTATAAGAAAATGTACATGTAATGCAAACAGAATTGATAAGAACACTACTCATTATCAAGAAATATATGCAAACAGAATTGATAAGAACATATAATGCTTTGTCTATGGAAGTATACAAAGATCAAAACACAAAGAACAAAAATTGAATGGTACATGCATTTGCAATGGATTAGGAAATTAAATGGTGCAAACTAACAGCCATTCGCAACATTAAAAAAACAAAGCATTAGTGCAGCAAATGAACAACAATCACTAAAGAAAATCAATACAAGTTCAATGAAATTTCCAAATAGCCCGGATTTAATATATAAGTTCAACCATCACTAAAGAAAATGAACAACTATGCTCAAGTAGAACATATAATCTACTCAATTATGCCCTCGCAATCCTCTCTAACATAGCAAACATCTTCATCATCCTCTTCAGTTATTTCATCTTCCACCACTTGAATATCTTCCTCGATGCAATCGTGCTCCTCTATATCATTAAAACTTCTTGATGGTGCTTTCATTACAACGTACCAATTAGAAACATCGTTCTCTCTTGAATAAAATACTTGTTTTGCTTGAGATGCAAGTATGTATGGGTCTCGTGAAAATGATGCTTGATGTAAATTAACAAGAGTGAACCCATCATCATCAACTTTTACTCTATTTCCTTTATACGTCCAACGACACTTGAAAACTGGAATATAAAACAAATGATAATCTAATAAAATTATATATGTCAATATTCCATAATAAGTGACCACATCAACCACTTGGGACATATCTTTAGCACTTGCTCTACACATAGTAGTTGCATCAAAAGTCACCCCACAATTCTAAATCTTTTACATGAAAACGTTGCTCGTTGATGATATATCCTTTGAAAGACATGGAATCATCCTTCGGGCCATAAGCAATCCATTTTAACATGTCATTATGATCCTTGAAGGTAATAGGTATCTACAACAAATTTCATTTAGCATGTAAATTTATATAGTAATATTGATAGTTGAATGAGAATATATTTGAAATCTAACTAACCTTCCTTTTAATCCAATCGACAAAACTTTTTGTATGTGTTTCTGACGCAGCGGATTATTCGAAACAAAACTTCAATCGGTGAAATGTAACAATCGGTGAGTTGAAGATACCAAAATGCCCAAGTTCGTTGATCCAAAGATACCGAACTCTAGCTATCTCAAACACGTTGATAGCGCACTATACCGTGTTTAAAGATCTACGATTCTTCGCACGTTGATCTAGCGCACTAGATTCCGTGAATCGGCTTCTACGATCGTTGAATCGAGCGCACTCGATTAACCGAAAGAGGAGATAGGAGATTACACTCAACTACCAATTGGTTTGAAAGCACAAAGCTAACAAAAGAGAATTTTATTCAAAAATCAACCACTTTTACAAATGACACACACGGCTATTTATAGCATTTACAACTCACGCCACTTCTTAAGTCGTATGCGACTCATGAAAACCCCCCCGACTCATCATAAGTCGTTGCCGACTTAACGACACAACACAATTTACACGACTCAAAGATGTACGACTCAACTTATCTACTTACAGGACCGACTCAGGCTATTGCCGACTCAACATTTAGGTCGTACACGACTTAGTACTATACATACTTACAACAACATATCTTACGACCTATACTAAGTCGGTAACGACTTATACACCCACGACTCAACACAACACTTCATCACACAACGACTCAACCGACTTATTACATACCGACTTAACACATCACCAACTCATGTATACATATACGACTTAAAGGTACGACGACTCATACGACTCAAGGCTTCACCGACTCATAGCCTCCCTTCGACATGTCTCTTCAAGCGAGTTAACTGTGGCCGACTCATCTAGGTCGTGACTCGTTGACTTGGCACAGTCTCCTTTTGATAGCCAGTTAGCTCGGGAACGATTCATATCTTCACTGACTCGTTCACGACTCAAATTAGGTCGACTCATCATGAGTCGTAACTCGTTGACTCGGCACCCTTCCTCTTTGTATCCAGTTATCTCTTCCTTCAGTCTTTCCTTAGGTCGCTGCCATCCTTCCTTAGCTCGTAACCGACTCAAGCTATCATTGACTCGCGACCGACTCAAATCCGATACCTTCTCTATGTGACTTATGGTTATCACTCCCCCCTGTAACTCCTTAGGTCGGAAACGACTCAAACCTGCATTGAGTTGTGGACGACTCATCATACTACACTGCGTGAGACTCCTGCTTAAAAATTGTACAACTTCTTCTCTGACCTTAGCTGCATCATCCTCCCCTGGTTGAGAAAAATTCGTCCTCGAATTTGTACATTCTTCTTTATCTGATTGTTTACCTTCGTAATATGGAACAAGATGTTTAACATTGAACACGTCATACGTGTAAACATCTTCAGGTAGTTTCAACTTATAAGCATTTTCATTAATTTTCTTCACAATTTCAATCGGACCAATTTTTCGCGCTTTCAACTTGTTGTAAGCACCCACCGGAAATCGATCCTTTGTTAATACTGCATAAACCAAATCGCCTTCGTTAAATTCAACATTTCGTCGCTTCAAATCTGCAGACTTCTTATACTTCTCATTCGACTTTTCCAATCGTTCTTGAACGATTCTATGACGTTCTGTCAATCCTTCAACAAAATCAACAGCTCGTTTAACCGTTTCCCTTGACTGTGGTACTACTGCCAAATCTAACGGTCCCCTGGGTAAATTTGAATAAACAATCTGAAATGGACTGAATCCCGTGCTACGATTCACTGCATGATTATGTGCAAATTCTGCCTGGCATAACTTCATGTCCCAACTCTTCAGATTATCTTTCACCAAACATCGTAACAAATTCCCCAATGATCTGTTCACAACCTCGGTTTGACCATCTGTCTGCGGATGATACGCACTACTGAAATTCAACTTCGTTCCCACCATCTTCCACAAACTAAGCCAAAAATGACTCAAAAATCTAGTATCCCTGTCAGAAACAATAGATTCTGGTAAACCATGAATTCGATAAATCTCCTTGAAAAATAACTGCGCCACTCGAACTGCATCCGCTGTTTTTTTGCAAGCAACAAAATGTGCCATCTTCGAAAACCTGTCCACCACAACAAATATCGAATCATTTCCCCTTTGAGTTCTAGGCAAACCCAAAACGAAATCCATGCTAATATCAACCCATGGCTTAGACGGTACAGGCAATGGCATATACAACCCTGCATTCGTCGCTGTTCCTTTTGACACCTGGCAAATATGGCATCTTTCCACGAATCTTTCAACCTCTTTTCTCATCGATGGCCAAAAGTAAGACTGTGAAATCAATTGTAAAGTACGATCACGGCCCATATGACCTTCCTCATGTAACTCCTTCACAATCTTCATCCTCAAACTACAATCTGGAATACACAAACGATTCCCTTTAAACAGAAAACCATCAACCAACATAAATTCATCGGTACTCCCATCCTTCACTTTCTCAACATATTTCACAAAGTAAGGATCTTCTTCAATCATCTCTGGCAGTAATTCAAACCCCGTCACTTCAACTTTCATTGTTGTTAACAAATGACTCCTTCTACTCAAAGCATCAGCCACACGGTTTGTCACCCCTGATTTGTGCTTAACGACAAAAGTAAACTGCTGTAAATAAGCAATCCATGATGCATGTCTCGCTGAAATTTTGTCCTGTCCCTGTAAATGCTTCAAAGCTTCGTGATCAGTGTACAGAACAAACTCCTTCTGAAATAGATAGTGCCTCCAATGCTTAACAGCTTGTACAACCGCATAGAATTCAACGTCATATGTACTGTATCTCATCTTTGCCCCTGACAACTTTTCGCTGAAATAAGCAACTGGCTTCCCATTCTGACTCAGAACTCCACCAATACCAACCTTCGAAGCATCAGTATGCAATTCAAACAATAACTGAAAATTCGGTAAAACAAGAATTGGTGCAGACGTCAACAATTCCTTGATCTTTTCAAAAGCAACCCCCGCTTCCTCTGACCATACAAACTGTTTTCCCTTCATGCAATCGGTAACTGGAGCCATCACGCTACTGAAGTGTGGAATGAATCTTCGGTAGAATGACGCTAGCCCATGAAAACTTCTCACTTCCGTAATCGTCTTTGGCTGTGGCCAATTCCTGACTGCTTCAACTTTACTTTGATCAACTTGAATTCCTTCTCCTGAAACAACATAACCCAGGAATAAAACACTGTGCGTCATAAACACACATTTCTTCGTAGCAGCATAAAATTGTTCCTCACGAAGAATAATCAATACTTCCCTCAAATGTAGAACATGCTCCTCCATACTCCTGCTGTAAATAAGAATATCATCGAAATAAACCACGACGAACTTCCCAATGAATGGTCTAAAGATTTGATTCATCACCCGCATGAATGTACTAGGTGCATTTGACAAACCAAATGGCATAACCAACCATTCGTACAACCCCTCTCTCGTCTTGAAAGCTGTCTTCCATTCGTCTCCAGGTCTGATTCGAATTTGATGATAACCACTCTTCAAATCAATCTTCGAGAATATAGTTGCCCCGCTCAACTGATCCAACAAATCATCCAACCTCGGCATAGGAAATCTATATCGGACAGTGATCTTATTCAAAGCTCTACTATCTGTGCACATCCTCCATGTTCCGTCCTTCTTTGGTACTAATAATGCTGGCACGGCACAAGGACTCAAGCTTTCCTGAACACGTCCCTGTTCCAACAACTCTTCCACCTGCCTTCGTAACTCCTCATGTTCCTTCGGACTCATTCGGTAGTGTGGTCGATGTGGTAACACTGCTCCCGGCACAAGATCAATCTGATGTTGAATGTCTCTAAGTGGCGGTAACTCCTTAGGAAACTCCTCTGGAAAGACATCTTCGAATTCTTTCAAAATTAGCTTTGCTTCATCTGGAATCTCAACTTCTTCACTACTCTCTCTCCCAATCAACAAAAATACTTCAGGCTCCTCTTCAACTTCCTTAACAAACTCTTTCAAAGTCAACAGAGTTTTTAATTCCTCAATCTCCTCTAGCTTGCTCTCCTTCTGCTGTTGCTTCTTAGGAACCAAAGTGATTTTCGTACCCTCGAACATGAAACTGTAACTATTGGCACGACCATCATGTTGAACTGCTCTATCGAATTGCCATGGTCTGCCCAGCAACAAATGACAAACATCCATATCCACAATATCACACCAAATTTCATCTTTGTACTTCTTCCCAATAGAAAAATTAACACAAGCTCTTCGACACACTTTCACTTCACCACCCTTCCTTAACCATGCTAGCTTGTACGGTTTAGGATGCTTCTCGGTCTTCAAGTTCAACTTCCTCACTGCTTCTGTAGAAATAATATTATCACAACTCCCAGCATCAATAACGAACTTGCAAACTTTTCCCAAAATAGTGCATGTCGACTGAAAAATATTGCTTCTCAACCAACTAGAATCCTCTTCTTGCTTTGGTGTCAAACAACTTCTCCTCATCATAAGATTACAACCTTCATCTCCAAACAATTCTTCTTCCTCCTCAACATAAGGTGTATTTGAACATTCTGCCTCCTCACCATCATCCTCCTCAACTTCTGCAACCATGGTTCTCTTCTTCGGCTTCGGACATTCATTACTTTTGTGACCCAACTCCTGACAATTATAACACTTGAAAACACTGCTAGCCTTTGCCTTCTCAGCCTCCTTCACCACTGGCTTTGAAACGGGTTTAGAAACATTAGAACTTCCACCAACACCCCTTGCTTGATTATTGGAATTAGTAAACACACCACCTCCACGTCTTCCTTGTTTCTCCCAAGCTAACGCTTTCTGATGTGCTTCTGCAACGGATCTAGGATCGAACATATTAACCATATCCTGGATCTGCATCCTCAATCCCCCAATGAATCTAGCAGTCAGCTGTTCTTCTGTCTCCATAATATCGTTTCTGGCAATGAGTTGGTAAAATTCATCAGCATAATCACTAACAGACTTTGTCCCTTGCCTCAGATTCTGCAACCTCTGGTACATAAGTGATTGGTAGTTGTAAGGTAAGAAAGTAGATCTCATCAACTTTTTCATCTTTTCCCACGATTCTATCTTTGACTTTCCCATTCTCTCCCTAGTAAGTTTAGTTTGCTGCCACCACGCCAAAGCTTTCCCCCTCAACCTAGTAGCAACCAACTTCACCCTTCGATTCTCCGGGACCTCCTTGAAATCAAAGATTTCCTCCACATTAGACAACCAATCTAAGAACTCTTCAGCAACCATCCCGCCTTTAAATTCCGGAATTTCCATCTTCATACCCGATTCCTATCGACGATCATCTTCAACATCCCGATAAGAATTTCGAACTTGGTCTCGATCTCGATAATGAATACTAGCTCTATCACCCTCTTCAACAAAATCAAAAGTACGTCTACATCGATCTCGACCATTATCATCCCTTCGTTCATGCATGCTTCTTTGACTATGTCTCTCTTCATCCCTATATGCTTCATGGTCAAATTCACGTTGTCTTCTTCTCTCTTCATGTGCATAGTCATGATGATCTCTTCGCGATGAAATTGATGTTTCTCTTCTATCTCTACAAGAATGTGGTGATACCCTCCTCGCTTCCGTAACCGATGGCGAAACTCGGTTTCCTCCATGGTTCGAGTTTGGTGATCTCCTCCTTTGATTCAAATCATTCATCAATTTCTCCAATTTACCAATGCCTTCATCAAACTTCTCATTAATACGTTGTTCCATAAGCTCGGCTTCTTCTCTACGATACAAAGCTTCAACGTTTTGATGACGATTAGCTCTCCTTGGTGGCATGATTGAAAAACTTCTCAAACTTCAACAATTCAAACACAAAAATTCAAGCTTCAACAAAAGAACAAGTCACGGCTCAACACTTAACTCTTCAAGGCTTTAGCTCGGCAATGGTTTTACACGGCTCCACACTTCAAATCTTGGCGCGCAAAACTCCAAGACAAAATCCAAACAATATCCAACTCCTCGATCCAAAATGAAATGGATCAAACACTCCAAACTTGTTGTAACTTCAATATGAACACGATGAACACAACTTCAAACTTCGACTTGGCTCCAAGAATCAACTTAGCTATGATTGGCTAAGTATGGCTCCGATACCAATAATGACGCAGCGGATTATTCGAAACAAAACTTCAATCGGTGAAATGTAACAATCGGTGAGTTGAAGATACCAAAATGCCCAAGTTCGTTGATCCAAAGATACCGAACTCTAGCTATCTCAAACACGTTGATAGCGCACTATACCGTGTTTAAAGATCTACGATTCTTCGCACGTTGATCTAGCGCACTAGATTCCGTGAATCGGCTTCTACGATCGTTGAATCGAGCGCACTCGATTAACCGAAAGAGGATATAGGAGATTACACTCAACTACCAATTGGTATGAAAGCACAAAGCTAACAAAAGAGAATTTTATTCAAAAATAAACCACTTTTACAAATGACACACACGGCTATTTATAGCATTTACAACTCACGCCACTTCTTAAGTCGTATGCGACTCATGAAAACCCCCCCGACTCATCATAAGTCGTTGCCGACTTAACGACACAACACAATTTACACGACTCAAAGATGTACGACTCAACTTATCTACTTACAGGACCGACTCAGGCTATTGCCGACTCAACATTTAGGTCGTACACGACTTAGTACTATACATACTTACAACAACATATCTTACGACCTATACTAAGTCGGTAACGACTTATACACCCACGACTCAACACAACACTTCATCACACAACGACTCAACCGACTTATTACATACCGACTTAACACATCACCAACTCATGTATACATATACGACTTAAAGGTACAACGACTCATACGACTCAAGGCTTCACCGACTCATAGCCTCCCTTCGGCATGTCTCTTCAAGCGAGTTAACTCTGGCCGACTCATCTAGGTCGTGACTCGTTGACTTGGCACAGTCTCCTTTTGATAGCCAGTTAGCTCGGGAACGATTCATATCTTCACTGACTCGTTCATGACTCAAATTAGGTCGACTCATCATGAGTCGTAACTCGTTGACTCGGCACCCTTCCTCTTTGTATCCAGTTATCTCTTCCTTCAGTCTTTCCTTAGGTCGCTGCCATCCTTCCTTAGCTCGTAACCGACTCAAGCTATCATTGACTCGCGACCGACTCAAATCCGATACCTTCTCTATGTGACTTATGGTTATCACTCCCCCCTGTAACTCCTTAGGTCGGAAACGACTCAAACCTGCATTGAGTTGTGGACGACTCATCATACTACACTGCATGAGACTCCTGCTTAAAAATTGTACAACTTCTTCTCTGACCTTAGCTGCATCAGTTTCCCAAAGTAAGGTCGCATTTTTTGTCATGCGTTGGTCTGAATTTTCTAATTCCTCCAAATGCAAACTAGTATTGAACAATTGATTATAAGTTATCTATATCATTGCGAACACATCAAAATATTTAAAACAATATAACATAAACTTACTCTATAAACGGTTCCACCACGGCCATATTCATTAACACAGCTAAATGAGCACTTTCTTTCTCATTAACTGGCAATTTAATTGTCTTCGATACTGAAATTGGACATCCCTCTAATATTCTACTACTTTCATAATCTTCATTTTGAGCTCCTTTCTCCTCTATATGTCCTGATTTCTTCAAAAATTCATTGAAAAACAACATGCATTCTGTTGCAAGATACGATTCTGCAATACATCCCTCTGGTCGTGCATAGTTTCTGACATAATCTTTGAGTGTCTTCATATATCTTTCAAATTGGTACATCCATCGAAAATGAATAAGTACACACATTTGTGCTTCTTTTCCAAGATGAATGGATAAATGTATCATTATATCAAAGAAAGATGGTGGAAATTTTTTTTCAAGCTCACATAAAACGTCAATAATTTCAACATTGATTTGTTCTACCTTCTCTCTATCAAGAACACGTTGACATAATTTGTTGAAAAAAGAACATAAGCGAATTATCGCTTTTCTTGCCTTCTTTGCCATGAACCCTCTCGATGCTACTGGCAATAAATGTTGCATTAATACATGGTAATCATGTGACTTCAATCCACTAATTTTGCAATCCGACAACGAAATCCGATTTTTTAAATTTGAATAGTAGCCATCCGGTCCTTTGAAATCATACGGTCTTTTGCAAAATATTTTTCTCTCGGACTTTGACAACATATATGGAGCCGGTGGAAGATATGTTTTATTCCCACGAGGTTGTGTATGAAGCTCACTTTGAATTCCCCAATCCTCTAAATCCTTTCTACAGTTGGTTCCATCTTTGGATTTATTTCCATGCAACGTTGTGCCCAATAGGCTTTCACCAATGTTCTTCTCCACATGCATCACATCTAAATTGTGACGTAATGGAAGTTCCTATGAAAACCAAAACAATAATGCATTATTGGGTTTTTCTTGTATTAAAACAATGAAAAATAAATAAATTAACCACTAACCTCCCAATAAGGCAAATCAAAGAAAATTGATCGTTTTTTCTACCTTGATAGCTCTACTTCTGTAGAACTGTTAGTATCATCATATTCATCTTCTTTATCATAGACATGCTTTCTCTTCTTACTTTTCTCCTCTATTCCTTTTCCAAAATCATTTGGATAATCCTTCAATAATGCATAGATGTTTCTCCCCGAAAGCATTCTAGGAGCACTATCTGTCTCTATGGTATTATCAAACAATGCCTTTTGTTTCCTCCGTGAATCTGAAGGAGGTAGAAATCTTCTATGACCCATGTAGGCGAACTTTCGACTATGTTTCAACCAACGAGAATGGGTACTGACACCACATAATGGGCAAGCTTTTTGCCCTTTCACACGACATCCAACAAGATTTCCATAAGCCGGAAAATCATTAATCGTCCATAATAAAATTGCATTCAGTTTAAATAAAGTTTTACTAAATGCATCATAAGCAGTAACTCCATTAGACCACAAGTGATGCAAGTCTTCCACCAAAGGCGCCAAATATACATCAATATCATTCCCGGGTTGCTTCGGGCCTAGAATAAGTAAAGTTAACATAATATTTTCTTTCTTCATACACAACAAAGGCGAGAGATTGTATGTCACAAGCATTATCGGCCAGCAACTATATTTCGAACTCAACATGGAAAATGGATTGAATCCATCTGTAGCAAGACCAAGCCTAAGATTGCGTGGATCAGATGAAAAAGATTTATACTTCTCATCCACCATTTTCCATGTCATAGAATCCACGGGATGACGCATTTTTCCATCGTTACTTTTATTATTAAAATGCCATCTTAATTCTTCAGTCATCTTTTGAGATCTATACATTCGTCTAAACCTCAGAATGATTGGGAAATATCTCAATACTTTAACTGGAACACCTTGTATAACCTCTTTAATATCTTGATTTTTCTTCCATCTTGAGGAACCACATTTTGGACAACTTTCTAAATTTTTGTATTCTTTTCTGAAAAGGCAATAATCATTCTCACAAGCATGTATCTTTTCAAAACCCATGTCGAATGCTTTAAGAAATTTCTTGACTTCATATAAGGTTTTGGGAAGCACGTTATCCTTCGGCAGAAATAGATGTTGCACAGCTAAAAGCTTATCAAAACCACTATCGGACAAGCCAGTCTCGCATTTAAGATTATACAAGACGGTGATGGCAAATAATTTTGTGTGATCTGTGCAACCAGGATATAATGGAGTTTCTGCATCTTCCAAGTTCTTGACTAACTCATCCTCTTTTCTTCGAGAATCAACATCGTCTTTATCATCATCAAAAAAATCTTGATTCGAAAAATCTTCATCTTCATAGTGAATCATCTTGAATAGATCATATACGTCAAACGTATTTGTTTTGTTCTCTACATTTATCTCTTCACCATGATTAAACCATACACCGTCAATGTATTTAGGATCCATTCCTTTTATAATTAAATGTTCAACGATGATTTGGTCATCATGATGACTAAGATTCCGACAATCCTTGCAAGGGCATAAATTTTTTTCTAGATTCTTACATTCCTCTTTGCAGCATGCACGAAATTCATTGCTCCTTGTCGGTATTCTATACTAGTTCTATGAAAAAAGTAAAAAAAAATGAGCTTTAGTATTAGATTATATGTTCTAATTCTCAAAATACATATTAAGTTAATCATGGTTTTATCACCTGTTTAAAAAAACCCAGCCTTTTTCCATTATCGACATTTGAAGGCAAATAAGTTTCCAATCTTTGACGTATAAATTGGTTATCTGTTGTAATCAAAAAAATAACTAGACGTTGAAGTACAAATACTTGTAGCACTACTGCATATAACCATGGTGGTTTAGTAGACAAAGGCAAAGAATACTTTTCCAAAAATATAAATTTTACACTTATATTTTGCATTTAACCTCAGATTTACATGTATTTATAATTAATCCATGCATGAATTCAAAGCCTAAGTCTAGCAACTTATAGAATTACTGCATGTAAATTCAAAGCCTCAGAATGTACAAACCAACAGTTTCCTCTTATTAAACCAACAGTCAACTTCACCGCCTCCTCTTCACTACCTCACATCCACACATTTGACTTATTTTCAGTGCCTGCCACTCCACAAAAGACTATTTATGCTCCAACATTTACCACTCTCAACCATCGAGCCAGCCAATACCCAATCGCAAACAAACCCGCGACCTCCATCAATGCTACTTGAACCCACCAAATTCCCGAAACACACAACCTCAACCTCCTCTCAGCAAGAAACCATTGATTCACTGAACCACTTCAACAGAACATTCATATACTCAAAGAAATCAAAGCAGATATCCCAACAGATCATTGCAATTAGGGTTAAATCAACCATTTCAGTAATAGTTTAGGAAAAAAATACGAAAATAAGATGCATTCAAATTCATATAAAATCCAAATAGAATCACAAAGTCAATTTAAAAGATTCATACCTAAATATACCTAATCGATTTAAAAGATTCATACCTAAATATACCTAGATCTGCTGGCTGCCGCGACTCGATGTTGAGCAAGGGGGAAACGACGGAGTTGACGATGATATTTGAGTGCAATGAAAATTTAACACGATTAAAAGGGGAAAAAAAATTTCTGAAGAAGAAAGCAAATTAGGGACGAGAATTTTGTAAAGTACGAGAGTAAAATAATAGGTTATGTTTATTTAGTTCGCGCGGACTCTTTTTTTTAGAAGCGGGAAACGTGAATTGTAGGATCGATTTCACCCTAGAGGGGGGGGGGGGGTGAATAGGGTGATAGTGTAAATCATAAAAATTAATTGCGGAAGCTTATAAATTAATTTCAATTCAGATCACAGAATAGCAGCACATATATCGCAGAATATAAATAACGGAATAAAACAGAACAACACAGAATTTACCCAGCTTCGGCAAAACCCTGCCTACGTGCTGCCCCCAAGGTTTCTACTAGAAATTAGATAGTCCCTCGCTTGCACACGTAAACTCGCTATACTCGCTATTGACTAATCTAACTCTACGCTCAAAACCCTGCCACAACTCAGCCACTGAGTTGCGAATTCTCAAGCTACGCCACGTAGCTTGTCCCCTAGTCACACGACTAGAAATTACAACGGTTTAAAAGAGAATTTTAAAATTAAAAACAAACATAAAAAGCAAATAGCCCTTAATTTAAATATAAACAAAAAGCCTTTTATATTATTCAAGCCGGCCCCTTTTCTTTGTTTTATGTGACCCGATCCACTTCTATTAGCTCAGTCTTCTTTAACTTTTGTGAGAAAATATGGCGGCTTTCTTCATTCTTTCTTCCTGATTAAAAATTAGGGCTTTAGTAAAATCGAAGGCGCCGCTTGAATGTAGATCGACTACAGTAGCTACTTCTTTGTTTTGATTCGGTAATGGACCCTCTAGCTCTGTTTAGCTTTCGGCTGCCCCAATTTTTTGATCGAGTTCAACTCTGATGCTTCGGTATGTAATTTCCCTTTTTTCTTTTATAATTTTGGCTTACTCGAACTCGATGATCTTAGATTGCCGATGATGATGGTTTATATAGGGTTTGTAACCCTAGATTTGCGTTCGTTCAAATATATATTTGAATTTATCTCGGTCGATCGTTTATGCTTGGATGCTTGCGATTTTGATTGACTTTTTCATATGCGTATAATTTTGTTACTTGCTTCCCACGGCTTGGTTGACACGGTTTTGATTATTGACTCGTTCAATATTGACTTCGGCCATTTTTCTTAGCTATCACGGTGAAACACTTGTTTTGTGAATTTCTCTGTACTATTGACTTTCGGTCTTTGCTTTGTTTCATTTCGTCTCTGGCCATCTTTTTCTGGTTGGTACTGGATGCATTACTTCAGTGTTGTATTGTTTTCACCTCTGGCCTTACTGCATTGTTTCGATGTCACTGATTTGTTTAGTCTCGGCATTGACTGGTTTCATGCTTGTGTTGGTTCATTGGTTTACTGGTGCATATATGTTGCTTGTGTATACTTGTGTGGTGGTGCACTTGCCTTGTGATTCTGTTCATTCCTAGTTGCCTTGAGTAGCAGTGCTTCATGTTGTATTCATTTTGAGGCAGTTTGCATTAGAGTGTACTTCGAGTTATGTTGAACTCCGTTGTGATTTCAGATCCCTCTACGTTGCTATATTTCTGATGCACTCGTATCACTGGTATTTGCAGCTTGTAACTGGTCATGTTTGTGCATTTCTTTGTTGGTTTAACCTGTACTTGTGGTTGCCTCTGGTTAATTGCCTGGTGGTCTTGTGGCAGTTAATGGTTGTTGTGCACTTTTGTGCTTGCATTTTGATGCAGTCTTCATTAGCATGCTACTGATTGGTGTTTGCATACATTTCATGTAGTCTTCAGTTTGTACTTCTGGAGCTTGTATAATTTGAGTTGTAGCTTGATGGTTTTGTGGTTATAACTGGACATTTGAGTTTGTTGCATTTGTGCATTTGCCTTTGATTCATTGATGATTTTGGTCATTGCATTTGCTGGGTACATAGTCCTGACCTGTTGCAGTATGGTCCATTGAGTTTAATCTTCTGTTGTAGCCTGACTTGGTCTTGTTTCATGTTGGCTTGAGTCTGGGCATGTGTGCTCCCGACCATTTTATTGCATTTGAATTGATTTTTGAATTTTCACCTGTGTTGAATCCAGTTTCACAACTCGGGGTTGACCTTGTGCTCGTGTCATGATTTTGAATATATTGCACCTGAGTTGAACCTGTCTGTATATTTGGGTTTGACCTTGTGCTCACCTGTCCCTGTAGCATTATCAAGTGTATATATCGGTGTGCACGGCCTTGTGGCATATACAGTGATACACTGTGTATGTCACAATGTTCGTGTATGATGAATTCAAATTTAAATGATGACGAACAACCCAAATAACTGAGGAAAATCATATTTTCAAAAATCATATTTCATTTTATATTGCAAAAATATTTCTTTTTCAATTTTACTGCGTTAGTGTATATTTTTGTAGATTTCTCAGATGTTGGATTCAAACTGGAAGGAAGTTGAAGATAAATACGAGTGTGAGTGATATGTAGTGAGGTGAACTGTAAATATGAAATGTGATGTTATTGTAATCAAAGTTGTATAGTTATAGTGAGAGCTTGAAATTGTACTATTCAAAGTTGTAATAAATATTTGTTTGAATAAAATATTCGTTTGAATACAAATTCTGTGTAATTTATTTTATTTAACAAATATTTATTTAATCTGTGAAAAATAGAATAGTATATTAACAAATACATTTAAACGAATGTGTATATGTTTATTATCATCAAACAAAAATCATATAAGCGCATATTCAACATGAATTATTTTTTGCCACGTTTATATTATTTGGTAATCTATTTTTTGTTGCATTTACAATGAAACGCCACCGATTTTTGCAACTATAAATGGTTTTTCTTGTAGTGTGTTAAACACTACAAATAATATTTTAAATATAACTATATATCATATTTCTTACTTAAATAAATACATTTTCTTTATAATACATTTATATAATCTTTTTAAAGAAAAAGATGGTTTTACAATTCAATTACACATGAATAAATAATTTTATTTTTAATTGGCCTTTGAAAAATCTATTATATCAAATTCGAAACTTGATTTTTAAATTATAATGCATATTTAAATAATTAGAAACAAATTCGTATAAAATTTTCATATCCAATTTATTTCTAATATATTTATTTTTAAATCCAATTTTTATTTATAAAATACTTATCCTTAAATTTCAAACCAAAATTCTATTTATGAACTAATTTTTTTATTTATTCTGGAAATTTCTAATTAATTCATAAATAATTTCACAATTTAATTCCAAAATTAAATTAATTGTTAAATTAAACTTGGTTAAAATTTGGGAACATTACAGATTCCCACCTTTAAAAAATTTCGTCCCCGAAATTTGCCAAGGAGACAACCAAGGACAGATAAAAGATAGAGAAATATATTTTCATATCAAATTGGATATCTATTCTGCATTTGGCTTAACAAATCAAAATATCAACAATAGATACGAGAACAAACTCTATTAAACACTTTACGAAATACTTGGGTTATTCGGATCTACGAAATATGCAGGGGCACTGGTTAGTTTGAAGGAATAATTAACCATTTGTAGAATATATCAAAACCCAATGAAACAGACAGAAATAGATTCGAATACGATCTCAAATTCAAGATTTAACTTATTTATGATTTGCTGAAAAATAAAACTAGGTGTAGCTCCTGTGTCGAACAAAACTCAAATTTTTTTATCGTAAACGAGAAGGTTACCTTCTAAAATTCCTTTTCCTTTATCAGCCTTTGAGGTTGAAGAATCGTCTTTGGTTGCATATACACTCACTTTTTGAGCTTCTTCAATCCTGGGCAATCCATGATCCTATGTCCCGGCTTGTGGCAATAATAGCATTCCCTAGATTCCTGTTCTGGCTTCATAAATTGCTCCATCCTTCCTTGCTTCCTCGAATTCTTACAATTGTTCGAGTAATGGCCTTTCTCCAAGCAATCGAAACAAGTAACATCTTTCACCTTTTTCTTCTGTATATTCTTCTTTCTT
Source organism: Allium cepa (assembly GCA_030765085.1). NCBI lineage: Eukaryota > Viridiplantae > Streptophyta > Magnoliopsida > Asparagales > Amaryllidaceae > Allium > Allium cepa. The sequence continues at coordinate 455,706,149 of CM060929.1, read as the reverse complement.
TTGCCTTTCCACGGTTTCTTTCCACCGAACTTCCTTTTTCTCTAATTCAGATTACTTGTATTCCCTTTCTCCTCTGGAACTTCCTGCTTATCCAGAGTATCGTATCTGTAACCCATATCAGTTAATTCAGAAAAAGATTCTTTTACGTGAGTAGTCATTCTTTCCTGAAACTTCTTGTTCATTCCCCGAATAAACTTTTCATTCTTCTTTAAAGGTGTATTTACCAACTCCGGACCAAACCGAGATAATTCATTAAAAATTTTCAAGTATTCCTCAAATGATAAGCTTCCATGCTTCAAATCCATACACTCCTGGTACATTCTAGAGATACCAGCAGACGACATATATCGTTGCTCGAACACTTCCTTGAAACGACTCCAAGCGAAGTCATCCACCGGCTCATCCACAGTAACTGTCTCCCACCATGCTAAAGCCTCTTCCTGGAGTCACTACACCACAAAAGGCTTTTAACAGCGTTTGATAAACGCTGTAATATGATACAACAGCGTTATTAGAAACGCTGTATAACGACATGCTGTCGAATATACATAACTTACAACAGCGTTTCTATAAACGTTGTTGAAACATCTCTGTGACAGCGTTTATTACAAGCTGTCAATAATATTTTTACAGCGTTTCAGACGTGCTGTATTATGTTTCAACAGCGTTTATAATTTAGTTGTCGAAGATGTTCAAATTCTACTTTAACTGTTTACAACAGATTTTTCTAAACGCTGTTATTGAATCATCAACAATTTCGACAGCATGTTGAAAACGATGTGATTGAATCATCAACTATTTCGACAGCATGTAAAAAACGCTGTTATTGACAATTTCAAGATAATTACAGCACGAAATAAACGCTGTTGTTTCTTCATTGACAGCATTGATCAAACGCTGTCTTCTATTTATATAACAGCTTTAGTATTCCACTCTATTTTTGAATATTCCAGAACTATATTTTGAATATATTGAAGCAACTAGCATATATAACATGTTCTAATAACTATTAATTAGTTATATAAACTAGTTAAGACAATATTAATAAACAAAAGACATCCATAAACCAAGTTTCAATAATATCCATAAACAAAAATAACAAAGTAAACCATACACTCCTCAATATCACCAGTGCCTACAACTTTGCAGTTCATCATCTAACCTGACTACTGTTGTGCATGTGTACATTTGCACATATATCATTCAAAATCAGTGCCTACCTTCACTCTATCATCTCCAAAAACCACATCCTGCTGCACATTCCCACAGCCTTCATACATTCTTGCATTGCTCGATCATCATACTTACTGCTGCACCATTCATCACTGCTTTCACCACCACTCTACTGCAAAACATACCATTACCACATCCTACTGCACATTCCCACAGCCTTCCTCATTCAACTTCCATTCAATATCTCGCTTCGACCATACTTCACTACTAGGCTCAACCACTGCCATCAATTCACTTCCCTGTTCAAAACACCACAACAGTCACACTACAACCTCCTCTCTTCAATACCAAGCGACTTCAACACCCAAACTGCCCTACAACACTGCTGCATTACAATGCCTTGCTTACATAATGCTACCTACATCAAACCATTTCAACCACACATCAGTGTCAAAACACAGCTCCTCTTCATACAACATACTTCATGCAACCTCTGCAGCAACAAAAATCAAACAAACTTCCACAACCCTAATTGCGTACCTCAAACTTCGCCCCCACAACCTCCTACCTCGAACAAGACAATTCGAAACCCTTAGCACCCGACTACCACGCCAAGACATAGAACAACCAGAACAGTCGACTTCCTCAACATCAATCGAACAATCGACTGCGACACCTTCATCGAACCATTGCTGTAGACACCCATAGACAAATCCTCCCTCAATTCCTTCCTCGACAATCTCCCATAATCGTAGGAGTTTTCTACGAAGCCACGCCTAAAGCCATCGCTCCCTGAAATAAAAGTTATAGCAAGGTAAAAATTAGCATTTGCTTGATGATGAACAATATGTGATGCTATTCAATTCTCTCTTACATTAGGTTTTTAAACCATGAGACTACCCATGAATGCAAGTATATAATAAATAATTTGATGCATAGAACTTATTTTATATGTGCAACACAGTAGCTCAAATGAAGAATTCGGTTTCCATGCTTTCAAATCAGGTTCCAAGAAGAAAGTGAAACCTGCAGACCGTAATGAACCTAATATACATATCCAACTTAATACAAAACTTATTTATGTGGTTAAATTCTAATAAAACTTAATTAATTTGTATAAATTTATTTAACTTTCATAAAACGTAGTTAAATTATATAACTTTTAGCTAATTTTAAAATTTTGGTTAACTTTTATAAAAATTAGTTAAATTTTTATAAAGCTCAGTTAACTTATTTATAAATTTATTTATATTAACTCAATCTTATAAATATCTCAATTAGTAAAACTTAAATGTTATGACTTATATTTTAATTAACTTAAACTTATAAATTATCTCAAACTTAAATTTTATTAACTTGGATAATTTTATAAATTATCTCAAACTTATAAATTTTTTATAAACTTAGTTAATTTATTGTTATTATTATTATTGCTATTATTATATACTTGTTAATTTTACAATGCTTAGTTAATTTTTATATAAAACTTAGTTGATTTATTCAAATCATTATTTATTATTATCATTATTAAAATTATAAATTATCTCAATTACTCGAACTTAGAATTTCATAACTTATATTTTAATTAACTTAAACTTAAACATAAGGAGGGAGACAGTGTGCTATGATCAGCTCTTATCGTGACAATAAATGGCATCAATACCCAAACACGTTTTTACTTATATCACTATGCTTAATAACTAAAAGTAGAACACATTTTCAATCTTACTCTGGTGAAATGACATCAATACCTTACCCATCTTTAATTATATATTCTTATATATATATATATATATATATATATATATATATATATATATATATTAATAAAGAAAATTGACAGTTTAGGATTCACTAATCTTTTTCGTTTCAACCTTCGTTGAAATTACACAAGTACTCTCCATTTTTCACTTATACTGCATATCCACATCATGCACTGGTGTGCATATGCGTGTAATACACTGGTATAACAAAATTAAATGTGATCCATGATCTCATATGACTTAATGGAACATAATCAAAAATGCTTTACCTAAAATAGCAACACAGATAATTATTAAACGTGTCTTGTACTAACGCTAAGCCGTAACATAAATATCTCAGAAAAAAATTAATATGATAGAGAAAGAGATTGCACCTGAACATGTTCCAAAGGCCATTTAGGTTCAGGTTCTATCTCTGAAAAAGCAGGTCGTATCAAAGGATCTGCATCCCAAGATCTTTACATCAACCTGACCAAATTAGGATGTGTATTTGTAGGTATCATGGGCCGTTCTCCCTGACCCAAATGAAATAATTCAATGTGAATACGTCATAATTCTTGTTGTTCTGAAAAAATTACATTACAAGGAAAGGGAAAAAAATAGAACATAAATGTTCATCAAGTGTGCAGCAAGAAATCTTCATTGACAACACTACTTAAATTAACAAGGGTTAGAGACGAATATTAATTTCAACAAGACCATTGACCTATCTATCAACAGTTATGAGCATTTAGTTCCCAAAATATTTGAAAATGATAGACAATAAACTTCAATATATAACTAGAATAAATAGCAGTGTTAGGCCAATCTTAATAGTAGTAGTAAATTAATTCAAGGATAAAAATAATCTTACCTCTTTAGTGGTAATGGTTGACTTGGGCTTGTTGTTGCTATGGTTGTTGTTGCTATGGGTTTTGGCTTTTCTCTTTCCATTCACTACTTCAAATATAGTAGGCAAGTCATTCATCATCCAAAAAAGACGCTTCCTGCACAATATATTGAAGTTTAGTACATGGAGAATAATAAGTGAAATTTGAATAGGAGTAGAAATGATATATGCATGTATTGACCCACTGAAAGAGTACTGAAATGACATACCATATATTTACATTAAAATTAGGTGTGAAAAATATTAATTATTTTACATTTACTAGGATTTAGTGAGTACCGATCATACCTTATCATATTAATTAATATAATAACACTCAATTTGATCCCAATCACCAATTTGAGGCACTTACCCACCGTATTCTCCTTTTTTGCGATTTTAGCCCAGAGTCATCTTACAGTGTACTACAAGTTCACTATTCTCATTAGAGTCATTTACAAATCGAGACAAATAAAATGAATTAAACCTTAAACAATAATCCACTAGTGGTTTATTAATTGTTGATCCAAGGGCATTATTTTAACTTGGATATGCAGTGCAATATAAACCGAAATTTTTTATTATTTTTACTAGCTCAAAATGAACCAAATTTTCGCATTGTAATGCTTACTTTAAATGTTAAGCTAAATTGCCTATTACAATACTTTTTTACGCTTATTTGACTTTTTCAACATAAATATATGCTATGTGTTGGTTATGGTCATATTCGCTCTACATTAATAACATGCATCATCTTTATATATTGAGTACTGTGCTCAAATGTCATGTGCACAGTTTGCATTACACCATAGTGTCCATCGAAACCAACTTTAAGATCTTCTAAATTTTACAGACATTTCAACTTCAGTCAACATCAGAGCGATTTTTTTACTGTCAATGTATAGGTACTAAGCTACATGCATAATGGAAACTTAAGCTTTTTATGTCAATGTACAGTTACCAAACACTACCCAAATTTTTTAGTTTCCTTAAGAAATTGTAATCGAATCAATAGTGCCTTTCATATGTATTTTATTGAACGCTAAACCAGAAATGTAACCTATGAATCAACTAAATTGTATAGTGAAGCAAGAACATTAAAAGATGGACTATGAATCAATTCAATGAAATTGAAACACGATTATTTAAAATGAAGCAAAATACTACTATCATTATAAAATTTTATAAATTATCTCAAACTTATAAATTTTTCACAAATTTATTATTATATTATTGTAAACTTAGTTAATTTATTATTATTATTTTAAAGTTTGTAAATTTTTACAAACTTAGTTTTTTTATTCTTATTATTAATCATAAAACTTACTTGACTTAGTTAATTTATTATTATTATTATAAACTTAGTTAATTTTATCAAACTATAGTTTATTAATATTATTATAAACTTAGTTATCTTTATCAAAATTAGTTCATTGCTATTATTATTATAAACTTGTTAATTTTTGTAATACTTAAATGATTGCAGCATAACCATTCTGATTATAGCAGAAGAAAATGTTGAGTTTTATCTAATATAAAAAGCAAACTGAAATCAACCTTCGAACGGACAAAAATCACATACCTTTTTGACAAACCGAATTAAATAGTGATCAATCGATCGACATCTTAATTTGGCTTCCCTTATCTCAGTTTCCATGTCCTCCTAACACTGCTCTACTTTAAATACAGTCAAGTAGGAATCATAAGTGCATGTAACTGTCCAACTATGTTAACATACTATATCTTCCAAACCTGTTCATTTGCAATGGCCAATTGGTTAAACAGTACTAAACATCATGGAAAATGAAGCCGACAAGTTGTCACGCAACAGGACATGAATGTATTAATCAATTTATATGAATAGAACAAAACTTTCCGACCTTTTTGTGAATCATGCATCCAACTATATAATTGTTAGAAAGACGATTCCCTACCTCTCACCTCATTGTGATAGTCACCATTTTCCTCTCTGCTGTATGCAAGCTTTACGAACTACTGTATTTCATGGCTTCTTTTTGGTATGAATAGCAGCTCTAATTCAACATGCGGTCTGCATTCATGCAATATTTGCGTTAGAGGATATGTAAAAAGATGATATTGACTGAATTAAAGATGATTTGTCATATCATATTTTTTTTAATCATGTCTAATATTATGTTGGTGCTAGATGAGCATAATTTTGGCCAGAGACAAGCACCAAATGTAATGTCAACATCTGTTACGTATATGTGTCATATATGACAGCTTGCAGCCACTTAACAAAAAGAAAATGAATTATGAATGCAACTTTGTTCATTAGATGCTTTAATTGTTCATTATGGAAACACTTTCCAATTTAATATTCTCAGAGAACAATAAAATACGCCATAGAGTTTATTTTACGCTTTCATTGTCATTCAAAACCTAGTTAAATTTTAGAAATTTAGTAAATTTTATAAAACTTAGTCAACTTAGTTAAATTTCTATAAAAATTAGTTAGTTTATTTAACTTTTATAAAACATAGTTAATCTTTATAGATTAATTTTTACAACAATTTTAGTATTACTGGATTTATATCATAGTGTTACTTTATAAATATAGTTAATCATAATAAAACATAGTTAATCTTTACAGCAATAAAACATAGTTAATCATAATAAAACATAGTTAATTTTTACAACAATTTTAGTATTATGAAAAAAACATAGTTAATCTTTATAGATTAATTTTTACAACAATTTTAGTATTACTGGAACCACTCAAAAAAAGATTATTCTTATGTTAAATCATAATCTTATTGATGGCACATAAATAAGGAGTGGACTTTATCATGGTTTCATATATGGTAAGCTGATTGCAACATTCAAAAGCCTAATACAAATAGAAAGAAACCATATCCAAGATTCTTGGTAATCCAGGATCTCCTCCTAGTTTTTATCAAGTTTATATTTCAAATAGTACTAATTTCTAAAACTTTGATCTTGCATAAGGAGTACTTTGATCCAGGATCTTATATAACTCATGTAACTAATCATATTTAGTCATTCAATCAAGCAATATCAGAATTGGATACTTCGGGTGAAAGGTCATATAAGGAGTACTTTGATCTTGCAACATCTCGGAGATAACATGACTCTTTGGACATTTGATCTCGTTGTAATATTTTGAATCCATTATTTTCATATTCATGTATATGTATTCTTCAACATAACTAGATATTGCTAACAATCACTTTTAAATTTTATTGATTTTTTCATAATCTTTGGCGTATCAGGAGGATGCTGGTGATGAAATCAATGAAGTTGCTTCAAAGTAAGAGGACAGTGATAAGTTGTACCTTTCCAAACTGCTAATTTTTTCCCTCTATTATTTTAGGTTGATTTTAGTAAGATTTTATGTGGAATTAAATGTGCTTGATGTGTATTTTTAACCTCTATGGCATGTTAACAGTCAACATTTTATTACCAGACTTATGGGTATTTGTTAAACATAATTTGAGATTGCTGGTTGTTTTCTAAAAAATAAAATACTTCATTGTCTTGGCTCCATGTTATAGCGTCATTTTTAGAAATAGAGAAAAAAATTATTTGTGTATCAGGCAACCTATGAAAAGTGGATTCAAAAAGTAATCTTTTCGTGTCTTTTATTTTACTTTTAAATAGTATTATAGAGAGATTTCTAGGTGTACATAGCAACACTCCTTAATCACACTCATAGACTTAAAACGTGTGACTATTTAATCAGAATAACCATCATATTTTGGGAAAATGCAACTTATCACCTTGAATGTATTGGAACTAATCAACTGGAACACCAATGCATCACCATCAACTAGCTTGTGGTCAATGGCAAATCCTCTCCAACCAGTACTCAACCCTTTTTTGCTGCCAAATAAAGTATCCTTGTCTCATCTCCATCTTCATCAATAAGATATATCGATTCTTCCTTTTTGGTAGATGCTTGATACAGAAATGATTGGGAAGCCCCTATCCATGAAGTTAAAACCCCTCAGTAACATATCAATTGTACACAGAACTTCATTCATTGTTATACATAACACTCACCAACCAAAAACCTCCTGTTGTATGCGACTGAAGCATCAGCTTCACGAATGTGGGATAGAGTTCTCCAAGCCTTCCTTCCAGCTTTTCTTCTTTCTTAATTACAGAAGCTTTTGCTACATCTGATGCATACACATGGTTGCCTATATCTCTATATGTTGATGTTCTACTGCTTGATCTACATTTATAATATTGTATAAAAATCATAATTATTTCAGCTAAAATGGCTTGGGCCTCTTAAATATAATATCTTTTGTATACTTACTTTCAAGCTAGATAAACAAGCTCCAGCACCTGTCATATATAAGTTTCTAAAAAAATCATTTAATACACTCACTTGAATATCAAGAACCATATATGTTAGTAGTTAACAACATATACCAACAAAACTCTGACAAGTTTACTAACCTGCCACACTTATATTCAAAGAATTCTTTCATTCCTGATTTTGTTACCTGAGAGAAAGAATATACAGTGCTATCACTATATTTATCAAAAATATCTATAATTGTCATTTTCAAAAAAAAATACTATTCCATCGGATAATATAGAGCTAACCATAAAGTTAATAATGATCCACAAGATCATCTGTACAGGCAATTGTAGATCAGTTTGATAACATAAAGTAGTACTCTTACTCTGTAGCTTTAGAATTATTTCAATTAGATAAGTAGTCGATACATAAAAAGGTAAGCGTTATTACCTTCACCTTCCCATGCCTCCAGAATTATTAGCAAGCAAAAATTGGTTGTTATCTCCGTGAGTTGCTGCTACAAGTAGAGATATATCCCAGAATCACAAAATTAAGCATAGTTTTCATGATCAGACCGCGAATCGGACCGTGGGGACTTAAGTTTTAAGATTTTAAGGGTTTGACCGATTGAACCGTCAGAACCGTGGATTATTTTGGTTTGTTTATACATCTGATTTGTTACTAATTTTGATTCAAAAAGATTTATTCTTGTATATTAGTTTTAATTATCTAAATATGATTCATACTCATATATTTATTTTGATCAAAATTTGCTTTTGATATAATGTAAGGTTAGTATAACAATTGTCTTTTAAGTAAAGTTTCCAAAAAGCAATGCAATGTGCATAAATTAAAGTAAAAAAAACTTGTTGTGGAAGAAAAGAAGACAAAAGTGGATTTAAAATGTCCCGCATCATAGACAGATGACATAAAGCTTATGCGTCCATAGCTTCTCCAATTGCTTACATCGGGCTTTGAAGTCATGTTGTAGTGGGTTGGGCCTCGTAATAGAGGATAAAGGCTGAATTTCTATAGAAATTCAAAATATTAACAATTTCTATAGAAATTCCGCTTTTGGTTTGGACGGTCGTGATCAATTGTTCTTAGACCGGATAGCATTTCTAGCAGTACTACACCAAACCCATATACATCACTTTTCATGGACAAATGACCTGAATATCGTATCACCAATGTTCACTTGTAACATACTCAATATATTTTATATGTCAAACATGTTAGCTAACATGTTATCTGCATGAATTAACAATTGAGTAAAATGGAGTGATTGAATAGTTACAGATTAAGTTCTTAGTTGACAATGACTTTACTGGCCAATGTATTTCAAAAACCAGAAAAACACTATTTGAAGGGAAAAACTGATCATGACAAAAGAAAAATCAGTTACTAATTTCATTGAATATAAACTTAGCGTACGATTGTATTAGAATTTGTATCATAAGTTCTAGTTGAGAACTACACTATTCATTCGCAGATTTGATCTCTAAATGAAAAGCATTCGTACTTTAGATCAATTAGTGATTATATCAGAGCAGGATTATAATAAAATAACAACATGTAGCAATATATTCAGGAGCAGCATATCCATGAGTTTGTATAATCTGAGGAGCCACAGGATGGTGTTCTCCATTTGGTTTATTCTTTGTAATTCCAAAATCAGATAGCTTTGGATTGTAATTCTGCCCAACCAACGCAAGCAAACATATAAACCATATGCTAAATATACAGTAAAATAACAAATTTATTTTATTTGTTTTATACCGAATCAAGAAGTATATTAGGAGGTTTAAAGTCTCTATAGATAACTTTCTGCTTTGAATAATGCAAGAATGCTAGCCCTCGGGCTGCTCCTATCAATATTTTCAACCTTGGTATTCCATGACAGTGGATCAGGGCCAGTTGCTTCTGTTCAATAAAAGTAAATGCACATTATACTTATTACACACATTGCTATAGAAATAGATGACAATAAGAGATCTATGTTATAATCCAATTTCAAAGCAAATAGGGTACAAGAATATATAGCTATGCCTAAATAATACCGTGTTATAAATCATAATCACATTTGTTAATATATAATATGTAAGAAATGCAAAAACTCACTTCTAAATAAGTGATTCTCTAAGCTT